>JAQPPZ010002660.1:0-2840763 GCA_028583015.1 Wollemia nobilis
ACACGAACACGAAGATGAAAACCTTACAGCAGATTTATGACAAACAATGAGTACAAAAAAATGAACAACGAATTCACAAAAACGACGAAGACACAGTCGAACAGTAGATCACGAATTCACAATGAGCAACTCTTTTCAAAATGTGGATGGGTTCATTCTTGATTTTAATCGAGGGATATTTATATGCATTTTTACCATAAGCTCTTGACGTTGGCAAGGAGTTTAACACGTCGGCAGAGGTCTTGGCTAGTGCCCACAATCTTAAAACATAGCGCCATGGGTTAGGATAACCCATTGCAAACAATAATTTAATATTTATTTAAAAATAATTAAAGGGAACCTTAACAAGGTTTTTAATTATTTAAATAAATACTTCCTCCTGGACCCAAATGCATTAAACTAATGCATCCACCTGTAATCTTTAAACTTGCCAACTTGGGGTTTACAAAAGACCTTTGAAATTGTCATGTCGTAACCTTCATAAAAACAAATTATTTGACATCAAATCAAATTCCTTCATGAGCTTCTTGACATCAATGACAACTTATACACTTGAGCAAAGGCAATGTACCCAAAGTACCCAAATTTGCCAACAACGGGATGTTGGGTGAGGATCGATAGGACCTATGCTCCCTGATTGGGTATGGAATTCATCACCATACTTTGGTTGGTTTACATGATTGGAATTTCACTACCGTTTGTCGATATGTGAGTATATAGGTGAAAAAATTTAAAAATTTGAGAATTACATCAAAATTCAAAACACATGAGAAATTCTCTACAAAAACAACACATATTGAAACACATCAAAAAACTTAGGAATTCACATTTAAATATTTAAAAGAGATAATAATTTGTGTGTTTCTATTTATTGTATATTTGAATATATAAAACTTAAATGAGATAATCATGTTGTCTACTTTAGGTGTTTCTTTATTGTTTGGGTAGTCAACTTAAGATCCTCGATATGGGGGTGAAACTTGATTTATATCCACAAAATTGATTTAGGGGATTGGTGTCTCCTTTGGACAGAGATACATAAACATTGTAATAGGTAAAGGATTCCCAAGAGATTGATTGAGAAAATTTTAGTGAAATATTTTCTTCATGGAGTAACCCACATTGGGTGAACCACGTTAAATTGGTGTCTCTATTGTGTGTGATGATTTATGCATTGCTTTGGTTATTGCTATTGATATTGCCATTGATTATATTGGATAATATTGTTTGGGAAAGAAAAGTAAAAAGTGGTCTTATACTGTTCACCCCCCTCTCAATATAAGCTTGTGTTCTTCAAATTTTGTAGCACCCAAATCCTTCATGTCAAATTTAGAAGATAATTGAGATTTTAGTAATGTTATCATCTCCTTATTGTTACCAATTAACAACATGTCATCATATACAATACAATGATAACAAAATTTTTACCTTCCTTTTTGAAATATACACATGGATCTACTTTGCTTTTTCCAAGCCCAAGTATCAAAATAAACCTGTCAAATTTTTGGTTCCACATCCTTAGAGATTGATTCAACCCGTAAAGAGACTTCTTCAGATTGCATACCAAGTCCTCCTTACCTTATACCTTGAAGTATTTTGGTTGTGACATATATATGTCTTCATTAAGTTTACCATGTAGGAAAGTTGTCTTTACATCCATATTTTCTATTTCAAAATCAAAAGTAGTAGAAATATCCAATACAACTCTAAATGATGTTAGTTTAGCCATAGGAGAAAAAATCTCACCAAATTCAATTCCCTCAACTTGAGAAAATCCTTTTGCTACTAGGCAATCTTTGTACTTCTCCAAATTTTCTTCTACATTGTACTTCTTCTTGAATAACCACTTACAACCAACAAGTTTTCTTCCAAGGGGTAATTTCACCAAGTCGCATGTCTTATTTTTATCTAGTGACTTCATTTCTTCTTTCATAGCCCTTTTCCAAGACTTATTCTCACTTGAATGAAGTGCCTCTTTTAGACACCTAAAATTCACACATTGCTGTACCTGCATACTTGTAGATCATTTTGGATACTTTTAGGTTTCCATAGGTCATCCTAGATACCCCTAGGCTATCGTAGACCAACATAGACTATTTTAGATCCTCCTAGACCTACGTAGACTATTTTAGATATGCGTAGACATGCGTAGACTAGTGTAGATCACTCTATATTATCGTAGCATTGCGTAGACTTCCACACACCACTTAACTAGTTTTTAGGTCCAAAACCTTAATAAACTACCTAAATCACATCATTAACACCTTCTATGCATCTGAAAACCATCCACCAGCCTTCTAAGGTGATACATGACTCTTTTATGCTTAATTGAGGCCCCCACGGGGCCATTAATTGCCAAAAATATTAATTGAGTCAATTGTTAAATCTAATATTAAAGTGACTTCACTTAAGTTCACTTTTAGGTATAAAAAGGTTAATCAGGTCCTTAATCCATAATTACCCCTAATTACTCCCTCCCACATGTGTACACTAGGTTAGTTAGGATATTTCTTAGGAAACCCTAACCTAACCCCAAATCTAACCTAGAGTTGACTAATCCTAGTTAACCCTAATATCTCCTCACACATGTGTGAGGATGAGATATTTCCTCAAGGGAATGTGAGGAAGCCACATCACAAACCATAACTTAAACTTCATAGGATCTCACCCTAGGGCTTAGTTCTCCTAACTACCCCCCTACACCTTGGGTTTTCTTATAAATAGTGGTCCCAAACCCTCATTTATCTCTCTCTCCACTTATGTCCAAAGCACATAAACTCTATCAAAATATGTACAAAAACATAGCAAAGTAGATCTAAACCTGCACATCAGTAGTACAACAACAAAGGAACCTTTCCACTGAAAATTTTTTGAAGAACAACAATTATAGTCTGATTCACCCTCCACCCCGTGAATCTGGCACCAGTTCACCCATCAGGTGGCAAAATGGGTTTACAAAGCCCAAATCAGCTCATATTTGGAATGTAAGCTTCATTTTGCATTTCTATGTGGTTTTACATCATTTATTTCAATTTTTATCATGTTTTATGAGTCAATTTGTCTTTCTTACTATGGGTCCTGACTGAGGCAAGCCCCCCAACTCACTAACCCATTTTTGTAGGTTTATCCTAGAACCAAGGAGGGGAAAAACAAACAACTACAACCTCGTGGTGGTACACAAGCCCATATACACTGAGGAACGTGAAAAGAAGGCATCAAGCCTATTATAACATTTGTGAAAAGAAAGGAAAAAGGGAAATTCTCCCTATTTGTAACCTATGCAAATCTTATCATGAATAAAATATATTTTTCTAAATAGCATGTTTCTTTAATGTGTTATTATATCAAATACAATATTTTGGTTGTTTCATTCTGGCATGCCCGATGGGACCCCCACAATGGATAGTTTCGGGTTAACTAGTTTTACAAAATTTACATTATTCTCTATTTTTGTGTTTTCTAGGTACTAGATATGACTGTTACAAAGACCTTCAAAGCCTTGGGAAACAACTCAAGCCTTTGGAAACTATATCTGAAGTCTCCAAACTTGATTCACCCCTGCCCCGTGAACCAGATCTCAATTCACCTGTCGGGTGGTGAATTCAACTTGGCAGCCTCAAAAAACCCCAAAATTGTAGGGGTGAGTAGCAGAGGGGTCAACTAGACCACCTAAAACATTAGATTCTAGGTATTCTTCTTTATATGCTCTATTTCCTAATTTTTTTATGTGTAATATGTTTACTAGTTAAGGCGCAAGAACTAGTAACAAA
Organism: Wollemia nobilis; assembly: GCA_028583015.1. NCBI lineage: Eukaryota > Viridiplantae > Streptophyta > Pinopsida > Araucariales > Araucariaceae > Wollemia > Wollemia nobilis. Next base: position 3,771 of record JAQPPZ010002660.1, read on the forward strand.
TTTCCCCTTCTATGCATCTCCATTGGGTTTAAATTTTGTTGTAATTACAAATCCTATCAAATTTCTAGCAACTTTAAATTTCAAGTAAATTTTAATTTTCTTTTTCTTCATTGCTTTTATTTTTGTGGTCGCTAGTGAACACTTGTAATAAATATTCATAGTAAATTACTACAACCCCCCCCCAGAACAAAAAAAAAAGTGGTTTTCTAGGCCTCATCATCGTAAAACACCCCATTTCTAATATTGGGCTTCTTGATTTCATCACCAAAAGTTACCTTCAGAGTGGGAGAGGATTAGACACCTTCATTCACAAGGCTTACATAATTAGTGAACACGATAACTATCATTATTGACTAAGCCCACCCGAGGGTGAAGCAAAAGCATGGGTATGATGGTAGTAGGTCTCATATAATACCACCTCTTCTCGTGAGAGGATATAGCAAACTCACTTCAGCATAGTGGGTTCCCCTCCTTTTAGGATATCATTTTATTGTGCCTTCCATACAGGTCACCTTTCACACATTGTGATATTGTTCTATTATATGCATATTTGGGTGTTGCAAGAGGTTCGATACTAATGACATTCCAAATTTACTAGAGTACTCACTCCACTACCTATGATACTACCTAGGAGGTACCAACATCAAAACACACATAAATTAACAAAATACTTTTATTTTCAGTATTTAGAACTGATTCTAATTTACTATTGTTTGCATGATCACAAACTAGTTTCAGCACATTACACCACTTGTCACTTTATTATTCAAGCTACACACATCACGTCATTGTTTTACTTTTATATTAGATATAGTCAAGTCTACACTATACAAGGTTATTCCTAAACCCCTTCACACAACACACATAGAACTACAAGATTTAATTCCTATGTAGTTCTAAACCTTCATGATACGACACATGCTGCCATACCTGTTGTCACCCGTAGTCGAGCATGCGAGCAAGCATGCCTTATAGAGGAAGCACCTGCTACTTCTTCTAGTCAGTCCCCTCCTACTCCTTTGATCATGAAGGGGAAGGCCATACACACATCTGATTTACTCACAGGGTTTGATGTACAGCATACACACACGATGCCTCAAGATGAGACATCCACTTTGAGTGAAGCCCTCACTACTTCACTTGCAGAAGATTATCCACTTCTTTCATCCCCATCCTCACCTAATCCACCGACCACGTTCTATGACCATGTGATCTACACGATTCCAGGACAACCTCATCCATTCTTTACCATAGATGAGGAGGTCATACCTACTTCCCCTACCTTTGCACACCCCTTTTCTAGAGTCTATCTCAATCCCTTTTTGAGAATGACTCCTCCCTCTTGAACCGTACTCACCCAGAGGTCACATCATTCACCCCTATCATAGGAATGATTTTTGACCCTTCCTCTTCCACCATAGGTACCTAGAGGCCAGCATTCCAAACTGTGCAATAGCAACCTCCTCTATAGGAACAACAAACACCCCCTCAAACATCATACCCATACTCTTCCCAAGAGTCCCAACCATCATCATCTCAGCAACCATTTTTCACAATGTTTGAGGACTTATCACAAGAGCCTCTCCAAACCCAAACCACCCAATATCAACAATGACAACCAACAACCCAAATTCATTTAGGAGGGGACACAGGCACTACCTCCTCTTCCCAAGCTCCTACTTTAGAAGCTTACCCTTCTTTTTCTACTACATTCCCACCTACATCTTAAATTCCTAGAGTGTACAATGCCCAATCCTTCACTCTACCTTCACCCTCATTGACCTTTAGGATACCTCCTCCTCCTTTCCAAGTGCCTACTACTAATATTCCTCCTACCTATGGATCAAAACCAATAGCTTATACGCCCACGTCCCCAGGCTATTCCACATAGTTTAGCTTCACTACCACTCATCCTTTAGGATAGAGACAGGTCCCAAATTTTGACACCTTACCTCAACCATCCCTAGCACCAGTAGCATTGATACCTCCACTCTCACCTACTAGAGCTACATTTTTCACACCTCCTCCTTCATGGTCATCACCTCCTATGGCCCAACCATTACAATAGGCTCCTACCCAATAGGAACCCATGCCACAACAACACACATCCCAATCACAATATTACCACCCCCAACAAACATCTGTTCCGTAGCCTAGTATCCCACTAGCCCCTACATCATATGCTACTCAATACCCATCATACCAAGACCAGCTAGAATAATTCCCTCCATAATACGGAGAAGAAAAATAACAACCTCACTATCCACCACACTCCCAAGCTCAACCAACCCTAGCTCAGTCCTCCATGCCCTTAACACCTAAAATTCAACTCTTACGAGATGAAGTCAAGATGTTAAACCTATGCACCATAAGCTACAGGCCACAAAAACCATCCTACGATGAACTCTGCAATGAGCTAATTCATCCATCCATCCATCCCTATTCCACCTTACCCCTACCACTTTGAGATCCCAAAGTTTGATAAGTATAAAGGTAAGGAAGACCCCAGAGAGCATGTCAGTAACTATCACTCAACTTGCTACCAGCTTCATAGTAGCAATCCCCTTATGTTGCGTACCTTCTCCCTCTCCCTTGTAGGACAAGCCTTAGATTGGTATAACATGCTACCATGACATAGCCTTTATACCTTTGAGCAATTAGCAAACACCTTTTTAGAACACTTCTCCATTAATATCAAGAATAAGATAACCTTTTTAGATGTCTATGCCTTACGACAAGCTGACGATGAACCTATCACCAAGTTTGTATCTAGATGGAGAGAGATCATCCATGATATCACCCATAGCCTCCCTACCATGGAGCTAGTGACACTCTTTTCCAAGAGTTGCCACAAACACATCTCTACCTCTCTACAACTTCACCAAAGCCGCACCTTCGAGGAAGCCATTTCATAGGCAAAGGTTATCAAAGACATTAAAGTCCAATATGGAAAAATTAAGTTAATATCGAAGCCTAACTATAGTTCAAACTTCTATTTTAACAGAAATACACCCAACCAACCTTATCCTCGGCCTCCACAAACCAACCAAGTGGCAGCTGCTACCCTAGCACCCACACCAAGCCCACCACCTTACATCCCATAACAACAAGTATTTCAAACCAACATGCCTTCCCCACCTAGGCCTTAGCAATCTCATAGCATGCATCCACAAGGTCCACAATGTAACCTCACACCATTATCTAAACCCTTACCAGCCCTCTTCCATAGGTTACATGAGGGTGGACATCTCCTTCTACCCAAGATTCGACCATTAGATCCAAATATACCTAAGCCTCATGGATACAATGAGCAACTCTATTATCCATACCATAGATAGTGTGGCCATGACATCGAGTCATGTCACTCCTTCCATGCTCAAGTGTAGGACCTAATCGATAGGGGTACCATTCAAGTATCGAACCCTTTAGCCCCACAAAACCAAAACCTAGGGATCTTCCAGAATCCTCTACCCGACCATAGAGGAACCAATCCCCAAAGACCTCCAACCAATCCTCCAGGACCACCTCACCAAGTGAATAGTGTCCAATGTGACCCTCCATCATGCAGTGTGGTTGGCATGATAAATCTTACCACATGCAAAACCAATGATATCCATCGTGGTAGACCACACCTATTATCTCCCCACCTACCCAATTCACATCACCATAGGTCTCCCAAACTCCTAGCACTATACCACCTCCACCCCAAAATGTGATCACAATCTGTGGTAGCCTCACCCATCAATTACATAATGCCCCCACATGATTATCCATTTTTGACCTCTTACAACAATCTCAACCCCATCGTGAGGCATTGAATGACATTTTACGTTCTATAGATTTAGAAATGCATGATACAAATGCATTTGTAAACTTTGTAGGGAACATCCCACGATGCCTCCAACCATCCATTAGTTTCCATGACCATGAGATAACAAAACTTGTAGGAGAAGGAGCGGATCCCCCTCTCCACATACAAGCCACTATCAATGACATCACCTACAAGTGGGTCCTCATTGATATGGGCTCATCCATTAGTATCATATCTATAATAGCCCTACATCATTTACATATTCCACCAGCCCACTTTGCCACACCTTCGCTTGACTTACGAGCATTTGATGGTTCTATGAGACCTATGGTAGGATCCATAGTCCTCCCTATCCGAGTAGGTGTTCATACTATTTCCATCCTCTTCCACATAATCCAAGGGGAGATGCAGTACAACATCCTCCTTGGTCACCCATGGATCAGGGATATGCAATGTGTCCCTTCCACGCTACACCATTGCCTCAAGTACATCCACAATGGACTTGTCCATTGCATCCTAGATGATGGGGATCCCTTTAAGTTTTGCAACATCGTAGATCTCCCACCTGCACCTTCCTTCTCATCCATGCAACTCTTCCTGGTTTCTTCCCATCAGTTAGTTGGAGCATCGACATCCACTCCTACATCCACCTCGTTACCCCAATCCTCATCAAGGACACACGCTTCAGTGTCAGCACCTTTAGCGCCATCATCTATAGTGCCTAATCCCACTACCATACCATTCTCACCTCCCATTTTATGGCCACCATGACCATCCCAACCTTCATCCTCTACAAACCCACCTTTGGTACCACAACCGCCATCACCACCCATATCGCGCCCTATCGCTCCACCTCAATCATCCTCCTCGATGAAAGCACCTATCCTCCCTACACCATGCACACCTCCACTTCCTTTTCATCCATGGCCTAGGTCATTCACTTCCCCACATAGTCTAGTACCTAATCATCCTCCTTCACAATTCCTATAGGCCAATCATCCTATACCAGCTACCACAACCGAATGCCATGAGTGGGAGCAATGAGCATCTCACTTAGATGACCAACTACTACACCCTTCCACTACTACTATTAGAGACTCTTAGACTTCACCATCATCATCTAAGTTAGATTCACCACCTCATTCACCAGAGCATGCAACACCACACATATCTATTTTCATGTCAAACTCAGGTCCAAGGGATTACAATGTGCATGATGCCCATGTACGTCCACCTACCATCCAATCCACATGAGACTTTGGCCACCCTTCAGCCTTAGTGTTGACTATTGGAACCATCATACAACTAGGATCTCCCAATAATCATACCAACTTTGTCTACACTAGAGTTGATTCCTCACTCCCACCCATAGTATCTCCACCACCACAATCTAGCTTATATGGTACAATTGATCATCTAGCTAATCCTTACTTTAATATTATGCTACCTTCGATATTTCCATTAGCATGGGTTCATATTAGGCCACTATGAGCAAGGGCTGCGTACACCCATTAACCCTCATGTCCAATCCCCTACCAATAAATCTAGCTTAGGTTATCACCCAACCACCATCCATACATTAGAGGATGAACTTCAAGATTTATCCCTACATCCTTCTCCACTTCCAACACACACCTTGGAAGAATATATTGATATGGATATTCTAGAGGATACCTCCTCACCTAAATCCACCATTACAATCCCCTATGATTTCTTTCAAAGAATCCCTCCATATTCGACACCACATCATCATGTTGTATCGATGAGTTGACAAACCAATTCTTGTGCCTATCCTTAAATCTCATCCACCCAGAGCATGACATGGCATCCCCACCACCATCATCAACATACTTAGCTCCATTCCTACCTATACATCGGCAACTTCAACGAGCTACCACTCGACCATGATCTCCACTAGTCATCCTATGCCCTCCTTTAAGCCTTTTAGGATGCTCATAGGTTGTCGAGTCATCATCACCAGACTCTTCACCACCCACATCCCCCACAACATTAGTTAATATGGTCGAGGTGGATCTTTTCTCTCCATTATGATATACACACCATCCCACATGAGATGATACACCAAATCCCAACTTCATCGATCTCGCCCACATCTCACCCATACCAGCACCCCAAGATTTCCTACTCTCACCACATGTCTTATGTGCTTAAAACGCCCCTTCATCATCTATACCACCTCACATACCATAGGTGCACCACATGAACATTTACTTAGATGATGAATACAAATTTACCGAGGCCACTGATGACCTCCATCTTATTCCAATTCTAGAATAGTTGTGTGATGGTTCCCACATGCTCATTGAGGAAACCATTGATGTTGACATAGGTGATGATCCTGAAATCCCTCACATAGTTAAATTAGCCACTAGCCTCTCACCCAAGGAGCACATCTTATTCATAAAATTCCTTTGTAAGTATATCCGAGTCTTCGCATGGTCATACAAAGATATGCCAAGACTCGATCCCACCCTAGTAGTTCACAACCTTACACTAGATCAAAATTCCAAACCAGTAAGGCAAAAGTTATGATGCATGCACCCAACCATTGCATTACTAGTAAAAATTGAGCTCCAAAAGCTCTTAGATGTAGACTTCATAGTACCCATAGACTATCCTGAATGGGTCTCTAACATGGTCCCTGTACCCAAGCCATCCGGTGAAGTTCACGTCTGCACAAAATTTCATGACTTAAACAAAGCTTGTCCCAAAGACAACTTCCCCCTACCTAACATTGAATCACTCATCGATTCTATCATAGGCCATGAGATGATATCCCTCATGGATGGATTCTTAGGTTATAACCAAATTAGAATCAACCCTACTGATCAACACAAGACATCATTCACAACCCCCTAGGGGACCTTCTACTACAAGGTCATGCCATTTGGCCTTAAAAACATTAGGGCAACCTACCAGCATGCAATGACCTACATATTCCATGATTACATGCACAAAATCATGGAATATTACGTAGATGACCTCATTTCTAAATCCAAGAAATACTTAGAACATCTTGAAGATCTCCGTCAGATCTTTGATCGCTTGTTAGAACACAACGTCCACCTCAACCCAAAGAAGTGTGTCTTTGGTGTTACCTCAGGAAAAATATTAGGATTCATTATCACCCAACGAGGCATTGAAGTTGACCCTAGTAAAGTAAAATCCATCACCAAGATACCCCCACCTACTACCCTAAAACAATTGCACAGCCTCCAAGGCAAAATCACTTCTATCCACCGATTCATAGCACAAATTTTAGACAAGTGCAAACCATTCAATCACCTTTTACAAAAGGGAGTAAATTTCAAATGGGATGATAACTGCCAACAAGCTTTTGATGACATCAAAACTTACCTTACTTCACCACCAGTTATGTCACCCCCACACCCATAGCTACCGCTCATCATGTACATTTCTACTATAGATTTTATGCTAGGTACACTTCTAGCCCAAAATAATGTGCTCGAAAAAGAGAAATCCATTTACTACATAAGTCGCACACTAGTTAGCTACGAAGCTAGATATGGGTACATGGAGAAACTATGCCTAGCCGTAGTATTCACCACCCAAAAACTACGCCATTATATGCTCAACCATACAACCTTTGTCATCGCTCGAGACAATCCCCTCCATTACATGATGAACAAAAGCTATCACAATTCCCACACAACTAAGTGGATCATGCTTCTAACCGAATTTGACCTCGAATTCATTTCACAAAATTCCATCAAAGGGTAGGTCATAGCAGATCAACTTGTAGAAGCTCCCTTGTCCGATGACCAACCTCTCCTCATTCAGCTCCCTGATGACTCCATCTTCCACGTAATAGAAGATGAAGAATATGTTGAACCAGATATGATAGATGACTTGACTCTATTCTTTGATGGCTCTCGATGCATGCATGTTAGGGGTGCAGGCATTGTATTCTTCACACCTGAAGGTGAACCACTCCCATTTTCATTCAAGTTGGACTTCCCTTGTATGAACAACAACATGGAATATGAAGCCCTAATCCTCATATTGAAATAGGTACATTCCATGCATATCAAATGCCTCCATATCATAGGTGATTCCATTTTAATAGTAAACCAAGTGCAAGAGATCTGGCAATGTAATTACCTAGTCCTCCAACAATACAAACACATTGTACAACAACTCCTCTACCAATTCGAATGGTATGACATCGAAGCCATGCCATGATCCTCAAACCATTTTGTGGATACAATGGCCTCCTTAGGATCATTAATCCCTCAAAATCCAACATCAACAACCACATCCATGACCATTCATACACTCACTCAATCTGCCATATCACCCACATCTCCTAAAGATGATGGTGGCATTCATGTGGTCGATACTGAACCACATGACCCATGGTTTGTGCAGATCAAAGATTATATTAAATTAGGATTCCTACCATGCGACTTACCGCATGCTCAACGTCAAGCATTTAAACAAAGAGCAATCCACTACACATTATTGGGGGACATCCTCTATCACCACAACTATGATGGCATGCTCTTGCATTTCTTAGAACCTCATGAATCTCAGTGGGTTGTACAAGAAACCCATGATGGTACTTGTGGTGGCCACTTTAGTGGCATGGCAATCATGAAATACATCCTTCACATGGGATACTATTAGCCAAAAATGGAACATGACTATTGTGAGTATGTGAGATGTTGTATCAAGTGCCAACAACACGCAAACCTCACACATCTTCCATCTCAAGCACTCCAACCAATCCAATCCATGTGGCCTTTCTCCCAATGGGGCCTAGATCTTATTGGATAAATTACACCTACCTCCTCAAGTAATCATAAGTTCATCATCACTACTACATAATACTTTACAAAGTGGGTCGAAGCCATCCCACTTATCCAAACCACAGGAGCAAAGATAGCAACATTCATAATAGATCATATCATATGTCGCTTCAGAATTCCTTCCCAAATCATCTCTGACAATGGGAAATCCTTCAAAAACAAAACCATCCAAGCTCTTTGCAGCAAGTTCAACATTCAACATAGTTTCTCTACCCCATACTACCCATAGGGTAATGGCCAGGCAGAGGCCACAAATAAAATAATTTGCTCCATCCTACGCAAAATAGTAGCAGAATCACATCGTGACTGGCACAACCAAATACCCCTAGCCTTGTGGGCATACCGTACAAGCATCCATACCCCCACTAGGGCAACCCCATTTTCACTTGTCTATGGGGCAGAAGCTATCATGCCCCTTGAGCTTGAGATACCTTCCCTAAGGGTATCCATGAAAGAATTCATTGATGATGACACCGCTCACCAAGCCCACTTAGATCAACTTACACTCCTCGATGAACATCGCATCCATGCCATCGAGCACACACGAGTCTACCAAGATCACCTTCACCATGCCTACAATAGTAAGGTACATCAACACGAATTCCAAATTGGTGATTTGGTTCTCAAAGAAAACCAATAAATCACAAGTCAGCCTCACCAACAGCGAGACAAGTTTACCCCAAACTAGTTGGGCCCATTCATCGTCACACACAAATACAGTTCAAGTGCCTATCACTTGGCTAATCTTGAAGGCCTTGATGAACCTAAGCCTATTAACATTTTGTACCTTCATGCATTCAATGCCTAACACACATAGGCATTCACTATCACAAGTAGTACACACCGCTATGCACAAACACATCACTCACTAGGCACATCATGATAAATGTATGTCTTTTTAATTTAAATATTTTACATGTACTTTCCCCTTTATGTCATTTTTATGCTACTAGTATATATTTTACTTTTTGTAAGATCTACATCATCTACAACCACACCATTAGTAGCAAGATATGATAGCATCCACACACATCATCATGCAGGACCCTCCATCACCACCACCTATACTGATCACATCGATTGACCTAGCCCGACCACCAATCACCCTTCATACTAGGTGGTCTTCACATTCCTCACATTCAAACCATTACACTCCACCCTGATGCCTTTCCCCTCACCATCGAGGTTCATCTTACTCACCCCATTCTGGAGACAGCCAGGTCTCCCTATCCTCTTTTGATAAAAAGGAGGAAACATCCCATCCTCGAACACAAGGGTCTCCCTCTCATCTGCCTAAAGATACCAAGAACCCTTATTCACCAAATGATTCCCCCCACCACCCTCTAGGAGCTTACTACCCTCCTAACAGAGGATACACTCCCCATATAGCCCTTCCTTCATGCCTACCGACCCCACTCCCTAGTGGAGAGTCATCTTATACCCAAGCCTTGCAAGCCCATGTGGCTCAAGCTACCCAAGCCACCCATGCACACATGCCTCCATCCCACATGCACCACCATCCAGAGCCATCTCCTATACCACCTATCCTCCAGACACCACCCTCACCACTATGAGGCTTACCCTTTCAGCAAGCCTCACAATCCCCAAGGTCATTCCAATCCTCCTCCTCATCATCATGACCTCATCCATTTTCTCATGCATACCAGGCCACTCCATACACATTGGAGTCCCGATCACCACCTTCCCTGATACTATCACCTCCACACCATGACATACAACATCTCCTTTCCCATCTCAAGGCTCTTGAGCTACAGATGAGCCATTGCCATTGCCATGTTCATCCACGCCAGTCCCCCATGACTCGTGCATCCTCACCTCCATGCAGATCCATTCCCCAACCTCAGATTTGACCCACATCGGACTCTCGACCTGCACCTCCACCGTTGGACCTCCCTTCATCCACCCCTCATTCACCTCTAGTGGAACCTTACATTTACCCCATGCCTATTCCATTCACTCCATTATCAAAAATGTTTTATCACCTCATGCATCAAGGTCTTCTTGACTTACCTAAGATCCTGACCCATAGACCCCTCGCATCCTAAACCACGTAATTACCATGAGAGCCAATATTGTATCTATCATCATCAACTAGGTCATGACATTGAAGAATGTCGATCATTCAAGAACCTAGTGCACAACATGTTGCATGGCGATTGAACTCCATCACCTGAATGCTCCATCCCATTTAGTCAACTTTTGAGTCCTCCACGCCGCATCATCCCTAGAACTTTACCACCATGTGAAACCTTGATAGTGCCAGCTCGCTACATTCACAACATATCCAACTACACCAATCGTACTATCACTTCACCATCTTATTCCTGACCTAATCCATGCCACTTCACCCATTAGTAGCTCTCATCTTCTTTCTTCTTCTTCTTCTTCTTCTTCTTACTTCCTCATGTAGTTGTATGGTCATGCTTCGAGCGGCTACATACCTACGTTGATCTACTTCCTCTCTTCTATCTTCTTTGGCTTTTGGTAATCCCCTCATCTTGTTGGTTACCAAAGCCTATTTCTTCTTACTTCTTCTATTAGTACATCCTACTCTCACATCCTATCTCTTTTTGTGATTATTACATAGTTGTACAACTCACAGTCTATTTACCTACTACACACACACCCCACATGTTGGGGCAACCATTATTATAGCATCACACTTTTTGTCATTATGATACACCATACTCATATGTAGATAAATTTTCCAAACTTCTCCATCTACGCCTCATGAGCTTCCTCTTGTAGATATTGCATTCCCCCACTTGCATCATTTACATTACCTCCATTGCATATATCCATATATTTTTCATTAAAATTTTATTTCAAGTTTGTACATTCTTCCTCCAAAAATGTGCCTTCAACAGGAGTAATACATGCACTTGTTAGCATCACCACCTGGATGTCCATTCCCCTTTTCAGGATTAGGGTATACATAGGTGTCGTGTTAAGTTTTGACTACTTACTAGTTCAGTCAATCAAATGTCACCCCTAGCTGACAGGTTTTACATTCTCCTTATGGTTCTTTAGGCTGGTTCAACTTCTCTCATGGACCATTCACAATAGGTTACACATTAAATGAATTTTGAGCCTAGGGAAGATGACACCTTGAGTAGATGTCGCCATCTAGCGAACGGTTTCCCCTACTCATCCTATCACTTGCATGGTCAACATACGACCTAGGGATAAACAAAGGGATAAGCATAAGCAAAAGTAAAACAATGGGGCAGAAAACAAAAGCCAACGCCCATACAAAAAAAAGAGAAAAAAAAAGAGAAAAGAAAAAGAGAAAAAAGAGAGAAAAGAAAAAGAGCACCACAATAAATAGGTAAACAATAGATGAGGGGCAGAAAACAAAAGGAAAAGCCTCCATATATCACCCATGTTATGCTTCATCGCCTTTGGTCCTTAGGTTTAACATAACACCATGGGATGATTTCCATCGCTAGCAATAGGCTCCAAGAGCCTACCTACCAGTGGAATAGTCTTACAAGTGGTGATATATCTATCACATTAGCTACCCGCTTTTGTACAGATCACTATTTGCTTATGGATGAGCTAGCTAGTTTGGCCATGTCTACAATGGGTTAATCCTACCTCCCTCAAAATGGATAAATGAACCTCACTCATTTACACACATAGGTCCATGACAGATTTTGAACCAATCCGATTAGTTATGAGTTGCCACATAAACTTGCACAGTTTTGGGTCCAAGATTTGATTGCCAAAACTACATTGGTCAAAGCCATTACATATACCTTATACTATCCTACATCTCTGAGATCATGGAATGGATCGCATCCACACAGGTACATGCCATGATACAAGTGCTTCCTTTGCACATTTCAGTCCTTTCATACATGCATCTATGCATCTATGTCACATACACTTATCAAACATTACATCTATGCATTTATCCTATATGCATTCCATATCAAATCACATCATTGCATCCACACTACATGCATACACTACAAAATTATATTTCATATTACATCACATTGCATTCAAAATACAATCATGCATACTACTCTACAATATATTCATACTACATAATGATAATAGATCTAAACCATACCACACATGTATATCCATTCATTATACATACCTACAAATTATGCTATGCTATCTATGCAAACATAAAGAGAACACATTCAAAACCATAATAACAACACATGTATATATAATAGTTAAAATAAAAATGTATATATATATATATGTCATCCATAAAAAATGCTTGTAGGCTACAAACTGGGACCATGCCCATCATCTATCATCCAAAATTCCCATAGGCTACAATCATGAGCAACCCTAACTACCACTAGGAGTCTCCCCATGCCCCTCACGGCTCACCCAAACCTCTATAGCTCTGCTAGACTCCACCCTGGCCCCTAAAGCCTCAACCATAGCTGGTGTAGCTCATCCCTCAGTCTTGGCACCCACCTACTCCACCAAAGTAGCACTATGCTAGCTATGATGTGAAGGCACCCACACTCATGACCATAACTCAGACTAGGACACCACCCAACTATAATCAAGAAGTGCAATCCCATGCACCATTAGAGAAGCCTCACATAATGACCTCTTAGCAGACTCTACAGCCAATAGATCAGTCAACCTCTCAATAGCCTGTGAAGCCTCCTCTCATGCCTACTACTGCCTAGCCATCTCGACCCTCATCTACTCCATCTCAACTACCACCTTCACCCTCTTTGACTCTCATCCTTCTCATGAAGCTTAGTCTCCAACTTATGAACCCTATCCCACAACACTCGAGCCTCCTCATCCGCATCCTGCCTCTCCTAGACCTCAAGTAGAATCTCCTCCATCTCCTCAAACAAACCAATATCAATGGTGTCATCTACACCATCCACTATAGTAGACCCACCTACCTCCTCTACTCCCCCAACTGCCTATCCCATGGCCATCCCACCCTCCATAAGATCTATCTCAATGGTCACAAGAACCTCCCCTACTCCCGCTCCCTATGAGCTCAAAGCACCATCCAATCACCATCGAGACCACCATAGAGGAACCTACCTCTCACTACTAGCTCCCTCACCTAGCCTAGCTCGAGTCCCTCTACCTACTCTCCCCTCTGTTAGAGGCACCCCACCACCAAGTGGCACCCATCGATCAATCACGCCCCTATCGAGCTCCCAACTCTACATCGTCCACCAGGCCTCAAACTTTGGTGTCATCCCTACATTATCCACATCTAGGATAACTACAGGTGGGTCACTCTCACCAACCCAAGGTAGAACCATAGGATGCTCTCCCCTATCACCCCATCACCTATAATATACAATAGGAGCCCCCAGAATATCCTATTGTAATCCAAACTACTGTCTCACTTGATCAAACTAAAAATACTCGGCCTACCGAGTATATCATCCCACTAACCACCTACCCTAATGAATGACCCACAACTACTCATCATCCTTCTCCTAGGTCACCCCACCCAACCAAGGCCTCCACTTAATGTCATTAGGTGTCAAGTCTCCAAACTTGACCCTCCACAACAAAGGATCACCCTCATGAGGCCTCTTAATACCCTTCTCCTCATCTATCTGCCATCTCAAAGCATAGGGTAAATACTCCTTACCCTCAACATGGGTAGGGTGAGGCAATAATGATGGCCTCTCAATGAATATGTGCTCCCATACCCATACCTATAGCAAGGGAGTCCAACTCAAACCCTTTTTTCTAGAATGCACAACATCATGTAACTCTCTATATACCTGGGCCAATAGTGTAGGTGCCCATGCAAACACAATGCTCCACTCTACCATGTCGCTCACCACATCCAACATGTTCTAGGTAAACAGTACCCCAGAAGTGTTAGGTAAAGCATAGGTGGAGATCATCATCATCATAGTGCACTGGCAATTAGATATCTTCTTCTTAAGCCATAACCACTCATAATCCATATTCCCCACATCTATGTCCCTCCACCCCTCACCAAAGAAGTACTCCAACACAACATCCTTACTATCATCTGGTGCTACTCTAATTGGAACACCCTCAATAGGTAACTTATAAATCCTATAGATGTCCTCCAGTGTAATCATCATTTCCCTAGTAGGAAAATGAAAAGTATTCTGATCCGCATCCCATCACTCACATAAGGTGGATATGTATGCCCTATTGGCATGTATACTCTTACACTCCCACACGCCTCTGAACCATATGGTATCCAACCACTTAATATCATCGATATTATCCATCAACTTGTCAAAATCACTCTTCATCTTCCATACACGATGATAAGGCTCGAGCATCTTCACCTGTTCATCCACAAATAAGCACAATAGAATATACATTAGCCATCAACACAATGATGCAATCCAAATAAACTCAATCATCACATGAATACAATATATAAATTAAACTATTTAATTTGACACGCACTTCGAGACATAAAATAGTGCATAATTCACATATCAAAACATATAAAAATAATAATCGTATATTTGGATACCCATTTTTCTATTTCATGGTAAAAGTTCAAATAGATGCGAAAAATAATACATATTTGACTTCCAACAACTAAATATAAAATTACCCACATACCCACTATGGCACGAAATTCAAAACTAAGTCAATCCATCAGACATACAAAAACAAAGTCCATTTTTTAACACCCATTTGCCTTTTTGGTGAAAATGTCAACAAAATTCAAAAACAATATACAAATCAACATGGAGTTAAAGATCAATCTTCCCACACATACATCCAAATGGAACATACACCAAAACACACAATATCAAAAACACAATCACATTTTTGAACACCCATTTGCCCACTTCGTGGTGAAAGTTCACATAGATGTTGAAAATAGTACAAATCGAGCTCCCAACAACAAATATCAAATTTAACACTACCCACATCTTGGCATGTAAACCAAACACATGCCAAATGAAATCATCTACCAAAACAAGTAACATTTCTGGATACCCATTTCACCCTTTTATGGTGAAAGTATCATCGGTTTCTAAAAATACTATCTCTACGGTGGAAAATTTAACAGTCAAAGTTTTCCAAGTTACACCCAAAAACCACACATTCAGAAAACATGCCAAATGAAGGCATAAAAAAATAATAGTCACAAAAGTGGATACCCATTTCCTACTTTTACGGATAAAATTCAACCATATTGTAAAAATAGTACACCATTGCTCCAAAAATGGATGGTCAAACTGTATAACTACTCTACCCCTCACCCGATCAAACTGACGTGAAAACAAGTCAAACCTAAAAATAAACTATATTTTTGGGTACCCATTTGGCTAGTTTTACACTTTGAGTTCCAATTGTAATTAAAATTTGCAATTTTTTTTTAAATAAGATGAAAACCTCCCCCCTATTTCACATTTCTCTAAAAAATAAAAAATGTAAAAGAAAGTAAATGAGAGCACTTACCGGTGGATCCCTATGCCTGCTGCCAGCTCCATGTCATCCTCTCATCATCCTCTCACCCAAAATCACTCACTGTGATGTCCATGCATCACCGAATGCTCCTTCCATGCGCTCTCCAAAGGTCGTCGTCATCAAAATGAGCCCTCCCAATTCAAAAATTGGCTTAAAAATACCTAAAACCCTAATTCGCCCCTCGCCCCATGATTTAGGCCTAATTTACCCCCCGCCTCACGAATCAAGGTTCAATTTACCCCTTGCCCCATGAATTGAGCCTATGACCCCTAAAATCATTCAAATTTCTTCCAAAACCCTAGGAAATCATGCAAATTTCTTCCAAAACCCTAGGAACCCTCCTAAACTATCCTCTAATATGTTTTTTCACCATTTTCATCATGCATTGGTATTCTATCAATCACTGCATCACCAAATAATTGCATTCCATTTGCCTCATAGTTGATTCCTCATTTAAGGGGGTATTCATATCCAAAGTCAACTTTGCATGCAACCATCCAACCGAATATCCAAAAGTGTGGATATCGCATCTGTCTACGAAATTTTTTGCTAAAGATTATCTTATGAAAAAATCTCAATCCCAACTAGATATTTATTATATCATAAGAGCTATGTGTTTCGACGAAGAAGTCAATATAGAATTCATGTATGTCGAATACAAAATGAATGATACATTTGATGTTAACATAAGCAAAAAGAATGCACCTATCTACTGTATTAGTCTATAGTCATCACAAAAGCGTAAAATATTGACACATTGCATAAATTCAAAAAGATGATATTTCTTATATTGATTATAAATGAATCTATGTTACACATATGCCCCTCTTAGGGTCACTTGAATGATGATACAATTTATACAATTGCCAATGCCCTCAATAGGGTAGGAGCATTAATATTATCCTTTGATTAGTCGCAAACTGCCTTGGGGTGGAGTTGACCCCCTTCTTCGCAACATGGAAGGATTATGATATGGAATCCTCTTGTACCTATCTTCCTACGATTAAGAAACAACATAACACGATCAAAAAGATAGATAGCTTCTCATAATGAGGCCCTTTAAGGAAACATACATGATAATGCCATTTAAACTAATAATCAAGAAAACATAAAGAAAACCTTTAAACTATGCTAATTGAATCAATATTTGTAATATAGCATAAAGGATATCGTCAGAAAAATAATGCATGGATCAGATAACAAAATAGAAGCATGGAAGTGCATAATAGATCCACAAATATCCTAATTAATGCAAAGCATGAACTATCTATTCTAAGCTAATTCCTATGGTCAAAATTATTTTAAACTGTAATTAAACCTAAAAAATGATTAATCTAACCTATTTAACTGGACAAAAATAAAAAGAGTAAGGTGATATGTCACCTATTGCAAACCGTAGCTCTGGTGAGTGGTCTACACTATGAACTGCAACTGACAGTCGTGGTTTAACCTTTGATAATTTTACCCTCAAAATTAGGGGCAATGGGCTTAATATCCTTGTACAAATTAATGTTCAAGGATCACCTTCATTGTCCTCAAACTGATTTTGCAGTCAATTCGATGTGAAGGGCCTTTATTTTCTCAGATTTGCGTTTCTTGATCCTCCTAGGCACTCAGTTTGAGTGTACAATTCACCAAGGCTTCACTGCTCAAATCTCCAATGCTTGATTCTTTTTTTCTCCCCATTTGGATGGGGTATTTATAGCATGCCCCTAGGGCTAGGGGTGGCTTCATGGAGAATCCAAGACCAATAAGGGTGGTTAGGATAGTTGGGATGGAAGCCTCTGGAATATTTTTTCCTTCAACTGCCTTCTTCTAGATCTTTTGGTCATTCCAACCAATTTGGCTTAGATGGAAGGCCTAACTGAACTTCAGTTAAGACCGTAGGTCACAGTTATAGTCCAGACTATAGACCGCAGGTGTCAACCACGGTTTAGACTGGAGACCATAGGTCTGGGTTGCGATTCAGACTAATTAGGCTAAAATGCCTAAATTGAGTGGTTAGAACCATTGCTCTATCTTGGAGTCTATCCAAGATCCTCCATATGTTCTTGTAGCATGTCCATATGAGTAGTCGCCCTCGGTATGATATGTTTTAGGTGTCTACAAATGCCCCTTTTGAGATGCGTTGTGAGATTGAACAACACTGAGCAAAAATATACATCCTAAAATGATGCCTAAGGTTCTATGATAATCATTAGTTGGATCAACATTAGATGCCCCAGGTCCAGCAAAAGGACACGCATCTTAGAATCATTGCTTCCAACTCATGAAAGGCTTACATTTTGACAAGTCTGCACTCATCATCAGATATTCAGATAGCATTAATGCCAAGTATGGGTATCTTCTAACCCATAAATCTAAAGGATGAGAGTTACAAACCAATTATCATATTTGTTGTTTACCCCAAGCAAAGGGGGAAGCTTATGATAGCTATTGATAATGATTCGCAAGAACGAATGCAATTTTGACAAGATCAGGGGATCTACGATCTCAGGGATCTTTTGTTGACTTTGATTATGATTAATAAATTATGACTACCCCCTCAAGCGATGAGTCGATGAGGGTAATGACAATGTATGAAGCGACAAAATCGCTTTACCATAATGAATGATCCTGAACAAATTAAGATTCGAGCCTTGTAATGCATTGGCTAGGCCTAGTTCAGCTTATGATTGCAACTCTTAGTAGTATTTGCACATTTCTATCCCATGGAGCAGTCAGGCTACAATAGTCATCTTAAGGAATCAAAATGATACAAATGCAATTAGATTTGTGTTGAATCATAGTTATCAATGATTTGTTGAAAGATGTCATAAAATAAATGACAATTTTACCCCAAATATCCTTATGGTGATTTACTCATCTTGTCGAATTGCATGGATCGCAACTCATTGCAACCGCCAAGTGCATAGGATAAATCACTAAATACGAGGTGCATTTGGTTTTTAATTATTTTATTTTTTTGTTTTAATTTTGCATTTTGATGGATCTTGGTGCTTTTAACATCACCAAATTGGCAATTGTAATCATTGATTTTGCATTTTTATCCAATGGGAGTCATTAATTTACTCTTTTAGACCTTCCCACGGTGGGTTTTGAGTGCATTTAATGCTAGTTGTGGACCATGGGTATGGTCTATGATTTAATTTTTCAAATTTTTGGAACCGTAGGTTCGACCTATGGGTGGAAAACCCTAGTGTCGGAACCGCAGGTATCAGCTACGGTCCGCCCAAACTAGGAGAACCTATAAATTGAATTCCCATTTGAATTTTTTATTATTTTTTGGAAAACACTAGCAATTTGAGAGCTTTGAGAGTGAGAGAACCTTCCCTGATCTGAAATTCTACCACACTCTATTGTAATTACACTCATCTACCTTGATGGCAGATCCTAATCAGCCATCTACTAGCCGAGGCTAGGGTGCAAGCAAGGTAACTCAAAACTGATACCTCACACTCAATACGAGTACAATGAACCACATTAAGTAATGCAGGTAATGAACCTCACTAAAATTTTGGTAATGGACCCCACTATTCTAGGTTATCTTAGAATTTAATTTTGTGAATTAGTGGACTAGGAGGGTACCCAAAATGGGTGCCTCTCCTAAATCGTAGCTGGTAGCTGCGGTTCCCAATTGGCAAATTAGGGACTGTAGGTTTCAATTGTAGTTCCTAATTGGCAAATTGGGGACCGTAGGTTTCAATTTTAGTTCCAAATTGGAAAATTGGGGACCGCAGGTTTTAGCCGTGGTTCCCAATATGCAAATTGGGGACTGCAAGTTTTAGTTGTGGTTCCCAATTTGCCAATTGGGGACCGCAGGTTTCAGTTGCGATTATTTTTTTTATGCGTTGTTTTTAGCTCTAGTTAGCTAGATTTTGTTTTACATTATACCTTTTATTTCAAAGGTTGAATTCTAGAGCCTGGGAGCCTAAAATTTTGAAGACTCTTTGTGAGGCTCTATCTGATGACGATCGAGATTGAATTTGAGCCGTCATGTTTGGCTATGTCATGGATCTACCCACTATTAGGGTAGATCAAGCCTATTTGACTGTGTTGGTCTGATGCTGGAATGTGCGGACCAACACATTTCACCTGCCTAAAGGTGAAATGACTGATACTTTGGAGGATGTCTATAGGATCTTCAAGATCCCCATTGATGGCGAGGCCATCATATCCTTTACCTTAAGGGTAAAGGAGGCTATTTTCAATTCTATCTTCGACGACTAGAGCGAGGATGCTCAAGACGTGATTGACCACAAAGGGGTACACATCAGTGAGTGGTATCAGGAGGATGTCTTCTCTACTTGGAAAGCCCTCTTCATGCATCTCATAATATAGATTGTCCTTCCAGACTCCTCGAGTGCAAGGATTCCTTAGAACCTCTTGTACAATACCTGGAGGGTTTTTTAGAGTTCTGTAGGGGAGCCCTTACTACTATCATGGGGGAGCACCCTACTATGTTAGCTCTATAGGTATTTGTATCAGATTACTGAGCATAGCTATAAGGGCCTTAGTTATAGTCTTTTATTATAGATCTGGGTGTGGCAGCACATCTATATCAAGCATCCTGCAGATCTTCTATTGTGTATCATTTCTATTTTTGATGAGAATCAGTGTTATAGCACCTATTGGCCTTGTGAGAAGGAGGGTACCCATATTTAGATCCATGCTGGTGATGTCCAAAATTACATTACTTAGTTTACGACACTTGAACCGAATGATGTGTAGTGGGAACCCTATATGGATTTCCTAGCATGGCCGAATGAGGGTCAGTGGCTGAGATAGGCACATCACGATAGATGGTTGATCATTCATAAGGCCAAAATTTGAGAGTACCGATTCTACTCTTGAGTCATACAGTAGTTTGGGTTCATATAGGATATTCCAGATATCCCACTTAGATACAGATGCTTGGTCATGGAGCATGATCTACAGTGGATCATTCTTGAGCCTCTGGGAGATGTTGCAGATGACTACCCGAATACTAGAGTTGAGACTATTAGGACCACTCCATAGTATGATATGTGGTGGTCCATGTTTAGATGGTATAGCACAGGGCCTCTAGGTAGAGATCTAGATCAGACAGAGGCAGAGGTAGATATTGATGGGTGCAGGGTATGCCAGTGAATAGAGGGAATTTAGGGTGCAAAGGCCACCACCGAGGAGGCTCCTAAGATTGACCCAAATGAGGAGGTTCCAGAGGAGGGTGAGGTCCCTATCGATAGTGTAGAGGGATTACTCTTAGATTAGGTGGCTGACTTGTAGAGTCAACTTGAACGATTCCATACATAGCAGCTAGAGCAAGATACTACTATCTCCACTATAGATGTGGGAGTTGTTGATAGGGATAGGCACCTTACTAAGGTGAAGGGTCAGATACATGATCTTACTACACAAGCCATAGATGTAGAGGCCTAGGTTTAGAGACTACAAACTACACTAGAGTTAGCCCAAGCACAGTGAACTACAGTAGAGGTAGATAGGGATCTCTTTTGGGTATCGAGGGGGGCTATGCTTTCTCCTTAGGTTACTATGGGTCTCCGATAGCACTAGCAGTAGCTTCAACAAGTGTTCAAGATCTGATGGCCGAGATAGAGTGACTGCACAATATGGTCATAAGGACCAATGAGATGCATGCAGCCCGACTCACTCGCATTGATAAACTAGCTGGATACATTGAGATGCATGGGCTACAGGTTCCTAAGGATCCTTTCACTTTAGAGTCTCAGCGAACCAAGTCTAGGACCTTCGGATAGTCTATGATGAGCTCGAGTCACAATAATCATAGGACTTAGAGGATGCACAAATCCTCTAGCTCACATGGTGTGACATCGCATGCCAGGCCTAGAGATGCAGGACATACTTTAGGGGCCATCGGTCAGAGGACTAGCCTACTGTAGTTACCAGTTTCTCATGTGTTGGGTGCCTTAGAATTTGGAGGTAGGTAGGATCCACAGTGGGACCCACCCCGGGTGCCAAAGCAGACAAGAGAGCAGACTCTAGAGCTTAGTGCTGAGGGAGACAATGAGAGCTTTGGTACAATGGGATCAAACTAGATCTGGGATCTGCTAGATGCAGACTATATTTTTGATATGCCATATTTATTTTGGGTGTAAGGTCGAGGACCTACACACTTTGTAGCCTACGAGCATTTTGATACACTCTCTATGTACTTTTTTGGACACACACACACACACACACACACACACACACACACACACACACACATATATATATATATATATATATATATATATATATATATATATATATATATATATATATATACGACTTTATCATTTATGGCTCATTAATGTGTACTGATTATTTATTTTTGATTTTATGTTTATTTGATGCACATGGATGCAATGCTTATGTTGATGCTATGTTTATATGATGCAATGTATGGATGACATGCACTAGCTAGCTATTTGATTTATGATGATGATGTTATGCAGTGATCTATATGTTTTAGATATGCTATTTATGATGGATGCAAATGGATGCAGTATTTATTTTGAATGCATATTTGTTCTTGCTTTGTGGGCATGCATTCATTTTTATGAAGTTATGGTATGCTATGCAATGTATGGTAATGCATTATGTACATAATCATAATCTAATGGGAATGAACCTGTATGCTTTAATCACTTAAAACATAAATAATGAATGTAAACTGTGTATATCAATTTTAAAATACGACACCACAGAATGTATGACAATCATGCAAAATAATTGATAATTCTCATTACAAGAACTTAATCAACTAATCACCCATATATGAAATGTAGTAAAATGGATTGGTATAATTCTAATGAATGAATATGTCATTTTGTATATTTCTTCTTTGTTGCACTATATAGCCAATAGCCATCTAAACATCATTTTTGATATTCATGTGGTATTTATCCTATATGTTTGATTGTGCTTTGTAAAATGCATTATGATAAATGAAGGAATCACATTTTTGATGTCTAATGATATTTGGTGTTTTGTTGCTATTAAATAACTTTTTGAGGTTTTCCATGAGACTCAAACACCCTAGTAGACTTCTCCAAAATTCACATACTAACTATACAAGGCATTTATTGGATAAGGTATCGTGATAGACCCAACTATTCATTATCCTTGTGTGTGCATGTGTGTATTTTCTGATAGACCATAAGCATACCCCGCATGTCAGTCGGGACTCTTTCAACCCATATGTGAGATAGGGTTCCTCATACAATCGTACCATCCTTATTTTAGCTTTGATTAGACTTATACAACTAGACAATCCTAGGTACCTATAGCTAGATCATCTTGCAAATTAATCAGGGATACCCCTCCAAATGCAGGCGAGACTCTTTCAACCCATTGCTACATTTGGGGATCACCCAATAGAACTACCCCTTTGATTGTAGGCGGGACTCTTCCAACCCATTTCTATGATCGGGGATCACTCTATGGCTTTAAAAAGGTGGACAATCCAGGGATTCAAGTTCTCACCCTTATTACTTGCTCATATGTAGTGATAAAAATCATTGTTAGTCCACGTGTTACCATTTTATTTGAGCAAGGGATTTTTATAGTGCTTTTGATTCACTATGTCACTTTACATTTGATTTGAAATTTGTACTTTGAAATTTGCACTTTGTAACTTGGGATTTAAAATTTTTAGCTTTAGGATTTATAAGTAAAATTCTTGTACTTTTTCCAAAGTTCACCACTCTAGACCGACCTATTTGCAAGATAAGCAGGTCATGAAACCCATCTCTCTAGATACCTAAGATTGCTTTCATAGCTTTCATCATCTCTTATCTTAGCAGGATTCTATATTTTTTTGCTTAGTGATGAGATCCTGATGTGTTGAAGCACTATCCCAACTAATGACCTCCTCTATAATAGCAAATCAATATTTCTACAATATCTAAAGAACCCACTAGGTATGTTTGAATGACTGGAAAACTTAATATACATACATAATTCTCTACAACAGGTATCGTGTATGAATGCAATGAATTATGATAAATGCAAGGGTGCATGATTGAAACACAAATGTGTGATCATTTGTAATATTTTGATAGACATATTACACTCTAATGTGGAATGCAACGAATGAAAATGCCTTATTGCAATATGATGATGTGAATGCATGTATGAAAATGCAAACTGTAAAAACAAATGTTTTTAGATTTTATGCTTTACCAAATTTTTGGAATTTTATATTTTTTCAAATTTTTATGAATTTTTGAGCTTTTATATTTGACCAAACAACGAGAATATATGCCTTTGGTGCTTTTTGGGGTTGACCAAATGATTTTTAGAAATCCTTGGAGCTTTTTGGATTGACCAAAGGTCTTACAGACGCCTTTGGGGCCCTTTAGTTGACCAAACTCTTAGTAAGAGAGTGTGGAGCCTTTTAGGATGACCAAGAAGCTATAGGAACTCTCAAAGCCTTTGGGTTGACCAAGTGATTTTTAGAAGTCCTTGGTGCCCTTTTGGGATGACCGAGTGGCTTTAAGTAACTCTCAGAACCTTTGGGTTGACCAAGCGATTTTTAGAAATCCTTGGTGCCTTTTTGACTGACCAAAGGGCTTATAGATGCCTTTGGAGCTTTTTTTGACATGACCAAATCACTCGAATGAGAGCTTGGAGCATTTTGGGATGACCGAGTAGTTATAGGAACTCTCGGAGCCTTTGGGTTGACCAAGCGATTTTTAGAAATCCTTGGTGCCTTTTTTACTAAACAAAGGGCTTACATATGCCTTTGGAGCTTTTTATGCTACACTCTCTAAGCATAGAACATCTTAAGATGGATGATTTTGAGAGGTTCAGGATCTTCAACATCCCCTAGCGATGTCAAGAGATAGGTACCTGGACAAATATTTTTAGATATGATATAGGGTCGTAGCCAATTAGCTACAAATTTGTCTCACATATCCGATGACAAATTCGAGTTCTGTTGGTTTTCTTTTAGCATAAGATCCCCAGCTTCAAAGTCTCTATGGTGGACTTTGATATTGTAAGCTTATTTCAATCGCTCCTGATAGACACAAATATGCTCTAGGGCATTCACACGACATTCATCCTATAGCATCAATTGGTCTATTAGAGCTTGTCGCATGGTGTCGTCATCGATGAAATATTTCAATGCAACGTGCAGAGTTGGAATTTCCAACTCTAAGGGCATAATGGCCTCAACGCCATATACTAGTGAAAACGAAGTCACCCTAGTGGGAGTCCGAATGCTAGTCCTATAAGCCCATAATGCAAGGGGCAACTGTATATGCCAATCCTTGTGGTGTTCCTGGACTGTCTTTTTCAATATGGCTACCACAGTATTTTTTGAGGCCTCAACTTTCCCATTTGCCTATGGATAGTATGGAGTTCCAAAATAGTGTTTGATGCAGTACTTAGATGTTAAATCTCACATAGTTTTGTTCTTAAAAGAAGTTCTATTATCCAAAAAAAAATTGGATGGTATCTCGAAATGACTTATGATGTGCTCCATTATGAACTCTGCTATGTGATCTCCAGTGGTAATTGTTAAGGGAATGGCTTCCACCCACTTTGTAAAATACTTAATAGCCGTAATAATGAATGTATGTTAGCCTGATGATGGAGGAGAGATCTTTCCAATTAGATCAAACCCCCACTGAGCAAATGGCCAAGCCGCTTGGATGGGTTGTAAGGTCTATGATGGTAGGTGTGTAATATTAGCATGATGCTAACATTTGATGCATTTCCTAACATATACATTGCAATCCTTCTCCATAGTGGGAAAATAATAATCCATTTGAAGGATGCGTTTGACGATGGCCATGTCGCTAAAGTGGCCACCGCACGTACCATCATGAGCTTTTTAAATTGCCCAAGATGACTCTTGGGGCTCAATACAACGAAGGAGTATTCCATCATAACTTTAGTGGTACAAAATGTCTCCTACCAAGACATATTTAATTACTTTTTATTTAAATGTGCATCTTGTGGCATGCAACAGTCCCAAAGATGCCATGGTGTCTGTGAACCTATTTGAAAAATGAGGGACTGCCTCGATGTTGTACCATTCCAGTTTAGCCAGATATGTGGCAACAAGATCTTTGTAGGATTTTAGTATCGTATATCAACACTAAAATAATCCTTTTACTTGGTTAATTATGAGCAAGGAATCGCCAAAGATGTTTAGTCTCTTGATATTCATGGTGATGGCTTTATGGAGGCCCAAAAGTAGGGCTTCATATTCAACATTAATGTTGGTGCATGGGAAATATAATTTGAATGACAAGGGCATTGGAGCTCCTTGTGGTGTGAAAAAAACTATCTCTGCACCAGTTCCTTGCTCGCACTTCGAACCATCAAAGAACAGAGTCATATCAACATTGTTCTCTGGTTCTTCGGGTTCAGAAGCTTTGGATACTACAAACATTGCATCATCCATAAGCTTGATTGTTAGAGGCCTACTATTATACAGTGGCACCTCAGCTAACTGATCTGCTATGACTTGTCCCTTAATGGACTTCTGGCTTATGAATTCTAGATCAAATTTTATCAATAGCATGATCCACTTTGTAGTACATGTATTATGATATGTCTTGCTCATCATATACTGCAAAGGATTTTGTTTTGATATCACATATGTCATGTGACTTAAAATGTAGTGCCAAAATTTCTTAGTAGCGAACACTACTGCTAAACACAGTTTTTCCACATATTCATATCCTAGCTTGTAACTCACCAAGGTTCGACTAATGTAATATATGGCTTGCTCTTTGCCTTGTACGTTATTTTGGGACAACATGGTTCCCAACGTAAAGTTTATTATCGATATATATAGTATAAAAGGCTCCTCTGGCCTTGGTGGAGCTAATACTAGCGATGTCACTAGGTATTGCTTTATCTTAGTGAAGGCTACCTTACAGTACTCATCCCAATTGAATGGGACACCCTTATGTAGAAGTCGATTCATGGGTCGACATTTGTCCGATAGTTGGGTAATAAATCGCTTTATCAAGGCTACCTTGCCTTGAAGGCTCTTTAATTCCTTAATATTGGTGGGAGGATGTATTTCCAAAATGGCCTTGACCTTCACTGGGTCTACTTTGATGCCTCTCTTGGAGACAATGAACCCTAGCAATTTTCTAGAAGTTACGCAAAATACACACTTCTTAGGATTCAGCCTGACGTTGTGCTCTATCAAACAATCAAATACTTTTTTGAAGACCTCTGCATGCTCTTCTCATAGGAATGACTTGGCTCGAAAATCATCGATATAATATTCCAGAATTTTGTGCACATAGTCATGAAAAATGTATGTCATGGCCTATTGGTATGTACCACCAATTTTTTTGAGACAAAATGGCATAACTTTGTAGCAAAATGTTCCCCATGGAATTATAAACATGGTTTTGTGCTGGTCTTCGATCTTAATCTGAATTTGATTGTAACCAAAAAAAGTGTCCATTAAGGAGAGCATTTCATGACCGACAGTAGAGTCTACTAGAGCATCGATATTGGGCAATGAAAATGAATATTTGGGTGTTGCCTTGTTGAGATCTCTAAAATTCATACAAATACGGATCCTTCCATCTGGTTTTCCTATAGGTACCATATTGGATACCCATTCTAGATAGTCTATGGAAATGATAAATTCTACATCCAACAATTTTTGCAATTCGTCTTTCATCATTAAGGCTACTGTTGGATGCAACTTTTTGAGCTTCTGCTTGATGGGCTTCTTGGATGATTGAAATGTTATGAGTAACCAACTTTGGGTCTAGACCGGGCATATATTTGTATGTCCAAGAAAAATTTTTAGGTCTCTCTTTCAATAGAGGGATGATGCTAGCGCGCTCATCTAGAGTGAGATTCTTTCCAAATTTAACCTTCATTAGATTTGTGGTGTCATTATCGATATCCACTTCGAAGGTTTATTCTATTGACATATGGGATCCCTCCTCAAGATGATGAGGTGTAGGGATCAAATGGATGTCATCAACTGGATTTATATGTTCTTCATTGGAAGCATGTTCAATGTGATAGACATCATAAGCATAGCCTAGTCCAAAATGAAATGGTTGCATCTCTTCATTTGGGAATAATTCTTTAGGCTCTACTAGCGAATCAACATGATCCCAATCGATAGAATCCATGTTTATATGCAATGGTTTAGATGGATCTACTGGATTACAGAGTAGAGTGGTCAAATCAATGGATACCATGTTTATGGAATGGAATTGATCTCCAGGACCACACGAACTAAACTCTATATCATCTGTGTAGCTTTCATACCCAATATCTGGCTCAGATGATATGGGGACGAATGGGTCCTCCTAATGGGATGCCCAAAAAACTGGATCCTCTTTGTGCACTAACTATAAAATGGTATCTCTCAGCTCAAGTAGCTTGAAATAAGTAGGCATATAGGGAAAGAGTCTTTGATATTCTTCTTCAAAATTTATTCTTTCCCTAAGACGGTGCTGGAGATTAATCTCTCGATGCAAAACTACAACTATAACAGGTGGTAGACCCCAAGGTGGATTTTTATTTCATAGGTGATGAGGCCCCAAATAGGGCATCTTCAATGAATCCTCATCATCACTGTATAGATATAATCTTTCACTTCCCCCATATGCAAGGGGCGCTCTGCCAAATATGGTCCCATGTATCTGATTCTATGGTCGCTATCATCATTATCCGGATAAATTGGATAAAATGATCGTATATATGACACCGATGCAAAAACTAGCTCTACTTCCTCTTTAGAGCGATCAGTGTTAAGAGGCACTTCTTCTATAACATAATCCAACTGTGTAGGCAATAGATGTAGCGGATATACTAGCCTTAGATCAGTCATCTTAACCTCATCTCTATGATTGCTACTATGAGCAAACCACTCTATCATGTCCATAAATATTGGGGATTAGCTGGATGAGGCCTTAAGTAGGCCTATTCTATATCATCTTCATAATCACTATCTATCATGAAATTCTCTTGTATCTCATCTAATTTCTCTCTAGGTAGAAAATGGCATAGAAATATTGGAACCACGAAGGCTCCGTCAATTTCCTCTTCGAATTGATCATTATTTGAGGACTCACCATCTGCATCATAATTTGGTCTACTTATTTTTGAGGTGGACTCCTCTCCATCTTCAGTACAAATATATCCTAACTCGAGATCACCTAGAATTGTGGGGTTGTGCCCATGCATGCTAGTATCATCGATTGTGATACGATTTCGATGACCCAGGTTGCCTCTAAGGTTTTACTCCAAGAACTCTTCATGTTCAAACTTTGGTATCTCAATGGTGATGACTGAAACCATTGGGTTTTTACCCCGAAGAGTAGACATGTTAGGATGATATGGATTAAAATCCATGTCATCCCCCAAACTCAGGTATAAATGATCCAATGATACGAGTAAATCATCATGTCCTTGAATCTACAATCTCAATCCAAAGCTATCATTTGCCACCTCCATGGGTTCCCACGTTGGAACTTGATCCAACCCGACATTTATGAATTTTGTTTGGTTGGGTGGATCACCCAATGACACTACAGATCCAATTGGGTATCAATGGGCTACCAGCCAACCCATTTCTCGTGTAGTCTCTAAAATAGAACCAAAGGTCACATTTTGCACAAGATATTCACCTAGACCTATACTGGCTAGGTGAACAGTCACCCGCAGTGTGGATGATCCTACTGATAATGCTAGAGAAGTAAGCTAAGGTGCCTCAAATTGATCTTAGGCTTCCTCCACCTCCATGGGATTGTCAACCTTAGCGGTGACTGGTTCGAGTACGTTCTTTGCTTCTTTTTTGCCAAATTTTACCTTTAATTTCTTGTCATCCTGACACATTGCTGATGCACTCAATATTAGAGAAGTTACAGTGGTATGTTTAGATATATTTGACATAGATACCGATGGTTGAACATGCACTTCCTATTTACCTCTTGGAACCCTTACCAGTGATGTGGTCCGTATGTCCAAGTGCATTTATGGGAGTACAAAACCCCCTGGTAAATCTGCTAAGTTCACGAACTTGAATGATTCTTCATCTGATAAAACCACGTGAACTTGTCCCTCGTGTATATACTTGACACACTGATACAATATCGAGGGAACACAACATATTTCATGAATCCAAGGCCTCCCTAGCAATATTTTATACTACAAGGTGCCCTCTATCACGTGACACATTATAGGAATAGTATTTAGTCCCACCTGAATATGTAGGACAATTGTGCCAACCGTAGAGCATAGTGCATCGTTAAATGCTCTCAATGTAAAGGTGGTTGGTACGATAAGTGATTTAGGAAATTTCAAATGGTGCAGTGCATAGTCATGATTATATTGATCAATGAACTAGTTTCAATCAAGACCCTTTTGAATGACACATGGTCAATACATGCAATGATATGTAGTGGTGGGTCAACCACGCTTGCAAAAACCATTTTCACTTCGAGATCATAGAATTGGATCATCAGTTCCTGGCACTTTTGTACATGCCCCATGAAATTTGTTAATGCCTGTGCATCCTAGGACTATACCTCAATGGACCTCAAAATATCCATAAGAGTATCCCTATGCTTGGGGGACTGTCGTATAAGCTCATATATTGACAACTTTGTAGGAGTTATCTGCAGGTTTTGAACCATCCTACTCCTAATGGTCACCATCGATCTCGTTGGTGGGCCCAGAATATTTTGTGCCTGCTACTGTTGGGGCATGGCTTGTATTTGAATGGGAGCACAAGGTTGATTCAGCAATTTGTACCTCCCATGTTTGGTAACAACATTGACCATGCCGACGAACCCTTGGGTAGGTGGTTCGACTCACACTTGACTGACATGGCCAATGTGGTTATAGGGCACCTCATGGTTTGGTAATGGATTTTTAAAAATCCCCATGTTTTGGTTGTTCGGTGCCTAGGGATTTCTTGGTACCACAAGCTCTCCTATTTCTATCATATTTTGGACAATATGTTTGAAATACTAGCATACCTCGATGTCATGGACTTTTGTTCTATGAAATATGCAAAATATATCTTCCTGATAGTCTTTGGGCTTGGGCTGATTAGGATAAACCATCTTGACTTTGGGTAATATTATTGCCTTGGCCTTGCATTGCAGACAAAAAATTGATGTCAATGATTCCGTCAACGATGTGAATATGCGAGGTGGGCATTGCTCCTTGTTCTTGCCCTTATAGTTATTCCTACATTGGTCGTATTACGTAGGAGGAGTATGGGCTTGATAATTCTGTTTCTTTTACCCCTTATCTTCATTTTGGAGATTTAGTACCACCTGATTCACATGGGCCTTCTTGCCTTGTTGCTTTGAGGTACTCTTCCTATATTCCTCTTTCCTAGTTTTGATTTTCAAGTTGCCCTCCTGCAACTTGATGTCCTCAATTACCTTGGCTTGCACCAAAGCTTCTTCGAATTTAGCATACTGCTACAGCTGCAGTAGTAGTGAGATGTGCTTTACATAACTCTTTGTAAATATTTGGGTTAATTCTATGGTAGGAATCGAGAACGACAACTTTGCCATTAATCTCCTCCACCTCTTCCTGTACTGTTCTATTGGCTCATTGTCATGCTGAGCTAGCATAGCCAAATCAGAAAGGTTGGCCTATTTCTTGACATCGAAGGAATAGTGTTCAAGAAAGGCATCAGCTAATTGCTCAAAATTTGTTATGCTATATTTCTTTAGCTGATTAAACCACTCTCGGGCTAGCCTAGAGAGTGTCATGACAAACATTCGCAACAACAGTGCATCATCATTTTCTATCTAAAAGCAAGCATCCAGAAAGCTTGTGACATGTTCTTACGCCTATTCATTACCCTTGAATTTGTCTAACCTATGCATCTCAAAATTATTAGGTTATGGGTGCGTAGGCACCGATGGATCCAAAGGTTCATTGTGAATTTTCCTCAGTGTTGGCTTTTGGACAGTCACACCTTGTTTCTCAATTGCTTTGACCTTCTCATCCAAATCTTTGTAATCCTTAAAAGATAGAAATTCCTCCTCCCTAGGTCAGTGTGGAGGTGGTTTAGGAGGTGTACTCCTCTTCTATTGAGGTGGATGGCATTACTCTTCCTCCTCAACTTGAGAACTCTTGGGATATTCTTGGTTGCATCTGTTCCCCTCTTATTCCTCATAATTTTGCTACCTCTAATTGTTGATCGAGGATGATCACTCTCTTTTATGGGTAGTGATATGAGTGTGAACACCTTCCTGTGCACCTACTCTCTACGCTCATCTTGACAATATAGGTCAGCCCTAGCCAACCTATCTTCCTACTCTACACGCTCCATCTAGATGAGGATGCACTCCTCGTGCAAGTGTTGCTCATACAACCTTTGTCTAAAGAGCCTTTGTGCTTGAATATCTTCATCTTTAATGTGCTTCCTCTCTAGGTGAGAATCCTCCAATTGATCTTGGAGGAGTAAGCATTTTTTTTCAGAGGCCAGTCGATATGATCTTTTGACCTAGTCAGATGTCAAAGGCCTTTGATAAGCTTTCTCTATACGAGCGACCTTGCGGGTTTTGTACCCATCGAACTGATGTATTGTGCTTTTGCCTTTGTCTGTGAAGACATCATCAGTATCATGCTATGTCCTATGTTGCATGCCACCATACATGGATGGTGGACATGAGACATGAGGGTTCTTAGAATCCTCTCCATGCTCTCTAGTAGTTCTAATGGTTCTCTTGCTATGCTCACTCAGAGCAGGAGTGGGTGGAGCTAAAGGCTCATAGCCTAGCTACTCTAACACACTACCTAGACCGTCTAGCTATCTAGACCTCCACATCTCATGGGGTGGTGTTACATTAGCTCCCACCTTCGACATATCGATGGTGATATTGGGTGTTATAGTACACATGGGATTATTTGTAGACTTTATCTTAGTAAGGAGCCCATATACTTGCCCCTGAATGGGTGGATCTCTATTCCTTCTATACTCAGAAGGTGGGGGTATAGTACACCCCGTATATTTAGTTTGAATGGGTACCAATCTAGTCCCCTGCATGACATACTCTTCGACCAATCCTATGGATGTGCGTACACTGTGGTCTTGGTAATGGATTTCAAGTGGAGCACCCTCAAGCTGAAAAGCCCTATGATCTAATCTAAATATACTAGAATACACCTATGCTAGTCTATCAGGGGTACGATCAATGGGATCCCCTCATGTCGAGTTGTCTCCTCTAATGCTCACTGAACGTCATTTGGTTTTCTCATGTGGTTGAGGACTAAACACGTGTATTTGTGAATCGGTTGGGGCTTGGTCATCGGCTTTAGGCTTGTGCCTTTACCGACCACCTCGTGTATCCACCATAGTGTACCTAATGTCTAGATGTATCTTTTATTATCAAACAAGGTATACAATGATGCTTATATTATTTTTAAATTTTGAAATGCACCCTAAACTATTTGATGTTGTTTCAAAATGTGTTGTATCAGTATGAGAAACTCTCGTGTGTTTTGCAAAATCATTGGATTTTATTCTCAGTTTAATTGGCTTTCACCTATATATTCGCACAAGACAAATATGGGAATAAATTCCATACTCAATGAGGTAGCATAGGTACTACCAACCCTCACCCAACACACCGTGTGCGATGATACACCCTTTCAAAGATGAGTGCGTGATATTTTGCATGGATAGGAAAGTTCTTGGGTCAGCCTTGGCAACGAGTGGGTCCCGATAATACAATTTCAAATGAGCCAACCAAATGGTAATGACATCCATTGTTGGTCTCAATCAAATGGGTTGGATGTGAGAGCCCAATGCCACTGATGTTTAAATGAAATGTGGTGTGTGTGGTTCATTTTACTTTGCATAAAGACAAATGCATAAAAGAGCATTCATATGATCATTCCTACATGCTATGCACAAAAATAAGAGGAATGTTTCAAATTTAGAAATCTATGCATGCTATGTCCTACATGATGTTATGACAATGTGATTATGATGACATGGCCTCTAATTTGGCCTCAAGCATGCAAGCGACCACTCAATTTTTATCAAGGTCACTGTATTCTAGGGTGGACTACAATCAGAGGTTCGTTGTTCCTAGTAGTGCCTTTCTAATGGAAGGAATTCAAAAGCAAACTAGGACTATTCATTCACCCTTTTTTTTTAGTTTACCTAATTTGCAATTAATTTAAAGCTCACTGTAAAAACATAGAGCAAAAAATACATAACAGAGAATAAAAATAGAGCCTACCTTAGCTCCAGATCTGATGCCAAGTGGTTTCTTTTCTGTTTGTTGCTTCTGCTATAAACCATAGCTCTGGTCTGTGGGCTGTAGGGTAAACTATGGGTGAAAGTTATGGGAAAAAAAATAACCATAGCTTTTAGTTGTGGTTAGCACCTGAGATAAGCAAACTCAAAAATATCAGCACTCAGGGGCTACAAATGCAAAGTTTTGCCGTGATCACCTTCTGACATAAGCAAAAAGCATGCACCTATCTACTGTATTAGTCTATAGTCATCACAAAAGTGTAAAATATTGACACATTGCATAAATTCAACAAGATGATGTTTCTTATATTGATTATAAATGAATCTCTATTACACATATGCCCCTCTTAGGGTCACTTGAATGATGATACAATTTATACAATTGCCAATGCCCTCAATAGGGTAGGTGCATTAATATTTCCCTTTGATTAGTCGTAAACTACCTTGGGGTGGATTTTACCCCCTTATTCGCAATGTGGAAGGATTACGATATGGACTCCTCTTGTACCTATCTTCCTACAATCAAGAAAAAATAGCACATGATCAAAAATATAGATAGGCTCTCATAATGAGGCCCTTTAAGGAAACATACATGATAATTTCATTTAAACTAATAATAAAGAAAACATTTAAACTATGCTAATTTAATCAAGATTTATAATATAGCATAAAGGTGATCATCAGATAAATAATGCATGGATCAGATAACAAAATAGAAGCATAAAAGTGCATAAAAGATCCACAAATATCCTAATTAACGCAAAGCATGAACTATCTATTCTAAGCTAATTCCTATGGTCAAAATTCTTCTAAACTATAATTAAACCTAAGAAATGATTAATCTAACCTATTTAACCAGATAGAAATTAAAAGAGTAAGGTGATATGTCACCTGTTGCAAACTGTAGCTCTGGTGAGCGGTCTGCACTATGAACCATGGCTGACAACCATGGTTTAACCTCTGATAAGTTTATCCTTAAAATCAGGGGTAGTGGGCTTAATATCCTTGTCCAAATTGATGTTCAAAGGTCACCTTCATTTTCCTCAGACTGATTTTGTGGTCAATTTGATGTGAAGGGCATTTGTTTGCCCAAATTTGCATTTCTTGATCCTCCTAGGCACTTAGTTTGAGTGTACAATTCACCAGGGCTTCACTGCTCAAATCTCCAATGCTTGCGTATTTTTTCTCCCCATTTGGAAGGGGTATTTATAGCATGCCCCTATGGCTAGGGGTGGCTTCATGGAGAAGCCAAGACCAAGAAGGGTGGTTAGGATAGTTGGGATGGAAGCCTCTGGAATCTTTCATCCTTCAACTGCCTTCTTCTAGATATTTTGGTCGTTCCAACAAATTTGGCTTAGATGGAAGGCCTAACTAAACTTTAGTTAATACCATATGTTAAAGTTGCATTCCAGACTTCAGACCGCAAGTTTCAACCATGATTTATACTAGAGACCACATGTATGGGCTGTGATTCAGACTGATTAGGCCAAAATGCCTAAATTGAGTGGTTAGAACCACTGCTCTATCTTGGAGTTTGTCCAAGATCCTCCATATGGTCTTGTAGCATGTCCATATGAGTAGTCACCCTCAGCATGATGTGTTTTAGGTGTCTACAAATGTAATCCTAGCACAATATTTGGAAAAGGATTTCTAGTATTCATGATGCATAATGAATGACAATTTTGAATAATCCAAATGTCCCTTTAGCTCAAATGGTTTGACACTTTTTTCCATGTGCTCATAAATCAATTGACAACAAATATTTGAATAGGCATTTTTTCTATTCATAATTTTGGACCACGCTAAAATGGTCGTAAAAGAAAAGTAGTCAAAATTTGTCTCCCCCAAGAAACTAGTATGACATCAAAAATGTCATACAGGCTCAGCAAAACCACCGTGTTGCATCCGCAATCATCCATGTCCATTTACTAGTATTATTTTTATTTCATTTTATCTCTTTCCTCTTCTCTTCTTCTTCTTCCTCCTTGGCTATCGATCAATGTTGTATGGTCATGCTTCAAGTGACTACATATCTTTGATTGGATCCATTGTTTTCCCCTCTCCCTCTTGGCTATCGATCAATGTTGTATGGTCATGCTTCGAGCGGTTACATACCTTTGGTTGGATTCCATTCCCCTTCTATCCCCTTTTCTCTACACAAACCCTTCACATTTTTGTATTAAATTATATTCCACACAGTATAGTACAAAAAGAGGTAAAATGTAGACACCTAAATGTTGCACATTACTATACCTACATACTTATAGATCCTTGTGGACACTTGTAGGTTTACATGGTTATCCTAGATACCCCTAGGCTATCGTAGACCAACATAGACTATTGTATATCCTCCTAGACCTACGTAGACTACTATAGATATACGCAAACATGTGTAGACTACCGTAGACATGTGTAGACTAGTGTAGATCACTCTAGATTATTGTAGCATTGCATAGACTTCCACACACCACTTCACTAGTTTTTAGGTCCAAAACCCTAATAAACTACCTAAATCACATCATGAACACATTCCATGCATTGGAAAACCATCCACCAGCATTTGAAGGTGATACAAGACTCTTTTATGCTTAATTGAGGTCCCCACGGGGCTATTAATTGCCAAAAGTATTAATTGAGTCAATTTTAAAATCTAATTTTAAAGTAACTTCACTTAAGTTCGCTTTTAGGGCTAAAAAAGTTAATTAGGTCCTTAATCCCTAATTACCCCTAATTACTCCCTCTCACATGTGTGTACACTAGGTTAGGATATTTCTTAGGAAACCCTAATCTAACCCCAAATCTAACCTAAAGTTGACTAATCCTAATTAACCCTAATATCTCCTCACACATGTGTGAGGATGAGATATTTCCTCAAGGGAATGTGAGGAAGCCACCTCACAAACCCTAATTTAACATTCATAGGATCTCACCCTAGGTCTTACTTCTCCTAACTACCCCCCCTACACCTTGGGTTTTCTTATAAATAGTGGGCCCACACCCTCATTTATCTCTCTCTCCACTTATTCCCAAATCATAGAAACTTTATCAAAATACATATAAGAACATAGCAAAGCAGATCTGAACCTGCACATCCGTAGTACAATATCAAAGGACCTCTCCATCAAAGTATTTTTCAAGAACAACAGTTATAGTCTGATTCACCCCCACCCCACAAATCTGGCACCAGTTCACATCCCAGGTGGAAAATTGGGTTTACAAAGCCTATATTAGCTCAAATTTGGGAGGTAATATTCATTTTGTATTTCTATGTGGTTTTGCATCATTTATTTCAGTTTTTATCATGCTATGAGTCGATTTTTATTTATTACTATGGGGCCTGAATGAGGCAATCCTCCCAACTCACTAACCCCTTTTTGCAGGTTTATCCTAGAACAGGAAAACAACAAACAACTACAACCTCGTGGTGGTACACAAGCCCATATACAATGAGGAATGTGAAAAGAAGGCATCAAGCCTATTGTAACATTTGTGAAAAGAAAGGAAAAGAGGAAATTCTCCCTATTTGTAACCTATGCAATTCTTATCATGAATAAAATATATTTTTTTGAATAACATGTGTCTTTAATGTGTTATTAGATAAAATGCAATCTTTTGGTCATTTCACCTCCTTTATAGTCTTGGGTTCTTTATCAATAACTAAAAAATTAAATGTATAATACAAATTTGAAGGGTTATACCTTTCTAGGAGTATTATCATCCGATCCGATATCCTTAAAATTGTAGTTCCATGTTTTGCATCTTCATCTTCCTCCCCACCTTATTCCTCTGAATATTCCTCTTTAGAGTCTCTGTAATTCAGGTTCTACCATAGGTTCTTCTTCCTATTCTAGTTTTACTTGAACTATTTCTAGTTCTTTGCTTGGTTGTATTTCCTATTTTGAAACCCCTTTTGTTTCTCTAAATATCACATTATGAATTTAAGTAATCTTCTATTTTTCTAGATTCCACAACTTATATCCTTTCACACCATTACTATAACCTAGAAATATGCATTTCTCAGATGTATAGTCTAGCTTATTCCTTTTATTTTTTGGGACATACATATAAGATTCACAACCAAAAACCCTTATATGACTAAGAGAGAGTTTATTACCAGTACACACTTCCTATGGAGTCTTATCCACCAAGGTTGAGGTAGGAGATCTATTGATGAGGTAGCAAGCTAGTTAACATGACTTCTACCCAAAATTTCTTTTCTAATCCTGCACCGCATAACATGCTTCTGAACTTATCCATCAATATTCTATTCATATATTATGCAACTCCATTCTATTGTGGAGTATACATAGTTGTTCTATGCCTTTCTATTCCATAGTCTTTGCAAAACTGCTCAAATTCATTAGAACAATACTCACCGCCATTATCACTTATCAAAACCTTTATCTTTTTCTATGTCTAATTTTCTACAAGAGCTTTGAACTCATTAAATTTATTGAAAACATCATATTTGTACCATAAAAAGTATATCCAGGTCTTTCTTGAGAAGTCATCTATAAATATAACAAAATAGATGGATTTACCTAATGATGGTACTTTTGCAGGTCCAAACATCGTTTTTAACTAGATGTAAAAATCATTTAGATCTTGAAGCACTACTTGGAAAATTTACTTTGGTTTGCCTTCCAAAAATACAGTGCTCAAAAAAATAAAAATTTAGTGGGCAATCATAAATTCCTTCAACCATACCTTTCATTTTCAATGTTCGAAGGCCCTTCTTACGAATGTGCCCCATGTGTTGATGCCACAACATTATTTTCACTACAAGAATACTTGGAGCTTCTTCTACTGTATTAATTTCCTCTACAACTAAATAATTATTGCAATCAATACTTATAGTGCTAAACTTAATTTTGAATAAATTTCCTATACAAACTCCTCTTGCCAACACTAAGTATCCATGAACCATCTTGAATCTATCCTTATTGAATTTCATAGTCACACCCACATCATTCATCTTACTAACATATATAATATTTATTTCCAAACCTAAAATATGCAACACATCAGGAAGGATTTTAACTCTTCCATATTTTAACCTTAATTTGACTCTTCCTTGGCCTATTTTTTTGTGTGTCAAATTGTATCCCAAGAAGACTTCACCTCCATTTATCTTTTCATATTCACAGAATCCCTATGAGGAGTCATATGAAAAGAAGCACCTAAGTCAATTAACCATGAGTCATGGTGTTCACTTGAGCATGCTACAACTATGAACATGTCCCCTAAATATTCATTTGTGGTCTTCATTTCTATAGATGTTCCTTCATCAATTCTTTAGATCTCCAATATTTTTTATAATTCCCTGTTTTACCACACTTCTAGTATTTCCTTTTGTTAGGAACAACGGATTTTCCTCTAGATTTTGATCTTCTTTCTCTTGATTTATTTTTACTTCTTTTTTATAATGACCTCTCACAACCAAGGCATCCTTCTGATTATAATATTTATAATATTTTCATCTCATTTCCTTAGATAGCAATGCTCCTACTATATCCTCTACTTTCGATGTAGTAGTATTGGAGATAGCCATAACTATTTATCCCAGGAGTCAGGTAATGAATAAAGTAAAGTAATACACTTTTCCTCTTCATCCATTTTTACATCTATAGAGTTTAATTGACTTACCATAGTATTAAAAGCATTCATATGTTTAGTCACAAAGTCACCATAATTCATCTAAAGAGAATACAACTTCTTTCGGAGAAAAATTTTATTCACCAATGACTTTGTCTAATATAGTGCTCCTAGATTTTCCCATAATAACTTTGTCGTGGCCTCCATCGGTAAATTCAATAATACTAAATTAGATAAGCACAATATGATAGAGCTTTTTGCCTTCCTATCAATATTTAGCCATTCCTAATTTATCGTTCCTATTGGTTTTACTTCTAAGACTATGAACCACTGATATTTATCCACCAATAGATCCTCCATATTGAGTTTCCATAACTCAAAATTATATCCATTGAATTTTTTGATCTCTATCCATGTGCTTCTTATCATTTTCCTTCGCCCAGATTCTTTCACACACTGCTCATACTCAAGAATCAATTTATACTAGGGTTGAAACCCTTATTCCTAAAACAAAGCTAAAACCTAGCTCTGATACCAAATGAAGATAAATAATACCTGATAATAATAATAATAATAATAATAAGGAAAAATAGAGAAGAAGAACACATTACATAATAATTTATCATGGGAAACCCTTTTGGGAAAATCCCTTACAATAATATTTTCTTATTGTATAAACTTGACCATATTCAATACAATAATATCCTTTCACTCGCTATTTTCTTATGATTACATTTCTTGCAAATTCATTACCAAACCCTCATGCAAGTGCTGCTTTATATACCAACAACACAAGAAGAGGTTTTATAATACCATGGGCACAAAACCATGGGCCAACATTACATTAACCTAAAAACATCCATATGGATCTAAAAATAGATTAAACCCCAAACTCTTGTAAGGAAAATTTTACAGCATGTATAGTCCTTTAAAAGTTAATGCCTCATTAATAACATGGAAAATATTCAACTAATTTCAACAACTGCTCGAAATAGAGCGAAATTGCTTGAATCCAAGCAAAACTGCCAAGAATTAACACGTGTGAAAAGGAAAAAGGTGAAGACGATGAAAACCTAATTTTGGTGAGTTAAGGAATTTTTATGTGGGTCAAAATTCTGTCTACATTAAGTAATACTTTTATATGATTTTTCTAAGTTAGTGTGATGTTATTGTATTTTTGATAAATTTATAGACCAAGACAATAGTGTAGAAGTCCTAGATCTGTCATTTCAAAATTATTTTCTAGATTATTTTTAACCTCATCTATCAATTTATTTTAACTTCTTGTGATTACTGTATCATCTACATATACCATAAGAATTATTCTCTCTAAATCAACATTTTTTGTATAAATACTTGAATCTAATGCACTTCTTTTGAAATTGTGTCATAGTACATGATCATTAATTTTAATGTATCATACTCAAGGGGCTTATTTTAATACATATATTTATTTTTTTAATTTACAAACATTTTGTTCTTGTCCCTTGAAAACAAATCCTTCTAGTTGAATCATGTATACCTCCTCTTCAAGATCATCATTAAAAAATATTATCTTAACATCCATCTGATTTAGTTTCTAATTAGGTTGTATTGCTAATGTGCAAATTATATGAATAGTAGTCATTCTTTCTATAGGTGCAAATATTTCTTCATAATCAATTTCTTCTATTTGAGTATAACCTTTTGTAACTAGTTGTACCTTGTATTTATCAAGAGAACCATTTTCCTTTTATTTTATCTTTTAGACCCATTTGCATGCTAATATTTTCTTTCCTTGTGGTAAATGAAATAAATTCCATGTCATATTATTCATTAGTGGTGCGTATTCTAATTCCATGGTTGTTCTCCATTTTCATTATCTCATGGCAGCATGTGTAGTTTTAGGTTTTGTTACTAAATTCATTAATCCCATATTTATTACTGTCATATTTTCAGTTTGAGGTCTTGTAGTTTTAATTTTTAGCAATTATTCTAACTTTGAGTCCTTAAGTGTATTTATATACCATTTGAATCTTTTCTTTTTTGTGACATTATAAATTCTATGTTTCTAATTGGTTCATTAAATATTTTTAATTTTGATTTCTCACTTGAAGATTCTTCTTTATCTAATAAAATATAAAGAATAGAACTTGTATTGACCTTTGGAAATTCATCATTTTTTTATTTTTTCATTAAAAACCACATCTCTGCTCACATAATTTTTCTTTATTATTGGATCAATTACTCTATATCCATCATAATAGCCAATAAATATCCCTCACATGGTTTTTTCATCGAATTTTGTTCTCTTTTGCTTTGGGATATATACATATGCTTTACATCCCAAAATTCTCAATTGTTCTACTAAAGGTTTTCTTACTAACTAGGTTTCCTACTAACTAGGGAGCATGTTTCC
Organism: Wollemia nobilis; assembly: GCA_028583015.1. Lineage (NCBI taxonomy): Eukaryota > Viridiplantae > Streptophyta > Pinopsida > Araucariales > Araucariaceae > Wollemia > Wollemia nobilis. Next base: position 46,118 of record JAQPPZ010002660.1, read on the forward strand.
TAATCATTTTTTGTGTTGCAAACTAGTGTTATCCCCAAGGTAGATTCAAAGGAAGGGAGGGATAGCAAGATGGATTGGAACAGGATTTTCCATGTTTGAGGTCCCATATCATTGCATAATTGGAAATTTTATGATGCATGGCTTGCCTGATAATAAGTTTAACTAGATGTGGAGTTTTCACCACCTCCAAAATTTTCCCTTCTCATCATCTTTCTTTACTATCCTTTTTCATTGGTTCTTTAAGAGTAGAAAAAACTATTTAAAGTAGAATATGGGGGATGAGGAGAAACATGTGGAACCAATTACTTTATTGTTGGACAAAGATGAGTACCACCTTAGGTACATAACTAGAGTAGAATTTTACTTTACGGTAATGTTTGAGTAGTTACTTCAATCAAGTAATAAATGCACAAGTGTTAGAATGTGCAATGATGTAAATGTGTATATAGTCCACATGTACATGAGTCATAGGATAGGTAGATGAAGAGTCATGGGTAGAGTAAAGACCAAGGCACATATCTTCCTATATATAGGCCTTTAAGGTATAGAGTGAACATATGAGATGAGAGATATAGTGTTACCATACAGAGTGAGATTATAGTAGTGAGTAGGTACAATTTAGCTCTTCATTAAAAATTTTGGAGTGTTCAAGTCCTCCATTATATTGCATTGTATTATTTTTGTGATATTTCATTAATGGTATATTACTAAGTTATTGTAGAAGTCTATCTCATTATTTTCCTGTATATTATAGTGCCATTATCATACAATTATCATAGCTTGATTATTTCACATCTTGTGGTTACATTTCCTTCAATATACATCCTAAAAAGCTAACAGTGGTATTAAAGAACACGGTAGATCAATAGAAAGTAGAAAGAGCCACAAGAGATATTGAGAGGAGATCATAAATCTCATTTTTAAAATTTCTAAATATACATTTGGTTGGAGTCTTTTGACAAAGTTACAAAAAAACTCATGAAGGCTAGGACTCAGCACTGATTCCACTAGATTGATAAATCAACTAGTGAATATTAATTATCTCTAAATTTAGAGTTTTATTCCATAATAGTCCTAATAATTTATTGCAGGAAAAGGATATTAAAATAAAGTAAAGAAGCTTCCTACGAAGAGCTAGGAAGAATATATTATTTGGAATCAATCCAATAGCTGAAGAAACAAATGAGAGATCAAATATTTTGAGGTCTAAGGATAAGGTCCCATTGCAATATTGTAGACCTGTAGATTTTAGAAGTGAAAGGAGGAGGCCAAAGTAGCCACATTGAAGACTGCAGATCAAGAAGGAGGTCCAATAAAGAAGACCCCATTGAAGAAATAAGAGACTCAAGGAAATGAGCCCTAAATAAGATTTGAGATTGGTGATTGTTGGAGGTAAATTTGACTCAAACTTTGAAACCCCCAAATTTAAATTTTTGGTTTCAATCAAAATGATAATAATACTGGTCACTTCTTCAATTGGTGTGAGTATCTTAATTTTTCGTTGGTTGGTTTGATGAAGTCTAACCTTGGTTGTTAATAATGTGTGTCCCTTTAATAAAGCTCCATGGTCTTCAATAAAGGATATGGCAGGATATTATTAATAAAATGTTTAAAAGCCTAGCTCCGAACCTCATAAAAAAAATCTCCCTTAGGCTTAAAATAAAATGATAAATCTTTAAGTTCTAAGGTGTGCTAAAATTAGGAGAATAATTCAACACCATGGTCTAAGACCCAAAAAATTTAAATCTAAAAATGAAGAGCTTAATTAAAATCTCAAAGGCACGTATCCCATTTAAATTAACAAACGAGCACCTAAGATCTAATCTGAGGGCTGCGCTCGATCCAAGTTTAATCGGACGGTTGCGCTTTGATAAAATGATTAAAGGTTAAGTCAAAAGTCAAATATTCCATTAAAGTTATAACCTAAGGTCATAAGTGATTAAAATCAGTGCAACTTTGCAAATCTGGATGAATGCGCTTGAGATAAGCTTAATCCGACGGTTGCGTGTTCTCCAAAGAGTCAAAGCATTAAACGAGTCAACTCGGGCTTAAGCTTCAATATAAAAATCTAACTAGTCCATCGAATCGGATGATAGTGCTCAAATTTACTCAAGATCAATGGTAGCACTTGTTTTAATTAAATCACATATTAAAATGCTATGGTAAAATGATTGAAGGGTATGCGCCCCCTTTGGAATAACCATCGAGCTAATTTGGAAAATCGGATGACAACATTCGATCCAAATCTAATCCAACGGTCGCGTGCCCATACAAGATGCATTAAAAAGGTAAAAGCCCTAAGAGGTTAATTAAAATATTAAATAGGGTTAACAAGGGTATAACACATTGGCTAATCTCCCCATTTTTGGCTTAATCAAGGTTAAACATTATGAACCCCTTGGAAACTAACCTGTAGGTTGATTAAAATCTACGACTGCGACAATAGCTATCGAATATCCAACGACCGCACCAAAATTATGGATGGTAATAACATAGATAAAGACAAAGGAGATCTATGGTGGTTCTCAAACAAGCCCAAATATCAATGGACGTCAAGGCCTATGACAATGATGAAAGATCAAAAGCAAAATAAAGGTATAAAGCAATTCAAAGATTCGAAGGTGCATGTCGGTAAAAGTGATCAATGTTTAATATAAAGGTTTATTTTGGTTAAATAAATACTTATAATATTCCCCTTCTATCTTATGTTAAACCTAGCACATGGTCGGAAAATCCAATGGTCGTGCCTCCACCATGGTATGATCTAACGGTGATCGCAAGAAAATGTAAATGTATTATATGATACTTATGCTTAATATGAGTTGTTAGGGTCAAAAATCATGGGGTTAACATTGGATAATCATGATTAAATAAGGACTAATACACCACATTATTTCAAACGTTTATATAAGAAAAGGTATACTAACAATCATGTAGGTCCCAAGACATCAACGGTTGCACTAATTCTTTTCAGGATCTAACGGTGGTGCATGAATCAAAATATTAAGTGATGAATCAACCATCGGTATCTAATGACAGTGCATCATCTAGAGCAAGAAGATCTGATGGTAGTAAGCAATTCAAGGTTAAGGTACAATCCCTGCTGAAGGTCAATAAAATAAAAGAAAAAAAATGAAAAGAACATAAAACCCCAAAAACAAAGTGCTTTACTTTTTAGCTTTATTTTCTTGTTTAGTTTAATGTTGAGTTTACTATACAATTGATATTATTAGTTATGAGTATGCATTACTATTGATTCCACCAAAAATGATAAGGAAAAATGAGATTTATTTTAGATTTTTATGAGTTTTACAATTTTTAAAATATGAGTGTTTATGCAATAGTTGTTTGATATGAAATAAAATAGAAGGAAAACAAAGATGATTGAAACATCACGTCAAAGCCTCAAATTACAAATGATACTTAAAGTGACTTCAAAGGTCCAAAGAACCAAGTTATCTTTGAGAGGGTGGTTAAGCTAAAAATCATTACACTCATCATTTTAGCCAGAAACTAATCCTCAACTCAGGCATACTCATTACACAATTTGCTTATATATCCTAGTACTTCTCTCACGAAAAATAAAAATAAAAAACAAAGTTAAATTGAATCATTGCCTGAGATATCTTGTAAAACATATAACGGGGCTATAGACGCTTAACTGGTAGTAGGGTAAAACCATATGGGAATAGAAGCAACTCCACCGGGGCTATAGATGCTTGACTGGCAGTGGAGCCCTACAGAATGGTGAATTTGTTTTTTTGAGTGAAATCACATATTAGACTTAATTGTTTTGCTCAGCTATGACAAATTCCTAAAAGACTTAGAAATAAAAATGAATACACAAACACACACATGGGCTTAAACATGATGAAGCAAAAGGCTTTGACAAATTTTGTGTAATCATATCTTATAACTTAGCTAGAACAAACATTACAATAATTCAAAAGGCTCGTCTGTTTCTAAAATTTTGACCCTACTTTTTCCAAAGTGAATGAAAGGAAATTATAGTTTTTCAATACTCTCAGACCCTGATGTCTGGTCACTAGAATAGTTTTTTAGTTTTAAAATTGTAATGTTTTGTTGTTTTTAAAGTTTTGTTTATCAGCCTTGAAGCTTTGGATTTTTGTTCATTTTCTACAAATAAAACCAGGAGATTATGTGGTTCTCAAGTGCTTCATGTTTTCAACACATTGTCCCATTCAGAGCCTATGTTGGAGCTAAATTTGAATCAAAATTTGAAACCCCCAAATTTATTTTATTGGTTTCAATCAAAATGATAATAATACTGGTCACTTCTTCAATTGGTGTGAGTATCTTAATTTTTATTTGGTTGGATTGATGAAGTCTAACCTTGGTTGTTAATAATATGTGTCCCTTTAATAAATATTCATGGTCTTAAATAAATGATATGGCAGGATATTATTAATCAAATGTTTAAAATCTTAGCTTCAAACAACATAAAAAAAAAATCTCCCTTAGGCTTGTTAAACTTACAACGGCACTGAGATGGGGGATGAATCAGTGTAGCTTATTAAAATCTTAAATTAGTAATTCTTAATGTTGAAGTAATGCAAAATTAAAAATAGATACAAAAATTATAACAAGAGAGCATCACACAACATAAGATTTTAACGAGGTTCACCAATGTGGCTACTCCTCAAAAATTGACTACTTGGACTCCCATCCAAATCCAGCCTTAGCAAAGCAATCAATTTTAAAATAAATTTACCAGCACCTACTGGAAGGAGCACCAACCCCTAATTTATCTACACCAATAGAAAGGAGCACTAACCCCTGATTTACCAGCACCAACTGGAAGGAGCACCAACCCCTGATTTATCTACACCAACAGAAAGGAGCACCAACTCCAGATGCCAAGCAACAACTTGGACTACAATTCTAAATCTATAAATGTTACAAAAAAATACCTTTGCTTTCACAAGACCCTGACTGGTCTAAAGCTTACAGTTCGTAAGATACTCACATCTGTTGTACTACTGTAGTTGAGCTCTATGATTAACTTTGCTTTTTGCGCACTCTACGCCGTTACAGCTGAATGATCATCTTTGCCCTTTGCACTCTCTGCTCTTTATGCACTCTTACTTTGCACTTAGCTTGATTCGAAACGACCCGCTCACTCTGCACACTATGAACTGATTTCACACACTTAATTGATCCTTCAAATCTCCAAATAGCCCTCCTTTTATAGTAGAAATATTATGATGAAAAATCAATCTTAGTCGGCTATGTAAACCCTAATCTTAGTCGACTGTAAACCCTAATTTTTGTCAGCTGTCATCGGTCTTCGTCGGCTTCAACTTATTTGACTTTGTAGCTTATTTTTGTTCCTGTTACCGTGAAACCACAACATGTCATGAAATCATGACACTTTTGTCTCCGTACACTTCTTTATGGCGTTTGTCGTGATATCACGACACTTCTGCCTTTGTTGACTTCAACTTTGCTTTTGTCGCGATATCGCGACACTTCTGCCTTCGTCAACATCAATTTTGCTGTTGTCACGATATTGCGACACTTCTCCCTTCGTCAACTTCCTTTCTACTTTTTTCGTGAAATCATGACACTTTTGCTGTTGAAATCCTGCTCTCTGTTTCTGTCATGAAATCATGACACTTTCTACAACCATACGCTACTATTTCAATCTATCATGAAATCATGACACTTTCTACATCCACATGCTTTATTTTCTACCTATCATGAAATCGTGACACTTTCGATATCCGTACGCTTTCTCTTCAACCTATCATGAAATCATGACACTTTTTGCATCCGTATGCTTTCTCTTCAACCTATCACGAAATCATGACACTTTCTGCATCCGTACGCTTTCTCTACAACCTGTCATGAAATCGTGACACTTTCTGCATCCGTACGCTTTCTCTTCAACCTGTCGCAAAATCACAACACTTCTCACTTCAAACTCTTTCCTCTATAGCATGTCACGAAATCGTGATAGATCTCACTTCGAACACTTTCATATGTAGCATGTCGTGAAATTGCAACACTTTTCACTTTACTTTCTCTCTCCTTGAACTTGTCGCAAAATCACGATAGTTCTCACTTCGAACTATTTCCTCTGCAGCATGTTGCAAAATCATGACACTTTTCCAACTTACTTTCTCTCTCCTAATTGAGTCACGAAAATGCGACATGTCGCGATATCGTGACACTTTTTCGTTCGTACTATCTCTTCTGCAAATTGTCACGAAATTGTGACACTTTTCCTTGCGGGCTCTTTCTCTCCGAACATGTCACGAAATCGCGACAGTTTTCCCTGAATGAACTTTCTCTTCGAACATGTCACGAAATCGTGACTGTTTTCCTTCCTTGCATTTTTTCTTTCAACATGTCACGAAATCACGACACTTTTACCTACTACTTCTCTTTCTTCCAATATGTCACGATATCACGACATTTTTCCCTGCACTTTCTCTCCTCCAATATGTCGTGAAATCACGACATTTTTCTTTGCACTTTCTCTCTCCTCCAATATATCGTGAAATCACAACATTTTCCTTTGCACTTTCTCTCTCCTCCAATATGTCATGAAATCGCGATAGTTTTCTTATTTTCTGAGTATGTCACGATATCGCGACACTTTTCTTACTTGTATTTTTCTTTGATTTTTTGCATAAGGACCACTTAGGTCTTTTTAGAAAAACACTATACATATTCTGAGAGATCTCTGAACTTCCTGTTTATTGAATCTAAAAAACTTATGAGCATCTGAACTTCCTGTCCCCTAAATCAAATGATCTAACTGATTGTGTTGACAACAATGACAATCCTGTTGTTGCACCTTGCTCAACAATCTCCCCCTTTGGAATTGTTGGCAACACATGTGCATCTTCCTGTAGCTCTTCTCCCCCTTTGACAATAATACCAAAGGGCTATTGCAGACTCCCCCTGAGTCCATGCACAATATTCTCAGGCAAATTTTATTATACTTAGTAATAAATAAGAACATGAGCAAGAAGATAAACAAATACTTCAATGCTCCCCCTAATAATGTGAACCCTGTATCTAGTCACTTCTTGGGAAGAGTTACCACTCCCAATTTATTGTGCAGGTATTCAAAAAATTCCTTGGGTAATGGTTTGGTGAAGATATCTACTACTTGCTCTATGGTTAGAATAAAATCTAGCTTAACCTCACCTTCCGCAACTTTCTCTTTCAAAAAGTGATATCTGATAGCAATGTGTTTTGTCCATGAATGCATTACTGGATTCTTAGAGATGTTAATTGCACTGGTGTTGTCACACTTAACTGATATTGGCTCACTAAAGTTAATACCAAGATCTTTTAGAGTTTGTTTCATCCACAAAACCTGTGTACAACATGTTGTTTCTACAATATATTCTGCCTCAACTGTTGATAAAGAAACTGAATCTTGTTTCTTGTTGTGCCAAGCAACCAACCTGTCTCCAAGATAGAATGCACCTCCACTGGTACTCTTCCTGTCATCAACACATCCTGCCCAATCTGCATCTGAATATGAAATTAAGGTGAATTCTTTATGTTTCAGATACCATAACCCATACTCCATAGTACCCTTGAGGTACCAAAAAATCCTCTTTATCGAAGTCATGTGAGTCTCCTTGGGATTAGCCTAAAATTGAGTGACCATGCAAACTACCTACAAAATATCTGGTCTGGTAGCTGTCAGGTACAGTAAGCTCCCAATCATAGATCTATATGTGGTTTGATCAACAAGTGGAGATTTTTCATCCTTGCTCAACTTGCAACCTATCGTCATGGGAGTGCTAACTGGCTTACAATCCTCCATTGTGAACCTTTTTAACATCTCTTTCACATATTTGATTTGGGAAATAAATATGCCTTTTTCATTCTGATTAACTTGTAACCCAATAAAGTAAGACAGTTCACCAATCATAGACATTTCAAATTCTTTCTGCATCTTATCTGCTAAGTCTCTGCATGACTCATCTTTGCTGCTGCCAAATATGATATCATCTACATATACAACAAGAACAATAAGATGTCCATTTTTTGTTTTGACATACAAATTGTTGTCCACCATACCTTTCTTAAACCCTTGATGAGTGAGATAGTTGTCTAGCCTTGCATACCATGCTCGAGGTGCCTGTTTTAATCCATATAAGGCTTTCTTAAACTTGCAAACCAATTTGGGATCATCACCAAGTTGAAAACCATCTGGCTACTCAATATAAACCTCTTCTTCAAGTTTCCCATTTAAAAAAGCTGATTTTACATCCATCTGATAAACTTTGAAATTCTTGTAAACTGCTAAGGCCAAAAAAATTCTAATTGCCTCAAGTCTTGCTACAGGTGCAAAAGTTTCCTCAAAATAAATACCTTCTACTTGAGCATAACCTTTACATACCAATCTTGCTTTATTTCTGATTACTTGTCCGTCTTCATTCAGTTTGTTTCGAAAAATCCATTTAGTACCAATTACATTCTTGTTTGCAGGTCTAGGTACCAACTCCCAAGTTTTATTTTTCTCAATCTGATATAATTCTTCATCTATTGCCTTCATCCAACTTTCATATTTGCTTGCTTCATCAATATTTTTGGGCTCAATGCTGGATAAAAGAGAGTCATTACTTACTACTTTTCTTCTTGTTTGCACACCAGCTATGGGGTCTCCAATTATTTGCTCTCTAGGATGGTTTTTCTACCAGTTGCCTGTTTTGAATTTCTTATTTTCTTCCTCTTTTGAATCATAACTTAAATCATCTGAGACAATTTTTTTATTCTGTTCAGTTTTGTCTTCCTCATCTCCTTCAATAACTTCTTCATAAATTGGGTAGATTTCTTCATTGCCAACTACTCGTTCCCTACCTTCATCAAATGTAACACTAGAACTGTCCACAATTTTCTTTAGCCTTTTGTTGTAGCATTTGTAGGCTTTGCTTGATGGTGAATAGACAACAAAAATACCTTCATCTGCTCTATCTTCAAATTTACCAAGATTATCTTTAGTTCTCTTAATGTAACACTTACAGCCAAAAACTCTGAGATGTTTTGTTGTTGCCTTTCTACAGAACCACAACTCATAAGGAGTTTTGTTTTCATGTGTTCTTAGCATGTACCTATTTTGAATGTACACAGCAGTATAGACTGCTTCTTTACAAAATTTTTCTGCTACTCTGCTTTCAGTCAACATAGTCCGGGCCATTCCCTGTACTGTTTTGTTCTTTCTTTCTACCACACCATTTTGCTGAGGTGTTCTGGCTACTGAAAACTGTCTCCTAATGCCATATTTATCATAGTACTCTATAAACTCATCTGAAATGAATTCTCCTCCTCTATCTGATCTTAGGTTTTTGATCCTCTTTCCAGTTTCATTCTCAACGTGGTGTTTGAAAGACTTAAACATTTCAAATGCTTCTGTTTTCTGCTTTAAGAAGTATACCCATGTCATTCTGGAATAGTCATCAATACACAACATAAAGTATTTATCACCATTTATGCTTTGCGTTCTCATGGGTACACATAAATCAGTATGTATTAGTTCCAATGGTTTGCTTGTATTGTACTCTTTTGTTTTAAATGTGACTTTAGTTTGCTTCCCCTTCTGACATGAAGCACAAATGCTATTTGAAGGTTTGCTGATGGTGGGAATATCTCTCACTGCCCCTTTTGAGCTGATTTTCACCGGATTATCAAACCGATATGGCCGAGCCTCTTGTGCCATAACAAATTTTGTTCTTCCTGACCAATGAAATAGGCTCCCTCTGAATTCTCTGAAAGTGTGTACAGGTTGCCAACAGTCCTTGACCTAGTTGCTATCAATTTTCCACTGTTTGTTTTTCTAACTTCACAGCCCTACTTCTTAAAAACTACTTCATGTCCTTTGTCATAGATCTGACTGACACTCAACAAGTTATGTTTCAGACCATCCACGAACAATACTTCTTCAGACTTGATTTTACCATTAATGATCTTAACTGAACCTTTCCCTACTATCTGAGCTCCATCATTATTCCCAAATTTTACAGAACCACCTTCATATTTCTAAAACTTTTCAAATTTTTGTTTATCACCTGTCATATGACTTGAGCATCCACTTTCAAGTATATATGGTACATATTTATTATGAGCTTTGAAAGTTGTTTGTACTATCAAGGATTCCTTAAGTTGCTCTTTCTGTTTCCATTCTGTTTTGACTATCGTATTGGGCTCTAGTTTAGTTTTTCCTTTTTTAGTATCTCGTGCATGTTTTTTAGGAAGTTTTCTATTTTGTTTCATCCTATTTGGTTGGAATTTTATTTCCTAAAAACGATTTGAAGTAAATGCACTTCGACAATTTCTTGCAATGTGTCCAAAATTGTGACAGTTAAAGCATTCTACTGTATAATTCATCAGAGGTGAAAAAGCATTTCTACTTGTGAATTTTCTTGGTCCTACACTATATTTACAGTCTGTAATCTTATGACCATAACCATTGCATTTAAAATAGAAACCATAAAAGGGATAGTTGAACCTGGGTGTTGGTCTTTTCCATGCTATTGTAGGGGCCATGAATCTTCTCTTTCTTTGACGCGTGACCTTGGTGAATCCATCATTATCAATATTATTTTTGTGCATGGCATTATCGTCTTCTTCTGCATGAGTCGTTTTACCTTTATGAACTTGTTTCTTATATTCAATTTTTACAGGTTCTACATTTCTAGTCTTAGAACCATTTGAAGATTCTCCTTCGACGAAGCCCAGACCAAATTTGGTGCCTGCAGGTCTTTGGTCATTTAAAATTTTATCCAATTTCATAGAGTTTTCTTTGCGTTTGTGATAATAGCTAATTTTACGCTCCAACTCTGCTATCTACATCCATAAACTAACATTCTCTTCTTCTAGTTTGCAATAGACATTTATTTTCATGGTAATATGAATTTCGAGCTCTTCGATTATCTTCTTGTATTCTTCTGTCTATGTTTTCAAACTAGTTATGATGTCGATTGCATCCTCAAGCCTCTTTGAAATTTTCTTATTCTTTTTCTTCTCTATTTTCCATTCTTCAAGTGCGGAGGTCAACTCACCTTCTAGATCAACTTTAGCCTTAGATTTTTTACCACAAACCTCACAGTTTACTCCTGCTTTTTCTGATTCTTCTTCTTCAAAAGCCATGAAAAGAGTTTCACCTGTTTCTCCTTCATAATCCTCACTAGAGCTATCTTCAGATGAACTGGCATTCCTTGAGATGAAAATTTTCTTTTTGAAGTTACATTTTCTGAAGTTTGTTTTCTTCTTCCAATCACTTCTTTCTTGGTGTGATCCTTCATCATTTTTGTTCTTTTCATTTAGAGGACATTTAGTCGCAAAATGCCCGACACCTCCATAGTTGAAACATTTAAAAGGTAGCTTTCCTCTATATTTTTCTTTTCCCTTTTTTAGTTTTCTAATGAAGTTTTCTTCTTCTTCATCTGATGTCTCTTCTTCCTTAGTCTCTTGTTTTGTGTTTTTATTTTTAATGGCTTTGAAGGCCGCTTCTCGGTCTGTTGGTTTACCTCTTCCTATTCTCATCTCATAAGTAGTCAAAGAACCATGCAACTCATCCATACTAAAGAAATTTAGATTTTTTGCTTCTTCTATCATTGAGACTTTAGAATCAAATCTATGAGGAAGATATCTTAATACATTTTTCATGATAGCAGAGTCACTTACATCATCGTCGAGTCCTCTCATCGCATTTGTGACTTCATTAACTCTCAGCATGTATCCCTCTACATTCTCATTGTCATTCATCCTTAATGCTTCGAACTGAGCTCGATGTATTTGTAACTTGGCTTCCTTGATCTTATAGTCTCCTTCATGAATTCTCTTTAGTTTGTCCTAGATTTCTTTTGTCGTTTTACAGTTTATGATTTTTGCTAGTTCACTGTCTACTAATCCACTCATGATAGCATTCTTTTCTTTTGAGTTATTTTCATATAGTTTCTTTTCTTCAACCTCTTTTGGATTAGTGATGAGATCTGTGTATCCACTACATACTGAATCCTAGATGTCATATCCCAAAGTACAAAGATATACCTGCATCCTGACTTTCCAGTATACGTAATTAGATCCATCAAACACTGGTGCTATGTTTGATGAGAAACCTTCACTGCCTACCATTGTGTTAAATCCAATATCACCCTAGCTGGTTAAGCTTGAATAGGTACTCGACTCTGATACCAATTGTTAAACTTACAACGACACTAAGAGGGGGGGTGAATCAATGTAGCTTATTAAAATCTTAAATATGTTCTTTCTTTCTACCACACCATTTTACTGAGGTGTTCTGGCTGCTAAAAACTGTCTCCTAATGCCATATTTATCATAGTACTCTGTAAACTCATCTGAAATGAATTCTCCTCCTCTATCTGATCTTAGTTTTTTGATCCTCTTTCTAGTTTCATTCTCAACGTGGTGTTTGAAAGACTTGAAAATTTCAAATGCTTCTATTTTATGCTTCAAGAAGTATACCCATGTCATTCTGGAATAGTCATCAATACACAACATAAAGTATTTATCACCATTTATGCTTTGCGTTCTCATGGGTCCACATAAATTAGTATGTATTAGTTCCAATGGTTTGCTTGTATTGTACTCTTTTGTTTTAAATGTGACTTTAGTTTGCTTCCCCTTGTGACATGAAGCACAAATGCTATTTGAAGGTTTGTTGATGGTGGGAATATCTCTCACTGCCCCTTTTGAGCTGATTTTCACCAGATTATCAAAACTGATATGGCCGAGCCTCTTATGCCATAACCAATTTTGTTCTTCCTGACCAATGAAATAGGCTCCCTCTAAATTCTCTGAAAGTGTGTACAGGTTGCCAGCAGTCCTTGACCTAGTTGCTATCAATTTTCCATTGTTTGTTTTTCTAACTTCATAGCCCTACTTCTTAAAAACTACTTCATGTCCTTTGTCATAGATCTGACTGACACTCAACAAGTTATGTTTCAGACCATCCACGAACAATACTTCTTCAGACTTGATTTTACCATTAATGATCTTAACTGAACCTTTCCCTACTATCTGAGCTCCATCATTATTCCCAAATTTTACAGAACCACCTTCATATTTTTGAAACTTTTCAAATTTTTGTTTATCACCTGTCATATGACTTGAGCATCCACTGTCAAGTATCCATGGTACATATTTATTATGAGCTTTGAAATTTGTTTGTACTATCAAGGATTCCTTAAGTTGCTCTTTCTGTTTCCATTTTGTTTTGACTACCGTATTGGGCTCTAGTTTAGTTTTTCCTTTTTTAGTATCTCGTGCATGTTTTTTAGGAAGTTTTCTATTTTGTTTCATCCTATTTGGTTGGAATTTTCTTTCCTAAAAATGATTTGAATTAAATGCACCTCGACAATTTCTTGCAATGTGTCCAAAATTGTGACAGTTAAAGCATTCTACTGTATAATTCATCAGAGGTGAAAAAGCATTTCTACTTGTGAATTTTCTTGGTCCTACCCTATATTTATAGTCTGCAATCTTATGACCATAACCATTGCATTTAAAATAGAAACCATAAAAGGGATAGTTGAACCTGGGTGTTGGTCTTTTCCATGCTGTCGTAGGGGCCATGAATCTTCTCTTTCTTTGACACGTGACCTTGGTGAATCCATCATTATCAATATTATTTTTGTGCATGGCATTATTGTCTTCTTTTGCATGAGTCGTTTTACCTTTATCAACTTGTTTCTTATATTCAATTTTTATAGGTTCTACATTTCTAGTCTTAGAACCATTTGAAGATTCTCCTTCGACAAAGCCCAGACCAAATTTGGTGCCTGTAGGTCTTTGGTCATTTAAAATTTTATCCAATTTCATAGAGTTTTCTTTGCGTTTGTGATAATAGCTAATTTTACGCTCCAACTCTGCTATCTGCATCCATAAATTAACATTCTCTTCTTCTAGTTTGCAATAGACATTTATTTTCATGGTAATATGAATTTTGAGCTCTTCGATTATCTTCTTGTATTCTTATGTCTATGTTTTCAAACTAGTTATGATGTCGTTTGCATCCTCAAGCCTCTTTGAAATTTTCTTATTCTTTTTCTTCTCTATTTTCCATTCTTCAAGTGCGGAGGTCAATTCACCTTCTAGATCAACTTCAGCCTTAGATTTTTTACCACAAACCTCATAGTTTACTCCTGATTTTTCTGATTCTTCTTCTTCAAAAGCCATGAAAAGAGTTTCACCTGTTTCTCCTTCAGAATCCTCACTAGAGCTATCTTCAGATGAACTGACATTCCTTGAGATGAAAATTTTCTTTTTCAAGTTGCATTTTTTGAAGTTTGTTTTCTTCTTCCAATCACTTCTTTCTTGGTGTGATCCTTCATCATTTTTGTTCTTTTCATTCAGAGGACATTTAGTCGCAAAATGCCCAACACCTCCATAGTTGAAACATTTAAAAGGTAGCTTTCCTCTATATTTTTCTTTTCCCTTTTTTAGTTTTCTAACGAAGTTTGCTTCTTCTTCATCTGATGTCTCTTCTTCGTTAGTCTCTTGTTTTGTGTTTTTATTTTTAATGGCTTTGAAGGCCGCTTCTTAGTCTTAGGGTTTACCTCTTCCTATTCTCATCTCATAAGCAGTCAAAGAACCATGCAACTCATCCATACTAAAGAAATTTAGATTTTTTGCTTCTTCTATCGTTGAGACTTTAGAATCAAATCTATGAGGAAGAGATCTTAATACCTTTTTCACGATAGTAGTCACTTACGTCATCGTCGAGTCCTCTCATCGCATTTGTGACTTCATTAACTCTCAGCATGTATCCCTCTATGTTCTCATTTTCATTCATCCTTAATGCTTCGAACTGAGCTCGATGTGTTTGTAACTTGGCTTCCTTGATCTTATGGTCTCCTTCATGAATGCTCTTTAGTTTGTCCCAGATTTCTTTTGTTGTTTTACAGTTTATGATTTTTTCCAGTTCACTGTCTACTAACCCACTCATGATAGCATTCTTTTCTTTTGAGTTATTTTCATATAGTTTCTTTTCTTCAACCTATTTTGGAGTAGTGATGGGATCTGTGTATCCACTACATACTGAATCCCAAATGTCATATCCCAAAGTATAGAGATATACCTGCATCCTGACTTTCCAGTATACGTAATTAGATCCATCAAACACTGGTGCTATGTTTGATGAGAAGCCTTCACTGCCTACCATTGTGTTAAATCCAAGATCACCCTAGTTGGTTAAGCTTGAATAGGTACTCGGCTCTGATACCAATTGTTAAACTTACAACGGCACTAAGAGGGGGGGTGAATCAATATAGTTTATTAAAATCTTAAATCTGCAATTCTTAATGCTGAAGTAATGCAAAATTAAAAATAGATACAACAATTATAACAAGAGAGCATCACATAACACAAGATTTTAATGAGGTTCACTAATGTGGCTACTCCTCAGAAATTGACTGCCTGGACTCCCATCCAAATCTAGCCTTAGCAAAGCAATCAATTTTACAATAAATTTACCAGCACCTACTGGAAGGAGCAACAACCCTTGATTTATCTGCACCAACAGAAAGGAGCACTAACCCCTGATTTACCAGCACCAACTGGAAGGAGCACCAACCCCTGATTTATCTGTACCAACAGAAAGGAGCACCAACTCCAGATGCCAAGTAGCAACTTGGACTGCAATTTTGAATCTATAAATGTTACAAAAAAATACCTTTGCTTTCACAAGACCCTAACTAGTCTAGAGCTTACAGTTCACAAGATACTCGCATTTGTTGTACTGCTGTAGCCGAGCTCTGTGATTGACTTCACCTTTTGTGCACTCTATGTCGTTACAGTCGAACGATCGTCTCTACCCTTTGCGCTCTCTGCTCTCTGTGCACTCTTACTTCGCACTTAGCTCGATTCAACATGACTCGCTCACTCTATGCACTACGGACTGATTTCACACACTTAATCGATCCTTCAAATCTCCAAACAACCCTCCTTTTATAGTAGAAATATTATGATGAAAAATTAATCTTAGTCAGCTATGTAAACCCTAATCTTAGTCAACTGTAAACCCTAATTTTTGTCGGTTGTCATCGGTCTTTGTTGGCTTCAACTTATCTGACTCTATAGCTTCTTTTTGTTCCTGTTATCGCGAAACCACAACATGTCACAAAATTGTGACACTTTTGCCTCTGTACACTTCTTTATGGCATTTGTCATGATATCGCAACACTTCTGCCTTTGTCAACTTCAACTTTGCTTTTGTCGTGATATCGCAACACTTCTACCTTTGTCAACATCAATTTTGCTGTTGTCGTGATATCGTGACACTTCTCCCTTCGTCAACTTCCTTTCTACTTTTGTCATGAAATCATGACACTTCTGCTGTTGAAATCCTGCTCTCTATTTTTGTCATAAAATCGTGACACTTTCTACAACCGTACACTGCTATTTCAATCTGTCATGAAATCGTGACACTTTTTGCATTCGCATGC
This sequence comes from Wollemia nobilis, assembly GCA_028583015.1. Taxonomy (NCBI): domain Eukaryota; kingdom Viridiplantae; phylum Streptophyta; class Pinopsida; order Araucariales; family Araucariaceae; genus Wollemia; species Wollemia nobilis. The sequence continues at coordinate 62,572 of JAQPPZ010002660.1, forward strand.
TTTCTTTTCTACCTGTCATGAAATCACGACACTTTCTATATCCGTACACTTTCTCTTCAACCTATCGTGAAATCGTGACACTTTCTGCATTCGTACGCTTTCTATTCAACTTGTCATAAAATCGTGACACTTTCTGCATCCATACGCTTTCTCTACAACCTGTCACAAAATTGCGACACTTTCTACATCCGTACACTTTCTCTTCAACCTATCATGAAATCGCGACACTTCTCACTTCGAACTCTTTCCTCTGCAGCATGTCATGAAATCATGACAGTTCTCACTTTGAACACTTTCATCTGCAACATGTCGTGAAATTGTGACACTTTTCACTTTACTTTCTCTCTCCTCAAACTTTTCATGAAATCACGACAGTTCTCACTTCGAACTGTTTCCTCTATAGCATGTCACGAAATCGTGACACTTTTCCAACTTACTTTCTCTCTCCTGCTTGAGTCACGAAAATGTGACATGTCGCGATATCGTGACACTTTTTCGTTTGTACTATCTCTTCTGCAAATTATCACGAAATCGTGACACTTTTCCTTGCGGGCTATTTCTCTCTGAACATGTCGCAAAATCATGACAATTTTCCTTTAATGAACTTTCTCTTCGAACATGTCGTGAAATTGCAACTTTTTTTCTTCCTTGCATTTTTTCTTTCAACATGTCACGAAATCGCGACACTTTTACCTACTGCTTCTCTTTCTTCCAATATGTCGCTATATCGTGACATTTTTCCCTACACTTTCTCTCTCCTCCAATATGTCGTGAAATCATGACATTTTTCTTTGCACTTTCTCTCTCCTCCAATATGTCGTGAAATCATGACATTTTCCTTTGCACTTTCTCTCTCCTCCAATATGTCGTGAAATCATGACAGTTTTCTTGTTTTCTGAGTATGTCGCGATATCGTGACACTTTTCTTACTTGTCTTTTTCTTTGATTTTTTGCATAAGGACCACTTAGGTCTTTTTGGAAAAACACTGTACATATTCTGAGAGATCTCTGAACTTCTTGTTTACTGAATCTGAAAAAATTTTGAGCATCTGAACTTCCTGTCCCCTGAATCAAATGATCTAACTGATTGTGTTCACAACAATGACAATCCTGTTGCTGCACCTTGCTCAACAAGGCTTAAAATCAAATGATAAATCTTTAAGTTCTAAGGTGTGCTAAAATTAGGAGAATAATTCAACACCGTGGTCTAAGACCCAAAAAATTTAAATCTAAAAATGAAGAGCTTAATTAAAATCTCAAAGGCATGTATCCCATTTAAATTAACAAATGAGCACCTAAGATCTAATCTGAGGGCCATGCTCGATCCAAGTTTAATCGGATGGTTGTGCTTTGATAAAATGATTAAAGGTTAAGTCAAAAGTCAAATATTCCATTAAAGTTATAACCTAAGGTCATAAGTGATTAAAATTAGTGCAACTTTACAAATATGGATGAATGCGCTTGAGATAAGCTTAATCTGATGGTTGCACGTTCTCCAAAGAGTCAAAGTATTAAACGAGTCAACTCGGGCTTAAGCTTCAAGATAAAAATCTAACTAGTCCGTCGGATCGGACGATAGCGCTCAAATTTACTCAAGATCAATGGTAGTGCTTGTTTTAATTAAATCACGTGTTAAAATGCTATGGTAAAATGATTGAAGGGTATGCACCCCCTTTGGAATAACCATCGAGCTAATTTGGAAAATCGGATGACAGTGTTTGATCCAAATCTAATCTAATGGTCACGGGCCCATACAAGATGCATTAAAAAGGTAAAAGCCCTAAGAGGTTAATTAAAATATTAAACAGGGTTAACAAGGGTATAACACATTGGCTAATCTCCCCCTTTTTGGCTTAATCAAGGTTAAACATTATGAACCCCTTGGAAACTAACCTGTAGGTTGATTAAAATCTACGACCGCGATAATAGCTATCGAAGATCCAAAGGCCACACCGAAATTATGGATGGTAAGATGGAAGATAAAGACAAATGAGATCTACGACAGTGTTTGAATTATCCCAAAGATCAAATGACACGAAGGTCTATGATGACGATGAAATATCAAAATCAAGACAAAGGTATAAAGTGATTTAAATATCTGATGACAATGCTCATCACCGCTCAATTCCGATGGTGCACGCCTATAAAAGTGATAAAGGTTTAATCTAAAGGTTTCTTTTAGTTAGATAAATACTTATAATCTACCCCTTCTATCTTATGTTAAACCTAGCACATGGTCAGAAAATCCAATAATCGTGCCTCCACCATGGTATGATCTAACGATGATTGCAAGAAAATGTAAATGTATTATATGATACTTATGCTTAATATGAGTTGTTAGGGTTAAAAATCATGGGGTTAACATTGGATAATCATGATTAAATAATTACTAATACACCGTATTATTTCAAATGTTTATATAAGAAAAGGTATACTAACAATCATGCAGGTCCCAAGACATCAACAATTGTGCTAATTCTTTTCAGGATCTAACGATGGTGCATGAATCAAAATATTAAGTGATGAATCAACCATCAGGATCTAACGATAGCACATCATCTAGAGCAAGAATATCTGATGGTAGAAAGAAATTCAAGGTTGAAACAAGTAGAGCTTAAACTACAGGTATCTTCTGGTAGATCCAATGGATATGCTCTATCTCGAGATAATCCAACGATAGTCTACACTTCAAAGTTAATTAACCTACAAGTTATAAAATAACCAAAGCAAAAATTGAACAAAATTCAGATAGAGCAACCATACTTGGTCAAACCTTCAGCCCAATAATTATGAAAATATTAGTTTAAAGAATATCAAAAGCAGTGAAGATCACAAACTAGCAAAATTAGCTAAATCATCCACAAGAAAGATTCGATAGACTAAGCTTCTAGAGAAGGATGGTCACTTCACAGAAATACCCTCAACATATATCGAGGTAGAAATCAAAGAGGTGAATTTTTTACAGCAAGGTACACCGAAAGACGTAATGAAGATCAATAACCAAAGATGAAGTCAAAACAATATGCATAAATGCTGTGAATCCAGAAGGATACCTAGGGAAGGAAAGATTTGAGCAAATCAGAGTAAATCCCATGGAAAATACCTTGGTAAGGACAAAGCAGACCAAATGAAATATAAATCTTGATGCTCAAGTCTGCAACCAGATCATGTATATCTCATGGGAATAACAGTGTACCACAAAAATAAAACTATAAAGCATAGTTAGATCTTATAAATAAGAGATAGTAAGGAAGAGCTAAAAGGCATCGAAAAAGTGAAACTATGGAGTACAAAGAATATAAATATATTTAGTTCTTGTTCTGAAAATACTTAAGACGACGAAAGGTCATGAATAAAAAGGTATGGTTTCGACTTACATAAAGCCATTCAATATGCACTTTGACAGAATATAGTTACAAGGGAAACACTTTGATGGAGTATAGTTATGGAAGAAGCTTATAAATGCTTCCAGATCTTGTTTTCCATTCCCACATTCTTCCTACTTACCACTGCCTCCCTCCTTCTAGGATTTCTTCCTTAACCATCCTGACATATTTTCCCACATTGTGCCATATCACCACCTTCCATTGTGTTGAGCCACCCCATTTCCTCTTTTCTTCCTTCACTCTATCATGTGATCAGTGCAACTCCATATGTTTGCCACTGTCACACCACCCCTTGTCTTCATCATCACGTCGGGTCCCCCTCCGTTCCTCATCTAAAATTCATGATGGCATCCTAGTGAACACTTAACAACAGATCATAGTGGCCAGGATAAGTAGAACAAAAAGGAAAAATATAGTACTAAATCCTTAGTTTCTAGGGCCAACTAGAGAGAGCAAAAAGGCCAAATTAAATAGCAAAGAGCTCCCTTCAGTCCAAAGAAGAACCTTAACAATAAGTTCAAAACCGCACCAGCTAGACAACATATAGAATAGGTTCAATCAAATGCTGACAACTTTAAGGTCAGAAATAAACAAAGAATAATAGAATCAAGAACCAGAAGCTATAAAAGGAAGCCAACAAGTTCAGATTCTGCATCAAGCAATTAGAGAATAGAATTTTTGTAAAGAGGTATTCTTGAGTGCCCAGTTAGTTATGTTGTTGTATCCCCTTATGTGTCTATTTATTTTCTTTATCATTTCTTATTATTCCCTTTGCTTTGTAGGATTGTGATAGGAAAGTTTTCAAGAAGCTGAGATCATTTCCTACCTTTTTGAGCCTAATATTTAGAGACTTTGTTGTTACCATATTAGAACAAGGAGAGTAGGAGAGACTTGTTACATTATTTGAACAGGATATTTTCATTGTATTGATATATTTTCTTTGAGAAAATAGAGTTAAAAGGCATTCTGACCACTTTGCATGTAAACTTTATGAAATCAATACAATTCTATCTTTTTTCTATTATATATTTTGCCTTAGTTCTATGTGTCATTGTGTAATGGGTTACATTATTTGAACGCATTATATGCATTTCTCTTGTTGGTTAACTCTTGGTTTTATTACGATATTTGAATAATATTAAAAATGCCAATTTTCTCCTCCCTTTATTTCTGTTTCATGATAGAATTGTTGTTAAATTGCTATAACAACCCAATGAATCTAGGCACTGGTATACTTAAGGCATAACAAATGGTTGTTTTCACACTTGGTCATTTTAATACATATAATATAATATAAATTTGGAGTGTGTAATTAGAATTTTAGTCATATAATTACCGCTAATGTTTCCTTACTTGTTATGTAGTTTTATTTAGCAATATTTGTGTTTAGCAGAACAATGAGATAGGTTGACCAGAGCCTGTAATAGCTCATTGGTTTCAAACAGATTCTTGTAGTGTGATAGTCGAAATCCTACGGATGCAAGAATCGGTTCGAATAGTTATATTCATTGAATATTGAAGGTTGTATATTGTAGATATAAGGAGGATAAAACAACTCAAGAAGTTGAAGATAACCACAAGATATCCAATTGAAGAACTTCTAATTTTAGAAAATTTAAAATAGAGAAGGACTAGCAAAGGTCCCATTCTAGAAGCAATAGATTTTAGAGATCTATGAGGAGATCTCATTGTAAAACTTCCATAGTTGAATATTGAAGAAAATATCTCATTGAGAATACTAGAGAAGTTGCAAAAATTTAGAAGGCCCTAGGAGAAGACCTCAAGCTATTTGAAAGGAGAAACAAGTAGAAGGCTAGGAAAGCCTCATTGAAGGAGAATTGAAGAAGTCCATTGGAAAATATTTGAGGAGAACTCAAGTAGAAGTTTTTGAAAAATAAAATTTAGGATAATTATCACCATACGACAACAAGTCCATGGAATAATGCCATTAGATAGGCCAATATTGAAATCAAAATTTGACAAGGATTCTTAAGGAGAAAGGATTTAGAAGAAGCCACCAAATCTGAGATATTTGAAGATTGCAATTGAAGGCTATTTCAGAGAAAGAAGATTACTAGTTTTATAGTAGAAAAGTGAAGGTTTCTTGAAGGAAAATATCAATTGTGATTTGGAGGATTTTCCTACCAAATTTGCGAGATTCAAGGACAACACTTTAGAGGAGAATTTGAATACTTTACAATCTAAAAATTTCACATTTGAGGACAACATGAAAGTAGTAGTAAGAGCAGCATTACTAGCTGCTAAGTTTCAAATTTCAAGAGAGCATCCTGAAGGATAGGTAAAGCCACCTAAGTACATTTTTGGGCAGCAAGTTGAAAGAAATTTAAATCTACAAATTGGTTTGTTAAAAAGTTGTTTTGGACAGCCAAGAAGAGCTGCAATTTCATCTAAGTACAAGGTAACATTTTGGTGAATCTAATCACCAAGATATCCATCATCTATAGGGTCATTAAGGTAAGCAACTTTGGTGCAAAAGGTTCATTACTTGAACATTACTTGGTTCATTATTAATTTTCATTAAGCACCATATTATATTTTATTATTGACAAGAAGGTTGCATATTAAAGTCTTCAAGGGAGAGTAGAAGATAGTTCTAATAAGGTTAAAACCTGCACATCAAAATAAGAGTTAGATATATTTCAAGAGAGAAAAATATCAACATCCTGTTATCTATTAGAAGCAAAGAAGACATTATTCTTATGGTGAAAGTTGCATATATTATAGTGCATATTTCAAGTTATTTTTAAGAGTTCATTAAGAGGAGCAATAAGGAGGAATTACTAGTGCATTATACTAGTTACTCTTAAAAATTATTAAAGGTGCATTAAGCATTAAGTTAAGGAGGAAGATTAGTGCACAAGTAGGATTAAGTTGGAGTGTCAAGAGACACCATTAAGCACAAGAAACTTGCAACATATCTTGGTGTAGAAAATCCACCAAAAGGAGCCTATAACAACCATAGCTTAGTGAAGGAAGCTGCCATACTCAGTTCAGAAATATAGCTACAAAAGGAGACTAGGAAAGTCTCAAATTTAGGTGCAACTAAGGAATCCTACCTTAGTCTATTATAGAGTTATTTTTAGCTTAGTTAAGCACCATATTTGTCTTCTACTTTGTATCAAAAGGAGATAAAGTTTGAGTGTCTCAAAGACACCAATGTAGCATATGATTTTAGTCTATAAGCGACAACCATTATCAAGGATAAAGCACAAGCTATTGTGCTAAGGAGTAGAGCCATCTAAAGGGCTCAATACCCTTCTCATAAAGGTGTCAAAGGACACAATTTTTAGTGCTACAACCACATGAAAGCAGTGCCATAGTCATATGAAAGCAACACCACAATCACATGAAAGCAACACCAAAGCAAAGGACACCTATCATAGTGAAAAACCTACAACAAGAAGGAGAATAGCAAGGTAGGCTATAGTTTCAATTAAGGTTATGCATAGTGGCGAATGTTCGTAAATTGGGTGAATATCAGGATTTTCAAAATTGAAAATTAGCGAATATGAGGACCCTCAACGTTGGCCCATTCGATTAAAATTTTTAGGACCAATTGTTTTATCAGGGTCAATTCACCATAATATATATCAAAACATAGGCATATTTGTACTTTTTGGAAAGCTCCTTTTGAGCCTAATATAATGGTGGTATTTTCATGAAGTTATAAGGTTATTTAATGGGTTAAAAGTTATCCCAAAGATTATATTAATTTTTAGGGCTTCAAATGCCCTAAATTTTGTTGTGAAGATGATTGATTTGATTTGCTTTGGATTCATCATGATTCACCTTGATTTTGATTAGGATTCAACATTTCTTTACAAGTACATTTTGAGTCCAACACCTTATGCATAACCCTGGTTTCAATAGTGCAAGTTGGAATACAACACAATACAATTGGTAAATACAAGGTGTAGAGAAGAATATCATTAGTTACCCAAGTAATAGAAGAACACAAACAACCATCTTCACTGAGGAATCCATATATGTTGAAGAAGATCCATCACACATATTTTTGTAACAAAGAAGCCAAATAACTTGAAAAGAAAGTTGAAAAGTATAGTCAAATTCTAGAACTTCCCTTGCATGAAGACAAAGAAATTCCAGTACCCCAAGTTTGCATAGTGAGGTCAGGACCAAAGCCAATCAGCACACAAAATTTAAAAGGTATATTTACATTGAAATTTGCTTTAATTAAAGTGTAAAAGAAGGTATAAGATATTTTATATATCTAAGGTTAAACTTATATTGCATTGGAGAATTTATAAACTAAGAATAGAAAGAAATTAAACTAGAGGAGTGCAAAATCTCAAGAGATATTTCAAGATGCTTAATATAAGGTTGAGGTTTATTTATTACTGCATTGAAGCAAATACACACCTTAGAGAGTTAGAAGACAATTAAAGTAAAGGGATTATATCTTAAAAGATATTACAAAATTGCAAGAGGTTCAAACATTAGAAAATTTGCAAATAATTAATTAGGAGATATAAGGTTTTTCAACATTGGAAAAATTGAAATACTAGTTTGAAAATATTATTATTTTCTAAATTTCCAAATTAGGGAAATTTAAGGAATACTACATCAAACTTTAGTTTCTTGAAATTTGGAAAATTGTGAAAGAATTAAAAAGAGATAATTACACTACAATTTTTCATATAAAAATCATAGCGATCCACTGCTTTGATACTAAGATAATGAAAAGAGGTTACAGAGTGAAATACCCTTATACAATCCTTGCCCTAAAGGCTACAATGGGTCTTCTCAAAGAAAATCTTCTTAGAAGTGTTCCAAATATAGCAAGACCTCTCTTTTGGATGTTCCTCAATATAGATGGGCTTCTTGCACATGTGCCACCGCTGGTTTGATGTGTCATGTGTACGTTTTAGACCTATAAAATATAATTAGTGTGTTAATGGGTCTGCCTAAATCAAACCCCATGTTTATGAAGATAAAAAGACTCTTAAATCAATTCAAAACATGAAATAACTTGCTAAAACAACATAAAATACTAAACTAAACCATACTTACTTATTCGGGTAATTCTATCTTGCTATAACAGAGGTTTGTATGGGGGGGTGTGAACCTAGGCTAAACCAGGAGGTTCGCATGGGGGGGGTGCGAACCTGGCCTAAACCAGGAGGTTCGCACGAGGGGTGTGAACCTGTATTTTTCTGGATGAACTTGCAAGATGTGTTTTTTGAGATTTTTTATGTCATTGCTCCTTTGAAAACTCGGTGGGTCACCTTCAGATTTTATCTTTGATGATGATAACCTATCTAGATTGCAAGGAATGTTATGAAAATGACTAAAATATTGTTGCATTATGAATGTTATGGATGTGTGATGGATGTATAATGGATGTTGAGTATTTGGGGTAATTTTTGCAAAGTTTTTGTAAGCTAAATTTGGTCTCTCCAAAATGGTGAAAATGACCTTCTACTTATAGACTTGGCCAAGGTGAGGGGAGGGGATGAGGTATCCCCTGTGAGGTGTGTGTGGTGAGGTGTCTCCTGAGGTGTCTTAGCTCATAAATGAGATTGGGTGAGAGAATCCCTCACCCATCCATAAGTCATGATGACTTGGATAAAAATATCCATTGCATTTATTAGCACCTTTTTGGAAATATCTTTTAATTTAAAATTGCTTTTTGTGTGTAAAAGTCTCCATATTTCATTTATAACCTAGGGAATGTAAGGCGGAGAAATATTTGGGTGAGAGGTGGCAAGGCTAGGCTAGGTTAGTCAAATTAGACTAGGTGAGGTGAAAGGATTAGCTTAAATCAAGATTAGATCTAATTAAGAATGTGTTTAGCCATAAAGTATACTTTGACCAAAAATGTTGACTTTTAACCCAAAAGTGCTTTTTTACCATGGTGGAGAATTCAACCTTGGTTGAGTTGGTAATGAGGTCACATGAGGACCTAGAGTTAATTTTAGGAAGGGGCTTAGCTAGCCCAAGGGGGATAAGGATGATGAATAGTGATTTTGATACATGAATAATATTTTTAGCCAATTTATGCAATTTTCATGGGTTTTGCAAATTGATTGACCATGAAGATGAGGGGAGGGATAATGTGTGACTTCTGGGTGTCTAAATTTTACCCATTTTTTGTATTGAATTGTGTGAAAATATGGTTTAGTACAAAAAATGATGATATGAATTGATGGAATTATTGGAAGGCAAAGAATTTGTGATTGATGACTTGTGGATTATTGCGAGAGAGACACATTGATAAAAATAGAAAGATGATTTGTGATTGAGGATGACATTTTGTAGTATCATAATGATTTCTTTTGGGGGAAGGAGTATGATTGCCTTGCATTATGATCAAATTGAGATGTTTCAATTTGGGAGGGACAAATATATTTGCCAATTTTTGCTTTTGATTAATTGATGAGCTCTTTTGACAATATTTTGACAAACCGTTAGATCCGTAGGGTAGAACTTTCAGGAGCTTCATTCGAAAGTGGTATTATGACTACCATAATAAAGAGAGGAATCCATGAGATGTCTATAGTCGGAGGCATTTTGAGGTCTATTAAACATTTATTTATTTTATATTGGAGTTTTTATTGAGAAGAGAATTTTCACTTTTTGTATCTGTCCTAGCATGAGGATTTGAGATAATCTTCAGTAAAACATTTCTTAGGCATTTTTTGCATCCATGATTGTATGTTTGATTGTTTGATCATATGCTTGGAATATTTTAATGTGTTGGATAAATAACCCCTCAAGTGATGAGTTGGTGATGGAGAAAATGAAAATCGGTATCGAAAATATTGATAATGATGAACAAGAATGACAAAAGTTTGTATGGCAAAACAACAAAAAAATGAGAATTGGGAGGAATCCAAGAGGAATTTGATGTGGGAGAAATGATTTTGATTGGGAAAAATATGTTTGCATGGGGTCATACAAATGGGGGTGGTTCACATGGGGACATGCAAATCTATCGGTATGCATGGGGGCGTGTGAATCTATCAGTTTGCACCTATCGGGTGTGAATATATGCAAAGCAAATTTTATAAGGAGAAATTGATGTTTTGATATCATTTGCATGTGAAGGATGGAGAAGAAGTATCTGTGGAGGAGGAAAGGTGGAAATAAAGTGTTACCAAGCTATAGACCAAATGAGATAGAATGGTAAGTATGTCAGCAAGTATGAGTGCGGGGGCGACAGTGCCAGAGTTAAGTGAATTACGCTTTCTCAAAATGTGTGTAAATTTTTAGGGTAAATAAATATTGCATGTGCTTTAAATGGAGTATATTATGCATGTATGTGAGATAGGAGTGAAATGCGTACACTTTGTGCCAAAAAATCCAAATGGGTATCCTGGGATGCTGCCTGTTTTTGTATGCGAGTATTTTTTACCATTGGAAAGCATGAATGAGATGTGATGAGTGGATTTTTATGTAAGAATACATGCATGTGAAAACTGACAGATGAATGACATGATTGTGCCAAATGGGTATCCATATCTGTGTTTATTTGACCATTTTGAATTTTGGTTGATGATCTTGTTTGGCATGCATGTGTGGATGGAGTTGTGCATGTTTTTGCATGATTGAGCATGTTTTTGATGTTTTTCATGCATGTGAAACATATTTTTGGAATATGTGATGAGACGTAAAAATACGTATGTGAAATTTTTTGAAATTGGAAGGTTCGCACGAGGTTATGCGAACCGAGTGGTTCGTACAAGGATGTGCGAATGAACCGGTTTGTACGGGGTCATGCAAATGCATGTTTTTTTCATGTAAATTTGTACAATTGAAAAATAAAATGTAATGTATGAAGTGAGCATATTTACGATGTGGTGTAGCAATGTACAAATTATAAAATTTGCTTATGTGAATCAAAAAATAAAATGCATGAATTTATGTTATTTACAATGGTATTTTAGAACCTGTGATTGGTATTTGACATGTGGTATGTGATGTATGGTAGGTGAAGAAGATATTTGTACGACATCAACTACAAAAATTTAGAAGGGCACTACAGGATATATGATGCACAAAATATGGAGAGTGGATGCACATTGTAGGGCTTTATGGTGTGTGGGATATGCACAAGGTGTATGTGAACCACACATATATTTTCATGTTATACAAGATATGGGATCCTGACAGGAACACCTTCCATCTACCGACAAGGGAGATGACAGTGACCCTAGAGGACATATACCACATCTATCGACTATCGATAGAAGGGATTATCGTGATGATTATGGAGAAAGATGCATGAGATGGCATATTATAGAGGGTGTTCAAGCATAGATAGAGGAGGGTGGATGTGAAGGGTGGGGTGGATTACATTGTGACCAGGAGATCGAGTTTGACTAATTAAAATAATAATTTGCATTAATAAAAACATTAGCAATGAGGCTAATGTTAAATAGATTACAAAATAGTAATAATAACAACTACTACTGCATCTATGCTAAATACCACGCCATAGAAGTTAGAGTGTTATGTTTAGGATTCTTAACATAATATATTTAGGAACTTACCATTAGATATTTGGAATAGTAAATATCTACATGGTAGAAAGTAGAAAAGTAAATACTAGTGGTAAAAAGTAACAAAATACTTTTTACCATGCGATAAATAAAATCTACCTAATGTAGGAAATGGGGTAAAGATCCCAAATGATGAAATATTACTCTAACTTCCCCCCTTATTACATTATTTGGGTAATGTATACCTATCCTCCTATACAATAATATTTGGGTAAAGTATATAGCTACCCCAATAAAATGGAATAAAATATCGATATGCTGGTTCTTGCTCTATCACAGTGCTCTGGATACTTCTAAGAAAAAATGAGTCATTCCTCACTTTGTCTTCACATCAATGAATGTCCTTATAATAATCTCATCATCCAACTGAATTGCATGGGTAACAAGCCACTGCAATCGCTAGGTGTAGTAGAATAGATCTCTTCATACGAGGTTTATTAATTTACAATATGAGTTTGCAAAAGATAAGGTAGCTAAGGTGTCGGTCGCTGCCGAAAATGCACCCTTATAAGTTCTCCCCTTCTTGTTGCAAAACATGTTGTAATTAATTTCTGAAAGAAATATGACTAAGGTGTCGATCGCTGCCGAAAATACACCCTTATAAGTCTTCTTCCCTTTTTACAAAAATTTGTGAAGAAAAGAAAGTATATCCCCCCTTAATTTCTAAATATGTGCAACTTAAGAATCTTTGTGAAATATTTTACAAATATTGCCTCCTAGGCAATTTTACACTAGAAAAATTCTCTCTTTTTGTTACAAGGACTTCAAAAAATGAGAATTTGCTATTTATGAAGCCTAAAAGAGGTACAAACACCCCTTTATTACATGTACTTAAAACAAAAAAACTTATACTATTTATGAAGCCTAAAAAAGGAGAGAGAGGAAATGGTGTTTGCTCAAGGTGACAATGTATTTTCCCTCTACAATATTGTCTGAGCCATGAGCACTCTATGTGCTCTCTTTGAACCAAAATCAAAATTAGAAATAGACACTTCCCTAGAAATATTGCCTTTGTTTTGCTTCTGTGATGTGTCTTTGCCATTTTAGTTTTGCTCGTTTGGAAACCAACACTGAATGGTGTCATGGTTTTCCTTTGTACAATTTTTGCAAAACTTTCTCTCTTAGGTAATTTTATCAAAAAAAATTACCAAATAATCCTTCCTTATTGGAAGTACTTCAAGCATGGTTGCTATTATGAAGCATAAAATAAAAGGTATAATTTTATGATGACTTCTACTTTTCTGATTGCCTTTACAAGTTTTATCTCCCTCTTGTCAAAATCTGTGTTTGAAGAAATAAAGGAATTATCCCCCCTTAGTGCAAAGGATTGCAAATTTTTAAGGTTCCCTTTTTTTTCAAAAACTTGTTCTTTCTTTTGATATAGCCTAAAAGAGTACCAAAAGATAATTCAATCAAACAGATATTTAATGGCCCCTACCTAAACACCCTTGAATAATGATGATCATTTTGCAGAGTTTAAGCTAAACAAATAAGAGTGAATTAGGGGTTTTGTTGTTTTAGAAGAGAATATCAAGTGAAATTGGCTTTAAAACTGTGCAAGGATTCACACAAATTTGTGAAATTTTGGGGTTTAGTGTGTTCTTGATTCTATGATTTATAATTGCAAAATAAATAATGCAATAATCAAACAAGAATGCCCACAAAATTCTTATCACCTAGGTGTCGAATGCAACCAAAAATGCACCTAATTTGCCAATGAAGGTGTCGAGTAAAATAAAAAATGCACCTTTTAATTTTTGCAACAAAATGTGGATTTGTGTTGTGCAAAAAATTGATATTTTTATGTCTCCTACTTGTCTTCCAATTTTGCAAAAGAAGTACAATGTTGTCTTCCCCCATTTATTTTGCAAAATTAACAATATGAGCACTCCTTTCAAGACAAGTCGACACATGACCCGCATTTGAAAGGCTTCTAGACCAGTCAAAAAATGACTTGGTTTTGATAGACCCAAGTTTTCAAGTTCTTCTCAAGTTTGCAAAAATAATATGTGCAATTTTATGTCTTATATCCCCATTTTGAGAAAACAAATGCACACTTTCAATTTTGATGTTTTGCAATTTTGGAGTCTCCTTGTCTTTAAAATTTGTAAAAAGAATTCGAGTTTGATCCTTTCTTGTATGCTAAATTAAAAAGGTTGAGAAGAGTTTTTAGGTTTCCTAATTTTGCAAGAAAATTTTGCTTTTAAATGTCTTATATCTCCTTGTTAAGGAGAAAACAAAAAAATATTATGTCATTTGATTTGCAAAAAATATTAGGTCTTTACCTTTTTTTTTAATTTTCAATTTCATTGCATTTATTCTGGTTAATTTAAGTATCATTTAATTAATAATAAAAATTATTCTTATTTAAAAAATCAGTTTATTATAAAAATAAAAATGATTTTATAAAAAAAAAACACTAAATTATTAAAAAAAATACTAAAAAATTAATAAAAAAATACAAAGAAAAAAAATTAAAAAAATTACCTTTTAATGTTGATGCTCCTTTGAGAAAAAAAGAGGCGTGATTGCCCCGATGAGAGTCGAACTCCCGACCACCCCTAGAGCAACACCTTAAGGCTGGCCATCTCTCCAGTCAGGCTAGCTAGCTTGATGGGAGGAGTAGCCCATTTCCTTCTCCTTGAAGGCTTCCCCATCGACTAGCAGGGAATCTAGTGGGATTTATCCCACATCGCCCCTGTAGGTGATCTTAAGTTGCTTAAAATCAAATAAAAACCTAATGCTCTTTGATTTCCTACGAGCAATCAGGGTCTAGTCGAACCCCTTTTGTTGTCGCCCACATGGCGCAACCGTAGGGGTCCACATGTTTGGTGGCACACATGGTTGTCTGCCACGTGGCCACCATGTGTCCAGTCCGTATTGGGTGCCACGTGGTCAGTCCACCATGTGTTACCCTATGTATGTTTCAAACCGTGTTAGCATCTTAGTTAGCTACCACATCAGCCTCCTCTAATCAGGGTCTGTCTAGTCAGCATTTGTAGTCCAGGTGTCTGCAACGTTAGATCTAGGGTCTAGGTGGTACTGCCACGTGCCTGCTTTAGATTCATCCATGTTAGCTATGTCAGATCTAGGGTCTAGGTGGTATTTTTATTTTCTTGGTTTCCATGTCCAGTGTGTTTTCCATGGAGGGCGCTCCTACCCTCACGTGGTATTCGACCACCTCATGGAGGGCGCTCCTGCCCTCGCGTGTAGGGCGACATGGTTGCCACATGGCTTCCCAGGGAGGGCACTCCTACCCTCGCATGGAGGTAACCTACCACATGAAGGGTTCTCCTACCCTTTATGCATTCATGCCTCAAGATACATGCTACAAGAAACGTGAGGGCACTCCTATCCTTGATGCGTTCCTACCTAGGTCTCGGGATGCAGGCCAAGTGGGGGAGCTAATAAAGCTCTCCCCATGCCACGAGGACCAGTGGCTATCTACGGGACCGTAGGTTGGATCGTTGGTGGGAGATCCCCAGTATTCTCTATACATGATGGGGGAAAAAATTCCTCATGGATGGTGATCATCGTCGAGGTCAAATGATCCCAGCATCGAGATTCATGCCCAAAGCTGTGGGCTTTCTTGTGGGAGCTTTCCACAAAAATTAAGATGCACAAACTAATAAAACTTAGGGAGAATTAAATAGATATTAGGAGCAATAATGAAATTAATTAAAGGTCACCGATGGTGTCGTAATTCCAACACTCCAACTCAAATCCCTTGCTCCAACGACCAGGAGATAGAGTTTGACTAATTAAAATAATAATTTGCATTAACAAAGAAATTAGCAATGAGGCTAATGTTAAATAGATTATAAAATAGGAATAATAATAACTACTCCTACATCTATGCTAACTAACACACCATAGAAGGTAGAGTGTTAGGTTTAGGATTCTTAACCTAAGATATTTAGGAACTTACCATTAGATATTTGAAACAGTAAATATCTACATGGTAGAAAGTAGAAAAGTAAATACTAGTGGTAAAAAGTAACAAATTACTTTTTACCATGTGGTAAATAAAATATACCTAATGTAGGAAATGGGGTAAATATCCCAAATGATAAAATATTACTCTAACATACGTGAAGTATTGGATGAAGAAGTTTTTTTCTAATCGCCATGCGATGGTGATATTTATGATAGCTAATCATGCTTTACTAGATACTTTACGGGTGATGTTCCCTTATAATATGATGGGATAGTATGTGATATGGTTGAGTGTAGGATAGTATATGCATGGGCACCTACTTTACTGGCACAGGTATATAGAGAGCTCCATGGAGTGGTGAGGATGGATTGGATGGGCATTAGTGTTAATCTACTACTGTAGGTGTGGTCTTGGAAGCATATCATGATTTTTTAGCCATCAAAGCTACTGCATGATGCACATAGTTTGTATGGTCATGATGTACCATATGTGATGATATGGAGGGTAGACATGGATAATAAAGTGAAGAGAGTGTATTAGGGTGATTTGATGTATCATTTGGAGGAGATAGGAGGCTTGAGGATGGATCAAGTGATATGGAGATCTTCGAAAGGAGCACCTGAGTGGACTGAGAATGTAGAGTAGCTAATCCACATCAGATGAGGATGATGGTTTGTGGGGAAATACCTATGGTAGATAGAGTATTTTCCATTCTCACAAGTGTTGCGATAGTTTAAATTATGATAGGGGTAACCAAATCTACCCATGGTGATCTATAGAGTGGTAGGTGATACAAGGCCAAAGTCGGTGGTGCCACCACTTAACTTGATGCCTGATGAGCCAATATTATTCTTGATGTGGAAAACATAGGGACCATGCCAGAGTATTACCTATGGTAGTACAAGTAGTGATGGGAGCTTGTTCTTGGGGTAGTGTATGGATGGGGCAAGGTGGTAGGAGTGTTACCGATTAGGGCATTGTCAAGTGGAGCAATAACAACATCGCTAGGACATGTAGGAGGATGTAGGGATGAGGGATCACCTGAGTTTGGTGAGGATGAGTAGGTAGAGTTGGATCATATGATTAGGTGGGTTAGGTCATGTCACGATTATAGAGATCAATTGGTGAGTGATATATGTGTAGGACCATTGATGGAGGGTGGTGAGGGGACGACAGAGGGCACACCAAAAATTGAGGATATGTAATTGATGGATATTGTTAGTGATTAATCAAATGATGAGGGCATAGTACGGTTAGACGAGTCACCCTTGATGGAGGAGAATTATTTTGGTGGAGACATGGTGGTAGAGTCAGCATATTTTAACTTTGCGATAGGGTTGCAGGAGATGATGGTAGCAGAGGATGAGACATAGTATCTACGAGTGTAGGTGAATAAGCTTAATGATAAGCTTCTAGAAAAAAATTTGGATTGGGTGATGGATCACTCAGTGTTAGAGGAGGAGAGGTGTGATATGGAGGTAGAGTTGGAGGTCACCCTAGGGAAGCAAGTTGAGGTGAGGCTTAGATTGTAGTAAGTGATAAAGGAGAGGGGTGCACTAAGGAGTGAGTGGGATGCACTCATCGGTGAGCAAGATTCTACAAGGACCAATAAGGATGAGATGATTGAGTCTACTGAGTGGCTATAGGGGATTTTGGATGTGATGAGGGTATAGATAGAGGTCATGAATGCTAGTCATCTAGCAAGGATCACAAAGCTATAATAGTATGTGCATGACATGCAGGTTTCTAAGAGGTGGGTGGCCAAGGATATTTAGGGTTTAGGAGTGATAGTGCCATATTTGGAGCAGGCACGGGTGGAGGTAGGGAATTTGTAGTAGGTAAATACAAGATTAGTAGCATCCCACATGAACGAGGCTACAAAGAGGACTAAGTGTGAGGGGGATTTTCTGATGCATGGGATATTTATTTCTTCATATTCAATATTAATGTCATTGTCATAGGCTCACTCAAATCATAGCCAGCAAAGTTCACCATCAGTAGCGAGGAGGAGCTAGTAGATGGTGGTGCCTACAATATCACAGGTTGTGGGGTTGGCACCAGTGGTGTGGATGGAGGTACCAATAGCATAAGATATGGTAGATGCACAATCAGTACAAGGGGTAGTAGAGTGAGTGCCAATAGATGAAGGGAGTGGAGAGACTCTCATGGGGTAGCACACATGAGGGATATGCTAGGGTGGTTATGGAAGGGTGACCCATCATTTTGTATTTTGATGGATGTATAGATGAGGATTTATTTTTTTGGTTGTGTACCCACAGGGGTACACACCTTATTGTAGTCAAATGGAATTTTTGATAGATAGATATATACATAATATGGACATGTGGTGATGTGATCGCAAGGGCATACACACACTTTATTATAGCTTGATAGTGCTTCTGAGATATATACATGATATTCTATAGAATTTGTGAGAGATTGCATTGATGTGTATGTTTATTTCTACTTTTGATTATGTATGAGTATGAGTGATGTGTTTGTGGTAGAGTATAGTTGTGTATTACGTATATGTGTATAGTATGTGATAGATGTGTATATACATGGAATGTTGAATGAATAAATAAATGGGAAATAATGCATGAAATAATGTGAAATGAGTATGCATGACATGAAAATGCAAGTGATGAAAAATAATTCTTGGAGAAAGCATTTGCATATTTGTAAAATAAGAGAGTTTAATTTGTTCCATTTTTTCTAAGAAGTTGGATATGAAGATGTTATTAAAGATATTTGAACATTAAAATCTTGGCTATCTTTGACAAATCTTGGCCTTCTTCGTAAACAAGACCTCAAACATGGATTAGTGTGTGTAAAGTGATGTTCATTTGACTATTTTTAAAAATGATGATTTGAACTATATGGTAACTTAGCCTACAAGCTGCTCATCAATATAGACCTAAGGATCACAGGGATTCAAGATTTTTGATAGTACTCTCAAGGATTTTCCTTTTGTTTTCTGCCTCTATATTGTCTTTCTTCTTTTTTGGAATATTTGATAGTGGTATTTTTGGGAATTGGATTTTGTTTTCTACCCATAATATTTATGTTAAGCTTGTCCTTTTTTCAATCCTTAGGTTTGATATAGATCATGTAAATGATATGATGAGCAAGGTGACATTTTGCTAGGTGATCAGTATGCATACAATGTTGCTAGTCCTAATTTTCTTAGTGTGTAGGATATGTAATTTAATCCATGAATGAGAGCAAGTCAACCAAGGGATGTCTTGAAAATATTTTGGAATTTTCCAAATTTGGATGGTGGTTGATCAAAAAAACTATATATGGATGAAGAGCTCAAAACATTTCAACAATATTGTCTTATGAAAATGGGATTAGGCACTAAAAATTTTTTGCTAGCATGTGCATATTTAATTCTCCAAGTATGGTATTCACAATGACTATGTACAAATGCATGCATGAATGCAATTTATGAGTATGCAAAAATGCGTGAAGGTGGGGCAAAGTGTGAAGCAAATGATGTGATGTTGCAAATGAAGGAAAAATGGGAATTTATGTACAAGGTTGCCCCAGTATTATGTGCAATGAAATGAGGCGATGAAGTGAATGGGGAGATGAAGGGGAAATAATAGAAAAGAAATAATTATAGAAGAAGAGGAGAAGGAGGGAAGGAAAAATAATAAGAAGAGATGAGAAGAAATGAAATCAATCAAAGGTATGTAGCCACTCAAAGCATGACCATACAACATTGATGAGTAACAATAAGAAAATAAGGGAAGAAGGAGAAGAGAATGACAAGAAAAAGGGGAATAAAATGTATGTAGTTTCTCAAAGCGTGACCATACAAAATTCATTAAAGAAGAAGAGGATGAGAAAAATGAAATAAAATATGCAAATGAAGCATATTTTGATGTAAATTCAATTTGATCTAATGCCCTAGAATGCCAAAAATGTATTGTTTTTGTTTTTTGTGTTTTTTTTTTTGGTTTTAACCATCACGATATGTACAAATAATTATGAGTTGTAATGCCAACACTTAGGCATAAAAATATCAAAGATGAATAATTTTAATGAGCTCAAGATCGAGAATACCTTCCAATGTGGCAAGGTGATATGCCCTAGACCCAAAATTGTGAGTAACCATGTAAGGACCTAGTCAATTGGGTGCAAATTTGTCATGGAGATGATGTGGTTGGCTAGTAATTTGTTGGTTCTCCTTGAGGACTAAATCTCCAACTTGAAATTCTTGTTGGTGTACCTTAGAATTATAGGCATGTTGAAGACGATCTTGATAGACGCATGTATGTTCAATAGCGTGAATGTAATGTTCATCCAATAAGGTCAACTAATCTAACCTAGCTTGATGATCAATATCATCATCAATAAATTCTTGCATAGAGACCCATAAGGATGGAATTTCGAGATCCAAAGGCATTATGGCCTCAAAACCATATATAATATAAAAAGGGTTGCCCCAGTTGGAGTATGATGCTTGTACGATAGGCCCATAAGACCAGTGGCATTTGATTATGTCAATCACAATGTGATTCTGCAATGATATTATGAAGAATGGTATAAATGGTTTTGTTTGTATCTTATGCTTGACCATTACCCTATGGGTAGTATGGAGTAGAAAAGTTGTGTTGAATATTGAATTTATCATATAATGCATGACTATTCTTATCCTTGAGTGGTGTACCATTGTTAGAGATGATCTTAGATGGGATTATGAAATGATAAATGATATGTTGCATGATGAAATCAATTTTTTTAGGACCAGTATTTTAGATTAAAGGGATGGCCTCAACCCATTTCATAAAGTATTCAGTTGTTGTAATGATAAACTTATGATTTCCAAATGATGCGGGAGCGATTTTATCGATAAGATCCAAACCCTATTGTGAGAAGGGTCATATCGATTGGATGGGTTGAAGAGCTTGAGAAGGAAAATGTGTAATATTGGCATGGTGTTGGCATTAGACACACTTTTTGACATAATCCTAGTAGTCATGATTCATTGTGGGCCAGAAGTAATCCATTCATAAAATATGTTTGGTAATGGCCATACCACTAAAGTGGCCACCACAAATGCCATCATGAGCCTCCTAGATAACATGTCGGGCTTCGTATGGTTCAAGATAGCACAATGGATACCATCATAACTTCACTTGTAAAGGATATCTCTTAATAATGTGGAGAAAATTACGCACAACTTGAAAGCTCATTTTTGAGTATGATTTAGATTGGGTGAGAGAATATTGATCTTGATGTAATATTTGACCTAAGAAAACCATGGGTCATGTTGTTTAGCTTCGATGATATTGATACCATCATCATGAGCACGTGGGATGGTAGAAAAGGTATAATGGAAGAGGGTGTGAATGGACATGTGAGTTGTGTCAAAAAGTGGATTTTGTAGAATGAGTGAGCCTAGAGAAGCCATAGTGTTTGCAAAATGATTTGTGGAACGTTGAGTGGCAGTGATGTCATACTACTCGAATTGGGCAAGTAAATGTTCAACGACCTATTTGTACTATTGAAGGATGGGGTAATTACATTTCCATTCTCATTTAATTTGATTCATGATTATAAGAGAATCACCATATATATCTAGATATTGAATGTGTATTGAAATTGCTTTCTTCAAGAAAATGATGAGAGCTTTGTACTCGACATTGTTATTGGTGCAAGGAAAGCCTAAATTGAAGGAAAACGGGAGGGGCTCCCCCTACGATATGAAAAATACTATACCTACACCCCATCCATACTCACAATAAGAGCCATTGAAAAAGAGGGTTAAATCAGTGGTTGACTTAGGTTCCACCAATTCTTTAGCTTGAGTAGTATGAAATACATAATCGTCAGGAAGTTGGATGAGTAATGGGGCATCACTTGGTAAAGGTGCTTCAGCAAACTGATCTACAATGACTTGGCCTTTGATGGATTTTGACTAATGAATTCAAGGTCAAATTCCATAAGAAGCATGATCCATTTGGTCGTGCGACTATTATGGTAACTCTTACCCATTATGTAGCAAAGTGGATTATTTTGGGCTACAATGTAAGTAGTGTGGTTTATCATGTAATTTTGTAGCTTTTGTGTGGCAAAGACAATGACAATGAAATGTTTTTCCATGTAGGCATACCATATTTTGTAACTAATAATTATGTGATTGATTTAATATATGACATGTTCTTGGTTCATTTTATTCTTTTGGGTGAGGAGCATGCCCAACTTAAAATCAATTACCAAAATGTAGAGATGGAAAGGTCAATATGGATGGGGTGGTGATATAACTGATGGATATGTAATGTATGATTTGATGGTATCAAAAGTGATTTTACACTGATTATCCCACATGAAGGAGACCCCATTTTGAATAAGATGGTTGAATTACTAATACTTGTCAGAAATATGGGTGATGAATCATCAGATGAATTGGATTCTTCCTTGCAAGCTATGTAGCTATTTGAGATTCTAGGGGGAGGCATATTAATGATAGCTTGGACCTTTTGGGGATCTACCTCGATACCTCTTTATAAAATGATAAAACCCAAGATTTTTCTTAAGGTAACACCAAAGGCACATTTTTTTGGATTTAATCGTACATTATGTTCAAGGATGTGATCAAATATTTGGCAAAGGTCCTCAAGATGTTGACCATGGGTTTTGGGTCTAGTAATGAGATTTTCAACATAGTCTTCGACAGTTTTGTGCATGATGTCATGAAAAATGTATGTAATTGCATGTTGATATGTTGCCCCAACATTCTTAAGGTCGAAGGGCATGACATTGTAACAAAATGTCCACCAAGGGGTCATGAAATAGGTCTTGTGTTGATTGTCTAGGTTGACATGAATTTTATTATAACTAGAAAATTCATTCATGAGTGATAGCATTTCATGTCCAAGTCTAGCATCAACCAATTTGTTGATATTAGGGAGTGGAAAATTGTCCTTGGGATAAGCTTTGTTATAATCCCTAAAATTAGTATAGATATGGATACCCCCCTTGGATTTTTTAATGGGAACCATGTTTTAAACCAACTCAGGGTAATCGATAGGCTATACAAAATCCACATTGAGAAGCTTCTGTAAATCTTGTTTAACCATAAGAGCAATAGTTGGGTGTATTCAATGCAACTTTTTTCTGATAGATTTGGTGGTGTCATCCAAGACTAAGTTATGTACAAATAATGACAGATCAAGACCTGGCATATCCATATAGGACCATGCAAATACCTTTATGTAGTGCTGAAGGAAATTGGTGAAAAGGACATGTTCATCATCAAAAAGGCTAGCAGCAATATGGACAATATGAGGATGATCAGGTTTATTACCAATATCAACTTAAATAGTATCCTCGACAAGCATGTGAGACCCATCATAGATTTGAGTAGGTGTTGGAATGATATGAAGGTCATCAATGGCATTAGGAAGCTGGAATTCATCATCTACATAAAGATTGATATGATTAATCCATTGAATATGAGTTGGAGTGGAGGGCAAATGTGTGTTAGGTAATCTCAACAATTGAGGTGATGGGAGAAATTTAGCAAGTGAAGGTGTGGATGAAATGTCATTGAAATTAATAAAGCTGGTGATGGAGGGTGGGATGTGTAGACACCAAAACAGCACCATTCTGATTAAGTGACTACAAACATTGATCGCATTGACATACATAGCTTTCAGGGCAGCCCTCAGAGGTCAAACAGTGGTCCTGGCCACTTGCACAGCAGTTTAGAAGGTCGAAAAAAGAGCCTTGCTAAAACCTTCATCAAAGTCTTCAAGCCTTGCTAAAACCTTCATCAAAGTCTTCAAGCCTTGCCAAAACCTTCATCGAAAGCAAAGTCTTTAAAAGCAAACAAGCCTCAACAAAAAGGGAACCTAGCCTTAGACGTCGCGAAATCGCGACGTCGTGATTTCGCAACGTCGTGAAATCATGACACCTTTGGCCCCGAGGGGAGCCTCGACCAAAGGTGTCACGATATCGCGACACCTTTGGCCCCGAGGCTACCCTCGGCCAAAGGTGTCACGAAATCGTGACACCTTTGGCCCCGAGGGGAGGCTCGGCCAAAGTGTCGCGATATCGCGACACCTTTGGCCCCGAGGCTCCCTCGGCCAAAGGTGTCGCGATATCGCGACACCTTTGGCCTCGAGGCTACCTCGGCCAAAGGTGTCACGATATCCGTGACACCTTTGGCCCCGAGGCCACCCTCGGCCAAAGGTGTCGCGATATCGACACTTCAGCTCAAGTCGCGATATCGCGACACCTTTGGTCCCGAGGGGAGCCTCGGCCAAAGGTGTCGCGATATCGCGCGTGCGATATCGTGACACCTTTGGCCCCAAGGGGAGGCTCTAAGTGTTCACGACGTCGCGATATCACGACACTTCGGCACTTTACGTCTAAAAAGCATATTTGCGATAATCAAAGGCGGACTTTGACGTGGCCGCCGCATCCAAAGAATGATCGCCACGTGGCACCCTTACGTGCCCCTCTCCAAAGAGACCCCGTGGATCTGCAGAACGACGGACTTTAATGAGACAAGCCATTTCGAAACAAATCCGATCCAGAGCCACGCCTCATAACTGCGATCTGTCAGTGCGAGCCATGTCTCATAATGGCCCGATAAGGATCAAATCTAAGCGGCCCTTGCGGATTTAGGGTTTTAACATTAATGCTCTCAGAGGCCGAACCCTCTATAAAAAACTAGCTCGATACAATGTAAGAAAAAAGAGAAGCATTTTGGGTGAACACAACGAAGTGTTGTTCATTTGAAGACTCGATTATATCAGTTCCGACCTTCGAACCAGACATTCGACCACAGTGAATTACCAATTTGCCGACAACACAACTATATCCGAGATTTTGAGCCACTTCCTTAGTGGGTTGGCCATAATCAAGTTGGATTCTAACAGGGCGGCCCGCTTGGGCACCCTACGCATGTTCATAGTTTTACTTGAGTATATATATATATATCGTTTTGAATATATCTTGTTAATGAACAATATTTTAACCGTTTATGTTTCACATTTTCGAACACTTGCTATTTTCAAAGGTGACTAAAATAGTTTATGTTCTATAACCATACGTTGTTTTCAAATACAATGCTATTGACGCGTTGATTTGTTTATTTGAATACAGGAAAGACAACAAGCAAGAACTCATTAAACACCAGCGACGGCAATACAGTTTGGCCCGCCCATTTTGCATGTGGGCATGCGGATAGAAGCAATATTGACTTCGATTGTAACCGAGGAGACTAACACTGTGCCCCTAAAAGGAGGAGATGTATTGTAACCGAACGGAATCTATAAAAAAAGGGCGGCCCCCTTTTTTAATTTATATTCGGTGTGATTTAAATCGTCATATTGTTATTACATCTTTAATATTGTTTTTCATTCCGAAATCTCATGCTTTCAGTGGCGATCACGGTGGGACCTTCCCAGATTTTTAAAATCACAGAAGTTAATTAAACTTGTTGTGTCTTGTGCTTAACAGGTACTTCTTTTTAGCCGGAGGTCAGAAACAGAAAATCCGGGCAGAAAGGAGGTGACGGTTCTAGCCGTCCATATCATTTTCTGTTGCGAAGTTTCGGGTTATTTTATTTATTTAATCTTTTACTGTCATTTTAATTTCTTTTAATTATTACAGTAAGGTAGAGAAATTTTTCTTAAAATTTTTTCTTGCTTTATTTAATTATGTAGTTATCTGCGTAATTATTCATTTAATAATTAATATTTTTTAATTATTAAAGTAAGGTAGGGAAATTTTTCTTAAAATTTTTTCTTGCTTTATTTAATTATTTAGTTATCTGCGTAATTATTCATGTAATAATTAAAAAAAAATTGTTAAGGAAAGATAGGAAATTTCTTTTCAATTTTTTTTTGACGGTTTGTAGTGTCTGTCTGGCATAGGGAAAGCTTTCTTTTTCAGTTGCCTGTTTCAATTTTGCAAAGTAAAATGAACCTCACACACCACGTGGTATTTTAAACCAAGGCGTTGGTCGTAAAACCCCAACCCTTGAGCAAGACCAAAGGTGGATTCCATCATCACTTTGGCTTGAGATATTGCATCCATTACCTCGATCGCGACTGTTGCTAGACGTAAATCCTGACGAAGGCTGACCAAGTGTTGTTGGGGTGATTCCCATGCACGCGAGGATAAGTCTTCTATGGTAGGTGTCATAAACAGAGCGATTCCCCTTCCGTACCGCCTATGTTCCACGTACCATCTGCTCTCACGTACCTATAGTCTCCCTCACGTAAGGGCGGGTATATAGAGAGGTTGGTATATCGGTCCGGCAATGGTATATTGAAGGGGCGACCATTTATGGGAGTCATATGAGCCAACATTATGCATTTAAACGTTCTTCCAAAATTGCAAAAACAAAACGAAACACCAAAATGCACTAAACCAGTCTAGGACACACTATTTAATCCTTAAAAGAGATAATCACAGTTTTGTGTATGTGTGTGTTTACTTCTGCTTAGTGTAGACAAAAAGACAAATCATCATAAAACAAGATAAAATCTGCTTAGAAAAGCACTACAATGGTGTACACTCGTAGCCAAGCCCAATCAAGGGCAGACGCTGCGGAAGGTACACAAAGAGAGGGCGCTAGTCGCCTTCGCTTTAGCCCTGAGGACCTAGCCATACCGTCTTGGCAGTCTGGCCTACAACAAAGTCCACATCAGGCCACTTCAAGAAGGAATTATTGGGAACCTCCTCATTGGAATACACCCATTCAACACAGCCCCTTTCGGGAAGATGGTTCACATGCAGGTCTCAATATCGGTAGACAACCGCCTTTTGAGGCTAGATTTGAATGGCCACAGCGCGATGAAGCGCTAGAGAGGCATATTGTCCATTTGGAGGGGCAACGTGGATATGGCGTCCCTTCTTTACCTCCCATCAGAATAGAAAAACAACATCCATAGCGCAGGGCTCTTTACACAGGGCAAGCTAACTCCGCCCGCCCCTTTCACACCCATGAAAGGGAGTACGAGGAAGATCATCACATTCCTCGAGAACAACAAACAACGCGGGAACCTTGCATTTTTGCACCTGCCAGATATCATGATCACACATCGAGGCTAGGACCTCAAACAAATGTTGCCTACCCCGACAAAGGGAAGCAACCCATTGAAATTTTAGACCATCAAGATCGAGGCAAACACATAAGAGAAACATTTAAGCCTCCTGAACCAAAGAGGGCAGACCAAATTGACCCGAAAATCGTCAGACATGCCGCCCGCCAAGCTCGAATCACGCAGCTTGAGCAAGGTCACCAGGAGTTAGAGTATTTATACCGCCTGAATAAAGAGCGCATGCAGTGCGAGGCAGATGAGTTACGCTATAAACTACCTGAAAGGGTGCCAACCCCTCGCACCCAAAGAGCACAACAGTATGAGAGGCACAACCCGTTGGTGCAGGACAGGTCTCCGCGACCTCGTCAAGCTTTGCCTCCGAGACCTTATAGACCCGAAAGGGAGGCCACTCCCCGAAACAATGATGGGTACCCTCAGCGGGGACTCGATCAAGGTCATAGGGCTCGCCAGCAGACTCCTCAAGAGTTTTATGAGGAGTTCGAACCAGAAATAGAACGGGCCGACACGCCCCATCAAGGCGGGAGGGCTGCCAATCGGCCACCTCCCCATAGGCCTCCAGCCTCCCTTGACCCACAACGAGAGCAAACCAAAGGAGAAGAAATAAAATCTTCTGATGCATACAAAGCACTATTAGAGCATTTGGAGTCTGGTGGAGATAAAAGCTTCCGGGCATCAAAAGCCCACACTACGTCAACTCCGCAGTCATCCGGTGCATCCCTCAGCACCCATACCTCTTTACCCCGAACATTTCAAGTTGCCACAATTGGCGTCTTTAAAGGTGAGGAGGACGCACAAGAACATGTCACGAGGTTCCCTGAGTCAATGCTTCGGCATCCAAGACAATGATGCATTGTTGCTTAGAACTTTCATAACCACATTCGCGGGCCCTGCCTCGGATTGGTTTACACAATTGCCCAAACACAGTATCAACAACTTAGATCAACTAGTGGATGCATTTCTTGAACGCTTTGCTTTCAACACAAGGAAGAAGGCATCACTAAGTGATTTGGCCAGCCTCAGGCAGTATGAGGAGGAAACAATAGCAGCATACGGGAACCGATGGAGGGCTTTGCTTTCCAGGCTACCCTACCGTCCCCCTATGTCTGATCTCACTCAGATGTTCGCACGGAGTTGCTTAAAATCAATCTCTGGGCTATTGCTGCTGTAGCAATACGACAGCTTAGAAGAAGCCTTGGCGCAAGCCAGAGTCATAGAAGAGATTAAAATAGGTGAAGGCACAATTGCCAAGCCTAAAAAGAAAGAGTGGAATAAAACCACTAAGACTGGGAATACGCAATCACAACCCGCAGCGGTTAATCAAGTTGCGATCAATGTTCCCAAGCCTGCGCAAGACACGCAGCCTCAAAAGGCCAATTACTAGGCAGTGCCTCCTAGTTATGAGAAAGATAATAAGAAACAGGAGCAAAATCAGCAGCGTCGCCCTAGGCGACAATTCACCCCCTACACGGAGTCTAGGGACTCCTTATTTGACCGCTTGTCAGCGGCAAATTTAGTAACCCTTCCAGAGATCCCAACTATAGACCCTAACGCTCCTAAACCTAAGGGATATAGAGAGGAACTATACTATAGATTTCATAGGCGAAGGGGACACGATTTGAATGGATGTTGGAAGTTCAAAGGACTCATCCAAGATTTAATCGAAAATAAAACATTGGCCATGGACAACCCCATAGCGCCAAACAACCAACAAATGGGGGTATTCAAGGACCCCTTGCCTACCCACGAGGCACAGGCAAAACCTCTCCAAGTTAATGAGGTGCGCCAGAATCTTCCCATGCAAGGATTTGTGGGAATGATCAAGCATAGTGACGAGGAATAAAAAGTACTCAACAGTTGCCCCTGGGGCAGCCACAAAGGAAGTTCTGACAACGTCACAGCCTCAACAACACCCTATACAAATCACCTCCGCCTAGACCAGAAATCACGATACGGAGCAAACTCACGCAGAGTTTGCGGACCACATCGGCTAGGCTGTCCATTTACGAGCTTATTCAACAATCAACACCTCATAGGGAAGCTCTTATGGACATTTTAAAAACCATCGAATTACAGCCCCAAGAAGCAAATTCTTTCAACAACTTCGTGGGACACGTAAAACGATGTACTGAGCCGGTCATCACCTTCAGAGAGGATGAAGTCAAAGCAATATCGAATGACGCGGCAGATCCACCCCTGCATGTTGTTGCGCGGATCAACGGGATCCCGTATAAGAGAGTGTTGGTAGATACTGGCTCGTCCAGTAATATTATTACCACTGCAGCCCTAAAACATTTGAAGCTGCCAGCCTCTCATATCACAGCCTCCACGTACACACTGCGAGCTTTCAATGATGCAATATGCTCGACAGTCGGCACAGTTGTTCTACCTGTCTAGGTAGGACAAAAGACAACACCAACATTGTGCCATGTGTTGGAAGGCGAGATGGCCTACAATATACTGCTAGGGCGGCCTTGGATTCGGGACATGAAGTGTGTCCCTTCCATCGCTCACCAATGCTTAAAGTATGCTTTTGAAGGTGAAATACACGTAGTCCCAATGGACTTAGAACCCTTCAAGTATTGCAATGCGGTACAACTAATGCCTCGACCGACCCTCCCTTCAACACATTTGGATTTCCAGCTAAATCCATCTAAAAAGGGTTCAACACCGCAGGCACCACTGGTGACCAAAACAACAACATCCCAACCAGTGTGAACCCTCATCATCTACTCCTTCATTACCAACGCCACCTGTCATGGCTACATGAAGGACAAGGGAAAACAAATCATGGAAGAGGCTCAGCCCTTAAAAGAGGGGTTGCCAACAATTTCAACGATATCAACAGAGGAAATATCCAGCACAACGGAAGCTGAGACCCCAAACCTACCAAACATGGAATGGACTCAGGAAGGACTCCCGTTCCCTCCCTCCGAAGCATCAACAATCACTGTTGAAATGGCTAGTACAGGCCTCGGGGGAGTACATAGTGCATAATGTTGTGGCAATGCCCGCATTAGAGTCAGTCCAGGATATGGGAAGACCTCGCCTTCCCATAGGAACACTTGTTCCCCTAGGTCACCCACCCAACCATACAAATTTTGTGTATGGGGGCCTTGATCATGGTCTTGAACCATGTAAGCAAAAGGAAGCAGACGAAGAACCTTTTGTTGAAAACATCAATTATCTGTCAAACCCGCAATTTGCCCTCAAATATCTTGGCCAATGCCATTGGCATGGATACGGGATAGGCGGATATGAGCAAGGGATGCGTCTCCCTTGCCAACCAAGATATCAGATGCCATATGACAAGTCAGGAGTAGGGTTCAACCACCCCCTGCCCTTGGACATCTTGGTTGAAAATATGCAAGACCTAGAAATAGGCAACAAGGGGGGATTGGCACCAGATCTCTATGCCAACCCAAATACAGAATTTACATTGGGAGATTACCTCCCATGGTCACCAAACACCCTTGGTAACAGTAGTAATCCCTCTCCTTTGCTAGAGAGAGGCGAAAGTTCGGATACTCATCCCCAAAGAGAATATCAATGGTGTCCGGACATCTTCTCGAAGCTGTTCCCCTTAGAGATTCCAGTTGAGTCAATACAATGTCAAGAGAGTCAGGTCCCTCCACCCAAAGTGGAACAACCGCAATGGGACCAGATTAACGTACTGGAACAAGGAGAACCATCAACGTCGCAAGCAATAGTTGCTGAAGAGAATGAACATTTTTGGATCTCCGAAAGTGACTCAGAAGATGAGACTGAGATGGACTATCTCAGACATGCGCGATGACATTATCGCGCTTTAACTCATGAAGATCTAATGGGACAGATGGGCATAAGATTAGGGCATGAATGGTGGGTCGACCCAACAGGGTGGGACCTGATCTTGGATCCATGGCTCCACATTCACGATGAGCACCGTCCACCTCGAGACCCTATCATAACAACAGTGCCGAGGGAAGACCCCGTCCTCCATTTAGCACATAGGGCCGATCCGTTCGTGCCCGTTCCCCTAGAGCCAGATCCAGAGTATAGGGGGCATCTAGAAGAATCAAGTTATCATCCCCGCGGTAATGGAGACCAAATTCATTCCATCCACATGATCTCCATTGATTTGACCGCACCCATCCGCAATCCGGCCGATCCAAAGATGGTCATTGCATCTAGACATAGATGCCATCGACTGGGATCGCGTCAATTCACCTCTATCACCAGCAGAGTACTGGCCTTTCGATGAAATGCCTCATTTTACCCCAAGGACAACTCAAGATATTTTTCAAGCTGAAGAGGAACCTGAGGTTCCAAGCATAGATCTAAATTCAGCTGATGATATCCATTTGATCCCGACTCCACATCAGTTGGAGGACGGATCCCACATGTCGACCGAGGAGACGACTGACGTAGACATCGGCACAGATCCAATGAATCCACAGATTCTCAAGTCGGGGGTAAGTCTTTCCCTCGAAGAGCAAGCCGACTACATTGCCCTTCTCAAAGAGAAGAAGGAGGTTTTTGCATGGTCGTACAAGGATATGCCAGGACTAGACCCGCAGCTAGTCACGCATAATTTAACGCTTGATCCGACAATCAAGCCTGTAAAGCAAAAACTACGTAAGATGCACCCAAAAGTGGCCTTGATGGTCAAAGATGAATTGCAAAAGCTGTTGGATGCACAATTTGTCATCTGCATGGATTATCCGCCATGGTCGTCCAACATGGTTCCCGTCAAGAAGCCCGACGGGAGGATTCGCATATGCACCGATTTTTGAGACCTAAACAAAGCGAGTCCTAAGGATGATTTCCCCTTGCCAAGCATCGACGCGTTGGTAGACGCAACAACAGGTCACGAAATGCTTTCCCTAATGGATGGTTTCTCAGGATACAATCAAATTCGTATCAATCCTGAAGACCAACTAAAAACGGCGTTCACAACGCCTTGGGGGACATTTTGTTATAAGGTCATGCCTTTTGGCCTTAAAAATGCCGGTGCCACCTACCAACGTGCCATGACGTATATCTTCCATGATTACATGCACAAAACTTTGGAAGATTACATGGATGATTTGTTAGCCAAGTCTCTTTTGCGCTCAAATCATATCGCTGACTTAAGCAAGATCCTCGATCGCCTCATGGAGCATAAAGTTAGACTAAACCCCAAGAAGTGCGTCTTTGGCGTCACATCTGGAAAACTCTTGGGTTTCATAGTCTCAAAATGAGGAATCGAGGTGGACCCAAAGAAAGTCAAGGCAATCCTTGAAATGGTTCCCCCAACCACAATCAAGCAGCTCAGGAGTCTGCAGGGAAAGGTCGCATCGATTAAACGCTTCATAGCGCAATTATCTGACAAGTGCCGACCCATGAACAAATTATTGCACAAGGGGGTTACATTTCATTGGGATGACGAGTGCCAATCAGCCTTTGACGAGATCAAACAATACCTGGTTTCGCCGCCGTATTGGCACCACCTACACTCAGGAGTGCCGTTCTACTTATACATCTCAAGCAATCGAGGTGGCACCGGGCGCCATGCTAGCCCGTAAGAATGAACTTCACAAAGAACAGAGCTACATACTATCTTAGCCGCACCCGGTTAGTTATGAACTTAACTATGCATACGTTGAGAAACTCGCTTGGCAAGTGGTGTTTGCTACCAAAAAGTTACGCCACTACATGCTGAGCAACACTACGTATGTTGTGTCTAAGGAGAATCCATTGCGATACATGATGAGTCGTACTTATCATAGTAGTCGCACGGCGAAATGGATCATGTTGTTGACGGAATTTGACATAGAGTTTATTGGACAAAAATCTATCAAAATACAAAGTCATAGCCGATCAACTAGCAGAGGCTCCTCTTGAAGACGATCAGCCTCTGGTCATAGAACTACCTGATGATGGGGTCTTCCATGTCTCAGAATCGCCAGATGTTGATGAGCCTGAGTCACAGGCCGACATAACCCTATTCTTCGATGGTTCTAAGTGTGAGCAAGGTGGTGGTGCGGGAATTGTATTCTTCACACCGCAGGGTGCTCCAATGCCCCTGTCATTTAAATTAAACTTCCCGTGCACCAACAACAACGTAGAGTATGAAGCCTTGCTCCTAGGTCTTCAGACAGCAATCGCCATGAACATCAAAAGACTAAACATCTTTGGTGATTCACTGTTAATAGTCAATCAAGTCAAAGGGGTATATCAATGCAAATGCCCAGCTTTTGAAGGCTTATAAAGCCCTTGTGGACAAATTCCTGGCAAAACTTGAGTGGTATGACATCGAGGCACTCCCTCGATCATCGAACCATTTTGCGGACACAATGGCCTCCTTGGGGTCACTAATTCCGTAGGACCTTTCTGGTGATATGACAACCATTCAAGTCAAAACCTTATCGCAATCCGCGATGGAGCGTGCAAGCTCAGACTTGCCGCCAGGAATCCACATGATCCAAATTGAACCATCCTCGGATAGGTTCTCTCGAATCCGAGATCGTCTGAAACACGCCAACTGGGGGTCCTTGTTCTCCCCTACTCCCATTAGTAGCAACACAACACTATTCTTGTAGGTTCTATCCCATTCAACATTTGCTAGGGATGAACTTCAGGAGGGATTGGCTGTTCATACTGTCGAGGTTTCTGATCAACAGGACTGGTATTTACCCATCCGAGACTACCTCAAGTTAGGTAGTCTCCCACTTGATTTGACTCATGCCGCAAAACGAGCACTCAAGCAGAAAGCGGCTAAGTATGTCTTGATAGGAGACATCTTGTATCGTCGCAGCCTATGAAGGAATCCTCCTTCGTTGCTTGGACCAGCAAGAGTCCACTTGGGCAGTCGCCCAAGCGCACGATGGTACATGTGGTGGCCACTTCAGTGGAATGGCCATCGCAAAGCGCATTCTTCGCATGGGCTATTATTGGCCATCTTTAGAGCGAGATTGTTGCACCTATGTCAAGAAGTGCGTGAAGTGTCAACATCATGCCAATCTAATGCACGTACCTTCTCATGCCTTGCAGACAATCCAGTCTGCTTGGCCGTTCTCGCAATGGGGCTTTGATCTAATTGGAAAGATCTCCCCGCATCGTCAGTGCCATCACACGTTTATCATAACAACCACGGAGTACTTCACCAAGTGGGTGGAAGCAATTCCGCTTACCTCTACGACAGGACCCCGCATTGTGGAGTTCATTTTGCATAACATCATATGTCATTTTGGTATTCCATCCAAAATAGTCTCGGATAATGGGACACCTTTCAAGAACAAAGACGTGCGTGCTTTGACCACAAAGTACAAGATTCAGCACAGCTTTTCAACACCTTATTATCCGCAGGCGAATGGGCAAGCAGAGGCGTCAAACAAAACGCTAGTTGCCATCCTTAAAAAGACCGTCGCAGACAGTCATAAGGATTGGCACATTCAAATCCCACTTGCCCTATGGGCCTATCGCACTAGCATTCGGACGCCCACTGGGGCCACTCCGTTTTCACTCGTGTATGGCTCCGAGGCAGTCATGCCTCTCGAGTTGGAGATTCCTTCCCTGCGCATATCAATGCATGAGTTCATCGATGATGATTCTGCGCGGCAGGCCCGGTTAGACCAGCTTACGTTGCTTGACGAACGACGCGTTAATGCTCTCGAGCATTTACGCATTTATCAAGAGCGACTTAAGAAAGCTTACAACATGAAAGTTCACCTCAGGGACTTTCGCGTTGGTGATTTGGTTTTGAAGGAAAATCAACAAAATTCCAGTTTGCCATCCCACCTAAGGGACAAGTTTGCGGCCAATTGGTTAGGTCCGTATGTCATTGATAGCAAAATCGGACCCGGGACATACCGGCTAGCTTCTCTTGATGGTATCAAGGAAACAGAACCCTTGAATATCAGTCATTTGCGACCATTTCATATCTAAAGAGAGCCATATCCCAAAGGCTCCAAGGATTCTTGCAATCGCTTGGTCAAATCCCACAAAGGCTCCAAGGATTCTTGCAATCGCTTGGTCAATCCCACAAATGCTCCAAGGATTCTTGCAATCGCTTGGTCAATCCCAAAACGCTCCAAGGATTTCCACAATCACTTGGTCAAAAATCATGAAAATTCAAAAACAACAAAAATCATCAAAAACAACAAAAATTTGCATCTCATTTCTAGGCATATTCAAATTCATCAATAGAGAGTTCTTCTCGCAATTCATCTTCATATTCACCAAAATCAATCCATCAAAAATACAAAAATACATAGCCGCATTCAAGCATCGCACCCATACATTGCACATTCATGGTCGTATAGGTCAAAAGGCACCATAGGCTGTCATGATTCTACTAGTCCATCTTGTTCCACACTGTTCCATCTTACAAAAACAGCAAAAACACCATTCATTTTACCACACTAGAGTCAATGGTCTTTTAATGTATCAAGAGTTTTTCGTGATTCAGTCATCATTTTGCTCTTTAGCAATGAAATGTATCAAGTCAAACAGATTTTACGAAGGTAGAGTTACACTTGCAATACACCTTGTTACGTAACATCCCAACACAAATTACAACACATAAAAATTCCCGAGTTGTGTGAACGAAGGATGAAACCTGCACAGTAATCCAGGTTACCATAAGCGAAACGGTTATCTTGCTCATCCCCCTGTGCGAATGACCCCAAGAATGCTGAGAGTTGGCAAAAGGACAAGCGTCCTCCCTACCCAATTCCCTAAGAATCCCAAAGTTGCAAAACATCAAAAATTTGCAAATGTCAAAGCTCCAAAATTTGACATCCTACAGTGCACATATCAAAAGGCATAAAGCATAGTGATTCTCGTCACTCCATATCCATATCCCTTGCTCAAAAAAAAAAAAAAAAAAACAAATTAAAATAAACAGTGATTATTATCACTATAAAGAGCAAGTATCCCAATACAATTGAAGAAAAGAAGGGAGTTGACCTTGAATCCCTGGAACTCTCAGAGATTCTCGACAGTCATGAGGCAAGCCTCGAGATCGGTTTGGTTGATAGCCTATCGGTCACCGGCGGTAAACTTCTCGCATGACGATATATCTATCACATCAACTTGTGTACAGATCAATGTTTGCATGTGGATGAGCTAGCTTATGGTATCCTGGATGACACCGCAGATTAATCTAACTACATACAACAAAGGAGTTAGTGGAGCTAATTAGGTGATCCTCAGTACAGGTTCGGTTGAAAGCCCATCTGGCACTGGCGGTATCCTGACAAATACCACATAAATGAACTCAATCGCACACACAAGGATGTGAAATAGCTTGGTCAAAAACAAGTCCGATTCATACCTTGTTCAAAAGTCTTGTAAGATAAAATACAATCATGGCTAGTAAGTTAAAACCGTCTGAGTCTCGAAAAACCTTTGCTACATTTCTAAACCAACTGCGCTACTTTTCATCCTTACAATACCACCAAAAAATACAAAAAAAGAAACACCACATTTGTACATAGCAAAATAATGGAGATCTAAAACAGTCTATGGTGCCATAGTCAAACATCACAAAGTTCATCCATCCATCTTATTTCCGCATATCACATGCCAATCAAAAACACTTGCATCCATCATGCATCCATCAAAATAAATCAACATACAACATCGGTAATTATCATACCATATGCATCCATCAATATAAAGTAGCATGCATCCACCAACATCAACCATTGTGCATAAAGTCATGACATATACGCAAAGAAAGAAAATCAAAACAACAAAAACATCACAAAAAGCAACACAAAAACATAAGCAATAAATTTCCGGACACAAGTGCTCTTGCACTTAACCTCTTGGCACAACAAATCGATGTCGGGGCCCAAATTATCACCCTCCTACTTCCCCAAGAAGGCTACCATAGCTGGACCGCTCCACGGGAAGATGGGTTCTTGCTGATTTCACCCCATTATGGCATCACCAAAAGGGTTAACACCCACCAAAAATAGGTCCAAATGTCGGGAAATTGCACGTGCTCAAATGGTAAAACATCTAAAGGCACCCTAACCTAAGTCATCTTGGGTCAAGCGACTCGTCGCTTTTCTCACGAAGGTCATTCCCTCATCGATTCGTCGCTTGAGGGGGTAGTCACACTTAGTCACCAATCAACAACCACACACCCAATCAAGGCAATGACATGCATTCAAAGAATCATTGACAAAGACAATCACGCTCCCGCTTGGGGCAGAAACAAGCAATCATTAAGTTGATCAAATACTTGGCATTCCCGAAGCATGAACACAAGGTTTCCCCTGTGGATAAAAGGTTGCGCCCTTTGCCTAATCATGACCGATCAATGTCCAAGCTCAAGTCACACCTCACCAAAATAGGTTAACACTTGAAATCAAATTCCTTAGCTCGTCGAAGCAAGGATTCAAGAATGCATGCCCTTTCCATACTTGGGGCATCAAAAGTTGGTTAGGTTACCAAGAAACCCTAATCATTAGTGCTTTGGTTCTCTATTTTTGCTCAGCGCTGTAAGGGGCATCTGTAGACACCAAAATAGCACCATTCTGATTAAGTGACTACAAACATTGATCGCATTGACATACATAGCTTTCAGGGCAGCCCTCAGAGGTCAAACAGTGGTCCTGGCCACTTGCACAGCAGTTTAGAAGGTCGAAAAAAGAGCCTTGCTAAAACCTTCATCAAAGTCTTCAAGCCTTGCTAAAACCTTCATCAAAGTCTTCAAGCCTTGCCAAAACCTTCATCGAAAGCAAAGTCTTTAAAAGCAAACAGGCCTCAACAAAAAGGGAACCTAGCCTTAGACGTCGCGAAATCGCGACGTCACGATTTCGCAACGTCACGAAATCGCGACGTCGCGATTTCGCGCGTCGCGAAATCGCGACACCTTTGGCCCCGAGGGGAGCCTCGACCAAAGGTGTCACGATATCGCGACACCTTTGGCCCCGAGGCTACCCTCGGCCAAAGGTGTCACGAAATCGTGACACCTTTGGCCCCGAGGGGAGCCTCGGCCAAAGGTGTCGCGATATCGCGACACCTTTGGCCCCGAGGCTCCCCTCGGCCAAAGGTGTCACGATATCGCGACACCTTGGCCTCGAGGCTACCTCGGCCAAAGGTGTCGCGATATCGCGACACCTTGGCCCCGAGGGGAGCCTCGGCCAAAGGTGTCGCGATATCGCGACACCTTTGGCCTCGAGGCTCCCCTCGGCCAAAGGTGTCGCGATATCGCGACGCGCGATATCGCGACACCTTTGGTCCCGAGGGGAGCCTCGGCCAAAGGTGTCGCGATATCGCGCGTCGCGATATCGCGACACCTTTGGCCCCAAGGGGAGGCTCTGCCGAAGTGTCGCGATATCGCGACACTTCGGCACTTTACGTTTAAAAGGCATATTTGCGATAATCAAAGGCGGACTTTGACGTGGCCGCCGCATCCAAAGAATGATCGCCACGTGGCACCCTTACGTGCCCCTCTCCAAAGAGACCCCGTGGATCTCGCAGAACGATGGACTTTAATGAGACAAGCCGTTTCGAAACAAATCCGATCCAGAGCCACGCCTCATAACTACGATCTGTCAGTGCGAGCCATGTCTCATAATGGCCCGATAAGGATCAAATCTAAGCGGCCCTTGCGGATTTAGGGTTTTAACATTAATGCTCTCAGAGGCCGAATCCTCTATAAAACTAGCTCGATACGAAGTAAGAAAAAGAGAAGATTTTGGGTGAACACAACGAAGTGCTGTTCATTTGAAGACTCGATTATATCAGTTCCGACCTTCGAACCAGACATTCGACCACAGTGAATTACCAATTTGCCGACAACACATTATCCGAGATTTTGAGCCAATTCCTAGTGGGTTGGCGTCGAAGCTGGATTTTAACAGGGCGGCCCGCTTGGGCACCCTACGCATGTTCATAGTTTTACTTGAGTATATATATATATATCGTTTTGAATATATCTTGTTAATGAACAATATTTTAACCGTTTATGTTTCACATTTTTGAACACTTGCTATTTTCAAAGGTGACTAAAATAGTTTATGTTCTATAACATACGCTGTTTTCAAATACAGGTGCTATTGACAGTTGATTGTTTATTTGAATACAGGAAAGACAACAAGCTAGAACTCATTAAACACCAGCGGCGGCAATACAGTTTGGCCCGCCCATTTTCAAATGTGGGCATGCGGATAGAAGCAATATTGACTTCGATTGTAACCGAGGCAGACTAACACTCCTGGCCCCTAAAAAGGCAGGAGATGTATTGTAACCGAACGGAATTAATTTATATTCGGTTGATTTAAAGTTCTGTTTTATTACATCTTTAATACTGTTTTTCATTTCGAAATCTCATGCTTTCGAGGATGTAATTGGGATGGTTTGGATATCAGAGTGGGGCATATAAGTCAACAGATATCATGTTAACAGATATGCTAGATATGGTGGAGGTGGGAGATGAAGGTGGGGAAGAATCAAAAGAGGATAGCAATGAATCAAGAAATGGTTGGTGATGGCCAGGGAGAAAAATGATAGGTGGAGAGGGAGAACGAGAATGTGGGCCTCGAGTGGGTGCTCTCTGATGGTAAGGGATAAATAGAATAGCTGGTGGAGGTGAAGAAGGTGTATCGACTGGTAAGGGTGGATCGAGTGATAGGTTGGTGAATTGATCAGCAAGAGCTTCAACCTCGAAAGAAGAGAGTGGTTCATGGGGTGGGGATGGATGAAAGAAAGTAGATGGGATATCAACTATAGAATGAGGGGATGAACTATCTATCAAAATATTGAGCTCAAATTCATCATCAGTAAGGACCTCAAGGGGATCAAGATTAAGATTGTGCAAATCATTCTCGAGGGTATTGATTGTTGCAGGATGGTAACCAATTCCAGATCGATCGGTAGGTTTGCATAAGGGAGGATTGATGAGGGTGTGACACCCTTGTTCATATCTCCCTAGACCATAACCATGCTAGTTGTACATGTAAAGATAATTCCAAGAAAAATTAGGATTTGACATGTGATCAAGATTATCGTAAAATCTGGTTTGTGGTGGTGGAGGCACAGGAGGTTCCATAGATGAGTCAAGTCCCCCATATATAAAATTTGTGTAATTATTAGGTGGACCAAGAGGAACAACAACCCTAATAGTCAAGGGCACATCATGAGGTCGACCAAAGTCATGGGTGGACTAGATGGTGGGTGAAATAACCTAAGCATTGCATATGTGATACTCACCAAGACTAGGTGTGGTCATGAGTATAGATATATGAGGAGGGTATGGATGCTCGAGTTGAGGGGAGGACCCCTTGGGTGGCAAATATGGCAATGGGATGGGTGTAGATGGGGTGGGAGGTGAATTGGATGAATTAGGAGGATTAGATTGAGCTAATTGGTCATTAAGTTGAGTGACACGTTGTGTCCACTCATAGCACTCAATAGGTGTTATGATGATGGGATGATTCGCATGGGTGAATTGAGAGGTTGGAATAGAAGATGTGACTGGTGGGTTGGGGACCACTCATGCCCATGCAAAATGGGGTACAAAGTGGTAGGAATATGGAGATGGGGTAGGAAGAATTGGAGGGTTGTTGGAGGTGGAAGCTAGAGGAGGTGTAGTGAAAAAGGTGAATGGGGGAAATGGTGTAGAGGAAGATGATGGAAGATGTGAGAATGTAGGAATAGTGGGAGCACTAGGAGCCTGAGGTGGATGTGATGAAGATGATGCAATGTTGCTCAAATCAGGTGTGGGATGTGAAGGTGAGGATGATGGATAGGTGGTATCCAAAGAATGACGTGGAGTGGGAGCGAACTATGTAGATGATAAGGGTGGACTTGGTGGAAGAGTGATAATGTTATAAAATTCAAATGGGTCACCATCAATGGGGATGTAGTGGACCAATCCATTATGAACATATTTGATACAATGATGTAGTGTGGAGGGGACACATTGCATGTCCCAAATCCATGGGTATCCCAAAAGGATATTATACTGCATCTCACCTTCAATGACATGGAAGAGGGTGGAAATGGTTTTGGCACCAACCTTAATGGGAAGGACGATGGTGCCAATGGTAGGGCGCATAGAGCCATCAAAATCTTGAAGGTCCATAGAAGGAGTAGCGAGGTGGGAAGGAGGAAGGTGAATATGGCCAAGGGTGGTGGTAGAAATGATGTTGATGGAGGAGTCGGTGTCAATGAGGACACACTTATAAGTGATGGAATTGATGGAAGCTTGAATATGCAATGGTGGATCCACTCCCTCACCTACAACTTCAGTAATCTCATGGTCATGGAAGCTGATAGAAGGTTGTAGGCATCTCTGAACATTGCCAACAAAGTTGGCAAAAGCATCGGTATCATTGGTCTCAAGATCGAGAGAGCAGAGGATGGAATTGAGGGCCTCACGATGAGGTTGGGATTGCTATAGGAGGTCATAGATGGATAACCTTGCAGGGGTGATAGTGCAGAGTTGATGGGAAATACTACCATGGATAGTGATGACATTCTATGGTATAGGAGGAGGAACTGGTGGAGGGATTGGTGGATTTGAAGAAGGTGGTGGAAGAGAAGTAGAAGGGTGTTGGGCTTCAACAAGAGGTGGATAGCATTGATTACGGGTAGCAATGTTGATCATACCCATAAACCCCTATTGAGAAGGACCTCGATTGACATGATTGACTTGGCATGGATCAGATTGAGGTGGATTACCCCCATGCTTAGGCAATGGATTTTGATAGATCCCCAAGTTTTGATTTTGTGGTGCGAGGGGATTAGAAACTTGAATGGTGCCACGGTCGATAAGATCTTGCACAATATGGTGAAATATGTAGCACGCATCAAGAGAATGGCCATGTTGGTGATGAAAATCATAAAATGCCTATGGATTATGGTCTCGAGGGAGTGGACAATTTGGATCATTAGGTTGGATGTTAGGCAAAGTGATGAGGCCTCCATCATATAATCGATGGAATAAGATAGGCATGGGCTCAGACAAAGGTATCCAATTGCATGGTGGATGAGGGGGGTGAGGATTATATCCCTGGTATGGATTAGAAGGTGGTGGAGGGTTGACTTGGTATGCATTTTGTGGAGGTCGAGGTGGTGTTGATTATGGGGGTTGAGATGATGTGGATTGAGGTGGTGGGGATGGAGAAGTGAGGAGCACCTGATTGGTCTGAGGTGGTTTGGAAGTGGGTGGTACATATGGATTATGATTGTAGTGGTAATTGTATGGATAGGGTTGCTTCAGATGGAGCTTGATCTTACCCATGTGGACCTTGATGTCCTTGATAACCTTAGCTTGGGCAATAGCTTCCTCAAATGTACGACTCTGATGGATTTGTAGAGTTTGAGAGATTTTCTTGTGACAACTCTTGGAAAATAGTTTGATGAGCTCTGAAGGTGGGAGAGTAAAAGTGAGATCATGAATGACCACTCTCCAATGAGAGATAAAATTAGTAATGGGCTCGTCATCAAACTGGTGTAAAGCATAGACATCTGATAATGTAGTCTTGGTTTTGATGTTGATCAAAA
The DNA here is from genome assembly GCA_028583015.1 of Wollemia nobilis. Lineage (NCBI taxonomy): Eukaryota > Viridiplantae > Streptophyta > Pinopsida > Araucariales > Araucariaceae > Wollemia > Wollemia nobilis. The sequence goes on from JAQPPZ010002660.1 coordinate 105,014, forward strand.
AATGCTCAAGAAATATATTGGCCAATTGTTCAAATGTGAATAAGCTATGATGAGGCAAATGATTGTACCAATCTAATGCTTGTCCCCCAAGAGAAAGTGCAAATGTGTGGAGCATAAGGGGATCACTACCATGAAGTTGGTAACAAGAAAAATGGTAATTGTTAAGATGCTCTCTAGGATCTTCCTTACTTTTGAATTTGTCGAATTTAGGGATCTCAAACTGGTAAGGATAAGGATGCATGGGAATAGATGGGTGAATTGGTTCATTGCACAACTCATCATATGTGGGTTTTTGAGGCCCATAACTAGTCATGCATAAATCCAAGGTATGGATCTATTCCTGCATAGCTTGAAGTTCACTAGAGAGCACCATGGTGGTATCTGGTGGAGCTAGAAATGGATGTGAAGAAGAATATGGAGGTAGTGGCTATGATGATGCCTACGAATAACCCAAATGTGGTGGGTATTGCAATTATTGTTCTTCCCATTGATTGTAGTAAGAAACCTATTATGGATCAGGCATCGACATAGCTTGATATTATGGGAAAGGAACCTGAGATGGATGTGGTGAAATGTATGAATATTGGACTATAGGTGGTGGTTGTTGATCATAATATCTAGGAATCTATTGGTTAGGCATGGGCACCTACTACTGCTATGCATATTGGAAAGTTAGTTGCACCTGAGCGATGGTGGTAGAGGACCAAGTGGGCGGTGAGGTGAAGAAAGTGGGTGGTGTAGAAGATGGGGGTGGAAGAGATGAGGGTGTGGTGAAAGAGAATTGGTTTGAATATGGGGTAGCGACTGATGAGAACTGGGGTGGTACAGAAGGAATGGTGAGCAAGGATTTGAGCTAGACCAAATAGCGAGGTGGATTAGCAAGATAGGATGGAATCGATGGTGGGGGTCAAAAGGGAGGTGGTGGAGGTAAGAGAAATGATGAAGAAGGTGCCAATGGAGGTCCATATGATGAGAATGGTGGGTAGCTAGTAGGGATATGGGTAGAAAACTATGGAGTGAATGGAGGTGGCTGTGGAGATGGGGTGACCTATTGCTATTGAAATTGCTGTGAAGGATGGGATGAATGTTGTGCCGGTATCTAGAAGTATTGAGGTGGATGTTGGGAATGCAAAGGTGGAAATGATGATGATGGTTGGGATGGGGGTTGGGAGCTCGATGAAGCCTACTATGAAGGTAGGATTTGAGATGAGGATGTGGTAAGGGGTGGTGTGGAAGAAGGAGGTGTAGAAATCATACCTATGGTCTAGATAGTAGTGATGACATCAAGCATGATTTGGGAAATGATGATATTATAGTCATCCCCCAAAAGTGGATGAGATGAATGCTCTAGAAAGGGATGGGTGGCAGATGGTGAAGGAGGTGGAGTGAACTCATCAGCAATAAGGATAGGCATAGGATGATCGAGAGGGGTGTAGATGACATGTTGGTAATAAGTGGATGGGGGATTAGGGGAGGAGAGATCATCTAGAGGAGAAGTCTCCTCATAGGTCTCATCCAAGGTATGAGATGGAGTGGAAGATGCGGCATGAGATATAGGACTAGCCCTAGGGGTTGAGGGCCCTATCAATAGATCAGGTGGAACAATAGAAGCAACCTTCTCAGACTCAGGAGGTGGATCAATGGTCTAAGAAGAAGAGGCACCTGTAGTCATGATAGTTCGATGAGTAGCCTCGATGGCATGATGAAGGGCTTCACGCATCTGACTACGCGTAACTAGCATGGTGGTGTGTGTAGTAGTGCAGGAACAACCAAAAGATATGAAATTTGGGACTCTAGGAATGTTTGTGGATGACTTTAACACTTTCTATTCTAAAAAACATAGATTTGCATGGTAGGGTGCGAACCTCTCCTACAACCAAAAATTCGTATGGGTGGGGTGTGAACCTCATAAAATAGGAACAGATGATAGATAAGTGCTCTATAGAGTGTCTATGTGTTGTGTGGAAGATCTGGTGTTACTCTATGACCTAGAAAGCAGGTTCACATGGGGGTGCAAATATCTTATGTAATCAGACATTCACATGGGGTCATGTGAACCTCGAGAAATAGGGACAGAGGATGGATTTCTACTGTGGATATCCTCTGTGTGTTGTGTGGAACTATTCTATACAGTTTTGTAGCCTAGAAGCTAGGTTTACATGAGGGGTGTAAATTTATCTGAGCACAAGAAATTCACATGAGGGAGTGTGAACTACCTAAAAATAGACTATGTAGTGTTTTTCATGAAAATGCAACTATGGAACAACTAACCAGTGAGTTATAGCAATTTTAATATGTTATTGTAACCACTTTTTTGAGACTCAACAATAAGAAAATATTTTTCTTTTGGGTTTTTGTGTGTTTTGATGAGAGTACTGTATCCATCCTAAGAAAAAACCATGGGAATGGGTGAATGCTACTTGAAATAGGTATGTCATAGCATAGAACCTCCTACAACACCCAAGGGTGCGCAGAATAGAACTATGTTTCCAATGGGTGAATGGCTACCTAGATGGAATCTGGTACAGTAAAATGGTATCCAAAAGGGGGGACTCAAGATGCTCAAATGATTCAATATACTCTCACGAAGAGAGGTCACGTTATCAATGTGTTGCTACTAGCCCTAATCAAGGCTTTCGCTTAACCCTCACATTTAAGGCATGCACAATAATGATCAGCTACACCCACTAATTATTTTTAAAAACCCTATGGTAAAGGGGCTTTCTAAAACTACCTACTCCGAAGGTACCTTCCAGTGATTAAATCTGGATAACCATCTCTCAAGAGTAGGGGATCATCCAATGATGAAGTCTGACCAACCACTCCTAGGGGGATACTATGGTGACTAAACGGGGGTGATCCGGTGGAGGGTAGAACTCCGACCTCACCAAACTCAAGTGTTGAATTGGTGATGAAATCCAATCTGAATTGGTGATGAAAGCCAATCCTTACACTATTTTTGTTGGAACGTGAGTGTGTGGTGTTTGTTGTGCGCAACTATTTTAGAAGAAAAACTATCCTAAGTGCCTTTTCGAAATAAATCTACGCTAAGATGCCTTTTCAAATTGAAATCTAATTAAATGCTTCCTCACAAAACCAAATCTATTCTAATGCCTTTTGGAATTGAAATTAAACTAGATGCTTTTGAAATTGAAATCTAGTTAATTGCTTCCTCACGAAATCAAAGCTATTCTAATGCCTTTTGGAATCAAACTTTAACTACATGCTTTTGAAATTAAAATCTAGATTAAGTGCTTGAAATTCAAATCTAGATTAAGTGCAAAGGTATTCAAATCTAGCTTAGAAAGCAATGGTAAAGCTAATTAGAACAAAAAAGTATATGCGATAGGTCAATTGCCAACCCAAATGATAAGATTTACCTCAGAATGTAAAGATAGCCATCATATTAGCACAATACCTACATCTAGGTGCATGCAAAATCTTTTGGTTCTCTCTCCTCTCCAAAGTTATGTCTATGTGGGAAGTTCACACCCCGAGGTGTGAACCTATCCTCTGTTGAGAAGTTTACACGGGCCCATGCGAACCTATTGCTGAGAACTGGACTGACTAGTTTTGTGGTCTTGGTTATGATTTTGAAGCTTTAATGGTCCTGAGATAGTTACCTACATAGAAAAGATCCAAAAGTCAAATATGAATGTGACAAGAGAACACAAAACCTTAAGATATCATGCATATACCTAAAATAAGCAAATTACTAAAAAGTAAAGCTAACTAGGTGCCGCACAAAAATACAAGGAATGATTTCACCTTGCATACACCATGGTGAGAGGTGGTTTGGGGTCTAGGTATGGGGGCATGCAATCCCCAAGAACATGAGGCTTTTAACCTCCCTTGACTTACCTTACCAGTTTTTGGGGTGTCTAAAACCAATACCTGTGCTTCAAGGATCAATTTTGAGGTAGATTGGGAAGTTCACACGCCCAAGTGTGTACTCTCTAACCTCTTTGAAGCTCGTTGGTGCACCAATAAAATTTTGTGATGTGGCCTGAGATGTGTTTTAGGGTATTTTTATTTGGGGTTCCTTCAAATATGACAACTACCTGCCATACAAAAATAGTCCACAAGATGTGTTAGATGGTGATTAAGCTAGTGCTTGGTGGGGGTCCCACTAGGCGTGCCAGAATGAAACCAACAAAAATGACACTACAATTCTTCATTCAAAAATTATAGAATCTTGCTACTTTTGTTATTAAAATAAAAAGGAGGTTACAAAGTGAAATCCTTTTACAATTCTTGCCCTGAAGGCTACAATTGGATCTTCCCTAAGGAAACCCTTTTAGATGTGTCCAAAGGTAGCAAGATCTATCTTCTTGATGTTCCTCAGTGTAGATGGGCTTCTTGCACGTGGGCCACCACTAGTTTGATGTGTTCTTTGTACCTGTTAGACCTACAAAATCTTATTAGTACATTAAGGGGCTTGCCTCAGTCAAACCCCATGTTTATGAAGACAAAAAGACTCTTAAATCAACTCAAAACATGAAATAACTTGCTAAAAACAACATAAAACACTAAACTAGACCATACTTACTTGTCTGGGTGATTCTGTCTTGTTGTAGCAGAGGTTCGCACGGGGGTGCAAACCTGGTTTGAACTGAGGAGGTTCGCATGGGGGGTGCGAACCTATATTTTTCTGGCCGAACTTGCAAGATGTGGTTTTTGAGATTTTTGATGTGATTGCTCCTTGGGAAATTTGATGGGTCACCTTCAAATTTTGTCTTTGATGATGATAACCTGTCTAGATCACAAGGAATATCATGAAAATGACTAAGCTACTATTGCAATATGAGTGTGATGGATGTGTGATGGATGCTATGTTTGGAGTAATTTTTGTAGAGTTTTTGTAAGCTAAAGTTGGTCTCTCTAAAATGGTGGAAATGGCCTTCTACTTATAGACTTGGCCAAGGTGAGGGGAGGGGATGAGGTGTCCCCTGTGAGGTGTGTGTGGTGAGGTGTCCACCTAAGAGGTGTCCCCTGAGGTGTCCTAGCTCATAAATGAGATTGGGTGAGAGAATCCCTCACCCATCCACAAGTCATGATGACCTAGATAAAAATCTCCATTTGGCATTTATTAGAACCTTTTTGGAAATATCTTTTAATTTAAAATTACTTTTTGTGTGCAAAAGTCTCCATCTCTCATTTATGACCCAGGGGAATGTGAGGTGGAGAAATATCTGGGTGAGAGGTGGCAAGGCTAGGCTAGGCTAGTCAAAGTAGACTAGGTGAGGTGGCAGGCTTAGCTTAAATCAATATTAGATCTAATTAAGCATGTGTTTAGCCATAAAGCATACTTTGACCAAAAATGTTGACTTTTGACCATAAAGTGCTTTTTGACCATGGTGGAGAATTCAACCTTGGTTGAGTTGGGAATGAGGTCACATGAGGACCTAGAGTTAAGCGTAGGAAGGGACTTAGCTAGCCCAAGGGGGCTAAGGATGATGAATAGTGATTTTGATAAATGAATAGTGTTTTTAGCCAATTTATGCAATTTTCATGGGTTTTGCAAATTGATTGACCGTGAAGATGAGGAGAGGGACAATGTGCGACTTTTGGGTGTCTACAAATTTAACAATTAAAAATTGAAGGTTAAAAAAGCAAAACCATTAATTTCTTGAAAATTAGAAATTGCATTTTACATTAGTCTCTTACACTAATTTATGAGACATTAATCCAACTAAAATATCGTGAAGTTAAATAACCTTATTAAAACTTGAAGGTGCATCACCATTTACCTTTAGATTTCTACTTACTAATTATTAAAGAGATATAAGGCAATAATGTGAAGTTGAAAATTAGGGAGACAAAAGGAATTTAACTCAATATAGGAAATATAAGCATACTATCAAGGTTCATAGTACATTCAAACACTTGCTAGATAAAAGGTAGTATGCAAAACTTGTAAAATTCAAAAGTTTTTAGCAAGGTTGAGCATATAATCTAAACTAGGGAGACATAAGGTAGACTACTACAAAGGATATATAAAAAGTATTCTCAAAATACTAAAGAGCTAAAATAATTCTATTGATTAATCATACACTACAAGATTTGATTTAGCCCATAATTCATATAGAGAGATATAAGGTCTTCAAGTGACAATAGTCTATTAAAACTAAGGTGGAAGAAAGATTTCAAATTCAAAGAATACAGTGAATAATGATATGAACAACATCATTAGAAGGGAAAGTTTAAGTGTTATAAAATTTGGAATCAAGAATTTACTTACAAAGTCTGAAGGAAACTTAGACCTTAATTCAAAAGTGATTCATAGTGAAGTTGTAGAATAAAACTTTGAAATCCTAGAATATTATCTACATTCTTGACTCACTGAACCAATTGATAGTAAAAAGAGTGATATTCAAATTACTTTAGACATTGGTATCATATTATACATGACATTACTTACATTCAAATGCTACAAGCATGAGAATGTAGAACAAAAAGTATTGATTAAATTAATTAAAGAGAAAACAACAATGTATGAATTTCTATTAGAAAAGATATTTCAATCCTCATGCAGTATTGATACTTCAAGTTCTACTAACTCAAGATCTTATCATGATGTCTTAAGTGTTTTTCCAGAAGCCTCTATACACTACAAGAATAGTAATAAGAAGGACAAAGGCAAAGAAGAAATACTTTTGCAAGAATTAGGTGATAGTAGGACCACTTATGAAAGTACAAAAATAAGAAGAGGAACCAGATCAAAGAGGGATAAAGTACAAGGTAAATTAAAGATAATACAAAGGACCAGATCAAGTTGAATAATATCCAAAATATGAAGATCCATATTGAAGACTAAAAGTATTTAATACGTAAATAATGTAATACAGGGGGTGTTAGAGTATATTACATTATTTGGTACTTGTTAAAGTACCACCTTGGGTACATAACTTGAGTAGGAGTTTATTTGAGATTTTGGTTTGAGTTGTTACTTCAATCAAGTAATAAATGGGCATTTCGTATATCTTGTGATGACTTGATTTATCTGTTCCACTCTATGAGTCCTAGGAGTCCTAGCAACATCACCCTAAGGTCTACCTCATTCAATATGATTCAATATGTCAATCATGTGTTTCCCTCTATCGAGGGTAGTCGCGTTCACTTGAGGTTCAAGTTTATGCATGTGATCTTGGTACTCAACTGGCATAGAGGAACATCATGCTTATGTAGTATACTAGTCTTGATGATAATAAAGGATTTCCTTAAACCTCTCTTCATTGATGAGGAAGGGAAGGGCTGAGTTTGATCACCCTAAGTGATGAGTATCATACTCATATTGGTATCTAGGTTGTTGTAGCCTATTAGGGCAGTGTAAGGGTGAAGTGTGATCAATTGGACCTACCCAATGTGTGTACTCTTGCTCTTACCCATAAGCAGTCATGTTAGACCTAATAGGAACACAAATGTGTGCTATTGCTCTATTTACTAGCACCTAAGTGCACAGTTGTTTTTCATCGAAGAAGGCATGTGAAGTATCTAAATATTGGGAATATGCTCATGGATTAGGATGAAAACCCATAGGGATGTCCCACATAGGGTTATTCTATGGATGAAGTTCTTGACTTGCTATTCTGGGACTTGGGTGAGTAGAAGACCACTAAGGAGGTATGACTAGGTCCTTAGGGCTAAATTAGATATGACTCATGTCTCCTTGTCTACTCTCTATAGTTTCCACCCTTGCATGGGCTTGGCTACGAGTGCACACCATTGCTATTCTCTACCAAACCCTAGATTATTATATCCTTTACAAATTTCTTAATAAAGCAACACACAAGAATGGAAACATGCAATAAGACAAATGTTTATCTCTTTTAAAGATTATGTGTGTTCCCTAAGTTGTTTTGTGTGTTTAGATTTTTTGTTTGTAAATAAGACCTTGTGTCACATGTTTTTCTCTTGTTGGATGATATTCTTGTGTTTAAATGAATTTCACTTGTATGCTCATAGCTCGAAAACCAGTATGAAATTTCGATCACGTGAACCAACCTAAGTATGGAGATGAAGCCCATAGCCGATCAGGGAGCACAGGTCCTACCAGTCCTCACCCAGTTCACCTGTAGTATGTGATATACCTCTTCAAAGAGAGATACATGCTATATCCCATGGGTTATGATGGATCTTAGAGCTGGCCTTGGCCAAAAAAATGGGGTTCATAGGGTTTGAGCCAATGGATGGAGATGAAATCCACCATCGTTGGTCTCTACTAGTGGTTGGTGATGAAATCCAACTCACTAGCATTTAAGTGGAATGTGGTGTGTGTGGTTCCTTTTAAGCTTAAAGAAATTAAATAATGAAGCATTCAATGATATTTCACTAAATGCAATAAAATGAAGTTTTACTTTCAGAAAAGATAGATAAAAGCAACCTACAAAATGCATTCTCTAAATGATAACCTACCCATTAGGTAGGCTACAAACAATCAAACCATACAGGTACATTTCTACTTAGTTCTTTTTCAATTTTTTTTTTTTTTTTTGCATTTATGAAAAATGGAAACCTATATTTCTACCTTTCAAGCAATCAATAGGAACAAAGAAAACCCAAATTTCAGCAATTTTGAACATTATAAATGAAAACTGAGGGTCTAGAAACTTACCTTGATGGCCTATAAGCTTGCTATTTTTGGAATTTTGAGTAGAAAATCTCCTATTTTGTGATCATCCTAGGGTGGGATGGTGGCCAGTTTGATGGCCATCCCAGGGTGAGATGGGTGTGTGGTCGTCCTTGGATGGTACGGTTAGACGTACAAAGGTCATTTTAGGCCATGACGACCAGTTCCTACAATAGAACAAAAGAAAAAATAGTGTCAAAACTTTAACCAAATCAACTGAGATAGGGTACCACCGTGATCACCACTGAAGTATGGTAAAAATGGTGCACTTAAAATTTCTAGACAAGATGCATCTATCACTAATGTTGAATAAGCATTACAAAAGGAGCATTCAAGTAAGCATGATAAGACAAAGCAAATGCATGAAATGGGATTATATCTTTATTTCATTTTATGGATCAAATAATAGTTACATAAATGTCCCCTTGAGGGCTCTAGATTGATACACTTGTTACAAAATGATGCCCAAGGATCAAATCCTTCCAATAACTTGGGTGCACTTCCAATGTTCTTCCTCATACCCACAATTGAGGTGGGTGAACCTATGATGTTTGCACTTTGTTATTTGATGTTATGATCCTATGATCCTTTCTCATGCACTGTAAAACCTACACCTGCACACAAGGAAACCATATTTTGTCAATAGCAACTGTGAAATGTGAAATATGCAAAAGCAATACATGCAATGAAAGGCTAGAAAGTGTAAATATGCAATACGACCATCTAAAACAACTCCAAATGATTCCAAATTTCATAGGCATGCATAAAATATGATTTTGGAAAGATATAATTGAAAATAGAACATAAATTGCATCTGAATCCATGTCGCATTCGTAGTGTGCCTACTAAGCCTATAAAACCCAAAACAAGTGATTTTTGGTCCTAAATATCTCCAAATAAAACCAAACTTGGAAAATATATATGAAATAATATTTAGAGAGTACCCATGTGAATAAATTAGAAAAATTAATCATAGATTCATGTGCACCTTCATATGGGTCAAGTAGACCTACAAAACACTAAAAATGCAATAACTCACTCAATATATCTACAAATTGCATGAAATTTGAAAAGTAGGTTCCTAGACTATCCTATAATATGATTATATATAAATAGTAGAAAACTAATGCTTCAATATGTCACCGTACCTTGAATGGATGGTGGTGACTATCACAGAATGGGGATCACCTAGGGTGGGATGACCACCAGTTATGCTAATTATTTGCCACTAATTCCTTTGTGAATTAGTCAAAAACTCTCTCAATGATGTTGTCATAAAATTTGAGGATGAAATTCACTCAATTGGTTCAGTTTTGTAAATAAATTACACTTCTTGGATCACTCGAGAACCTCCTTCGCTAGGTAGATATTTCTAGGGAAAAGGCATAAAAGGTTGAAGGGAAATCTTGGCAGCACTTCATTGCTATGTAATAAAAATCCTCTCTATTAAATTGAGTGGAAAATATATCCACTTTATAGCCTAAGAGGGCCTATGGTCAAATGGACATGTAAGGAAATGTAGGGAAAGAGGCACCACCTGCCCAAAAACTTGGCATGTAGTGGAGGGGGAAGGAATCTCCCTTTTTGGCCTCTATTCTATAGCATGTCATAAGGATTTTGTGCCCTCAGGTTTTCATGCTCGAATAGGCAGGGTAAATGGTAGTTTCTAGGTTCCATTTATCCCAATTTGACTTTTTTTGGGTCAAAGACCCTCACCATCCCACCCAATGATGGTGGTCTATGATCATATCTAGGTGGGATGGTGGTGATCTGCCCTCGTCCCTGAGTGGGACGATGGTATCTATATGGTCCAAAAATTCCCAAAAGTGAGGTAGAGCCTTCCTAAAGTGGTTAGGACCACTATGTAACCTCTGAGGGCTGACCAAGGGGGCTATATGGTGTCAATTAGACCTTGCTTTGGTAATCTAATAATATTTACATGATTTTAGTGTCTACAAGAAGCAACTTGTTTCACATCATAATCCAAGGTTCTAGTTCCACTAATGAAACTTAACTAAATGGGTTTGCAAAAAGTAGAGGCAACAGGAGGGAAAGGTTTTTTACACCATGATACAATGTTTCAATCTCATGAGGGAACCTAAATATTTTTCCCATTAGTTTTAAGGGAAATAGTGGTATATGAGAAATTCATGTCTAGTGCCTAATTTTGAATTCCATAGGTAAAATTTAACATTTATTAGGGTTGGGTCAAATTGTGAGGAGTGAGAATATTTATTTTATAACCTAAGGTTCTAATTACATATATGAACCTTAACAATTATATAGCATGAATAAGTTGGAATTCATGCCTATTTCCAAAAATGAACATATGCAATCAATCTACTCAAATCTTACATAGAAAGTATAAAAAAATAAAAGAGAGATGTAGATAGTGGAAATCCATATGAACCATAAATATTATCCATATATAATAATCACAATGCTTTGGTATAATCGATGGAGTTGTGGGAATATTTATACTAATACCATAATCCCAATTATATAAACATATTTAACCTAGACTAACATAACAAGACGGGTTTAGGTTAAGTACAATTTATATGGTGGTTTAACCCTAACAAGGTTAACCACTAACCATAAGGCTTACATAATTAAATAATACAATAAATTAAATATATTTTTACAATGATTACCCATTGATCAATTGAATATTATGTCATACAATTTCAACCTTGTTAAAAGATGTGTATTCTAACTTTCTTTAGGCAAGGCCAAAAATGTAAATAAAAATCTTAAAACCACCATTAATGTATCCTATGAGAATGTAATTATGTGAGCCTATGATAATTCATCAATAGGCATGTTCATGTAAGGCTAAGGACCCCTTTCATATTTCACCCATAGTGGTATTGGTTAATCCACATTTATGGATTACCTTGCTTAAAAGGTAATTTACTATTCTTTTATTGTAAGGTTAACCTCAATGTTAAGTTAATGTCATCATGAAGTTAACTTCTTATTGGGATTTTGGTATCACTATAAATACCCCTCAATTAGGATTCATTTGTATCATATATGTGAATAAAATATGATATATTAGGGTGCCTATGACCACCTACATTTTACATCCTCTTGTCATATCCCTTTACCTCTTTACTTTGTTTAGTATTAATATATTTTAACTACTACTTCTATGGATATGATTGTGGTGAACTCATGTTTTGGAATGCTTCTAAAAAATATTATGAATTTGAAATTAGTATTAAAGAAATATCCAAAGCTATATCACTCATCAGTAGAAGAGACATTATTTGTTGAAGATTAAAGGCATCATATCAATCTCAAGTTTATGTTTTCTTTCAAATTCAAAAATTTAAATCTTAATTTCCCTCTCAAAAATAGCCTCTATTGTGTCTATCTTTGGTGCACTTCCCACCTACCTATGCTTCTACACATCCATAGGACTCCGACATTGAAATAAGTGTTGCATCAATATGAAGTGTTGTATCTACTAGGATGTTTTCAGTTTGAAATACGATGCATTAATTTTGATATACCCATCACTACCTTTTTCACTTCATTACTATAAGAATTTTTATCTATTTTTCATCAAATGGGAGTGGTATAATAGTATAAGAAAACCATTTTTATTGAAATCCTTGAGGCGTGACTAATATAGGTGCATTTTCTTTATTCATTTATATGCATACAAACCAATATGATGTAGTTGTAGCTTTGCTCTAAGTAAGGTAGTTTGGTACAATGGTTTGACATTTTCTTTTCTCAAAAGAGGTGTTTAGTTCAAGACTCAATAACCCTTTTCTTTGTAATATCTTCAAAAAAATGAGCATTCAAACAATATTTCCATCCATAAAAAATTACATTATTTAGCATGGTGTAGGAGTTGGAATGATGAATTTTTGAAATTAGGTCCCAATTTCAAAACACAACACTAAATTTTTACTTGCTCTAGCATAATTTTATCCTCTATGCATCACTCAAAATAAAATTTGTTTATCATTCTCTTCAAGGTAGCACATGTAGCTTGATTGATCCACCCTTTCTATTATGGGAAGATAGTCTAGGGTTTGAGCCACTTTGGCTCCAACCCATCAAATATATATATGCATGAGCATTCCAACCAATCACATCAATCAATTTATTAACTATAGATTCATTGGCTGAAGGTATGAAATCTAATCCAATGGTGCCAAGTGGTAATTTTTTCTTCATCAAATTTTCAAGGTTTGGCATTTTATTTTTTTATTTTAGTGCTAATCTACCCAATCTTCCAAAGCCCATAAATTTTACATATGGTATTTGTAGCACCCTAAAATTGGCGTAGTTAAACCTTAGTAAAAAGATAAAAATTTGAATTTTAACCCCAAACCGCCCGTTAACCGCCCGTTACCCGCTCCCCTTGTTTTTCATGCCATTTTTAGGAGTTGTTTTGACCGTTGGACGATATCGTCGACGATCAGACGAAATCGTCCCAGATCTGACGAATTCATCTGGAACAGAACGTCCAGACGATTTCATCCCAAAACCAAATTTTCATAATTAGTTTCTATTTCAACAACTTCTCTAACTTGGGCAGAAAGCGTGTCTACACGGTTAGAGTCTCCCCCATTGGAGATCTCCCAAATTGGGGTGATCTCCAACCTCCTAACCTCTCCCTAAATCCTATATAAACTTAGGATTTTCCTTGACTTCCCCCTGGCTGATTTTCCCTGCAACTTTAGTTTCTCGTGCATTAGAACACCTTCGCACCATCGTTTGCATTGTGTATTTCAAGTTTTCTTGCAAGAATTTTACTATTTTTCAGTCGGAGCAAGCTCGGATCGTCGTTGGCGATTCCAGATGATTTCGGATGATCCTGTCGTAGATCGGCGATGATCTCGTACGATTGGAGGTGATCTCGACTACAGTCCAGATTGGGGGCAATCAGAGCCCGGAGTTTGCATTTTTTTATCTTCTCTCTTCATTTCCTTATGCATTAACTTAGTTTATTCTATTTCTGCATTCTGGAGTTCACCTCATTTAGCATAGATGCATGATAAAGTTAAAATAAATTATTAAATTAATGCATTTCCTTTAATCGTTATCTGGATCTATCATTTAGGTAAGTTTACTATTATTTCTATCATTTCCCCTTGCTTTTGTAGTTGCATTTTTGGTCTTTGGTATCTATTTCTATGATTGCAGGTTTCTGACGAATTCGTCTGATGAATTCGTCAGGTCGACGATGATCTCGTCTGATCTCAGATGACCGACTGTGATCTGAGATGATTCTATGCAATTGTAGATGATTATGTAAGATTTGAGATGATCTGGACTTCTACAAACCTCAGAATCTTCATCAGACATCCAAAATCAGGTACATTCTATCTTATTTAGCACACTTTCTATGTTTAGCACTTATTCATGTTTTTTGTATCCATATAAATCAGCATTGGCATATAGAATAGCTTAGATTCATCTTGGCCAAACCTAGGAATTGAATGATTGAAGTATAAAAATGAACACATCAAACCCATTCTCAACCTAGGCATGGAAACTGCCACTCAAAGTTTCCTGGTGAACCCACCATCCGTCAAAAATTCACCCTTATACCCCTCCCCCGAGAGGCGTGACCTTCAAAGGGCCTCTCAGTTCGAGGTATTGTCCCATCCTTCTCGCATCCCCCTTTCGGGCGTGGATCCTATAGCCTGAAGGTAAGGATGCAAAAAATTTGGAGCGATACATTTTGGTGAACCCGACGTGAAAACTAAAACCTTTTGAAAACAATCCAAAAAATAAAATAAATGCATTTAGAATCATCAGACAAACAATTAAAGTTGCATATCATATTTAGATGGTAGATTATAATAAAAGATGAGTTGTCACCATTAATGTTGAAAATCAATTAGCAGCCATAGAGATTACTTCTATGCTTAGAGTACCTCAAACAAATAGGGTTCAACCTTTATGGGACGAACTTGATAGGAGATTGAGTATTATTTCATCTAGGTCGACAGAACTTAGGCAAATTAAGAGGTTTGTCCTAGATAGAATCCTGGATCCTGATCAGGTGACTTTGTACCATGAGCTTCAGAGAGCTTGCCATAGGTGGTTAGCTGATAAAAGAGCACTTGTGTCTTCCGAGTTGTACACCTTTGAGGAATACCTCGACAACGCAGTTGTAGTACATAAATTTCTATCTCGTATAGAGGATCAAGAGGTCATTCTTACGGATAGAAAGAGATGGAATAGAGTTCCTAGAGCTGTGTTATATCGAGAATATTGCCATGAACTTTATTTCTATAGGTCAGAGTCTGAGACAGATAATATCACCATAGCACATTTTGTCAAATTCTTGAAAAACCATTTCCAATTTGAAGAGGAGCATTTCATGACTCCTGATGAACTTGATCCTATTAATGATATCCATAAACTATTTATAGAAAACTAAGCCATTATTTTATTATTATTATTATTTCTTGCATTTAGTATGTTGTTTGTTGTCTTTATAATATTATTATAAAAACAAAAAAAAAAACAAAAACAAAACAAAAATATAACAAAAATTAAAACATTTTCTTTTAAGTATTATAGTAGGTATATAATTAAAATATATACCTCCCAAACTTGTCGCAAATATATATATAAATATATATTTGCTAAAATCTAAGTTTAAGCATAATGACTAGACTTAGGAATGGAAAACAGATCGAAGTAGAAGAAGATTGGTTAGGAAGACCATTAAATAAACCAGATGTCCTTCCTGAAGACCCAATTCAGGAAGAAGGAACCTTAGACCAACAAGAAGAAGAGTTTGTTGTAGGAAATGAACAAAAAGAAACTGTTAGAGAGGAAGGATCCTCATCCCCTAAAGTGTCTCTCGGAAGGAGTTATTACTTTTGAGAACATGGAACATTTCTGGAAGTTCCTCAATACTAATATTGGCGCTCTTAATAGAGCAGTCCATATGGACAAGGATCAAATTAGTGACACTCAAGCAACCCTAGAAGAAATATATCACACATGCACTAATCCCTTGTCCTTCGTTGATCAAGAAAGTGATCAAGCTGGACCATCCAATTTGGATATGGCCGCTATAATCCAGAACATGCAACAACAACAAGTTACCCAACCACCTAGAGTGCCTGTTACCAAGCCTAGAGTTATTCCCACACAAAAGAAACCTTCATTCACTGCTCTATTTCGCCAAGCTATTGATCAACATACCTCAAATCAACAAAAGCCCAAAACAAAACCAAACACCAATTTCCAACAATCTGGGATACAACATAATGCTACTACAAATCTTCTTCATAATACTCTCCCTACCAACCATTTGCATAATAGCAATATAGCATCTAATCCTTACGTCATGCCATCATACGCTCACATACCACCGAACCAATATGGTGGACAAACTAGTAATCTGGAAGCCATGGTGAAATAGTTAGTCTCCCGCATGGACCAGATAGATCCCTACCATCCCTCGTACAATTATCGAGAGATGTGTAGTCAGCCTCTAGATCCTATAGTTGTAGCACAACCATATCCTAAACACTTTCCTATGCCTGTCCTACCTATATACAAAGGAACCGAAGATCCCATAGAGCATCTTCATATGTTTAGGATAGCATGTCATGATATATCACATGATGACTTGTTATTACTAAAAATGTTCCCAAAAAGTTTAGGAGGAATGGCATTAGAGTGGTATTATCAATTACCCACTCATTCTTTGAGGAATTTCGAAGAAACAACCGAGTCTTTTGTTCATCAATTTAGTGCCTACATCGAAAGGCATGTAACCATTAAATATTTGTACAACTTAAAACAAGACAAAGATGAATGTTTTGCTGATTTCCTAGCTCGATGGAGACAGTTGATAGGAAAATTACACTTTGTGTTACCTTATCGAGAAATGCTTGGATATCTTTATCAATAATTTACAAGAACAACTATCCTATGAGTTATCAACTGCTACCTTGACCACCTTCGATCAAGCTATAGACTTAGCTCGAAGAGTGGAAGATGCTCTCATTAGGAGAGGTCAGCTTAAAAAGAAAGATGATGAGAAAACATCCAAAAATCAATATAAGAATAAACAAGTTGTGGGTGATGGAGTCACTGATAGCAGAAACATTGCTAATGTTAATGCTACGAAAACAATGGAGAAGTTTATACTGAAACCTCCTGATAAACCACCTCAAGAATTTACTAGGTTAAATCAACCTCTATCAACCATTCTCCCACAATTATTAGCACGAGGTTTGATCCAATTACCAAATATCCGGGAACCTGATCCAACTATACCCGGATACAGAGCTGATTTACACTGTGATTTCCATAGAGGACCTGGACACGCTACCAACTCTTGTAAAATATTAAAACATAAAATACAAGACTTAATTGATAACAATGAGATGGAGGTGCAAGCCTTTCAACCTAAACAAAATCCTCCTAATAATGCTCAAAAGAACATCCCCCAAAATCAGAATCGACATGCCAATCAATCATTGGACATATTTCAACATCCTTTACCAAAGCATGGTAAAGAAGTGGCTAATCAAATTGAACATCATAATGTTCCCCCTCCTACCCGATATGTAGGAACTATTAGTGGGCATTTACCTACTCATGATTTGGAAATATTTGACACAACTTTATCCATGGTTACGACCAGACCTCTATATAACATTCAGACACCTGATCTTAGTGATATAGAATATGAGACTGAAAGTGACATGGAAATCACCTCAAATCAATCGAATAGCTCTGAAGATGAATCAGATCCTATTCAACCTATCACAAGTTCTATGGTTCCAGAAGAACCATTTCCAAGAAGAGTCACTACTCGACCATCGTCTCACCAATTACTTTCTAATGAACAAGCCATAAATGCTAGACCAAGACCCATTCATCATCCACAAAATAATATTGTAGGTACCATCGGAGCTATTACTAGACAACAGGCTCAAAATTCTCAACAAGATCAAACTCAGAATGATGGATCAGCTCCATTTGTTTTGAAAGTTCCTAATAAAGGGAATCATGCGCCTAACGTTCAACCTAAACCTCCTTATAATATTAATGAACAATTATCAAATACTACAGCTAGAATTTCCCTTTTGGACCTTTTAAGATCTTCTCCTACACATAGGGATGAATTAATGCTCACATTAAGCCAAATGATGGTACCACAAAATATTCAACCTGAAGCCATGGCCAATACTATCATAACTCGAGAAGTCGATTGTATTGACTTCTGAGATAGAGATATACCGCAACATAGTTTACATAAGGATAACCCCTTATATATTACTACCCTAATTGGAGATGTAGCAGTTAAACGAGTCTTGATTGATAATGGTTCATCTTTAAACATTTGCACTTTTGACTTCTACCAAATATTTGGGTTTAGAAGTGACGAAATGAAAAGAACTGATATGATCATAAAAGCCTTCAATGACGAAACACAAGAAACGTGTGGAGTTATTACTATCCCATTGCAAGTTGGTCCAAGAACCTTAGACACGACCGTGTTTATTGTACATTGCCCTGCATCGTACAATATACTCTTGGGTCGCCCTTGGATCAACGTGATGCGAGCCGTTCCCTCAACTTTACATCAATGTGTTAAATTCGAATTTAAAAATCAGTTGGTTACCATTCATGGTGATCCCAGACCCTTTGATATGTGTGCTTTGGCAGAACCTATTGGAGTTCAATTTTGCCCTGCTTTATCATCCACACATCCTAATTCTCATCATCCATCTAAACGTGTGAAACACACACCCATAACATCATCTACTTTTTCTCCATCAACTCCACCTCTACATATAGCTCAAACATCCTCTAAACAAACTACATTAGGACCTCAAAAAGATCCTAAACCCACAACCAATGCTTCTTGTTTTACTCCTATAACTTCCATACCTATAGAATCATCCATCGACATCTCTACAACATCTACATCCACCAAAGGCATAGTTTCCGCATCAGAAGATATAGGAAATGTTCCTTCTACCTCTTATGCTCTTACTGATGAGCTCTTACCCGATTTATCTAAAATTCTTATATCAGAGCAAACGAATGCTGCTATGCAAGATTCCCTTATCTTAAATAATTTTCCGCCCTCTCCTCATACCTTGGGTCTCCCACAGCCTATGGGAAGTATTTACCAAGTCGGGAGTTGCGCTTTTATTTATAAGGGATATGACTGGGGTAGAATACCCAGAAACATCAAGGTTCATTATGATGGATATGCTCGATGTTATTTTACTAATGAGTATATTAAAGCTAAGCCTATAATGCTTAAATTGGGATATAAAGGGAAAGGTTTGGGACCTTTCCAGAATGGTATGAAAGAACCCTTTGAGGTAGAACCATGGCCTGCCCGATGTGGTGTGGGCCTATTTCCTAGTAAAGGTCAGCCCTTCCCATTTGAGGATGATGACCATCTCATATGTTACCAAGATTATTTGGATAAACGTGATGCTTTGCGTCTAATGAATAAGCCATTTACATGTAATATGCTATCTATAGCCTACCCTGAGATGATCGTCGAATCCGACGATGAGTTGGAGGGAGATATCTTCCATGATGTCTCCATTGAGGAATTATTACATCATGAATTTTATTTTGATGGATCTATACCTAGTATAGCCCAGCTTGAGGCCACGACTCCTCAAGATGAATTATCCAAGCTAACCTTGGAAGAATTACAAGAATTGGGCGTTTCACCCACCCCACCTAATTTTGAGAGAGATCTACACATGGAAGTAGAAAATGTCATAAAAATTAACATTGGAACCAAAGATAATCCTCACATAATCAACATTGGATCAGAATTGAGTCAAGACAAACAAGATAAATACATTGCATTTCTTAAGGAATATGAAGATGTCTTTGCTTGGACATATGAAGATATGCCAGGATTAGACCCTTCTGTAGTTATGCATCACCTAGTAGTCCATCCGGATGCTAAACCTATTAAACAAAAACTTAGAAAAATGCATCCTAAAGTGGCCTTACTAGTCAAAGGGGAATTAGAAAAACTCCTGAAGGTTATTTTTATACAAGCCATTGATTATGTTGAATGGATCTCGAATGTAGTTCCAGTAACTAAGAAAGAAGCTACCAAAGTTAGGGTTTGCACAGACTTTAGAGATATTAATGTTGCATGCCCTAAAGATGATTTTCCTCTTCCCAACATGGATCAGATCATTGATTTTACTGCTGGGAGTGGAATGATATCCTTAATGGATGGATTTTCTGGTTATAATCAGATCAGGATAGCTCCTGAAGATCAGGCTAAAACAACCTTTATTACCCCTTGGGGGACCTTTTGTTGGAAAGTGATGCCATTCGGTTTGAAGAATGTAGGTGCAACATATCAACGAGCCATGACTTATATCTTTCATGATATGATGCATGATATTCTACATGATTATGTAGATGATATTATAGCTCGTTCCATCAAAGAAGATGATCATTTAGATGACTTGAGAAAAGTATTTGATCGGTTAAGGGAATATCTTATCCGACTAAATCCAGCCAAATGTATATTCGGAGTTAAGTCCGATAAATTATTAGGGGTTATAGTTTCTTTACGTGGCATTGAAATTGACCCTCTCAAGATCATGGCTATCACTGATATGCCCGCACCCACAAATATATCTGAATTACGGAGTCTACAAGGTAAGCTTCAAGCTATTCGTCGCTTCATCGATAAGTTGGCGGACAAAACAGGACCCTTTCTTAAGCTTCTTAAGAAAGATGTCTCTTTTCATTGGGATGACGAATGTCAGGAAGCATTTGAACTCCTCAAACAATATCTCCTTAACCCACCTGTGCTTTCACCACCTAGATCTGATCGCCCATTTATCTTGTATATTTTTGCTTCAGATTTTGCCTTAGGAGCTATGTTAGCTCAACTTGACGATGAGAAAAGAGAGCATGCTAATTATTACATTAGCCAAACCTTAATCAGTTATGAAACCCACTACACAACATTAGAGAAGTTATGTCTAGCAGTCATATTTTCTACACAAAAACTATGCCATTATATGCTCAATCAAAAACGTATGTTATTGCTAAATTCGATCCTTTACGGTATCTCATGAGTCGACCGTACTTATCTGGTCGCACAACAAAGTGGGTTCTTGCGCTAAGCGAGTTTGAACTCATGTTTATAGGACAAAAGTCTGTTAAGGGTCAAATCATAGCAGATCAATTAGCTGTTGCACCCTTAGAGTCTACCCATCCCCTCATCATTGAGTTTCCTGATGAATGCCTTAAATTAGAGGCAGACCATCCAGAGCAATGGTCCCTATACTTTGACGGAGCCCGATGCATGAGTGGGGCTGGTGTAGGTATTATTTTAATATCTCCATAGAAACATCTTATACCTCTATCCTTTAAATTAACATTTGCTTGTACTAATAACACTGCTGAGTATGAGGCTCTAATCCTTGGATTACGAGCTGCCTTGGCACTAAAAATTAAAAATTTATTAGTTTTCGATGATTCTCAACTTGTCATAAATCAAATTAATGATGTTTATCAGACCAGAGATGATAAATTGCGTCCATATAAAGCATATGTCTTACAATTATTATCTTTATTTGATCAAGTTACCTTGGAAGCTATTCCTCGAACTAGCAATCGTGCGGTCGACGCTATGGCTGCAGTTGCATCTCTTTTGCCCTTGGAGTTAGATGACGAATATGCTACCATCATTATTCATCGACTCCAGGAACCCGCTTCAAATAAATCATGCTTAGAACCTTTGGATGTGTTTCTAATCAACGAAACTACTCCTGAACCTTGGTACACTGATATATTTAATTTTCTTCAAAATGGGACCTTCCCTGAAGGTTGTAATAGCAACCAGCACCGGTTATTACGTAGACGAGCAAGTCGCTTCGTAATTATTGGCAATACGTTGTATAGGAGATATTTTGAAGGCATCCTATTGAGATGTTTGAATTTAGAAGAATCTAGATCAGCTTTGAGTGAAGCCCATGATGGATCTTGTGGGGGACATTTTAGTGGTAGTGCCATTGCTAAGAAGCTCCTTAGGATAGGATATTTTTGGCCTACCATGGAGAATGATGCACATGATTACGTGTGCCATTGCGACAAGTTCCAGAAACATGTTGACCTTGTCCATGCGCCTGCACAAGAGCTACAGGCTATTTCATCTCCTTGGCCCTTTTCAAAATGGGGCTTAGACATCATTGGAAAAATCAACCCTGTGTCATCTGATGGACACAAATTCATCATAACCACCATCGAGTATTTCACGAAGTGGGTTGAAGCTATGCCCTTAGCTTCTTGCACTGGAACCCAAGTTTCCAAATTTATTTTTAATCAAATTATTTGTAGGTTCGGAATTCCTGCAAATCTCATCTCAGATAATGGAACTTGTTTCAAAAATAAAGATGTCAAGAAATTATGTCAAAAATATAAAATTCAACATCGTTGGTCCACTCCCTATTATCCTCAGGGTAATGGCCAAGCAGAAGCATCTAATAAAACATTAATCAAAATCCTCAAAATACTGGTCAATAAATCTGGTCGAGATTGGCACATCCAATTATATCCTGCTTTGTGGGCTTATCGAACTAGTGTTCGTACTCCCATGGGCACTTCACCTTTTGTTTTGGTTTATGGCGCTGAAGTAGTTTTTCCCTTTGAATTAGAAGTTCCTTCTTTGGCTCTGCTACTTCAAGATACTGAAGTAGGAGATGAATATCATGCTGGCAGATTTAGTCAGTTGGAACTCCTAGATGAGAAGTGCATCAATGCTTTGGAACATCTTCGAGCCTACCAAAACAAGCTCAAGCGAGCATACCTCAAGAAAGTTCATCATCGATCCTTTGAGATCGATGACCTTGTCTTAAAAGAAAATAAAAAAATACTAATGCAACTAAAGATCTTAAAGGTAAATTTGAACCTAACTGGCTTGGACCGTATATCATCACTGCTAAATTTGGATCGGGAGCATACCGATTATCTACCTTAGATGGTAAAGATCTTAAAGAACCTATGAACATTATGCATCTTAAACGCTATTATGCATAAAATCTGGTCATTTCATCATTGTATATATTGTTATTTTGCATGTTGTTTCATTTTAGTCATTCATATAAAAATTTCAAAAACAATCACATTGTGTATCTTCTCAATTCATCAATTAAAATCAAAATATAAAAACATCAAAATCATCAAAATCTTCAAAAACATCTTTTATTTTCGTACTTGTCAATTCTTGAAGTATTGCAGTCATATTTTTAGTTATTTTGGATAAATTAGTATTTATTTGGAATCCCGCACTTTCACACTCACATGCATAAATATCTTGATTTTATTTGGTATGATTATTAATCTCTCTTATATCAAAGTCCACAGTTGAATTAAATAAAGTTTTGAGCATAGAGAACTGATCTTGTTATTTACTTGAACCAAGCATATCTTTTCACATTAAAATGATTTCATTGCAAATTCGATATGATGCTACATAGTAGAAATGGTTTCTTGAGCGAAAAGTTTCCCCTGCTATCCTATCATGCACATGGTCTAGAATCTTTGAGAATTGACAAAAGGACAAGCTCACCCCTGCCCAGAATAAAAATCCCTTGCTCTACAGCCAATCCGAGCAAGTATCCCTAGTATAGGAAGAAAAAGAAAAGTCAAAGAAAATGAGAAAAAGAAAAATATTATTTTGTACCATCGCAGCAATATTTCAGCATTATCTCAGTTCCAAGCAAAAATACAAAAAAAAAAAGAGAAAAAGAAAAAGAAAAAGCAAAAAGCAATAAAATCCCTTTCCCTACCCTTTGAAAAAGAAAAGAAGGGTGAATGAGCTTGAATCCCTGGAATTCTCAATTATTCGAAAACTGTGAGGTAAGCCCCATAACAGGTGGTTTGTGCCCAACCCGCTTGGCCTTGGGTAATCCCTAGCATGGTGATATGTCTGTCACATTAGCGACCTTCTTTTGTACAGACCTATGTCTGCTTATGGATCAGCTAGCTCTTGATGACCCGACTTACATAGTAGTCTAGTACGGTTACATGCATATAAATCATGGTCAACGAACACTTATTTGGTTAATTCAAATTACTTGTATCAAATTATCTTGCTCAAAATTGGTAAATGAACAATACAATTGCACACACATTTGTATTTGAGAGATTTTGTATCATTATGATAAATCAAGATCGGCAATGAACTCACATATGCACATGAGGGTTCCTTATAAATCTACATTTTGTCTTTGAGATAATTTAAAATATTTCTGCAACTCTTTTTGGAATAATTTCATCTTCTTATTTAAGAACATCTGTTTAGTATAAAAACAATTACATACATTGTTTTCAAAAATCCAAAAATTCTTTCAAACAACATATTCAACAATCTAGCAATAAAGTCACGTTTATATATTTTTTCTGTTTATCTCAAAATCAAAAATCAAATTATGCAATAAAATTACTTTTTTGGATTTCACGATGATGGTATAAGTCTATACCTATAATTCTATGCCTAGCGCAAACCATTGTTCTAATTTTATTTCCCATTCATTATTATTTATAAAAACATATGGCTTATATCATTATGTTACACAATTGTGCTTTAAAAAGAATGAACACTTTTTCTATTTCATTTCATTATGTCAACATTCCATTTTGCAATGATGGTATAATTCCTAAGGAATTATTCAAAATTTTATCACACTTAGGAATTTTATGCCTAGCAAAAAAATCATATTTTTAATATTTCATGCATAATATTTTCATGGAAATCTGAAAACAAATCATCACCATCATCATTTTTCATCATCACAACACAAAGCCTTAAGACAGTCTCTTAAGCACTCTTTTACTTTTAGCAATATTTCTATACTGGGATTAGCTTGATGACCTAGCGAGCGGTGACTCCATGAAATGGTCTATAACAACGACAATGTCCTTTGAAATTATTGTTAGAAGTCTCTTTATTTTTCATCAAATCACACCATACACAACCAATTTGTTTACATCAGATTATTTCATTTAAATTTTACAGCATGACATAAAATTATAATATTTCCAAACGACATAATTACATGAATAATCAACCAAACAAATCCAAAATTAAAGCATCATACAACATATACACAAGTCATATCATCAAAAAGACCATATATATATATCAACAAATTATGTACATCATATCAAAACTGGATTGGTATGCCACAATCAATACCCTGGCATACTCAATCCTCTCAAAAAATAATAATAATATATACAATCTCTATGCAGTGAGCGGCTAGTCTCGAGAAGCCCTCGAGCTCTCAGCCTCATCTCCTCTCCCACCCTGAGGTGGAGGAGGTGGTCCCATAGAGGTCCATGCTGTGTCTCGGGTCCTCACCGTCGATCGTGAGGATGTCCTCGATGATCCCATCCTGATCGGCTCCGCAATGTCGGCTGGTAGCTGTAACCTCTGGCCCTCTAGAACCAGCTGGAAGTATACTCCTTGATAGAATGTGGTCTGAGCCATAGACCATGCCAACTCCTGCATGCTCGCCCCTCCGCTCCGAGCCCTGAGCCATGTAGCCTCATCCTATAGTGTCTGCACCTGAGCCCGAAGGTGGGCAACCTCAGCCCGGAGAGCCACCATCTCGTTGCTCTCCCCCACCTCGACACCCTTGCCCTTATCGGGCGATGGTGGCCTCTCCCCCTACTGAGAAGGGAATCCCTCCTCCCTCCTCCCTATCCACTATGGTCTCTACGGAGCCTGTGGCATCCTCTAGCATCTCTCCTATGGAGACCGTCACTGCTCTCTCCCTCCATGACCCCATGCTACCTCAATGGTAGCCTGGCACCGCCTCCCCATCCATCGCACAACCACGTGCATCGGACCCTATGCCCTCATCATCCGAGGAGGGTGGATGCCTACGTACCAGGCATCGTATCCATCAATGACCCCAACATCATCCCCATCCACTGGCTGGATGGGGGCATCATCCATGTCCTGGCTCTAGAATCGTTGCATATCCGGAGCCCCGCTCAGTGTGGTATTATCCCGGATAGTCTAGGAGTACTCATAGTCCCTGAGAGATGGGATCCCCTGTGTAGACCGAACTATCACAAAACTCGGTCATAGCGGTGGAGCTCTACCTCTCCCCACTCCATCCTCAGCCAAGACTCGCCTGATGTGAGCCAACTCCTATCCATCCTCTCCCCACCCTGGATGCTCTCTCCATGGCCTCCAGGTGATCTGGTCTAGGATGAGGTCATCTAGTAACCTCCGAGACATCGACAGATCTATCCATCATTGTGACCCTCTCTAGAGCCACCAATAGAAAACCCAGGGTCTCTCTCGATCAACCCCTATCAGTGGGAGTCCTACCGGCCTCCGCACCGTGATGTGCTCCCAACACCAAACCTGTAGTAGCGATGTCAAAACCAGACATCGGCCTCCCTTGTATACGACCCCATGCAGGATCCTATACAAGCGGCATAGTACAAAGCTGCCCCATGCAAATCTGTACCCGTGGTCTCTCATGTCGTAGACCACATCTAAAAGGAGCCATGGTAATCTGCACCCGCTCTGGTGGCATAGCAGTAGGCCACCCACTACCCCTACCAAAACTTGAGTCAACCTAGATGCCCTAGGCATCTGCCTCAGAGACTCGATGTTCACTCCGCCCTTCTCTAGGGTGAAGCTCGGGTCTCCGCACAACCTCATCATAGCCTGGCCCTGATTGGCCGTAGGAGTCATAAACCATCCTTGTATGGGGATCCTCAAGATCCTCCATACATCCTCTAGAGTGGGAGCCATCTCCCCTATCGGTAACCGGAAGCAGGATGACCCCGGATACCACCTCTCTGCTAGGGCTGTCAGTAGCCCCATGTCTATCGATATTTGTGGCATCTCTGCCACATGTTGTAGTCCGACCTGTGCTAGTTGGTCTCGCTCTACCTGATTGAGCATGGCCACGTCATCCCTCAGCCCCTCGTATTTCCATTCTCGACTCTTTAGTAATCCCCTCTACAAAATAAATAATAAAACAACAAAATTCATTAATAAAACAATTATTACAATCAATTAAATGCAATTCAAACAAGCTTAATTTCATAAAAATGATGATATCGTCCACCATTGGATGATATCATCCTAAATTAGGTCAAATCATCCTTTGTAGGATGAAATCATCTCCGATTTCTCAACTTGGGGATCGCCCCTTGTTGGACGGGATCGCCCCTATTTCGTCGATTTCGCCCTCAGACGAAATCGGGATGATTTCGATGAAATTGGGACGATTTCATCCCGACGTCGTCGACGGCCTAAAAATGGCCGCGATGCCCCAAAACTGTCAAAATTTAAATTGCAAATTACACAAATCAAATTAAAAACATAATTCACTAAGTTTAGATCCTTACCCGTAGCCCGCATCGGACCTCTGTTGATCTGTGCGTTGTTTCGACCATTTTGTCTGCAGAGCTCTAAAAATAATGAAAATGAACAGTAAAAATGAATTAGGGTTTTACCCTATTTTTCTTAATTTTATTTAAAAACAACATTTTTAAAATTTTGCTTTTTCACGCTTTTACCTCAAACGTTCGATTTGGGTAAAAACACGGAGGGGGCACCATAGTAAGCAGTCGTACGATTCGACCTAGAATCGTCGTCTAAAAAATTGAGTAAATTTTTGCTTTCTCATAAAACGGGAAGAACTCGTCTTTAACGCATTTTCTTCGAAAAATTTGCTAAAGAGGGGGCAAAATGTAGCACCCTAAAATTGGCGCAGTTAAACCTTAGTAAAAAGATAAAATTTGAATTTTAACTCCAAACCACCCGTTAACCGCCCGTTACCCGCTCCCCTCATTTTTCGTACCATTTTTAGGAGTTGTTTTGACCGTTGGACGATATCATCGACGATCAGACGAAATCATCCCAGATCTGATGAATTCATCTGGAACAGAACGTCCAGACGATTTCATCCCAAAACCAAATTTTCATAATTAGTTTCTGTTTCAACAGCTTCTCTAACTTGGGCAGAAAGCGTGTCTGCATGGTTAGAGTCTCCCCATTGGAGATCTCCCAAATTGGGGTGATCTCCAACCTCCTAACCTCTCCCTAAATCCTATATAAACTTAGGATTTTCCTTGACTTCCCCCTGGCTGATTTTCCCTGCAACTTTAGTTTCTTGTGCATTAGAACACCTTCGCACCATTGTTTGCATTGTGTATTTCAAGTTTTCTTGCAGGAATTTTACTGTTTTTCAGTTGGAGCAAGCTCGGATCGTCGTTGGCGATTCCAGATGATTTTGGATGATCCTATCGTAGATCGGCGATGATCTCATACGATTGGAGGTGATCTCGACTGTAGTCCAGATTGGGGGCAATCAGAGCCTAGAGTTTGCATTTTTTTATCTTCTCTCTTCATTTCCTTATGCATTAACTTAGTTTATTCTATTTCTGCATTCTGGAGTTCACCTCATTTAGCATAGATGCATGATAAAGTTAAAATAAATTATTAAATTAATGCATTTCCTTTAATCGTTATCTGGATCTATCATTTAGGCAGGTTTACTATTATTTCTATCATTTCCCCTTGCTTTTGCAGTTGCATTTTTGGTCTTTGGTATCTGTTTTTGTGATTGCAGGTTTCTGACGAATTCGTCTGACGAATTCGTCAGGTCGACGATGATCTCGTCTGATCTCAGATGACCGACTATGATCTGAGATGATTCTGTGCAATTGCAGATGATTATGTAAGATTTGAGATGATCTGGACTTCTACAAACCTCAGAATCTTCATCAGACATCCGAAATCAGGTACATTCTATCTTATTTAGCACACTTTCTGTGTTTAGCACTTATTCATGTTTTTTGTATCCATATAAATCAGCATTGGCATATAGAATAGCTTAGATTCATCTTGGCCAAACCTAGGAATTGAATGATTGAATATAAAAATGAACACATCAAACCCATTCTCAACCTAGGCGTGGAAACTGCCACTCAAAGTTTCCTGGTGAACCCACCATCCATCAAAAATTCACCCTTATACCCCTCCCCCGAGAGGCGCGACCTTCAAAGGGCCTCTCAGTCCGAGGTATTGTCCCATCCTTCTCGCATCCCCCTTTCGGGCGCGGATCCTATAGCCTGAAGGTAAGGATGCAAAAAATTTGGAGCGATACGGTATTTTTTGGAGCCTATTTTATTATATTCCATGATATTTTGAGCTCTATGCAATGGTGACATCAATTAATAGACTTATTACAATTTTCCTTAGGGTTTTTAGTGTAAAATGGATAAAATTATAGCTATTGGTAAGTTCAAATCATGAGATTAATCAAAAATGAGAATTTGGGTTTCACCTTCAACAATGAATCAAAATGTCTCAATGATCATGAACTTAGTAAGAGAAGGAAAGAAGTTTTTGGATTCTTTTTTATGTTAGTGGAACTAGATGTACTTTTTCATATTAGAAAGGAAATTGATCCTACTAAGGTATGATATACTTTGAAATATATCTATGGAAAAGTAAGTGCTAGTGAAATTAATAGAATAGAGATAGAGTTATCCAATTTTAAAATTTTAAATTTTAGTAATGTTGAAGATTTATATATCTCACTCTAAAGCTCTAAAATTGATATAGGTATGACAGGATATAAGGTAAAGAGTGATGAAGAGTATGTTAAATATATTACTTTCAATATTTCTTCTCCCTTTTATATTATTTTCTTATTCTTTATGTGAATGTTATGACTATCAAAGAACCACAACCCATCTCTCTTGAAGGACTTTTTAAGCTTCTAATTCATTATGATATTGCAATGAAGAATTGTAAAGCTCTTTATCATATACAAGCTCATCCAAAAGACTTTAAATCAATGGAATATAAGGCTCAATTACCTAAGTGAAAGTCTAAGGTTTCAAATAAGTCAAATACTTTCAAGTATTGTAAAAGGGATAGACACTCCATCAAAAATTATATTACAAAGCTAATGAATATTGAGATAATTATTTAGGGCTGGACACAAGTTTTCTAATTATGAGGATGAGTATGAAGAAGGTATAGTGGAGGTCCCAATAAAGCATTTATTATAGGGGGAACATGTTAACCCTAATGCCTTCTCTTCTTAATCCCCTTAGCTTAGATTATGAGGGGGTTGAATATGTGTAATCTGATATTGTTTAGGCTAAGGCCAAAAGTGTTAAGAAGTTATTATGGGTAAAATTATAAGCCTATGGGAATACGATTTTGCAAGCTTGCATGCGTTCAAAATTTATGTAAAACTACAAGCATGTTCATATAAGAATAAGGGCCCCTTTCATATTTCACACATTGGTTATTCCACCTTTATCGATAACCTTGCTTAAAGGGTAACTTATTATTATTTTATTGTAAGGTTAAACTCAAGGTTAAGTTAATATCAACTTGAGTTTAACTTGTCATTAGATTTTTGGTATCACTATAAATACTCCTAAATGAGGATCAATTTGTTTCATAAGTATGAATAAAATGTGATATATCAGGGTACCCATGCACATCCACCTTATGCTTCATATTGGTATCATCCTTCATCTCTTTGCTTTATTTATTATTGGTATCTTTTAATTGCTTCCACTTATTTCTACATATTATTATGTGCATGTTTGAAAATACTTTTTTTAAAATATTGTGAATTAGAATTGGCCTTAACAATAAGTCATATTACACTTTTAACACACCCTTTTAATTTGAATTGATAGACCAAGGATATAATGAATTAGTTAAAATGACATATTTCTCCAATAATAGATATGCTAGTGGGCCTCTATATTTGATGAAGTATTAGTCAAGTCCCCTCATCATCTAGAAATATACTAAGATTCCTCTACATAAGAATATTGAACAAGAACATAAAGTAAACTAGTATGCTCTAAAGTCTAGATTTTGCCAAATAGCCTTACCTACTTAGCTTAATAGAGCTCCTTCCCAACTAGAAATTTTTCATTGCACCCTTTCCACCATCGACTCCCATAAATATTCCTTGCACCTCCCTTTAAAAAGAGGAATCCCAAGGTAAGTTGATGGAAACTCTACTATCTCATAGTCCAGCTCTACCTCTATTATTATTTGCCTAAGAATCATGGAATTCAAGAAGAATATTTTACTCTTCAAGAATTTAATGGTCTTACCCACTACCTCTTCATACCAAATGAGTATTTCTTTGATTTCTCGCTCCTGAGGAATTGAAGTGAGTAATGAGAGAAGAGTATTGTTTGTAAATTGATGATGGGAGATCATTTCCATGCTTAGGGTTGGTTTGATACCAACCATAGAGGAGGAGGTCTTAAGGGACCTACCTAATGCTTCTACCATGAGAATAAATAGATAATGGGAGAGTGGGTCTCCCTAATGAATACCACAACAACTACAAAAGTAACCAACAGGGGAGCCATTGACAAGCACTAAACATCTAGTCGATGAAACAGGGGAGCCATTGACAAGCACTAAACATCTAGTCGATGAAATACATGTTTTGATAATAAATATCCATATCTTATCAAAGCTAAAATTTTGGAGGATCTTACAGAGAAAGTCCCACAAGACCTTGTCATAGGCCTTGTTCATATCCAATTTTAGAAAATCTCTCACTCAGCCACTTTTATCCACTAAACGTATGAGTTCATGAACTGAAATAACTCCACATAGGATCTAAAAATCCAAAATAAAACCACTTTGAGAAGAATCAATCATATGAGACAATAGAGCTTTAATACTATTAACCAAAGCTTTAGTGAAAATTTTAAATATAGTATTGTAAAGGCTAATGAGGTGAAAGTATTTTAAATCAATGGCACTAGTTGATTTTGGAATTAGATCCACTAAAGTAGAATTTAAAGCTCCAAGGAAAACTCCAATGGATTGAACTTCACGTAGAGCTTCATCGATCACCCTGCCAAGGATATGTCAAAATATCTATAAAAGGGTTGAGGGGAAGCCATTAAATCTAGGGGCCTTTTGTCCTTCCATGGAAAAGAGTGTTTTCTTAATTTTATCATCATTAAGAAAATTGTGGAGATTATCATTTATTTCTTTCATCACCAAGTGAGGAATGTTCTAAAGTAGTTTTATTCTGCAAAAGAACTTCTTGCACTCATCTCGCCAAGGAGATATTGAAATAAGGAGATAGCCTCTACCATAATTTCTTGGATATCCCTTTTTTTAGAATTATATTTTTTACAAACCTCTCTAATCTGGTTATGGATTTTGTGGTAAAGAGTTGAAGAATGAAAAAAAACTATGTTTCTATCTCCATATTTGAGCCAAAGAGCTCTAGAATTTTATCACCAAAAAACCTCCTCACTGCTCAGAATATTATGAAGCTTAGCCAAGATTCTTCTCTCCTTAAATCTATTATTCTCTCTTATTGTTCAATTGGTACAAAGGAGAGTTGAATTATCCTACCAGAATCTAAGCCTCATTCTTAAAATCTTCTCTCATTGAAATTGGAACAAAGATAAATTTTGTTTGTTCTAGAGTTAGAGGCATAAATGTTGGTTAAAATCTATTTTTGACCTAAAGACTTGCAACAAAACATGTTAATAATTCTATTTTTTACCAAAAGGGATGAGCCAATGATTTTATTGGGGTTCCATAAACATAGGATACCCCTTGAGGCACTTTGTGTCAAATCGGCCACAAAGTCAACCTCCTTCCAAACGACCTTTCTTACCTCATATACCTTGCTTCTATACATCTTTGTCTCTTGCAAAAGAATTGAATTATATCTGGCCAAAACTCATTTCTCAAAGAAGATGGAACCCTTTATTTTGAGGTCCCATTCAAACCTCTAATATTCCATGATAGGAACCTCATTTACAAATTTTGTGAAATTTTTTACCCCCATTGCCCTATGAGTTATGAAAAAATATTTCAATCCTGAGTTGTTTTACCCCTATTTCTTTGACATTTTTAAATTTTAATAGGGTCTAAGATCCATTCATCACATTTATATTCATATCTTTGGATCGACCTACTTTGTTGGGAGGTCAACCAACCTTGCGCTCCATTCCAACACCAATCCTTTTTTTGTGGATTCTAGTATTTGAAGGGGACTCAAGAATCAGAGACTAGGCTAATCCCTTAATTAGAGAAAGAGGTTAAGTAATTTTTTCTTCCAGGTTTACATCTTCTAGAAAGCGAGAGTCATAACCCAAATAATCAAGCAAATTTTTTAGCCTAACAACCATACCAAAAGGTCCTAAAATGTTGGAATATGTAATGCAACATTGTCTAAATTATTCTTAGACTAAAATATAAAGTCTAAAGAATAATATTTGAATTAGAAAATAATTCTATTTTATGTAAAAATATTCCCACCCAATTAATAAATAAAATAAGGGTGCTAGGAATATTTAATTTGTGGGAAAAAGTTATAGCAAATATTAAAAAGTAACCAATCACTTTTTAATATTTGATAGATGCCACTTGTCACATATCTCAAGATAATATTGTGATAAAAATTTTCACACATATCAAGATAATATTGTGATAATATTAGGGAAATTTTAGGGTTGTAGTAGAAAAACTTCTCTTTAAATAGGGGTATTGTTTACTACATCTTGTCATATCATGTTGATGCATATTGTTGCATAACATTGAAGCATTCTTGTATTGTTGAATCATTGAGTAATATAGTGACCTTCATAGTGGATGTTTCCCTTCTTCATTTGAAGTAGGGTTTTACCACTTAATATTGGTGTTGTGGTTTTTCCTCTTTTATGTGTGATTGATCTTGTGGAGCATTCTTCGATATTGGGGAGACTTTGATTGTCTCACATTTTGTATCAGAGCGATTGCGATCTCCATCAAGTGTCTTCAATATTTTGAGGTGAAAAACCCATTAAGGTATATATATATATATATATATATATATATATATATATATATATATATATATATATATATATATATATATATATATATATATTGTTTTAATGCATGCATTTGATATTTGGGTAAACTTATTTTGCAAATCTACCATTAGGGTTTATAGATTTATTATTATTTTTTATCTAGTTGTTAGATATTTTGCAAATGGTGTTTTCATTTTAAATCTATAAATTTTTGGCATTGAGCTTTTGTTAGAAGGTTTTTGGAGCCAAACAGACCCCATGGTTGCGTCCGGAAGACCCAAAAACCCTATTTCCATATATTATTTGCCCTATTTTGGTGAAAAATAAATCTGAGGTAAAAAAAAATTATTTGGGGGCCAAATGGCCCCCCACCCATTTTGTTGTACAGTCTGAATTTTTATTATTATTCTATTTTTTAATAAAAAAAACATTCATTTAATAAAAAAACATAGTCATTTAATAAAAAACAATCATTTTTTTTATTATTCTATTTATAAAAAAAACAGTCATTTAATAAAAAAATAGTCATTTTTTATTATTTTGTTTTTAATAAAAAAAAAATAGTCATTTATTATTCTGTTTTTTAATAAAAAAATAGTCATTTATTTTATTTTAAGACCTAATAGTCATTTTTTTTGCATAAATTGAAATGCATTTTTTATTATTGTATAATGCAACTAAAATCCTTTTATGCAATTTTTGGCAAATTTTTAGTCAAATTGTCAAATAATTTAGACCTTATAGTCATTTTTTCTCACATTAACAATGGTTGTTTGTGAGTTTGCTTGTTTTGCAAGGTTATCCAAGTATGTTTTGGTGTATACAAGGCAATTTTGGATCAACTTTTTCACTCTCTTCCTCTATTTTTATTAATTTCTTCTAATCTCTCTCAAGCATTTGCTTGAAGCATAATGTAAATTAATGTAACTTGTATCTCTGATAATGAAAGTAAAAGAGAATGAAAGTGTGAGAGAGAAAGAGAGAGAGTGTGTGTATTTGTGTTTTTGTCTATTTTGCATCTCAACTAATCTAACTACTAACTTACTAACTTGCTACTAAACAATCTACTAACCAACTAACTTGCAATTTACTAATTTTCATATTAATCGAGAAGGTTAAAAATGAATCAACTTACTAACCACAACTTTAGTATTTTATTAAAATTTACTTAATCTTGCAACAAAATTTATATTTGCTAAACACCTATTCAATCCAAAAGAATCCGCTCTATCGGTAGTAAGTCATTTTTGGGTCCTCGTACCCATACCCTTTTGGGTAGATTGGTTGACCTTGGGTGAGATGAATTGGCAATTCATTAGGCTATAGCAAAACCTTAAAATAAACACTAACTTACTAACTTATTGACTATCTAACATTTAACAAATGTTTTATGGTTCAATTCAAGTTAGTTTATTTTGTTGCAAGATGATTGTTTGGTTGTAAGTTGATCTTGGTTTATTTCCTTTATTCAATTGCAATATGGTTCTAGTTTTTTATTGCAATATGATTATAGTAGTTCATTATGATGTTTATTATCTTTCATGATGATGCTTATCTCTCTTGATGATGCTTAATTTTGATTATCTTTCATGATGTTTATCTTTCATGATGATTATTTTTTATGATTGAAAATTAGATTACTTGAAATTTATGTTTTTTTTTATATATATGCAAGTATGTTTATCTACTTTCTTATTGCATCATTTATTTCCTTTGTCAATGCATCTTATGTTTTGATTATGTTCACTTTCTAGAATGGCTGATCATGAAATCTCCTTCACACCTAAGCACATCCTTGATGGATCAAATTTTGGAATATGGGAACCAAGGATGAGGGCTGAATTTAAAGCAAGAAAGTTATGGCCCATTATGAATGGAGATGAAGCAATCCCAACCCAGGCAAGGGCACTTGACACATACAACAACAAGAGTCACCTTGCACTTTCCATGATTATCAATAGTGTGAGTAATGATATATTTCTCACTATAATCCATTGTGAGAATGCTAAATATGCATGGGATTTTCTAAGAAAAGTCCATATAGGGTCCAAAACATCAAGGAAATTCACTTTATTATCCAAAATTCTTAGCACTATGCAAGGTGAAGAAGAAAGTGCCTTGATCTTCCTCTCAAATATAAAAGACATGAGAACTCAACTATTGGCTTGTAATTGTGATTGGATAAGTGAGAAGCTCTTAAGATTTACCATTTTGAGGAACTTGTCAAGCAAGTTCAAGAATTTTGTCACCATTATTGAGACTAGGCTAGAGCAAGAAGAGGATGGCATTCCGCTCAACATTCTTTCACAATTATTGATTCAATATGAAGAGTCTCTTAATAGAGATAAAATGAATGGTCAAAATTTCAAGGAGAAGAATTTTGCCTTGAGTGCCACTAAGGCTTCCTTCAAGAAGAAATACAAGGGAAGGAAAATCAAAATTTCCAACCGAACAAGCCTAGAGTTGATTTCACTTGCAACTTTTGTGGCAAGAAAGGCCACAAGGAACAAAATTTTTTCAAGAAGAAGAATATTGCAGAAAAGGAAGAGCAAGAAAAGGCTAAGGTACAAGGACCTAAGAAATGGTTTGGCAAGGGAAAGAAAAAGAACAACAATGTAAAGCAAAATTCTAATAAAAATGACTTTGTTTGTGCCCTCTACTTCATTGACTCATCTACTTATAATGAATGGGTGTTAGATTTTAGATGCACTAACCATACGTTTTTTGATAAGGATAAGTTTGTGGACTTTCATAAGCACTCTTCACATTTAGTTGTCATTGGTGATAATACTAGACTTCAAGTAGAAGGTGTTGGCAATGTTGTAATTGAAGGGAAAATACTTGATAATGTCCTATATGTGCCTAACCTTAGGAGAAATTTAATTTCAGTTTTGCAAGTTGCTAGAAGTGGTCACACTATTGAGTTCAATGCAACTTCATGGAGCATTAGGAAAGGCATGCTACTAATCATTACATGTTATGTGAAGAATACTATTTATGTGTTAGGTGATGCTCCTCCTAAATTGTGTTTAGAAACTAATGTTTCTCCTAGTAGCAAGCTTTGGCACTTAATATTAGGCCATACAAACTATCAAAATATTAAAATGATGAAATCCAAAAATTTTGTTTAAGGCTTGCCTAACATTTCACCTATTCATGGTTTGTGTGAAACATGCATCTTAGGAAAGATGAGCAAACAAAAGTTTGCAAAGGACAAGTAAACAAGAGCCACACAAATTACTCAACTCATTCATACAAATATTATGGGTCCATTACATGTTAGATCACTTGGTGGTGCATCCCATATTATCACCTTTATAGATGATTATTCAAGAATTATCTTTGGGTATCTACTTAAGAATAAATCAGATTGTTTTTAGACATTCAAGGAGTTCAAAGCTTTGGTAGAAAATCAAACAAGAGAAAATATCAAAATGATTAGAAGTGACAATGGAGGGGAGTACAATAGCAATTATTTCAATTATTTGTGTTCTTATCATGGTATCAAAAGGTAGTTTACTTGTCCATACACTCCTAAAAAAAATGG
Organism: Wollemia nobilis; assembly: GCA_028583015.1. Lineage (NCBI taxonomy): Eukaryota > Viridiplantae > Streptophyta > Pinopsida > Araucariales > Araucariaceae > Wollemia > Wollemia nobilis. Next base: position 142,051 of record JAQPPZ010002660.1, read on the forward strand.
TGTTGCAGAGAGGAAAAATAGGACAATCATGGAGATGGTAAGATGCATGCTTGGTGACCACTTACCTCAATTTATTTGGGGTGAAGTAGCAAGTACAACAATCTACATTCTTAACAAGTGTCCTTCAAAATTAGTTGAGGGGAAGACTCCTTATGAGGTTTGGAATGGTAAGAATCCGAATTTTTCACACTTAAGAGTGTTTGGATGTGATGCATTTTCATATATTCCTTCAAAAAAGAGGAAGAAATTGGACAAAAAGTCTCAAAAATGCATCTTTGTTGGATATGATGCAAAACATAGGGGCTACAGGTTATACTCACCTTCTTCACGCATTGTATTTATTTCAAGAGATGTAAAATTCAATGAAGACCTTCTTGAGTTAGAAAATGGTGGGCCTTGTGTCAAAGGGACCAAGTGGTTGGATCATTCTAGGTGTCCTAAAGAGCAAATTTCAGTTAGCCAAAGGATAACTAGAAGTATGACCCTTAACATGTCTCTTCTAGCTGATAGAGAATGATCATGAGCCTAATTATTACCAATAAGCTTCACAACACTCTTGTTGGGTTGATTCCATGAAGGTTGAGATGGATTCTCTTCTAAAGAATAAAACTTGGGATCTAGTGCCTTATCCTAATAAGAGAAATGTTATTGGAAACAATTGGGTCTATAGAATCAAGTACAATTCTAATGGAGAGATAGAAAATTATAAGGCTAGATTGGTTGCTAAGGGTTATGCTAAAAAACATGGCATTGACTATGATGAAACCTTTGCACCAGTTGCCAAAATGCCCACCATTCGGCTTCTCATTGCTATTGTTGTTGCTCAAGGTTGGTAGATTTTTTAGCTTGATATGAAAAATGCCTTTCTAAATGGTGATTTGGATGTGGATATCTACATGAGTCAAACACAATTATTTGTTGTACAAGGTAAGAAAACACTTGTGTGTAAACTAAATAAAACCTTGTACGGTCTAAAGCAAGCACCTAGAGCATGGTACATGAAGATTTCAGGTTACTTCTTGTCTCTTGGTTTTGATAAATGCTATTCAGATACAGATCTCTATGTGCTTAGGAAGGATAACTTGGTCATTTTAATTACTCTATTTTTTTATGACCTTGTTATGACTAGAAATTAGAATGAGGTCATTTTTTATTTCATATCCAAATTAAAGTCATAGTATGAAATGACTGACCTTGGTATTCTACACTACTATCTTGGCATGCAAGTTTATCAGCATGAGGATTGTACCTTTTTGAGTCAATCCAAGTATATTGAATATCTTATTAAGAGGTTTGATTTGGAGGATGGCAATCCTAATTCCATTCCTATTTCTACAGGGGTTAAGTTGGAAGTAAGTATAGAATCTCAGTTGGTTGATGCTACATTGTATAGGTAGCTCATTGGTAGTCTTCTTTATGTTACCATAATAAGGCCAGGTATTGCTTTTGCAGTTGGTATGATGGCTAGGTTCATGCAGAAAACTTATATTAAGAACTTACAAGCTACCAAGAAGATTTTGAAGTACCTTTTAGGTACTAGAGATTGGCACTCAAGTATTCTAGGCTTCCTTCCTTTGCTCTTTTTGGCTATGCTGATTCTAATTTTGGAGGGGATAGAATAGACAAAAAGTATACCATAGCATATGTTTTTAGTATTGGATCTGCAGCTATCTCTTGGTCTTCCAAGAAGCAAGATACAATTGCTCTTTCTACAATGGAAGTGAAGTATAAGGCTACGACAACAACTGCACAAGAAGTGGTTTGGCTTCGTACCCTCATGAAGGAAATTGGATTTGAGCAATTTGGTCCTTCATGTTTCTTCTTCGATAATCAATAAGCTATTTCCTTGGCTAAAAATCTTATAATGCATCAAAGGAAAAAGCATGTTGAAATCCAAGCCCACTTTATCAGAGAGAAGGTATTGGATGGGACTATTCAGTTGGATTATTGCCCATCATCTTCTAATTCTACTGATCTGTTCATCCAACCTCTTCCCAAGGAGCAGTTTTGTAAGCTGAGGGACTCACTTGGTTTGGTGAAATTATCCTCAAGGGGGAATGAAGTGTAGTTACACTTGTGTGATGGCAAATTCATCCTTATGAGGTGTTTTGTGCTATATATATATGAGTTGATCTTTGGTGGTATAATTGCTTTTTGCATCTCTTTTGAACATGGTACTTTATTGTTTGCCTTGTGCAACTTTTGTACATGTTACTTTGTAGATGGCATTGTGCAATTATGGTATATGATGCAATTGCTTTATGCGACTCTTTTACATGGTACTTTCTTGTTGCCTTGTGTAACTTTGTACATGTTTTTATGTAGTTGGCATTATGCAATTGGTTTATCATGGTACTTTCTTGTTATCATTTATGCTACTTTTGTACATGATATTTTATGGTTGGCTTTATGCAACCGGTGTGCACACTTTATTATTTTCATATACCTTATGCAACTATTGTACATGGTAATTTTTTGTTAGCCTTGTGCTACTTTTGTACATGGTACTTTAGATTATGCATTATCATGGTACTCCTTATTTGCTTTATGCAACTTTGTACATGATATTTTTTTGATCAACTATATAACATGTGTGTATCGCTCCAATTTTTTTGCATCCTTACCCTCAGGCTATACGATCCATGCCCAGAAGGGGGATGCGAGAAGGATGGGACAATACCTCTGACTGAGAGGCCCTTTGAAGGTCCCGCCTCTCGGGGGAGGAGTATAAGGGTGAATTTTCGACGGATGGTGGGTTCACTAGGAAACTTTTGAGTGGCAGTTTCCATGCCTAGGTTGATAGTGGGTTTGATGTGTTCATTTTTATATTCAATCATTCAACTCCTAGGTTTGGCCAAGATGAATCTAAACTATTCTATCTACTAATGATAATGTAAATGGATACAAAAAATAGGAATGAATGCTAATAACAGAGGATATGCTAATTAGAATGTGTCATACCTAATTTCGGATGTTTGATGAAGATTCTGAGATTTTTAGCAGTCCAGATCACCTCAGTTTGTACGTAATCGTCTGATATCAGACAGGATCATATGATATATGATGAATTCATTAGACGAATTTTTTAGAAACCTGCAATCACAAAAATAGATGCGAAATACCAAATATGCAAGTGCAGAAGCAAAGGAAAATGGTAGAAATAACAACAAACATGCCTAAATAATGGATTCTAATAACAAATAAGGAAATGCAGTAGATTTAATGATTGATTTTAACCTTACCATATGATTATGCTAGATGAGGTGAACTCCAAGATGCAAAAAACATAATAATTCAATACAATGTAGAAATACAATATGAAAAATGCAGAGAAAGCTAAGGGAATGCAAACTCTGGACTCGGATTGCCCCCAATATGGACTACAGTCAGGATCACCTCCAATCGTACGAGATAATCCGTAATTGTTTGAGATCATTTGCACTGATCCGAGCTATCTTTGACTGCAAAAAATTAGAGTTCCTGCAAGAAAATGCAAAATATAGAACACATACAGTAGTGCGAGGGAATTAGAAGTTAAATCTATCAGCTAAGGGGTTTAGGGAAATCAGAATCAAGGGGGTCATGTAGGGTCAGGGGGTAAATGAGAAAATCCTAGTTTATATAGGCTTAGGAAGAGGTTTAAGAGGTTGAGGATCATCCCAATCTGGGAGATCTCCAACAGGGCAATCTCCAACTGTGCAGACGCGCTTCTACCCAAGTTGGAGAGGCTGTTGAAACAGAAGCTAATTATGAAAATTTGGTTTTGGGACAAAATCGTCTGGACATTCTGTCCATGACGATTTCATCAGATCTGGGCTGATCTCATATAATCTGTGACGATATCGTCCAACGGTCAAACAAAATCCTAAAAATGGCACGAAAAACAAGGAAACGGGCAGCAGGCAATTTTGGAGCGGTTTTGGGGTTAAAATTAAATTTTTTATCTTTTATCTTTTACTAAGGTTTTTAATCATGCCAATTTTAGGGTGCTACAATGTGACTATAAGTATGGCTTGGCATCTTTTTGTGATGACTTATAGTTCACTATTTGTTATATCAGTTTTTTTATCATCTTTGGATATTCATATATGCTATGGTGAATATATTTATGATGATGTATCTAACTGATATTATATTGAGCTACTTGTAGCTTGCAGGTACTTCCATTTGGGGTTTTGCAAGCTTATTGAAGACACCCTTGTGATGTTTTCTTCTTGTCATTTGCAACCACTTGTGGTTGATGGATGGCTTTGTAAGCTACTTGTATTTGAAGCTACTCTGTTGGGGGCTTGCAGTCTCATTTTGGCTCATTTTGTATTGGTGCCTTATTGTAGACCATTCTTGGTCATAGAAGCTCATTGTAACTATATTACTCATTTGATTCTAATTCCCATTTGTATATTTAGGGGGAGAATGTTTCTTTGTTTCATAATTCCTTTCCCCAATATTGCATTAAGAGGGAGTGTTGGAATATGTAATGCAACTTTGTGTAAATTATTCTTAGACTAAAATATAAAGTATAAAAAATAACATTTGAATAAGAAAATAATTCTATTTTATGTAAAAATATTCCCACCCAATTAATAAATAAAATAAGGGTGCTAGGAATATTTAATTTGTGGGAAAAAGTTATTTCCCCTTTTCTAGCAAATATTAAAAAGTAACCAATCACTTTTTAATATTTGATAGATGCCACTTGTCACACATCTCAAGATAATATTGTGATAAGATTTTTCACACATCTCAACATAATATTGTGATAATATTTGTCACACATCTCAAGATAAGATTGTGATAATATTAGGGTAATTTTAGGGTTGTAATAGAAAATTGTCTCTTTAAATAGGGGTGTTTTCTACTACATATTGTCATATCATGTTGATGCATATTTTGCATAACATTGGAACATTATTTTATTGTTTAAACATTGAGTAATATAGTGAGCTTCATAGTGGATGTTTCCCTTATTCATTTTAAGTAGGGTTTTACCACTTAATATTGGTGTTGTGGGTTTTCCTCTTTTGTGTGTGATTGATCTTGTGGATAATTCTTCAATCTTGGGGAGAATTTGTTTGTCTCACATAAATTGGGTCTAAAAATACTAACTAGAAGATTTTCATTGTCCTCCAAAGCCTGATAAGAGCTCCCACCCATTATCATAATCTCTCTCAAGGTGGGTTCTCCTTGGGTTGAACTTGCTATTTATGTGTCCTTTAGCTAAAGAATTTTAGTATTTGGATTTTTAGGAACCACTTATTTACCATATGTCATATAAATATAGGGTTTTGAGGAGTCATGTTCCACATCCTTAAGGCCCAAAAATTTAGGCTCATTTCACTTAGGCCAGCCTTCAACAAATTTATTCTGCCAAACTTTATCCTTCTTGTTAAGGATCTTAGAGAACTTTGAAGATAAATGACTATGTTTACTACACTCGAAACATTGGATGGGGCTATTTTCATATTCAATAGGTTGATTCCATGTTCCTACCTTCAAAATAAGCATAATATAATATGGAAGATTAGCCTCCATATTTTTCATAAAATGCAACCTTGCAAAGACCATATTGGATTTTGTTTTAGTCGTTGGGTCAATTTGACAACAATACTTTTAGCTATCCATCTCAAGATGGCTTCCTACCAGTGGTGGAAGGGAATACCCAAAAGCCTCACCCAAAGAGGAACTAGATTCACATTTTGGGTGTTCGGGTTGAAATTATGACCCCATTTGCGAAGAAATAGACATCTTTTCCCATAGAACTAGAGGCTCCCACCCAAGATTCATTTTGAGTCCTCTTCACTATTCAACTTGACAATGAAAATTTTTTTGGAACAACCATTATCTCCAAGGAACCTAATGGTTTTAATTTTTCCAAAGCCCAACATCTAATGGAATCTAGATTGGGTATGCTTCCTTAGAATTTGCCTACTAAATTTCAAGAACCCTCTTCCATAGCAATATTTGTGAGCTCGTTAGGAATTAGAATCACATCACCTTCAGGGGTAAGATTAAATAATATTTTTGTCTCGCTAGGTTTAAATGGATGAAGGCTAATTATATCTCTATTAAAATATAAAAACCATAATTTAAATTCTTGCTAGATAACTATTATATATTAGTTGTATATATCATCAATCTTGCTAATCAATAGATAATTTTAAAAAAATGATTAATTTTTAATGTCTTTTCATCATTCACTATTTTCACTTTTTAATCAATGTTTGTATTTATTTTAATTTCATTTCAATATTTATCCTAAAACTTTTATCATGCATAGTAAATATAAAATTACATAACATGAAAAAAGTTATAACCAAAATAGATTTGCTACACTCGTGCTAATTATATATGTTTTTATAAATTCAAAATATTTAACATGAATTTATCTTTGGTAAGGATATTCTCTTTAAGAATGATCCAAACATTATTAGAGCTTCACTAGATTTATGGATAGGACCACGTATCCATATCCTTTAACTATCATATGATTTTATCCGTCATATTTATTTATATGACCAATTCACTACATTTAATATGGTTTTGTCCTTCATATCTATTTATATGATCAATTCACTGTAATTAGTACGAACGTAGCTTTGGTAAGGGTATTCCATTTACAAATGGCCCAAATATTGCTAGAGCTTCACTAGGTTTATTGGTTGAAACATTATTTCCAACTCCTCTAACAGTCACAAAGTTTAGTCCTTTCTATTCAATTGTATGATCAACCACCTGCATAAAGAAGGTCCTAAAATTAACATCATTTTAAAAATTAAAATAATATTATTTATAAATTTGTATTCACATAAATGTGTAGTAGTAAAATTTATTTTAATTCACCTAAATTTTATGGTACTATAGGTCTAAAATTTGTGCACTCATTTACTCCAGGATGATGGATTCACACCTCAAAGGGAAGTGGGTGAATAGTAGATCTACACCTCAAAGAGAGGCACTTAATTATACCTTCTTATGGTGATTTTTCGATGAATTGTTTAGGGTTCACCAGGAAACATTTTATGGTAGTTTCCACACCTAGGTTTTAGGATTTATTTTTATGTGTTCCTTTTATCAAATCTCAAATACACCTAATTCTTTCCAGTATGCAACTACTTTAATCTATATGCAATTTTGTTTCATATGTAAGCAGCAAACAGTGGAAAACATAATCCTAATGGATGATGCAGTGCTTAAAAAGTGATAAAATACCCTTATCTATATCTAGAATTTTGATGGAGGTTCTAATTTTTTATTGTAGTCTATATCGTATGCAGTAGGGAAAAATCATACGAATGGAGCAAGATTGTACGAATACGATTCAAATTTGTACTATCCGATCAGAGATCGGATGATTTGATCTTGACATAATCCTGTACCTTCATGGGTAAAATGTAGAAGACAAAGAACAATGGATGCAAATGATGTTTCTAAGCATGAATTGAATTATATGTCACTATTGCATATTGAAAGTATTAGGATTAACATATGCATGTATCAAAGCTATGTGAAGTATGCAATTATATGCAGATTTGGTAAACTCCAAGGGTATAAATAATTAAATTTAATACCCTATGTAAATGGAAATGATAAAATTATGCTAAGTATGAATAATAACTCTTAGAAAATGCAAAACGGTATCAAAAATTTCCCCCAAGTGACCTCAAAGCAAAATAGTACTATCTATGCAAAATCGTACGCTTCCAATGTAAAATTGTATTGTTCGATTACTGGTCATAACCTTTGATCCTGCATGAAACATAAAAGTGCCTAGGACTAATGCCAAAAAATATGTGATTTAAAGTGCACAATGAAGTCAGAATGCCAATTGTGCTAGGGGAGATCAGAGAGGAGTGTTTGATTAAATAGGCTAATCCAATCAACCAAAATGGGCTAGGAATAATTTGGTTATAACTCCTTCCAATCTGGGCTTGATTGGATGAATCTGATCCCGCAACCATCGTACGGTTGCACAAATAGAGATAAAATGTGTTGCCATACTAAGTTAAGCCTTTTAGTTTTGAGAAAAATCATATGCATATGATTAAGGATCATATTGTACAATTCAAGATCATATCGTATGATTCAGGATCGTATCGTACAATCTTGTCTAGATTGCTCGATTTTTCCAATGGGCACAAAAATTGAGGCAATCATCTAGAGGCTCATTTTTATAGGTTGTTTTTCTTTAGTGAAAATTATAATGAGTCATTTTTATGGTGCTACATTTTGCCCCTCTTTAGCGCAATTTCAAAATAAAATGCGTTAAAGAAAAGTATGACACACTTTTTGAGAAAGTAAAAATTTATTGCAAATTTTGTTGATGATTTCAAGTTTTAATGCAAGTTGTTTTAAGGTGTGATATATATGATACCCCCTTCAAATTTTTATACCAAATTTTGATGTTTGGGTAAAAATTTGAAAAATGAAGGGTGACTCGGGACCACATTACCATCAGTGGTGCAACGAGTATGTCTACATTTTTAGATCCAGCACTAGATGATGAGTCTATGTAGGCCATAGATGGGGATGATGCTAGCATGAAATATAGGTACCCATAGTGGTATTTTGGGATTTTCCCATCGATATTGACATGTTCATGGAGTGCCCTAGAGCATGCGGCTCATCTAGTTAGTCAATGGTGACAGGGGATATAAGTACCCCCTAGAGGAGGAGGACCTCAAACTAGAGATGGCCACAGGCCTCAGAGGATACAAGACCAAGGATTCATTAGGAGGAGAGGAGAGCATCACCCCAAAAATATGGAGGAGTATCTCCTTAGCAGGAGGAGAGACTTAACTTGCCCATGAATGGCAGTAGGATAAGGGATCTCGAGGTAGAGGTTACTAGATTTAAGGTAGATAATTCCACCCAGAAGACTAAGATCAAGACCCTAGAGGTAGAGCTAGCACAGGCTAAGGCACAGGCAGGATAGGGTTTTGGGAATCAAGGAGTTGTAGTTCCATCCTCTTCATCCTCACAAGCTAGGGGCAGTTCAGGGAAGGAGTTGTCTAGGGCTATTGGGTGGGCAACTTTCTACTAGGACCTATATTTTATAATAGTTCCTAAGGGATAGAGATAGCCACTACCTACGATGTATGGGCCTTCGACTTCCTCAATTCGCTCGAGGTCACGCTCGGCTACCTGGACAAATACTACCACCAAAGAAGGATGATTCTGAGTGCCACGACCCCCTAGTGGATATGATGATGCTCAGAGTTCTAGGGGATCTTGGGGATGATCTTAGATATTTTGTATATATCTATTGACTGAGTATGCCAATTTTTGAGGATTTTGTGGCATACCATTATAACATTTTTTGTACATAGAATTTATATATATATAATAATCTTCTTTGTCTTATGTTATTTTGTATGATTTGATTATATTTGATTGAAATTTTTTTATGATGTTTAAATTTCTTAGAATCATGCTTTTGATTTAAATATTTTTAATCATGCTTAAAATGAAAACTTGATTTATGTAAATATATTTTTAAAGAAGATGTTTTGTAATATGATGGAATAAGGGGATTAGCAATATTCCTTGAAGGATGTTGTGTTGTTATGTGACCGTTGTTGGAGATCTATGCTTGCTAGGTCACAAAGTGGATCCTATTGTGAGGAATTTTATATTGCTAAAAATAATATTGTTTTTGTGGTGCTCAAGTATATTCTTGAGGCTTATATTTGAAAAATGTTTGATTTTGTTGATGAGGAAATTTTGACTTTAAAGGATATTTTAATGAGGTTTATTTGTTGTGATTAAGCATGAAATTTTGAGGAGGATGACTTGCACTAGGCATATAATTCCTAGTGGGAACTTTAGGAATATAATTACTTGTAGACACCAAAATCCAGCCACTTGTAAGTCATCTATACCTTCCTGCCAGCCACGTGTCAGCCATCCATCCTTCCCGCCATTATTTGGCCCAAATCCACACTTTCCCACCATTATTTGGCCCAATTTCACTTTTCCCGCCATTTTTCATCCCCAAATTTATTTAAATTAATATTTATATATATATTTTAATATTTTAATATATTTTAATATATATATAAATAAAGTTTAAGTGATTTAATCTGAGCCGTCCATCCTTCATTTAATCTCATCCGTCCATCCATCTTAATCCGTTTCACAACCTAGATTTATTCTCTACCCTTGGATCCACTTTAATCTTAGCCACACGTTCAAAGTGTCGTTAAAACCCTAAAGTGTGCCCTAAGAGTAGATTATAAATTGAGTCACCTTGATGGCTCAAACCCTATCTATCTCTTCGGCTAAACCTACTTATCTTCCCTATCTAAGTCCGGAGTTGGCTATTGCTGTTAATCCCGAGTCTTCCGAGTCTTCTACGGCCCTAAGTCTGAACTAAACCCTTTCGCCGCATCCATCGCCGCCGCTTGGTCTCGCCGCGTTAACAGGAAAAGGTATAGATTCGTCTAAAGCAAGTAATCTTTCTTTATGTATTAATCTGCCGTTGAATTCTGCATTCTGTTTATTTTTATTTCATAAATCTAGGGTTTTAGACTATTTCTGAGGGCTCACACAGTGGAGCCCTCTTATTAGTTTCTAACTCTTTGATAATTTTAATGTGTGCAGGATTCTAGTGGTAGATCTGATTTGTTGATAGCAGATGCTTAAGCTGGAGTGGTCCGAGCCAAAGGATACAACGAAGCCCACTCATTCTGTTGAGGTTAAGGATACATTCTTCGGAGACGCCACCACATTGTGCCAGCTAGGGTTTCGGAGAACCCTAGCACAAATTGTAACTTTGTATCACGAAAAGGGTTACAGGCCCTGTTGTACTTAAAAGGAGTTTCTAAACTCCATTGATTAATAAAAATCATTCATTTTGTACAACTTGTTCGCATTCCTTTATTGTGATTTCTTTATTTCTGTTTGGCGTTGTATCTTTAATCTACAAATGGCGATCACGGTGGGACCCCTAGGGTTTCATGTTTTTAATACTTGCTTTACTGATCTATTCCTGTTTTTGTTTTATTTTGTAGGTTTCGAAAATCATGAAATTCGCTGTTCCAATGAACTAGGGTTTCTGAGGAGTTTGTATAAAACGCAGCAAACGCAGAGCGACATCTGGAAGTCCGATCCAAAATGCAGAGGGGCTTTTCAGCCTGCGCAGACTCCTTGGGCGTTTGAAGGCGCTTTACGTAAAAGCGTAGGCTTCCGAGTAAGTGCGTTTTTTTTTTTCTTTGTTAAACTGTACTTTTTACGTTTTTGGTTTTTCTCTCGTATTCTGTTTCTTTTTCAGTTCATTGCTTTAAAATGAACAAAACTAAGTAATCGGAAAAGAACAGCTTAAGTCGTATATACATTTTTTTTGTTACATTTTTAGTTACATTTTTCTGCATTGCATTATTGGTTGTTGCTTGCATAAAAAAATTGCATACCTAGCCGCATATTAGAATAGCTACGAATTATCTGCTTTAGTTATCTAAGTAGGACTATTGATTGGATGTCAATAGTACTCCCGCCATTGGGTGATTCCAGAGAGAAGTGGACGAACCTTCCGGTTGCTCCTTTGATATCTCGATATCATTGGTAGGCAGGGGGTTTTAAACGATGTACTCCACTTCTTCGGAGGAAATGGCATATTTTCAGGGGCCTCTTGCTTAGATCATTAGAACTTTTGATTTATAGCTTTGTATGTATACATTAGACAACTAAAACACTTAAAATAAAATTCACCGCATTTCATATTGCATTTAAACATAGTAATATCCGGATTTCATCACCGTGTATTGCTTGAAGTTTAGTGACGGTGGAATTCATCTCCATCCATTAAACTTCTGCCTCGTACACCATAGGTCACCCCCGAGCAAACTTGCTGGATTTCATCACCAGAAGAATCTCGTTGTCCTTTCCTAGCCATAGTTTTTACCTTTTTTTGTGAATAATTCAAGATTAGATCACATGCAAAACTCATAAACCGGACACTTAAAATTTACTGCAGATTAAGATCAGAAAATAAGTAATTAACCGCAGGTAAGACACATTGGTTGAAACCTAGGTTGTGACTCTTTCTCGATAATTTCTTTAGTGTAAATTTATCATTCAAGTTTTGCATTCTTCTTTTCTGAATTTGTTTAGATTTATTGCGTTATGGTCTTAACAAGGAATCAATCTAAAGTGTTAAATCTAAATAATCAAATGAATAATTCACGGAACATCCCCACCACCAACATGACCACTTATCCTAGTGAATTTCAGTGTGTTCGCCTCGTGGTCTTTCACGTCCTTCTACCGTCTATCGCATGGCCATGCCCATGGAGGAAGACAATTCCTGTCATATTACCCACATTGATATGGCCCAAGTGCAAACTCACTTAAGAGATGGCACTGGTTATGTCCTTGAGCCAATCCAAGATTCCCCTATGCAAGATTCTATTTTTCAGCAGGATATTGCATCAACCATACCCGCTGGTTTCACTCAGGTCTACACTAACCCTTTTTTGAGGCTAATGTTGTATCTACTCAGCCGACTTCATCTCCAACATCTTCCTATATGCTCAATTGTCCTCCTTTGGAGACAAATGTAGTGTCTTCCCGACCACTTTCTCCTCCATTTACCCGGTTGTACACCAATTCTCTCTATGAGGCCGGTGGAACCTCCTCTAGCCATGACCAATTTCAACCCTCTTCTTCCCAAACCATTTATGGTTTCACCCTACCCGGGGCATCCCATCGTTTCTCCCTGTGTACCGCCTACTTCAGCCACCTTCATTGCCCTCGCTACGCAGCTCCGTGACTACCATGGCAGCCGCCCTCCACCTTCATCCAATCATCCCACATCCCTTGGGTTAGAAATTAATAAGGTTAGGGAGTACCTCGACAAGTTGCTTCAGCAACAACAACAACAAAATGCCCAACCACCTGTCGTAGTAAATCCTACACCCCAACCAATTTCTACCCAGCCAACTTTTCTTAGCTCAGGCCCCACCTGGGTACCCCAATCTTTGGTGGTGTCCATTCCTACCCCACCTTTCTCCCAACCCATTCCAGTTCATCATTCACCCCAATCACCTTCTTTCCGGTATCATCCATACCAACAACCTCTCCATTCCACACCGCCTAATCCAGGCAATTTCATCCCATCTCATCATTTTTCCACTCCTCCATTGCATCATCATAATCATCAAACGAATCAAAATTTTCATGAAGATTCTCGACTCCATGCTATGCAACAACAGATTGACAACCTTATGCTCAACATGCCTGGCTCATCTAGTCAGAAACCTACGCTAAGGTCGTTGATCAATCAACCAATTCATCCTTCGGTACCTTCACCGCCATATCCGACCGATTTCACATTACCGAAGTTTGACAAATTTTGAGGAACTGAGGATCCTCACGAACATGTGAGCTCATTCATGCATGCCTGCTTTAGAATCCAAAATAATGATGCTCTTATGCTCAGAAATTTTCCTCATACATTAGGAGGAGATGTTGTACAATGGTACAATCATTTACCTCACCATAGCATTTATGCTTACGAGCAATTGATTAATCTATTTTTAGAACGATTCTCCCTAAATGTACAAAGGAAAGTCTCATTGTCCGACTTATACAAGCTCAAGCAACATGACGATGAGACTGTTTATGACTTTGGAAACCGTTGGAGGGCTATCATTAATAAATTGCCATTCTCCCTACCAATGGAGGAGTTAACCAAAATGTTCACCCGGAGTTGTCTAAAACCTATCTCTTGGTTACTCCAATTACAACAATTGAAGAGGCTTTGGCCCAAGCAAGTATCATAGAAGACATTAAAGTCCAAGAGGGTGTTTTAAAACCCCGTAGAAAAGAATGGCAACAAAAGGGCCAACAACGAAATAATAATTATGGCCAAAACAAACAAGCACAAGCTAGTACAACCTCAAATGTTAACCAAGTTAATCAAGTGGTGGCGAGCCAGCCCGTAATGGCTCAACAACAACAAGTAATGCAAAGTCAACCGCAACCAATTGCTTATCATGCGGTACCCGCCCTCCTCAACCAACTCACAATACCGAGCCAACCATGGAAACTCGACCTTGGCAAACAAATCGTCCCAAGCGACAGTTCACACCTTTAGATGAACCATATGCGGTCATATTCAACAAGTTATATAGCACAAACCTTTAGAACCATCTAGAAGGGGGAAGTATTACAAGGAGTACCTATTTTGTCCTTATCATAGGCAAAATGGACACGATATCAATAATTGTACAACTTTCAAACATGTGATCCAAGATCTTATTGAGATTGGAGCCATTAAATTGGATAGCCCCTTAGCCCAACAAAATCAAAATCTTGGTGTATTTCAAACACCCCTTCCACATCGGGAGGAAGCTCCAACAACTTCAGGGGGAGTAACTCAGTTAACTCCTCCTAATCAAGTCAACCATGTACAACAATACCAAGGTTTTGTGGGTACTATTAACGTAGTAACCCGGGGTCAAAGGGCGAACCAACCAAATCAGCCGAACCACACCACCTGTACAAACCCCTACTCCACCTCAGTAATAATGACCCAACGACGTGCTAGTACTTCTCAACAACCGCTAAATCATTCTACTCAACGCCAACGACCCATCATGTCATTGAGTAGCCGATTAACTACCAGCTTAAAAATGGCTTCGCCAAGTTATCGATCTATGACCTCATTCAACAATCTCCCCGCATAGAGAGGCATTAATGGAAATATTAAAGTCAATCGAGCTTCAAACTCAAGATACTAATGCCTTCAACAACTTTGTGGGGAGTATTCAAACATGCATGGAGCCCTCCATCACTTTCTATGATTTTGAAATCAAACCTTTGTCAACAGAAAGTATAGATCCTCCACTGCATATCATGGCCAAGATCGATCACAAGCCATTCAAGAGAGTCTTAATTGACACCGGTTCCTCAATCAATATCATTACAACATCGGCGTTGAGTAATCTAGAGTTGTCGCCATCCCTTATCACCAAGTCGACTTTTACTCTTAAAGCATTCAATGATGCTTTATCTTCCACGGTTGGCACGGTTATCTTGCCCATTGAGGTAGGGGCCCGAACTTTGCATACCTTGTTTCACATCTTGGAAGGGTCCATGGCATACAATGTATTGCTTGGACGGCCTTGGCTTAGGGAGATGAGATGTGTCCCTTCTATACCGCATCAATGTCTCAAGTATGTATATGAGGGACATGTTCATTGTGTACCCGCCGACATCGAACCCTTCAAACATTGCAACTATGTCTCAAATCCTTATGAGATTGTGTTGCCATCCACTCATCTTTTCTTGACCCCATCTACTTCTTCTATACCATCTTCTTCTAAAGCTCCCATTCCCGAGGAGCTACCCATCATATCGCAACCATCTTCCTCTTCCGCTATTCCATCTCATTCACCACTTTCTTCATCTCCTAATCTTCCTTCTTCTTCATCGGTGACCACATGCACATGTGGCCATGACCAATCATCTCTTTCCACGTCATTACCCCCTTCTTCTACACCTTCTTCAACATCACCTATTATTCCTCCATCTTCCCAACCATCACCACCGATGTTTCACAAGTCGATGAAGCATCAACCCAACCAAATCCTTCCAATTCTTCTATTCCACATTCTTCTATTCCATCATCTAGTCCATCTCCCTCCCAAGTCAAGGTCCATCTAACCGATGCAGGTATTGGTGAGTATGCCATCCAAGATGTCCACATCACACCGTTCAATGTGCAAACAGTTAAAGATTTTGGTCGTCCACATGACCAACATTTATCCATTGGATCGGTTTATAACATGGGTTCTATGCCAAATTCCATTAATTTTGTATATGGGGGAATAGAGTCATCTTCTAGTCCTACCACCATACTAGAACCCAAGCATCCAGTCCCTGCCAATATCGAAAGGATGGAGGGTTTTCCCTCTCGCTATTTCCACAGACATAATTGGCAGCAATTTGGCCTAGGTCGATACGAGCAAGGGGTAACTGAACGCATCGATATGCCATACCGTAGACCCACTGAGCGTTTTGGTCTGGGCTACCAACCACTTCCATCCCTTTCTTCTTTTGAACAAGCTTTTCAAAGCATTAATCTTAATTCAGAAGAAATCCTCCACCCCGACGAATCCGAAGATGAAGCCTATGAAGAATTTGACGTCATGTCAAATGGTGATGAATCAAGAAGAGTTGGCGCCCATTGTTCCCCTCACTGAACAAGACGATTTTTATCTCCAATTGTTCCCTCTCCAAGAGGCCATCTTTCGCTTGCTTCTTCCACAAGAACGAGGTGAACCACCCCTCCGCCACATCCATAAGCCATAATCCAAACCTGTATTATATGTATATACTAAAATAGTGGTTTTCACCACTACCAAAAAAAAAAAAAAATCAGAAAATTCCCAAAAAAAAAAAAAAAAATCAAAATATATAAAAATACTTTATTGCTTTATGTATGTGTGTAATAGTGGTTTTCACCACTACAAAAAAAAAAAAAAAACTCAAACTACAAAAAAAAAAAAAAAACCGAAAAACTATGTTGTTTTGCATTTCAGGTCTTCCGAGGTCTTCACCGGTTTTCCCTTCCATTCCGCCCATCCTTTCTTCCATAAGTCGACAATGAATTTTGAAGACTTATTCACCCCGCTCCATAATCCATATGATCCGGATAAGCCAATCCCGATCAACCCAAACTTGATTGACATGGATCGGATTTCATCTCCTCCATCTATTTCAGAGTTCATCCTTTCCGAGGAATTGTTAAGGGCTTCCGCCAACTACATTCCTCCTTCACCTCCACATTCACCTTCATCTTCTAAGCCAGAGGTCTTCCAGCCAGACATAGACGAGAGCAAGGCACAGGAGCTCGATGACATTTTAGATGACATAAATCCGATCCCTACTCCCCATCGCCTTGAGGAAGGTTCCCACATGTCTATTGAAGAAACTATCGATGTAGACCTTAGTCCAGTCCAAGATGGCACCCAAATTGTGAAACCGGCTAAAAGTCTATCATCGGAGGAACAAGAGCAAATGATTGCTCTACTCAAGCAGAAGAAGGAGATATTTGCATGGTCTTACAAAGACATGCCAGGCCTAGACCCTAATTTGGTTGTCCATAACCTCACCTTACAAAAAGATGCTAAACCTCGTCAAACAAAACTTAGGAAAATGCATCCTACCGTGGCCCTCATAGTTAAATCGGAGATTCAAAACTTCTGGATGTTAAATTTGTCGTCCCGATTGATTATCCTGAGTGGCTTTCTAACATGGTACCCGTTCGCAAGCCTAACGGGGGAATACGTGTTTGCACCGATTTTCGAGATCTAAATAAAGCGTGTCCTAAGGATGACTTTCCTCTTCCAAACATTGATACTCTTGTCGACACTTGTGCTGGTCATGAAATGCTTTCGCTCATGGATGGATTTTCAGGATACAACCAGTTTCGAATAAACCCTGAAGATCAACACAAAACAACATTTACCACACCTTGGGGAACTTTTTGTTACAGGGTGATGCCCTTTGGCCTTAAGAACGCAGGTGCAACCTATCAACGAGCCATGACTTATATTTTCCATGATTATATGCATAAGATTATCGAAGATTATGTGGATGATTTATTGGCAAAATCTAAAACTCGACAAGAGCATTTTGATGTATTGGAAAAAGTTTTTGATAGACTTCTAGAGCATAAAGTAAGGTTGAACCCTAAGAAATGTGTCTTTGGTGTTACCTCATGCAAACTCCTAGGTTTTATTATCTCTAAACGAGGTATTGAGGTGGACCCAAACAAGGTCAAAGCCATTATGGAAATGTGTCCCCCAACTAATTTGAAGGAGTTGCGTAGTTTGCAAGGAAAGATTAATTCAATCCGTCGCTTTATTGCACAACTTTCTCATAAATGTAGGCCATTTTGCCACCTACTACAAAAGGGGGTACAATTTTCATGGACAGATGAGTGTCGGAAAGCCTTTGATGACATCAAGCAAGACTTAGCGTCTCCGCTAGCCTTAGCTCCGCCTCGTCCAGGGGTCCCTTTCAATCTTTATATCTCAAAGCAACGGACTTTGCCTTAGGGACAATGCTTGCACAAAAGAATGAACAAAATCGTGAG
This sequence comes from Wollemia nobilis, assembly GCA_028583015.1. Taxonomy (NCBI): domain Eukaryota; kingdom Viridiplantae; phylum Streptophyta; class Pinopsida; order Araucariales; family Araucariaceae; genus Wollemia; species Wollemia nobilis. Next base: position 160,151 of record JAQPPZ010002660.1, read on the forward strand.
CAAGCTGTCTATTATATTAGTCGAACATTGGTAAGCTATGAAACCCGATATGCTTATGTGGAAAAGTTGTGCTTAGCAAGTGGTTTTTGCCACTAAGAAACTTCGTCATTATATGCTTAGCCATACAACATATGTCATAGCTAGAGAAAATCCTTCGCGTTATATGATGTCTCGCACTTATAATAACACTCGTACCGCTAAATGGATAATGTTGCTTACCGAATTCGATCTTGAATTCATTAGCCAAAAATCTGTTAAAGGTCAAGTTATAGCCGATCAACTTGCGGAAGCTCCACTACCTAGTGATCATCCTTTGATTATTGAGCTCCCAGATGATTCGGTATTTGCTATCACTGAACAAGAAGAGGACATCATTCCGGAGGAAGATGTTGACATCACGCTATTTTTTGATGGCTCTAAGTGCGCGAAAGGTCAAGGCACCGGATTTGTGTTTCATACACCTCAAGGGATTCCCATCCCTTTATCATTCAAACTAGACTTCCAATGCACCAATAATACAACAGAGTATGAAGCCTTAATTTTAGGTCTTCAATCAGCCATAGCTATGAGCATTAAGCGTATTCGGATATTTGGGGATTCTCAACTCGTGGTTAAACAAATTACAGGAGAATACCAAGCCAAAGAACCTACCATTAAGCTTTATCATGATGTAGCAATGAAGTTGCTCTCTAAGTTTGATTGGTATGAGATCACTAGTTTGCCTCGCTCGACTAATAGATTTGCGGATGCCATGGCCTCTCTTGGATCATTGATTCCAAAGGACTCCCTTGGAGAGGTACAGCCCCTAATCATTTCCACAATCTCTAAGTCTCGCAATTGTCCGTGCTGAGTCTAAGGATGAAAAAGATGTTTGCTTTATCCATTCGGATCCATATGAGCCTTGGTCTAGTGAGATAGTAGCCTTCCTCAAGTTTGGAACACTCCCATCTGATTTGTCTCGAACTGCCCATCGCTGTTTTAAGCAAAAGGCAGCTCGTTTTGTTCTTTTGGGGGATGTGTTGTATAAACGTGGATATGATGGAGTACTCCTCCGCTGTCTAGAAGCAGGTGAAACACATAGAGCTATTGCTGAAGCCCATGATGGTACTTGTGGTGGTCATTTTAGTGGAATGGCCATTGCGAAGCGTATTTTACGTATGGGGTATTATTGGCCCACTATGGAACAAGATTGTTGCAAATATGTTAAACAATGTAAAAAGTGTCAAGAACACGCTAATTTAACCCATATACCATCACAAGTTTTACAGCCCATCCAAAGCCTTTGGCCCTTCTCACAATGGGGTCTCGATTTAATTGGCAAGATTTCACCTGCCTCTTCAGGACAGCATACTTTCATCATTACAGCCACTGAATACTTCACAAAGTGGGTTGAAGCTATTCCTCTAACCAAGACGACAGTCCTAGAATTGTGGAGTTTATACTTCACCATATCATTTGTCGTTTTGGTATTCCCTCTAAAATTATTTCTGATAACGGCAAGTCTTTTAAGAATAAGGATGTTCGAGCTCTTTGCGAAAAGTATAATATCCAACATAGTTTCTCAACTCCTTACTACCCACAAGCCAATGGACAAGTTGAAGCTTCCAATAAGACCATAATTGCTATTCTTAAGAAACTTGTTAAAGAAAATCATAAAGATTGGCATACACAAATCCCCTTAGCATTATGGGCTTACGTAACAAGCATCGAACTCCCATTGGGGCAACGCCATTTTCTTTGGTCTATGGAGCTGAAGCAATCATGCCTCTTGAGCTCGAGATCCCTTCCTTGCGAATTTCTTTGCAGGAATTTATCGATGATGATACTGCTAGACAAGCACGTCTTGATCAACTCACACTCATAGATGAAAAATGAATCAATGCTTTAGAGCATTTGCGAGTTTATCAAGACCGATTGAAACGTGCTTACAATGCCAAAGTTCATCTAAGAGAATTTCAAGTAGGGGATCTTGTCCTTAAAGAGAATCAACAAAACACCAATGCATTGCCGCATCTTCGAGATAAATTCGCGGCTAATTGGTTAGGTCCATATATGGTCACCGAAAGAGTGGGCAATGGAACTTATAGACTTGCCAGCTTTAGAGGGAGAGGAAGAACCCGAACCACTTAATGTTATACACTTGAGGGCATTCTACGCATAGTTTGAATTTTATATGTACATATATACATGGCTTGTACAACAAAAAAAAAAAAAACAAATAAAATAAAAAGAATTTGCATTTCATTGTTAGTTGCATACATCTCATTCAAAAACATTGCATTTCATGTGCATACATCTCATTGAAAACCATAACATTTCATTTTCAGCCATAGTTGCATATCATGTTAGAGACCATTCTATCTTTTGGATATAAAATTTGGTCAAGCAAAAGTCATGTTGCCTTAATCAAGGGCACCTTCATAAAATCCATCAAACCGAATTGTCATTCGTACACCCATTTTCCATTTGCACATATTTACATTGCCAAAATGTTTTCAGCCACTCAGCCATTCCTAGTGTTTTAAGCAAACTTCGAAATGCATGTCAAAGTTCTCTAGGGCCATATCACAAATTACACTAAATAAAATCTTGAGTATTGGGAAATGATTTCAAAAGCGGTCTTGAACCTATCACATTTTCACATCTTAAAAACATCTTGTGTCAAAGAGAGATAACACCATCCTTGGGTTGTGCCTTGAAGTGAAAAGGGTAATCCTCGTTTGTCCTATCATGCAAACATAGTCCATAAAACAGTGGTTCTTACCACTATCACAAGCAATCACAAAATATAAATATAAACAGAGTAGTAAGGATAGGGTAAAATTCTCATCATACTTCGGTTGAGAATCCGATTCCCCAAAGCTCTAAGGAAATGAACATTTTTCACACACCACCGATCCCAAATAAGTTGTAAGGATCGTACTACTTGTCCAAGACGGATAGGTAGTCATCCCAAAGGCTTACAAAGGTCTAAAACAACATGGACTATGGAGTTAACCTTCACCGGGGCTATAGACGCTTGACTGGCAAGTGGAGTATACTCATTGCGTGGCGACATGTCTCTCCTCAAAAAGAGACCTCTGAATGCTCATACGGACAAACTAGCTTCGGGGTCTTCTCCATAACAGGGTTACCTAATTTATGCAAGATGAGGTTAATGAACACACTTGCACACACACAGGTTTTTGATTGCCTAGAGTCACTACCATGCTTCGGATTTGGTTAATGAACTCGCATGCACACACATTTGGTCCTAGTTGAATTAGGCAAGTGTTAGTAAGTTTGTTTGATACCACTAGCATGTTTGAGTCTTTGTAAAACAGTCCTCCATATCAACCTCCATATCACCCTCCATATCTTCTTCCATATTCATGTCATTCCATACGTCATCCATTCACAAGCCACCAAGTTCGGTGCCCCTGATTAAACAATTATGATAACAATTCGCTAAATCTAACTATCTAAAAGTATGAGTGCTTCTTAGTGCATATTTCATCTACTTAGTCTCGCATTAATCATCTATAAGTTTGCATTCCATTCCATCACATATGCATCAAAAACATTAAAACATATAAAAACATGCATCACAAAAACATAGGCATTCACACAAAAGAGAGTAAAACACCAAATAAATAAAAGCCATGTATATATATATGTATAAAGGTCAAACTCTACAATGAATGCCAAAAGGCTACAATATACAATAGAGCACCAAGGCTCATAAAGAGTGCATCTAAGCACTAAGCTAACCATCAAAAGAGGACCCCAGACCTAGTAGGAGCCCTAGACCTAGTGGTGTGCCTAGATACCCTCATCCGCCCAACTACCTCCAACCCTCCGCTAGTCCCACCTCCAATATCTCCTCCTCTGGGACAACGACCTCCTCATCCCCGAATTGATAGGGGAGAATCGGTGTCGTGCCTCTAACACCCTAAGCTGCAAACAACAAAACAAAATTTGTTACAAATTTTTCCAAAAAAAAAAAACACATAATAAGTACTTGCTTAAATGAACAAATACCTCAGCTGGCTGCACTGGCGCGTCGCTCCCATCTCCGCCATAGCTCCCGCGTGCTTCACTCTCCCACACAACCTTTCACTCCACTTCACTCCACTCCCTCAGACGCACTTCTCTTAAGCTCGAACGCACAAATGAGCGAAATTCTCACTAAAACTATTTAAATAGCTGATTTTGGTGCCCTGAAACATAGTAGGGCATTTCATGGCGGATTCAGACGTAGTCCTGCATCTGCAGAGCGCCTAAACACCGACGGGCGTCTCTGCCAACCACAAACGCAGACCGACGTTTGGTGTCAGTATTGAATAAAGGAACAAAACTTACAAAATTGAAGCTTACCTCCTCCAAATTTCATCAAATTGCATTCATCCATTCTTCTTATCATAATAAAACATTTTGTGAAGGTTACAACAGTTTTGGACACAAATTTTGTCATTTCTCTCAAAAAGCGCATCATTCATCATTGTTTTACAAATTGGGTTAAAAATATTCAAAACCTTCACAAAATTAACCACATTCATCAATTCTTCTGATCTATCGTCAATTTCTTCATTCTTCTTTCATCATGCATATTTTTGCCAAATCAAATTAAAGTAAACCTCGTATCTAGTGGTATATTCTATCACCTTGGCGATTGCAGCGATTTGAATCCATGCAATTCGGTAAGAGGATTAAACCACCATAAGGACACTTACCATTTATCATCATCAATTATTTCACCGTTTGAAAATTGGAAATCAATTTTGGGTATTCTACTTTTCAAGTGACCTCATACCAAGATTAATTTGCTCAACAGCTTGTCATTGATGGCCTAGTTCATGGGGCCTTAAACATGGACAATCTTTCATATCGTCATTATTTTAAGTCTTGCTAGAGATTGTGGCTACCTAGGTTGATTGGTTCCGACCCGAGGAATTATCCATACAATACTAGGAGCATCTCTCGAGTTCTGGACTCTTTCATGCATCTTTCATCTCTCCATATCAATGGCGCCAACAAGGCAATTTCATCAACAGTATGGATTCACACACAGGAGTTGGGGCATCCGTTATCAATTTCTAATTTTCCTATAGTGGAATTCATCTTACATGATCATGGAATTTACAGCTTGGAAAAATCCCTTTATAACCGTTGGGGCAGAAAACGGTCCATCTTTCACATCACTCATATCGTCTTCAATCATATTCTTTCTGGTTTGTACACCAACCCCTTTTCTGTTGGGACATAAACAGATGGTGCATGCACCAACCCTTTTTTTCACCGTTGGGGCAAAAACGGTTCATTATCTTCCGAATTTCTTCCAATTGGCTTGTGAGAACCATTCTCGCTCGCCAATTGAGGGGGTAAGCTGAAAATTTTTAAATATTCTTTTATTCTTTGGTCTTCAAAGTTGTGCTTTAGTCTTGAGAGAGAGTTGCGTCTGATCCAACTTTTCAGGTGTCTTAAGTTTTTGTGCTACATTGTGTCTTCACACAAAGCAGCTCAAAAGGGGCATCTCGTAGACACCAAAATCCAACCACTTGTAAGTCATCTATACCTTCCTCGCCCCACGTGTCTCATCCATCCTTCCCGCCATTATTTGGCCCAAATCCACACTTTCCCACCATTATTTGGCCCAATTTCACTTTTCCCGCCATTTTTCATCCCCAAATTTATTTAAATTAATATTTATATATATATTTTATATATTTTAATATATATATAAATAAAGTTTAAGTGATTTAATTCTGAGCCGTCCATCCTTCATTTAATCTCATCCGTCCATCCATCTTAATCCGTTTCACAACCTAGATTTATTCTCTACCCTTGGATCCACTTTAATCTTAGCCACACGTTCAAAGTGTCGTTAAAACCCTAAAGTGTGCCCTAAGAGTAGATTATAAATTGAGTCACCTTGATGGCTCAAACCCTATCTATCTCTTCGGCTAAACCTACTTATCTTCCCTATCTAAGTCTGGAGTTGGCTATTGCTGTTAATCCTGAGTCTTCTACGGCCCTAAGTCTGAACTAAACCCTTTCGCCGCATCCATCGCCGCCGCCTGGTCTCGCCGCGTTAACAGGAAAAGGTATAGATTCGTCTAAAGCAAGTAATATTTCTTTATGTATTAATCTTCTGTTGAATTCTGCATTTCGTTTATTTTTATTTCATAAATCTAGGGTTTTAGATCGCTTTCGAGGGCTCACACAAGTGGAGCCCTCTTATTAGTTTCTAACTCTTTGATAATTTTAATGTGTGCAGGATTCTAGTGGTAGATCTGATTTGTTGATAGCAGCCGCTTAAGCTCGGAGTGGTCCGAGCCAAAGGATACAACGAAGCCCACTCATTCCGTTGAGGTTAAGGATACATTCTTCGGAGACGCCACCACATTGTGCCATCTAGGGTTTCGGAGAACCCTAGCACAAATTGTAACTTTGTATCACGAAAAGGGTTACAGGCCCTGTTGTACTTAAAAGGAGTTTCTAAACTCCATTGATTAATAAAAATCATTCATTTTGTACAACTGTTCTGCATTCCTTTATTGTGATTTCTTTATTTCTGTTTGGCGTTGTATCTTTAATCTACAATTACTAAGAATTATACCATCATCGCGAAGTCAAAGCGTAATGCATGATAATATGAAATTATTTGTTCTTTTAAAATTCAATTAATATGAAGCAAACCATCGTATCACATATTTTAAGGAGGTTAATATTGAATACTTTTAGACCTAAAATTTGAGAAAGAAGACTTGCGCTAGGCATGGAATTCCTAGTGTGAAAATTTTGAGACAAATAATTTCTAGGAATCATACCATCATCGCGAAGTCAAAAATGCAATGCATGATGATATGAATTTGTTTGTTCGTAAAGATGCAAATTAATGTATGATAAATCATTGTGCTATATGAAATGATTTTAAACATGAAAAATAAGAAATATGACTTGCGCTAGGCATAGAATTCCTAGTGTGAAATTTTTGAGAAAATAGTTACTAGGAATTATACCATCATCGCAAAGTCAAGATGCAATATGATAGATGAAAAATAGTTGTCTAACAAATTTCAAAGAAATATTTTAACTTATTCCTAAGACAAAGTCAAATTTATCAAGAACCAGTGTGTGATGAGTGAGTTCATTTGATTTGACATAATGATACAAAATCTCTCAAGAATCAAATGTGTGTGCTTGTGAAATTGATTTACCGATTTTGAGTAAGGTAATGATACAAGCAACTTTTTATGAACCAATGTGTGTGCAAGTGAAATGTTCATTGACCATGATTTTGTGCATGCCAGTGTACAGAACTACTATGTAAGTCAAGTTACCACAAGCTAGCTAATCCATAAGCGGACATTGGTCTGTACAAAAGAAGGTCGCTAATGTGACAGACATGTCACCACGTGAAAAGGGATTACCCAAGGTCAAGCGGGTTGGGCACAAACCACCTGTTATGGGGCTTACCTCACGACTTTCAAATAACTGAGGAATTCTAGGGATTCAAGCTCACTACCCCCTTCTTTTCTTCAAATTTTTGGAATAGGGATTTCTTGTCTATTTTGAACAAGGGGATTTTATTGCTTTTGCTTTTCTTCTTTTTTTCTTTTATTTTTGCTTTTTATTTTTCTTTTTATTTTTTTTCTTTTTTTTCTTTTTTTTTCTTTTGGGGATACTTGCCCAGATTAGACGTAGGGCAAGGGATTTTATTCGGGTAGGGAGGGAGCTTGTCCTTTTGCCAATTCTCAGTATTCTAGACCATGCGCATAACAGGATAGCAAGGGAGACTTTTCACTTATGGAACTAAGACTACTATGTAGTATCTTATTTCAAATTTAGCAACAAATCATTTTTAAGATGTGAGAAAGTGTTCTTGGTTTAAGAAGTAGCAAGATCATTGTCCCAAAAACTCAAAATATATTTAATGAAGTAATGGTGCTTTTTGATACAAGAGAGATTTATAATCAAAATGACAAATCAAAATCATTTAAAGATGTAAATTAAGTGCATGGTTCAAGATAAATTTTGAATTTATCTGAAATAAAATAAAATATAACTTGATTTTTGGAAAAACAACACACACTGATGCAAGAACAATTTGAAATATTTTTGGGAATTTTTATGTTTGCTAATTTTTTTGGTATTTTGATAAGATGAGGGTTGCAAATGATGAAGAAGTTTTATTTACAATTATGTACAGATATAGAATTTTTTGATTTTATGCATAATATCTCTTCAAATGCATGATATTCATGGGTTCCTTGAGATCTTTCCCATCCAAGGAAGCCAATCTATATGCACCTGATCCAAATTTAGCAATGATGACATATGGCCCAAGCCAATTAGGTTGAAATTTTCCTTTTAGATCTTTTCTTGCATTAGTATTTTTTTATTTTCTTTTAAGACTAAATCTCCAACTTCAAAGGATCGATTGTGAACCTTCTTTGCATATGATCTTTTAAGTTTGTCCTGATAGGCACGAAGATGCTCTAAAGCATGGATGCACTTTTCATCCAAAAGTTCCAGCTGACTAAATATGCCAGTGTGATATTCATCTCCTACTTCGGCATCTTGAAGTAGAAGAGCTAAAGAAGGAACTTCTAATTCAAATGGAAAAATGGCTTCAGCCCCATAAACCAAGACAAAAGGTGAAGCGCCTGTAGGAGTACGAATGCTAGTTCGATAAGCCCACAAAGCAGGATATAATTGAATATGCCAGTCACGACCAGATTTATTAACTAATATTTTTAGGATTTTTATTAAGGTTTTATTGGATGCTTCAGCTTGGCCATTACCTTGTGGATAATAAGGAGTGGACCATCTATGTTGGATTTTATATTTTTGGCATAATTTCTTAACATATTTGTTCTTAAAACAAGTTCCATTATCAGAGATGAGATTAGATGGAATTCCAAATCTACAAATGATTTGATTAAAAATAAATTTAGAAACTTGAACTCCTGTGCAAGAAGCTAAAGGCATAGCTTCAACCCACTTTGTGAAATATTATGTTGTTGTTATTATGAATTTATGACCATCAGATGAAATAGGATTGATTTTACCAATAATATCTAAACCCCATTTAGAGAAGGGCCAAGGGGAGGATATGGCTTGGAGTTCCTGAGCAGAAGCATGGATAAGGTCAGCATGCTTTTGACACTTATCACAATGACGCACATAATCATGAGCATATTTCTCCATGGAAGGCCAAAAATACCCCATTCTAAGGAGTTTTTTAGCAATGGCACTTCCACTAAAGTGTCCTCCATAGGACCCATCATGAACTTCACTTAAGGCTTTTTTAGACTCTTCTAGGTTGAGACATCTTAACAAGATACCTTCAAAGGATCTTCTATATAGGGTATTACCAACAATTACAAAGTGAACAACTCACTTACGTAATAGCCTACATTGGTTTCTATCTAATCCTTCAGGGAAAGTCCCTTTCTAGAGAAAATTAAAGATATCTGCATACCAAGATTCTGGGGTAATTTCATCAATCAAAAACACATCTAATGGCTCTAAGCATGACTTAGAGGAAGCGGGTTCTTGGAGTTGGTGAATAATAATGGTAGCATACTCATCATCTAACTCCAAAGGCAACAATGAAGCAGTCACAACCATAGCATCGGCAGCACGGTTGCTAGTTCTAGGAATAGCTTCTAAAGTTACTTTCTCAAATAATGATATAAGCTTAAGGACATAGTCCTTATAGGGATGGATTTTCTCATCTCGTGTTTGATAAAATTCATTAATTTGATTTATCACAAGCTGAGAATCTCCAAAAACTAACAAAACCTTAATTTTTAAAGCTAAAGCAGCTCGTAATCCAAGGATTAGAGCCTCATACTCTGCAGTATTATTAGTACAAGCAAATTGTAACTTAAAATACAAAGGTATAAGGTGCTTTTGGGGAGACTTCAATATGATACCGACACCTACACCGCTCATACATCTAGCTCCATAAAAATACAAAGACCATGTTTTGGAATGATCTTCTTCTAGATTAAGGCACTCATCAGGAAATTCAATGTTCATGGGATGAGTAGATTCTAAAGGTGCAACAACTAATTGATCTGCTATGACTTGGCCTTTAATGGATTTTTGGCCGATAAATGTGAGTTCAAACTCACTAAGAGCAAGAACCCACTTAGTTGTGCATCCTGACAAGTACGGTCTACTCATCAAGTACCTTAATGGATCAGACTTAGCAATAACATATGTTTTCTGACTAAGCATGTAATGACACAATTTTTGCATAGAAAACACAACTGCTAAACAAAGTTTTTCTAATGGAGTGTATCAGGTTTCATAGCTTATCAAAGTTCTACTTATGTAGTATGTGGCTCGTTCTTTCTTTTCATCATCAATTTGAGCCAACATAGCTCCTAGTGCAAGTTTCGAAGCAGAAATATATAAAATGAATGGATGATCTGGTCTAGGAGGAACAAGCACTGGAGGAGTAAGGAGATAGTGTTTAATACTCTCAAAATATTCTTGACATTCTTTATCCCAATTGAAGGGAATATTCTTCTTAAGTAATTTAAGAAAAGGTCATGTTTTATCCACCAATTTATCAATGAAACGATGGATAGATTGAAGTTTTCCTTGTAGACTTCTTAACTCTGATATGTTTTTAGGAGGTGGCATATCCATGATAGCTTTAATATTGAGAGGATCTACTTCTATCCCTCGCATAGAAACTATAACCCCCAATAATTTTCTTGATTTTACTCCGAACACACATTTGTCAGGATTTAATCGTATCAGATATTCTCTTAGTCTATCAAATACTTTTCTTAAATCATTAATATGATCATCTTCTTTTGTTGAACGAGCTATAATATCATCTACATAATCATGTAAAATATCATACATCATATCATGAAAGATATATGTCATAGCTCTTTGATAGGTTGCTCCTGCATTCTTTAACCCAAAAGGCATTACTTTCCAACAAAAGGTGCCCCAGGGGGTAATAAAAGTTGTTTTAGGTTGGTCCTCAGGAGCTATTTTGATTTGGTTGTATCCTAAAAATCCATCCATAAGGGATAACATCCCACTCCCAGCTGTGAAATCTATGATTTGATCCATATTAGGAAGAGGAAAATCATCCTTAGGACATGCAACATTTATGTCTCTAAAATCAGTACAAACTCTGATCTTAGTAGCTTCTTTCTTAGTTACGGGAACAACATTCGATATCCACTCGACATAGTCTATGGCTTGTATAAATATCACATTCAAAAGTTTTTCCAATTCACTTTTGACTAGTAGTGCTACTTTAGGATGCATTTTTCTAAGTTTTTGCTTTACGGGTTTAGCATCAAGGCACACTACTAGATGGTGCATAACTACAGAAGAATCTAGGCCTGGCATATCTACGTATGTCCAAGCAAACACATCAGCATATTCTATGAGAAATTCAATGTATAATTTTTGTTTTTCTTCACTTAATTCTGATCCAATTTTGACTAAGTGAGGGTTCTCTTCTGTTCCAATATTAACCTTTAAAGTATCTCCTACAACAATGTTTAAGTCTCTTTCAAAGTTGGGTGGTGCGGGTGAAACACCCATTTCTTGTAATTCTTCTAATGTGCATTTGGCTAGTTCTTCTTACGGAGTAGTAGCTTCAATATTAGCTATACATGGCATAGATCCATCAAAGAAAAATTTATTCCTTAAGACTTCCTCAAGAGATATGTCATGAACAATATCGCCCTCTAAACATTCATCTAGAGAAGCAATCATTTCTGGATAAACTATAGTTAACATATTACAAGTATGTATCTTTTTAAAGGACTCTTGTTGTTCCATATATTCTTGATATGTTATAAGGTGATCATCATCTTCATATGGGAATGGTTCTATTTTTGTGGGGATATAGCCAAGACCACATCGGGCAGGCCAATATTCAACTTCTAAAGGTTCTTTCATACCATCTTCATGAGGTCCTAAACCTTTACCTCTATAACCCATATTACACATCATAGGTTTTGATTTTATATATCCATCAGAAAAATAACATTTAGCAAATCCATCCTGATCGACTGTAATTTTTACAACTAAAATTTTACCCCAATCATACCCCGCATATACAAAAGCACAACTCCCAATATGGCAGATGCTTCCCTTCTTTGGTAAGCCCAAGGTTCGGGGAGATGGAGGTAACTTAGATAACACCAAGGAATCTTGGGTAGCAAAATTAACTTCTTCTGAGTTTGCAAGTACTGAAGATAAGTCCGGTAATACTTCATCCGAAAGAGCGTATGAAGTAGATGGAATATCTTCTTTAACTGGTTCTTTAGATGTTGTGAATTTAAACATTGTAGACTCAGGAGGTGGATTTGATAATGAGGATTTGGGAAATGGATTGGATATGGGTTCAGAAGATGAGAATGTCTTAGAATTTGTTGGCAATGGTGATTTAGAACATGTTTTTGAGGATGTGGGTTTAGAAGGTGATTTAGATTTAAAAATTCTTGATGATGCGGGTGGACTAGGATGAGAAGAAGACATAGCGGGACAAAATGAAACTCCTATAGGTTCCGCTAGAGCACACATATCAAATGGCCTAGGGTCACCATGGATGGTGACTAATTGATTTTTGAACTCAAATTTGACACATTGATGTAATGTGGAAGGTACTGCTCTCATTGCATTGATCCAAGGTCGACCTAGAAGAATGTTGTACGATGCAAAACAAGGTACAACAAACACAGTCATATCCAAAATTCTTGGACCAACTTGCAATGGGATCGTCATAACTCCACATGTTTCTTGAGTTTCATCATTAAATGCTTTAATAATCATTTTAGTATTTTTCATATCTTCTTTTTTAAATCCAAATATTTGAAAGAAATCATATGTGCAAATATTTAAAGATGATCCGTTATCGATTAAAACTCTTTTAACTCCTACATCTCCAATTAATGTTGTAATGTATAAAGGGTTATCTCTATACATACTTTGAGGAGGAATATCTTTATCACGAAAATCTATGAAATTTGTTTCATCCAAGGTTACAACATTTACCACTGCATTAGGTTCAATATCTTCAGGTACCATCATCTTACTTAAGGTTCTCATTAATTCTTCCCTATGTATGGGGGAAGTTCTTAGGAGGTCCAAGAGAGAAATCCTCGCTGTGATGGTAGCTAATTGTTCATTGATATCATATGGAGATCTCTGTTGTGAATTTAATACATTATTTCCCTTAGTAGGGGGTTTTAATACAAATGGAGTTGTTTTCTCATTTTGGCTTTGATTTTGTGAATTTTGAACTTGTGCTTGTTGTCTTGTGACAACTCCAATGGTGCCTATAATATTGCTATATCGAGGATCACCAAAGTGGGATCTAGTATTTTTTGCTTGCTCATTTGAAAGCCATTGTTGAGATGATGGTCTAGTAGTTATCCTTCTTGGAAATGGCTCTTCTAGAACTGACAAATCTGTAATAGGGGTGATTTGATCTGATTCATATTCTAAACTATTTGAGGCAATCTCTAGTTCACTCCCTGTTTCACTTTCTATGTCACTTTCCGTATTATTTTGACAATGTTGTATTGGTCTAGTTGTAACCACAGATGAGGATATTTGTAATTCTTGTTGAGGCATAAAACTACTAATTGTTCCCACATATCTAGTTGGATGAGGAACATTATGATGATCTACTTGGTTTACTGCTTCTTTACCATGCTTTGGTAAGGGATGTTGAAAAATATCTAAATTTTGATTTGCATTTTGATCTGTTTGTTTTTGGGTATTTTGAGTATTATTATTTGCATAAAATTGTTGAACTTCCATTCTACCCTTATCAATCAAGTCTTGTATCACATGTTTTAATATTTTGCAAGAATTTGTGGAGTGTCCATCTACTTGATGGAAATTACAATGCAAGTCAGCCCTATATCCAGCTGTAGTAGTGTCTGGTTGTCTTATTTTAGGCAATCGAACCAAACCTCGTTCCAATAATTGAGGTAAAATCATTGTTAAAGGTTGATTCAACCTTGTGAATTCTCTTGGTGGTTTATCAGGAACTTTCAATAAGAATTTCTCAAATTTTTCTGCAACACTAACAATGGAAGTATTCTTGCTATCAGTAACTCCATCACCCACTACTTGTTTATTTTTATATTGATTTTTAGAATTCTTGTCTTCGTATTTCTTCTTAAAGTGACCTCTTCTAATAAGGGCTTCTTCTACCCTTCTTGCTAAATCAATGGCTTGATCAAAAGTGGTTACTGTAGCAGTAGAAAGTTCATAAGATAATTGCTCTTGTAAATTTCCAATGAATATATCCAACATTTCACGATGAGGTAATGCAAAATGTAATTTGCCTAAGAGTTGTCTCCACTTAGTCAAAAATTCAGCAAAACTCTCATCCTTTCCTTGTTTTAAATTATACAAATCCTTGATGGTCACATGCCTCTCTATATAGGCACTAAATTGATGGACAAACATCTTTGTTGTCTCTTCAAAATTCCTTAAAGAGTTTGTAGGTAACTGATAATACCACTCTAAGGCCATGCCTCCAAGACTTTTAGGAAACATCTTTAGCAACAATAAGTCATCATGAGATATATCATGACATGCTATCCTAAACATGCGAAGATGCTCAATAGGATCTTCGGTGCCTCTATATATCGGGAGGACAGGCATAGGGAAATGCTTAGGATAGGGTTGAGCAACTACAATGGGATCCAAGGGTTGGCTACACATCTCTCTATAACTATAAGAGGGATGGTAAGGATCTATCTGATCTAGTCTTGAAGCTAACTATTTAACCAAGGCTTCAAGTCCCTGTTGTTGTCCACCAAATTGGTTTTGTTGCATCACATTGTTGTTGTGTCTTGGATAATGCGTTGGTGCTATTGTATATTGATTCCCAACTGAAACACTATTATGTAGAGTGTTTCTAGGAGGATTATTATGAAGCTGATATGGAATTTTATTTTGTTGGACCTTTTGTTGATTTTGGCTAAGTTTATGCATCTTTTTAATTCTTTGTGCTACCTTTTGTGAGGTAGAAACTGGTTGTTTTTGTTTAGAATTTGTAGCTATTGCTGGTGGTGGTTGCGTTATATTCTGATTTACATTTGATTTATATTCTGAGATGTATCAACTTGATTTGTATTCTTGTTCATGTATGTTAATGGATTCCCATTCAATCGGAGGGCAGCCTCTATGGAAGCCTCCATTGAATAATGTTGGCAATTTTGGGTACTTTGGGTACATTGCCCTTGCTCAAATGTATAAGTTGTCATTGATGTCAAAAGGCATTTTTGTGTTGATATCAAAAGAGTGTGATGTCAAGAATATCTTGAGAAGCTTCATTGTTAAAGGGTTTTTATTAAAACCATGGTGACAAGGTTAAAGGTTTTTCTTAAAACCATTTGGACTCATTAAGGGTTTTTATTAAAACCAAGCTTAACTTAATGCAAAGGTCCATGTTTATTATTAATAATTAAATTAACTCAAACCTTTGTCAAAGGTCCAAGTTTAATTTATTATTAATAAAATAATAATAATTATTATTTTAATTATTATTATAGGGTCTTTCAACCCTTAAGCGACGGAAGTAAAAGAATTCTTTCGCCGATATGATGCCATCGTTGGAGGAGCGCCGACGTCAAACTTTATGGAGAAATGGCTATATAAGTGGGGATGTTTTTCCAAAGTGAGTACCACGAATTATTTTGACATCTGCGATTTACGATTGGCTCTGTATCTTGCGATTTGTGCTTGGCGTCTACGATTTTGCGTTTTCTCTATTCTTTCGAACAACGCTTTGTGTTTTCGATCTCCGATTGACGTCCTTGAAATCGTGCTTGTTCTGTGTTGGAAACCATGCTTGGCATATTCGAAACTGAGTTTGGGCTGCATCCTTACCTTTATGCTTGACGCCGATGGATTGGCAATTGCACCTGGACTACGTTTTTCAGACTGTGTTGTGAGATGATAAATGCAAGCATTCTGTGAATTACGTTTTGGACAGCGCTCACCAGTTTGCATGTGACTTGTGGAAGACGTTTACGTTTTCCAGTTTCTTGGCATCAAAGGAAGATAAA
Source organism: Wollemia nobilis (assembly GCA_028583015.1). Lineage (NCBI taxonomy): Eukaryota > Viridiplantae > Streptophyta > Pinopsida > Araucariales > Araucariaceae > Wollemia > Wollemia nobilis. The sequence continues at coordinate 176,212 of JAQPPZ010002660.1, forward strand.
AGAGAGGGCAGTGTTGTATTTCTTCATTGGGCACTTGTGACCCAACGGTGGAGGCGTTTAAGCGAAAGCGCTAGACGGCAGAGGTGCCGAGTTCGATTCTCTTCATTGGGAATTTCTTTTTGGTCGCGGTGTGCAAAGGATAGTGGCTGTGAATGCGTGGGAGGTATAAGGTTAAGGTATCATATTTGTTTTTGACATTGTTTTATTGATGTTTAATGTTTATGTGGAGTAATAAGGTGTAAAGAGGTTTTACTTTGTATGTATATTGTACTTTGGTGTTTTTACTAAGTTGGAGAAATAAGGTGTTATTTTGGATCTTTATTATTGTGTATTATTGTATAGTTGCTAACTCTAATTAGTGGCAAATTGAGAGTTAGTGTTGTGACAGATTTTGAGTTCTCCTTCTTCATCAAAGTAAAGGTATGGGCAACTTCTTCCATGTATGTTGTTGATGGTATATTTTCTGAAATTGAGTTTGGAGTGAAAAGGTTGTCTACTAGGTATCTTTGGTGTAAATCTTATTTTCTGGATATTGAAGATTGTTTATGCATTAAAATCATTGATGAGTGTTTGGGTGAATGCATAATTCTGGTTGAGGAAGAGGAAGCATTTTTGCACTAGGGTTTATGTTAGTAAGTCTTGCTACTTGCATTGAGATGATGAAACCCTTAGTTGGCTATTTTGATATTGATGGATGAGTTGCTTTCATAGAGGTTGTTGTTGATCAAGTTAGTGCTTTACTTGATACATGATATTGGGCTTACTCCATTGAGTTGATTTGAACAAGTTATTATTTGCAATTGGTGATATTGTGTTGGTGGCTGTTTTGTTCAAATATCCTTGGAGGGAAAAGGATTTCTACTTGTTTCCTTTTCTTGTGATGATTGGTTAATGCTTCAAGGTTGATGTTGAGTTGAATGTGTTGGTGGTCTAAACCTTGTTTGATGAGCATTGTTGTTGAAACTCTAATTGTTGGTAAAAAGAATATGAGTATCATTGTTATATGAGATATTGCATAGTTGGCAATTGTTGGGTTGTGTTTCATATTCTTGAGAAAAGCATACTACATCTATATTATTCTTTTGAGATTGAGATTGAGTTGAGATTGAGATTGGGAGTTAAGTATAGAACATATTGGGTCTCTAACAATTCTCTTTATGTTTCTATGAGATTTGAGATTGAGATTGGGAGTTAAGTATAGAACATATTGAGTCTCTAACAATTCTCTTTATGCTTCTATGAGGTTTATGAATCACATTGGGTCTCTAACAATTCTCTTTGTGGGTTCATGCTAAGCAAGTTTTTCTTGGTGAGCTTGCTTGAGGTTTTTGGACAGGTTTCGGTGGGGACTTGTGAGCAGATTTGGAGAGGTCCTAGTAGAGGACTTGTGAGCTGAGTTTTTGAGAGTTCTATCAGAGAACTTGAGGACAGAGGTGCATTGGTTCTTTGAGAAGAACCTGAGGATAGATTTGGCAAGTCTTTGAGAAGGCTTGTGTGCAGAGGATTGATTTGTTCATAGAGTTGGATAGATCTGACAGACAGAGGAAGACTTGTACTAGACCGACTGACTGTGTTTGGTACAGGTAGCTGAGCTACTGTGGACGTGATCATAGAAGGCAGAGGTCTCTTAGGCTAAGCATTGAGGACAGGAGGTCTTCGGTGGAAAGGAGTTCCACGTGTTGGCAAGAGGTAGAGGCAGTTGATCTTCTGAGGGATCATTTCCAGAGCAGAGGGGAAGGTATCTCCTTTGAGCAGAGGCTCATAAATTCAGATTGGGGGAAGGTGTCTCCTTTGAGCCGAGGCTCATAAACATTGTAATTGGGAAGGTTTCCCAAAGAACTTTGAGATAACTTTTAGAGAAAAGTTTTGTGGACGTAGCCCAAGCATTCTGGGTGAACCACGTTAAAATTGGTGTCACTTTGTGGATGATTTTGTGCATTGCTTTGATATTGCTTTGGGTATATTGCTTTACTATTTTGAAGTATAAAGGAATAAGTAAAAAGAGGTCTTATACTGTTCACCCCCCTCTCAGTATAAGCTTGTGTTCTTCAATTGGTATCAGAGCGGGTGCCTTCGAAAAGTTTAATAACTTGAAGGAAAAGCTAGTAAAGAACACAATGGATCATTCAAGTGGCAATGCAGCACCTATTCTTGATGGGTCAGATTTTGGTCTTTGGAGTGCAAGGATGAAGGTTCATCTAATGGCACTTGGGAATGAGGTTTGGGAAGTGATTGAAGATGAGTACACTATTCCTGAACATGGTCCTTATACTAAAGAAGAAAGGCTCCTACATCACAGCAATTCAAAAGCAATGAATGCAATCCTGAAAGGCTTACAGAAAGCAGATCTCACCAAAGTGATTCACTGCAAGACAACTAGTGAAATGTGGAATCAGTTGAAGGTGGTTCATACAGGTGATACAAATGTCAGAAAGGCCAAGTTGAGACACTTCAAAGGTATGTTTGAACAACTCAAGATGAATGATGATGAAAATATTAGTGACTACATGCTTCGTATGGATGAGGTTGTTAACTCCATGAAAGACTTAGGTCTTGAGCTTGCTGAAAATGATGTTTGTGATAAGATTTTAAGATCTCTTCCTAATAGATTTAGTGAAAATATTTCTGCTATTGAGGAAGCTAAAGATTTGGATAAGTTGAAAAAGGATGAGCTCCATAGTATACTTGCAGCATTTGAGTTGAGAACTCAAGTGAAGGTTGATGTCAAGAAGGAGGCAGACTTTCAAGGCTACCAAGAAATCCAAAGGTAAACAACTTCAAGAGAGTGATGAGTCTTCTAGTGATGAAGAGGCATATTACAACAAGAAAGGCAAGTTCTCTAGAAAGCACAAAAATATGAAAAACGTAAGATGTTTCAATTGTGGAAAGTTTGGTCATTATGCTACCGATTGTACTATTGCCAAGGATGAAAGTGATGAAGATAAACAGGATCTGTAAGAGCAAGGATTCTGAAAAGCACAAGCATCATAGGAAAAACAAAGATGAGCACAACAATCAAGGAAAGAGGTATTCTCACAAACACAAGAAGAGTTTCTACCTAGACAAAGCAAGTAAGTGTTCTAGTAGTGATAGTGAAAGTTCTTCAAGTGATAATGAAAATGAGATGTTGTTCATATCGAAAAAGAGGAAGAACCAAAACATAGATTCATTATCATGAAATGTCTTAGATGTGGAAATTTTGGTCACCTTGAGGATGATTGCACAAATAATGATTTGATTTCTAGTATGTATGAGGATGCTTCAGAAAACTATAAGGAAGATGCATGTATGGTTTTTGAAAAGGGTAGCACCTCTAGTGATAAGAAATCTGAAAAAGGCTTTGATGATTCTAATAGCAAACATATAGAGGAAGGTGAAGTAGATCTTAAAGGTGAACTTATTAGTGCTCTTAGTGCTTTGAAAAAGGAAAGAAAGAAGAATGCTAGACTCAAGGATAAGTTGGATGAATGTTGTATGGAGAGAGATGATCTTATAGAAAGTCTTGACTTCTCTATAGCTAAGACACAAGAACTCAAGGATGAGTTAGAGTCTAAGGTTCTTGAGTATAGTGAGTTAGAACAGAAAATGGCTTCTTTGAAAGAGGAAACTAAAGGGTACAAGGATAAGCTTCACAGGTTTCAAGATAGCTCCAAAAAGGTTAAGTCTCTCATCAAAGGTCAAAGAAAGACAACAGATAAAATAGGCCTTGGTTTTGTTAAACATCACAAGGAACAAGTTGGAGAATCTAGTAAGAGACTCCAAAAGGAAGAGAGTTCTGATGAGGAAAGTATTTCAGATCATGAGTCCTTGAATGATAGATGCACAAAAATAGAAAATAGAATTCAGAATGAGAAGAAGAAGTTTTCTAGAACCTAAGAGGTCAAATAAAGGAAAGTTTCAAGGCAGATGTTTTGCTTGTCACAGGTTTGGTCACATAGCTTCACATTGCATGGCTCAAGTGAAGAAGGTAAATGACAATTTCAGAGGTGGTAATTTCTTTCAAGGGTATTGCTACTCTTGTCAACAGTTTGGGCACAAGGCAGTTTATTGCAAGGCAAATATCAAGAACAGGTATGATCAGAACAGGTTTGGTCAGAACAAGTTTGGTCAGAACAGGTTTGGTCAGAACAGGTTTGGTCAAAACAGGTTTGGTCAGAATAGGTTTGGTCAGAACAGGTTTGGTCAAACTGGTGGATTCAAAGAATAGGTATGCCTAAAAGAAATAACATTGTTACTTGTTATAAGTGCAACAATGAAGGTCACACAATCAGACAGTGTAGAGCTGAAATTCTAGAATACAGGAACAGGAACAGTGGCATGATCAGGTCCAAGGATCAAGGCATGGATAAGAACAGGGATGAGAACAAGAACAAGAACAGTGACAAGAATAGGAATATGGACAAAGAGTTCAAGAGAAGGCCCGACAAGGAAGTTATAGACGCTGATGATGATCAGTGCCTAATGGGAGTTTTACTCCCACCCCAGAATTAATCACCTCATCAGGAGGTGGGGGAGGGACTAAGCTAAGAGGCTAATTCTTAGTCCCGAGCCCCAAAGGTGGCCCTTTGCCATTGATGACAAAGGGGGAGAGATATGAGTAAGGGGGAGAGCTTCAAAGTGAAGAGGAAAGCTTCAAGTCAGGGGGAGCAAAACTTCAAAGGAAGATTCTCAGTTGTTAGCACAGATGGTTTCAGTTGGTTTCAGTTTTGGCTCTTGAGAAGTGTTTTCAGTAAAGGTTTGCCATCAATGACAAAGGGGGAGATTGTTGGCAATTTTGGGTACTTTGGGTACATTGCCCTTGCTCAAATGTATAAGTTGTCATTGATGTCAAAAGGCATTTTTGTGTTGATATCAAAAGAGTGTGATGTCAAGAATATCTTGAGAAGCTTCATTGTTAAAGGGTTTTTATTAAAACCATGGTGACAAGGTTAAAGGTTTTTCTTAAAACCATTTGGACTCATTAAGGGTTTTTATTAAAACCAAGCTTAACTTAATGCAAAGGTCCATGTTTATTATTAATAATTAAATTAACTCAAACCTTTGTCAAAGGTCCAAGTTTAATTTATTATTAATAAAATAATAATAATTATTATTTTAATTATTATTATAGGGTCTTTCAACCCTTAAGCGATGGAAGTAAAAGAATTCTTTCGCCGATATGATGCCATCGTTGGAGGAGCGCCGACGTCAAACTTTATGGAGAAATGGCTATATAAGTGGGGATGTTTTTCCAAAGTGAGTACCACGAATTATTTTGACATCTGCGATTTACGATTGGCTCTGTATCTTGCGATTTGCGCTTGGCGTCTGCGATTTTGCATTTTCTCTATTCTTTCGAACAGCGCTTTGTGTTTTCGATCTCCGATTGACGTCCTTGAAATCGTGCTTGTTCTGTGTTGGAAACCGTGCTTGGCATATTCGGAACTGAGTTTGGGCTGCATCCTTACCTTTATGCTTGACGTCGGTGGATTGGCAATTGCACCTGGACTCGGTTTTTCAGACTGTGCTGTGAGATGATAAATGCAAGCATTCTGTGACTTACGTTTTGGACAGCGCTCACCAGTTTGCATGTGGCTTGTGGAAGACATTTACGTTTTCTAGTTTCGTGGCATCAAAGGAAGATAAAAGAGAGGGCAGTGCTGTATTTCTTCGTTGGGCACTTGTGACCCAACGACGGAGGCGTTTAAGCGAAAGCGCTAGACGGCAGAGGTGCCGAGTTCGATTCTCTTCATTGGGAATTTCTTTTTGGTCACGGTGTGCAAAGGATAGTGGCTGTGAATGCGCGGGAGGTATAAGGTTAAGGTATCATATTTGTTTTTGACATTATTTTATTGATGTTTAATGTTTATGTGGAGTAATAAGGTGTAAAGAGGTTTTACTTTGTATGTATATTGTACTTTGGTGTTTTTACTAAGTTGGAGAAATAAGGTGTTATTTTGGATCTTTATTATTGTGTATTATTGTATAGTTGCTAACTCTAATTAGTGGCAAATTGAGAGTTAGTGTTGTGACAGATTTTGAGTTCTCCTTCTTCATCAAAGTAAAGGTATGGGCAACTTCTTCCATGTATGTTGTTGATGGTATATTTTCTGAAATTGAGTTTGGAGTGAAAAGGTTGTCTACTAGGTATTTTTTGGTGTAAATCTTATTTTCTGGATATTGAAGATTGTTTATGCATTAAAATCATTGATGAGTGTTTGGGTGAATGCATAATTCTGGTTGAGGAAGAGGAAGCATTTTTGCACTAGGGTTTATGTTAGTAAGTCTTGCTACTTGCATTGAGATGATGAAACCCTTAGTTGGCTATTTTGATATTGATGGATGAGTTGCTTTCATAGAGGTTGTTGTTGATCAAGTTAGTGCTTTACTTGATACATGATATTGGGCTTACTCCATTGAGTTGATTTGAACAAGTTATTATTTGCAATTGGTGATATTGTGTTGGTGGTTGTTTTGTTCAAATATCCTTGGAGGGAAAAGGATTTCTACTTGTTTCCTTTTCTTGTGATGATTGGTTAATGCTTCAAGGTTGATGTTGAGTTGAATGTGTTGGTGGTCTAAACCTTGTTTGATGAGCATTGTTGTTGAAACTCTAATTGTTGGTAAAAAGAATATGAGTATCATTGTTATATGAGATATTGCATAGTTGGCAATTGTTGGGTTGTGTTTCATATTCTTGAGAAAAGCATACTACATCTATCTTATTCTTTTGAGATTGAGATTGAGTTGAGATTGAGATTGGGAGTTAAGTATAGAACATATTGGGTCTCTAACAATTCTCTTTATGTTTCTATGAGATTTGAGATTGAGATTGGGAGTTAAGTATAGAACATATTGAGTCTCTAACAATTCTCTTTATGCTTCTATGAGGTTTATGAATCACATTGGGTCTCTAACAATTCTCTTTGTGGGTTCATGCTAAGCAAGTTTTTCTTGGTGAGCTTGTTGAGGTTTTTGGACAGGTTTCGGTGGGGACTTGTGAGCAGATTTGGACAGGTCCTAGCAGAGGACTTGTGAGCTGAGTTTTTGAGAGTTCTATCAGAGAACTTGAGGACAGAGGTGCATTGGTTCTTTGAGAAGAACCTGAGGACATATTTGGCAAGTCTTTGAGAAGGCTTGTGTGTAGAGGATTGATTTGTTCATAGAGTTGGACAGATCTGACAGACAGAGGAAGACTTGTACTAGACCGACTGACTATGTTTGGTACAGGTAGCTGAGCTACTGTGGACGTGATCATAGAAGGCAGAGGTCTCTTAGGCTAAGCATTGAGGACAGGAGGTCTTCGGTGGAAAGGAGTTCCACGTGTCTGGCAAGAGGGAGAGGCAATTGATCTTTCGAGGGATCATTTCCAGAGCAGAGGGGAAGGTATCTCCTTTGAGCAGAGGCTCATAAATTCAGATTGGGGGAAGGTGTCTCCTTTGAGCCGAGGCTCATAAACATTGTAATTGGGAAGGTTTCCCAAAGAACTTTGAGATAACTTTTAGAGAAAAGTTTTGTGGACGTAGCCCGGCATTCTGGGTGAACCACGTTAAAATTGGTGTCACTTTGTGGATGATTTTGTGCATTGCTTTGATATTGCTTTGGGTATATTGCTTTACTATTTTGAAGTATAAAGGAATAAGTAAAAAGAGGTCTTATACTGTTCACCCCCCCTCTCAGTATAAGCTTGTGTTCTTCAAATAATCTCCCATAGTAAGTTGACATGTTTGTATTACATGATTGATGACATTTATATTATCCTTTAAGAATTCAGTAAAATGATGTGTGGAGGTAAATATAGAATTACTTGCTTCATCTACTTGAGGTTTATGATAGAAAAATTATTCTTCTATAGCATGGTGTTCCCCATCTGATTCTGATGATACATAATCCTCAAATTTAACTTCATATTTAGAATTTCCTTGATATTGTTCTCCCATATAGTCAGGTTCTCCTTCTTTTCCACTTCTTAATCTGAGAATTATCACTTAAGATATTTTATCTTGTAGATATATATGATTATATATATGTTCTTAATGGCTTGGGGTATATATGTTATATATATTCCCAACTAAATTATATTATGTTTTTGGGGTTTTTGTAGTTTTGGATTGCAAAAAAAAGACTTACAGAATAGAACTTATAGTATTATAAATATTATACTCTAATTTTCTTGGAAAAGCTTATAGATATCATTAACAGGTTGTAATTCCTCAGGGGTAATATAATGTTCTTCTTCAAACTAAAATTTTGCTTTTAAGAATCTTATGAAATGAGCTATAGTGATGCAATCGACTTCACAGTTTGACCTATAAAAGTATAGTTCATGACAATATTATCGATAAATCATAGCTCTAGGAACTCTATTGAATATTCTCTTATCATCTAAGACAACCTCTCGATTTTCCACATGTGATAAAAATTTATGTACCGTTACTGCATCATCAAGATAATCTTCAAAGGAGTAAAAACTTGGGGAAATGAGAGCTCTTTTATCTACTAACCACATATCACATGCTCTCTAAAGGTCAAAGTAGAAAGTTACACTATTAGGATACAAAATTCTAGATAAGCCAAACATTATGATTTTCTTAAGTTCAGGTTTATGATATTTTATGATGTCTAATATTTTCCAAAGTAAGTTCCACTGTTCTAAGGAGAAAACGTCAACAGGTCCAAGTATTTGAGCAATTTCTTGTGTTTCTAATAATAATTTAACATTTATAAGTACAAATCTTCTACTATTGTAATCTACCATCTATGAATTTCACTAAAGTATGCAAGTTTAACTGATGGTTTTTCTTTTTGGACTTTTGTTTTGTTTTGTAATTTTTATGCTTTTTTTAATGTTTTTATGAATAAGAAATATGCCTAATGTATTCACGTCGGGTTCACCAAAGAATGTAGGTCTAAAATTTGTGCACTCATTTCCTCCAGGCTTATGGATTCGTGCCTCAAAGGGGAGTCGGGGAATAGTATATCTACACCTCATAGAGAGGTACTTAATTGTACCTTCTTATGGTGTTTTTTCAACGAATTGTTTAGGGTTCACCAAGAAATATTTTATGGTAGTTTCCACTCCTATGTTTTAGGATTTTTTTTGATGTGTTCCTTTTATCAAATCTCAAATACATCTATTTTTGGCTAATATGCAACTAATTTAATCTATATGCAATTTTATTTCATATGTAAGCAACAAACAACGGAAAACATAATCCTAATGGATGATGCAATGCTTAAAAAGTGATAAAAGACCCTTATCTATATCTAAAAATTTTATGGAGGATCTAAATTTTGATTGTAGTCCATATTGTATGCAGTAGGGCAAAATCGTACAAATTAAGCAAGATCGTATGAATACGATTCAAAATCCTACTATCCGATCAGAGATCGTATGATCTGATATTTATAGAATCCTACAACTTCATGGGTAAAATGCAGAAGATAGAGAATAGTGGATGCAAATGATGTTTCTAAGCATGAATTGAATTATATGTCAGCTATTACATATTGAAATGATTAGGATTAACATATGCATGTATCAAAGCTATGTGAAGTATGCGGTTATATGCAAATTTGGTGAACTCCAAGGATATAAATAATTAAATTTAATACCCTATGCAAATGAAAATGATAAAATTATGCTAAGTATGAATAATAACTCTTAGAAAACATAAACCAGTATCAGAAATTTCCCCCAAGTGACCTCAGAGCAAAATCGTAATATCAATGCAAAATCGTACACTTTCGATGCAAAATTGTATTGTTTGATTGCTGATCATAACCTTTCGATTCTACATGAACATAAAAATGCCTAGGACTAATGCCAAAAACTCTGTGATTTTGAGTTCAAAATGAAGTCGAAATGCCAGTTGCACCAGGGGATATTAGAGAGGAGTGTCTGATTAATTGGGTTGATCCAATCAACCAAAATGGGCTAGGAATAATTTGGTTATAACTCCTTCCAATCTAGGCTTGATCGAATGAATCTGATCCCACAACCATCGTATAGTTGCACAAACAAAGACAAAAATTGTTAAAACAAAATTGTTTTCCTTATTGAGTTAAGCCTTTTAGTTTTGAGCAAAATCGTATGCATACGATCAGGGATCGTATCGTACGATTCAAGATCATATCATATGATTCAGGATCGTATCATATGATCTTGTCCAGATTGCTCTATTTCATCAAGGGACACAAAAATTGAGGCAATCATCTAGAGGCTCATTTTACAAGTTGTTTGTACTTAGTGCAAATTATAATGAGTCATTTTTAGGGTGCTACAAGTACCATCTATACCAATATTCTTTGATTGTCAAGCCCAATGCATTCAATGTATATCTTCTAGATGTTACTGGTACTGATCCATTTACATCTCCACTACATGTTATAAAATGTTTATTATTAAAATAGAGAATGTATCATATATCTATTTAACACTACAAGTAGTTATCTCTTTATTGAAATACATAAAACCATAAATATTGTAAAAGAGTAATCAATGTTCTATACTTAATAGTTGTATATATTAATTTCAAATAAAATGAGTCATATTTATATTTGGTGATCACCTTGTACAAATTTGTGATACTATTCATGTAAATATTTTTTAAAATTTTTATTATATTTAATTTATAATTTGATGATGGGATAAAATATTTTAGTAAATATATGTTAATATTAATAAGTTTGAATTTTGTCTTATTTATTTACTTTTTTTGGGGGGGTTGGGGGAAAGGGTTACAGAGGTAACTTCTGTATAATTCCTAGCCCACTGGATAAGGACAAATCCAATGAAATTGTTTTCTACCAACTAACTAGCCATACATATAAAATAAAATTATTTGCTACCATCTAACTGGCCATACATATAAAAAAGAAAATTTTGATATTATTTTTTAACTTGCTATATATGTTAGGTATGCAATAGTTCAGGCTTTGAATCTTCTTTAGGAGGTCCAAGGTTCAAACCGTGGTGTGGGCGAGTGTGTGAGGGGTTGGGTGGATGTATGGTTGTGTGTTTGGTCCCTATTGATAAGCTCATCTCTCACCCTTATGAGATATCATGTGGGATGGGGATGCCTAGTCGTAGCCCTGTTCGTAGGGGTTTCTCACATTAACCAAATCTAAAAAAATAAAATAATGAAAGTTAAATATTATATCATGAGAGGTAACATGCATGGTACAATAGTTATCTATCTTGATCTTGATTCACTACTTCTTGTAACTAATCTAATGTATCGAATATGTTGTATTATTTAATGAAATTTGAATCGTTCATGCTTAATATGTAAAGATTAATTATATTTCATTCATATTATATCATGATATGTTAATGATCTACATAGCAATGAGCAACATTATCATATATTACACTATATTAATTTTTTTTATTATAATAGGACTCAAACTTGAGGTGAGCTAATAATATTACATCGTATTTGCCATTGCAATATAATACCTTACATAAAATGTTAATATTAACAATTAGATAAAAAAAGATAAATATTCTAGATAATGAAAGAATAGATTGATAGTTATAACATAGTTACAAACAACCCTAGATCCATATATTATCATAGATTTATCTTACCTCTAGTTATCTCTAGCACTCTACAAGGCATCTACCTATGGAATATGACCTAGGATTTTAGTTTTACTTTCCACCATTTACCACAAACCACATGATAAGAAAATAAATATATCATGAACATCATATAAGAAAAATAAAAATAAATTAATTTAAATATTATAGAGTGAAGTGTTTGGTTTTGTTAGTTTTATAAATTTCAACATCCTTAACTATCCAAGAATGCTTTAAATTAGTGAGAAAAGTTAAATACAACACATACCTATTGTATTTTTATTCAATTGACATCTTAAATCAAGATTAGATATTAAATATTAGTTTTTGAAAGAATAAAATTATTTGTTTAAAGAAAATATTTTAATATACAAATATAATGAGCATTGAAATTAAGGTTTTATAAAAATTAATTGATGGATTGTGATAATTTTGATAATATTATTGGTTGTGTATACAATAATATTATAAACAAGGTTTAATCTTAATCAACCTTAAGTTGATAAAATTTATATCAAAATGAGAATAAGAATTAAAAATGCATTTAATATTATATATCACTTTATCTTTTTACCACATTTTTATTTTAAATAAAAATCCAGACAAAGAAACTTAAATAATTTTAAAATAAAAGTGTTTTTCTAGAAGTTGGTGGGCATTCCAAGGGTGCAGAGGTGAATACAAAAAACAATTGTTGTATTAGGAGAGTTACTGCATTCTGGTTTTGATGCTAGGTTGGACGCTATTCCAAATAAAGGAGTGGAGAGCCTAGATCATCAAAGGGATCAACTGCCTTCTGCTCAAGCTCCTGTTTAGATGTTTTCAAGAGAAGTTGCCCCTATTTTGTATAATAATAGGGTTGATGCCCCTATTGATAAGGAAAAATATGAAGCTATCATGAAGTCTTTTTGGGATGTAGAAGAAGGAGATATTTCTATAAATGCTCTAGATAGAGAATCAGAGGAGGTCTTATCTTCCACAGAGGAATATGGATTTCAAGAAGTTCTAAACAAGAAAAATATGAAACTAAAGAATATAGCTTATCAGAAACAAATTCTTCCTCAATAATTAGAAGTAATAAATAAGGTCACAATTGTATTTATGCGACCCATCATAAATACCCAAAAAACAATGAATCTAAGTAGTGGGAAGGGGCCAGGAAGACCAAAAAATTATGAGGTGCTCTTAAAGAAAATAGCTCAGTATGCGGATAATGGCTTTCAGCCTACATTAAATTTTAGCATAGGGAAGACTCCACAATCCTTGAAATAATGAATATTATCTCATGGAATATTCGGGGTCTCCATGCCCCAACTAAACAAAGAGTGCTAAAATTTTTTAGAAAATTTTTCAAGCCTAATATTCTTTTCTTACAAGAAACTAAGATGGGCAGTGAGGATTTTGATATATTACAAAGGTTTGTTTGGAATGGGTGTGAAGGTGTGAGTAGGGATGCTCGTGGTTATTCCAAAGGTTTGTTTAGAAGAGGTGTGAAGGTGTGAGTAGGGATGCTCGTGGTTCTTCCAAAGGTTTGTGGACACTCTGGAATATTGATTCTATGGAGGGTAAGATCATTCATCAGGTTGATAGATTCTCTTTCTTTTTATTTTGTTGTAAAAACTATTTTTTCTTGTATTTCTACCAATGTGTATGCTCCCAATGTTGCTATGGATAGAAGTAAACTTTGGGTTGACTTAAAAGTCCTTGGTTCTTCATTTGACCTATCATGGTTGCTTTTTGATGATTTTAATTCCATTTTACTTGCTAGTGAGAAAATTGGAGGCTCGGCTATTTTTTCGGATAGTATGGAGGAGTTTGGTGAGTTCTTGACCTCCATGGGACTAGTATATATTGATTTGCAAGGTTCTAAATTCACTTGGTCCAATAGAAGAAGTGGTGGGAGTTTGATTCAATCTATGATTGATAGAGCCCTTGCTTCAGTGAGTTGACTTACCATGGTTCAAGATTGCTCTTTGAGGACTTTACCAAGAATTGCTTATGACCACAACCATTACTATTAGAATTCATGAAGGAGAAACACTCAAAAGGTTATCCTTTCAAATTTGAAACAATGTGACTTTCTCATCCATATCTTGAAGGCTTGATTAAGGTTTGGTGAAATGTGAATGTCTATATCACTAAGATGTTCCAAGTGGCCAAGAAGATTAAAATCATAAAATCCAACTTGAACAGGTTGAATCAAGAGGTATTTGGGAACATCTTCCATAGGAAGCAAAAAATATTTCAAAATTTATAAGAAATTGAGGAAAAATACCAAAGTGAAGGTTGGTTAGAGGAGTTGGCTAGCAAAGAGCAAATTACTCTTGCAAAATTCTATAATATTCTTTCTAGTGAGGAGTCTTTTTGGAGACAAAAATATTGAGCTACATAGCTTAAGTATGGGGATAGGAATACCAAATTTTTCTACCTCTCAACCTTGAAACATAGGAGTACTAACAAAATAAGAGAAATTACATTGAACTCTAGTGAATACCTTAAATATAAGGAATAAATTACTATTACCACAATATCCTTCTTTCAAGATTTTTTTTCTAGATATAGGAAGGAATATGGGGATGCTTCAAAGGATCTTCTCAAGAAAATTACCCAGGATGTGACAATTGATATGACTAATGCTTTGAATGCCCCCTTTTCTAATGATGAGATCAAGATCAGCCTATTTAGCATGAATAAGGACAAATCACCTGGGCTATATGGGTTCCCTACTAGTTTTTTTTAGAGGTTTTGGTACCTTCTTGGTTTAGATATTTTGAAAGCCTTAAGATAATTCCAATCTTCTTCCTCCTTTTTGTAGGCATGGAATACTACCTTTATTGTTTTGGTTTCGAAGAAACATGGTGCCTCTTCTCTAAAGGATTTTAGACCTATCAACTTATGCAATACCCTATATAATTTTCTTACTAAGACACTTGCTAATAGGTTGAAAAGGCTTCTCCCCATCTTGATTTCTCCTCTTCAAGGTGGTTTTGTTCATGGTAGGCAGATTATGGATGGGATCATTACAATTCATGAGACTTTACATTTTATGTCCAAAAGCAAGTTGGTTGGAATGCTTCTTAAACTTGATATGCAAAAGGCTTATGATAGGGTCTCTTGGGAGTTCCTTGACAAGGTGTTGTAGAAATTTGGCTTTGGGGATCTATGGAGGAAGTGGATTAGAGTTTGTATTTCCTCTACAAAATTTTCTATCATCATCAATGGGATACCGAGTGGTTTTTTTGGGGGTCAAAGAGGTATTAGGCAAGGTGATCCCTTGTCTCCATATCTTTTCATTTTAATGGTTGAAGCTTTAGGAAGATCGATTCTTGCTGCTACCTTGTCCTCTAAGATTAAGGGCATTAGACCTGCTAGTATTGTAGAGGTAGTTTCTTGTCAACAGTTTGTAGATGACACTATACTTCTTAGGGAGGCTACTTTGAGAGAGGCTAAGGCATTCCTAAATATTTTGCAGTTGTATGAGAAAGCTTCCAACCAAAAAATTAACTTCCATAAAAGTCAAATATTTTTTGTGAATACTAGGGGGCAACTTCAACATAGAATTGCAGGGATTTTTGGTTGTGGCATTGCTAACCTTCCTTCTTTATATCTAGGTATGCCATTGTTTACTAGGAGGATGAAGGAGGAGTTGTGGTCTCCTATGTTGGATAGGATTCAATGTAAGTTAGCTGGGTGGAAAGGTAATCTCCTAAGCCAAGCAGGTAAGTTGCAATTGCTTCAAGCTACCCTCCAAAAAATTCCCATCGATTACATATCTCTTTTCAGAATGCCCTTCAAAGTTAGGAGGAGGATTGACTAGATCTTTAGGAGATTTCTATGGGTTGGGGTGGAGGATAAATAGAGGGTGTCCCTTGTCTCTTGGGATAGGGTTTTCTCTTCTAGGAAAGAAGGTGGTCTTGGGATCAAAAATTTGTTGTTGTTCAATAAGGCATTGATTGTAAAAATAGCCTAGAGATTATGTGTTGAGGAGGACCATTTGTGGAAATATATTATGAGAGGTAAGTATCTAGAAAATCACATTCCTTTTTTTAGAAGTGTTGCTCCTCCTAGGGGCTCTATGATCTGGAATGGTTTTCTGGGGGTCAGAAGTTTGGTTACAGAGGGTATGCGGTGGTAGATTGGGAATGGTAAGGATGTGTTCTTTTGGGAGGATACTTGGATTCTTCCTAAACCTCTCTTTCTTAGTCCCAATTTTTATGAGTTGAAGGCTCCTTTATCACTAAAATATGGAGAAAAAGTAATTGATTACATAATCATCACTAATGACAAGAGGACTTGGAAGCATCTAACTTTATATACAATTGATCTTCAGATCCTTCAGAGTTTGGCAAGTTTGAACATGTTGCTGCAACAATACTTTCTTCCTCAATAGAATGACAAGGACTTCCTTCTATGGACTCATTCTCCTAAAGGTATTTTTTTTTATCAAGACTACATATGAGGCCCAATCATTGTCCAGGGGAGGATATTTTCCAGTAGAAAGGGTTTGGTATCCTCATTTGATCCCCAAGATTGCATTTTTTATGGTTGTGTTTGTAAAATAAAATTTTGATTGTTGATAATTTATGTAAGAAAGGATTCCATCTTCCCAATATTTGTCTCTTGTGTTCTAAGGATGTTGAATCTATGGATCATCTTTTCATCCATTGTGATTTCTCAAATAAGGTGCTCAATGCTTTATTGGATTCTTTTTCCATCAAATGGACTTTACCTCAAACTTTCAAGGAACTTTTCACTCAGTGGAAATCCCCCTTCATCAGTCACAACCTCACTAGGGTGTGGGATCTGGTTCTTCCTCATTTTTTATGGGGTATTTGGTGGGAGAGGAACAAAAGAATTTTCAAGGATATTACTAGGGATGAATCCTTTGTCTTTAGAAGGATTAAAGTTGCTATTGAGAATAACCTGACTATCTTTGATGTTGGAAATGGTAGGGAGGAAGTTGTGGAGAAAGAGGTTGTTGTTAGTTGGAATATGAATCTAGAGAATTTTGTTTTTGTATCCACTATTCAAAAAATATTGGCTACTAGATGGCATAAACCAGCTAAAGGGTGGGTCATTCTAAACTTTGATGGGGCTGCCAAAGGTAATCTCGGGAGGGCTGGTGGAGGGGGTGTTGTCAAAAATGATAATGGTGAGGTCATTTGGGCTTATGTTGAAGATTATGGTATTCAAACCAACCACCTAGCTAAAGCTAAGGCTCTTTTCTTGGGTGTTCACCAAGTTTTTGAGAGGGGCTTCAGAAGACTTCTCATTCAAGGTGACTCCTTGAACATCATTCGGGATCTACAGGTTGGAAAGACTGACAATTGTTTCATCCTGAATATTATTAAGGACACATCAAATATTTTGGAAGGTATGTTAGAAGTTAAAATTGAGCATATTTATAGGGAAGGTAACTAGGCTACTGATGTTATGGCCAATTTGGGGGTGGATAGTGGCCAGTTCAAAATTTGGGAAGATAATTTCCCTTCGTAGTTACTAAAAATTGTTGCTTTGGAAGCATTGGGCCTACCTATCCAGTAGGTATTTTTATTGTCTTTTTGCTTGGATGAGATCTCAGTTGTGTTCTAGTGATCCTCTCTTTGGGGGGTCTTTTTTTGGGGGTTGGCCCTTTTGCTCCTTGGTGGTTACCATTCTCAAGGAATATGCTTGGTGTTTTACCTTCATCCTTGCTCTTTGAGTTTGGAGTTTTGTTATCTGCATCTTGATGTTCTCCTTTATGCCTTGCTGAGTGGTGGGCTGGTCTTTGCTTTTGGATGGTTGTTTTAGTTTAATTTCTATTTCTTTTGGCCTTGGAGGCTGGCCTGTGCTTAATTAGCCTTATCTTTCTCTGCCTCCTCTAATGTAAAAGGTTCTGGGACCTTTCAAAACCCTATTTTTCACCATTAATCAAAATGTATATATATAATTAAAAATTATTAAATACTAATAACTATATTTGTTAAAAGTAAAATAATTTAAATATCAAATAATATTTTTATTCAAAGAATTAAAATACATATTAAAAAGTTTTACTTATTTTATTAACATTCATAACATGCATTTATTTTCTTCTAATGACCTAAAATAGGAATGATGTATTGGAGACGAGGAACTTTGTGTACTTGTACACCCATATCTTGAGGCCACCCTTGAAAAGCTTCTTGTAAGTTGGTAGAAGTGTGAATGTTGATATATTATATGAGAAATAAATTAATAAGCTACACAAAGACCATTGGTGTGGAACATCATGAACATGGAGAGATTCTTGTACATCACATCTATTGAAATAAACATTGGGGTACCTTCTATCTGGCATGGTATCCAACAATTATTGGTCCATGAGCCAAGCGAGAACCCCCGAAAGCCAATGATCAATGACAGAACATTGTAGTCCCTAACATATAAAGAAACATAGAATAAGAAGAAATTAATTAATAAATTTTGGATGTAGATGGAAACTACAATATACTTTTCAGATTTTTGAAAAATAAATAGCTTAGTCATAAAGTTTTGGATGCAATAATAATCTCTTATAAATGGAACCATTGCAACCGACTTGTGAGCATATTATCGATGTTTGATCTCAATGATTATCTACCTTCCTACCTTCCTAGTGATTGCAATTTCTAAAAACAAATGTGGCTATGGGGACCTCCAAATATCATCCAAAAAATAATTTTTTTTATCAAATAATATTAGTTAGAATATAAACTTATTCACACAAATATTGTAAATAAACATAAATATTTGAAACACAAACTATTACAATGTGGAAATTAAGTACATAAATGAAAAAATTTCACAAAATAACATAGAATCATGGGCCTCTTCAAAGGGGAAACCTCCTTCAATGCTTTCATTAATTTGTAATAAGATACATTCATACATCAATCCATGTCTTTTAAAGATACACTTCATGCAACCCAATATAATGCTCAAAAGTTGGCTTACATGCAAAACACCTTTCAATATATAATCTTCTACCAAACATCGATTACATTCTTGATAACAGTTACATGAAATGACCCCACTTGTCTATGTGTCTTACTTGCCACATACCGTAACAAAGTATTACAAAATAACATCATAAATGGATCTCCATGTTGGAAGTGGGTAATTACATAATCATATAAAAATTACAAAAATAATGTTAGGAGGGGGTCCTAACATACCCTTCCCCTTCAAAAAGCTTTGTCCTCAAAGTTGTATATGAGGAAAATGGTGTTGTAGCTAATGGATATACTTCCACAAAGCATATTATGGTTGTAGATCATACCACTAAATAAGGACCTTAGTAAGTACTCAGTTGTAAAGAGTGTGCATTCATCAGTCCAATAGTTATTCTAGCTTGAGCAAGATAGAACTCTCTTCATCTATTTCTAGTAAAGCAAATTGTACCTATACCTGATTGCCCACAATATTCTTGAGAGCATATACATGAAAGATAAGGTGGAGCTTGGATGTAGGTGATAGGGCCAATTTTTAGGTCATTGCACCAATCTGCTATAAGACTGGATAGGGTCCATAGTATTTGGTGGCAAGATTTTGGCACCTACGAAGCTGGAGTGATGATTGTTTATATAGATGCAAGTAGAGGAAGACCATATTAACAACAATAAAGCTATGCTCAGAATTTTATTCATCAACTTTTTGGTACATCTAATTCTAGGCCACTTCCAAATTCATCTTCATTTGAAAAAAGACTTTAGCATATTAGCTAAGTGTAGTGTGACCACATGGACCTTGGAGCTTCCTGAAATGTAGGAGAAAGGTGTTGATGAAATCCATCCATAAACTACTTCAAAATGGGTAACCTTGGTCATAGTGTGATAGGAAGTGTTATACCACCATTCAACCAAGGAAAGTCACTTCACCTATTGTGTAGGATGATCAAAGGTAAAGCAATGAAGGTATATCTCCAAACATTTTTTTACAATCTTGGTTTGACCATCCACTTGTGGATGATGAGTTGAACTCATTTTGATATAAGTTCCCTGTAAATTAAATAATTTTTATTAGAAATTACTAGTGAAGGTATGATCACGATTGGACACAATGGATGTGGGCATGCCATGAAGGGGAAATATAGAATAAAAAAAAATGGATGACTATGAAGGTTGTGTAAGGATGGAAGAGGGAACAAAAATGAGCATATTTCAAGAGATGATCCTCTACCACAAAAAATAACTAATTTTCCTCCAAAATTATGTAACCCTTCAATAAATTCCATGGAAATACTTTTCCACACCTATTCAAGAATAGGCAACAACTAAATAGTTCTCAAAGAATGCACCATTTTTCCTTTCATCCACTGGCATATGTCACATGTTGCCACAAAACTTTGAATGTCCTTCATGCCCTTCCATAAAAAAGTACATTTAATCCTTTCATAGGTCTTGAGGAACCTAGAATGGCCTATAGTGGGTGAAGCATGCATCTCCTTCAATATGAGTTCTTGAAGTTGAGAAGTATGGGAAATAACAAGGTGTTGGAGATATCACAAATCTTGTCCATACCAAGAGTATCCCAAACATGATGTGGGCATTGTTTGAAGTGTGGTAATAAAAGTTTGCAAGATTTAGTCCTTAAGAATGTCCTCTCAAATAGAATGTATCCACTGAGGTATGGATTAAGAGATGGTACACAACATACTTTAAGCCTCAAATTGGTGAGAGTGTGCATCTACCACAATGTTCTACTTGATTTTTTTATAGGTAATATCATAATCATAGCCCATTAGTTTAGAGATCCACTTTTGTTGTTCTAGGGTAGTGACCCACTACTCTAAGAAGTAATTGAGACTTTGGTGATCTATATTAATGGAAAAATGATTCCCAATGATATAGGGTCACTAGTGGGTAATCACATGCAAAATGGTTGAGCATATCATTTGCATAAGTTGATTTACCCAAATTTTGGCTTGAAAGCACTTTACTAGTAAATGCCAAGGGGCATTCTTCTTGCATCAAAATGGCTCCAATGCCATTGCCAAAAGCATTTCCTTCAATGATAAATAGTTTAGATAAATCAAGAATTGCTAATACTAGTATAGTTGCCATAACATGATTAATATCAATTAAAGTATTCTTAGTTGGGCCTATCCAAGTAAAAGAATTCTTTTTTAATGTGGTCATTAAAGGGGCAACGTTTTTTTCATTATTGTGGATAAATTTGTAGTAATAGCTTGTAAGCTCCAAAAATCCATGAAGGTCCTTAAGTGTTAGAGTTAGAGTCTATTATATCATTTGGATTATGTAAATGTACCTTACTAGGTACATACTTAGGATATTATATTACTTTAGGGGGAAGTTATCTAGTTACTTTATGCAAAGTAATAAACGTACAAGTGTCAATGTGTAAGTTGTAAATGTGCAAGGTGTCCCTTATACAACTAGGTAGAGTGTTGGCCAAGGAATCTATATTCCATTATGAAATGGCATCATTGTAAGAGATTGACAAGTCAGGAGGTAGTAGTATTACTATGTGATTCCATTAGTGATGGAGTACAATATAGTCCTATAGCATCTTGCATGGATTGTCCATTTCCTCCATAGCAATATTGTATTCATTTATATCATTTCTATTTATAGCATATTTTTACAATATCATAAATTAATTTCTCTTATATTTTTGGATCTTGTGATTGCCATCTCCCATTGCAATCTACCTCAAAATATAACAGTGGTATCAAAGCTATGGTAGATCTAGTCACAATAGAACTAGCTACTATAGATTGAGAAGAGAACCACCACCATTATTGAGCCTAATTTTTTTATAAACCTAATTTTCCACAGTGCATAGGCTCTTGAAAAAATCTTCAAAAGAATAAATGTGGTAGGTAGAGCTTTGAGAAAGTACTATTGTTAAAATAGGGCCTATAGAAATCTAAAATGTGTCATGCTTAGGGGATCTACTCACATAGACATATTCATAAGATCAGATGACATAATATTATACTTTCCAAGAATCAATAGTGGTTCTCACCACTCATTTGGGACCTTTTCAAGCCTTCCAAGCCTAGTCACTCAAGCCTAGAGTAACCAGATCTTATCCACTCAAGCCTAGAGGGACCAGAACTTAGCCGCTGTAGACGACAATGACCAGATCTTAGTCACTGTAGATGACAATGGCTAAACCATAAAAGTAGTTTTTCCAACAAATAGACCTAATCACTAGAGGAAGTGGTAGTCTACATGCAATAAATGTGAACTGGAGTAACTTTGCATTCCATTTCATGACCAATTCACATGGGAGACTTGAGTTTGCATTTAGACTTTAGTTAACTGGTATTTAAACATAGAAAAGACAAAAATATTCTCATGCTAACTCTCACTACGCATGAGGAATTCATTCCTAGGGCTTGGACATAGACCTAGGGTTTCACACTATAAAAGGTGCAAGCCTAAGAGCACCAAAGGAGACATATTTTATCTATCCATATTTTATCTATCGATATTTATCCAAGTAATCCAGATTTATAAGGACAAGTCATTAAGGAGATATTTTGAGACTTGGAGTGTTTCCCTTGGAGATCACATTTATGATGAAGCCCTGATAAATTGGGGAGCATAGCAACAATTATTTCAACATCAGATACAATCTTTGGTTCATAGATTTGGAGCAAAGAGGACGAGAGTCACTTTAGCGGTCATTGTCTTGGACAGTGGCCCATAGGCTTAGCTTAGGGTTTTAGACATTAGATTCATTATTTTAGTATATCATTAGCATAACATCATTTCATTTATTCGTATTCATAGCATTAGTATAATTTGCACTTGCTTTCATTTGTTATATTCATTGCTAACAACTTCATCTAGGGAGGTATTCTTGGACATCTAAGCGTGTGTTGTTGTTTTGTTGATTACAAGGCCACAGGTTCATCGAACAGAATCTGCAACATATAAGAGCAAAATGGATCCCTCTAGGAAATAGGCCTGGAGAAGGAGGCATCTATAAGCCCTCATAAATTTCCATGTGCGAAACTGGGAAGCTTTTGGAAGTGCACCACCTCTTTATGAAAGAGGCACTCTTTGTCTATTTGTAACCTTATTGTATCAAAATGGGTATCCCTAAGAGGTACCGACATGTAACTAGATTTCAATACAAATAAAGAGATCCATCTTTGTTATTTCCATGTTATAATATTTTCATTATCTTCCATTTCATTTTTGGATTTTAATACATTGCAAGTAGAGTAAAAATAGTGATGCATGCATCCCAGGGTTTCTACATATGGCGATCACGGTGAGACCTCCATTGATTTTTTATTTTTTTCCTAAATACTAACTTAGTTTTATGTGCATGTCTAGCCGCTCTGAGCTATAGTGGCCAAAAATTAGCCACTCTGAGCTACAGCGGCCAATAGTGCTTTAGCTGCTCCCACTAATAGTGGCCAAGAACCAGCTGCTCTGGTCAATAACATCTAGAACTAGAGAGTAGCAGAGGACAGAAACAAGGTTTATAGAGCTGTATTAGAGGTTTGTACAACCTCTATGATATTTTACAACTTTTTGTTTGCTTCTGTGTGTCTAAAATAGTGAACTTAAAGCATATTTATGTTTGGAAATCGAAAGAATAAAAGGAGAAATAATTAAGAATTTTGTATATCTTAAATCTTCTTTTAGATTTCCACTAGGCATTGCTAGGAACATCGGCTTATGCCTAAAATGTTCACCCTATAATCTAATGTGCTAGACATTGTATGTTGTTTGCTTGCTTTGAGGCACTGCTAGAGGCCATAGTTGCACGAAATAAAGTGCACTCATACAAATCATAGTATTTCATGCATCTTTTTGAATATTGAAACATATTTTTGCACTTAGTCATATAGGAAAGAATCATTGCTACTATATGATGCACTTTATGTTATGCAAGCTTAAAATAAACACCACACACACATGTATCATTTAAACATTTGGGAGTTGAATTTCATAACCAACCCTCAATTCAGTCCAATGACATTGGAATTCATCTCCTTCCACTGGATTTCCCCCTAGAGCCTCCTATAAATGGATTGGGAAACTTATTTATAGTGGTACTAAGTTACTTATGCTCAAATTATCTCCCACTATTGGAAAAATTATTGGTTCAGAGTGGAAGAGCTAGGCAAACCCCCCACTGGGACTTCAACAGTGTACCCTAGCTTCTTTTGAGAAAATCATGTTTGGCATGGGTGTACTTGATTGTCACTATGGATGAGTCTTCTCATTCTAAATACAAGAACAAAATCAAGAAATCAAAAGAACAACACATAAAAACACACCAAATAGTTTAAGGCACACTTAAATTGATAATCAAGATAAATATATGTTTGGTATTGTGTGGCTATTCCTAAATTACAACTCAAAAGATCAATTCATAGACAAAATGGTCAAAAAAATAAGTAAACACCCTCAGTATGATACTAAGGGAGAGACTGAAGCAACTCATACCCATAGGTGAAGTCGTAGTAACATTGAATGACCTACCCGTAAGACCGTGGGACATAGCTCCATGAGCCTAAGGGGTGATAACTCGACCTTTAGGGGATATCCTCGAGAAACCCCAAGTAGGGAACCACATCATGGAATAAAGTCACATAAACAAAAAGAGACTTAATAGCCATCCTCATCAAGGAGACATGAGGAGACCTCAAGGGCCTCCTCTAAACACACAAACATCTCAAATAAGTGAGGAAGCTTCAAGGGCTTCCTCCTCACATGTACATAAAAAATGTTCTAAAACTTATTTTTAACATAGGTATGATGAGACTTCTACATATCCATCCACATGGATAAAAAATGTCATCAAAAAACCCTCTTCATCAAGAAATCAAGCAAGGGTTGTAACACCTCAAGATTCATAAGAAACATATGAAACAGGTCTGCCCACTGAAGAGCAGGAAACTAGAGCTACATATAGTCATGGGAATCAGATAGAAGAAACCCTTCATACAAAATGAAATATTCCCATAGACTATGACCTCATAGGAGTGAATGGCACCCCATGGGACTAGCCATGGAAAACAATACAACTGGACGGGTTGGATCGGTATCCTACACGATCAACTCAAATAACTATAGCTATTGAGAACTTTGCATCTAGAAGCTCATGAACTATGACTTCTAAGCACACCTCTTAGTCTGGGGATATCTCAGAGCAACCCCACAATAGATGTACAGATTTTGATTATAGATATACTCAAAAGTACACTGAATAGGTCACATTAGCTAGCAATAGTACATGTACAGTAGAAACCTCCTCAAGGAATCTCTGAGTCAAGACAACAAGAACAAATTTAGATAAACATGAGTCTTCTATGACAACACAAACTGACTATGTAATATGGTTAGAAAATGTGTTATGTAAGGAGCGAGAGCTAGTGGAAGCTCTCGAACAAGATAAACAAAGAGAAAGACTCTTGCACCAATATGAGAAACGCTTAATAGAGCAAGCTGAGTGGCTAGATATTAGAAATTTATAGACAAATAGTGGAGACCACCAAAGAAATAGACACGCTGACTTGCCTAAGGAGAGGCACACTAGACAATATATCCCACAATGAAATCACCTAGCAAACCATGAACAAAATCCAACTAGTGGAGAAAGGGCAAAAATAAAAAACCAGGATCACAATCCTGAGTCCCCTCATAGGAGGGAGGAAAAAAAAACAAATAAAATGGATAGAGAGTTACCTCCATTGCCACTACGAGTAGGCCTACAAGAGGAGGAAATCTATGCATCAAAGGTATTTCAAGAAATTGCTAAAAAGATAAAAGCCTTTGAGAAACAAGAGGCAGTTGGGAACTTGCAAAAATTGAGTAAAATACACAACCAACCATTGTGCCCATCAATCCCTAGCCCTCCATTTCCTAAGCACTTTGAGATGCCCAGGTTAGAAAAATTTAAGGGTGAAGAGGATGCACAAGAGCACGTCACCAATTTTATCAATGCATGTTTTCATCTTGAAGACAATGACGCTCTCATGCTAAGAACATTCATAATGATATTTTTAGGTGCTACCACTCAATGGTTCAACCAACTACCTAAGCATAGCATAACCAACTTTGAAAAACTAGTAAACACATTCCTAAAGCATTTCTCCTTTGGTGCTAAGAAGAAGGTGAACCTTTCAGACCTGGCCAACTTGAAACAGTATGATGATGAGCCAATAATGGATTATGGGAATAGGTGGAGAAAATTCATGGTAAAATTATCATTCTCCATTCCCAATAAAGATATCATTTGCATGTTCACAAAAATTTGTTCTAAAAACATCTCCATTTTGCTACAACTTCAGTAGTATCCTTCATTTGAGAAAGATTTAGCATAGGCTAAACTCATCGAAGACATAAAATTATATGAGGGAACCATTAAAATCTAAAAAAAAAAGGAGTGGAACAAGAATGGTAAGAATGACAAGTACAAGCAGAAGTAAGGCAACCCTGCTCCAGTAAATTAAGTCGTATTGGATACACCTAAGGATGGGGGTGCACAACAACCATAGAACTATCAAGCACATCCCCTACCAACCAACTATGACCAAAGGAAGAATCAGGGATGAAACAAATAATGCAAGTCACCTCACTATTTCATAGCTCTGACAAAATCAATGCAACCAATCTTTAATTAGCTGAGCGAGGCTAGGAGGATCAGATTTCTTGATATACCTCTTATAGATCCCAACCATCCTAAGCCAAAAGGATATAGGGAAGATCAATTTTACCCTTATCATAGGATATCGGGGCATGACATTGAGGCTTATGTTGGTTTTAAGCATCAAGTGAAAAACATGATTGAGGCGGGAGAACTCAAAGTTGACAACCCACTGGCTCCCGATAATAGATACATGGGTATATACAGAAAATCATTTCCCAATAATGAGGTCCCTAGGGAGTAAGAGGCCCAAGTCAATCAGGTCCGAGCTGATATACCTAACCATGGATGTGTTGGGATGGTTGATATTTTTAACATAGCAACCAGGACTAGATGGTATGGTCAACCACAACCTCTTGCAGCTCCCATGAATGTCCCAGCCACACCTAGGCAGAGATAGGACAACCTTCCAGGTCCACCAACATGACCTGTGGCAACTATCCAGAGTATATTGGAGAAAAACCTATAGACAACTCCAACTAAGTTATATGTCTATGAGCTCATATAACAGTCCCCAAAGCATAAGGAGACTTTAATGGAAATTTTAAGGATAATTGAGATCCAACCACAAGATGCGAATGTGTTCACTCATTTTGTGGGACAAGTACAAGAATTCCAGGAACCTATAATTTGATTCTATGATTATGAGATTAAGACAGTGCCTATTGCCTTACCAGACCCTCCATTGAACATTGTGACAAAAATCAATGACTTACCTTTCAAGAGGGTATTTGTCAATATAGGTTCATCGATAAACATCATTACAACAATAGTAATAGATCACCTCAAGATCCCCAAGTCCAATATCATTCTAGGAGCCTATACATTGAGAGCTTTTAATTATGCTTTATGCAACACTATGGGAATGATTGTCCTACCTATCAATATGGGGCATAAGACCATCCCTGTGATGTGTCATATCTTGGAAGGGGCTATGCAATACAACATCCTCCTAGGGCATCCTTGGATAAGGGCCATGAATTTTTTTCCTTTGATCTTGCACCAGTGTGTCAAGTATGTGCACGAAAACAGAGTCTATGTGGTTTTGGCCGATGAAGAGCCATTTAAATACGTCCATCAGGCAGACATTCTAGGATAATTTGTAATTCCTTCTACCCACCTGTATGTAGTGCCTTCATATCCAACCATACAATTGGATAACAAATACAAAAGGTTAAGAAAATACCCATGCACATCAACACCCCCTGGTGCACCTAAAATAGTCAATGCTTCTAAAGAACCATCAACATCAAAACCAAAAGATAATCAGAAGCTAAAGGCACCCTTAGTCAAGGAAGAAATGTCAAAGGAAGTGCCAACTATAGCCATTGCTAAAATACCAAGTCCTGTGGAAGAAGAAGATCTTCAAGATCAATATGGAGATAGTGATTACCATCCCACTTCACCAGTGTCATCTTTAGGGTCATCCACATCGCATGCCTCAATACACTTGGCAAGCACAGGCATAGGGGAGTAACTTATGTAGAACATCACCTTTACACCTATCATTTATTCTACGCAAGACATGGGAAGATCTAAGGCCTTGATACCACCAATGGGAATAGTGGTTCCACTTGGAATCCCTCTTAACCAAACCAATTTTGTCTATGTTGGCCTAGACTGCGCCCATAAGTCTTTAGATGTAGAAGAGGATTATGACGAATTATTCATAGAAAATTTTTGTTACCTCTCTAATCTCAAACTTGCTCTAATATACTTTGAGCATTGCCATTGGCATGTCTATGGCCTTGGTATATATGATAAGGGGTGCAAACGGCCATACGAGCCACAATATCAGCTTTCCTCCAATGGGTTTGGTTTAGGCTATTATATTGGAGGTCAAGATGACTCTCTTGTAGCAACATTGTATAGATTGAGCTTAGGGTTAGGAGAAGACATCAGTTTCATTCCTTATCACCCCCTACGAGCAAGAAATTTGAGCAACAAACAAGTGGCCATGTTGAACATACCGCCACCAGATATTTATCACCCAAACATCTCAATTGATTCCATCAAAATAGGGTACAACTCGTGGGATGAAGAGAATGGATAAGCGATGATGAGGCACAACTTGGATAGCCTACAATGAGCCTTGCTATTTACAAAGATTCACATGGTCCATCCATAATGAGAGTGGGTACATACCGGATGAAAGTGACTATGAATCAGAAGACTCAACAGAAAGAGCCTACTTAGGCCTAGGCCATCAACCCTTGAATTTGGGGCAAGAGACAAATGCAAATGGATTCTTCATAAGTAATGAAGAATATGAAGATGAAATGGAGATGGCCTACTTAGGGCCAAGGCATGAGCCCCTTGTCTTAGGACCGCATACCAATGCTAATGATTTTTGGATAAGCAATGACAATTTTGACTCTGAAACTGAGATGGCTTATCTTGGGCCTCACCACATGCGACAAGTCAACATGTTGGTAGAGATATAGGTGGCACTTCATGCCATAGATCCTCATATATGATTTTTGAGGAGACCTACTGACCTAGATGTCATTCACCAGATGGTCAATCCTCCTCCACCTACATTCAGAGAGTGGTTAGAGCCCAATGATCCTATTATCTGCCCTAGTCATGTGCCATATCTAGAAATTCCCATTCCTCCAGAGCCTCATTGTAAGTATGGAAGGGAAACCTTTGAGATAAGATTACACCCATGTGGTTTTGGATATTTCATCCCATCTGTCAACATGATCTCCATTGATTTAGCCACTCCACTTCATAATCCAATAGATCCTGCCAAATCATTGCATATTGATGTAGAGGCTATTGATTGGAATCATGCTCATTCGTCCATGGATCCTGAAGATCTATTCCCCAATGAAGAGATGTTACAACCATTCTATTTTACATCAGGTTGTGTGTATGATGTCTTCCATGTTGGTTTGGATCCTGAGTCATTAGCTCCTATAAATCTCATCGATGACATTCATTTGATACCCACACCTCATCAACTAGAGGACGGGTCGCATATGGCTATAGAAGCAAATTTCGAGGTGGACATCAATGATAATCCTACCTAACCAAGAAAATTCAAGTTCAGAGAAAGTCTATCTCCAGAGGAACAAGCCATCCTAATTCCTCTCCTCAAAGATAGGCCAAATATTTTTGCTTGGACTTACAAAGACATGCCAAGGATAGATCCAAAGTTAGTCATTCACAACCTTTCATTGGATCCCATGAAGAAGCCAGTCAAGCAAAAGCTAAGGAAAATGCATCCAACCATCACTTTGATGGTAAAGAATGAATTGCAAAAACTACTGGATGTAGTGTTTATAGTTCCTATCGACTACCCTGAGTGGGTGTTGAACATGGTACCCATGGGGAAACCTGATGGAAGAGTCTACATATGCACAGACTTCAGAGATTTAAATAGGGCAACACCAAAAGATTCATTCTAATTTCCAAACATAGATGCTCTTATAGATGCAACCGCAGGTCATGAGATGCTTTCCCTAATGGATGGTTTTTTTGGATACAACCATATTTGGATTAAGCTTGAAGATCAACATAAAACTACTTTTATTACTCCATGGGGAAAATTCTGTTACAAAGTGAAATGATTTGGTCTCAAAAATTCTGGTGCCACATATCAGCGGGTCATGACATACATATTCCATGACTACATGTATAATATCTTACAGGATTACATGGATGACTTACTGGCCAAGTCCCTATTGTGGAAAGAGCACGCTGAAGTCCTTAGAAAAGTTCTTGACCACCTCATTGAACACAATGTCCGATTAAATCCTAAGAAGTGTGTATTTGGCGTAACTTCCAGCAAGCTTTTTGGATTCATCGTATCCAAGAGAGGTATTGAAGTCGATCCTGCAAAGGTAAATGCTGTATTGGAAATGGCCACCCCTACCAAAATTAGGGAGCTAAGGAGCCTACAAGGCAAGATAACATCCATAAAAATATTCATCGCGTAATTATCATACAAATCAATTCAAGGCAAGGATAGAATTTATTGGCATGGGCACAGATAGAATTTACCAGCACTTCATTATCAAAATGTGAGGATAGAATTTGGCAGCACTTCATTATCAAAATGCTTCAACTCTCCTTCTTCAAAATGGGTGAATGCACCTCTTTTTATAGCCCAAAAGATCATATAGGGCAAAGAGGTAAGTATTATCATGTGAGGCAAGTGCTGCCACTTGTCCAATTCTTTGGCATTCATTGGTGAGGGAAGGTTTCCCATTTGGGGCTCTCAATTTGTAGTACCTAACTCTTATGGTAGGTCCCCAATAAATTTGGGGTGATTAAATGCAGAAATAGCAGCCCTTGATTGCTATTTCATGCATATATTGGATTTTTCAAGGGTCTTTTTAGGGACCGTCCCACCCAGGGATGGTCATGGATGGCCATCCCTAGGTGGGACGATCACCAACTGTGACCATTCTTTGGTGGGACGGTCACAAGGAAGTATCCCAAAACTACCCTAAACTATTAGGAAGATTCCAAAATGTGTTTTTGAGCCTTATGCAATCTTAGAGGGGTGCCCAATGGGGCCATATGATGTCGATAATAGTGGCATATGTGATGCACTGGTAGTATTATCCTATTTACATGATTTAGGTGTCTATAGATGCCCCTTTTTGGGATGCGCTATGTGCAATAAATTGCTAAGAAAAAATAGAACACTAAATCATAAAATTATTAAGGTTATTAATTAACCTAGTCAAATCTTGATGCCTCCATTGTGGAAAGGGCATACATTATTGGAATCCTTGCTATTGACATAGTCAAAGGATCAATTTTGGGCATACCTTTCAACCATGTTGTAGTAACAGTCTTATGGGGCTTAGGGTATACTAGGTATTAGTGCCTTGTATTCTTGTAAAAATTTACATGGGTCAATTCCCAAGGTTTCAAGGAGTTCAAGCCTATTTTTTTGTTTCTTATGCTGATTATTTTCCCCAGCATGGGATTGAAAATTTATCTTTAGCCAAGATTCTTTTGAATGCATAAAATTTACACTTCTAAGTGTTTCAATGTTGATTTGATTTTTGAATTCATTATTATGACTACACCCTCAATTAAATATTCAATTAGGGCATGACAAATTACAAATCGATGAGTCACTTGATTCATATGACTTAATTGGGGTAACTCTCTATTTTTCCCATGGTATCATATACCTGTTTGAAGGGGATTTTTGACTGTTTTGATGAATTTTTCTGGAAGCAAAAGGCTAAAATTTTCATTCCCATGGAGTGTTACAGAAATGGATGCCTTATTAGGGAGTAAAATAGAGACTTTTAATGCATCCAAAAATATTATAAGTTCAGTCTTGATCCTTGCTAATTTGGTGACCTTTTTGCCTTGTTTTCGGTGGGTTTTTGACCTTTTTTTTTATATTTTAAAGATTTTTTAATGTAATTTTTTTGTGACCGTCCTACATGGGGATGAGTAAATTATTTATGACTGTCCCATGGTGGAAAATCCAGCCAAATATGTGCTCAAACCACCTAGGGGCGGTCGGCTTCTTTTGGAGCTATATAAGACCAAAATGAGACATATGAGCTCATTTTTTTTATTCTGCTTGAAGAATTTGGAGAGGAGAGAGGTAGGAAAGTGATATTATGAAGTGGATTGTTGTCAAAATATCAACCTACAACATGATCCAGCCAGCGGATGCAACAGGCAATGGAGCCGGTGGGAAATGGGTATGAACCACATGTCTTTCTTTGCCCTATTTTATTGTGTTTTTATGATTTCTGTTGCAATTTTCATAATAAAAATGTTATAATGGTTAAGAAACCCTAGGAGTAGTTAAATTAATTAAATTTATCTTTTATTTATATTTTAGATGCAAAAAATTAGGGTTAAATGCCAAATTTTTAGTGATTTTTAGGGTTTTTTAGGGCAATTTTAGGGGTCAAATTGACCTTGTTTTACCCATTTTTGGGGACCGTCCTTGTAGGGGACAGTCACTGGTGGCCATAATTGGGTGGTATGGCTACTAAATTGGGGTATGTACCTAGGTGGGATGGCCAAAAACTAGGCCAAAAAGGGCCTATTTTTAGGTATTGTTTTGGTATTTTTAAGGTTATTTTATGCATTTTTAGGGCATTTTTGACACCCTATTTTACATGAGTAGATATTTAGGAGTCAGTACAGAGTTTCAACTCTATTTAAGATAACTAGAGACCATTTTACTACTATAGAATAGTGATGGCTTGATGTCATTGGCCTAAAACATGTTACGCGGTTAGATCCCATGGTGGGCGACCGTGCCTATCTGACTATATGGGACCCTTGTACTAATACTTTCTATTTAGATATGGTGGAGATGACAATGAAATTATAGGATGTATATCAGATACTACGTATTTCGATAGATAATCACCCGATAGTGTCCTCTCCTATAGAGTTACGATGGGCCATAGTGTGGAGATACTTTAGGGCGTGCTAGGAGAATGCAATGGTTGATCTTCTCAACAAAGGGATATTAGTGGATTCATGGTATCAGGTTGGTGTGCTTGGTATTAAACAAACCCTATTGATGACCTTGATCAACAACATGTTTCTTCATGACTCTTCAGGTGCTAGGTTCCCATGGAACCTACTAGAGCTGGTGTTCACTCTTGTGGATTGTATAGAGGATGAGCCCATAGTGATGGCTTGGGGTCCTAATTTATTACCATAGATATATTATGAGTTGTATGAGATCCACTCTCATGGGAATAAGGTTTTGTGCTATAGCTTTCTACTACAAGTTTGGGCTTGGTAGCATATTTCTATGGAGATACCATAGGGACTACCATGGACCACTCGAGCAGAGCTACCAGATAGGAATATTGGCTATGGAGAGCTATGGAAGAGGTCATGTGAGGTAGGCCAAAGCCAAAAAAATGCTAGGGAGGTTGAGCACTATGCAGAGGATTTTTCATAGCTTAGGGTGGTAGACATCGAGTGGAGTCCCTATAGGGATTGTCCTGACTAGAGGGAGGCTGATACATAGCTACGCTGAGTTCAATGAGGTATATGGTTGATAGGTCGACATGGGATAGAGTGAGATTAATTCTCTTATGATCGTGTGCTATGACAGTTTGGGCTATGTTAGCAGTTGCCTAGGGAGCCGATGGTCTACCATCATCATGAGGATAAGAAGACTCTAGCATGGCCGATTGTAGAGGCATTGGGAGAGGAGTCATATCCCGAGGTGGTAGTTTCTAATTTGGATGATGTAGGTACTACAAAGGAGTATGATGCATGGTGGGTCATATGTCAGTGGTGAGGGGAGGGACCACTAGGATAGGATGTAGCTATCAAGGCAACAGATGTAGTTAGGGGTTCTATAGATGAGGAGGGTTTTGGCAAGTATTTATATGATGAGGAGGCAAATATAGGTGAGCAATTTGTGTGGTAGCATGTGTCAGAAGATAGGATGAAGTTTATTGATGTACAATATCTAATAGGATTTGATGAGGATGACCTTGGAGATCAGGATGTATAGGTATAGTTAGCAGTACGAGATGCTACAATTATGGAGCTACAAAGTGATCAAGATTTACTACAGGCATAGGTTCAGAGTGCATAGCTTGAGATGGAAAGGTAGGCAATGTTGATAGCTACGCTTCAATCATAGGTTCACGAACGAGGTCCTAGCCATAGGGAGTCCAGTAGTGGTGAGTTAGCCATGATGCGGGAGGAAATGATACATCTCTAAGTTTTGGTGGTGACTTATAAGACTAAATTTTTAGAGGAGTGCACCTACATGGATATCATGGAGGATGAGATAGTGCACCTTAAGAGGTGCATACCATATCGAGCATTAGCTATTAGATCACAACGTAGTTAGAGGATCCATATAGGATAATCGTCTGATCAGATGAGAGCTCCAAGATTTGCATGGAGGATGGAGGTGTCTGGAGGTAGTAGGTCAAGGGAGAGCAGGTCTAGTAGCTCACGACATACTCACATTGAGGGCAAAGGAGAGAGTCGAGGTACCGGTCCTACGTGACCATGGCTAGTAGACTCTGATGGTGCTTTTTGGACTTTTTGGGTTGTGAAGTCTGATGACTCACTTTTATTGTAGCCTACGGGCAGTTTATGGACTATGATGTAGCTTTTGGATTTTACATATGGACATATATGTGTATGACTTTGATTTTATCATTATGTCATCTTTTACTGCTTTGTGATATGTATGCTTATTATATGATTTATGATGCTTTTGATAAATGTCTATCATGGATGCATGTATTTATCATGATTTGATGATATGTAGATGTGTAAGCTTTATATATATGCTTTTGAAAATTAAAAGATATGCAACAAATAGTTAGTGGCCATATAAATATTATTGCTAATATTTACCCGGTATCTATCCTATTTCATGAACATCACTTAAGAAACAAAAGTTTATAAGGAAAAAATGTGTATGATTTGATGTAATGATTGATGTGATTTAATTTTGTATGATGGATTTATGATGACTATTTGACGCATTATATGCTAGCACCATAGACTGTACAAAATGTATATTTGTTATTTTCATGTTATTCTAACATTTTATGTAATGGATTTGGGAATTTTAACAAATATGTGACAACATGATGTAAAATGGAATGGATAATGTAATGTGATATGATATATTTGATAGTTTTAAAGAGACTCAAACACTCTAGTTACCTAATCAAAATTTGTATAATAACTATGCAAGATCCTTTGACAAAGTATGCACTTACTAAGATAACCAAGATAATCAACATCTCTGTGTGTGCACCTGAATTCATTACCATCATAACACATAAGATTGTACGAGTGCAAATGGGATTCACTCAGTCCATCTGTAATAGAGATCATTCTATGAGTCTCATTATACTTAGTTTTGTACTTAGTTAGATTACACTATGAGGTAATATAGGCTACAATGAGTTAGATCATCCACATTCAAACATTGGTCTATACCTAAGCAAGTTGCTTATGTGGTATACATATCGTCATCCGGGAGGATACCACCATTGACAAGTAGGCTATCCACCAAACCTGTAATGAGGATCACCTTATGGTTATCTAATACCAAGAATTCTAGGGATTCAAGTTCAATAATCCCTTATTTTATTTTGATTTTTAAGTATTCAAGGGAGTAGCTCATTTTTGTTTGTTGAGCAAAGGACATTTGATAGTGGTGAGAACCACTATTTCTTTTTTCTTTTTATGGAGTGATAATAATCATCGTTTCTTTTTGCATATTTTGAAATGATGATAATCACTATTTTGATTTTCTCTTTGGGATACTTGCCCCAGTGTAGGGCAAGGAATTTTAGGTAAGGAGTGAAGATATGAAATTTACTACACTACCTTAAGGGCATTCATTGCAATGTATAACAATATAGAAGCATTCAAAGGGAAATAACACATAAACTTGTAATCTACGAAAGTGAAGCAAATGAATGACCAAATGGTGGATTTATCCTTCTATTTAATCAATGTATAACTTCAAATATGAGATTACAAAGGTCCCCTTTAGGGCTTTTACAAATTGATACAAATTCCATTACAATGTTCAAGGGATATAGTCCCTTAAAAGAGGCCTCAAAATGGTGTAAACTATGGTTTGTCTTCGTAAATCTCACATCCCATGATTGAGATCTATCCTTCAACCTATTCTTATGGTCTTCTTAGCTCCTTCCTCCTATGTAGAATACCCGCACCTACACACAAGGGCTGAAAATGGGGTTAATAGCACCTATTTCATATAATGAAGATAGCATAGAAAACATAGTAAAAGATGCACATGCTACAACCAAACGAGATGATCTACATGCATAAAAACTGATCTACATTGAGCATATATGTATTCTAAGATAATATAAATAATAATAACCAGATTTGGAAGCAATATTTAATGCAAAACTATGCTAAACTACTATCCACTTCGGTGTGAGCCATGGAGACCTACAACATTGGGGACTCAAAATACCAAACTAAAACTCCAAATAACCTCAAATTTGGACCAGAGGTTCATATAGACATCCTAAGAAGGTCTATGGAGTAATTTCTCTAAAATTATCTATGGTTTTGAGACTTTCCCTGTGAGTGCCATGGGCTGATTGCTAGCCATCCCCAGGTGGGACGGTTACAAAATTGGCTTATTTTTGTCACCTATGGCCTTGGGAATTGGTTCAAAATAGGGTGAGGGTGTTGTCGATAGATGGGGCCAAGTTGTTCGCAAATTTTTATGGTTGGGTTTCAACAAATCGAGCTTCTTGCCCTTGAAAACACCTTCAAAGTGAAGAGGGTTTCAAGGTAGGGAAAGGGTGAGTTTTAGTTTGCAAATAGGTTGATAGTGAGTAGGGATATATTTAGGCAGCACTTCGTTGCTCAAATTCTCCTTCTCTCCTCGAAATGGAGGTTTGGGTCTCCTTTTATAGCCCAAAAGGGCATCTAGGGTAAAATGGCATCTTTACCATGTGAGGCACGTGATGCCACTTGTCCTAATTGCATCATTGATTGGGGAGAGGAAGGTTACCCCTTTGGGGCTCCCAATATGCTATCCTACAGTCCATTAGTAGGTCCTCAATGAATCTAGGATGATTGGACATGCTAATGGTAGTCTTGAATTTCCATTTAGAACATCCTTTTACTTTTTCAAAGGTCTAGTTAGGGGTCATCCCACCCAGGGACGGTTGCTGATGGTCATCCCTGGGTGGTATGGTCATCAACTGTGGTCATCCCTAGGTGGGACGATCACCAGTAAGGGCCCCAAAACTGCCCTAGACTACTAGGCACCCTCAAAACTAATTTTTGGAGGGTTTTGGAAGCCTTTTTCTAGCCTATAGGGGTGCCTAATAAGGTCATATGTTATTGATAAGAGGGCATATATAATGCATTGATAGTATTATCTAATTTACACAATTTAGGTGTCTACAAATGCCCCATTTTTGGGATGCATGATGTGAAACAAAGCATTGAGAAAAAATAGATCACCAAATATTCGAATGATCAAGGTTCTTCATTAACATATTAAACTCTGGATTCCTTCATTGTGGAAAAGCATACATTCTTGGAATCCTTTATATTTACATAGTCGAAGGATCGATTGCATGTATACCTTTCAACCGTGTTGTGATGATAGTCTTATGGGGCTTAGGGCATACTAGGTCTTGGTGCCTTATATTCTTGCAAACCTTCACATGGGTAAATTCCTAAGGTTTCAAGGAGGTAAAGACTATTTAATTTGATTCTTATGCTGATTCTTTGCTCCAGCATGAGCTTGAAAATTTATATTTAGCCAAGATTCTTTTGAATGCATCGAATTTTAGACTTTTGAGTGTTTAAATGTTGATTCAATTTTTGAGTTCATTATGATGACTACCCCCTCAAGCGATGAGTCTATGAGGGCATGAAAAATTCTAAAGTGATGAGTCACTTGACACATATGACTAAATTGGGGTAACTCTCTATTTTACCCATGGTACTCTATACCTGTTCGGAGGTGATTTTTGACTGTTTTTATGAATAGTTTTGGAAGCAAAAGGCCCAATATCTCATTCCTATGGGGTGGTATATACATGGAGGCCTTCTTGGGGACTAAAATAGAGTCTTTTAATGCATCCAAAATTATTATAGGTTCAGTCTAAATCCCTCTCATTTTCTTGCCCAATCTACCTTATTTTTTGTGTGTTTTTGGCCCATTTTTTTGATATTTTTGATGTTTTTAAGTGCAATTTTCTTATGAACATCCCAAGGGGGGATGAGGGAAGTATTTTTTAATATACCATGGTGGTAAAACTAGAAAAAAGTGTGCTCATACCACCCAGGAGTGGTCGACTTCTTTTGGAGTTATAAAAGGCCAGAAAGGGCCATTTTAGCTAATTTGTGCAACTTGCTTGGAGAAGTTGGAGATGAGATGAGGTAGGAGAGAGTTTTCTAAAGTGGAGTGCTGCTAAAATATCAACCCACAACATGAGACAATCAGCATATGCATAGAGCAGTGGAGCCAGTGCAAAACGGGTATGGATTACATGCTTCCTCTGCCCTATTTTATTGAATTTTTATAATTTTTGCTCGAATTTCATGACTACAGCGACACCCATGATTTAAGAAACTTAGGAGTACTTAACTACATAAAATTTAACCTTATTCATGCTTTATTTGAAAAAAATTAGGGTTAAAAATCACTTTTTTATATTTTTTAGGGTTTTTAGGGCATTTTTAAGGGTCAAATTGACCTTATTTTACCCCTATTTTGGGACCGTCCCTATGAGGGACGGTTACTAGTAGCTATTCATTGGTGGTATGGATACCAAATTAAGGGCCATACCTAGGTGGGACGACCAAAAACTGGGCCAGAAAAGGCCCTTTTGTATGTTTTTTTAGTGTTTTTATAGCAAACATTTGCATTTTTAGGGCCTGTTTGACACCCTGATTTGCATGAGTAGATAGTTAGGAGTTGGTACAGGTTACCGAGTCTCTTTAAGGTCACTAGAGACCATTTGACTACTATATACTGGCATTGGCTTGATTCCATTGGTCTAAAGCAAGTTACATGGTTAGATCCCGTGGTGGAAGACCATGCCTATATGACTATTTTGATAGACCTATGGGACCCTCGCACTAATACTTTCCATTTAGCTATGGGGGACATGATAGTGAAACTATAGGACATCTATAGGATACTAAATATTTCAATAGAGGGGTTCCAGATAGTATCTTCTTCGACAAAGCACTAGGAGGTCATAGTGCAGAGGTACTTCGACGCGTGCTGGGAGGATGTCTTGACTGATATGATTAGTGGAAGGATTCTAGTGTCTAGATGGTACCAAGAGAGTGCATTTGACATTAGGTACACTTTTTTGATGACCTTTATCAACAACATGTTGCTACCTAAATATTCAAGAGCTAGGTTCCCATGGAACCTAATAGAGCTGGTCTTTACTCTAGTTGACTACATAGAGGAGTCGATAGTGATGGCTTGGGGTCCTGCTTTATTAGCATAGTTATACAGTGAGCTATATGAGATCCACTCTCATGGGTGCAAGGGTTTGGTCTATATTTTTCTACTATATTCTTGGGCTTGGTAGTATATTATGGTGGAGAGACCACTAGGACTACCGTGGACCACTCAAGAAGAGTTATCAGATAGGGTGATTGGCTATGGAGTGCTATGGATGAGGTTGCATGAGTCAGGGTGTAGCTGACACTATGCTAGGGAGGTAGAGCACTATATAGAGGCTTTTGCATAGCTCAAGGCATCAAATATTGAGTGGAGACCTTATAGGGATTGTCCTACCTAGGATGAGGCTTCGACACATCTACGTCGAGTTCGACAAGGTAGGTGGGTGATAGGGTGACATTGCATAGAGTGAGAGTAATTCTCTTATGATCATGTGCTACAACAATTTGGGCTATGCCAGGGACTTCTTGGTGAGTTGATGGTATATCATTATCATAGGGATGAGATGACTCTAGCATGGTATATGGTAAAGGAGTTGTGAGATGAGTTAGATTCTAAGGTGATAGTCATAGACT
The DNA here is from genome assembly GCA_028583015.1 of Wollemia nobilis. NCBI lineage: Eukaryota > Viridiplantae > Streptophyta > Pinopsida > Araucariales > Araucariaceae > Wollemia > Wollemia nobilis. The sequence goes on from JAQPPZ010002660.1 coordinate 215,912, forward strand.
TAGATGATGCAGGTACTACAGAGGAGTATGAGGTGTGGTAGGTCATGCGATAGTGGTGAGAGGAGGGACCACTAGGAGGGGATGCAGCTGTGAGGACAACAGATGCTACTAGGAGTGCTCCAAATGAGGAGGATTTTGGTGAGTCTATAGATTATGAGTAGGCATACACATGTGAGAGAGTTGTGCGTTAGCGTGTGTCAGCAGATAGGGTGGAGTTGATAGATGTACAAGATCTAATTGGCTTTGATAAGGGATACTTGGGAGATCAGGATCTATAGGTAGAGTTAGCAGCATAAGATCCTAGGATTGTAGAGTTGTAGAGTGATTGGGATTTACTACAGACATAGGTGTAGAGTGCATAGGAGGAAATGGAGATGCAAGCAGTAGTGATAGATACATTTTAGGCACAATTTGATAGACAGGGCCCTAGCCATGGGGAGTTCAAAAGTGGTGAGCTAGCTAAGATGCATTAGGAGATAGCACATCTTTAGGGTTTTGTAGCAACCTATCAAACTAGGTGTCAAGAGGAGCGTGCCTACATGGATATGATGGAGAATAAAATAGTGCATTGTAAGGGGCGCATACCAGATCGGGCATTGGCTATTGGATCACAATGTAGCTAGGGGAGCAGGATGAGACACTTTTCTACTCGGATGAGGGCTCCAAGTACTTCTCAAAGGATGGAGGTATCTGGAGGCAACAGATTAGGGGGAAACAGGTCAGGGAGCTCATGATGGACTCATATTGAGAGCAGAGAAGAGAGTCAAGGTATCAGTCATGCATGACCATGGTCAACAGACTTTGATGGTTCTTTTTGTTTTTTTTTTTGGATTGTGAAGTCGAATGACTCACTTTTATTGTAGACTATGGGCATTTTATGGACTATGATGTTGCTTTTGACTTTTATATATTGAAATATATATATGACTTAGCTTTTGATCATTATGTCATTTTACTTATTTATGATATGAATGTAATTTTTATATTTGCTATATGATGTTATGATGGATGTTTAACATGGATGCATGTATTTATCCGAGGATGTGATTTGATATGTAGATGTGGATGCTTCATTTTATATGCTTTTTTAAATTGAAAGGTATGCATAAAATAGTCAATGGTCATTTAAATATTATTGCTAATATTTAATTGGTATCTATCCTAGATCATGAGTATCACTTAATAAACAAAAGTTTTAAATGTGTATGATTTGAAAGTAATGATTTGATTAGATTTAATTTTTGTATGATGGATTTATAATGACTATTTTATGCATTATATGCTAGCACCATAGACTATACAAAATGTATCTTGTTTATTTTCATGTTATTATAACACTTTATTTGATGGACATTGTAATTTTGACAAACATGTGATAGCATGATGTAAAGTGGAATGGATAATGTGATGTGATATGATTGTATTTGATAGTTTTTAAGAGACTCAAACACTCTAGTTACCTAATCAAAAGTCATATACTAACTATACAAGATATTTTGACAAAGTATGCACCTACTAAGATAACTAAGATAATAAATATCCCTGTGTGTGCATGTGAGTTCATTACAATGATAACATAGAAGATTACCCTAGTGCAAATGGGATTCATTCAGCCCATCGGTACTAGAGATAATTATGCAAGTCTCATTATCCTGAGTTTCGTACATAGTTGGATTAGACCACTATATAACCTAATTTACAACAAGCTACCTCATCCACATTCAACCATTGGTCTATACCTAAAAATGTTGCTTAAGTGATAGACATATCGTCATGTGGGAGGCTACCACCATTGACAAGTAGGTTATCCACAAAACCTGTAATGAGGATCACCTTATGGTTCTCTGATGCTGCAAATTTTAGGGATTCAAGTTTCGGAGTCCATACCTTTCTTTGAATTTCTCAAGGGAATTTTGCTTGTTTTGATTTGTTGGGCAAGGGATTTTAATAGTGGTGAGAACCACTATTTCTTTCTTTGCTTTTGCTAGTGATAATAATCACTATTTATTTATTAATATTTGGGAGTGATAATAATCACTAATTTATTTGGAATATTTCTTTGAGATACTTGCCCCAGTGTAGGGCAATGTATGTTTTCAATACTGGAGGGATAATAATCATTACTAATTTTATTTCTTTGGGATACTTACCCCAGTGTAGGGTAAGGGATTTTGGGTAAGGAATAACTTGTCCTTTTTTCAATTCTTAGCATATTTGAACCATTTGCATAGGGGGATGAGCAAGATAACCTTTTTACTTGAAAGAAACCTAGACTACTTCATATTTTTCATCTTTCCTTGCGCTAGACTTGGATTTTTAAATGTGAAAATTGTGTTGGGATTTTGATGAATACCAAGAATTATCTAAGTAGGATTCTACCTTCTAAAAATAATGCTAGCTTTCTACAAAATCTGAGAAGACAACTAGATATGGTTGAGTGACTGAAAACTTTAACTATGTTTTACTAACAATGGCTAAGTGACGGGAAACATACATATAATGTAAAGTGTAAATGTAATATAAATAGGTGGTATAACTGACATATGATAACAATAAATTTTTACCATATGCCTAATGTACAGAACTGGTGCTAGAAATATATGATCAATTTGGAATGATGCATAATGCAATGATGATTATGCCTAATGCGACTATGATTATAATGCAAGTGATGAGAAATGCAATACAATGCAATATTTTTGTATTTTGATGGTTTTCATGATTTTTTTTGTTATTTTTGAGATATGTGTATATATGTACAAGTTGAACAATGGGCTTAATGAATACCATTGGATATTTTTGGGTGACCAAAGGGCTTATAGACACCTTTGGAGCATTTAGGTTTGACCTAGATAGTTGTAAATTGCCTAGGAGTGTTTTAAGGTGACCAAAGGGCTTATAGATGCCTTTGGAGATTTTAGGATTGATATAGATAATTTTAGATAGTCTAGGAGTATTTTAAGGTTACCAAAGGGATTATAGATGCCTTTGTAGCTTTTAGGGTTGACCTAGATGATTGTAGATAGTCTAGGAGCTTTTTTATGTGACCTAAATAGGCAAAGACTGCTAGGAGCCTTTAGGGAGACCTAGGCAGGAAAAGATACTTAGAAAGTGTCTATGACTACCTAGGGGTATTTTGTTGTGACAAAATGTATTATGGATGCATTTGGAGCATTTAAGGTTGACCTAGATGATCGTATATAGTCTAGGGGATTTTTTATGTGACCTAGCCGGTCAAAAACCTCTAGGAGCCTTTAGGGTGACCTAGGCGGGCAATGATGCTTAGAAAGTATCTACGACTGCCTAGGGGCATTTAGTTGTGAAAAAAGAGCTTATGGATGCCTTTGGACCATTTAAGGTTGACCTACACAATCGTAGATAGTTTAGCAGATTTTTTATGTGACCTAGCCGGTCAAAAACTGCTAGGAGCCTTTTGGGTGACCTAGGTAGGTAACAACACTTAGAAAGTGTCTACGACTGCCTAGGGGTATTTGGTTGTGACAAAAGGGCTTATGGATGCCTTTAGATAATTTAAGGTTGACCTAGATGATTGTAGATAGTCTAGGGGCTTTTTTATGTGACCTAGCCAATCAAAAACCGCTAGGAGCCTTTGGGGTGACCTAGGTAGGTAACAACACTTAGAAAGTGTCTATGAATACCTAGGGGTATTTTATTGGTTCTCTAAGCATGAAATGGTTGCAAATGACTTATATTCATGGGTTCATGATCTTCATTTCCTTCGATGGATGCTAGGCGATAAGTTCTAGGTCCAATCTGATGTGTAATGATGAATGGACCTAGCCAGTTTGCTGTAAATTTATCTGACAAATTGGAGGGCAAATTTGAGTTTTGTTGGTTTTATTTTAGAATTAAATCACCTATTTGAAAGTCTCTCTGATGTACTTTCAATTTGTAAGCTCTCTTAAGACACTCTTGATAAACACGTAGATGCTCGATATTATTCACACGTCGTTCATCAAGCAATGTTAACTGATCTAACCGAGCTTGCCTAGTATCATCGTCGATGAATTCCTACATGGAAATGCACAGTGGAAAAATCTCTAACTCCAGAGTCATTATGGCTTCAACACCATACACTAGTAAAAATGGAGTTACCCCAGTGGGTGTCCAAATACTAGTGCGATAGGCCCAAAGGGCAAGAGGTAATTGATTATGCCAATATTTATGATTTTCCTAAACGATTTTCTTCAAGATGGCTACTACTATTTTATTTGATGCCTCTGATTGCCCATTTACCTATGGATAATAGAGCATGGAAAAGCTATGCTTTATGTTATACTTTGTTGTTAATGCATGTACATCCTTATTTTTAAATGGTGTTACATTATCTGATACTATTTTGGATGGAATACCAAAATGATATATAATGTTAAGTAGTAGGAACTCCATAATGTGAGGTCTAGTTGTTGTGGTAAAGGGAATTGCTTCCACCCATTTTATGAAATATTTAGTTGCCATTATGATAAATGTGTGATGGCTCGATGAGGTAGGTGAGATTTTTCCAATTAAATCAAACCCCCATTGTGCAAATGGCTAGACCGATTGAATTAGTTGTAAGGCCTATGAAGGTATGTGTGTTAAATTTGCATGGTGTTGACACTTCATGCACTTCTTAACGTAAATGCAACAATATTACTCTAAATTTGGCCAATAATAGCCCATGCGAAGAATGCACTTGAAGATGACCATACCGCTAAAGTGACCACCACATGTACCGTCGTGCGCTTGGGTGATGGCCCAAGCTAAATCCTGTGATTCTAAGTAGTGAAGGACAATACCTTCATAACTTTGACGATACATTATGTCCCATATTAAGATATATTTTGCCACATTTTGCTTGAATGCTCACTTTGTAGTGTGCGACAATCCAGGTGGGATATTACCCAGTTTAAGATAATATTTAATCTGGATGGCCCAATCTTGCTTTGAAAAAGCCTAAATATTATGAATCATGTTATCTCTTTGATGTTTGTATTGTGTTAACACTAATTGAGAGCAAACTTGGAGATATAGCATTATGCTAGTATCAAAAGGATTATGAGGGAAAAAATTCCCTAGTTAACATTATTCAAATATTGGTGTAGTTGAGAGAACCTTTCATGAGAAGGCTCAATCTGAATCATGTGAACAACTAGTGTAGCCTCATGCACTTCACGCTCAGTCGTAGCTTGTGCTAGCATTTTACTTGGATAGTTGTGATATCATCTGAAAGGTCATGCGGGATTAGTGATCCTAAGGAAGCCATTGTATCCGCAAAATGATTATATGAATGAGGGAGTGCCTCGATATAATATCATTAAAATTTTGTCCAAGATTTTGTCCACTAGGGCTTTGTAGGCTTGCAAGACAGGACATCGACACTAGAAAATTCCTTTTACCTGATTAACTATGAGCAAGGAATCACTGAAAATGTTTAACTTTGTTATTTTCATGGTGATTGCCATATGAAGTCCTTTTATGAGAGCTTCATACTTGGCATTGTTGTTGGTACAAGGAAAATCAAGTTTAAATGAAAGAGGTATGGGAGCCCCTTGCGGTGTGAAAAACATGATAACTGCACCACCACCTCGCTCACACTTGGAACCATCGAAGAATAGAGTTATTTTTGCTTGTGACTCAGGATCTACATAATCAGGTGATTCTGAAATTTGAAATTCTTCATCATAGGGAAGTTCTATATTTAGAGGCTGATCATCCTGTAGAGGAGCCTCTACTATTTGATTAGCTATAACCTATCATTTTATGGATTTCTATCCAATGAACTCTAGGTCAAATTCCATCAATAAAATTATCCATTTCGTAGTGCGACTATTATGATATGTTCTGCTAATCATGTAACATAATGGATTTTCTTTAGATACAACATATGTGGTGTGATTTAACATATAATGGCATAGATTTTTGGTGGCAAAGACCACTACTAAGCATAGCTTCTCAAAATATGTGTATCTAACTTCATAGCTGACCAGTGTGCGGCTGATGTAATAAGTAGCCTGTTCTTTTTGCAATTTATTCTTTTGGGATAACATGGTGTCCAAAGCTAACTCAGTAGCTGAGATATATAAATAGAATGACACTCTTGGTAATGGTGGAGCTAATACAAGTGGTGAAGCCAAGTATTATTTTATCTCTTCAAAGGTATTTTGACATTCCTTGTCCCAATGAAATGATACCCCCTTGTGTAGCAACTTATTCATGGGTCGACACTTATCCGATAACTGCGTTATGAAGCATTTTATGGATGCAAAATTTCCTTGCAAACTGTGTAGTTTCTTAATGGTTATTGGGGGAGGTATTTATGATATTACCTTGACCTTGTTGGTATCTATCTTTATGCCTCTCTTGGAGACTATGAATCCCAAAAGTTTACTAAATGTGACATTGAAGACACACTTTTTGGGATTAAGTCTAACATTATGCTCTATGAGGTGATCTAGGATCTTACACAGTACATCAAGATGTTCATGGCATAATAAATATTTTTCCAATAAATCATCCATGTAATCTTCCAAAATCTTGTGCATGTAGTTATGGAAGATATATGTCATGGCTTGTTGGTAGGTAGCACCAGTGTTCTTAAGGCCAAAAGGCATGACCTTGTAACAGAATATCCCCCAAGGTGTTGTGAACACCGTTTTTATTTGGTCTTCTGGATTAATATGAATATGATTGTATACAGAAAATCCATCCATTAGGGATACCATTTCATGTCCTATTGTTGCATCTACCAACATGTCGATGTTAGGTAAGGGAAATTCATCCTTAGGACTTGCTTTGTTAATATCTCGAAAGTCGGTGCAAATGTGAATCCTCCCATCAGGATTTTTTATGGGAACCATGTTTGAAACCCATGGTGGATAATCTACTAAGATGATGATATCAGTGTCCAACAACTTTTGTAATTCATCTTTCATAATTAAGGCTACTGTTGGGTGTATTTTTCTTAAATTTTGCTTAACAAATTTGATCTTGGGGTTTACTGTAAGATTATGCATGAATATATTTAGGTCTAGTCCTGGTATATATTTATACAACCAAGCAAAATATTTAATCATTGCTTTCAATGCAGCTGTGAAATCATCTTACTAACTTAGGGAGAGGCCTTCCCCTAAATTAATGGTATAGGGATTATCGAGATCTGTACTGATATCCTTGTCAATTGTTGGCTCAATTGATATGTGAGACCCATACTCCAACTGATGTGGGGTGGGAATTAAGTGAATGTCATCAACTAGGTTTACTTCTTCCATAGGAAATTTAGGGTCAACCTCAGCTTGAAAAACATCCTGAGTAGTTCTTGAAGAAAATTTAAATGGTTGTAACATTTCCTCACAAGGCCAATACTCTGAGTGCGATGGAGAAGAATCTCCCCGATCGAAGTTAGTTTCCTCTAAATCAAGATGCAATTGCTTGGATGGGTCATTTGGATTTACTAATGGTGTTGTTAAATATATGGAAATCATGTTGATGGATACATGATCTCCTGATCTAGGGCAAGTGGGTCTAAAGACCTGATGTTATCTCATAATTTGTGGGTGTGGCTCAGGTGGAAATGGAATAACTAGTAGTGGCATGTGCAAAAGAGGGTGAACCTGATCTTCACAAGGCAAAAGCTGGTGTCATATGGGTTCTTGGAAGAGGAATAACATATGAAGAAAATATTCATCCTCATCATACAAAGGGAACACATGCTTGTATTAATCATCTGAGCTATGGTAGTTAATGGGTGCGATGCCATAATCATCTTTGTCATCACTCGTCCATTCATGATGAGGACCTTGTCCGTGTTCCTTACTATCATATTGCAATGTGTCCCCCACTTCATGGGGTTGGTAGACATAATTGGAAATACCTTGATCTATCATGTCTATGGGGAATGATCTCCCAAGGAATGAACATGATTCAGATTAGTATATGGATCGTGGGTGAGCTTAGCCTGATGACTTAGGCATAGGTGTTCAAGACTCTCTATGAGGACATCCAACGGTATCGGTTTATTGTTTCCCAACCTATATCTATCATACAGAAGTTGATATTGGGGTTGACATGGAACATGGTTACCCTACTCATATAGGCCAATACCAAACCCATGCCAATTATAGCGATTTAGATATTTTAATGCATAGTCTAGATTTGACAAATAATTTACATCCTCAAAAAAGAGTTCATCGTGATCTTCTGTCTGAGGAATGGGTAGAACTCCATAGTCTATATCTCCATATATGAAATTCATTTTATTAGGAGGTATACCAAGAGGTACAATTCTACCTATGGGAAAACAAGGTCTTCCCATGTCTTGCAATGTCTCCACTGATGGAACTGAAGAATACAAGCTTATACTAATAGGGGGGTGAACAGTATAAGACCTATTTTTACTTTTTCCTTTATATTTCAAAATAGTAAAGAAATATACCCAAAGCAATATCAAAGAAATGCATAAAAATATCCACAAAGTGACATCAATTTTAACGTGGTTCACCCAGAAAGGCTGGGCTACGTCCACAAAACTTTTCTCTAAAATTTATCTCAAATTTCTTTGGGAATCCTTCCCAATTACAATGTTTATGAGCCTTGGCCTAAAGGAGATACCTTCCCCTCTGCTCTATAAATGATCCCTCAGAAGATCAACTACCTCTACCTCTTTCCAGCATGTGGAACTCCTTTCCATCGAAGACCTCCTATCCTCAATGCTTAGCCTAAGAGACCTCTGCCTTCTATGATCATGTCCATAGCAACTCAACAACTTGTACCAAACATAGTCAGTCGGTCTAGTACAATTCTTCCTCTGTCTGTCAGATCTGTCCAACTTTGAACAAATCAATCCTCTGCATACAAGCCTTCTCAAAGACTTGCCAAATTTTTCCTCAGGTTCTTCTCATAAAACTAATACATCTCTGTCCTCAAGTTCTCTGATAGAACTATCAAACTCAGCTCACAAGTCCTCTACTTTCTCTGCGCAATCACAGCCACATTTTTGTAGAACTTCAACCTTTGCACCTCTATGCAATTACAGTGGCACCGTCTTCACACACTCTGCTTCATTTGCGATCTATCACACTTAGAAATTTGATGAAATGCACTCTGCACACTACGATCGAATTTCGCACTCTGCTCTCGGCGATCAAACTTCTTGCTCTGCACACTATCTACGAATGTCACACTTCAACAAAACATTGAAAAATCCCTCAACTCTCCAAATAGCCCTCCTTTTATAACAAAATTTTCATGATGAAAACTTTAATCTTAGTCAGCTGTTATAACAAATACAAACCCTAATCTACATCGGCTGCAAGCCCTAATTTTTGTCAACTAAAATTTAACTTTGTCGGCTTCATTGCCTCTGTAACTCTTCTATATCTTCTACCACAAAAATACAACATGTCACAATATCGCGACACCTTTGCAACCGTACACTTTCTTTTGGCTTTTGTCATGATATTGCGACACTTCAGCCTTTGTTGACTTCAACTAAGCTCTTGTCGCGATATCGTGACACTTTTGTCTTTGTTAGCATCAACTTTGCTTTTGTCATGATATCATGACACTTCTCCCTTCATTGACCTCCTTTCTGCTTTTGTCGTGAAATCACGACACTTCTCCTATAGAAGGCCTGCTTTCAGTTTCTATCGTGAAATCATGACACTTTCGCTTCCTTGCACTCTTCTCTGCTTGCACTAGCGAAAACATGACATGTCACGAAATCGTGACACTTTCGCTGCCTTGTGCTTTTCTCTGCCTTACGCCTACGAAAATGGAACATGTCACAAAATCGTGACACTTTCGCCTTTGAGCTCTTCCTTCTTGAATTTGTCGTGAAATTGCGACGCTTCTTCTTCCATGCTCTTTCATTTTTCTTCTGTCACAAAATCGTGACTCTTCTCCTGTTGAAGACCTACTTCCTATTTTTGTCATGAAATTGTTACACTTTCTTCAACCGTATGCTGCCATCTCAATCTATCGTGAAATCATGACACTTTCTGCATCTGTAAGCTTTCTCTTCAACCTGTCGCGAAATCATGACACTTTATACATCCATACACTTTCTCTTCAACATGTCACGAAATCATGACATTTCTTACTTTGAAACCTTTCCTTTGCTGCATGTCACGAAATCGCGACAGTTCTTACTTGGAACATTTTCATCTGCAGCATGTCACAAAATCACGATGGTTCTCACTTTGAACTCTGCAGCATGTCGCAAAATCGTGTCACTTTTCGTGTTACTTTCTCTCTCTTCTAACTTGTTGTGAAATCATGACAATTCACACTACGGACTCTTTCTTCTGCATTATGTCACAAAATCATGACACTTTTCCTTTCGGACTCTCTCTCCTACAACATGTCGCGAAATCGTGACACTTTTTTGTTCATACAACCTTCCTTGCAATATGCCATGAAATCATGACATTTCTGACTCCAAACATTCTCTCTCCTCTTTGAGTCATGAAACTGCGACATGTCGCGATATTGCGACACTTTTCTAAAATGCTTTCTCTCTCCTGCTTAAGTCGCGAAAATGCAACATGTCGCGATATCGTGACCTTTGCAAAAGACCTTTGAAACTGTCATGCCATAACCTTCATCAAGACAAATTATTTGACATCAAATCAAATTCCTTCAAAAGCTTCTTGATATCAATGACAACTTATACACTTGAGCAAAGGCAATGTACCCAAAGTACCAAAAATTGCCAAAAATCTCCCCCTTTGTCATTGACGGTAAACCTTTACTGAAAACATGTCTTAGGAGCAAAAACTAAAACCAACTGTGCTAACAACTGATAAACTGTGCCCACAACTGAGAATCTACATTTGAAGTTTTGCTCCCCCTGACTTGAAGCTTTCCTCTTCACTTGAAGCTCTCCCCCTTCCTCATATTTCTCCCCCTTTATCATCAATGGCAAAGGGTCACCTTTGGGGCTCGGGACTAAGAATGAGCCTCTTAGCTTAGTCCCTCCCCCACCTCCTGATGAGGTGATTAATTCTGGGGTGGGAGTAAAACTCCCATTAGGCACTGATCATCATCAGCATCTATAATTTCCTTGCCGGGCCTTCTCTTGAACTCTTTGCTCGTATTCCTGTTCTTGTCACTGTTCTTGTTCTTGTTCTCATCCTTGTTCTTGTTCATGCCTTGATCCTTGGACCTGATCATGCCACTGTTCCTGTTCTTGTATTCTAGAATTTTAGTTCTACACTGTTTGATTGTGTGACCTTCATTGTTGCACTTGAAACACTTGATGATGTTGTTTCTCTAAGGTAAACTTGATATTCGAATCCACCTATTCTGGCAGAACTTGTTCTGACCGAACCTGTTCCTATAATTAACCTTGCAATAGACTACCTTGTGCCCAAACTATTGACAAGAGTAGCAATACCATTGAAAGAAACTAGCGCTTCTGAAATTGTCGTTTACCTTCTTCACTTGAGCCATGCAATGTGTAGCCATGTGACCAAACCTGTGACACGCAAAACATCTGCCTTGAAATTTTCCTTTATTTGACCTCTTGGGTCCTGAAAACCTCTTCTTCTCATTCTGAATTTTGTTTTCTATTTCTACGTATCTATCATTCAAAGACTCATGATCTTAAATACTTTCTTCATCAGAACTCTCTTCCTTTTGGAGTCTCTTACTAGACTCTCCAACTTGTTCCTTGTGAGGCTTAACAAAACCAAGGCCTCTTTTATCTATTGTCTTTCTTTGACCTTTGATGAGTGACTTAACCTTTTTGGAGCTATCTTGAAACCTGTAAAGCTTATCCTTGTACTCTTTAATTTCCTCTTTCAAAGAAGCTATTTTCTATTCTAACTCACTATACTCATGAACATTACACTCTAACTCATCCTTGAGTTCTTGCATCTTAGCTATAGAGAAATAAATATTTTCTATAATATCATCTCTCTCCATACAACATTCATCTAACTTATCCTTGAGTCTAGAATTCTTCTTTCTTTCCTTTTTCAAAGCACTAAGAGCACTACTAAGTTCACTTTCATGATCCTTTATTTGTTTGCTTTATGAATCATCAAAGCCTTTTTCAGATTTCTTATCACTAGAGGTGCTACCCTTTTCAAAAACCATACATGCATCTTCCTTATAGTTTTCTGAAGCATCCTCATACATAATAGAAACCAAATAATTATTTGTGCAATCATCCTCAAGGTGACCAAAATTTCTACATCTAAGACATTTCATGATAATGAATCTATGTTTCAGTTCTTCCTCCTTTTCTGATATGAACATCTCATTTTCATTATCACTTGAAGAACTTTCACTATCACTACTAGAACACTTACTTGCTTTGTCTAGGTAGAAACTCTTCTTGTGCTTGTGAGAATACCTCTTTCCTTGATTGTTGTGCTCATATTTGTTCTTTCTGTGATGCTTGTGATTTTCAGAATCCTTGCTCTTAGAATCCTGTTTATCTTCATCACTTTCATCCTTGGGAACAATACAGTCTGTAGCATAATGACCAAACTTTCCACAATTGAACATCTTATATTTTTCACGCTTTTGTAATTTGTAGAGAACTTGCCTTTCTTGCTGTAATATGCCTCTTCATCACTAAAGACTCATCACTCTCTTGAAGCTGTTTACCCTTGGATTTCTTGGTAGCCTTGAAAGCTACCTCTTTCTTGACATCAACATTTACTTGAGTTCTCAAATCAAATGCTGCAAGTATACTATGGAGTTCATCCTTTTTCAACTTATCCAAATATTTAGCTTCCTCAATAGCATAAATATTTTCACTAAATCTATTAGGAAGAGATCTTAAAAACTTTTCGCAAACATCATTTTCAGCAAGCTCAAGACCTAAGTCTTTCATGGAGTTAACAACCTCATCCATACAAAGCATGTAGTCACTAATATTTTCATCATCATTCATCTTGAGTTGTTCAAACATACCTTTGAAGTGTCTCAACTTGGCATTTCTGACATTTGTATCACCTGTATGAACCACCTGCAACTGTTTCGACATTTCACTAGCTGTCTTGCAGTGAATCACTTTGGTGAGGTCTACTTTCTGTAAGCCTTTCAGAATTGCATTCATTGCTTTTGAATTGTTGTTATGTAGGAGCTTTTCTTCTTTAGTATTTGGACCATGTACAGGAATAGTGTACTCATCTTCAATTACTTCCCATACCTCATTACCAAGTGCCATTAGATGAACCTTCATCCTTGCACTCCAAAGACCAAAATCTAACCCATCAAGAATAGGTGCTGCATTGCCACTTGAATAATCCATTGTGTTCTTTACTAGCTTTTTCTTCAAGCTGTTAAAATTTTCGAAGGCACCAGCTCTGATACCAATTGAAGAACACAAGCTTATGCTGAGAGGGGGGTGAACAATATAAGACCTCTTTTTACTTTTTCCTTTATATTTCAAAACAATAAAGAAATATACCCAAAGCAATATCAAAGTAATGCATAAAAACATCCACAAAGTGACATCAATTTTAACGAGGTTCACCCAGAAAGGTTGGGCTACATCCACAAAACTTTTCTCTAAAAGTTATCTCAAAGTTCTTTGGGAATCCTTCCCAATTACAATGTTTATGAGCCTCGGCCCAAAGGATATACCTTCCCCTCTACTCTGGAAATGATCCCTCAGAAGATCAACTACCTCTACCTCTTGCCAGCACGTGGAACTCCTTTCCATTGAAGACCTCTTGTCCTTAATTCTTAGCCTAAGAGACCTCTGCCTTCTATGATCACATCCACAACAGCTCAGCAACCTGTACCAAACATAGTCAGTCGATCTAGTACAAGTCTTCCTTTGTCTGTCAGATCTATCCAACTTTGAACAAATAAATCCTCTACACACAAGCCTTCTCAAAGACTTGCCAAATCTGTCCTCAGGTTCTTCTCATAAAACCAATACATCTCTATCCTCAAGTTCTCTGATAGAACTATCAAACTTAGCTCACAAGTCCTCTGCTTTTTCTGTGCATTCACAGCCGCATTTTGGTCAAACTTCAACCTTTGCACCTCTGCGCAATTACAGCGGCACCGTCTTCGTACACTCTGCTTCCTTTGCGATCTATCACACTTAGAAATTTGTCGAAATGCACTCTGCACACTACGATTGAATTTCACACTCTGCTCTCGACGATCAAAATTCTTGCTCTGCACACTATCTGTGAACATCGCACTTCAACAGCACATTGAAAAATCCCTCAACTCTCCAAAAATCCCTCCTTTTATAACAGAATTTTCATGATGAAAACTTTAATCTTAGTCGGCTGTTATAACAAATACAAACCCTAATATACGTTGGCTGCAAGCCCTAATTTTTGTCGGCTAAAATTTAACTTTGTTGGCTTCATTGCCTCTGTAACTCTTCTATAGCTTCTACCATGAAAATACAACATGTCGCAATATCGTGACACCTTTGCAATCGTACACTTTATTTTGGCTTTTGTCACGATATCGCGACACTTCAGCCTTTTTCGACTTCAACTAAGCTCTTGTCGTGATATCACAACACTTTTGTCTTTGTCAGCATCAACTTTGCTTTTGTCATGATATCGTGACACTTCTCCCTTCGTCGACCTCATTTCTGCTTTTGTCACGAAATCATGACACTTATCCTATCGAAGGCCTGCTTTCAGTTTCTGTCATGAAATTGCGACACTTTCGCTTCCTTGCACTCTTCTCTGCTTGCACTAGCAAAAACATGACATGTCATGAAATCATGACACTTTCACTACCTTGTGCTTTTCTCTGCCTTATACCCGCAAAAATAGAACATGTCACAAAATCGTGATGCTTTCGCCTTTGAGCTCTTCCTTCTTGAATTTGTCATGAAATCATGATGCTTCTTCTTCCATGCTCTTTTGTTTTGCTTCTGTCACGAAATCATGACTCTTCTCCTATTGAAGACCTACTTCCTATTTCTATCATGAAATCATGACATTTTATTCAATCATATGCTGCCATCTCAATCTGTTGTGAAATCACGACACTTTATACATCCGTAAGCTTTCTCTTCAACCTATCGTGAAATCGTGACAATTTCTGCATCCATACGCTTTCTCTTCAACATGTCCCGAAATCGTGACATTTCTTACTTCGAAACCTTTCCTTTGCTGCATGTCATGAAATCGCGATAGTTCTTACTTGGAATATTTTCATTTGCAGCATGTCACAAAATCACGACGGTTCTCACTTCGAACTCTGCAACATGTCGTGAAATCGTGACACTTTTCATGTTACTTTCTCTCTCTTTGAACTTGTCATGAAATCGCGACAATTCACACTACGGACTCTCTCTTCTGCATTATGTCGTGAGATTGTGACACTTTTCCTTTCAAACTCTCTCTCCTATAACATGTCACGAAATCGTGACACTTTTTCATCCGTACAACCTTCCTTGCAATATGTCATGAAATCATGACATTTCTGACTCGAACATTCTCTCTTCTCTTTGAGTCGCGAAACTACGACATGTCGCGATATCGCGACACTTTTCTAAAATGCTTTCTCTCTCCTACTTAAGTCATGAAAATGTGACATGTCGCGATATCGCAACATTTTTCCAACTTACTTTCTTTCGAACCTGTCAGCTTGAGGTTTGCAAAAGACCTTTGAAACTGTCATGCTGTAACCTTCATCAAAACAAATTATTTGACATCAAATAAAATTCCTTCAAAAGCTTCTTGACATCAATGACAACTTATACACTTGAGCAAAGGCAATGTACCCAAAGTACCCAAAATTGCCAACAGGAACTATTGTGATATTTCTCACCAAGTATTCTCCTATCCCTATGCTAGACATCTGGACTGTGACCTGGGATGGTGAAGCTAGATGAGATGGAATGGAGGTTTGAGGTGATTCAATGTTCAACTCTGGAGGTAATTCCTCATTAATTACACAAGGAACCTCCTCCGTGTATATGGTAGAAACTAATGGTGGGCTCTCATCAATAGGCCTCTTCGACTTGTTCCTCGATGGAGGGTTTGACAATGTCAAACCCTTATCTGAAGATGGTTATGATGAAGATGGAGTAGATGATGATGAATTTGATGGAATGGGTAGACTCTGATCAAGTTTATTTAATCATAAGTCTATGTGAATCGAAGGTAATGTCAACTCTGGCATCTATTGCAACATGTTTTAGTATTTGAAGGTCTCTAGATCAACAGATACTACATGTACTTGCCCTTTGTGAGTGTATTTAAGACATTGATGTGCGATGGAAGGGACACACTTCATATCCGGTATCCAAGGTCTTCCAAGCAAAATATTGTAGGCCATCTCACCCTCTAGCACATGGCACAATGTCGATCTAATATTTTGTCCCACCTGAATGGGTAAAACTATGGTACTGATAGTAGAGCATATTATATCATTGAAAGCACGAAGAGTGTAAGTTGATGCCACAACATGAGATGCTGGCAATTTAATATGCTTTAGTGCTTTAGTTGTTATGATGTTACTTGAAGACCTAGTGTCTATAAGCACTCTCTTGTATGGTATCTCATTTATAAATGCAATGATGTGTAAATGAGGGTCTACCACATCGCTGGCTATTTCTTTTAGCTCATGCTCATGAAATTGTAAGACTGGTTCTTTGCACTGTTGCACATGTCCCACAATATCTATGAAGGAGTTGGAATCCTGTGGTTGCAACTCTATGGGTTTTAAAATATCCATCAAGGCATCCCGATGTGGAGGTGATTGTTGGATCAACTCATAGATGGGCAATCGTGTTGATGTGGTCCTCAAGCTTTTTGTAAGCTTGATCTTAATTATCACAGTTGGCCTAGGAGGAAGGCCCCGTACTACATGTGGTGTAGTTTGTGATGTAGTTGGAACATCATGTGAAGACATAGGCTGTATGACTTGACTTGGATATCTCTTGTTCCTGGTCACAATACTCACCATCCCAACATACCCTTGAATAGGGTGTTTTTGATTCACCTCATTCATTGGTTTAGTAGGTTTTGTCTATATCTCATGAGTTGGTAAAGGGTCTTTGAAAATACCCATTTGTTTATTGGTAAGAGCTACTGGAGCATCTATTGTAAGCTCATTCCTATCAATAATATCTTGTACTATGTGTTTAAAACCATAGCACGATTATAAATCATGGCCACCTTGTCGATGAAACTTACAATATTGATCCTCTCGACGTCCCATAAGCTTGGGTTTACTTATTTCTAGATCGTTGGGTTTGATATCTAGTAAATTAACCATATTTGCATCCCATAATCGATTGAAAATAGAATCCATGGATTTAGCGATGGGAGTAAATTGTCATTGAGGGTGATGCTATTTTTGTCCCTGGTTCACTGTACCATTATTATTGTAATTTGTAGGATGAGGTTGAGCCTGATAGTTCACCTTTTGGGGAGGTGTAACTTGAGGAAGTGTAGGGAAATTTATGGCCACTTTATTGATAATAGCTGACTTTGTAGGTGTCGAGTTATTCTTAGGATTCTTTGTCCATTCCTTCTTGAAAGGTTTTGTTATTTCTCCCTCTTGGATTTTGATTTCTTCTATGTTTCTAGCCTGTGCTAGAGCTTCTTCCAAGGTAGGGTATTGTTGTAATTGCAATGTAAAAGATATGGGTTTCGAGCAAATCTTTGAGAACAAACGAGTTAATTTAGTCACTGGCAATAGATAAGGTAGCTTAGCCAAAATCATTTGCCACCTATTTCCATAGTCAGTGATCGTCTCATCCTTGGTTTGTTTCATTCATGTGAGGTTGATTAATGTAACCTTTATTTTTGTGTTAAAGGCAAAAAGTTCTAAAAATACATCAAAAAATTGTTCAAATGTGTAGATGCTATGTTTTGGAAGTTGGTTGAACCACTCAATGGCAGGACTAGTGAGGGTACTCAAGAAAGTTCTTAAGAGCAATGCATCATTTTATTGTATGTTGAAGCACATATTTAGAAATCTAATAACATGCTTTTGAGCATCTTCTTCACCCTTGAATCTATCAAATTTGGTCATTTTGAAATGCTCAGGATAGACCAGGGAAGGAATGGATGGGTGTAATGGTTGGTTCTTTAGCTAATGCAATGTAGGCTTTTGAAGCCCATTGCCAGATGTCCTACCTTCTATAGTTTCTAAGTGTGTAAGAAAAGCTTGATACACATCTGAGGATTAAATTTCCTCTTATTTATTTTGAACTCATAGAGGTGGACGAGGAATATTAAGCCTAGGTTGGGATGGTTTATTTACATCATTCATGCCTCCATAAGGTGCTTCTACATAATCCTCATCTTGTTCCACATCATTGTAAGCCCCAAAAGGTATTTCAGGTATGGGCCTACAAGGAGGAGCTAACACCTATTGAAGGTGATCTATGTTTAGCCTATCATATGTATTTGATTCAGGCCTATGAGGTCTAGGAGGCAACATAGGATTAGGTCTAGGAGACCTATCTTGTTGGAAATTTGGTTGTTTTGGGTGAGCCTCTTGTCTATGCATACTTGGAGTGACAGCTCCATGACGCAGAGTTTCTTGAATTTTTTGTTCAATATTTTCTTTCTCTATTTGATATCATTGCTCTAATAGATCTAAGTGATGTTTATCCAACCTAAGTCAATTAAACTCAACTTGGCAGTCAGCATATCTTTGGACCAAATTATTAATTTGACTAACTATATTAGGTCTATGTAACTTAGCATGATTTCCTCGTCTATCTTGTTCAGGAGGCCTTGTGAGATCAATTATGTGCTTCCCTCGATCGAGGGTAGTCGCATTGACTTGAGGTTCTCTCCTAGACAAATATTTTTGAAAGACTACTGGCGTAGAGGCACAATGTGCTTTCATTGACACATTTTCATGAGGATAATCTAGATGTTCCTCAGGTATTCCCTCGTAAACAAGGTAAGGTAAGGAGGAATAAGGTTGCCTAATTTTATGAGTATCATACTCGTGATTTTGATACCCTGGAGTAGGGTGACTTAAAATCTTAAGATGATCATTCAACACTACTCGAGGTATGAGCTCTTTCTCCTATATATGATCAAGAGTATAGGATCAAGCACGCACGTGAACGCGTGGTATTTCTCTATGTGGGTGAGCCTCATTGTGCAGTGACTCTTCTCAAAAGGTGTTTGTAGCATATGAATTAGGGAGATACTTTCCCAAACTAGGACTATGACCTATAGGAGTACCCTGCGAAGGTATCCCCTATAATCTAGATCCTCTAGTTGACTCTCTAGGAGTAACCATCCACTCATCAATTGGTCTATGACTAGGATGAGTAGCTTATTTCCAAGGAGGAATGATCCTATCCCTAGACTCAACACGATGATATTCTATATCCTCTTCTCTATTGTCCATAGCTTTTGCCCTTGAATGGGCTTGGCTACGGGTACGTACCATAAATATATATGCTAACTACTATGTGTTTATATTCTTTATAATTTATATGAATTTGAAACAAACAAACAATAGAGACACACAAGCATAAAAGTGATTATCTCATTTTAATTTTTTTAGATGTGAATCCTAAACTATTTGTTGTGTTTCAATATGTGTTGATTTGTAAAGAAAATACTTTTCTCGTGTTTGATATAGTTGAATGATATTCTCAAAGTTTAAAGGATTTCACCTATATACTCGCACAAGTCAAATATGGGGATGAAATCCATATCCAATGAGGTAGCATAGGTACTACCAACCCTCACCCAGCACCCCGTACGTAGTGATACACCCCTCCGAAGAGGAATGCATGCTATTTTGTATGGTTAGGATAGATATTGGGTTAGCATTGTGATGAGTGTCGTTGAGTCTCATCATTTAATCTCAATGATTTATCAATCCGGGGTGGTGTCCAAGGCTGTCTACGATAGAAGGCTAGGGCAGAGTACAATTCAGGGCATTCAGATTTCAAGCATTTATTGGTGAAGCAGATTTTGGTTTAGCCTTTTGGTGTCACACTAAACCTAGTCTGAAGAATGGAAACTGAAATAAATTACAGGAATTGAAAACTAAATCTAAATTGCAAGAATTGAAATCTAACTACAATTGCATGAATTGAAATTGCTAAATTGAAATCTAATCTACTTTTGCAAAATTGAAATCTAGTTACTCTTGCATAATTGAAATTGCTAAATTGAAATCTAATCTACATTTGCAGAATTGAAATCTAGTTACTCTTGCATAATTGAAATGATGCTTGTAATTGAAACTTATTCTAAAACACCTGTCAATGCCCTGCCACAAAAGGTCATCAAGCTTCTGCTACAAGAATTGACAGCAAAATGAAATATGCTGAAAAATGGAAAGTTGCTAAAATAGAAAGCAGGGAAAACATGGAAAGCAAAGGAAAAATGTGTAATATAATTTGTCAGCTGACATACACACAAATGCTGTACACAAACATAATAGAAAACATAAATCACATAATACAAAATAAAAACAAGAAAATGAAATCTGGCAAGCAATCTATTAATTCTACTGCAGCAAAATTACAGATTAAAACCTGCCATAAAATCCCTCCTTCTAGATCTGAAAGTGGGCCCATACTTCCTGATCTAGAAGGAGGTGAAAAGCACTCCTTAACTAATTAACACTCAGAACAGAAAATGATAAAATAGCTGCACTTTTATTGATGACAAAACATGCTGAAAACTCATTAAGAAAATTACTGTACAGTCCTAATTGTTGCAATTGAAAACTCTCCTCTATTCTAATTCCTAACTGGCTCAACCAAGGAGGGAGCTATGTTATTTATATAAATATTTACAACATATCCCATGCTCAAATCAGCCTATGTGCTGCTTTACAATGATTTGCCAATAATTCTGGATCTGAAATAAATGCAAATCTGGACAGTTTGTGTTGCAGTAGTAGTCATTGGCCCTTAGAAAGCATCTTCAGTGGTGGGAGTACGTGGGAGGAGTCTAGAAATATCTCACACATCATTCTCCACTTCAGAATATGCCATTCCTATCTTGCAAACAACTTTCTATTATGCTACAGTTTTTCTGGGTTTATCCTAGAAGAGGATCAAAATTGATCTTTTCCATGAATGGTGGCTTTGGACGGCAAGGACGGCAAAATCAGATGGGAGATATTTTCCCTTAACTTTATCAACCTTCTTATCCCCTTTTCCACCGCCAAAATTCAGTCAACAAGTCAAAAAGTACATTCTGTTTTCATTCCGAAGATAAGTGGCTCATTTCGAAGATACTGCAATTCTCATTCCGAAGACATTGTGTTCATTCTAAAGACATTGTGTTCATTTCGAAGATCTTTAGAATGACCAACTGTGTTGACTCCAAATGGTTTTGGCTGCATTTCTAAGGTGGATTAGCCCTCAGGATCAGATTGCAATAGTCTTCATTCTTCCTTGGATGTGAATTTCATGCCTTGCCATTCATTGGTAGCTTGCTTGAATTTACATGGTAAATTACTCGCATTTTCTAGTTCTAGCTTGCACGGTTGTAAAATATTGGCATTTCTTGCAAATTCAAACAAATTAGAACATGGAAAAATTATTCAAATATCAACATGAAGGAGTACATCAAGTTGCTACTGAATTTATACACTTCATTCACCAAGTAACCATGCTGAAATAGTGCAACAATGCTTGCACAATTGTCCCTCTCTCGTTATACCCTATTGTTGCCTATTTAGACCATGTGGGAATGCTTCTAAATAGGTCAGATGTCTTCTGTAGTCCTTCTGAACTCATTCCATCCATATCCTCATGCTTTGCTTGACAACTTCAAGGTGTTCCTATAAAGTGACAGCTTGCTGATTTTTATATGGCTGTTTTTTCCAGATTTTCAGATTTATGACAGTCCTAAACTTTTGTCTTCAATGTGGATTTGAAACAAGTTGAAGGGCAGGAAAACATTCAAAAACCATTGAGAAGTTAATGGATATCAGCATACCACATTTGGTTAATTGAAATGCATGTTCTTACTTGCTACTTAATCAAGCAAAATCAGTCACAAAATGCTGAAAATAGTCAAAAACAGAGATATAGTATTCCTAACATAAAATCATGTAAACACTTAACAAATAGTATATTTTAGTCAACTATTTGGCAATTAACTTATCATATGGTAGTCAAACATTGTGCAATAATGAGGCATTTTTGGGCCTCATCATCCCCCCCAACTTGAACTGATGCATGCCCTCATGCATCTTAGTAGGCCATAGTAATATGCAAGTTTTATTCTTGTGAACAACATCCTTTGCTACCTGCTAACTGAGAAATTCCTCCTTGCTGCACTATATCAAGTATTTTGCAATTAAGCACATGTATGACTATTTTTCTATTTTTCTACAAGTTTTAGTGCTGCAAGGTACCTCTTAAAGGCTTGATATCATATGATTCATCTTGCAATAGTCTTATTGTGGAACCGTATTTGGTAGATGCACTACTACTGATGGAATTTTCTGTTCTTAACAACATTTCAGCCTGAATGCTTATTTTTGTTGTTTGCACCTTTTGAACAAAATTAATTTTTTTTTTTGAAATGCTTGAGGGATGTACTTACTTGTGGTAGAGCCTTATAAACCTCAATATTTGATGTACCCTACTCTTTTTGCTATTCTGTAGCATTTTCAGCAATTATGGTACAGTTTCTGCTCATTCCGAAGATATCCTGCTCATTCCGAAGAGACTGTATTCTCATTCCGAAGATGTCTGTTCATTTCGAAGAGACTGCATTTCTCATTCCGAAGATGTTTGTTCATTCCGAAGAGACTGCATTTCTCATTCCGAAGATGTCTGTTCATTCCGAAGAGACTGCATTTCTCATTTCGAAGATGTCTGTTCATTTCGAAGAGACTGCATTTCTCATTTCGAAGATGTCTGTTCATTTCGAAGAGACTGCATTTCTCATTCTGAAGATCTTCAAAAAATGTAGAAATGACCTCCTATGCAAAAGTTAGCTACAGATTCTATTGTGGGTCCATATCTAGAGTGTATAAGCCTTCCATAACATCAAAAATCCCTTCTTCATCCTTTTGTTTAGATGCTATTCTTTGTTTTGTATGTTGCTTTTTTATTCCAGTAGTACTAAAATAGAACCTTCGGGTGCATTTTGTTGATTATCCTCCTTCAATTTATCAGACAATTATGAGATATAAACTTGCAGTTCTCCTTCTAAAATTTTCCCTACAAATTGAAATAGAATTGCTGCCATGTCTGTCCCAAAATCAGGTTTTTGCATAGTTTTGAAATTTCCATGCAATTAAGGGCATAAGGGGGTGTTTCTTGACATCTTGAACATGTTCCTTTTTTTCAACTTGTCACTATTGTATGAATAGTTTATGCCAAATACCGACTATCATACACTAAATGCTAAATGTTTACTATGAATTAAATGCAAGAAACACATACCTTACTGTCCTGAAAATTGGTCATGCACCTTACAAGCTGCTTTTGATGATTGTTAGCAGGCTATCTGAAAACATAAACAAACATAACACATGTGCAATGTGAGATTTGTACAATGGTGGAACAATGATGGGTAGATCAACAAGGCAATGCATGCCAAAAAATTGGTTTTCATGCAAGCCAACTCAGTAGCGCCTCCAAGAAGGTTTTCACTACTGAATTATTCATTTTTTTATATATATTTTTTTCATTTTTTTTTTCATCTCTTTTTTTTTCATTTTTTTCATCAGAAGAGGCTGCCATTTCTGGTTTTCAACCAACTTTTGTCCTTTTTTTTTTTTTCAAGTGCTTCAATGAGAGAGAACATATCTCACTCTTATTTGGATAAGACCAATCCTTATTCTGCAAAAACATGTCAATTGTTGTATGAAAACACCATCTCTTTCTGTTGAAACCTCCAACATTGATGCAACCTTCCTTACTAGATGACCAGTAAGAATCTTCTTACATCATCATTGCCTCCTTATTGCTGGAAATGAAGTATTGGCTCCATTGTTCCTCTTTCTTGCTGAAATTGATGCTTGTCCTCATGTATCCCCATTTTGTGGGACATGCCTTTGCTGCAAATTTTTTCTCTTTTCTTTTTTTTTCAAATTTTCTTGTCTTGCTTGTACCCAAAAAGGAAGTTCACAAACAAGACTATTCTTCTTTTTGCTTTTCTTGTATTTTTTCCTTTTTTTTTCTTTTTGTCAGACTTTTTATCATCACTCTGAATCTGATATTGAAGAGAAATTCTCTTCCATTATGTGTACATCCAATGGAATCTCCTTCAAGAACTCCTCCTTAGTTAATGGTGCATGGTATACCCGAAGGCAATGTCCATTCACCACTAACATCCTCCATGAATTACCAATGGGAGAAAGAAGCACTTGCTCCATATCTGAAAACTTCTTCAATCAAGTGTTGTCCATGGCTCCTAGTCTGCAAAATCTTGTCAATCTATTCTTGAAACAATTAAATACCAATTCCCAAAAGATGTTAAGTGCTTACATCAAGATAAAATCTTGATATACCCTTGTAATTCCATGTAAAGGGATTGAAATATTGTTTCAAAATAGCAACAATTTTGCTTTTTGTTTATAAGTCAGCCAACTAATAATGTTCAAGAATTTTCTTGGCTGCACTTCAATTTGTTTCATTCCTAGGAGGACAGAATTTACCCCTTTGTAAAATGGAAGTAAATTTTCTATGTGCCATTTTTCTAGTTTTTCTCCTTTATCCAAGGCTAATTTCTGTGTGTTTGGACTAAAGGTTTTATGTGTATCTCCATTGATTTTTGTCTCTTCAAGCTCAGGTAAGTTCTTGTTTTAGCACAGTTGGATGTTGCTGCAGTCAATAACATTTCCTATAGGTTTTTTTTTTATACCAGATTCAGCTACATAGACAGGGGTTGCCTATCCTGTATTATTCAGACTGATCACAGGTTGGGCTAAAAAGAAATATTTTTGGTTTGCACAATAATACAAGAAGTGTACAACTTTAGCAGATCAACTACTTGTCAGGTAGGATCACCTCTAATGAGATCAACTATTGTCTTGTGTAGGCTAAGAATTGCTAGGTTGCGGTTTAGCGTGGTAAAATCCTAACAATATTTAAGTAATAATGGAAAACTCTAGGATCATCATTAAGTTGTAAACTCCTATTTTGATTGTGCAAAAGGATTTTTTGTGATTTTTTATGATTTTTTTTTTAGCTTACATAGACAGGGGTTGCCTATCCTGTATATTGGCCACAAGTTGGGCTGAAGGTGGTGGTTGATTTACTTGCCCTGTTTGTTGTTGTTGGGATCTCTCTTTGAGAAGAATTCAGACTAGGCAACAGATTTTGCATCTCTAAGTTATGGAAGTAAATGGCATTCATCAATGATATGTCCCTATGAACAAATGCTACAGGTAGCTGATATGGCTATTTTGTTCAAGGGATAGTCTTGTATATCTACCATGATATCTTTCCAACACCTAGTACAAATTTGTTTATACTACCCTGATGATATGGATATAAAAAGGGCAGTACTAGCAGATGGCTCTTCTTTTTTAAAAGATCTTATATTTCTTGATAATGAGGATGATGAATTCTTTCTATTTTTATCAAGAATTTCAAACATAGGCAATTTAACCCCCAAGTGTGAAGATCACCTCCCTGTGGTTGCTTGTTTTCTAAATGGACTGAAATGCAACTATCAATAATTATTATTTATACCAGCTATTCATTCAGATTTTACTCTAAACTTCATATGTTAGCACAATAATAATTATTTGACTACTTTTACCCTCTAACAACACCATGATCCCCGACAACGATGCCAAAATGATGAGTGTCATTGAGTCTCATCATTTAATCTCAATGATTTATCAATCCGGGGTGGTGTCCAAGGCTATCTACGATAGAAGGCTAGGGCAGAGTACAATTCAGGCATTCAGATTTCAAGCATTTATTGGTGAAGCAGATTTTGGTTTAGCCTTTTGGTGTCACACTAAACCTAGTCTGAAGAATGGAAACTGAAATAAATTACAGGAATTGAAAACTAAATCTAAATTGCAAGAATTTAACAATCTAACTACAATTGCATGAATTGAAATTGCTAAATTGAAATCTAATCTACTTTTGCAAAATTGAAATTGAAACTAGTTACTCTTGCATAATTGAAATTGCTAAATTGAAATCCTAAGTTACATTTGTAGAATTGAAATCTAGTTACTCTTGCATAATTGAAATGATGCTTGTAAATGAAACTTATTCTAAAAACACCTGTCAATGCCCTGCCACAAAAGGTCGTCAAGCTTCTGCTACAGGAATTGACAACAAAATGAAATATGCTAAAAATGGAAAGTTGCTAAAGTAGAGAAAACATGGAAAGCAAAGGAAAAATGCGTAATATAATTTGTCAGCTGACATACACACAAATGCTGTACACAAACATAATAGAAAACATAAATCACATAATACAAAATAAAAACAAGAAAATGAAATCGGGCAAGCAATCTATTAATTCTGTGGCAGAAAAATTATAGATTAAAACCTGCCATAAAATCCCTCCTTCTAGATCTGAAAGTGGGCCCATACTTCCTGATCTAGAAGGAGGTGAAAAGCACTCCTTAACTAATTAACACTCAGAACAGAAAATGATAAAATAGCTGCACTTTTATTGATGACAAAACATGTTGAAAACTGTTACAAAAAATTACTGTACAGTCCTAATTGCTGCAATTGAAAACTCTCCTCTATTCTAATTCCTAACTGGCTCAACCAAGGAGGGAGCTATGTTATTTATATAAATATTTACAACATATCCCATGCTCAAATCAGCCTATGTGCTGCTTTACAATGATTTGCCAATAATTCTGGATCTGAAATAAATGCAAATCTGGACAGTTTGTGTTGCAGTAGTAGTCATTGGCCCTTAGAAAGCATCTTCAGTGGTGGGAGTACGTGGGAGGAGTCTAGAAATATCTCACACATCATTCTCCACTTCAGAATATGCCATTCCTATCTTGCAAACAACTTTCTATTATGCTGCATTTTTTTTGGGTTTATCCTAGAAGAGGATCAAAATTGATCTTTTCCATGAATGGTGGCTTTGGACGGCAAGGACGGCAAAATCAGATGGGAGATATTTTCCCTTAACTTTATCAACCTTCTTATCCCATTTTCCACCACCAAAATTCAGTCAACAAGTCAAAAAGTACATTCTATTTTCATTCCGAAGATAAGTGGCTCATTTCGAAGATACTGCAATTCTCATTTCGAAGACATTGTGTTCATTCCGAAGACACTGTGTTCATTTCGAAGATCTTTAGAATGACCAACTGTGTTGACTCCAAATGGTTTTGGCTGCATTTCTAAGGTGGATTAGCCCTCAGGATCAGATTGCAATAGTCTTCATTCTTCCTTGGATGTGAATTTCATGCCTTGCCATTCATTGGTAGCTTGTTGGAATTTACATGGTAAATTACTGCATTTTCCAATTCTGCTGCATAGTTGTAAAATATTGGCATTTCTTGCAAATTCAAACAAATTAGAACATGGAAAAATTATTCAAATATCAACATGAAGGAGTACATCAAGTTGCTACTGAATTTATACACTTCATTCACCAAGTAACCATGCTGAAATAGTGCAACAATGCTTCACAATTGTCCCTGCTCTGTTATACCCTGTTGCTGCCTATTTAGACCATGTGGGAATGCTTCTAAATAGGTCAGATGTCTTCTGTAGTCCTTCTGAACTCATTCCATCCATATCCTCATGCTTTGCTTGACAACTTCAAGGTGTTCCTATAAAGTGACAGCTTGCTGATTTTTATATGGCTGTTTTTTCCAGATTTTCAGATTTATGACAGTCCTAAAATTTTGTCTTCAATGTGGATTTGAAACAAGTTGAAGGGCAGGAAAACATTCAAAAACCATTGAGAAGTTAATGGATATCAGCATACCACATTTGGTTAATTGAAATGCATGTTCTTACTTGCTACTTAATCAAGCAAAATCAGTCACAAAATGCTGAAAATAGTCAAAAACAGAGATATAGTATTCCTAACATAAAATCATGTAAACACTTAACAAATAGTATATTTTAGTCAACTATTTGGCAATTAACTTATCATATGGTAGTCAAACATTGTGCAATAATGAGGCATTTTTGGGCCTCATCACCTTGGCCATGGACGGGTCCCGATAATACTTCTCATGAGCCAATCGAGTGGTAATTACATCCACTATTGGTCTCAATCAATGGGTTGGATGTGAAAGCCCAACTCCATTTATGTTAAAATAAAAACTTGGTGTGTGGGATTCCTTTTAAAATATTGAAAGAAAATAAAGTAGAACTCAATGATTTTCAACTAAATGCATGGATGTGTGTTTTCATTTCAGAATTATCAGTAGCATAAAAGGAAACCAAAAATGCAAACCTATGTGAACTTAACCCCTTTTTGGGCAAGTGGCAAGTAGTCAAACCAAACAAATGTAGTGAATTCTACTGCATTTTCTTCTATTTTTCTAATATAATTAATGCATGATTTAGGAAAGAGAAATTCTAACCTTTCTATGCAAAGAATAAGCGAGAAAAACATGAAATTTTGTAATTTTAAGTAGTAAAAAGTTAAATTTATGATGCAAAAAAGTTTAAAATGAACCTATAAATTTTTCATTTCTGTAAATTTTTGTAGAAAACCTCTGGTTTTATGGCCATCCTAGGAAGGGACGGTCACATATTGGGGGTCGTCCCACCCAGTGCCATGGAGATAGCTGTCTCACCCAGTGCCATGGAGCAGTAAACAGGTCGTTTCTTCTCAGAACGGTCAACACCTGAAACAGAGAAAACCAAAAAAGGAGGTCCAAGTTAGCACCATTGAAAGGGGAGATTGAAAAAAATCAAATACCATGATCACCACTAAAGATATGAAATTTACTACATCGCCTTAAGGGCATTCATTGCAATGTATAACAATATAGAAGCATTCAAAGGGAAATAACACATAAACTTGTAATCTACGAAAGTGAAGTAAATGAATGACAAAATGGTGGATTTATCCTTATATTTAATCAATTTATAACTTCAAATATGATATTACAAAGGTCCCCTTGAGGTATTTTTACAAATTGATACAAATTCCATTACAATTTTCAAGGGATCTAGTCCCTTGAAAGAGGCCTCAAAACGGTGTAAACTATGGTTTGTCTTCAAAAATATTGCATCCCATGATTGAGAGCTATACTTCAACCTATTCTTCTAGTCTTCTTAGCTCCTTCCTCCTACGTAGAATACCTACACCTACACACAAGGGCTGAAAATGGGGTTAATAGAACCTGTTTCATATAATGAATATAGCATAGAAAACATAGTAAAATATGCAAATGCTACAACCAAAGGAAATGATATACATGCATAAAAACTGATCTACGCTGAGAATATATATATATTATAAGATAATATAAATAATAATAACCATATTTGGAAGTAATATTTAATGCAAATCTATGCTAAACTGCTAGCCACTTCGGGGTGAGCCATGGAGACCTGCAACATTGGGGACTCCAAATTTTGAACTAAAACTCATCCAAATGACCTCAAATTTGGTCCAGAGGTTCATCTAGACATCTTAAGAAAGTTTATTGAGGAATTTATCCAAAATTATCTACAATTTTGAGACCATCCCTATGAGTGCCATGGGCTGACTGCTAGTTGTCCCCAGGTGGGATGGTTACAAAATTAGCTTAGTTTTCTCACCTATGGCCTTGGGAATTGGTCCAAAATAGGGTGAGGGTTTTTTTTATGGATGGGGCCAAGTTGTCCTCCAATTTGGCTGGTTGGGTTTCAAAAAATTGAGCTTCTTGCCCCTGAAAACACCTTCTAAGTGAAGAGGGTTTCAAGGTAGGGAAAGGGTGAGTTTTAGTTTGCAAATAGGTTGATAGCGAGTAGGGATAGATTTTGGAAGTACTTCATTACTCAAATGCTCCTTATCTTCTCCTTGAAATGGAGGTTTGGGCCTCATTTTATAGCCCAAAATGGCATCTAGGGAAAAATGGCATCTTTTCCATGCGAGGCAAGTGATGCCACTTGTACTAATTGCATCATTGATTGGGGAGAGGAAGGTTACCCCTTTAGGGCTCCCAATATACTACCCTACAGTCCATTATCAGGTCCCCAATCAATATGGGATGATTGGACATGCCAATAGTAGGCCACCCCACCCAAGGATGGTTGTTGATGGTCATCCCTGGGTGGGACGGTCACCAACTGTGGCCATCATTGGGTGGGACAATCACTAGTAGGGTCCCCAAAACTGCCCCAAACTGCTAGGAACCCAGTTTTGGAAGCTTTTTCTAGCCTAGAGGGGTGCCTAATAAGGTCATATGTTGTCGATAAGAAGGCATATGTAATGCACTGATAGTCTTATGTAATTTACACGATTTAGGTGTCTAAAAGGAGGAACTTGTCCTTTTGTCAATTCTTAGCATATTTGAACCATTCACATAGGGGGATGAGAAAAATAAACTTTTCACTTGAAAGTAACCTAGACCACTTTTATAGTTTTCATATTTCCCTCCGCTATACTTGGATTTATTAATGTAAAAATGTGTTGGGATTTTGATGTATACCAAGCATTATCCAAGCAAGATTCTACCTTCTAAAAATCATGATAGCTTTCTACCAAATTTGAGAAGACAACTAGATATGGTTGAGTGACCTAAAACTTTAACTGTGTTACTGACAATGGCTAAGTGATAGGAAACAGACATATAATATGGAATGTGAATGTACATGGTATATGTAATATAAATAGGTGGTAATATTGACTCATAATAACAATGATTTTAACATATGCCTAGTGTACAGACCTGGTGCTAGACATGTATGATCAATTTGGAATGATGCATAATGCAATGATGAGTATGCCTAATGCAATTTAGATGAAGTGTAATGAAGCAATATTTTTTTATTTTTATGTGTAGCACCCTAAAATTGGCACAGTTAAACCCTTAGTAAAAAGATAAAAATTTGAATTTTAACCCCGAAACCACCCATTAACCATTCACCCCATTTTTCATGCCATTTTTAGGAGTTGTTTTGACTGTTGGACGATATCGTCGTCGATTAGATGAAATCGTCCTAGATCGGACGAATTCGTCTGGAATAGAACGTCCAGACGATTTCATCCTAAAAATGAATTTTCATAATTAGATTCTGTTTCAATAGCCTCTCCAACTTAGGCAGAAGTGTGTTTGCACAGTTGGAGATTCCTCCATTGGAGATCTCCTAGATTGGGATGATCCCCAACCTCCTAACCTCCCCTAATTCTATATAAACTAGGATTTTCTCAATTTATCCCCATGGCTCTCCTCCTAACTCTCTCCCTGGTTTATTTTCCCTACCATTTAGATTTGTTGTGTTAATATGTCCTATCTACCATTGTTTGCACTCATAGTTTTAAGTTTTCATTGCAGGTTTTCACTGTGCTTCAGTTGGAGGAAGCTCGAATCATCGTAGGCGATTCCACACGATTTTGGACGATCCTGTCATAGATCAGTGATGATATCATATGATTGGAGGTGATCTCAATTGTAGTTCATATTGGGGGTAATCAGAGCCCTGAGTTTGGATTTCTGATCTTCCTTATTTTATTATGCATTAGCTTGATTATTTTCATTCTGCATCCTGGAGTTCACCTCATTTAGCATGAATGCATGATAAAGTTAAAATAAGTTATTAAAACAATGCATTTCCTTTAATCTACTATCTAGATTTATCAGTTAAGCATTTATACTATCATTTCTATCATTTTGCATTATTCTTGTAGTTGAATTTTTGGTTTTTAGTGTCTGTTTATGTGATTGCAGGTTTTTGATGAATTCGTTTGATGAATTCGTTAGATCAACGATGATCTTGTCTAATTTTAGATGATCACCTATGATCTGGGATGATTCTGTACAATTGTAGATGATCCTATCATATTCGAGATGATCTGGACTCCTACAAGCTTTAGAATCTTCATCAGACATTCGAAATCAGGTGCATTCTTTTTCATTTAACATATTACTGGTATTTAGGATTCATTCATGCTTTCTGTATTCATATAAATCATCATTTTCATATATAATATCTTAGATTCATTTTGGCCAACCTAGGAATATGAATTATTGAGTATAAAATGAACACATAAAACCCATTCTCAACCTAAGCATGGAAACTGCTACTCAAATTTTCCTGGTGAACCCCACCATCCGTTGAAAATTCACCCTTATACCCCTTCCCTAAGAGGTGCGACCTTCAAAGGGCCTCTCAGTCCGAGGTATTGTCCCATCCTTCTCACATCCCATTTTCGGGCATGGATCCTATAGCCTAAAGGTAAGGGTGCAAAAAATTTGGGTCAGTACATTTTGGTGAACCCGACGTGAAACTCAAAAGCCTTTTGAAAACAAAAAATATATATATATAAAATAAAAATATAAATGCATTATTAAGAACATCTAGAATCATTAGAAAATTTTTAAAATTGCATATCAGACTTAGATGGTAGATTATAATAAAATATGAGTTGTCACCATAAATGTTGAAAATCAATTAACAGCCATAGATATTACGTTTGTGCATAGAGTACCTCAAAAAAATAGAGTCCAACCTTTGTGGGATGAACTTGATAGGATATTGGGTATCATTGAATCTAGATCTATAGAACTTAAGCAAATTAAGAGGTTTGTCCTAGATAGAATCATGGATCCTGATCAGGTAACCTTGTATCATGAACTTCAAAGAGCTTGCCACAGGTGGTTAGCAGATAAAAGAGCACTTGTATCTTTAGAATTGTACACCTTTGAGGAATACCTTGAGAACGCAGTTGTAGTACATAAGTTTCTATCTCATATAGAGGATCAAGAAGTCATTCTTATAAATAGAAAGATATGGAATAGAGTTCCTAGAGCTGTGTTATATCGAGAGTATTGCCATGAACTTTATTCCTATAGGTCAGAGTCCGAAATAGATTATATTACTATAGCACACTTTGTCAAATTTTTGAAAAACCATTTCCAATTTGAAGAGGAGCATTTCATGACTCCTGATGAACTCGATCCTATTAATGATATCCATAAACTATTTATAGAAAACTAAGTCATTATTCTTATTATTGTTTTTTTTTGCAACTAGAATGCTATTTGTTATCTTTATAATAATATTATAAAACACAAAAACAAAAAAAAAACATATAAAAAAAAAAACAAAAAACAAAAAACAAAACATTTCCTTTTTATAGTAGGTATATAGTTAAAATATATACCTCTCAACCCTATCACACATATATATACAAGTATATATATTTGCTGAAACCTAAGTGTAGCACAATGCCTAGACTTAGGAATGGAAAACAAACCGAAGAAGAAGAATATTGGTTAGGAAAACCATTAAATAACCCAGATGTCCTTCCTAAAGATCAAGTTCCGGAAGAAGGAACCCTAGACCAGAAAGAAGAAGAGCTTGTTGTAGGAAATGAACATGAAGAAATTATTAGAGAGGAAGGATCCTCATCCCCTAAAATGTCTCCTGGAGGAGATGTCACTTTTGAAAACAAGGAACAATTATGGAAGTTCATTAATACTAATATTGGTGTTCTTAATAAAGTAGTCCATATGGACAAGGATCGAATTAGTGACACTCAATAAACTCTAGAAGACGTATTTCACACACGCACTAATCCCTTGTCCTTTATTGATCAAGAGAGTGATCAAGCTGGACCATCCAATTTGGATATGGCCGCTATAATCTAGAACATGCAACAACAAGTTACCCAACCATCTAAAGTGCCTGTTAGAAAGCCTAGGGTTATTTCCACATAAAAGAAACCATCATTTATTGCTCTATTTCACCAAGCTATTGATCAACATACTTCAAATCAACAAAAGCCCAAAACAAAACCAAACACCAATTACCAACAATCTAGGATACAACATAATACTACTACAAATCTCCTTCATAATACTCTTCATACCAACACTTTACATAATAGCAATATAGCATCTAATCCTTATGTCACACCATAATACACTCATAAATCCCATATCTATGTCCCATCAAACCAATATGGTGGACAAACTAGTAATCTTGAAACCATGGTAAAACAGTTAGTTTCCCGCATGGACCAGATAGATCCCTACTGTCCCTTGTACAATTATCAAGAGATGTGTATTCAGCCTTTAGATCCTATAGTCGCAGCACAACCATATCCTAAACATTTTCCTATGCTTGTCCTACCCATATATAAAGGAACTGAATATCCCATAGAGCATCTTTGTATGTTTAGGATAGCATGTCATGATATATCACATGATGACTTGTTATTGCTAAAAATGTTCTCGAAAATCTTGGGAGGAATGGAATTAGAGTGGTATTATCAATTACCCACTAATTCTTTGAGGAATTTCGAAGAAACATCCGAGTCTTTTGTTCATCAATTTAGTGCCTACATCGAAAGGCATGTGACCATTAAAGACTTGTACAACTTAAAACAAGACAAAGATGAATGTTTTGCTGATTTCCTAGCTAGGTGGAGATAGTTGATAGGAAAATTGCACTTTGTGTTACCTTATAGGGAGATGTTGGACATCTTTATTAATAATTTACAAGACCAACTATCCTACGAATTATCAACTACTACCTTGACCACCTTCGATAAGGCTATAGACTTAGCCAGATGAGTGGAATATGCTCTCATTAAGAGAGGTCAGCTTAAAAAGAAAGACGATGAGAAAACATCCAAAAATCAATATAAAAATAAACAAGTTGTGGGTGATGGAGTCATTGATAGTAGAAATATTGCTACTATTAATGCTGCGAAGACAACGAAGAATTTTATATTGAAACCTCCTGATAAACCTCCTCGAGAATTTACTAGGTTAAATCAACCTTTATCAACCATTCTACCGCAATTATTAGAATGAGGTTTGATTCAATTACCAAATATCTAGGAACCTGATCCAACTATACCCGGATATAGAGCTGATTTACACTATGACTTCCATAGAGGACCTAGACACACTACCAACTCTTGTAAAAGATTAAAACATAAAATACAGGACTTAATTGATAATAATGAGATGGAGGTGCAAGCCTTTCAACCTAAGAAAAATCCTCCTAATAATGCTCAAAATAACATCCCTCAAAACCAGAATCAGAATGCCAATCAGTCATTGGACATATTTCAACATCCTTTACCAAAACATGGCAAGGAAGTGGCTAATCAAATTGAACATCATAATGTTCCCCCTCCTACCCGATATGTAGGGATTATTAGTGGGCATTTACCCGTTTATGAGCCAGAAAAATTTGACACAACTTTATCCATGGTTAAAACTAGGCCTCTATATAATATGCAGATACCTGATCTTAGTGATACAGAATATGAGACTGAGAGTGATATGGAAATCACATCAAATCAATCAAATAGCTCTGAAGATGAATCAGATCCTATTATCCCTATCACAAGTTATATGGTTCCAGAAGAACCATTTCCAATAAGAGTCACTACTAGACCATCCTCTCACCAATTACTTTCTAATGAGAAAGCCATAAATGCTAGACCAAGACCCATTCATCATCCACATAATAATATTGTGGGTACCATCGGAGCTGTTACTAGACAATAGGATCAAAAATCTCAACAAGATCAAATGCAGAATGATGGATCAACTCCATTTGTTTTGAAAGTCCTAATAAAGGAAATCAGGCACCTAATGTTCAACCTAAACCTCCTTATCATATTAATGAACAATTATCAAATATTACAGCTAGAATTTCTCTTTTGGACCTTTTAAGATCTTCTCCTACACATAGAGATGAATTAATGCTCACATTAAGCCAGATTATGGTACCACAAGACATTCAACCTGAAGCCATGGCTAATACTATAATAACTCGTGAAGTTGATTGTATTGACTTCCGAGATAGAGACATACCACAACATAGTTTACATAAGGATAACCCCTTATATATTACTGCCTTAATCGAATATGTAGCAGTTAAACGAGTCTTGATTGATAATGGTTCATCTTTAAACATCTGCACTTTTGACTTCTACCAAATATTTGGATTTAGAAATGATGAAATGAAAATAATTGATATGATCATAAAAGCCTTCAATGACAAAACACAAGAAACGTGTGGATTTATTACCATCCCATTGTAGGTTGGTCTGAGAACCTTGGATATGACCATGTTTATTGTACATTGCCCTGCATCGTATAATATACTCTTGGGTCACCCTTGGATCAACGCGATGCGAGCCGTTCCCTCAACTTTACATCAATGTGTTAAATTTGAATTTAATAATCAGTTGGTTACCATTCACGATGATCCTAGACCCTTTGATATGTGTGCTTTGGCATAACCTATTGGAGTTCAATTTTGCCCTGCTCTATCATCCACACATACTAATTCTCATTAGCCATATAAACATGCGAAACACACACCCACAATGTCATCTACTTCTTCTCCATTAGTTCCACCCCTACATACAACTCAACCATCCTCTAAAAAAACCACATTAGGACCTCAGAAACATCCTAATCCCACAATCGATGCTTCTTGTTCTACTCCTATAACTTCTATACATATAATAGGCCCATCCATAGATATCTCTACAACATCTACATACACCAAAGGCATACTTTCTGCATCAGAATATGTAGGAAATGTTCCTTCTACCTCTTATGCTCTTACTGACGAGCTCTTACCCGATCTATCTAAAATTCTTATATTAGAGAAAATGAATGCTTCTATGCGATATTCCCTTATTTTAAATAATTTTCCACCATCTCCTCATACCTTGGGTCTCCCATAGCCTATGGGAAGTATTTACCAAGTTGGGAGCTGAACTTTTATTTATAAGGGATATGACTAGGGTAGAATACCCAGAAATATCAAGACTCATTATGATGGATATGGTCGATGTTATTTTACTAATGAGTATATTAAAGCCAAAACTATAATGCTTAAATTGGGATATAAAGGGAAAGGTTTAGGACCTTTCCAAAATGGTATGAAAGAACCTTTTGAGGTAGAACCATGGCCCGCCCGATGTGGTGTGGGCCTATTTCCTAGTAAGGGTCAACCCTTCCCATTTGAGGATGATGACCATCTCATATGTTATCAAGATTATTTGGATGAGCATGATGCTTTGCATTTAATGAATAAGCTATTTACATGTAATATGCTATCCGTAGCTTACCCTGAGATGATCATCGAATCCAATGATGAGTTGGAGGGAGATATCTTCCATGATGTCTCCGTTGAGGAATTATTACATAATGAATTTTATTTTGATGGCTCTATACCTAGTATAGCCCAGCTTGAGGCCACGAATCCTCAAGACAAATTATCCAAGCTAACCTTGGCAGAATTACAAGAATTGGGCGTTTCACCCGCCCCACCTAATTTTGAGAAATATCTACACATGGAAGTAGAAAATTTCATAAAAATTAACATTGGAACTGAGGATAATCCTCACATAATCAACATTGGATCATAATTGAGTCAAGAAAAATAGGATAAATACATTGCATTTATTAAAGAATATGAAGATGTCTTTTCTTGGACATATGAAGATATGCCAGGTTTAGACCCTTCTGTAGTTATGCATCACCTAGTAGTCCATCCGGATGCTAAACCTGTTAAATAGAAACTTAGAAAAATGCATCCTAAAGTGGCCTTACTAGTCAAAGGGGAGTTAGAAAAACTCTTGAATGTTATTTTTATACAAGCCATTGATTATGCTGAATGGATCTCAAATGTAGTTCCAGTAACTAAGAAAGAAGCTACCAAAGTTAGGGTTTGCACATACTTTAGAGATATTAATGTTGCATTCCCTAAAGACGATTTTCCTCTTCCCAATATGGATTAGATCATTGATTTTACTGCTGGGAGTGGAATGATATCCTTAATGGATGGATTTTTTGTTATAACCAGATCAGGATAGCTCCTGAAGTTCAGGCTAAAACAACCTTTATTACCCCTTGGGGGACCTTTTGTTGGAAAGTGATGCCATTTGGTTTGAAGAATGTAGGTGCAACATATCAACAAGCCATGACTTATATATTTCATGATATGATGCATGATATACTACATGATTATGTAGATGACATTATAGCTCTTTCTACTGAAGAAGATGACCATTTAGATGACTTGAGAAAAGTATTTGATCGGTTAAGGGAATATCTTATCCGATTGAATCCAACCAAATGTATATTTGGAGTTAAGTCCAATAAATTATTGGGGGTTATAGTTTCTTTACATGGCATCAAAATTGACCCTCTCAAGATTACGACTATCATTGATATGCCCACGCCCACAAATATATCTGAATTATAGAGTTTACAAGGTAAGCTTCAAGCTATCCGTCGCTTCATCGATAAGCTGTCGGATAAAACCAGACCCTTTCTTAAGCTTCTTAAGAAGGATGTCTCTTTCCATTGGGACGATGAATTTTAGGAAGCATTTGAACTCCTCAAACAATATCTTCTTAACCCTCCTGTGCTTTCACCACCTATACCTGATCGCCTATTTATCTTGTATATTTTTGCTTCAGATTTTTCCTTAGGAGCCATGTTAGCTCAAATGGATGATGAGAAAAGAGAATGTGCTAATTATTACATTAGCAGAACATTAATCAGTTATGAAACCTACTACAAAGCATTAGAAAATTTATTTCTAGCAGTCATATTTTCTACACAAAAACTACGCCATTATATGCTCAGTCAAAAAACATATGTTATTGCTAAATTCGATCCTTTGTGGTATCTCATGAGTCAACCTTATTTATCTAGTTGCACAGCAAAGTGGTTTCTTGCTCTAAGAAATTTTGAACTCACGTTTATAGGACAGAATTTTGTTAAGGGTAAAATCATAGCAGATCAATTAGCTACTGCACCCTTAGAGTCTACCCATCCCCTCATCATTGAGTTTCCTGATGAATGCCTTAAACTAGAGGTAGACCATCTAGAGCAATGGTCTCTATACTTTGACAGAGCCCGATGCATGAGCGGGGCTAGTGTAGGTATTATTCTAATATCTCCATAGAAACATATTATTCCTCTATCCTTTAAATTAACATTTTCTTGTACTAATAACACTGCTGAATATGAGGCTCTAATCCTTAGATTACGAGCTACCTTGGCACTGAAAATTAAAAATCTATTAGTTTTCGATGATTCTCAACTTGTTATAAATCAAATTAATGATGTTTATCAGACCAGAGATAATAAATTGCATCCATATGAAGCATATGTATTACAATTAATATCTTTATTTGATCAAGTTACCTTGGAAGCTATTCCTAGAACTAATAATCGTGCGACTAACGCTATGGCTGCAATTGCATCTCTTTTACCCTTGGATTTAGATGACGAATATGCTACCATCATTATTCATCAACTCTAGGAACCCACTTCAAATAAATCATGCTTAGAACCTTTGGATGTGTTTCTAATCAACGAAACTACTCCTGAACTTTGGTACACTAATATATTCAATTTTCTTCAAAATGGGACTTTCCCTAAAGGTTTTAATAGAAACCAACATTGGTTATTACGTAGACGAGCAAGTCACTTTGTAATAATTGGCAATACATTATATAGGAGATATTTTGAAGGTATCCTATTGAGATGTTTGAATCTAGAAGAATCTAGATCAGCTTTGAGTGAAGCCCACAATGGATCTTGTGGGGGACACTTTAGTGGTAGCGCCATTGCTAAGAAGCTCCTTAGGATAGGATATTTTTGGCCTACCATGGATAATGATGCACACAATTACGTGCGCTATTGCGACAAGTGCCAGAAACACATTGACCTTGTCCATGCACCTGCACAAGAACTACAGGCTATTTCATCTCCTTGGCCCTTTTCAAAATGGGGCTTAGAAATTATTGGAAAAATCAATCCTGTGTCATCTGATGGACACAAATTCATCATAACCACCACCGAGTATTTTTATGAAGTGGGTTGAAGCTATGCCCTTAGCTTCTTACACTAGAACCCAAGTTTCTAAATTTATTTTTAATCAAATTATTTGTAGGTTCGGAATTCCTGCAAATCTCATCTCGGATAATGGAACTTGTTTCAAAAATAAATATGTTAAGAAATTATATCAAAAATATAAAATTCAACATCGTTGGTCCACTCCCTATTATCCTCAAGGTAATGGCCAAGCAGAAGCATCTAATAAAACATTAATTAAAATCCTCAAAATATTGGTCAATAAATCTGTCCGAGATTGGCACATTCAATTGTATCCTGCTTTGTGGGCTTATTGAACTAGCGTTCGTACTCCCACGGGCACTTCACCTTTTGTTTTGGTTTATGGCGCTGAAGCGGTTTTTCCCTTTGAGTTAGAAGTTCCTTCTTTGGCTCTGTTACTTAAAGATATTGAAGTAAGATATGACTATCGTGCTGGTAGATTTAGTCAGCTAGAACTCCTATATGAGAAGCGCATCAATGCTTTGGAACATCTTTGAGCCTACCAAAACAAGCTTAAACGAGCATATCTTAAGAAAGTTCATCACCGATCCTTTGAGATCGATGACCTCATCTTAAAAGAAAATAAAAAAAATACTAATGCAACTAAAGATCTTAAAGGTAAATTCGAGCCCCACTGGCTTGGGCCATATATCATCATTGCTAAATTTGGATCAGGAGCATATAGATTAGCTACCTTAGATGGTAAAAATCTTAAAAAACCTCTGAACATTATGCATCTTAAACATTATTATGCATAAATCTGGTCATTTCATCATTGTATATATTATTATTTTGCATATTGTTTCATTTTAGTAATTCATATAAAAATTTCAAAAACAGTAATATTATTTATTCTTTCAATTCATAAATTAAAACCAAAATATAAAAAAAACATCAAAATCAATAAAATATTCAAAAAAAAATTCTATTTTTGCACTCGTCAATTCTTGAAGTATTGTAGTCATATTTTCAATTATTTTGGATAAATTAGCATTTATTTGGAATCCCGCACTTTCACACTCACATGAATAAATATCTTGATTTTATTTGGTATGATTATTAATCTCTCTTATATCAAAGTCCACAGTTGAATTAAATAAAGTTTTGAGCATAGAGAATTGATCTTGTTATTTACTTGAGCCAAGTATATCTTTTCACATTAAAATGATTTCATTACAAATTCAATATGATGCTACATAGTAGAAGTGGTCTCTTGAGAAAAAAGTTTCCCTTGCTATCCTATCATGCACATGGTCTAGAATCTTTGAGAATTGACAAAAGGACAAGCTCACCCCTGCCTGAATAAAAATCCCTTGCTCTACAGCCAATACGAGCAAGTATCCCTAGTATAGGAAGAAAAAGAAAAGTCAAACAAAATGAGAAAAAGAAAAATATCATTTTTTACCATCACAGCAATATTTCAACATTATCTCAGTTCCAAGCAAAAATACAAAAAAAAAAAAAAGAGAAAGAGAAAAGAAAAAGCAAAATGCAATAAATCCCTTTCCCTACCCCTTGAAAAGAAAATAAGGGTGAATGAGTTTGAATCCCTAGAATTCTCAAATATTCAAAAACCATGAGGTAAGCCCCATAACAGGTGGTTTGTGCCCAACCCACTTGGCCTTGGGTAACTCCTAGCGTGGTGATATATCTGTCACATTAGTGACCTTCTTTTGTACAGAACTATGTCTGCTTATGGATCATCTAGCTCTTGATGACCCGACTTACATAGTAGCCTGGTATGATTACATGCATATAAATCATGGTCAACAAACACTTATTTTGTTAATTCAAATTACTTGTATCAAATTATCTTGCTCAAAATTGGTAAATGAACAATACAATTGCACACACATTTGTATTTGAGAGATTTTGTATCATTATGATAAATTAAGATCGACAATGAACTCACATATGCACATGAGGGTTCCTTATAAATCTACATTTTGTCTTTGATATAATTTAAAATATTTATGCAAATCTTTTGGAATAATTTCATCTTCTTATTTACGAACATTTGCTTAGCGTAAAAACAATTAAATACATTTTTTTTCCAAAAATTCAAAATTTTCTTTCAAAACATGTTCAAAAATCTAGCAATAAAGTCACGTTTATATACTTTCGACTTTCGCAATGATGGTATAGTTCCTAAAACCTAAACTAGAATTTTATGCCTAGCACAAGTCCTCATCTTATATTTTTTGTTTATCTCAAAATCAAAAATCAATCATGCAATAAAATTATTTTTGGATTTCGCGATGATGGTATAAGTCTATACCTATAATTCTATGCCTAGTGCAAACCATTGTTCTAATTTTATTTCCCATTCATTTTAATTCATAAAAACATATGGCTTACATCATTATGTTACACAATTGTGCTTTAAAAAGAACGAACACTTTTTGCTATTTCATTTCATTATGTCAACATTCAATTTTGCAACGATGGTATAATTCCTAAGGAATTGTTCAAAATTTTATCACACTTAGGAATTTTATGCCTAGCAAAAATCATATTTTTTTATATTTCATGCATAATATTTTCATGAAAATCTAAAAATAAATCATCACCATCATCATTTTTCATCATCACAACACAAAGTCTTAAGACAGTCTCTTAAGCACTCTTTTACTTTTAGCAATATTTCTATACTGGGATTAGCTTGATGACCTAGCGAGCGGTGACTCCATGAAATGGTCATATAACAATGACAATGTCCTTTGAAATTATTGTTAGAAGTCCCTTTATTTTTTATCAAATCATACCACAACAACCAATTTGTTTACATCAGATTATTTCATTTAAATTTCACAGCATGACATAAAATTATACTATTGCCAACGACATAATTACATGAATAATCAATCAATAATTCAAAATTTAAAGCATCATAAAACATATGGACAAGTCATATCACAAAAATATCATATATATATATATATATCAAAATTATGTACATCATATCAACACTAGATTGGTATGCCACAATCTATACCCTGGCATACTCAATCCTCTCAAATATACAGTCTATAGTCAAAATAAGCTAGTCTCGAGAATCCCTCGAGCTCTCAGCCTCATCTCCTCTCCCGCCCTGGCATGGAGGAGGTGGTCCCATCGAGTTTCATGTTGTATCATAGGTCCTCGATGTTGATTGTGAGGATGTCCTCGATGACCCCATCATGACCGGCTCCACAATGCTAGCTGGCAGTGGTATCCTTTGCCCCTCTGGAACCACATGATAGTAAAATCCCTGGTAGAACATGGTATCAACAATAGCCCATGCCAGATCCTAAGTGCTCACCCCTCCACTCTGAGCCCTGAGTCGTGTAGCCTCATCCTATAGTGTCTGCACATGAGCTTGGAGGCAGGCATTCTCAGCCCGAAGAGCCACCATCTTGCTGCTCTCCCCCACCTTAACACCCTTGCCCTTATCGGGCGATGCTGGCCTATCCCTCTATTGAGAAGGGAGTCCCTCCTCTCTCCTCTCTAGCTACTGTGGTCCCTTTGAAGCCTGTGGAACTCTTCGATGTCTCTCCTAAGGAGGCCATCGCTGCTCCCTCCCTTTGTGACCCCTTACTGCATTGATGGTAGCCTAGCGCTACCTCCCCATCCATCACACCACAATGTGCATTGGACCATATGCCCTCATCATCTGAGGAGGGCGGATGCCTACGTACCAGGCATCGTATCTATCTGTGACCCCAACATCATCCCCATCCATCGGTTGAATGGGGGCATCATCAGAGTCCTGAATCTAGAATTGCTACATATCTAGACCTCTGCTTAGTGTAGTATTATCCTAGACAGTCTGGGAGTACTCATAGTCTCTAAGAGAAGGGATCCCCTACTGTAGACCG
Organism: Wollemia nobilis; assembly: GCA_028583015.1. Taxonomy (NCBI): domain Eukaryota; kingdom Viridiplantae; phylum Streptophyta; class Pinopsida; order Araucariales; family Araucariaceae; genus Wollemia; species Wollemia nobilis. Next base: position 259,669 of record JAQPPZ010002660.1, read on the forward strand.
AACTACCTCAAAACTTGGTCATAGCGGTGGAGCTCTACCTCTCCTCGCTCCATCCTCAACCAAAATATTTGTCTAATGCGAGCCAACTCCTGTCCATCCTCTCCCCACCTTGGATGCTCTCTCCATGAACTCTAGGTGATCTGGTCAGGGATGAGGTCGTCTAGCAACCTCTGAGACATTAGCAGATCTATCGGCCACTGTGACCCTCTTTGGAGCCACCAATAGAAAACTGGGGGTCTCTCCTATTCAACCCCTATTAGTGGAATCCCTATCAGCCTACACATCATAATGTGCTCCCAGCACCAAACCTGTAGTAGCAATGTCAGTATTATACATCGACCTCCCTTGTATACGACCCCATATAGGATACTATACAAGCAGCATAGTACAAAGTTACCCCAAGAAAACCCATAGTCGTGGTCTTTCATGTTGCAGACCACATCTGAGAGCAGCCACGGTAATTTGCATCTGCTTTGGTGGCATAGCAGTAGGCCACCCACTACCCCTACCAAAACCTGATTCAATCGAGACATCCCAGGCATCTGCCTCAATGTCTCAATGTTCACTCTGCCCTTCTCCAAGGTGAAGCTAGGGTCTTCGTATAGTCGCATCATGGCATAGCCCTGATTGGCTGTAGGTGTCATCAATCACCCATGTATGGGGATCCTCAAGATCCTCCATACATCCTCTAGAGTGGGATCCATCTCACCTATTGATAACCAGAAGCAGGATGACCCTAGATACCACCTCTCTGCTAGGGTTATCAATAGCCCCATGTCTGTAGGTATTTGTGGCATCTCTACCACATGCTGTAGCCCAACCCCTGATAGTCAGTCTCGCTCCACCTGATCGAGCATGGCTACATCATCTCTGAGTCCCGTGTATTTTCACTCCCAAATTTTTAGTAATCCCCTCTGCAAAATAAATAATAAAACAATAAAAATCATTAATAGATAATCATTAAAATCAGTTAAATCAATTTCATCTTATAAAAAAATGATATCGTCCATTATTGGATGATATCATCCTAAATCAAGTCAAATCATCCTTGGTAGGATGAAATCATCTCTGATTTCTCAACTTGGGGATCACCCCTCATTGGATGGGATCGCCCCTATTTCATCGATTTCGCCCCTAGATGAAATCTGCGATCTAGGGACGATTTCAACGAAATTGGGACGATTTCGTCCCGACATCGTCGACGGCCTAAAAACGGCCGTGATGCACCAAAAAAAGTCAAAATTCAAATTAAATACATAATGCATCAATTTTAGATCCCTATCCGCAACCCGCGTCAAACCTCTGTTGATCTGTGTGTCGTTTCCACCATTTTGCCTGCAGAGCTCTGAAACAGCAAAAGTGAATAGTAACAATGAATTAGGGTTTTACCCTATTTTTTTTAATTTTAATTTTATTTAAATAACAACTTTTTTAAAAAATTTCTTTTTCATGCTTTTACCTCAAATGGTCGATTTGGGTAAAAACACGGAAGGGGCACCATAGTAAGCAGTCGTACGATTCAACCTAGAATCATCGTCTAAAAAATGGAATAAATTTTTGCTTTCTCATAAAGCGGGAAGAACTCGTCTTTAACGCATTTTCTTTAGAAAATTTTCTAAAGAGGGGGCAAAATGTAGCACCCTAAAATTGACGCAGTTAAACCCTTAGTAAAAAGATAAAAATTTGAATTTTAACCCCAAAATCACCCGTTAACTGTTCACCCTATTTGTCATGCCATTTTTAGGAGTTTTTTTATCATTGGATGATATCATCACCAATCAGACAAAATCGTCCCAGATCGGACGAATTCGTCTGGAACAGAATGTCTAGACGATTTTGTCCCAAAACTAAATTTTCATAATTAGCTTATGTTTCAATAGCCTCTCCAACTTGGGCAGAAGCGTGTTTGCATAGTTGGAGATTCCTCCATTGGAGATCTCCCAGATTGGGATGATCCCCAACCTCCTAACCTCCCCCTAATTCTATATAAATTGGGATTTTCTCAGTTTATCCCCCTGGATCTCCTCATGACTCTCTCCCTGGTTGATTTTCCCTACCATTTAGCTTTGTTGTGTTAAGACGCCCTATCTACCATTGTTTGCACTCGTAGTTTTAATTTTTCATTGTATGTTTTCACTGTGCTTCAGTTGGAGGAAGCTCAGATCGTCGCAGGTGATTCCACATGATTTTGGATGATCCTATCACAGATCTACGATGATCTCGTACGATTGGAGGTGATCTCAACTGCATTTTAGATTGGGGGCAATCAGAGCCTTGAGTTTGCATTTCTCATCTTCCTTCCTTATTTTATTATGCATTAGCTTGATTATTTTCATTCTGCATCTTGGAGTTCACCTCATTTAGCATGAACGCATGATAAAGTTAAAATATGTTATTAAAACAATGCATTTCCTTTAATATGCTATCTAGATTTATCAGTTAAGCATTTATACTGTCATTTCTATCATTTTGCATTATTCTTGGAGTTGCATTTTCGGTTTTTGGTGTCTATTTCTATGATTGTAGGTTTCTAATGAATTCATCTGATGAATTCATCAGATTGACAAGGATCTTGTCTGATTTCAGATGATCGCCTATGATCTGGGACAATTTTGTACAATCACAGATGATCTTTTCATATTCAAGATGATATAGACTCCTACAAGCTTCTGAATCTTCATCAGACATCCGAAATCAGGTGCATTCTTTTTCATTTAACATATTCCTGGTATTTAGGATTCATTCATGCTTTTTGTATTCATATAAATCAGCATTTTCATATAGAATATCTTAGATTCATTTTGGCCAACCTAGGAATATGAATGATTAAGTATAAAATGAACACATCAAACCCATTCTCAACCTAGGCATGGAAACTGCCACTCAAAGTTTCCTGGTGAACCCCACCATCCGTCAAAAATTCACTCTTATACCCCTCCCCCGAGAGGCACGACCTTCAAAGGGCCTCTCAGTCTGAGGTATTGTACCATCCTTCTCACATCCCCCTTTCGGGAATGGATCCTATAGCCTGAAGGTAAGGGTGCAAAAAATTTGGGTCAGTACATGATGATTTTGATGATGTTTTTGTATTTTTGATATATATGTATATACAGGTTGACCAATGGGCTTAATGAATGCCATTGGGGCTTTTGGGTGACCAAAGGGCTTATAGACGCCTTTGGAGCATTTTGGGATGACCTAGGCAATCGTAGACTACCTAGGAATATTTTAGTTTGACCTAGACGGTCATAGACCGCCTAGGGATGTTTTATGGGGACCAAAGGGCTTATAGATGCCTTTGGGGCTTTTTGGATTGACCTAGATGATCGTAGATAGTCTAGGAACATTTTATTTTGACCTAGATGGTCATTGATCGCCTAGGAGCATTTTAGGTGACCTAGACGGTCATAGACACTAAGGAAATGCCATAGACTACCTAGGGGTATTTTATTGTGACCAAAGGGCTTATAGATGCCTTTGGAGATTTTAGGATTGACCTAGATGATCGTAGATAGTCTAGGAATATTTTTATTTGACCTAGATGGTCATTGACCACCTAGGAGCATTTTAGGTGACCTAGATGGTCATCGACACTAAGGAAGTGCCATAGACTACCTAGGGGTATTTTGTTGTGACCAAAGGGCTTATAGATGCCTTTGGAGCATTTTGGATTGACCTAGATGATCGTAGATAGTCTAGGAGCATTTTTATTTGACCTAGATGGTCATAGACTGCTAGGAGCATTTTAGGTGACCTAGACGGTCATAGACACTAAGGAAATGCCATAGACTACCTAGGGGTATTTGGTTGTGACCAAAGGGCTTATAGATGCCTTTGGAGCATTTAAGGTTGACCTAGATGATCATAGATAGTCTAGGAGCATTTTTATTTGACCTAGATGGTCATAGACCACCTAGGAGCATTTTAGGTGACCTAGATGGTCATAGACACTAAGGAAATGCCATAGACTACCTAGGGGTATTTGGTTGTGACCAAAGGGCTTATAGATGCCTTTGGAGCATTTAAGGTTGACCTAGATGATCGTAGATAGTCTAGGAGCATTTTTATTTGACCTAGATGGTCATAGACCCCTAGGAGCATTTTAGGTGACCTAGATGGTCATCGACACTAAGGAAATGCCATAGACTACCTAGGGGTATTTGGTTGTGACCAAAGGGCTTATAGATGCCTTTGGAGCATTTAAGGTTGACCTAGATGATCGTAGATAGTCTAGGAGTATTTTTATTTGACCTAGATGGTCATTGACCACCTAGGAGCATTTTAGGTGACCTAGATGGTCATCGACACTAAGGAAGTGCCATAGACTACCTAGGGGTATTTTATTGGTGCTCTAAGCATGAAATGGCCACAAATGACTAACATTCATTAGTTCAGGCTCTTCACTTCCTTCGATGGATGCTAGGTGATAAGTTCCAGGTCCAATATGGCTTGTAATGATGAATGGACCTAACCAGTTTGTTGCAAATTTGTCTCACAAATTGGAGGGAAAATTTGAGTTTTGTTGGTTCTCTTTTAGAACTAAATCACCAACTTGAAAATCTCTCTGGTGTACTTTCAAGTTGTAAGCTCTCTTAAGATATTCTTGATAAACACGTAGATGCTCGAGGGCATTTACATGTCATTCATCAAGTAACGTTAACTGATCTAAATGAGCTTGCCTAGTTGTATCATCATCGATGAATTCTTGCATGGAAATGCGCAATGATGGAATCTCTAACTCCAGAGGCATGATGGCTTCAACACCATACACTAGTGAAAATGGAGTTGCCCTAGTGGGCATCTAAATGCTAGTGCGATAGGCCCAAAGGGCAAGAGGTAATTGATTATGCCAATATTTATGATTTTCCTTGATGATTTTCTTCAAGATGGCTACTACTATTTTATTTGATGCCTCTGCTTTCCCATTGGCCTATGGATAATAGGGCATGGAAAAGCTATGCTTTATGTTATACTTTGTTGTTAATGCATGCACATCCTTATTTTTGAAGGGTGTTCCATTATCCAATATTATTTTGGATGGAATACCAAAATGACATATGATATTATGTAGCATGAACTCCGCAATGCGAGGTCCAGTCATCGTGGTAAGGGGAATTGCTTCCACCCATTTTGTGAAGTACTCAATTGCCATTATGATAAATGTGTGATGGCCCAAAGAGGCAGGTGAGATTTTCCCAATTAAATCAAACCCCCATTGTGCAAATGGCCAGACCGATTGAATCGGTTGTAAGGCCTATGAAGGTACGTGTGTCAAATTTGCATGATGTTGACACTTCATGCACTTCTTTACATAAGCGCAACAATCTTGCTCTAAATTTGGCCAATAATAGCCCATGTGAAGAATGTGCTTAGCGATGGCCATGCCACTAAAGTGGCCACCACATGTACCATCGTGTGCTTGGGTAATGGCCCAAGCTGACTCCTGTGAGTCTAAGCAACGAAGGAGGATACCTTCATAACTTTGATGATACATTATGTCTCCTAATAAGACATATTTTTCCATATTTTGTTTAAATGCTCGCTTTGCGGCATGCGATAATCCAGGTGGAATATTTCCCAGTTTAAGATAATATTTAATCTATATGGCCCAATATTGCCTTGAAGAAGCCTCAATATTATGAATCGTGCAATCCTTTTGACGTTCATCTCATGTGAATGCTGATTGAGAATGAACTTGAAGATATAGCATTATGCTAGTATCAAAAGAATTATGAGGGAACAGAGTCCCCCATTGGGCGTTATTCAAATAATTGTGTAGTTGAGAGAACCTTTCATGTGAAGGCTCAATCTGAATCATGTGAACATCTGGTGTGGCGTTATGCTCATCATGCTCAGTCATAGATTGCGCTAGCATTTTTACTTGAATAGTCATGATATCATCTGAAGGGTTTTGTGGGATTAGCGACCCTAAGGAAGCCATTGTATCCATAAAATGATTAGATGAACGAGGGAGTGCCTCTATATCATACCATTCAAATTTTTCCAGAAGTTTGTCCACTAGGGCTTTGTAGGCTTGCAAGATGGGACACCTACACTAGAATATCCCTTTAACCTAGTTAACTATGAGCAAGGAATCACCAAAAATGTTTAACTTTGTGATTTTCATGGTGATTATCATCTAAAGACCAATGATGAGGGCTTCATACTCGGCATTGTTGTTGGTACATGAGAAATCAAGTTTAAATGAAAGAGGTATTGGAGCCCCTTGTGGTGTGAAAAACATGATACCTGTGCCACCCCCTTGCTCGCATTTAGAACCATCGAAGAATAGAGTTATGTCTGGCTATGAATCAGGCTCTATAGAATCAGGCAATTACGAGATATGAAACACTCCATCATCAAGAAGTTATATATTTAGAGGTTGGTCATCTTGGAGAGGAGCCTCTGCTAGTTGATCGGCTATGACCTATCCTTTGATTGATTTTTGTCCAATGAACTCTAGGTCAAATTCTATCAACAACATTATCCATTTCATCATGTGACTATTGTGATATGTTCGACTCATCATATATCATAATGGATTTTCCTTAGATATGACATACATGGTATGATTGAGCATATAATGGCATAGCTTTTTAGTGGCAAAGACCACTGCTAAGCATAGCTTCTCAACGTATGCATACTTAATTTCATAGCTGACCAATGTGTGGCTAATGTAATAGGTAGCCTGTTCTTTATGAAATTCATTCTTTTGGGACAACATGGTGCCCAATGCCAACTCAATAGCTGAGATGTATAAATAGAATGACACTCCTAGTCATGGAGGAGCCAATACGGGTGGCGAAGCCAAGTATTTCTTAATATCATCAAAGGCATTTTGACATTCTTCATCCCAATGAAATGAGACCCCCTTGTGTAGCAACCTATTCATGGGTCGACACTTATCCGATAATTGCGCTATGAAGCATTTTATGGATGTGACCTTTCCTTGCAAGCTGCATAGCTGCTTAATGGTTGTGGGGGGAGGCATTTCTAATATTACCTTGACCTTGTTTGGATCTACCTCTATGCCTCGCTTGGAGACTATGAATCCCAAAATTTTACCAGATGTGACGCCGAAGACACACTTTTTGGGATTAAGCCTAACATTGTGCTCAATGAGGTGATCTAGAACCTTACATAATACATCGATATGCTCATGATGCAATAAATATTTTGCCAATAAGTCATCCATGTAATCTTCCAAAATCTTATGCATGTAGTCATGGAAGATATACGTCATGGCTCGTTGATAGGTGGCGCCAGTGTTCTTAAGGCCAAAAGGCATGACCTTATAATAGAATGTCCCCCAAGGTATTGTAAATGCCATTTTGATTTGGTCTTCTAGATTAATATGGATTTGATTATATCCAGAGAAACCATCCATGAGGGATAGCATTTCATGTCCTATTGTAGCATCTACCAATGCATCAATGTTAGGTAAGGGAAATTCATCCTTAGGACTCGCTTTGTTGAGATCTCTAAAGTCAGTGCAAATGTGAATCCTCCCATCAGGCTTCTTGATGGGAACCATGTTTGAAACCCATGGCGGATAGTCTACTGAGATGATGAAATCAGCATCCAACAACTTTTGTAATTCATATTTCACCATTAAGGCTACTGTTGGGTGCATCTTGTATAACTTTTGCTTGACTGGTTTTATCTTTGGGTCCAATGTAAGATTATGCATGACTAGATTTGGGTCCAGTCCTGGCATGTCTTTATAAGACCAAGCAAAAGCATTCATCCTTTATTTCAATGCTTGTGTGAAATCATCTTGTTCAACTGGGGATAGACCTTCCCCTAGTTTGATAATGCGAGGATTATCGAGATCTGTACCGATATCCTTGTCAATTGTTGGCTCAATTGACATATGAGACCCATATTCCAACTGATGTGGAGTGGGAATCAAATGAATGTCATCAGATGGGTTTGCTTCATCCATAGGAAATTCAGGATCAACCTCGGCTTGAAAAACATTCTGAGTAGTTCTTGGAGAAAATTGAAATGGTTGTAACATTTCCTCGCAAGGCCAATACTCTGATGGTGATGGGGTAGAATCTCCCTGATCAAATTCAATTGCCTCAATTTCGAGATGCAATGACTTTGATGGGTTATTCGGATCTATCAATGGTGTAGTTAAATCTATGGAAATCATGTTGATGGATACATGATCTCCTATTCTAGGGTGAGTGGGTCTAGAGACCTGATGTAGTCTCATAACTCATGGGGGTGGCTCTAGTGGAAGTGGAATAAATGGTGGTGGCCTATGCGGAAGAGGATGAGCTTGCTCTTCATGTGGTAAGAGTTGGTGTCAGATGGGGCCTTGGATGGGGAATAACATGCGAAGATAATATTCATCCTCATCATCCAAGGGGAACACTCTCTCATGTTCATCATCTGAGCTAGGATAGTTTATTGGTGCGATGCCATAGTCATCTTCATCATCACTCATCCATTCATGAGGAGGACCTTGATCCTCTTCCTCACTATCAGATTTCAAGGTATGTGAGCTTTCCCCCACTTCATGGGGTTGGGCAACATCACTTGATAGTCCTTGATCTATCATCTCTTTGGGGAAATGATCCCCCAAGGAATGGATGTGATTCGGATTGGCGTATGGATCACGTGCAAGCTTATCCTGATAACCTAGACATAGGTGTTCTAGACTATCTATGAGGACATCCAATGGTACTAGCTTATTGTGTCCCAACCTAGATCTATCATAAGGTAATTGATATTGGGGCTGACATGGGACATGAGTACCCTACTCATATAGGCCTAAACCAAAACCATGCCAATTACAATGATCTAAGTACCATAATGCATAATCTAGATTCGAAAAATAGTTTACATCCTCCAAAAAAGGTTCATCATCTTCTGCTTTCGGAGGAATTGGCAGAGCTCCATACTCTAAACCTCCATATACAAAATTAGTTTGATTGGGAGGTAGACCAAGAGGCACAATGCTACCTATGGGAAGATGAGGTCACCCCATATCTTGCATTGTCTCTATGGATGGAACCATTGTGACATTTCTCACTAGATATTCTCCTATCCCTGTACTAGACATATGCACTATGGTCTGGGATGGCGAAGGTGAATGAGATGGAAGTGAGGTTTGAGGTGACTCAATGTGAACCTTTGGAGATGATTCCTCATCTACTAAACAAGGAATCTCCTCCATGGATATGGTAGATACTAAAGGTGGGCTCTCATCAATGGGCCTTTTTGACATGTTCCTCGATGGAGGATCTAATGATGTCGAAGGTATCTCTATGGCTATCGATGATGAGGATGGGATGGATGAAGATGTAGATGGTGGAATGGAAGGTGATGATGGAATGGGTAGACCCTGAATAGGTGTATTCAGTCGAAAGTCTACATGAGTCGAAGGTAATGTTGACTCTAGCATCTGTTGCACCATATTGTAGTATTTGAAGGGCTCTAGATCGGTAGAGACTACATGGACTTGCCCTTCATGAGTGTATTTAAGACATTGATGTGCAATGGATGGGACACACTTCATATCCCATATCCAAGGTCTTCCTAGAAAAATGTTGTATGCCATCTCACCTTCCAGCACATGACACAATGTTGGTATAGTCTTGCACCCCACTTGGATGGGTAAGACTATGGTACCAATAGTAGAACATATTGTGTCATTGAATGCATGAAGAGTGTAAGTTGATGCAACAACATGAGATGCTGGCAATTTTAAATGTTTCAATGTTGTGGTTGTAATGATATTGCTCGAGGAACCGGTGTCTATGAGCACTCTTTTGTATGGTACCTCATTTACACATGCGATGATGTGCAAAGGAGGATCTACCATGTCATTGGCTATTCCCTTAAGCTCATGCTCATGAAATGTTATTACTGGTTCCTTGCACTATTGCACATGACCCACAAAATCAATGAAGGAGTTAGACTCCTATGGTTGCAACTCTATTGACTTTAAAATGTCCATCAAAGCATCCCGATGTGGAGGTGATTGTTGGATTAGCTCATAGATGGACAATCGTGCTGATGTTGTCCTCAAGCTTTGTGCAAGCTTGTTCTTTATTGTTAATGTTGGCCTAGATGGAAGGCCCTATACTATAGGTGGTGTAGTTTACGATGTAGTGGGAACATCACTTGAAGTTGCAACTGGTGCAACTTGGCTTGGATATCTTTTGTTCCTAGTCACAATACTCACCATCCCAACATACCCTTGGACAGGGGGTGTTGTCTTCACCTCATTCATCGGTTTAGCAGGTGCTACCTGTACCTCATGAGTTGGTAATGGGTCTTTGTATATACCCATATGCTGATTGGTAGGGGCTAATGGAGCATCCACTTGAAGCTCATTCCTCTCAATCATATCTTGTACTAGGTGTTTAAAACCATAGCACATTTGTAAATCATGGCCACCTTGCTGATGAAATTTGTAATATTGATCCTCTCGGCATCCCATAGGCTTGGGTTTGCCTATTTCTAGATCGATGGGTTTGATATCTGGTAGATTAATCATTTTTGCAACCCATAATCGATCGAATAGAGAATCCATGGATTCAACGAAGGGAGTAAATTGTCGCTTAGGGTGACGTTATTGGTTTTGTCCCTGATTCGCTTGACCATTACTATTATAGCTCGTAGGAGGAGGTTGGGCCTGATAGTTCACCTTTTGAGGAGGCATCGCTTGTGTAGGCCCAGGGACATTTATGGCCACTTGATTGACCATTGTTGGCTTTGTAGGTGCTGAGCTATTTTTAGGATTCTTTGTCCACTCCTTCTTACGAGGTTTAGTTATTTCTCCCTCTTGGATTTTTATTTCCTCTATGTTTCTAGCCTATGCTAGAGCTTCTTCCAAGGTAGGGTATTGTTGTAATTGCAATGTCAAAGAGATGGGTTTTAAGAAACTCTTTGAAAACAACCGAGTTAACTCAGTCACTGGTAATAGATAAGGTAGCTTAGCCAAAAGTATTCACCACCTATTTTCATAATCAGTAATTGACTCATCCTCAGTTTGTTTCAACCCCATGAGGTCTGTTAATGTCACCTTCATTTTGGTGTTAAAGGTGAAACATTCCAAAAATGCATCAGCGAATTGTTCAAATGTGTAGATGCTATGTTTTGGAAGTTGGTTGAACCACTCAATGGTAGGACCAGAGAGGGTACTTAGAAAAGGTTTTGAGGAGCAATGCATCATTGTCCTATATGTTAAAGCACATATTTAGAAATCTAGTAACGTGCTCTTGAGCATCTTCTTCCCCCTTGAATCTATCAAATTTGGGCATTTTGAAATGCTCAGGATAAATCGAGGAAGGAATGGATGGGTGTAATGGTTGGTTCTTTAGCTGATGCAAAGTAGGCTTTTGAAGCCCATTGCCAGTTGTCCTACCTTCTACAGTTTCTAAGCGTGCAAGCAAAGCTTGATACGCATCTGAGGATTTGATTTCCTCTTCCTTGTTTTGAACTCGTAGAGGTGGATGAGGGATATTAAGCATAGGTTGGGGTGGTTGATTGACATCAGCCATGCCTCCATAAGGTGCTTCTATATAATCCTCATTTTGTTCCAAATCATCGTAGGCCCCATAAGGTGTTTCTGGTATGGGCCTACAAGGAGGAACGAATGCCTCTTGAAGGTGATCTATGTTTGGCCTATCATATATATTCTATTTAGGCCTAGGAGGTCTAGGAGGTAACATTGGATTAGGTCTAGGAGACCTATCTTGTTGGAGATTTGGTTGCCTTGGGTGAGCCTCATGTCTACGCGTATTTGGAGTAGAAGCTCCATTACACAAAGTTTCTTGAATTTGTCATTCAAGTCTTTCTTTTTCTAATTATTGCCACTACTCTAAAATATCTAGGTGATGTTTATCAGACCTAAGTTGATTAAACTTGGCCTAGAGGTCAGAATACTTCTTTACCAACTGATTGATTTGATCAGATGTATTAGGTCTAAGTGCCTTAGCACTATTACTCTGATATCTATCTTGTTCAAGGGGGTTCGTGAGATCTATTATAACTTTCCCTCGATTGAGGTAGGTTGCATTGACTTGAGGCTCACCCCTAAATAGATCTTCTTGATAATATATTGGTGCAGAGGCACAACGTGCTTGCATTGACACATTTGAATGAGGATAATCTGGATGTTCCTCAGGTCTTCCCTCATAAACAAGGAAAGGTAAGGTGGAATGAGGTCACCTATGGTGATGAGTATTACCCTCATCATGATCATGGCACCATGGGGAAGGGTGGTTTGAAATCATAAGATGATCATTCAACCCTACCTTAGGTGACAAGTCATATTCCTATGCAACAATGCGAGGAGTAGACCGAGCAGGCACACGAATGCATGGGATTGCTCTATTGGGAAGTGCTCCATTACATGGTGACTCTTCTCGAAATAAGGCATTAGAAACATCTATATTAGGGAAATAATTCCCTAAGAGGGGTTTTTTCCTATGGGGGTACCCCATGTAGGAGTCCCTTGTTGGCTAGGTCCCTTTCTTGCTATTCTAGGTGTAACCATCCATTCATCTGCCACTCGACGATTAGGGATATGACTTCCTAAATTGGGACCATCACCTATGGGGGTGCCCCATGTAGGGGTCCCTTGTTGGCTAGGTCTCCTTTCAGCCCCTCTAGGGCCAGGAAGAGTAGGTGGTCTCCAAGGAGGTATTACCATGTCCTTGGGATCTAGGCGAAGATGTTGTATGTCCTCTTCCCTACTCCCCACAACTTCCACCCTTAAATGGGCTTGGCTATGGGTATGTACCATAGCTATGTACTCTAGACTACTATATGATTATCTCCTTTACAATTTTTATGAATTTGAAACAAACAAACAATAGAAACACACAAGTATAGAAGTGATTATCTCTTTTAAATATTTTAAATGTGAATCCCTAAACTATTTGTTGTGTTTCAAGATGTGTTGCTTTGTAAAGAAAATACTTGGCATGTTTGATATTTCATTGGATGATATACTCAAATTTTAAAGGATTTCACCTATATACTCATAGCTCGACAACCGGTATGGTGATTAATTCCATATTATTCCGGTCACGTAAACCAATCTAAGGTATGGTGATGAATTCCATACCCGATCAGGGAGCATAGGTCCTGTCGATCCTCACCCAACACCCCATGCATAGTGATACACCCTTCCTAAGAAGGATGCATGCTATTTTGCATGGTTAGGATAGATCTTGGAGTCGGTATTGGCAAATAGAACAAGGTTCCTTGGAATCAGTGGTTGGGAATGAAAGTCCAACTCACAAATGTTTAAGATCGTGTTGTGTGTGTGGTTCCTTTTACAAATTTGAAATAAAACAAGAGAGCACTCAATGATGATTCACTAAATGCATGAAATTACATTTTTATTTCAGAATCATTAGTAGCATAAAAGGAAAGCACTAAAATTAACAACCTATATGAACTTAACCTTCTTTGGTAAGTTTCAAGCATGCAAACCAGAAAAAAAGCATAAAATCTACTATTATTTTCCCTATTTTATCTAATTTAATTAATGCAAAATTTTAGAAAGAGGATATCTAACCTTTCTATGCATAGAGAAGACAAGAAAACTATGAAATTTGACAAATTTGAACAACATATATGCAAATTGAAGGTGAAAATGGGTGTAAATTATGACCTAGAACTTGTTGTTTCTGCAAATTTTTGTAGAAAACCTCTAGTTTTGTGACCATCCCTAATAGGGATGGTTAGCATTTTGGGGGCCATCCCACCCAGTGACACCTAGCTAGTCATCCCACCCAGTGACACCTAGCAGCAAAGGGGTCATTTCTGCTCCAAATGGTCAAAACCTGCAACCTACAAAACAGAAAATGGAGGTCAAAATTGACACATTCAAAGGGGAGATAGAAATAAACTCATATACCATGATCACCACTGAAGAAGCGAAATTTACAACATCGCCTTAAGGGCACTTTATTGCAATGTAAAGTAGTTTGAAAGCATTCAAAGGGAAAATAGCATAAACATGTAATCTAATGAAATGAAGCAAAGTGTGTAATAAAGAGGGTGGATTTCTCCTTCTATTCATTCATTCATAGCTTCAAATATGATTACAATACATCCCCTTGAGGGCTTTTACAAATGTGATACATTTCAACATTACAATGTGCAAGGGATCTAATCCCTTGAAAGGGACTTAAAGTGATGTTCTATGGTGTGAATCTCGCATTCCCACAATTGAGAGCTAGTCTTGGGCTTCTTTTCCTTGCCTCTTTAGCTCCTCCCTCCTGTATAGAATACCTGCACCTACACACAAGGGATTGAAAAGGGGTTAATAGCACATGTGTTATAGAATAAAAGCATTGAAAACATAGAAAAGGGAGTTAATCTAGCAATATCAAAACTAATCTATAACACATGGAAATTTATTCTAAATGTTGTATAAATGCAATATAATCTAATATAAATGCTTTTGGAGAGATTTGAACACAATATTCAAGGTAAAAGTATGCAGAAATAGTGACCATCCCTGATAGGGACACCTAAACCTACAACATTGGAGACCTCAAATGTGCCATCAAATCTGCTCCAAACTTCACCAAATTTGGACCAGAGGTTCATCTAAGCATTCCTAAGGGGTCTATGGAGGAATTTTCTCCAAATTCCATGCTATTTTCTGACCATCCCTAGGTGTGACACCTACTAACTGTTGACCATCCCCAGGTGGGATGGTTACAAATCTGGCCTATTTTTGTCACCAATGCTCAAGGGATTTGGTCCAAAACTGGTTTAGGGGTGTTGTCGGTAGATGGGGCCAAATTTACCTTCAATTTGGCTAGTTTGGAATTGCTTGGATGGGTTTCTATTGCCCCTGAAAGTGCCTTCAAATGAAGAGGGTTTCAAGGTCAAATGGGGGGTAAAGTTTGGTTTGCAAAAGGTGAGGATAAAATTGGGCAGCACTTCGTTGCTCAAAATTCTTCAACTCTCCTCCTTGAAAATGGGTGAATGCACCTCTTTTTATAGCCCAAAAGGGCATCTAGGGCAAAGGGGCAAGTCTTGCCATGCGAGGCAGGTGCCGCCACTTGTCCAATTCTTTGACATGCATAGGTGAGGGAAGGTTGCCCATTTGGGGCTCCCAATATTCTAGTCCCTGACTCTAATGGTAGGTCCCCAATCAATTTGGGGTGATTGGACATGGTAATGGTAGTCTTTGATTGCCATTTCATGTGTCTATTGAATTTTTCAAGGGTCTATTTAGGGACCGTCCCACCCAGGGATGGTTATGGATGGCCATCCCTGGGTGGGATGGTCACCAACTATGACCATGAAGAACACAAGATTATAATAAGAGGGGGGGTGAACAGTATAATAACACTTTTTATTTTCTTTTCCAAATGGTATTAATAAATATAATAAATGGTAATATCAATAGAAATAACCAAAGCAATGCATAAATCATCACACACAATAGAGACACCATTTTAACATGGTTCACCCAAAGATGGCTACTTCCATGGAGAAAATATTTCACTAAAATTTCTAAATAAATATCTTGGAAATCCTTCCTAATTACAATTTTTATGGACCTCTGTCCAAAGGAGACACCAATCCCCTAATCAAGTTTGTGGATCTCTATCCATAGGAGAACTCTTTCTCCTCTGCCCTGGCTCATGAACTTCTAGAAGAAACTACCTCCACTACACTGACGGGTGGATCTCTCTCCACTTGAAGACCCTTGTCCTCACTCAAAAGACCTATCCTCAATGTCCTCGATAATGGATATCTATCCACTAGAGACTCTGTCCTCTCTACTTTGTCACCTCCAAAACTCTATCTCAATATTGTACTAAACATAGTCTAGTTAGTCTAGCATAGCTCTGCTCAATCTCTTACACTAAACATAGTATATTTGGTCTAGCACAAATATGCTCAATAGGTTCACTCAGAACCTGCACAACCTTGCTCAATAGGTCCACTCAGAACCTGCTCAAATATGCTCAATAGGTTCACACATAACCTATCCAAATATGTTCAACAGGTCCACACAGAACCTGATCAAATCTGCTCAACAGGTCCACATAAAACCTATCCAAATATACTCAATAGGTCCATATAGAACCTGATCAAATCTTCTCAATAGGTCCACACAGAACCTATCCAAATCTGCTCAACAAGATCACACAAAACTTGTATAAATCTTCTCAACAAGCTCACATAAAACTTGATCAAATATGCTCAATAGGTCCACACAAAACCTATCCAAATCTAATGAACAAGCTCACACATAACTTGTCCAAATCTACTTGATAAGTCCTCTCTAGGACTTTCTCAAATATGCATTGCAAGCTTCCACAAAATCTCACACAAAATACGTCCAGAAGGCTTCTCAAAGACTTACCTCAAATCAGCTTAACAAGTTCACACAAACCTTGTCCAATATCATAGAATCATAAAGTGAATTGTTAGAGATTCAATATGTTCTATAAACAATGCTCAATAACTTTCTCAACTCAATCTCATAGAAGCATAAAGATAATTGTTAGAGACTCAATATGTTCTATGCTTAATGTTCAATCACTTTCTCAACTCAATATCGTAGAAGCATAAAGTGAATTGTTAGAGACTCAATGTGTTTTATACTCAATTCTCAATCACAACTCAAATAAATATCATAGAAGCATAAAGATAATTGTTAGAGACTCAATATGTTCTATACTCAATTATCAATCTCAAATCAAATCAAAATATAGAATAGTTTGTTTCATGGAACTTGAACAACCACTTCACATCCACTTGACTAGGCTCAACCAACTCTACTCAACAAATCACCTCAAAGAACAACCCTTTCTCAAAAAATCCTAGTTCAAGCATATATCAACCAAATCAAAATGTTTCTAACAATGATCAACAACAAATATCACATAACAATGATACTCATGTTCTTTTCTAACTCAAGTTCAAGTTCTTTGCATAACCAATTGGCTTCAACAACAATGCTAATAAAATAAGGCTTAATCACAACTCTCAATTCAAAAAACCTTAAAGCATTAACTCAACAACTTTTGAAAAGGAAACCCTAATCAATTCCTTTTCACTCAAAACATAATTTTCAATCAAGCCAATAAACCAACTCAATAGAGAAGAATTTTACCCATACCTTTTTTTTGCCAAGAAGTTGTCCACAAAATCTGCCACACTTCACAAAAACTCTTTTCCAAACTCACATAAGGATTAGAGGACTTCAACTAAAATCACAATGCAAAATACAACTTTAAATACACCTTTTTACTCCAACTTAATTTTCACATCCACAAAAGTCCTTTTAGAAGAAGACCCTTATCAAAAAATATAATCAACAAGTCTCAAAATAAATCTCAATTAACACTTTACCATAACTCCTTATACCTCCTAAAATATAACTCTCAAAATGATACTTTCCAAATAATAAAGATCAAATAATTATCAACACTTCACCTTCAGAAATAATCACAACAACCTCTAATTAACAAATTTTATTAAAACATTAATAAACCTTATAACATCCTTATCACTCCAACCTTAGGGCATAACCATAAAATTAATTAACACAAAAAATGTACTTGCCTCAAGGGGATTTGACCCCACGTCTTGCCCTCACCATGAGCACCTTAGCCATGGATAAGGTTGCCACATGAGCTACACACTCATTCACAAAGGGGGAAGCACCACCTGCTTCCTATATACACTTTCCTTGCCCATATTTAAAAAAGTATTCCTTGGAACTTCCACAAAAACTCCACCAAAAAATTCTTTGCAAGAATCGAATGCACGACCTTCGTGCTACCAATACCTTCATGCTTTCCAAACTACCACTAGGCCACATTGCCCAATGTGAATTGGGGGTAGTCTCTCTCCATGTTATCTTGTACTCTCCTTTCCAAAAAATTTAACCATTAATGCATTGTCGTTATACACATCATTAATTCTCAATGAATTTTTCAATCCAGGGCAGTGTACAAGGCTATTTGCAGAAGAAGGGGTGGACAGGGTTATAACTTAGGTCAATTTGAAGCAACAGGTCTTATTGGTGAAACCTATTATGTGGGGGATTTAGGACATGTCTATCTCTAAATTGCATAAATTAAACCTTAATATAGTTGTAGAAATGGAAACTAATCATTAACTACAGAAATGAAATCCTAATTACAATTGCAGAATGAGACCTAATTATGTTGTAGAAATAACAGTTGCAGAATTAGAAATCTGATTATAATTGTAGAAAGGAAATCTATTTACTTTTGCAGCAATGGAAACCTAATTATAGCATGGAAATTAAGCCCTGTCAATGCTCTGTAACAGAAGGTTGTCAATCTTCTGTGCATGGGTTGACAGCAAAACATAAAATGCAGTAAATTGCAAAAAACAGTAAATTTTGGAAATGATAATCTGCAGTATTTTGAAAGCTTTCTAAAAGTGGAGATTACAACCAAACCATTAATCATAAGATCATCCCAATAATAAAATAAGCTAATATTACAAATACTGTTAGTTTTTTACAAGAAAATGAAATGACAAGTTCTACAACTCATTCTGTTGCAACAAAATTAGAATAAAAACCTGTTGTTAGTCCTCCTCCTAGGTATGGAAGTGGCCAGCCTCCTTGTCCAGAAGAAGGTATAAGTCTTTCTTTCTCTAGATCTTACTCACACTCATTCATAACAACATGAATAAAAATAGTGCACTTTTATTGATTCATAACATGATTATAGTATTGCTGCTAAAAACCTATTACAGGACTGTAATAATCACTTTTCTTACTATTACACTACTTGCTTATTTTCTCCTATTCTCCTCTCTCTCCATCTCTCTCTAGCTCAACCTAGATGGGAGCCATATTTATAGATGTCCTAAGATATACTTACAAACTGATAATATCTCATTTCTATCATAAATATCTAATCCTATTATGTTGCATCTTTTCCTGGTTTTATCCTATAAGAGGATCAAACTTGATCTTTCCATAAATTGTGGCTTTGGTCGCCAAGGAAAACAAAGTCAGATGGGAGATATTTTCCCTTACCCTTTTCAATATTTATTTCCATTTTTCCAACATCAAAAATCGGTCAAGTCAAAAAGCACATTCTATTTTCATTCCAAAGATAAGTGGCTCATTCCGAAGAGACTGCAATTCTCATTCCGAAGATCCGCTCATTTCGAAGAGACTATGTTTTATCATTCCGAAGATGTCTATTCATTCCAAAGAGACTTTAGAATGAAAAAATGTGTGCTCTTTAAATTATTTCCTCTGCATTTCTTAGGTGGGTTATCTCTCATGATCATATTTCAATGGTCTTCATCTCTTTCCATGTGTGAATTCCATGCCTTGCCATTCATTGGCAGCTGGCTGAAATTTACATTGGAAAACCAGTTTTTGTTGCATAGTAACAGTTTGCTTGCACTGTTTGCTAAAATTAGGTAAAATAAATGCTTGAGACATATCAAAACATAATTAGTGAAATGCTGCTATCAACCTAAGCATATTTCTCATTTAGCAAGTCATAACAAAATAACATAAAACTATGCAAAAAGCGTAAAAATTAGAATATAGTATTTCAAATACATTGATCATGCACATAGTTAATACACAACATATTGAATCAAATTAACTAGCATATCAGATTAAACATAAGAGTTTTTAGGCAGTTTCAGTGTTCAAAACATGTTATGATTGAGGCATTTCTAGGCCTCATCATTTTCCCCCCCAACTTATATAAATGCATGTCCTCATGCATTCTGTTGGGCTATGGAATCACATATGTCCATATTAAAATTCCATGACCTATAGAACAGTTTGGTGCCTATATAATATCCCCTGTTCTCTTGAAGGTTTTTGAGTCATTCTTCAAACTGATCATCAGGTTGAGCATCTTCTTAAAAGTAGAAGGGAACTAGAGTAATGATGGTTGGAGGCCTAAATCTGAGACCTATCCAATGATGTTGCATGATTTCAATTAGCTGTATCACTCCTTCTGCCCTTCTTTTAGACCATTCTAAGTTAATGGGGGAGATGGGTTCTCTTTTCTATAAAGACATGGAAATTTCAACCCATTTGTTTCTACAGATTGATAATGCTGGAACAAAATTTTCATTACAGAAATTCTGAAATCTGGTCACATAGTCCCTCAAATTGTTCAAATACATCCTCTTTACATCATCCTTGTTCATCATGGTGAAGTGTTGTCTGCTGATAATTGGGTGATTTTGCTGAACTGTTCTGACTAATAATTCAGCTCTTGATTCAATTTATTTATTCTACCTTTTCTCCTAGTCCCAATAAAAGTGATTTTGCAAAGTGGACATGAATGCCCTCAATTGAACATATCCTATGTAAATTTGAGGGTGAAATTCTACTTCTTCTGGAATAAAGAAGTCGTGTAAAAATAGTTCACATAGGAGATTTTTCTGCTCTACAGGGCTATCAAAATATGCTTCTAGGAAATCTGCAGTTGTGTCCAATTTATATGGGAGACCTAAGCTAATCCTCATGACCTGCCATCTGAGATATTTCTCTTTCAGAATAAGACTGTAAAATTTGGCTGGCCATCTGAATTGGACCAAAAACTCAGCAATCTGACATAAATCAGTCACTTTTTATTTTAATGCCTTGATCTCTGTTTCCTTTGCCTCTAATTGTTTTCCTTCCAATTTGAATTTTTTAATCTTAGTGGCAATCTTCTCATATATGATAACACAAATAGATATGTCTACATTATATTGTTCTAGGGATACAATATTAGGTGGTCTAACTACAGGTGGAACTCTAGGTAGCAGATCTACCTGAACCCCTTTTTCTGCCACTTCTACTGGTTGATCATCTATCAATAATTCTACATGTACCTCATTTTCTACTGGTTGATAATCTATCAAAAATTCTACTTGTACCTCCTTTTTTGCTATTTCTACTGGTTTGTCATCAGACAGTAATTCCACTTGTACCCCCTTATCTACTATTTCTATTGAAGGTGTAACAGTTTGAAATATAGAGACCTCAATTGAAGGAGTACTTGAACAATTTCATGCTGCTGCTTGGACTGTTCTTGTGCTAGTGTTTCTTGTTGTGACTCATCTCCAGTATCTTTTTCTATGCTCTTTACCAATTTTGGAGCATCTTCAGAATGAGAAGGCAATGCTTTAGAATGAGAAGGCACTTATTTAGAATGAAAGGGTTCTTCTTCAGAATGAACACCTATGTCTGTATCAACATATTCATCTACCCTAGATAAATCCACAAGTAATTGAGCCAAATCATCCTCATCAATGGATACAGTTGGTTATTTTTTAGACTGTGACAGCCTTTTTCTCAATTTTGCCACTTCTTGCTGTAATTTTGCAATCCTCCTTTCCTGCATTTCAATGATACTTTCTCTCTCTTCAATCCATCTGGTTTGTGTTTTGACAAAACTTCTTGTTGCTCTCATATGTTCTATGATGTCTACCTCCTCTATTTCTGGTTCAAAATCTAATGCAGACAAATCATCTATAGTTGGCTACTTAACAACTATCTCTTCTTCTACTTTAGATGTCTGCTCTTATTTAGGAGGCTCCATGAAACTTTTTATGATTGCATCTACAATTTTTGTGGCTTGTTGAACTATATCCACTTCAAAAATATCCTGCCCAGTATCTTCCTCAATTATCTGTTCAGGGAATTCTGGAAAGTCTTCAGGGGCTAGTTGTATTTCTATGACATCTGGACTGCTTTGTCCACCTTCTTCTTCTATCACCTATTCTGTCATTTCCCTCAAGTGGAGTCTTGTAGACCTCCTAGTTCCTAATGCAAATTTCTTCTTTTTACTTTGTTTTCTGGTGATAGCAGGGGTTGTGGGGACAGTTTTAGATACTTCTATTTCCTTTGTTGTTCCTTCCCTTTTTTGGCTAGGTACTTCACTCCCCTGTTCTGACAGATTAGTAACAACTTCAAAAAAATAGACCCTCTTCTATTTTTTTGTTCTGCTACTAGTTCCAGACCCGCTCTTCTTTTGTTTCTTAGTTCATGAGGTTGAAGGTTCTGGAGCAAGGTGCTCTGTTGGGTGTGTTTCTTTCTCTATAATAGCCTCTGTGGTAGTATCTATTTATTCTTCTGTAACAACATCTATAGTAGCTATTTATTCTTCTGCAACAACATCAACAACATCTGTTTCTTCTTCCTCCTCATCCTCATCTCCAAAAATTACATTATTTAGGGTAGATTAAAACCTATCAAAGCTCCTAGGGTTTCCTCTAAAATGGTGTTGGTAGACTAGTTTAATAATACCATGGTGGTGAGGGCTTCCTTTTCCTTCTTGATATATTTTTGTCATGTTTTTCAACTCCTAGTGCAGGTATAGGGGAATATTTACCCTAACTTCTGGCTATTGCCTCCCATGTCTTATATGGTTTAAAATTTTGAGATGATGCCCTGATAATAGTACATACTACCCTTCATAGGTTAGAAATTTGATTACCCATGTGGCCACTTCATCCCAAGGTTCCTGTAGGCTGGCCCTTTTTACCCCCTTGCATGTGTTGTTATGTGTTAAATATTTTGGCTCCCTATCGTTTTCTTCCAGAAATTGATTAACTATATTCACCAATGTATTTTTTCTAGATCTAGAAATTGGAAGACCTTCTAATGGAAGCTCAGTAATTTGACTTAAAACTTCAGGGGTTACCTCAATTTTCATGTCGTTAATGTGTGACCGGTTATTTCTGAATGTGTGGGTGAACATACCGGCCAAATATTCAAAGGACCCATTAAATTTATCAAAGAATGGTAAAAGTCCTCCATCTTCAAAAATATGTAGCACTTTTGGATTTTCTCGGAGGTGGGTGGTATCTACTGGTTCCTTTTTTGTCTTTCACCCCATTTTCCTATTTTGGTATGTTAAAATTTACTCACTTCTTTTGCTATTACTCTACTGGATCACCGGTTTCTAGTTTTTGCGGACTTGCAGAGTTTGGTTCTAGGTTTTCAATTGCCCTATTTTTCTTCTTTGGAATGAACTGCAATCTCAGCACTGTACCTCGTAATCATTTTGCGTTAGCAAATATGTCTTCAGAAGGAATTGTGGCATGTGTTTCTATTTTTTTTCTGAAAACCTATCTGTTAATGGTTGCATAGATGTCCTTGCCGTTAGATCCACCTCACTTATTTTTAGCTCCTCTGTTTCACCCGTATATTCTCACGTGCATGATTATTAGCATCAAAAAATGGTGGCATATTTTTGGTCACGTCCCCGTGATTATGGTACTTTCTTAATGGGTGCAAGATAAAACAAACCACATCCTAACTGACACATGTTTATTTATTGTATGCAGTCAAAGAATTTTACTTGATCGTATATTTTTCCTTCCTTGGATGCCATGTGGAAATATTATATTGAATGCTCATTTCAAAGATTATGATTTATTTTGAAGACAAGTCTTCATTCCAAAGATCATGCTTCATTGTGAAGGCAAATCCTTATTCCGAAGATAAATCCTCATTCCGAAGACAAAGCTTCATTCCAAAGACAAATCCTCTTTTCGAAGGTCATGCTTCATTCCGAAGACAAATCCTCATTCTGAAAACAAAGCTTCATTCTAAATACAAAGTGCAACATTCATTCTGCTATCATTTCGAAGACAATTTCAATCCGAAGACAATACAACAATTAATATGAAGAAGATAGCAGGCACTTTTTTTGGCATTCTTATTTCGAAGATTAGGCAGAAACCAATATTCTCATTCTCAAAACATGTTTTAAGTATGCCAAATCTTATGGATACCTTTTATGCTAATGTTTAATTGTTATATACTATATACCAATCATTTACAATGAAGAAATGTAAGAAATATATACCTGATTAAAACAAGTTAATGCAAGTTTTGAAGAATGACTGCTTTTGTTGATGTTCTGCTGAGATTTTTTGCAATATTTCAAAACAAGTGCAGTTGGTGAATTTGTACAATGATGACTTAGAAATTTTCAAGGTTATGCATGCTAGAAAACTAGTTTTCATGCATACCAACCCAGTAGTGCCTTAGAAAAGGTTTTCACTGCTGAGTTATTCATTTTTCTCTCCTTTTTTTTTCTTGGTTTCACCTTTTTTTTTCTTGATTTTGATTATGCCCATGAAGGAATTCATGATTTCCATGAAATCATGCCCATGAAGGAATTCACAATTAGAATTTATTCATCTTTTTGTTTTCTACTTTTTTTGATTTTTTTTTTTATTTTTTTGCTTTTTCTTGAAATCCATGATAATGCTGATTGTTTTGAAGTGGAAGAGGAAATCTCTTCCACCTGTTGTGTATCCAAACTATCAAGCTGTTGCAATAATTCCTCTTTAGTCAGAGGTGTATGATACACCCTGAGGCGATGTCCATTCACTACCAATTTTCTCTAGGACCCATCAATAGGAGATAGACGAGCTGCTCCATTGTCAAATACCTCTTCAATCTGGTAAGGTCCAAGCCATCGAGTTCTCAATTTTCTAGGGAAGTCCTCATAATGAGAATCAAATAGCAAAGCCCAATATCCTTGCTAAAGTTTCCTCTGCTAAATGTGACTGTCATGCCACAACTTCCTCTGCTCCTGAATTACTTCAGTTTGGTGTAGAGCATCCAACTGAAGTTCATCTAATGCATTCAGCTGCAGAATCTTGTCCGTATATGCTTATGACAATTCAATCCTAATTTCCAATGTTGTGCACAATGTTAGTAGCTCAAATTTAATAGGTAGAAGGGGCTTTTTACCAAAAACTAGTTCATAATGTATGAATCCAGTAGTGGATTTCCAAGTGGTATTGTAAGCCCAAACTGCTTTAGGTAATTTATCTAGCCAATTTCTCCTATGAAAAGCTACTGTTTTTGTCAATATTCATTCTAGTTCTCTGTTTGTTACCTCAACCTAGCCATTTGCTTGTGGGTGGTAAGGTGATGATTTCCTATGTTTTATTTCATATAATTCTGTAAAAGCCTCAATGACTTTAGATGCAAATTGGGGTCCTTGGTCTATGGTGATAGACCGTGGAGCTCCAAATATTTGAAAAATTTGAGTATACAATAAATCGGTGACCTTCTCTTCATGAGCATGTTTGAAAGCATGCACCTCTACCCACTTTGTTAGGTAATCAGTGCATACTAGAATATGCACCTTTCCTTGAGAAGGTGGATCAATAGGTCCTACAAAATCAAGCCCCCACCTCTCAAATGGCTCTAAAATAAATTGAGGCTATAGTGGCATTTCATTTGTATGAGTGGGTTTTCCCATTCTTTGGCATGCATCACAATGCCTGATGTACTTTTTCACATCCTTGTGAAGAGATGGCCAATAATATCCTGTCCCTAAAATTTTTCTAATTGTGTTTTTTATAGAATAGTGTCCACCTGATGCTTCATCATGACAAGCCCTAAGGATATCATATACCTCATCCTTTTGGATACACCTGCATAACACATGGTCAGGACTACACTTAAAAAGTATACCCTTAATCCACTCAAAAGAAGAACTCTGTTTGATCAATTGTTTTTTGTTTTGAAGTGAAATGTGGAGGAACTTTCCCTATGACCAAATAATTGGTTATATCTGCAAACCAATGTGATTGGACAGATATAGAAAATAATTTTTTATCAGGAAAAGTGTCCTCAACTAATTCCCCTTTCTTTGTGTTCTACAACCTAGACAACAAATCTGCTACAACATTAGCTTTTCCTAGTTTGTTGATTATTGTGATATCAAATTCTTGCAGCAGTAGTAACCAATGAATAATTCTTGCACTTACCTTAGGCTTATTCATCAAATACTTAATTGCGGTATGATCTGTGTGAATAAATATTTATAACCTGTGATGTAATGCCTAAATTTGTTGATGGCATAAATTACTGCCAAGAATTCTTTCTTAGTTTTGGTATAATTTTTCTCAGCTCCTGTCAAATTCTTGCTAATGTAGTATATGGCATAGTGTTCACCATTGTCAATTTGTCCTAATGCTTCTCCAACTGCAGTATTGGAAGCATCAGTCTGTATGTGGAATGATAATGTCCAATTAGGTCATATTAACATAGTTGGAGTTACTAATTTCTTTTTCAGAGCTTCAAATGATTCCTGACACCTTACAGTCCAAGAGAATTCAAAATCTTTAGTCAATAGGGAAAACATGGGATTGGCTATTGTGCTAAAGCTGGGAATAAACCTATGGTAAAAATCAATGTGTCCTAGGAAGCTTCTGAAATTAGTCTGAGTTTTAGGAGGAAGAAGATTCTTGATAATTTCCACCTTCTTTGGATCAACCTGGATTCCTTGAGGAGAGATGTGATGACCAAGAACTATTCCTTCCTCTATCATCATAAAACATTTGTCTAGATTCAAGGATAACTGGTATGTTTCACAGCAAGTTAAAACTCTATCAAGGTTTTTTAATGTAAAGTCAAAAGTTTGTCCACATACTATGAAATCATCAATGTATATCTCAACATTGTTGGTAGTCAGATCAGAAAAAATTGCTAAGACCGCTCACTGAAATGTTTCTGGGGCATTACACAAACCAAAAGGTAAAACCCTATAGGCAAATGTTCCCCATGGATAGGTAAAGGTTGTTTTCTCTTGATCTTCAGGTGCAACCTGAATTTGATTATACCCACTAAATCCATCAAGAAAACAAAAGTATTTCTTTCCAAAAAGGGTATCTAACACCTGATCTATGAAAGGTAATGGAAAATGGTCTTTGTATGTCACTTTGTTCATCTCTCTATAGTCTACACATACTCTCATTTTTCAATTTTTCTTAGGAACTATAACTAATGGAGAGACCCACTGGCTATCAAAAATTGGGTAAATGAATCCTACCTCTAATTTTTTTAATTTCTTCCTTTACAATATCCCTCAAGGCAAGATTCAGTATTATTTGGGGTTGTCTTACTGGCTTGACTTCTTCAGTATAAATCTTGTGGGTGCATATATCAGGGTGAATTCCTGACATATCCTTGTAGTCCCACGCAAAAGAATGAACATGTGTCTGCAAAACTGTTATCAACTTTTCTTCCTCTTCCCTAGTGAGCCAGCTGTTAATGTTTAGTAATTTGCCTGGCTGGACTTCTATTTGTTTTGTATTTGGAAGGACTAAACTCACTTCTTCATACCTGGTGATTAGGGAGTTAAGAGGGCAATAAGAAGTTTCTATTTCATTGATTTCTAATGGAAGCATATCCTGTATGGAACAATGAGAAGGGAAAATTAGGTGATGATGCCACCCATGTGGTAGTGAAACTAATGTTTTCTGTGATAGTGCAGATGGCTCACCTTCAAAATTTTGGTTCTCCTCATTCCTTAAAAACTGATGGATATTTATCGCTTCCTCTTCTAACCCTTGTTCATGTAGAACATTTATTAGGATAGTTTCATTCTCTAAAGTTTCTATGTCATGGAGGTCTTTTGTGTGTTCCCTTACTACCAAGGTGGCTAGTGTGGAAATAACCTCTTCTGGTTATTCATCTAAAGTAGGAAACCATAACTGACCTAAAAAATTGCTGGAGGGTCTTGCAAGAGGATACAGAGAGATTTGTTTCATATCAATACCATTTGAAATAGTCATTTTTCTAGATCTGCAGTCTATAAAGGCTACTGCAGTTGCAAGCCAAGGTCTTCCCAGAATGATGGGATATCCATGTGCTGAATTTCTTGGCTGTAAAACCAAAAAATTTGTAGGGAATTCCCAAGAAAAGACTTCTAGAGGGACATATTCAATGATACCTTCAGGTTTTGCAACTGACCTATCAACCATTTCTAAAACTATAAATGTGGTACTAATATGTTTGAGCTGTAATTGTTCCATTATATCCTTGGTCATGACATGTATTGCAGCTCCTATATCTACTAAGACATTTGATATTGGTACTGATCCTATGGTAACTATGATAACTGGACTCCTTGGGTCACTATACGTTGGAGGTACTAGTTTTCCAGACAAGATATCATCTATCTTTCCTTCAACCTAAATAGTATTGGGAAATGCTTTCTTTTTTCTTCTTGCTCTTCTAATGCACAAATATCGGACAATACTTTTAATCACTGGTATATCCTTAATGGCTTGCAATAAGGGCAATGATATAGTTAACTTTCTAAGTTCCTTGACCAGGTCTAACTCATAATTTTCTGTTGTGGTATTAAATCTTTCAGGATATGGAATTATCCTTGATGAAGGTAATTGTTTTGCCTATGGTTCTATTTTTTCTTTTTCTTTCTCTGTTGTTGGTTTAAATCTAACTGGTTCCAAAGGTTTTTGCTTTTCATTTTCCTTGATTTTAGTTGAAACTGGTTCAGGTACAACTTTTCCTGAATGAATTTGGATGTTACTACAATCAAGAACATTTATTTCAGCATTTTCTTTAGCTTCAACCACATAGATAGGGGATACCTATCTCATGTTGTTTGGATTAGTGACTGATTGAGCTAGAAGTTGAGGTTGTTTCACCTGTTGTGTTTGTTGTGGTTGGTTCTATTTTTCTTGAAAATTTTGATTAGGTGCAGGCAGCAAATGCTGAGTTTGACCTTGATTTCTTTGTTGCCTTGGATAGGACTGGTATTGCTGACTCCACTATGGTTGATTTTACATCCAATGTGGATTATTCTAATTCCAAGGTGGGATGTTTTGATTCCATGATGGATTATTCTGATTCTGATTCCAAGTTGGATTACTCCAACTTGTTTGTGGCCATTCTTGGGAATTTGTCCATTTAGAATAATTCCAAGGACATTGGGGTGGCTCTGATTGTTTCCAAGGCATAGTCTAAGTATTATGCCCCCAATTTGTAGGAAAATGAGGGGGATTTTGGTTTTGAGAGAAATTTCCCCCTTGTTTTGGTCTAACATAGTTGAGTTCCTCAGTCTAACTCTATAACATAGTTTTGAGTTGTGGTAGCAGGTGGCATTTATCAGTCAAATGCTTCTTTGAACAGATACTACAAATGGCTGAGATAAATGTTTTATTCAAAGGACACTCTTGCAAAGCATGTTTATTTCTACATCTTGGGCAATAAATTGCCAAAGGTTATGTGGTTTTTGCTTTTGTAGACATTTCTCCTAAAGTTGTGTTCAATTGCACCAAAATATCAATTTTAAAATTTGCAAGTTCCTCTATTAGGTCCTTCACATCAGTGCCATTTGTATTTTTTTTTCTTCTTCCCTGCTTAGTGCGAGAGTAATTCCTATAGAGACACACAATTTCCTCATTACTGAGAGTATTTACATCCCTTTTTCCCAATACCAATACCTCTTTGGATTCATCTTGTAATCCTCTCAAAAATATGGTTTTGCATAACTCTGGTTCTACAAGTCCACATCTCCTTTGAACAAAGAAGAACCTATCAAGATAGTCTTCTAATGTTTCATAATATTCCTGTTTAATCCTGAATAACTTATCTTTCCTATTCCTTACACGACAATACTCCTAATATTTGTCTAAAATCATAGTTTCCATTTGATCCCAGGTTCGGATGGAATTTATCTCTAAGCTCACGAACTAGCGTAATGCTGAGTGCTTGAGTGTTGAGGGAAAAACCTTAAGTTTCTGATTGTCATTTACATAGTCATAGGTTTGACACACTATTTTGAATTCAAATAAAAACTGATCAGGATCTTCAGATACAACACCTCGAAAGGTTGGAAGTACGTGAAGGTGAAATGGTTTTCATGGGAGAGTTTTGTGTTGGATTCAAATGGATAGGATATTCAAATGTTTTGGAAGTTTGGGGCATATCCTGATCATCTCCTTCATTATGGACATAGCCATGTTGGCCATCTATATATAGATTGCGTCCCTCTGCCATAGTTTCCTATTCCTTAGGAACAATTAAACCTATCCAAATTTCACTCTCAAGAGGTCCAAGATCCTTTGTTGATGATGAGTCTGATGATTTTTCTTTCTTAGAATGTTCTAATGATGATGAGACTGGTGATTTTTCTTTCAATATTTTTGGTAGTTCAAACACAGGTGATTCACCCCTTAGGCATGAAGATCTTCTTAATGGAACAAGCCAGGGATCATTTTGGGTAATTCTACATTTTTCATCCCTAGGCTTACTCATTCATGTTTACTCTTGAATGACATAAATTATAGGTCAATAGTTGTTACTTTAACCAGTTGTTATATTCATATTTTATCCTGAATTTCACAGCTCAGTCTAATTAACAACTATTGGACTATTATCACCTTCCAAAAACACTATTCCCTAGCAACAGTGCCAAAATGATGCATAGTCATTATACACATCATTAATTCTCAATGAATTTGTCAATCCAGGGCAGTGTACAAGGCTATTTGCAGAAGGAGTGAACAGGGTTATAACTTAGGTCAATTTGGAGCAACATGTCTTATTGGTGAAACTAATTGTGTGGGGGATTTAGGACATTTCTATATCTAAATTGCATAAATTAAACCTTAATATAGTTGCAAAAATGGAAACTAATTATTAACTACAGAAATGAAATCCTAATTACAATTGCAGAATGAGACCTAATTATGTTGCAGAAATAATAGTTGCAGAATTAGAAATCTCATTATAATTGTAGAAAGGAAATCTATTTACTTTTGTAGCAATGGAAACCTAATTATAGCATGGAAATTAAGCCCTGTAAATGCTCTGTAATATAAGGTTGTCAATCTTCTGTGCAAGGGTTGACAACAAAACACAAAATGCAGTAAACTGCAAAAAACAATAAATTCTGGAAATGATAATTTTTAGTATTTGGAAAGCTTGCTGAAAGTGGAGATTACAACCAAACCATTAATCACAAGATCATCCCAATCATAAAATAAGCTAATATTACAAATACAGTTAGCTGTTTACAAAGAAATGAAATGACAAGTTCTACAACTCATTCTGCTGCAGGAAAATTAGAATAAAAACCTGCTGTTAGTCCTCCTCCTAGGTCTGGAAGTGGCTAGCCTCCTTGTCTAGAAGAATGTACGAGTCTTTCTTTCTCTAGATATTACTCACACTCATTCACAAAAACATGAATAAAAATAGTGCACTTTTATTGATTCCGAACATGATTACAGTATTGCTACTAAAAACCTATTAGAGGACTGTAACAGTCACTTTTCTTACTATTACACTACTTGCCTATTTTCTCCTATTCTCCTCTCTCTCCATCTCTCTCTAGATCAACCTGGACGAGAGCCATATTTATAGATGTCCTAATATCTACTTACAAACTAAGAATATCTCATTTCTATCCTAAATATCTAATCCTATTATGTTGCAGCTTTTCCTGGTTTTATCCTAGAAGAGGATCAAACTTGATCTTTCCATAAATGGTGGCTTTGGTCGACAAGGATGGCAAATTTAGATGGGAGATATTTTCCCTTACCCTTTTCAATCTTTCTTTCCCTTTTTCCAGAACCAAAAATTGGTCAACAATTCAAAAAACACATTCTATTTTTATTCCGAAGATAAGTGGCGCATTCCGAAGAGACTGCAACTCTCATTCCGAAGATCCGCTCATTCCGAAGAGACTGTGTTTTCTCATTTCGAAGATGTCTGTTCATTCTAAAGAGACTTCAGAATGAACAAATGCGTGCTCTTTAAATGATTTCCTCTGTATTTTTTAGGTGGGTTATCTCTTAGGATCATATTTCAATGGTCTTCATCTCTTTCCATGTGTGAATTCCATGCCTTGCCATTCATTGGCAGCTGGCTAGAATTTACATTGGAAAACCAATTTTTGCTGCACAGTAACAGTTTGCTTGCACTGTTTGCTAAAATTAGGTAAAATAAATGTTTGAGACATATCAAAACATAATTAGTGAAATGCTGCTATCAATCGAAGCATATTTCTCATTTAGCAAGTCATAACAAAATAACATAAAACTATGCAAAAAGCTATAAAAATAAGAATATAGTATTTCAAATACATTGATCATGCAAATAGTTAATACACAACATATTGAATCAACTTAACTAACTTATCAGATTAAACATAAGAGTTTTTAGGTAGTTTCAGTGTTCAAAACATGCTATGATTGAGGCATTTCCAGGCCTCATCAACCATGTGCTCATTTTTTGCATGTGCAACTCAATAATCAATCGAGAAAGGATAGATAATAAACAACTTTGGGCATGTATTTATATTGCCCTTCCTCCTTTGTCTAGACGTCAATGCTTTTATTGAAATGCATTACATCGGCACTTTAAGGCTTCGAAAGCCTTAGTAAATCCAACCTTGGGTTTTAATAAAAATTACTTTTGGACTTTATAAAACCCCTTGCCTTATAAAATATTATAATAAGGATTATAATTATTTTATTTGGGTTTTTACCATGTCAGTTTTAATATTATAATAACCACCATTATAATATTAATCCTTCGATAAAGTACCTTTAATATTTATTTATAAAATTTAAATTCATGCTAAATTTAAATAATTTATAAAATAAATATTATAAATCCTTTTTAAATTCTATCTTTTGCACTATTTCCCTCGATATTTTACCTTCTTGATGGATATCAAATAACCATATTTGTCACCTTTATTTCCTACTAAAATTACTGATGACCTCATTTGGTGACATCAATGATAACTTTGACTTAGGGACTCAAAATTTCCAACAATCTCCCCCTTTTTCATTGATGGCAACCCATATCCTTTTTATTGAAACCTAACCTTTATTTTTCTTCTGCTCCCCTGGGACATTGCTCCCCCTGGGAAAATTCTCTCTCAAATATCAAATCCCTCCCCATATCCAATCTCTCTCCCAATACACAAATCACAAAATCTCTCCCCCTTTGACATCAATGGCAAAGGGTCACCTTTGGGGCTCGGGGCTAAGAATGAGCCTCTTAGCTTAGCCCCTCTCTCACCTCCATATGAGGTGGTTAATTCTGGGGTGGGAGTATTTATACTCCTTGAAAGCACTGTTCTTTACCTTTATATTTTTCTCTTATTTTATGAGTTTTATGAATCCTCTAACTGTTTCTTTCCAAGTGATCATCCTTGTTACTATCATCATTCTTGTTCCTATTCCTATTCCTATTTCTATTTCATCCATTTTCCTGCTCCTGTTTGTATTCCTGTTCTCATCCATGCTCATGTTCCTATTCATGTTCTTGTTCCTGTTCATATTCATGTTCTTGTTCATGTTCCTATTTCTATTCATACCTATTTATAGAATATTTACTCTACACCATCTTGTTGTGTGACCATCATTATTGCACTTATAACACTTAATGTTGTTATTCCTTGGAGGTGCAAATATCTTAGGATTTCTCCTAGTGAAGCCATATCCTCTTTTATCATGAACCTTGCAATTCATTGCCTTGTGACCGAACTTATTACATGAGTAGAAATACCCTTGGAAAATCTACCCTTTCCCATATTCCTGTATTTCATGTGTCCTACACTATGAAGCCATGTGCCCAAACTTGTGACATGAAAAACATCTTCCATTGAATCTTCCTTGTATTGACCTCATTGGTCTTTTGTTATGATTGTTGTTCCATTTGTATCTTCTCTATGCATTGTTCCTTTCCTTGTTGAACTTTCTATTGTCCAAATTATCCTTAGAAGTATCACTCTCTCTTTTACTTACTTATTTTGATTCTTCTTCTTTTCTGGTGTTTGAGCTTGACTCTCCTTTTTCTGTTTCCTATTTCCCTTGTTATTCTTTAGAACTAAGTCTTGTTATGGTGACTAATGACCTTTGTGCATTGATAATCCTATCCAAAGTCTTTGAATTTTACTCAAACTTGTGTAGCTTGTCCTTGGAACCTTTTACTTCCATCCTTAGTGAAACTATCTCATGCTCTAATCTTTCACACTCTAGATCTTTTGTATTTAATTTTTCAGCCATACCTTCTTCAATATTTCTTGTCTCTTCAACTTTGATTTTGAAGTTGGTGAGTTCCTGTAGAAACATTGCTTTTGCTTTCTCATCTTCTTGAGCTTGAACCCTTAATCCTGAGTTCTCCATTTTTAATTCTTCAAGAGTAATCATAAGCCTTTCACATTCTATCTCTTTTACCTTTGAATTTTTAATCATACCTTCTTCAACTCTTCTTGCTTTTTCAACCTTATCTCTCAAGTCAGAGATATCCTGTAGAATATTTATCTTACATTTCTCATCTTCTTGTATTTGAGCCTTCAATTCTAAATTATATATTTTCAATTCAATAATTTCCTTAAGAGTGGCTTCCTCCTTTTCTTTTTTTGAATCATCCTCTTCTTCAATTTCTTCTATTGTCGAAAGTAGAGTTTCTTCTTCATACTTGTTTTGACTATTCCTCGTTATCCTTTCTTGACCCAATCTCTAGAATTTCAAATTCGAGAGAATCATCTTCATCTTCACTACTATCAAATCCATTGCAATAACTTGCATCATGACCGAGTTGACCACAGATAAAATATTCTTCACCTTCTTGTGGACAATAAGCTGCATGGTGACCTATGTTCCCACATCTCGTACAAAACTTTATCAGTCTAGATATTTCTCCATTACTTGATTCATCTCTTGAATATATTTCCATTTGTCCTCCCAACACAACAATATTAAACTCATATTCCTTTTATTTCATGACCATAAGTGTTATTTTCTTCTTGTGTCTCATGCTTCTATTCTTGCCTTTCTTTGCCATTTGTGTTCTTGTAGGATCTTCCTTCAAGTTGTTAAACCCTTTTCGAAGGAATTGGTTCTGATACCAATTGAATAACACAAGATTATACTAAGAGGGGGGGTGAATAGTATAAGACCACTTTTTTATTTTCTTTCCCAAATAGTATTAATAAATATAATCAATGGCAATATCAATAGCAATAACCAAAGTAATGCATAAATCATCACACACAATAGAGACATAGATTTAACATGGTTCACCCAAAGATGGCTACCTCCACAGAGAAAATATTTCTTCTAAATATTTCTCAAATAATATCTTGGGAATCCTTCCCAATTACAATATTTATGGACCTTTGTCCAAAGGAGATGCTGATCCCCTAATCAAGTTTGTGGATCTCTATCCACAGGAGAACTCCTTCTCCTCTGCCCTACCTGGTGATCCTCTAGAAGACACTACCTCCACTTCACTAACTTATGGATCTCTCTCCACTTGAAGACTCTTATCCTCACTCAGAAGACCTATCCTCAATGTCCTGGCTGATGGATCTCTATCCATTGGAGACTTTGTCCTCTCTGCTCTATCACCTCCAAAGCTCTATCTCAATACTATACTAAACATAGTCTAGTCGGTCTAGCACAACTCTTCTCAATCTCTTGCACTAAACATAGTACATTCAGTCTAGCATAAATCTACTCAATAGGTTCACTCAGAACCTGCACAACTCTACTCAATAGGTCCACTCAAAACCTACTCAAATCTGCTCAACAGGTCCACGCAAAACCTATCCAAATATGCTCAACAGGTCCACACAGAACTTGATCAAATATGCTCAAAAGGTCCACATAGAACCTATCCAAATCTTCTCAACAGGTCCACACAGAACTTGATCAAATATTCTCAATAGGTCCACACAGAACCTATCCAAATCCGCTCAACAAGCTCACACAAAAATTTTCCAAATCTACTCAACAAGCTCACACAAAACTTGATCAAATATTCTCAATAGGTCCACACAGAACCTATCCAAATATTCTCAACAAGCTCACACAGAACTTGTCCAAATCTTCTCAACAATCTCACACAGAACTTGTCCAAATCTGCTCAATAAGTCCTCTCTAGGACTTGCTCAAATATGCATTGCAAGCTTCCACAAAAGCTCACACAAAATTAGTCCACAAGCCTTCTCAAAGACTTGCCTCAAATCAGCTTAAAAAGTCCACACAAAACTTGTCCAATCTCATAGAATCATAAAGAGAATTGTTAGAGACTCAATATGTTCTATACTCAATGCTCAATCACTTTCTCAACTCAATATCATAGAAGCATAAAGAGAATTTTT
Source organism: Wollemia nobilis (assembly GCA_028583015.1). NCBI lineage: Eukaryota > Viridiplantae > Streptophyta > Pinopsida > Araucariales > Araucariaceae > Wollemia > Wollemia nobilis. Next base: position 295,584 of record JAQPPZ010002660.1, read on the forward strand.
AGAGACTCAATATGTTCTATACTCAATGCTCAATCAATTTCTTAACTCAATCTCATAGAAGCATAAAGAGAATTGTTAGAGACTCAATATGTTCTATACTCAATGCTCAATCTCAACTCAAATCAGAATATAGAATAGTTTGTTTCATGGAACTTGAACAACCACTTCACATCCACTTGACTAGGCTCAACCAACTCTACTCAACCAATCACCTCAAGGAACAACCCTTTCTCACAAAACCCTAGTCCAAGCATATATCAACCAACTCAAAATATTTCCAACAATGCTCAACAACAAATCTCACATAACAATGATACTCATGTTCTTTTCTAACTCAAGTTCAATTTCTTTGTATAACCAATTGGCTTCAACAACAATGCTAATAAAACAAGGCTTAATCACAACTCTCAATTCAGAAAACCTTGAAGCATTAACTCAACCACTTTTGAAAAGGAAACCCTAATCAATTCCTTTTCACTCCAAAATTAATTTTCAATCAAGCCAATCAACCAACTCAATAGAGAATAATTTTACCCATACCTTTTTGTTTCCAAGAAGTTGTCCACAAAATCTGCCACACTTCACAAAAACTCTTTTCCAAACTCACATAAGGGTTAGAGGACTTCAATTAAAATCACAATGCAAAATACAAATTTAAATTTAAATACACATTTTTACTCCAACTTAATTTTCACATCCACCAAAGTCCTTTTAGAAGAAGACCCTTATCAAAAATAATAATCAACAAGTCTCAAAATAAATCTCAATTAACACTTTACCATAACTCCTTATACCTCCTAAAATATAACTCTCAAAATAATACTTTCCAAATAATAAAGCTCAAATAATTATCAACACTTCACCTTCAAAAATAATCACAACAACCTCTAATTAACAAAGTTTATTAAAACATTAATAAACCTTATAACATCCTTATCACTCCAACCTTAGGGCATAACCATAAAATTAATTAAAAAAAAAAAATGTACTTGCCTCAAGGGGATTTGACCCCACATCTTGCCCTCATCATGAGTACCTTAGCCATGGCTAAGGTTGCCACATGAGCTACATGCTCATTCACAAAGGGGGAAGCACCATGTGCTTCCTCTTTGCACTTTCCTTGCCCACATTTAAAAACATGTGCCTTGGTGCTTCCACCAAAAACTTCTTTGCAAGAATCAAACACACGACCTCCATGCTACCAATGCCTTCATACTTTCCAAGCTGCCACTAGGCCACACTGCCCAATGTGAATTGGGGGTGGTCTCTCTCCATGTTATCCTGTACTCTCCTTTCCAAACGTTTTAACCACGAGCTCATTTTTTGCATGTGCAACTCAATAATCAATCGAGCAAGGATAGATAATAAACAACTTTGGGCATGTATTTATATTTCCCTTCCTCCTTTGTCTAGACGTTGATGCTTTTATTGAAATGAATTACGTCGGTGCTTTAAGGATTTGAAAGCCTTAGTAAACCCAACCTTGGATTTTAATAAAAATTACTTTTGGACTTTATAAAACCCCTTGCTTTATAAAATACTATAATAAGGATTATAATTTCACCATGGAAATTTTAATATTATAATAACCACCATTATAATATTAATCCTTCGATAAAGTACCTTTAATATTTATTTATAAAATTTAAATTCATGCTGAATTTAAATAATTTATAAAATAAATATTATAACTCCTTTTTAATTTCTATCTTTTGCACTGTTTCCCTTGATCTTTTGCCTTCTTGTTGGATATCAAATAACCATATTTGTCGCCTTTATTTCCTTATGAAATTTCTTATGACCTCATATGGTGACATCAATGACAACTTTGACTTAGGGACTCAAAATATCCAACAGACCATCCCTTGGTGGGATGGTCACAAGGAAGTGTCCCAAAACTACCCTAAACTACTAGGAAGATTCCAAAATGTTTTTTGGATCCTTATGCAAGCTTAGAGGGGTGCCCAATGGGGCCATATGATATCAATAAGAGTGGCATATGTGATGCAATGGTAGTCTTATCCAATTTACGTTATTTAGGTGTCTACAACAACGTATTTCCCTTATCCATGGATGACCTAGGAGAATGTTGTACTGCATAGAACCTTCTAGAACATGCCACATCATCGAGATGGTTTTTAGTACAACCTGAATAGGAATGACTGTTGTTACTACTATAAAGCACAACACATCGTTGAATTCTCGTAGCATAAAATTTGAGGCTACAATATGTGACTTAGGGGGGTTCAAGTTTCCTATAGCTTTTGTGGTTATTATATTGATTGATGATCCTATTTCAATCAATACTTGCTTGAAGGAAGTGTGATTAATATACATTATGATATGTAGTAGTGGGTCTACTATAGCAGTGGATACCATTTTGATTTCATGATCGTAGAATCTAATCATGGGTTCCTAAAAATGCTGCACATGCCCCATGAAATTAGTAAAAGCTTAAGGATTTTTGGGTTGAAGTTCTATGTATTTTAATATTTCCATTAATGTCTCCTTATGCCTAGGATATTGTTATATTATCTCATATATTGATAGCTTCATCGAGGCTATCTGTAGAATCTAAGTGAATCTATTTTTTATTGTTACCACTGGTCTTGTAGTGGACCTGGAAATGGGTTCTACGCTAGCCTTTGCTGAGGTATAGCTTGAATATGAATGGGAACTACAGGAGGATCTAGTTGATTAAACCTCATATTTCTAGTGACCACATTCACCATACCTACAAATCCTTGAGTAGGCAGATCAATACGCACTTGTTTGACTTTTTCGACATGGTTCCTTGGTAGCTCGTGATTTGGCAAGGGATCCTTGAAGATTCTCATATTTTGATTATCTAGTGCCAAGGGATTTTTGGTTGGTAGCTCATACCTATCGATCATAATTTGCATCATGTGTTGAAATGTGTCTCATACTTCTATGTCATACCCCTTTTGTCTATGGTATGAGCAATAGTGATCTTCCCTAAACCCCTTGTACTTAGGATGGTTACGATCCAACAACTACACTTTGGGCAATAGAAGCACCTTAGCCTTGCATAATTGATTGAAAATTGATGCCAAAGTCTTTGAAAATGGTATAAACTAGTGAGGTGGGCAATGTTACTTATCTTTTCCCTTATTCTTATTGAACTGATTGTACTACACAGGAGGTGGTTGTGCCTGATAATTTTGTTGTTGTTGGATTTTATCTCCATTTGGAAGGTTCAACATGACTTGATTAACAAGCACAGTCTTGGCCTAATGATTTTGATTCCTCATGTTCTTATTATTCCAGTATTTCTTTATCTAAATTTTCAAGTATCCTTATTGCAACTTGATATCCTCAATGAATTTGGATTGTGCCAAAGCCTCTTCGAATGTTTAATACTACTATAGTTGAAGTAAAAGCAAGATGTATTTTGTACAAATTTTTGTAAACATTCAGGTTAATTTTGTGGTTGGGATGGAGAATGGAAGTTTAGCCATTAATTTTCTCCACCTATTTTCATAATTTATGACTAGCTCATCATCGTATTGATGTAAAGCAACCTAATCTATCAGTTTGGTCTTTTTCTTGATGCCAAATGAAAAGCATTCAATAAAGGTATTTGCTAGCAGTTCAAATCTTGTAATGTTATGCCTTGGTAGCTGGTTGTATCATTATAGGGATGGACCTAAAAGGGTGATCACAAAATTCCTCAGTAGTAGGGCATCATTATTTTGAATATGAAAGCATAGATTCATAAAATTGGTCACATGTTCTTACGCATCATCGTCACCTCAAAATTTTTCTAGCTTAGGCATCTCAAAATGCTTGGGATATGCTAGGTTAGGGATTGAGGGACCCATAGAGGCTAATTATGAATCTTATTTAGAGTAGGATTTTGGTAAGTTGTACCCTATTTCTCAAGAGATTTAATTTTCTCAGCAAGGACTCTGTACACTTTAGAAGAAATAATTTCTTCTTCCCTTAGTGACCTCTGTGGTGCAAGAGGTGGTAAATTTCTCTAATATCGATATGGATGATTGTGCTCATCATCCACATCTATAGAATAGGGTTCAGGATACTACTAATCATGTCCATATATTTATATTTCCTTGTACTAACTATTCCCAAGTTGATCTAGCATTTGATGCTATTGTTACCTTGGAGTGTTCTGGGAAGTATGATGAGTGTAGTGCTTGACTTACCTAGGGTATAGCTCTGGATGTGATATAGCACATCTATTATTATGCTGCTCCCTATATTCACTAATGAGAGGTAGGTTAGCCCTAGCTAACCTATCCTCTCTCTTCATGCTCTTTCTGATCGAGGATGCATTTCTCCTACAAGCGGTGCTCATACAAACATCACTAAAACAACATTTGTCATTGTGTGTCATATTATTCGAGCTGCTCATGCTCTACATGCAAATCCTCCAATTGATATTAGAGTATTAATTTTTTTTCTATCCTAAATAAATCCTACGTTCTCAATCTACGTGATTGGCTATGTAGGGTATTTGGTTTTGTAACTCCATGCAAGGAGTTTAATGAGGATGAGCTCTAATGGATTGGTCTGCTACATCCTTGCCTTTGTTTGTAAAGACTATATTGGTATTGTGTTGAGGCCTCTGTTCTATGCTCGCATGCATGGATGAGGTGCATGTTCTATGGGGATGTTTTTAAAACTCTCCCTAGGCCTAAGTATGCCTCTCTATGTCCTCATTATGTGTGCTCTCAGAACAAAAGTGGGTAGTAGAGGTCCTACGCTCTAATATTTCCAGAACTTGATTTAGTCCTGTTGGTCATGAATCTACCACAGGAAAGGATTTTAAAATAAATACGCCCTAGATTCGTCCAACATTGAAAGGTAGAGAGAAAGAAATTTCTCCCGGACCAATCTCCAGAGAAGGCTAGTCCCATTGCTAAATATTAACTTTTGAAGACTAAATTTGCAGGAAAGAGATAGGAAATATGTAGAAAGAAATGGGAAATATAGTCACAGGCTGAATTTTTCAGATCTAGGAAAGCTTAGCAGCAGAAAAACACCTCAAGCACATGAACAACATATAGTAAAGACAGTAACATGATCTACTTACAACCTTGCATAGATTGCCTTCAATATTGCATTCCAACACACTCTTCTTCACCAGCAATATTCAAATTTAGATACAAAATTTAAATCCCATAGCAGATAAAAATATGTGCATAAATGAGAAATGCAGTAGACAGAAGGAAACCACACAAAAAATTGCTCGTAGAATCATAGGCCAAATATCTTTTATTTATGCAAATGTTTGACAAGTTTTTCAGCAAAAGTCCTTTCGATCCCTCTTTCTAAGACATACATTGATATTTATAGAGGTCTCGCCTCTCTGCAGCATTCAAAGCATGAAACATACTTTCTCAAGATCCATAAATTATGTAATAGAAAAGAGAAATGATCCCCTTAATCCTGCCTCAGAGAAGTCACAATCCAAACAGAAACAAGTAACTAACTGTCTTTCATTAAATGACCATTCTCGGACCAAGCTTGAACCCTTAGAAAATCATGAACAAGAGCTTTTAATAATGGAGGCATATTAAATTATGGTAGCTTCAACAACTACATGCCTGAGCACATTCTTTCATCTTGCATGCATTGGAAAGCAGCAAAACATTAAATTCTAGAGAGTTTTTAATTCTGGGAAATCGCAATACTTCATCGGGCCGTTGAACTGCTTCCTGGCACAAAACCATGATGGGTTGCAAAATCGTGACATGTCACAAAATCGTGACATTTTCCCTCTCCGTACGCTTTTGCCACTTTCGGTCATGAAAACCAAACATGTCACAAAATCGTGACGTATTTGGCTCTTTGTTCTCCTTCATCACCTTAGGTCACGAAAACGTGATGTGTCACGAAATCACGACAATTTCTTGCTCTCTGCCTTCTTCTTCATGTCCTTCCACAAAAACGTGACAAGACACGAAACTACGACATGTCGCAATATTGTGACAATTTTTGGACTTAGCTCTTTTCTGCATGAGACCTCGCGAAAACATAACCTATTGCGATATCACGACAATTTTAATCTTCAACTTAATTCTTCGCCATGCGTCGTGATTTTGCAACATGTCGCGATATTACGACATTGCTGGCGACTTGTTCCATTTGACCATTTTGACCATGATTTCGGAACACGTCGTGATATCGTGACATTCTCTGAATTTGGCTTATCGCTCCTCTAAAACCCACGATAGCACGACATGTCGCAATATCACGATAGTTTTGAACCCATGCTCTCCATGCTACTTTTGGTCATGATATCGTGACAGTTTTTGGACTTAGCTGTTTTGGCACAAAACTCGTAGGGAAACACAGAGGAGTGATAACTTCAACAGTTTATGCATGAATAAGCAACAATAAAAACAATGTGGCAAAAATGCCAACATTCTTGGTGGCTCGTGGGGTATATAGTTCTACTATATGCACGAACTCCAGACATGAATTCATTGGGCATAGAGTCAAGAAAAACTGGAGGAACATAATGTTGACTGATGAGAGACATCTCTACGGACTTTCAAAAAACTCAAATTGATCTGTATTTGGCCTAGCTTGAGTGAGCTTAACCACCAGGTGCTATAATGGGATCTCCATGATAGTGATGAAAGCATTGTGGTTGTAAAACAAAAATGAACGAAATGATGACCTGCAGATGTGCAGGCCGTGGAATGGGAATGTAATGGTGAAATGATGGAAAATGAAGGAATAACAACGACAGATACAAAAACCAAAGAGGGAGCTACTATGTCACCAGCTGTGGGGATGGAGAAAAAATGAATAATGGAATGGAAGCAGGTGGGATGACGAAAGCGGTGAGAACCGCGGATAAATGCTGAAACGACAATGGATTAGAAGAAAAGGAAAAGGAGAAATGGGAACATCAGAGAGGAGAGAAGAAACAACAGTAGTGGCTTGATTATTTGCAGAAGAAGAATGAGTAGGAGAATAAGGGAATGAAATAGAGGGGAAGGAATAAGTAGAAGAAAGCCACTATCTGTTGGGAAGGAAGGAAAAAAAGAAATGAATGTACCTGCGGGCTCGCATGCAAAAAGAGCCGAAGTAAAAACAAAATTTTTTCTTTCCTCTTTTTTTTTTCCTTTTTTTTTTATATACAAGGTAACTCCTGAATTAGCTATGAAATATCAGGAAAGACATGAACCCAAACATGGTTCTATCTCCTGGATCCCAAACCTTGGACAAACAGTCATTAGTCTCCTGATTGATAATCAGCTCAAAGTCATCAAAGATTTGAAACTGCTGCGCTCCAAGTGTCCCAGTCGTCTTGAAACCTAGGAATAAAGTCTCATCCTCTGTAGTATTATCTGTGTAGCTCCAGGTCAACTGGTATGAAGGAGATTGTTGAATTCCAGAAGGTAATACTCGAATAGTCCTAGCTTCAGCGTCATTTTTGTATTATGCTACATCAAAATAGAGCTGATCTTGAATAGGACTTTGACCAACTTGATCAGGAGATAACTCTACTTCAACCCCTTCAGGATTTGTAATGGAATAACCATCAATTTCATTTTCCACCATGGCATTAAAATTGAGCATTGAAAAGTTATCCTCTAAGCAAGGCTCATCCAGGACTTCATCCATCAAATTAGAATTGTCCAATTCTTCAGTTATCAGATTGATAGACTGTTCGGACTTTTCTTCTTCTCCCATATTCTCTACATGAAAAGTAGAAGGATTCTAATTATAGATCTAGATTCTTCTCCCTTTGAAAGTAATCTCCAAGTGAGAATAATGCAGAGAAAAGTAGCCTCTTAGTTTGGCAGTAAATTCCCTTGACAAACACATGCTAAAAAATGGCTCCAAATTGACCATAACTATCTCCTGAATTACTGTAATCTGAGGCATATTATGCAGAGCAATAGGAACATCCTTGATCATACCCACTATTTTCACTGGAGTCCCATCCAATTGTAAGACACCAGGGCTACTTCTTGTATACTCCATACCCATGACTTCACACACTGCCTTTGGCATGATAGTTGTCGTGGCACCAGAATCAACCAGGTAGTTGTGCACAATCCAACCCTCCATTCTGAGTGACAAGTATAACAAGGGTGGTCTATTCTTCCCAGTGGCTGAATAAGTTAACGTTTGAGACCTAACTACCTGGGCTAGAGCTTTCCCCTTACTTTGTATGGTCTTCAGGGATTCTTGTAAGAGATTTACCTGTCCAGGAAACTACAAGGTGTCATACAGACTTACCTTAGCTGGTATCCGTTTGAGTTCTTCAACAATGTTGTACTCCATGGAGATCTATTCTTTTCCTCCACTAGCAAATTCAAATTTGTTTCTATACTACTGGGTGGCCTCCACTCGTTGCCGTTTGGTCAATGATGGATACCACAACGTCTCTCTAGCTTGTTCTTTTGTTTCTGCTTGCGGCTGGGAAGTAGAAGCTTTTTCCTTCTCTTTTTCTAGTGGTGGAAGTGGATCCTTCAACAAAATAGGTGATTGTCATTGTGCTGGAGGATCATGAGCCTTTGTTGGCATTTGCTACTTTGTTGCTTGTACAGGAGGCACTTTCAATGGCTCCATCTTAGCCGGATCTACCAACATTGATTTCTTTCTGCTGCGTGTTAGTATTGCTATGTGTTCCTCTAGAGACTCCACGGAATTAAGATCCACCTCTCGAATCATGTTTACATGACTCCCTACAAGAACTTGCAAATAATTTTGGTGGACCATGCAAGTGGACTCATCATGTGGGTCATTGCAGGAAGAACACTAGTAAGATGGCTCATGTGAAACTTCAGAAGGACCAGCCTCTTCACTTACCAGGATTGCTGAGTTCCTTTTAGGCACTTTCTCCATAGCCTTGCTAGGAGCAAGTTGTTCTCTAGTTATCGACGGAGGCTGAAATCTCTTGGGCTGGAAATCTCGCTTAGCCTGCTTCCTTTCAATAAGTGTGATATTATTACCCATTGCTCTTATTGCGAAATTGGTAGATTTTACCTCTTGCAAGAGTGTCGTATAAGGATCAAGATTTACAGGCACAGGAGGTGCTGGTAAGGGCAAAGGTGCTTGCGATGTTGGTAATGTCGGGAACGGAGTGGAAGTGAGGAATGGAAAAATGTTGGGTGTAGGCAACTGGGGATTTGCTGGAGTAGGGAGCTGAGGAACTAGGATGGGTGCAATATGAGGTGCACTGGAGCTCCATGATGGAATAGGGTACATGGAAGACATAGATTGTGAAAATGAACTAGGATATAAATGATATGGAATATCAGGTAAAATGGGCATTGTTACCTTTGGAGGAAGCCTATCGATTGCGATCAAGTCTACCTCCGCATTTTGTGCTTGTTCGAACAATTTTGGGAAGGTCATCACATTGTACTGCCTGATTGCCAAGTCAATGTCTGTGTTGAACGCTCGAAGATAGTAGAACGTAGCTTGTTCATGGGTAGGCTGAAGACCTTCAGGGACTCGCTGCCAACTTCTGGTAAATCAAACATTGAAATCTGCTATCACATCCTATGGGTGCCTTTGAATTGTGTTAAATTGATGCAAAAATGAAAATGGATCAGCTTGTTCATGAAAATTCTTAATTAACAGTTCTCCTAACTGATCCCATGATGCAATAGTGCCTGGTTGCAGAGATCGATACCAATACAACAATTTTCCTCTCAAGGATAATACTAATAACTTTACCATCACATCTTCATCTGTTATATCATGAATGGCTACCAAAGAAGCTACATCATGAATATGTTCATATGCAGTCTTACCAGTACCATCATAGGTTGGCAAGGCTTTCAAAGCAGCCTGGGGAACTAGATTTTGAGCCTACAAATTCAAGGCTCCTGAACTATTCCATGCTAAAAACTGCCTGGGTGGAGGATACTGGGCCATTGGGACTAGTGTATGTGACTGAGAAGATGGAAAACTAGTAAAAATACCAAGGATTTATGTGGATATGGCAGATGATGCAAGTAATGGGAAAACCAGCCTAGAGTGTTCACCTATTTTTGTGTTGTCAAGTTCAAAAAAATCAACAAGATTTTCAACTTTTTTGGACTTCAATCTCGTGATCATGAAGTACAAATTTCACTGTATCCACATTCAGAGGTTTTTGGGTACAGCAGAGTCACCAAATTTTCTAACTTTATTGCATGTAGGTGAACATTAAACCTGAATACTATGAAAAAACTATTATGCACAAGCGGGTTTATATAATTTTGGGCTAAATTATGGATCTTTCTGAGACAGAAATAGTCTGTCCCACCGAGCATGCCAAAAACTATTGGTCACGAATCTGCCACAGGAAAGGATTTTAAAATAAATATGCCCTAGACTCGGCCAACATTGAAAGGCCGAGAGAAAGAAATGTCTCCCGAACCAATCTCCAAAGAGGGCTGGTCCCCTTGCTAAATCTTAACTTTTGAAGACTAAATTTGCAGGAAAGAGATAGGAAATATGTAGAAAGAAATGGGAAATATAGCCATAGGCTGAATTTATCAAATCTAGGAAATATTAGCAGCATAAAAACACCTCAAGCACATGAACAACATATAGTAAAGATAGTAACATGATCTACTTACGACCTTGCACAGATTGCCTTCAAGATTGCATTCCAACACACTCTTCTTCACCAGCAATATTCAATTTTAGATACAGAATTTAAATCCCCATAGCAGATAAAAATATGAGCATAAACGAGAAATGCAGTAGACAAAAGGAAACCACATAGAAAATTGCTCGTAGAATCAGAGGCCAAATATCTTTTATTTATGCAAAAGTTTGACAAGTTTTTTAGCAAAAGTCCTTCTTTCGATCCCTCTTTTTGAGATATACATTGATATTTATAGAGGTCTCGCCTCTCTGCAGCATTCAAAGCATGAAACATACTTTCTCGAGATCCACAAAATATGTAACGAAAAAGAGAAATGATCCCCTTAATCCTGCCTCGGAGAAGTCACAATCCAAACAGAAACAAGGAACCAACTGTCTTTCATTAAATGACCGTTCTCGGACCAAGCTTGAACCCTTAGAAAATCATGAACAGGAGCTTTTAATAATGGAGGCATCTTAAATTCTAGTAGCTTCAACAACTACATGCCTGAGCATGTTATTTCATATTGCATGCATTGGAAAGTAGCAAAACATTAAATTATGGAGAGATTTTAATTCTGGGAAATCGTAATACTTCATCGGGCAACTGAACTGCTTCCTGGCACGAAACCGTGACGAGTCGTGAAATCGTGACATGTCGCAAAATCGTGACATTTTCCCTCTCCGTACGCTTTTGCCACTTTCGATCGTGAAAACCAAACATGTCATGAAATCATGACATATTTGGCTCTTTGTTCTCCTTCATCACCTTAGGTCATGAAAATGTGAAACTGTGACATGTCACAATATCGCGACAAGATGCGAAACTGTGACATGTCACGATATCGCGACAATTTTTGCTCATCATATTCATTATCACCTCCAAGTCACGAAAACCCAACATGTCATGATTTTACAACGTTCTGTACTATTCTATTCCTTCCTTGCTTTGCCCCCATGAAACTATGACATATCGCGATTTCACGACGTTCTTTCCCCATGTTGTCCTTTCATTGTTTCAAACCGCGAAAATGCGACAAGTCGTGATTTTGTGATATTTTTCTCTCGCTTGGTTTTCTCTTTTCTCCTCGTCGTGAAAATCTGACATGTCATGATTTTACAACATTTCATACTTGGCTCTGTCTTTTCTGCTTCTCCTCCGCGAAAACAAGACAGGTCACGATTTCGCAACATGTCATGAAATCGTGATAATTTTTCATCTTGCCCTTCATCCTGTCTTTAGGATTTTGAAACATGTCACGAAATCGCAACATGTTTGTGTTGACTATACCTCTTGCCCCTTTGACCATGAAACTGTGACATGTCACGATATTGCGACAATTTTTGGACTTAGCTCTTTTCTGCATGAGACCTCGTGAAAACATAACCTGTCACGATATCGTGACAATTTTAATCTTCAACTTAATTCTTCGCCATGCGTCGCGATTTTGCAACACGTCGCGATATCGTGACATTGCTGGTGACTTGTTCCATTTGACCATTTTGACTACGATTTCGAAACACGTCATGATATCATGACATTCTCTGACTTTGGCTTATCTCTCCTCTAAAAACTCACGATAATGCAACATGTCACAATATCGTGATAGTTTTGAACCCATGCTCTCCATGCTGCTTTTGGTCGCGATATCGCGACAGTTTTCAGACTTAGCTGTTTTGGCACAAAACTTGTAGGGAAACACAGAGGAGTGAGAACTTCAATAGTTTATGCATGAATAAGCAACAATCAAAATAATGTGGCAAAAATGCCAACAAGTCCATTGAGTTGACTAGTTCTCCAAGGTTGGTTAGGAGGTGTATCATTTACTCCAATAGTATTGAGATCTATAACAAACCTCCTAATTTTAGTGTGGTTTGGAGTCCTTGTGGATTTGTGATCTGATGCAGCCCTTTCATATTGTCCTTCATTGGGTGGATCTTGTCTATGTCTATCTTGTGATGACGGGGGTCTTTAACCACCCTCATTTCTATCACGAGAGGATCTTGTATTCTGTCCTATAATTAGTGTGTCTTGATGAGAACCCCCATGAGTTGTGTTATCACCTCTAATACTACTTGACCATTGTTCAGGTGCATTCTATATGGGAGGCTCAAATTCATTGTTTTATGTGTTTCTTGAGGCATCAGTTTTCACCTCAGTTAGGGATCGAGGGTTGTGACCTCGTGTATTGACCATAGCTTGTGAATTATCTTGTATGTAAGTTTTAAGGAAAACAAAGTATGCAATATGATTATCAATTTTAATTTTTCTTTGTGATTTCTAAAACTATTTTGTGCATTTTTATTTATTGATAATATAATCTAACTCTTATTGTGTTTCTCAAAAGTTGATGTTATACTCAATTTATTCAAATGTTTTCACCTATATACTCACACATGCTAGAATATGGGGATTAAATATATACTCAACGAGGTAGCATAGGTACTACCAACCCTCACCCAACACACAAAAATTAGCTATACATCCTTCAGAGAGGAGTGCGTGTGATTTTTTATGGATAGGAAAGTTCTTGGGTTGACCTTGGCCATGGATGGATCCCAATGATACAATTTTAGACAAGCCAACCAAGTGGTAATAACTTCCACTATTGGTCTTGATCAATGGGTTGGATGTGAAAGCCCAATACTATTGATGTTTACTTTGTATTGCGGTGTGTGTGTGTGTTATTTTTAATTTGCATGAAATAAATATGCATCAAGAATAAATCAAACAATTTTTCTTTATATGCCTAGAAATTATATTTTTTATTTTAGAGAATGCACAATTAATTGCTATTTCATTTTAAAGAATGCAAAATGTAAATTAAATCATGAAAGTGGCCTTTGATCAGGAATCAAGCAAGCATACCTAAATACATAGGCTAAAAAGAGGTCATTCTTCTGTATAGCAAGCAAAAAACTCAACCACTATACATAATAGCAGTCAAAAATCCTAGTTGTTGACTTTAGGGTGGCTAATAGCATAGGTCATTGTTTATAAAATCAGCTAGCAGTAAACACGGTATTTTTATAAATTTACCCTTAAAATTTTGCTATGTTTTCTAATTAAATTGTAATTTGCACTCAGATAGACAAAATACCAAAAATGCAAAGAAGACTACTTACCATCGAATCCTCATTTGATGGAGAATTAGGTTGCTAACTATTTTTGTCTATGTTTTCTACTATCCACTATCAATCAGGGTGGCTACGATGCTAGCCGCGACACCATCCACGACTAGGACTGCTAACCATTGTCACTTAGAGCGGTTAAGCCTACAATAGGGAAAACATAAAAACACAAGTTAGCAATGCAAAAATAGGGTGTTTCCACCATGATCACCACTTGTATGAAGGTAAAAAACATGCATCTACATTATTGTAAGAATATAACAAATTGAAAATAATGAAATCAAGTAATCATTGCAAAAGATAAAAGATATTCAAGAAATGAGGGTGCTCTTTTATTAATAATGATGAAGCTTGATTACAAATCCTAACTCTCAGGGAGTCCCTTAATTTGATACAGCTATTACAAAAGTTATGAATCCCTCAATAGGAAGAGATGCACTTTAAGGGTCTTCACTTCAACACCACTTTTCTTAAGGGCTTACTAGATGCCTCCTTCTCTAATGTTAAGAGGTAGGATATTGAATTATGCCTTATCCTTGGAAATATATGTTACCTGCATGCAAGGAAATAACAAGAAACATTAAAAGCATATGATGCCTCTCAAGATGAGGCTTATTTCTAAGAAAATGCAAGAAATAAAGCTAATGTGTAAAGAATTCATGAAATGCATAAATGAAAGTAAATATGCCTATGAAACTACTAATGAACCATATAAATTGAGTAACAATGATTAATCTATGCTAAAAAAAATTGAATGCATGAATAAAATAGGAAATCTATGACTAAATCAAGGAAAATTATGAGTCAAACCCTAGCTACTATTGCTCATAGCAGCTAGCTCAGCTAGTCACTATTGCAGTCCAAAGCTAAGCCTACAGGCTACTATTTCAACAAGATGTGGGAGAAGTGTTTTGCCTCTTAAATATGGCTTGTTGATGCTTAATTCCCTTGATGAATTGATGGTCAAGGGTCCCCTGGATTTCTAAACATAAATTTGTAGTTGAAATATCTTGAATTCATGATGGATTGATGTGGAATGGTAAGCTTTCTCCTCAAGCTATTGGAAGCTCCATTGTTGCAAATGCAGGTGTCAAATTATAATTGGGTAGCATCTCACTACTTCTCAAGTGATGTGAAATGGCTCTACAATTTGATAGGGATTTGCTATATTCAATTTGTGATCATATTTACCTCTTTGGGAGATCTATAAATAGAATTTTCCAAATCCCAATCTTGGTTTCTCAAGGAAGCCAATATTAAGAATTAGTTGGCCTAAGTAGTTAGGAGGAACCCTCTAGAATCTTTGCAATCCAAAACCGTTCGATAATCGTTGAAATTTAGGTTATTGCAACTAATTTTACTCAGCTTAGGGATTCCAAGTTTGTTACAGGGCTATCCACTCTCACTCAACATGGCTAGGGGTAAGCTATCCTTAGCTGCTATCAATAGGCATGGATAATGCTTAGCCGCTTTAATCATTAGTGTCTAGTATCTTAGCTATTGATGCTATCAATGGCTAAGGCTATATAGGTCTAAACTACCCAAAATGAGTGGTTAGAACCACTGCTTGGTCTTGGAAATGTCCAAGCTCATTCATATGGTTTGTAAAGGTTCCCATATGAGTAGTCTCCTAAACATGACGTCTTTTAGGCATCTACAGCTACTATGGTTAGTTTACTCTACTGATATTGAATTACTAGCTTTAGAGCAATTGAAACCTTTTCATAATTGAATATATTCTCACAAGAGGTTCATTTTAGTTAAATACAGATATTGATATTATTTTGCTAAATTGGATTATTAGTATTGTGGATGTTGAAATAGCTTCTTGGAGTATATCTCTATTTTGTGTTTCTTGATGAAGATTATTTTTTTTTTGGGTTTTGTTAATCTTGAGTGTGGGACACTAGAAATGATTTGTTGAAATATTTTCCTTGTGTATGTCTATATTGTTAGCTCTATCTAGCCACTATTTCAATTATAATTCCTTAACCCTAAATCCTTTTCTATCCTTATCTCTTAAACAATTACTGAACTTAATTGATTCAATACCTTGTCAATTGACAAGGAACCAACCTACTCTAGAGGTTGTATTAGAGTAATATTTATTCCATCCAATGTTGAGTTCTGGGTTGTGACTAGTGGGTGCAAGCCTAATAAAAAAATTGGAAGATAGACAGTCACGGTATCAAGTTTTGCTTGATGTCAATCTAGATCCCAACACTACTATCAAAAGATCATAATATGTTGTTATTAAAATGTATATTATAGAAATGCCTGTAGTACCTATATAGAAATCTATAAGTATTAGAGGATGTTTTGCAAGATCCGCATAAATAACAAAACATTCTCCTATAGCAAAAGGTGAAAAAAAAGTCAAATGAACCTCCTTTTCTTCAAAGGTTGATGGTAACTAGGGAAATACCCAAAACTAATTTTGATCTAATGGAAGAATTATGCAATATTAATGATAAAATCCTACTTTTGTAGGCTTTAAAGGATATTCTTATTTTTTTCAAGGCCATTAGAGAGTTATGTATTAAGCACCCATGAAAAAATACTATTCATGTCATTGGGCAACTTTTTGATTTGATGAGAAGAAAATTAGTAGCCCATTTCTCAACACATAAATGATATAAACTAATCCTTGAGAGTTCTCAATACACTTGGGTACATGGTATTTTTATAAGATGTATAAAATATCTAACACCTATAGATGTAACATGATATCTAATTGAAAATGTGAATTATGTAACCATAATGACAAAAATATAAAGAAAATAAAGTGCCCTTCTCATTGATATTCAAAAATTATTGTTACAAGAGGTTACAAAAGATCCCTCTTAGGGATTCACCAAATTGATACAAATTACATCAAGAATCCAATAATAGGTGTCTTCCAAAAGATCATTTGTAATCTCCTAAAACTGATTATGGAGGGTTTCTTAGCAACCTCCGCTTGATGATGCAAATATTGAGGAATCTTGAGATGATTTGCTCTTGTGGAAACCTGAAATCTGCACACATGAGAACTTAAGAGACATTAATAGCAAATGTGAAGCCTTTCAGGATGAGGCCCATTTAATAGTAATGCAAATGAAAAGAAATGATTAAAAATTAAAATAAGTGCATATAAAATAAATTACAATGTGCTAAACTAGGTTAGAAATCAAATTGAAAGCTTCTAAAACTGATCTAACTAATAAAATACAATGAATCAAATGTCACCGCAAGGTCGTCCTGGGTTAGAACGACTAGATATGTTAGCCATACTGAGGTCTGAAGGCTACACCTGTGGGATGTTGTAGGGAACAATAGTGATATGGATTAGTAGCACATGTTTTAATAAATTTTTAGCTAAGGATAAACATTATTTAATTCATTCTTATCTATTGTAATGCCTAATTATAGGCACTTGTTGGTATGATAATGACGAAGTTTTGGATTATCATTCATATCTTGTGTCTGTTGTAACTAGTTCCTCATCATTGGTATCATATAAGGTTATGGATAAAGGTTAGTATCCTCTTCCTCTAAGCCAATATTGGTTCAAACGAGGAATGTGAATGCCTCCCATAGGTCTGTCTATGGAGTCGTTTACTTCCATTATAGACCATTTGTCATTGCAATATTTATGGAATTGTTCCTAAATCCATATGCAGTTTCATATTACTTTTACCTTGCATACTTTGATAATTTCCAACCTTCATTCATTTCGTACTCATTCAAATCATGTTATTATGCATTTGCATATTCCTTGTTCATAACCATCATTTGTTTCTATCTCTGATAAAATGAGATCAAGTTCAAAAATTCCACTCGATGAGGTCTCTACTTGACTTCATGTCCTCACTATGAAACTTCAACAAATCCATGTAGAAATGCTTTAGGAACCTACCAAATATCTCATTCATACCAATGAATATCTCATTGAAGAAGATCATGATTTTGAATTTGATCCAAAATGTATAGAATATGTAGCAACACTTAGATTCGAACCAGGGTCTCTAGGTGAATAACCTAGCCTATTTACACTAGATGATGTTGCTTCTCTTGTAGATTCAATCTCATTTGAAGCTCCTATTATACATCAAGCCCCTCTCGATATTTCATAACAAAGCTCTCTCTCTTGCTGTCATCGTGCTTGCTGCAATTCATGGCCTACCAGTATGTCCACAACCTCTCCATCATCCATTTCTTGATTGATAGTTCTTCTCTCAGATGCTAGTTTATAGTTTTTAGACACCATTACATCCATTACCAATGATTCCACACATTTTATGCCTTGATTTAGCATCTTTGTAAATTTGGATTTTTGATCTCCACTTTCTAGATGTTGATCTATTATCATCACTGCCTGATCTGGTACTATCTCCCTCTGTAGCTTTCAATGTATGATACATGAATATTAATACCGCTAGCCTTTGTATATCATGACTCTCACTAATTAACCATTTTATGATGATGATCTCCTATTTTTAGGTGTTGGTCCACTACTTCCTAGCATTGCTCCATTGTTTTTTAATGATCTACAAATTTTTGGACTTGTTTTATGTTTTTCGACTATTCTTCAGTCTTGTTCGTATAATTCTAATTGCTTTTGTCATTGGTCCACTTATGTTATTGTTTTTTGCCTCAACTAGATCACCCTACGCATCGTATAATTCCTATCTAATGCTTACTTACACAGATATAGAAAAACACCTCTAGTTTGGTAGCCTTCTAATGCACTAGCACGTTGTTTGTGCCCCTAGTCAAAGTTTTCATTCACCAGCCACTGTTTAACATGCTCTAAATTTTATGGACATCGACGTCGATTTTAAATGTTTTATTTCAATCAATGTCACCCACAACCACTTTGATACTAATGAAGAGGAATCAGTTACAACAAACATGAGATATGAATTGCAATCCAAAATTTTCTTATTATCATACCAAAATGTGCCTATAAATAGGTATTACAAGACATTAAAATGGATAATAACGCATTAAATAATGCTTATCCTTAGCTAACAACTTATTAAAACATGTGCTACTAATCCATATATTTAAATATATGGATTAGTAGCACATGTTTTAATAAGTTGTTAGCTAAGGATAAGCATTATTTAATGTGTTCTTATCCATTGTAATGTCTTGTAATACCTATTTATAGGCACCTTTTGGTATGATAATAATGAAGTTTTGGATTGTCATTCATATCTCATGTCTGTTGTAAATTGATTCCTCATCGTTCCACTAAATAGAGAGATTTTTATCTACGCTCAAAGCGTGGTAATGTCCAAAATATCTATCAAATGGGTTGATGTTCTTGGTGCATTCTTGAGGAATGACTTAAGGTAGAAATTGGCTTGAATTCATGGTGAATTAATGGTGAATAATGATGGAAATTGCTCTTCAAGATTAAATACACTTCATGGATGTGAATGCAAACTTCATGATGAAATTTTAGTAGCACCTTGATGCTTATGAGAGAATGATCTCTCTAATCACAAAATGGTAGCACTTCATCGTATACAATTCATGATTTAGATCTCTATTTTGATAGCGCTTCATTGTGAAAGGTAGCCAAGTTTTGGATGAAGTAAATGCTCCAATTTATAGATTTACCTCAATTTTATTCTTGGCTTGTTGAAGAAGCTAATATCAAGATTCAGTTATGCTCATTGATGAGCACCAGAAATGCTCATATTTTGTACATATTTCTTTGATCAATATGCGATTGTATAATAAGGATTGCATACTTTTATGAATGATTATATAGATATTTGATATAATTATGCGTGTTATCTAATTTGTGTGTTTTTAGTATGTTTTGTGGAATTGCAGTGATTTAGTTAGATTTGGAATGGTCGAGGTCCTTTTGATGGACCTGGCACTTTATTTCATCGGGGGTTAATGAAGAGAATACGAGCGCCTCCCTGCAGTCGGAAGGTGCCAATTGAATACCAGTGCCTCCATGCAGTCGAAAGGCACCAACTGAATACGAGCGCCTCCCTACAGTCGGAAGGCACCAACCGAAGATGAGCACCTCCTTGCAACCGGAAGGTGCCAACCAAAGACAAGCACCTCCCCATAGTCGAAAGGCGCTAGCAAAAGGCAAGCGCCTCCCCACAACCAAAAGGCACCACTGATTCTTTGCCCGTTGACCAGATTTGAACGACGTGGATGGCAGCGGCTGGTGCAGTTCTAGCTCTACGTCATGCAGAGCTAAATTGGAGATTGCACCAACGTATCGAAACGTCTTACTGATGCCAAGAAAAGCATGAACCGAACAATGAACACACCGCCATTAGAATAGAATGCCAGATGTCAATTGCATTTACCAGACTATCTTGATTTAGTTTGGGACAGATCGACTATTGTAACTACTTCTGTAACAAAAGTTCTATGGGTGTGTTATATAAACACATGCAGATCGTTCTGAGAAATATATAGAAATAAAATAAAGATCCATTTAGACGTACAGAGATAAATTATAGTGTGTTGATGAATATATTAAAGTTCCAAAATTTCTAAGCACGTGTTCGATCGGGAAGAAGTTGCTGGAGCCTGGGCCCACTCCAAGCCAGTATTTCTTCCCCATTTCCTTTTTGTTTATTAATTTTAATTAGTTTATTGCTTTCATAAGAATGTTTTTTAGTTTATTAGTTCTAGCATTTGTAGTAGATTTATTTTTAGGAACGTGTACATGATTTATTTTCTGTAGGTTTAATTCTGTTCTTCTTACGTAAATCATTGAGGAGTGCGGGAATGATTGACAAACCATTTCAAGAACACCCCCCAAAATGTAGGATTAGCAGATTCACCTCTAGTGGTATTGTAGTAACCTAATTATGACTCTTCGAAAGTTTACGAAGCTCCCTAGGTTGATAATTAAATGCACGGGCATGTGACAAAAATAGGAAACCATTCACCTTATTTGGCCCACAATATTTTGGCACCGTTGTCGGGGAAGCGTCTTAATTAGATTACTTACAATACCTTGAAACCTTCCATATGACCTTGTATGAGTTCTTCAAGAAGAAGAGGACCTGATGGTCACTTTATAAGAACTAATCCATCAGGACCTGAGTCAGTCGAGCATTTTGGATTTGAGTTAGACTTGCCCGACCTACCAGCAGTCCATTGGAGTGAGGAACCGCACTTTGTGCAAAGTGCCACCTCATCCCATCAACAAGGGGATGAATGAATCATCATAAATCCCCTATTTAATAGGACTCCTCTAGAGGAAGCCCTGTTGTGGAAGGCTGTGGAGGATCAGACGATCTCGCCAGACAACCTTAGAGCATTGACTCAGAAAGTTTTAAACAACTGGAAGGCCATAAATGCTACATTAGAAACCACATTTCTCAAAAAAATGGTAGATAACGATGAAGTCTCATCTGGATTTAGTTTCCCAATAGAGGAGGGAGTAGGAGATACCAAAATGAAAAACATATCCCCTGCTCACCTTTTGTCCTTCAGAGGACACCCGACTGAGGACCACGACCTATTTTTATTCAAGTTTGATGTTTTGTGCAGGTCTGTGGATTACAAATCAAACATGAAAAAGTTGAAATTATTTCCTTCTACATTAGATGATGTAGCTTTGTGATGGTTCATCGATCTGGGAGACAAACACATCACCACCTAGGACCAGATGAAGAAGCTCTTTCTAGAGCAATATCAAGATTTTGGGAGAGAAAGAGACTCCAGGGAGGAGGTCCTAAGCATGACACAAAGAGAATATGAGTCTCTCAAGGAGTATTGGGAGAGATTCAGCTTTAATCTTCAATGGTCCCCTCACTCAAAGCTATTTGATAAGTCCCTCAAAAGCATCTTCTTGAGGGGACTTACCAATGAGTCACTGGAGGCTCTCAACATGATCTCTGGAGGTGATGTCTATCAGCATGCTATGGACGACATCCAGAAAATATGCCAAAACTACTCAAGAAGGCAAGACAAAATCACCGCTAGGACCATGAAGGTGACTTATTCAGTCACCAAAACAGAAATAGGCAACATGTTGGAGGATTTGAAGAGCGAAATGCTCTCATCTCTAGCACTGCAGATGGATACGCTGTTGTTAGAAAATAAGAAACAAGAAAATGATGCAGCATTAGCCTATTTCTGCCCAAAATGTAGAGGAAGGCATGCAAAGAATGCATGTCTAGAAAACAAGGTCAGAGTATGCACAGTTTGTAGGCTGAATCATAAAACTCGATTGTGCCCACACCTGCCCAGTAACCAGGAAGCGGCTGAGAGCACGGAGGCCTACTTCATAGGCAATAGGAAGAGTTGGCCATAGCCCCCCATGGGGAATATACCAACCGAAATGCCATCATATGGGGGAGGGCCATACATGCACCAAGGACCCCCTCAACCACCTAATATGGGGTGGTGGGGACCATCACCCTGGACTAACGCACCCCCAACAACATTTTTGAATTAGCAGCCATGGATGCCATATCCATATCCTGGGCAGCAGTGGAGAGGCCACAATGCATGGAATCAAACTCCACAGAGTGTAGCACCTGCTCACATCCAATAGAACTTACCAGCATTTCCAGCAGTGAGACCTACGCAGCTACCAGCACAACCGACAACAAACCCAAACAACAGAGTAAATCAGCCGACATACAACGTAGAAGGTGAGATGTATCATATGTACAATATTCATCTTAGATTAGGTAGGCAACTAGGAGTAGAGACACCTCCACTAGTAGAAGAGGAGGAAGAAATAGAGGAGACACCTCTGGTAGAAGAGGGAAAAGCACTTGAGAGAGCGGAGGCTCCATTTCCTAGCCGGCTGCAGGAACAAAGAAAAACAACACAACCAGAATTTGACATCTTGTCGAGCTTGAAGAATCTCACGGTGACAATCCCATTATTTCAAGCAATTCGAGATGTCCCCATTTACACCAAGGCAATTAGAGAAATGTGTCTAAGGAGACCGGGATGAAAAGCTACCCAGACTATCAACGTCGTGGGTAAACTGGCAGATCTAATGATGGGTGGAACACATCATCCGAAGTATGCAAATATAGGTAGCCTAGTGTTGACCGTAAAAATTGGAGGACATTCCTTATCCAACACATTGGTTGACCTCGGGGTAGCCATCAACATGATGCCTCAGGAGACCATGCAAAGGCTACAGCTCATGAACCTGAAGCCAACCATGACAGTGCTGCAGTTAGCCAATCGATCAACCGTGTCGTCGGAAGGGATTCTAGAAGATGTGATCGTAACAGTCAGTGCATGGGAATATCCAATCGATTTTTTAGTTTTGCAAACCAAAACTAGGCTGGATGGTTACCCGCTCATTTTGGGGAGGCCATGGCTGGCAACAACTGATGCTTACATCAGCTGCAGGGATGGGCTAATGACCATATCCAATGGGCAAAACATCAAAATGCTGACCATTTCACGACCAGCTCAGTCTATGGACTCGACAAAAGAACCCAGGATTATCGAGCATGGAACTATGGAGTTGTCCATAATCCATCCGATGATGACCTTGGAGGAGGTGGCAGAAGAGGATGAGGATGGTGCTATCGTGGAGTTTCTCCATGGAGAATCGTCCACCCCCACACCTAGATCACCGTTGATTGGCGCCCAAGATCAGCACATCCGACAAATACACGTTGGGCTAGGGAGGATATTAAACGTCAACAACAGGTTGACGCCCACATAGCTAGAAAAATTGGAAGAGCTTCTGGTAAAACACCGGCAAGCATTTGCATGGGACTACACGAGATATGCACGGCATCAGCCCAAAAATATGTACCCATCGGATTTATTTAGATGACCGGGCAACTCCTAGTCGGCAGACCACGAGAGAAGGATGAACCCAGCAATGAAAGACATTGTCAGAGAAGAACTACACAAAATTTTGGCTGCCGAATTCATATATCCAATTTTTGACAGTGAATGGGTATCACCATTAGTGGTGGTCCCCAAAAAGAATGGGAAATGGCGGATCTATGTGGACTACCGGGCGTTGAACAAGGTGACTAAGAAAGACCACTTCCCACTCCCGTTCATCGATCAGGTCTTGGACACACTCTCAAGAAGAAAATACTTCTCCTTTTTGGATGGTTTTAGTGGTTACAACCAGATCCAGATAGGGGAAGAAGATCAAGATAAAACAACGTTCACCTGTCCATGGGGAATGTTTGCCTATAAGGTATTGCCTTTTGGACTGTGCAACGCACCGGCCACCTTTCAAAGGGCGGTGCTTAGCATATTCTATGATATGATAGGAGACGGGGTGGAAGTATACATGGATGACTTCACCGCCTATGGAGAAACCTTCGAGGAGGCAATGAAAAATCTGGAAAGAGTGCTCGACAGGAGCAAGGAAAATCATTTGTCCCTAAGTAATGAAAAATGTTTTATGATGATGTAGGAAGGCATCGTGTTGGGACACCACCTCTCTACGGAAGGAATAAAAGTAGACAAGAGGAAGATCGAGGTCATCAGAGACCTACCTAGCCCCAGAACATAGAAGGAGGTAAGAAGTTTCCTTGGATCAACCGGGTACTACCGGCGATTTATCACCAAATTTAGTAAGATTGCCAAACCACTGCACACCCTACTTTCTAAGGACGTAGAGTTCAATTGGATGGGAGATTGCGAAGAAGCGTTCCAATTGTTGAAAGAAAAATTGATATCTGCACCGGTCTTGAGAGGACCGAATTGGGCCATACCATTCCATATTTACTATGATGCATCTAATGGTGCGATCGGAGCAGTCCTCGGGTAGAAAGACGATGAAGAATTTTATGCCATCTATTATGTCAGTAAAAACTTGGCGGGAGCAGAGCTCAACTATACAGTGACAGAAAAATAATTCCTCGTAGTTGTCCATGCAATAAACAAATTTTGCCACTATATAACGGGATACAAGGTCTTCATCCATACGGACCACGCGGCTATCAGGTATCTGATGAGCAAGCCAGCCATTGGTGGTAAAATTATCAGATGGCTGTTGCTATTGCAGGAATTTGACATCACTATAGTCGATAAACCGGGCAAGGACAACGTCATGGCGGATTTTCTATCTAGATTGATACCAGTAGATCATCAAGCAGTGGAAGATTAGTTTTCGGACGAACATCTATTCGCTATTAGTGAACAAAATACGTGGTATGCAGACATAGCCAATTACTTGGCCACCGAAAGGACCTCACCTACTCTCTCCTACCGAGAAAAGTAGGCGGTCATAGAGAAGAGCGCATCATTCCTTTGGATGGATGGTCTCCTATTTAAAATAGGATGGGACCAAATTATAAGAAGATGCATAGCAGAATAGGAGTTTTCAGAAGTGCTCAAGGCATGTCACGATGAGCCATGCGGAGGACACTTTGCAGGGAAACGAACTGCCTACAAAATCCTGCAGGTTGGGTATTTTTGGCCCACTCTGTTCAAGGACGTAGCAGCGTATACCAGCAAGTGTGACGAGTGCCAGAGGATGGGTAGACCAACCCACCGAGATGAAATGCCCCTGCAACCCCAGGTACACCTAGAACCTTTTGATAAATGGGGCATGGACTTCGTGGGACCATTTAATCCACCTTCGATGGGAAGGAGGTTTATTCTGGTCTGCATGGATTACGTCACCAAATGGGTGGAAGTGCAGGCATTAAGGGACTCAAAGGAAATAATGGTCGCCAATTTCTTATTTGCCCATATTTTCACATGATTTGGGGTTCCTCGGGAGATAACAACAGACCAAGGGCCCCAATTCACCTCCAAATTGATTGAGGAGTTGATGGAGCAGTATAGAGTTTGGCACAATAAAACCATGCCCTACCATCCGAAGGTGAACGGGCAAGTAGAAGTGACAAACAGAGAGATAGAAAACATCCTGACAAAAACCGTGCAGCAACACAAGAAATATTGGGCCACACGGTTGTCGGAGGTAGTTTTGGGCATACAACACCACGTGGAAATCCACCACGGGATGCACACCTTTCCAACTGGTCTATGGAAAAAATGCGATGATGCCCATCGAGTTTGAAATCAAAACTATGAGGACGGCTTCAGAATTAAATTTGAGCTTGGACGAAGCTCAAAAATAGAGGATTCGCCGACTAGATCAGCTGGACAAAATCCGACTAGATGCTTTACGAGAGGACAGAGATTATACGAAGCGAGAGAAAGAAGTGGCATGATAACCACATCAAGTTGAAGAAGTTCCAGGTAGGGGAATGGGTACTGTTGTATGATTCCTGATTCATGGAAAGGAAAGGCAAACTTATGCAGAGGTGGATGGGGCCGTATGAGGTGGCAGAGCTCATTAGGAATGGGGTGATGCATGTTAAGACAATTTACGGCAGCAACACCATGTTCACAGTCAATGGCCACCGACTATGCCCCTATAATACGTCTGAAATGTTACAGGTGGAATCCAGAGTAGGCATGGGGGAGACCCCATATTGCTAGATCTGGACCGAAATCTCACGGGTGAAATGGTGGGCATGAAAGTGCTCACCCAAAATTTTTTAGTTAATATAGTTTTTTTGTAATTTGTGTTTTTGCAGGGACGATGCCCACATGTAAGCTGTAGGCATCCTAATACAGGGCCTAATAGGCACAAAGCTCGTATAACTTCCTTTATTTTCCTTTCTTTTTTAGTTGCTTTTTGTAGGTGGAGGACCTGACAACATGAGGGATAGGTATCTAGGAAACCAGGCCTGATTCGGCTTAGCATTTCGACACCGGCTCGTAGGTAGAATCTGGGCAGCATGAAAAACTGGGAAGGCTTGATCACCCTTTTTCTAGTCAAATCGCCATCCAGAAGAAGGTGCCTTACTACATCCAGAAGGCACCAAGTCTAGAAGAAGGTGCCTTACTACATCCAGAAGAAGGCGCCAAGTCCAGAAGAAGGCGCCTTACTGCATCCAGAAGAAGGCACCAAGTCCAGAAGAAGGCACCTTACTGCATCCAGAAGAAGGCGCCAAGTCCAGAAGAAGGTGCCTTACTACACCCGAAAGGTGCCCATCCAGAAGAAGGCGCCTTACTGCATCTAGAAGAAGGTGCCAAGTCCACAAGAAGGTGCCTTACTACACCCGAAAGGTGCCCATCCAGAAGAAGGCGCCTTACTGCATCCAGAAGAAGGTGCCAAGTCCACAAGAAGGTGCCTTACTGCACCCGAAAGGCACCCATCCAGAAGAAGGCACCTTACTGCATCCGAAAGGTGCCAAATCGGAAGACAACGCCTTCCATCCATTCAGAAGTTCTATTAAATATATATATATATATATATATATATACATATGTAGGCGCCTTCCGTGGCAGGAAGGCACCAAGTCTTAAAAAAAAAAAGCCAACCGAATACGCCTTCCAACATCAAGAAGGCACATTCATCCAGCCGAATACGCCTTCCAACATCAAGAAGGCACATTCATCAAGACGAATGCCTTCCAACATCGGGAAGGCACGAACCAGAAGGAGGCACCTCCCACATTGGGAAGACGCATGCAGGCAAAAGTGCCTCCCACCAATCAGAGGCACCTCGTAGCATCGGAAGGCACATTCGTTCGAAGAAGAGCACCGACAACATCGAAAAGGCGCTACAAGGACACCATCCACATGGGAAAGGTACCAAAGAATGCCTCCCGCGTGCAACATTTACATCTACTAGACACCTCGAGCGAAACGAAGCATCGCACGAATGAGCGGCATCAAAGGACCATACCCCTCCCTCATGTCACAAGTCAGCAAATCAGTGGCTACCACGACGACTGGAATGACGAATCAGGTATGTGCATACTAAATCAAATCATTTATATAATTATTTATAAATACGCAGTACCAAAAAAGATACCGTCATCATAGAGATCGTATCCCCCCATAGCCGAAATTGCGTGCCAATGATAGGGCGTCTTCCATAACTGCTAGGGTTAGGCATATTTTCTATAAGAAGGCACCTTCCTAAAGAAGGAAGGACAAAAAAAATATATAGCAGCAGAAGGCGCCATGGGAGGAAGGTCCAAGAACCACGCGATCAAGAAGAATGAACCCAGTGATACTGATGGGATCGGAGGGGCAGTGAAGACCCAATTCGAAGCCGAGGGGTGGCTCAAATACTGCACCCTAGTCAGTCAGGGCCAGGACATGGAGGCAGCTAGAGAATTCGCCACCTCTTTGAGGGGCGATGTGGCCCAAGTACGAGGGGTGGAAATTCCAGTCACCCTTGAGTTCATCTCACAGGTGACTGGATTGCCTCTCACGGGGGAATGTACATACAAGGGCGGAGTGTTAAAACTATATGCTGAAATACTACTTCTAGGAGGAAATGTGTAGATAGACAGGGAGGGGTTACTCAAAAATAGTCTCCCCATGAATATGCGGAAGATGTTCGAGCAGATTGCTCGATTTTTCACATGCACAGGAAAGTATACCCATCTGCACATTAATCATGTGCACTTCATCAATCACCTAGTGCATGGGAGGAAATTAAACATACCTTTCTACCTGGCGAATGCTCTAAAAGATGAAGCAGCTTGGTACCAAAAGGGGGCACCATCCGCCTTAGCCCACCATGGGCTGATATCGGCATTGGTCCGCCATGCAGAAGCACAAGGACAGAACCGCGACGCAGAGGGAGATGGCGGCCAAATAGAGCAACACAATGCGGTTGCCGAATTAGGGCAAGACGAAGCATCCCCTACAGAGGAGATAACAAACATCGGGCAATTGGCATTGCCCTATTTTCTAGGAGGAGCAGAGTAGTCACTAGTGCCCGAAGACATAGAGGACAGAGGGCATTCCCTAGTGCCCGAGTATGAGGAGGAAGGAGCACCACTCGCTGGTGGTGAGGATGAACCAATCCCTAGGAGGAAACGTCTGCGGTGATTCCTCTCGATAGAGGAAGGACAAAGTGACCCGAAGATAGATGTTGCCGCCCAAACCCTCCGAGAATTAATGAACCAGAGCCCATGGAATGAAGGAACTTCTGGGAGTAATGACCAGATCGATGCGGCCTTGGAGGAGGCGCTCGAATGGAAAACCGATTGTTGGATGGCACAACAGATTCTAGAAGATTGCTAGAACCAGCATAAAATGGAATTGGAGGAAAGAGATAGGCAAATTGCTCAGCTCGAGCAGCTGGTCCGATAGTTGTAGGAGGAAAATCAAATGCTCTAGGATAGAGGAATAGCAAGACAAGAGGCATCCACTCAGACTGATTGGGTAGAAGAAGTGCCGATGAACTCTCCCACATCCTTTGAACGAGTATTCTCTTCGGGGGAGATTCGATCGGACGCCCGATAGAGCAGCCCGGAGGCAGGGGAGGATTCCTCTATTTTTAGGGGTGAAAAGAAAAGAAGTCCTACCATGCCCCCTATCATTGTCCTGAGTGACACAGAGTAGGACGAAGGTCTCTAGAAACAGATAAGACCAGAGGATAAGGAGGACCTCCCCAGGCATGAAGAAGGAGAAGAGCCTGAGGGGTCGACACCAGGTAGACAGGCGAATGAAGGATCACCCCCGGAGATAGCAGCACAACCGATCCTTCAGAGCAAGGAGAAGTCCCCGAAGGAGAAAGGAGAGACCCCTATCCAAGCCACCGTATTTTCTAGCAGAAGCCAAGGCAAAGAGGCCCAAGACGGCTCGACAGAAGGCAAAAGTGACCTTCGCCGACTCCGAAGAGGACGAATGGGACATGCAGCCATTCGCCAAAAGGCAAAAATATTTTGAGCAGCGGCGCAACGAAATGAAAGCAGCCAAGGAGGCCAGGAAGGCATCCTCGAGGGTAAAAGGAGATTCTGGCATCTGCGTCAATCCGATAGAAGACAACCAGTTTTGGGACATCTATGGTTCATCCCGAGGGTGGCCTTCCATGATGAGGAAGTACTTGGAATGGTGGGGAGTATATGGCCCACAATTGGAGGCCGTTGCGATTGCAAAGGAGAATGCAAGGCTTACCCCTAAAGCGGCCGGATTATACAAGGCCCAAGTAGTGCCTTCCAGAGGGGATAACTCGGATATCCCTTTGGAAATGGTTAGACCTCCAGACGTTGACCTCTGGCAAGCTATCGAAGCTGCATTTCAATCGGCAGGAACAACGCTGGCTAGACCACCACTAGTAGTGGCCAGAATAAGAAGAGGACAATTGACAGCCGTAGTTTCCCATAGGCAAAGGTGAACCACACCTTCAAATGCCGGCATGAAAAGACAGACTCAGGCCATAGGGGTAGCAGAATCCTCCAAGAGATGGCGACGATGAAAAATTAGAGGGCTACCTGTAGCTTGGATGCCACGAGGGCGTGGCATATGTTAGGCATGGGGGGATGATGAGCACCAGAAATGCTCATATTTTGTACATATTTCTTTGATCAATATGCGGTTGTATAATAAGGATTGCGTACTTTTATGAATGATTATATAGATATTTGATATAATTATGCGTGTTATCTAATTTGTGTGTTTTTAGTATGTTTTGTGGAATTGCAGTTGATTTAGTTAGATTTGGAACGGTCGAGGTCCTTTTGATGGACCTGGCACTTTATTTCATCGGGGGTTAATGAAGAGAATACGAGCGCCTCCCTACAGTCGGAAGGCGCCAACTGAATACCAATGCCTCCCTATATTCGGAAGGCACCAACTGAATACGAGTGCCTCCCTACAGTCAGAAGGCACCAACTGAAGACGAGCGCCTCCCTGCAATCGGAAGGCACCAACCAAAGACAAGCGCCTCCCCACAGTCGAAAGGCACTAGCAAAAGGCAAGCGCCTCCCCACAACTAGAAGGTGCCACTGATTCTTTGCCCGTTGACCAGATTTGAATGACGTGGACGGCAGTGGCTGGTGCAGTTCCAGCTCTGCATCATGCAGAGCTAAATTGGAGATTGCACCAACGTATCAAACATCTTACTGATGCCAGGCAAAGCACAAATCGAACAACGAACACGTTGCCATTAGAACAGAATGCCAGATGTCGATTGCATTTACCAGACTGTCTTGATTTAGTCTGGGACAGATCGACTATTGTAACTAATTCTATAACAGAAGTTCTGTGGGTGTGTTATATAAACACACGTAGATCGTTCTGAGAAATATATAGAAATAAAATAAAGATCCATTTAGACGTACAGAGATAAATTGTAGTGTGTTGACGAATATATTAAAGTTCTTGAAGTTCTAAGCATGTGTTCGATCGGGAAGAAGCTGCTGGAGCCTAGGCCCACTCCAAGCCAATATTTCTTCCCCATTTCCTTTTCGTTTATTAATTTTAATTAGTTTATTGCTTTCATAAGAACGTTTGTTAGTTTATTAGTTCCAGCATTTGCAGTAGATTTATTTTCAGGAACGCGTACATGATTTATTTTCTGTAGGTTTAATTATGTTCTTCTTACGTAAATCATTGAGGAGTGCGGGAATGATTGAAAAACCATTTCAAGAACACCCCCCAAAATGTAGGATTAGCAGATTCACCTCCAGTGGTATTGTAGTAACCTAATTCCGACTCTTCACAAGTTTACGAAGCTCCCTGGGTTGATAATTAAATGCATGGGCATGTGACAAAAATAGGAAACCATTCACCTTGTTTGGCCCGCAACACTCATGGAGACTAGGCATTGCTTCTGTAAGGTTTTGGCATGTAACCATTCAAGATCAGTTGCCCTATAATAGATTTGGTTAAGCTTGAGAAGCCTGATTTTGTTATAGGTGAGGCCATCCTAGGGTGGAGTGCCTAGGCTTGGCAACCATCATGGGGTCTAGTGACCACCAAGAAGTCGCTAGGGGGGACAACGACCTAGGCTAAAAAGTATGGTTTACCCCTTTTTGAGTCGTTAGAACCATTGTTAGGTCTTGGGAAGGCCCAAGATGAGTCATATGGCTTGAAAATGTGTCCATATAGATAGACTACTCAAAATGACATATTTTAGGTGTCTAAAATTTTATTTAAATTTTTTCCTCACCATGTAATTCACAAATGTATGCAAGATGAAGATATCTTTGATATTTTATGTGCAACACACTATGAACCATGTGGAGGACACAATGTAGCCAAGATAACCATCTACAAAATCCTACAAATAGATTACTATTGGCCAATAATGCATTGTGATGCCAAATTCTATCTCTTGATGTGATCCTTGCCAAAGGATGAGAAGACCAACACCTTTAGTAGAGATACCTCTTCATCCTCAAGTGGTCTTGGAATATTTTGAGAGGTGGAGACTAGATTTTGTTGATCCAATTACTCCTTTAAGTCAATTCAATGAATACATACCTCATTTTGGAGCACCATGGGAGATTGTATAAGATCAGGGATCACAATTTATGTATGATGTAGTAGTTTCATTTATGTATAAATATCAAGTGACCCAAAGAAAATCTTCACCATACCATTCTTAGTCTAATGGTCAGGTGGAGGTTACCAATAGGGAGCTTGAGAATATTTTGACAAAGATAGTTGCTTCATACAATGTATATTGGGCAATTTAATTAAGTAAGTCATTCAACAAGTAGAATTGTAGTTCATTTGTAACTTGCAGTCTTCTATAGTGCTTGAATGTTTCCTTCAACAAGCATAAGAAAAACAAATGAAAAAAAGAAGAGAAAAAAATAAAGTTCTATGGTGAAAACCTTAACCGATGCCATAGGACCAAGGAGGAAGATTAATACCCATTTTTTTGGCTCTTCACACTTGCAAAAATAACATCCATTTGTGAAAACCAACGTGTTGGTGCAAATGGATAGTTAATTTTTTAAAACCAGCTTGTTAGCGGGAATCATATACAAAAAAAAAAGGAAGAAAAAAACAAAAAAGTAAAAACCCCCACCAATTCAAACATTCTTCATGATGATAGGTCTTAGAAATATGCATTTTAACATGGATATCTTCAAGCATGTTGACCTCCACCTCCAATTATGATCACCACTTCAATGAATAGCATATTAGTCTAGGTACTTTTTCATCTCTTTAGATATACATATTTTGTTTTTACAAACTCTATTAATATTATCCATTTTCTTCTTCCACTTTTTCTATCTTGTTTAGTTTTATTTTCCACAAGGATGTTGAAAATTCTATATTTTGGGGGAGGATATCATTCATGTAGCCCTTTTTTCTTGTATGTTCAAACTCTATGTGTTGCCTGTTATTACTCCATGTTGTAAATTAAAGTCCTCTATCGTTTTTATGTTAAAAAAACATGTACCTTACCTATTGAATTTACATAAGAAAAATGGTGGGTGCTATAAAGCATATTAATTTATAATAAAAGGAAGGGGAACAAGAGGAAGAAAATATGTAAAAAAAAACAATAAAAAAACATAGCACTCCTAGTAAAAAAACATAGCAATCTTAGTGAAAGAAAAAATAAAAGCAACAAAAATATTACAAAAAATACCCACACAAAAAAATATTATTGTAAAATAAGATAATACTCCCTCACCTATTATTAAAAATACAATAGGTAGTAAGAAGGATAAGGGTAATAATGAAATAGTGCAAAGAAAACTCCAACAAAGAAGCAAAAAAATCTTAGACAACGAAAGAAAATTCCTATAGTTATAGAGATAGAGAAAAAGGAATAAATATTATGCCCCAGGGAATTAAAGGCACTAAAATAAAAATGGCTTATAAATTTAGGTACAGGTGAAGGCACTACCAAAACTAATATAGCAAAGCAAGTCCTACTCCAACATCTCCTCCAGCCAAGTCAACACTAAAAATTGCTACAAATATTGTTGATAGCATGAAAAAAATTGCATGAGGATATGTAATTGATTTAGTTGGAGGGAATTATGGGTTAGGTAAATAGGTTGGGGATTCACATTTATTAGCCTTTCATATCCAAACTATTATTTTTGAAGGATTTTATGGACAATTTTACTAGTTTTTGTTAAATGAAGTGTTTAAACTTAAATGATTAATGGTGTGGATGTAGAAGATAAATGTGATGATTATTTCTATAATTTGATATATTTATATGTAATTTATTTTATTTTAGTGTTTTTGTATACACAAGTCATTTTCATTACTACAAAAGGTACTATGAAATGATTACTAGTTATAGACCTATTTTAGAAAAACAAAAGATTCTTATAAATCTGGGTATGCATGAAACTAGCCTAGAAGCATAGGATGGATTTCCTAGAAAATAGGAGTTAAAATATCCTTAATTTTAGGGAACCACTCCTAGAAATAAGGGAGCTATATAAATGGAAAGACACAACAATGATATTTGGACATAACCTGTTAGTAGTAGCAGTTACAGCAAGGCATAATCTATTTGATAGCAATAAGACAACTTAATTAGTTAGGAAGTAGTTGATATAGCTCATACCTTTTTTGGTTAGTAACAACCAATAAAGGATTTTTTTTCTCCCTTATTAGAATGGTAACAAACCTAATTTTATTTGTGAAATAGACTGAATAGAAACTTTATTTTTGCAGCTAATTTCTTAGTTTTCAAAATTAGTTAAGTTTGTTCTACAATAAGGAGCCTTGTAATTTATAAATACTACAGAAATAATTATATTAAAGGTTAGAGATAAGGTGAAGAAATTTTTTATAAGTATCACATTCTAGTTTTTTTATGGACTATCATGACTGTGCATTTCTAGCCATGACATAATTTAACTTTCTAAAGGAATAAGAATTATTTTTGGTTTATTTGATGTCTACAACTTTTTATGATGGTGTATGATTAATGTAAGTGATTTAAATTAAATTTATATACTGTGAAGGAAGATATTTTATGTTGTTGTAGGTTTAGCAAGGGCCCACTAAACCTGGAAAATCCATAAACTCTCTCTCCTATTAGATTTAGGAGTAATGTAGATAGTTGATAATTTGGTTTATTTTGAGTGGATTCATTTTAGTTGATAAGTAGGAGCTGATTTTTTTTTATTTAAACATTAATTAGGAGTAATCTGGTTGTAATAAACTTAGATAACTATTAAATTAGTCATAGGCATGTGTAGTGTAGGATTTTCCTTCTACACATGCTTTCATTTTCTAGTTTATTTCAAGTTTTTCCTTGCTTTCCTAGGAAGGAATCACATTGTGTATGCCAGAAAAGATATTGGATTATAATGAGCAATGCACCTTTTAAATCAAAATTGGTTGATAATTTAACTGGTTAGCACAAACTCATTAGGAACTATTTCATAAAGAGAAAAGAGAGAAATGTACCTTCTCCTTCCACTTTCGATACCAGTTTACGGACTGCTACTTTAGATAGCTCAATTTGTGCATTATACCTTTGTATAAACTACTCTAACTATAGTATTTGTGTTTATCTTATTTCCTCCTCTTTTGTTCTTGGATGTTATTTTCTCTTCTACTTCTCATCGAGCCCTTTTTACATAGCTAAATGTTTGGCCTTTTTTGCACATATTGAATCAACTATTCTCTTTATGGATGTCACCTTCTATGCTTCTTCTAGTTTAGTATCTTGTTCTTCCAATTCTCCCTCACTAGATTCTTACACAACATCCATCACCAAAATGTATTTAGACATATTAGCTCTTTTGGTTTATGTTCTTCGTCTTCTTTGTAGATATGCTTATTCTATACTAGCATCATCTTCTGAGTCTACATGGTCTATCGGGGGATTTGCCTATGTGTGGTCTGCATGAGGGATTTCTTCTTCTTCTTGGCATGTCTCTTCTTTCTCATCCCTTAGCATCATCAGGCCTAGATATATTTAATTTTTATGCTTATTCATACATGTTTTATATTTAGCCTTCAATTCATCCTTGAATGACTTATTAGAGGTGTTGGGAAAGGTATTTTCTTTAATACCATGTTCATAGCATAATATCCACCATTATTTGATCATTTTGTTGTCCCAATATAGGTCCTTTTTAATTTTACCTATGAGGTATTCATGTATCCATTACTCTTTATTTCTTTCCAGGTCATAGATTCATCCATACTCATAGCATGTCCTCCATGGAGGCCTTTCTTGCATCTAAATAATATCCATCTCAATGGCACTACCTTCATCATTTTTTATAAATATATCAATCTTTGGTCATGGTAGATGGTCAAATGCATGGGGCTTATTATTCAACTAGGGCAATTTTACTTTGAATTTCTCTCTAGATCATAGTGCCACATGTGAGGCACCATTGGTAATTGAAGGGTGTTAAAATTATCATCAAGCAATTTTTCTTGTCCCCTTGTTATCATTGCAATATCTTCAAAACTATAAGGGTAGTGATAGGTACAAGAATTTTTAGCCCAAGATCCAAAATGCTAATCTATTTCATCTATATATCTATAAAGATCCATTCCAAATACCTATTCTGTGATGTAGTATGGCAACATATAGGGTGTTTCGAGGAAATCATACCACTATATTATTGTGTCATCCATCAAGAAATATCAATCCCCTATTTCTCTTTTTTATTAAAAACTAAATAAAAATATGTTTCTCTAAGAATTGAGGTGCAATCCATCATTGAGTGAAGCTATTTGTTTTCTACTTTAGTCAAGTTGATATTAAGCAATTCTAAGGGCATGTGGAAAAGAAATATCTACGCTAGGAATGAAGGATAATTTTTTTTTTTGCTTTCTTTTAGTTGGTTATGAATTTGAGAACCTAGGAAATATGCCTAGTCAAAGAATATAGGGTTAGAAGTAGTAGTCCCTTCATAGTTGTGCACATTGGTGACCACATATACAAGGGATAATTTATAATTATACACAAATTCATCATAATATAACCCAAGAATTATAAACAAAATTAATAATATTACCTAAAGAAAATCCTTAAAGTTTATCGACTTAATAAGGTCCTTTAAAAAGTCACTGGGAATTTTTCCTATATGCATTTTTAACCAAGTCATGAAAGTAGGATTTTATACATAGCTTCTTTGCTCAAATATGCTAATAGGATTAAGTTTTTTACCTAGTTGCTCTCCCATTACAAATGTATTTTTTATGACATCCTTGGTGATGGCAAATAGCTTTTGCTTTTGTGTATTGTATATTGTTATTGTTTTAGGTTTATAGTATTTCACTAATACCTTGACAATCTTAGGATAGGGATGCAAAAATTTGGGTATGTTTCAGGACAATAACAAGTCCATGGAGAAGTTTCAATTATTTTAGTTGATATCTTTCCCTTTATTTTTTATCCATATCAAAAACTTTTCCATTTTCATTTAATTGTA
Organism: Wollemia nobilis; assembly: GCA_028583015.1. Lineage (NCBI taxonomy): Eukaryota > Viridiplantae > Streptophyta > Pinopsida > Araucariales > Araucariaceae > Wollemia > Wollemia nobilis. Next base: position 332,429 of record JAQPPZ010002660.1, read on the forward strand.
AGTTTTAGATCATGTATGTTAGCCAAGCTATATTTTAGCTCCTTTGTGTTCTTCTATAGCTTTGATCATCTCTTTCCTCGAGTTATTTTTGCATCAACTTATTTTTTAGCACCAACAACTATATAAATATTTTTTTTCAAAGTTCTTCAACAAATATCACAGAGTACAACAATGATTCGATATAATTTCCCATATTAAGAAAATGTACAAATGCATATTGTTCCATATTGGGCCTATTTTATATCAAGAAATACCCACAACGAATGTCCATTGCTAATTAAATTCCAAGGATTACATGTGCTCAGCTTCTATGGAAAAATATTATCTTGGAACTATAAGTTCATGTAAGATTTCATGGCACATGTCCTTTTTCAAGACTTCTAGCCTTTTGGACCAATGAGATTTCTAAGAATTCAAAACTTGGTGGCTACTAGGTACAATTCTTAGCCAATCAAAATGCTTGTATTTACAAAGCACTTCTACCACTACACTACATGATTATTTACATGTGTCATTATTTACATATGTACACATAAGTGACACTCTCTTATGCATAATGTTTTAGGTATTGGTCATTCACCAAAATTGGTAAAATATGACCATCCATATCTTGAAGTTCATATGCATTTAACTCTTTTCTTCCCGAGATCATATATGGTCCAGACCATAGTGATTCTAGCTTTTCATGCTTTCCAAAATTTTCATGATCTAAAACCAATTAAAGCACTAAATATCTATCCTTGAAGGATTTCAATGATGATAGGTCCTTTCCATTTTTTCTTCCAATAGAAACAATTCTAAAAATCATATTTCAACTAGCTTGACAACCTCCAATTTTGATTGGTTAATATAATTCAAATCAAACAATTCAAGATTAAATGGCAATACAACATCTTTCCCATAAACCATAGCATATGGTGTTGTCTTTAAAAAAATTTCACTATGATTCTATCTTCCCATAATGTTTGGTTGAACATTAAATGCTCTCTTTTGATTTTCACAAATGTTTTATCTAATTATCCTCATTAATTTTTCGTTGGTGGATTATGCTAGTTCATTGCCTTAAGGATAATAGTTTGAGGAATCCTTCCAATAGATGTGATATTTCCTTAAAAAATCCATTGTATTGGCCCCCAAAAATTCTCCAACATTATAAAACATTATTATAGCAAGGATCCCAAACCTGGTGATCAATATTTCTAAAAATCATGTAACTGCCTCTTGATTTTTTTTTTGTAGATAAGATACTATAGCATTAATACCGGGTTTTACAGGTTGATCCAAAACCTTTTACAAAAATCAGCCCAGGGTTGTTGATGAACATGTCCTTACTAAGGATCCTATATATGTAAAATTTACATGCCGCCAAAGCCATTACATATGGTAAGGCACATAGCCTATTATCAAAAAGAAACTTCCCATAAAACATTTTGGGTATACCCCTAGAAAACAAACCTGTATCATAATTACAAAAAAAGAAGCAGACACAAATCCCTTCCTTGAAACAGTGGAGAAACAAAAAGCTACAGATACACATAGCAGAGTACTAAAAAAACTTCCACAAGATTTGTATTGACAGTTACTCTTAAGAATTCTTTGGTAATTGCTTTCTTTCGTATATGACATGCTTTGGGACCACATACCATCTTGGCTAATAAACCTTGGAGAAGTGAACCTATTGGCTAGATTTATGGTGGTGGCTATCTGGTGGTCCACGTGGCTCTGGTTTGAAGTCTTATATTATCATTTCTTTCCTACCCTGTGATTATCAACCAACCTCAAATTACTAAGACGACTAGGAGCCATGTTATCTAACATGTGACTATCCCCATTAGTCTTTGTGGTATTTCCAAGCAGCATCCACCAAGACTGATAGCTTGAATAATTTTTATTGTGAGTCCATTTCAAAAAAAATATGGGAATACTCATAGCCTTCAAAATTACAGTGCCTTACCTGTTGGTAAATTTGACTATCATTCTTGGCATTCTTGTTGAATAAGCTCCTCTACTTTGCTCGGGACACCATGTTCCCATTTGAAAATTCTGTCACCATCAACACCCAAATTGGCCAATTTATCAGCAACTTTGTTAGCTTCTCGAAAGACATGTTGGGCTTTTCTATCATGTCTTCCCTGGAAAAGGATCCTAGCCTCTTCAAAAATTGTTTTAATCCTCCAAGGAGATGTTTTCCAATTATTGAGGAGATTTATAACATGCATAGAGTCTCCTTCTATGATCAAATTGCATTCTAATTCTTGAGTCATTTGAAGGCCTCTCCATATAGCTCTAGCTTCAACTTCGTTGTTCGTCCTTGTTCCCAAATATTCAGAAAATGCAAGCATCATATTCCCATTATGATCTCGCACAATGTCACCAGTGCCTTCTCTACTAGGATTTTCCTTAGCTGCTCCATAAAAATTAAGCTTAAACCAACCTGTAGGAGGTGGGGGCCACTTAACATTGAATCTAGGGTTGACTACCCTGGGCATAGACTCATCTAACAAGGTTAATATTAAATATTGAACAATCGTGGTCTCCTACACATGAGGTTTACGGCTATCAAAAGGGATAAGGTTCACATTCTCATTGGCAAAGGATAGGATCCTGACAATGATAGTTTGATGATCATGGATAGACTCATTAAAGACTCTATGGTTCCTTTCTAACCACACCTGCCAAAGATAGTGATTGAGACAAATTTTCCACATGTATCTAAGTCTTTGGCTTGAAAAGGGGCAAGGCCACTCAAAAAACAAATCAAGTACAATGGTTGGTTTAACCCAAGAAATATTGAAGGCCTAAAAAACCCCACTTAGGACAGTCAAGGAAAAAGGACACTCATGGAAAATGTGATAAATGGTCTCCCAATTAGCCCTGCACAAATAACAATGATTAGTGATATAAATACATTTACACATCATATTATCAATGGTTAGAATTATTCCTTTGATAACCAGCCATGAAAAGACTACAATTTTTGGAATTAATTTTTTTATCCAAACTAAGTCCTTTTGGAAGATAAAATCCTCGTCATCAAGTAGAATATTGTAAGCTGATTTAACAGTGAACTGCATGTTTTTCGTAGGAGCCTAGGTCACTTGATATTTCTTGGGTCTCATGGGGATAAACTATTACCTGAGAATGTTACAAATATCATTTGATTCTGCTCGAAATCGGTGAATCCTTATTTATTTCCACTTCATTCTTCCTCTGTCCTCAACCATATAATCGGAGACTTTTCTGTCAATGAGTTCTTCTATGATATCTCTAATTCGGGCTAAGTTAGGATATTGCGTCAATGGTTCATCCTTAGCCCACCTGTCATTCTAGTAATTTATCCTCTCACCATTTCATAACAACATGTCGAGTTACCTCTACTTCAGACCATCTAGTGAAATATTCAGTGGTTATCAATATGAAAGTGTGTCCAATAGAATAATTTGGGTTGGTCATTCCAATAAATTTTAACCCCCATTGTTGAAAGGGTTATTCTGCAATAATAGTTTGTAGGGGTATAGTTGGGTGCTTACTTCTATCAACGAATATTTGACATTTATCACATGCATTAGCAATCTTGAAAGCATAAAAAAATAGGGTAGGCCAGTAATATATCTCTACAAATTTTGGTAGTCATCATTTTTACAAAATAGTGTCATGAGAAGCTAGCATGAAAATATTTTAGTATATCATCTATTTTTTTTAGCTACATGCATATTAGCAACACACAATTGAAATATTTTTAGTACAAGGTACCATTTATTAGTTTGTAGTTCAGTGCTTGCAACCGATACCTATGCCTTTAAGAGACCATAAATCCATCTAAACACATGCCAATCTCAATAAAATAGATCAAATAATTTACCCAAGTATTTTGCTCCATCAAGGCCTCTTCTAGTTGATGTTGCTCTTCTTGTTCAATGAAGAAATTAGAGTCTGAGGCTATAGAGTTTTCCAACTCTTCACATAGTACTCTTCCTTTGACTAACTTAGTCAACTTAATCTCTATGTCATACTCATGTATCTTTGTGATCTAGTTGGATTATTTTTTGCCAAGTTCTCCTTGCACTACAAAGTTATGGACATTAGGGTGTACTACATACACCAACATTCTTCTCTAAGAGATGTAATGTCTTATATTTTTTAGTGACTTTATCAGAGAAAGCACTTGTTTTTCTATAAAATTGTATTGTTCTACATGGTCATTCATAGTTTAGCTTAGGAAATATATAGGTTGCTTGTTATGATCTTTATATTTTTTAGTGAGGACAACTGCATAATTTTCTATAACTCCAAATACATAGAAAATAAAATCTCTCTTATATTTTGGGTTAGCCAATACTGAGGCTTTGGTAATAGCTTCCTTTATGCTTGTTAAGGCTTCTCTTCTAGCTTCTATTCTATTGAGTGATACATCAGCCCAATTGCCAACATACACCAATGGTTAGAACAACAATTGTTCTCTCTTGAAAGGGAACATTGATCCCCCAAGGTTCGGGTGATAGGGTATGTTATTGTCAAATTTTAAATCAAAGTAATAAAAAGAGAAGGTAGATGGATAACTCAGAGGTACATATAACTATTAACAAGGGTGAGTTTCAATTCATTATTTAAGCTTGAAATACTAGAAATATAACATTCAATCTCAAAGTATTGTGTTAAAGAATTAAAAAAAGCAAGATTCTAGGCTTGTTGCCTTAAAATTATCAATATATCATGTACATTGCATCATTATTATAAAAATTATAGCCTGTAACAATGTATATTCTAAAACTTATAAAATATATCACATGAAAATGAGTTTTGGAGATGGAATTCAACTAATCTACTTCTACTCTAAGCATATTTCAAAGAAAATTAAAAAAAAAGGGTTAAAGAGAGAAATAAAACAAGCCATTGAATCTTAGAGCCTTAAACTAAATCTATTGAAGTAGTAGTTCTGAATCAACTAGCTTTAGCTCAATCAACATTCACATAATTTGAGACTAATATTGTGTTATATTCAAATGGAAAGAGAAAAAAAATACTAGAATAGACTCAAATGCAACCACCATCAGCATGCATAGATTACACCAAGAATTCTAGTATCTTGTATTGATAAAATATGTTCAATCATTACATTCTTAGACTTGCTAGCATCATGTGATTACAAGAGTAATTCTCCAAGTACAATAATAGGGGTATAAATATTCATCATCTACAAAGAAAATAAATTTCTAAAAGTTAATTACTAAGAGTGGAATATGACATTTTGGAATGGGGTCTGAATGGCTCTTTATAGCCTTATAATTTTAAAATTTTAGTGCTTTACAATGGTGTTATAGTTATACTTTTAGGTTTACAGTTGCATTTTAGTTATATTCAACTAAGTGGATAGATGATATGGTAGTCTAAAAGTTTTCTTTATTTTCATCTTCAATTTCATCCATGGATTCATAACCGCTTTGGTGGCTTCCCTATGAAGCTATGTATGTTAAATTGTCATGCACCAGGTGGTTAGGATTATGTCTAGATTCACTGAATATTTTTCCTACTTCTATTTTGCCTTTGGCTCTCACTTTTTGGTCCATTGATTTCTCAGGTTCACCCAGGCTATAGATTTATCATCTCTAAATTTGATTCATTGATTTTACCTTCCAATAAAATTATATCTTAGTGCTTCTCAAATTTGATTATGGATCATTGATCTCTTGAATTTGTTATCAAACTCTAGATCTCTTTATCCAATAGGATGTCATTTTAGTGCTTTCCTAGTTTGACCTAATATCTCTCGGTTATGCGTTTGAGTCATTGATTTCTTGGCTTTGCTTCTAGATCATCCATATTTTAGCCAATAAAATTACTTAGTGCTTTTTGAATTTAACCTAATGTATCCCAACTCCATTTTCATTGATTTCTCAATCATGGGCTTATAACAATCCAATTTATTTTATGAATAAAACAAAATATATTGTCCTTGGTGGTAGATGTTAATTTTTGTCTTGTTATTTGTGCCTCCTAATAATTTATTTCTCGGTTGTGCATCCTAGCCATTGGATCTAGTGAAATTACTCAAGGCATGTCAAATGGGGTGCATGGATAAAATAACCTATTATTTATTCCCTTAAAAAAACTTTAGGTTGTAATTTAATTAATGAAGAAGTTATATTTTGAGCTTTTTAATATTACTGGTTGTAGGTCCTAGCCATAGATTTCCTAGCTACAAGTCCTAGCCATAAGATCTTCTATGAAAAGGACAAGGAATATTGATTTTAAGACTAAGTTTAGGGTATTAGATTTTTAAGTTATTTTTTGAGCTCTTTGATCTTACCAACTATGGGTCCTAGCCATAGATTTCCTAGTTGCGGGTCCTAGTCATTAGATTTATAGGGTGCATAAGACAAAATAGCTTGTCATTTATTTCATGAAAAATTTAGGAAACAATTTTAATTAATTAAGACTAAGATCAAGGCATAATATTTTTGAGTTATTTTTTGAGCTCTTTGGTCTTATCGGCTATAGGTCTTAGCCATAGATTTCTTGGCTACTGGTCATAGCCATTAGATCTTCTACAAAAAAAGGACAAGGGATATTGATTTTAAGACTAAGGTCATGACATTATATTTATGAGTTATTTTTCAAGCTCTTTAGTCTTACTACCTGTGGGTCCTTATCATAGATTTAGGGCACACAAGACAAAATAGCCTATCATTTATTTTATGAAAAGCATTTAGGTGACAATTTTAATTAAAATTTAGGGTGCATAAGACAAAATACATTGTCCTCGATGACAAATATTAATCTTTGGCTTACCGGTTGTCCTTCCTAGCCTTTAATCTCTCGGCCATACCTATTGACCACTATATTCATTAAAATAAGACAAAAAATTGCATGAAGCTTTAGGGGAGTCTTTTTCAAATGTATTATTTCTTAGGACTTAGGTGGAAATTTAAAAATATAGAATGGACCTTTAGATTAGACTTTCAAATTATTTACGTACATGGGTTAATTTGATTTAATTCTTTTTTTGTCTTAGGCTCTTAAAACCTTAGTGCCAAAAGGGAAAATTAAGTGAATAAACTCAGAAGCTCAGGGTTATTCAAGGACTTTACCTTAGTTGAGAGATATAAAAATGGTGTATATGGATTTATGAGACCTTGGAGTTGATTTTGTGATGTCATTATTGAAGGTTTAAAGCAAATTTTGAGTTTAAATTTTGTATTGGATTTCCAGCACCAACGAGATTTAAATTGGGTAATTATGTTAGCGATAAGGTAGGCAAATAACTTGGGCATGTTTATATTCATTGTAAAAATAGTTTCAATCCTGATTTAATTGAGAATAAATCTTTATTGCAGCTATGAAATTAATGTGTGATTAAGAGCTCAAAAAAGTCTTGTAGTACAAAATATGGTAAAATTTCAAATATTTTAGAATTTCAAGAAATGTTACACATCTCTAAATAGACTAAATGGGTATCCAAAATATTTAAAATAACTAAAAAATTCACTATGAATAAAAATATATGGCCTTTTGAAATTCTTGGACTACTATGAGGAAAACATGCATGTTGAATGGTATTCTTATCTAATTTCTTGAAGTATAAATGTTGTGTATATAATCTTAGTACCATTGTGTATGTAATATTAGTATCATTGAAGGATAAAGAACCCAAATTGAAATAAGTAAAATTTTAACTAATGAAATGCAAATCATTTGGTAATATTCTAAAAAATGGGGTTAAACAAACTTTGTTTAAATTAATGCTCCATTTTACTTCAGCTTAGTGTGTGCTTTGTGCATTCATTTCTATTCTTAGATTCATTAGAATTTCATCACTTAGTTTGAATTTAGGCTATTAAAGGTATCACTCATAAAAATGATTTACCTTTTGCATTGCTCCACTATCGGTCAAGCATCTATAACTTCTGTGGATGACCTTGATCCCTTATAGGTATTGTTGTACTTCCAAATAGGCATCTATAGCCCTAGTAGAGGTTATCCAAACCACCCAAGCACTTTAGTTTATTGCATTATTAATATTTTCCTTATTGATTAAGAAGTATTTTGATCAATTGCAAATATTGAGTGTGCTTTTGGGTTAGGTATGTATAAGGCTAAAAGAGGAGTGTGCAAATTTTCACCTAATCATCAAACCAATATGATTTCATCCTTATGATCTAATGGTTACATTAATGTTGTTAATTAATGTGAATCTTCAACATTATGTTACACTATTTTCAATTTTATCTATTTTAGCCCCATAATCAAAGAATAAATTCAAATAATTAATCCTCAACTTCACCAAAATTTAAACAAGTAATTTATCCTCAATTAATTAATACATTTCCCTTTAGATAGACCAAGATTCAATTTAAATTTCATGAGTATAGCATAATTTAAGGAGAAAAATGTAGATGGGAACTAAAACCATAAAATTAAAAGAAAACTCGCAACAATGAAATCTACCTAATCAAGAAAAAATAAAAAAATCAAATAATATGAAGTCAAACTGGAAGCATGACAGTAGAATACAACTACAAATCTAAAAAAAAATGAAGAAAGAAAATAAAACTAGAGAAGCAAGAACAAACTATAGTACATGACCTTTTTTTAATTACTTCAAGGATGAAAGTAATGTTTTAGGAACTACCCATTAAATGGTAAAGAGATATCTTCTCCACTAAGATTCTTCAGTCTAAAGGTATTTTATTCGAGTATCTCTAAAATTTGGTAGGGACCTAACCAGAGGCTGTCAAACTTATCATGGTATCCTTTCTTTTCATGTTCTTTATCCCACAATAATACTAAATCAACAATTTTTAAGACTTTTATTTTGGCTCTCTTATCAAACTATTTTTTTATTATCCCTTGGTGTTTACTAAAGTGTTGTAGGGAACCCTCTCTCTTTTCATCTAAATTCATCAATTTTTTTAGCCTTGTTTCTATTTTATCATCAACTTACAAGTAATACTTTTATGAATTTTAATGCCAATAATTTCAAATTGGTGGGAAAGAGAGGGTCTTGACCATATACTAGATGATAGGGTGATGTACCTATTGAATATTTTATTCTTTTCTTATCTACCCATAAGGCATACTTAAGTTTTTTATGTCAATCTCTAGGATTTATTTATAAAAGTTTCTTGATTATTATCAATAAGATTTTAATTTGTAGACTCAACTAAACCATTCCCTTATTGATAATATTTAGAAGAGAATTATAAGGTCACCTTGTTATCGTAGACCCATCCTGCAAATTAGAGTGAGGTAAAGGCTAAACCATTATCATAAACTAAAGAGTATTCCAAATTTGGTGATAATGTGTTCTTCAAGGAACTAAATCACATATGTGGTGCAATTCTTAGTGGCTTGAGCTTCTATCTAGTAAGTGTAGTAATTTGTTGCAGTTAAAATGTATTTGTGATTGGATAAATAATTAGGATTTATGACTCCTACAAAGTCTAGTCCCCATTGGGTAAAATGATAGGCCTCAAACACTGGTTGTAAGGGCATAGAAGTGTTCCTTTCTCTATTAGAAACTTGGCAAGTATGGTAGGATCTAACATAGGCATGGGTATCCTTAAATATATAAGTCCAATAATATCCAGCTCTCAATATTTTATGTGCAGTGGCATTGGTTGAACCATGTACACTTCCATATTTTCCAGGAAGTAATTAAGAAATTCAGTAGCATCATATTTATTTAGGCACCTGATATAGATTCCTTCATGGTTTCTTCTATACAAAGCACCTATTTTAATCATGAAATTAACACTCTTTAGATATAATGCTCTTCTTTGAGTGGCATTAAAATTATTTGGGTATTTTTTATTAAATATATAGAACATAATGTCTTGGTACTATTCATCAGTTGTGATCTTAATTATATATAATATTTTTGGCATAGGATTTGAGGATCTATTTCAACTAATATTTTACGTAATCCTTAGATTTTAATCAATTTCATAGGCTGGATATCTATATCAAATTCCTATAAGGTTGTCATCCATTTACCTCTTCTTTCTCCTAATTCATTTTGCATTAGCATGGTTTTGATAGTAGGGCTTGGCACAATTGCACAGATTCTACTATGTAGAATATAATGTCTAACTTTCTTCACTAATTTTACTAAAGCATATGTCTATTTATCTATAATTGTATATTTTAGTTGGGCATATTTTAATGAGGAGATCATAAAGGCTATTGACTTTTCTTCATTATTTTCAATTTTTATTTTAGGACACTAGCAGTTGAATGTTCAGAAGCAAATGAATAGATGTAAAATGGTTGTGTGTAATTAGGACTCAGTAAAACTAGGGCCTTAGATATAGCATTTTTAGTTCCTTGGAATGCTACTTGGGCTTTAGAATCCCAAGAAATGGCAACATATTTCTTGGTCATATCATTCAGTGGCTTGACTATCTCTACAAATCCTGAGATGAACTTTCTAGCAAAATTAATCTTTCCAAAGAATGATCTTAGTTCTTTCTTACTACCTAGAAGATAAATTTTGTTTTATTATAGCTTTACGTATCTTCTTTTGTTTGAACCCAACTTCTCACTTTTGTATTTTTTTGCATGGTTCTTATATTGTTTCACCATATGCTAGATACCTTATAGTTGAGCATATGCTTATATGTCAGTTAAGGAAGTGGTTTGGTTATGTCTCCTAAATAAGTGTCTAGATTACTCTTTCCCTATTATGTTATCTTCAACTTTACTTGATGCAACGATGCTTGTGTTGAGTCTTTTGGAGAATTGTTGTATCTTGATTTACTGGTGACATCAATTTTTTTTCCTATGTGTTCTTCGTAAACCTTGATCTAGGTAGTTGAGTAGAGTCACCTTTTTTTTTAGCCAATTAGTATAGTTTTGTTTTCTTGATGGTTAGGTTAGACTCCTTGGGTGGCACATAGTGCATCCTCTAGTTTAAGCTAAAGTCCCTATGTTAACCTAGTTTAGGAAGTGTAGGTTCATAGTGATGTGGACACCCTTTTTGTTTGATGCTCTTTTAATTTTTTATAAGGATTTTAATTAGAGCTTGACGCTCCTACTTAGTAAATGCAATTTCTTTGTAGCTTGATTATTAATGAAATGGTAGCTAGTAGATAATAAATAAACATTTATATTATTTTTGCTATAAGAACATTTTATATGAAGTCTTGTGTATTTATTTTAAATAAAAAATATTTGGCAAAGGTTTATTCAACATTAATGGATTAATAAAGATGTAACTTCTTGTTGTAACTAAGTGATTTTATTAACATTCTTTTGTGTGGAAGACTTGGCTATGGTTAAATGTATTTAGATAAACTTTAGATGGTTTGTTTTTACCTTGAGAAAGGAAATACAATTATAATGGTTCCTAAGACTTTTGTAGGTAAAGGGGCCATTATAGAGAGAAGTATGGGATTATCTCCTTGGTTGTTGTTGTTTAATGCATTCTTGCTTACAATTTAAGTAGAGCATGATAAGTTGCATTTGCATAATTATATTGAGAGTTGTCTTGATCCCTAAGTACTCTTCAATTCGTGGGCAACCCCTTTTCATGAAGAAGGTTGTAGGAGGAATATGGAATGGAGTCTATTTAGATAGATGGATCTACATATTTTGTTTTGGAAAGTAAATATGATATGTAAATAAGAGTTTGACTATTGATCAATCAAAATGTGACTTGTTATTTATTTGAATATTAATGCTATCTTGTAATCTACTTTGTGAAATATTGTTGTAACTCTTTAAGAAGTAGAGACGATATTGTAATATATCACTTTCATTTAAATGCTTGTATACATGGCTTTATGTTAGCACTTGGTTCAATTAAATGTATGGTATTTTTAATTGATGAAATACTTGTTAGTAGTGATGCTACTTGAAGCTTATGTTTTGTAAGATGAGATGTACTTATATTGTTCTCATGTATGATTTGGTGCTATGATTTAGAGCATGTTATTTAATATTTAAGAGTATTTATTTACTGCTTGTTTATTTATGGGTTCTTTGGGTTGGACCTAGAACTATGTTTAGAACCCAAGACAAGAAAGTAGCTCAATCCTAGGGAGGACTTGCAAGAATGCAATAAATGGATAGATAAAGGAAGATCCTAGAAGGTGTTACAAGAATACAATATCTAGGAACTCCAAAATTTGGAAGGATTTGTGAGTATGCGATAGCAAGATACGTGTGAATGGATGCACCTTGAACAATGAAGACCAGGTGCTCCATAACTGGAGGTTATAGGAATCATTTGCAAGACAACAATGGTGGTACCTTGAATGTGAAGAATCAGGTGACCATATTCATTTCCATATGAGATACAATGAATTTAGTTAGCCCATATAGGTGTGGTAACTAAGAACCAAGGCTTATGCTTGAATACCCTTCCTAGATGGACTTATGTTTTGGATTTGGGAAAATAGGCATCCCCCTTTAAGTGTTATGGGTCTTAAAGGATAATCCCAATGTTGTGGTCACATTGTCCTATATCAAGAAGGGTATAGGAAATGTGGGGGGACCACTTAGATGTCCTTATAAATGAGGAGGTTTAGTAAGGTGAACCCCAAAATACTATAAGATGTTGGCCACTCCTATCCACTAAGTGTCATCTGTAGCGATATTGAACTCAAATATGGTAAAGCCTTGAGAATGCTAAGAAAGAAAAATATTGGGATGTTGAGAACCTTATTTTAAAAATGTATCTCTCCCCTAGATTGGTTTTTGATGGTTGTTACACTTATATTGGGAAGTGCCAAAATGCTTACCTATCCATTGGGGACTATCATTGTCAGACTGATCTCTATGCAGTCCCATTGGGTGGAGTTGATATGGTATTGGGGTGCCCCTAGTTACAAATATGGAATACTATCCTAGATTTTTTATAACTTTAGATGCAGTTCACTATTAATAATAGAACCCATACCATTTAGGGTGTGAAAACTGACAATCCCAAGCTTGTAATCCACCAGATGCAATGGCTAATTAAGAAGGGCCATTGAAAATCTATGGGAAGATTTTGTTAGATGCAATTGTGTGTTATTCAAGATGAATAGGTTTCCTTTGAATTATAAATAGTCTCATTTAATAATCAGTAGGTATTCCTTGAACCCAAATAGCTATCGCCCAATCGATAGGAAGATCACAAAATAAATTTAATTCCTAGGAGTCAACCTTAAAATATTCAACCATATAGGTATCCCTATCACAAAAATAATGAGATTGATCAATTGGTAAAGGAAATACTAGGTGCAAGATTCATATGTCCAAGCACAAGCCCATTTTTATCTCTAGTTTTATAGGTAATAAAGAAGGATGGATCATGGAAAATGTGTGTAGACTTTTGTGAACTCAATTATATCACGATCAAGGATAAGTTTCTCATTCTATTGATTTATGGATTGTTGGATGAGTTACATGGTGCTCAGTATTTCACCAAGTTGTATCTCAGATTGTTCTATCACCAAATTCAGGTTCACAAGGATGACATTCCTAAAAAAAATTTCATAACCCATGAAGGCATTATGAGTTCTTGGTCATGCATTTTGGTCTCACCAATGCACCATGATAGGGTATGACATTAAAAATGCCTTAAAGGCATTTTTTGTAAGTTCTTAATGAAAGACATTTATGTGGCAAGGTAAAAACAAACACATTAGATGTTAGGTAAGGCATATTAAATATTTTCTTATCCTTGTCCACTCATGGTATTGGGTTAATACCATGGTATTGTAATAGGCAGTTGGTACCTATATATTTCATGGTGTGATAGGGTATGGCATTAATTAATTCCTTACCCTATCACACCATTAAATTTCCAAAGCTTTATGAATTAGGTTTTAAAACCCTACCTCCAAAAATTTGCATTGGTATTTTTTATGATATACTGATCTACAACAAAATGTGGGAAGAGCACCTACAATATGTTGATAAATTTTTGAAGCTCTTATAGTAGAACCAGTTGTATGTTAAGCAATATAAATGAACCTTTGAAGAAATTGAAGTAGAATATTTGGGGTATATCATGGCTAGAGATGGTTTCCAAGTAGATCCAAGTAAAATTAAGGCAATAAAGGAAATAACCAAGCCCAAAATATAAAATATCCTTCAAGGACTTCTCAAACTTACTGGATATTACCAAAAAAAATTCAATTACCAAAAAAAATTCAAGGACTATAAGAAGATAACAACTCCTTTAACTTGTATGATTAAGAAGGATGCATTCACATGAAATAATGTAGTAGAGCAAACTTTTATAACTTTAAATAATACCATGTTTTGTAGACCAGTCCTAGCAATACTAGAATTTTCCAAAATATTTTTCATTGAAAGTGAGGCCTCAAGAGTTGGATTGGGGGAAATACTTATGAAATAAAGTCAACCACTTGCTTTCATAAGCAAGAACCTCTCAAGGTGGAACCTTGCCAAATTAACTTATGATAAGGAGATGATGTCCATTGTCTGCGTCCACTTCCATTGGTGACCATACTTATTGGGGTGACACTTCATAATAAATATTGATCACTGTAGCTTTAAATATCTTAGAGGAATGAATTTATTTTCTTGAGTAGAAAAAATGGGTCACTAAGATCTTGGGATATGATTACGATATAGTCTATTGCAAAGGGAAGGAAAATGTCTTTGATGATGCTCTTTCTAGGTTGCATATATACAGTGTCCATTATTAAGGTTGATTGGTTAGATATACTCAAGTATGAACGGTAGGTAAATCCCAAAATTGCAAATATTATTCATGATTTCCACACATCAACAAGGTACCATCCAAATTATTCCTAGAAATAGGGGGAGCTACACTATAAGCATCAAATTGTTGTTCCACCTTCCTCCAAACTTAAATATTAGATTCTCCAAGAGCTCCATTCCTCTTCGATAGGGGGACACATAGGTTTCTTATGAACCTATGAATGGGTAAAGTATAGTTTCTATTGGCTAGGGTTGAAATCAAATATCAAGTAGTTTATGGATAGTTGTGATACTCATCAACACCAAAATATGGAAATAATTAGTACACTAGGATTACTTCAACCATTACCTATATTAGAGTCCCCACAGACTAATATCTCCATGGAAATCATTAAATACCTTCCTCTCTCAGGAGGTAAATCAGTTATAATGGTCATCATAGACTAAATGACCAAATATGTTCATTTTTTATCCCTCAGTTATCCTTATACTTCCAAGATCGTAGCACAATGTTTTAAGGAATAGATATTTCAACTGCATGGGATCCCACATTCTATCATCAATGATTGTGATAAGATATGTACTAGTAAATTTTGGGAGGAGCTATATCGTATTCAAGGGACCAAATTAAAAATAAGCACATCATATCACCCATAGATAGATGGCTAGACAAAGGTGATGAATAAATATTTTGAGATCTATCTCTATTGTTTTATTTCAAATAATCAATCCAAGTGGAGTCAATAGATTTCCTTAGCCAAATTGTGGTATAATACCACTTGTCACACTCCACAAGCATGACATCATATGAAGTTGTGTAAGTTCAACCACCCCAAAAACTTACCACATACTTTCCAAGCAGTTAAAAGGTAGACACAGTGGACATAGTCTTTAGTTCCAAGCAATATGTCTTAGCAAATCTTAAGAAAAATTTGACCACCACCCAAAATTGTAGGAAACAACTAGATAAACACAAAATTGAGAGGAAGTTTGAAGAAGACGATATTATTTTCCTTCATCTTCAACCTTATAAATAATTATCCCTCAAACATGAAGAACACAAGATTATACGGAGAGGGGGGGTGAACAGTATAAGACCACTTTTTAATTTTATTTCCTAATCAATATTATGCAATTTAAAGATAGCAATATCAATAGCAGTAATCAAAGCAATGCACAAATCACCACACACAATAGAGACACCAAATTTACATGGTTCACCCAATATGGGCTACTCCACGGAGAATATATTTTATTAAAACTTTCTCAATCAATCTCTTGGGAATATTTTACCTATTACAATGTTTATGGACCTCTATCCAAATGAGACACCAATCCCCTAATCAAGTTCATGGATCTCTATCCAAAGGAGACACCAATCTACTAACTATGCTCTAGCTGGTGATCCTCTAGAATATCTCTACCTCCACTGCCCTTATAAAATGGCACTCTATCCATAGAAGACACATGTCCTCCATGCTCTGGATAGATATCTTTGTCCTCAACTCTATCACATCCAAAGCTCTATCTCAAATTTGTACTAAACACAGTCCTTTGGTCTTGCACAAATCTATCCTCAATATTTGTCTTAGGTCTAGCACAAACCTATCCTCAAATTTGTACCAAAATCTATCCTTGAATCTGTACTAAATGCAGTACTTAGATATAGCACAAATATATCCTCAATCTCTTGGTGTAAACTCAGCTACAAGAGACCAACAAAATGGACTCCAATCACATAACACAAATGCAATAATGGAAGAAAATTTCCAATTGATATTCTTCTCATTCCTGAATTTACACACCTTCTACAAAATATTATAATCCATCATATAACATCCGAAAACCAAAGAAACCCTAAAGAAACCCTAAAAATATATTTTTTCTAAAAACTGCTAAAAATAGATCTTTTTCCTAAAAACTTCTAAAAATAGAAATGAGTCGGATTGCACCCAAATTTGGTGCACACATCCCTATTACAATAATGAACCTTAATTTAAAATATTAGGTCTCAAATTATGGTATAAAAAATGATAATAAACTTCTAACAACCAAAAAAACCTAAAAAACCCGGGAACCTATTCTAAAAGCTAATTTTGGGGCACTAGATGTCGGAGTTAGGTCCTGAAAACATGATTTTTGGAGGTTCAAGAACATCTAAGATGAGCCTGATGTGAAACATGCACACAAAACCACCTATTAAATTTCAAGGCAAACAGGCGTATGGTTCACAAGTTATGCCTCCGGCAAGGTGCATCATTCTCCTCTGGTGAAAAAGAACTCAGCTCCTGTGAGTTCAGCAGAATTGGAATACTGTAGCTTCTAGTTATCAATTTTCTTTAGATCTAAATTTGAAACCCAAGTGTTATCTTACTGTGGTAATCCTTCCCACTGAACCAAGAATTTATTGTAGCTCCCATGTCTGGTGGTGATCACCTTCTTATCGAGCACCTGTGCAACTCTATCTTTTTTCTTCTTAGGCATATATCATGCCCAATTTACTGTCTCCTATAATTCACCATCCTCGGTAGTACCAGGATACTAAAATAAATCAAAAACATTAAAAATGGGTGAAATATCAAATTCATCGAGCAACTCCACTTTATAGGCATTATCATTGATATTCTTCAAAATCCTGCATGGCCCAATTTTCTTAAGTTTCAGTTTGTTATATGTCCCCTTAGGAAATATTTCTTTCCTAATATGAACCATGACCATATCACCCTCTTCAAAAATTTTCACCATTCTGTGTGCATCAACAGACTCTTTGTAGTGAGCATTACTACTCTGCAATTTTTCCCTCACTAACTCTTGCACTTTTTGGATATGCTCAGCAAATGCTTCTGCATCATCACTAACTTGTTCCCCAATTGGTAAATCAACCACATCTAATACACCTCTAGGATTTTGACCATAAATAATTTGAAAATGAGATTTACCTATTGACCTATTCACTGAACTATTGTATGTAAATTCATCTTGTGACAAAGCTAAATACCATTGTTTTGGTTTTTCTCCAACTATGCATCATAAGAGGTTTCCCAAGCTTCTGTTAACTATCTTTGTTTGCCCATCGGTCTATGGGTGGTAAGCACTACTGAACTGCAACCTAGTATTCAACTTTTTCCACAATGTCCTCCAAAAGTGACTCAAGAACTTAGTATCTCGATCAGAAGTAATAGTCTTTGGAACACCATGCAACCACACAATCTCATAAAAGAATAAGACTGCAGTCCTAGTTGCATCATTAGTATTTTGACAAGAAATAAAATGCACCATTTTGGAAAATCTGTCTACCACAAAAAAAATTGAATCCTTACCCCTTTGTGTCTTGGGCAATCCCAACATGAAATCCATACTCATATCGGTCCATGGTCCTATAGGAACTGGCAGTGGCATATACAACCTTGTATTTTGCACATTGTGCTTAGACATTTGACATACTCTGCATCTAGAGATAAACTTGATTATATATCTCTTCATTTTTAGCCAATAGTACTTCTCCTATACAAGAGTCGTAGTTTTGGCTACTCCAAAATGACCAGCCAAACCCCCACTATGTAATTACCTCAAGATGTTCTATCTCATAGAGCCATTGGGAATACATAATCGATTACCCTTAAACAAGTAACCATTCTATAAAAAAATAGTCTTCAAAAATGGTACGAGACTTGCCCCCTATCGCACTTTTTCACTGTTGCACAATATTCCCAAAATATGCATCAGATTCATATAGATCTTTAATACCCTCAAATCCTACCACTTCATTCTCCATAGTGGTCAACAACAAGACTCTCCTACTCAATGCATCAACAACCTTATTTTGTTTTCTTGACTTGTGTTTTAGGACAAATGTATACTGTTGCAAAAATAAAACCCATTTGGCATGCCTGCTATTTAACTTTTTTTGAGAATTGACATACCTCAATGCTTCATGATTAGTAAACAACACAAACTCCTTTGAGATTAAGTAGTGCCTCCAATGTTGCAATGCTTGCACAATTGCATAAAATTCCACATCATATGTAGAATAATTCTTCCTTGCATCATTCAGATTCTCACTAAAAAATGCTACAGGTCGGCCCTCTTGACTTAAGACACCACCAATTCCAACAAATGAGGCATCATAATCAACCTCAAACACCTTACTAAAATATGGTAACACTAGAACAGGGGCTTTTGACACCTTCTTCAAGAGTTCAAAACTCTCTGTTGTTGTCGTAGTCCATACAAACTCTTTCCCCTTTGTGCACTCAGTTACAGGGGTAGCTATACTACTGAAGTTCCTAATGAACTTCCTATAAAAGGTAGCTAGTCCATGAAATCTCCTTACTTCTGTTATAGATCATGGAAGAGGCCATTCCAGAATCACCTTCACTTTCTCATCATCCATCCTCATGCCATATCTCGAGATTACAAATCCTAAAAACACTAAACTATCTTGAAGAAATATACATTTCTTTAGGTTGACATACAATTTCTCCTTCCTGAGCATGTCTAACACAGGTGTAACAAATGGTCTTCACTTTTACTATAAATCAAAATATCATCAAAATACACAACCACAAACTTACCATTATATTCCCGTAGTACTATGTTCATCAACCGCATAAATGTACTGGGTGCATTAGACAACCCAAATGGCATCACCATCCACTTGTACAATCCATATTTTGTCTTAAAATCTATCTTCCATTCATCCCCTTATCAAATTATGATTTGGTAGTAGCCACTCCACAGATCAATTTTACTGAAGTATTTAGCTCCAACCAATCCATCCATCATGTCATCCACTCTCGACATAGGATACCGATACTTTATTATGATTTTTTTATGGATCTACTATCTACACACATTCACCAATCACCATATTTCTTCAGGGTCATCAATGCTAGAGTCACACATGGACTCATACTCTCCCTAACTAATCTCTTCTTTATCAACTCTATCACTTGCCTACTCAACTCTACATTCTGTATCGGGTTCAACCGATAAGCTGCCTAATTTGGGAGCACTGATCCTAGAATCAAATCCATGTGATGTTGGATATCCCTTTTTGGTGGTAGCCCATCTGGTAACTCCTTTGGTGTGATATATTTATATTCACTTAGAAACTTAGTTGTTGTTGTAGGCATAACCACTTCCTCTATTTCTAGCTTCCTAGCTATTAAGGCATAATAGAAGCTAGCATCCCTGATCTCTATAAGAAAATCCTTCATTATCAACAAGCTCTCACTCGGCCCATCCTCCTTCAGAGGTACAAGAACTACCTTTACACCATCCTTCCAAAATGTATAAGTATTCTTTCTCCCATTATGGTTAGTATCCTTGTCGTACTGCCAAGGTCTTCCCAATAGAATATGACATGCATCCATCGAGATCACATCACACCACACTTCATCCTTGTAAGTGCTCCCAATTGAAAATTTAATTAAACACCTCTGATCTACTATTACCTCATTCCCCTTCTTAACCCATGATATGTGATATGGATAAGGATATTTTTCACATTTCAGGTGCATTTTATCAACCATGACATTTGACACCATATTATCATAGCTACCACCATCAATGACAATGTTACATACCTTCCCTCCTAATGTACACCTTGTTTGAAATATGTTCATTCGCAGCCAAGAATATTCACCATATATGGTCTACCCCTTTGCTTTGCTCTAAACCATCTCTTTCTTAGGAGCAATCAACATCCTCCTTATCATAAGTGCTTCCCCCATGTTAGCAACAACTTCATCCTCATCCTACTCTTCCATCTCAACCATATTGACCCTTCCTTGTCCTCCTTACCTCCTTGACCCATTTATTGGACATCACATTGGGGACACTCAAATGCTCTATACCCCTTCTCACCACATCCATAATAGGTATACAACCTCCTCAAATCATTCCCATTTTGTCCAACATCATAACCTCTACCTCATTGGTATCCTCTTCCTATCAGATTCTATCCATATTCTTCTTGTTTAGCAGGTATTGAGGATTCTCCCTTGAGAAAATTAGATCCACTTCGACCTCGACTTGAAGAGGGTGTGAATCCCTTATTACCTCTTCTATTAATCCTTTTCAATTTCTCCTCCATCTTGAGGGTCATTTGATACATATTCTCCACTATAAGAGTGTGATGCATGCTCATCTCATCTTGAACAACAAAACTTAGGCCATTTACATACCTGGAAGCCTTTTGGTCCTCCATATCATTATGCTCCACTCAAATGGATAGCTTGTAGAATTCATTAGTATAGTCCTCAATGCTTTGATCCTTCTGTCGAAGATTTTGAAATCTACGAAATAGGGTTTGGGAGTAGTCTACAGGTATAAATTTTTCTTGTAACTTCTTCTTCATCTTTGTCCAATCCCTGATATTTTCTCTTCCATTCCTCTATCGTGTAGTCTATAAATTATCCCACCAAATAAATGCATGTCCCTTCAACTTTGTGCATGCGAGATTAACCTTCTTCTCTTTAGCAATATTACTCCATTCAAAATATTTTTCTAGGCTATTGATCCAATCGATCAACTCCTCTGGTTTCAACCCACCAGCATACTCGGGAACCTCGATCTTAATCCCATATCGATTCCCCTTAAGCCCCTCTAGAGCTTGTATCAGTAAATTTTCAAAATCGTGCCCTTCTTCCTCTAGACCCTTTGGTTCTACTTCTGTGTGGGCCTCCACGTTCCTCAAGTATATTTTCATCATCATATCCTTGATATGCATGTACCCTGGGACGTCTCTCTCCCATGCGATCAATCACACCAGTCAGTCATGCTATTTCTATATTTAGATCCTTGATCTGCCTATTCATCTGGGCATATATTCTAGGTGGCATCTTTCCTTCACTAGCGAGATCACACCCGCTTTGATACCAAATGGTGCAAACTCAGCTACAAGAGACCAACAAAATGGACTCCAATCACATAACATAAATGCAATAATGGAAGAAAACTACCAATTGATATTCTTCTCATTCTTGAATTCACACACCTACAAAATATTACAATCCATCATATAGCAGTCGAAAACTAAAGAAACCCTAAACAAACCCTAAAAATGTCTTTTTTCTAAAAACTACTAAAAATAGATCTTTTTCCTAAAAACTACTAAAAATAGAAATGAGTCGGATTGTGCCCAAATTTGGTGCACACATCCCTCTTACAATAATGAACCTTAATTTAAAATATTAGGTCTCAACTTATGGTATAACAAAAGATAATAAACTTCTAACAACCAAAAACCCTAAAAAACCCGAGAACTTATTCTAAAAGCTAATTTTGGGGCACTAGATGTCAGATTTAGGTCCTAAAAACATGATTTTTGGAGGGTCAAGTGCATCAAATATGGGCCTAATGCAGAACATGCATGCGAAACCACTTGTTAAATTTCAAGGCAAACGGGCATACGGTTCACAAGTTATGGCTCCGGCAAGGTGCATCATCTCTATCCTCAAGCCTTAACTCAAGGCTTGAATAAATATCAAATCAAATCTACTGGATCTACCCCAAAAATTAACTCAAGGTTTGAATAAATCAATCAATCAACTCTGCTCTCAAGTCTTCTCAAAGACTTATCTCAAATCTGCTTTGTAAGCTGCCATAAAAGCTCACATCGATATGTCCTCAAGTCCTCTCTAGAACTTTTTCAATATGCTCAATAAGTTATTATAGGAACTTATCCAAATCTACTCTCAATATGTATTGTAATATTCCACAAAAGCTTACCCAAATCTATCCATAAGTCTTCTCAAATACTTGTATCAAATCTACTCAACAAGTCCACACTAGAACTTGTCCAATCTCATAGAAACATAAACAGAATTGTTAGAGACTCAATATGCTCTATACTCATCACAATGCTTAATCACTCTTTTAGAATATTATAGAGAATTGTTAGAGACTCAATATGCTTTACATTCACCTCAATACTCAATCACTTTCAATCGCTCTTTTAGAAACATACAAAGAATTGTTAAAGACTCAATATGCTTCAAATTCAATTCAATACTCAATCACTTTCTCATATCAATTTAGAATATAGAATAGTTTGTTTTATGGAACCTGATCAATCACTTCACACATCCACTTGACTAGGCTCAACCAACTATACTCAACCAATCACTTAATGAAACAATCCTTTCTTACAAACTCTAGTCCAAGCATATGATCCTTCACTTAACATGTTTCCAACAATGCTTATCAACCAATTTTACATAACAATGATAAGCATTGTTGGAAACATGTTCAAGTTATTCACTCAACAACTCACTTCAAAAATAATGCTTATAAGACAAGGTTTTAACAACAATCGTGTCTTTCTTCCTCTAGGCCTTCTGGTTCTAATTCTGTGTGGACCTCAAATCCACGTTTCTCAGGTATATTTTCATCATCATATCCTTCATCTACATGTGCCCTGGGATGTCTCTCTCCCATGCGATCAATCACACCAGTTAGTCATGCTATTTCTACATTTAGATCCTCGATCTGCCTATTCATCTGGGCATATATTCTAGGTGGCATCTTCCCTTCACTAGCGAGATCACACCCGCTCTGATACCAAATGGTGTAAACTCAGCTACAAGAGACCAAAAAAATGGACTCCAATCACATAACACAAATGCAATAATGGAATAAAACTACCAATTGATATTCTTCTCATTCCTGAATTCACACACCTTCTACAAAATATTACAATCCATCATATAGCAATCGAAAACCAAAGAAACCCTAAAGAAACCCTAAAAATATATTTTTTTCTAAAAACTACTAAAAATATATATTTTCCTAAAAACTACTAAAAATAGAAATGAGTCAGATTGCGGATAAATTTGGTGCACACATCCCTCTTATAATAATGAACCTTAATTTAAAATATTAGGTCTCAACTTATGGTATAACAAAAGATAATAAACTTCTAACAGCTAAAAAAACCTAAAAAACCCAAGAACCTATTCTAAAAGCTAATTTTGGGGCACTAGATGTCAGATTTAGGTCTCAAAAACATGATTTTTGGAGGGTCAAGTGCGTCAGATATGGGCCTGATGCAGAACATGCACGTGAAACCACCTATTAAATTTCAAGGCAAACGAGCATATAGTTCACAAGTTATGGCTCTAGCAAGGTGCATCATCTCTATCCTCAAGCCTTAACTCAAGGCTTGAATCAATATCAAATCAACTCTGCTAGATCTACCCCAAAAATTAACACAAGGTTTGAATAAATCAATCAATCAACTTTGCTCTCAAGTCTTATCAAAGACTTATCTCAAATCTACTTTTTAAGCTGCCACAAACGCTCACACCGATATGTCCTCAAGTCCTCTCTAGAAATTTTTCAATATGCTCAATAAGTTCTCACAGGAACTTATCCAAATCTGCTCTCAATATGTATTGTAATCTTCCACAAAAGTTTACCCAAATCTGTCCATAAGTCTTCTCAAAGACTTGTATCAAATCTACTCAACAAGTCCACACTAGAACTTGTCCAATCTCATAGAAACATAAACAGAATTGTTAGAGACTCAATATTCTCTATACTCATCACAATGCTTTATCACTCTTCTAGAATATTACAGAGAATTGTTAGAGACTCAATATGCTTTATATTCACCTCAATACTCAATCACTTTTAATAATTATTTTAGAAACATACAAAGAATTGTTAAAGACTCAATATGCTTCAAATTCAACTCAATACTCAATCACTTTCTCAAATCAATTTAGAATATAGAATAGTTTGTTTTATGGAACTTGATCAATCACTTCACACATCCACTTGACTAGGCTCAACCAACTATACTCAACCAATCACTCAAGGAAACAATCCTTTCTTACAAACTCTAGTCCAAGCATATGATCCTTCACTTAAAATGTTTCTAACAATGCTTATCAACCAATTTTACATAACAATGATACTCATGTTCTTTTCTAACCCTAGTTCAAGTTATTCACTCAACAAATAACTTCAAAAATAATGCTTATAAGACAAGGTTTTAACAACAACCGTGCCCTTCTTCTTCGAGGCCCTCTAGTTCTACTTTTGTGTGGACCTCAGATCAACATTCCTCAGGTATATTTTCATCATCATATCCTTGATCTGCACTTGCCCTGGGATGTCTCTCTCCCATGTGATCAATCACACCAGCCAGTCATGCTATTTATGCATTTAGATCCTCGATCTACCTATTCATTTGGGCATATATTCTAGGTGGCATATTTCCTTCACTAGCGAGATCACACCCGCTCTGATACCAGATGGTGTAAACTCAGCTACAAGAGACAAACAAAATGGACTCCAATCACATAACACAAATGCAATAATGGAAGAAAATTGCCAATTGATATTATTCTCATTCCTGAATTCACACACCTTCTACAAAATATTACAATCCATCATATAACAGTCGAAAACCAAAGAAACCCTAAAAATGTTTTTTTCTAAAAACTACTAAAAATAGATCTTTTTCCTAAAAACTACTAAAAATAGAAATGAGTTGGATTACGTCCAAATTTTGTGCACACATCCCTCCTATAATAATGAACCTTAATTTAAAATATTAGGTCTCAACTTATGGTATAACAAAATATAATAAACTTCTAACAACCAAAAAAACCTAAAAACCCCGAGAACCTATTCTAAAAGCTAATTTTGGTGCACTAGATGTCAGATTTAGGTCCCAAAAACATTATTTTTGGAGGATCAAGTGCATTAGATATGGGTCTAATACAGAACATGCATGTGGAACCACCTGTTAAATTTCAAGGCAAACGGGCATACGGTTCACAAGTTATGGCTCTAGCAAGGTGCATCATCTCTATCCTCAAGCCTTAACTCAAGGCTTGAATCAATATCAAATCAACTTTGCTGGATCTACCCCAAAAATTAACTCAAGTTTTGAATAAATCAATCAATCAACTTTGCTCTCAAGTCTTCTCAAAGACTTATCTCAAATCTGCTTTGTAAGCTGCCACAAAAGCTCACACCGATATGT
Source organism: Wollemia nobilis (assembly GCA_028583015.1). Taxonomy (NCBI): domain Eukaryota; kingdom Viridiplantae; phylum Streptophyta; class Pinopsida; order Araucariales; family Araucariaceae; genus Wollemia; species Wollemia nobilis. The sequence continues at coordinate 358,104 of JAQPPZ010002660.1, forward strand.
CCTCAATTCCTCTCTAGAAATTTTTCAATATGCTCAATAAGTTCTCACAAGAACTTATCCAAATCTGCTCTCAATATGTATTGTAAGCTTCCACAAAAGCTTACCCAAATCTGTCCATAAGTCTTCTCAAAGACTTGTATCAAATCTACTCAACAAGTCCACACTAGAACTTGTCCAATCTCATAGAAACATAAAGATAATTGTTAGAGACTCAATATGCTCTATACTCATCACAATGCTTAATCACTCTTTTAGAATATTATAGAGAATTGTTAGAGACTCAATATGCTTTACATTCACCTCAATACTCAATCACTTTCAATCACTCTTTTAGAAACATACAAAGAATTGTTAAAGACTCAATATGCTTCAAATTCAACTTAATACTCAATCACTTTCTCATGTCAATTTAGAATATAGAATAGTTTATTTTATGGAACTTGATCAATCACTTCACACATCCACTTGACTAGGCTCAATCAACTATACTCAACCAATCACTCAATGAAACAATCCTTTATTACAAACTCTAGTCCAAGCATATGATCCTTCACTTAAAATGTTTCCAACAATGCTTATCAACCAATTTTACATAACAATGATACTCATGTTCTTTTCTAACCCTAGTTAAAGTTATTCACTCAACAAATCACTTCAAAAATAATGCTTATAAGACAAGGTTTTAACAACAACCGTGCCATTATTCCTCTAGGCCCTCTGGTTCTACTTTTGTGTGGACCTCAGATCCACGTTCCTCAGATATATTTTCATCATCATATTCTTGATCTGCACATGCCCTGGGATGTCTCTCTCCCATGCGATCAATCACACCAGTTAGTCATGCTATTTCTGCATTTAGATCCTTGATCTACCTATTCATCTGGGCATATATTCTAGGTGGCATCTTCCCTTCACTAGCGATATCACACCCACTTTGATACCAAATGGTGTAAACTCAACTACAAGAGACCAACAAAATGGACTCCAATCACATAACACAAATGCAATAATGGAAGAAAATTGCCAATTGATATTCTTCTCATTCCTGAATTCACACCCCTTCTACAAAATATTACAATCCATCATATAGCAACCGAAAACCAAAGAAACCCTAAAGAAACCCTAAAAATGTATTTTTTCTAAAAACTACTAAAAATAGATATTTTTCCTAAAAACTACTAAAAATAGAAATGAGTCGGATTGCACCTAAATTTGGTGCACACATCCCTCTTACAATAATGAACCTTAATTTAAAATATTAGGTCTCAACTTATGGTATAACAAAAGATAATAAACTTCTAACAGCCAAAAAAAACTAAAAAACCCGAGAACCTATTCTAAAAGCTAATTTTGGGGCACTAGATGTCGTATTTAGGTCCCAAAAACATGATTTTTGGAGGGTCAAGTGCATCAAATATGTGCCTGATGTAGAACATGCACGCGAAACCACCTGTTAAATTTCAAGGCAATCGGGTATACGGTTCTCAAGTTATGGCTCTGGCAAGGTGCATCATCTCTATCCTCAAGCCTTAACTCAAGGCTTGACTCTATAAAATCAACTCTACTAGATCTACCCCAAAAATTAACTCAAGTTTTGAATAAATCAATCAATCAACTCTGCTCTCAAGTCTTCTCAAAGACTTATCTCAAATCTTCTTTGTAACCTGCCACAAAATCTCACACCAATATGTCCTCAAGTCCTCTCTAGAACTTTTTCAATCTGCTCAATAAGTTCTCACAGGAATTTATCCAAATTTGCTCTCAATATGTATTGTAATCTTCCACAAAAGCTTACCCAAATCTGTCCATAAGTCTTCTCAAAGACTTGTATCAAATCTACTCAACAAGTCCACACTAGAACTTGTCCAATCTCATAGAAACATAAACAGAATTGTTAGAGACTCAATATGCTCTATACTCATCACAATGCTTAATCACTCTTCTATAATATTACAGAGAATTTTTAGAGACTCAAATGCTTTACATTCACCTCAATACTCAATCACTTTCAATCACTCTTTTAGAAACATACAAAGAATTGTTAAAGACTCAATATGCTTCAAATTCAACTCAATACTCAATCACTTTCTGATATCAATTTAGAATCTAGAATAGTTTATTTTATGGAACTTGATCAATCACTTCACACATCCACTTGACTAGGCTCAACCAACTATACTCAACCAATCACTCAATGAAACAATCCTTTCTTACAAACTCTAGTCCAAGCATATGATCCTTCACTTAAAATGTTTCCAACAATGCTTATCAACCAATTTTACATAACAATTTTACTCATGTTCTTTTCTAACCCTAGTTCAAGTTATTCACTCAACAAATCACTTCAAAAATAATGCTTATAAGACAAGTTTTTAACAACAACTCTTTATTCCAAAAAACCTTGAAGCATTAACTCAACACACTCAATAAGGAAACCTTAATCAAGTCCTTTTCACTCCAAACTTATTTTCTAGAAAACCAACCAATCAACTCAACTATGGAAGAATGTGCTCATACCTTTTAGTTGTTGATAAAGGAACCTCAAACATCTGCCACAACCACAAACACTTATTTTCCAAGCTCAAAGGAAGGTTAGAAGATGATAAAACTCTCTCTCAATATTACAATGCAAATATCAAAACATACATACACCTTATTACTCCATATTGAAGAATTCATCCATCAACATATACAAAAATCAATTGACCATTTACACCTTATGATCTCCCAATTAAAAATAATATTTACCACTAAAAATAATGTCAACAATGTCACCTTCAAATAAGAAGTCCTCTAAAATTTAATCACTCTTTAATTCACCTTTTGATAAATAAAAAATATCACAATAACTTTATTTAAAATAAATTTTAACACCTTATACCTTCATTTAGTCAAAAATTAAAAATTAAAATAAGCACTTTTTCATAACCCCTTATAGTTACCTAAACCTTATGTTTACACCTTAGGAAATTAAAATTAATGCAAAATTTATTACCTTTACCTAGGTGAGACTCGAACCCTCGATGTCGCCTCCTCATGCATCCTAGCTGTGGAATCAACTGCCATGAGAACTAGGTGCTCATTTGAAAACCAAAGAGCACCACGTGCTCTATATCCTCTTCGCTGGCACCCAATAAAAAATAAAACACACGTCCTTTCTCGACACTGCAACCTTAACACTGCCAAAATGCTCTTGCCATGAATCGAATGTGGACCACTCTATACCCAAGTGCCTTAACTGACAACCACTTACCACTAGGCCACGCTGCCTGGTTGGTTATTGAATTTTAGCCCTCGACAACTTTATCCCTTTTTTGTTGGCACTTAAGACAAGAAACTTGTCTTCTTCTTCACATGAATTCTCACAACACAACACTTACCTCTTTTATTTGTTTGAACGAAAGATAATTTAAATGCCACTAAGGCATATAGTTTATATACCAATTACCTCCTTTAAACATGAACGTCGATGCCTTCGAAATTTGAATAATTAATTTATAAATTATTTAGAATTTAAATATTATAAATTAACTTTTAAATACTTTTAGCTTTATTAAAGCCTTATTTGATTTTACCACTTTGTATAAATAATATTTATTTATAAAATTTAAATTCAATTTGAATTTAAATATTTTATAAAAATATATATTAAAACTTCCTTGGGCTTTTATGAAAAAACTTTAATTTTTGCTCACCCATGGTTTTAATAAAAACCCTCCTACATATGCTTCCACATAATATTAAAAATATTATGAAGCTCTTTTGCCATTAACCTTTGCATTGTTCCTTTTGACCTTTTTACATCAACGATAGCTTATTCCTTGACATCAACGACAACTTCGTTCCTTGACATCAATGACAACTTTGACTCAAAATATCCAACGAAACAAAAGGGTCGACATAAGTTGACACCCAAGTTTTATGGGCCCTACAAGATACTATGTTAGATAGAGGAGGTTACTTACAAGTTGGAACTACCAACCACATCCAAGATTCACCTAATTTTCCATGTATCTTGCTTGAAGAAGGTGGTAGGCACACATACTCAAGTATAGACTATCCTTCCTAAATTGGATGAAGAGGGATCTATTATTTTGTAACTTGCAACCATTTTGGATCATCAAACCCAACATCTTCACTCATGGGATATCACTGAGGTATTTATGCAATGGTAAGGGCTACTGCCAGAAGATACCACATGGGATCCATTGTAGGGCTTTCAATAGCAGTTTCCCACTTTTAGCTTTAAGGACAAAACTTCTTTAAGGGGGTGGCATGTTATATACTCAACACATGTAATACATTGAGGTATATATTATTGTAATAAGGTGGACCATGTATTTAGTTAGAAATGGGCCACGCGTTAAGTTAGAAGAGTGTTTTTTCATAGAATCTTATAAATAATTGCTTTGTTATAGAACCTCTTTGTTGTCATAGAATTATGAATGTAACCATCAAATATGAATGTAACTGCTATAAATAGGTGATTTAGGAATATTTTCATAGAATACTATCATAGTAGGATGTCATAGAATATTATCATAATATGTTAAGAAATATTCTTGTAAATGTTATAAAATGAGAAGGATGTAATTCTCACAGGTTAGAGAAGAATTTGCATAGTTTGTAAAGAGGTTTCCCCCTCAAAGAGGCTTGCGATAGTAACATTTTTCATTTTTTATTCTTGTAATTATTGTTCTTATGTTTCATGCACGTATGTTTTTATTATAGAAATGAATGTTGCTTTTATTAATATTCTAATAATCATGGTTATGTTATCCTTGACATTGAATTTATTATCTTAGGTTAGTTTTGTGCTAAGGATTCGAGGTGAACTATTGGCATGAGTAGAAGAGGTGCATTGTAGTTTTTCCACTTTTCATTTTCTAATTGAATTGCTTAGGCAAAAACTATAAATATTCAAAAGAAACATTATAAAAGTATCCTATTGGTTGTTAGATTTTGATAACATGAGCTATAGGAGAATGCAATCACAGGATGCAAGATATGCAAAAATGTAAGATAATGGAAATATGCAATAACACTAAAATATACTATTAATGGAAAGTGACAAAAATATTACAATGTAGTATGGAGGAATGGACACTCCATTACTGAAGCTAAAGAACTACATTGTACTCCATCACCAATCTATATGGTGATCTACCCACTATACCTACTACTACCTATAGTGATATATAATCACTCACTATGAGGCCTTTTATATAGGAATATGGATTACTTGGCCAAAACTCTACCTAGTTGTACATGGGGGACACCTTGCACATTTACAACTTGCACATTGACACTTGTGCCATATATAGTATGCTTCCATATTCTAGAGGAATTTTAATGTCACTCTTGCCATTATAAATTGCTTTAGTGAGTCAAGCATTTAAATAATGTTCCATGGTTTGAAATTTTTCCTTTAAAGCTTCACTATGTATCATTTTTGAAGTAAGGTCTAAGCTTGCTTCAAACTTTATAAGTAAATTATTGATTCCACTTTTTATGATATTTGCTCTTTCTTTTCTGATAGTGTTGTTCATATCATTGTTTACTGTATTCCTTGAGGTAGACATCGCTCTTAGTTTTATCCTTTTATTGTCTTAAGGATACTTTTGTTAAATCCTTTGTAGTAGACTACCTTATGACTCCCCATTTTAGAGAATGTGAACTAATTTTGATAAGACTTCTCTTGGACTTTAGGTTTTTTAGGCTTCCTTATACCTTCCAAGTTATTTAGAATATGCTATAGATTTTAATATAAATCTTAGCAATATTTAATTCACCTTATGAATTGATTTTGTAATATTTTGTAGGTAATAATAATCAACTTCTATTCCACCTTATTTCTCCTATCGAACCAAGGATTTATTAATTTGAATAAGTTCTTTAGGTTGGATTTCTTTTTTCCCTCTAATGTGAGTATGAGACAATTGTTCCAATTAATTCCAACTCTTAATAATGCTTAATGAACTTCTTTCAACAATTTAATTTTCTAAATTCTAAGTATATCTATATAGTTTGAAGTAGTATGCCTTATAACTCCCTAGTTTTAGAATATTAGAAAATAATTATATTTGCAAATTAATTTGAATTAACCAAGGTTGATAACCTTATTTCTCCTACTTGGTTATTTGCAAATATGAGAGTATTATATACCTTCAATTAAGCTTGCTTTGTAGTTTACTAATGCTGGTAAATGCTTGTTAACCAAATACAGTAGTAAATTGATTAAATCACCTTATATCTCCAAATATCCTTTAATTAAAGCAAGCAACTTTAGTATTGATTTTACCTTATCAATATCACACATCATGTTGCTTGAGGCTTTGCTCTTTTTTGTCGAACCTCAACATATCTAGTCACTATGTGTAGATGAGCATTCAATTATTTGCTTTAACCTTACTCTACTGTAGAATTTGCATGCTTCTACTTTGATATTCATGCTTCGATTATGCTTAGTTTGAAGAACACAAGCTTATACTGAGAGGGGGGGTGAAAAATATAAGATAAATTTTTTTACTTTTCAATCCAAATGATAACAACAATAATATCAAGGCAGTAAATAATGCACAAATCATCACACACATGAGAGACATGGATTTAACGTGGTTCACCCAATGTGGGCTACATCCATGGAGAAAATATTTCTTATAAATTTTCTCAACAAATCTCTTGGGAATCAAATCCCTATTACAATGTTTATGGACCTCTATCCAAAGGAGACACCAATCCCCTATGCTCAAGTTCGTGGACCTCTATCCACAGGAGAACTCTATCCCCACTACTCTAGCTAGTGGATCTCTATCCATAGGAGACCTCTGTCCCCACTGCTCTGGCTAGTGGACCTCTATCCATAGGAGACCTCTATCCCCACTACTCTAGCTAGTGGACCTCTATCCATAGGAGACCTCTGTCCCCACTACTCTGGCTAGTGGACCTCTATCCATAGGAGAAATCTATCCCCTTTGCTCTGGTAGGCTCCAAAGTCAGCTATCAACTATGCTCAACTTTGATCAAATCTGCTCACAACTCTGATCAAATCTGCTCACAACTCTGATCAAATATACCCATAACTCTGATCAAATCTGCTCAACTACCTGTACTGATCTATCTCATACTTGCTCACAAGTCCTACTTAGAACTGCTCACAAGCCTTCTCAAAAGGCCTACTCAAAATAGCTCACAATCCTGCTCTAATATGCTCACTATATTTGCTCAACTCTGCTCTAACACATGCTCAAAAACTGCTCATAACACTTGCTTTGATAAAAGTACTTCAGACATATTCTACCTAGATTTCTTGTTCAAGAACATATAGAAAATGATATGCACTATAATTTCTCAATATGTTCTTTCCAATATTACTCAAACCAATGCCCAAAAGCTTCACAAATTCATTCAAACAATGAAGCATAACTTGTTTCACAAACCATAGCTCAAATAATCCAAACAATGCACATATACAATCCTTATTTCTTCACCTTAAGATTCAAAAATATTTGCTCAACCAAACACCTTAAAGAAGGAATGATATCACCATACCTCTTGACTTGCTTTGATGAAGAAGTGCCCTCAAAACCTATCTCAAAATATTCTATCTTTCTTATGCCACTTTCAAGGGTTAGTTAGCATAGCACTTTTCAATCATCCACATGATAAACCTCTCTTCAAAAATGTGCACAAAAATATTACTTTACAATTCCCTTTAATTTCTCAAAACAAGGATTTTTAATCAAAGAACAAAACCCTTCAAACTTTCTTTCACCATGCAGAAATACACACAATAATTAAACCACAAAACACCTTATAACTCCTACTTTTAAAACACACACAATCAACTCATACAATGAAAGAATCCTTATCACACCTTATTTCTCCTTCTAAACAGATTTTAAATTTCAATACCAAAAGACCCTTTTCACACCTTATTTCTCCTATATCAAATGAGCAAAAATAAATGACAACTCAACCTTATAACTCCCACAAAAATCAAATCGTAATTGAGAAAATAAATACCTCTTTTATTCTGCCCTCAATGTGACTCGAACCTCTCACCTCGTGAGGGCAAGGCACCCAACCAAAGGGCCACGACCAGCTGCACTAACATAGCCCGTGAGAACACAAAGGTGCCAATCACCTTTTACTTCCTCCTACCGCAAACTCTGCCCAACCAAACAAAAATGGTCCGCGATGGGTTTCGAACCCAAAACCTCCTTCTCACAACACCTTCGTGCAGGCTCAACCACCAACTAGTCTAGCTGGTTGGATGGTATTTGATGTGCACCAATCCAAACATAAACCTTCATTGTTCACTATAGAAGACTGCACTCTCCTTTCCTTTCCTTCTCTGCCACATGCAATGAATCAGATATCGAGATTATTGCTTGCACAATTTCAAACAACTCAAAAATGACTTTAGGCATGGGGTATTAATATGATTTAATTTCCTCTTTGTCCAAATTCGGCCCACCTTGTCTTTTTTTACACCATATGACGTCGGCCACCTCAATTCAAAATTAATTCGAATTACCTTCAATTACTTGGCGCTCAAATGATATTATAACTTGAAATATTTATATTATAATAAAGATATTATAATATTAATCCTTTTGAACCTTGCCTTCACAATTAATATTATTGCCTTCAATAATATTAATATCTTGCCTTCATTTTTAAACCATTGTTCCAAAGAACTCTTAAGCCTTTTGTCCTTCATTATAATATTCAAAAATAAATATTATAATGCTTTTCTCAACAAATTTCCTTTCTCTTGAGATAAACTTGTGCCTTCATTATTGACCTTACTTAGAATAATAATTGTGCCTTGAGAATTTTCCTTGACATCAATGACATCTCTCTTTTGACATCAATGACAACAATTTGCACAAATATTTCCAACAATCTCCCCCTTTGTCATTGATGGCAACCCTTCTAAAATACTTCCTTTTGCTACCACTAGATTCCAAACTGCTCCCCTTGAGAAGTTGCTCCCCTTACTGAATTCTCTCCCCCTTACTGAAACTCTCCCCCTTTGACATCAATGGCAAAGGGACTCCTTTGGGGCTAAAAATAAGACTCTTAGCTCAGCCCCCTCACCACCTCCTCTCCTTGAGGTGATCAAGTTTGGGATGGGAGTAAGACTACTCCCAACTTTCCTCTAAGATACTCAAAAGTTTCCTTTGGAAGTGGCTTAGTAAATATGTCCACAATCTGTTCCTTTGTAGTAACATATTCCAATTTGACTTGCTTATCCATCACCTGCTCTCTCAAAAAATGATATTTGATTGGAATGTGCTTGGTCCTTGAATGCATCACTGGATTCTTTGAAATATTTATGGCACTTGTATTATCACATAGTATGGATATGGGATGATCATGCTCTATTTTAAAATCTATTAAAGTTTGCTTCATCCATAACACTTGTGTACAATAAGCAACTACTACAATGTACTCTACCTCTACCATGGATAAGGATATCGATGCTTATTTCTTGCTTAGCCAAGAGACTAAACAATCTCCAAGAAAGAATGCTCCTCCACTTGTGCTCTTCCTGTCATCAATACTACCTGCCCAATATGCATCTGTATATGTTGTGAGAGTGAAGTTGTTACTTGTGGGATACCAAAGTCCAAATTCCATAGTTCCTTTTAAATACCTGAGAATTCTCTTTACTACCAGTACATGTGTTTCCTTTGGTGCTGCTTGAAATCTTGCCACTAGTCCCACTGCCTGCATTATATCTGGTCTTGTAGTTGTGACATATAGTAAGCTACCAATCATGGATCTATACAATGTCTGATTTGCCTCAGGAGATTCATCATCTTTACTCAACTTGCATCCTGTAACCATGGGGGTACTCACTGGTTTGCAATCCTCCAATTTGAATTTTTTCAACATTTCTTTTATATACTTGGTTTGTGAGAGAAATACACCTTTTTCTAATTGTGAAATCTGTAATCCAAGGAAGAAAGACAACTCACCAAGCATTGACATTTCAAATTCATTTTGCATACACTTTGCAAATTTTTGACACATCTTATCATTACTACCTCCAAAAATGATATCATCCACATAGACCACCACAATCAATAAGTCATTTCCTTCATTTTTGATGTATAAATTACTATCAACTATTCCTTTTCTAAACCCTTGTTCTTGAAGATACTTATCCAACCTTGAATACCAAGCCCTAGGGGCTTGCTTTAATCCATAAAGAGCCTTCTTTAATCTGCATACATAATCTGGTTTATCAGTCAGGTTGAACCTCTTAGGTTGCTCAATGTAGACCTCTTCTTCTAAGAAAGCCATTGAGAAAAGATGATTTTACATCCATTTGATATACTTTGAAGTTTTTGAAGCTTGAGAAAGCTAAAAATATCCTTATGGCCTCAAGTCATGCAACAGGAGCAAATGTTTCATCAAAATCAATCCCTTCAACCTGTGCATAGCCTTTGCATACCAGTCTTGCTTTGTTTCTGACTACTTGACCATATTCATTTAACTTATTTTTGTAAACCCATTTAGTGCCAATTATATTCTTGTATTTTGGTCATGGTACAAGTTCCCAAGTCTCACTTTTTTCTATTTGATCCAACTCCTCATCCATTACCTTGACCCAAAATTTATCTTCTCTTGCCTCATTGAAATTCTTGGGCTCAATTTTAGATAGCAAAGAAAGATTTGCATGTTCACCTATTCCTATTATCTTCCTCCTTGTTTGTATTTCATATGGATTCCCAATAATCAGATCTCTTGGATGATTCTTTTGCACATACCTGGATGGTGTCTTAGGTGGTGTTCTTTGTGTTTCATCTTCTTCTTCTGATTCTTCACCTAATTCTTCTTGGCAACTTTCTCCTTCTTGGTATACAATTTCTTGAGTTGGTTCTCTTGGCCCTATTTCTTCATCAACTATTACATTTATACTTTCCACAATTGTATGTGTCCTTTTATTATAGCATTTATAGGCTTTGCTCTTAGTGGAATAGCCAAGGAAGATACCCTCATCACACCTTGAATCAAACTTGCCCAAAATTTTCTCCTCTCATCTAATGTAGCATTTGCTTCCAAAAACTCTAAAATACTTCACAAGTAGTTGGTCTTCCCTTCCAAAGCTCATATGGGGTTTTGTGATGATTTACTCTTACTTGAGCTCTATTGATGATATAGATAGTTGTATGAACTACTTCTCTCCAAAAACCATCTGAAATCTTAGACTCACTTAGCATAGCTCTAGCCATATTCTCGATAGTTCTATTTTTTCTTTCAACTACTCCATTTTATTGTGGAGTCCTTGTTGTTGAGTATTCTCTTTTGATTCCATGTTGTTCACAGAATTCTATGAATTCACCTGAAGTAAATTCTCCTCCTCTATCTGATCTTAGACACTTTATATTTTTACCTGTTTTATTTTCTACTAAAACTTTGAATGCCTGGAACTTCTCAAAGGCTTCTGACTTTTCTTTTAAGAAAGCCACCCAAATCATTCTGGAGAAATCATCTATAAATAGCATGAAGTAACTTTCACCTTGTAAACTCTTTGTCCTTGTAGGACCACATAAATCAGTGTGAACTAGTTTCAATGGTTCGAATGAAGAAAATTCTTTTGACTTGAAACTTGTTCTTGTTTGCTTACCAAGATGACATTGTGCACAAATTATGTTTTGAGGTCTTTTTATCCTGGGCAAATCTTTGACTGCTTATTTGTTGCTTATTTTCACAATGTTGTCAAAGTTTAGATGACCCATTCTTCTATGCCATAACCAACTCTCATCCTCTTGTGATAGAAAATATTTTTCTCCTTTAATTTCACTCAACATGTAGAGATTGTTTGTAGTTCTACTGGCATCTGTAATAAGCTTTCCTGTCTTGGATTTCATGATCTCACATCTATTTGGGTGAAAGGTGATTGTGTGCCCTTGATCACAAATTTGACTTACACTTAGTAAATTGTGCTTCAATCCCTTAACATACAATACATTTTCTATCTTTGATTTTCCATTATCTAAACTCAAAGTCCCTTTTCCAACAATTTTTCCTGAAGTATTATCTCCAAATTTTACTGATCCTCCATTGATTTCTTTAAGTGAAAGAAATTTACTTTTGTCACCTATCATATGACTTGAACAACCACTATCAACATACCACTGATTTCCCTTATCTTGTGCATGAAGAGTTATCTGTACCAACATTGACTTCTCCTTTTCTTGTTCCTCTTTCTCTTTCCAAACTTTTGAGGTTGTATTCTTTTGAACCTTCTGATCCTCATTTTTTCTTGATTCAAGAAATATTGTTTTACACCATTTGGCCTTGTGCCCAAAGTTATTACATTTGTAACAGATGATATTGTTATCCATGAGAGGTGCAAATGAATTGAAATTTCTATCAACATTATTTCTCACATGGACCATGCAATGTACAACTCTATGACCATATTTATTACATGAAAAGCAATAACCATGGAAGAAATTTTGTAACCTATTAGATTGCCTTGAATGATATGGTCGCATGATTCTTCCTTTGCCATTTTTGTAATTGACTTTTATCCATGATGTTTCTCTATTTTCTTCCTCCTCAATACTTTTGCCTTTCAATATATCAACATAGGTCATGGGCTCTTCTTTCTTTGATATCTTTGTTCCTTTGGAGCTTGACTCCTCTTTCTATTTCCCTAACCTTATATTTTGTTGTAACTTATCCTTAGACTTTTCAACTCCCTTTCTTAGAGAGACAATTTCAAGTTCCAATATTTCACATTCTAACTCTTTTGCCTTTAACTGTTCAGCCATACCTTTTTCAATTTTCTTTGCCTCTTCAACCTTCACCTTTAAGTCTGTGAGATCTTGTAGAAGCTTTGTCTTTGTTTCCTCATCCTTTTTAATTTGAGCCTTCAAACTTGAATTCTTCTCTCTAACTCTTTCCAAATTTCCAAGAGCAGCAATAAGTTCCTTTTTCATGTCAATCATGGCTCTTTCTCCATTTTTTGTGGTCATGTGTGTTCTTGTAGGATCTTCCTTCAAGTTGTTAGAATTTTTTGAAGGAACCCACTCTGATACCAATTGAAGAACACAAGCTTATACTGAGAGGGGGGTGAACAGTATAAGATAAAACTTTTTACTTTTCAATCCAAATGATAACAACAATAATATCAAGGTAGTAAATAATGCATAAATCATCACACACATGAGAGACATGGATTTAACGTGGTTCACCCAATGTGGGCTACATCCATGGAGAAAATATTTCTTATAAATTTTCTCAACAAATCTCTTGGGAATCAAATCCCTATTACAATGTTTATGGACCTCTATCCAAAGGAGACACCAATCCCCTATGCTCAAGTTCGTGGACCTCTATCCATAGGAGAACTCTATCCCCACTACTCTGGCTAGTGGATCTCTATCCATAGGAGACCTCTATCCCCACTGCTCTGGCTAGTGGACCTCTATCCACAGGAGACCTCTATCCCCACTACTATGGCTAGTGGACCTCTATCCATAGGAGACCTTTATCCCCACTGCTCTAGCTAGTGGACCTCTATCCATAGGAGAACTCTATCCCCTTTGCTCTGGTAGGCTCCAAAGTCAGCTATCAACTCTGCTCAACTCTGATCAAATCTGCTCACAACTCTGATCAAATCTGCTCACAACTCTGATCAAATATACCCACAACTCTGATCAAATCTGCTCAACTACCTATACTAATCTATCTCATACTTGCTCACAAGTCCTGCTTAGAACTGCTCACAAGCCTTCTCAAAAGGCCTACTCAAAATAGCTCATAATCCTGCTCTAATATGCTCACTATCTTTGCTCAACTCTGCTCTAACACATGCTCAAAAACTGCTCATAACACTTGCTTTGATAAAAGTACTTCAAACATATTCTACCTAGATTTCTTGTTCAAGAACATATAGAAAATGATATGCACTATAATTTCTCAATATGTTCTTTCCAATATTACTCAAACCAATGCCCAAAAGCTTCACAAATTCATTCAAACAATGAAGCATAACTTGTTTCACAAACCATAGCTCAAATAATCCAAACAATGCACATATACAATCCTTATTTCTTCACCTTAAGATTCAAAAATATTTTCTCAACCAAACACCTTAAAGAAGGAATGATATCACCATACCTCTTGACTTGCTTTGATGAAGAAGTGCCCTCAAAACCTGTCTCAAAATATTTTATCTTTCTTATGCCACTTTCAAGGGTTAGTTAGCATAGCACTTTTCAATCATCCACATGATAAACCTCTCTTCAAAAATGTGCACAAAAATATTACTTTACAATTCCCTTTAATTTCTCAAAACAAGGCTTTTTAATCAAAGAACAAAACCCTTCAAACTTTCTTTCACCATGCAGAAATACACACAATAATTAAACCACAAAACACCTTATAACTCCTACTTTTAAAACACACACAATCAACTCATACAATGAAAGAATCCTTATCACACCTTATTTCTCCTTCTAAACAGATTTTAAATTTCAATACCAAAAGACCCTTTTCACACCTTATTTCTCCTATATCAAATGAGCAAAAATAAATGACAACTCAACCTTATAACTCCCACAAAAATCAAATCACAATTGAGAAAATAAATACCTCTTTTATTCTGCCCTCAATGTGACTCGAACCTCTCACCTCGTGAGGGCAAGGCACCCAACCAAAGGGCCACGACCAGCTACGCTAACGCAGCCCATGAGAACACAAAGGTGCCAATCACCTTTTACTTCCTCCTACCATGAACTCTACCTAGCCAAACAAAAATGGTCCACGATGGGTTTCGAACCCGAAACCTCCTTCTCACAACACCTTCGTGTAGGCTCAGCCACCAGCTGGTCTAGCTAGCTGGATGGTATTTGATGTGCACCAATCCAAACATAAACCTTCACTGTTTGCTGTAGAAGACTACGCTCTCCTTTCCTTTCCTTCTCTATTGCATGCAACGAATCGGATATCGAGATTATTGCTTGCACAATTTTGAACAACTCAAAAATGACTTTAGGCATGGGGTATTAATATGATTTAATTTCCTCTTTGTCCAAAGTCGGCCCACCTTGTCTTTTTTACACCATATGACGTCGACCACCTCAATTCAAAATTAATTCGAATTACCTTCAATTACTTGGTGCTCAAATGATATTATAACTTGAAATATTTATATTATAATAAAGATATTATAATATTAATCCTTTTGAACCTTGCCTTCACAATTAATATTATTGCCTTCAATAATATTAATATCTTGCCTTCATTTTTAAACCATTGTTCCAAAGAACTCTTAAGCCTTTTGTCCTTCATTATAATATTCAAAAATAAATATTATAATGCTTTTCTCAACAAATTTCCTTTCTCTTGAGATAAACCTGTGCCTTCATTATTGACCTTACTTAGAATAATAATTGTGCCTTGAGAATTTTCCTTGACATCAATGACATCTCTCTTTTGACATCAATGACAACAATTTGCACAAATATTTCCAACATAGTCTTCTCTCCAAAATAGCACTAGTATTTTATTATGATTTTGAGAATTCAATGCTCCTTTATCACTAGTTTATGATAGTCCTTTGTTTCCTCCTTTGACTCTAATTACAAAATATTTTAGACATTGTAATATTTGCTCCAAGTTTGCATGTCTTCTTCAGTTTGGAGGTGAATGATTATGTAGTTACGATCTCCTTTGGATGATTCTTGCATGGCATGAGTTTATATAAAACTTGAGATATTGTTAACACCTCTTGAGATGATTTCCACATGTTTTTTAAGATTCAACACTCTTTAATATGAGGCCTACGTAGCTTCAAGATGCTATAACGCTTCTTCTATGACAACAATGCCTTGTAATTCTCCTCTATGATGATGATGCCTTGTAATGCTCCTTTATGGCAATGGTGATTATCTTAATGCTCAAGGAGTGAGCATTTTTATTTCTTGAGGGTGTTAGGGAATATGAGCACTTCTATCAGTAGTGGAAAATGGGATTTTGCATGAGATGCTTCTCTCCAATGTCTTTCTCCCAATATATTCCTCTTGCCATAATTTACCTAGTTGTTTACATTTTCTCTAATGCTTCCTTTAGGCACAACTAAGTGATATTCTTCTCAATATGTTGGCTCTTGGTTTTATGGAAATGGTGAGGTGCTTTGAGGATGTTTCTATGTCACTACTCCTAGTTGGTAGTTCACCCATGGTAATGCACCTTCTATATTGACTAAAGTTCCTTTTCTCTTCATTGTAATGAGTTGTATTCTTGTAGATGATGGCTACCCTAATGTGTTGTCCTTTTGCTAGTTGTAGATACTTACTAATATAAATGCTCGATGTGGTGGATGATAGTGTGTTTTGAACACCTCAATGGTAGTTGGATTCCAAGCCTTAGGGTGGCTCTTTGTTCTAACACCATAGTGGATATTGAGTCATTCTATTGACTCAACTCTTAAGCACTCTATCCTAGTGCTTTTTCTTCATAGATGATGGGTGATGAGCCCCTTTGATGATGCACTGATAGTGAACGTAGAGCACCTAATTTATAGTGTCTTGGGACACTTTCTATTTTTTCCTCCTTAGGAGGGATATGGTGCACCTGTATAATATGAATAAGAGACTTTTATTTTGCACCCAAGTTCATTGTCTCTTGTATTGATGTTATTTCCTCCTTTGATATAACAACTTCTTGTTGTGTAGATAGATCTGCTCCTCACTGTATAGCTTGAGGACTATTGTAGATTGATTTGAAGCTTATTAATTTCTTCTTAGATATGGTCATTACTTTCTCTTCTTGAGAGCAATGTGTTGTTGCCTTTCTTACTAGACAACACTAGGATCTAATTCCTTTACTTGGATAATTTAATAGCAATGAATCCAAGCTAATAATCATATAAGAAATATGCTAGAGAGATTAATATTTGCACTAACCTTCACTGTAACACTTAGTGCACTTCTAATAAGCTTTAAGAGAAACTAATATAGTGCAAATCCAATCTTCTTATTACTCCTTAAAAATAACTTGTAATATGCACTAATTCTAACTCTTAAAGATCTCTCAAATCTAATGTAGTCTTCTTTTATGCTAGTAGATAATAGGAAGAATATATTTAACTCCTATTAATGTGCAAATATATCCTTTAAAAGAAACTATATTTTGCACTCTTTTGAAGACTGTAATATGAGCCCTTCTCTTTGCAACTTTAATCCAAATATGGTGCTTGATAATGAACCCTAATTTATAGTTCAACTAATGAACCTAATTGCACCCAAGTTGCTTACCTTTAATGGCTTTTGTAAGTGTTGTATATCTTGGTGTTTTGATTCACCAAGTTGTTGCCTAGAATGATGGTTGCTCACAACTATGAACTCTTCTAGTTTATTTCCTTGAAACTATAGGATGGCTTCAAATTCTCCTTCAGGATATGGCCTGGAACTCTAAAGTTTTGCAGCTTCTTGTAGGCTATCCAAAATAGCTTCTTGCTTTACAAAATTGTAATTTTGAACCATTTGTTTTATAAGTGGAGTTTGGTGGATTTATTATTAAAATAATATTTAGTTTTCTATAGTAGATTCAAAAAATCATTGTCTTTGGAATATGCCTTCTTGTTGTGAAAGGTAATATTTAAACCTCTTAGGTTTGGTAGCAATGTATAATTCTCTTTTTTTCTTATCGAAGTCTAACTTCAATCTTAGTATCCTTCTAAAGAATCTGAGTGTCTTGAGGTATTCAATATTCTTCTTTAGAATTTGGAACTCCTTGAAAAATTCTTCTCCTTTTGGGCTTGTTGTTGGATGGCGATAATGGTCCCAAATATTTCAATATCAGGAGCTTCTCCTTGGTAGTGAATTTCTCTAATGATTTCTTCTAGGAACTCCTTTGATGATGCTTCAATGAGCTCTACAAAAATGCTCTCCAAGACTTCTCCTTGTTTCTCCTTGAGACCTCTCCAAAATATTCAATGAGACCTTTCCTTCAACCTTCTGCTATAGAAGTGTTGGTAATGAGATCTCTCTCATGGATCTCTAAAATTTGCTACTTCTAAAATTAGGTATAGGACCTTGCTAGTCCTTCTTCAATATTTTAATATTGGAAGTTCTTCAATGAGAACTTTAATGGGTCTTCTTTAACTTATTCTAGAAGAAGTCTTCAATCTGTGGTAAGGTTTCTCTAGCATTTTTCTTAACTTTTGCAATATGCAGGTCCTTAGTCTTCTATGGAATCTTCTCTAGAGACTCTTCCTTGAATTTGGAACAAGGCTTTCATGGCCTTTTCTTCTGCATCAAGGCTTCTAGGGACTTCTCTTCTGCAACTTGTAGGTCTACAACAAAACTTACTTCAGGTTCCTAGAATCTCCTATTTTCTTCAGATTCTAGGTTGACTCTAAGAAGATATTTTTTCTAACTCTTTTGTAGGAATCTTCCCAATTATTTTGAATCTCTTTTTCCTACAACAAAGTATTAGTATGATGATTTTAAATCTATCAATGATGAATCTTCACTAGTTGATTTATCAATCTAGTGGAATGAATGTTGAGTCCTAGTCTTCATGAGTTTTCTATAACTCTATGGAAATAATCTAGCCAAATGCAATCTCAAAAATTCTAGAACTAATATTTTCTTCTTCTCTCTATCTCTCTTGTGATGACATTTGCATGCAATAGTGCACAATGGCAGATCCAATTTTCAAAGATACAATAGAATTCAATGTTACAGCAATAGTAATCCCTTGTGGCTCTCCCTCATCCTATCAACCTACCATAGATCTATGTACGATTCTAGAATGCATGCACCTACTATATTTGCATCATAATATCAAAGATAAAACAAGAAAACATACAATGACAATGAATTAAGAAAATGTAAAGGCTCCTTTTATTAATTCATCGTGAAAATCAGTTACATGTAAATCCCTCTTAGGGATACCAAATTTTGATACAATGATTAAAAATATATGAAACCCTAAAATAGGGGTGGTGCAACCCACAGGCCTTCTAGATCGACATGAATTGGTTGAGGTCTTATTGATGCCTCCTCACTTATTTTGAGGAAATATCCTTAGATGTGACTTTGTCCTTTGTAGATCCTATCACCTACATGCAAAGCAACCACAAAATACATCAATAGAATATGCAACATCTCATGATGAGATTTATTTCAAATAATTTGCATGAAATGACATGAAAGCATGGAAAGCATAAAGGTATGCAAATATAATAAGGAAATAGCTAAATTAGTGCAAAGCATGAAATAAAACACAGAGATCTAGCTAATCTAACATGTTATTTGTAATAAAATCATGAAATGAAGCTAATATAATAAGACATAAAAGTAAGTAAATATGACCAAAGTTAAGGTAAAGCTACCTCTAAAATTGCTAATGAACCATACAAATGCATTGAAAATGGTAAATCTACTCTAAGCTAAGATGATAAAGTAGAAGTAGCCAAAAATCTAGACTAAGAACTAAAGAAATAATGCATCAAACCCTGGCCACTGTTGCTTAGAGTAGCTGGTTCTTCTAGCAATTGACGTCATCAGTGACTGAGCCTATGGGCCACTGTCGAAGATAACAACCATAAACTAAATGTTTTACCTCTTAAATCAGGGTTTGCGACACATAATTATTCATCTAAATTGATGGTCAAGGGTAACCTACTTGTACAAATATGGATTGGTGGTTGAAATCATTGGGATTTGCATTAGATTGGTTTAAATGTGCGGTGTGTGTTTCTCAGTCCTTCAGAAGCTCCATTGTTGTTTGCATGCTTGTCATTCCACAATTGGACAACACTTCAACTCTCCTCAGGGGCTATCAATTTGCTATCCAATCTAGTAGAGCTTCACTACATAAAATTTGAGATCAATATAGACCTATCTCTAATTTTTAAGGGAGTCTTATAGCCTTCCTAACTCCTCATCCTAGCTTCCTTGAGAAGACAATATTAAGAATTGATAGGCTAGGGCAGTTGGAAGGAAACACCTAAAAGCTTCCTTTTCTAAAACCACCTAGGATCAGTTGCACATAGCCATTACAACTAATTTTGGCTCAGCTTAGGAGGTCAATATAGTTTTAGATCTAGCCATTGTTAGTAGGAACGACTAGATTATAGCCACTCTGAGCGTTAGTAGCTAGGCTAGCAGTTGCTCAAATAATTAGTGGTTGAGCCTGCATAGGACCAGACTACCCTAGAAGAGTGGTTAGAACCACTGCTAGCTCTTGGAGAAGTCCAAGATCATTCATATGGTCTGCAAAGGTGTCCATATGAGTAGTATCCTAAATATAACATGTTTTAGGTGTCTATAGATGCCCCTTTTTAGGATGCATTATGGGAAAACATAATGTTGAGAAAAAATAGACCACCTAAATCCATATTATACATTTTCTAATGTTCATTGAGCTGGTCAATGCTAGATACCCCACTATTGGAAAGGATGTACATCTCATAATCATTGCTTCTAACAATATAGAAGGCTTAAATTTGGTTCTTTGGCACTTTCAAGTATAATCGGGTAGGACCGATAGACAAAGTGACAAAGGCTTATCTCATACTATTTTTTTTCCCTTGTAAATGGGGAAGCTTATGATAGTTGTTAGTAATGATTCATAAGACGAACATGATTTACATGATCAAGTGTTCAATTGTTGCCTTTGATTATGAATTTTTTAATTATTATGACTACCCCCTCAAGCGATAGGTCGATGAGGAAAATACAATTAATTAAAGTGACAAGTCGCTTGACCAATATGAATAATTTAGACGATTTAAGACTTTTGCACTTGTTTTTATATGGCAGGTCCAATTATAGGTGTGATTTCAACCAATAATAGTGATTATACATCTCTATCGTGTGGAGCAGTTCGACTGCAATGGCCTTCTTAGGTAATCAAGATGATAGCAATTCCATTTAGCATGTTATGAATCACTATTATCAATGATCTACTAAAAATGTCATAGAAGAAATTAAATGAATACCTCATTCTTGTGGGGTAGTCCAACCACAATGGCCTTTTTTTGGATTGAATTGAAGCATTTCAATTCAACGATGACTAATGTGGCTCAAATGACCTTATGTTAATTTACTCATCTTATCAGATTACATGGAGCACAAGTCACTACAACCGCCAAGTGTATAGGGTAAATAAATATGTATGAGGTTTATGAAGTGTAGGTCATTTTGGTCTCATCCTAATAATCACTATCATCTATGAAGTGTTGGTTATCCATATCCACTGGCTCCATGAGGTGACGTGAATGTCGAGGCCCAAGGTAGGTCAAGTCAGTCTCATCCTTGGACTCACTATGATCTATGATGTACTCATTTTCTTATCATTCATAACCATAGCCTAGTTTTTCTTCCCATAGAATAATTTATTATGGGCTTACCTCGATAGAGAAATTCAAATGATACATAGCTGATGGTTTTATAGTGACCATGGTCACCAACCTGTAATTCATGTAGTTTATGTTTGAGTGATAAGGATTTCATTTGATGTCTTCCTAGAACACTATGCTCAACTTATCTAGGGATACTGCTAATGAATCATCATAGCTTTGGATATGATATCCTAGGCCAGACATATTAGTAGGCAACTAATATTATGGTTCAATTGGGTTTCATCACCCTTGCTCATAAAGACCTAAGCCATAGCCATGCCAATGGTTGCATTTGAAGTATCTCGAGCAAAATCAAGGTTGTATAGATAATTAACATTCATTATGAATGGATCATTATTGTCCTCTTCAATATTTGAGGCATCAAGAAATTGATCCAAACCAGAACAAATAAAATTAGTCTAGTTGGGTGGCATCCCCAATGGTACCACTATTTCTATGGGTAGGTTTGGGACTCTTGGTCATCCCATGTCTTGTGCAGACTCAATTATTGAAGTGAAATTGATATTTTTCACAAGATATTCACCTATTTCTATGTTGGCTAAGTGAATAGTCACCTACAGTGTAGATGATGTTGATGATGATGCATATGAGGTAGGTTGAGGCACTTCCTCAACTATATCTTGAGGATATTCTTCTTCCACAAGAGTTGTAATTTCCACTATTTCTATGGTTGGTATTACCCTAGTTTCTTCCTCCACCATGAGAGCTTTCAACTTCTGAGAGTCTATTAGTTTAGTCATTGTTGGTTTCTTAGAAGAGCTGGTATTTTTGGAAGCAGGAGGTGGCACCGATTAACAAATCACTTTGCACTGATCTTAACTTACTTCCTGGTTGCATGGTAGGGGATGAATGCCTAATGTATAGGTGAGTAGATGGAAGGATGAAATCCCCCTCTAGGTAAACCTGATGCACATATTTAAATGGTTCTTCATCTGATGGTACCATGTGCACCTGTTCCTTGTGCATATATTTAACATATTTATGTAGGATTGAGGGAATGCACTGCATATCCCTTATCCAGGGATGCCCTAGGAAGATATTATATTACATGGCCCCTCCGAACACATGATACATCATAGGGATGATATTATGCCCTACTTGAATAGGTAGGACTATTATACCCACTATGGAGCACAATTCATCATTGAATGCTCTCAATGTGTAAGAAGAAAGGATTATGTTGGACCCAAGGACCTCTAGGTGCCCTATACATTTGGTTATTATTATGTTAATCTATGAGCCTATGTCGATTAGAACCCACTTGAAGGGTGTGTGATTGATACATGCGATGATGTGTAGAGGCAGGTTTGCTATGGTAGTTGGAACTAACTTTATTTCATGATCATAGAAACTAATCACGGGCTCTTGGAACTCTTGCACTTACCCCAAAAATTTTATAAATGCTTCAAGGTTTTGGTGCTGGAGTTCAATATATTTTAAGATTTCCATTAAGGTCTCCCTATGCCTAGGAGATTGTTGAATGAGCTCGTATATCGATAACTTAGTCAATGTTGTTTGAAGACTCTGAGTAAGTCTATTCTAGATTATTATCACATATCACAATGGTGGACCTGGAAGATTATTCTACACTGGCCTCTATTGCGATGTATCTAGGATATAGATGGGAGCCTCTGAAGGCTCTAGTTGGTTGTACCATTGGTTTCTTGTAACCATGTTGACCATTCCAATGAATCCCTAAGTGGGAGTTTTGACTTGGACCATATTAACTTAAGCACCCTAATTTCTAGGGGTTTCATGATTTGGTAATGGGTTTTTAAATATGTCCATATTCTAGTTATCGGGAGCTAGTGGGTTGTCAACTTGTAGCTCACCCTTTTCGATAATGTTTTGTACATTATTCATGAAATTGATGCACACTTCAATATCATGACTCCGTATTCTATGTTATGGGAAATAATTATCATCCTTATATCCCTTGGTATTGGGACGATTAGGATTAATAAGTTGTACCTCAGGTAATTTTAGTACCCGTGCCTCACTCAGTTGATTGAATATTGATGACAAATATTCTGACAATATCATGTACTGGTGAGGCATTCGACATTGCTTGTATCAGCCATGGTTCTTGTTCTTTTAGTTGTAGTTATATGGGGGTGGTTAATCTTGGTAATTTTATGGCTATTGGCTACTCCCAATTTTGGTATATTTAATACAACTTGAATGACTAGTGCAGGCTTGGCCTAGTGCTGTTGATTATGGTTGTTGTGGTTGTTATTCTAGTATTTCTTGTTATGAAGCTTAAGATCTCCTTATTCTACTTTGATATCCTCTATAATATTATCTTGTGCCAAGACTTCCTTGAATGTTACATACTTCTAAATTTGCAAAAGCAATGAGATATGCTTGGCACAACTCTTGGTGAACATTCGGGTGAGCTCTCTAGTGGGAATGGAAAATGGTAATTTTGCAATTAAATTCCTCCATCTATTCTTGTAGTCCTAGATCAGCTTGTCATCATGCTATTTGATATTGGCCAAGTTAGAAAAGTTGGTTTTTTTGTTGATGCTAAATGAAAAGCATTCAAGGAAGGCATTTACCAGTTTCTCAAAGCTGATGATGTTATGTTTGTGTAGGTGGTTAAACCACTCTTTTGTTGCACCTGAAATGTGATGATGAACATTTTTAACATCAGGGCATCATTGTGTTGGAGCTGGAAGTATGCATTCATGAAGTTAGTCACATGCTCTTGTGCATCTTCCTCTCCCTTAAAATTATCTAACTGAGGCATCTCAAAATGCTTCGGATAGGCAGGACTTGGTACCGATGAGCACAAGGGTTGATTGTGTATCCTACTTAAAGTTGGCTTATGTCCAACTGTATCTTTCTTCTCAAGAGACTTGATTCTCTTGTTAAGTACCTTGTAATATTTTGGAGAGATTATATCTTCCTCCCAAAGGTTCTTTCAGGGTGGTCAAGGAGGTAATTATTCTGCATTAGACCAAGTTGGTCGGTTATAGTCCTCCTCCATGGCCATGGATTATGGTTCAGGATAATTTTGTTCCTGGTCATCCATATTTGCATATTGTTCTTGTTCATGCTCCACATGTTCTTATTCTAGGCATTGTTTGTGTCTCAAAGCATGCTATGAGGTATGATGAGTTTGATCATCTACATATTTTTTATGCCTCTAGGGTTGACAAACATCATGTCTATTGGAGTGGTAGTACTCACTGCCCATGTGTATATTGGCTTGAGCCAACCTATCTGCTTATTCCTCATGTTCTATTTTTTCTAGGGCATATTTTTACCTTATGAACTATTCATATAGATTTTGGTGCCATTTTATTTGTGCCTGCACCTCTTCTTATTCAAGTTTATCTAGGCACTCTTGCTCTGCATGCAATGCCTCCCTTTTGTCTTGGAGTACTCTTTCTTGATATTGTGCATCTTCATACAACCTATGCACGTGGTTAGATTGAACTACCAATGAAGGTCTCTAACTTTGAAGCTTCATGTGAGGAGTCACTATGGTAAGGTTCTTTGAAGGAGCCCCCACTATGCTTTTCCTTTGTCTGTAAAGGTAGCATTATCAGTGTGCAATGACATGTATTCCATACCTCCATGATCGTAAGTATTTTGAGTGCTACGAGAATATTTTGATGTTTCCCACCACTCATGAGTGTGTCTCACTATTTTCTAACTATGTGAACTAAAAAAAATAAAGTGTGTAGTAGCAGTGTTTTGTTACATAGATCTTAGGAGAACCTGATCTAGTTCATCTAGTTGTCTAGTTCTCCATGGATGATCTCGTGGGGTGTCATTCACTCCAATAATACTGGTGTCTATAATAATTATACCACTCTCAATATGGTTATGAGTTGTGTCAGGTCTGCGATTGCATGCAGTACTTATGTTTTACCTCTCATTAGGCTAATGTTAATGTGTTTATCCTATGAGTATTAGGGCCTTGAAGCTCCCTCCTATCTAGCACGAGAAGAACCTGGATCTGGTTCTCTAGTTGGGATTCCTTGAGAGTTACCCCCACAGGTTGAGTTATCCCTCCTGATGCTCACTGAACTTCATCTAGCGATATTATGTGTGGGTAGCTCAACATCAGTTTTGTTGTGATTGTTATTGGATGGAGCACTATTTCTTGCCTTGATGTTGTACCGAGGTCGGTTGCTTCATGTGAAAACCATGACAATGTGAACTTATCTCTTGTGTATTTTTAAGATACACAAACAAAGTAGAAAAATGTGTTTATCTCTTTTAAAGATTAGATATGTGTCCTAAAAAAAATTTAGTGTGTTTTTGATTTGTTGATTTTCAAAAATACCTCATGTCACGTGTTTTCTTTTTTTGGATGATATTATTTTTTTAAAGGGCTTTTCACCTGTATGCTCGTAGCTCGACAAACGATAATGAAATTTTTATCACGTAAATCCACAAAATTATGGAGATGAAGCCCATACCTGGTCAAGGAGCACAGGTCCTACCAGTCCTTACCCAGTCTCACTTGGTGAGCGTTATACCCTTTGAAGAGAAGTACATGTAATTTTTCCAAGCTACATTGATTATTAGATCTAGCTTTGGCTAAAAATAGGTTTCATAGGATTTGAGCCAATGGCTGGAGATGAAGCCCATTATCGTTGGTATCTATTAGTGGCTGGTGATGAAATAAAACTCAGTAATGTTTAAGTGTGATGTGGTGTGTGGTGGTTCTTTTTAGTTTTGCATGAAAATAAAATGCATCATAGAGAACTTCAAATGATTTTTCTATATGCTTAAAAAGAACGTTTCCATTTCAGAGAATGCATGTCTAAAAGATAGATGATATTCAGAGAATGCAAGACTAATTATGAAAAATGGTCTCTAATTGGACCTCAAGCATGCAAACCCTAATATACAATCTAGACCACTGGAGAATAGGTTATATTACAATCAAAGACAGATGTTCCTAGCAATGGCTAGTAGAAAACCTAAGAGATATTATAAATTTTGCTTTAAATTTTCTCTATGTTCTCTAATTAACATTCATCTATTGCATTTCAAGAACTAAAAACATAGACAAAGAAGCAAAAATACAGAGAATTTTAACCAACCTAAAATCCAAGTCTACTAATGATCTAGTTGTCTACTGTTTGCAAGTTTTTCTATCGACTGCTATCTCTCAAGGTGGCTCTGAATCTAGCCACTATCTTCAAGAGTTTCTAAGATCTACTAGCCACTATCAATTAGAGTGGCTAAAACTGTGTGAAAAAACATGCAATAGATCAACAAATAGCATAAATTTTAGGTGTTTCCATCATGATCGCCATCTATACGATGCTAGAATGCATGCACCTACTGTATTTGCATCATAATATCAAATATAAAATAAGAAAATATATAATGACAATGAATTAATAAAAATGTAAAGGCTCCTTTTATTAATTCATCATGAAAATTAGTTACATGTACGTCCCTCTTAGGGATACCAAATTTTGATACAATGATTACAAAGATATGAAACCCTAAAATAGGGGTGGTGCAATAGATAGGCCTTCTAGATCAACATAAATTAATTTAGGGCTTATTGATGCCTCCTTCTCACTTGTTCAGAGGAAATATCCTTAGATGTGACTTTTTTCTTTGTATATCCTATCACCTGCACGTAAAGCAACCACAAAACATGTCAATAGCATATGCAACCTCTCGTGATGAGGTTTATTTCAAATAATTTGCATGAAATGATATGAAAGCATTATGAAAGCATGAAAAGTATAAAGGTATGCAAATATAATCAAGAAATAGCTAAATCAATGCAAAGCATGAAGTAAAACACAAAGATCTAGCTAATCTAACATGTTATTTGCAATCAAAGCATGAAATGAAGCTAATCTAAGAAGACTTATGAAAGTAAGCAAATATGACCAAAGTTAAGGTAAAGCTACCTCTAAAATTGCTAATGAACCATACAAATGCATTGAAAATGGTAAATCTACGATAAGCTAAGCTAATAAAGAAAAAATAGTTAGAAATCTAGTCTAAGAACTAAAGAAATAATGCATCAAACCTTAGCCGCTCAAAGCATCTGGTTCTTCTAGACACTGACATCATTAGTGGTTGAGCCTATGGGCTACTATCAAATACAGTGGCCATAAATTGAGTATTCTACCTCTTAAATTAGGGGTTGTGACACATAATTCTTCATTTGAATTAATGGTCAAGGATCGTCTACTTATCCAGAGATGGACTGGTAGTTGAAATCATTGGGATTCATGTTATATTGGTGTGAATGTGTGGTATGTATTTCTCAGTCCTTTGGAATCTCCATTTTTATTTGCATGATTGTCATTCCACAATTGGGTAGCACTTCGACTCTCCTTAAGGGTTATCAAGTCGCTATCCAATCCAGTAGAGCTTTGCTACATGAAATTTGGGATCAATATAGACCTCTTTCTAATTTTGAAGGGAGTCTTATAGCCTTCCTAACTTCCCATCATAACTTCCTTGAGAAGCCCAGATCAAGAATTAACAGGCTAGGGTAGTTGGGAGAAAACATCCAGAAGCTTCCTTGCCCAAAACCACCTAGGATCAGTTGCACATGGTCATTACAACTAATTTTGGCTCGGCTTGGGAGGCCAAGATAGTTTTAGAGCTAACCACTATTAGTAGGAGTAGATAGATAATAGCCACTCATAGCATTAGCGTCTAGGTTGGCAGTCACTCTAATCATTAGTGTATGAGCCTGCATAGGACTCGACTACCCTAGATGAGTGGTTAGAACCACTGCTATATCTTGGATAAGTTCAAGATCATTCATATGGTCTATAAAGGTGCCCATATGAGTAGTCTCATAAATATGACATGTTTTAGGTGTCTACACTTTGATACAATTGTTATCTTTTGATAGCATGAGCTATAGGATAATGTAATCACAGGATGCAAGATATGCAAAAATGTAAGATAATGGAAATATGCAATAACACTGAAATATACTATTAATGGAAAGTGACAAAAATGTTACAATGCAGTATGGAGGAATGGACACTCCATTACTAAAGCTTAAAAACTACATTGTACTCCATCACCAATCTATATGGTCATCTACCCACTGTACCTAATACTACCTACAACAAGATATAATCACTCACTATGAAGCCCTTTATATAGGAAGATGGATTACTTAGCTAACACTCTACCTAGTTGTACAAGGGGGAGTCTTTAGGGTCAATTGAAATATCATATTTAGAAATAATATGACCTAAAATTTTTCCTTCAACTACTCCAAATTTTTTTTTCTTAGGGTTTAATGAGATACCATATTCTCTACATTTTTTGAATACTTTTCTTAAGTCATTAACATGATTAGTACATTTATTTAACAACACATGAATATCATCAACATAGATAACTATGCACTTGCTAATTAGGTCTCTAAAATCATAATCCATTGCTCTTTGAAAAGTAGTACTTGAATTAATTAATCCAAAGGGTGTTCTTTTATAAGCAAAGGTACCCCATTTAGGGGTAAATGTAGTCTTCATCCTATCCTTAGGATCTATCATAATTTGGTTATATCTAGAATATCCACCTATGAAATACATCATTTTAGATTCATTTACCATTTGTAAAATGTGATCTATGGAAGGAAAAGGATAATTATCTATTTGAGAAGCCTTGTTAAGATTCCTAAAGTCAATACATAGGTAAATTTATCCAATTTTCTTATGGATAGGTACTATATTAGATACCTAGGTGGAATGCCTATTGGAAAATATAATACATACACCTAAGAGATTTTGAAATTTCTTCTGAATAAAGGGTTCTAAAAATGGGTTAACAAGCCTTTGTTTCTGCCTAAATGGCTTTGTTTCTGGTTTTAAAGGGATAGTATGAGTTATAATTTCTTGATTATATGTTTTTAGGTCTTCATAGATTCAAGCTATGACATTTTAATAATCTTTAAGAGCTTGTATAATTTCATCTCTTTCCTAACTAGTGCAAGATTTTCTTATCAAAACATTCTAGGGATTTTCTCTAGTCCCTATATTTATTGTATCGTATGTTTTATCTTGAAATACAAATTTTCTACATTCATTACTTTTATAGTCTTATATAAAATAGTTTTTCAATAGAAACCATACCTTTGGTAATTGTATTGGTTTTTAGTTTTACCTCATTGTCTGCATCATCTTCATCAATGATTATATCATCTTCGTTTATAACCTGGTTTTTAATAATTCCAAAATTATTCATAAAATATTGCATATGTTTATCATTTTCAAATACTTGAAAATTATCTATGTTATTTGGAATGGATGGGCAGTCTACCAATTCTATGAAAAATATCTTAAACCTTTTGTTATCCATGGATTTCAATGTACTTTCTACCTGTTGAGTGTTAATTTCACCCAATTGTGAAATTACACTTTCCCTCAGGGTTTGGATCTCAAAACCCTCTCTTGAAAATAAGTTAAATGAAACAACTTCTCCAAGGTCTCCGCTATATTAATATTTGCATGTGTATTAGTAATCTCGAATAAAGATATATCAATTTAATGCTTTGAACACCTTAGTGATTGCAAGTAACTGTAAACAAGGGGCAATGTTGGTTTATTTTACCATGCTACTTTAATGAATGTTCATTGAACCAAAATAAAACAAATGTGAGTTGGCCCTCATATGACCACGATGTAATGCCTTAATTCCTTTTATCTTGAGGATTTTAAGATAGATTTTATCTCTCTTATTAAGTGGATTTTAATCAAGTTTTATCTTGCTTTAAATCCTACTTTAAATGTGAAAATAAATATCAAATCTATCTATGAACATAAATCCGAAATGATGAATAGGCTCCTTGAATATAGCTTCTTATCATGAAGATAAAGATAGCTTTTGATGTGATTAATAAACTATCCCTCTTTGGTGAAATTGATTTTCACAAAGAGGCAATAATTTATGGCCTTAAAATAAGGGCTTTAAAATGTCACTTCAAATTATCCTTCTTAAATGAAATCAGATTTTCACAAAGAAAAATAATTTAGTGCTTTGAAATAATGATCTTCAATGTAGTGCAGAAATTACCCCTCTTTCATAAAATCATAATTTTTATAAAGAGGAGGCAATTTAGTACCCCAAAATGGTAATTTATGAAATGCCATAAAACATAACCCCTTTCAATGAAATTGAAGTTTTCATGAAGGGAATGTCATCATAGGCTCATGAATAAGATATAAATCTGAAAAAAAAAATATTTGGCTCAAAAATGAAAATTTTGAAAATTTTAAATTTTAAAATCTGCAATCAAAATAGCAACTTCAGATAAATTTTAAAAATATGAAATGACTCCAAATAAAAAATGTCTAAGTGCGTAATGGAAGTATGAAATATGCTCTACACAACCATGCAATTATTTTTAGATTTTGAATTTTTTTACTGTTTATTTTAATATCCAAAAATTAAAAAAAAATTAAAAATAAAAGGGTTAAATTTTTTTAAAAAAAATCTAAAACTTAAATGAAAGTTGAAAATGTAAAATGTTCTACAATTAGTATGATGCCATCTCATTTCGAAAAAAAACGAAGATGTGAGATATTCCATGCATGCAACCTAACCTATTAGACCTGCAATTATGCACAATCAAAACAGACTAGGTGCTAGCTCCTAGGGTCAAAAACAATTTTCAGATTTCAAACATTCGCCTGAAGCAACCAATAAACATGCATAAACTTCATCTATAAGCCTGAAATCTGAAAAAGAAAGATAAACAGTTAAAATCTAACATGCAGGAAAAATCTCCTCCTTTCTTGCCCATAAGACGCAAATTTCTGAAAAATTTCTGCATTAAAAAAAATGTTTCATTTACAATGGCAGAATTTCTGGTTTTTCAAAAACTAGTCCAAGTGGAAGAAAAATAGTCCAAACAGGTCCAGTATGACGCTTGCCTTCAAATCTGCAACTCTGTTTGCAACCATTGCCTTCAAATCTGCAACTCTGTTTGCAACCAGTTTCCAACCCCCTTCCCTTCATTTCGTGAGATATTTGAAAAAGTGCAGAAAACCCTTTGTTTGCTTCTTCCTCCGTCGCTTCGTTTCATTTGTTTGTTCATGCGTTGTTTCATTTTCCTGTTTTCCCAAAATCCATGTCTTCTTTCCCCTAATACCTTTCACACATTTTATTTTTTTGTTTTATTTGAAACCCCATTGGCCTTTGACCTAAGGCCTTAATAAATTTAAGAAGGGAGCATCAACTAATTTAAAAAAAATAGTAAATGTCTTATGATATGCCCCGTGTATGGTTTTTGCATGGTTTACTATCCCGCCGCCTATCCGCATGCGAAAATTTTCTTTCATCCTGTAACCATAGGTCTTGCCTTATGATTAATACTCATTTGACACCAAGGCCTTCGTGAATTCATTCATGTAACATCGAATAGCATTATTTTAAATAAATATTTGACCCTATATTTGAAACATGCATTGGGCCATACGCTTTGTTGTCATAATGTGAGGATTCAATTTCTGCAGATGCCCGTTTCCTTTCTAATAATAATAACGCATTTCATTTTATTCTCTATAACCTGCACAGGGGTGTCTCAATATATCTTTAAGACCACGATGAATATTCTTAAGTATTGTGCATCCGTTGCTCCCCATGAGGCTTATCCAAGAAAACTCTGTTTAGAACGCTATCATCCGCGAGTTGGATGCATGCTCTTCGTTGTCAAACCTGCTAGGTAATGCATTGTTGTTGTTATTTCACCTCTATCAAATGATGCTTACTATCGTTGATGTCAGTCTCAGGGTTTACCACCTTCACCATTGCCCTGTGTTATCTACGTTTGCCTAGCATTACTTTTGTAACAAAAATTTCAATGTAAAGGTCGCTATCACGATCAAATTTGCCATATTCTTCGGTGTCATTGAACCTAGCACCACGTCTTCCACTGCGTAATTTCGGTATGCATCGTTGTGTGTATATCTGGCATTTTCTCTACGCCTTTGTCTGCTCCAGTGCTCACTGTAATTTTGAACTACCGCAGTTGTCTTGGCACCATTGTGCTGGCTGTTGAAACCATTATTTAAATCAGACCTCGCATTCGTTTCAGCATTTATGGTATAACTGACTGGTTTGACAATGTGACTCTCCGGTGAAAATGAACCCCCACACTCACTTTCTCGATGCTTTTGTCAATCGATAAATTCTATCGAAAACCATTCTTTGTCTAATTTTGGTAGGTCCCACACTGTTGCATACTCATGTCGTTGATATCATCGCATTTGTAGATCCGCCACTTTGACTCCTCACAAATGCCACCGACGTAACCTCCAAACCACTACCCGTAAGACCTGCATTGTGGTTTCATGAAAGGACCCCCCCACGTCGCTTCTCGCGCTGTTGTGAATGATAGACTACCTTCACTCTCCTTATCCCGAACATCATAGCGCCTGTACACCTGTGTTTTTGAAACTAGGCCTATTTTACTACTTCCGTGACTGGCGTGTAACATCCGTTGCACTATAATATTCCATCCGCATCGCAATGTGATGTTCGATGCTAAGTCGTAGCCAGGGAACAAGCCTCACTGCACCGAATCTCCATCGTCTAATTTTTCACCTACGCCAACTCGTAGTGGGGTCCACTAGGCCTTCCCATGTTATCGCCCCGTTGGCCTTCTCGTGTTATCGTTGGCCTTTGGTGTCTTGAGACTCGGATTGGCCCATATTGCCAACCTCCATTACGAAACCCTAGCGCTGCATCTTCATGGAGTCTAAGTAGGGTTACTGCCCTGCTATCACCACTTAGGTGTCTTGGCCAGCCTCTGCGGCATTTTTAATCATGCCACGTCGCTTAGGTGGGATCCCACATCGAAACCTTATGCTTCGCTCCGTATCATGTCCCAGTTCTTGATGCGCTGGCGGGTCCTCACCATCGTATCGAATCGTACATTACATGTTGATTAAAAACCCTTTATTTTAAATAAAACAAAGCTACCACTACTTCTTTTTATGTGCTATATATATATATATATATATATATATATATATATATATATAATTACATAAACTAAGTTTATGTAATAATAAAATTATTTAAGTTATATATTAATATATTATTATATACATAAGATATATATAATAATAAATATATTTTATTATTGTTTTTTTTTTAATTTAATGTTTAAGTTTATGTATATATGGATATGATATGTATAAACATACATAAACTTATTTTGACTCTTGTTTCATATATATAGTATGTGCCCGTGAAACTTTAATTATAGTTTATTTTATTTTGATTTGGCATGCGATTTTAAAGATGTGACTTAATTAGTTTTAAAAGTTTTAATTAATTTGAATTGAAAGTAAACATTTTTTTTATACTAACGATTACTAGAATAATAGTCCTTTAATCCATCCAAAATCTTAAAAATCAAGGAGGCCGTAATGAAAATTGGACTATCTACGAGAGATCAAGGAAGACACTAAACACTAGCATGAAGGTTTCAGTCAAACAAATGCTAAATCCCGAACAAATCAAAATTTAAAGGTGGATCCCCAAATTTTGGGGCTAGTTGTGGAGAGCAGCCACAACACTACCACTACCACCAAGGAGTCTACAATTCTATTGCTCCTAGAAATTAGTTTGATGTTAAAACAATGGAATTCATTAATTATATTTCTTACTATATTCCTATAATGAATAAACCTTTTATCATGGAAAGCATATTGACTTTTCAATTGTTTAACCACCAACTTAGAATCTCCTAGAAATTTTAAGAACTTAATATTCTGTTTTATGGCTAATTGTAGTCCATATACCATTGATTCATATTATGTAGTGTTGCAAGTACAAGGGAATTGTAGTCTATAGGCTACTAGACAAGATTTTCCTTTGGGACTAATTAGCTCAACACCTACTCCACTACCTTACCTAGACTTGGACCATCAAACTTAAGATTCCAAACTAGATTTTCATCTTTACTTTGCTTACTTAGTGATATTTTAATATTATACTTATCTATGATATGCTTGGTTTCAAGTGTATAGACTCCTAATTTTGATTCATTATAGAGAACTTCATTGGTCTTATTGTAGTCTGTAATGAGATCCTTCATTCTAGGTTCTCTTTCTATTCTAATTTGGTTTGCAACTCCTTACCAGTGTTAGAAATAGATTATATTACATCATTTGGGTCATGTAAATGTACCTTCCTAGGTACATACTTAGGACATTAGATTACTTTAGGGGAAAGTTATCTAGTTACTTCATGCAATGTAATAAATGCACAAGTGTCAATTTGCAAGTTGTATATGTGCAAGGTGTCCCTTGCACAACTAGGTAGAGTGTTGACCAAGGAACCTATCTTCCTATATAAAAAGGGCCTCATTGTAACAAGTAGGATATAGAAGCTTAGAGCATATTCATAGGTAGTAGCATAGTGCTATGTAGATCACCATATATTGGTGATGGGTGCAATGTAGTCCAGTAGCTTTGTTCATGGAGTGTCCATTTCCTCCATAGCTACATTGTATTTATTTTTATCATTTCTATTTATAGCATATTTTAATCATCTTGCATATTTACTTTCTTTCATATTATTCTACATCTTGTGATTGCTATCTCCCATTGCATACTACATCAAAATCTAATAGTGGTATCAAAGCTACGGTAGATCTAGCCACAGTAGATCAATAGGAAAACCACCATTATCATTGAGCCTAAGTTTTTTGTCAACCTGATGTGTTGCTGGACCAACCACTATCAAAAACTCTCATAAGAGTCTAGGTGGTAGAATTAGGGAGAGCCACAAGTGAGGACTGAAATAAATCTCAGTTCCAAAAATACTAAGATTACATTTGGCTAGAGTCTTTCCATAGAGTTATAAGAAAAACTTGTGAAGACTAGGACTCAACATTCAATCCACTAGATTGACAAATCAACTAGTGAAGATCATTCAAGATATCTAGAATTTGTTAACTATTGCCCAAAGTTTCTTTTTTTGCAGAAAATTAATTCTCATATGATTGGGACACCTCCTATAATAGAAATCTAGGAGACCTCAACTTTGTTACCCAAAGGTCGACGTGCCTTCATAGTGCAGATATTTGTTCCTTATATGATAAAAGACTACTGTGGAAGAAGGCTTTTGGAGAAGATTCATGGTGAAGTTAGGAGACTAGAGATCTCCATTGCTAGATTGAGAACTTCAGAGAAGAAGAAAAGGCCATAAAAGCCTTGTTCTAGAAGAAAATGCCATAGAAGCCTTGATCTAGAAGAAAAGGCCATAAAAGCCTTGATACTAGAAGAAAAGGCCATAGAAGCCTTGATACTGAAAGAAAAGACCATAGAAGCCTTGATTCTAAAGAAGACTCTAGAAGAGAGTATCTGATTCAAAAGTAGATTAAAATTTTACTACTAATACTTTGTTGCAGGGAAAGGAGATTCAGTGAGTTGGGAAACTTCCTACAAGAAAGTTAGGAAGAGTATCTTCTTTAGAATCAATCTAGCACCTAAAGAAAAATTGAAGGTAAAGAGATCAGGAGAATATATCATTGAAGAAGTTTCTAGTATTGGAAGAAGAAGAAGGACTAGGAGAGTCCTGCTCGAATCTAGAAGTAGATGAATCAGATATCTAGAAGAAGATCTCACCACCAACACTTCCAGGAGCAGAAGGTTGAAGAAAAGGTCTCAAGGAAGACCAGAAGAAGCTACAATATCAAAGACCTTGGGGAGGTCTCAATGAGAATCTAGTAAAAGGCTTGGAGAGCCTTACTGAAGAAATCATCAAAGGAGAACTCATTGGAGAAATTCACTACAGAAGATAGTGAAATATTTGGGATAATTATCACCATTTGAAAACAAGCCCAAAAGAAGAAGAAGAATTTGGCAAGGAGTGCCAAATCTTAGAAGACCTCAAGACATTCAAAATCTTGAGAAGAAGATCCTACTTGAAGTCAAAATTTGATAAGAAGACTTGAAGACGGGAGAAGCCTACCAAATACAAGAGATTTGAAGATTATCTCTCACAGAAAAAAGACATTATTCTAAAAATATATAGCAAAAAGGAGGAGACTACAAGAGGATAACAAGACACCAAATCCTAGGCTCGTGAAAGAAAGTTTGAGATCATATTTTGGTGAAGAAGGAGTTGTTTAGGACAACCTACAAAGAGTTGCAGGATCTTACTCAAGGCAGCAACTTGGTGATCTTAGACACCAATATCCTCTACAAAAGATTTCAA
This sequence comes from Wollemia nobilis, assembly GCA_028583015.1. Taxonomy (NCBI): domain Eukaryota; kingdom Viridiplantae; phylum Streptophyta; class Pinopsida; order Araucariales; family Araucariaceae; genus Wollemia; species Wollemia nobilis. The sequence continues at coordinate 394,699 of JAQPPZ010002660.1, forward strand.
AAAAAGGTAAGAAACTATTGGTGCAAGTAGAATCATTAACTGGATTACTTATCATATTCATTGGAGCACCTTATTTGGATTAAAGTTGCAAGAAGAAAAATTGGATTACAATCTTCAAAAGTGCAAAAAGAGAAAAGTTCCTTTTAAGTTTCATTTGCACATTAGTTAGGAGTTTATTAGATTTCATAACTACATCTATCAACTACCTATCATCTACTTTGGAAAAATAAAAACAAGACTAAGTCCTACAATATTAATTGTAGTGAAATTGCAGAATAACTCTTGAAGGTTCATTTCAGATTATTCTTGATTAGTTGCAGTAAATTGATTAAGTGCACTTATAAGTTATTTTGAGAGTTTATTGGAGTGATAAGGTGTGATTTTTAGTGCATTAAAAGTGAAATATTAGTGGGTTCATTTGCACTACTATATTACTCTCAAAAAGCTTAGTGTTTGTGTTCTTGAGAAAGGCACAAAATCATATTAGCATAAAGTGTCTAAAGACACTATTAGTGCACCAAAATATGCAACACATAGTGGCCAAGTGAAGCCACCAAAAATTTTAGAATCCTCTAAAACTTGGAGAAAAATATAACTAACCAAAATTAGAAAAGGAAGCTTCAAATATTGAGACTTGGTGAGTCTCAAATCCAAAGCATTTCAGGGTTAGTTGCAAGGAGAAAAGTGCAGAAAATTGCATCAAATAAGGAGCTTCTATCTACTTCTATCTAAGCTTGGATTTTTCATCAAAGTATCCAAGAAAAAAGGGGAAGGTGTCTAATCAAAGAGACAACCTCAAAACCCCTACATTGCATTCAAAAATTCTACCACAAAACCAAAAATTCAGACCTAAAAAAAGGAGTGCAAAATAGGGTGCAATAAAGGTTATTTTATACACAAATTTGTTACATTGTATTGCACTATCCTAATCTGGTTTATATAAGAAAGAGGGAATATTTGAAGGTGCCTCAAAGGTACAATATCCATAGGGTAAACCAACCAATGACAGTCGAATACTTGCACACTCCAAGAAAGGTAAAAGAGCACCATAGAAGGGTTATATTCCCTACTTCTTGGATAGCCAAACCTGCAAGAAATCAAGGCACAAAAGAAAATAAGGGAGAAGCATTATATTCAGGTCTACAAAAGGAGCATAATAGGTTGAAGGAAAGCAAGCAAAGCAAGACGTACGTAGGAGCACTCTATACCATTATTGGAGCTCCACCAAGGCTCCACCAAAGCTCCACCATAGCATTGCTTCTCACTCAAGGCACCATCAAAAGTATCTACAACAAAGAAAATGAAAATACCAAGCTTTGCTAATAAGGATAGTGAAGGGTTACATTGAAGGAGCAAAGGCCCATGCACAAGGAGGAAGTGACACTTGTCACTTGGAATAAAACCCTAATATTCCATCCATGAGCACTCATCTTGGTCAAAGAAACATTACTAACAGTAGGTTGGTACATTGAGAATGTATGAGACACTTGTCTACAAAGAGAACAAGCACTCACCTAAAGAATGTAACTCCCAAGCGTTACTTACAAGAGGCTACAAGTGTCATCTAGCATCTTTCATTCCTCAAGCACTCAAGAATAAAATGGATGTGCCACTTGGAACTTAAATCAATATTCCATTCCATTTAAAGGGTGCCAAAGACCAAGGACTTTCAAGCATTCACTCATCCTCATTCAACACTCTATGTTTTTCATGCACAAGGCTGAATTTGCAGCGTGGAAGCAAGGAGAAGAGCCTTTAATGCTCTGGTCAAGGGAGGTCAAAGGTAGAGATTAAAGGTACCATATTTGGAGCATTAAATCCAAGGAGGATTCCAAGCATTCTATTGGAGGGAATGGCCAAATCAGAGATATTAATATTGCAGCCCTTGCACACCCAAAATTAGCGTTGATTATTGTGGTCTTTGTATAGTGCAAGGTAAGATTTATTCCCATTTTAAATGTGCTTTCATTTTTGGGAGTTATAAGGTTGATAAATCAAGGTTAAACTTAGAATAATTTAACCATATTGAAAGCCATACCTCAAAGGGAATAATTTATCAAATCAATATAATATTTGCAATATTAAACTTAGGAGTAATAAGGGTTTCTACTAGAAATTGATTTTAAAATATTTGCAAATATTATTGTGGTCTAATTTTTCTATATTTGGGAGCTATAAGGATTACAACACCAAATTAGGTTATTGAAAATTAGAAACACTAAAATCAAATCCTAAGGGATATTAAAAGGGTTTATCAAAGCATTTCAAAGGTTGGAATTTAGCAATTTACTTGTCTCAAAATTTCACAAAAAGGGACAAAAGAGATCCAACATTAAACCTCTTCAAATTTGGGAAAAGTGCTTAGTTCAATAAGAGCAATAAGGGATAATAGAAGTTGATTTTGGTATTTACAAAAACTTTACAAAATCAACCCAAAATTGAACTACATTTTACAAAAGCACTATATCATATTCCAAAATCACTAGGGAGACATGGAAGTCCACAAAATCTAAGGATTGATATTAGGGAATTTAAATGGCATCAAACAAATTCTTCCTAGTAGAATCTCAACTACTCAAGAGTCCTAATTATTTCTCCTAGAAGAATAAAGTGAAAGCAATCTTGGTATATGAAAAACTTTGGGATATTGTCAAAGGGAAAACACAGAGACCTTCCATAGGTGATACTGAAATCCTAAAGTTTGAGTAAAATGATTCAAAGGCTCTAATGATAATAACCTTTGCTATCACTGATGAGATACAACCCTATATCAGTTCAGCAAAAACATCTTCATATGCATGGACAAGCCTAGAGAAAATATTTGAAGGAAAGAATAAGGCAACTATTCTTCATCTTCAAACTCAACTTCACTCATTAAAGATGAATAGTGGAGAAAGCATAGAACTATTCCTAAGGAAGGTAGCAGATATTAAAGGGAAATTATTGACCTTAGGAGAAATAGTTAAGGATGAACTTCTTACTCAAGTAACCATGAGAGCACTTCCAGATAGCTATAAGCATTTGGTAACATCTTTACAAGTCCTAATTAAATATACCTCTTTTGATGACCTAGTCAATATTCTATAGGAATATGAGGTGGAAAATACAATTAAATATGAAATGACTAACACTGCATTGGCATCTAAAGATAATCCACAAGGAAATATTGCTTCTTCATAAAAAGGATGAAAACCATGGTACAATAGGTATTTTCATATATGTAAGAGAAAAGGCCATAGTACCAACTATTGCAGGTTCAATCCCAAAAATCAAAATCAAGGAAATCAGATGAACAATGGGAACCAATTTTAGCCATGACAATATCAAAATCCTCATCAACAATAATTTTAGCATCCAACCAATTATCCCCAATTGGAGTATTGAAAAAGAAATAAAAAAGGACATCTAGCTCAGAGGATAGAAGAAATCAAAGAATTGGAAGAATCTACAGATGATTATGAAGTCAAATATCTTTCAACAAGAATGACTAGTTATGAAGACACTAACTATTTGCTTGAACAAATTACAAAAAATAGAGAAGAAGAATCTGAATCTCAAGATCAAGAAGGAGATTCACATTGAAGACTAAAGTCTTCAATACCCAAATAATGTAATACAGGGGGGTGTTAGAAATAGATTATATTACATCATTTGGGTCATGTAAATGTACCTTCCTAGGTATAATCTTAGGACATTAGATTACTTTAGGGGAAAGTTATCTAGTTACTTCATTCAATGTAATAAATGCACAAGTGTCAATGTGCAAGTTGTATATGTGCAAGGTGTCCCTTGCACAACTAGGTAGAGTGTTGACCAAGGAACCTATCTTCCTATATAAAAAGGGCCTCATTGTAACAAGTAGGATATAGAAGCTCAGAGCATATTCATAGGTAGTAGCATAGTGTTGTGTAGATCACCATATATTGGTGATGGGTGCAATGTAGTCTAGTAGCTTTGTTCATGGAGTGTCCATTTCCTCCATAGCTACATTGTATTCATTTTTATCATTTCTATTTATAGCATATTTTAGTCATCTCATAGATTTACTTTCTTTCATATTATTCTGCATCTTGTGATTGCTATCTCCCATTGCATATTTTATCAAAATCTAATAGCCAGGGCAACCACATGTGAGAGAAATCAGTGGCCATATATCCATTCATATTTCTAGACCAATCCCTACTTAATAGTATTACATATCCATCTAGGATATCTACTACTTGAATGTCTATATTTTTGTATTCTAGGTCTTGAAGCTAATTATATATGAACATGTTTGAGTACACCAACCACATTGACTTCTATTTTGTCTAGTTGAACTACTACTCAATTGGAGGGAGCAGATTTCAAACCTAAATTTTGGTAAACAACATGCGACATGACGTTACTTGAGGCTCCTAAATCAACAAGACAATTGTACAAATTCTTACCTGCAATTCTAATAGTTAAGAGGAAAGGAGGGGATTCTCCTTTGTCTTTTCATGATACAAATTAGATATCAATGGTTTTTTTGGATTCAATTGTATTTTGATCACTAAATGCTTTAATTGATAGTTCTTGTTGGTTATTTACCTGGGCAACTTCTAACAAAGATATATTTTGTTTTGTTTTCTTAAAGTCTTCTAGAATGTTGTATGTAGGTTTATCCTATTATAAACCTTTGTGTGGTTATGGTGGAACATTATCCTTTGGTGGATTGGAATTATTGTTGGCTTATGTGTTAAGAGGAATGGCAGTATGATTAGGTGGAGTAGAAGTGATCGGTGTCTTACCCTTGCTTCTAAGCATATAATTTTGATTTCCTTTCTTGAATTGCCTATAGGCTTATACCTCTTATTTCAAAGATCTATTATATCCTTCTTCATATCCTTTTGATGATTCAAAAGTTTCTACTACCGAGGAGGTTCCATTACTAGTGCTTGCTTGATTTTTATTCTCTTCATTTGGTATTATTTCCATGTTTTCAATTTCTTTTTGAAGTATGTCTAAAGTTGTTTTAAACTCAGGAAAGTCACTTTCACTCTGTTGTGCAATGGAATATACTCCACTCCAATTTTTTAATCCTAAATATGGTATTAAGCTGATTTTGATTGGCAATGGGATTTGGTACAGATGCAATAATGCCTAGTATAGAGAAAAATAGTAAGTGACATGGATGGAAGACTAACTATGAGGAAACATATGAGGTTTTTAATCATGGATAGATCCTTCTTGAACTTAATACATGATGCACAAAGATATCCATGAGCTAAGGCAAAGGGAAAGAAATTGTAATGAAAGTAATAAATAAGAAAAGTACTTATAAAAAAATAAAACCTAATATATAGAGGTAATTCTCCCAAGAATTAAATCCCTAGTTTTTGCTACAAGTGGGAAATGAACATGAAACATACCATCCTAGGGCTAGTGAACACAACCAAGCAAACACACTAATAGGATCTAGAAATAAGTTAAAGAAAAGAGGAAAGAGAAAAAATAGTCATGGCATTCATTAACATGCCAAAAATGATTACAAGATAATGAGTCCTATAGGGATTGATTTACCTTAGGCAGTGAGCCAAGGTTTTGGCTCCCGCTTTTATAATCAGAAGTAAGGGTGAAAGGAATATTCCACAAATATAGCTACTAGGCATGAGGAAATAGTTCCCAATACCCTTACAAAAAAATAGGTCTATTTATAATCTAGGAGAAGGGCTCCTTCCCTCCAATGTTATATTCAAAATTCCTATAAACTATCCTCTACTTATATAGCCAAAATTCTTCTACAACTATAAACAACAACTTCAAGGTATCTAGATGGAGGGCTATAAATATTGAAAGCTTCCAAGCCTTTGGATGATTAATTGTTGTTGAATCATATCTTTGATGTTGCATTGGGATGGTTGCACCATTTCTCTTTTGTCACATTTCTACTAAAATGCATCATCTTGCTGACATGGCAAGCATGGTGTCCATGATTGGTGTATATTGGTAAGGTAGACTTACACCTATAGTGGGTGGTTGCTATGGTTGAAACATGGTTGGTTTTGATAGGCTTGGATGCAAAAGATAATCTTTGTAGACAATGGTGGGTGGTCCTTTTAAATTCTCATTTGCATGATTCCTTCCTTGTGTATGTAGCTTCCATGTGTCTTTGCATGAGGTGGAAAATATTTTTGCCAATGGTAGATCTTCACCATTTGAACAATGGAACTTTTCTTCTTGGGATCTCGAGTAGGTGCCATGTGTTTAGTTCTAAGATTTGTTGTAGCCTTCTCTTCTTTTCTACACTCCCCTCCATTAGAAGGATCATATGGACCATTGGATTAAAATCCAATGGCCCACTTGCCTTAGTGTTGGAGAATATTATATTATTTAGTACATGCAAATGTACCCCCATGGTACCTTTATGGTACAAATATTGAAGAACACAAGCTTATACTGAGAGGGGGGGTGAACAGTATAAGACCTCTTTTTACTTTTTCATTTATACTTCAAAACAGTAAAGCAATATATCCAAAGCAATATCAAAGCAATGTACAAAACCATCCACAAAGTGACACAACAATTTACATGGTTCATCCTCAAAACTTTTCTCTAAAAGTTATCTCAAAGTTCTTTGGGAAACCTTCCCAATTACAATGTTTATGAGCCTCGGCTCAAAGGAGAAACCTTCCCCCAATCTGAATTTATGAGCCTCTGCTCAAAGGAGATACTTTCCCCTACCTCTGCTCTAGCTGGTGATCCTCTAGAAGACATTTGCCTCCGCTGCCCTTAGAAAATGGAACTCTATCCACAGAAGACACCTGTCTTCCCTGCTCTGGTTGGAGACCTCTGTCCTCAACTCTATCACCTCAAAGCTGGTCCTCGAATTTGCACTAAACACAATCCTTCGATCTAGCACAAATGTCCTCGTCCTCTGTCTTTGATCAGCACCAAACATAGTCCTTCGGTTTGGCACAAATCTGTCCTCAGGTTCTTCTCATAGAACCAATGCACCTCTGTCCTCAAGTTCTCTGATAGAACTATCAACCTCAGCTTCACAAGTCCTCTGCTAAGACCTATCCAAATCTGCTCACAAGTCCCCACAGAACCCTGTCCAAAACCTGCTCATAAGTTTATCAAGAACACTTGCTTGGCATGAACCCACAAAGAGAATGGTTAGAGACCCAATGTGATTCATCCACCTCAATGAAGCATAAAGAGAATTGTTAGAGACTCAATATGATTCATCAACCTCATAGAAGCATAAAGAGAATTGTTAGAGACTCAATATGTTCTATACTTAACTCCCAATCTCAATCTCAACTCAATCTCAAATCTCAAAAGAATAAGATAGATGTAGTATGCTTTTCTCAAGAACATGAAACACAACCCAAAAATTGCCAACCAAGCAATATGTCATATAACAATGATACTCATGTTCTTTCCAAAACCATTATCTTTTCTCAACCAATTTGGGCTTCAACAACAATGCTCATAGACAAGGTTTAACCAACATCATTCAACTCAACATTAACCTTGAAGCATTCAACCAATCATCACAAGAAAAGGAAACAAGTAGAAATCCTTTTCCCTCCAAATATATTTGAACAAAATAGCCACTCACACAATATCACCAAATGCAGAGAATAACTTGTTCAAATCAACTCAATGGAGTAAGCCCAATATCATGTATCAAGTAAAGGCAATAACTTGATCAACCAACTTCTATGGAAGCAACTCAATCATCAACCTCAACACAACCATCCAAAGGTTTCACCAACTCAAAGCAAGTATCAAGACTCACAACCATAAACCCTAGTGCACAATGCTTCCACTTTCCCAAACCAAAAATATGCATTCACCAAAACTCTCATCAATGATAACAATGCATAAGTAGTCTTCAACAAACCAGAAACTAGGAATTATACCCAACCAAAGGAAACCTTGTTGAATACCTTTTCACTCCAAACTTATTTCAGGAAAACATACACCAATCATACTCATAAGAAGAATGTGCCCATACCTTATTGAAGTGAAGGAACCCCTTTGGAAATCTGCCACCATCACAAAATTCTTTTGCCAATCTTCACAAGGGTTAGTAGATCACTACATAATCAACATTAATCCACTTTTCAATAATCATCACCAAGGTCTTTAATTGCACAACTTCCTTATCTCTCCTAAAACCACTTGTACCATAAAATAAAATAAATCACAACATTGCATAACCTTATAACTCCCAAAACCACTTATACCATAAAATAAAATAAATCACATTTCACATATGCCTCAACTCAATTATGTTATACCTTATTATTCTTCTTTTAGAAATGTATAAATATCAATTATAAACTCTTAGACCGTAAGCACTTATATAATCAACACAAGTCCCTTAAGACATTATAACTCTCATAACAATCAAACTTTATTGCTCTCGAATATATCTTATAAAAAAGCATACCTCCACATTAATTCTGCCTTGTACGTTGTAGAAAATTCACGGTGCTTCGTCGATCATATGCTTTCAATGAATAATCGGATGCCTCGTTAGCTAGTCATTAGTGCACATGCTCTAAGTTTTTTCTCACACCAATGCTTAACCCAAACCCTTTATAGTTGCACTTAGATCTGCTTCGATCTGCTTCGAACACGCAGTCACCAGTTCTTGCTTCCATTCTCTGTCGTGAGTCACACAGAATTCTTCGTTGTCCCTTTCACTTGTTTATCGCAGCGCACGCCCCAAAAAAAAATAGATCTCCACCGGTAACCGCTTTCCCAGGCAAACATTCTACGTGATCTCGCTGACGTTTACCCCATGGCGATGGCACCCCGCGTTCAGTACCGCAACGCCTGGAACATGCGAATACTCCACAATGAATTTATTCAAACAAACTCTCGTTTTATATGAGTTTCATTTCCCGCATTGCAGGGCATATGTATCACAAGCTCAATTCATTAATCAATCTCGAAGCACGTCTTTTTCTCTCTCCATGTTACATCTCGCGGGGTATCCGAATATTTTGCACAGAGAGTAAATATCGAAACTCCTTGTGGTTTTCGAATGCGTGGGCCCTCAACAAAACATGCTCTCCTTTGCAGGCGTAGACGATGCATGGAAATCCATTCTCTATACTTTAATGAATTCCAAAGCCACCTTTATATGCACTAAGATGCATTAGAAACACGTCGGCTTTTCCAAACATGTCGAAAAACATTTTAACTTAATTTTAAAATATTAATTTAAATTTTAATTAAATAAAATTTAAACTAAATATTTGAAATTAAATATCTTCATCACCGGGGCACCTTTTTCAACGAAACGAAGAGCCAACTTGGGTTTTAAGAAAAACCCATTTCAAATCTGTTTTCCATGGTTTTAAATAAAACCTTTTATTTTGTCTACCTTGGTTTTCACAAGAAACCTTCCGTTTCTTGACATCAATGACAACATCAACACTTGAGCAAAGGCAATGTACCCAAGGTACCCAAAATTGCCAACAATCTCCCCCTTTGTCATTGATGGCAAACCTTTACTAAAAACACATCTTTAAGAGCCAAAACTGAAAACACTCTCTTTGAAGTTTTGCTCCCCCTGACTTGAAGCTTTCCTCTTCACTTGAAGCTCTCCCCCTTACTCATATCTCTCCCCCTTTGTCATCAATGGCAAAGGGCCACCTTTAAGGCTCGGAACTAAGAATGAGCCTCTTAGCTTAGTCCCTCCCCCACCTCCTGATGAGGTGATTAATTTTGGGGTGGGATTAAAACTCCCATTAGGCACTAATCATCATCAGCGTCTATAACTTCCTTGCCAGTCCTTCTCTTGAACTCTTTGTCCATATTCTTGTTCCTATCATTGTTTTTATCCTTGGACCTGATCATGCCACTGTTCATGTTCTTGTATTCTAGAATTTCAGCTCTACACTATCTAGCTATGTGACCTTCATTGTTGCATTTGTAACAAGTAACAATGTTATTTCTTTGATGCATACCTGTTCTTTGAATCCACTTGTTCTGACTAAACCTGTTCCCATTGTTTGCCTTGCAATGAACTACCTTGTGCCCAAACTGATTGCAAGAGTAGCAATACCCATAAAAGAATTCACCACTTCTGAAACTGTTATTTACCTTCTTCATCTGAGCCATGCAATGTACAGCCATGTTACCAAACCTGTGACAAGCAAAACATTTGCCTTGAAACTTTCCTTTATTTGACTTCTCAGGTCCTGAAAACTTCTCCTTCTTCTCATTCCAAAATATTTTTTTTGTTTCTATGCATCTATCATTCAAGGACTCATGATCTGAAATACTTTCCTCATTAGAACTCTCTTCCTTTTGGAATCTCTTACTAGGCTCTTCAACTTGTTTCTTGTGAGACTTAACAAAACCAAGACCTGTTTTATCTGTTGGATTTCTTTGACTTTGGATGAGAGACTTAACCTTTTTGGAGCTTTCTTGAAACATGTACAACTTATCCTTGTACTCTTTATTTTCCTCTTTCAACGAACCCATTTTCTATTCTAATTCACTATACTCAAGCACCGTAGAATCTAACTCATTCTTGAGTTCTTGTGCATTGGCCATAGAGACATCAAGACTTTCTATAAGTTCATCTCTCTCTATGCAACATTCATATAACTTATCCTTGAGTCTAGCATTCTTCTTTCTTTCCTTTTTCAAAACACTAAGAGCATTTGTAAGTTCACATTCAAGATCCTCTATTTTATTGCACTTTGAATTATCAAGGCCTTTTTCAGATTTCTTATCACTAGAGGTGCTACCCTTTTCAAAAACCATACATGCATCTTCCTTATCATTTTCTGAAGCATCCTCATACATACTAACAACCAATTCATTATTTGTGCAATCATCCTCAAGGTGACCAAAATTTCCACATCTAAGACATTTCATGATAATGAATCTATGTTTTGGTTCTTCCTCTTTTTCTAATATGAACAACATCTCATTTTCATTATCACTTGAAGAACTTTCACTATCACTACTAGAACACTTACTTGCTTTGTCTAGGTAGAATCTCTTCTTGTGCTTGTGAGAATACCTCTTTCCTTTATTGCTGTGCTCATATTTGTTCTTCCTTTGATGCCTATGCCTTTCAGATTCCTTGCTCTTACAATCTTGTTTAACTTCATCACTTTCATCCTTGGCAACGGTATAGTTAGTAGCATAATGAACAATCTTTCCACAATTGAAATATCTTACATTTTTCATACTTTTGTGCTTTCTAGAGAACTTGCCTTTCTTGCTGTAATATACCTCTTCATCACTAGAAGACTCATCACTATATTGAATCTGATTACCTTTGAAATAATCCATTGTGTTCTTTACTAGCTTTTCCTTCAAGCTATCAAACTTTCCGAAGGAACCCGCTCTGATACCAAATGAAGAACACAAGCTTATACTGAGAGGGGGGGTGAACTATATAAGACCTATTTTTACTTTTTCTTTTATACTTCAAAACAATAAAGCAATATATCCAAAGCAATATCAAAGCAATGTACAAAACCATCCACAAAGTGACACAACAATTTACATGGTTCATCCTCAAAACTTTTCTCTAAAAGTTATCTCAAAGTTCTTTGGGAAACCTTCCCAATTACAATGTTTATGAGCCTCGGATCAAAGGAGAAACCTTCCCCTAATATAAATTTATGAGCCTCTGCTCAAAGGAGATACTTTCCCCTACCTCTACTTGAAAGCATGAGATTCCGGGCAAAGGAAACACTAATTGCGATGCATTCAAAATCAAATACGCTTAAGTCCTAGAAATGTAAATTGCATGAAATGAAAGAAACGCATTGGAAGAGACACAAGCAAATGGAGAAAACACAGCCCTTTCATTAAACTTTCTTGATCTCTGTTACAAATACGCCTCCTCCCTTTTCAGGGGCTAGGAGCGTTAAAAGAATTTGACTACAATCGAGACTTAAGGTTCCTCTTTCCGCGTGCCCACACTTGAAATGGACGGGCCAAGATGATGCCGCCGCTGATGTCGATGAGTCCTTGACCTCTGCTGCTCCTCCTGTGAACAAAGAAACAACGAAGATGTCAGTAGCACCTGCCGCAAATAAGAAGTGTTTGTTCTCTAAAATCGCCAAAAGATGCATGCAAACATTTGTCTGAAACAGTGAGTAAAATGACTCTAAATGACCTGAAAACCTGACAGAGGACAGAAAACATCACCAGAAGGCCACTGCCACTGAGACAGTCGGCCAATCTGCCTTCAACCGGAATTCGTCCCTGGGCAGGACGAATTCTGACTGCTATTCGTCCCTGGGTGGGACGAATTCTTCTGTGTTGGAAAAGCCGACCTGGTGCTGCTCCAATGTCGAATCCCGAGACCTCCAAAACACCTGCAAACAGAGGGGTTATGTAATTGGGGCCATTTTGGGACGACCCAGATGGTCGGATTCTCCCAATTTGGCCTCTATCCTCGGGAATTCGATATCGCCACCTGCAAGTTAGTGAGACAACAAAGCGACAAAAGGCATGATAAAATCTGATCAAAATGTTATGAAATTGAAGCTATGAATTCACCAAATAGAATAACATGAAATGCAACCTGAAACAATAATCTAGAATGCTTTTGGAATAAAACTTAGAAAGTGCGGGGGTGCCCAAGTGGGCCTCCCACCGTTGGCACTTGATCTTGGCGCCAATCCACTAGGGATGGGCCCAAAACCTCTTAGGATTGGGATGTCTGCAAATTGGTTGATTCAGGTGTCCATATGTTGGATTTGGGTCAGATTCAAGCTTCCAAAAGCCACCCAACAACCTCCCTTGCAAAAGAGATTGGTGGATGTGAGAAGGTGAATCAAAGGGGATGCAAGTGGGTGTTCAACTCGGCAAGCACTTCGTTGCTTGAAATCTCCTTCAATCTGTCCTTTTGGGTGAGAAAAGTCCCACCTTTTATAGACCCATGGGGTCTCTTTTGAGAGGGAAGCATAAGTGCCATGTGTTGGTCATAGGTGCCATGTGGCAGTCATGTCTTCCCATGAGGGAGGGGAGTCCTCCATGACTTGGGCTTTCATAATCGCCCTTGTGACAGTCCTCTAACGGCCTATCTGTCCACCTACACACGCGTGCGAGGCAGGAGTCATCAACTGATCGTCCCTGGGCTGCCACTTGGCGCCATTCTTCTTTTTGCCCGTTAAACTTGGAATTCGTCCCTACCTAGGGACGATTTCAGAATTCGTCCCTGGGTGAGACGAATTCCAGTTAGTATTCGTCCCTGGGTGAGACGGATATCGAGCAAAGTGTCCAAATGTGCCAAATTGCCTCTTGACCTTACAAAATTGCTATGAAAGTGGTTAGGACCACTGTTTGACCTCTGAGGGCTGCCCTGGGGGCTGTGTTTGTCAAAGCGATCAGTGTTTGCAGTCACATAATCGGATTGGTGCTGTTTTGGTGTCTACAGATGCCCCTTTTTGGGATGCGTTGTGCATAGCGCAGCGCCGAGCAAAAATAGATAACCAAAGCACTAATGATTAGGGTTTCTTGGTAACCTAACCAACTTTTGATGCCCCAAGCATGGAAAGGGCATGCATTCTTGAATCCTTGCTTCGACGAGCTAAGGAGTTTGATTTCAAGTGTTAACCTATTTTGGTGAGGTGTGACTTGAGCTTGGACATTGATCAGTCATGATTAGGCAAAGGGCGCAACCTTTTATCCTCGGGGGAACCTTGTGTTCATGATTCACGAAATGCCAAGTGTTTGATTGATTTGATTGTTGCTTGTTTACTACCCCAAGCAGGAGCGTGATTGTCTTTGTCAATGATTCTTTGAATGCATGTCGTTTTCCTTAATTGGGTGTGTGATTGTTGATTGGTGACTAAGTGTGACTACCCCCTCAAGCGACGAATCGATGAGGGAATGACCTTCATGAGAAAAGCGACGAGTCGCTTGACCCAAGATGACTTGTGCAAGGGTGCCTTTAGATGGTTTACCGTTAAGCATGTGCAATTTTTCCAACATTTGGACCTATTTTTGGTGGGTGTTAACCCTTTTGGTGATGCCATAATGGGGTGAAAGTGTCGAAAATCCATCTTCCCGTGGAGCGGTCCGGCTATGGTAGCCTTCTTGGGGAAGTAGGAGAGTGACAATTTGAGCCCCGACATCGATTTTCTATGCCAAGAGGTTAAGTGCAAGAGCACTTGTGTCCGGCAATGCTTATTGCTTTGTTTTTATGTTGCATTTTTTTTGTTTTTTTTTTTGTTTTGATTTTCTTGTTGTTTTTTAGTGGGCTTTGACCCATTTGTGATGCCATTTGGGGGTGAAATTGTCGAAAATCCGTCTTCCCATGGAGCGGTCCGGCTATGGTAGCCTTCTTAGAGAGTAGGATAGTGACAATGTAAACCCCGACATCAATTTTTCTATGCCAAGAGGTTAAGTGCAAGAGCACTTGTGTCTGGCAATGTTTATTCTTTTGTTTGTTTTGTTTTTTGTTTTTTTAGGGAGCAGGCCGAATTTTATTTTTTGTTTGTGTTGCATTTTTTTGTTGTTTTGTTGTTTTGATTTTCTTTGGTCTTATGCATGATGGTTGATGGATGTATGCATGTTGATTTATTTTGATGGATGCATATGCTATGATGAATGCAAATGTTTTTTATTTATATGTGATATGCAGAGATGAAATGGATGAATGGGATTTGTGATGTTTGGCTATGGCACCATAGACTGTTTAGAACTCGTTATTTTGTTTTTAGGCGATTGTTGTGATGCATGACTTTGTATGTATACATGTGGTTTTTCTCTTTTTGTATTTTTTGATGGTATTGTAAGGATGAAAAGTAGCACAGCTGGTTTAGAAATGTAGCTAAGGTTTTCTGAGACTCAGACGGTTTTAACTCACTAGCCACGACTGTACTTTATCTTACAAGACTTTTGAACAAGGTATGAATCGGACTTGTTTTTGACCAAGCTATTTCACATCCCCGTGTGTGCAATTGAGTTCATTTATGTGGTATTTATCAAGATACCGCCAAGTGCGGATGGGCTTTCAACCGAACTCGTACTGAGGATCACCTAATTAGCTCCACTAACTCCTTTGTTGTATTTAGTTAGATTAATCTGCGGTGTTATCCAAGATGCCATAAGCTAGCTCATCCACATGCAAACATTGATCTGTACGCAAGTTAATGTGACAGATATATCGTCATGCGAGAAGTTTACCGCCAGTTATCGATAGGCTATCAACCAAACCGGTACTGAGGCTTGCCTCATGACCTTTTAGAATGCTGAGAGTTCCAGGGATTCAAGTTCAACTCCCTTCTTTTCTTCAATTGTATTGGGATACTTGCTCGTTTGTAGTGATAAGATCACTGTTTATTTTGATTTGTTTTTCTTTTGAGCAAGGGATTGGGGAGATGGAGTGATGAAAATCACTATCGTTTGTGCCGTTTGATGTGTGCACTCGTAAGATGTCAAATATTTGATTTTTGACATTTTGCAAATTTTTGATGTTTTGCAACTATTGAGAACTAGGGATTCTTAGGGAATTGGGTAGGGAGGATGCTTGTCCTTTTGCCAACTCTCAGCATTCTTGGGGTCATTCGCACAGGGGGATGAGCAAGATAACCGTTTCGCTTTTGGTGACCTGGATTACTATGCAGGTTTCATCTTTCGTTCACACAACTTAGGAATTGTTTTATGTGTTTTAATTTGTGTTGGGATGTTACGTAACAAGGTGTATTTCAAGTATGACTCTACCTTCGTAAAATCTGTTTGACTTGATACATTACATGGCTAAAGAGCAAAATGATGACTCAATCACGAAAACTCTTGATACATTAAAAGACCACCGACTCTAGTGTGGTAAAAGCAATGCATGGTGTTTTTGTTGTTTTTGTAAAATGGAACAGTGTGGAACAAGATGGACTAGTAGAGCAATTACAGCCTATGGTGCCTTTGACCTATACGACCACAAATATGCAATGTATGGATGCAATGCTTAATGCAGCTACATATTTTTGTATTTTTGATGGATTGATTTTTGTGAATATGAATATGAGGTGCGAGAAGAGCTCTCGATTGATGAATTTGAGTATGCCTAGATATGAGATGCAAATTTTTGTTGTTTTTGATTATTTTTTATTTTTGACCAAGTGATTGTTGATCATCCTTGGAGCATTTTGGTGACCAAGTGATTGCGATAATCCTTGGAGCTTTTTGGGTGACCAAGTGATTGCGATAATCCTTGGAGCTTTTTGGGTGACCAAGTGATTGCGATAATCCTTGGAGCTTTTTGGGTTTGACCAAGTGATTGCGATAATCCTTGGAGCTTTTGGGGTGACCAAGTGATTGCGATAATCCTTGGAGCTTTTGGGTTTGACCAAGTGATTGCGATAATCCTTGGAGCTTTTTGGTGTTGACCAAGTGATTGCGATAATCCTTGGAGCTTTTTGGGTTGACCAAGTGATTGCGATAATCCTTGGAGCTTTTTGGTTTGACCAAGTGATTGCGATAATCCTTGGAGCTTTTTGGTTTGACCAAGTGATTGCGATAATCCTTGGAGCTTTTTGGTTTGACCAAGTGATTGCGATAATCCTTGGAGCTTTTTGGTTTGACCAAGTGATTGCATAATCCTTGAGTTTGACCAAGTGATTGCGATAATCCTTGGAGCTTTTTGGTTTGACCAAGTGATTGCGATAATCCTTGGAGCTTTTTGGTTTGACCAAGTGATTGCGATAATCCTTGGAGCTTTTTGGTTTGACCAAGTGATTGCGATAATCCTTGGAGCTTTTTGGTTTGACCAAGTGATTGCGATAATCCTTGGAGCTTTTTGGTTTGACCAAGTGATTGCGATAATCCTTGGAGCTTTTGTGTTTTTGACCAAGTGATTTTATGGATCCTTGGAGCATTTTTGGGATATGGCTCTCTTAGATATAAAATGGTCGCAAATGACTGATATTCAAGGGTTCTGTTTCCTTGATACCATCAAGAGAAGCTAGCCGGTACGTCCCGGGTCCTATTTTGCTATCAATGACATATGGACCTAACCAATTTGCCGTGAACTTGTCCCTTAGGTGGGACGGCAAATTAGAGTTCTGTTGGTTTTCCTTCAAAACCAAATCACCAACCCGAAAGTCCCTTAGGTGAACTTTCATGTTGTAAGCTTTCTTAAGCCGCTCTTGATAGATACGTAAGTGCTCGAGAGCATTCACGCGTCGTTCGTCAAGCAACGTAAGTTGGTCTAACCGGGCCGCTACGCAGTGTCATCATCGATGAACTCCTGCATTGATATGCGAAGGGAAGGAATTTCCAACTCGAGAGGCATTACTGCCTCTGAGCCATACACGAGCAAAAACGGAGTTGCCCCAGTTGGCGTCCGAACGCTAGTGCGGTAAGCCCAAAGGGCAAGTGGGATTTGTATGTGCCAATCCTTATGACTGTCTATGACTATCTTTTTAAGGATGGCCACTAGTGTTTTGTTTGATGCCTCTTCTTGCCCATTTGCTTGCGGATAATAGGGCGTTGAAAAGTCGTGCTGAATTTTGTACTTTGTGGTCAAAGCACGCACGTCTTTGTTCTTGAATGATGGCCCATTATCCGATATTATTTTGGATGGAATACCAAAATGACATATGATGTTATGCAAGATGAACTCCACAATGCGGGGTCCTTTCGTTGAGGTTAACGGAATTGCTTCCACCCATTTGGTAAAATACTCTGTGGCCGTTATGATAAACGTGTGACGGCTTGACGATGCAGGGGAGATCTTTTCGATTAGATCGAGGCCCCACTACAAAAATGGCCAAGCAGATCGGACTGTCTCGTAGGGCCTGGGAAGGTACGTGCATCAAATTGGCATGATGTTGACATTTCACGCACTTCTTGACATATTCGCAACAATCTCGCTCTAAAGATGGCCAATAATAGCCCATGCGGAGAATGCGCTTTGCAATGGCCATACCACTAAAGTGGCCACCACATGTACCGTCGTGCGCTTGGGCGACTGCCCAAGTGGACTCTTGCTGGTCCAAACAACGAAGAAGAATTCCGTCATAGCTGCGACGATACAAAATGTCTCCTATCAAGACATACTTAGCCGCTTTCGCTTGAATGTTCGTTTTGCGGCGTGCGTCAATCCAAAGGGAAGATTACCTAACTTGAGGTAGTCTCTAATGGGTAAATACCAGTCCCGTTGATCGAAACCTCGATAAGTATGAATAGCCAATCCCTTTGAAGTTCTTCCCTAACAAATGCTGAATGGGATAGAACTTGTAAGAATAGCGTTGTGTTGCTATTAATGGGAGTGGGGGAAAACAAGGACCCCCAGTTGGCACGTTTCAGACGGTCTCGGATTCGAAAGAACTTATCCGAGGATGGTTCAATCTGGATCATGTGGATTCCTGGTGTCAAGTCTGAGCTTGCACGCTCCATCATGGATTGCGATAAGGTTTTGACTTGAATGGTTGTCATATCACCGAAAAGGTCTTGCGGGATTAGTGACCCCAAGGAGGCCATTGTGTCCGCAAAATGATTCGATGATCGAGGGAGTGCCTCGATGTCGTACCATTCAAGTTTTGCCAGGAATTTGTCCACGAGGGCTTTATAGGCCTTCAGAACTGGGCATTTGCATTGATATACCCCTTTGACTTGATTGACTATTAACAGCGAATCACCAAAGATATTCAATCGTTTGATGTTCATGGCGATTGCTGTCTGAAGACCTAGGAGCAAGGCTTCATATTCTCGCATTATTGTTGGTGCACTCGGAAGTTTAATTTAAATGACAGGGGCATTGGAGCACCCTCGCGGTGTGAAGAATACAATTCCCGTGCCACCACCTTGCTCGCATTTAGAACCATCGAAGAATAGGGTTATGTCGGCCTCGTGACTCGTGCTCATCGAATCTGCGATTCTGAGACATGGAAGACCCCATCATCGGGTAGTTCTATGACCAGAGGCTGATCGTCTTCAAGAGGAGCCTCTGCTAGTTGATCGGCTATGACTTGTCCTTTGATAGATTTTTGCCCAATGAACTCAATGTCAAATTCCGTCAACAACATGATCCATTTCGCCGTGCGACTACTATGATAAGTACGACTCATCATGTATCGCAATGGATTCTCCTTAGACACAACATACGTAGTGTTGCTCAAGCATGTAGTGGCGTAGCTTTTTGGTAGCAAACACCACCGCCAAGCGTAGTTTCTCAACGTATGCATAGTTAAGTTCGTAATCGACCAGGGTGCGGCTAAGATAGTAAGTAGCCTCGTTCTTTGTGAAGTTCATTCTTTTGGGCTAGCATGGCGCCCAGTGCCACCTCAGTAGCCGAGATGTATAAGTAGAACGGCACTCCTGGTCTAGGTGGTGCCAATACCGGCGGCGAAGCCAAGTATTGTTTGATTTCGTCAAAGGCTGACTGGCACTCGTCATCCCAATGAAATGTAACCCCCTTGTGCAATAATTTGTTCATGGGTCGGCATTTGTCAGATAATTGCGCTATGAAGCGTTTAATCGACGTGACCTTTCCTTGCAGACTTCTGAGCTGCTTGATGGTAGTTGGGGGAGCCATTTCAAGGATTGCCTTGACTTTCTTTGGGTCCACTTCGATGCCTCATTTTGAGACTATAAAACCCAAGAGTTTTCCAGATGTGACGCCAAATACGCACTTCTTGGGATTCAGTCTGACCTTATGCTCTATGAGGCGATCGAGGATCTTGCTTAAGTCACCGAGATGATCTGAGCGCAAAAGAGACTTGGCTAACAAATCATCCATGTAATCTTCCAAAGTTTTGTGCATGTAATCGTGGAAGATATATGTCATGGCACGTTGGTAGGTAGCGCCAGCATTTTTAAGGCCAAAAGGCATGACCTTATAACAAAATGTCCCCCAAGGCGTTGTGAACGCCGTTTTAAGTTGGTCTTCAGGATTGATACGAATTTGATTGTATCCTGAGAAGCCATCCATTAGGGAGAGCATTTCATGACCTGCTGTAGCGTCTACCAGCGCGTCGATGCTCGGCAAGGGGAAATCATCCTTAGGACTCGCTTTGTTTAGGTCTCAAAAATCGGTGCATATGCGAATCCTCCCGTCGGGCTTCTTGACGGGAACCATGTTGGACAGCCATGGCGGATAATCCACGCAGATGACAAACCGTGCATCCAACAACTTTTGCAATTCATCTTTGACCATCAAGGCCACTGTTGGGTGCATCTTTCGTAGTTTTTGCTTTACGGGCTTGATTGTCGGATCAAGCGTTAAATTATGCGTTACTAGCTATGGGTCTAGTCCCGACATGTCTTTGTATGACCATGCAAAAACTTCCTTCTTCGCTTTGAGAAGGGCGATGTATTCGGCTTGCTCTTCGAGGGAAAGACTTACCCCCAGCTTGATAATCTGTGGATTCGTTGGGTCTAAGCCGATGTCTACGTCAGTCATTTCCTCGACTGACATGTGGGATCCGTCCTCCAACTGATGTGGAGTTGGGATCAAATGGATATCATTAGCTGAGTTTAGATCTACGTTTGGAACCTCGGGTCCCTCTTCAGCCTGAAAAATATCCTGAGTTGTCCTTGGGGTGGAATGAAGCATTTCACCGAAAGGCCAGTACTCTGATGGTGATAAAGGTGAATTGACGCGATCCCAGTCGATGGCATCTATGTCTAGGTGCAATGATTGTGATGGATCGGCCGGATTGCGGATGGGTGCGGTCAAATCAATGGAGATCATGTGGATGGAATGAATTTGGTCTCCAGAACCACGGGTGTGATAACTCGATTCTTTTAGATGCTCCCTATACTCTGGATCTGGCTCTACGGGAACGGGCACGAATGGATCTTCCCTAGGTGCGAATTCGTCCCTATTTGCGAAAAGGATGGCAGGGTCTTTTCTCGGCACTGATGTCATGATGGGATCTCGAGGTGGACGATGCTCATCTTGAATTTGGAGCCATGGATCCAATACTTGGTCCCACCTTGCAGTGTCTACCCACCATTCATGCCCTAGCAGTATGCCCATCTCGTCCCATTAGATCTTCATGAGTTAAAGGGCGGTGATGTCGTCGCGCATGTCCGAGATAGTCCATCTCAGCCTCATCTTCCGAATCACTTTCGGAGACCCAAAAATGTTCATTCTCTTCAAAGAACCGTTGCTTGCGACGTTGAGGACCCTCCTTGTTCCAAGTAAGTTAATCTGGTCCCATTGTGGTTGTTCCACTCTTGGTGGAGGGACCCGATTCCCTTGACACTGTATTGTTTCATCTGGAACCTCTAAGGGGAACAGCTTCGAAAAGATGTCCGGAAGTCGTTGATGTTCTCTTTGAGGATTAATCTCCGAACTTTCGCCTCTCTCTAGCAAAGGAGAGGGATTACTGCTATTTCCAGGGGTGTTTGTTGACCATGGGAGGTAGTCTCCCAATGTGTATTCTCTATTTGGATTGGCATACGGATCTTGTGCCAATCCCCCCTTGTTGCCTATTTCTAGGCCTTGCATATTTTCAACCAAGATGTCTAAGGGCAGGGGGTGGTTGAACCCTACTCCCGACTTGTCATATGGCATCCGATATCTTGGTTGGCAAAGGACCCGCATCCCTTGCTCATATCTCGCCTAGCTCGTATCCATGCCAATTGCATTGGCCGAGATATTTTAGGGCAAAATCTGGGTTTGACAGATAGTTGATGTTTTCAACAAAAGGCTCTTCGTCTCCTTCCTTTTGTTGGCATGGTTCAAGACCATGATCAAGGCCCCCATACACGAAATTCGTCCGGTTTGGAGGGTAGCCTAGAGGAACAACTGTCCCTATGGGAAGGCGAGGTCTTCCCATGTCTTGTACTCGACTCCAATGCCGGCGTCGCCACAACATTTTGCACTAAATATTCCCCTAGGCCCATATGGCCATTTCAAAAGAGATTGTTGATGATTGGGTGGGAGGAAACAGTAGTCCTTCCTAAGTCCATTCCATGTTTGGTGGTTCAGGAGTCTTAGTTTCTGTTGTGCTTGGTGTTTCCTCCGTTGATACCGTTGAGATTGTGGGCAACCTTTCTTCTAAGGGTTTAACCTCTTCCATGATCTGTTTTCCCTTGTCCTTCTGTTGGGCCATGATAGGTGGCGTTGATGATGAAGGAGCAGGTGATGAAGTCTCACCCGGCTGGGATTTTGCCTTGTTGGTCACCGGTGGTGCCTCGCGGTATTGGACCCTGTTTAGATGGATTTAACTGGAAATCCAAATGCGTTGAAGGGAGGGTCGATTGAGGCATGAATTGTACCGCATTGCAATACTTGAAGGGCTCTAAGTCCATTGGGACTACATGTATTTCTCCTTCATAAGCATACTTTAAGCACCGGTGGGCGATCGGAGGGACACACTTCATGTCCCTGATCCAAGGCCGCCCTAGCAGAATATTATAAGCCATCTCGCCTTCTAACACATGGCACAATGTAGGTATTAACTTTTGTCCTACCTGGATAGGCAGAAAAACTGTGCCGACTATCGAGCATATTGCATCGTTGAAAGCTCGCAGTGTGTACGTGGAGGCTGTGATGTGAGAGGTCGGCAACTTCAAATGTTTTAAGGCTGCAGTGGTAATGATGTTACTGGACGAGCCAGTATCTACCAACACTCTCTTGTACGAGATCCCGTTGACCCGCGCGATAACGTGCAGGGGTGGATCTGCCATGTCATTCGATATCGTTTTGACCTCATCTTCTCTGAATGTGATGACCGGCTCCGTACATTGTTTCACATGTCCCACGAAGTTGTTGAAAGAATTTGCTTCGTGAGGTTGTAATTCGATGGCTTTTAAAATGTCCATAAGAGCTTCCCTATGGGGTTCTGACTATTGAATAAGCTCGTAAATGGACAGCCTAGCCGATGTGGTCTGCAAACTCTGCGTGAGTTTGGTCCGTATCGTGACCTCGGGTCTAGGCGGAGGCAATTGCGTTGGGCGTTGTTGAGGCTGCGATGTTGTCGGAACTTCCCTCGTAGCTACCTCGGGGGCAACTGCTGGGTACCTTTTGTTCCTTGTCACTATGCTAATCATTCCCACAAATCCTTGCATGGGAAGATTCTGTCGCACCTCGTTAATCTGGAGTGGTTTTGCCTGTGCCTCGTGGGCAGGCAAAGGGTCCTTGAATACCCCCATTTGTTGATTGTTTGGCGCTATGGGGTTGTCCACGGCCAATGTTCTATTGTCGATCAAATCTTGGATTAATTCTTTGAACTTCCAGAGCATCCATTCAAGTCGTGTCCTCTCCGCCTATGGAATCTACAATACAATTCCTCTCGTATCCCCTAGGCTTAGGAGCATTAGGGTCTATATTTTGGATTTCTGGCAGAGTGACTAAATTTGCCGCCGACAAGCGGTCAAATAGGGAGTCCCCGGACTCCGTGTAAGGGGTGAATTGTCGCCTAGGGCGACGCTGCTGATTCTCCTCCTGTCTTCTATTATCTCTTTCATAAGCAGGAGGCACTGCTCGGTAATTAGCCTTTTGAGGCTGCATTTCTTGCACAGGCGTGGGAACATTTATCGCAACTTGGTTAACCGTAGCATGTTGTGGTTGCGTTGTCCCGATTTTAGTGGTTTTATTCCACTCTTTCTTTTTAGGCTTGGCGATTGCGCCTTCGCCTATCTTAATCTCTTCTATAACTCTGGCTTGCGCCAAAGCTTCTTCTAAGCTGTCGTATTGTCGCAGCAACAATAGACCGTAGATTGATTTTAAGCAACTTTTTGCGAACATCTGCGTGAGATCGTACATAGGGGGACGGTAGGGTAACTTAGAAAGCAAAGCTCTCCATCGATTCCCATATGCTGCCATTGTTTCTTCCTCAAATTGCCTG
This sequence comes from Wollemia nobilis, assembly GCA_028583015.1. Lineage (NCBI taxonomy): Eukaryota > Viridiplantae > Streptophyta > Pinopsida > Araucariales > Araucariaceae > Wollemia > Wollemia nobilis. The sequence goes on from JAQPPZ010002660.1 coordinate 418,461, forward strand.
AGGCTCGCCAGATCACTCAGTGATGCCTTCTTCCTTGTGTTGAAGGCAAAGCGTTCAAGAAACGCATCTACTAATTGATCTAAGTTGCTTATGCTGTGTTTAGGTAGTTGTGTGAACCAATCCGAGGCAGGGCCTACGAATGTGGTTATGAATGTTCTAAGCAACAATGCGTCATTATCTTGGATGCCGAAGCATTGGCTTAGAAATCTTGTAACGTGTTCTTGTGCGTCCTCTTCACCTTTAAAGATTGCCAATTGAGGCAACTTGAAGTGCTCGGGGTAAAGAGGTGTAGGCACCGAGGGATGCACCGGATTACCGCGGAGTTGACGTAATGTGGGTTTTTGATGCCCAGCAGCTTTTGTCTCCACTGGACTCCAAACGCTCTAATAGCGCTTGGTATGCATCGAAAGATTTTATTTCTTCCTCTCTTGTTCGCTCCCGTTGTAAGTTATGGTAAACTGGGGGCCTATGGAGGGGTGGCCGAATGGCAATCCTCCCGCCTTGATGGGGAGTTTCAGCATATTCTATTTCTGGTTCGTACTCCTCATAAAGTTCTTGAGGAGTCTCTGGGCGAGACCTATGACCTTGATCGAGTCCTCGCTGAAGGTACCCATCATTGTTTTGGGGAGTGGCCTCCCTCTCGGGTCTATAAGATCTCGGAGGCAAAGCTTGACGAGGTCGTGGAGACCTGTCCTGCACCAACGAATTGTGCCTCTCATATTGTTCGGCCCTTTGGATGCGAGGGGTTGGCTCCCTCTCATGTAGTTCATAGCGTAACTCATCCGCTTCGCGTTGCATGCGCTCTCTATCCAAGCGGTGTCGATACTCTATCTCCTGATGACTTTGTTTAAGCCGCGTGATTTGGGCTTGATGGGTGGCCTGTCTAGCAACTATCGGGTCAATTTGGTCTACCCTATTTTGCTCAGGAGGTTCGAATGTTTCTCCTATGTGTTTGCCTCGAGTTTGCTGATCTAAAGTTTCAATGGGTCGCTTCCCTCTCGTCGAGGTGGGCGACATGTACTCGAGGCTCTGGCCTTGATGTATGATCATGATACCTAGCAAGTGCGGAAACGCAAGGTTCCCACGCTGTTTTTTGTCCTCGAGGAATGCGATGGCTTTCCTCGTACTCTCTTTCATGGGTTTGGACGGGGCGGGCGGAGTTAGCTCGCCCTGTGTAAGGAGCCCTGCGCTCCGGATTTTGTCTTTCCGTCCTGATGGGAGGTAAAGAAGGGACGCCATATCCACGTTGTCCCTCCAAATGGATAGTGTGCCTCTCTAGCGCTCCATCGCACTGTGGCCACTCATGTCTAACCTCAGAAGGCGATTCTCTATTTACATCAAGGTCTACATGTAGGGCGTCTTCCTGAAAGGGGCTGTTTTGAATGGGCATACCCCACCGAGGATTCTCGAATCGGATTCTTTTGTAGGCCGGACCGATAAGGCGGTATGACCAAGTCCTCAGGACCGAAGCGAAGGCGACTTGTGCTCGCTTCTTGTGTACCTTCCGGAGCTTCTGCCCTTGATTGGGCTTGGCTACGGGTGTACACCATTGCGTTGCTTCTATACTATCTAAGTAGATTTTTATCTCGTTTATGATGATTTTTTTTTTGTCTACACTAAGCAGAAATAAACACACACATGCGCAAACCGTGATTATCTCTTTTAAGGATTATTGGTGTGCCCTAAACTGGTTTAGTGCATTTTGATGTTTTGTTTTGTTTTTGTAGGTTTTGAAGAACGTTTAAATGCATTATGACGGCTCATATAACTCCCAAAATGGTCGCCCCTTCAATATACCAACCAGGCCGATATACCAACCTCTCTATATACCCGCCCTTACGAGAGGGAGACTATAGGTACGTGAGAGCAGAAGGTACATGGTACGTAGGCGGTACGGAAGGGGGATTGTCCTGTTAATGGCACCTACCATAGAAGACTTATCCTCGCGCGCATGGGAATCACCCCAGCGACACTCGGTCAGCTTTCGTCAGATTTACGCCTAACAACAGCTTGACAATCGGGAAATGGATGCAAAGCTAAGCCAAGGTGGTGATGAACCCACCGTTGGTCTTGCTCAAGGGCTAGGGTCTTACGACCAGCTCCTTGGTTTAAAATTATTGCGTGAAGTGTGTGGGATTCATTTTATTTAACGAAAATGAAACAAGCATAAATGACTTTCCCTAATGCAATGCAGGATTAAATGAAAACAATTAAAGAAACAGAAACAGAAACAAAAAATTTAACAGAGATTATGAAAATCCCTACCTCTTCTCTGCCTGGACCGGTTGCTTCTGAATTTCTGCTCTGAAAAGTTGTAGACAGAAATTCGTCCCTCGGTGAGACGAATTACAGAACATAATTCGTCCCTCCTAGAGACGAATTTGAATTCGTCTCAGGGTCAGACGAATTTCAGTAAAGCAATCGCCACAGCCAAGGACGAATAACAGTCAAAAACCAAAAAGGTACCTGTCAAACACAAAACACAAAAATTTGATCAGTTTTTGTGATCTTAAAAACCAGGGAACAGAGTCCCACCGTGATCGCCACTGAAAGCACGAGATTCCGGGCAAAGGAAACACTAATTGCGATGCATTCAAAATCAAATACGCTTAAGTCCTAGAAATGTAAATTGCATGAAATGAAAGAAACGCATTGGAAGAGACACAAGCAAATGGAGAAAACACAGCCCTTTCATTAAACTTTCTTGATCTCTCGTTACAAATACGCCTCCTCCCTTTTCAGGGGCTAGGAGCGTTAAAAGAATTTGACTACAATCGAGACTTAAGGTTCCTCTTTCCGCGTGCCCACACTTGAAATGGACGGGCCAAGATGATGCCGCCGCCGATGTCGATGAGTCTTTGACCTCTCTGCTCCTCCTGCGAACAAAGAAACAACGAAGATGTCGTAGCACCTCGCTGCACATAAGAAGTGTTTGTTCTCTAAAATCGCCAAAAGATGCATGCAAACATTTGTCCTAAACAGATGAGTAAAATGACTCTAAATGACCTGAAAACCTGACAGAGGACAGAAAACATCACCGAAGGCCACTGCCACTGAGACAGTTGGCCAATCTGCCTTCAACTGGAATTCGTCCCTGGGCAGGACGAATTCTGACTGCTATTCGTCCCTGGGTGGGACGAATTCTTCTGTGTTGGAAAAGCCGACCTGGTATTGCTCCAATGTCAAATCTCGAGACCTCCAAAACACCTACAAATAGAGGGGTTATGTAATTGGGGCCATTTTGGGATGACCCATATGGTCGGATTCTCCCAATTTGGCCTCTATCCTCGGGAATTCGATATCGCCACCTGCAAGTTAGTGGGACAACAAAGCGACAAAAGGCATGATAAAATCTGATCAAAATGTTATGAAATTGAAGCTATGAATTCACCAAATAGAATAACATGAGATGCAACCTGAAACAATAATCTAGAATGCTTTTGGAATAAAACTTAGAAAGTGCGGGGGTGCCCAAGTGGGCCTCCCACCGTTGGCACTTGATCTTGGCGCCAATCCACTAGGGATGGGCCCAAAACCTCTTAGGATTGGGATGTCTGCAAATTGGTTGATTCAGGTGTCCATATGTTGGATTTGGGTCAGATTCAAGCTTCCAAAAGCCACCCAACAACCTCCCTTGCAAAAGAGATTGGTGGATGTGAGAAGGTGAATCAAAGGGGATGCAAGTGGGTGTTCAACTCGGCAACACTTCGTTGCTTGAAATCTCCTTCAATCTGTCCTTTTGGGTGAGAAAAGTCCCACCTTTTATAGACCCATGGGGTCTCTTTTGAGAGGGAAGCATAAGTGCCATGTGTTGGTCATAGGTGCCATGTGGCAGTCATGTCTTCCCATGAGGGAGGGGAGTCCTCCATGACTTGGGCTTTCATAATTGCCCTTGTGACAGTCCTCTAACGGCCTATCTATCCACCCACACACGCGTGCGAGGCAGGAGTCATCAACTGATCGTCCCGGGCTGCCACTTGGCACCATTCTTCTTTTTGCCCGTTAAACTTGGAATTCGTCCCTACCGTGAGACGATTTCAGAATTCGTCCCCGGGTGAGACGGATTCCAGTTAGTATTCGTCCCCGGGTGAGACGAATACCGAGCAAAGTGTCTAAATGTGCCAAATTGCCTCTTGACCTTACAAAATTGTTATGAAAGTGGTTAGGACCACTGTTTGACCTCTGAGGGCTGCCCCGGGGGCTGTGTTTGTCAAAGCGATCAGTGTTTGCAGTCACATAATCGGATTGGTGCTGTTTTGGTGTCTACACTACTCTGGATGGTGATCCTCTAGAAGACCTCTGCCTTCGTTGCCCTTAGCAAATGGAACTCTATCCATAGAAGACACCTGTATTCCTTGCTCTGGCTGGAGACCTCTGTCCTCAACTCTATCACGTCAAAGCTGGTCCTCGAATTTGCACTAAACACAGTCCTTCGATCTAGCACAAATGTCCTCGTCCTCTATCTTTGATAAACACCAAACACAGTCCTTCGGTCTGGCACAAATCTGTCCTTAGGTTCTTCTCATAGAACCAATGCACCTCAGTCCTCAAGTTCTCTGATAGAACTATCAACCTTAGTTTCACAAGTCCTCTGCTAAGACCTGTCCAAATCTGCTCACAAGTCCCCACAAGAACCTGTCCAACACCTGCTCATAATTTTATCAAGAACACTTGCTTGGCATGAACCCACAAAGAGAATGGTTAGAGACCCAATGTGATTCATCCACCTCAATGAAGCATAAAGAGAATTGTTAGAGACTCAATATGATTCATCAACCTCATAGAAGCATAAAGAGAATTGTTAGAGACTCAATATGTTCTATACTTAACTCCCAATCTCAATCTCAACTCAATCTCAAATCTCAAAAGAATAAGATAGATGTAGTATGCTTTTCTCAAGAACATGAAACACAACCCAACAATTGCCAACCAAGCAATATGTCATATAACAATGATACTCATGTTCTTTCCAAAACCATTATCTTTTCTCAACCAATTTGGGCTTCAACAACAATGCTCATAGACAAGGTTTAACCAACATCATTCAACTCAACATTAACCTTGAAGCATTCAACCAATCATCACAATAAAAGGAAACAAGTAAAAATCCTTTTCCCTCCAAAGATATTTGAACAAAACAACCACTCACACAATATCACCAAATGCAGAGAATAACTTGTTCAAATCAACTCAATGGAGTAAGCCCAATATCATGTATCAAGTAAAGGCAATAACTTGATCAACCAACTTCTATGGAAGCAACTCAATCATCAACCTCAACACAACCATCCAAAGGTTTCACCAACTCAAAGCAAGTATCAAGACTCACAACCATAAACCCTAGTGCACAATGCTTCCACTTTCCCAAACCAGAAATATGCATTCACCAAAACTCTCATCAATGATAACAATGCATAAGTAGTCTTCAACAAACAAAAAACTAGGACTTATACCCAACCAAAGGAAACCTTGTTGAATACCTTTTCACTCCAAACTTATTTTAGGAAAACATACACCAATCATACTCATAAGAAGAATGTGCCCATACCATATTGAAGTGAAGGAACCCCTTTGGAAATCTGCCACCATCACAAAATTCTTTTGCCAATCTTCACAAGGGTTAGTAGATCACTACATAATCAACATTAATCCACTTTTCAATAATCATCACCAAGGTTTTTAATTGCACTTCCTTATCTCTCCTAAAACCACTTGTACCATAAAATAAAATAAATCACAACATTGCATAACCTTATAACTCGCAAAACCACTTATACCATAAAATAAAATAAATCACATTTTACATATGCCTCAACTCAATTATGTTATACCTTATTATTCTCCTTTTAGAAATGTATAAATATCAATTATAAACTCTTAGACCGTAAGCACTTATATAATCAACACAAGTCCCTTAAGACATTATAACTCTCATAACAATCAAACTTTATTGCTCTCGAATATATCTTATAAACAAGCGTACCTCCATATTAATTCTGCCTTGTACGTTGTAGACAATTCACGGTGCTTCGTCGATCATATGCTTTCAACGAATAATCGGATGCCTCGTTAGCTAGTCATTAGTGCACATGCTCTAAGTTTTTTCTCACACCAATGCTTAACCCAAACCCTTTATAGTTGCACTTAGATCTGCTTCGATCTGCTTCAAACATGCAGTCACCAGTTCTTGCTTTCGTTCTCTGTCATGAGTCACACAAAATTCTTCGTTGTCCCTTTCACTTGTTTATCACAGTGCACGCCCCAGAAAAAAATAGATCTCCACCGGTAACCGCTTTCCCAGGCAAACATTCTACGTGATCTCACTGACGTTTACCCCATGGCGATGGCACCCCGCGTTCAGTACCGCAACGCCTGGAACATGCGAATACTCCACCGTGAATTTATTCAAACAAACTCTCGTTTTATATGAGTTTCATTTCCCGCATTGCAAGGCATATGTATCACAAGCTCAATTCATTAATCAATCTCGAAGCACGTCTTTTCTCTCTCCACGTTACATCTCGTGGAGTATCCGAATATTTTGCACAGAGAGTAAATATCGAAACTCCTTGTGGTTTTCGAATGCGTGGGCCCTCAACAAAACATGCTCTCCTTCGCAGGCGCAGACGATGCATGGAAATCCATTCTCTATACTTTAATGAATTCCAAAGCCACCTTTATATGCACTAAGATGCATTAGAAACACGTCGGCTTTTCCAAACATGTCGGAAAACATTTTAACTTAATTTTAAAATATTAATTTAAATTTTAATTAAATAAAATTTAAACTAAATATTTGAAATTAAATATCTTCATCACCGGGGCACCTTTTTCAACGAAACGAAGAGCCAAGTTGGGTTTTAAGAAAAACCCATTTCAAATATGTTGTCCATGGTTTTAAATAAAACCTTTTATTTTGTCTGCCTTGGTTTTCACAAGAACCCTTCCGTTTCTTGACATCAATGACAACATCAACACTTGAGCAAAGGCAATGTACCCAATGTACCCAAAATTGCCAACAAATATAAATATATAATAGATTAGGGTTTGCATATATAGTTTAGATGAGTGATTTATATTTATCCTTTATGTAAGTGTCTATGTGTAGGATATGCATGTGCCATGTAAGTGTAATTTGTAGGATATGCACAAGTATAATGCATGTTAATGAGCAAGCGTATATTGAGAGAATATGCACAAGTTTCATGCATGTAAGTGTGCAAATATATAATGCGAGGATGTTCACAAGGGTCATATATAAGTTTGCAAGTGTCATAGAGTTAAGTATTCATGTAAATAGAGATTGAAAAGTCTTGTATAAAAGTGGTAATATGAAAATCCAAATAACAAGAATAGGAAATGTCGCAACTCCTGGATATGTGAGGAGTGCAATAGTCAAGTATTGAAGAGTCACAATATATATATATATATATATATATATATATATATATATATATATATATATATATATATATATATATATATATTATAGAGACAAAGCACCATATAATGCAAGTGTATATATATATATATATATATATATATATATATATATTATGGAGACAAAGCTCCATATAATGTAAGTGGGAAAATGGTTTGTAAATGATCACCATAGCAAGAATTTATAATATTAAAGCTTGTATACAAATTTTGAGCAATATTATTGTAAGTATATTTCATGCTTGTACATGAATGATTTTGGCCATTTACATTCATATTTGATGTTATAGTGAATGTTATTGTAATTTATATTGGCTATACTTTGATTGCTCTTATATTTAATTCTACTCTTTATTATTTATATTGGGACCTAATATAATTTGTATTTAAAACCAATAGTGGTATCAGAGCTACTGCTAAACCCTATCCATATTTTATAGAGTCATATTTGGACCTACTACGAGTAGTCTATGTTATAATTATTATTACCATCGAAGGAAGACATTGATGTGATTGCTACATATTTTGAATTTGTATATTAATTGATATTTTTAAAGGTTTAAAAGAGTAGATCTTAAGGGGACAAATAAAAGTAATCCAGATTTGGATGCTAGGGTCTATCCACTTGGTTCAAGAAAAAAACAATGAAGATAAGGACTCAATAAAAATAGATTAAGATAACTCAAAAGAAATATGGATGTAAGGGGACATTAAAAGTCACCATGATATTGATTTGGATTCTTTAGAAAATAGGAGAATCATATTAGTAGTCAAAATTCACTTAAGAAGATTATTTTACTCAGGTTAGACCTAAGACACAAAGAAAGAAGAATATTTACTCAAGCTAGAATCTTAGAGAAAAATAAGAATATATCTTCGGCAAGAACCTGAGAAGATATCACTTAGGCTAAAACCTGAGAATATAGAATATTGAATGCACCTAAGAAAGAGAGAGTGCAAAATAAAAATAGAACTCAAATAAAATATAGTATATTAGAAAGAAAAGAAATAGTATTGAATATTTCTATATCCAAATATTATTATTATATATTTTGAACAATGATATCATTCAAGGCAAGAAAAACTATCATCCAAGTAAAGTGCATACATGCAAGCAAAGCATAAGCCTAAAAGGGCCAGGGACCATAGGTGTTTCAAGTAGATTGAAGCTGATTAAAGTGGCTAATTGATCTAAGATATTTGTAGTGAAGTCAACTTGAGAGATGGCCAGGTGCTAAGCATATCTAAAAAATAATGGTAAAGGGAACTAGTAGAGTTAGCATAGAATCAAAAAGCAAGGATTTAAGCAATGAATACAACAAATTTCTAGTTGAAGTAAATGTGGAAACCAAATCCCATGTTCCAACTAAATTTGAAGAATAAGTTCTATCCAAGTCCAAAGGCAATATTTTAGTGCAAATAAATCCAATCCAAGCTAACTTCTAGTAGCCAAGGCAAGACATGTTGATGTCTACTAGTAGAGAAACCTAGTAAAATTGATGTCTAGTAGTAGAAGTGAATTAGATGTCTAAAAATAGAGAAACTAAGTGAAGCTAACACCTACCTGAGTAGTCATCACATGCAACTAAAGTAATGTATCTATTCAGAGTGTGAATATGAGATGTTTCTCAAAGAGGCATCTCATATTTTGAAAGAGCATGATCAAAGGGAAGAATATTTCCTGCATAACCTCCTTACCTACTCATCTACCATCATAGTAGCAAACATTACTCTATAGTCGTAATGATCAACACCTATAGTATTTATCAATTTGGAATCACTATTTGTGCATTTGAAATATTCTACTAGGTGGAAAAGGTATGTAATATTACCTTTATTAATTTAATTAATGTCCTAATAAGGTATTATGTGAAGTTTTGAATTTTATGAACTTTAATAATTAAGAGAGGGTTAAAAGGTTGTCAACTTATTTGATATTTATTAAAGTTCTAAGTTAATGAAATGTAATACTTAGGAAATTTAATTATTAAGAGGGAGTTATAAGGATTTAAATCTTATTTTGAAATATTTTTTATATTTTATTTTTATTGATTTGAAGATTTTTTTAATATTTAAATATTGGAGTGATAAGGTTTTCTACCTCAAATATAATTTAAATTTGGTTTTTAATATTTGGATTTAAATTTTGAAAAGGATTAGTTCAGTCAGCTCACCTCTTCCCTGAGGTGATCTGCCTCCACCCATGTTGCATCTCACTCAGTCTCCATTGTGCCTAAAACACTCCATAGATCCTCTATCCTCTTGGCCCTACCCTCTCATATTACATCCATATACCTTTGTAGGGTTTCTTTCTAAGCTTGCAGTGCCTTTGTCCCTCTCCCTAGGTCCTCTTGACCTATAGTCCTTCTTGGGTCAACTAATATTGATGTAGAGGTCTCTCAGGTAGCTTTTCTTGGCCCTAATCTAATTGTGGGGGCAACACCTACTGCTCTTGCCTCCCTAGTACTAGCAGTGGTGGTGGAGGCTACCACTATCTCTACTTATAACCATGCTTATCTCTACTATGGGGTCTCTTTGCCCTACCTCTACCACTCTATGGATCATCAATTAGCCTTTTACAATTCCAGCTACATCCATCATTCCAAAACATGGTGCCTTTGCACTAATACTAGTGGGGAGATCCTTAGGGGTATGATACCCCTATACCATATTTGGTACCTAAGAGCAAACCTTACATTATCCATACCTATATCTACATAGAGTAGGTCATCTAGGTCCTCCTCTGTTCATCTACCCACATCTATATCTCCTATAACTCTCAATGGATGCTTTTGAACCTAATTATACCAATAGTCTCCTAAGTTTAGGATATTGTAAAAGATAATTATCGCTGGACTCGATAAAATCTGAAGAAATCTAGCTCTCCCCTATTTGTAGATACCCACTTTATCCTCTTTATCCTAGCCATATCCTTCATGTTCTTCATCCACTCAAGGTGTAGCTACCATGGTCACCATACAATCCTATGTTCTTGTAGCTCATCTATCACCTACCTTCCTAGTGGTAAGTTACCATCATATGTCTCTTGGAATTGCTCATAACTCATGGTTCGTCTATATTTTGTCAGTCACTTTGAGTTGGGTAGTGGTCTTGGAAGTGTATACGGTATCTGCACTACTGTGTGCTTCTAGCACTATGCCTAGAGCAAGGTTATATAGACCATTATTATATGTTTTTTTTACACGACATTGTACAATGTCCTACACAATTGGGCCAACACATATGAACCCCATGCAAGTCTAACTCCTGATCATGCATGTCTTCCACTGTCCCCACCCATGCCCATGGCATATTTCACCAACTAGTGTGGCATACCAACAATATTACTACCATACCATAGATCACAATCATCAAAGCATCAACCTTGTAGTGCCCCACATCCACTAAGATCTCACTCTCTCAAACCTAGTGTGCCCAACCTTTGGATAATCTCTAAAACATGTCCTACTACTCTCATGTCCTATAAACTACTATTCCCCTTATGGGGATGTGCAAGATGCACCACACATCCTCTAGTGTGGCCATCATATCCCTGTTAGTAACTGAAGGTTGATGATTCTAGATACCATCTCTCTACCAGTATCATAAGTAGTGCTCAATATACCTCAACTCGATGCATCACTACCAGGTGATATAGCCCCACTACCTCTAGGGTACCCCACTCTGCCTATGAGATGCCCTCTAGCTCCACCTCCAATGAGCTTCCTTGCCACCCGTGACTCTTAAGTACATCAAGCTACATCCAAAAATAAAAATAATTTTTTAAATTAGTTCAACATGCATAATCAAACAAAGCTTGCAAAATTTAAATTTATGCTTGTCTAGTCTAGTTGGTTTCCTCTCCTCTCATTTTTACTTTCTTCTTGGATTGATTTTTTTCTTTTTTATCTCTCTATGAAATCATGCCTCTCTGGTTTCAAGTGTGATTTCATATTTCTTTTCCTTTCACTGAAATTATACCCCTTTCTCACAAGGCACGATTTCACAAAATTGCACCCCATAATTTTTGGGTGCAATTTCAGTTGTCATGGTAAACCAATCAAGATCATGATCAGACCCCAAAATCATGCTAGGGTTGTGTATAGTGATTCTCATGAAAATAGAAAAAAATGCTCAAAAATGACCTAAAATCTAAGATATCCTAATCTAGAGGGAGGATTTTAGCCCCTACCCATGCTCGCTCCTCTACTATGACAACCTCACCCCTCACAATAGTTGAATGGTGTATGGATAGCACCATTTTCTTCTTTTATCCAGAGCCCTTTTCTTATTTTTCACATGATGAAAATGGATTAGGCTTTTCACCTCTTTTTGCCCTTTTATTCTTCTTTTTTACCTTTTTCTCTCTCCTTTATTTTTTAATATTTTTTGCTCTCTTATTTTGCATTTGCCATTTTGAGATTCATTAGGAATTTTATATTCATTTCAAAACTTGAGGGGGAACCCTGGCCTAAGAAGTATTAATATCCTTAATGCCTTGATTTGCATGCAAAATTTTAATGTGTCTAGAATGACACCATTTTTGCACAAACCCTTTCTTTTAAATTAGCCACCCTTTTTTTGTCTATTGTTCTTCGCTCATAGGTGTCTACATATTTCTTTGACACGTTTATCAAGCCATAAATGCATCAAAGAGGGGGTAAAATGTAGACATGGAAAAATGACCCACCTAAGTGAGTTATTTCCCCTAGAATCTTAGAGAGATCCTCCAACTTACCGAAAGGTAATTTTGGACCTCTCTTCTCCCCTCTTTTCTCATTTTTTCCTAGTTTTTCTAAAATTGCAATCAGCCCTTACGAGGCACAATTTTGCCAAGTTAGGGTTTTCTCATAGAAAACCCAAATTTGAGATAACTTCTTTAAATTTGGTCCTCCCTTAGGGTTTTCCTACCCATTTGTGTTTCAGAACCCTCATAAATAGAGGGTTTTGGATATTATTTTTTGTGAACTAAGTTAAGTAAGAAAGCTAAGTTTGCTAAGATTCCAAGAAATAACAAGCATTCTATCTAGCAAGTTAAGAGAAATTACAAGTTTCTTCTAGTGTTGTTTTACTACATTGTTGATTTGATGTCCTTGATGGCCAAGTTTTGGAGACTTATGGAGGATTCAACCATATTGTAGAGGTATTCATACTCTTACCTGTATATTTTTCCATTACCAGGTTATTTCGTGTGTTTTATCATTTCTAGATCATTAATTGCATTTGTGTTGTCACTCATTTTGCATTGATCTACTATATTTTTTGTCTATCATGAAATCATACCTCATATTTACAAGGTATTATTTTGGTAGAGCTAAGATCGTAGATGCCTTGTATAGGGCATGATTTTAGTTGCATCAAATATAGGAGTAATATTTTCTCCCAAGCCCTAGATCTATGTTTCATGTTGCATTTAGGACATAGTACTATTATTTACATTCTATTTTTTACATTGTTATTTTTAATTGCTTTTTGTTTGTCCATTTCCAAAAAAGGTCAACATTCACTCTTTATTTCTAAAGGTCAACTAAAAGTACCAACGGGGTTTAACTACTACTCTCTTAAGATCTGCTACATAGTAGCCTAAGCAGGCTCCCTAATTTTGATCATATTTTCTAGGGTTTTGTAAAACTATTTTGCAAATTTGGGGCTACAAGATAAAGCTTGGATAAAAATTCGGTTCAATTAAGAGCCCTAATAGATCTCTAGGTTGTTTTTTGATTGCTTTTTTTTTATTTCTATTCAAATCTAAAATATAAATAAAAGGAAAAGCATATGATCATATTTAGGATTTTGAAGAATAAGAGAATATAGTGTGAATCTGGGGTTTAGACTTATCTATGCATTTCACTTGTGTCCTTGCTCAAAAGAAAAATAATTTTATTACTATAGATTAGGGTTATAAATCACTGAATACAAGAATCATACTAGGAATAGATATTACTTTCTTGCATCTCGTGTGTTTTGCATTGTCTTTTTATTTGCATAGTTTAGACATAGGTGATTGCTTAAATTGAACACATTAAACATTTCCACCCCAAAATTGGAGTGAGTCCTAAAATCATTCATGGTGAACCCTTTTATTTTTATCCACCGAGTGTAGATAATATAACACACCCCCATGGTCACCTTAGCTCCTGATGGATCCAGCTAAGAATCATATGCGATAGGGTAGTTTTCCCCCTCTACACTAACCTAGGCATGTCTATATAAGAACTTATATATATATATATATATATATATATATATATATATATATATATATATATATATATATATATATCACAAAATTTGGTTAAGAGGTTTGTATAGGATTCATGCTCTTATGGGTCAAGGTCTTACCTATTTTTAATGTTTTAGGATAATATTTAGTCCTAATATTTATATCAATTGTTTCCTTAATAAGAATTTGAGACTTATCTTTGAATTGTATAGGTATGAAAAGTATCCCTAGGTTTTTGAGATTAGACATGCTCAAGGTTTTTAAGCGTAGATCAAGATATTATGAAGAATTACTAATATCTAAAGGGAAATCATTAGAAGTATAACTATAAATCTCATTATCATTAGTGATTAATCAATATTCATCTATTATTTTAAGCAATGCAATGTTATCTGTAGCACCCTAAAATTGGCGCAGTAAAATTATAAAATTTACATTCACCTTAGTAAATAAATTTAAATTCAAATTTAACCTCCCAAACCGCCCGTTAACCGTCGAGAAATCCGTTTCCCCCTTTTCCGTACCATTTTTAGAGGTTGTTTTGACCGTTTGACGATATCGTCACCGATTAGACGATATCGCCCCAGATTTGACGATTTCGTCTGGACTAGGACGTCCAGACGATATTGTCACAAAACTAAATTTGCATAGTTGGAATCTGTTCCAATGGGTCTCCAATCTGGGCAGAAGCGTGTCTTTGCCATTGGGACCCTCCCCCTAAGCCTATTTAACCTCTAGGATTTTCCCATTGGGACCCGTTGGAGATCTCCCAAATTGGGATGATCTCCAACCTCCTAACTACTCCCCCTAAGCCTATTTAACCTCTAGGATTTTCCCTCCCCAACCCTTGGCTGAAATTTTTTGCAAAGTGATTCCCTCTACGTCAAAACATCCTAATCTTGCTTTTGCACTAGTCCCATAGAAATTTTGTTGCAGGTACATCACTGATTTTCAACCGGAGCCAGCATCCATCGTCGTCGACGAACCTGTTCAGATCGGAGGTGATCCTGTTAAATGTGAGACAATTTCATACTGATGCGAGACGATCTCGACTACAGTCCACATCGAGGCAATCAGTGCCCGGAGTTTTCTTTTCTCAACCTTTTCTTTGTCATTTTATGTTGCAAATTAGATCATTTACTCAATGTTTATATTATTTTGCATTTGGAGTTCACCCATTTAGCTTAGATTGCACATTAAGTTCATGATTTGTTGTTAAAATACATAAATTGGCTAGAATTGCTGTTTTAAACTATTGCTCAGTATTCATTTTATTATTTGGTGTAATTTGCCTCTGTTAGCATAGTAGAATTTCTTGTATTTTGCATTTGTTTTTTGTTTTGCAGGTCTCTGATGAATTCGTCAGATCTCAGACGATTATGTTAGTTTCAGATGATTCTGTCATATTGCAGACGATTCTGTCAGTTTCAGATGATTCTATCAGATTGCAGGTGATTCTGTCAGATTACAGGCGATCCAGACTGCTTCAAACGTCAGAATATTCTTCAGACATCCGGATCAGGTATTCTTCATTATCATTTTGTAAAATTCTCTATTTTCTGCTTTCAAATCTATTTCTTGTGTTCATGAAAGTTGCATTTTCATGTAGTTTAGTTTAGATTCATTCGGCCAAACCTAGGACTTGAATGCTTAAGATTAAAATGAACACATTAAAACACATTCCAAAACCTAGGTGTGGAAACTGCCGCCAAATGTTTCCTGGTGAACCCACCATCCATCGAAAAATCACCAAAATACACCTCCCTTGAGAGGCGGGACCTTCGCAAAGTCCTCTCAGTCTGAGGTATCGCACCATCCTTTTCCCATCCTCCTTCCGGGCACGGATCCTATAGCCTGAAGGTAGAGATGCGAAAAATTTGGAGCGATACATTTTGGTGAACCCGACATGAATGCATCATAACATTTTGAAAACAAAAACAAAAACAAAAACAAAAAAAAAAATAGAACAACTAAAACTTAGATGCATTTTAAAACATTTAAGGTTTAAAGTCATGTTTAGATGGTAGCTCCTAAAAAGATGTTAGCAGTTACTATAAACGTAGAAAACCAATTGGCAGCTATAGAAGTTAATTTTGTCCTTAATATCCCTGAAACAAGTAGAAATCAATTCCTGTGGAACAAACTTGATAGGAGACTTAGTCTCATTTCATCTAGGTCCACACAACTTAAGAAAATTAAGAGGCTAGTCTTGGATAGAATCCTATATCCTCATCAATTAGTTTTTTATCATGAACTTCAGAGAGCCTGCCATAGATGGTTAGCCTATAGGAGAGCTCTTGTATCTTCAAAATTTTTAACTTTCAAGGAAAATCTCGAAGACACAGTTATAGTGCGCCCATTTCTAGTTCATATAGATTCCTTAGAAGCTGATCTTATAATTAGGAGAAGATGGAACAAAACTCCTAGAGCTATGTTATATTGTAAATATTGTCATGAGAATTATTATTATCAACCAGCATCTAAGACAGATAATATTACCATAGCCCTTTTCATCAAATTCTTAAAAGAAAACTTTCAATTTGAAGAAGAACATTTCATGACTCCTGAACAACTTGAACCTATTAATGATATTCATAAGTTATTCATAGAAAACTAGCTCATTTACTTTCAGTCTTATTATTTCGTGCATTTATTGTGTTATTTGTTGTCTTTATTATATTGTTTCAAAAAAAAAATTAAAGAAAAAATTAAAAAAAAAAAAAAAAAAAACTTAGCAAAAACTTAAACATTTCAATTTCAAATATTATAGTAGGTATATAGTAAATATATACCTCTTAATTTGTTGCATATATATATATATATATATATATATATATATATATATATATATATATATATATATATATATATATATATATTTGCTGAAATCAAAACTTAGCACCATGCCTAAACTTCGGAATGGTAAAGAAACTTTAGGGGAATGAGAAGATTGGTTACAAGATACAACTGAAAATCCAAATGTCCTTCTTGGAGATACAAATCCGAAAGGAGAAACTCTAGGTCAATCAGATGAAGACTTAGGTGAAGATAAAGAACAAGAATCAAATTTTAAAGAGGATGGATCCTCATCCCCTAGAGTAGCTCCAAATGGAGCTATTGCCTTTGACAATGCAGAGCATTTCAAGATATTTCTCATGGAAAACATTGATGACCTTAATGTGGCAATTCGCCTTGATAAATGGCAAATTAGTAAAGCTCAAGCAGCCATGGAATATATATGCAATATGCAGACTAATCCCTTGTCTTTCATTGATCAAGAAAGTGACAAGGGTGGACCATCCAATACGGATATGGTCACTATAGCCCAAAGCATGTCAAAACAACAGGTTACCCAACCTCCTAAGGAACCTGTTACTCAACCTAAAATCACTCCCGCACAAAAGAAAATTCCCTTCACTACTTTGTTCTACCAAATTATTGAACAAAATTCTTTAAATAAACAGAAACCTAAAACAAAGCCAAATACAAATTTTCAACAATCTAAAATACAACATCATCCAACTTCAAAATCCCTCCATAATACTTTTCCTACCAATACTTTACACAACAATAACATGGCATCTAACCTGCATGTTCCTCCATCATATGCCCATAACACTTATGTCAATGCCCTACCAAACCAATATGGGGGGCAAACTAGTAATTTGGAAGCTATGGTGAAACAATTGGCTTCACGTATAGACCAAATAGATCCCTACCGTCCCTCATATAATTATCAAGAGATTTGTATTCAACCTTTGGATCCCATAGTTGTAGCTCAACCATATCCTAAACATTTTCCCATGCCTGTTCTGCCTATATATAAAGGAACCAAAGATCCCATAGAGCATCTTCGCATGTTTAGGATACCATGTCATGACATATTGCATGACGACTTTCTATTACTAAAAATGTTCCCCAAAATTTTAGGTGGTATGGCATTAGAGTGGTACTACCAATTGCCCACTCATTCTTTGAGAAACTTTGAAGAAACAGCTGAATCATTTGTCCATCAATTTAGTGCCTACATCGAGAGGCATGTAACTATTAAAGACCTATACAATTTAAAACAAGATAAGGATGAATGCTTTGCTGATTTCTTAGCTAGATGGAGGCAATTGACAGGAAAACTACACTTTGTGCTACCTTATAGGGAAATTTTGGACATTTTCATCAACAATTTACAAGAACAACTTTCTTATGAGCTATCAACAACTACTTTGACTACCTTCGATCAAGCTATAGATTTAGCTTGAAGAGTAGAAGATGCCCTCATTAGGATAGGCCAACTTAGGAAGAAGGATGACGAGAAAACATCTAGAAATAAATATAAAAACAAATAGGTTGTCGATGACGGAGTCACTGACAGCAAAAATGTTGCTAATATCAATGCAACGAAGACAACAAAAAAATTCATATTGAAACCTCCTGACAAGCCTCCTCGAGAATTCACTAGATTAAACCAACCTTTGTCAACTATTTTACCTCAACTGCTCGAAAGAGGTTTAATCCAATTGCCAGCCATCCAGGAACCTGACCCAACTATACCCAGATATAGAGCTTATTTGCACTGTGATTTCCATAGAGGACCTGGACATTCTACCAATGCCTATAAAAGGTTGAAACATAAAATACAAGATTTGATTGACAATAATGAAATGGAAGTGCAAGCCTTCCAACCTAAACAAAACCCTCCTAATAATACTCAAAATACTATTCCCCAAAATAAAAATCAAAATGCCAATCAAACTCTAGACATATTTCAACACCCTTTACCAAGACATGGTAAAGAGGTAGCCAATCAAATCGAACATCATAATGTTCCTCCTCCTACCCAATATGTAGGAACCATTAGCGTACAATTACCTGTTCAGGATCCTCAAATATTTGACACGACCTTGTCCTTGGTTACGACCAAGACCTTACATAATTTTCAAACTTCTGATTCTAGTGATATAGAGTCAGATAGTGAAAGTGAAGTAGACATTACTTCAAACCAATCGAATAGTTCTAAAAATGAATCAGATCCTATTCAACCTATCATAGATGATATGGTTCCAGAAGAACCATTTCCTAGAAGAGTCACTACTCGACCTTCTTCTAATATATTCCTTTCAAATGAATAAGCCATTAATGCTCAACCGAGACCAGTTCAACGTCTTCACTATAACATTGTAGGTACCATTGGAGTCGTTACTCGACAACAAGCTCAAAACTCTCAGCAAGAATCAAACCGGAATGATGGATCAGCTCCATTCATTCTGAAAAACCCTAATAAAGGGAATCATGCTCCTAATATCCAATCTAAACCCCCTTACAACATTAATGAGCAATTGTCTAATACCACGGCCAAAATTTCCCTCTTAGATTTATTAAGATCCTCTCCCACCCATAGGGATGATTTGATGCTTACATTGAGTCAAATGATGGTGCCTCAAAACATTCAACCTGAAGCTATGGCCAATACTATTATCACTCGAGATATTGATTGTATTGACTTCCAGGATAAAGATATTCCATTTACATAAGGACAATCCCTTATACATTACTGCTTTAATTGGAGATGTAGCTGTCAAACGAGTTTTGATTGATAATGGCTCATCTCTAAACATTTGCACCTTTGACTTCTACCAACGATTTGGCTTTAGAAGTGATGAAATGAAGAAAACTGATATGATCATCAAAGCTTTTAATGATGAAACACAAGAAACATGTGGAGTTATTATCCTCCCATTGCAAGTTGGTCCTAGAACCCTAGAAACAACCGTGTTCATTGTACATTGCCCAACATCATACAATATACTTTTGGGTCGCCATTGGATCAACGCCATGCGATCGTTCCCATCAAATTTACACCAATGTGTTAAATTTGAGTTCAAAAATCAATTGGTCACTATTCATGGTGACCCTAGACCTTTTGATATGTGTGCTTTGGCAGAACCAGTTGGAGTGCACTTTTGCCCAGCTCTGTCATCCACACATCCTAGTTCTTCTTTTTCATCTAAAACTATGAAACATAAACCCATAACTTCACCTAGTCCTCCTCCATTAACTTCATCCTCCTATATAGATCAACAACCCTCTAAACAAATTATTCTAGAACCTCAAAAAGATTTTAAATCTACAACCAATTCTTCAACTACTACCCCTACAAATTCAAAACCTCTAGACACATCTATCATATCTTCCACACCTCAAGACATAAGTAATAAACCTTCTACATCTTATGCCCTTTCTGATGACCTTTTACCAGATTTATCTACAACCTTAATATCAAAAAAAATGAATGCTTTCATGCAAGATTCAAACCTTTTAAATAATTTGCCGCCATCTCCTCATACTTTGGGCCTCCCACAACCTATGGGAAGTACTTACCAAGTCGGGAGTTGTGCCTTCATTTATAAAGGATATGACTAGGGAAGAATCCCTCGGAATATCAAAACTCATCATGAGGGATACGCTTGGTGCTATTTTACCAATGATTATATTAAAGCTAAACCCATGATGCTTAAAATGGGATATAAAGGGAAAATTTTGGGACCTTTCCAAAATGGCATGAAAGAACATTTCGAGGTAGAACCGTGGCCTGCCCGCTGTGGTGTGGGCCTATTTCCTAGTAAGGTTCAACTCTTTCCTTTTGAGGATGATGATCATCTCATATGCTATCAAGATTATTTGGATAGGCATGTTGATTTGCCTCTTAAAAATCAATCGTTTTCATGCAACATGCTATCCATAGCATACCCTGAAATGATTGCTGACCCCGATGAAGAGTTGGAAGGAGATATCTTCCATGATGTCTCTATTGAAGATATGCTACACAACAGATTTTATTTTGATGGTTCTATACCAACTATAGCCCAAATTGAGGCCACTGACCCTCAGAATGAATTATCTAAATTAACCTTACAAGAATTACAAGAATTGGGTGTGTCACCCGCCCCACCTAACTTTGAAAGAGATCTACACATGGAGGTAGAAAATGTCATTAAAATTAACATTGGAACTGAGGACAATCCTCACATAATCAATATTGGAGCAGAACTAAGTCAAGAAAAACAAGAACAATACACCGCATTTCTTAAAGAGTATGAAGATGTCTTCGCTTGGACATACGAAGATATGCCAAGTCTAGACCCTTCCGTAGTCATGCATCATCTAGTGGTCCATCCGGATGCTAAACCGGTTAAACAAAAACTTAGAAAAATGCATCCCAAAGTGGCTCTGATAGTCAAAGGGGAGTTAGAAAAACTCCTGAATGTTATCTTCATACAAGCTATTGATTATGCTGAATGGATCTCAAATGTAGTTCTAGTCACCAAGAAAGAAGCTACCAAAGTTAGAGTTTGCACCGATTTTAGAGATATAAACACTACATGCCCTAAAGATGACTTTCCTCTTCCAAACATGGATCAAATTATTGACTTCACTGTCGAAAGTGGGATGATGTCCTTAATGGACGGATTCTCCGGTTATAATCAGATCAGGATAGCTCCTGAAGATCAGGCTAAAACAACCTTTATTACCCCCTGGGGTACCTTTTGCTGGAAAGTGATGCCATTTGGCTTAAAGAACGCCGGTGCAACTTATCAACGAGCTATGACCTACATTTTTCATGATATGATGCATGATATCCTACATGATTATGTAGATGATATCATAGCTCGCTCTCTTATTGAAGATCATCATTTAGATGATTTAAGGAAAGTTTTTAATCGATTACGAGAATATCTCATTCGATTAAATCTAGCAAAATGCATATTCGGAGTTAAGTCCGACAAACTATTAGGGGTTTTAGTTTCTTTACGTGGTATCGAAATTGACCCTCTCAAAATTGCGGCCATCACCGATATGCCCGCACCTACTAATATATCTGAATTACGAAGTTTGCAAGGTAAGCTTCAAGCCATCCGTCGCTTCATCGATAAGCTGGCGGATAAAACTAGTCCCTTTCTTAAAATACTTAAGAAGGATGTCCCCTTTAATTGGGACACAGAATGTAGAGAAGCTTTTGAACTTCTCAAACAATATCTCCTTAATTCGTCGGTGCTTTCACCGCCTAAATCCGATCGCCCATTTCTCCTATATATTTCAGCTTCATATTATGCCTTAGGAGCTATGTTAGCTCAACTTGATGATGGAAAGTGAGAACGTGCTAATTATTACATTAGCCAAACCTTCATCAGTTATGAAACTCGCTACACAACGTTGGAAAACTGTCTAGCAGTCATTTTTGCTACACAAAAATTATGACATTATATGCTTAGCCAAAAAACTTATGTCATTGCTAAATATGATCCTTTAAGATATCTCATGAGTTGACCTTATTTATCGGGTCGCACAGCCAAGTGGGTTCTTGCTCTAAGCGAGTTTGATCTCACCTTCATAGGACAAAAGTCTGTTAAGGGTCAAATCATAGCAAATCAATTAGTTGTTGCACCCTTAGAGTCTACTCATCCCTTCATCATCGAGTTTCCAGATGAATGCCTCCAATTAGAGGCAGACCATCCTGAACAATGGTCCTTATACTTTGATGGTGCCCGATGCATGAGTGGGGCTGGTGCGGGTATTATTTTAATATCTCCACAAAAACATCTTATTCCTCTGTCCTTCAAACTGACCTTTGCTTGCACCAACAATACTGCTGAGTATGAGGCTCTAATCCTTGGATTACGAGCTGCTCTAGCGCTCAAAATTAAACACCTTTTAGTTTTTGGTGATTCCTAATTGGTTATAAATCAAATTAATGAAGTTTATCAAACCCGAGATGATAAACTGTGCCCATATAAGGCCTATGTTTTACAACTAATGTCTTTATTTGATCAAGTCACCTTGGAAGCTATTCCTCAAATTAGCAACAGTGCAGCTGATGCTATGGCCGCAGCTGCATCTCTCATACCCTTGGAGTTAGACGACGAATACGCCACTATCATTATTCGTCGACTCTAGGAACCCACTTCAAATAAGTCATGCTTAGAGCCTTTGGATGTGTTTCTAATCAATGAAACTACTCCTGAACCTTGGTATACAGACATATTTGATTTTCTCCAAAATGGGACTTTCCCTGCTAATTCTAATAGAAACCAGCGTCGGTTATTACGTCGACGAGCAAGTCAATTTGTAATAATTGGCAATACTTTATATAGGAGATCTTTTGAAGGTATCCTATTAAGATGTTTAAACTTAGAAGAGTCTAAATCAGCCTTGATTGAAGCCCACGATGGATCTTGTGGAGGACACTTTAGTGGTAGTGCCATTGCTAAAAAGCTCCTTCGGATAGGATACTTTTGGCCTACCATGGAAACAGATGCACATGAGTATGTGCGCCATTGCGACAAGTGTCAAAAACATGCTGACCTTGTCCATGCGCCTGCACAAGAGTTGCAGGCTATTTCATCTCCTTGGCCCTTTTCTAAATGGGGCTTGGATATTATTGGCAAAATCAATCCTGTGTCTTCTGATGGACACAAGTTCATCATAACTGCCACTGAGTATTTCACGAAGTGGGTCGAAGCTATGCCTTTAGCTTCTTGCACTAGCACACAAGTTTCTAAATTTATTTTTAAACAAATCATTTGTAGGTTCGGAATCCCTGCCAACCTCATCTCTGACAATGGAACTCCTTTCAAAAATAAAGATGTTAAAAAATTATGTCAAAAATATAAGATTCAACATCGCTGGTCCACTCCCTATTATCCTCAGGGTAATGGTCAAGCAAAAGCTTCTAACAAAACTTTAATCAAAATTCTCAAAATATTAGTCAATAAAACTGGCCGTGACTGGCATATTCAATTATATCCAGCCTTGTGGGCCTATCGAACTAGTGTTCGAACTCCCACTGGAACTTCACCTTTTGTTTTGGTGTATGGTGCTGAAGCAATTTTTCCATTTGAATTGGAAGTTCCTTCTTTGGCTCTGCTACTTCAAGATACCGAAGTAGGAGATGAATATCGTGCTAGCAGACTCAGTCAGCTGGAACTCCTAGATGAAAAATGCATCAATGCTTTGGAGCATCTCCGTGCTTACCAAAACAAGCTTAAAAGATCATATGCTAAGAAAGTTCGTCATCGATCCTTTGAGATTGGCGACCTTGTTTTAAAAGAAAATCAAAAAAATACAAATGCAACCAAAGAACTTAAAGGTAAATTTGAGCCCAACTGGCTTGGACCATACATTATTACTGCAAAATTTGAATCAGGAGCATATAAATTATCTACTTTATATGGTAAAGAACTTAAAGAACCCATGAATATTTTGCATCTTAAACTTTACTATGCATAAACTTGGTCATTTCATCCATGTATATATTTGTTCAAAATTACTATCTTGTATTTCTTTCAATTTATTCAAAAACACCAAAAACATTCATAAATCTCCAAAAATCTTCAAAAACTATCTATTGCATTTGTTTAAGGCAGCTGTTAAATTTTTTGCTCAAAAATATAAAAACAACAATATGCTTGACTCTTTCGAAACCAAAACAATATACAGAAGAAAGAGAGAGTCAACATTCTCAAAAACTTTCTCACAAATCATTTATATATTTTTTCTTACAATTATTGCAGTTATATGTTTCAAATTATTTTGGATAAATTAGCATTTATTTTGAATCCCTCACTTGCACACTCACAACAATAAATATCTTGATTTTATTTGGCATGATTACTAATCTCTCTTATATCAAAGTTCACAAAATTTAATTAAATAAAGTTTGAGCATAGAGAATTGATCTTGTTATTTACTTAAACCAAGCACATCTTTCCACAATAAAATGATTATATTTGTAATTTCCATGTTTTGCTACATAGTAGAACCGATTTCTTGAGTGAAAAGTTTCCCCCGCTATCCTATCATGCACATGGTCTAGAATCTTTGAGAATTGGCAAAAGGACAAGCTCACCCCTACCCGGAATAAAAATCCCTTGCTCTACAGCTAATCCGAGCAAGTATCCCTAGCAAAGAAAAAAGAGAAAGAAAAATTCAAGAAAGAAGAGAAAAGAAAAATGTTATTTCAGCAATGTTCCAAGCATTATCAAGCAAAATAAATACAAAAAGAAAAATAAGCAAAGTTCAAAAGAAAGCAAGAAAGCAATAAAATCCCTTTCCCTACCCTTTGAAAAGAAAATAAGGGTTGATGAGCTTGAATCCCTGGAATTCTCAATTATTCAAAAACTGTGAGGTAAGCCCCATAACAGGTGGTTTGTGCCCAACCTCGCTTGGCCTTGGGTAACTCCTAGCGTGGCGATATGTCTGTCACATTAGCAACCTTCTTTTGTACAGACCTATGTCCGCTTATGGATTAGCTAGCTCTTGATAATCCGACCTACATAGTAGTCTAATATGGTTATATGCATCTACATCATGGTTAATGCACACTTATTTGGTTTCTTCAAATCACTTGTATCATAGTATCTTGCTCAAAACTGGTAAATGAACAATGCAATTGCACACACATTTGTATTTGAGAGATTTTGTGTATCATTATGATAAATCAAGATCGGAAATGAATGCACATATGCACATGGGAATCCTTATAAATCTAACTTTTGTCTTCAAAATACTTTGAAATATTATTTTTGCAACTTGTTTGGAATAATCAAGTACAATTATTTTTCACAAAGACAACTATAGAATTAGAAAAATCAAAAATTTCTTCCAAATTACACAAATCAAATCATATATATCTGGTTGACTTTCACGACGATGGTATAGTTTCAAAACCAAAATTGGAATTTTATGCCTAGCGCAAGTCCTCATTTTCATCTTTTCTGTTCATAAAAAATCAACCATGCAATAAAACTATTTTTTTTGGATTTTCACGATGATGGTATAAGTCTATACCTACATATTCTATGCCTAGCGCAAACCATTGTAACAATTTTTATTCCCCATTTCTTCAAAATCATGAAAACCATATGACTTCATTTTACACAAATTATGCTTTTCAAAAGCAAACACATTATCACTATTTCATGTCATTATGTCAACCTTTAACTTTGCAATGATGGTATAATTCCTAAGGAATTATTCACAAATTTTATCACACTTAGGAATTTATGCCTAGCAAAAATCATTCAAAAATATTTCATGCATAATATTTTTTCATGAAAATATGAAAACAAAACCAATCATCATCATCATCATCATCATTTGCACTATTGCACTAAAGTCTTAAGACAGTCTCTTAAGAACTCTTTTCCTTTTTAACAATATTTCTATAAATGGGATTAGCTTGACGACCGAGTGAGCAGCGACTCCATGAAATGGTCTATAATAGCGACAATGTCCTTTGAAATTATTGTTAGAAGTCTTTTTATTTTTATCACATTGCATCACAAACAACCACTTTGTTACATCAGATTATTTCATTTATAATGTTATAACATGACATTCAAATTATAATATTTCCAACGACATAATTACATGAATCCTCAATGAATTATTAAATCAATCAATTAAAACATCTAAAAGCATCATAAAAATACATAACACAATATAAGTCATATGATCAAAAATATCTCATCTATATATATATATATGTCACAAATATATATGTACATCATATCAGCTAGATTAGTATGCCACAATCCATATCTTGGCATACTCAATCAAATACCCTCTGTGTAGTGTCTCGAGAGCCCCTTGAGCTCTCAGCCTCATCTCCTCCCCCCCCTGAGGTGGAGGAGGTGGCCCCATCGTAGTCCGTGTGGTGCCATGAGTCCGGGATGCCGATCATGATGATGTCCTAGATGACCCCATCATGACAGGTTCTGCAATGTGTGCTAGTAATGGCACCCTCTACTCCACTGGCATCGCCTGGTAGTATAGAGCCTGATAGAAAGTGATCTGGGTGATAATGCATGCTAAATCCTGAGTGCTCGCTCCTCCGCCCTAAGCTCTGAGCCGTGTAGCCTCATCCTGTAGTGTCTGCACCTGAGCCCGCAAGCGGGCAACCTTAGCTCGGAGAGTCGTTGTCTCGCTACTCTCCCAAGTGTCTACACCCTTGCCCTTATCGAGCGATGGTGGTCTCTCTCTCTATGGAGATGGGGGTCTCTCCTCCCTCCTCTCCTACTGCCATGGCCTCTCCTATGCCTGTGGCCTCCTCTGCTCCCTGCCGTCATGACCCTGGGCCGCCTCTATCGCTGCCTGGCACCGCCTCCCTATCCGATGCACAACTGCATGGATCGGACCCTGTGCCCTCGTCATCCGAGGAGGGCGGATGCCTACGTACCAGGCATCGTAGCCATTGGCTACTCCTACATCGTCCCCATCCACTGGCTGGATGGGGGCATCGTCTGCATCCTGGCTCCAGAAGCGCTGCATGCCAGGAGCATCGCTAACCGTGGTGTTATCCCAGATAGTCCAGGAAAAATCGTAATCCCTCAGAGATGGGATCCATTACTGCGGACCGAACTATTTCAAAACTTGGTCATAGCGGTGGAGCTCCACCTCTCCTCTCTCCATCCATATCCAGTAGACTCGCCTGATGCGAGCCAGCTCCTATCCATCCTCGGACCACCTTGGGTGCCCTCTCCATGGTCTCTAGGTGATCTGGTCTGGGACCAAATCATCCAGTAGTCTCCGGGACATCGACAGGTCGATCCGCCGCTGTGACCCTCTTCGGAGCCACTAGTAGAAGACTCGGGGCCTCTCCTCGTCAATCCTTTTCAGTGGAAGCCCTACCGGCCTCTGCACTGCAATGTGCTCCCAGCACCAAACCTGTAGGAGCGATGTCATCACCAGACATCACCTGCCCTTGTACACGACCCCATACAAGATCCTGTACAATCGACATAGAACAAAGTTGCCCCAGCAAAACCTGTACCCATGGTCCCGCATATCGTAGATCACATCTGCGAGCATCCATGGTACCCTGCATCCGCTCTGGTGGCACAGTAGAAGTCCACCAACCACTCCAGCTAGTACTCGTGTGAGTCTGGATGCCACAGGCATTTGGCGTAGTGCCTCGATATTCACTTTGCCCTTCTCCAGGGCGAAGCTCGGGTCACCACACAGTCGTCCCATAGCGTGGCCCTGATTGGCCATAGGAGTGATCATCCATCCTTGTATGGGGATTCTTAGAATCCTCCATACATCCTCTAGTGTGGGAGCCATCTCCCCTGTCGGTAATCGAAAACAAGAAGAACCCGGATACCATCTCTCTGCTAGGGCTGTTAGAAGTCCCATGTCTATGGATACTTGTGGCATCTCTGTCACATGCAGTAAGCCGGCCTGTTCCAGCAGATCTCACTTTGCCTATGTCAGATCGGCCAAGTCATCTCTCAATCCTCCATATTTCCATTCTCTACTTTTTAGCAATCCTCTCTGCAACATAAGCAACATAAAAAATAAACAATCATTAATCAATAATTCAAGTAATCAATAATGCAAATTAAAAATTCAATTTTGTGCAATTGATGATATCGCCCACTATTGGACGATATCGTCCCAAATTTGAGCATAATCGTCTTCAATTTCGTAGTTCGAAATCGTCTCTAATTTGATGAAATCGTCCCCCTTTCGACGATTTTGCCCTCGGGTGAAATTGTCGAAATTGAGACGATTTCGTCAAAATCAGGACGATTTCATCCCGATGACGTCGATGGCCCTAAAACGGCCACGATGCTCAAAATTCATCTAAAATCTACCTAAAAAGCATGTAAAAATCAAATTAAAGCATTCTAAACTAAGTTTAGACTCTTACCCGTAGACCGCGTCGGACTTCTGTCGATCTGTGCGTTGTCTCCACCATTTTGCTTCAGAGCTCTAAAAACAAGAAAATGAATAGTAAAAATGAATTAGGGTTTTACCCTATTTTTCTTAATTTTATTCAACAATAATTTTTTTCTTTTTCGCGTTTTTACCTCAAACGTTCGATTTGGGTAAAAACACGGAGGGGGCACCATAGTAAGCTGTCGTACGATTTGACCAAGAATCGTCGCCTAAAAATGGAAATAATTTTTTGCTTTCTCGTAGATCGAGAAGAACTCATATTTAACGCATTTTCTTTGGAAAATTCACTAAAGAGGGGGCAAAATGTAGCACCCTAAAATTGGTGCAGTAAAATTATAAAATTTACATTCACCTTAGTAAATAAATTTAAATTCAAATTTAACCTCCCAAACCGCCTGTTAACCGTCGAGAAATTCGTTTCCCCATTTTTCGCACCATTTTTAGAGGTTGTTTTGACCGTTTGACGATATCGTCGCCGATCAGACGATATCGCCCCAGATTTGACGATTTCGTCTGGACTAGGATGTCCAGACGATCTTGTCGCAAAACTGAATTTGCATAGTTGGAATCTATTCCAACGGGTCTCCAATCTGGGCAGAAGCATGTCTACGCCATTAGGACCCTCCCTCGTTGGAGATCTCCCAAATTGGGATGATCTCTAACCTCCTAACTACTCCCCCTAAGCCTATTTAACCTCTAGGATTTTCCCTCCCCAACCCCTAGCTGAAATTTTTTGTAAAGTGATTCCCTATGCATCAAAACATCCTAATCTTGCTTTTGCACTAGTCCCATAGCAATTTTGTTGCAGGTACATCACTGATTTTCAATCGGAGCCAACATCCATCGTCGCCGATGAACCTGTTTAGATCGAAGGTGATCCCGTTAAATGCGAGACGATTTCATACTGATGTGAGACGATCTCGACTGCAGTCCACATCGAGGCAATCAGTGCCTGGAGTTTGCTTTTCTCAACCTTTTCTTTGTCATTTTATGCTACAAATTAGATCATTTACTCAGTTTTTATATTATTTTGCATTTGGAGTTCACCCATTTAGCTTAGATTGCACATTAAGTTCATGATTTGTTGTTAAAATATAGAAATTGGCTAGGATTGCTGTTTTAAACTATTGCTCAGTATTCATTTTATTATTTGGTGTAATTTTCCTCTGTTAGCACAGTAGAATTTCTTGTATTTTGCATCTGTTTTCTGTTTTGCAGGTCTCTGACAAATTCATCTGACGAATTTGTCAGATCTTAGACGATTCTGTCAGTTTTAGACGATTCAGTCAAATTGCAGACGATTATGTCAGTTTCAGACGATTCTGTCAGGTTGTAGGTGATTCTGTCAGATTACAGGCGATCCAGACTGCTTCAGACGTTAGAATCTTCTTCAGACATCCGGATCAGGTATTCTTCATTGTCATTCTATAAAATTCTCTATTTTTTGCTTTCAAATCTGTTTGCTATGTTCATGAAAGTTGCATTTTCATGTAGTTTAGTTTAGATTCATTCGGCCAAACCTAGGACTTGAATGCTTAAGATTAAAACAAACACATCAAAACACATTCCAAAACCTAGGCATGGAAACTGCCGCCAAATGTTTCCTGGTGAACCCACCATCCATCAAAAAATCACCAAAATACACCTCCCTTGAGAGGCGGGACCTTCGCAAAGTCCTCTCAGTATGAGGTACCGCACCATCCTTTTCCCATCCTCCTTCCGGGCGCGGATCCTATAGCCTGAAGGTAGGGATGCAAAAAAATTGGAGTGATACATTATCATCATAAGATGTTGATCCCAAGGGATTATTCTTTTCACAAATTCTAGGATATAAAACACCTATGGTATTGATGCTAAGAGAGAGGGATTCACAATTTTCCTCATCTTCTAATTTTAGTTTGTTATTTTTTTAAGTGTATTTGAAGGTTTCAAGGAAATAATTTCATCATCACTATCAAAGGATGAATTGTAAGGTTTACAATTATTGCAATGACGTTTATATCCTAATACCCATCATTGTATCCATTGTTTGAGTTCTAAGGTTTCTTTAATACCTTACCCAAATTTTCCTAATCCTTTCACATGGTATCTAGAGTTGCATAGGATTTGTTTGACTATGTGATATAAATTGGATATGTAGATAGAAGCATAGTGTTGTTCCTTTAGACAAGGGTTATTTCTATGAATAGTCTCTTCATTGACCATACCTGGCTGTCCCCACATAAACAAAGGTACAAATACCTATTTGGTCTATCATACATTTTTAATAAGGCCTTCCTAAAGTTTGGGATGATGGGGGTAGTATAGCTAAGTCTAATGTTAATAGAACATTTTGAGAATCAATGTTTTGCATTTCCTTAATTGGTTCTTTTTAGTTTTCAATATGATTACTAACACTAGATTCATGATCAATATTACCTAACATGAGAGGTGGATATTCTATGGTTTTATTATTGATAGTGGGTGCAGTACTTAGAGATGGACAAAGGCATATATTTGGGTTATCTTTTTCAATGGACTAGAAATAAGAAAAATAATTAAGATATGCTAGGATGGTGTAAAATTGATCTTGGTAATAAATTTTTAAGCATTTTTGCATAGCATGAATCCAAGGTCATCCTAAAACAAGATTATAGTTTAGATCACACCTTAAAATATGCACTAAGGTATTGAGTATGTTGGGTCCTACTTTTATAGGAAGGACCAGTATCCCCACTACTCCTCACTCCTTATTGTCATATATATTAATAACGACATTAGATTTTTCTAAGTATTGTTTGTTTAGTCCAATTTTATTAATAAATTTGAGGTTAAAAATATTAAGGTAAAATCCATTGTAAATAAATACTATTTTAATGAAACTATCATTGATGTCATAGGTAATATGTAGTGGGCATTCCCTAAGCATTGATGAGGATGAAACATCTTCTTTGTAGAAGGTGATGGTTACTGATTAGCGACCATAGTACCTACTACATGGGTTAAATCAGATGGAATAATATGTTGAAGAATGACTTGCTCATTCAAAAGTTTGAAGAATGTTTCCCTATGAATGGGAGAGGTTTTAAACAACTTGAGTAGGGAACTTTTTGTACGTATTTCTTAAAGTTGTTGCTAAATTTTGAAGGTTCATTTTATTTTCTCTTGAGTTTTCAATATTAAAATTAGATTTTTAGGAGGATGATCTTGTTTAGATTATGTAGTTGGAGGGAAATTAGTAGGTGGATTTTATATCTAAGATTTATACAATTACCTCGTGATTACATGGATTATTTTGACTATTGTTGGGCACTAAATTGCACCAATTTTTCACCTAGTATTGTGTCTTTCTATCTTCCTACTTTCTATCCAGGCTTGCACCCGATAGTTGCAGCTTAACACTCAACATTGGATGGACCAAAATAGGTGTTTCTGATCCAACCTCTAGAGTAGGTTGGTTCCTTGTCAACTTACCAAGTTGTTGACACAAATATGCTCACTCAGGGTTTGTATTTTAGGGTAAGATAAGGTTAGGGCTAGAGAGATGTGGATAATAGTGGATGGATATGTTAACAACATTGCACTACCATAAAAAGCTTCCAAAAAAACATGCTAAGGACATATACTTAGATCAACATTTATCCCAAAACAAATTGTTTCATATATTAAAGCACAACAAAGAAATGTTGTAGCAAGCAATTTCAATATCCAGGGAATGATAATCCAAATAAAAAAATTCACCAAACACCTATATTTCATAGAAATGTACTTCCTAACCACATAGAACAAATTCAAAAGCAGATTTAAATTACTTATAATAGCTAGTAATCCAAAATTTAGCATAAACTAACCATCAAAGTATTTATAGAAATGCAACTAAGAAATCCGAACCTCTGACATCAAGCATGAGAACGTGAACTTGAGATGAAGATCAATATATTGCTTCTTTTGTTTAGTTCTTCAGGAATATTTACAATGGTATAGGAAAACACACTAGAGACGACCCTTAAAAATGAGGGTTCAACCTCTACTTATAGTTTTCTCATTATAATAAACAAGAAACAATACCAAAGATCTTGTTATAACAACACAACAAAGATATTTAGCTACCATTATCGCATTGGTTTGTCGTCTAGGAATTCCACTGAAGGAACATCTGCCATGGTAGCTCAGGGTCTCTACAACTTGTTGATCACTCAGTGGAACTAAATTTTAGACCGTTAAATATCATGTGTCTCCATATATCCTTATTGGTATTGAATTACCATCATTGATATGTAACCGCCTCTAGTTTGATCTTCTTAGAAAACCCTCGATGCTTCATATTCTAGTTGACTATTACAAATTCTGATGCAGCAATATCTTTTAAGCCACCAAGATTTGGCAACTTAACCTCCACCATTGATTCTCTTCATCACATGATTCAGATTCAATCTGACGCAAGCTAAATGACATTCCACTTTAAAATTGATGACATCATATTTTAATAAGAAGCAATGAAATCTCCAATCCAGATCTCTGATATCTGAACATCGAATCTACTCTAGGATCTATCATATTCAACATTATATTCTTCAATCTGCATTAGAATATTGATGATGTCACCTCTTTCTTATAGCCTTTGTGGATTTCATTCCGGATAGAGCAAATGCTAATCACCAATCTAGGTCCGAAGCTAGTCACATACTTCTTCCATCATGAATCTACACTTTATTTATTTTGTTGCCCTGTCTTATCTTCATTCCATAAAGGAAAGACTTGTTCATTCTTCGAATCACCAATCCACACTTTTCTGCCAATGACGTCGTCATCTCTTTGAAACTTTTATAGATTTAAAGGTAGCATTAATCTGGAGCCGAAAACAAAAGGACCTTCTTGGAATCAAATATTCAATATACAAAGATGCCATTCCACACTTTTTCATCATTTATGTCATCGTATCTTAGGAACTTTTATGGATTTGAGATCTGCCATCATTTCGGAGCTAGAGTGAAATCACCTAGAATCACTCCAAACATAAAAAATTCACTAACTGTTGAGCGGATTCATATCTTCTGACCCGGTTCCACTTCAAAGAGTACTACAAGGTTTACAAAATGATGATTTTATCACTTTGTCAAAATTATACAAAATTTTACCAAGTATGTGGCCATTTTGGGCCTACATTCTGGTGCCCCCCAGGTGTATTTGCTTGCAAAGCCAATCGAATCTAGAGTCTTATCCATTGGGCCTTAGGATTCAAAAAAAATACTTATATTTGAAGACATTTTTTTAAGGAATAATTTCCATACAAACACTACCCTATGAAAGCTCAAATTCTGCCTAGAGGGTAAAGGTTCATATAGAAACCATGCCAAAAACATCATAGAACTCACTTGTTCAACTATAGACTATATCCATAATATCAGTATTACTACTGCCTTCAAAAACTATACACAACTCTACCTCCTTTATAAGGCTTCATTTAAAAAAATGCCTTCACACAAAAATATTATGTTGTAGGCTTCATGCCTTTATTGCTTATTTCTGACAATTGTCAGAGTAAAAACAGAAATACAAAACGGATGTATAGAAACATAAAACTTATGTATATGTACAAATAAAAATAAAATGATTTAAGTGTGAGCCCCTATTAGGCCTGTAGCTACTCAATATTATCCTCATTCTTCTACAACCTCTTCATCCTCATCTTCTATTTCATCTTCTCCCTATTATTTTTGAGCATGTACTCTCTGGTTATCCTCACCAGAGGTGTCTCCAAACAACTAGACCATTGATTCCAAATACTGAAGAGCCTATTTCCATGCTTCCTTAGAGGGATTTGATGTTTATTTAAGCTACTTAGTTCCCCAAAATCCTCATAATTAGAAGTGTTCCCTCTAGTTACCAGATCCTCCATGAGATCTCTTAATTGGGTGTAATCCATAATCAGTTTGGTAGCTTGTTCTTGGGATAGTGGCTTTTCTAGTGAATCAATTTCAGCCTCATCCTATAAGTTATCCTTGATGCTTTGCTAGGCTTCTTCCATAGATAAAAAGTTGTGATCCTCCTTCTAGAGTCATTTGAAACAAACATGAATCATTTCCTTATTTATTTAAATGATATCTTTAATTCCTCTTTCCATCCTGTCAAACAACAACCAAGCTTTGAAATACCTTGTGCTTCTTCACCACTATTTTGGTAGCTACCCTGACCAGTTTCCATTCCCTATTGTAAATTGGTTTAGTAGGATCACTGAGCCTACTTCCAACCAGCCTGTACATTTTTTTCATAGGAATCACCATAGGCTATAACTCTCCAGTGATTTGATCTAAATCCTTCTGAATAGTAGAGAGCAACTAGTAGGCATATTTTAGGTAGTCGATTATGAGTTGAAGACCTAAACATTTTTCTTGAACTTCATAAAGAAAATACTACTTTATCCTTTTAAAATCATATTCATAAAAACTTGAGGACTTGGCTTTCTCAATCTAAATCTTATGCTTTAAAATTTGAATTTCTTTTGCTTGATACTCATTTAGCTTCTTTGGTTATTCTAACTAGTCTTTCCACTCATTAGCCTTTTGAAACCTTTCCTGCCAACTCTTAGCCTCTTTACTCAGAGCTATCTCTATTTATTTTTTTATCATTGAGGCTCATTTTAAGCTTTTCAACTTGTTTTTTCAGCTTATCTACCTTCTCTTTAGCTATATTAGTTTTCACATAAAAGGTATCTAAGTGAGCCTTGGCAATCCCTAACTCATCCTCAGTAGGAAGCTTGTAAATATCTTCTATGATTTCCTCCGCTCTATAATCCTGAGCAATAATTTCATTTTTACATTTGCTCACTTGCGAAATCATAGACCTTGAAATCCTTTGCCTAGTGACATGGTTAACATACATACTTTTTCTTGTCATGACCTTCCCATTGGAAGGTCGGGTAAGATTCTCTACCTAATATTCATTTATGCTCTGAGTGGTTGCCTGTTCTTTTGATACAATAATAGACTTTAAAAAATTAGTAGCCAAAGGAGATAATGGCATTAAAAACATGAGGGTGGACTAACTTGCTATTGGTGGGGGTGAAGATATATCGACAAAAACCTTTGTTACAATGGTAGACTATGTGATTACCGATGTTGTAGATACAAGTAAATTTAGAAAAATAGGAACATAACTGATAGTAGAAGGGGTGGATGAAGTTAGAACGTAGTGTACCATGGATGGTGGTAATGAAATAGATGAGGGTGCAATAATGGTGGACATTGAAGTGGACATATCCAAAGTGGTGTGTCTTGAGGAGGTTGTGACACAACAAAACTGACTGGTACCTCCATAGCTACTGATGAGATGAGGGAAGAACTATGAGGTGGAGGAGGTAAATTTACCACATTTTCTTGACTATAAAGGGAGGGAAATCCTCTTGGGGTTTCATGGATATGAAAAGGAGAAGAGGGATTAGAAACCATACCTTTACCTACAAATATAGGGTGTTCTTGTTCATCTTCTATCTCTAGTTGTTGTTCTTGTTCAACTAACCCTTCTGTATTAAAAACTGCCACCTCTTCAGCAAATTCTTCCATAATCATTTTCTACTTCTTGGAAACCTCTATCTCCTTTGTTTATGGGGCCCTCTTAGTCCTCCTATAAACTAATTGAGAAGTAGCCATATCTCCTTCAGAATTTTCCTCCTCTTCATCTTCTTGTACTACTCTTGAAAGTAGAGACTGCTCAGATACGGGTCGTAATTCAACTAATGTTGTGGGGACAATGGAAAAATATGGGGATCTTATTTCAATTAGCATAATATTGATAGCTCTTTATTTTGGAGAATTGTGTTTCATTAACCAATTTATCCTTCTCGGGAAACTTCTCTACCTACTTAGAAGTAGGATTGGATATTTTGAGTACTTCAGCTATGGTCAAAGGAACTTTTTGCATCTTTGTCTGAATATTTTGAATTGTAAGAGGAAGGAGGGACTCAAAATCATTCTGATATTTTTCACCAATCAATACTATATTTCTGACATCCTTTGGTCTCTAGGATTCAACGTTATTATTATTAATCCTTGAAAATTCCTTATCAATTTTCATTCCAAACTTTGATTTGGGTTTTCCAATTTTGACCCTCATACGCCACCAATCTGCAATATTTGTTGTCTTCCATGGTCCTTTCTCCTTTGGTCTTCCTCTCTCTACTACCTTTTCTTTAGAAGGAGTGTCCTTCATATCGGTATATTCAACCCTCACTTTATTAATTATATCCTTTGTAAGCAGTGGTTGAGGTCATGCTTCAGATTGAAATCCACAACGTATTCGTAGAAATCCAACCATGGAGGTAACTGATCTATCTTTGATATGTTCCACTCAAACAGATTAGTTTCATCATTATTCCTTCCCTGTTCAAAATTAGCCTTGGGCCTTTTTCAAATTTATAGGCCTTATCTCCATTTAGGGTTTTATTTCTCATAGTGAAAACTGTCAGAGTAGATAATAAGCGATATATTGCATTGATAATGAGTAGGAATATATAGTTTACAATGTCTATAGTGGGCTTGTATATGTAGGATCTACTAACCAAGTAGCACTAACTATAGGATATGCTAATAATGTAATAATAACTAGAAGATATGCTAACATCCCCCCTTATTACATTATTTAGGTAATACATACAACTACTCGCTATGCTAACATCCCCCCATATAACAATATTTGGATAAAGTATATAACTGCCCCAATACAATGAAGAAGAAGAAGAGAAATGAAATAATGGTGGCTTGTGCTTTGTCTTCGGCTCTAGATTTGGCTCATGGCTTTGGCTCTAGATCTAAGCATACCTCTAGAATTGTACCTTTGGGTCTATCTCAGGATCTGCCTGTGAATCTACCTCTAGATCATTGCCTCTGGATCTGCCTGTAGATCTACCTCTGGAACTTTGTCTCTGGGTCTGTCTTTAGGTCTGTCTCTAGGTCATTATCTCTGGGACTGCCACTCGGTCTGTCACTGGATTTGCCTTGGGGTCTACCATAGGTTTTACCTTTTTGGTAGAAGCCATACAACATTTCTTTCATCATGGTCCATTGTGTGAGATATTTCCATCCACAATCAATATGAACCTTGTTGGTCATTTTCATTTTGTACCAACATCTTGAAGAAGAGTGATTCGTACATCCACAAGAATCATAAGGATGTAATCTCCAACACTTAGCTACAACATGTCCTATCTTTCCACAGTGACTACAACAATGATTTTTATGAGTTGTAGGATATTTAGGTTTTACAAACATATAATTACTGGTACTTGCATGTCTAGTATAGAAAAGGCCTTCATGCTTCGCCCTAACATTTAGAATTATTGGATTTTTAATGCCTTGTTACTGCTTACCTAATATCTCATCATTGAATCCCATTTTCAACATAATTTTGGATCCAAATCCTTTGGTGTGTTTTTCAAAACACCCAATTTTATCATCTTCATCAATGATTTTAACAATATTGCATTTGTCGCTATTGATGATATTATGGAGCTCCTTTTGAGAAGGTTCAGCTTTTAAGTCACTAGTGTCACCAACAAAATATGCTACTGAAATGAGATCACCTGTGCTACAACTAATATCTACCATAGAATATATGAGGTTTCCTATATCACAACAAGCATGTTCCACAATGGGTTGAAGGTCACTCGTGTCACAACAAGCATTCACCCTAATGCGCTGTGTTGGCAATTTTGGGTACTTTGGGTACATTGCCTTTACTCAAGTGTATAAGTTGTCATTGATGTCAAGAAGCTCTTGAAGGAATTTGATTTGATGTCAAATAATTTGTTTTGATGAAGGTTACGGCATGACATTTTCAAAGGTCTTTTGTAAACCCCAAGCTAGCAGGTTTAAAGATTACAGGTGGATGCATTAGTTTAATGCATTTGGGTCTAGGAGGAAGTATTTATTTAAATAATTAAAAACCTTATTAAGGTTCCCTTTAATTATTTTTAAATAAATATTAAATTATTGTTTGCAATGGGTTATTCTAACCCATGACGCTATGTTTTAAGATTGTGGGCACTAGCCAAGACCTCCGCCAACGTGTTAAACTCCTTGCCGACGTTAAGATATTATGGTAAAAATGCATATAAATCTCCCTCGATGAAAATCAAGAATGATCCCATCCACATTTTGAAAAGAGTTGCTCGTTGTGAATTCGTGATCTACTGTTCGACTATGTCTTCGCCGTTTTCATGAATCCACTGTTCATTTTTTTGTACTTGTCATTTGTCGTAAATCCATCGTAAGGTTTTCATCTTCGTGTTTGCATCAGAAGAAAGGGAGGCACTGTTGTTTTATTTAATCCCTGGCGCAGAAGGAACAAGGATAACAACGTGAGGTTTAAACCTCACCGGGCGCCTTTGGCGCATCGATAGAGGCTAGGATGTTGGCGCGCTACCCGAACGGGAGGTTTCGCATTTGAATAATGTGAAAGGGTTTTTCATCGTGAAGTGGACACAGTGGGTGGTGTTAGAATTCATGTGCAATTTCTCCATAGCGTGATTTTTGATGTTGGCCAAGGTATTTTCGAAATTAATTTTTGCTAAGTGTATTTTGCGGATGGAGGAAGTTTATTAGAGGGAAAAATAGCTTAGGAGTTATAAGGAGTTTAAAGCTTGTTTTATTTTGATAAAATATTCTTTTGAATGTGTTGTTTGAAATATCTTATTGCATTCTTATGAGAAATAAATTTTATTTTAGATAAGACTATAAGGGAGAAATAAGGTGTATAAGGGATAAATTTTTCTTGTAATGTTGAGAGTGCTTTTGGTTGATTATGGAAATGAAAGCATGATGTTTTAAGGTTAAAATTGCTTCTTGTGTGAAGTTGTGAAACCTTAAGTGGGTAGCTTTGAGATTGACATTTGCTTTCATTAAATTGGTAATAATCAAGCTATTCTTTACTTGGTTAAAGTTTTGGGCTTACTCCTTTGTTGATGAT
Organism: Wollemia nobilis; assembly: GCA_028583015.1. Classification (NCBI taxonomy): domain Eukaryota; kingdom Viridiplantae; phylum Streptophyta; class Pinopsida; order Araucariales; family Araucariaceae; genus Wollemia; species Wollemia nobilis. The sequence continues at coordinate 457,798 of JAQPPZ010002660.1, forward strand.
TTGAAAAATTGTTTTGTGCTATTGTGATTTGAGTTGATGGATGCTTTTTGTTCAAACAATATTGGAGAGAAAAGGAGTTCTACTTGTTTCCTTTTCTAATGTTGATTGTGAAATGCTTCAAGGTTGTGTTTTGAGTTGAATGGTGTTGATTGAACCTTGTTTGATGAGCATTGTTGTTCAAGCCATAATTGATGGTGAAAATAACATGAGTATCATTGTTATGTGATTCTTTGCATAGTTGGCAATTGTTGGGGTTCCATGTTATTGAAAGAAAGCATTCTATCCTATCCATTTTAGATATTGAGTTGATTTTTTAGATTTGAGATTGAGTTTGAGCTGAGCTGATTTGAGTTGAGTTTTGAGTTTGGGAGTTGAGTATAGAACATATTGAGTCTCTAAAAATTCTCTTTATGCTTCTATGAGTTTGACAAATCACATTGGGTCTCTAATAATTCACCTTGTGATTTCCTACTAAGAAAGTTTTTTTTTTCTCTTGGTGAGCTTGTTGAGTTTTGGACAGGTTCCGATGGGGACTTGTGAGCAGTCTTGGACAGGTTCTGGTGGGGACTTGTGAGCAGATTTGGACAGGTCCTAGTAGAGGACTTGTGAGCTGAGTTTGATAGTTCTATCAGAGAACTTGAGGATAGAGGTGCACTGGTTCTTTGAGAAGAACCTGAGTACAGATTTGGTAAGTCTTTGAGAAGGCTTGTGTGTAGAGGATTGATTTTTTCAAGCTTAAGCGTTGGACAGATCTTACAGACAGAGGAATACTTGTACTAGACCGACTGACTATGTTTGGTACAGGTTGTTGAGCTGCTGTGGATGTGATCATAGAAGGTAGAGGTCTCTTAGGCTAAGCATTAAGGACATGAGGTCTTCGATGGAAAGGAGTTCCATGTCTTTGGAAAGAGGTAGAGGTAGTTGATCTTTTGAGGGATCATTTTCGGAGCAGAGGGGAAGGTATCTCATTTGAGCAGAGGCTCATAAATTTTTATTAGGGGAAGGTATCTCTTTTGGGCCGAGGCTCATAAATATTGTAATTGGGAAGGATTCCCAAATAACTTTGAGGAAATTTTTAGAGAAAATTTTTGTGGACGTAGCCCAGCCATTTTGGGTGAACCACATTAAAAATGGGTCTTCAATGTGTGATGCTTTCTGTCTTGATTAATGTTGTGTTGATGCCAATGCTATCTAAAGTTAAAATTATTAATTGGTTAAGTCTTATACTGTTCACCCTCCCTCTCAGTATAAGTCCATGTTCTTCAATTGGTATCAGAGCAGGTCTCTCCAGAAAGAGCCTAATAGCTTGGAGAAGGATCTATCAGAGGAACATATAGATTTAGAAAGAGATGAAGAGGTTGAGTTCGATCTCAAAGGTGAATTCTTCTTGGCTTTAAGAAAGCTTGAGAAATTTAGGGAAGAGAATTATGTTCTCAAGCATCAATGTTAGGAAGAAGAGATAGCAAGATCAAAATTGTCTCAAAGTGTTATAGACTTCAAAATTCTAGTTGAAGAAGGAAAGAAGGTTGAACAATTTTTGACAGAGGTTCTCAAAGGAAAGGAAGCTGATTGCGAGAAACTAGAAGAAGAGGTTATGTCTCTTAGAGTGAAGTTGGAACAGTTGGCTCTCGGACAGAATACTCTGTGTGAAAAGCAAAAGAAGGATGGTATCACCATTCAAGAAACAGGGGCTTCGAGCAAGATCAATCTTCATCCTTAAGAGCGGTGGATTCTAGTTGATCACAAGAAGAACAATCATCCAAGGCATCAAAACAGGTTACATAATACTTTCCATGGCTATTGTTTTTTTTGCAAGAAATTTGGTCACAAAGCTATGCATTGCAATAATTATTTGAATAGCCATAGTAAGGAAAATGTTAACTCTTTTTCATCTCTTATGAATAAATATGTCATGTGTTACAAGTGCAATAATTTTGGGCATATAGCAAGGATGTGCAGTTTGGATAGATCTAGCCTTGAGTTCACTAAAAAGAGAAATGAGATCAAATCTAAGTCAATGATAGTTCAAACTTCTTTTCATGCTCAAGATAAAGTAGAGAAATGGTATCTTGATAGTGGTTGTTCAAAACATATGACTGGTGAAAAAGAAAAGTTTTTGGTCTTAAAAGAAACAAACAGAGGAACAGTCAGTTTTGGAAATAACAAGTCGACTAAAATGCGTGGTAAAGGGACTCTTAGTTTGGATGGGAAATCCAAAACATAAAATGTGCTTTATTTAGAAGGCCTAAGACATAATCTTCTAAGTGTGAGTCAACTTTGTGATCAAGGGCACATAGTATCTTTCTTTTCAGATAGATATGAGATAAGTAACGAAAAAAATGGAAAACTCATTGCTAGTGCTACAAGGACTCCAAACAATATTTACATGCTAAGTGAGATAAAAAAGGAAAAGTGTTTTCTAACTCAAGAAGATGAGAGTTGGTTATGGCATAAAAGATTTGGGCATTTGAGCTTTGATAATCTTGTCAATATTAGTAACAAGGAAGCAGTTAGAGACTTGCCCAAAATAAAAAGGCCCCATAACATCATTTGCGGTCCTTGTCAACATGGAAAATAGACCAGAACTAGTTTCAAATCAAAAGGGTATACTTCTTCAAAACCATTGGATTTTATTCATACTAATTTATGTGGCCCTACCAGAACTCGGAGCATTCGGGGAGAAAGCTACTTCATGTTGTTTATAGATGATTATTCTAGAATGACTTGGGTTACTTTTCTCAAAGAAAAATCTGAAGCTTTTGAAAAATTTAAAGCTTTCAAAGAAATGATTGAAAATGAGACTGACAAGAGAATCAAATGCTTAAGATCATATAGAGGAGGAGAGTTCACTTCAAATGAATTTGTGGAATACTGTGAGTAACAAGGAATCAAAAGAGAATATTCAGCAGCAAGAACTCCTCAACAAAAAGGAGTAGTTGAAAGGAAAAACATAACTATTGAAAATATGGCTAGAGCTATGTTAAATGAGTCAAAACTTTCGGATGGCTTTTGGAAAGAGGCGATCAGACAGACGATCTACATTATCACCGGGGCCCAAATTAGAGTCAATCATCATAAAACTCCTTATGAGTTGTGGAAAGGAAGACCAACTATAGTAAAATACTTCAAAGTGTTTGGGAGTAAGTGCTTCATCAGAAGGGAAGATCAGAATTTGGGTAAGTTTGATCCTAGATGTGATGAAGGAATATTTCTTGGGTATTCCAACAGAAGAAAGGTCTACAGATGCTTCAACAAAAGAACTCATATAGTTGTAGAGAGCATAAATGTAACAGTTGATGAAAAGATAGGGATAAGAGAACCAGTCCAGGAACTCAGTGATGATATTTGTCAAGAAGAATTCGAGAGAGGTTTCGGATGAAGAAGAGGAAAGACAACAACTGCTTCCCAAAAATCCTTCACGATATGTTTAGAAACATCATCCAAAATATTTGATCATTGGTGATCCAAATAGCAGGAAAACAAGAAGAAGAGTCATTCCCTCACATGATTCTACAAATGTTTCATTATTATCTCAGATTGAGCCAAAATATTTTAGTGAAGCATGTGCAGATAAGTTTTGGGTAAAAGCAATGGATGAAGAGCTAAATCGAATAGAGAAAAGTGAAACTTGGGAATTGGTTCCAAGACCTAAGGACAAGAATGTCATTGGCACAAAATGGATATTCAGAAATAAACTCAATGAGGATGGAAAGATTGTCAGAAACAAATTTAGGTTAGTCTGCAAAGGTTATGCTCAAGTAGAAGGTGTTGATTTTGAAGAGACGTTTGCTCCTGTTGCTCGTCTTGAAGCTATCAGAATGTTTTTGTCCCTTTCAAGCTTCAAATAATTCAAGGTATATCAAATGGATGTAAAGTTAGCTTTTCTAAATGGGGTGTTGGTAGAAGTTTACATAGAATAGCCAGAAGGAGTGTCTCTCTCAGAACAGTCAGACTATGTGTGTAAACTGAAAAAGGCCTTGTATGGGTTAAAGCAAGCACTTAGGGCTTGGTACTCAAGACTTGACGAGTATCTTCATGAGCAAGGCTCCAGGAAAGGTGTGGCAGATAGCAATTTGTATATTAAGAATGAAGGTGATGATATGTTGATTATGGTTGTCTATGTTGATGATATTATTTTTGGAGGAAATAATACTCAGATGTGCAAAGATTTTTCTAACACCATGCAGAAGGAATTTGAGATGTCTATGATTGGAGAGTTGTCATTATTTTTAGGTCTTCATATTGCTCAATCAAAATATGGTATATTTCTCTCTCAAGGAAAATATATCAAATAAATGTTGAAGAAATTTGGGATGATGGACAACAAACCAGTGTGTACTCCAATGATTACAGGGTGCAAGATGAGTAAAGATGATGAATCTCCAGCGGAAGATCAGAGGTTGTACAGATCAATTATTGGAAGTTTATTATATATTACAGCTACCGGACCGGATATCATGTAGGCAGTTGGGTTAGTAGCAAGATTTTAGGCAGCTCCTAAAGATTCTCATGTTATAGCAGTTAAGAGGATATTTAGATATCTGAAGGGCACTATGGAATTTGGGCTTTGGTATCCCAAAGGTGATGATTTCACTCTCATAGCTTATACATATGTAGATTGGGTAGGTAGTATTGATGACAGGAAAAGCACTAGTGGTGGAGCATTCTTTCTGGGAAAGAGTTTGGTTTCTTGGCTAAGTAAGAAATAACCTTCAGTTTCCTTATCTATAGCAGAGGCTGAATACATAGCGATAGTGGCTGGGTGTACACGGGTTTTATGGATGAAAACCACCTTGGAGGATTTCAAAGTCAAGCATGAACAACCCATCTCCATACTTTGTGATAATACAAGTGCCATAATTATTTCCAAAAATCCGGTAATGCACTCAAGGACAAAGCATATTTCCATCAAGTATCACTTTCTAATGGAGAAAGTGCAAGACAAGAAGGTCAAGGTAGAGTATGTGTCTACTAAAGAGCATATTGTAGATATCTTCACCAAACCTCTTCCAAGAGATACGTTTGAGTATCTAAGGGAGAAATTGGGAGTTGTACTCCCATACCAGAATTAATCACCTCATCGGGGAGGTGGGGGAGGGACTAAGCTAAGAGGCTCATTCTTAGTCCCGAGCCCCAAAGGTGACCCTTTGCCATTGATGACAAAGGGCGAGAGATATGAGTAAGGGGGAGATCTTCAAAGTGAAGATGAGAGCTTCAAGCCAGGGGGAGAAAAACTTCAAAGGAAGATTCTCAGTTGTGGGCATAGTTGGTCAGTTGTTAGCACAGTTGGTTTCAGTTTTAGCTCTTGAGAAGTGTTTTCAGTAAAGGTTTGCCATCAATGACAAAGGGGGAGATTGTTCACAATTTTGGGTACTTTGGGTACATTACCTTTGCTCAAGTGTATAAGTTGTCATTGATGTCAAGAAGATCTTGAAGGAATTTGATTTTATGTCAAATAATTTGTTTTGATGAAGGTTACGGCATGACAGTTTCAAAGGTCTTTTGTAAACCCCAAGTTGATAGGTTTAAATATTATAGGTGGATGCATTAGTTTAATGCATTTGGGTCCAGGAGGAAGTATTTATTTAAATAATTAAAAACCTTGTTAAGGTTCCCTTTAATTATTTTTAAATAAATATTAAATTATTGTTTGCAATGGGTTATCCTAACCCATGGCGCTATGTTTTAAGATTGTGGGCGCTAGCCAAGACCTCCGCCGATGTGTTAAAATCCTCACCAACATCAAGATCTTATGGTAAAAATGCATATAAATATCCCTCGATGAAAATCAAGAATGATCCCATCCGCATTTTGAAAAGAGTTGCTCGTTGTGAATTCGTGATCTACTGTTCGACTGTGTCTTCGTAATTTTCGTGAATCCGCTGTTCATTTTTTTGTACTCACCATTTGTCGTAAATCCGCTGTAAGGTTTTCATCTTTGTGTTCACTTTAGAAGAAAGGGAGGCACTGTTGTTTTATTTAATCCCTGGTGCAGAAGGAACAAGGCTAACAGTGTGAGGTTTAAACCTCATCGGGCACCTTTGGCGCATTGGTAGCGGCTAGGCTATTGGCGTGCTACCCGAACGGGAGGTTCCACGTTCGAATAATGCGAAAGGGTTTTTCATCATGAAGTGGACGCAACGGGTGGTGTTAGAATTCGTGCACAATTTCTCCATAGCATGATTTTTGATGTTGGCCAAGGTATTTTTGAAATTAATTTTTGCTAAGTGTATTTTATGGATGGAGGAAGTTTATTAGAGGGAAAAACAGCTTAGGAGTTATAAGGAGTTTAAAGCTTGTTTTATTTTGATAAAAGATTCTTTTGAAGGTGTTGTTTGAAATATCTTATTGCATTCTTATGAGAAATAAATTTTATTTTTGATAAGACTATAAGGGAGAAACAAGTTGTATAAGGGATAAATTTTTCTTGTAATGTTGAGAGTGCTTTTGGTTGATTATGGAAATGAAAGCATGATGTTTTAAGGTTAAAATTGCTTCTTGTGTGAATTTGTGAAACCTTAAGTGGGCAGCTTTGATATTGACATTTGCTTTCATTAAATTGGTAATAATCAAGCTATTCTTTACTTGGTTAAAGTGTTGGGCTTACTCCTTTGTTGATGATTTGAAAAGTTGTTTTGTGCTATTGTGATTTGAGTTGGTGGATGCTTTTTGTTCAAACAATATTGGAGAGAAAAGGAGTTCTACTTGTTTCCTTTTCTGATGTTGATTGTGAAATGCTTCAAGGTTGTGTTTTGATTTGAATGGTGTTGATTGAACCTTGTTTGATGAGCATTGTTGTTCAAGCCCTAATTGATGGTGAAAAAAACATGAGTATCATTGTTATGTGATTCTTTGCATAGTTGGCAATTGTTGGGGTATCATGTTCTTGAAAGAAAGCATTTTATACTATTCATTTTAGATATTGAGTTGAGTTTTCAGATTTGAGATTGAGTTTGAGTTGAGTTGATTTGAGTTGAGTTTTGAGTTTGGGAGTTGAGTATAGAACATTGAAGTAGAACTAAGATAACACACAAAAAAATTCATGCAAATTTCATTAGCAGAGGTTTCGAATTCGCAAATACAGCAGTTATATTCAAATGGCCAAGAACCCCTTTTACAATGTATGCATTCCTTTTATAACAGACCCGACCCCCCTTCGAACATCATTACACAGAATGCGGGATTCCCTGTAACCTCCTACACGAGTGTTATATCACCGCATGCGTGTTGTGGCCAAGTATCTTTCATCATCATGGCATGGGATGGCAGAGTGCCCTAAAGCCACCTGTCCATCCACCCGTCAAGTCATCATTCATAGGAATGCACCATAGCCATCTGTAATCTGCTACCACGTGCCCTTTTGCAATGGCCTCTGTAACCACCTAGTGCTGTATGGCCACCTGTAATTTGATGCCATGTGTCCTTTTGCAATGGCCTCTGTAATCATCGACTGGTCTGGAGTCGTGAGTTTTTTGTCGTGATATCGTGACGTGTTTGCTTCCTTATGCCCTCTCTACTCTTCGATCGTGATATCACGCCGTTTTGGCGTTCATCCTCTGTTTTCTCCTTCGGGCCACAAAACTACGACATGTCATGATTTCGCGACCATTCTACCCCTTGGTGCCTTTGCCTCAAAAGTGTCACGATTTCACGACCACTTTGCACCCTGTCATCTTGCTTCCGAAAGTGTCACGATTTCACGACCACTTTGCGCCTTCGAGCCTTGCCCTCGAAAGTGTCATGATTTTGCGACCACTTTGTGCCTTCGTGCCTTGCCTTCGAAAGTGTCATGATTTCATGACCACTTTGCGCCTTCGAGCCTTACCTTCGAAAGTGTCACGATTTTGTGACCACTTTGCGCCTTAGAGCTTTGCCTCCGAAAGTGTCACGATTTCATGACCACTTTGCGCCTTAGAGCTTTGCCTCCGAAAGTGTTGCGATTTCATGACCACTTTGTGCCTTAGAGCTTTGTCTCTGAAAGTGTCGTGATTTTGCGACCACTTTGCGCCTTAGAGCTTTGCCTCTAAAAGTGTCACGATGTCACGATTTTGTGACCACTTTACGCCTTAGAGCTTTGCCTCTGAAAGTGTTGCGATTTCATGACCATTTTGTGCCTTGGCTCCATTGCTTCGAAAATTTCATGATTTCGTGACCATTTTGCGCCTTGGCTTCTTTGCTTTGAAAATGTCATGATTTTGTGACCATTTGGTGCCTTGGCTTCTTTGCTTTGAAAATGTCACGATTTCGTGACCATTTGGTGCCTTGGCTTCTTTGCTTTGAAAATGTCACGATTTCGTGACCATTTTGCATCCAGGCTGCTTTGCTTCGAAAATGTCATGATTTCGTGACCATTTTGCGCCTTGGCCCCTTTTCTCAAAAAGCGTCGTGATATTGCGACAATTTGACCCTTTGGTGCCCTTTCTCAAAAAGTGTCGCGATATCGCGACAAATTTGGCACTTAAAGAAAAAAATATTTTTGGGTGATGCAAGATTACTTTTCCACCTCCGGATGCTCCTACATCAGACACCCAGGGTGAATTGAGAAGTGACCTTCACTTCTGATCTATCTGAGGTAGACCCAGGCGGTCAACCTCTGCCTTCGACAACCAAGTTGCATCTTCTAGGGGCCTGCCCTTCCACTTGATCAAATACTCAGAATAACACCTATTTCGAGTACTTCGGCCCTCATGCGTATCAAGGACTTCTTCTATCTCATCTACGACTGGAGTAACCACGGGAATGCTCCACAAATCTGGGCTTGGTGTTGCACTGCTATCTCCTTCATGAAACTCGACCAAATCCAAAATGTTAAAAAATGGTGAGATGTTAAGTTCACTCGGCAACTCCACCTCATATGCATTACGTGAATCCCGTTTTCCAATGATCCTGCATGGCCCAAACTTCTTCATTTTTATCTTGTTATAGGTCTTGGCAGGAAACCTCTCTTTCCTTAGATGGACCATGACAGAATCTCCTACTTCAAACTCCTTAACCCGATGTTTCTGGTCTGCCCTGGCCTTATACTGAGCATTCATATTGGCAATGTGCCTTGTCACCTCCTCATGCACTCCCTTCAGGTGTTCAACAAAGTCTTCGACCTCGACACTGCATTTTTCTCTTGTATCCATCCTTCTCAACTCTGAGGCGTTTCTTGGGTTGCTCCCATAGATGATCTGGAATGGCAATTTATTGGTACTTCTATTGACAGAGCTGTTGTAAATGAATTCTTCCTACGGTAGAACTAAATCCCACTCCTTGGGCTTATCTCCGACCAAGCATCTTAGCAGATTGCCCAAGCTTCGATTTACCACCTCTGTTTGGCCATCTATTTGGTGGTGGTATGCAAAACTAAATTTTAAATCCGTCTTTAGTTTCTTTTGTAGGGTTCTCCAAAAATACCCTACAAACTTGGTATCCCTGTCCAACACAATGCTCCTGGGTAGCCCATGAAGGCATACCACTTCCTTGAAGAATAAACTAGCCACATGGACCGCATCTCTAGTCTTCTAGCAAGGAATAAAATGAGCCATTTTTGAAAACCTGTCCACTACCACAAATATGGAGTCATGTCCCCTCTGCGTCCTGGGTAAACCAAGAATAAAATCCATGCTAATATCCTCCCATGGCCTTTCAGGTGTAGGTAGTGGTTGATATAAACCGGTAGGCTGCCTCACACCTTTTACCATCTAGCATATCCTACAACTTTGCATGAATTTTGCCACATCTTGTTGTAATTGCGGCCAATAGTAGTTTTCACTAACAAGAGAGATGGTCTTGTCTCGACCAAAGTGTCTAGCTAAACCTCCACTGTGCTTTTCCTTGATGAGATTCTCCCTCATTGAGCTCCTCAGAATGCATAATTGGTTCCCCCTGAATAGCATTCCATATTGAATCAAAAAATTCAAACACTTAGTCCTGTCCAATGTAACAGGTGCAGTGCAGGCTTTCCAAGATTCTGCGAAGTCGGGATTTGCAGGGTATAAACCCTTGAGTTCAGAAAACCCTACAACCTCCACCTTCATCTCCATCAATAAACATTGCCTCCTACTCAAGGCATCTGCAACTCTGTTGGATTTCCCGCTTTGGTTCTTCAGCACAAAGGTGTAGCTTTGCAAGAACTCCACCCACTTCAGGTGCCTCTGATTCAATTTCCCTTGACTGTTAATATACTACAGTGCCTGATGATCTGTATATAGAAAAAACTCCTTTTGCAACAAATAATGCCTCCATTTCTTAAGAGCCTGAACTATGGCATAGAACTCCTGATCATATATCAAATACTTCTTCCTGACGTCGTTGAGCTTCTCACTAAAATAAGCAACAAGCTTACCCTCTTGGCTCAATACGACCCCTATGGCACTACCACTCGCATCAAAGTCTACCTAAAACACCTTGTTAAAATTTGGAAGTGCTAAGACAGGTTTCTCTGTGACCTTATTCTTTAGCATAGCAAAGCTTTTGTCTGCCCTAGCTGTCCACTTGAATTCCTTCTTGTTCCCCCTCATTGTCTCCGTAAGGGATGCGCAAATACTATTGAAGTTTCTAATGAACTTTTTGTAGAAACTGGCAAGACCATGAAATGATCTCACCTCAGTCACGCTTCTTGGAGTAGGCCATTCTATGATAGCCCTCACCTTCTCGGGGTCCATTTTGAGACCATCAGCTGAGATAACAAATCCCAGGTATACTATCTCCCTCTTCACGAAGTTACACTTCTTCAGATTTATCAGCAGTTACTCCTCTCGCAATTTCTCAAAAACCCTTCTGATGTGCATCAGGTGCTCCTCCAAGGTTCTGCTAAAAATTAGGATATCGTCCAAGTAGAAAATAACAAATTTGCCTAGAAATTCCTTCAGGACTTCATTCATTAACCACATGAAGGTACTCGGTGCATTGGTTAGCCCAAATGGCATGACCAACCACTCATACAGCCCCTCTCTGGTTTTAAAGGCTGTCTTCCACTCATCCCATTCTCTAATGCGGATCTGATGGTAACCACTTTTCAGGTCAATCTTCATGAAGTACTCAGCTCCACTCAAGCAGTCCATGATATCATCCATCCTTGGCAGTGGGAATTTGTATTTGATTGTGATCTTGTTAATTGCCCGAGAGTCTATGCACATTCTCCACTCCCCATCCTTCTTGGGTGCTAGTACTGTAGGTACTGCACATGGGCTAAGACTCTCTCTAATCAACCCCTTCTTTAGCAAATCTTGAACCTACCGGTTTAACTCCTTAGTTTCTATAGGCGTCATTTTGTGTGCAACCTTGTTTGGCAAGCTTGATCCAGGCACCAAATCTATGTGGTGACTGATCTTCCTAACAGGCGATAAACCTTCAGGAACATTATCAAAAATGATATCTGTAAACTCCTCTAACAACCCCATGACTTCCACTGGAGTTTCCTTGCATTCTTCTTCCCTAACCCTAGGGATTATTGCATAGCACATATGATCTAGCTTCAGACCATCTAAAAATCTTCTGCCATCCACTAGACAGACTCGTGCACTGCTGCATACCTTCTCATCTACCTCCTTCAGTGGTTTCAACTTATGTCGACTCCATTTTTCGACAAGGAATATGTATTGGCTCGACCGTCATGCACAGCACTTCGATCAAACTGCCATGGTCTCCCAAGAAATAGGTGACATGCATCCATAGGCAATATGTCACATAAGACCTCATCTCGGTAAGTTCTAATGTTGAACTTCACCAGGCATTGGTCACTGACTAGCACCCTATGGTCTTTTTGTAACCATGCAATCCGATAAGGATGCGGGTGTTTTCTTCTCTCCAACTGCAACTTAGTAACCATATCCTCAGAGACCAAGTTGTCAGTGCTTCCATTATCGATGATGATGTTACAGACCTTGCCTATGCACTTGCATCTTGTTTAAAATAGGCTGTTCCTCTAGTCTGCCTTCTTTTATTCATTCAACAAGACTCTTATGACGACCATTGCTTCTCCTCTTTTTGCCTCCTTCGAGTGCTCAGATTCGACACCTTCGTCTGCTACAGCAGCTCGGGCCTGACCCTCAGGTCTTCAATTCGGCCTTTCTTGATGTTGCGGGCAGTTGTATGCCCGATGTCCTTCTTCTTCACAGTTGAAGCAGGTTCCTCGAAAGACACCTCTTCCAAACCCTCGCCCAAACATACCTCTTCCCCTCGGGTAGTTGTTGTTCTGATTGCATCAACGTTGGTTATTATCCTCCTCTTCTTTCTGGTTTTGGCTACTACTTGCTTCACCAGTTTTCCCCAACTCTTTGTATCTTCCTCCATTGGTCCTCCCACCAGCTCTTCCTCCTCGATCTTCCTCCTCGATCCTTTCCTCTCTACTTACCATAAAACCTCTTATTTAGTTTCTCCTCAAATTTTAGTGCAAACTGGTATGCATCCTCAACCGTGCTCATTCGAACTAGACTCAGCTCTTCTTGGATGCTGGTTCTCAATCCATTGATGTATCGAGCAACTTTCTCCTTATTTGCCTCAGAATGACCGGTTCTAATCAAAATCTGGTAGAACTCCTCCATGTACTCCTTGACAGATTTACTTGCCTATCTAAGATTTTGCATCTTTCTCAATAGGTCCAACTCATAATCTGTGGGGATGAACTACCTCTTCAACTTCTCCACCATCCTATCCCACCTGGTGATCTTTTCCTTTCCCCTCCTATTCCTTTCTAGTTGCACTCCTTTCCACCAGATGCTAGCATGCCCCTTCAACTTTGTTTTTGTGAACCTAATCCGATTTGGATCTGAGATCTCTTCATACTCAAAATATTCCTCCATGTCGTTGATCCAATCTATCAATTCCTCGGGATTGATATTCCCATAATAAGTAGAGACATCAAACTTCGGCTTCTTCTCGATCTGGGATATGGCCCTATACAGCCTAGCCTCTGCTGGATCTAATGCTTCTTCCTCATCAAATGGACCCTCTTCTTCCCAAACTTCATCTTCATTGGGTTCCTCCCTTCTTGGCTCAACTCCTCTTATGATTTCCTCCTGCAGGGCTTCAACTTGCCTCTACAAGGCTCTAAGATCGACCTCTGCTCCCCTATTCCTCACACCACCATGGTTCCTATGTGGAGGCATCTTGCTCGCTTCCTCTCAACCCACAACCACAATCCTGGTGCAAACTGCCTCACTATCGGCAATCGGTTTGCGCACTTAGAACCTTCTGGCTCTGATACCACTTGAAGCGAAACTAAGATAACACAAAAAAATTCATGCAAATTTCATTAGCAGAGGTTTAGAATTCACAAATATAGTAGTTATATTCAAATGGCCAAGAACCCCTTTTACAATGTATGCATTCCTTTTATAATAGACCCGACCCCCCTTCGAACATCATTACACAGAATGCGGGATTCCTTGTAACCGCCCGCACGAGTGTTCTATCGTTGCATGCATGTTGTGGCCAGGTATCTTTCATCATCATGGCATGGGATGGCGGAGTGCCCTGCAGTCGCCTGTCCATCCACCCATCGAGTCATCATTCATAGGAATGCGCCATAGCCATCTATAATCTGCTACCATGTGCCCTTCTGTAATGGCCTCTATAACCACCTAGTGCTCTATGGACACCTATAATTTGATGCCACGTGTCCTTCTGTAATGGCCTCTGCAATCGCCAGCTGGTCTGGAGTCATGAGCATTTTGTCATGATATCATGATGTGTTTGCTTCCTTACGCCCTCTCTCCTCTTCGGTCACGATATCATGACGTTTTGGTGTTCGGCCTCTATTTTCTCCTTCGGGCTGCGAAACCGCAACATGTCACGATTTCGTGACCATTCTACCCCTTGGTGCCTTTGCCCCAAAAGTGTCATGATTTTGCGACCACTTTGCACCCTATCACCTTGCTTCCAAAAGTGTCACGATTTCGTGACCACTTTGCGCCTTCGAGCCTTGCCCTTGAAAGTGTCGTGATTTCATGACCACTTTGCGCCTTCGTGCCTTGCCTTCGAAAGTGTCACGATTTTGTGACCACTTTGCACCTTCGAGCCTTACCTTTGAAAGTGTCATGATTTCGTGACCACTTTGCACCTTAGAGCTTTGCCTCCGAAAGTGTCGCGATTTCGTGACCACTTTGCGCCTTAGAGCTTTGCCTCCGAAAGTGTCATGATTTCATGACCACTTTGTGCCTTAGAGCTTTGCCTCCGAAAGTGTCACGATTTCGCGACCACTTTGCGCCTTAGAGCTTTGCCTCCGAAAGTGTCACGATTTCGTGACCACTTTGCGCCTTAGAGCTTTGCCTCCGAAAGTGTCGCAATTTCATGACCATTTTGCGCCTTGGCTCCATTGCTTCGAAAATGTCATGATTTCATGACCATTTTGCACCTTGGATTCTTTGCTTTGAAAATGTCACGATTTCGTGACCATTTGGTGCCTTGGCTTCTTTGCTTTGAAAATGTCACGATTTTGTGACCATTTGGCGCCTTGGCTTCTTTGCTTTGAAAATGTCACGATTTTGTGACCATTTTGCGTCCAGGTTACTTTGCTTCGAAAATGTCATGATTTCGTGACCATTTTGTGCCTTGGCACCGTTTCTCAAAAAGCATCGCGATATCGCGACAGTTTGACCCTTTGGCACCCTTTCTCAAAAAGTGTCGCGATATCGCGACAGCTTTGGCACTTAAAGAAAAAAAAAATTTGGGTGATGCAAGATTGCTTTTCCACCTCCATATGCTCCTTCATCAAACATATTAAGTCTCTAACAATTCTCTTTATGCTTCTATGAGTTTTACAAATCACATTGGGTCTCTAACAATTCACCTTGTGATTTCCTACTAAGAAAGTTTTTTTTTCTCTTGGTGAGCTTGCTGAGTTTTGGATAGGTTCTGGTGGGGACTTGTGAGCAGATTTGGACAGGTCCTAGCAGAGACCTTGTGAGCTGAGTTTGATAGTTCTATCAGAGAACTTGAGGATAGAGGTGCACTGGTTCTTTGAGAAGAACCTAAGGACAGATTTGGCAAGTCTTTGAGAAGGCTTGTGTGCAAAGGATTGATTTGTTCAAGCTTAAGCATTGGACAGATCTGACAGACAGAGGAAGACTTGTACTAGACTGACTGACTATGTTTGGTACAGGTTTTTGAGCTATTGTGGATGTGATCATAGAAGGTAGAGGTCTCTTAGGCTAAGCATTGAGGATAGGAGGTCTTCGGTGGAAAGGAGTTCCATGTCTTTGGAAAGAGGTAGAGGCGATTGATCTTCCGAGGGATCATTTCCAGAGTAGAGGGGAAGGTATCTCCTTTGAGCAGAGGCTCATAAATTTTGATTAGGGGAAGGTATCTCCTTTGGGCTGAGGCTCATAAATATTGTAATTGGGAAGGATTCCCAAAGAACTTTGAGGAAATTTTTAGAGAAATTTTTTATGGACGTAGCCCAGCCATTTTGGGTGAACCACGTTAAAAATGGGTCTTCAATGTGTGATGCTTTCTATCTTGATTAATGTTGTGTTGATGCCATTGCTATCTAAAGTTAAAATTATTAATTGGATAAGTCTTATACTGTTCACCCCCCTCTCAGTATAAGTCCATGTTCTTCAGGCTGAAGATCACTTGTGTCACTATAAGCATTGACCATTTTTACCTTTGTTTCCTCACCAAAGTCCCTGTAGATTTTACGTTAGGTCGTATCAATAGTAATCAATGATATGTAGACTGACCTTATGACTCCTATAGGGATTTCAACACCATTTTTCTGAAGGTCTTCAAAATCTTCAGAATCTCTGAGAATGGATTTTACACCACTGCATAGTGTAGAAATTTTTTCATCCTCATAAAAATCCATTCCTTCCATCTCTGGTGGAAAGTAAGGACCTTTAACTGATATTTCAACAACAACAATTTGTTTAGGGGCTTGCTTTTTCTTTGATCTACCCATTTTTAAGGTGTCGGTTGCTATCGAAAATGCACCTTTTTACAATAAAATTTTGCAAAATAATTTGACTAAGGTGTCGGTCACTGCCAAAAATGCACCATTGTAAGTCTTCCCCATTTTGTTTGCAAAATTATATCTCCCCTGTGTGCGAGATAGGAGATAGTGGAGAAAAAAATATCCCCCCTTTTAACTCAAAATATATATATATACCGCTTAGGCAATTTGCACAACAAAAATGTTCCCCTTGAGTGGGCAAAAGTATCCCCCCTTATTTTACAAATGTTGCCTACCCCTTAGTTTACAAATGTTGCCTCTTAGGCAAATTGCACCAAAAAATCCCCCCTTTTTTTTTGCAAGTTTTAACAAGGTTTGGAGAAAAAATTAATCAAAGGTATTAAAATTTGGGTTTTAAGAGAAAATAAATATTTTTAATGTAAAATTTGTTTTTAAAAAATATTAAAATTCTTAATTATTTAAAAAAATAATAATTAAAAATCTAAAATATTTAAATGGAAAACAAAAATTAAACATTAAAAAAAAAATTAAATGCAAACTTAAAAAAAAACAACAAATTAAAAATATACCTTTGGAGACAAGGGGGTTTGAACCCCTAAAATTCCTGGTGGCAATGACTTGTCTACTAATTACCAACCACCCCGGCTATCACTTTCGGTGATGATTAGTAGGGAGAAACCATTTTTTCAAAGATTCACTGCTCCACGTTGGGCAACGATGCTTCTCCTCTGTAGCTCCTCTGCTCACGGGTGGCATCTCCTATTTAGCAGCAGTGCTTTCTCCAACTGCAATACGTAGTCTCGATCCATCTAGCATTGCCAGCTCCCAGCTGTTATACGTCGGGGCTGTCCAACCCACAAGTCTTGCCACTTAGCTCTTGATGAGCCGTTTGCGATAGACGATCAATGGCTAGCGAAACATATCAAAATTTGCAACGTGTAGGACGTCAAAATTTGTTTTATTGTTCTATAACACCAAATTCATGAAGGTTGCACTCTTTGTCCTCAATTTAGGAAAACAATTTTTTGGGTAACCAGTCTGCAAATCGACTCGATTTGGTTGTTGTGACTTCACTCAAAACTCTCAATTCTTCTCCCTACTGATCATTTCAAAACGAGAAAAAAAGGATGCAAATTCCATTGTGGCGTACTAATGGAAAATCTATCCTCCAACAGACCTAAAAAATGCAAGCTGATGATCTTTCAAAATTTATCAAACTTCAATCGTCTACTAGATTGGGACTCATCCTTCAATGTGGTTGCTGCAACACGCACTTTGCTATCTACAAATTTCATCGGGGAATGACAGATTGATCTGCTACGATGCCTCTGTCTAGATATTACAAAATATCTGATGCCCTCAAAAACATTGGGTTTGTTTGACTCCATAACCACACATTTGATTATTCTTAGAAAAAAAATTATACCCAGAATCTATCCACAAATACAGTTGGGAAATCCTGCAGTGGATGCCTATGTTGGCTGGATTTTTCATAGCCTATTGCCTTCCTTAGATGTGGTAGCTGTTTCTCATTCTTCCTCTCTAGAATTTCTTTTGCACTAGAAAAATCTTGCGTCTTGCAATTTTCAATACCGCTTAACAAACACTTAGAAATCATTTGCCGCCACACAATGATGTCTCTGAGCTTTATCATGGATGTAGACTATAAGTAATCTACTCACACCATGAATGTTTGACGATCTATGCATCTTCTTATGTGCTATGGCTGATGAGCCACGTCCACAGCACTGTAAAACACCTATTGGAGAGCACCTATGCACAATGATCTGTTGAGAAGATTCGATCGTCTTTGAACACTTTCCCCTGCTTTCAACTGCCTGATCATCTATGGATGTAGTCAATGTTGATGTTTCTATCTACGTGCTTGCTTAGGGTTAAAATCGATGGGCCCAGAGCATAGAGCTCTGATACCATGTCAAAGTAGATAATAAGCGATATATTACATTGATAATGAGTAGGAATATATAGGTTACAATGTCTATAGTGGGCTCGTAGATGTAGGATCTACTAACCAAGTAGCACTAACTATAGGATATGCTAATAATGTAATAATAACTAGAAGATATGCTAACAAAAACGTCATCAAGATCATGACTACATCTATGAGGAATATAAAACAGACCTAATCTGTTAAGGTATTGATCAATTTTTTTGCTCTGCCACTCGGAAACAATAATATTATCTTTAGTGTTGTAAGTAATTAAAGACTTCTTCTTCCTTCCCAAATTGTAGCTTGTGTCAATGTACATGACCTGCCTTATATACTCCAGGGCGAATAGCCTTTTTGTGAAAAAGTGAGGTATGAGAAAGGGTTTACCTACAAAACCATATAACATGATTATTATACCCTTTATTAGTAGATACCAATCTCCTTCCTCAGCGTATTCCTTCCTCATAATCTGCTTAGCTAATGAGGGCAACCTAGGGCACTCATTGTACATTATTTTTAGTGCAGGTTCCAAAAAATCCAAGTTGAATCTATAATAGGACTCACTGCTCTTCAAACAATCCATCCAATAATAGACCAGCAAGGGTTCTCCATCACTAGTTTTTACAAACATAGAATTAATGGTACTTGCACGTCTAGTATAGCCAAGGCCTTCATGCTTCACCCTAAAATTTAGCATTATTGGAGTTTTAATGCCTTGTTCTTGCTTACCTAATATCTCACCATTGAATCCCATTTTCTTCATCATTTTGGATCCAAATCATTTGGTGTGTTTTTCAAAACACCCAATTTTATCATCTTCATCAATGCTTTTAACAATATTGCATTTGTGGCTATTGATGATATTATGGAGCTCTTTTTGAGAAGGTTTAGTTTTTAAGTCACTAGTGTCACCAAAAAAATTTGCTATTGAAATGAGATCACCTGTGCTACAACTGATATCTACCATAGAAGATATGAGGTCTCCTGTATCACAACAAGCATGTGCCACAATGGGCTGAAGGTCACTCGTGTCACAACAAGCATTCGCCCTAATGGGCTGAAGATCACTTGTGTCACTATAAGCATCAACCATTTTTACCTTTGTTTCCTCACCAAAGTCGCTATAGATTTTACGTTGGGCCATATCAAGAGTAATCAATGATATGTAGACTGCCCTTATGACTCCTATAGGGATTTCAACACCATTTTTATAAAGGTCTTCAAAATCTTCAGAATCTCTGAGAAAGGATTTTACACCACTACGTAGTGTAGAAAATTTTCCATCGTCATAGAAATCCATTCCTTCCATATCTGGTGGAAAATAAGGACCTTTAACTGATATTTCAGCAACATCAGTTTGTTTAGAGGCTTGCTTTTTCTTTGATCTACCCATTTTTAAGGTGTCGGTTGCTGCCGAAAATGCACCTTTTTACAATAAAATATTGCAAAATAGTTTGACTAAGGTGTCGATCACTACCAAAAATGCACCCTTGTTAGTCTTCCCCCTTTTGTTTGCAAAATTATATCTCCCCTATGTGCAAGATAGGAGATAGTGGAGAAAAAAATATCCCCCCTTTTAACTCAAAAAAATATATATATACCGCTTAGGCAATTTGCACAATAAAAATGTTCCCCTTGAGTGGGCGAAAGTATCCCCCCTTATTTTACAAATGTTGCCTCTTAGGCAAATTGCACCAAAAAATCCCCCATTTTTTTTTGCAAGTTTTAACAAGGTTTGGAGAAAAATTTAATCAAAGGTATTAAAATTTGGGTTTTAAGAACAAATAAATATTTTTAATGTAAAAGTTGTTTTCAAAAAACATTAAAATTCTTAATTATTTAAAAAATAATAATTAACAAATCTAAAATATTTAAATGGAAAACAAAAATTAAACATTAAAAAAAAATTAAATGCAAACTATAAAAAAAAAAAAATTAAAAATATACCTTTGGAGACAAGGGGGTTTGAACCCCTAACCTTCCTGGTGGCAGTGACTTGTCTACTAATTACCAACCATCCCAACTATCACTTACAATGATGATTAGTAGGGAGAAACCATTTTTTCAAAGATTCACTGCTCCACGTTGGGCAGCGATGCTTATCCTCTACAACTCCTTTGCTCACGGGTGGCATCTCTTATTTAGCAGCGTTGCTTTCTCCAACCGCAGTACGTAGTCCCGATCCGTCTAGCATTGCCAGCTCCCAGCTATTAGATGTCAGGGCTGTCCAGCTCACAAGTCTCGCCACTTAGCTCTTGATGAGCTATTTGCGATAGACGATCAATGGCCAACAAAACATATCAAAATTTACGTGCAGGACATTGTCAAAATTTATTTTATTGTTCTACAACACCAAATTTGTGAAGGTTGTGCTCTTTGTCCTCAATTCAGGAAAATAATTTTTTGGGTCACCAGTCTGCAAATCGACTGGATTTGGCTATTGTGACTTCACTCAAAACTATCAATTCTTCTCCCGACTGATCATTTCAAAATGGGAAAAAAAGGATGCAAATTCCATTGCGGCATGCTAATGGAAAATCTATCCTCCAATAGACCTGAAAAATGCAAGCTGATGATCTTTCAAAATTTATCAAACTTCGATTGTCTACTAGATTGGGACTCATCCGTCAATGTGGTTGCTGCAACATGCACTTTGCTATCTACAAATTTCACCGGGTAATGACAAATCGGTCTGCTACAATGCCTCTGTCTAGATATTACAAAATCTCTGATGCCCTAAAAAACATCGGGTTTGTTTGACTACATAACCATGCATTTGATTACAGTTAGAAAACAAATTATACCTAGAAGCTATCTGCAAATACAGCTGGGAAATCCTACAGTGGATGCCTATGTTGGCTGGATTTTTCATAGCTTGTTGCCTTCCTTAGATGTGGTAGCCATTTCTCATTCTCCCTCTCTAGAATTTCTTCTACACTAGACAAATATTGCCTTCTACGATTTTCAATACCGCTTAACAAACTCTGAAAATCATTTGTCACCACGCGATGATGTCTCAAAGCTTTATTAGGGATGTAGACTATAAGTAATCTACTCACACCATGAATGTTTAACGATCAATGCATCTTCTTTTGCACTATGGCTGATGAGCCACGTCCACAGCACTGTAAAACATCTATTAGAGAGCACCTATGCGCAATGATCTATTAAGAAGTTTCAATCGTCTTTGATCACTTTCCTCTGCTTTCAACTGCCCGATCATCTATGGATGTAGTCAGTGTTGATGTTTTGATCTGCGTGCTTGCTTAGGGTTAAAATCGATGGGCCTAGAGCATAGAGCTATGATACCATGTCAAAGTAGATAATAAGCGATATATTGCATTGATAATGAGTAGGAATATATAGGTTACAATGTCTATAGTAGGCTCGTAGATGTAGGATCTACTAACCAAGTAGCACTAACTATAGGATATGCTAATAATGTAATAATAACTAGAAGATATGGTAACCAAAATGCCATCAAGATCATAACTCCATCTCTGAGGAATATAAAACAGACCTAATATGTTAAGGTATTGATCAATTTTTTGGCTCTGCCACCCGGATACAATAATATTATCTTTAGTGTTGTAAGTAATTAAAGACTTCTTCATCCTTCCCAAATTGTAGCTTGTGTCAATGTACACCACCTGCCTTATATACTCTAGGGCGAATAGCCTTTTTGTGAAAAAGTGAGGTATGAGAAAGGGTTTACCTAAGAAACCATATAACATGATTATTGTGCCCTTTGTTAGTAGATACCAATCTCCTTCCTCAGCGTATTCCTTCCTCATAATCTGCTTAGCTAAGGAGGGCAACCTAGGGCACTCATTGTACATTATTTTTAGGGCGGGTTCCAAAAATTACAAGTTGAATCTATAATAGGACTCACTGCTCTTCAAACAATCCATCAAATAATAGACCAGCAAGGGTTCTCCATCACTAGTTTTTACAAACATAGAATTACTAGTACTTGCATGTCTAGTATAGCCAAGGCCTTCATGCTTCGCCCTGACATTTAGCATTATTGGAGTTTTAATGCCTTGTTCCTGCTTACCTAATCTCTCACCATTGAATCCCATTTTATTCATCATTTTGGATCCAAATCCTTTGGTGTGTTTTTCAAAACACCCAATTTTATCATCTTCATCAATGCTTTTAACAATATTGCATTTGTCACTATTGATGATATTATGGAGCTCTTTTTGAGAAGGTTCAGTTTTTAAGTCACTAGTGTCACCAACAAAATTTGCTACTAAAATGAGATCACCTGTGCTACAACTGATATCTACCATAGAAGATATGAGGTCGCCTATATCACATGTGCCACATTGGGCTGAAGGTCACTCATGTCACAACAAGCATTCGCCCTAATGGGCTGAAGATCACTTGTGTCACTATAAGCATCCACCATTTTTACCTTTTTTTCCTCACCAAAGTCCATGTAGATTTTACATTGGGCCATATCAAGAGTAATCAATATGTAGACTGACCTTATGTCTCCTATAGGGATTTCAACACAATTTTTCTGAAGGTCTTCAAAATCTTCAAAATCTCTGAGAATGGATTTTACACCACTACGTAGTGTAGAAAATTTTTCATCCCCATAAAAATCCATTCCTTCCATCTCTGGTGGAAAGTAAGGACCTTTAACTGATATTTCAACAGCATCAGTTTGTTTAGGGGCTTGATTTTTCTTTGATCTACCCATTTTTAAGGTGTCGGTTGCTACCGAAAATGCACCTTTTTACAATAAAATTTTGCAAAATAATTTGACTAAGGTGTCGGTCACTACCAAAAATGCACCCTTATAAGTCTTCCCCCTTTTTTTTGCAAAATTACATCTCCCCTGTGTGCAAGATAGGAGATAGTGGAGAAAAAAATATCCCCCCTTTAACTCAAAATATATATATATATATATATATATATATATATATATATATATATATATATATATATATATATATATATATATATATATATATATATATATATATATATATACCGCTTAGGAAATTTGGACAGTAAAAATGTTCCCCTTGAGTGGGCAAAAGTATCCCCCCTTAAGTTACAAATGTTTCCTCTTAGGTAAATTGCACCAAAAAATCACCCCATTTTTTTTGCAAGTTTTAACAAGGTTTGGAGAAAAATTTAATCAAAGGTATTAAAATTTGGTTTTTAAGAGCAAAGAAATAATTTTAATGTAAAAGTTGTTTTCAAAAAGTATTAAAATTCTTAATTATTTAAAAAAATAATAATTAAAAATCTAAAATATTTAAATGGAAAACAAAAATAAAACATTAAAAAAAAATTAAATGCAAACTTTAAAAAAAACAACAAATTAAAAATATACCTTTGGAGACAATGGGGTTTGAACCCCTAACCTTCCTTGTGGCAGTGACTTGTCTACTAATTACCAACCACCTCGGCTATCACATCCAATGATGATTAGTAGGGAGAAACCATTTTTTCAAAGATTCACTGCTCCACGTTGGGTAGCAATGCTTCTCCTCTACAACTCCTCTGCTCATGGGTAGCATCTTCTGTTTAGCAGCAATGCTTTCTCCAACTGCAATACGTAGTCCCGATTCGTCTAGCATTGCTAGCTCTGATACCATATCAGAGTAGATAATAAGTGATATATTGCATTGATAATGAGTGGGAATATATAGGTTACAATGTCTATAGTGGGCTCGTAGATGTAGGATCTACTAACCAAGTAGCACTAACTATAGGATATGCTAATAATGTAATAATAACTAGAAGATATGCTAACAAAAATGCCATCAAGATCATAACTCCATATCTGATAAATATAAAATAGACCTAATTTGTTAAGGTATTGATCAATTTTTTGGCTCTGGCACTCATATACAATAATATTATCTTTAGTGTTGTAAGTAATTAAAGACTTCTTCTTCCTTCCCGAATTGTAGCTTGTGTCAATGTACACCACCTGCCTTATATACTCTAGGGCGAATAGCATTTTTGTGAAAAAGTGAGGTATGAGAAAGGGTTTACCTACGAAACCATATAACATGATTACTGTGTCCTCTATTAGTAGATACCAATCTCCTTCCTCAGTGTATTCCTTCCTCATAATATTCTTAGCTAAGGAGGGCAACCTAGGGCACTCATTGTACATTATTTTTAGGGTAGGTTCCAAAAATTCCAATTTGAATCTATAATAGGACTCACTGCTCTTCAAACAATCCATCCAATAATAGACCAGCAAGGGTTCTCCATCACTAGTTTTTACAAACATAAAATTATTGGTACTTGCATGTCTAGTATAGCCAAGGCCTTCATGCTTCACCCTGATATTTAGCATTATTGGAGTTTTAATGCCTTGTTCCTGCTTACCTAATCTCTCACCATTGAATCCCACTTTCTTCATAATTTTAGATCCAAATCCTTTGGTGTGTTTTTCAAAACACCCAATTTTATCATCTTCATCAATGCTTTTAACAATATTGCATTTGTGGCTATTGATGATATTATGGAGCTCTTTTTGAGAAGGTTCAGTTTTTAAGTCACTAGTGTCACCAACAAAATTTGCTACTGAAATGAGATCACCTGTGCCACAACTAATATCTATCGTAGAAGATATGAGTTCTCCTGTATCACAACAAGCATGTGCCACAATGGGCTGAAGGTCACTCGTGTCACAACAAGCATTCGCCCTAATGGGTTGAAGATCACTTGTGTCACTATAAGCATTGACCACTTTTACCTTTGTTTCCTCACCAAAGTCCCTGTAGATTTTACGTTGGGCCATATCAAGAGTAATCAATGATATCTAGACTGACCTTATGTCTCCTATAGGGATTTCAACACCATTTTTCTAAAGGTCTTCAAAATATTCAGAATCTCTGAGAATGGATTTTACACCACGGCGTAGTGTAGAAAATTTTTCATCCTCATAAAAATCCATTCCTTCCATCTCTGGTGGAAAGTAAGGACCTTTAACTGATATTTCAACAACATCAGTTTGTTTAGGGGCTTGCTTTTTCTTTGATCTACCCATTTTTAAGGTGTCGGTTGCTACCAAAAATGCACCTTTTTACAATAAAATTTTGCAAAATAATTTGACTAAGGTGTCGGTCACTGCCAAAAATGCACCCTTGTAAGTCTTCCCCCTTTTGTTTGCAAAATTATATCTCCCCTATGTGCAATATAGGAGATAGTGGAGTAAAAAATATCCCCCCTTTTAACTCAAAAAATATATATATACCGCTTAGGCAATTTGCACAATAAAAATGTTCCCCTTGAGTGGGCAAAAGTATCCCCCCTTATTTTACAAATGTTGCCTCTTAGGCAAATTGCACCAAAAAATCTCCCTTTTTTTTTTGCAAGTTTTAACAAGGTTTGGAGAAAAATTTAATCAAAGGTATTAAAATTTGGTTTTTAAGAGCAAATAAATATTTTTAATGTAAAATTTGTTTTCAAAAAATATTAAAATTCTTACTTATTAAAAAATAAAATAATTAAAAATCTAAAATATTTAAATGGAAAATAAAAATTAAACATTAAAAAAAAATTAAATGCAAACTTAAAAAAAAACAACAAATTAAAAATATACCTTTGGAGACAAGGGGGTTTGAACACCTAACCTTCCTGGTGGCAGTGACTTGTCTACTAATTACCAACCACCCCGGATATCACTTTCGGTGATTATTAGTAGGGAGAAACCATTTTTTCAAAGATTCACTACTCCATGTTGGGCAACGATGCTTCTCCTCTACAACTCCTCTTCTAACGGGTGGCATCTCCTGTTTAGTAGTGGTGTTTTCTCCAACTGCAGTACGTAGTCCCGATCCGTCTAGCATTGCCAGCTCCTAGCTGTTAGACGTTGGGGCTATCCAGCCCACAAGTCTCGCCACTTAGCTCTTGATGAGCCATTTGCGATAGACGATCAATGGCCAGAAAAACATATCAAAATTTGCAATGTGCAGGATGTTGTCAGAATTTGTCTTATTGTTCTACAACACCAAATTCGTGAAGGTTGTGCTCTTTGTCCTCAATTCAGGAAAACAATTTTTTGGGTCACCAGTCTGCAAATCGAGTGGATTTGGCTGTTGTGACTTCACTCAAAACTCTCAATTCTTCTCCCGACTGATCATTTCAAAATGGGAAAAAAAATGCAAATTCCATTACGGCGTGCTAATGGAAAATCTATCCTCCAATAGACCTAAAAAATGCAAGCTGATGATCTTTCAAAATTTATCAAACTTCGATTGTCTACTATATTGGAACTCGTCCGTTATTGTGGTTGCTGCAACATGCACTTTGCTGTCTACAAATTTCACTGGGGAATGACAGATCGGTCTGCTACGATGCCTCTGTCTAGATATTACAAAATCTATGATGCCCTCAAAAACATCAGGTTTGTTTGACTCCATAACCACGCATTTTATTACTGTTAGAAAACAAATTATACCCAGAAGCTATCCATAAATAAAGCTAGAAAATCCTACAGTGGATGCCTATGTTGGATGGATTTTTCATAGCCTATTGCCTTCCTTAGATGTGGTAGCTATTTCTCATTCTCCCTCTCTAGAATTTCTTCTGCACTAGACAAATCTTGCCTCCTACGATTTTCAATACCGCTTAACAAACACTTGGAAATCATTTGCCACTAGGCGATGATGTCTCTGAGCTTTATCATGGATGTAGACTATAAGTAATCTACTCACACCATGCATTTTTGATGATCTATGCAACTTCTTCTGCACTATGGCTAATGAGCCACGTCCACAGCACTGGAAAACACCTATTGGAGAGCACCTATGCACAATGATCTGTTGAGAAGTTTTGATCGTATTTGATCACTTTCCTCTGCTTTCAACTGCCCGATCATCTACGGATGTAGTCAGTGTTGATGTTTTGATCTACGTGCTTGCTTAGGGTTAAAATCGATGGGCCCAGAGCATAGATCTTTGATACCATGTTAGAGTAGATAATAAGTAATATATTGCATTGATAATGAGTAGGAATATATAGGTTACAATGTCTATTGTGGGCTCATAGATGTAGGATCTACTAACCAAGTAGCACTAACTATAGGATATGCTAATAATGTAATAATAACTAGAAGATATGTTAACAAAAATGCCATCAAGATCATAACTCCATCTCTGAGGAATATAAAACAAACCTAATTTGTTAAGGTATTTATCAATTTTTGGCTCTGCCACTTGGATACAATAATATTATCTTTAGTGTTGTAAGTAATTAAAGACTTCTTCTTCCTTCCCGAATTGTATCTTGTGTCAATGTACACCACCTGCCTTATATACTCCAGGGCAAATAGCCTTTTTGTGAAAAACTGAGGTATGAGAAAGGGTTTACCTACGAAACCATATAACATGATTACTATGCCCTCTATTAGTAGATACCAATCTCCTTCCTCAGTGTATTCCTTTCTCATACTCTGCTTAGCTAAGGAGGGCAACCTAGGACACTCATTGTACATTATTTTTAGGACAGGTTCCAAAAATTCCAAGTTAAATCTATAATAGGACTCACTGCTCTTCAAACAATCCATCAAATAATAGACCAGCAAGGTTTCTCCATCACTAGTTTTTACAAACATAGAATTACTGGTACTTGCATGTCTAGTATAGCCAAGGCCTTCATGCTTTGCCCTGACATTTAGCATTATTGGAGTTTTAATGCCTTGTTCCTGCTTACCTAATCTCTCACCATTGAATCCCATTTTCTTCATCATTTTGGATCCAAATCCTTTGGTGTGTTTTTCAAAACACCCAATTTTATCATCTTCATCAATGCTTTTAACAATATTGCATTTGTCACTATTGATGATATTATGGAGCTCTTTTTGAGACGGTTTAGTTTTTAAGTCACTAGTGTCACCAGAAAAATTTGCTACTGAAATGATATCACTTGTGCTACAACTAATATCTACCATAGAATATATGAGTTTGTCTATATCACAACAAGCATGTGCCACAATGGGCTGAAGGTCACTCGTGTCACAATAAGCATTCACCCTAATGGGCTGAAGATCACTTGTGTCACTATAAGCATTGACCATTTTTACCTTTGTTTCCTCACCAAAGTCCCTGTAGATTTTATGTTGGGCCATATCAATAGTAATCAATGATATGTATACTGACCTTATGTCTCGTATAGGGATTTCAACACAATTTTTTTGAAGGTCTTCAAAATATTAAAAATCTCTAAGAATGGATTTTACACCAATGCGTAGTGTAGAAAATTTTTCATCCTCATAAAAATCCATTCCTTCCATCTCTGGTGGAAAGTAAGGACCTTTAACTGATATTTCAACAACATCAGTTTGTTTAGGGGCTTGCTTTTTCTTTGATCTACCCATTTTTAAGGTGTCGATTGCTGCCAAAAATGTACCTTTTTACAATAAAATTTTGCAAAATAATTTGACTAAGGTGTCGGTCACTGCAAAAAATGCACCCTTGTAAGTCTTCCCCCTTTTTTTTGGAAAATTATATCTCCCCTGTGTGCAATATAGGAGATAGTGGAGAAAAAAATATCCCCCCTTTTAACTCAAAAAAATATATATATACCACTTAGGAAATTTGCACAATAAAAATGTTCCCCTTGAGTGGGCAAAAGTATCCCCCCTTATTTTACAAATGTTGCGTCTTAGGCAAATTGCACCAAAAAATGCCCCCTTTTTTTTTGCAAGTTTTAACAAGGTTTGGAGAAAAATTTAATCAAAGGTATTAAAATTTGGGTTTTAAGAGCAAATAAATATTTTTAATGTAAAATTTGTTTTCAAAAAATATTAAAATTCTTAATTATTTAAAAAAATAATAATTAAAAATCTAAAATATTTAAATGGAAAACAAAAATTAAACATTAAAAAAAAATTAAATGCAAACTTAAAAAAAAACAACAAATTAAAACTATACCTTTGGAGACAAGGGGGTTTGAACCCCTAACCTTCCTGGTGGCAGTGACTTGTCTACTAATTACCAACCACCCCGGATATCACTTTCGGTGATGATTAGTAGGGAGAAACAATTTTTTCAAAGATTCACTGCTCCATGTTGGGCAGCGATGCTTCTCGTCTACAACTCCTCTTCTAACAGGTGGCATCTCCTGTTTAGCAGTGGTGCTTTCTCCAATTGCAGTACGTAGTCTCGATCCGTCTAGCATTGCCAGCTCCTAGTCGTTAGACGTCGGGGCTATCTAGCCCACAAGTCTCACCACTTAGCTCTTGATGAGCCATTTGCGATAGAAGATCAATGGACAGAATGTGGTTGCTGCAGCATGCACTTTGCTATCTACAAATTTCATCGGGGAATGACAGATCGGTCTGCTATGATGCCTCTGTCTAGATATTACAAAATCTCTGATGCCCTCAAAAACATCAAGTTTGTTTGACTCCATAACCACACATTTTATTACTGTTAGAAAACAAATTATACTCAGAAGTTATCCATAAAAAAAGCTGGAAAATCCTACAGTGGATGCCTATGTTGGCTGGATTTTTCACAGCCTGTTGCCTTCCTTAGATGTGGTAGTCGTTTCTCATTCTCCCTCTCTAGAATTTATTTTGCACTAGAAAAATCTTGCGTCTTGCAATTTTCAATACCGCTTAACAAACACTTGGAAATCATTTGCCGCCACACAATGATGTCTCTGAGCTTTATCATGGATGTAGACTATAAGTAATCTACTCACACCATGAATGTTTGATGATCTATGCATCTTCTTCTGCGTTATGGATGATGAGCCACGTCCATAGCACTGTAAAACACCTATTGGAGAGCACCTATGTGCAATGATCTATTGAGAAGTTTCGATCGTATTTGATCACTTTCCTCTGCTTTCAACTACCCGATCATCTACGAATGTAGTCAGTGTTGATGTTTCTATCTATGTGCTTGCTTAGGGTTAAAATCTATGGGTCCAAAGCATAGAGCTCTGATACCATGTCAGAGTAGATAATAAGCGATATATTGCATTGATAATGAATAGGAATATATAGGTTACAATGTCTATAGTGGGCTCGTAGATGTAGGATCTACTAACCAAGTAGCACTAACTATAGGATATGCTAATAATGTAATAATAACTAGAAGATATGCTAACAAAAATTCCATCAAGATCATAACTCCATCTCTGAGGAATATAAAACAGACATAATTTGTTAAGGTATTGATCAATTTTTTGGCTCTGCCACTCAGATACAATAATATTATCTTTAGTGTTGTAAGTAATTAAAGACTTCTTCTTCCTTCCTGAATTGTAGCTTGTGTCAATGTACACCACCTGCATTATATACTCCAGGGCGAATAGCCTTTTTGTGAAAAAGTGAGGTATGAGAAAGGTTTTACCTATGAAACCATATAACATTATTATTGTGCCCTCTGTTAGTAGATACCAATCTCCTTCCTTAGCGTATTCCTTCCTCATAATCTGCATAGCTAAGGAGGGCAACCAAGGGCACTCATTGTACATTATTTTTAGGGCAGGTTCCAAAAATTCCAAGTTGAATCTATAATAGGACTCACTACTCTTCAAAAAATCAATCCATTAATAGACCAGCAAGGGTTCTCCATCACTAGTTTTATCCTTAGTTGAAATCCATTGCATTATGCTTTTGATAGCTACGTAGAACATCCACACCAAACTTGAGCAATGTCTAAAAATAGGAGTACCAACACCCTTCTTCATGTTTACCAGCTTCTCATGTATCCTCTGAGTGAGAAAAGTTGGCTAGTCAAAGTAAATTACTCTAGTACCCCTCTATCTCACATATTTATTAGTCTCATTCTTTCAGTGATGGTCATTGTCATGTTTTCTACAGCCTCAGCTTTATCAAGGTAAGGTACCGACGTCCTATCGTCCAGAGTTTAGAACTTTGGAACATCTTTTGTGGCCTTCGTGGGCAATTTCTTAGGAGCCATCTTGCAGTAGTAGGACTTTGCATGATATAATAAGCGAGGAGAACTTCAGAATATTGATGTGCTTCTTAACAGCCTTGTGGTTACTAAATGAACCATGTGCATAACTTCATTACTTTTATCTCCTAGAACATGTGTATGATCTGCCATAAATGAAGTTGCTATGTGATATCTTTGTTGGCACACTTCACCATCCTTCCATTATTTCTTTGGTGGCTCAAAGGTGGCATCCTATCTTCTTATTGGTCGAATTTTGAAATTGTGCTACCAGCTCATCATATCTCTTTGGCTACTATTTGGTCCATGCGTGAGTTCATTAGAATTGAATGCAGGAGCACTCTTTAGCCTCCACATGTCATATTGGAACTTGTTGTTTGGATTTGGCCTAATTCTGCTCCAATGTATTAATAACCTTTCGAGTCTGCTTTGGTACTTGAAGCTTGACACGACACTCTACCTCGATTCTGCTCCGACTATCTTCAACTTTGAGAGATTCTTGAATTAGCACCGTTCTTTGTCCTTCTCTATGGGAGATAGAAACTGATAGACCACTCTATGAAAATACAGATTTAACCATGCGTACTTGATGGCATAATGCCATTTCAAAGAGTTTTATATAGCATCGTGTGCGGAATGGAACATCACCATGCATTTGGCCAGCACTTAGTCATTTCTTGAAAACTTTCTTCTCTCCTTTTTTTTTTGAATTTCTTTGAAAAGAACTAATTGCAAAATGCAAAAAAAAAAATAAAATACAAAGTGCAAAAAGGAAGAGGAAATATTTGTATAATGTATATACATATGTTACAATGAGATTACTTCTTACATATAGTAGAGCTTGAGGTGGAAACCATTCATCGGAATTGGTTGTATGTTTCCTCTAGATCCTTCAACTGAAATACATTAGACTCTTTAGCTTCCACTATTTCGAAAGGACCATCCAAAAAGGAATCAAACTTTTCATGCTTGCATGGTTTTGCCTTGTCAACATTCCATCTGAGAACTGAGTCTCCAACTTGGAGTTTTTTGAACCTGGCCTTTTTATCAAACCATGCTTTAATGTCTGATGAATGCTTTTGAAAATGATCATATGCTTTAGTTCTACTCTCTTCCAATCGCAACAAGTGTGTCAACTTGGTTTTTACTATATCATCCTCTAATTCTTCTTTTGTACTGACAAGCTTAAGCACAGGGATCTCTAAGTGAATTGGCAATACCACCTCTTTTCCATATACCAGTGCATAAGGAGAAGTTTTGATGGATTTTTTAATAGTAATCATGTCTGCCCATAGAGCATGGTTGAGCAATAGGTTCCAACTCTTTTTGTTACCTTCTAAAGATTTTCTCAAAATCCTTAATAGGTTTTTATTTTTAGATTCTGCAAGTCCATTACCTTGTGGGTAATAATTTGAAGTATTTTTAAGAGTGATGCCATACTTGTTGGCAAACTCAATGTACTTGGCTCCTATGAAAGCAAGGCCATTATCACTCACCAAAGCTTCTAGGACTCCAAATATAGAAATAAAATTATCCATAAAGTTGATCACAACTTCCTGGTTTGCCCTCTTTGTAGGAATGGCCTCCACCCATATGGTAAGATAGTATGTAGCTATCAAGATAAACTTATGCTCTGTTGAAGAATTAGGATTTATAACTCCTATGAAATCTAATCCCCATTGTTGAAAATGCTCCTCAACTTGAATAGGTTTCAGAGGAGATGAAGCATTTTTGGTTCTTCCAACATACCTCTGCCATTTTTCACAATCCTGGGTAACTTTAAAAGCATCATGAAAATATTCAATGATATTAGGGGCTTCTTTTTTTTTCACACACAACAACACTCCACTTGGGTATCTCCAATAGAGCTGATCTTCTTTTAGGTGGTATCTCTACGCCTGTTGCTTAATACTCCCCACGCCTGTTGCTTAATACTCCCCATTCTTCTAGCAGATTTGTTAGGCAAGAAGGATAGGTTCTTCATATAAAATAGAACATATTTGTACCGGTTATATTCTTCAAGCTCAGGTTGTTGATCCTATTGTCCTCCTTGCGCTAATATGGTATTATTCACCTCTTCTCTTTCTTTGCATACCAAAATTTTTTCTAGCCCTTGGCCTCTAATAATTTTAATTTCCTTAAGCTCCACATCATACTGCAGAATTTTTACCATCCATCTTGTTGAATTGCCTATGGGCTCGGGCTGGGTGAGAATATCCTTGACGACAATGTAAGGGATATAGACAATGACTTTACTAGAATAAAAAATACTCTTAAAATGTTATAAAGCCTAAATGAGAGCAAATGCATGTTTTTCTATTGGCTTATACCTCAATTGGGCTCCCTTCATTCCTAAACTCATAAAAGCTATTGTTATATCATCTCCTTCTATTGGAAATTTGAGTCCCTAAGCCAAATTTGTCATTGATTTCAAGATTTCAGTGATATTTATTCTTTAGTTCGAGTGCAAAGTTTAAAGAAAGTTTATAACGGGTTAAAATATTTTTATTTTACACCCAAAAGAATGGGTCAGAAAGTGGTTTCATTTCTCCTTTGGAAGCAAATACATCTGAAGAAATGGAAGGATATAATATTATAATATTTATTATAATATTTATCCAAGGTGGTGAAAACCCCAAATAAATTATTATAATTTTAATTATAATATTATTTGGTTTACAAAGAACAATTAATTATTTTTTATAAAACCCTAAGGTTGGGTTTTAGAGGGAAAAATATTTCAAAGCGCAAAGGTTAAATTAAATTAGACCCAAAGGTTGGGTTTAATAAAAGGCATTCGAAGCATTTACTGCTGACATATTGGAAGGAAGCACGTGAGCACCGATAATGTTAGTGCAATGAAGGAGCATATAAATATGCTCAATGAACCTAAGTTTTATTTACCCTTGAGCGAATTAATAATCGATGGCATGCGAAAAGAGAGCTTGTGCATTTACAAAAATGTTGTAGTGAAGGGATAAAGGAGGAAGTTTTCATCCTCAAGTTTCATTGGGAAAGCGTGGCCTAGTGGTAGTTGGAAAAGTGCAAAGGCACTGGCAGCAAGGTGGTTGAAGTTTCAAATCCCCACATGCATTGTTTGGTGTGTTGATTGAGGCGCCCAAGGAGCATGACCTTTTTCACTTGGTGGAAGGTGATGTGATATTAAGAACATGGTGCTTCTTTAATATCAAATGAGCGCTTGGCTCGTGCAGTGACTTTGGCCGTAGTTAAGGTGCTTGCGGTGAGACGAGGTTGAGGGTTTGATTCCCTTCGAAGACAAAGTATTTAATTTTGATTTAAATTTTGTTTTTGCCTAATGTTGGAGGAATAAGAGTGCATAATTGATTATTATTTTTATAAATTAAGGCATGAATTTTATGGTGAATTTTTGTTGAGGATTATTGTGGAAGGTTTGATATTTGAAGTTTATGGTGAATGTTTGTTGAGGATTATAGTGGAAGGATTTATATTTGAAATTAATGGTAAATGATTGTTGAGGATTATTTTGGAAGGGTTGATATTTGAGATTTATTATTTTAGGAGTAATAAGGAGTTTTAGTAAAGTCTTAGTTAATTTCTTATTAAAACTTTTGAGCATTATTTTTTGTATAAGGGTTTTTCTATTAAAAGAAGACTATGGTGAATGTTACTTTTGAGTTGGAGCAATAAGGTGCATTTTGGGTCATTATTTTGTATTGTGATTTGATTGAAGTCTTCTAACCCTTATTGATATTGGAAAAGAGAAATTTGTGAGTGTGGCATATTTGTGAGATCAACTCCTAGTCAAGCAAAAAGGTATGGGAAAATTCTTCTTTGGTTGAGTTGGTTGATTGGCTTACTTGAAAATTAAGTTTGGAGTGAAAAGGATTTGATTAGGGTTTCCTTTTCAAAAGTGTTTGAGTTAATACTTCAAGGTTTTTTGAATTGAGAGTTGTGATTAAACCTTGTTTGATAAGCATTGTTGTTGAGACCATTGGTTGAGTGGAGTGTTTTGAGTTAATGCTTCAAGGTTTTTTGAATTGAGAGTTGTGATTAAAACCTTGTTTTATAAGCATTGTTGTTGAAGCCATTGGTTGTGTAAAAAACCTGAGTTAGGGTTTGAAAAGATCATGAGTATCATTGTTATGTGAAGAATGTTTTATAAGCATGGTTGTTGAAGTGAGTTGTTATGCAAATAACTTGAAATTGAGGAAAAGAACATGAGTATCATTGTTATGTGATATTTGTTATTGAGCAGATTTGGACAAGTTCTGTGTGAGCTTGTTGTGCAGATTTGGATAGGTTTTATGTGGACCTTTTGAGCAGATTTGGATAGGTTCTAAGTGGACTTGTTGAGCATGGTTGTGTAGGTTCTATGTGGACCTTTTGAGTATATTTGATCAGGTTTTGTGTGGACTTGTTGAGCATATTTGAGTAGGTTATGAGTGGACCTATTGAGCAGAGTTGTGCAAGTTATGAGTGGACCTATTGAGCAGATTTGAGTAGGTTCTAAGTGGACCTATTGAGCATATTTTTGCTAGACCGACTGGACTGTGTTTAGTGCATATTTGAGTGGACTTGTGCTAGACCGATTGGATTGTTTTTAGTGCAAGAGTTGAGCAGATTTGTGCTAGACCAATAGACTATGTTTAGTGTAGATTTAAGTGATCTTATTGAGAATACTTGTGTTAGACTTATTAGACTATGTTCAGTGCAATATATTGAGAAGAGATGTGCTAGACTGATTGGACTATGTTTAGAACATAATTGAGATAGATCTTTGGAGGTGATAGAGCAGAGAGGATAGAGTCTCTAATGGATATATATCCATCAGCCAGGGCATTGATAATAAGTCTTCTAAGTGGGAACAAGAGTCTTCAGTGGAGATAGATCCACAAGTGAGTGTAGTGGAGGCAGTTGTCTTCTAAAGGATCACCAACTAGAGCAAAGGAGAAGGAGTTCTCTTATGGATAGAGATCCATAAACCAGATTTAGGGGATCAGCATCTCCTTTGGATAGGGGTTCATAAACATTGTAATAGGGAAGGATTCCCAAGAGATTATTTAAGAAATATTTAGAAGAAATATTTTCTCCGTGGAGGTAGCCATATTTGGGTGAACCATGTTAAATATGTGTCTCTATTGTGTATGGTTTTTTGTACATTTATTTGATTACTACTATTGATACTGCTATCTATACACTGCATAATATTGATTTGAAAAGAAAAATAAAAAGTGCTCTTATACTATTCATCCCCCTCTCAGTATAAGCTTGTGTTCTTCAATTGGTATTAGAGCGGGTTCCTTCAGAAGAGTTTGAAATCTTGAAGGAAAATCAATCAAGAACACAATGGATCAAAAGGATCAAAGGGATGGGTCCATCAATAATACAATACCAGTCTTTGATGGAAGTGACTTCTTGTATTGGTGTATGCTGATGATATTTCACCTGATGGCACTTGGAAATGAAGTTGAGGATGCAGTGGAACATGGATATGATCCAGTAACCGATCCTACTACAGATAAGGAAGGTAAGCTTCTAATGCATTCATAGCTCTTGAAGGAAATTCAAGAGCTATGAATGCAATTATAAAAGGGTTGCATAGATTAGAATCTATGAAAGTTATAGATTGTAAAACAACAAAAGAAATATGGGAACTACTTCATAACATATATGAAGGAGATAAAGGTGTCAGGAAAGCTAAGATCAAAAATATCAAAGGATAATTTGAAAAATTAAGAATGTGGGATGATGAAAACATTTGTGACTATCTCAGCAAGATTGATGAACTTGTACATGAGATGAGAGGTCTTGGAATGAATGTCGATGAATTTGATGCTTATGATAAGATCTTGAGAACTCTTCCAAAAAGGTATAGTGAAAATTTCTCTGCTATAGAAACATCAATTGATAGTGATTTTCTAACAAGAAATTCCTTACTTGGCATGCTTACAAATTTTGAGATAAGAACAAAAGATCCTACTTCCAAAAAGGAAGCATCATTCAAAGCAATCAAGGAAACAAAGGGTAAGAAGTCAGAATCAAGCAGTGAGTCATCCAATGATGAAGAAGCAAATTATGGTAGAAGAGATAAAGGTTCCAGAAGACCCATAGATCTAATATCTGTTAAGTGCTTCAATTGTGGAAAGTATGGACATTTTGCAACATATTGTAAAGAGCTAAAGAACAACAATGGTGAAGAAAAATAGGATCACAGGTACAAGAAATTAGAAAGATATATGCATCAAAATAAAAATAAGGATGGACAAAGCAAACAAGGAAATAATTTCTTCCAAAGACAAAAGAGGAGCTATTATACGGATAACACAAGTAAGTACTCAAATGATAGTGATGCTAGATTTTCAGACAATGATAGAGATGAAGTCCTATTTATGATTGTAGAGAAATAACCAATTAAGAAAAGGACTCCAGTTATTATCAAGTGTTTTAGATGTGGTAGATTTGGACATCTTGAAGATGATTGCAGAAGGGATAGTTATAGTTTTAGTGATGATGACTATGAATATGCACTTGTACGACCAGATGAAAATCTTATAATGGAATTAGAAGAAGTGAGTGATCCTACAGAAGACAAACCAAAAGAAAATAATGACATGGACAAAGGTAAACAAATAGAGGATTATTCAACAGATAATGGTTATGATATCAAGGGAGAACTTATCTATGCCCTTGACATGGTAAAGAAGGTAAGAAATCAACACTCTAAAATTTAAATTTAGTTTCAATAATGTGATGAAGAAAGATTATTGCTCTTAGAGGATTTAGAAAAATCAAAGGCTAAGGCAAAGAAGTTCAAAGATAAGTTAGAAGCAAAGATCTTGGAAAATAAGAAGTTAGCACAAGAAGTGGCACTACTAAGGGAATATTTAGAAGACTCCAAGAATAAGCTATACAAATATGTGAATAGTGTAAATAATGTGGATAAAATAATTAAGATACAGAGAGGAGCAACAAACAAAATAGATCTTGATTCCAAATAGGTTGAAAATAAAATGGAAGAAGAGTCTACTTCAAGTCTTGAAGAAGAAGAAACTTCAAATGAAGATACATCAAAAGAAGACAATGTAAGAGGGAGTGAGACATCAGAGGATGAGTTGGATATTAAAGAGTTCAAAAAAGATAGCAATAATGCACAAAAAAGATACAGATGGAATAGAAATCATAACAGGATACCAATGAGGTCAAGACAAGGAAGCTTCAATAGAAGATGTTTTTCATGTCATAGGTTTGGGCACATGGCTTCACAGTGCAAGACACATGAAAGACATGAATATGGGAAAGGAAAACTTTTCCATGGGTATTGCTACTCATGTAATGAGTTTGTTCACAAGGCAATGAATTGTAGGGTTCATGACAAAAGATGATATGGATTTAATAGAAGAAATCCTAAGATATTTGCACCTCCAAGGAATAATAACATTAAGTGTTATAAGTGCAATAATGATGGTCACACATCAAAATGGTGTAAAGCACATATTCCAAAAATAGATATGAATAAGAATAGGAATATGAACAGGAACAGGAATATGAACAGTAACAAGAATATGAACAGGAACAGGAACATGAACAAGAACAGGAACAGGAACATGGATAAGAATAGGAGCAAGAATAGGAATGATGATAAGAATAGAAATAGGAACATGAACATAAACAAGAATAGGAACATGGATGAGAATAGGAACAAAAATAGGAATAGGAATGATGACAGGAACAAGAATGATGACACAGATAGAAACAATCAAAAGAATAAAAAAATTTAGAAAAGAAGGGAAGAGGATAAAGGTAAAGAACAATACCTTTTGGGAGTAGAAATACTCCCACCCTAGAATTAACCACCTCAAAGGAGGTGGGGGAGGGGCTAAGCTAAGAGGCTCATTCTTAGCCCCAAGCCCCAAAGGTGACCCTTTACCATTGATGTCAAAGGGGGAGATATTTGATATGGGAGATATTTGATATCTGAGAGAGCATTGTGCCAAGGGGAGCAATGTCCCAGGGGGAGAAGAAGAAAAAAATAAAGGTCAGATTTCAATAAAAAGAATGTGGGTTGCCATCAATGACAAAGGGGGAGATTGTTGGACATTTTGAGTCCCTAAGCCAAAGTTGTCATTGATGTCAAGATGCTAGTGATAGTTCTTCAATTTGAGTGAAAATTTTAAAGGAAGTTTATAATGGGTTAAAATATTTTTATTTTACACCCAAAATAATGGGTCAGAAAGTGGTTTCATTTCTCCTTTGGAAGCAAATATATCCGAAGCAATGGAAGGATATAATATTATACTATTTATTATAATATTTATGCAAGGTGGTGAAAAACCCAAATAAATTATTATAATTTTAATTATAATATTATTTGGTTTACAAAGGACAATTAATTATTTTTTATAAAACCCTAAGGTTGGGTTTTGGAGGAAAAAATATTTCAAAGCGCAAAGGTTAAAGTAAATTAAACCCAAAGGTTGGGTTTAATAAAAGGCATTCGAAGCCTTTACCATCGACATCTTGGAAGGAAGCACATGAGTGCCGATGTCGTTAATGCAATGAAGGAGCATATAAATATGCCCAACAAACCTAAGTTTTATTTACCCTTGCTTGAATTAATAATCGATGGCATGCGAAAAGAGAGCTTGTGCATTTAGGAAAATGTGGTGGGGAAGGGATAAAGGAGGAAGTTTTCATCCTCAATTTTGAATGGTCAAGTGTGGTCTAGTGGTAGATGGGAAATCACAAAGGCACTGGCAGCAAGGTGGTTGACGTTTCGAATCCCCGTGTGTATTTTTTGGTGTGTTTATTGAGGAGCCCAAGGTGCACGACCTTTTACCATTGGTGGAACATGATGTGAAATTAATAAGCACGTGGTGCTTCTTTAATATCGAATGA
This sequence comes from Wollemia nobilis, assembly GCA_028583015.1. NCBI lineage: Eukaryota > Viridiplantae > Streptophyta > Pinopsida > Araucariales > Araucariaceae > Wollemia > Wollemia nobilis. Next base: position 497,435 of record JAQPPZ010002660.1, read on the forward strand.
GTGCTTGGCTCGTGCAACAACTTTGGACGTGGTTAAGGTGATTGTGGTGAGACGAGGTTGAGGGTTCGATTCCCTCCGAAGACAAGGTATTTAATTTTTATTTAAATTTTGTTAATTGCCTAATGTTGGAGGAATAAGGGTGCATAATTTATTATTATTATTATACATTAATGCGTGAAGTTTATGGTGATTTTTTTTTTAGGATTATTGTGGAAGGTTTGATATTTGAATTTTATGGTGAATGTTTGTTGAGGATTATAGTGGAAGTATTGATATTTTAAATTAATGGTGAATGATTGTTGAGGATTATTTTGGAAGGATTTATATTTGAGATTTATTATTTTAGGATTAATAAGGAGTTTTAGTAAAGTCTTAATTAATTTCTTATTAAGACTTTTGAGCATTATTTTTTGTATAAGGGTTTTTCTATTAAAAGAAGACTATGGTGAATGTTACTTTTGAGTTGGAGTAATAAGGTGTATTTTGGGTCATTATTTTGTATTGTGATTTTATTGAATTCTTCTAACCCTTATTGAGATTGGAAAAGAGAAATTTGTTAGTGTGGTAGATTTGTGAGATCAACTCCTAGTCAAGCAAAAAGGTATGGGAAAATTTTTCTTTGGTTGAGTTGGTTGATTGGCTTACTTGAAAATTAAGTTTGGAGTGAAAAGGATTTGATTAGGGTTTCCTTTTAGAAAGCGTTTGAGTTAATACTTCAAGGTTTTTTGAATTGAGAGTTGTGATTAAACCTTGTTTGATAAGTATTGTTGATGAGACCATTGGTTGAGTGGAGTGTTTTGAGTTAATGCTTCAAGGTTTTATAAATTGAGAGTTGTGATTAAAATCTTGTTTTATAAGCATTGTTTTTGAAGCCATTGGTTGTGTGAAAAACCTGAGTTAGGGTTTGAAAATATCATGAGTATCATTGTGTTAGTCTTACAATGGCACTGACAGGGGGGGTGAATCAGTGTAGCTCTTTAATCTTGAATCTATAGCTCTTAAAACAGCAGCAATTAAAACTTATAAACAGATATAGTAAGAATAGCAACAGAGCATCACACAACACAAGATTTAACGAGGTTCACCAATGTGGCTACTCCTCAAAAATGACTGCTTGGACTACCATCCAAATCTAGCCTTTGCAAAGCAACAACTTTACAAACAATTTTACCAGCACCCACTGGAAGGAGCACCAACCCCTGATTTCTCTTGCACCAACAGAAAGGAGCACCAACCCCTGATGCCAAGCACCAACTTGGACTTCAAGTCTGAAACTAGAAGATTGATAATAAGATACCTTTGCTTTTGCTAGACCCTGACTGGTCACCTTTGATTCCTCTACGCACTCTGCTTTTTCTATGCAAGCACTTCGCACACTCTATTGCACCTCGCAGTCATCTTCTCCTTGTTGCGCACTCTACTTTTTCTACAAGCACTTTGCACACTCTACTACACCTCGCAGTCGTCTTCTCCTTATTGCGCACTCTACTTTTTCTTAGCAAAATTCCACACTTTGAAAGATTCGACACAACTTGCTCTCTGCGCTCAGTGACCGTATTTCACATGCTTTGATACACCCAAAATTCTCCAAATAGCCCTCCTTTTATAACAAACTTTTCATGATGAAAAATCTAATCTTAGTCGGCTAAAAAACCCTAAACTTAGTCGGTTGCAAACCCTAATTTTTGTTGGCTTACATCGGTCTTCATCGGCCTCAACTACCCCTGCAACTCTTCTATTGTTGTTGCCATGAAAACACAACATGTCGTGATATCGTGACACTTTTGCCTCTGTACACTTACACTTAGCTTTGGCCCACGAGAATACATGTAGCGATATCGTGACACTTTTTTGTCCATACGCTTTCTCTTAGCTTTGGCCCGCGAGAAAACAACATGTAGCGATATCGCTACACTTTTTCTTCCGTACGCTTTCTCTTAGCTTTGGCCCGCGAAAATACATGTCGCGAAATCGTGACACCTTTTTCTCTCTCCTCTTTCTCTTCGCTTTGGACCACGAAAATGAAACATGTCACGAAATCGTGACACCTTTTTCTCTCTCCTCTTTCTCTTCGCTTTGGATCACGAAAATGAAACATGTCGCGAAATCGTGACACCTTTTTCTCTCTCCTCTTTCTCTTCACTTTGGACCGTGAAAATGAAACATGTCGCGAAATCGTGACACTTTTTCGTCTGTACGCTTTCTCTTGCCTTCGGGTCACGAAAACGTGACATGTCGCGATATCGCGACACTTTTTCTCCTTAGCACTTTTTCTTGCCTTCGGGTCGCGAAAACTCGACATGTCGCGATATCGCGACACTTTTTCTCCTTAGCACTTTTTCTTGCCTTCGGGTCGCAAAAACCCGACATGTCGCGATATCGCGACACTTTTTCTTTCGGACTCTCTCTCCTACAATATGTCGTGAAATCGTGACACTTTTTCTTCCATACAAACTCTCTTGCAATATGTCGCGAAATCGCGACACTTTTTCTACTTGTCTTTTTCCCTTCCAACATGTCACGAAATCGTGACAGTTTTTCAACTTGTGTTTTTTCTTTCCAACATGTCACGAAATCGCGACAGTTTTTCCTGTTGTTTCTCTCTCTTCCAACATGTCGTGAAATCGTGACAGTTTTTCTACTTGTGTTTTTTCTTTCCAACATGTCGCGAAATCGCGACAGTTTTTCCTACTATTTCTCTCTCTTCCAACATGTCACGAAATCGTGACAGTTTTTCCTATTGTTTCTCTCTCTTCCAACATGTCGCAAAATCGTGATAGTTTTTCCACTTGTGTTTTTTTCTTTCCAACATGTCACGAAATCGTGACAATTTTTCTTGTTGTTTCTCTCTCTTCCAACATGTCACGAAATCACGATAGTTTTTCTTGTTGTTTCTCTCTCTTCCAACATGTCACGAAATCATGACAGTTTTTCTTGTCGCGATATCGTGACACTTTTCTTACTTGTATTTTTCTTTGATCTTTTGCAAGTGGTCCTTCTTGGAAAATCACTGTACATACTCTGAGTAACCTTTGAACTCCTGTCTTCTGCATCTGACTAGCCTTTGAACTTCCTATCCACTACATCAATAGATCTATCTGACTGTGTTGACAACAATGACAATACTCCTGCTGCACCTTGCTCAACAATCTCCCCCTTTGGAATTGTTGGCAACACATGTGTAATTTCCTATAACTCTTCTCCCCCTTTGACAATAATACCAAAGGGCTACTACAGACTCCCCCTGAGTCCATGCACAACATTCTCAGACACAATTTATTACACTTAGCAAAAATCATGAACATGAGCACAAAGATAATCAAATACTTAAATGCTCCCCCTGAGAATGTGATCCCTGTAGCTAGTCAATTCTTGGGAAGAGTGACCACTCCCAGTTTATTTTGAAGGTACTCAAAAACTTCCTTTGGCAAAGGTTTCATGAAGATATCTGCTACTTGTTCCGTAGTTGGAACAAAATCCAACTTAACCTCACCTTCTGCAACTTTCTCCTTCAAAAAATGATATCTGATAGCAATGTGCTTTGTGCATGAATGCATAACTGGATTCTTGGAGATGTTGATGGCACTGGTGTTATCACACTTAACTGATATTGGCTCATTGAAGCTAATACCAAGATCTTTCAAGGTTTGTTTCATCCACAGTACCTGTGTACAACAAGTTGTCGCTGCAATATATTCTGCTTCTGCGATCGATAAAGAAACTGACTCTTGTTTCTTACTGTGCCATGCGACTAATCTGTCTCCAAGATAGAATGCACCTCCACTGGTACTCTTTCTGTCATCTACACATCCTACCCAATCTGCATCTGAATATGAAATAAGGGTGAAGTATTTACCTTTTGGATACCATAATCCATATTCCATAGTACCCTTGAGATACCGAAGAATCCTTTTCACCGTTGTTACATGAGTCTCCTTAGGATTAGCTTGAAATCATGCTACCATGCATACTACCTATAAAATATCTGGTCTGGTAGCTGTCAAGTACAGTAAGCTTCCAATCATGGATCTGTACATGGTTTGATCAACAGGTGGAGATTTGTCATCCTTGCTCAACTTACAACCTATTGTCATGGGAGTACTAACTGGCTTACAGTCCTCCATTGTGAACCTTTTTAGCATCTCTTTTACATATTTAACTTGAGAAATGAATATGCCCTTCCTACTTTGGTTAACTTGCAATCCGAGGAAATATGACAGTTCTCCAATCATTGACATTTCAAATTCTTTCTGCATCTTATTTGCTAAGTCCTTGCATGACTCATCTTTGCTGCTGCCAAATATGATATCATCTACATAGACAACAAGAACAATAAGATGCCCATTTTCTATTTTGACATACAGATTACTATCCACCATACCTTTCTTGAACCTTTGTTGAGTGAGATAGTTGTCTAGCCTTGCATACCATGCTCAGGGTGCCTGTTTTAAGCCATATAAATCTTTCTTCAACCTGCAGACAAGGTTGGGATTATCACCAAGTTGGAAACCATCTGGTTGCTCAATGTAAACTTCTTCTTCAAGTTTCCCATTCAAAAATGTTGATTTCACATCCATTTGATAAACTTTGAAATTCTTGTAGACTGCTAAAGCCAGAAACATTCTGATTGCCTCTAGTCTGGCTACTTGTGCAAAATTTTCCTCAAAGTCGATGCCTTCAACTTGTGCATAGCCCTTACAAACTAATCTTGCTTTATTTCTGACTACCTGTCCATCTTCATTCAGTTTGTTTCAAAAAATCCATTTGGTTTCGATGATATTTTTATTTACAGGTCTAGGTACTAGCTCCCAAGTGTCATTTTTCTCTATCTGATCTAATTCTTCATTTATTGCCTTCATCCAACTTTCATATTTGCTTGCATCATCAATATTTTTGGGCTCAATGTTGGATAGTAGAGAGTAGTTACTTACTTGCTCTTCTTCTTGTCTGAACTCCAACTTTGGGATCTCCAATGATTTGCTCTCTAGGATGATTTCTCTGCCAGCTACCTGTTTTGAATTTCTTATTCTCTTCCATTTTTGAATCACAATTTAAATCATCTGAGTCAATTTCCTGTACCTTCTCCACTTTGTTTTCATCATCTCCTTCAATAACCTCTTCATAAATAGGGTAGTTCGATTCATAGCTAATTACTTGTTCTCTACCTTCATCAAATTTAACATCGACACTGTCCACAATTTTCTTTGGCCTTTTGTTGTAGCATTTGTAAGCTTTGCTTTTTGATGAATATCCGACAAAAATACCTTCATCTGCTCTATCTTCAAACTTACCAAGATTATCTTCAGTTCTTTTGATGTAGCACTTGCTACCAAAAACTTTGAGATACTTTGTTGTTGCCCTTTTTCCGAACCACAACTCATAAGGAGTTTTGTTTTCATGTGTTCTCAGCATGTATCTATTTTGGATATACACTACAGTGTGGACTGCTTCTTTCCAAAATATGTCTGCTACTCTGCTTTCAGCTAGCATAGTCCATGCCATTTCCTGCACTGTCCTGTTCTTTCTTTCTACCACTCCATTCTGTTGAGGTGTCCTGGCTACTAAAAACTGTCTCTTAATACCGAACTTCTCACAGTACTCTGAAAACTCCTCTGAAATGAATTCTCCTCCTCTATCTGATCTTAGACATTTGATCCTCTTTCCTGTTTCATTCTCTACTAGGTTTTTGAAAATCTTGAACATATCAAAGGCTTCTGATTTATGTTTCAAGAAAAATATCCATGTCATTCTAGAATAATCATCAATGCACAACATAAAATATTTGTCACCATTTATGCTTTGTGTTCTCATGGGACCACATAAATCAGTGTGTATTAGTTCCAGAGGTTTGCTTGTGTGGTACTCTTTGGTTTTGAAAGAGACTCTAGTTTGCTTCCCTTTTTGACATGAAGCACAGATGCTATTTGTAGGTTTGCTGATGGTTGGGATATCTCTCACTGCCCTTTTTGAGGTGATCTTTAGAAGATTATCAAAACTGATATGACCGAGTCTCTTGTGCCACAACCAATTTTCTTCTTCCTATCCAATAAAGCAAGTTCCTTTTGAAGTCTCTGAGAGCGTGTACAGGTTACCAGATGTTCTTGACCCTGTTGCTATCAATTTTCCACTGTTTTTTTTTTTGACTTCACAACCCTGCTTCATAAAGACTACTTCATGACCTTTATCACAAATCTGACTTACACTCAATAAATTATGTTTCAACCCATCCACAAATAAGACTTCTTCTGATTTAATCCTTCCATCACTGATTTTGACTGAGCCTTTGTCGACTATCTTAGCTCCATCATTATTTCCAAATTTTACTGATCCTCCTTCATATTTCTGTAACTTTTCAAATTTTTGTTTGTCACCTGTCATATGACTGGAGCATCCACTATCTAGTATCCATGGTACATATTTATTTTGTGCTTTAAATGCAGTTTGAATGATTAAGGATTCCTTTTCTTCCTTCAATCGCTCTTTTCCTTTCCACACCTTTTTGATAGTAGTTTTGGGCTCTTGTTTTGCCTTTCCCTTATCAGTAGTTTGAGCATGATTTTCGGGAAGCTTTCTATTTTGACTCATCCTGTATGGTTGAAATTTTCTTCCCTGAAACTGATTTGATGTAAAAGTATTTCTACAGTTTCTTGCAATATGCCCAAAATTATGATAGTTATAACATTCTACTGTATAATTCATTAGAGGAGAAAAAACATTTCTACTGGTGAAATTCCTTGGTCTTACATTATATTTGCAGTCTGAGATTTTATGCCCATAGCCATTGCATTTAAAACAAAAACCAGAGAAAGGATAATTGAACCTAGGAGATGGTCTTTGCCATGTTGTCGTAGGAGCCATAGGTCTTCTTCTTCTTTGATGTGAGACATTGGTGAATCCATCATTGTCAGTTTTCCTTTCGTGCCTGGCATTGATGCTTTCTTTTGCATGAGACGTTTTTCCTTGATCAACGTGTCTCTTAGCTTCATTCTTTGTGGATTCTGTATTTCCGGCCTTTGATCCACTTGATGATTCTCCTTCGATGAAACCTAGACCAAATTTGATGCCTGCAGGGCTTTGGTCATTTATGATCTTATCCAGACTTCATAGAACTTTCTTCACGTTTGTGATAACAACTGATTTTCTTATTCATCTCTTCTAGTTGCATTCTTAAACCAACAATCTCTTCTTCTAACTTGCTGCAAAGATCTATTTTCATAGTTAATTGTACTTCGAGATCTTCGGAGATTTTCTTAGATTCTTCTATCTATACTTTTAAGCTGGTTATGATTCCATTTGTATCCTCAAGCTTTCTTGATAGTTTCTTATTCTTTTTCTTTTCTATCTCCCACTCTTCAAGTGCAGATATCAACTCACCTTCCAAGTCTACTTCAGCCTCGAGATTTTCACTACAAACTTTAGAGGTCACTCCTTCTTTTTCTGATTTAACTTCTTCAAAAGCCATAAAAAGAGCTTCATCTCTTTCTTCTTTAGACTCTTCATCGGAGCTGTTTTCTGATGAACTAACATTCTTGGATATGAAACTTTTCTTTTTGAAGTTGCCTTTTTTGAAATTTGTTTTCATCTTCCAGTCACTTCTTTCTTGATGAGATCCTTCATCATTTTTGTTCTTCTCTTTCAGTGGACATTTAGTCGCAAAATGCCCAACGCCTCCATAGTTGAAGCATTTAAATGGAAGCTTCCCTCTGTATTTTCCTTTCCCCTTTTTCAGTTTTCTCACAAAATTTGCTTCCATTTCATCTGATGTCTCTTCTTCCTCGGACTCTTGTTTTGTGTTTTTATTCTTAAGTGCTTTGAAAGCTGCTTCTCTGTTAGTGGGTTTAGATCTTCCTATCCTCATCTCATATGCAGTTAAAGAACCATACATTTCATCTATACTAAAAAATTTTAGATTTTTAGCTTCTTCTATCGCTGAGACTTTGGAATCAAACCATTGAGGAAGAGATCTTAATACCTTTTTCATGATAGCGAAGTCATCGATATCCTCGCCGAGTCCTTTGATCGCATTGATGATTCCATTAACTCTCAACATGAATGCCTCAATGTTTTCATCATCATTCATCTTCAATGCTTCGAACCGAGCTCGATGTGTCTGTAACTTGGCTTCTTTGATCTTATCATCTCCTTCATGAACACTCTTCAGTTTATCCCATATTTCTTTTGCCGATTTATAGTTCATGACCTTTACTAGTTCATTGTCTGCTAATCCGCACAAGATGGCATTCTTTGCTTTCGAATTATTCTCAAACAGTTTCTTTTCGTCCGCTTCTTTTGGAGGAGTGGTGGGAGTTGTGTATCCACTAACTACTAAATTCTAGATGTCGTATCCCAATGCACAAAGATATGTCTGCATCCTGACTCTCTAGAACGCATAGTTAGATCCGTCAAACAGTGGTGCTTTGTTTGATGAGAAGCCTTCACCACCTGCCATTGAGTTACTTCCAAGATCACCCTAGCTGGTTAGGCTTGTACAGGGACTTAGCTCTGATACCAATTGTTAGTCTTACAATGGCACTGAGAGGGGGGGTGAATCAGTGTAGCTCTTTAATCTTGAATCTATAGCTCTTAAAATAGCAGCAATTAAAACTTATAAACAGATACAGTAAGAATAGCAACAGAGCATCACACAACACAAGATTTAACGAGGTTCACCAATGTGGCTACTCCTCAAAAATGACTGCTTGGACTACCATCCAAATCCAGCCTTTGCAAAGCAACAACTTTACAAACAATTTTACCAGCACCCACTGGAAGGAGCACCAACCCCTGATTTCTCTGCACCAACAGAAAGGAGCACCAACCCCTGATGCCAAGCACCAACTTGGACTTCAAGTCTAAAACTAGAAGATTGATAATAAGATACCTTTGCTTTTGCTAGACCCTGACTGGTCACCTTTGATTCCTCTGCGCACTCTACTTTTTCTGCAAGCACTTCGCACACTTGCTACACCTATGTCGTCTTCTCCTTGTTGTGCACTCTACTTTTTTTGTGCAAGCACTTCGCACACTCTGCTGCACCTCATAGTCATCTTCTCCTTGTTGCGCACTCTGCTTTTTCTATGCAAGCACTTCGCACACTCTGCTGCACCTCGCAGTCGTCTTCTCCTTGTTGCGCACTCTACTTTTTCTTAGCGAAATTCCACACTTCAAAAGATTCGACACGACTTGCTCTCTGCGCTCAACGACCGTATTTCGCACACTTCGATACACCCAAAATTCTCCAAACAACCCTCCTTTTATAACAAACTTTTCATGATGAAAAATCTAATCTTAGTCGGCTACAAACCCTAAACTTAGTCGACTGCAAACCCTAATTTTTGTCGGCTTACATCGGTCTTCATCGGCCTCAACTGCCCCTGTAACTCTTCTATTGTTGTTGCCGTGAAAACACAACATGTCACGATATCGTGACACTTTTGCCTCCGTACACTTACACTTAGCTTTGGCCCGCGAGAATACAACATGTAGCGATATCGCGACACTTTTTCCTCCGTACGCTTTCTCTTAGCTTTGGCCCGTGAGAATACAACATGTAGCGATATCGCTACACTTTTTCTTCCGTATGCTTTCTCTTAGCTTTGGCCCATGAAAATACATGTCACGAAATCGTGACACCTTTTTCTCTCTCCTCTTTCTCTTCGCTTTGGACCGCGAAAATGAAACATGTCGCGAAATCGCGACACCTTTTTCTCTCTCCTCTTTCTCTTCGCTTTGGACCGCGAAAATGAAACATGTCACGAAATCGCGACACCTTTTTCTCTCTCCTCTTTCTCTTCGCTTTGGACCGCGAAAATGAAACATGTCACGAAATCGTGACACTTTTTCGTCCGTACGCTTTCTCTTGCCTTCGGGTCGCGAAAACATGACATGTCGCGATATCGCGACACTTTTTCTCCTTAGCACTTTTTCTTGCCTTCGGGTCGCGAAAACCCGACATGTCGCGATATCGCGACACTTTTTCTCCTTAGCACTTTTTCTTGCCTTCGGGTCGCGAAAACCCGACATGTCGCGATATCGCGACACTTTTTCTTTCGGACTCTCTCTCCTGCAATATGTCATGAAATCGTGACACTTTTTCTTCCGTACAAACTCTCTTGCAATATGTCACGAAATCGTGACACTTTTTCTACTTGTCTTTTTCCCTTCCAACATGTCGCGAAATCGCGATAGTTTTTCAACTTGTGTTTTTTCTTTCCAACATGTCACGAAATCGCGACAGTTTTTCCTGTTGTTTCTCTCTCTTCCAACATGTCGCGAAATCGCGATAGTTTTTCCACTTGTGTTTTTTCTTTCCAACATGTCACGAAATCGCGACAGTTTTTCCTGTTGTTTCTCTCTCTTCCAACATGTCGCGAAATCGCGACAGTTTTTCTTGTTGTTTCTCTCTCTTCCAACATGTCGCGAAATCATGATAGTTTTTCCACTTGTGTTTTTTTCTTTCCAACATGTCACGAAATCACGACAGTTTTTCTTGTTGTTTCTCTCTCTTCCAACATGTCGCAAAATCGTGACAGTTTTTCCTATTGTTTCTCTCTCTTCCAACATGTCGTGAAATTGCAACATTTTTTCTTGTCGCGATATCGCGACACTTTTCTTACTTGTATTTTTCTTTGATCTTTTGCAAGTGGTCCTTCTTGGAAAATCACTGTACATACTCTGAGTAACCTTTGAACTCCTGTCTTCTGCATCTGACTAGCCTTTGAACTTCCTATCCACTGCATCAACAGATCTATCTGACTGTGTTGACAACAATGACAATACTCCTGTTGCACCTTGCTCAACACATTGTTATGTGAAGAATATTTTATAAGTATGGTTGTTGAAGTGAGTTGTTATGCAAAGAACTTGAACATGAGTTAGAAAATAACATGAGTATAATTGATATGTGAGATTTGTTGTTGAGAAAATTTGGACAAGTTCTGTGTGAGCTTGTTGAGTAGATTTGGATAGGTTCTATGTGGACCTGTTGAGAAAATATGAATAGGTTTTGAGTGGACCTATTGAGAAGAGTTGTACAAGTTCTGTGTGGACTTGTTGGGAAGATTTGAGTAGGTTCTATGTGGAGATGTTGAGGAAATTTGAGTAGGTTCTGAGTGGACCTGTTGAGCAGAGTTTTGCAGGTTCTGAGTGGACCTGATGAGCATATTTGAGTAGGTTCTGAGTGGACCTATTGAGCATATTTGTGCTAGAATGACTAGACTGTGTTTAGTCAATATTTGAGTGGACTTGTGCTAGACCTACTGGATTGTATTTAGTGCAAGAGTTGAGTAGATTTGTGCTAGAACTAATGGATTTTGTTTAGTGCAAATTTGAGTGAGCTTATTGAGCAGACTTATGCTAAACTGACTAGACTATGTTTAGGGTAAGATATTGAGCAGATATGTGCTAGACCGACTGGACTATGTTTAGTATAGAATTAAGATAGAGCTTTGGAGGTGATAGAGTAGAGAGGATAGAGTCTCCAGTGGATAGAAATCCATCATCCAGGGCAATGAGGATAGGTATTCTGAGTGGGTACAAGAGTCTTCAGTGGAGAGAGATCCACAATCGAGTGTAGTGGAGGTAGTTGTCTTCTAGAGGATCACCAGCCAGAGCATAGGATAAGGAGTTCTCCTATGGATAGAGATCCACAAACCAGATTTAGGGGATCAACATCTCCTTTGGAAAGAGGTCCATAAATATTGTAATAGGGAAGGATTCCCAAGATATTATTTGAGAAATATTTAGAAGAAATATTTTCTCTGTGGAGGTAGCCATCTTTGGGTGAACCACATTAAATCTATGTCTCTATTGTGTATGGTGTTTTGTACATTGCTTTGATTACTACTATTGATACTGCTATCTATACACTACATAATATTGATTTGAAAAGAAAAGTAAAAAGTGCTCTTACAATGTTCACCCCCCTCTTAGTATAAGCTTGTGTTCTTCACCTTCTTCATCCTTTTGGGATAGTACAGTAGCTATGGTATGTTATTAAGCAAAGGAGTATAGGTTGAAGTTTTTTGAATGGTTTGGACAGGTCAACATAAGTATAATAGTAATGGCCTCTTTAATTTACTGAAAGACCTTGATGTTGTCCTCATACCATTTGATCTTTGCATCCTTCTTAATCATGTCATTTACTGGCTTAGGAATCTCAGCAAAATTTAGGATAAGTCTTCTAACAAAATTTATTTTTTCAAAATAATGACCTGACCTCTTTGAGGCTCTTGGGGGTGGTATTTGTGAAATAGCCTTTGTTATTTTAGGTCAATGCTAATTCCTTCCTTTGAGACCATATGTCCCAATAGCTTGCCATGAGTGGATCCAAATAGATATTTATTTGGATTTAATGAGATACCATATTATTTACACCTTTCAAAAACTTGATACAAATGGGAGAAATGGTCAGCAGGATCCTTGGAAAGGACTTTTATATCATCCATGTATACCACCACAATTTTAAATATTAGTCCTTTAAATGCAACATCCATAGCCCTTTGAAATTTGGCCCCAGAACTCATCAACCCAAATGGAATTCTCTGGTATTCAAAGGTCCCCCATGGTGTAGTAAATGCAGTCTTGAATCAGTCTTCTGGGTTGACCAAAATATGATTATATCTGGAGAAGCCATCTAATAGCGAAATCCTAGAAGATCCTACCACTGCATGTAGTAGATATTCCATATTGGGGAGGGGGTAATTATCTTTGATGGAGTTCTTATTTAAGTTCCTAAAGTCCACACACAATCTTATCTCCCCATTTTGTTTCCTAACAGGTACTAATTTTGCTATCTAAGAAGAGAACCTCACTTTTTTAATTATCTTTGCATTGAGCAATTTTTGGACCTCTTTTTGCATGACAGGATGTAGGGTAGGGTTAAACTTTATTTATTTTTGACTAAAATATTTGGAACCTTCCTTTAGGGGAATGATATGGGTTATCACCTCAATGTTAAATGTTCTCAGATCCTCATAGCTCCAAGCAAAATTGTCCCTATTTTTCCTTAGATATTAGATATACTGCTTCTTTTCTTTTGTTGGTAATACCTTGTCAATATTGATCATCTTTGGATCCCCTGATGTCCCATCATTAACCTCTTCACCTTATAATTTATGAGATGCAGTCCTATGTGCCTTATCAAAATCATCAAAGAGAGATTCCAAAGCTACTATCCCCCTGGGGATTTTATTAGTTTTAAGTTGTATTACTTCTGTGGGGGTTCCTATAACATGTTGTAGTTTTTATTCATCTTCCTCATCACAAATAACCCCAACAAATTGGTTTTGTACTGTCATAAAATCCTTGATATCAACATCATCTTGGAAGACTTGTAGGTAAACCACATTTTCTGGGATAGAAGGATGATACACATATATGGTGGGGAATCTATCCATGTATTATGTATTAATTTCATGGTTCTCTACCCTAGAAGCATTCACAACTAGTAGATTAGCAACATGGTTTTTCTCCCTAGGTATATGTGATATATTAAATGCCAAGAACTTGTTGATCTCATCTAAGACAACATGTTTGTATTGCTTTAGCCTAGGGTGTTTGGTCTAGTATTTTCCTTTTATCTATTGTATAATTAATTCAGCATCCCCATAGATAGTAAGGTAGTTAATACCCAATTCTTTAGATTTTCTCAATCCCAGCAGTAGTGCCTCATATTCTACCACATTATTTGTGTAGGGGAACTCTAACTAGTAAGGAACACCTAAGTAATTTTATTTTATATCTATCAAATTAATTCCAGCCCTGATCCCAATTTGTGACTTAGCCCCATCAAAGGTCATTATCCACATTTCAGTGGTGAGGACCTTTTCTAACTTAACATCTACAATTGCTTTTATTTTGGGATCCAGTCCCTCTGCATTAGGTACTTCTTTGAGAAATGGAGTGTGCCATATGGAGTAAACACCTAATTATTTTTCTTCTACAGAGCTAACCATATTAACAGTGGTGTTATCAGGTCTCATTAATTCAACTAAATGTTTGTTAAAGGTTTCCCTCCTTAGGGTGGCCTATTCTTTTGATGATAGAGGGATGATGGCATACAACCAATATAACTAGATTGATCCACCCAATTTCTATGCCCAGTGTCTATATAGTAGTAGGGAAAATAATGGGTCTACATCAACCACAACTACATCCATTACAATCCCCTTATTTGGATATTGATATAAAAATACCAAGAGGCCTATTATTATCCCCACACAAGGCATTTTCTTGTTTTTCATGAAAAAAATAGGGGGGAAATATTTGGTGCATATCAGTCCCAATTGGTTAGCTACCTATTTTGTCATAACATTATGAGATGCCCCACTATCAAGCATGCAATTGTGTATCACATAGCGGTCACCATACCCGGATGTATATCGAAGGGAGATATAAAAGGGCCTAACTGAAGCAGGACTTCTATTTTATGGATTAGAAGTTGATGCTGCTAAGACATGACCTTCCCCTCAGTCAGTTAGCCCAAAAGCTCTACAAATTTACTCTTTATATTTAGGGATAGTCATCAGTTCTTCGAAGGTTATGTTGATTTTCTGCTTAGCTAGTTCTAAACCTATGTCAAATTCTGATTTTCTATTTTTAGGCCCACTATTGACAGGTTCAAACCCTTCAATGGGGAGTGAATGATGGATGTCCTTAGGTTTATTTGTGTGGTCTAGCTCCTTCTCATCAGCTATTTTTTTCTTATTTGGCTTGTCAAGGATGGTTTTATTACATAGCCTAGTGGTATGGACCCTTTCTAATGTCTCTACTTCCTCAGCTATTGGGGTAAATTTTCCCTGTATTATTTGTTCAAAATGGTTACTCTGGGGCCTTTTTAAAATTCTTAACATCATCAAGAGCAAATTTTTTAGGCCTATTATTAGGGATAGTAGACTGGATGACTTCTATAATTGGTGGAGTATCAACAATTTCTTCCCAAGTCCAACAAGCATTAATCCTAATCTCATCCTCTGACTCTTCCTCAAGGTTCAGACCATAATGGAGACCATGATATACATTGAAATAAGTTGGATTATGGGGGGTATCACATGCTGGATAGATAAAGGAGAATTCTGAGGCTATGCTGATAGAAGTCATGGGATTTGGGATAACATTCTGATCTTTTTGAACTTCCTTCCTCTTCCAGTTATTTTTCAAATTTCTACCACCCTCATTGTTCTAGTTTCTATTAAAATTTCATATAAAATGGGGCCTAGCCTCATTCTAGTGCTATGAAGGTTATCCATTTTCACCTTTGTCCCTATCTATTTTAGACAGTCGATTGTTCATGGACAAGGATATTTATATCACCTGTGATGACAATTTTTCAATAGGGTCGGGTTTTGATTTTTTAAAATTTTAAACCCCACCTTCTTGGTTATCCTTTCAGTTTGGATGGGACTAGGGTCTTCTAATATTGCCTTCATCTTCCCACTATATATTATATCCCTTTCTATCACAATTTCTCTTTCCATGCAAGAATCGATAGTGAGTGTGTATTGTTGCCTGAGTTCATAATTAAAATCACCAAGGAAGGCATTTTAATAGAAGCAGATGAACTAGTGATCATTAGGCCTTAAAGCCATAGGGATTCAGTTTCCCATATTGGTGAACCGTCTATTGAAATCATCTATAGTATCATTTTCATTCTTTTCATTGTGGCTATTTCAGTAAACATATATTGTTCATTCTTTTTCTCCCCATATTTTTTAAGTAACGTAGTTTCTAAATATTTGAAAGTGCCAATAGAGTCTACTACTAGACTTTTGAACCACTCTATGGCATCATTTTCAAAGGTTTGAAGGAACAACCTGAGGACAACGTCTTCATGTTCCATCTCTAGGCTATCCATAGCATACACAAATTATTTTAAATGGTCCTCCCTGGTTATAGTTTTGTCCCCTAGGAACTTAAGTATGTACTTATGGGATTTTGGGGGTAGAGGATTCAAAACTTGTGGTAATACAAAGGGCCTATACCTATTTAGGTGCCAGTTATTCAAAGGTGGATTGGCCATTGGTGTGACTGGGCCCCTTTGGATAGTAGGTGCAGTGGATGGGACAACACTTGTTTGAGAACTTTGAGGAATAAAAATAGTACTACTCTAATTACTAGGAGGAACAAAAACCAAAGCCTTAATTTTGTTTTTATGTGCTTTAAAAAGTACCTGTGGATCTGGTAGTTTGGGGTAAATATCCTCATTGTTGCATCTCATGGCTACCATATCAACTCTATGTTGATATTTTAAATTTCTTTAGAGTCACCAGCACAAAGTGCAAAGAGTGGAGAATACTCTCTGGCTAAGATTGCTCAGCACAAAACCTCACAAGGAAAGAAAAAGAAATTGGTCTCTAAAACTATAGGCATTGAGTGGATGGTTTAGTCAAGGGTATGTCATATGGAGGGAGTAAAATGACAAAAAGATAAAAATATCATCCCTAGCAATGTCGTCAAAAACTATTGTGGAGATTACCTACTTACCCTTTTAATATTTATCACATCACAAGAAACTCAAAAATCATGAGTATTGTGGATTCTAGTGGATCCACCTCTTTAACCCAGGAATAGATTACTCATAAGGCTCTAGATAGACTAGGTTGGGTAAGGAAACCCCAGCCAATGGGTTTATATATATATTGATTTAATGGTGCAATTACCCACCTTCACTAGACAAAATGATTTTATGTTATTTGGATTATTTGTGACCAAACCAAGCAATAATGGAGCATATCAAGACTAGACCGGTGCCTTATCCATTGGGCAGTCATAGCAGATTTATATTTATGACTTAGAGAAGAAAGGGAAGGGAGAACTAGTTTGTTTTAATTCATTCAAATGATGTAATGCAATAAAATTATTAAACTAGCAAAAATAAAATGGCATCCACATATTTTGATTGCAGTAATACATAAACAAGCATAACACAGAACATGGACATAGAAAATGCCAAGAATAAAGTTGGAATTTTTATTAATATAAGAGTTTTTTACACATGGGGACACCAGCAAGGTGCTTGGATCTCATATGATATTTCATTACAATGAACCCTAGTTCAAATAACGTAACAAGGGGTTGTTCCTCTTCATCCTGATTGTAGTGACGTAAGAGTCTCCAACTCTGGCACGTTCCATAGGAAATAATCTCAGTGAACAACGCTCCTTGGGAAGTCCCTAGTGAATGGCAGGAGAAAGGGTGATCAGAAAAATAGGAAGACACACAGGAAAAATATGACTAACACTAGGACAAAGCTTATACCTGGACTTTTCTCTCTCAGATATTTGATAAAAAAAATATTACTGTAGTGACCTCCCTTTTATAGTGCATACATGTCCTAGCAAGGATGTAACCACTTGCTCCAACTAGACAAATCACATGGCCTCCAAAAATAAGATGTAATAAAAAATGGGTACGTATCCCATGCCTTCTATTTATGCAAGTGGTGGCTACAGTTGTGTATCATCTTGTGTGTTGCCCTAGACTGACAACGCCCCTGGTGCGTGCATCCCAAGTGAATTGGGCCCCAATCCTTCTCCAAGATTTTGTATAGCTTGGTCAATAAAATCCCATGCCTCATCATGGAACATTAATGAAAATAACAAAAAATTTAGGTCCTACATAACTTTGTTCACTCTCTCCCTTACCCATTCCATGGTGTTCTCAAAGAAGACATATAGGCGGTCTACCATTTGCACCAAGGTCGAGAACTGCTTTTATAGTTTACCACTAGAGTTCAAGTCAAAATATTGGATTTTCTAGAGCACTAACTCCTTGATTTTGGGGCCTACATGAACTCATCTAGTTTGAATCCACAATCTTCCAGCTCATCACTAACCTCTTGCTTAGTGTTCACCACTTCTTGATTCCACTAGAGCCAATTTTATCTATTCTGTAAGAAGATGAATACCTTGGTGAATTCCTCAGCAAAGAAATAGTGGGAGTCATCTGATAAAGTGGTTGTCATTCTAGTGATCAACATATAATTGTCCCTAAACCTCTTATATATGAGAAATATGACATTTACCCTCTGATATCCTTGTTGCAGATGATCCCCTAAGAGGCTAAAAATATGCCTAGTAGCATAGATATCCACAAAGATGGATTATAGATATTTCATCTTCCCCACTATCTTCTCCTTCATTTATTGTTTGAGTTCTTCCACTAATCTAATTTTAGTACTGGTATGTACAAAAATGGCCTGTGAGGGGGCAGGAATCCTCAATCGATCAATCTTAGCCTAAAGTTTTTGCACCTTAATTTGTGATTGTTTTGCCTTAATAGCCTTAACCTTCAAACCTTCTATCTCTTTCTCCATAGCTACTACCACCTGTGCTTGGGTGGCCACTTGGGATTTCATCATCTCGACTGGTCCAGCTTCAGCTTGTATGACATCTCTACTTACATCAATGGTAGCCTCTTTCAGGCTAGCTAGAAAAGGAATATCAAATATGGTAATAGATACATCACCTGTCTCTTTCTTAGCTATCCTTCAGGGTCTACTTATTCCTTTTCTTGGGTACCTTTGCTCCTCCATATCCTGTATTTGGTCCTCTTCATCAATGGTAAATTGGAACGAGTCCCTTAATATTGTCAGTTTAAGGTTCTTAGTGTATTCAGTGGAAGATCTAGTTCATGCTTTCTTTCTAGTGGGGGATCATGTAAACTCTCCTCTTGCACCTCATACTCTCTGAGTATGTTATAAAATATCCCAGCTTCAGTTATTTTCTTCAAGGTATTGGGGGGAATGGAACATTCTTTCTGATTGATTACTAAGGTGGTAGATAATAATGAAGGATGGACCACTGCGACATCGGTCCTTTTTGATGGACACATCAGCATTAAATCTGATGATGTTGTACTTTAGGATGAGGAGGAGAACAAATCCTTCCATTTTAAGGTCATAGTCGGGGTACTGTAGTAAGAGGGGAGCTTGGCCTACTCTTGTTGTGCTTCACCCACTATTTTCATGATGACCTCAAAAAGGTAAGCATCCTACTAGATGACATAAAAAGTGGGGTCTTCAAACTCTTCTGTTGGAGCAATCAAGACTAGTGTCACCACCTTATGCACCAATAATTTTCTATGCAATATTAGTTCAGAGGGATAATCATTGACTGCTTCCAGCTTGTTGTAGGGCCTCTTTTTCATATTCCATACTAGATCTAATGATCAGTTCTCCTTAAGTACATTTTGCATATCATCCTTGAAGTCATATTCTCTATGAGTGACTTGCAAGAGGGTAAGTTTACTAGCAACATTATATTTATGGAGATTCTCAGGGTCGTATGGCCTCCATGTAACTTCGAAGAAGCAGTATGTGTCAATATTCCATATGACACGTAACATTGCAAAGTGGCCCAGAAAAGTGTAGGGGCCTATTGAGCATGATATGGGTAGCCATGGAACATTGCCCTTATTTTTTATATATCTAATTTTGACTTCTTCAATAATTTGTCGGGTTATCTACAAGATGGCAATTAAGGTGGGACAATGCCTTGGTAGTGCCTTTGGGGGTAGTTTGAAACCAAAAATGTAGATGTAAGAGAATTATTCTATTTAGAATAAATCACCCACCTTAGTTTCATGTAAGAAGTTTCTCACCCCAAGTCCAAACTTTTCTAGCTCTTCTCCACACAGTCGATGTGCACTACTGAGAGGATCTTCTCAAAGAAGTATTTGTAACTAGAGAACCCCTCTTGGATGTACATCAACTGATTTTGAATGGTAGCAATAGATACCCATACCATATTAACCACTAGATATTTATCTAGTTGCACCACAAACAAATGAATCAAGAAAGAATAATAAGAAAAATGAGGTAGTTCCTCCTTATTAGCCAATATGGCTTTTTGCAATTTGTGCAACTCTTGGTCCATGTTGTCACTAATTACATCCTCCCACTAGTAGAGGGGTGTCCTATATATCCTATTGCATTGAATAATAAAAATATCACCTCCTTTGTAATCAGTTCCAAATATTTCACACCCAGCACCAAGTTGATCATATCGGCATAATCCTACGCCCAGGGCCGAAGTAAGAATTTTCTAATGGGGAAATTTGAGGGCTTACATTTTCCTCTCTTTAGGATCATTCCTGGGAAGGTGATGTTGAGCATAGAATTTTCCTAGATGGCCAATGTATTGAAGTCCACCACTTGTTATGCTATGGTGAGCCTAAACACTTTTCCAATGTGGTCTGCTATCAACCTGGCCACTGCCTAGTTTTTATGGTCATGGATGGTGTGAATTCTATGGTCATAGGCCATTGCCATCTAGGCCAAGAGGTTTGAGGAGTGGTAGACCTTCAGATATATCAAATGCCCCAAATTGGTGTTCCACTTATTGCAGAAGGGGACTAGCTCGGTGCTATCTCTCTGCACCCTCATAAATAATCTCCTTAGTAGTGTCGGTTAGCACTTAGTATCCTCTTATGTGGGGTTAAAAATGTAAATGGTTACCCCCTCTACTTATTTTTGTTGCTCGATAGTGATATACTAGGTTGTGTCTAGTGGGTTTGTTAGCACTTTTGGATCCTGTGCTCTCCCTGTTCTCCTCATCACAAGCCATGCCTTGGTGATCTTACCAATATGCACCTTAATATCTAGTACCCCAATTACAGCCAAGCTCATGGAAGCCATCGGAATAAACTTTTAAAAAATAGGAAGGTCTTCAATTCTTGTCTTTGTGCTCGACCTTGTCGAGATGCTTTCTGCATGCGATAATGGCACAAGAGAGGTTCACCACCTTATTTTAAAATACATGTATTTAATTTGGGTTGGTGGAGCTTGTGCACTTTTTTGTCTGATAGGGCTCGTTGATTGGCTAGGCACACCACATCATCTATGCTTTGGCTGTGCATCACACTAAATTATAGCTTGGGGATATTTTTTAGGATGCATATTAATTTTGAATTGGTCAGGATGGGGTGCAATCAAGGGAAGCATGCGCACGAGGTCTGCATTGTATTAATAATTTTCCTACCTTGGGTGGATTGGGCGCATTAATCTATGTGCCAATAAACCTTCATGTGCTTGACTGGGATATGGAGTGTGTAGACTTCAAAGCGAGTGCATGAACCTATGTGCTCATTTAAACTTTATGCACCCCAAAGGGAATGGGGCACACGAGACCCAATGGGATGCATGAGATTGTTTAGCCCTATGACCTTCATGCACTCCATAATCGAGCGCATGATCCTGGAGGTGGTTGCACAACCTTGTGTGCCTGACTAGACCTTTGTGTACTCTAGGGGAGTGGAGCGCATGGACACTATTTGGGGTGCATGAGTTCGTATGTCCCTCAAGACTTTATGCTCTCCACTAGAGAGCAGAGTGTACAAGCTTGAGACTAGGCACGTGACTTGCATGCCTAAAGTATTTCATACATGCTCTATTAGAATGGAGTACACGGGTGGGTTTAGGGCATGCACAAAGGCACATTATCCCTAGGGGTATTGTACACTCCACTGAAGAGTAGAGCGCATGGGCTAAAGTCAGGTGTGTGAAGGCATGTACCCTTGGGGACTTTGTGTATTCCACTCCATCATAGAGTGCACTGACTATTTTGGGGTGCATGAGTTATGCACCCCTCAGGATCCTTGTGTTCTCCACACTCTTGTGGAGCACATGAACTTAGACAGGGTGCATAGAGTTGTGCACCCCTTAAGGACTTTGTATGCCCCATTCCCCAATGGGGCACATGGGCTATGGTTGGATGCACGACTCACACCCCTGAGGTATTTTTGTGTGCTCCATTAGTGGAGCATGTAGGCTCGGCTTTTGGTGCATGAGCTTGTGTGCCCAAGGATTTTTTGTGTGCTCCTCCTCTAGTGGAGTTCAGAGGCTAAATTTAGGCGCACCGCCTTGTGCACCCTTTGGAAAAGGGAAATAGACCCCCAAAAAGGGGGACTGCCCTTTTTGGGGTCAACACCACCTTGACTCCTTAAGCCAAACTACCCCAAAAAATGGTATTCCCAAGATGTAATTGCTCACCTTCCATCTATTTTTATAGTTCATAAAACTTGGTTGCTTATCATATTGCAACTTCCATTTGATAGCCTAGGTTTATTTCTTCTTTATATATGTTTTTGTAGAAAATTTGACTTTTTTATTTCCATTATTGTAGGAAATTTTATAAAAACTTGTTATGTAGCACATAGACCACAAACAACTATAAAATATTCAAAAATTCACCCCTACTATTTATTGTATAGATAGGTATGGTCAAACTAACCGTAGGTACCCATACGATCAAAATTGACACATAATCTAGAGCCTATTAGTGATCTAGATAACATTCCAAAGGCTAGAGACCATAGGTAAGCACTGCAAAACCTTATTTATTTAGTTCAAATTGCATTTTATTTTTCCAAAATCAAATATGTGTTGTCGCTTTTAGCTTAAAAACACCATATCTCTTGGTCACTTTACAAATCTATCTTTTTATTTTACAAAAGCCCCAAATTTCTTTGGGCATATTACAAAATATTTTTCCTTTACATTTATGTCTTCCAAAAGATACCAAAAAATCACTTTGGTCGCATGTTAAATTTTTTTTCACATTTCTTTTGCAAGCATTAGATTATAATTTCTTTAGCATTTGTCTTTTCATTAATATAGCATAACACATTTACATAAGGCACTATGAAAGTCTCAAATTTCTTTGTCTTTCTGAGCTAAGATAAATTTTGATTTGTCTCATATACAAAGCTCTTAGAAGACATCTGGTCATAGGCTTAATAGGTATATCTTGGCCAGTGTATATGGATTTATTCTCAAATAAATCTTAGCTTAGATATTTGTTTACAAATATGCAAATATCCTTGCTTGCTTAGCATAGACTTTTATTTCTAAAAAACACCTTCTTTCATCAAAATAAAAAGGGCTTCTTTTCTTAACTCCATGGCATAGTAATTTTATTACATTTCAACTTCTTAGTAAATTTAACCAAACATATTTGCATGATTTTTATACATTGGTGAAGTTGGATTTTATCACAAACTACCAATCGAGACCAACAATGTTGGCTTTCATTTCCAACTGTTGGCTCACCCCCTAGCCACCATAGGAGCTCTCGTGAGAATGTTTTTGGAATTCATCAATAGAGAACTCCATACCTTGAGAGTACCTTGAGGTAGATTAGAATAGACACCCCTAATCATAGGGATATACATAACTACTGAATGTGCAGCTATCATTTAAATAAATCTTGCCTAAGGGTGAAGCAGAAGCCCATTTGGCCTACGCAAGTTTTAAACAGTCTCACCTCTATATAAGAGGTTTATATTTTCTCTTTTGGTTATCTTAAACCACCTTCATTATATATCATTCACCTATTTGTGTATAGTTACTTCTTACATGCATTTGGGTATATTAAGGAAATGTACATTAACATACATGCATAGATTTCATCCATCACCCTTTTTCAATTTTTTTAGGAGTTTCAAAATTATGAAAACACAAAAATATAGAAAAAATTTAAACAAAATTTAAAAATTATCTAACATAAAATTAGATAATAGTAGCACCTACAAACATGTTCAAAACAACACATTCACAAAATTATTTGATTTTTGTGAAAACCCTTATTTTATTAGTTAAAATTTTGGTAAAAATAGTTATAGAAATAGAAACATAGACCTATACACAATACAAAACCTTCCTATTTTTGTTCTCCC
Source organism: Wollemia nobilis (assembly GCA_028583015.1). Lineage (NCBI taxonomy): Eukaryota > Viridiplantae > Streptophyta > Pinopsida > Araucariales > Araucariaceae > Wollemia > Wollemia nobilis. The sequence continues at coordinate 521,108 of JAQPPZ010002660.1, forward strand.
AGTCCCACCTTTCTATATTTATTACCTATTTTTCACAATACCGTATGGATAGGTACAATTAATTTGACCATACGAATAGATATAGTTGAATTTATTGCTACACAAATAGATCTATTAACACCAAAAATAGTTAAACACACTTAGACTATTACCTTCCTTGGTTAATTCACCCTATAAACCTAGTTTCATAACCCTCCGTCCTTTAATTACGATCCTTACCTAAAGTTAATATTGATAGCAAACACACCTATCTATGGAGGCTTCTCCCATAATACTTTATTCTCCAACCAATTCATCAAGGTGCCTGGAGGGAACCACCTCCATCCATTATTAGAATCAATCCACTTCTAACTCATACCCACCTAGCATGTTATATGGTAGGATTTCATCCTAATATCATGATCTAAGATATCATTCTATTCATATTACTCCTCCCATGAGCCCTCATTAGAGGACCACTCTCTCCTCCTCACATCGATCTACTCCTTATCATACCTCTCCCCATAAAGGGACATTTCCTTCCCCTCTTCTTTCCTCACTCTATTTTCCATCCCAAAGGGGTAAAATAGTTAGAATCCCATATATCCCTTGTTCCTCTTTTCTACCTTCTTCATCTTAGCCATATTCACATCCTAATCCATATCAATCGACCCTTATCCTCCTATCATCTATGTCAACCCCATTCTGGCATCACCGGGTCTTCCTTTAATGGACATGCAACATATCCTAGAGAGCCTCAACCATATTGAGTTGTGATTGCACAATTGTTTATGCCATACACCCAAACATACTCTATCTATGAGGAATCCTAAAGTAACCCCACCACCATAGATCCTTCACCCTCAATAGCAGGGGTATCTATAATCTGGACAAGTAGTCTCCCCAATGCCACCTTTTTGACATCATACAAAACCTCAACATCCTTGTCATCCACTTTATACCATGATGCCTTTCTTTAAAAAACTTACCAATATCTTTTATAAGTTTCATAATATTTCCTAAAATTCTATCACACGATCCCAATAAACCAAAACCAAAATGGTATAATCAACATCAATTTTGTGTTTATCATCGCCAAAAAGGGCATTACATAAATGACTATTGTTTATTCAAGTAGTTGGTCCAAAATATAATTGATCAAGAGGAAATACAAGTTTATAATATAATTTCATCTTCCAATCCACATCTGGTTACATCTATAAATCCATTACCTCAACCTAGGATACAATGATCACAAGTTAGGGCTTCAATAGTGCAACTCACACCACAACTCAATCATGTCAATCATAGCCTTTCTCATCTAGGTTTTGTTGGTATGATCAACCTTGCTACAAATAATTAGTGACATCCAAGAAAATCTTCCCCATCATCATGATCCTCTTGCTTCCCCCTCTAATCACCATTTATTCTCTTATCAACTCTTCTCTAGTTACCTCTCCCTCCTCATATATGCAACTTTCTTCTCTTCTCTATCTTTCATAAGTTTCATCTCATTTTTGTATAGTCATGAACGAGTAGATACATACTTATAATTGGTTCTTTTTATCTTCTTTCTCTTTCTTCCCTTCGCTTACTTCTTTTCTCTCTCCCATTTCTTTTCATCATCATTTCTATATCTTCTTCAAATCGATTTTATGGCTAGGGGAGTTCTCCCTATTTCAAACCATATTTTTTTCTAGGGGAGTTGCTACTCCTCCCAATCAAGTTCATCAAAATGGGGTTCACCCCATTCCAAACCATATTTCAAGACTAGGGGACCTCACCCCCTTTCAAACAAATTTTCATGATTAAATGAGTTCACCCCCTTCCAAACAATTTTTCATGACTAGGGGAGTTCTCCCTATTTTAAACCACCATTATTTCTGAGGGGCTTGATACATCTTCTAACTAATTTTATATCTTAGGGAGGTAACCCTCTCTCTACATCAATTCTCCCACCTCTCAACTACTCAATATAGTTCCACTCAACATCTCAATCACAAATCAACTACCAGGTTCAAAGGTTGTGTCCTTTACCTCACTTCACAACTCAAATACTAGGTTTAAAGGTTGCACCCTTTTCATAACTTTTATAAATCAACTACCAGGTTCAAATTTTGTACCCTTTGTGAAATTTTATGCCCTTTTTCAAAGGTTTTTCTCTTTTCCTCGATTTCACAAAGCAATTTCCAGGTTTGAAGGTTGCACCTTTTGCCTCTCCCTCACAAATCAATTATTCCAAATACCAAATTTTTCTTTTATGTTTTCAACATAATTATTGCTTCAAAAGAAATTTACTTTCCTATTCCCTTAACATATATATTTCTCCCACCAAGAAGTAATTTAATTTTTATGCCCTTACCATACATATTGCTACCACCAAGAAGCAATTTATTTTCCCATGTCCTTAGCATAGATATTTTTTCAATGCACCCAAGTGCTTCCTTTTACTGCTTCTAAATGACTACCATGTGTTTGGTTGGGGCTTAATTTAGGACTTCTTATTTCTTGTGTTAGCTTTCATCGATAGAGACCATGTAGGTTGATAGATAGAAAATCTATTATCTATGGGCCTTGGAGTCCTCAAGTTGCTTGCATAAGGTGAAAAAGGAGTTACGACTATTGATGTTGGATCCAATGGTTAGTGGTACTTGGTGTTCATCCACTTGTAGGATCAGTGCCCAATATTTCAATTTGAGGTGGTCTATTCCTTTCAACCCTCTTTCTATAGGTTTTACTTTTGAAACATGGGAATTTTTTTATATAGTCTTAGTGGCTCCTAGGCATTCACTGGCCTAGCTTACTTAAGATGGCAAATCCTAGAGTCAAAATTATAAGTCAAAGGAAGTCAAAACTATAAGTCAAAGAATATTCATGGAGTCAAAATTATAAGTCAAATGAAGTCAAAACTACATACAAACAAAAGGAAATAAGAAAAAATAAGTGAGGAATGAGAGAGGAGATATACCGCAAGGAAAACCTGATCATATGGGCCTTTAGTTCCTCTCATTCCTCTTCAAAGAGCCACCTTGCTTGTGAAAAATGGTGGTAGAACTTATGGATCTTGATTTTCCCCTCACACGATAATTTTTTTGTCTCACATATTACTTATTGGACTTGTAGCTCAAGCTACGCCAAGGTCCTAATGGCATTCATGGCATCTTTAGGGGTAAGGGACTCTAGATTTTTCCAAAAAATTAGTCTTTTTTCCTTTTGGAGGTCCATAAGTTATGCATATTCCTACATTAAAAAGAGTATATCGTTGGCCACCCAAGGGGAGGGAAGACCCATCTATATTAGAGATTCTAATGGACTCTACAATCTAGAGATAAATATGACTAGGATATGCATTTGGACCCTATACTCTTGTGCTATCTACTCCTTGTTGAGGGTATCCCATTTTTTCTTCAATGTTACCTCCAATATTGGATGCCTATGTCTAATAGATCTTGGTCACTTGATATGGTGATTTGGACCTAGTATTTTTTCCTTGAATATTCTTTTCAAAATGATCACAAGGACCTATTCAATCTCTTGGGAAATTAGCATGATTTTTTGGGAAGCTATGTTAATTAACTCAATCATCTAGGACATCAAGGATATAATATAGGATATGCTATCCTAGTATGTAGTATATATTCCCTTTATCAAAATTATGGTATATTGTTATAGTAATTTTGAGATATTCTTCTCCTCCTCTAGATCTCTTTAGCAATCATCCCTATCTATGCTAATTTTTGCCTCCATGGCAATGAGTCAGTTGGAGAAGTCTTGACTCTTCTTCTTCTCCTCCTCTAGGAGAGTAGTTGTATAGTAGGTACTTGTGATTTGTTCCATTTGATTTGTATCCCTTTGATATCTATTTATGAGCTCTTAAGGGTGTTTCTAACCTCCTTGAGCTCTTTATCCCTCTTCATTAGCTTCCTCTCAAGGGCCATAAAATCATGTTTGATGGTCTTGTTTGCCTACTTGGCCAGTTCAACTGTATTCCTAGATTGGACTCCTTGAAGACTAATGACCCCTAGTGTTACTTAGTAATCTTGAGGGTGCATTTGATCCTTAGGCTCGGAGGCCATCATATCCATGTGAGTGAAATGTAGGATCCTCTCTTGTGGATCAAATTTTCTCTTTATACCTCTCTCTTCTAGTATTTTTACACTTTTGGCCTCCTTCCTTTGACTATACTAGGAGGCTCTTTCCTATATTTATCTAAAATATGGTGGTATATCTAGAGATACAACAAGGACTTATAGACCTATAATTTATCCTTATGGGTACAAGTACAATAACATAGGTTGAAAAAATGGATAGGTCAAAGGGTGTTGGGATGTGGAGGGGAAGGGAAGGAAATCTCTAGCTAGGAATGGTCTAGATCTAGCATGTGGGGTAACCAGAGAAAAATCTAAAGGGGTGGAGGCCTTAATATTCTAGAGTGGAGGTCCCATGAAGAAGTTTTACATCACTAGGACTATATAAAGTATTATGACCAATACACGGGAGAAATGTATCCTTGAGTTGGTGGGACCAATACCATGAGTGGTGAGAAACCAATGAATGGCATGGAAGAGAGATGGATGATAGATGAATCACTAGCAGCTTGGGGTATAGTAGTGTTTATCTTGGCTTTAAGTATTCCCTCATCTTCTTCTTAGTAGGTGGAGGGTTAGCATAACAAGGTTACTCCCTCCCTCTTTACTATAATTGTTATGGAGGATATGCTTGATTCTATAGGTCAATAGTAGGAGCATGTTGCTTGGGTACTAGGACTTCAATGGTATTTAGAGAGGATTCTTCCATATTTAAAATTTCTCTTGAAGTCAGTTCTTTAGCTACTATCTCTTAGGTAATCATCCCCCTACTATATATTTACTACCTTTACCTATGAATGTGCTCATTTCATCCACCTACTCCTTTTTCTAAATTTTCTTAAATCCATGTGCATCTATCTATCCAAAAATAGGTACAAGATGCTTCATTTTATACCATAATTCCCACTAGACCTTTATTTTCTCTTCTTTATAGCCCTCTTTCTGTAGAGCCTTAAACTTGGCTACATGAATCTAGCATTTTGGATCTACTCTACTTAACACAGTGTAGAAAGTATCATAAGCCTTATTCCTTGGTGGTGGTATAAATTCTTGATCTAGTAGCTAATTTAGTAGTGGTGTGTCAAATTCATTTATGGGGTTCTATAGAGCTTCTAGGTTTGGTTTGGACTCATGTATAAAATTTGTCAAGTTATTGACCTTGGCGTCCATTAATTTCTTCTAAAGATTGTATTTACATTCCCCTAGTGTCATCTATAAGTTGAGATCCTTTAGATTCTTATCCAGAAGGCCATGGATTGTTTTGCTTCAACAAGGTAATATCATCATGAATGAAATGAATATTGAAGAAATTAATCTTGTTTCTTCCACTTGCAAAGGCTATATCGATGGATTTCATTTTTCAAAGTACTTCTATCATGAATACTTATTCTATTACATGCATAGACAACCAATGAGTGTGCTTATTGAAGCCATGCATCTAATGAGAGTTGCATATTTATAAAAGAACCAATCCCTAGGGTGCTAACCCTTAAAACATTTTCTATAATCTACTAGGAGCTTCTCAAGCCTTTTTTCCTTTAGGGTCGTCAATATTGAGATCAAAAAAACTTCTATGAATTAATAATAGGAGGAGGACCTCTTCAAGCCCTCCATCTAAGAGGAAATGTGCCATTGGTGGTCTAATACATCCATGGTATTCAAATTTAGCCTAGAATATGAACCTAGGTTCTATAATAAGATTAAATAGGTCAACAATTCTAAGGACCTAAAAACTTGGGTCTCTTGGAATCTCATCATCTCTTCATGAATTTTGTTAACAACATAGCTAAAAAATTCAAATGTCACCCTTTATTTAATGGGCATGCATATCATTTGATATAATATATTGAGTTGGGCCTAGAATAGGCCTTTTTCTCCTCTTAGGCCAAAAATAAATGCCAACATTTTAGTGGCATTGATGGTGCTCTCCTTTAGACTATTGATAGCTAAGGAAAATATTTTTAGCTTATCCCCTTTGATGTTGCACTCATAATATAGATAAGTAGAATTGTCAAGAATAATGTTGTAGATATTAGTGGTACTCTCAAATTTCACAACAATATTCCATGTCTCCACCATCATCATTATTTGAATTAGGTGGATATAAATAACAACTCTAAAATCCCTATCAGGAGATATAATCTCTTAAGTCTTAGGATTGTGGTGTTTAACATATACAACCACTATTTCAAATTAGTTGTGCACCTTGGGCACACTATACTAAGCCAAGGTGTTACTCTAGATTTAGGTTCCAAATAATTAAAAAGGGATTTTCTTGAAATGCTCTAATACCTAATATTTTAGGCTTTTAGTCCTCTTCAAAAATTTGGGGTCTGCTACCCTTTTTTTGTGTCTCTCTAAAACTCATATATCATGGTCTGAGGAGCCTATACTGGCATATCCTAGCCAAAGGTGTATGGGGAAGTAGTTGATGAATACAAGAAAGGCCCTATTCTAGTTTTAGGGCTATGGGCACTACTTCTTATCCTCTCCATTGTTTTGTGAACACTTCGTTGCAAAAAGTCTCTAGTTAATTTTGGCTCTATTTTAGTTATTTCATCACTTTGAACTCTTGGAACTCTTTTTAGATGATGAAAAAAAGAATAATTTTGCAATAAAGGTATACCTCTCTTATAGCATTTCCTCTTGGACATTGGCATATGAATCAACTTTAAGTTCCACATGCATGTAATTTTTTATTTTTTGGATAGGTAGTGGGAATTGTCTATTGTCACTTCATCCTTAGCTTACTTTAATTTTTTTGAAATTATTATTGCATTTTTTAATTTAAAAATCCCTTTGACTATAATTTTGGCCATCTTGTCTACCATGAATTTGTAGTATGGCTAATTACTCTCAAGATATCTAGCACTCAAGCCAAGGTAATGGATTAGCATGCTTTGCTCCAAAGAAATGATTGGTGTGGTGTTAATACTTCTCGATTCAAATTTTTCCAATGGTAGATTATTCAATGTGTAAGAAGTGTGGTAGGACAACATGTCACTTTGAAATAGTTTGGGACTCTTCTTATGTCCAGTCGGGAGGGTTGCATGTTTCTTAGGTTCCTACAAACAAATATCCTATGTTAAATTTATGCACCTATCATGAAGATCTCCTTCTTGAACTCTTAGATTTGGCATGTGCTCCCCATGTGTCATCCTTCATGGTCTTATGAGTAATTTTATTATAATATATATTAGTTAACACCTCCTTAGACATGGATCAAGCACATTTATATTTTGATAGCTTGAAATTGGATTGTTTTCCTCTATCTACATTGGTTGCTTATGAATGGGGTGACTGGGATTTTTATCCATAGATGATCTCTATCAAATGGTGGGTTCTACTTCTTCCTTAGTCCCTTTTCTGCATATCTTTGGGTTGATATGGATTCACCACATGCTAGGCTTGAAGGCAAGTGTCACTCTATAGGGATTAAAACATCCTAGCACTTTACTCTCCATTGATTTTTGATTGAACTACTCTTGCTCTCCTGGCCCGATACCTTCCTTTCAACATGAGTCCACCCCCAATATTGACCCATGTATCTTAAGTAGAGATGCCTCATTTTGATCATATGAATATTGGAGCTATCTTGAGTTACCATTCATGGATAAAATGGCCCTCATTGTATTGGAAAGACCTTCTTGATTTGTAAGAAATAAAATTTCTACCTTTTCATGTATAATATACTTATAGAGACAACTCATACCATACTAGCTTGATTGAATGCTTATTTAGAACCAATATCCACATCTCAAATGCCCATTGTTCCAATTTATCATTGGGGATGTATGGGTGTACTTTTTCAATGGATAACTACAACCTCAAAAACTCTTCTTTGGTTACATAAGCTTGATCCTCAATAATCTTTAGGAAGGAAACTCACTCCACATGATGAATATAGAGAGGTTATGTTAGGACCTCATCCTAACACTTGATGTAATAATACTTGTGGAATGTGGAAAATACCTATGTTAATATTTTATAATATTTTATTATAGTTTTGGATTAAGTGCCTATCCCAAATAACACACTTCTATGTAACCATTTTTAAAGAATGTAATGGATTGTAGGTAGGAGATTCTAGCCAGGGTGGTATTTTGCATGTAAGCCAACCTTGGGAGTTAGGTGCTAGGGAAATTCCTTAAAACTATAAGGGGTACTATTATATGTATATTTTTTTGCATAATTGAATGAATTATTGAAGGAGGTTGCTCCCTCGAAGAGGCTTGTGATTCAATACTATTATGATATTGTTCCTTTTCTACAATTTGCTTTTATATTATGCATTTTATGTCCAAGTGTGTTGTGAGCATATATGTTTATTTTATTTTTTGGTAAGTTAAATATTTTTATTAATGGGGAATTTGAAAGGTGCCCCAATGCCTTAGTACAACAAAAAATAATAGGATGCAGGGCTTAGTAGCATATATGTTTATTTTATAGTATTTGTGTGAGAGTGTTAATTTTAATATTAGGTTCCTAACAAGTGGTATCGAAGCAATTTCCAAGGTTCTATTCTGCTATGATTGGTATGGCTTTTGCTAATCTGATTGTTACATATATGATTTCTATGTTCAGTTTTTGTTTACCAGTTTTCCTTATTTAAATATATATATCCAACAAAAAACTAAAAAAATAGTATTTTTTATAGTAGTTGAGTAGGTTAGTAATCCTATGCGAAGGGTTTTAAAATATCATGAAGTATCTATCGTTATTCGCTAAGTTAGATAGCTCATACAACATCTAGTGAAGTTAGGAATGATCGGGATCCAATACCTAGGCCTCAAACACCACTCACGCATAGAATTCAGCTCCCACATATCTTTGGGTATATCGGTAGACCATCTAGACTTAAAAAAAAATTATCCCTACGAATATTTTTTGGCCTTGTATTGTCCATAGTGCATGGGACACAACATCCCAAAAGACTACCCTCTCGTACTGTTAGAGAGGTAGATAGTGTGCTCAAGGGTATGTATGGAATCCTCCTTGAGTAGTGGCCTAAAATATTGGTCCAAGCACTATTTTTCATCACTATGATATAACATAGGGCCTATGTGTATTACATACACCTTTGCCTAGTGTACCTTGGTTTTGTTTAAACCTACAACAAAGTATATTCTCCAAGTCTTTCTATCTTTCTCAATTTGCAACCAAAAAAATTCAAACACGTTACCATATACTTCAAAGAAGTTAAGCATATAAAGAAGACATAAATTTTCCAAAAAATTTACATGCAAAATAGATAATAAAATTTTACAGAAAAGTATACTAGGTGAATAGAAACTATAGAGACTAAAATAGAGTTAACATGGGGGTTAGAGTTAGTTACAGTTAGGAATTTTTGAAAGTAATAGTTATTAAAAAGTTGTTAGGATATCAATTACCTATGATAGTTAGAACAATTACCTAAATAGTTAGTTACCTATGACAGTCAGAATGAAAACAAATAGGAAATAGTGTGTTAGAGTCAGAATCAAACAATGGATTAAATAGTGTTAGGAATCAATCAGCGGTTATATTAGTTAGAACAAATCAACAAAAAAGGGTGTTTGACATAGAACTCAATTTTTGAACCAAACCTATAAAGAAAAAATTGGCCACACTAGTAGACTCATTAAAATAACATATAAAAAAGTCTTTGGAGCCCAAAATTAGTGGTGGTAAATAGCTCATTGTGATTGGTTTTTTGAGTTGATCATTTTGATATAACACACCCAAACCATTTTTTGGACCCTTACTAAAAATAATAACTCCTAAAAGCCACATATCTATTTTTAGTAAGTCACACAAATAGGATCTAAACCTTCAATTATGGTTGAGGGTATTGTCCAACAAGCATTAGATAGGGAAATTCAATCTAAAGTGGATAATATGGGCAAGAAACTATGGGATACAATTAATAAAAACCTACAAGAAATACAGTCACAACTCCATTCTTTCCAAGAAACTATGACTGACCTCTCCCTTGCACAAAAAGAACTAAAGGTTGAATTGGATAGTAGATTCTCTACAAGTTTTGTAGAACAACATGACCAAGAAGATGTGGGTACAAGCCACCACCAATGATCTATACCAACCCATAATGGAATAATATTACCAAAATTAAATTTTCCCAAGTTCAATGGAAAAGATCTTGAGGGGTGGATTTGTAAGGTAGAAAAATATTTCACTCTTCATAATGTTGATCATTTCCTATGGTTTACCATTGCTTCTTTAAATTTTAAATCTTATGCACTCCATTGGTTTTGGTTTCTTAGGAAGGTTGAACCTAAAATTTCATGGTCTGAATTTGAGTAATGCCTACTTACTCATTTGTGTCCTTACGAGTTTGAAATACTTGCTAATCAAACCATGAGACTAAGTGTTGGTTCTTTCCAAAGTTGTTTTATGAGTGGAATAAAGGATGAAATTAGGTTTGAGGTCAATTTTTTGCAACCTCAATCACTAACATAGGCCATATAATTGGCCAAATTGGAAAAATATAAATTCAAGGCTCTTGGTCAAACTTATAAATTTCCTCCCTCTAAGCCATCTTTTTTGACCAATTCAATGGCTAGTTCAACTAATAAATATCCACCTATAAAAAAAAGTCATAATAATATTGAGCATAGAAAGGCACAAGGATTATGTTACAATTATGATGGAAAATATATCATAGTGCACATGTGTGATGTAGAGACTAAAATCATGTCAATACGATTAGGTGGCCAAAAGAAATGGCTAATTTGATATCATATGGCCCCCTTGGGCAACCCTCAGAGGTTACATAGTGGTACTAACCAATTTTGGAGGGCTATACCCCACTTTTTGGTAGTTTTGGGCCATATAGGCATGACCATCCCACTCTAGGATGGTCACAGTTCATGACCATCACACCTAGGGATGGTCACAAGAAAAAATCCCTAGGTTTGACCCTCAAAAAGTCAAATTTAGGTCAAATGGCACCCATAAATTTCCATTTAGCCCATATATTCAAGAATGCAGACCTAAGGTCATAGAATCCTTATAACATGCTACAGAATGGAGGCCAAAAAGGGATATACCTTCCCCTCCAATGCATAGCAAGTTTTTGGACAAGTGGTGTCTTTTATCCCGCATGTATTTGCATGTCCATTTGGCCATAGACTCCCTTGGGATATAAAGTGGATCCATTTTCCACCCAATTTTTTTATTTTGAATTTACATGGTGGAATCGATAGCCATCACGAATCCGGGCAGGTTTTCCAGCTTTTTATGGTTGCCATAGTATTCTGCGTTGTCCTCCCCAGAAGCCACCACATAGATCTTCGCATAGTCTGCCCCTATAACCACCATGCCACAATCATTTTAAACCTTTTTATGTCGTTGAAAGCACCAGGAAAGGGACAAGGGTTCAATTCGGTGAGGCCCGAGATTTGAACCTTGGACCACCGCCTCCATTATGGGGTTTGGATGAACCAATTGGTATACACCTCGGACCTATTTTCCACCCAAATTATAGAGATGATTTTTGTGACATTGCAACGAAGTACTACCAAGATTTCCCCTCAACCTTTTGTGCCTTTTCCCTTGAAATCTCTACCTAGCGAATGAGGTTCTCGAGTGATTCAAGAGGTGCAATTTTTTTACAAAATTGAACCAATTGAGTGAATTTCACCCCTAAATTTTATTACAACACCATTGTGAGAATTTTTTACCAATCCACAAAGGAATTTGTGGCAAAAAATCAGCAGAACTAGTGGTCGTCCCACCCCAAGATGGTCCCCATTCTATGACAGTCACCACCATCCCTGCAAGGTATGGTCACATATTTAAGAATTATTTTTGTACTATTTTTAAATAGGATTATTCTAGGATAGCTTAGGAATCTACTATTCAAATTTCATGCAATTTGGAGTCATATTGAGTGAGATATCATGTTTTTAGTATTTTGTAGGTCTACTTGGCCCATATGAAGGTGCACATGAATTTGTGATCAATTTTGCTAATATTTTCATATGGGTCCTCTCTAAATCTAATTTTATATATTATTTAAAAAAAAAAAAATATTTGGAGATTTTTAGGACCAAAAATCACTTGTTTTAGGTTGTATACGCTTACTAGGCACACCGTGTAATCGACATGAATCAGGCTGCAATTTCCTTACTATTTTTAATTATATCATACCAAAACCATATTTTATGCATACCTCTAATATTTAGAACTATTTGGAATATTTTTAGACGGTTGCATTGCACATTTACACTTTCTAGTCTATTATTGCATGTATTGCTTTGCATATTTCACAATCTGCATTTTTTATTGAAAAAATCTGGTTTCCTTGTGTGCATATGTAGGTTTTATAGTGCATTTGGAAGTAGCATAGGATCATAACATCATAGATCAAATCGACAGCATCATAGTCCCACACACTTCAATCATGGGTATGAGGAAGAACATTGGAAGTGCACCCAAGTTATTGAAAGGATTTGATCCTTGGGAACCATTTTGTAACAAGTGTATCAATCTAGAGCCCTTAAGGGGACATTTATGTAACCATGATTTTATCTATCAAATGACTAAAGAATAAATCCATTTCATGCATTTGTTTTGTTTTATCATGCTTACTTGAATAATCCTTTTGTAATGCCTATTCAACACTAGCAATAGATGCATCTTTTTTAGCATTTTTAGATGCACCATTTTTTCCATAATTTAGTGGTGATCATGGTGGGACCCTATCCTGATTGATTTGGTTAAGATATGACCTCATTTTTGCTTTCAAACTATTGTAGGAACTGGTTGTTCTAGCCTGAGATGGCCCTGAAACTGCTATCCGTCCCACATAGGGATGAACACACAACCGTTCCACCCTGGGATGGCCCCCAAACTGGAAACCATCCCACCTTGGGATGGCCACAAAACAAAGGCTTTTCTACTCAAAATTTTAGAAACATAGATTTCACTTTTCCATAATTGCAAAAATAGTCCAAAATTTCTTAAATTTGGTTTTTTCTTGCTTCCCTTATTTTCTTGAAAGGTAGAAAGATAGATTTCACTTTTCCATAATTGCAAAAACAACAAAAAAGAAGAAAAACTGAAAAGAAACTAAGTAGAAATGCACTTGTATGGTCTGATTTCTTGTAGCCTACCTAATGGGTAGGTTATCATTTAGGACATGCATTTTGTAGGTTTTCCTTTTATCTAACATTTTTGAAAGTAAAACGTCATTTTTTGCATTTAGTGAAAGCTCATTGAGTGCTTTATTTTTTACTTTATTTAAGGATAAAAGGAACCACACACACTTGCACATATCACAATAACATTGGTAAGGTTGGATTTCATCACCAACCTCCAATTTAGATCGATGGCGTTGGATTTCACCTCCTTCTATCGGCTTACCCACTCGACACCTTAGATAGAATAGGGCACTCTCTCAAGATGGAATATGTCACTGGTGTTCAAAATACTTCCCACTATTGGAAACACTTGTTGTTTCAGAGTGGAAGAGCTAGACAAACCCTCAACACATTATGGGTTTTAAACGGTGTACCCTGGACTCTTTTGAGAACATCATGTTTGGCACTAGTGTTCCTAGTCACCACTTTGTTTGATTTCCCTCATTCTAAATCCAAAACACAAACAAGAAAGCAAAAGCAACAACAAATTCAAACACACAAAACAACTTAGGGATTCATATCTAAAACTTAAATAAGATAGTCATATTGTTTACTTTTGTGCTTCTTTGATCATTTGATTATGTGTTCTTAAGGTTTAAAATAGATAATCATACACATATAATCCTTAAAAGAGATAATCATGTTGTCTACTTTGTGTGTTTCTTTGTTGTTCGAGTAATCAACATAAGATCCTTGATCTAGGACCAAACCCTAATTTAAAAAAAAAAAACTATAATCAATCAAGAATCATGAATCCAATGGATCAAGAATCGTGCAAATTAGAGCTATAACAAAAAATTTATGTTGGTTTTATGATTACTCTATTTTTGAGAGATTTTTCAACTAAAAATAGGGAAAACTGCACTAAAATAGTCATAGAAGGCCCTAGACAACCCCAAAAATTGCCAAATCTATTTTGTTGTCTTATTTAGCTCCTTCTGCACCTCTCATAGAAATTTTGAGTCCTAACTCTTTATTTCTCAAAATTTCCCAAAAATTCCTAAAATTAGGCATTTCCCCATGAGCCCCGGTTGGCCAAATATTTCAAAAATACAAATTTTTAACCCAAAATTCATATTTTGGAGCCCTAGACCATTGTGATAAACTCTTCGTAATGATTTCTATGGTATATTACACTTACAAATTTTTTTTTGAAAAGTCAAAATTTTCTAAAAAAGGTCGATGGACCCCTCTTTTATGGATTTGGTCCAAATGTGGTTAAAAACAAGACCTCCAATTCAGATATAGATTCAAGCTCCATAACCAATGAATATCTCTAAATAAGTTCAGAGAACATGCTCATCCTTGAATTGCATCCTAGGTTTTATCATAACAACAATACAATCCCCAAGGGGGTAAGCCTTCAAGATACCCCTACTAGGAAAGCACCCATAGGTCCTCTACGAAACCTTCCTAACTTGGATACCCTGATGGAATTCTATATAGTGAATAATCCACCCATTGAGGGGTCTAGTAGGTCAATATCATGGATTCACATCCCAACTTGCTCTATACATCAATCGGAGTATGAACATGAGAGTACACCATGGCCTAGCCTATATGAGCAAACCACCCCATATGATTGAGAAAGTCACCCACATACTCCTCACAGAGAGCACTCAGTGTACACACATCATGATTCTATGCTACTTGAATATACAAAGCTTACATCCAAAACTAAATATGAAACTTTCATCATATATGAGGAATAGGACCCAAGTCATCCTCCTAATCGATATGAAGAGTACTTGGGGCAACCACATGATGGCTCTACATCATCGGACTATACAAAGCATTCATAAACTAGAGTATCAGGTCAATGTAATCTTTAGGGAGCATGGAAAACAAGCAACAAATCCTACTAGGGGGGAAAGACATGATAAAACCATCTGTATTTCAAGTACATGGGCACACAAACCCCATACAACTGAGCAACTAAATCTTACTCATTAGACATTTAGGCCAAATATTAACAGAAAACAACATACATATCAACTCTAGTTAGATCAAAAACAAAGAAATAAAAAATGGGTGGACTCATAATGAGCACACCTACAAAGGTTGTATCAACAAAATATACAACAAGAGCAATTGCAATATGTATTACATGAAATGGTTCTAACACCTAGTACCTATAATATGCAACAACGTGCAAGGTGTCCAATAAAATCTCAAATTTTGCCCCCTCAACCTCCTAGGCCTAATCAGGACTTGCCTCATAGGCCTAACATAGATCACCTCCCACATGCACTTATCCCTCCTTGTAGGTCAGTTCAAGAAACACCCTATGGGACCTACAATGAGCTTGAACCTAGAGAAGAATACCATGAAATACCCTATAGAGGCATGGTGGATGACATTCAACCACTACAAAATAGGCTTGGTATCCCTTGCCCTCTCCCATGGGCTAGAACAAAGATGAGTAACTTGAGTCCTTTGAAGTGTTTAAACCATTGCTAGAACATATGGAGTAAATTGAAAAAAAGACCTCTGGATCTGGGTCTCATAAGCCCACTTTATGCCAGTTATGTAGTCAACCGCTCCATCCTTCTATGCCTACCCCTTCCTATCTAGAATAGTTCAAAATTCCCCAGTTGTCTAGCTTTAAAGGGGAGGAATATGTGTAGGAGCATGTCACCAAATTCATGAACCAATGCTTTGGCATACATGATAATGATGTTTTGCTTTTGAGGATATTATTGACTACCCTCTTCATCCCAGCTATGGAGTAGTACATCCAAATATAGAAGTATAGCATCTACAATCTTGACCAATTCATAGATGTGTTCCTGGAATGCTTTGCCTTCAATACTAAGTGATAGGTGACACTGGACGACCTCAAAGGGTTGAAGAAATATGATGAAGAGTTAATCACCGAATATGGCAATAGGTGGTGAACACTTATTGCTTAGCGGCCATACATACTGCCCATATCATATTTGACTGGCATGTTTTCTAAAAGCTGCTTAAAGCCTATCTCCTTTTTGTTGCAACTCCAATAGTATCCAAATATTGAAGATGCTTTAGCGCAAGCTAGAATAATCGAAGTCATAAAAATTCAAGAGGAAGAAATTGTTAAGCCATGCAAGGAGTGGACTAAGAACACCAAAAAAAACCTAGTACAACCAAAGCCGACATCAATCAATTAAGTTGATATTAGTATCATAGGGCCTGTGCAACCTACGCTGCCTCAGAAGCCCAACTATCAGGCCACACCTAGAAACTATGATAACAAAAATAAAACAAACCAAATACAAGACCAACTGCATCAGCCACCATGGTAATATACTCATTTTTTAGATCCCTTAGCATCGATATTCAATCTATTGTATGAGGTACAAACAATCATGCTTCTTGATATCCATCCATTGAAATCTAATAAGCGTTGATCAAATGCACACAAGAAAAATATATATTGTGTTTACCATCAACAAAGAGGCCATGACATCCAGACATGTTATTCCTTTAGATATGTAGTTCAAGATATGATCAAGAGGTAGGAGATTTTTATGGGAAATCCTATTACTCCTAAAAACCAACCAATAGGAGACTTCCAAGACCTATGGCCACACACGAAGCAAAAAAAACACCTACCAACCATGTTGAGAAACCCAATTAGGTGCATAACAACCCACATCCCCAAGATTCTGTGGGAATGATCAACATTGTAGAAAAGGCCCAAGAATATCAAAATTTATCTACGTAACCGGTATTTTAATCAAATGTTTCACCTTCACCCATCTCATATCATCGGAACATGGGTATTTCTGACTATATTACAATGGATAAAATGAATGCTGGGGGTCCAAAGGTAGCATACCTTCCCCACCATCCACATCACAACCAATGAAGCATAGTAATAACTCTAAATGTATCACATATTTCTCACTTTCATTGAGTATCACACACACTAGGGGTGCCTAAGGTATCATGCATTCCCCTCACAAAGCATTCAAAATCCAAAAACATTGCAAAACATTCAAAATTAAAAAAAAACAATGGAAAACATCAAAATTTCAAACAAATCAAAAGCCATAAAATCCAAAAACATTGCAAAACATTCAAAATTAAAAAACAATTGAAAAATCATAAAATTTCAAAAACAATCTAAAACATTAAAAACACAAAAACATTTGCATTTACATTTTGCATATGCATTCATTTACTTGCATTACATTAGGCATGTTCATCCAGTGCATTTTCATTAGGATAGGTTGTGTTTGCAATATTACAAATGACACCATGTTTTTATGCCAATCATGCATCCACAAAATCATCAACATCCATTCACCCTTGTGATAAATTATGTTTTTCAACATAACCCCTTCCTGTTGCTATAAGGAATATACTAGGGTTTTTCAATCACTCAGCCATACCTAGTGATCTTCTCAGATTTTGTAGAAAGCTATCTTCACTTTCAGAATATGAGGTCTATTTTTTATAGTACCTTGCATATATCAAAATCCCATCACAATTTAAACATTAATAATCCTAGTTTGAACAAGGGAAAGATGAACACTACAAAGTGGTCCTGGTCACCTTAAGCGAAAGGGTTTTACTTGCTCACCTTGTGATGCACATGGTCTAGGATGTTTATCATTGACAAAAATACAAGCTCCCCCCTACCCAAATAAATCCTTTTCTTTCATCAAAATAATCAAAATCCTAAAGCAAAAATAAAAGCAAAATAAATAGTGATTTTCATCATTAAACAAATCCCTTGCTCAAAGAAAAAAATACAAAATAAACAGTGTTTTTCATCACTAAGCATGAGCAAGTATCCCACATCAATGTGAAGAAAATAAGGAGGTGAAGAGCTTCAATCCCTGGAATGGTCAGTATTCTAAAACTATCAAGTGATCCCCAATACATCAATAGGCTGAATGAATCCTGCTAGGCATGGGGGTAGTTCTAAGCAATTTATAAAGTGAGCTAGCTTTAGGTGGCTTGTATCACCTAGTGGTCTAATACAACTAAGTCTAAAATTAGAATCATGATGAATATAGGGTGATCATCATTACATAAATGGGTTGAATGAATCCTTCCTGGCAATGAGGTAGTCTTATGTCTTATCTAATATATTCATTTGCACACACAGGGATAATGAATATCTTGGTCTTCATAACAAAAGCTTTTATCTTTTAGGAGTCATGTGTAGTCATTATACAAATTTTGATTAATCAACTAGGGTGTTTGAGTCTCATGGAAAACCTCAAAATTTCCCTAATAGAAACAAATCATTACATCAATCATACACATTTACACATCCCACAATCATCTCATTTCACATATGGATTCTTAAATGATTAATTATTATGATAAGAGTTATCATTTTCATTCATGATTTTCATACATTCTGTGGTGTCATCTATCAATTTTTCAAAACACATATTCATTTTATTATTTATATTTTAAGTTATTAAATCATACAGGTTCATTTACATTATATCATTATCATGTAAATAATGCATTACATACATTGCATTCACCATATCATACCAACATAACTTAAGTGCATAAACAATTAAAACAAATTAACCATGCATTTAACATTCACCATTGTATTCATATATGCATACATAGCAGAGCATCTACACATCTAGATCACAAAATTTGATCATACATTTATCATCTAGCTAGTGCATGTCATCAATACATCGCATACATATAGCATATTCACATCATCAATATGAATTGCATCCATTAATGCATCCATAAATCACAACACATAATGCATCTAATGGTCCAAAATCACATAATTGTAAACCACACAAACATTTGTAAACATCAACTAGGTCATTATTGGTATCATAACTCCCCTAATCAGTAGTCAAACAATTAAGCAATCAACCCCAAAAGGCCCCAAAGTTATCCATAAACCCTTTGCTCACCCAAAAGCCCCAAAGGTATCCATAAACCCTTTGGTCACCCAAAAGGCCCCAAAGGTATCCATAAAACCTTTGGTCACCCAAAAGCCCCAAAGGTATCCATAAACCCTTTGGTCACCCAAAAGGCCCCAAAGGTATCTATAAACTCTTTGGTCAACCCAAAGAGCCCCAAAGGTATCTATAAACCCTTTGGATAACCAAAAAAGCCCCAAAGGTATCCATAAATCCTTTGGTCACCCAAAATGCCCCAAAGGTATCCATAAACCCTTTGGTCACACAAAAAGCACCAAAGGTATCCATAAACTCTCTGGTCAACCCAAAAAGCCCGAAAGTTATCCATAAACTCTTTGGTCACCCAAAATACCCCAAAGGTATCCATAAATCCTTTGGTCACCCAAAAAGCACCAAAGGTATCCATAAACCCTTTGGTCACCCAAAATGCCCCAAAGGTATCCATAAACTCTTTGGTCACCCAAAAAGCACCAAAGGTATTGTTAGTCAAAAAGTGACTAACTACAGAAAAACATCTGATGCTCTTTTTTGCATATTTTCCAAGAGGACCGAAGTGGCCCATATGCTAAATATCAAAGAAAATGCAAAACACCGCAAGGAGGAAAAAGTGTCGCGATATCGCGACATGTTGCATTTTTGCGGTTCAAAGCAAAAAGAAAAGCAAAAGGGAAAAAGTGTCGCGATATCGCGACATGTTGCTTTGTCGCGGCCAAAAGGGAAAAAGTGTCGCGATATCGCGACATGTTGCTTTGTCGTGGCCAAAAGGGAAAAAGTGTCGCGATATCGTGACATGTTGTATTTTCATGGCTAAGAGCAGCAAAAGGGAGCAAGAGGCAAAAGTGTCGCGATATCGTGACATGTTTCATTTTTGTGGCTAAGAGCAGCAAAAGGGAGCAAGAGGCAAAAGTGTCGCGATATCGCGACATGTTTCATTTTCATGGCTAAGAGCAACAAAAAGGAGCAAGGAGAAAAAGTGTCGCGATATCGCGACATGTTGCATTTTCGTGGCTAAGAGCGAAGCAAAAGGGAGCAATGGGGAAAAGTGTCACGATATCGCGACATGTTGTATTTTTGTGACAAAAGAGAAGAAAAGGCACAAGGTGGCAAAAGTGTCGCGATATCACGACATGTTGCTTTGTCACGGCCAAAAGAGAAAAAGTGTCGCGATATCGTGACATGTCTCAGTTTTGCGGTTCATAGTGAGGAGAAAGAGCAAAGGGCAAAAAGTGTCATGATATCGTGACATGTTGCATTTTCATGGCTAAAGAGCAAGAGAAAGAGCCAAGAGGGAAAAGTGTCATGATATCGCGACATGTTGCTTTTTCACGGTCCAAAGCAAAGAGAAAGAGCCAAAAGGAAAAAGTGTCACGATATCATGACATGTCTCATTTTCATGGCTGGAAGCGGCAAAAGAGCAAAGCAAGAAAGAATGTCATGATTTCGTGACATGTCTCATTTTCATGGCTGGAAGCGGCAGAAGAGCAAAGCAAGGAAAGAATGTCACGATTTCGTGACATGTCTCATTTTCACGGTGGGAGGCAGCAAAGGAGCAAAGGAAGAGACGAATGTCGCGATTTCGTGACATGTCCCATTTTTGCGGCTGGAAGCAGTAGAAGACCAAAGCAAGGAAAGAATGTCACAATTTCATGACATGTCTCATTTTCATGGTGGGAGGCAGCAAAGGAGCAAAGGAAGAGACGAATGTCATGATTTCATGACATGTCTCATTTTCATAGCTGGAAGTAGCAGAAGACCAAAGCAAGGAAAGAATGTCACGATTTCATGACATGTCTCATTTTCACGGTTGGAGGCGATAGAAGAGCAAAGCAAGGAAAGAATGTCACGATTTCGTGACACGCTAGCTGTAAAGGAATAAAGTATATTTTTGGCAACTGGAGACGAGTACTGACATCAGGTGCCAATTTTTGAAGAATGGTCTGTTGATTATAACCTGGCAGGTCCGTTGGATGATTGCCAATCTATCCAATCTGCGGGAAATCCGTTGTGTATTGTTAGAAACTATAGATGATTGCTTGTAAAATAAGTAAGATGTACTTAGGAAAAGATACTCTTTTAGGGTATATATAGGGGTGAGCGACTCCAGAAAAAGGGTCGGCTCTTGGACGTTTACAAGACTGTGTGTACGTACTTTGAATACAAGCAATAAAATCGCATCTCCCATTGGCTTCTGGTTCATATCGTGCAAGTGTATGTACTAATGTTCTTTATTTCTGCTTACAATATTGAATTGTAAATTGAGTCTGTTCTTGTATCTGAACTTTCGCAATACATAAATCATATTGTTGGAATAAGAATCTAATATATACGCATGCTAAACGAAATATCAGAAATCATATCTGGAATTATATAATTTCTGCATGGGAATGTGTTTTAAATGCTTTGGATAGAAGTAAGTAAATCTGTCTTTGATGTTGTCTAATCTGTACCATGAGAAAAGTTTCTAGCTTAGGCTATATTTCCCTTTATCTCTTGTTCCCCTTTTCTCTAAAAAACTCAAAGGAACCAGCCTTCTCTGGAGACTAGACAGATGATCTCAAGCAAGATCTGTCTATTCAATGTTGGCAAAGTCTAAGGCGCAACACTATTAACCGAAGGCAGATTTTGTTCCAACAGTTTTTGGCACACCCGGTGGGACCAGCAATCCCACAGTATTGTATAAGTTTTGGTGTTTTACCTTCAGAGCCTTTTGTTTGCAAAATCTCAAGAAAAATCACCTGGCGACTCCGTTGCATTTAGACCATAAAAGAAAGACCTTGTCTAGAAAGCCTTCTGGTTATATAGCCATATGATAACCGAGATCCCGAGCTAGAAACTCTGAAGAACCTATCGAGTTTTTTGAACTACATCTCGGAAGCCTAAAAGCACACCCTGTGCTAGCCGCAAGATCAAATCCGCCCGGCACCATTAGCACCTCTTTAACACCCGCTGTAGGAGCATCTAGATTTCTTAATCCCATAGCGGTTGTAACTCCTTTAGCAATCATGGCAGCCACCCCTACCCTAGCGCATCTTGTATGGAATCAAACTGGCCCTTTGAACTTGGGAACACACCACCAAATTCCACAAGCTATGCTAAAAGCCTTACCGACCTTTGATGGAACAGGCAAAACAGCAGATGAGCACTATTTAGATGTTTCAGCGCTAGCATCTATTTATAACATCACTCAGGAAGATGTAATGGTCAGATTGTTGATTATATCTTTGAAAGGAAAGATGCTCTATTGGTACAGAGCGCTTCCCGCTGGATCCATTACTTCTTGGGCAGTACTGGCCAGCTGTCTGGTCGATGAATTCAATATACATGCGGATCCTTTCACATTGCTGAATCAATTCACTGTCATTGAGAGGCATCCACAAGAAGAAATCCAAGATTTCAACATCAGGTTTACCAGAACTCGTGATAGAGTACCGCAAGGCCTAAAGCCCATGGAAGAACAAGCTATATGCTATTATCTAAGGGCTTTTGATTCAGAGCTCAGTATGATAATAAGGCAATCCCGTGTAACCACTTTTCTTGGGATCTATGTAGAGGCAACAAAGGGCGAAGCTGATCTCATCGCTACAAAAAGATATCCATCAAAAACTCTATTGCCAATTTTACCAGAGTTTTCCCAAGCGTCAATCTCTAAACTACTTGTACTCCCATCAACGCAGGCCCTCCCAGCTATAGCTGCACCTCCTACATTCCATGCATTACCACCACACCCCTTGCATCAGCTCCCCCCAGTGATCAATACACGACCATAATTAATACAATGAAGGCATTGTCAAATGAAATGGCGTCCATGAAAAAGAGAGAGGCTGAAAGGAGTTTTCCACCAAGAAGGTTCCCTTAGGTAACAGGAGATGCAGCACAATCAAGCAATAGGGGACATGTAAGACCGAGCACGGTATATACAAATGAGACAGTGGAGGCCGATGAGCCTCCCACTGATTCTAACTCTTGGTGTACTACATGTAACGATCCACATGGGGAAAGTTCGTGTATAATACACCAACATTATGTACAAAGTATAGCGGTTGAAAAGAGTAAAGAAAAAATGAAAAGCCATGTAAATATAATTAGAGAGGAGGACCACAACTTCATGATGCCTACAGTAGAACAGGTTTCAGTTTTGACAAGATCAGGTAAGAAACCACTGCAAGCAGACCCTAAAGAGCTTCAACCATTGGATGTTTCCCCTACTCCCAAGGAAGTTCCCAAAGAAAATCCTAAAGGAAGTCTCCCTTAGGAAAGAGAATATCAGTTTCTAGCCAAAATTCAAGGGCAAGAAACACACAAAGAATTTTTTTCCTCAGGGGGAAAATGAAACCCAAGAACAGGCTAGGGAAAGGTTGAGTTTCCCCTCGCTGACAAAAAGGCAAAGAACTGAAGCTACCCAGGGATACAAAAATAAATGTGAAACTTTTGCCAAAGAAAGAGAAAGGATAGTTGATTCACCTATATTCAGTATAGTGGAGGAAATGAAAAAGACTCCTTCTAAGGCAAGTATGTATGATGCTTTTCAAATCCTAGGTCAAATCAATCTCCTACAGGAATCCCTAAGGACAATGAAAAATGGAGGTGGGACTGCATCATCTTCGAAAATGGTTCTAACGAACTTGACATCTGCCACTGGTAAGAACAGGCCCCCCCTTTTATTTATCCCTTCAAATGAAAGGATGGGTTGTCCACAACTGCATGATAGATTCAGGCGTTGCTACCACTGTGATACCCAAAGCAGTATGTGATATTATGGGAATGGAGTACACTAGGAGCAGCACAGGCGTCCTACAGTTAGATGGTACTCCAATAAAAACTGTAGGAGTGATAAAGGATATTCCCATACGGCTGCATAATTTGCCTCAGATGACAGTCATACAAGAGGTAGTAGTCGTAGACTTGGAGCCCTATTTTGGTATGTGTCTATCCAGAGAGTTCACAACAAAGATAGGAGGATACTTATCCTTAGATTATTCTCATTTGGAGATACCTTTCAAAGGTAGAAGGGTCAAGATTTTTAATGAGAAACCATCGACGTTTCATGTAGAAAGGATTGGTGAAAGCGATCGTGTAAATATGATGACTGAAGAAACAATAGAAGAAGACCTGATGGAAGAAACATTAGAAGAGCTCCAAGTTGAGGACGAGTTTTCTCTACAGAACTTTAATGCCATGATAGAAACAGAAATAGGAAACTATTCTATTGAGAAACCAAAAAGAAAATTGGTACCCTCCCTAGAAGAGGATGGTTCTGTGAATCATTTGTGGAAGCTTTTCTTTGATGGGGCTAGGTGCAAGAATGGAGCTGGTGCCGGAATAGTTTTGATTTCTCCCACTGGAGAGGAAAAGGTTTTCTCTTACAGGTTGACTTGGAGTTGCTCCAACAATGCAACAGAATATGAGGCCCTGTGCTTAGGGTTAAGAAAGGCTGAGAAATTGAGAATCAAACAGTTACTCATCTATGGAGATTCAGAACTTATTGTGAATCAAGTCACCAAAAAAGGTATAAGTAAACAGGATTATTTGAAGGCTTACAAGAACAAAGTGTGGGATCTCTTAGAGGCCTTTGAGGCCCTAAATATAAAGTTTATCCCTAGAGAACAGAATACCCATGCAGATTTGTTAGCTTCAGTGGGAGCTAATTTTTGTCCTGTAAGTAATGTTATTCGAAGTCTAAAACTGTTAGACTTATATACGAGGCCTTGAGTACACTGATAAAAATATTTTTCGGCAAGTTTTTGAAAATGATGAACAGTGTCTGGATTTCTTAATCCCTGAAATGAATTGCTCAGCCAACCGGGATCTACAGGATGAAGAGGAAGTGAACCAGATCAGAGAAGTGCGTAAAAAGGGAGCTAAGCCTTTTAGGCAAAAGCAAAAAAGGAATTATATGTACGAGTATAATATAAGCATATTCAGACAATATTTGTAAATATTACCTTTTTTCGGCCTTAACACAAAAAAAGATTTTCAGTCGTGACCAATCAGAAGTCGACATTTTTTTTTAATAGAGATACTAAGGTATAAAGGGAGTTTTGGCGAGGTAATGTTCACGTTTGATCTAAGTGCATTTTCCTGTGTTCTTTGTCTTTCTCTGAAAGATTCTTTTTACAACTGCGTTGTTGACTCCGATACCCAATGGATAAAGGCCTGGTTCAAAATTTTTGCAAGCAAAAAATCCCTCGGAAGGCGCCAAGAATGTTAGTCAAAAAGTGACTAACTACAGAAAAACATCTGATGCTCCTTTTTGCATATTTTCCAAGAGGACCGAAGTGGCCCATATGCTAAATATCAAAGAAAATGCAAAACACCGCAAGGAGGAAAAAGTGTCGCGATATCGCGACATGTTGCATTTTCGTGGTTCAAAGCAAAAAGAAAAGCAAAAGGGAAAAAGTGTCGCGATATCGCGACATGTTGCTTTGTCGCGGCCAAAAGGGAAAAAGTGTCGCGATATCGCGACATGTATTTTCGTGGCTAAGAGCAACAAAAGGGAGCAAGAGGGAAAAGTGTCGCGATATCGCGACATGTTTCATTTTTGCGGCTAAGAGCAACAAAAAGGAGCAAGAGGCAAAAGTGTCGTGATATCGTGACATGTTTCATTTTCGTGGCTAAGAGCAACAAAAAGGAGCAAGGAGAAAAAGTGTCGCGATATCGCGACATGTTTCATTTTCGCGGCTAAGAGCAGCAAAAGGGAGCAAGAGGCAAAAGTGTCGCGATATCGCGACATGTATTTTTGTGACAAAAGAGAAGTGTCGCGATATCACGACATGTTGCTTTATCACGACCAAAAGAGAAAAAGTGTCGCGATATCGTGACATGTCTCAGTTTCACGGTTCATAGTGAGGAGAAAGAGCAAAGGGAAAAAGTGTCACGATATCGTGACATGTTGCATTTTCGTGGCTAAAGAGCAAGAGAAAGAGCCAAGAGGGAAAAGTGTCACGATATCGTGACATGTTGCTTTTTCGTGGTCCAAAGCAAAGAGAAAGAGCCAAAAGGAAAAAGTGTCGTGATATCACGACATGTCTCATTTTTGCGGCTGGAAGCGGCAAAAGAGCAAAGCAAGAAAGAATGTCATGATTTCGTGACATGTCTCATTTTTGCGGTTGGAAGCGACAGAAGAGCAAAGCAAGGAAAGAATGTCGTGATTTCGCGACATGTCTCATTTTCATGGCGGGAGGCAGCAAAGGAGCAAAGGAAGAGATGAATGTCACGATTTCGTGACATGTCCCATTTTCGCGGTTGGAAGCGGCAGAAGAGCAAAGCAAGGAAAGAATGTCGTGATTTCGTGACATGTCTCATTTTCGCGGTGGGAGGCAGCAAAGGAGCAAAGGAAGAGACGAATGTCATGATTTCGTGACATGTCTCATTTTCATGGCTGGAAGCAGTAGAAGACCAAAGCAAGGAAAGAAGGTCGCGATTTCGCGACATGTCTCATTTTCGCGGCTGGAGGCGGCAGAAGAGCAAAGCAAGGAAAGAATGTCGTGATTTCGCGACACGCCAGCTGTAAAGGAATAAAGTATATTTTTGGCAACTGGAGATGAGCACTGACATCAGGTGCCGATTTCTGAAGAATGGTCTATTGATTATAACCTGGTAGGTCCATTGGATGATTGCCAATCTATCCAATCTACGGGAAATCCGTTGTGTATTGTTAGAAACTACAGATGATTGCTTGTAAAATAAGTAAGATGTACTTAGGAAAAGATACTCTTTTAGGGTATATATAGGGGTGAGCGACTCCAAAAAAAAGGTCAGCTCTTGGACGTTTACAAGACTGTGTACGTACTTTGAATACAAGCAATAAAATCGCATCTCCCATTGGCTTCGGTTCATATCGTGCAAGTGTATGTATTAATGTTCTTTATTTACTGCTTACAATATTGAATTGTAAATTGAGTCTGTTCTTGTATCTGAACTTTCGCAATACATAAATCATATTGCTGGAATAAGAATCTAATATATACGCATGCTAAACGAAATATCAGAAATCATATATGGAATTATATAATTTCTGCATGGGAATGTGTTTTAAATGCTTTGGATAGAAGTAAGTAAATCTGTCTTTGATGTTGTCTAATCTGTACCGTGAGAAAAGTTTCTAGCTTAGGCTATATTTCCCTTTATCTCTTGTTCCCCTTTTCTCTAAAAAACTCAAAGGAACCAGCCTTCTCTGGAGACTAGACAGATGATCTCAAGCAAGATCTGTCTATTCAATGTTGGCAAAGTCTAAGGCGCAACACTATTAACCGAAGGCAGATTTTGTTCCAACAGGTATCTATAAACCCTTTGGTCACCCAAAGTTCCCTAGAAGTGACCACTAAACCCATTGGTCATAGTAACATGTATAATCCAAATCAACAATTGATAACTTAGTCAATTTTAATTGCATTCATCTTACGAATCTTTGTCAAAGAAAATCATGCACCCTACTTGATTGGGGAAAATAAGCAAAAGATCAAAATCAAATTAAAGCAAACCAGTAAGCTTATATCCTAATCACCATCAAGGCTAAAGTGTAGACTTGATCTCATATTCCAATTGCCACCAAGGCTAAAGTGTAGACTTGAGCTCATTTTCCAATTGCCACCAAGGCTAAAGTGTAGACTTGAGCTCATATTCCAATTGCCACCAAGGCTAAAGTGTAGACTTGAGCTCATATTCCAATTGCCACCAAGGCTATGTGTAGACTTGAGCTCATATTCCAATTGCCACCAAGGCTAAAGCGTAGACTTGAACTCATATTCCAATTGCCACCAAGGCTAAAGTGCAGACTTGAGCTTGTCTTCCAATTTCCACCAAGGCTAAAGTGTAGACTTGAGCTTGTCTTCCAATTATCACCAAGTCCAGGATTAGACTTAACCTTGTTTTCTAATATCCCAAATATTTCCAAAATTTTACTTGCTTGATATGGATGAAGTTCCCACTACAAAATCTTCTGAGAATGAGGAGGGTCCTCAAGAAACAGAAACCATAGACCGATTTTCCAATCGAGAGGAAAACCAATCATAAATTTGTATACATGCTCTTGCAAGAGTATCCACACCCCAAACTATGAAGGTGAGATTCCATTTCAAGGGATAAAGGGTCACCATTTTTATTGACTCTAGAAACACACATAATTTTATTGATTCACATATCACCAAAAAATAGAATTGTTACATTACCACATGCAATTCCTTCAAAGTTATGATTTCTAATGATGACACCCTACCATGTAAAGACAAATATCATAATTTCAAACTTAAAGTTGGGGACTATAGTCTAAAGTATGACATGTTTGCCTTACCCTTAGAAGGGTGTGATATAGTTTTGGAAGCCTAATGGTGAATAATGTTAGAACCAGTCCTATAGGAATTTGAAAAATTATGAATGAAATTTAGTCAAGATGAGTAGGAATATACCTTGTGTGGCACAAAGGTAGGAGCAGTTCAATTTATTTCTATGCATAAAATGGAAAAATTGTTAAAGAAATCTTCTCATGGTATGGTAGCTCAGCTCTTTGCTATCACCGCTCCCAAGCAATGGGAGCCTAGTAACCTAAATCACTTATAGAGAATATTAAACAAGTATGCTCATGTTTTTTAGGAACCCAAGGGACTTCCTCCTCAACGCTCACATGATCATGCAATACAATTTTTTCTTGGTTGTCTACCTCATAATGTTCATCCATACCGATATGCTTATGCTCAAAAAACTAAAATTAAGAAAATTTTGCAAGAACTTCAAGCTTCTGGAATTATCCATTCTAGTTTTAGTCCCTATTATTCACCAGTTTTGTTAGTTCAAAAGAAGTATGGAACTTGGTGTTTGTATGTGGATTATCAGGATCTTAAAAAAATTACTATCAAGGATAAGTTCCCTATTATGGACATGGAAAATTGATCCACCTAAGTGAGTCATTTTCACTAGATCCTTAGAGAGATCCTTCAACTTTCCCAAGTGCAACTTTGGACCTCTCTTATCCCTTTTTCCTCTTTTTTTCCTAGCTTTTCCAAAATCATGGTTGGCTCTTATGGGACGTGATTTCAACAAGTTAGGGTTTTTTCTTAGAAAACCTAGTTTCTAGACTGACCTCCTTAAAGTCGGTCCTACCTTAGGGTTTTCCCACCTTTTTGTGTTTTTAAACCCCTATAAGTAGAGGGTCTTGGATCTCCTTTTCTCCTAGAAATTTAATGGGTAAGTTAAGCAAGTAAGCTAAGTTTTTTTAGATTCCAAGCAATAACAAGCATTCTACCTAGCAAGTTAATCACAAACTATTTGGTAAGTTTATTCTGGTGTTATTCTGCTACATTGTTGATTTAGTGTCCTTGGTGGTCAAGTGTTGGATCCTTGAGGAAGAATCAACCATCTTGTGGAGGTTTCCATCCTCTTATTTATCTCGTTCGATACTACTAGCTTGTTTCATGCATTTTATTGTTCCTAGATTATTAATTTGCATTATTGTCATAGTTCATTTTGCATCGTTAGGTTGTTTCTTTGGCTTTTTGTGAAATCATGCTCTATAATTTTGGGGTATGATAATTACTAAGCCAAAATCATGATTACCCCATATAGGGCATTATTTCAGTTGTGTTAGGCTTAGGGGTAAGATTTTCTCCCAAACCTCAAATATCTATTGCATGTTTCATTTAGGATCTAAAACTATTATGTGCATTCTATTTTTTGCACTGTTTTTTTATTGCATTCTATTTATCTATTTCAAACAAGGTCAACATTCACTCTTGATTTATAAAGGTCAACTAAAAGGACCTAGGGGACTTAATTTTTGTGCTTCTAAGTTCTATTATACAATGGCCTAAGTAGACCCCCTAACACTAATCATATTTTCTAGGGTTTTGTAAATGCTATTTTGCAGGTTGAAGTTGTGGGATATTTTTGGACACAATATAAAGCTTAGATCAAATGCCGAAATAGATAAGTGGCCTTAGTAAAGCTTGAAGTTGTTTTATGGTGTTTTATTTTTCAATTATATTTTAAACATAAACAATTAAATAAAATAAAAATATTTCCATTATTTTCTAGGCACTTGAAAGAATAGGAGCATATAGTGTGCATCTAGGGTTTAGTCTTGTTTGTGCATTTTACTTCTGCCCTTGATCAAAATATGAAGAATTTTATTATTGCAGCCTAGGGTTAGACGTTATTAAATTATAGAATAATACTAGGGTTAGTCCTTGTATTCTTACATGTATGTCTTGCATTATTCTTTAATATGCATAGCTTTTAGAAAGGTGAAACATAGGTGATTGCTTTAAATAAAACACAATAAACATTCCCACCCTAGGCTTGAAGTGAGTCCTAAAATAATTCTTGATGAATCTATCCTTTCATGTCCTTGAGTGTAGATAATATAACACACCCTTGCAACCACCTTAGCTCCTAGCAGATTTAGTCAAGAATCGTATGTGGTGGGGCAGTTTCCCCCCTCTACATATTTAGTGAACCCGACATGAAAACACATCTTAGTGGCCAAGATAGGAAGCCTCTTCCTTTGATTTTCTTTTGAAAAATTAAACAATACCACTAATTCTATTTTTTTAGATCAAAAAACATTTTAAAACATCTTAAAAATCTTTTGTGTGCTTTCACTAGTTTACAATTTTCCTCCTTTTCCACTCTATCCTTTCTCTTTCCTAATGGCTCACAATCTTAGGAGTGAGTGGATTTTTCAAAGTCTGATTATATTTTTCAAGAATATGATCAAAGTGATAGAGAGAATTATAATCTAGAAGAGGAATAAAATGAAGGCATTGGTAATGACCTTGATCCTACTATGGGGACCTCATATTTAAATCATTTGAACATGTTTGGAATTTCTACAAACATCATAAACATGCCTTAGATAAAGATATGGATGAGGAAACCCGACTAAAGGAAGCTGAAACATCTCATTACCATATAATTTCTCCTTGATATTTTCATAATAATCCATTGTTTTAATCTACACATCATGTTAATCCTTGTCCTAAACTAACATATGCTACTACTGTGACCACCAACATTAGAGGAATTCTATAAATTCCTCCAACTAGTAGTGCATCTCAAAATTATGTTCAATTTCCTTCTCATTTTGCTAATCTCAACATCCATTCTTATGTTCCACCAATTTTTAGTTATCCTCCATAGCAAGATATCACATAGCATAACTCATACCATAATAGTGTCAATATCTCCAACATGAGCCAAGTTCCATTTCGATAGCCTACCTACACCCATCCCCTAGGGAACCTAGGGGTATTGCACAACAATAATCCTGAAATGTGAAGTTTAACTAATGTGGTGAAATAATTGGTTCCAAGAATGGATATGATTTAGCCACCTAGTTTTGTTGAGCAAGGTGCAACAACAGTATTGTCATTGTTGTCAACACAGTCAGATAGATCTGTTGATGCAATGGACAGGAAGTTCAAAGGCTAGTCAGATGCAGAAGACAGGAGTTCAAAGGTTACTCAGAGTATGTACAGTGATTTTCCAAGAAGACCGAAGTGGACCACTTGCAAAAGATCAAAGAAAAAGACAAGTAAGAAAAGTGTCGCGATATCGCGACATATACAACAGGCAAGAAAAACTGTCACGATTTCGTGACATGTTGGAAGAGAGAGAAGAAGAAAGAAAAACTGTCACGATTTCGTGACATGTTGGAAGAGAGAGAAGAAGAAAGAAAAACTGTCACGATTTCACGACATGTTGGAAGAAAAAAGACAAGTGAAAAAGTGTCACGATATCGTGACATGTTGAGAAGAAAGAAAAACTATCACGATTTCGTGACATGTTGGAAGAGAGAAACTGTCACGATTTCGTGACATGTTGGAAGAGAGAGAAGAAGAAAGAAAAACTGTCACGATTTTGCGACATGTTGGAAAGAAAAAACAAGTGGAAAAAGTGTCGTGATATCGCGACATGTTGAGAAGAAAGAAAAACTATCACGATTTCGTGACATGTTCGAAAAGAAAGTGCAAGCAGGAAAAACTGTCACGATTTCGTGACATGTTGGCAAAGAAAAAGGCAAGTAGAAAAAGTGTCATGATTTCATGACATATTGCAAGAGAGATAGTACGGAAGAAAAAGTGTCGCGATTTCGTGACATGTTGAAAGAAAAAGAGGCAAGTAGAAAAAGTGTCACGATTTCATGACATGTTGAAAGAAAAAGTGCTAAGGAGAAAAAGTGTCGCGATATCGTGACATGTCGCGTTTTTGACCCGAAGGCAAGAAAAAGCGCTAAGGAGAAAAAGTGTCGCGATATCGTGACATGTCGCGTTTTCGTGACCCGAAGGCAAGAGAAAGCGCTAAGGAGAAAAAGTGTCACGATATCGCGACATGTCACATTTTCGTGACCCAAAGGCAAGAGAAAGCGCTAAGGAGAAAAAGTGTCACGATATCGCGACATGTCACATTTTCATGACCCAAAGGCAAGATAAAGCGCTAAGGAGAAAAAGTGTCGCGATATCGCGACATGTCGCATTTTCACGACTAAAGGAGGAGAGAGAAAGTAAGAAGGCAAAAGTGTCATGATTTCGCGACAAAAGTAAAGAAGGAGAGTACGAAAGAAAAAGTGTAGCGATATCGCTACATGTTGTATTCTCGCGGGCCAAAGCTAAGAGAAAGCATACGAAGAAAAAGTGTAGCGATATCGCTACATGTTGTATTCTCGTGGGCCAAAGCTAAGAGAAAGCGTACGGAGGCGAAAGTGTCGTGATATCGTGACATGTGTTTTCACGGCAACAACAACAGAAGAGTTACAAGGGCAGTTGAAGCCGACGAAGACCGATGTAAGCCGACGAAGATTAGGGTTTGTAGCCGACTAAGATTAGGGTTTGCAACAGACTGAGATCAGGGTTTATAGTCGACTAAGATTAGGGTTTTCATCATGAAAATATTGTTATAAAAGGAAGGTTGTTTGAAGAGTTGCAGAGGTTGAGAAGTGCGAAGTTCGGAGACAGTGCGTAGAGTGCGAAGTTCGGTCGTAGTGTGTAGTGTGCAAGTTGTCGAATCATTCTAAGTGTGAAGATCGCAAAGGAAGCAGAGTGCGCAAAGGGGAGAAGATGATCATTCGATAGTGAAGCAGCAGATTGTGTGAAGTGATAGCGCAGAGAGAGCAGAGTGCATAGAGGATGCAAAAGTGAAGCAGACCAGTCAGGGTCTTGTAAAAGCAAAGGTATCTTACTATCATTCTTCTAGTTTTAGAATTGAAGTCCAAGTTGGTGCTTGGCATAAGGGGTTGGTGCTCCTTCCAGTTGGTGCTGGCAAATCAGGGGTTGGTGCTCCTTTCTGTTGGTACAGATAAATCAGGGGTTGGTGCTCCTTCCAGTGGGTGTTTGGTAAACTATTTGTAAAAGTTGTTGCTTTGCAAAGGCTGGATTTGGATGGTAGTCCAAGAAGTCATTTTTGAGGAGTAGCCACATTGGTGAACCTCGTTAAATCTTGTGTTGTGTGATGTTCTCTTGTTGTACTTGTTGTATCTGTTTATAAGTTTTAATTGCTGCTATTTTAAGAGCTGTTAATTCATGATTAAAGAGCTACACTGATTCACCCCCCTCTCAGTGCCATTGTAAGTCTAACAATTGGTATCAGAGCTAAGTCCCTGTACAAGCTTAACCAGCTAGGGTGATCTTGGAAGTAACACAATGGCAGGTGGTGAAGGCTTCTCATCAAACAAAGCACCATTGTTTGACGGATCTAATTATGCGTTCTGGAGAGTCAGGATGTAGACATATCTCTGTGCTTTGGGATACGACATCTGGGATTCAGTAGTTAGTGGATACACAATTCCCACCACTCCTCCAAAAGAAGCGAACAAAAAGAAACTGTTTGAGAATAATTCAAAAGCAACGAATGCCATCTTGTGCGGATTAGCAGACAGTGAACTAGTAAAGGTCATGAACTGTAAATCGGCAAAAGAAATATGGGACAAACTGAAGAGTATTCATGAAGGAGATGATAAGATCAAAGAAGCCAAGTTACAGACACATCGAGCTCAGTTCGAAGCATTGAAGATGAATGACGATGAAAACATTGAGGCATTCATGTTGAGAGTTAATGGAATCATCAATGCGATCAGAGGACTCGACGAGGATATCGATGACTCTTCTATCATGAAAAAGGTATTAAGATCTCTTCCTCAAAGGTTTGATTCCAAAGTCTCAGTGATAGAAGAAGCTAAAAATCTAAATTATTTTAGTATAGATGAAATGTATGGTTCTTTAACTGCATATGAGATGAGGATAGGAAGATCTAAACCCACTGACAGAGAAGCGACTTTCAAAGCCCTTAAAAATAAAAACACAAAACAAGAGTCCGAGGAAGAAGAGACATCAGATGAAATGGAAGCAAACTTTGTTAGAAAACTAAAAAAGGGGAAAGGAAAATACAGAGGGAAGCTTCCATTTAAATGTTTCAACTGTGGAGGCGTTGGGCATTTTGCGACTAAATGTCCACTGAAAGAGAAGAACAAAAATGATGAAGGATCCCACCAAGAAAGAAGTGACTGGAAGATGAAAACAAATTTCAGAAAAGGCAACTTCAAAAAGAAAAGTTTCATCTCCAAGAATGTTAGTTCATCAAAAAACAGCTCCGGTGAAGAGTCTGAAGAAGAAAGAGATGAAGCTCTTTTTATGGCATTTGAAGAAGTTAAATCAAAAAGAAGAAGGAGTGACCTCTGAAGTTTGTGGTGAAAATCTCGAGGCTGAAGTAGACTTAGAAGGTGAGTTGATATCTGCACTTGAAGAGTGGGAGATAGAAAAGAAAAAGAATAAGAAACTATCAAGAAAGCTTGAGGATACAAATGGAATCATAACCAGCTTAAAAGTACAGATAGAAGAATCTAAGAAAATCTTCGAAGATCTCGAAGTACAATTAACTATGAAAATAGATCTTTGCAGCAAGTTAGAAGAAGAGATTGTTGGTTTAAGAATGCAGCTAGAAGAGATGAATAAGAAAATCAGTTGTTATCACAAACGTGAAGAAAGTTCTATGAAGCTGGATAAGATCATAAATGACCAAAGACCTACAGGCATCAAATTTGGTCTGGGTTTCATCGAAGGAGAATCATCAAGTGGATCAAAGGCCAGAAATATAGAATCCACAAAGAATGAAGCTAAGAGACTGGTTGATCAAGGAAAAATGTCTCATGCAAAAGAAAGCATTAATGCCAGGCACGAAAGGAAAATTGACAATGATGGATTCACCAATATCACACATCAAAGAAGAAGAAGACCTATGGCTCCTATGGCAACATGGCAAAGACCATCACCCAGGTTCAATTATCCTTTCTCTGGTTTCTATTTTAAATGCAATGGCTATGGGCATAAAATCTCAGACTGCAAATATAATGTAAGACCAAGGAATTTCACCAGTAGAAATGTTTTTTCTCCTCTGATGAATTATACGAGTAGAATGTTATAAGCTGTCATAATTTTGGGCACATTGCAAGAAACTGTAGAAATACATTTACATCAAATCAGTTTCAGGGAAGAAAATTTCAACCATACAAGATGAGTCAAAATAGAAAGCTTCCCGAAAAACATGCTCAAACTACTGATAAGGGAAAGGCAAAACAAGAGCCCAAAACTACTATCAAAACAGTGTGGAAAGGAAAAGAGCGAATCGAAGGAAGAAAAGGAATCCTTAATCGTTCAAACTGCATTCAAAGCACAGAATAAATATGTACCATGGATACTAGATAGTGGATGCTCCAGTCATATGACAAGTGACAAACAAAAATTTGAAAAGTTATAGAAATATGAAGGAGGATCAGTAAAATTTGGAAATAATGATGGAGCCAAGATAGTCGGCAAAGGCTCAGTCAAAATTAGTGATGGAAGGATTAAATCAGAAGAAGTCTTATTTGTGGATGGGTTGAAACATAATTTATTGAGTGTAAGTCAGATTTGTGATAAAGGTCATGAAGTAGTCTTTATGAAGCAGGGTTGTGAAGTCAGAAAAACAAATAGTGGAAAATTGATAGCAACAGGGTCAAGAACATCTGGTAACCTGTACACGCTCTCAGAGACTTCAAAAGGAACTTGTTTTATTGGACAGGAAGAAGAAAATTGGTTGTGGCACAAGAGACTCGGTCATATCAGTTTCGACAATCTTCTAAAGATCACCTCAAAAAGGGCAGTGAGAGATATCCCAACCATCAGCAAACCTGCAAATAGCATCTGTGCTTCATGCCAAAAGGGGAAGCAAACTAGAGTCACATTCAAAACCAAAGAGTACTACACAAGCAAACCTCTGGAACTAATACACACTGATTTATGTGGTCCCATGAGAACACAAAGCATAAATGGTGACAAATATTTTATGTTGTGCATTGATGATTATTCTAGAATGACATGGATATTTTTCTTGAAACATAAATCAGAAGCCTTTGATATGTTCAAGATTTTCAAAAATCAAGTAGAGAATGAAACAGGAAAGAGGATCAAATGTCTAAGATCAGATAGAGGAGGAGAATTCATTTCAGAGGAATTTATAGAGTACTGTGAGAAGTTCGGTATTAAGAGACAGTTTTCAGCAGCCAGGACACCTCAACAGAATGGAGTGGTAGAAAGAAAGAATAGGACAGTGCGAGAAATGGCACGGACTATGCTTGCTGAAAGTAGAGTAGCGAGACAGATTTTGGAAAGAAGCAGTCCACACTGTAGTGTATATCCAAAATAGGTACATGCTGAGAACACATGAAAACAAAACTCCTTATGAGTTGTGGTTC
Source organism: Wollemia nobilis (assembly GCA_028583015.1). NCBI lineage: Eukaryota > Viridiplantae > Streptophyta > Pinopsida > Araucariales > Araucariaceae > Wollemia > Wollemia nobilis. The sequence goes on from JAQPPZ010002660.1 coordinate 557,934, forward strand.
GGAAAAAGGGCAACAACAAAGTATCTCAAAGTTTTTGGCAGCAAGTGCTACATCAAAAGAACTGAAGATAATCTTGGTAAGTTTGAAGATAGAGCAGATGAAGGTATTTTTGTCGGATATTCATCAAAAATTAAAGCTTACAAATGCTACAACAAAAGGCTAAAGAAGATTGTGGACAGTGCCGATGTGAAATTTGATGAAGGTAGAAAACAAGTAATTAGCTATGAAACAAACTACCCTATTTATGAAGAGGTTATTGAAGGAGATGATGAAAACAAAGTGGAGAAGATACAAGAAATTGATTCAGATGATTTAAATTGTGATTCAAAAATGGAAGAAAATAAGAAATTCAAAACAGGTAGCTGGGAGAGAAATCATCCTAGAGAGCAAATCATTGGAGATCCCAAAGTTGGAGTTCAGACAAGAAGAAGAGCAGTAAGTAACTACTCTCTACTATCCAGCATTGAGCCCAAAAATATTGATGATGCAAGCAAAGATGAAAGCTGGATGAAGGCAATAAATGAAGAATTAGATCAGATAGAGAAAAACGACACTTGGGAGCTAGTACCTAGACCTGTAAATAAAAATATCATCGAAACCAAATGGATTTTTTGAAACAAACTGAATGAAGACGGACAGGTAGTCAGAAATAAAGCAAGATTAGTTTGCAAGGGTTATGCACAAGTTGAAGGCATTGATTTTGAGGAAACTTTTGCACCAGTAGCGAGACTAGAGGCAATTAGAATGTTTTTGGCTTTAGCGAGTCTACAAGAATTTCAAAGTTTATCAAATGGATGTGAAATCAGCATTTTTGAATGGGAAACTTGAAGAAGAAGTTTACATTGAGCAACCAGATGGTTTCCAACTTGGTGATGATCCCAACCTTGTTTGCAGGTTGAAGAAAGCTTTATATGGCTTAAAACAGGCACCTCGAGCATGGTATGCAAGGCTAGACAACTATCTCACTCAACAAAGGTTCAAGAAAGGTATGGTGGATAGTAATCTGTATGTCAAAATAGAAAATGGGCATCTTATTGTTCTTGTTGTCTATGTAGATGATATCATATTTGGCAGCAACAAAGATGAGTCGTGCAAGGACTTAGCAAATAAGATGCAGAAAGAATTTGAAATGTCAATGATTGGAGAAGCTGTCATATTTCCTCGGATTGCAAGTTAATCAAAGTAAGAAGGGCATATTTATTTCTCAAGTTAAATATGTAAAAGAGATGCTAAAAAGGTTCACAATGGAGGACTGTAAGCCAGTTAGCACTCCCATGACGACAGGTTGTAAGTTGAGCAAGGATGACAAATCTCCACCTGTTGATCAAACCATGTACAGATCCATGATTGGAAGCTTACTATACCTGACGACTACCAGACCAGATATTTTATAGGCAGTATGCATGGTAGCATGATTTCAAGCTAATCCTAAGGAGACTCATGTAACAGCGATGAAAAGGATTCTTCGATATCTCAAGGGTACTATGGAATATGGATTATGGTATCCGAAAGGTAAAGACTTCACCCTTATTTCGTATTCAGATGCAGATTGGGCAGGATGTGTAGATGACAGAAAGAGTACCAATGGAGGTGCATTCTATCTTGGAGACAGATTAGTCGCGTGGCACAGTAAGAAACAAGAGTCAGTTTCTTTATCGACAGTAGAGGCAGAATACATTGCAGCAACAACATGTTGTACACAAGTATTATGGATGAAACAAACCTTAAAAGATCTTGGTATTAGCTTTAGTGAGCCAATATCAGTTAAGTGTGATAACACCAGTGCCATTAACATCTCCAAGAATCTGGTTATGCATTCACGCACAAAGCACATTGCCATCAAGTATCACTTTTTGAAGGAGAAAGTTGTAGAAGGTGAGGTTAAATTGGATTTTGTTCCAACCACAGAACAAGTAGCAGATATCTTCACAAAACCATTGCCCAAGGAAGTGTTTGAGTACCTTCGAAACAAATTGGGAGTGGTCACACTTCCCAAGAATTGACTAGCTACAGGGATCACATTCTCAGGGGGAGCATTTAAGTATTTGATTATTTTTTTGCTCATGTTCATAATTTGTGCTAAGTGTAACAAATTGTGCCTGAGAATGTTGTGCATGGACTCGGGGGAGTCTGCAGTAGCCCTTTGGTATTATTGACAAAGGGGGAGAAGAGTTACAGAAAATTGCACATGTGTTGCCAACAATTCCAAAGGGGGAGATTGTTGAGCAAGGTGCAGCAACAGTATTGTCATTGTTGTCAACACAGTCAGATAGATCTGTTGATGCAATGGACAGGAAGTTCAAAAGCTAGTCAGATGCAGAAGACAGGAGTTCAAAGGTTACTCAGAGTATGTACGATGATTTTCCAAGAAGACCGAAGTGGACCACTTGCAAAAGATCAAAGAAAAAGACAAGTAAGAAAAGTGTCGCGATATCGCGACATATACGAAGGCAAGAAAAACTGTCATGATTTCATGACATGTTGGAAGAGAGAGAAGAAGAAAGAAAAACTGTCATGATTTCACGACATGTTGGAAGAGAGAGAAGAAGAAAGAAAAACTGTCACGATTTCGTGACATGTTGGAAGAAAAAAAGACAAGTGGAAAAAGTGTCACGATATCACGACATGTTGAGAAGAAAGAAAAACTATCACGATTTCGTGACATGTTGGAAGAGAGAGAAGAAGAAAGAAAAATTGTCATGATTTCGTGACATGTTGGAAGAGAGAGAAGAAGAAAGAAAAACTATCGCGATTTCATGACATGTTGGAAAAAAAAAAGACAAGTGGAAAAAGTGTCGCGATATCGCGACATGTTGAGAAGAAAGAAAAACTGTCACGATTTCGTGACATGTTCGAAGAGAAAGTGCAAGCAAGAAAAACTATCACGATTTCGCGACATGTTGGCAAAGAAAAAGGCAAGTAGAAAAAGTGTCGTGATTTCACGACATATTGCAAGAGAGATAGTACGAAAGAAAAAGTGTCACGATTTCACGACATGTTGAAAGAAAAAGAGGCAAGTAGAAAAAGTGTCACGATTTCGTGACATGTTGAAAGAAAAAGCGCTAAGGAGAAAAAGTGTCGTGATATCGCGACATGTCACATTTTCATGACCCGAAGGCAAGAAAAAGCGCTAAGGAGAAAAAGTGTCGCGATATCGTGACATGTCGCATTTTCACGACCCAAAGGCAAGAGAAAGCGCTAAGGAGAAAAAGTGTCACGATATCGCGACATGTCACATTTTCGTGACCCAAAGGCAAGATAAAGCACTAAGGAGAGAGAAAGTAAGAAGGCAGAAGTGTCACGATTTCATGACAAAAGTAAAGAAGGAGAGTACGAAAGAAAAAGTGTAGCGATATCGCTACATGTTGTATTCTCATGGGCAAAAGCTAAGAGAAAGCATACGGAAGAAAAAGTGTAGCGATATCGCTACATGTTGTATTCTCGTGGGCCAAAGCTAAGAGAAAGCGTATGGAAGAAAAAGTGTAGCGATATCGCTACATGTTGTATTCTCATGGGCCAAAGCTAAGAGAAAGCGTATGGAGGCGAAAGTGTCATGATATCGTGACATGTTGTGTTTTCATGGCAACAACAACAGAAGAGTTATAGGGGCAGTTGAAGCCGACGAAGACCGATGTAAGCCGATGAAGATTAGGGTTTGCAGCCGACGAAGATTAGGGTTTGTAGCTGACTAAGATTAGGGTTTACAACTGACTAAGATTAGAGTTTTCATCATGAAAATATTGTTATAAAAGGAAGGTTATTTGAAGAGTTGTAAATGTTGAGAAGTGCAAAGTTCGGAGATAGTGCACAAAGTATAAAGTTCGAAGATAGTGCAGAGTGCGAAGTTCGATCGTAGTGTGTAGTGTGCAAGTCATCGAATCATTCTAAGTGTGAAGATCACAAAGGAAGCAGAGTGCACAAAGGGGAGAAGATGATCATTCGATAGTGAAGCAATAGATTGTGCGAAGTGATAGCACAGAGAGAGCAGAGTGCACAGAGGATGCAAAAGTGAAGCAGACTAGTCAGGGTCTTGTAAAAGCAAAGGTATCTCATTATCATTCTTCTAGTTTTAGAATTGAAGTCCAAGTTGGTGCTTGGCATAAGGGGTTGGTGCTCCTTCCAGTTGGTGCTGGCAAATCAGGGGTTGGTGCTCCTTTATATTGGTATAGATAAATCAGGGGTTGGTGCTCCTTCCAGGTGGGTGTTGGTAAACTTGTTTGTAAAAGTTGTTGCTTTGCAAAGGCTGGATTTGGATGGTAGTCCAAGCAGTCATTTTTGAGGAGTAGCCACATTGGTGAACCTCGTTAAATCTTGTGTTGTGTGATGTTCTCTTGCTATACTTGTTGTATCTATTTATAAGTTTTAACTACTATTGTTTTAAGAGTTGTTAATTCATGATTAAAGAGCTACACTGATTCACCCCCCCTCTCAGTGCCATTGTAAGTCTAACAAGTTTCACCTATAATTATAGAGAAATGTGCAATCAGCCCTTAGACCCTATCATTGCTTCTAAGCCCTACGCTAAATATTTTTCAATGTCAGTTTTACCTATCTAAGGGAACGAAGGATCCAATTTAGCATTTAAGAATGTTTAGGATGGTATACCATTATATTATATATGATGACATGTTGTTACTAAAGGTATTATTTAAGAGTCTTAGTGGTATGGCATTAGAGTGGTATTATTAATTGCCTAATTATTCTTTGAGGAATTTTGAAGAGATAGTTGAAATGTTTGTTCAACAATTTGCTACTTACGTTGAAAAGAATGTGACTATCAAAGATGTGTACATGTTAAAACAAATTAAATATGAATTTTTTTCATGAATTTCTATCTCGTTGGAGGATTTTATTTGGACGCTTGAGATATACTTTACCTCCTCAAGACATGCTTGAGATATTTATTGGAAACTTACAAGAAAAAATCTCTTATGAATTGGAAACAACAACTATCACATATTTTGACCAAGCTATAGATCTCGAAAGAAAGGTAAAGCAAGCCCTTATCATAATAGGTTAGATTAAGATAAAATAAGATAAAACCACTAAAAATCAATATAAGAATAAGTTGTAGACACCTAAAACATGTCATATTGAGGAGACCACCTAAATGGACTCCCTGTATACGATATGATCCACCTTGGGCAGTCCTAAGGCTAAAGTAGTGGTTTTCACCACTCAAAGAAGGGATATTTCCCTTTACAACCATGTTTGTCCTTCGAAGGGATGGCCTCTAGAGGTCATCTCACCAAGGAATGACTCCCATTGAGAGGCCATCTCACCAAGGGACAACCCCCAATTAGGGTCGTCTCACCTTGAGATGGTCACACCAAAAGTAATATTAAAAAATAGTAGGATATAACTGGCAGCTAAAACTACTAGTTAACCATGTGTATGAACCAGTGCCAAATTTTAGTGTGTGCATGAGCCCAGATTAGAATAATTGCATTAAAAAATTAGTTTACAATGATATTTCTAAGATAGGCATTCACTTTTCTAAATGTAAATTACCTCTTCACTTTTTCATGTGTAGGGTTGTGCTATTGTTAGATTCCTTTTGAGGAATCTATATAATAGTGCTCACCCCTCATTCAAAATATACTGAGCACTCAAATTTCCAAGCAATGAAGTGATGCCAGAATCTCACCATAAGCTTTCACATCCCGAAGGGTTACCATTCTAGATTTTCAACTCTCTCGCTATCAAAAGGTATGACGTTGCACAGATTGAAATCATGCTTGCATCTTTTGTGTGATCCAATATTCCCACTCTTGTTGCTAATTTAACCTACCAAGCAACTTCCATATAATGCACCAATCCATCGACAAAACCATGAATCAAACCTTTAAGTTGCCCTGCATTAGACACGAGAAATCACTCACAGGTTAGTGGTCATCTCACTTAGAGATGGCCCGTAGGTACAAACGTCTCACCCCGAGAAGGCCTAAGGATAGAGATTTATTTTCGTGTTTTCTTTTAGTAGATGTTAGCAACATTTATTTCATTACTTCTTAGAATAGTTCTAATTTCATTTATGCAAACATTGTTTTTTTTTTCATTAATTTATCACAACTTTTTATCATTAATACAGGCCTTATCTTGAAAGGCTCTACACATGCTTTGAATATTCTTTAGTTTTCTTGTGTGTGAGTTACATATTTCTACAAGGAAGAAGAGCACAAGAATATGATATCATCAACCATTACAGTGGTCATGAAAAATCCACTTTAATAGTTTGTGATTGCAAGAAGAATCCTGTGTAGTGCACCCATTTATTCTTGAATGTAACTCATTGTATCAAAGTGGTAGTGAATCCCTCAGAGATATATTATTTAAATCAATTTGAAGAATAGTTTATTGATTAATAAAAGGGGTATCATTATAATTTTCTACTTTTTGTTATGTTGATTATAATTGCTATGTCTTCACTTTAATTTTATTTGTACAGGTAACATGGTTTTTCAATATTTCATAAGCATGTGGTTGGTGATGGGGTAATAGATAGTTGGTCTATTAATAGTGTAGTTAATACCCTACAAAATATGGTGCTTAGTCAACCCCAAAAATCCCCATAAATAAATTTCACAAGACTCAACATGCCTATGAATGTGGTCCTACAATAGCTCTTAGAAGCTAATATGATTGAGTTACATCTCATAAGGCATCTAAATACCACAACTAATTGGTATAAGCCTGGTCAAAATTGTTCTAGGCTCAAAATGGGCACATCATTAGAAAAAAATTGAAAATATTTTCTAAGGTATGAAGATGTTCCTAGCCACTCAACATATAGTGTATTTTCCAGTGCACAACACAAGATGTTCCACGTTGCTGGTAGAGTATCCAAATTTGAATTGTGATCACTTCGGTAGAGCGGAATATGAAATATTTGATAAGGTAAGAAGAGATATTCCTAGCCACTCTGCACTTAGTGTATTTTGTAATGGCACAGTGACATGTTCCACATCATTACCAAACTAGGTCAAAGCTATCATCATCATTCTTCGATGAGTGGCCTAGTGCACATTACCTAATCTATGCAAATAAGTGGCTAAGTTTTGATGTGTTCCAAGCCATTTAGGTCTACATTCATTTTAGAGTAGATCAAAACACATGCTCCACACCATTGGTTGAAGAGGTCAAAATGTTTAAAATGTAGCACAAGGCAATGACACAACACAAAGTTCCTTGAAATATTATTTTATATTATTTCTTGAGTGGCTCAGAGCACGAATCTATCCCACAATCAACCTTGGTCAAAATTAAATGAAGTAGATTCTCAGTAGTGGGCTACACACAATATGTTCTACACCACAAATGTAAAAGCAAATTAAGCAATTTTGAGAAACAAAGGGAGCGACCTGGCGATATGCTCTATTCCACTCAAATCAGTGTATTTTCAAATTTTTTCCACACCGCTAGTCAAAACAGTCAAAGCAAATGATAAGTCTTTTAAAAGAGTGACCTGGTGACATGTTATACATTGCTTGTCTTTAAAGCATTGCTAAATTTTAGTCATAGCCATCCGTTAATGAATCAACTATTGAGATCATGCTGACATTTTCTCAAATATAAAAAAGTTAATTCTTGACAAATGAGAATCATTTGGTTTGAGTAGGTAGGTTAAGTGCCCATGGAGCCAAGAACCAAGAACTTAGGTAATTACATATCTACAACCAGATGAATAAACCAAGAAAGATGAATGGCTTAGATTTTGTTTCTAATGGCTTGAAGCCTAACTGCCATTACAAAACAAGAAATTTACAGTGTTGAGCTGCCATGATGTGTGACATCAAGAAGATTTTCCGAACCTCAAAGGTGAATGAAATAATGCCATCATAGCATTTTTCTAATCTGTCATGGCTCTATCCTTGTAATGTTCCATATTCTTCCTTCACTATAAAAACTATTAATAGAGGGTAAACCCTTGATTTTTAGGGTCAGCTCTAGAGTGTTTGCTTGCCCTACTATGTAACATCTTTTACAAATTAATATAAGGAGCATTAATTGGATTTTTGACTAAAGAATTGTTGTCTTCAATATTTATATTGAGATATTCAATATGTGAATTGCATTTTTGCTAATGTTGCTATGGTTAGTTCATTCCAATGATATTGGATTACTAGTTGTAAAGCAATTGAAATATTTTCATAGTTAAGTCTATGCTTACAAGAAGTTTATTTTTGTTAAATATAGATACTGATCTATTCTACTAAATTGGATTATTAGTATTGTGGATATTAAAATTACTTCTTGGAGTATGTCTCTATTTGTTTTTCTTGTATGAAGATTAATTTATTTTTTGGGTGTTGTTGATCTCAAGTGTGGGACATTGGAAATGATAATATGAAAGGTTTTCCATGTGGATGCCTATATTGTTAGCTCTGTTTAGCCACTGTTTCACTCATAAATCCTTAACCCTAAACATTTTTCTAACCATATCTCTTAAACAATTATCGAGCTTAATTGAGTCAACACCCTATCAGTTGACAAGGAACCAACCTACTCTGGATGTTGGTCTAGAGCAATCTTTAGTCTATATAATGTTGAGTTCTGAGCTATGACTAGTGGGTGTAAGCCTAATCATAAAGTTTGAAGATAGATAGTCATAATATCAAGTTTTTCTTGATGTTAATTTGGATCCCAATAGTTTTGGCACACTCGATGGGACTTGTTTACAAGAAACACTAGAATTCATCCTTTTCTTTATTTTTTATATCGTTTCCTAAAGGAATCAAGATTTGGTGAATTATCTTGACCTTGTTAAGCAGTGAGCAAAAAATTCACCTAACGACTCCTTATTTTTTGAAAACATAAAGTTATCCCTGTAGCTTGTAGTTTTTCATGAATACTAAGTCATACACAAGGAATAACCCAGGATCCTTCATCTACTACAAGCTCCCCTTTAGAGGGTCTACTATCATAAGAGATTTGAATCAGGATTTTCATTTAGATGAAACTCCTCCTAAGCTACATTTTTTAGTACCTCCAAGGTCACCTCCAATAGGAACTACACCTGGAAACATGGCCCAAAATTAAAATCAAAATGTAAATGCAGCTCCAAATCAGCCCCTGCAAAAGTCTCCTAGCTGGAATACAGTTGGTCCCCTTAGACTGGACCATATGCATGATATCCCTTAGGCTGTGTCTAAAAGGCCATTACCACATTATGGATCTGGTAAAATTGCATATGAATATTTCTAGGATATCTTGAATCTATAAGTGATCCACAATATAAATAATGAATATGTTATTGTTATAATCCTAGCCCTATCCTTTAGAGGGAAAATTTTACACTAGTTCAGGATGCTAGAAGACAATACCATTACATCATGGGCAAAATTAGAATAATCCTTTGTGGAAGAGTTCAATAATTCTATGAACCCCATTTTCCCTCAATCAATTTACATCCATACTAAAGCATCAATAAAAAACTGTTTCAGACTTTAACTTGAGGTTTAGTAGGACTTGGAAGAGGATTCCACCTAAAGCTAAAACTACTCCAATCCTTGCTTTCATGTATCATATCATAACCCTTGGATCATATTTAGATCTAAAAATCCAATAAGCTAGAGTATATACCTTTCCATAGGTCTACAATACACTTGTCCATGCTAAACATGTCCTCATCAATGTGGAAATATTACCCCCTAAAGTTGTGTTGCCCTACTGTTTGGAAACTCCCAATATCCAAGGTTAGACAACTACATCATCTTATATAGACCATCCCTCTTTATCATCTCCACTTCCATATATGACCCCTATCCCTCATTTGAAAGTATCACCTATTGTAGTTCCTTTTCCACCACTTCCTTCTCAGATACACCAAGAGTCCTTTGTGCTTCTACATATTCAAAATACTTTGAAACAAGATGAAATCAATGGAAAAAATATAGATAGAGAGATTTCAAAAAAGAATATTTTCTTATGTCAACAAATATCAAAGAACTGGTCCTAGTAATAGCACTAGGGTCAGAGTAAACATGATGTAAGAAGATCCAGAGTGTTCCTCTAAAACCATTCTGGTGAATGTATGGTGTCTAGTATGTAATGATACCCATGATTAAAAATAGTGTATTATGTACCAACACCATGTATAGCAGGCTATAGATAAGGTAGATATAAATCAGAAAGGAAGAGCGAGTATGCTCTAGAAACCATATCAGATCATGGTTGGAAAATATCTTGATGAAGATGGACCCATTTTTGTCATGATTATATTAGGTAAGAAAAAACTATGAGCTAATCCATAGAAGATGGGTAAATTTTAGGTCCCCTCCCAAAAGAAGAAATACCCACCTGCTCAAAGTAGTGATACATTTCCTATCCCCCAGGCCAATGAAAAGAGGGACATGGTTACTAAAGGCCAAGAAAAGGAGGTAAAATTTCCCAAGAGGTTTGACAAATAAAATGAGGAAGAAAGGATGAGATCCAAGAATTAAGCTCAAGAAAGGCTCAGATTTCCCTCCTTAACCAAAAGGTATAGAATTAAGGCCACACAATAGTACAAAAGGAAGTATGGTGAGCCAGAGAGAAAGTATAACAGTTCCTCTTCAATAAAATCAGAGTATAATATTGTAGAGGAGATGAAAATAATACCCTCAAAGGCTAGCCTCTACGATACTATCTTTATCCTTGGCCAAATATACCTGATGAAAACTTCTCTAAACAAATATTTGTAAGAAAAGCAGGCCTCTATAATCCTCAACATGCTCTCTGGGAAAGACAAAATGTCTCCTGCTACTTTAAATAACAAGCTCCCTCCCTTTTACATTTCTTTGAGGATGGAGGGGTGGATTATCCACAACTTCATAATCGACTCAAGGGCTTCCACCATAGTTATACCTAATGCAATCTACAAGGATATGGGAATAGAATATACCGAATCCTATCTTGGAGTTTTATCGTTAGATGGGACACCAGTGAAGATAGTGGGGGTAATAAAAGATGTTATGATGAGGCTGCATAGAGCTTCGAAGTTAACCATCATGCAAGAAATATGGTGGTGGATCTAGAGCCTTATTTTGACTTGTGCATTTCAAGAGAATTCACTACCAAATTGGGAGGATGTATGTACATGGATTGTTATAGCATGGTGATCCCCTTCAAAAGGAAGAGGATAAGAATAATACTAGAGAAGCATGTGTCTTATCATATTGAAAAAATCAAAGAAGATATGTGTAATCTTAGTCCTCTGGATGAATTTGAACTGGTGGATAGTTTTTAAGAGCTAGATATTTAATATGAGTTGCCTTTCAGAGAGGATTATAGTCAATTTGGGATATGTATGGGTACATATAGCATTTCCACAAAAATAGAGAAAATAATCCCTACTATATCTAATCAATCCCTGAGAGAAACAGAAACCTGGACCATGCATTTTGATGGTGCAAGATGCAAAAATGGGGTTGGTTTTGGTGTACTATTGCAATCTCAGTCATAATATGCAAAGAGTTTCATGTATATACTAACATGGTCATGCACTAAAAATGCTATAAAATACGAGGCTTTATGCCTTGGGCTAATGTAGGCTAAGAGGATGGGCATCAAGATATTGAATATATATAGTGATTATGAACTAATTGTCAATCAGGTAAGAGATAGGTGTAGTATAAAACACCATTGCCTAAAGGCATACAGGAATAGGGTATGGGATTTGATGGAATCCTTTGATGCCCTAAATATTAATTTTTTTCTAGAAGATAGAATACCTTGTTCGATTCCTTGGCAGTGAGGGGAACTAATTTCAACCCTTCTGCAGATATAAGAGTCACAAAAGACAACATGATCAAAATGATTTTTAGGTCTATAGTACCAAACAAGCGGATTTTCTAGTAAGTGTTTGAAAGTGATGGATAGATCATTGATTTCCTAGTAAGAGAGGCCTATATATCTACAATCCAAGAGGAAAACGTAGAAGATACAGACCAAAAAGACACCATCTAGCTAAATAACAATCATATCCCTAGAGGGTTGGTCACTCTAGAAATATTTCTTGACAATGAAGATAGGAAAATGATAAAATCCATGGAAATCAATGAAAATATCTACAAGGAAATTGATATCGAAAAAGAAAAGAAGCTCAAAGTTGGAGTTTGATGTTCTCCAGAAGAAGATGAGGATATCAAAGTTCTATTCTTGAAATACCAAGACATTATGGCTTGGTCATATGAAGATCTTAAAGTATATGACAAGAAGGTCATCCAACATACAATTGAGCTAGAACCAAATGCAAAATCCTTCAGGTAGAAGTAGAGGCCTATGAACCCCAAAATAGAATCCATAATGAAGGAAGAACTATTAAAGCTAATGAAGGCTAAGATCATATATCCAATAAAGCATTCAACATGGGTAGCTAAGTTAGTCCTAGTAAGAAATAAGAACGATAACATCTTCTTGTGTGTGGAGTTTAGGAATCTCAATCAAGCATCATTAAAAGACCACTATCCACTCCCTCATATTGATCAAATCTTGCATATTGTAGTAGGAGTAGAGAGGTTATAACTGTTATATGGCTTCTCTGGCTACAACCAAATTTAGGTAAAAGATGATGATTCGTTCAAAACAACATTCACCACCAAATGGGGCACTTTCACCTATTATAGGATGCCCTTTGGTCTGTCCAATGCAAGAGCCACATTCCAAAGAGCAATGGATTATACCTGTGGAGAGCTAATCAACACATTTATTCTGTGTTACTTGGATGACATGATTGTATTCTCCCATGATAATAAATACCACCTTGCACATTTAGAGCAAGTATTTAAGAAGTGCAGGGAATTTGGCATCTCTCTTAATCCAAATAAGTAATTTTTTATGGTCCATGAGGGATATTTTTAGGCCATGTGGTCTCTAAAGAAGGTATGTGTAATGACAAAAAAAAACACAAACAAAAACATAAAAAAATAGAAAGAGTTTTTTTTCTAAGGAGAGAGACTCATGAACCCCTAACCCAACCTAATATTTACATAATATTTAAATCTCCTACGTTTCCCTGAAAGCTACATCTCACACGATACCCTATTGTAAATCCACTTTACATAGGCGTAACATGTATTACTACAAACAATTCTATCTATCTCATCAATCTTGATGAGTTATACTTATCACCCTTAGTCAATAGAAGGTATACACGCATCACCATACCATACACAAGACATTATGTGTAGGTATACTATGAGTATCATGAGTTAAGCTATCCATATCGTGTATCTGATGAGCAATCTTAAATCAGATGTAGTCTCTCCACAACTCATTCTTTTATCTCCTTAAGGGGTCTCAATTCCCTTAGATCTCCTATGTTCACCCTAAGGGGTTCTCAATTCCCTTAGGTCACCTATGTTCACCCTAAGGGGTTTTTAATTCCCTTAGGTCACCTCTAAGTTCACCCTAGAACTCTACTATTGATCTTATCATTCCAATAAAACAAGAATACACCTATATTTTAAAACAAGCAAAGCATAGTCACTAAGCATACAGAAAAGAAAATAAGGATCAATACTAAAAGAGAATCATACACATTTTAAAATAAAATACAGTATTAAAGTAAAAACACCTTCTCTACACCGATAACCAATTATTACATTAAATATTTTCATGGTAATTCCATCTTACTCTAAATATTATTATTGTCAGCATTAGGGATATCTCCCCACACTTCTAGACTACTTGTAAGTAAATAAATATAAAATACAATTACCTAGTCTTTGGTTCCATTGAACTCCTCACTTATCCTTGCTTCCCATTGGTTCTTTGAGGGTAGTAGGGTATTAGGATACTAATGGTTCAATATAGGCATGCCTCTAAATGCATCTATTCATTTACTTTTCCAAATTGCAACTATACAAAATTTAATTAAGTTTACAACCATCTTATGCATAATGGATTTTATAAAAGACCCTTTACTTTTATTTTCACCTCTCATGTTATCTTAGAGAGTCATCCAACATGTGAAACTTAGTTCAAGGTCTCACTTCAATCAAATCTATTCATGTTTTAAAGTATTAAAGTTCCATACCTTTAACCTCTATAATAAGTCCTTCAATAATTCCCTAAATCAAATCCCCATAAATTTAATTCAAAGAATAATTTTAATCATAAACTTAATTCATATAAGCTCAATAAAATCCAATCATGTTTTAAAGCATTAAAGTCCCATACCTTTAATATCTAAAACAAGCCCATTATTCACTCCTTAAATCAAAACCCCATAACTTTAATTTGAAGAATAAATCTAACCATCCATTTAATTCATGAAAGCTCAATCAAATCAAATCATGTTTTAAAGCATTAAAGTCCCATACCTTTAACCTCTAAAACAAGCCCATCATTCATTCCCTAAATCAAAGCCCCATAACTTTAATTTGAAGAATAAACTTAACCATCCATTTAATTCATGAAATATTTGTCATCAATTATATAACATAAACTTAGTCATCAATTCTATAACATAATTATGTTACCTTATGAAACACTCTAAAATAAAATCTACATCATAGACTTACTTAATCAAAGATTTACAACCTTATTGGAAGATTCATAACCTTAATTCAATATTCTTAACCATATCCAAAGACTCACTACTTTAATTAAAAAAGTAGCCTCTTCATGATCTTACTAAGAAAAGGTCTTACTATAATTAAAGTCACATAGTTTATCTCTTTATTTAAAGGTCATACTTTAATTAAAAACTCCTAAGATAATTTTCAACCATCAAAGGTCTGTTTTTAATTAAGGACCCATAAGGTGTTTCATAAAATCAAAGGTCTGTTTTTAATATTTATTCCATAAGACATATCATAATAATAAAGGTCTGCCTTAATATTTATTTTATAAGACATCATATAATATTCAAAGGTCTACCTTAATATTTAATTTATAAGACATCATATAATATTCAAAGGTCTGCCTTAATATTTATTTTATAAGACATCTCACCTTACTATTATCTAGGACCTTAGATTACTAAAATAATGGTGGAAGTAAAATATATTCGGTAGGGAGGTCAACGATGACTACCTTGGATTTCAAGGAGAGGACAACCAACTTCTCTTCACTCTGCCTAGGGTTTCATTAAATCAAATGTTTCCTTGCATGCACGATGGCCTTCCTATTCATGGCGCTTCCTCACTCTTACAGTGAGAAAAACACAGCTACAAACATTCTTATAATCGCTTATTGGATCTTCTAGACAAGATGCTTCCTCACTCATACAATGGGAATTCACAATGTTGCCATCAATGCTTGGAGGCTCTTCTAGACATGGCACTATACTTCCTCACATAGTGGGGAAAATCACATCATTGTCATCAATGCTTGGTGGCTTATAAGACACAACACTTTATCACACAATGGAGATAAACATAGTGTCACCATAAATTCTTGGTGGCTTACAAGACACAACACTTCCTCACGCAGTGGGAAAACACAACGTTGTCATCAATGCTTGGTGGCTTACAAGACACAACACTTCCTCATGTCGTGGGAAAAAACATAGTGTTGCCATCAATACTTGGTGGTTTACAAGACACAATACTTCCTTATGTAGTGGGGAAATCACAGAATTGCCATCAATGATTAGTGGCTTACAAGACACAACACTTCCTCATGCAGTGCATAAAACCATAGCATTGCCATCAACGCTTGGTCTATAGTGAGGAGGAAATTTCGTAAAAGTAAATAGTAAAGACACTCATAGGGAGCCCAAACCAGCCCTAGATTTTTTCCTATGTTTAAATTAAAATCACTAAGCTTCAAACATTCGAAGGAGATTTGTGTCCATATCTAACCAAAATCAGAAGAAACCAAACAGTTGAGGATTAGACGTTTTTCGTAGGACTGCCCAAACTGCCGAACTCATTTTGGCCATATCTCACTCATCCGAACTCGGATTGAGCTAAAATTTTGAGGGTAGATGCCTGAAAAACCCTAGAACGTCTCCACCAATTTTCATATCATTTGGAGCAACACAGATCCTAGCGCATCCCTATGTGTGAACGATATATTTGGCAAGTGACTATGCGAGGGTTTCATCTGGGTTGAGTGCAAGCAGCTCCAGAGGTTGGTTTTTAGGGCCTTCGGGCCCTAGCGGCCAATATTTTTGTGGTTTATGCTCAATATTTTAGTAGGAAATGTTGTAGGGGATACAAGATGGGTTAGAAATTTGTCTTTCAACAGATCATACTGTGAACTTGAGTGACAACGACTTCCAATTTGTTGCACAAAAGAAAAGTGAAAACCATACCTTTCCACGACATCTAGGGCAAGGATTAAAGAGACCACGAAATAAGTTTCAAGCAGTTGATCAAAAAATGGCTCATATCTCAAGTGAATCTAGTGCTAAGGTGCACCCACAAAATAATTCTACTGTGAAAACCCCTGTCAAGGGTAAGAATTTTGAAGACTCAGTCCCAAAAATGAATTTTAGGGATGCCCTTCATGGTGGATAGCCTCAGACCAATGCTAATATCAATATTAGGGCTTCTCATAAACCTCTAAGAATGCCTAAGATTGATCCCAGGAAAATGGAGTCAGGATGTCTTAAAGCAGCTGATGGAACTCCTATTGTTAAGCTTGATATGGGTAACATTCAGACTGGCATTGAAGATTTGGAAAAAAGAGGACTAATTTGTCGGTTCATGGGTTTTCGTCCGAGTCTATCTGCTTTCAAATTCTGGGCTACAAAAAGCTGGAAAACTAAAGGTGAGTTACAAATCTCTATTTATCCAAATGGTTATTTTCTTGTTTTATTTGCTAATAATGAAGATAGAGAGAAAAATTTTCAAGGGGGTCCTTGGTTTTTTGGAAGGGCAGGGCTTTTCATGAAGCCCTGGCATACTAAATTTAAAGCCGAAGAAGAGATGCCTTCTATAGCTCCCGTGTGGGTTAGACTCTTTGGCCTCCCTATTGAATTTTGGAATCCTACTATTTTTTCTTCAATTGGAAACTCTTTAGGAACTTTTATGATGACTGTTGATTGTACTCAAAATTTTGAACATATTATTTATGCTCGAATTTGTGTTTTAATGGATTTTGACAAACCCCTACCTAAAAAGATCACATTACAATTTGGGGAAGACACTTGGGAGCAAGTAGTGGACTATGAGAACATTCCTTTTCATTGTAGAATTTGCCATGAATATGGTCATTTGGCCAGTGCTTGCCCAAATAAAATTCCTGATCAAAAGAAAGAAGATATAAACTCAGCAGGTTTCCAAATACCTAAGAAGAAGAACACTAAAAAAAACCAGTAATGAAGGATCAATCAAAGTCATTTGCTAATATGTTTGAAATCCTTTCCACAAATGATGTCCCAAGTGAGGAAGAGGAAATAATGGAAACTGAAATCTTAGAAACACAATTTAAATATGAAGGAAAGAACTCAGAGACAAACCAACAAATCAAAGGTTTTCAACAGAAAAAAAGGAGAAAATTTACACAAGAAAAACAATATTTCAAATGTCAAAACTTCAAATAATGCAGGTCCCAATATAGACTCCATTGAACCATCTAGTAAAATTTTGGTTGTGTATGAGCATTCTTCAAGGTTAGAAGCCATCTCAGATTCAATTGGAATAAGTCAAGAAACAGGGAAAAAAATTGAAGATGGATTCTAATCAAAAAGTAGGTCGCAAGACCAATCAATATCATATGGTAAAAGAAGGTGAAAAGCTTGTAGAGGAAGGTAAGATTAATGCCCTTCCCAACATTTTTAGCCCTGGTATTAATGAAGATCATCACTTGGAATATTAGAGGACTCAAAGGGAGTCTTTCAAAACAAAATGAAATTAGAAGAATGATTCAGATAAATCATCCACATCTTGTTTTCCTTCAAGAAACAAAGATGTCAATGGAGGATATGGACTTAATTGCCAGTAAAATTTGGCCAACTGGAAAAGTGGTTTCCCTCAGTTCCCAAGGGACTTCGGGTGGCATTGCTTGTCTTTGGGACCCAAAAGAGGTAGTTATTCACCATATGGTTGGCAGTTGGGGTTTGTTGGCTATAGCTATTCAAAGTAGACATTCCAACCAGATTATGCTCTGCATTACTGTTTATGCCCCGACTTCTTTGGAGGAAAAAAGAAGATAGTGGAAGGATATTACTCATATTATCTCTCATTTTCCTAAAGCTTGGATCTTGATCGGAGGAGATTTCAATACCATCCTCTCTCTGGATGAGAAAAGGGGGGAAATAGAAATTTGGACAAAAGTACTCACCTCATGAGCGAATATATTGCAAACCTCCATCTTGTGGATATCCAACCAGATAATGGCCTTATGACTTGGTCTAATAGAAGGCAAGGCTTAGCTTGTATAATGGAGAGATTGGATAGGTTTTTGCTCTCTAAAAATTTCTTAATCCATGGTCACATTCCTAAAGTGAAGACTCTTAATAATGCTGGTTCGGATCATTGGCCACCATGGTGGAAATGTGGAAAACCAATGTGAGTTTCTCTCCTTTTCGTTTTCAATTAATGTGGCTTAGAGACATTTCCTTCAGACCTCGTGTGCAACAATGGTGGAAGGAAGGTAAACCTAGGCATGGGACTAAGATGTTCTATTTTTCCAAAATACTGCAATACATTAAATCCAAAATCAAGACTTGGAACTGGAAAGAGTTTGGGGATGTTCATAAAAAAAAACATGAAGTTATTGCTCATCTTGAAAATTTGAATAAGAAAATCCGTTTAGATGGCCTCACAGAGAAGAGAAGTGCAGATGAAATTAAACTCACAACTCGGTTAGAGGAATGGGAAAAAAGAGAAGAAATCTTATGGAAGCAAAAATCTAGAATTCAATGGCTCAAAGAAGGAGATCGAAACACAAATTTCTTCCACAAATCTCTTCTAGCTCGAAGATCTCACAACTTTATTTCTTCCTTAAAATCAGATTCTGGAGATGTTGTTTATACTTGGGATGGCATGAACTCTATTGTTGTTGATTACTTTTCCAATATTTTTGCTGCTACTCCTCTTGACTCAGCTTCACAACAAAATGTTCTTCAAGCAATCCCTTCTCTTATCACTTCGAGGAGAACTCTATTTTGACTCGCTCCTGTTACTATCAATGAGCTTCAACAAGTAGTTTTTAAAATGCAAAAAGGGAAAACCCCGAGTCCCGATGGTTTTCCTATTGAGTTCTACCAAGAGTTCTGGGATATCCTTCATGTTGATTTATTAGAGGTGGTGGAAGAAGCCAGGAAATCCAAAGAAATTTTGAAGGTTATCAATAAAACTTATATTACTCTTGTTCCAAAAGCTCAAGAGGTTGATCATATCTCAGCTTTTAGACCTATTGCTTTATGTAATGTTCTTCTCAAAATTATTACTAAAATCATGGCAGAAAGGTTGAAGCCTCTTTTGCATAAGATTATTTCCCGGAGCAAGGGGGATATGTGGAAGGACGTCAAATAGTAGATGAGATAGTTCTTGCTCAGGAAGCCATCCATTCCATGGATATGCAAAATTCTCCTTCTATGTTCATCCGGTTAGACTTATCCAAAGCTTATGACAGAGTGGATTGGCACTTCCTTATCAAAGTTTTGAGGCAATTTGGTTTCTCTAAGGATTGGATGGATTGGATTATGGGATGTATCTCTTCAGTTTCCTACTTAGTTCTTATCAATGGCAGGCCTTCTCAGTCTTTCCTAGCTTCCAGAGGTATTAGGCAAGGTGACCCGCTATCCCCTTATTTATTCATCATTCTTGTTGAATGCTTGGGTAGGACTATAACCAAAAAGAGGGAAAACAAAACCCTTGAGGGAGTTACCATTGCTCATGGAGCTAGACCTATCTCTCATCTTCAATTTGTGGATGACTCTACCCTTTTAGGTAAAGCTACAATTAAGGAAGCTTCTAATATTAAGCAAATCATTAGCTATTTTTCTAAGGCTAATGGGAAGTTGATCAATGAAGACAAATCTAAAGTTATTTTCTTTCACCGCTTCTGCTAGACAGAATCCATGGTCTTGGATAAATTAAGATATAAGAAGACCTCTCTTCCAATCACTTATTTAGGTATTCCCATAAATATTCAAAGGCAAAAAAATAAAGATTGGAATTGGTTGTTGGACAAAGTCAAGAAGAAAATTGGAAAGTGGACCAACAAGTGGCTTTCTTCTGGGGGTAGAATCACCTTGGTAAAATCAGTCCTTCAAGCTATTCCTATTTATGTTTCTTCCATTTTGAATATCCCAAAGGTTGTTCTTCGAGAATTGGATCAAATCAGTCATCGTTTCCTTTGGAGTGGTACTAAGGAGAAAAGAAAATGGGCCTTGGTGAAATGGGATACTTTATGTCTTCCTAAGAGTGAAGGGGGGTTAGGATTCCGGTCTTCAATTAATAACAACAAAGCTTTAGCTGCTAAATTATATTGGAGGATGTTGCATAACCCCAATGCTCTTTGGGCCAATAATCTTCGTGCTAAATATGCTGAGAACAAAAGTCCTCGAAGACCTTGTTCGCTATCAACTTCCTACCAAAGGTTCTCCCATTTTAGCAGTTCTTAAGACTGGTGAGGATTTGATAAAGAAAAAATTATTTTGGATCATTCATAATGGTCAACATGCAAATTTTTGGACAGATTCTTGGGATGGTCACAAGCCTTTGATAACTCGGTTTCCCGATTGGAGGCCTTGGATGGAGGAGCTTCACCGAGCTAATTGGATAAAGGTGGCTAATTACTGTCGGTACCATACTGGTAATTCAAAGGTTGGTAGATATTGGATCCCTATTGAGGACTGGCCTATTCAAATCCTAGAAAGGCAAAGACAAGATATCCAAGGCATCCTTCATATGAGATCCCTCTCTTGGTCCCATGAAAAAGATTGTTTTGGATGGAACAACACTACTAAGGGTGAGTATTCAGTTGCTCAAGGTTATTTGACCTTATGCCATAATAATCCCAACCATTCTTCTGACATATTTTCTCAATTGTGGGCTCAAAAGCTCTGGCCTAAGGTGAGGTTCTTTAATTGGCTTTTATTGCATCGTAGGGTGCTTACTCGGTGAGCAACTTATGAAGCGTGGTTTTCATGGCCCTTTTAGATGTGAAATGTGTGAAGAGAATGTAGAAAATATCAACCATATTTTTATTGAGTGTACTTTAGCCTCTGAGCTATGGAGGAGAATGGCAACTTTACTTGGCTTACAGTGGTCCAATTTTTTCACTTTTGAACAGCTTTGGAGGGATTGGCCTAATCAAGAGGGTGTTGATCATTTTATTAGGCAGTTAGTTTGGATGGGTTCTACCATTCTTCTTTGGAATATTTGGAATGAAAGGAACAACCAAATTTTTAATCAAGATAGGAAGGATATTCACTATATTTGGCAAAAGACCATAGCCAACTTAGTTGAATCAGTCCATCAACTCCTTAATCACCCCCAAAACTCCCACCAAAGATGGGATCAAGTGATGCAAATATTGAAGATTAAACCTTCTAAGGGCAACCAACTTAAAGGGAATGTGAGTATTAGTAAGATGGATAGGACTAGAAATTGGCAACCTCCTCCTAAGGATTTTGGAAAAGTCAATACTGATGGAGCCTCTAGAGGGAACCCTGGAAAAGCCAGTGTGGGAGGAATTGGTAGACTTTCAGATGGCTCCTTGGTTTTTACTTTTGCTGAGAATTTGGGTATTCTTTCCAATAACCTTGCTGAGGGGTATGGTATCCTTAGAGGCCTTCAGGAGGCTACTAAGGTTGGATGGGAAAAGGTGTTAGTTGAGTCTGACTCTCAACTTATGATTAATCTCTTGAAGACTCCTTCTAAGAATCATAAGGTGGATTGGAGAATAAAAAGAATTATTGAGAAGATTCAGTTAATCCAGATGGGATTTTTGAAAGTTGATTACAATCATGTGGTCAGAGATCAAAACAAGAGTGTTGATGCTTTAGCTAATTGGGCTTTGGACAAAGGTGATCTTACTTGTTATGGCCACCCTCCTATATGGTGGGCTTCTCAAATTAGGGAAGCTCTTCTTTCTATCATTTCTTTGGATGGCTCCAGTTTTGAAGGTACCTAGTTTCTTCTTGTTTTTTTTTTTGTTTCTCTTTGGTTCATTCAGTTTTTTTAGTTCCCTAGCTCATTCTATTCTTTATTTTGTTTCCTCTGTTGATTCTTGCATTAATAGTCTTCTGGTCTAGATAGGTCATTGTTTTGTTCATTTTTTTTCTTTTGTCTTCTTTGTTTTTTTGTTTAGTTTTTTAAGGTGGGTGGGTTCTTTTGTTTTGTTTTGTTTTTGTGTTCTTTGTGTTGTTTTTTGTTGTTCTTGTGTTTTTGTTGTTTTGTTTTTTTTTTTATGTTTTTTGTTATTGTTCTTGTGTTTTTTTCGTTCTTGTTCTTGGGTTTCTCTTTGTTTGTGTTATTTCATTTTTTTATGTGTGAGTGTTTTCTATGTTTTTTGTTTTTGTTTATTGTCTGTTGGTTGTTTTTATTTTTATTTTATTTATTTTATTTTTTTAGGTTTTGGTTGTGTTTATTTTTCATGTTTTTTTGGGTTATGTCTTTGTAGTGTTCTGTTGTTTTTGTCTTGTTTGTGTTTTGTTATGTGGTTCTTGTGTTTTTCTATGTGGTTTGTGTTGTGGTTTCTTTTATCTTATTGTGCGTGTTTGGTTGTGCTTTTGGTTTTGACACACTCAAGGAGCATGTTTTTTATTTTATTTTATTATTTTTGTTGTTATTTACTTTTTTTAATTTGGTTTTGTGTGTTTGTTTGCTCCTTGAGTATGTCAAAGGTGGTAGGCCAGGTCCGAGTCCTGGGCATTTTTGGCGGAATGGATACCCCCGCCTCCTTGGGTCTTACCCGAAAGTGGCATCCCTTTTGGGATGTTTTCCACAAAAAAAAAAAAAAAAAAAAACATTCGAAGGAACTTAACATGCTACAGGGGGGTTTTTGACCAGGTTACATACTATTTTTCACATCATAAAAATAAAGCATGCAATGGTAAGCTTAGAAACCTCCAACCTTTGTTTTCTTGCATGCTAGAAACCAATAGCTCCTTTGTTAGTTCCCTCATTTGCTCAATGTGTGCTCCTCTACGTTTTCTCCCATTTCCTCTGCCTCTCTCCTCTGCATCCCCTCTCCTCTTTCTTTCTATTTTTTTTTCCTTCCTTACCTTACGTACCCTTTCTCCTAGGTGGCCCATCTGCATCCACATCTCTTGAGATTTGCACCATCCTTGTGCCTCCTTTCCCTTCAATGTTGTTGTCCCTCATCTCACCTTACTCTGATGGCACGCATTCTCCTATCCCTTATTTCCATTTTGGGAAAGAATAGAGCCTCCAGGTCATTTATGTAGGTTGCACTTCATATGGAGAAAAGACATTATAATTTTTAAATGAAAGTAGCATCCCTTTCAAATAAAATATCCCTCAAGATATTTTATTTCCACTTAAAAAATATATTCCATTTTTTTTATTTAAAACAATTTCCTAATTGTTTTTGTTTTTTTCTTTTTTTAGAAAAAAATATTTCTATCTATTATCAAATGGATTTCTTTCATTTTTTTTCATTTTTTTCATTTCACTAAATTTTATTAATGAATTTGCAATATCATTAAAATAAACTTCTTCAATTACTTTTAAATGAATTTTTCATTTATCACAAAGATAAATTTTATTAATGAGTTTAAATGAACTCACATCATCATTTAATCAAACCTCATTAATTTTTTTAAATGCACCTTCAATTTTCATTTAAACCTAATCCCTTTTTTTCTTCATAAAAACTGATGCTCACATAACATTTCAAAATAACCATTTACTTTATGCAACTACATGCATTTTTGCAGTTGTTCTACTATTGAAATTCCAACATTAAGATACCCAAGTCATAATGCAAGAAAGAGCAATCAAGTTTACAAAGCAACAAAGAGGGAATATTTCCATCAACCCAATCACCCATCTCAATCGAATATTTTATGATAGCTACTAGGCTATCAACTAAGGCTCAAGGTGATCAGTCATTGACGATTATCCCTTCTGATAATGCATGCCTATATGAAGGTATCTATCCATGTTACCTCCGAGTACCTTAATCATCATTTCCCCTGATATTAAGTACCCTCATTTCTGGTGGATGTTTCTACCTTCTCCACCTACGAGTGTACCTGATCCTACACACTTGGTAATATGTTAGCAATAACATGCCCTTCTAAATAAACTAAACATCATATAGTTGGTTCAATTGTTCAAACTAGGTATCACCACATCATAGGTTAATACATTGTTTCTTTGTGCCAAATTTTCTACTAGGGAGGGTCATGACATCCTCCCCCGCTAGAACTAAAAATCATCCTCGATGTTTCCATTTTCTTTAGTTTTTGATAGAAAAATAAAAATTATTACATTATATATCTTCAAAAAAAAAGGGAAAATGTTTTTGCATAACCTCCACTTTCTCCCAAGTGGAATTTTTCTCAGAGAACTGGTCCCACTGGACCTTACATTGTTCAAGAGTCCTATTCCGCATGGACTTAGAACAAAACTCAAGAATATTCACCAATAGTACTTCAATGGCCTCTGAATTTGCCATCTATAAATTAGAAACATCCCACACATGTTCAGGGTTAGCAACATACTTCCTAAGCAAGGATATGTGGAAAGTGTCATGGATTTTGGACAGATTTGGTGGTAATGCAAGTCGGTATGCAACAAGACTGATCTTTTCCGTGATTTCAAAGGGTCCCACAAAACATGGATCCAAATTCATGGATTTAATAGCACTCTTCTTTGGCTTAACCCTTAAGAACACCTTATCTCCAATAGAATACTCTCTTGGAGTCATTTTTATATCTGCATAACTCTTCTGCCTATCTGTAGCCTCCTTAAGCCTTTGCCTAATTTCCTTTAGCTGATATTCCATTACCCTAACCATTTCTGGCCCAATCACAACTCGATCTTCTAGGTTATCCCAAGACAATGGTGTTCTACACTTTCACCCATACAAGGCATCAAAAGGTGCCATTCCTAGTGAGGAGTGATGTCCATTATTGTAGGCAAACTCTACTAAAGGTAGACAATCTTCCTAGTGAGACTTGTGATCCATGTAGTACATGTGAAGCATGTCTTCCAGAACTTGGTTTACCCACTCTATTTGGCCATCAATTTCAGGGTGGTAAGCTGAAATCATATTCAATTTCGTACCAATTGCACTATGAAGGGATTTCCAAAATTCAAAAGTGAATTTGGAGTCTCTATCTGAGATAATTACCTCAGGGAATCCATGTAATCGGAATACCTCTTTGATGAATCTTCTAGCTACTACTTGAGCATCATCCTTAGTATTCCCCGGTATGAAATGAGCAACCTTAGTCAGTTTTTTGACCACTACAAAGATGGCATCATGTTGGTACCGAGTTTTGGGTAAACCCACTATAAAATCCATGGATATAACCTGCCATTTTTGTGTAGGTATCTCATGCAAATATAGTTTTCCTATAGGATGTTGGTGTTCTACCTTAACCTTCTGACATTTGAGGCATCGAGCAACAAAATCCATGACATCCTTCTTCATTCCTACCCAAAAGAAGGTTATTTTCATGTTTTCTTGCATTTTGGCTCCTCCTAGATGAGCAAAATAAGGAGATCTATGGGATTCTTGCATTATCAAGTTCTTTAAATCACCCATATTTGGTATGATGACCCTTCCCTTATAACATAGAAAGTCATCTCTCATACTAAATTCCTTATTTCCTTTAGGATCTTTGTTCATCTTAACTCGAATTTCCTGGTAGTACTCATCCTGAGATTGCTCTTGTCTCACCCGATCCATAAGGTCCAAGTGAATTTTAGTTATAGTTGCTATATATTTTCTCCTACTTAAAGCATCAACGACTTTATTCTCCTTCCCTTTTATGTATTCAATCTTGAAATCATACTCAATGAGGAATTCCACCCATCTTCTCTATCTCGCATTGAGTATTGGTTGAGTGAATATATACCGCAAACTTTTATGGTCAGTATTTAACTCAAAGGGTCTTCCCACCAAGTAGTGGTGCAAAACCTTTAAATCATGCACCACTATAGCTAATTCTAGATCATGCGTAGCATAATTAACTTCATGCTTTTTGAGCTTCCTTGAAGTATATGCCACTACTGACTCTTCTTGTGAGAGCACCCCTCCTAATCCTTCTATTGATGCATCTATGCATACTGAGAAGTCCCCTTGTGGATCGGGAACCTTTAGTAATGGTGTGGTAGTAATATTTTGCTTTATTAGTACAAAAGTAGCCTCACACCTTTCTGACCACTTTAATTCCTTTCCCTTCTTCTGAAAGTTAGTTATGGGTCCAGCAATTTTGGAGTAATCCTTTATATAACATCTATAATAGCCTATTAACCCCATGAAGCTTTATACTTCAGTCACATTAGTAGGGGTGGCCAATTTAGGATAGCCTCTATCTTCTTTGGATCCACAACAATTCCTTTTTCTGATATAATATGTCCAAGATATTGTACCTCTGGAACATAGAATTCACTCTTAGCCAGATTTCCATAAAGTTGATTCTTCCTTAACAATTCTAACATGATCCTAAGATGTTTATCATGTTCTTATTTATCTCGAGAGTATATAAGGATATCATCTAGGAATACCAAGATAAACTGGTCCAAGTGTCTTCAAAACACATTGTTCATCAAGTTCATGAAAGCAGCTAGGGCATTAGTCAGTCCAAAGGGTAGAACCGTAAACTCATAATGCCCATACCTAGTCTTAAATATTGTTTTGTGAGTGTCTTCCTCATGAATCCTTAACTGGTGATACCCTGACCTCAAATCGATCTTAGTAAACACCTTGGCATCCTTTATTTGATCAAATAAATCTTCAATCCTAGGTAAAGGATATCGATTCTTGATTGTAGCCTTATTTAGCATCTTGTAATCAATACACAATCTTAGCAAACCATCCTTCTTTTTCACAAACAAAACTGGTGCACCCCATGGTGACACACTTGGTTTTATCAAACATTTCTCCAATAATCCTTGTAATTGAACCTTCAGTTCTTGCATTTCAATAGGATTCATCCTATACGGGGATCTATGAATAGGTTCGACTCCTATCATAAGTTCAATTGTGAAGTCAAATTCCCGTACAAGAGGTAGTCCGAGTAGGTCCTCCGGAAATACATCCTTAAAATCTTACAAAATTGGGTGTTGCCTTAGTATTTCACCTTTCTTGTGGTCTTCCACTTCATTAAGTTTTACTACATACACTATTCCTCCTCTCTTTAGGGCCTTTTTTAGTTGCATAGCTGACAACATCCAAGGCTTAAACACCCCTTGCTTGCTATGAATTTTGAGTCTCCTCCTGCCTTCTTCTACATACTCAATCCATCGATATTGAAAATTAATCAAGGCTTTATGAGCTTGTAGCCAATCCATCCCTAGGATCACATCAAAGGCATGAAGGGGAGCTACATATAAACAACATTCCGTAATCCCATTAGATATAGCAACTTTTACCATAGGATAACACTGGTTCACCGAGTAGGTCTGCCTAGAACCATACTCAACCTTCCACCCTTGAGCCAAATATCCTGGCCTTTTCAACATAGTCCTTGCTAGACTAGATGAAATAAAACTATCAGTGGCTCCACTATCTATCAAAATTTTTACTTGCTTATTAAAAACCTTACCTTTCACAAGTAATGGGGTGGCTTGTCCCTCTAGCTTCTGCTTCCTGATTGCGGCATAGATTTGATGTTTTGGTTCCTTTCCTTTTTCATTAGTTGTGCTAGTCCCTACTCGATATGGACACTGATTATAGTAATGAGGTCCCCGATAATTGTAACACCCTTCCTTGGGTCCTTGCTATTTTTTAGGTTTTTGATTCCCTATCTTAACTGCTGGAGCTGGAGCTTGCAACTTCTGTTGTTGAGGTTTGGTATTATTGGGTTTGTGATCCTTCTTACGAAAGCTCTTCTTGAACTTCTTATGATTTCCATTAGGTTTCCTCTCAATATTTTTGGGGTTCTTAGCCTTTCATTCTTGATCAGCCTCCCATTTAACAAACCCATCACTATTCCTCTTCTTTAGCTCCTATCGAGCTTGCTCGAATAAGGTGTCGTACTTAAAATAGAAGTGTGACTCTACCTTCTTTGCTAGGTCATACACCTTTTGCAATGACTTTGGCTCCTGCATGTCTACATCATGCTTTATCCTAGACTCCAAACCAAGAGTGAACTTGTGGACCCACATTTTCTCATTATAAATAGGTACATACTTAAAAAATCTCACCAGATTCTTGTAGTACACTTCCACTATGTTGGTTCCTTGTCTTAGACTGGCAAATTCCTCAAACTTCAAGGCATAGAAATGCTCTGTTAGGAATATTTTCTTAAATATTTTTATAAACTCCTCCCATGGAGTGTCAATAGGTTCAATATTAGTTTCCTCATAGTGGGTTTCCCACCATTCCAGAGCAGCCCCTTCCAAGTTGATCATAGCCCAAAGTGTTTGAGTTCCTGATGAGTAGCCCTTTACCATAAAGTGAACCTCTACTTCTCTCAGCCATGCTTTCATTGCATCCCCTTCGCCCTCCCCATAAAACTTGGAGATACTAATGTTTTTCATGTCCCTAGCTATCTCCTTTTCTACCAGGGCTCTGGCTTGCACTTGTTCCATAGTTAGTCCACTACTTGGACCAACCTCTGAGCCTCTAACTTGCAAATTTTGGTTTGCAACTATTTCCAGCAATTGTCTTATCTGATCCTGCATAGCAGCGACCATTATGGTGAGGTCTTCTACCTCCCTATTGGGGTTTTTTGGTCCCCCATCCTAGTTTTCTTCTTCAACATTACTTTGTCGAGTTTTCCTAGGTGTAGGCCTCCCTCTTCTAGTCTTAGGTGGCATCTTAACCTGATTCCATCCAAGAAAGAATATTAGATTATAGTTTTATCTAAGATGTATCTCTAATTCAAGCCATAATACAGAGTTCTCTTGCTAGATGCATTAACAAATCTAACTAGGGTAATATCCCAGGTTAGGATGTATCACTAATACCGAAGCCCATACTAAGGCATCCTACATCCACTCGCCCTTGGGGTTGATTCCTGTCAGATCTTAGCAAATAGGGTTTTCTAGGTCATCCTAGCTTTAGCCTTTACCTTAAGCAAGCCTTCAATGGAGACATCTAATTCCCTTCAGCACACATAGAAGCTCTATACCCTCATACCTAGTGCTTTGATACCAAATGTAATGATCCAAAAACACACAAACAAAAACATACAAAAATAGAAAGAGTTTTTTTCCTAAGGAGAGAGACTCATGAACCCTTCATGAACCCCTAACCCAACCTAATATTTACCTAATATTTAAATCCCCTAAGTTTTCTTGAAAGCTACATCTCACGAGATACCCTACCACAAATCCACTTTGCGTAGGCGTAACATGTGTTACTACAAACAAGTCTATCTATCTCATCACTCTTGATGAGTTAGACTTATCACCCTCAATCAATCGAAGGTATACACGCATCACCATACCATACACAAGCCATTATGTGTAGGTATGCTATGAGTATCATGAGTTAAGCTATCCATATCATCTATCTGATGAGCTATCTTAACTCAGATGTAGTCTCTCCACAACTTAGTCTTTTATCTCCCTAAGGGGTCTCAATTCCCTTAGGTCTCCTATGTTCACCCTAAGGGGTTCTCAATTCCCTTAGGTCACCTATGTTCACCCTAAGGGGTTCTTAATTCCCTTAGGTCACCTCTGAGTTCACCCTAGAACTCTACTCTTGATCTTATCATTCCAATCAAACAAGAATACACCTAGATTTTAAAACAAGCAAAGCATAGTCACTAAGCATCCAAAAAAAGAAAAGAAAATAAGGATCAATACTAAAAGAGAATATCATCAAAGAATAGAGAATCATACACATTTTAAATCCAAATACAATATTAAAGTAAAAACACCTTCTCTAAACCAATAACCAATTATTGCATTAAATATTTGCATGGTAAGTCCATCTTACTCTAAATATTATTACTATCAGCATTAGGGATATCTCCCCACAATTCTAGACTACTTGAGCATAAGTAAATAAATATAAAATACAATTACCTAGTCTTTGGTTCCATTGAACTCCTCACTTCTCCTTGCTTCCCATTGGTTCTTTGAGGGTAGTAGGGGATCAGGATACTCATGGTTCAAGATAGGCATGCCTCTAAATGCATCTATTCATTTACTTTACCAAATTGCAACTATACAAAATTTAATTAAGTTTACAACCATCTAATGCATAATGGATTTTATAAAAGACCCTTTACTTTTATTTTCACCTCTCATGTTCTCTTAGAGAGTCATCCAACATGTGCCACTTAGTTCAAGGTCTCACTTCAATCAAATATATTCATGTTTTAAAGCATTAAAGTCCCATACCTTTAACCTCTAAAACAAGTCCTTCAATCATTCCCTAAATCAAAGCCCCATAACTTTAATTCAAAGAATAATTCTAATCATCAACTTAATTCATATAAGCTCAATCAAATCCAACCATGTTTTAAAGCATTAAAGTCCCATACCTTTAACCTCTAAAACAAGCCCATCATTCATTCCCTAAATCAAAGCCCCATAACTTTAATTCAAAGAATAAATCTAACCATCCATTTAATTCATGAAAGCTCAATCAAATCAAATCATGTTTTAAAGCATTAAAGTCCCATACCTTTAACCTCTAAAACAAGCCCATCATTCATTCCCTAAATCAAAGCCCCATAACTTTAATTCAAAGAATAAATCTAACCATCCATTTAATTCATGAAAGCTTTGTCATCAATTCTATAACATAAACTTTGTCATCAATTCTATAACAAATTATGTTACCTTATGAAACACTCTAAAATAAAATCTACATCATAGACTTACTTAATCAAATATTTACAACCTTATTGGAAGATTCATAACCTTAATTCAAGATTCTTAACCTTATCCAAAGACTCACTACTTTAATTAACAAAGTAGCCTCTTCATGATCTTACTAAGCAAAGGTCTTACTTTAATTAAAGTCACATAGTTTATATCTTTATTTAAAGGTCATACTTTAATTAAAAACTCCTAAGATAATTTTCAACCATCAAAGGTCTATTTTTAATTAAGGACCCATAAGGTGTTTCATAAAATCAAAGGTCTATTTTAATATTTATTCCATAAGACATCTCATAATAATAAAGGTCTACCTTAATATTTATTTTATAAGACATCATATAATATTCAAAGGTCTACCTTAATATTTAATTTATAAGACATCATATAATATTCAAAGGTCTGCCTTAATATTTATTTTATAAGACATCTCACCTTACTATTATCCAAGACCTTAGATTACTGAAATCATGGTGGAAGTAACATAGCTTCGGTAGGGAGGTCAACGATGACTACCTTGGAGTTCAAGGAGAGGACAACCAACCACTCTCCACTCTACCCAGGGTTTCATTAACTCAAATATTTCCTCACATGCATGATGGCCTTCCTAGCCATGGTGCTTCCTCACTCTTACAGTGGGAAAAACATAGCTACAACATTCCCATAATCACTTATTGGCTCTTCTAGACATGACGCTTCCTCACTCATACAGTGGGAAGTCACAACATTGCCATCAATGCTTGGTGGCTCTTCTAGACATGGCACTATACTTCCTCATGCAATGGAAAAACATTCACAACTTGCATCAGCACACTTAAAAAGGGTCTAGACTTACAAGACACAACACATTCCTCAACGCAGTGTGGGAAAACACATCATTCCATCAATCCTTGGTGGCTTACAAACACAACACTTCTCGTGTACAAGCACTTCCTAGTGGGAAAACACAGACGTTGCCATCAATGCTTGGTCTATGGTGAGGCTGAACTTTCATAAAAGTAAACAGTAAAGACGCTCACAGGGAGCCCAAACCAGCCATAGATTTTTGCCTATGTTTAAATTAAAACAACTAAGCTTCAAACATTCGGAGGAACTTAACACGCTACAAGGGGGGTTTAACCAGGTTCCATACTATTTTCACATCATAAAAATAAAGCATGCAATGGTAAGCTTAGAAACCTCCAACCTTTGTTCTCCTGCATGCTAGAAACCAATAGCTCCTTCATTAGTTCCCTCCTTTGCTCATTGTGTGCTCCTCTACATTTTCTCCCATTTCCTCTACCTCTCTCCTCTACATCCCCTCTCCTCTTCCTTTCATTTATTTTTCCTTCCTTACCTTACATACCCTTGCTCCTAGGTGGCCCATCTGCATCCACATCTCTTGAGATCCATGCCATCCTTGCACCTCCTTTCCCTTCAATGTTGTCATCCCTCATCTCACCTTACTCTGATGACACACATTCTCCTATCCCTTATTTCCATTTTGGGAAAGAATAGAGCCTCCAATTCATTTACGTAGGTTGCACTTCATATGGAGAAAAGACATTATAATTTTTAAATGAAAGTAGCATCCCTTTCAAATAAAATATCCCTCAAGATATTTTATTTCCACTTAAAAATATATTCCTTTTTTTTTATTTAAAACAATTTCCTAATTTTTTTTTTTTTTTTGAATAAAATATTTCTATCTATTATCAAATGGATTTCTTTCATTTTTTTTTATTTCATTTCACTAAAGTTTATTAATGAATTTGCAATATCATTAAAATAAACTTCTTCAATTACTTTTAAATGAATTTTTCATTTATCACAAAGATAAAGTTTATTAATGAGTTTAAATGAACTCACATCATCATTTAATCAAACCTCATTAATTTGTTTAAATGCACCTTCAATTTTCATTTAAACCTAATCCTTTTTTCCTTCATAAAAACTGATGCTCACATAACATTTCAAAATAACCATTTACTTTATGCAACTACATGCATTTTTGCAGTTGTTCTACTATTGAAATTCCAACATTAAGATACCCAAGTCATAATGCAGGAAAGAGCAATCAAGTTTACAAAGCAACAAAGAGGGAATCTTTCCATCAACCCAATCACCCATCTCAGCCGAAGATTTTATGATAGCTACTAGGCTATCAACTAAGGCTCAAGGTGATCAGTCATTGATGATTATCCCTTCCGATAATGCATGCCTATATGAAGGTATCTATCCATGTTACCTTTGAGTACCTTAATCATCATTTCCCCTGATCTTAAGTACCCTCATTTTTGGTGGATGTTTCTACCTTCTCCACCTATGAGTGTACCTGATCCTGCACACTTGGCAATATGTTAGCAATAACATGCCCTTCTAAATCAACTAAACATCATATAGTTGGTTCAATTGTTCAAACTAGGTATCACCACATCATAGGTTAATACATTGTTTCTTTGTGCCAAATTGTCCGCTAGGGAGGGTCATGACATCCTCCCCCACTAGAACTAAACATCATCCTCGATGTTTCCAATTTCTTTAGTTTTTGATAGAAAAATAAAAATTATTACATTATATATCTTCAAACAAAAAGGGAAAATATTTTTGCATAACCTCCACTTTCTCCCAAGTGGCATTTTTCTCAGAGAACTAGTCCCACTGGACCTTACATTGTTCAAGAGTCCTATTCCGCATGGACTTAGAATGAAACTCAAGAATCTTCATCGATAGTACTTCAATGGCCTTCGGATTTACCATCTACAAATTAGAAACATCCCACACATGTTCAGGGTCAGCAACATACTTCCTAAGCAAGGATATGTGGAAAGTGTCATGGATTTTGGATAGATTCGATGGTAATGCAAGTCGGTATGCAACCGAACTGATCTTTTCTATGATTTCAAAGGGTCCCACAAAATGTGGATCCAACTTCATGGATTTAATAGCACTCTTCTTTGGCTTAACCCTTAAGAACACCTTATCTCCAATAGAATACTCTCTTGGAGTCCTTTTTAGATCTGCATAACTCTTCTACCTATCCGTAGCCTCCTTAAGCCTTTGCCTAATTTCCTTTAGCTGATCTTCCATTACCCTAACCATTTTTGGCCCAATCACAACTCGATCTTCTAGGTTATCCCAAGACAATGGTGTTCTACACTTTCACCCATACAAGGCATCGAAAGGTGCCATTCCTAGCGAGGAGTGATGTCCATTATTGTAGGTAAACTCTACTAAAGGTAGACAATCTTCCCAGTGAGACTTGTGATCCATGCAGTACATGCGAAGCATGTCTTCCAGAACTTGGTTTACCCACTCTATTTGGCCATCAGTTTTAGGGTGGTAAGCTGAACTCATATTCAATTTTATA
Organism: Wollemia nobilis; assembly: GCA_028583015.1. NCBI lineage: Eukaryota > Viridiplantae > Streptophyta > Pinopsida > Araucariales > Araucariaceae > Wollemia > Wollemia nobilis. The sequence goes on from JAQPPZ010002660.1 coordinate 592,146, forward strand.
CCAACTGCACTATGAAGGGATTTCCAAAATTTAGAAGTGAATTTGGAGTCTCTATCTGAGATAATTACCTCAGGGAATCCATGCAATCGGAATACCTCTTTGATGAATCTGCTAGCTACTACTTGAGCATCATCCTTAGTATTCCCTGGTATGAAATGAGCAACCTTAGTCAGTTTGTCGACCACTACAAAGATGGCATCATGTTGGTACCGAGTTTTGGGTAAACCCACTATAAAATCCATGGATATAACCTACCATTTTTGCATAGGTATCTCATGCAAATATAGTTTTCCTATAGGATGTTGGCATTCTGCCTTAACCTTCTGACATTTGAGGCATCGAGCAACAAAATCCATGATATCCTTCTTCATTCCTACCCAAAAGAAGGTTCTTTTCATGTTTTCTCGCATTTTGGCTCCTCTCAGATGAGCAGAATAAGGAGATCTATGGGCTTCTTGCATTATCAAGTTCCTTAAATCACCCATATTTGGTATGATGACCCTTCCCTTATAACATAGAAAGTCATCTCTCATACTAAATTCCTTATTTCCTTCAGGATCTCTATTCATCTTAACTCGAATTTCCTGGCAGTACTCATCCCGAGATTGCTCCTGTCTCACCCGATCCATAAGGTCCAAGTGAATTTTAGTTATAGTTGCTATATATTTTCTCCTACTTAAAGCATCAATGACTTTATTCTCCTTCCCTTTTATGTATTCAATCTCAAAATCATACTCAACAAGGAATTCCACCCATCTTCTCTATCTCGCATTGAGTATTGGTTGAGTGAATATATACCATAGACTTTGATGGTCAGTATTTAACTCAAAGGGTCTTCCCACCAAGTAGTGGTACCAAACCTTTAAAGCATGCACCACTACAGCTAATTCTAGATCATGCGTAGCATAATTAACTTCATGCTTTTTGAGCTTCCTTGAAGTATATGCCACTACTGACTCTTCTTGTGAGAGCACCCCTCCTAATCCTTCTATTGATGCATTTGTGCATACTGAGAAGTCCCCTTGTGGATCGAGAACCTTTAGTATTGGTGTGGTAGTAAGCTTTTGCTTTAGTAGTACAAAAGTAACCTCACACCTTTCTGACCACTTGAATTCCTTTCCCTTCTTCTGAAGGTTAGTTATGGGTCCAACAATTTTGGAGTAATCCTTTATATAACATCTATAATAGCTCATTAACCCCATGAAGCTTCGTACTTCAATCACATTAGTAGGGGGTGGCCAATTTAGGATAGCCTCTATCTTCTTCGGATCCACAACAATTCCTTTTTCTGATATAACATGTCCAAGATATCGTACCTCTGGAACATAGAATTCACTCTTAGCTAGATTTCCATAAAGTTGATTCTTCCTTAACAATTCTAACATGATCCTAAGATGTTTATCATGTTCTTATTTATATCGAGAGTATATAAGGATATCATCTAGGAATACCAAGACAAACTGGTCCAAGTGTCTTTGGAACACATTGTTCATCAAGTTCATGAAAGTAGTTGGGGCATTAGTCAGTCCAAAGGGTAGAACCGTAAACTCATAATGCCCATACCTAGTCTTAAATGTCATTTTGTGAGTGTCTTCCTCATGAATCCTTAATTGGTGATACCCTGACCTCAGATCGATCTTAGTAAACACCTTGGCATCCTTTAGTTGATCAAATAAATCTTCAATCCTAGGTAAAGGATATCGATTCTTGATTGTAGCCTTATTTAGCATCCTGTAATCAATACACAATCTTAGCGAACCATCCTTATTTTTCATGAACAAAATCGGTGCACCCCATGGTGACACACTTGGTTTTATCAAACCTTTCTCTAATAATCCTTGCAATTGAACCTTCAGTTCTTGCATTTCAATAGGATTCATCCTATACGGGGATCTATGAATAGGTTCGACTCCCATCATAAGTTCAATTGTGAAGTCAAATTCTCATACAAGAGGTAGTCCAGGTAGGTCCTCCAGAAATACATCCTTAAAATCTTGCAGAATTGGGTGTTGCCTTAGTATTTCACCTTTCTCATGGTATTCCACTTCATTAAGTTTTACTACATACACTATTCCTCCTCTCTTTAGGGCCTTTTTCAGTTGCATAGCTGACAACATCCGAGGCTTAAACACCCCTTGCTTGCTATGAATTCTGAGTCTCCTCCCACCTTCTTCTACATACTCAATCCATCGGTCTTGAAAATTAATCAAGGCTTTATGAGCTTGTAGCCAATCCATCCCTAGGATCACATCAAAGGCATGAAGGGGAGCTACATATAAACAACATTCCATAATCCCATTAGATATAGTGACTTCTACCATAGGATAACACTGGTTCACCGAGTAGGTCTACCCAGAACCATACTCAACCTTCCACCCTTGAGCCAAATATCCTAGCCTTTCTGACATAGTCCTTGCTAGACTAGATGAAATAAAACTATCAGTGGCTCCACTATCTATCAAAATGTTTACTTTCTTATTAAAAACCTTACCTTTCACAAGTAATGGGGTGGCTTGTCCCTCTAGCTTCTACTTCTCGATTGTGGCATAGATCCGATGTTCTGGTTCCTTTCCTTTTTCATTAGTTGTGCTAGTCCCTGCTCGATATGGACATTGATTATAGTAATGAGGTCCTCAAAAATTGTAACACCCTTCCTTAGGTCCTTGCTATTTTTTAGGTTTTTGATTCCCTGTCTTAACTACTGGAGCTAGAGCTTGCAACTTCTATTGTTGAGGTTTGGTATTATTGGGTTTGTGATCCTTCTTACGAAAGCTCTTCTTGAACTTCTTCTAATTTCCATTAGGTTTCCTCTCAAGATTTTGGGGGTTCTTAGCCTTTCATTCTTGATCAGCCTCCCATTTAACAAACCCATCACTATTCCTCTTCTTTAGCTCCTATCGAGCTTGCTCGGATAAGGTGTCATACTTAAAATAGAAGTGTGACTCTACCTTCTTTGCTAGGTCATACACCTTTTGCAATGACTTTGGCTCCTGCATGTCTACATCATGCTTTATCCTAGACTCCAAACCAAGAGTGAACTTGTGGACCCACATTTTCTCATTATAAATAGGTACATACTTAAACAATCTCACCAACTTCTTGTAGTACACTTCCACTATGTTGGTTCCTTGTCTTAGACTGGCAAATTCCTCAAACTTCAAGGCATAGAAATGCTCTGTTAGGAATATTTTCTTAAATATTTTTATAAACTCCTCCCATGGAGTGTCAATAGGTTCAATATTAGTTTCCTCATAGTGGGTTTCCCACCATTCTAGAGTAGCCCCTTCCAGGTTGATCATAGCCCAAAGTGTTTGAGTTCCTGATGAGTAGCCCTTTACCATAAAGTGAACCTCTACTTCTCTCAGCCATGCTTCCATTGCATCCCCTTCACCCTCCCCATAAAACTTGGAGATACTAATATTTTTCATGTCCCTAGTTGTCTCCTTTTCTACCAGGGCTCTAGCTTGCACTTGTTCCATAGTTAGTCCACTACTTGGACCAACCTCTGAGCCTCTAACTTGCGAATTTTGGTTTGCAGCTATTTCCAACAATTGTCTTATCTGATCCTGCATAGCAGTGACCATTGTGGTGAGGTCTTCTACCTCCCTATTGGGGCTTGTTGGTCCCCCATCCTAGTTTTCTTCTTTGACATTACTTTGTCAAGTTTGCCTAGGTGTAGGCCTCCCTCTTCTAGTCTTAGGTGGCATCTTAACCTAATTCCATCCAAGAAAGAAGATTAGATTATAGTTTTATCTAAGTTGTATCTCTAATTCAAGCCATAATACAGAGTTCTCTTGCTAGATGCATTAACAAATCTAACTAGGGTAATATCCCAGGTTAGGATGTATCACTGATACCGAAGCCCATACTAAGGCATCCTACATCCACTCGCCCTTGGGGTTGATTCCCATCAGATCTTAGAAAATAGGGTTTTCTAGGTCATCCCAGATTTAGCCTTTACCTTAAGCAAGCCTTCAATGGAGACATCTAATTCCCTTCAGCACACATAGAAGCTCTATACCCTCGTACCTAGTGCTTTGATACCAAATGTAATGACCCAAAAACACACAAACAAAAACATACAAAAATAGAAAGAGTTTTTTTCCTAAGGAGAGAGACTCATGAACCCTTCATGAACCCCTAACCCAACCTAATATTTACCTAATATTTAAATCCCCTAAGTTTTCCTGAAAGCTACATCTCACGAGATACCCTACCACAAATCCACTTTGCATAGGCGTAACATGTGTTACTACAAACAAGTCTATCTATCTCATCACTCTTGATGAGTTAGACTTATCACCCTCAGTCAATCGAAGGTATACATGCATCACCATACCATACACAAGCCATTATGTGTAGGTATGCTATGAGTATCATGAGTTAAGCTATCCATATCATCTATCTGATGAGCTATCTTAACTCAGATGTAGTCTCTCCACAACTTAGTCTTTTATCTCCCTAAGGGGTCTCAATTCCCTTAGGTCTCCTATGTTCACCCTAAGGGGTTCTCAATTCCCTTAGGTCACCTATGTTCACCCTAAGGGGTTCTTAATTCCCTTAGGTCACCTTTGAGTTCACCCTAGAACTCTACTCTTGATCTTATCATTCCAATCAAACAAGAATACACCTAGATTTTAAAACAAGCAAAGCATAGTCACTAAGCATCCAGAAAAGAAAATAAAAGAAAAGAAGGATCAATACTAAAAGAGAATCATACACATTTTAAATCCAAATACAATATTAAAGTAAAAACACCTTCTCTACACCAATAACCAGTTATTGCATTAAATATTTGCATGGTAAGTCCATCTTACTCTAAATATTATTATTGTCAGCATTAGGGATATCTCCCCACAATTCTAGACTACTTGAGCATAAGTAAATAAATATAAAATACAATTACCTAGTCTTTGGTTCCATTGAACTCCTCGCTTCTCCTTGCTTCCCATTGGTTCTTTGAGGGTAGTAGGGGATCAGGATACTCATGGTTCAAGATAGGCATACCTCTAAATGCATCTATTCATTTACTTTGCCAAATTGCAACTATACAAAATTTAATTAAGTTTACAACCATCTAATGCATAATGGATTTTATAAAAGACCCTTTACTTTTATTTTCACCTCTCATGTTCTCTTAGAGAGTCATCCAACATGTGCCACTTAGTTCAAGGTCTCACTTCAATCAAATCTATTCATGTTTTAAAGCATTAAAGTCCCATACCTTTAACCTCTAAAACAAGTCCTTCAATCATTCCCTAAATCAAAGCCCCATAACTTTAATTCAAATAATAATTCTAATCATCCACTTAATTCATATAAGCTCAATCAAATCCAACCATGTTTTAAAGCATTAAAGTCCCATACCTTTAACCTCTAAAACAAGCCCATCATTCATTCCCTAAATCAAAGCCCCATAACTTTAATTCAAAGAATAAATCTAACCATCCATTTAATTCACATAAGCTCAATCAAATCAAGTCATGTTTTAAAGCATTAAAGTCCCATACCTTTAACCTCTAAAACAAGCCCATCATTCATTCCCTAAATCAAAGCCCCATAACTTTAATTCAAAGAATAAATCTAACCATCCATTTAATTCATGAAATCTTTGTCATCAATTCTATAACAAATTATGTTACCTTATGAAACACTCTAAAATAAAATCTACATCATAGACTTACTTAATCAAAGATTTACAACCTTATTGGAAGATTCATAACCTTAATTCAAGATTCTTAACCTTATCCAAAGACTCACTACTTTAATTAACAAAGTAGCCTCTTCATGATCTTACTAAGCAAAGGTCTTACTTTAATTAAAGTCACATAGTTTATATCTTTATTTAAAGGTCATACTTTAATTAAAAACTCCTAAGATAATTTATAACAATCAAAGGTCTATTTTAATTAAGGACCCATAAGGTATTTCATAAAATCAAAGGTCTATTTTAATATTTATCTCATAAGACATCTCATAATAATAAAGGTCTACCTTAATATTTATTTTATAAGACATCTCACCTTACTATTATCCAGGACCTTAGATTACTAAAATCATGGCGGAAGTAACATAGCTTCGGCAGGGAGGTCAACGATGGCTACCTTGGAGTTCAAGGAGAGGACAACCAGCCGCTCTCCACTCTACCCAGGGTTTCATTAACTCAAATGTTTCCTCACATGCATGATGGCCTTCCTAGCCATGGTGCTTCCTCACTCTTACAGTGGGAAAAACACAACTACAACATTCCCATAATCACTTATTGGCTCTTCTAGACACGATGCTTCCTCACTCATACAGTGGGAAGTCACAACATTGCCATCAATACTTGGTGGCTCTTCTAGACATGGCACTATACTTCCTCACACAGTGGGGAAAAACATAGCATTGCCATCAACACTTGGTGGCTTACAAGACACAACACTTCCTCACAGTGGGAAAACACAATGTTGCCATCAATGCTTGGTGGCTTACAAGACACAACACTTCCTCACATAGTGGGGAAAACACAACATTGCCATCAACGCTTGGTGGCTTACAAGACACAACACTTCCTCACACAGTGGGAAAAACACAACATTGCCATCAATGCTTGGTCTATGGTGAGGCCAAACTTTCATAAAATTAAATAGTAAAGATGCTCATAGGGAGCCCAAACCAGCCATAGATTTTTACCTATGTTTAAATTAAAACAACTAAGCTTCAAACATTCGAAGGAACTTAACATGCTACAGGGGGTTTTAACTAGGTTCCATACTATTTTCATGTCATAAAAATAAAGCATGCAATGGTAAGCTTAGAAACCTCCAACCTTTGTTCTCCTGCACACTAGAAACCAATAGCTCCTTCGTTAGTTCCCTCCTTTGCTCATGTGTGCTCCTCTGTATTTTCTCCCATTTCCTCTACCTCTCTCCTCTGTGTCCCCTCTCCTCTTCCTTTTTTTCTTTTTCCTTCCTTACCTTACGTACCCTTGCTCCTAGGTGGCCCGTCTGCATCCACATCTCTTGAGATCCGTGCCATCCTTGTGCCTCCTTTCCCTTCAATGTTGTCATCCCTCATCTCACCTTACTTTGATGGCACACATTCTCCTATCCCTTATTTCCATTTTGGGAAAGAATAGAGCCTCCAGGTCATTTACGTAGGTTGCACTTCATATGGAGAAAAGACATTATAATTTTTAAATGAAAGTAGCATCCCTTTCAAATAAAATATCCCTCAAGATATTTTATTTCCACTTAAAAAATATATTCCTTTTTTTTATTTAAAACAATTTCCTAATTGTTTTCTTTTTTTTTTTTTGAATAAAATATTTCTATCTATTATCAAATGGATTTCTTTCATTTTTTTCATTTATTTCATTTCACTAAATTTTATTAATGAATTTGCAATATCATTAAAATAAACTTCTTCAATTACTTTTAAATGAATTTTTCATTTATCACAAAGATAAAGTTTATTAATGAGTTTAAATGAACTCACATCATCATTTAATCAAACCTCATTAATTTGTTTAAATGCACCTTCAATTTTCATTTAAACCTAATCCTTTTTTTCTTCATAAAAACTGATGCTCACATAACATTTCAAAATAACCATTTACTTTATGCAACTACATGCATTTTTGCAGCTGTTCTACTATTGAAATTCCAACATTAAGATACCCAAGTCATAATGCAGGAAAGAGCAATCAAGTTTACAAAGCAACAAAGAGGGAATATTTCCATCAACCCAATCACCCATCTCAGCCAAAGATTTTACGATAGCTACTAGGCTATCAACTAAGGCTCAAGGCGATCAGTCATTGATGATTATCCCTTCCGATAATGCATGCCTATATGAAGGTATCTATCCATGTTACCTCCGAGTACCTTAATCATCATTTCCCCGATCTTAAGTACCCTCATTTTTGGTGGATGTTTCTGCCTTCTCCACCTATGAGTGTACCTGATCCTGCACACTTGGCAATATGTTAGCAATAACATGCCCTTCTAAATCAACTAAACATCATATAGTTGGTTCAATTGTTCAAACTAGGTATCACCACATCATAGGTTAATACATTGTTTCTTTGTGCCAAATTGTCCGCTAGGGAGGGTCATGACACTATGGCTATTGATCCAAATAGAATCAAATTCATTTTTTCTCTTCCATTACCCATGAACAAGAAAGCTTTGTAGTCCTTCTTTGGTTAGATCAATTTTTTTATAGAAAATTCATCTCTAATTTTGCTCAGAAAGTGAAACCTATCTCAAAAATATTGAATAAGAATATAGATTTCAAATGGACTGAAGTGAGAAAATAAGCTTTTGATATTATTAAGCGATCCATTGATACAACTCTAATTCTAGTGAACCTAGACTTCAGCAAAGATTTCATTTTGTATGCTTATGGAGCTAAGGAGAGCTATGCATCAGTGCTCACCCAGAATAATGATGAAGGAGAAGAGCACCCCATATTATTTTGGAGCCAAACTCTCCATGAATATCAGGTCAAGTATAATTTTATTGAGAAACAAGTATTTGTAGTGATGAAGTCATTGAAAAAATTTAGGCAGCACTTGGTTCAAGGTAAAATATTGGTAAGTAGTTCGTCTAGATGCCAAAAGTTTCATTTTACAAGGGGAACTATGAGACAAGAGAGTTGGTTGGATTACTAAAATACAAGAATATGATGTAGAAATTCATCCTACCAAGTTGTTCAGAGGTAGAGCATTATGCCAAGGTTTGATAGAAGCAACAATTATAGCAGAAGTGATATCATGTCTGTTAGCAATAGAAGATCAAACTGAAGAACTGAAGTTAGGAGAATCAGACTGGGTTGATCAGATGACCAAATATTTTTAGACTAGAGTTTGTTCTTCTAATCTTAATCCATCATAGAAGAGGAGATATAGGCTTCAAGATTTGAAATATTTCCTATTACCAGAAGGTCTATACAAGAGAAACCTTGATGGAGTCCTCCTAAGATGCTTAAGAGATGATCATAAACAAAAGGTCATTGAAGAGTTCCATGGAGGACTATCTGGAGGGCATTTCTCAGGAAGGGTCATCAATTTAAAGATATTACTAGGGCAGGGTATTACTCGCCTACCATTTTTTTTAATCCTTCAAAGTTACAAGATCCTGTGATGAATGCCAACGGTATGTGGGAAGAACTAGGAATGCATCATTCCCCCTCAAGCCAATTCAGGTTGAAGAACCTTTTTAGTAGTGGGGGTTAGACTTCATAGGGGCTATTAACCCAAATTCCTTGGTAGAGCACAAGTACATTCTAACTGCCATGGACTACCTCACCATATGGGTAGAGGCCATCCCCATAAAGAAATCATATCAAGAGGTGGTAATAGACTTCATGGAAAGCTTAATCACAAGGTTTGGTGTCCTAGAAGCTATAGTAAGTGATAATGGACCAAATTTCATAGGAGCTAAATACATTGAGTTTTCCAGCAAGTATGGCATCACTATAAAAAATACCTCTAACTACTACCCCCAAGGGAATGGATTAGCAGAATCAACTAACAAAAATATACTAAGAATCTTGAGAAGATCATTAGAGGGTAATAAGAGAAGTTGGCACCTGATGTTGGAACAAGCTCTGTGGGTAGATAGGATCACCATAAAAAAATATATTAAAATCTCCCCTTATGCCTTGGTATATGGCAAAGAAGTAGTATTACCTATTCACTTGGAAATTCTAGCTCTCAAGTTGATAGATACAAAGGAAGAGTTTGAACAAAATCTATTTGAAACCAGGTTAACACATTTATTGCAACTAGAAGAGAAAAGGACTCGGGCATATGAGGACTTCCAAAAGCACTCATTTGATATCAAGGTATGGTTTGACAAGAAATCCAGGTTCAGAGAGTTCAAATTTGGATATTTTATCCTTAGGTGGAATGTGGAAAGAGCCAAGCCAGGGCACCATCAGAAGTTTGATTCTTTTTGGGATGGTCCTTTCAAAGTAGTAGAGATTAAAGAGAGCAATATTTTCTAGCTTGAAGATCTAGAAGGAAACATATAGCCGATATTGATCAATGGTTTTCATATAAAACTCTACTTTGATTGAAATATAAATTCATTGTAACATATGTACATATTTTTGTATTATATCAATTTTTTTCCCTTTACTGAAAGTTTTCATTTTGTAAAGTGTTAAAAAAAAGAGAAAATTTTGCTTCAAAAAAACTAGTTCAAAGTTGAAAAATAAACTAAGGGTGGTGGAATACAACATGTGTTCCATGTCACTCTCCAATAAGCAAAGGTGGCAGTGAAATACAACATGTGTTCCATACCACTAAATTTCACGTCCATTCTAGAGTGGACCAGGACACATGCGCTACGCTACTCTCCAATGAATAAAAGATCCATGGGCTACGATGTGTGCTCCACATCACTCCAAGAGAAGGAAAGATGATGAAAAGTGCCATAGGTTCAATGAAGTGCTTCATGCCACAACCAATCAATGATTGACATGATGTTGCCAGCCGCCAAGATGCATACCTTTGAATTAAAAAGCGTGCAACATATAGTTTCTCATGTTGGTTGCATTAATGGTGGAAGGTATACATGCAGGAATATTTAAAAGTGGTTCAAAGTGCAAAGCCCATTTATTTTTTGAAGTGGCACTTACCTAGTAGAAAGAGCCAAGGAGTAGTCAAGCATTGTTCATGAATACTAGGGAAGAAGAATACTCTATGAATTTCCACTGAAAATGGCCTTCGAAGAGACCCAAGAAATAGAGCCATCGATGAATGAGGGGTTGGGAAATTACATTGATAAAGCATAAGTGGTGGCTGACACCATACTGGTTCTCATAGAGAGAACTAAGCTCAGAAGGAGCATCAATGAAAAATATCGAAGAGGCAAAACCTTAATAGTCCAAGGTACTTGTGTTATCCGCTCTTTCTTGTCTTTTTATATCTGTGATTTGGTTCATCCTTGTCCCGAGTTGATATCAGCCATTGTCAAGTTTTATGACCCTAGGGAAAAAGTGGTAAAAATAGCTAATGGAAAAACCCTATTTAGCATCACAACCAAAGCTTGTCATGACATTTTCGCTCTAGGAATAGACCCACCTATAAGGTCTAAGCTTTTCAATGTAACTGAGCAAGCTGGATATTATTCCCTACAAAAGCATGCCCATGAAGGAGAGCCTTTTAGGAAGTGGGTGTATGGTCAATTCAAAACTATTAAGCTCAGGAAAGGACTGCCCAATACCCCAATTCCAATTGAGCAGTTTGCTAACCCAGAGCTTTTCTCCATGTTAGCTTGTTTAGAGGGTTTAGATTCTAACCAGTTTGTAAGGGATTGGAAAATAGCTACTACTTATTGCATTTCAAATGAGAGGATGTATAAACCTGAAGTAGAGAAGGAAGGTATCAAGGTGATTTACTTTGATTGGTCAACCTTTCTTGCCAAGAGAATGCATGAGCAGTTGGTGAGGATGAAAAGGGATTCAAAAGCTTCTTCTTTTTGGCACTATTTGAATTTGACCTGGATGTTCTATATCATTGTAAGGCACATGATGCCCTGGATTCTTATGATAGAAAAGAATGACAAAGGAGACCCTATCCCTGTGTATTATTAGACCTCTTATTTAAGGAGTACTGTGTCTTTTTACATGTTTAATTTGGAGTTCCTAGGGCCTTATTTTAAAATTATGTATGGGAAATACCTTAGATTACTATCTCTAACCAAAGAATTTTTAATAGTGCCAAGCACCGAAGAAGAAGCTTGGTATATTCTCATAGAGGGCAATGTTATTAGACTTTATGGATTCACTAAAAAGCCTTTTCTGCTGCCCCATTTCATGACTAACAATTTTTTTGCCTTTGAATACTTGAGATAAGCAGATTTCATCAACATGAATTATGGCTCTAGAAAAGGAAGAAAATGTTTGTTAACTTACTCCCGTAATTTCAATGACATAAAAATTGTTAGAAGGGTTCAAGGTGAACAAATCACCCAATATTTGGATAGGCTCGACCTATTTTACATCCCACAGAGGTGGAGGTATGACCCTGATGATAAATTCATGAAGAGGAATACCAAGCTTAACGAAGAAAAAGCCCTCAAGTTTGAGAAGACTTCAAGGCCTCATTTCGAACAGGGGAGGAATAACAAAGAAAATGCTCCATTGGATTGGAATGTTGCTAAAATGGAACAACTACCCCCATGGCTAGACTTATATGAGTAGGTAGTTGATTTTGATTCTACTAACAATGAAAGCCATCAGTTGAAGGAGTCTAATATTAAGGACGTTGAAAAGAAAAATAAGTGGGATGAAGGTAAAATCATAGATTGGTGGAGAATGAGAGTAGAAACTGGTACAAAAAATCTAGATTCGATCGAGTAATAGATGATGATTTTTCGATCGATATGACAAACACATTAAGACTTGGAAAGCTAAGGACCCTAAGAATTTGGTATTGATTTATAAGAAGACTCAAGTAGGGATAAATTCTCCTTCCCCACCTTCACAAGAGGAAACGTAGGAGGCAAGGACTAACACTCAATTAGTTACTGCATAAGCTCCTAAAATATTTGAGCCCTCATCGGAACAACTGGAAAAATATCTTGTAGGGGCCCAGCTTATGAGTAAAATGCATTACTATGATGATAGGGTAGTAAATACAAAAGTCCTTCAGATAGCTAGTAGGCCCAAAAGCCTAGCCCTAAGTGGAGAGCCTCCTGAGGCTGAGATAGATTGGAATAAAAAGGATAAAGACTTTGTGTTCACACCAATGAGTTTCACTACCGTGGCTACAATTGAGTCAAACCCTACTGTTGAAGATGTATTGTAGGAGGGGCAATCTGAAGAGGATACAAAAAGTGATAAGTCGATAGAATTTTGAGTTGTTAAGAGAAAGGCTAAAGATGCATCGAAAGAGACCTAGAAGGAGGTTTGTAAGAAACTAAAAGTGGATAAGGGGAAGAGTGTTGAAAAAACCCTTGTTTCAGTTGTAGAGAAGTCGGTTCAACAAGTACAACACAAAAGTGTAGAGGTAACTCTAGAAGAACCTACATCTGTAGGTGAAGGTATGATTACTATCCCTTCTTCTCCTTCTCCTCCTCTCTCCCTAGAGAAATCCCCTTCCCTTTCTCAAGAAAAGGTCGAAATAAAGGTGCCCTCTCCCCCTCATAACTCACCACCTATTTCATTAGCTAATACATAGGGTCAAACCAATCCATCTCCTCCATGTTCATCTAAAATCCTAGTCACACCATCTTTGGTCATTCCACCTTTGCCATCACAACCCCTAGTATCATCTGAAGCACAAGTTGTTTCATCCCCACCAACTCATTCTTCCTTGAGTTTTGTTTCAATTCCTATTCCCTCATTAATTGCAACCCCAACAATAAGCATGAATTCAATTGTGATCACCACTAATCCACTACCATCAGCTTTTGAGTCTACCCTTTCATATCTCATAACTTCCCCTCCTCCTACAAGTCATCCTACCCTAGATTCTCTATAGAAAGGAAAAGGAAGTTTCATAGAAGATTCAATTTTTTTGGGTGGAGAAACTCTCTAAGCCTTCAAAGAAGATGGCTATGAGGAGGAAGACAATGTCTATTGATCTAGTCACAAGGTAAAGAGCATCCAGATCTATTATCCCTTTGGTGAGCAAGCCTGAAGAAGAGATGATTGTACAAGATTATCGTCTAGAGGAGTATACTAAAGATATTGAGAAACTACCAGTTGAAGATGAGCTGGTCATAGCAAAAGCTCATCTGGAGACTTTCTATGTCAAAATTGATATCTACAAGGAGAAATTTGGGAAGTTAGAGCAGAAAATAGAGAAGTTGGAGAAGATGGTCAACAATCAAAAATAGGTAGAAAAGGTTATCAGGAATGAAGTTAAAAGTTGGTAAAGCAAATATCAAGAGGCCATCAAGCTTAAAGACCAAGTTGAGGAGCAAAAAAATAAAAATGAAGAACAGGCCAAGGAAATACAAGACTTGAAGCATCAACTTCAGATTGAGAAGGCCAAGTCCTCAAGCTTCTCAAAAGAAGGAGTGAAGAAGGTAAGAAAAGAGCTTTGGTCCGAAGTCTTGGAGAAATTCTCTTAACTACAGCTCATAATAGATTATATGGATGATGCTAGCCATTTTCTCCAAAATACCAAAGAAGACCTAGATAAGTTCACTCAGGAGCTACAACCCATGGTCATTCTAGTAGAACAAATCTATAAACTATCTGATAGCAGGTTTAATGAGGCTGCTAAACCAATCCCCAACAAGGAATGGAACATTTCTAGATTGGCCACTAGAGTTGTGGTCAAGAAGAATAGATTGCTCCAGAAGGCTTGGTTGTTATATGATAAAGTGGAAAACACAATTCGAGATGTGGTAGATATCAACCAAGAAATGACTCAATATGGCTTTGGAGGACTCTAGCTTGAGAATAATACTCTATTATCAGAAGAGAGAAGATCAATAAGAACATAGCTTCAAGCATCCAGGATGAATCTGAGGTTGATGCCTGGAAGGAGCTAATTGATCAAGAATAGGTCTCTCAGATGATAATTGATTTAACCAGGCTCAGGGATTTGATGGAGGACCTGGTGAACAAGGGAAGCTCCACAACCTATGAGGATACCTTTGAGTTGGATTTTATTCATAAATAGCTTAAGGAGACTTCTAACCCTTCTGAGGTAGTTTGGAGCCAAGCTTTGCAGACTCTTAAATTGATGATTCAACTATTTGGGACCAATGCCGAGAGAAAGGATAAGCATCAAGACTCACCAGAAGAAGAGGAGGCTGACCAAGAGCAGGAAGGCAATGATGAGGGAGAAGCTCAGCAAGAGGGGGAAGAATTAGATAGAGTTGTTGAAGACCCTCAAGAGGCACAAGTGTAGAGTTTCCTATTTTAAATATTTTTGTATTCATGAAAAGAGTGTTGTATATTATTTTTTCCTGACACTATCAGAGGACAATAATAAAAGCATGAAGCCAAAGAGCAGAAAATGAAGGTTTCATGAAGATATTTTGATCATTTTGATCGGGCTTATAAGGGATAACATTGCTCAGTTTTGCTTGACATGGAGCAAGTTTTTCAGTCGAAAGGAGTGGTGAATATCATTATTTCTAGTATGATCTCCATATGAACCGTTATCCTCTGGGTGGCTTCACAAATGTTCTAGAGGGTAATGGTCATATAGAAATTATTCTATGAAGCATTGCTCGTAGACTTGTATTTTTTGACTCCTGATGCCCAATGGATAAGACTATGAGTTCGTTGGCTTTGCAAGAAAATCCACCCGGGAGGCGCTAGAATGTAGGCCCAAAATGGCCACATCCTTAGAAAAATTTTGAAAATATTTTCTAAGGCATGAAGATGCTCCTAGCCGCTCAACATACAGTGTATTTTCTAGTGGCACAACGCAGGATGTTCCACGCCACTAGTAGAGCAGCTAAATTTGCATTGCGATCACTTTGGCAGAGTGACATATGACATATTTGCTAAGGTAAGAAGAGATGTTCCCTAGTTGCTCCACACTTAGTGTATTTTATAGTGGCACAATGACATGTTCCACGCCACTATCAAACTAGATCAAAGTTGACGTCATCATTCTTCGATGAGCAGCCCAACGCACATTGCCCAATCCATGCAAATAAGTGGCTAAGTTTTGATGTGTTCCAAGCCATTGAGGTCCACGTTCATTTTAGAGTGGATCGGAACACATGCTCCACGCCATTGGTTGAAGAGGTCAAAATATCTAAAATGTAGCACAAGGCAGTGGCACAGCGCAAAGTTCCCTAAAACATTATTTTACATTATTTCTTGAGTGGCTCAGAGCATGGCTCTATCCCGTAGTCAACCTTGGTCAAAATTTGATGGAGCAAATTCTAAGGAGTGGGCTACGAATAATATGTTCTACGTCATGGATGTGAAAGAAAATTAAACGATTTTGAGAAACAAAGGGAGTGGCCTGGTGACATGCTCCATTCCGCTCAAAGCATAGTGTATTTTTAGATGTGCTCCATGCCACTGGTCAAAATAGTCAAAGCAAGTGACAAGTATTTTAAAAGAGTGGCTTGGTGACATGTTCTACGCTACTCGTCTTCAAAGCATTGCTAAGGTTTAATCATAGCCATTCATGAATGAATCAATGGTCGAGATCATGCTGATATTTTCTTAGATATACAAAAGTGAATTCTTGGCAAACGAGAACCAGTTGGTTCGAGTAGGTAGGCAAAGCATCCATGGAGCCAAGAACCAAGAACTCAGGAAGTTGTAGATCTATGGCTAGATGAAGTCCCCAAGAAATATGAATGGCTTAGATTTTATTTCTAACGGCCTGGAGTCTAACTACCATTATAGAACAAGCAAGTTGTAGAGCTGAGCTACCATGGCGTGCGACATCAAGTGGATTTCCCAGACCTCAAAGGTGAATGAAATAATGCCACCATAACATTCTATTGATCTGTCATGGCTCTATCCTTGTAATGTTCCATCCCCTTCTTTCACTGTAAAAACTATTTATAGAGGTTGAACCCTTGATTTTTAGGGTCGGCTCTAGAGTGTTTGCTTGCCCTACTATGTAACATATTTTGCAAATTAATAGAAGGAGTATTACTTGGATTTTTGACTTGGGAACTGTTGTCTTCAATATTTCTATTGAGAGATTCAAGTTGTGAATCGTATTTTTGCTAATGTTGCTATGGTTAGTTCATTCCACTGATATTGGATTACTAGTTGTAAAGCAATTGAAATATTTTCATAGTTAAATCTATGCTTACAAGAAGTTTGTTTATGTTAAATCTAGATACTAATCTATTATGCTAAATTGGATTATTAGTATTGTGGATATTGAAATTACTTCTTGGAGTATGTCTCTATTTGTGTTTCTTGTATGAAGATTACTCTTTTTTTGGGTGTTGTTGATCTCGAGTGTGGGACACTAGAAATGATTTACTGAAAGGTTTTACCTATGGATGCCTATGTTTTTAGCTCTATCTAGCCACCATTTCACTTATAATTCCTTAACCCTAAACCCTTTTCTAACCCTATCTCTTAAACAATTATTGAGCTTAATTGAGTCAACACCCTGTCAGTTGACAAGGAACCAGCCTACTCTGGAGGTTGGGCTAGAGCAATCTTTAGTCCATCCAATGTTGAGTTTTGAGCTATGACTAGTGGGTGCAAGCCTAATAAAAAATATGGAAGATAGACAATCACAGTATCAAGTTTTGCTTGATGTCAATTTGGATCCCAATAATTGTGACTATCATAGAGTGGAGGAGCATTGGATAAAATATTGTAATAGGTTGAAACATGTGGTTTAGGACCTAATTGATGAAGGACAACTTGTTACAGAAGGTTCTCAACCCAATCCTCCAAACATGGGGATTTTCCAATATCCTCTCCCTAAGAATGGTTAGCAAGATACTAATCAAGTATCATATTGGAATGTGCCCCCTCCCTATGATAATATGGTTGGTATGATAATAGTAACTACAAGGCAACAAGTGCATAATCAATAGATTTAACATTCTCAGCAAGAGATGAGTTCTTCATCCAACCCACCTTTGAAACACATATTAGTTTTAAATAATACCTAAAAAAGGAGCATAAGGTTAGAAAACTAATCTTTAGTGTTGAATCCTAAACCTAAAGTCTCCTTTAACATTCAAAAATAATTAGCTAGTACCCTGACCAAGATAACTTTCTTAGAACTTTTGCAAACTTCTTCTATTCACGGGAAAGCCTTATTAAAGCTTCTAAGACAACAATTTGTTCCTCAAGATATTTACCCTAGTGCTATGGCTAATGTTTTAAGTTCTCTAAGGATACATCATATCACATTCTTGGATGATAATATTTCTTCCTTAGATCCACGAAGGGATTCTTCCCTTTATATCACCACATTTATTGGGAAATATTTTATCACACGACTTATAATTGATAATGTTTCCTCCTTTAATTTATACACTTATCATTTTTTCCAAAAGTTTAGATTAAAGAGGAAGATTTAACTAAATTTGATGACATCATAAAAATTTCAACAATAAGTCCTAAGAAGCTTATGGTATTGTTGAGCAAGGTGCAGCAACAGTATTGTTATTGTTGTCAACATAGTCAGATAGATCTGTTGATGCAGTGGATAGGAAGTTCAAAAGCTATTCAGATGCAGAAGACAAGAGTTCAAAGGTTACTCAAAGTATGTACAGTGATTTTCCAAGAAGACCGAAGTGGCCCATATGCAAAAGATCAAAGAAAAAGACAAGTAAGAAAAGTGTCGCGATATCGTGACATATACAGCAAGCAAGAAAAACTGTCATGATTTCGTGACATGTTGGAAGAGAGAGAAAAAGCAGGAAAAACTGTCACGATTTCGTGACATGTTGGAAGAGAGAAAAAGTAGGAAAAACTGTCACGATTTCGCGACATGTTGGAAGAGAAAAAGGCAAGTGGAAAAACTGTCACGATTTCGCGACATGTTGGAAGAGAAAGAGAAAGCAGGAAAAACTATCATGATTTCGTGACATGTTGGAAGAGAAAAAGGCAAGTGGAAAAACTGTCGCGATTTCGTGACATGTTGGAAGAGAAAGAGAAAGTAGGAAAAACTGTCACGATTTCATGACATGTTGGAAGAGAAAAAGGCAAGTGGAAAAACTGTCACGATTTCATGACATGTTGGAAGAAAAAGAGAAAGCAGGAAGAAGTGTCACGATTTCGCGACAAGTTCGAAGAAAGAGAACAAGTAAGAAAAGTGTCGCGATTTCGTGACATGTCGCATTTTCGTGACTAAAATAGGAGAGAGAAAGTAAGTTGGAAAAGTGTCACGATTTCGCGACATGTCGCATTTTCATGACTAAAATAGGAGAGAGAAAGCAAGTTTAAAAAGTGTCGTGATTTCGTGACATGTCGCATTTTCATGACAAAAGAAAGAGAGGAAGCGTACGAAAGCAGAACTATCATGATTTCATGACAAAAGCAGAGAAGAAGACTTCGAAGGCAGAAGTGTCACGATTTCATGACAAAAGCAAAGAAGTGAAGTACGAAAGCAGAAGTGTCACGATTTCACGACAAAATCGAAGAAACTTGCAAGTCGAAATGATGATAGGAAAAGCAAGAGAAGCAAAAGTGTCACGATTTCGTGACATGTCACATTTTCATGACTCAAAAAGGACAGGAAGGCAAAGAAGCAAAAGTGTCGCGATATCGTGACATGTCGCATTTTTGCGACTCAAGAAGGGCAGGCAGGCAGAATAACAAAAGTGTCACGATATCGCGCAATGTCGCATTTTCGCGACAAAAGAATAGAGAAAGTGTACGGAGGAAAAAGTGTCGTGATATCGCGACATGTATTTTCACGGGCCAAAGCTAAGAGAAAGAGCAAGGAGAAAAAGTGTCGTGATATCGTGACATGTATTTTTGCGGGCCAAAGCTAAGAAAAAGAGCAAGGAGAAAAAGTGTCACGATATCGCGACATGTATTTTCGCGGTTAAGTTGAAGCCGACGAAGACCGATGACAGTCGACTAAAATTAGGGTTTACAGTGGTCATGAAAGCTAACTAAGATTAGGGTTTACAATCGACTAAGATTAGGGTTTTCATCACAAGAATTTTGTTATAAAAGGAGGGTTGTTTGGAGATTTGAAGTGATGTTGAAGTGTGTGAAGTTCGATCGTAGTGCGAAGAGAGCAAAGTGCACGAAAGGGAGAAGATGATCATGAAGGTCGACTATATCGAAGCAGAGTGTGCGAAGTGATTACGTAGAGAAAGTAGAGTGCATAGAGAGGGCAAAGGTGAAGAAAGACCAGTCAGGATCTTGCAAAAACAAAGGTATCTTTCTATCAATCTTATAGATTCAAAATTGAAGTCCAGGTTGTAGCTTGGCATCAGGGGTTGGTGCTCCTTCCAGTTGGTGCTGGTAAATCAGGGGTTGGTGCTCCTTTCTGTTGGTGCAGATAAATAAGGGGTTGGTGCTCCTTCCAGTGGGTGCTGGTAAATTGATTGTAAAGTTGGTGCTTTGCAAAGGCTGGATTTGGATGGTAGTCCAAGCAGTCATTTTTGAGGAGTAGCCACATTGGTGAACCTCATTAAATCTTGTGTTGTGTGATGCTCTTGTGTTATACTTGTTGTATCTAGTAATTAGTTTTAATTGCTATTGTATTAAGAGCTGTAAATTCAAGTTTAAAGAGCTACACTGATTCACCCCCCCTCTTAGTGTCATTGTAAGACTAACAATTGGTATCAGAGCTAAGTTCCTGTACAAGCCTAACCGGCTAGGGTGATCTTGGAAGTAACACAATGGCAGGTGGTGAAGGTTTCTCATCAAACAAAGCACCATTGTTTGATGGATCTAATTACACGTTCTAGAGAATCAGGATGCAGACATATCTCTATGCTTTGGGATACGACATCTGGGATTCAGTAGTTAGTGGATACACAATACCCATCACTCCTCCAAAAGAGGCTGACGAAAAGAAACTATTTGAAAGTAACTCAAAAGCAAAGAATGCTATCATGTGCGGATTAGCAGACAGTGAACTAGTAAAGATCATGAGCTGTAAAATGGCAAAAGAGATATGGGACAAACTGAGGAGTATTCATGAAGGAGATGATAAGATCAAGGAGGCCAAGTTACAGACACATCGAGCTCAGTTTGAAGCATTAAATATGAATGACAATGAAAACATTGAGGCATATATGTTAAGAGTTAATGGAATCATTAATGCGATCAGAGGACTCGACGAGGATATCGAAGACTCTGCCATCGTGAAAAAGGTATTAAGATCTCTTCCTCAAAGGTTTGATTCTAAAGTCTCAGCGATAGAAGAAGCTAAGAATCTAAATTATTTTAGTATAGATGAGATGTATGGTTCTTTGACTGCATATGAGATGAGGATAGGAAGATCTAAACCCACAGACAGAGAAGCGGCTTTTAAAGCCCTTAAAGATAAAAACGCAAAACAAGAGTCCGAGGAAGAAGAGACGTCAGATGAAATGGAAGCAAAATTTGTTAGAAAACTAAAAAGGGGAAAAGGAAAATACAGAGGAAAGCTACCGCTTAAATGTTTCAACTGTGGAGGCATTGGGCATTTTGTGACTAAATGTCCACTTAAAGAGAAGAACAAAAATGATGAAGGATCGCACCAAGAAAGAAGTGACTGGAAGAAGAAAACGAATTTCAGAAAAGGCAACTTCAAGAAGAAAAGTTTCATCTCCAGGAATGCCAGTTCATCAGAAGACAGCTCCGGTGAGGTTTCTGAAGAGGAAATAGGTGAAGCTCTTTTCATGGCATTTGAAGAAGTAAGATCACAAAAGGAAGAAGGAGTGAACTCTGAAGTATGTGGTGAAAACCCTGAGGCTGAAGTAGATCTAGAAGGTGAGTTGATCTCTGCACTTGAAGAGTGGAGAATAGAGAAGAAAAAGAATAAGAAACTTTCAAAAAGGCTTGAGGATGCAAATGAAATCATATCCAGTTTGAAAGTACAGATAGAAGAATCCAAGAAAATCTCCGAAGATCTCGAAGTGCAAATAACCATGAAAATAGATTATTGCAGCAAGCTAGAAGAAGAGATTGTTGGTTTAAGAATGCAGCTAGAAGAGATGAATAAGAAAATCAGTTGTTATCACAAACGTGAAGTAAGTTCTATGAAGCTGGATAAGATCATAAATGACCAAAGGCCTGTAGGCATCAAATTTGGTCTGGGTTTCATCGAAGGAGAATCATCAAATGGATCAAAGGCCAGAAATGTAGAATCCATAAAGAACAAAGATAAGAAACAGGTTGATCAAGGAAAAACATCTCATGCAAAAGAAAGCAATAATGCCAGGCACGAAAGGAGAATTGACAATGATGGATTCACCAATGTCACACATCAAAGAAGAAGAAGACCTATGGCTCCTACGACAACATGGCAAAGACCATCACCCAGGTTCAATTATCCCTTTTCTGGTTTCTATTTTAAATGCAATGGCTATGGACATAAAATCTCAGACTACAAATATAATGTAAGACCAAGGAATTTCACCAGTAGAAATGCTTTTTCTCCTTTGATGAATTATACAGTAGAATGTTATAACTGTCATAATTTTGGGCACATTGCAAGAAACTATAGAAGTACATTTGCATCAAATCAGTCTCAGGGAAGAAAATTTCAACCAAATAAGATGAGACAAAATAGAAAACTTCTTGAAAAACATGCACAAGCTGTTGATAAGGGAAAGGCAAAACAAGAACCCAAAACTACTATCAAAACGGAGTGGAAAGGAAAAGAGCGACTTAAGGAAGAAAAGGAATCCTTAATCGTACAAACAGCATTTAAAGCACAGAACAAATATGTACCATGGATACTTGATAGTGGATGCTCCAATCATATGATAGGTGACAAACAAAAATTTGAGAAGCTACAGAAATATGAAGGTGGTTCAGTAAAGTTTGGAAATAATGATGGAGCTAAGATAGTTGGCAAAGGATCAGTTAAAATTAGTGAGGGAAAAATTAAGTCAGAGGAAGTATTGTTTGTGGATGGTTTGAAACATAACTTGTTGAGCGTAAGTCAGATTTGTGATAAAGGTCATGAAGTAGTTTTTATGAAGCAAGGTTGTGAAGTCAAAAAAACAAATAGTGGAAAATTGATAGCAACTGGAGCAAGGACATCTGGAAACCTGTACACGCTCTTAGAGACTACAAAAGGAGCTTGTTTTATTAGACGAGGAAGAAGAAAATTGGTTGTGGCATAAGAGACTCAGGAATAGTTGGATGTTGATAATCTAGTAAAAAGATCACCTCGAGAAAAGGGGAAGTTGAGAGATAGTACCTAGACCATCAAATAAAAATATAATCGGGGACTAAATGTGATTTATGCAAACAAATTGAATGAAGACTGACGGAGTCAGAAACAAAGCAAGATTGGTATGTAAGGGTTATGCACAAGTTGAAGGCATTGAATTTGAGGAAACTTTTGCACCAGTAGTAAGACTAGAGGCAATTAGAATGTTTCTGGCTTTAGCAGTCTACAAGAATTTCAAAGTTTATCAAATGGATGTGAAATCAACGTTTTTGAATGGAAAACTTGAAGAAGAGGTTTATATTGAGCAACCAGATGGTTTCCAACTTGGTGATGATCCCAACTTTGTTTGCAAGTTGAAGAAAGCATTATATGGCTTAAAACAGGCACCCCGAGCATGGTATGCAAGGCTAGACAACTATCTCACCCAACAAAGGTTTAAGAAAGGTATGGTGGATAGTAATTTGTATGTCAAAACAGAAAATGGGCATCTTATTGTTCTTGTTGTATACGTAGATGATATCATATTTGGCAGCAACAAAGATGAGTCATGTAAAGATTTAGCAAATAAGATGCAGAAAGAATTTGAAATGTCAATGATTGGTGAACTTTCGTATTTCCTCGGGTTGCAAGTTAATCAAAATAAGAAGGGCATATTTATTTCTCAAGTTAAATATGTGAAAGAGATGTTAAAAAAATTCACAATGGAGGATTGTAAGCCAGTTAGCACTCCCATGACGATAGGTTGCAAGTTGAGCAAGGATGACAAATCTCCACCTATTGATCAAACCATGTACGGATCTATGATTGGAAGCTTATCGTACACTGACGAGCTACTGGACCAGATATTTTATAGGCGATGATGCATGGTAGCACGATTTTAGGCTAATCCCAAGGAGACTCATGTGACAATAGTGAAAAGGATTCTTCGATACCTCAAGGGTACTATGGAATATGGGTTATGGTATCCAAAAGGTAAAGACTTCACCCTTATTTCGTATTCAGATGCAGATTGGGTAGGATGTGTAGATGATAGAAAGAGTACCAGTGGAGGTGCATTCTATCTTGGAGACAGATTGGTCGCATGGCACAGTAAGAAACAAGAGTCTATTTCTTTATCGATAGCAGAGGCAGAATATATTGCAGCGACAACATGTTGTACGCAGGTATTGTGGATGAAACAAACCCTGAAAGATCTTGGTATTAGCTTCGGTGAGCCAATATCAGTTAAGTGTGATAACACAAGTGCCATTAACATCTCCAAGAATCCAGTTATGCATTCACGCACAAAACACATTGCTATCAGGTATCACTTTTTGAAGGAGAAAGTTGTGGAAGGTGAGGTTAAGTTGGATTTTGTTCCAACTACAGAGCAAGTAGCAGATATCTTCACAAAACCATTGCCCAAGGAAATTTTTGAGTACCTTCGTAATAAATTGGGAGTGGTCACACTTCCCAAGAATTGACTAGCTATAGGGATCACATTCTCAGGGGGAGCATTTAAGTATTTGATCATCTTTATGCTCATGTTCATGATTTTTGCTAAGTGTAATAAATTGTGCCTGAGAATGTTGTGCATGGACTCAGGGGGAGTCTGCAGTAGCCCTTTGGTATTATTGTCAAAGGGGGAGAAGAGTTACAGGAAATTGCACATGTGTTGCCAACAATTCCAAAGGGGGAGATTGTTGAGCAAGGTGCAGCAACAATATTGTCATTGTTGTCAACACAGTCAGATAGATCTATTGATGCAGTGGACAGGAAGTTCAAAAGCTATTCAGATGCAGAAGACAGGAGTTCAAAGGTTACTCAGAGTATGTACAGTGATTTTCCAAGAAGACCGAAGTGGCCCATATGCAAAAGATCAAAGAAAAAGACAAGTAAGAAAAGTGTCACGATATCGCGACATATACAAAAGCAAGAAAAACTGTCATGATTTCGTGACATGTTGGAAGAGAGAGAAAAAGCAAGAAAAACTATCATGATTTCATGACATGTTGGAAGAGAGAGAAAAAGCAGGAAAAACTATCACGATTTCGTGACATGTTGGAAGAGAAAAAGGCAAGTGGAAAAACTGTCACGATTTCGCGACATGTTGGAAGAGAAAGAGAAAGCAGGAAAAACTGTCACGATTTCGTGACATGTTGGAAGAGAAAAAGGCAAGTGGAAAAACTGTCACGATTTCGTGACATGTTGGAAGAGAAAGAGAAAGTAGGAAAAACTGTCGCGATTTCGTGACATGTTGGAAGAGAAAAAGGCAAGTGGAAAAACTGTCGTGATTTCGTGACATGTTGGAAGAAAAAGAGAAAGCAGGAAGAAGTGTCACGATTTCGTGACAAGTTCGAAGAAAGAGAACAAGTAAGAAAAGTGTCACGATTTCGTGACATGTCGCATTTTCGTGACTAAAATAGGAGAGAGAAAGTAAGTTGGAAAAGTGTCACGATTTCGTGACATGTCGCATTTTCATGACTAAAAGAGGAGAGAGAAAGCAAGTTTGAAAAGTGTCATGATTTCATGACAAAAGCACTGTCGCATTTTCACGACTAAAAAGGGAGAGACTGAAGAAGTTCACGAGTTTCATCGACAAAAGTAGAGAAGAAGACTTCGAAGGCAGAAGTGTCATGATTTCATGACAATAGCAAAGAAGTGAAGTACGAAAGCAGGAAGTGTCATGATTTCACGACAAAAGAGAGAAGAAGACTTCGAAGGCAGAAGTGTCACGATTTTATGACAAAAGCAAAGAAGTGAAGTACGAAAGCAGAAGTGTCGTGATTTCATGACAAAAGCAGAGAAGAAGACTTCAGGGAGTGTCGCATTTTTGTGACTTGAAATGGACAAGAAAGCAAGACTTCAGAAGCAGAAGTGTCATGATTTTGTGACATGTCGCATTTTCATGACTCGAAAAGGACAGGAAGGCAGAGAAGCAAAAGTGTCATGATATCGTGACATGTCGCATTTTCATGACTCAAGAAGGGCAAGCAGAGAATAACAAAAGTGTCACGATATCGCGCAATGTCACATTTTCATGACAAAAGAATAGAGAAAGTGTACGGAGGCAAAAGTGTCGTGATATCGTGACATGTATTTTCATGGGCCAAAGCTAAGAGAAAGAGCAAGGAGAAAAAGTGTCATGATATCGCGACATGTTGTATTTTCGCGGGCCAAAGCTAAGAAAAAGAGCAAGGAGAAAAAGTGTCACGATATCGCGACATGTATTTTCATGGTTGAGTTGAAGCCGACGAAGACCGATGACAGCCGACTAAAATTAGGGTTTACAGTTGTCATGAAAGCCGACTAAGATTAGGGTTTACAGCCGACTAAGATTAGGGTTTTCATCACAAGAATTCTGTTATAAAAGGAGGGTTGTTTGGAGATTTGAAGTGTTGTTGAAGTGTGCGAAGTTCGGTCGTAGTGCGAAGAGAGCAGAGTGCGCGAAAGGGAGAAGATGATCGTGAAGGTCGACTGTATCGAAGCAGAGTGTGCGAAGTGATTACGTAGAGAAAGCAGAGTGCGCAGAGAGGGCAAAGGTGAAGAAAGACCAGTCAAGATCTTGCAAAAACAAAGGTATCTTTCTATCAATCTTATAGATTCAAAATTGAAGTCCAGGTTGCAGCTTGGCATCAGGGGTTGGTGCTCCTTCCAGTAGGTGCTGGTAAATCAGGGGTTGGTGCTCCTTTCTATTGGTGCAGATAAATAAGGGGTTGGTGCTCCTTCCAGTGGGTGCTGGTAAATTGATTGTAAAGTTGGTGCTTTGCAAAGGCTGGATTTGGATGGTAGTCCAAGCAATCATTTTTGAGGAGTAGCCACATTGGTGAACCTCGTTAAATCTTGTGTTGTGTGATGCTCTTGTGTTATACTTGTTGTATCTAGTAATTAGTTTTAATTGCTACTGTATTAAGAGCTATAAATTCAAGTTTAAAAGAGCTACACTGATTCACCCCCCCTCTCAGTGTCATTGTAAGACTAATAGGTATTGTATCCCTCCCCCTTAGGGTTGGATCCAAGATCATATATACCTTGTTCTATGTGGTGTCTTGCCCTGCATCTTTTAATTTTCTTCTTGGATGCCCTTGGATCCATGCAATGAGGGTTGTCCCTTCTAATTTTCACCAATGTCTAAATTTTGAATTTAAGAATCAATTTGTCACCATTTTGGGTGATCCTCACTCATTTGAATATTGTTCACTAGTTGAGCAAGATCAATCTAATCTTCATTTATATCCATCAGTTTTCTCATCTCACACGACCAAGCAATTTGAAAATATAAACACGAGTGAGGAACCATTAATTAATATTTTATCACAAGATCAAGTCAATCCTTCCCTTAGAGAGACTCTTGTAGATCTATCTCATCAAGTTTTAGAGTGGAGGGATGAGGATGAGGGCATGTCTTCTACTTTATTTTGCACTGTGATGCACCCTAAGTTAGTTGGGATCCCAAAAAATTATGTTGAAGGTAACACTCCTTGTGATATAGCTCATGATGATGTCGTTTGTAATGGTGTCTCCCTTTATGGGTTAGTCCCTTGCATCATGTAAATTGAATCTTCTAGTTCTCAAAAGGACTTTTGTTCTATCTCTCCCGAGGATCTTGAGCAATTAGGAGTGATTCCTACCCTATCTCATCTTGAGGATGAGTTGTCCATTATTATTGAGGAGACCATAAATATTAGCATAGGTTCTAAGGAGACCCCTAGGATCCTTAAGCTAGGTAAATCCTTGTCCATGGATGAGCCAAAGTAGTTGACCAATTTGTTAAAATAATTCCATGATATTTTTCTTGGTCATATATCAACATGCCAGGGCTTAATCCCTCCCTTGTTATGCATCATTTTGTAGTTCAGCCTAGTGTTAATCATGTTAAGCAAAAACTTAGGAAGATGCATCCTAAGGTCACCCTTTTAGTTAAGGAGGAGCTCCAACAACTCATTGACATTGGTTTTATAAAAGCTATCAACTATTTAGATTGTATCTCCAATATCATCCCTATGGTTAAGAAGACAAGAACAATCAAGATATGTACCAACTTTCAAGATATTAACTTAGCATATCCCAAGGAATATTTTCCCCTGCCTAACATATATTAGATCATAGATTTCACCACCAAATATGGTATGCTTTCGATCATGGATGGTTTCTTCGGATACAATAAGATCATGGTTTCCCTTGAGGACCAGGTAAAGACATCTTTCATCACACCATGGGGTACCTTTTGTTATAAATTCATGACTTTTGGATTGAAAAATGTTGGTGTCATGCATCAAAGGGCTATGTCTTATATTTTTCATGACATGATGCATGATATTTATAGGACTATGTGGATGATCTTTTGGGTCATTCCATACATCGATAAGATCATGTTCACAATATAAGGTGAATTTTTAAAAGGATTTAGCAGTTCAAAGTTCATCTTAAGCCCTCTAAGTGTGTGTTTGGAGTCACATCTGGCAAGTTGTTAGGTTTCATCATTTCTAGGTAAGGTATTGAAGTGGACCCCACTAAGATAGTGGCTATCACTAACATACCTCCTCCACATACCTTAACTGAGTTATGTAGCTTATAAGGTTGGATTCAAGCTAGTCATCGGTTCATAGCCTAGTTAGCCAATAAGTGTCAGCCCTTTCTTAAGCTTCTTAAGAAAGATGTTATATTCCAATGAGATTTAGAGTGTTAGCAAGATTTTGATGAGATCAATGGTATCTCACTTCCTTGTATATCTTATTTTTACCTCTATGAGGTAAGCATTTGATGCTTTACATAGCAGCTAAAACTCACATTTTGGGAGCCTTGTTGGCCCAGCATGATGATCAAAACAAAGAGTGAGCTATCTACTATATCAGTAGAATCTTGGTTATATTTAAAACCTAGTACACTCCCTTAGAGAAGCTATGTATTGTTGTGGTGTTTTCTTTCTAGAAGCTAAGACACTACATGCTCAACCATAATATATTGGTAGTTGCAAAGTTTCATCCTTTGCATTACTTAATGTCTAAGCCCCACTTTTTAGGTTGAGTTTCTAAGTGGATTTTAGCCCTTAGATAGTTTATATAACCTTCATAGGTTATAAGACTATCAAGGTTCAAGTGATTGCTATTCAGTTAGCATTCACTCCCCTAGAAGCTACCCATCCTATGGTCATTGAGTTTCCCAATGAGTGCTTTAGCATAGAGGCTAAAGAACCAGAGTCCTAGACTTTGTTTTTGATGGATCCTGATGCATGAAGGGTGTTGGTGCTAGAGTCGTTCTAGTTACCCCACAAAAATAGCTCATCCCTCTTTTCTTCAAGTTTCATTTCTCTTGCATGAACAATATTGATGAGTACAAAGCCTTGATATTTGGTCTTAGAGTAACCTTAGCTTTGTAGGTTAGATTTCTTTCTACTTTGGTGACTCTCAACTTGTGGTCAATCAGATTAATGATGTTTATCAGACTCGGGATGATAAGCTAAAACTTTACAAAGAGATTGTCACCAAGATTTTATTCATGTTCGATCAGGTAACCATAGATTTTATCCCTAGATCCTCCAATAACCATGTGGATGCCATGTCCACTACTACATCCTTATTTCCTTTGGAGTTGGATGATGATCAAGCATCAATTATCATTAAATAAATTTAGGAGCCCAAATCCCTCAGTTCTTTTCTTTTCTTATTTTTCTAGATGCTCCTTCTCAACACCTTCAAGTTATCTCTTCCCATTGGCCATTTTCCATGTGGGGATTGGACATTATAGGGAAGATTAACCCAATTTTATTTGATGGTCATAAGTTCATCATCACAATGACATAGTGCTTCAATAAATGGGTCAAATCCATGCCCTTGGCTACAATAAATGGAACTCAAGTTTCCAAGTTCATATTTAACCATATCCTTTGTAGATTTGGAATTCATTCGATGATTATATTTGACAATGGTACTCCTTTCAAGAATAAGTATGTCCAAAACATTTATTGTAGGTACAAGATTCAGCACAGGTGGTCAACTCCATATTACCCTCAAGGTAATGGACAAGCCAAAGAATCCAATTATTTGATCAAGATCTTGAAGAAGTTGATTAGTAATACTGGTTGCGATTGGTACATCTAACTTTATCTAGCCCTGTGGACCTATCACACTAGTGTGAAAACCCCTACAGGTACCTCTCTATACATCTTGGTCTATGGGACTAAGGCATTATTTCTGTTTGAGTTAGAGGTTCCTTCATTGTGCATCTTGTTGCAATACGCCTCAGTCGATGATGAGTATCACTTGGATCATTTGAATCAATTGGAGTTTTTGGATTAAAATTGCATTCATGCCTTAGAGCATTTGTGATCCTATCATAATAGGCTCAAGTGATATTATTCCAAGAGAGTTTGCAATCGTTATTTTGAGTTTGGGGACCTTTTATTTAAGTAAAACTTAAAGAGCACCAATGTTTGATCAAATATTAAAGGTAAATTTTAGCCCAATTGTTTAGGCCCCTTTATCATAATATCCAAGTTTGATTTAGGGGCCTATCATTTGGATTCTTTGGATGGTATAGAGCTTAAAAAACCAATGAATATAATACATCTAAAGAGATACTATGCATAACTTGGAACTCTACATTTTCATATTACATTTAGCTTAGTTTTCATACTGTATTTGGTTTACCTATTCATACTGCATGATTTTCTATCATATTTTGCATAATTTTCCTGACATCTTATTCTTTGCATTCTACTTGTCATACAAGTGCATTGTTGTTTTGTCATTCTTGCATGATTTCTTGATCATATAGATTCTTGGGGATTTTGCAATTATTGCCATTGATGAAACCTAGTTAGGTCATAGCTCACATACATTACACTCACACTAGGGATTTGATGCCTAGCAAATACCTAAACCTAGGATTCATCTCCATGCATTTCCATCATGTCATTTTTTATTCCTTGAACTTGAAAGCCTTAATGATCATTTTTTTCCCAAGTCAAGGAATATAGTTCTTCTATGTATCCTTGTCCTTTGCATGTTTTCTTCCTTCTTTTTTGTCAAGACAAGGATACACGTTCTTCCTTTTATTTTTGAATCTTGCTTATCATTCCCACTTTTTTCTTTCATGATATTTTTATTATTAAGGGATACTTGTGATATATGATAGATACTATATGAAGCTCCTTCATGGTTTTCATACAACCACTGACTACCTTACGCACATCTCTTACTTCTCAAAATTTTGTGAAGGATGCATACATGCATTGTTCTTCTTCTTTATCTCTATTTCTTCTCTTTTTTTAGCACATGCACACATAGGTTATGCTTCGCTTTGATCACTCATATTTTGCACACACCACACCCCTATTGGGTAGTACTCATTTTGGCAATATCACATCATTTCAACACCCCATAGAAAATAACTTCATATTCATGGTCGATGAATAGCCTTCATTCAACCATTTGCAAGAATCCCAGTGGGTATATATCTTCTTTTCTCTAGCCATTAGCAAGCACTACATCCATAGCGGGTATCACTCTACCTGTCCATCTCAATGAGCATAACACCCTTATAGTATAGCTTCATGGGCACTAGCGAGGGGTAGCCTCCATTCGGCCATTTGTGAGCATACATCCTTACAGGGTTCCACTCTGTTTATTTTCCTTTTGTTTTCTTTGACATTTTGGAGCCTTCACTTTCTTCTTCTTTCACCTTTCACTTTTCTTTCACTTTTTGTTTCCTCATTTTTCCTTATTTATTTTCATATTTTATTTTCTTCTTTCCATCCTCTCATTCATGCATTTCACCTTACATTCATTTTAGCATGCATGTTATATTGCATTGAATCAAAATCATCTTTACATGTTCATAAAAAAAAGGAAAGAGGCAAGCCTTGTCTTTTCTTTTTGGTAATTTTTCTTTTTTCTCTCATTTTTTGTCGCTCTACTTTTTTTAGTCATTCATTTCAAATTTTACTAGGAATTTAATATTCCTTTCAAAACTCGAGGGGGCATCTTGGCCTGAGAGGCACTAATGTCCCTAATGCCTCGATTTATGTGTAAATATAAAAGTTCCTAGAATGACACCATTTGGCATCATCCCTTTCTTCTAAACTAGCCACCCCTTTTCTACTTATCTTTCTTCACCTATTGGTATCTACATCTTTCTTTGATGCATTTATTAGGCCATAAATGCATCAAAGAGGGGGTAAATTTTAGACATGGAAAATTGACCCACCTGAGTGAGTCATTTTCCCTAGAGCCTTGAATAGATCCTTCAACTTGCCCAAGTGCAATTTTGGACCTCTCTTCTCTCCTTTTTCCTAGTTTTACCAAAATCAACATTGACCCTTATAGGACGCAATTTTGGTAAGTTGGGGTTTTCTCTTAGAAAACCTAATTTTTGGGTTGACCTCCTTAAATTTGGTCTTCCCATAGGGTTTTATTTCCCATTTGTGTTTTTAAACCCCTATAAGTAGAGGGTTTTGGATCTCCTTTTCTCCTAGCAAGTTAACAGGTAAGTTAGAAAGCAAGGAAACTAAGTTTTCTAAAATTCCAAGCAATAACAAGCATTTTACCTAGCAAGCTAATTGCAAGCTCTTTGGTAAGTTTATTTTGGTGTTATTCTATTGCATTGTTGAGTTTTTGTCCTTTGTGATCAAGTGTTGGAGACTTGAGGAGGAATTGTAGGCCCAAAATGGCCACATCCTTAGAGAAATTTTAAAAATATTTTCTAAGACATGAAGATATTCCTAGTCGCTCAATACACAGAGTATTTTACAGTGGCACAGTGCAAGATGTTTCATGCTACTAGTGGAATAGCTAAACTTACATTGTGATCACTTCAGGCAGATAAAAAGACATTATTTTTTTACTAAGGCATGAAAATTTTCCTTGTCACTATCAACTCAATTCAAGGTTGATGTTATCATTCTCCTACCAATGGCCCAATGCACATTGCCTTAGCTCACACAATAAAATGACTAATATTTTGATATATTCTACGCTACTGAGATTCACATTCATTTGAGAGCGGATCAGGACACATGTTCCATGTCACTGTTCAAAGAGGTCAAGATTCCCAAAGTAAAGCAAAAAGCAGTGGCACAATACAAAATATCATGAAGGGTTATTTTACATTATTTTCTTAGTGGCCTAGCGACATGCTCTATTCCACGGTCAGCTTTGATCAAATATTCAAGGAATGAATTTCAAGGAATGGGCTAAGAAAAAAGTGTCCTACATCGTGAATGCAAAAGCAAATTAATTAGTTTTAAGAACTAAAGGGAGAAGCCTGGTGACATGTTCTATTCTACTCAGAGTATAGTTTATTTTTGTGACATGTTCCACACCACTGATCAAAATAGTTAATTCAAGTGATAGGCCTTTTGGAAGAGTAACTCAATCACATGTTCTACATCACTTATATTCAAGCATTTCTGATATTTAATCACAACCGTTCGTGAGTGAATCAATAGTTGATCTTCGGTTGACATTTTCTTAGGCATACAAAAACAAAGTCTAAGAAAACAAGAACCAGTTGATTCGAGTAGGCAGACGAAGCCTCCATGGAGCTAAGAAAATAAGAACTCAGGAAGTTATAGATCTATAGCTAGATGAATTACCCAAGCAATATAGATAGATTAGATCTAGAATCTAATGACTTGGAGCCTAAATATCATTGCAGAGTGAGCAAGTTGTAGAGCTGAGCAACTATGGTGTGTGACATCACACTATTTTTTTGGGCTTCAAAGGTGAATGAAATTATGCCACCTCAGCATTCTTTCGATCTGGCATACTTTTATCCTTGTAATGTTTCATATCTTTCCTTCATTGTAGAACTATTAATAGAGATCAACCCCTTAATTTTTAGGGTTGGATCTAGAGTGTTTTTTTACCCTACTATGTAACATCTTTTGCAAATTAACAAAATGAGCATTACTTGGATTTTTGACTTAGGAACTATTATAATCAATATTTCTATTGAGATATTCAAGCTATGAATCACATTTCTGCTAATGCTGCTATGGTTATTTTACTCTACTATTGAATTACTAGCTTTATAGAAATTGAAATATTTTCATAATTGAATCTATACTCACAATAAGTTCATTCCATTAAATCTAAATATTGATCTTGTTCTGCTAATTTGGATTATTAGGATTGTGGATGTTGAAATAGCTTTTTTGATTATATCCATATTTTGTGTTTCTTGATGAAGATTACTCTATTTTTGGGTGCTATTAATCTTGAGTGTGGGACACTGGAAATAATTTATTGAAAGGTTTTACCTGTGGATGCCTATACTATTAGATCTATTTCTTAACCCTAAACCCTTTTCTATACTTATCTCTTAAATAATTACTAAAATTAATTGAGTCAACACCCTATCATTTGAAAAGGAACCAGCCTACTCTAGAGGTTGTATTAGAGTAATCTTTAGTCAATATAATATTGAGTTATGAACTGTGACTAGCAAGTACAAGCCTAATAAAAAAGTTGGAAGATACACAGTCATAGTATCTAGTTTTTCTTGATGTCAATTTGGATCCCAATAGTTTTGGCACACCCGGTGTGACCTATTTACTAGAAACTATAGTTAACCCACCCTTGCTTTATTTTGTATATTTTTCCTAAAGGAATAAAGATTTGGTGAATTTTCTTAATATTGTTAAGCGATGAGTAGTAAATTC
This sequence comes from Wollemia nobilis, assembly GCA_028583015.1. Taxonomy (NCBI): domain Eukaryota; kingdom Viridiplantae; phylum Streptophyta; class Pinopsida; order Araucariales; family Araucariaceae; genus Wollemia; species Wollemia nobilis. The sequence goes on from JAQPPZ010002660.1 coordinate 626,537, forward strand.
ACCTAGTGACTCCCTGAATGCAGAAACCATAAAGCCATACCTATAGCTTGTAGTTTTCATGAATACTAGGTCATCTTCAAGGAATAACCCTAGTTATTTCATCTACTACGAGATTCCTTTTAGAGGATCTACCATCGTAAGATATTTAAACCAAGATTTTCATTCAAAAAAAACTCCTCCTGAAAAACCTGATGTAGGGCCCCCAAGGCCACCTCCAGCAAGAACCCCATAAGTAAATATGGCTCAAAATGTGCTCCCTAATCAACCCCTACATAAATATGTTGGCAATTTTGGGTACCTTGGGTACATTGCCTTTGCTCTAAGTGTAGATGTTGTCATTGATGTCAAGAAGGTCTTGAAGCATTCTGGTTTGATGTCAAAGAAATTGTTTTGATGAAGGTTTCAGTTTGGACAGTGAGTTTCCAAGAAGATCAGAGTAGCCCAGTTGCAAAAAGATCAAGAAAAAGACAAGTAAGAAAAAGTATGCAGTGCTGGAAAAACTGTCGCGATTTCGCGACATGTTTTAGGAGAGAGAAAGTGTTGGCAAAACTGTCGTGATTTCGTGACATGTTTGAGGAGAGAGAAAGTTTGGGAAAAACTGTCACGATTTCGCGACATGTTAGCAGAGAAGGAGAGCAAGTTGGAAAGTGTCACGATTTCGTGACATGTCGCATTTTCGCGACTCGAAAAGTGCAGGAAGGTAGAGAAAGAAAAGTGTCACGATTTCGTGACACATTGCCAGGAAAGTTGTTCGGACGAGAAAGTGTCACGATTTCGTGACATGTTGCAGGAGAGAGAGTCCGAAAGGAAAAGTGTCACGATTTCGTGACATGCTGTAGAAGACAAAGTGAGGACTATTGCGACTTCATGACAAGATGCAAAAATCAAAGTAAGAACTATCGTGATTTCGCGACATGCTGAAAAGCTTGAAGAAAGAACTATCACGATTTCGCGACATGCAGCAAAAGGAAGAGTCTGAAACAAAGAGTGTCACGATTTTGCGATAGGCTACAAAGAAGTTGTACGGATGCAAAAAGTGTCATGATTTCACGACAGGTTGAGATGGCAGCAGTAAGTTGCAGAAAGTGTCACGATTTCACGACAGGTTGAAGAGAAAGCTTGCGAATGCAGAAAGTGTCATGATTTCACGACAGGTTGAGTTGGCAGCATTCAGTTGGAGAAAGTGTCATGATTTCATGATAGAAACTGGAAGTAGGTCTTCTATAGGAGAAGTGTCATGATTTCATGATAGAAGCAGAGAGGAAGGCTTTGTAGACAAAAGCATCATGATTTCGTGACATGTTCCAGTTTCGCGGGCATATGGCAGAAAAGAGCTTAAGGCAGCGAAAGCGTCGCGATTTCGTGACATGTTCCATTTTCGCTGGTGCAAGCCGAGAAAAGGTTGAAGAAGCAAGAAGGGTCACGATTTCATGACAGAGTTGCAGTTGACGTCAACAGAAGCAGATGTGTCATGATTTCATGACAAAAGCAGAGAAGAAGGCCATAAAGGAAAAAGGGTCACGATTTCATGACAGAGTTGCAGATGACATCAACAAAAGTCAGATGTGTCACGATTTCATGACAAGGACGAAGTCAAGGCTGACAAAGGCAAAAAGTGTCACGATTTCATGACAGCAAGCAATAGAAGGTGTACGACAGGCAAAGGTGTCGCGATATCGCGACATGTTGAAGTTTTGTGCCAGAAGCTATAGGGAGGCAGTGAAGCCGATAGAGTTAAATCTAGGCCGACGCAGCGTAGGGTTTTGCAGCCGACGTGGTTGAAGGGTAAACAACCGACTAAGACCAAGGTTTTAATCTTGAGATTGTGAGTATAAAAGGAGGGCTGCTTGAAGAGTTTGGAATCGATCAAGTGTGCGTTCGAAGTGCGATTTGCATAGATAGAGTGCGGGGAGAAGTTCGATCGTAGAGGTGCATAAGTGGAAGTCTGATCGACTGCTGTGTTTGAGCAGAGTGTGCAACGACTGTGCTACTATGTTTGCATAGAGTGTGTGACAACTGTGCTACAGTGTTTGAGCAGAGAGTGCAAAGATTGTGTTGCTGTGTTTGCATTGAATGTGTGAAGACTGCGCTACTATGTTTTGGCAGAAGTGCATAAGTTGATCGAGTGCTGCTGTGTTTGCATAGACAGTGAAAAGTTGGTTTTGACCAAGTGCGACTGTAACAAAAAAGAACAGAGGAAGAGGACAGATTTGTGCTAGACCGAAGGACTGTGTTTGGTGTGAATTTGAGGAATGGCTTTGCAGTGATAGAGTTGAGGACAGAGATCTCCAGCCAGAGCAGGGAAGACAGGTGTCTTCTATGGATAGAGTTCCACTTGCTAAGGGCAGAGGAGGTAGAGGTCCTCTAGAGGATCACCACTAATAGCAGAGCTAGGGGAAGGTGTCTCCTTTGGGTTGGTGCCCATAAACTTTGTAATTGGGAAGGTTTCCCAAAGAACTGTGATATAACTTTTAGATAAAAGTTTTATCCGTGGAGTAGCCCACTTTGGGTGAACCACGTAAATTGTTGTGTCGCTTTGTGGATGGTGTGTTGTGCATTGCTTTGATTACTGTTATTATTACTGCTATCTATACACTGCATTATACTATTTTGAAAGTTGATTTTAAAGCAAATTGAAAAAGTGGTCTTATACTGTTCACCCCCCCTCTCAGTATAAGCTTGTGTTCTTCAATTGGTATCAGAGCGGGTTCCTTCGAAAAGGTTTAACAGCTGGAAGGAAGAACTGGTTAAGAACACAATGGATTTTTTAGGTGGCAATGCAACACCTATTCTTGATGGATCAGATTTCGGTCTGTGGAGTGCAAGAATGAGAGTTTATCTAATGGCACTTGGTAATGAGGTATGGGAAGTGATTGAAGACGAATACACTATTCCTGAACATGGTCCTTATACCAAAGAAGACAGGCTCATGCTTCACAACAATTCAAAAGCCATGAATGCAATCCTGAGAGGCTTACAGAAAGCAGATCTCACCAAAGTTATTCACTGCAAGACAACTAGTGAAATGTGGAAACAATTGCGGGTGGTTCATACAGGTGATGCAAATGTTCGAAAGGCCAAATTGAGACATTTTAAAGGTATGTTTGAACAACTCAAAATGAATGATGATGAAAATATTAGTGACTACATGCTTCGTATGGATGAGGTTGTTAACTCCATGAAAGACCTAGGTCTTGAGCTTGCTGAAAATGATGTGTGTGATAAGATTTTAAGATCCCTTCCTAATAGATTTAGTGAAAATATTTCTGCTATTGAGGAAGCTAAAGATTTAGATAAATTGAAAAAGGATGAGCTCCATAGTATTCTTGCAGCATTTGAGCTGAGAACTCAAGTGAAAGTTGATGTCAAGAAAGAGGCAGCTTTCAAAGTTACCAAGAAATCAAAGGGCAAACAGATTCAAGAGAGTGATGAGTCTTCTAGTGATGAAGAGGCATATTACAGCAAGAAAGGCAAGTTCTCTAGAAAACACAAAAGCAAGAAAAACATAAGGTGTTTCAACTGTGGAAAGTTTGGTCATTATGCTACTGACTGTACTGTTTCAAAGAATGAAAGTGATGAAGATATACAGGATGTTAAGAGCAAGGATTCTAAAAGCACAGGTATTATAGAAAGAACAAAGATGAGCACAACAATCAAGGAAAGAGGCATTCACACAAGAACAAGAAGAGCCTCTACCTGGACAAAGCAAGTAAGTGTTCTAGCAGTGATAGTGAAAGTTCTTCTAGTGATAATGAAAATGAGATGTTGTTCATTTCAGAAAAGGAGGAAGAACCGAAACATAAATTCATTGTCATGAAATGTTTTAGATGTGGAAATTTTGGGCACCTTGAGGATAATTGCACAAATAATGAATTGGTTGCTAGTATGTATGAGGATGCTTCAGAAAATGATAAGGAAGATGTATGTATGGTTTTTGAAAAGGGTAGCACCTCTAGTGATAAGAAATCTGAAAAAGGCCTTGATAATTCAAAATGCAATCAAATAGAGGATCTTGAATGTGAACTTACTAATGCTCTTAGTGTTTTGAAAAAGGAAAGAAAGAAGAATGCTAGACTCAAGGATAAGTTAGATGAATGTTGTATGGAGAGAGATGAACTCATAGAAAGTCTTGACATCTCTATGGCTAAGACTCAAGAACTCAAGAATGAGTTAGAATCTAAGATGCTTGAGTATAGTGAATTAGAACAGAAAATGGCTGCCTTGAAAGAGGAAAATAAATATTACAAGGATAAGCTGTACAGGTTTCAAGATAGCTCCAAAAGGGTTAAATCTCTCATCAAAGGTCAAAGAAAACCAACAGATAAAACAGGTCTCGGGTTTGTTGAGCCGCACAAGAAACAGGTTGGGGAATCTAGCAAGAGATTACAAAAGGAAGAAAGTTTTGATGTAGAAAGTACTTCAGATCAAGAGTCCGTGAGTGATAAATGCGCAGAAACAGAAAATAGAATTCTGAATGCGAAGAAGAAGTTTACCCGACCTAGAAGGTCATTTACAGGAAAGTTTAATGGCAGATGTTTTGCGTGTCATAGGTTTGGCCACATGGCTTCGCATTGCATGACTCAAGTAAGGAAGATAAATGACAGTTTCAAGGGCCGTAACTTATTTCAAGGATATTGCTACTCTTGTAATCAGTTCGGGCATAAGGCAATGTTCTGCAAAACTAACAACAGGAACACGGTTACTCATAACAGACGGATTCAAAAAGGAGGTATGCCGAACAGAAATAACTTTGTTACGTGCTATAAGTGCAACAATGAAGGACACACAGCTAGACAGTGTAGAGCTGATTTTCCAAGGTACAGGAATAGAAAAAGTGATATAAATAGGTCCAAGGATCAAGGTATGAATAAAAACAGGAATGATAAAAGAAACAGGAACAGTAGTATGAACAGGTTCGAGGATCAGAACAGTGACAGGAACAAAAATACAGACAAAGAATTCAAGAGAAGGCCCGACAAGGAAATTGTAGACACTGATGATGATGAGTGTCTAATGGGAGTGTCACTCCCAACCCTGTTTTAAATCACCTCATCAGGAGGTGGGGGAGGGACTAAGCTAAGAGGCTCATTCTTAGTCCCGAGCCCCAAAGGTGACCCTTTGCCATTGATGACAAAGGGGGAGAGATATGAGAAAGGGGGAGAGCTTCAAGTGAAGAAGAAAGCTTCAAGTCAGGGGGAGCAAAAACTTCAATTGCAGATTCTCAGTTGTTGGATCAGTAGGGTTCAGATTTTGGCTCTTGAGATATGTTTTCAGTTAAGGGTTGCCATCAATGACAAAGGGGGAGATTGTTGGCAATTTTGGGTACCTTGGGTACATTGCCTTTGCTCTAAGTGTAGATGTTGTCATTGATGTCAAGAAGGTCTTGAAGCAATCTGGTTTGATGTCAAAGAAATTGTTTTGATGAAGGTTTCAGTTTGGACAGTGAGTTTCCAAGAAGATCAAAGTAGCCCAGTTGCAAAAAGATCAAGAAAAAGACAAGTAAGAAAAAGTATGCAGGCGGCTGGAAAAACTATCACGATTTCGCGACATGTTTTAGGAGAGAGAAAGTGCTGGCAAAACTGTCATGATTTCGTGACATGTTTGAGGAGAGAGAAAGTTTGGGCAAAACTGTCATGATTTCGTGACATGTTGGCAGAGAAGGAGAGCAAGTTGGAAAGTGTCACGATTTCGTGACATGTCGCATTTTCATGACTCGAAAAGTGCAGGAAGGCAGAGAAAGAAAAGTGTCACGATTTCGTGACACATTGCCAGGAAAGTTGTTCGGACGAGAAAGTGTCACGATTTCGCGACATGTTGCAGGAGAGAGAGTCCGAAAGGAAAAGTGTCACGATTTCGTGACATGCTGTAGAAGACAAAGTGAGGACTGTTGCGACTTCGTGACAAGATGCAAAAATCAAAGTAAGAACTGTCACGATTTCGTGACATGCTGGAAAGCTTGAAGAAAGAACTGTCATGATTTCGCGACATGCAGCAAAAGGAAGAGTCTGAAACAAAAAGTGTCACGATTTCGTGATAGGCTACAAAGAAGTTGTACGGATGCAGAAAGTGTCACGATTTCACGACAGGTTGAGATGGCAGCAGTAAGTTGCAAAAAGTGTCACGATTTCGTGACAGGTTGAAGAGAAAGCTTGCGAATGCAGAAAGTGTCATGATTTCACGACAGGTTGAGTTGGCAGCGTTCAGTTGGAGAAAGTGTCACGATTTCATGACAGAAACTGGAAGCAGGTATTCTATAGGAGAAGTGTCACGATTTCATGACAGAAGCAGAGAGGAAGGCTTTGTAGACAAAAGCGTCACGATTTCGTGACATGTTCCAGTTTCATGGGCATATGGCAGAAAAGAGCTTAAGGCAGCGAAAGCGTCACGATTTCGTGACATGTTTCATTTTCGCTGGTGCAAGCCGAGAAAAGGTTGAAGAAGCAAGAAGGGTCATGATTTCATGATAGAGTTGCATGAGATGACATCGAAAAAGAGAAGAAGGCCATGAAGGAAAAAGGGTCACAATTTCATGCGACAAGGACGAAGTCAAGGCTGACAAAGGCAAAAAGTGTCATGATTTCGTGACAGCAAGCAATAGAAGGTGTACGACAGGCAAAGGTGTCGTGATATCGCGACATGTTGAAGTTTCGCGCCAGAAGCTATAGGGAGGTAGTGAAGCCAACAGAGTTAAATCTGGGCCGACGCAGCATAGGGTTTTGCAGCCGACATGGTTGAAGGGTAAACAGCCGACTAAGACCAAGGTTTTAATCTTGAGATTGTGAGTATAAAAGGAGGGCTGCTTGAAGAGTTTGGAATCGATCAAGTGTGCGTTCGAAGTGCGATTTGCGTAGATAGAGTGCGGGGAGAAGTTCGATCGTAGAGGTGCATAAGTGGAAGTCTGATCGACTGTTGTGTTTGAGCAGAGTGTGCAACGACTATGCTACTATGTTTGCGCAGAGTGTGCGACAACTATGCTATAGTGTTTGAGTAGAGAGTGCAAAGATTGTGCTGTTGTGTTTGCGTTGAATGTGCGAAGACTGCGCTACTGTGTTTTGGTAGAAGTGCATAAGTTGATCGAGTGCTGCTGTGTTTGCGTAGACAGTGAAAAGTTGGTTTTGACCAAGTGCGGCTATAACAAAAAAGAACAGAGGAAGAGGACAGATTTGTGCTAGACCGAAGGACTGTGTTTGGTGCGAATTTGAGGAATGACTTTGCAGTGATAGAGTTGAGGATAGAGATCTCCAGCCAGAGCAGGGAAGACAGGTGTCTTCTATGGATAGAGTTCCACTTGCTAAGGGCAGAGGAGGTAGAGGTCCTCTAGAGGATCACCACTAATAGCAGAGCTAGGGGAAGGTGTCTCCTTTGGGTTGGTGCCCATAAACTTTGTAATTGGGAAGGTTTCCCAAAGAACTGTGATATAACTTTTAGATAAAAGTTTTATCCGTGGAGTAGCCCACTTTGGGTGAACCACGTAAATTGTTGTGTCGCTTTGTGGATGGTGTGTTGTGCATTGCTTTGATTACTGTTGTTATTATTGCTATCTATACACTGCATTATACTATTTTGAAAGTTGATTTTAAAGCAAATTGAAAAAGTGGTCTTATACTGTTCACCCCCCCTCTCAGTATAAGCTTGTGTTCTTCAAAATATCCCAACTAGAATACAGTTGGTCCCCTAATACTAGCCCATATGCATGATATCCCTCAGGCTATCACTAAAGCCATCCCTACCTATGATGGATCAGGAAAGATCACATATGAACATTTCCAAGATATTATGAATTTAGTTGCCATCCATAACATAAAGAATGAAAATGTCATTGTTAGAATACTAGCCCTGTCCTTTAAAGGGAAATTCTTGTATTGGTTTAGGACTTTGGAGGATAATACTATTATATTATGGGCAACATTAGAAAAACCCTTTGTAGAAGGGTTCAACAAGTCTGTTGATCCCGTATCCCTCCTCAATCAATTAACATCCATGCAAAATTATCAACATGAATCTATTTTAGATTTCAACCTGAGATTTAGTAGGTCCTGGAAAAGAATACCACTTGAAGCCAGGCCAGTTGCATCCCTTAATTTTATGTATTACATTAGAGTTCTTGGATCTGAATTAGGTCTATAAAATCAATAGTTATGGATATGTACTTTCCCCCAAGTATATAATTCATCTATTAAAGCTAAAAATACTCTAATTAATGTGCGAATATTACCCCCTAAAATGGTCATACCCTATTATTCAAAAATTTCCAATGTTCAAAACTAGGCAGCTACATCTTCTCATATGGACCCTCCTTTAGCATCCTCGCTTCCTCTATTCCTCATCCCAAAGTGTCATCTACTACAGTTAATTTTCCACCACTTGTAGTTCAAACATACCAGGAATCTACTGTGCTTCTTGATATACATAATACCCTCAAGATGCTCAGTAACAAGATGAGCTCAATGGAAAAAAGAGAGATAGAGATATCTCAGCAAATAATATTTCCCTTTGTCAATAGGGACCAAAAATTTGGTACCAATAATAGCACAAGAATCAGAGTAAATACAATGCATGAAGATCCAGGATTTTCCTCTAAAACAAGCTTGGTAAATGTGTGGTGCCTTGTATGCAATGATCCTCATGATTCAGAATCATGTATCATGTACCAACACCGTGTGCAACAGACTATGGAAATATCAGAGAGGAATCAAAAAGGTAGATTCAATATGCTATGGAAATCAAACTAGATCATGATTGGATAGGATCCAGATGAAGAAGGGCCAATTTTAGTTATGACAATATCAGGAAAAAATACCTTGTAGGTTTATCCACAAAAAATGGGTCAATTTCAAGTTCCTTTCCCAAAAGAAGAAGGATGCTCCCCTCAAGGTAATGATATTTTACCTATTCCTCAAGCAAAAGAAAAAAAGGATATGGTCCCAAAGGGCAAAGAAAAGGAGTTCAAATTACCTAGAAGATATGATAAAGAAAATGATAAATAAGGGATGAGATCCAAGAGTGAAGCTCAAGAAAAGCTTAGATTCCCCTCTATAACCAAGAGGCAAAGGATTGAGGCCACACAAAAATACAAAAGGAAGTATGGTAAACCAGAGGGAAGGTCTGATAATTCCTCTTTAGTGAAATCAGAGTATAATATTATAGAGGAGATGAAAAGAATACCCTCAAAATCTAACCTGTATGATACCTTGTTTATTCCCAGCCAAATAGACCTGTTGAAGGCTTCTTTAAGCAAATATCCATAGGAAAAGTAGACTACTACAATTCTCAACATGCCCTCTAGAAGAGACAAGATGTCCCCTACTATCCCAAGTAACATACCTCCTCCCTTTTACATTTATTTGAGGATGGAAGGTTGGATTGTTCACAACTACATGATTGATTTAGGGGCTTCCACCATAGTTATTCCCAAAGCAGTCTACGAGGAGATGGGTATGGAATATACTAGATTCTGCCTTGGAGTTTTGTAGTTGGATATAACCCTAGTAAATATAATAGGAGTGATAAAGGATGTTCTAATGAGGTTGCATAGAGCTCCAAAAGTAACCATTGTGCAAGAAATAGTGGTGGTAGACCTAGAGCCTTATTTTAGCCTATGTATTTCAAGAGAATTCACTACCAATTTGGGAGGATGTATGTACATGGATTACTCTAGCATGGTGATTCCCTTTAAGGGAAAGAGAATAAGAATTACTCATGAGAATCCTGTGTCTTATCATATTGAAAAAGTTGAAGAAGACGTGTAATCTCACTCCTATGGATGAGTTCCAACTAGTGGAAAGTTTTGAAAAACTAGAAGTTGAAGATGAACTACCTTTCAAAGAGGATTACAACTAGTTTGGAATAGGCATGGGTACATATAGCATGTCCTTAGAAATAGCAAAAAGAGTCACTACCATATCCAATCAGTCATTAAGAGAAATAGATATGTGGACCATGCACTTTGATGGTGTAAGGTACAAAAATGGGGTTGGTTTTGGTGTATTGTTATAGTCTCAATAAAAAGGTGCAAAGAGTTTCACATACATATTGACTTGGTCCTCTACCAATAATGTTGTAGAGTATGAGGCTTTGTACCTTAGACTAATGCAAGTTAAGAGTATGGGCATCAAGACATTGAATATATATGGTGATTCTAAACTAATTTTCAATTATGTAATAGAAAGGTGTAGTAGCAAGAACCGTTACTTGAAGGTATACAAAAAGAGGGTATGGGATTTGATAAAATCTTTTGATGCCCTAAAAATTAATTTTTTTCCTAAAATATAGAAAATCTTGGTTGATTCCTTTGCAGTTAGGGGAGCTAATTTCAACCCTTCTACAGATCTAGGAGTCACAGAAGATAAAGGGATCAAAATTATTTTCAAGCCTGCAATACCAAACAAGTGGATATTTTGGCAAGTTTTTGAAAGCGATGAATAGATCATTGATTTCCTAGTGAGGGAAGCATGTCTATCAACTGTTCAAGAGGAAATTATAGATGAGATATACCAACAAGATATCATCCAATTAAAAAACAATCATATCCCTAGGGGGTTGGTCACTCTAGAGAGTTTGTTTGACAATGAAGATAGGAAAAAGATCAAATCTATGGAAATCAATGAAAATATCTACAAATAAATTGAGATCGAAAAGGAAAAGAAGCTCAAAGTTGGAGTCCAATTTTCTCCAGAAGAAGAGGAGGATGTCAAATTTCTATGCCTAAAATACCAAGATATTATGGCTTGGTCATATGAAGTTCTTAAAGTATATGACATTAAGGTGATCCAACATACAATTGAGCTAGAACCAAATGCAAAACCCTTCAGGTAGAAATAGAGGCTTGTGAACCCCAAGATTGAAGCCATAATGAGGGAATAATTTTTAAATCTTCTGAAGGCTAAAATCATATATCCAATCAAATATTTGACTTGGGTAGCTAACTTGGTCCCAGTAAGGAAAAATAATGGTGACATTCATTTGTGTGTGGATTTTAGGAATCTCAATCAAGAATCACTAAAAGACCACTATACACTCCCTCAAATTGATTAGATCTTGCAGATTATTGTAGGAGTAGATAGGTTCTCACTGTTAGATGGCTTCTCTGGTTACAACCAAATTTGGGTGAAATATTAGGATCAAATAAACATAATATTCACCACAAAATGGGGTACTTTTGCCTATCAAAGAATACCTTTTGGTCTATCCAACACGGGAGCCACATTCCAAAGTGCAATGTATTATGCCTTTGGAGAGATAATCAAAAAATTCATTTAATCTAATTGGATGACATGACTGTATTTTCGCATAATAAGCAAGATCATATGGCACATTTGGAGCAAGTTTTTAAAAATACACGGAATTTGGCATCTCACTTAATTCGAAGAAGTTATTTTTTGTAGTTCATGAGGAAAATTTGTTAGGCCATATGGTCTCTAAAGAAGGTATGGCTATTGATCAAGATAGATTTAAATTAATCCTTTATCTTACATTGCCCATGAACAAGAAGGTTTTGTAGTACTTCTTCTATCAGATCAACTTTGTTAGAAAATTCATCTCAGATTTTGCTCAAAAGGTGAAATTTGCCTCAGAACTACTAAAGAAAAATGTAGATTTCAAATGGACTGAAGAGAGAAAACAAGCTTTTGAGATCATCAAACAATCCATTGCTACTACTCTAGTTCTAGTGAACCTTGATTTTATAAAATATTTAATCTTGTATGCTTATGGAGCTAAAGAGAGCTATGCATTTGTGCTAACTTATAAAAATGATGAGGGAGATAAACACCCCATATTATTTTGGAGTTACACTCTCCACGAATATCAAGTCAAGTATAATTTTATTGAGAAAGAAGTATTCATAGTGATGAATTCATTGAAGAAATTTAGGTAATACTTAGTTCAAAGTAAAACACTAGTATACGTAGTTCATCCAGATATCCAGAGTTTCATTCTACAAGGTGAACTAGGAGATAAAAGAGCTAGTTGGATTACTAGGATCTAGGAATATGACATGGGAATTCATCCTACCAAGTTGGTAAGAGGTAGAGAATTATGCCAATTTTTTATAGAAGCAGTAGTTATAGCATAAATGGTATCCTATCAGTCAACAAAATAATATCATATCGAAGAACTGCAGTCAAGAGAATCAGACTGGGTTGAATAGATGACCCAATACTATCAAATATGAGTCCATCCCCATAACCCTAATCCATTATAAAGGAGAATATATAGGATTCAAGCCTTGAAATATGTCTTACTTCTAGAGGTTTTATACAAGAATAATCTTTATGGAGTCCTCTTAAAGTGTTTGAAATAATATTAGAAGCAAAATATCATTGAGGAGTTCCATGGAGGATTATCTGGAGGATACTTTTTAGGAAGGGTCACGGCTTTGAAGATCATTAGGGTAGGTTATTACTGGACTACTATTTTTATTGATACCTTCAAAGTTACAAGATCCTATTATGAATTCAAGTGGTTTTGGGAAGAACTAGGAATGCATCATTTCCCCTCAAGCCAATTCAGGTTGAAGAACCTTTTCAACAATGGGGGCTAGACTTCATTGGGGTGATTAATCCAAATTCCTCAGTAAGACATAAATATATTTTTACTGCCATATACTACCTTACTAGATGGTTAGAGGCCATTCCCATGAAGAAATCAGATCAAGAAGTGGTTATTGACTTTATGGAAAGCTTAATCATGAGGTTTGGTGTCCTAGAAGCTATAGTAAGTAATAATGGCCTAGGTTTTATAGGAGCTAAATACATTGATTTTGCTAGCAAGTATGACATCACTATAAAAAATACCTCCAACTTCTATCCCTAGGGGAATGGATTAGTAGAATCAACTAACAAAAATCTGCTAAGAATCTTGAGGAGATCATTAGAAGGTGAAAAGAGAAGCCGACACCTGCTATTAGAACAAGATCTATGGGAAAATAGGATTACTATCAAAAAATACATTAAGACCTCTCCTTATGCTCATGTATATGGTAAAGAAGTAGTATTACCTATTCACTTGGAAATTCCAGCTCTCAAGTTGATAGATGCAGAAGAAGAGCTCAAGCAGAATCCAGTTGAAACCAGGTTGACACATTTGTTGCAACTAGAAGAGAAAATGACTCAAGCATATGAGGACTTCCAAAAGCACTCATTTGATATCAAGGGATGGTTTGACAAGAAAGCTAGGTTTAGAGAGTTCAAAGTGGGAAATTATATTCTAAGGTGAAATGTGGAAAGATATAAGCCAGGGCATCACTAGAAGTTTGATTCTTTTTGGGATGGTCCTTTCAAAGTAGTAGAGGTTAAAGAGAGAAATGTTTTCCAGCTTACAAATCTAGAAGGAAACATGCAGCCAATATGGTCAATGGCTTTAATCTAAAACTCTACTTTTATTGAGATATACATTCATTGTAACATATGTACATATTTTGTATTGTATTATTTCTCCTTTTCTAAAGTTTTCATTTTTGTAAACTAAAAAAAAAATAAGAGAAAATTTTACTTCAAAGAGTGCAAAGTTGTAAAATAAGCTAAGGGTGGTAGTGGAATACAACATGTGTTTCCTACCACTCTCCAATAAGCTAAGAGTTCAATGGAATGCAACTGTATCGCTACAAATTTTTCGCATCCATACCTTCAGGCTATTGGATCCGTGCCCGGAAGGAGGATGGGAAAAGGATGGTGCGGTACCTCGAACGAGAGGACTTTACAAAGGTCCCGCCTCTCAAGGGAGGTGTGTTTTGGTGATTTTTCGACGGATGGTGGGTTCACCAGGAAACATTTGGCAGCAATTTCCATGCCTAGGTTTTTGGAATGTGTTTAGATGAGTTTGTTTTATCCTTTAAGCATTCATCCTAGGTTTGGCCGAATGAATCTAACTTAATCTATATGAAAATGCAATTTAAATGAATACAACAAACAGAGTAGAAAGCAAAAAATAGAGAATTTGTAGGAGGCCAATGGAGATTACCTGATCCGGAAGTCCGAAGAAGTTTTCGATGCTTGAAGCAGTCTGGATCGTCTGGCATTTGACATAATCGCCTGTAATCTGACAGAATCATCCGAATCTGACAAATTCGTCTGAGACTGACAGAATCGTCTGAAATCTGACGAATTCGTCAGAGACCTACAAAATAGAGAACAGATGCAAAATACAAGAATTCTTACTATGCAAACAGAGGCAAAATATGCCAAATAATAAACTAAATACTGAACAAAGTTTAAAAAATAGAAATTAAAGTAAATTTTTGTACTTTAATGGCAGATTATGAGCTTAACATGCAATCTAGACTAGATGGGTGAACTCCAGATGCAAAATAGGATAAAAACTAAATAGATTATCTAATTTGTAAAACAAAATAACTGAGGCAAAGTTAAGAAAAGCAAACTCCAAGCACTGATTGCCTCGATGTGGACTGCAGTCGAGATCGTCTCGCATCAGTATGAAATCGTCTCGAATTTGACAGGATCGCCTCCGATCTTGACAGGTTCGTCGACGGTGATGGGTGCTGGCTCCGGTTGAAAATCAATGGTGTACCTACATAAAAACCGCTATAGGACTAGTGCAAAAATAAGATTAAGGTGTTTTAGTGCAGAGGGATTCAACTTGCGGATAAAATTCAGCCAGGGGTTGGGGAGGGAATGTCCTAGAGTTTAAATAGGCATAGGGGAGAGTTGTTGGGAGGTTGGAGATCTTCCCAATTTGGGAGATCTCCAACGGGGGAGGGTCCCAATGGTGCAGACACGCTTCTGCCTAAATTGGAGACCCGTTGGAACAGAGTCTATCTATGCAAATTCAGTTTTGCGACAAAATCGTCTGGACGTTCTAGTCCAGATGAAATCGTCAAATCTGGGGCGATATCGTCTGATCGGTGACGATATCGTCAAACGATCAAAACAACCTCTAAAAATGGCACGAAAAAAGGGGAAACGGGTTTCTCGGTGGTTAACGGGCGGTTTGGGAGGTTAAATTTGAATTTAAAATTATTTACTAAGGTGAATGTAATTATTCCAATTTGACTGCGCCAATTTTAGGGTGCTACATTTTGCCCCCTCTTTAGCAAATTTTCTGAAGAAAATGCGTTAAAGATGAGTTCTTCTCGATCTACGAGAAAGCAAAAATTATTCCCATTTTTAGGCGACGATTCTTAGTCGAATCGTACAATAGCTTACTATGGTGCCCCCTCCGTGTTTTTACCCAAATCATACGTTTGAGGTAAAAACGCGGAAAAGCAAAAAAATTATTGTTGAATAAAATTAAGAAAAATAGGGTAAACCCCTAATTCATTGTTACTATTCATTTTACTGTTTTAGAGCTCTGGAGCAAAAAAAAGGTTGAGACAGCGCACAGATCTGCAGAGGTCCGATGCGGTCTATAGGTAAGGGTCTAAACTCAATTTAGATTGATTTAAATTGCTTTTACATGCTTTCTAGATGAATTTTTAAGTGAATTTGGAGCATCGCGGCCGTTTTTGGCCGTCGACGTCGTCGGGACGAAATCGTCCCGATTTCGACTAAATCGTCTCAGGTGAAATCCTCGAAAGGGGGACGATTTCGTCAAATTAGAGACGATTTCGAACTGCGAAATCGGAGACGATCGTGCTCAAATTTGGGACGACTAAATAGTGTCTATAGCATCGATGTAAAAATTGTTTTTAATTTCACTTTTTATTTTTCGTTTTTTATTTATTTTTTTTTTTTTTTTTTTGTTGTTTATGTTTGCGAGAGAGGATCTAAAAAGAGAGAGGGGAAGTAGGGGACTGAGAGACGACTTGGCCGCTCTCACCCAGGCAGAGTGGGATCTACTGGCATAGGCCGGATTGCAGCATGTGGCAGAGATGCCGCAGGTTTCCACAGACATGGGGCTACTGACAGCCCTAGCAGAGAGATGGTATTCGGGGTCTTCATGTTTTTAGTTACCGACAGGGGAGATGACTCCCACACTGGAGGATGTATGGAGGATTTTGAGAATCCCCATACAAGGACAGGATGACCCCGGGCGGGCCCCCCCCCCCCGGGGGGCCCGCGGGGGCCCCGGGCGCCGGCGGGGCCGCCGGGATCCCATCTCTCAGGGATTATGAGTTTTCCTGGACCGTCCGGGATAACACCACTGTTAGCGGGGCTCCAGACATGCAGTGATTCTAGAGCCAGGACTCAGATGATGCCCCCATTCAGCCAGTGGATGGGGATGACGCAGGAGTAGCCGATGGCTACGATGCCTGGTATGCAGGCATCCGCCCTCCTCGGATGATGAGGGCACAGGGCCCGATCCATGCAGTCGTGTGTCGGATAGGGAGGCGGTGCCAGGCGGCGATAGAGGTAGCCCAGGGTCGTGGCGGGAGAGATCAGAGGAGGCCACAGGCACAGGAGCGGCCACAGCAGAGAGAGAGGGAGAGGAGGGAGGCGAGACCCCCATCTCCACAGAGGCCACCATCGCCCGATAAGGGCAAGGGTATGGATATAGGAGAGAGTAGCGAGATGGCTACTCTCCGGTAGAGAGAGATCATCTACAGACTCAGGTGCAGACACTACAGGATGCAGCCGCACAACACCAGGCTGAGGTGTCGCAGCTGCGAGACGAGAATGCACGTCTCAGGGCACGGGGTGGAGGGGTGAGCACTCAGGAGCTGCTGCGGTCAGTTTCTCAGACCGCATTCTATCAGGCTCTATACTACCAGGCGGTGCCGAAGGGCCAGAGGGTACAGCTATCGACTGCCATAGCAGATCCGATCAGGACAGGGTCGTCGAGGAGCTCATCCCGATCGACGACGAGGACTCGCAGTACCACACATACTATGATGGGACCACCTCGTCCTCCGTAGGGCGGGGGAGGAGATGAGGCTGAGAGCTCTAGGGGCTCTCGAGACACTGCTCGGAGGACACTTGATTGAGTATGCCAAGATATCGATTGTGGCATACCAATCTATCTGATATGATGTACATATATATTTTTGAGATATATATATATAGATGAGATATTTTTGGTCATATGACTTATGTTATGAGTATATTGATGATGCTTTGATTGATTGATTTTGATAATGCTTGTAATTATGTCGTTGGAAAAGAATTTATACCTTTTGATGTCATGTTGTAATATTGATGAAATAATCTGATGTAACAAATTGTTTGTTTGTGATGCAATGATTTGATAAAAGAAAAGGGGACTTTTAACAATAATTTCAAAGGACATTGTCGCTATTATAGACCATTTCATGGAGTCGCCGCTCACTCGGTCGTCAAGCTAATCCCATTTATAGAAATATTGTGAAAAGTGAAAGAGTGCTTAAGAGACTGCCTTAAGACTTTGTTGTGATGATGCAAATGATGATGATGATGATGGTTTGTTTTCAGATTTCCATAAAAATATTATGCATGAAATATTTGTAAAAAATGATTTTTGCTAGGCATAAATTCCTAAGTGTGATAAAATTGTTGAATAATTCCTTAGGAATTATACCGTCATTGCAAAAGGTTGACATAATGACATGAAATAATGAAAATGTGCATTCTTTTGAAAAGCAAAATTTGTTGTAAGAAAATGAAGTCATATGGTTTTTATGAGTTTTGATAAATGGGGGAATAAAAATTGTTACAATGGTTTGCGCTAGGCATAGAATATGTAGGTATAGACTTATACCATCATCACGAAAATCAAAGAAAATAGATAGTTTTATTGCATGATTGATTTTTGATGAACAAAAAATATGAAAATGAGGACTTGCGCTAGGCATAAAATTTCAATTTTGGTTTTGAAACTATACCATCGTCGCGAAAGTCGATATGATATATATGATATGTTTTGAAAGAAATTTGTGATTTTTCTATTATATAGTTGTCTTTTAAAAAATAATTGTACTTGATTATTCCAAACAAGTTGCAAAAAATAATATTTCAAAGTATTTTGAAGACAAAAATTAGATTTATAAGGAATCCCATGTGCATATGTGAATTCATTTCCAATCTTGATTTATCATAATGATAGACAAAATCTCTCAAATACAAATGTGTGTGCAATTGTATTGTTCATTTACCAGGTTTGAGCAAGATACTATGATACAAGTGATTTGAAGAAACCAAATAAGTGTTCATTAACCATGATGTAGATGCATATAACCATATTAGACTACTATGTAGGTTGGATTATCAAGAGCTAGCTAATCCATAAGCGGACATAGGTCTCGTACAAAAGAAGGTCGCTAATGTGACAGGACATATCGCCATGCTAGGAGTTACCCAAGGCCAAGCAGGTTGGGCACAAACCACCTGTTATGGGGCTTACCTCACAGTTTTTCGAATAATTGAGAATTCCAGGGATTCAAGCTCATCAACCCTTCTTTTCTTTTCAAAGGGTAGGGAAAGGGATTTTATTGCTTTCTTGCTTTCTTTTGAACTTTGTTTCTTTTTCTTTTGTATTTCTTTTGCTTGATAATGCTTGGAATATTGCTGAAATAACATTTTTCTTTTCTCTTTTTTTTTCTTGAACTTTTTTTTTTTTTTTTTCTTTTTTTGTGCTAGGGATACTTGCTCAGATTAGCTGTAGAGCAAGGGATTTTTATTCGGGTAGGGGTGAGCTTGTCCTTTTGCCAATTCTCAAAGATTCTAGACCATGTGCATGATAGGATAGCAGGGGAAACTTTTCACCCAAGAAATCGGTTCTACTATGTAGCAAAACATGGAAATTACAAATATAATCATTTTATTGTGAAAAGATGTGCTTGGTTTAAGTAAATAACAAGATCAATTCTCTATGCTCAAACTTTATTTAATTTGAATTTTGTGAACTTTGATATAAGAGAGATTAGTAATCATGCCAGATAAAAGCAAGATATTTATTTTTTTGTGAGTGTGCAAGTGAGGGATGCCAAATAAATGCTAATTGTATCCAAAATAAGTTGAAACATATAACTGCAATAATTGTAAGAAAATATATATAAATGATTTTTGAGAAGTTGGAGAATGTTGACTCTCTCTTTCTTCTGTATATTGTTTTGGTTTCGAAAGAGTCAAGCATATAGCTGTTTTTAGATTTTTATTTAGATTTTTGTTTTTGAGCAAAAGGAACTTAACTGGTGCTTTAAATAAATGCAATAGATAGTTTTTTGAAGAGTTTTGGATGATTATAAATGTTTTTGATGTTTTTGAATTTTTTTATAAATTGAAAGAAATATAAGAGAGTAACTTTGAACAAATATATACATGGATGAAATGACCAAATTTATGCATAGTAACGTTTGAGATGTAAAATATTCATGGGTTCTTTAAGTTCTTTACCATCTAAGGTAGATAATTTATATGCTCCCGATTCAAATTTTGCAGTAATGATGTATGGTCCGAGCCAGCTTGGGCTCAAATTTACCTTTAAGTTCTTTGGTTGCATTTGTATTTTTTTTATTTTCTTTTGGAACAAGGTCGCCAATCTCAAAGGATCGATGACGAACTTTCTTAGCATATGCTCTTTTAAGCTTGTTTTGGTATGCACGGAGATGCTCCAAAGCATTGATGCATTTTTCATCTAGGAGTTCCAGCTGACTGAGTCCACCAACACGATATTCATCTCCTACTTTGGTATCTTGAAGTAGCAGATCCAAAGAAGGAACTTCCAATTCAAATGGAAAAACCGCTTCTGCACCATATACCAAAACAAATGGTGAAGTGCCAGTGGGGGTTCGAACACTAGTTCGATAAGCCCACAAGGCTGGATATAACTGAATATGCCACCACGGCCAATTTTATTGACCAATAATTTGAGAATTTTGATTAAAGTTTTGTTAGATGCTTCTGCTTGACCATTACCCTGAGGATAATAGGGAGTAGACCAGTGGTGTTGAATCTTGTATTTTTGGCATAATTTTTTAACATCTTTATTTTTAAAAGGAGTTCCATTATCAGAGATGAGATTGGCAAGAATTCCGAACCTACAAATGATTTGATTAAAAATGAATTTAGAGACCTGTGAACTAGTGCAAGAAGCTAAAGGCATAGCTTCAACCCACTTCGTGAAATACTCAATGGCGGTTATGATGAACTTGTGTCCATCAGAAGACACAGGATTGATTTTACCAATAATATCCAAGCCCCATTTAGAAAAGGGCCAAGGAGACGAAATAGCCTAAAGCTCTTGTGCAGGCGCATGGACAAGGTCAACATGTTTTTGACACTTGTCACAATGGCGCACATACTCATGTGCATCCGTTTCCATGGTAGGCCAAAAGTATCCTATCCGAAGGAGATTTTTAGCAATGACACTACCACTAAAGTGTCCTCCACAAGATCCATCGTGGGCTTCACTCAAGGCTGATTTAGACTCTTTGAAATTTAGACATCTTAATAGGATACCTTCAAAAGATCTCCTATACAAAGTATTGCCAATTATTACAAATCGCCTTGCTCGTCGACGTAATAACCGACGCTGGTTTCTATTAGAATTAGTAGGGAAAGTCCCATTTTGGAGGAAATCAAATATGTCTGTATACCAAGGTTCAGGAGTAGTTTCATTGATTAAAAACACATCCAAAGGCTCTAAGAATGACTTATTTGAGGCGAGTTCTTGGAGTCGACGAATGATGATAGTCACATATTCGTCGTCTAACTCCAAGGGCAAGAGGGATGGCAGCCATAGCATCACCACGGTTGCTAGTTCGAGGAATGGCTTCCAAAGTAACTTGATCAAACAAGGACAAGGTAAAACAAGGCCAAGGGCACCCCCCAAAACACCCCCAGGATGAGAGGATGAGTAGACTCTAAGGGTGCAGCAACTAATTGATCTGCTATGATTTGACCCTTAACAGACTTCTGTCCTATGAATGTGAGATCAAACTCGCTTAGAGCAAGAACCCACTTGGCTGTGCGACCCGATAAATAAGGGCGACTCATAAGATATCTTAAAGGATCATATTTGGCAATGACATACGTTTTTTGGCTAAGCATGTAATGTCGTAATTTTTGCGTAGCAAACACGACTGCTAGACATAACTTCTCTAACGCTGTATAGCGGGTTTCATAACTGATGAAAGTTCGGCTAATGTAATAATTAGCACGTTCTCACTTTTCATCATCAAGTTGAGCTAACATAGCTCCTAAGGCAGAATCTGAAGCAAAAATATATAGAAGAAATGGGCGATCATATTTAGGCGATGAAAGCATCGGCGGGTTAAGGAGGTATTGTTTGAGAAGTTCAAAAGCTTCTCTACATTCTGTGTCCCAATTGAAAGGGACGTCCTTCTTAAGGAGCTTAAGAAAGGGACCAGTTTTGTCCGCCAGCTTATCAATGAAGCGACGAATAGCTTGAATTTTACCTTGTAAACTTCATAGTTCAGATATATTAGTGGGTGCGGGCATATCTATGATGGCCGCAATTTTGAGAGGGTCAATTTCGATACCACGTAAAGAAACTAAAACCCCTAATAGTTTGTCGGATTTAACTCCGAATATGCATTTTGCTGGATTTAATCGAATGAGATATTCTCGTAATCGATTAAAAACTTTTCTTAAATCATCTAAATGATTATTTTCAATAAGAGAGCGAGCTATAATATCATCTACATAATCATGTAAGATATCATGCATCATATCATGAAAAATGTAGGTCATAGCCCGTTGATAAGTTGCACCGGCGTTCTTTAAGCCAAATGGCATCACTTTCCAGCAAAAGGTACCCCAGGGGGTAATAAAGGCTGTTTTAGCCTGGTCTTCAGGAGCTATCCTAATCTGATTATAACCGAAGAATCCGTCCATTAAGGACATCATCCCACTTTCGGCAGTAAAGTCAATGATTTGATCCATATTTGGAAGAGGAAAGTCATCTTTAGGGCATGCAACGTTAATATCTCTAAAATCGGTGCAAACCCTAACTTTGGTAGCTTCTTTCTTAGTGACTGGAACTACATTTGAGATCCATTCAAGCATAATCAATAGCTTGTATGAAGATAACATTCAGGAGTTTTTCTAATTCCCCTTTGACTAGCAGAGCCACTTTGGGATGCATTTTTCTCGAGTTTTTGTTTAACCGGTTTAGCATCCGGATGGACCACTAGATGATGCATGACTACAGAAGGGTCTAGACCTGGCATATCTTCATATGTCCAAGCGAAGACATCTTCGTACTCTTTAAGGAATGCAATGTATTGTTCTTGTTTGTCTTGACTTAGTTCTGCTCCAATATTGATTATGTGAGGATTGTCCTCAGCTCCAATATTAATTTTAATGACATTTTCTACCTCCATGTGTAGATCTCTTTCAAAATTAGGTGGGGCGGGTGAAACACCCAACTCTTGTAATTCTTGTAAAGTTAATTTAGATAATTCATTCTGAGGATTAGTGGTCTCAAGCTGAGCTATGGTTGGTATAGAACCATCAAAATAGAATCCATTGTGCAACATCTCTTCAACAGAGACATCATGGAAGATATCTCCTTCCAATTCTTCATCGGGGTCAGCAATCATTTCAGGGTAGGCTATGGATAGCATGTTGCATGAAAATGACTTATTTTTAAGAGGCAAATCAACATGCCTATCCAAATAATCTTGATAGCATATGAGGTGATCATCATCCTCAAAAGGAAAGGGTTGTCCCTTACTAGGAAATAAGCCCACACCACAGCGGGCAGGCCACGGTTCTACCTCGAAAGGCTCTTTCATGCCATTTTGGAAAGGTCCTAAGCCTTTCCCTTTATATCCCATTTTAAGCATCATGGGTTTAGCTTTAATATAATCATTGGTAAAATAACATCGAGCATATCCCTCATGATGAGTTTTGATATTCCGAGGGATTCTTCCCCAGTCATATCCTTTATAAATGAAGGCACAACTCCGCTTGGTAATACTTCCAAGGTTGTGGGAGGCCCAAAGTACGAGGAGAGGGGGAATTATTTAAAAGGTTTGAATCTTGCATGAAAGCATTCATTTTTTTGATATTAAGGTTGTAGATAATCGGTAAAAGTTCATCGAAAGGGCATAAGATGTAGAAGGTTTATTACTTATGTCTTGAAATGTGGAAGGTATGATGGATGTGTCTAAAGGGTTTGAATTTATAGTAATAATAGTTGAAGGATTAGTTGTAGATTTGAGATCCTTTTGAGATTCTAAAATTTGTTTAGAAGGTTGTTGGTCTATATAGGAAGATGAAGTTAATGGAGGAGGAATAGATGAAGTTATGGGTTTATGTTTCCGTTTTAGATGAAAAGAAGAACTAGAATGTGTGGATGACAGAGCAGGGAAAAATTGCACTCCAACGGTCGCCAAAGCACACATATCAAAGGTCTAGGGTCACCATGAATAGTGACCAACTGATTTTTAAACTCAAATTTCACACATTGGTGTAAAGTTGACTGGACTGCTCGCATGGCGTTAATCCAAGGGCGACCCAAAAGTATATTGTACGATGCTGGGCAATGTACAATAAACACGGTTGTTTCTAGGGTTCTAGGACCAACTTGTAATGGGAGGGTAATGACTCCACACGTTTCTTGTGTTTCGTCATTAAAAGCTTTGATAATCATATCAGTTTTCTTCATTTCATCACTTCTAAAACCAAATCGTTGGTAGAAGTCAAAGGTGCAAATGTTTAGAGATGAGCCATTATCAATCAGGACTCGTTTGACAGCTACATCTCCAATTAGAGTAGTAATGTACAAGGGATTATCCTTGTGTAAACTGTGTTGTGGGATATCTTTATCCCGAAAGTC
This sequence comes from Wollemia nobilis, assembly GCA_028583015.1. Lineage (NCBI taxonomy): Eukaryota > Viridiplantae > Streptophyta > Pinopsida > Araucariales > Araucariaceae > Wollemia > Wollemia nobilis. Next base: position 650,210 of record JAQPPZ010002660.1, read on the forward strand.
AATACAATCAATCTCTCGAGTGATGATAGTATTGGCCATAGCTTCAGGTTGAATGTTTTGAGGTACCATCATTTGGCTCAATGTAAGCATCAACTCATCCCTATGTGTGGGAGAGGATCTTAATAAATCCAAGAGGGAAATTCTGGCCGTGGTATTAGACAATTGTTCATTAATGTTGTAAGGGGGTTTAGGTTGAACAATAGGAGCATGATTCCCTTTATTTGGGTTTTTCAAAATGAATGGAGCTGATCCATCATTCTGGTTTGGTTCTTGTTGGGAATTTTGAGCTTGTTGTCGAGTAACGACTCCGATGGTACCTACAATGTTATAGTGACGACGTTGAAACGGTCTCGGTTGAGAATTTATGGCTTGTTCATAGGGAAGGACTACATTAGAAGAAGGTCGAGTAGTGACTCTTCTAGGAAATGGTTCTTCTGGAACATTAGCATCTCGTGACGAAGTTGAATAGGATCTTGATTCATTTTCAGAACTATTCGATTGAATAGTGTCTACTTCACTTTCACTATCTGACTCTATATCACTAGAATCAGAAGTTTGAAAATTATGTAAGGGCCTGGTTGTAACCAGGGATAAGGTTGTGTCAAATATTTGAGAATCCTGAACAGGTAATTGTTCGCTAATGGTTCCTACATATCGAGTAGGAGGGGGAACATTATGATGTTCGATTTGATTGGCTACCTCTTTACCATGTCTTGGTAAAGGGTGTTGAAATATGTCTAAAGTTTGATTGGCATTTTGATTTTGATTTTGGGGAACAATATTTTGGGCATTATTAGGAGGGTTTTGTCTAGGTTTGGAAGGCTTGCACTTCCATTTCATTATTGTCAATCAAATCTTGTATTTTATGTTTCAATCTCTTACAAGCGTTGGTAGAATGTCCAGGTCCTCTATGAAAGTCACAGTGCAAATCAGCTCTATATCCGGGTATACTTGGGTCGAGTTCCTGGATAGCTGGTAATTGGATTAAACCTCTTTCAAGCAATTGAGGTAAAATGGTTGACAAGGGTTGGTTTAATCTAGTGAATTCTCGAGGAGGCTTGTCGAGGGGTTTCAATATGAATTTTTTTGTTGTCTTTGTTGCATTGACATTAGCAACATTTTCGCTGTCAGTGACTCCATCACCAACAACCTGTTTGTTTTTATATTGATTTCTAGATGTTTTCTCATCATCCTTCTTCCTAAGTTGGCCTCTCCTAATGAGGGCATCTTCTACTCTTCGAGCTAAGTCTATAGCTTGATCGAAGGTAGTCAAAGTAGCTATTGATAGCTCATAAGAGAGTTGTTCTTGTAAATTATTGATGAAAATGTCTAGCATTTCCCTATAGGGTAGCACAAAGTGTAGTTTTCCTATCAATTGTCTCCATCTAGCCAAGAAATCAGCAAAACATTCATCTTTATCTTGTTTTAAATTGTATAGGTCTTTAATAGTTACATGTCTCTCGATGTAGGCACTAAATTGATGAACAAATGATTCAACTGTTTCTTCAAAGTTTCTTAAGGAGTGAGTGGGCAATTGATAGTACCACTCTAATGCCATTCCACCTAAACTTTTGGGGAACATTTTTAGTAATAGCAAGTCGTCATGCGAAATGTCGTGACATGCTATCCTAAACATGCGAAGATGTTCTATGGGATCTTCGGTTCCTTTATATATAGGCAGGACGGGCATGGGAAAATGTTTAGGGTATGGTTGAGCTACCACTATGGGATCCAATGGTTGGCTACAAATCTCTCGATAATTGTACGAGGGACGGTAGGGATCTATCTGGTCCATACGTGAAGCCAATTGTTTCACCATAGCTTCCAGATTACTAGTTTGCCCCCCATATTGATTCGGTAGGGCATTGACATGAGTTTTATGAGCATAGGATGGAGGAACATGTAGATTAGATGCCATGTTACTATTGTGTAAAACATTAGTAGGAAAAATGTTATGGAGGAATTTTGAAGTTGGATTATGTTGTGTTCCAGATTGTTGAAAATTTGTATTTGGCTTTGTTTTAGATTTCTATTTATTTAAAGCATTTTGCTCAATAGTTTGGCGGAACAAAGTAGTGAAGGGAATTTTCTTTTGTGCAGGAGTGGTTTTAGGTTGAGTAACGGGTTCCTTAGGAGGTTGGGTAACCTCGTTGTTTTGACATGGCTTGGGCTATAGTGACCATATCCGTATTGGATGGTCCACCCTTATCACTCTCTTGATCAACAAAAGATAAAGGATTAGTGTGTATATCAAGCGCCCATTCTATAGCTGCTTGAGCGTCACTAACTTCCCCTCTATCAATATGGATTGCTACATTAAGGATGTCGATATTTTGATTGAGAAATTTTTGAAAATGTTCTGCGTTGTCAAAAGCGATGGCTCCATTGGGAGCTATTCTAGGGGATGAGGATTCATTCTCTTTAACATTTCCTTCTTGTTCCTTATCTTCACCTAAGTCTTCATCTGATTGACCTAGAGTTTCTCCTTCCGGATTTGTATCTCCAAGAAGGACATTTGGGTTTTCAGTTGTATCTTGCAACCAATCTTCTCCTTCCCCTAAAGTTTCTTTACCATTCCTAAGTCTAGTCATGGTGCTAAGTTTTGATTTCAGCAAATATATATATATTTATATATATATATGCAACAAATTAAAAGGTATATATTTATATATACCTAATGCAATATTTGAAATGAAATGTTTAAGTTTTTACTATGTTGTTTTTGATTTTTTTTTTTTTTAGTTTTTCTTTGAAACAATATAATAAAGACAACAATGAAACAATAAATGCACGCAATAATAAATAAACCGAAAGTAAATGAACTAATCTTCTATGAATAACTTATGAATATCATTAATAGGTTCAAGTTGTTCAGGAGTCATGAAATGTTCTTCTTCAAATTGAAAGTTTTCTTTTAAGAATTTGATGAAAAGGGCTATGGTGATACTATCTATCTCAGATGCTGGTTGATAAAAGTAAATCTCATGGCAATACTCTCGATATAACACATAGCTCTAGGAACTCTGTTCCATCTTCCCCTATCTCATAAGAACAACTTCTTGGTCTTCTACAAGGCCTAAGAATGGGTGTCCACAATGTCCGCATTCTCGAGGTATTCCTCGAAAGCTAAGACTTTTGAAGATACAAGGGCTTTCCTATAGGCTAACCATCTATGGCAGGCTCTCTGAAGTTCATGATAGAAAACTAATTGGTGAGGATCCAGGATTCTATCCAAGACTAGCCTCTTAATCTGTTTAAGTTGTGTGGACCTAGATGAAATAAGCCTAAGTCTCCTATCAAGTTCGTCCCACAAGGATTGATTTCTACTTGTTTCAGGGATATTAAGGACAAAATTAACTTCTATAGCTGCCAATTGGTTTTCTACGTTTATAGTAACTGCTAACCTCTTTTTAGGAGCTACCATCTAAACATGATTTTGAACCTTAAATGTTTTAAAATGCATCTAAGTTTTAGTTGTTCTAATTTTTTGTTTGTTTTTGTTTTTGGTTTTCAAAAGGTTATGATGCATTCACGTCGGGTTCACCAAAATGTATCGCTCCAAATTTTTCGCATCCCTACCTTCAAGCTATTGGATCCACACCCGAAAGGAGGATGGGAAAAGGATGGTGTGGTACCTCGGACGAGAGGACTTTACGAAGGTCCCGCCTCTCAAGGGAGGTGTGTTTTGGTGATTTTTCGACGGATGGTGGGTTCACCAGGAAACATTTGGCGACAGTTTCCATGCCTAGGTTTTTGGAATGTGTTTAGATGAGTTCATTTTATCCTTTAAGCATTCATCCTAGGTTTGGCCGAATGAATCTAACTTAATCTATATGAAAATGCAACTTTAAATGAATACAAAAAATAGATTTTGAAAGCAAAAAACAGAGAATTTATAGGAGGAAAATGGGGAATACCTGATCCGGATGTCTAAAGAAGTTTCTGATGCTTGAAGCAATCTGGATCGTCTGGAATTCGACGTAATCGCTCGTAATCCGACGAGATCGTTCGAATCTGACAAATTCGTCTGAGACTAACGAATCGTCTGAAATCTGACGAATTCGTTAGACGAATTCGTTAGAGACCTGCAAAACAGAGAATAGATGCAAAATACAAGAATTCCTACTATGCAAACAGAGGCAAAATATGCCAAATAATAAATTGAATACTGAACAAAGTTTAAAAATAGAAATTAAAGTAAATTGTTGTACTTTAATGGCAGATTATGAGCTTAACATGCAATCTAGACTAGATGGGTGAACTCCAGATGCAAAATAGGATAAAAACTAAATAGATTATCTAATTTGTAAAACAAAATAACTGAGGCAAAGTTAAGAAAAGCAAACTCCAGGCACTGATTGCCTCGATGTGGACTGCAGTCGAGATCGTCTCGCATCAGTACGAAATCGTCTCGAATTTGATAGGATCGCCTCCGATCTTGACAGGTTCGTCGACGACGATGGGTGCTGGCTTCGGTTGAAAATCAATGGTGTACCTGCATAAAAACTGCTATAGGACTAGTGCAAAAATAATATTAAGGTGTTTTAGTGCAGAGGGATTCAACTTGCAGATAAAATTCAGCCAGGGGTTGGGGAGGGAATGTCCTAGAGTTTAAATAGGCATAGGGAGAGTTGTTGGGAGGTTGGAGATCTTCCCAATTTGGGAGATCTCCAATGGGGGAGGGTCCCAATGGCGCAGACACGCTTCTGCTCGAATTGGAGACCCGTTGGAACGGATTCCAACTATGCAAATTCAGTTTTGCGACAAAATCGTCTGGACGTTCTAGTCCAGACGAAATCGTCAAATCTGGGGCGATATCGTCTGATCGGCGACGATATCGTCCAACGGTCAAAACAACCTCTAAAAATGGCATGGAAAAAGGGGAAACGGGTTTCTCGACGGTTAACGGGTGGTTTGGGAGGTTAAATTTGAATTTAAATTTATTTACTAAGGTGAATGTAATTATTCCAATTTGACTATGCCAATTTTAGGGTGCTACAGCAACATGTGCTCTACGTCGCTAAAGTTAACGTTCATTCTAGAGAACATCAAGAAGGATATTCTATGCTGCTATTCAATAAATAAAAGGAGCCTTGGGATATCACAACTGACCTTCACTACTCCAAGAAAAGGAAAGTGATGAAAAAAATTGTGATTTCAATGAGTGTTTCGTGCCATAGCAAATCAGTTATGGACATAATAATTTCGTCCACCAAGATGCATATCTTTGAATTGAAAAGTGTGCAACAAATATATTCTCACACCAGCTGTATTAATGATGGAAGGTATACATGTGGGAGCATTTAAGCATTCAAAATGTGAAGCCCATTCATTTTAAAAAGTGGAACTTACCTAAAAGAATATCCAAAGAGTAAAGAGATGAAGCTCGTAAAGAAGAAAGGAAGAAATGCTCTGAATATTTTTGTAGAAAATGGCTCCCAAAGTAGCAAAACCAGTGCTATCAGCAAATTATGAGCTGGGTGTCTACATTGATAAATAAGAAGCAATGGTTGACACCAGACTGGTTCTCATAGAGAGAACTAATCTCAAAAATAATATCAATTATAAATATAAAAGAGGTAAAATAATGATAGTCCAAGGTAATTGTGTTATTTGATCCTTCTTGTATTTTTATATCTATGATTCGGTTCATCTCTGTCTAGAATTAATATCAACCATTGCCAATTTTTATTACCCTTGGGAAAAAGCAGTGAAAACAGCTGATGGTAGAACCCTATTTAGTATCATAGCCAAAGCTTGTCATGACATTTTTGCTTTAGGAGTAGAACCACCTGTAAGGCCAAATTTTTTTGATGTGGGTGAACAAACTAGATATTATTCTTTGTAAAGACGTTCTCATGAAGGAGAAACCTTTAGGAAGTGTATTTATAGTGATTTTAAAACCATAAATATTAGAAGTGGACTCCCCAAAACCCAATTCCAATTGAGCAATTCGCTAACCCAGAGCTCTTTTCCATGTTAGCCTGCTTAGAGGGTTTATATTCTAACCAGTTGGCAAGATATTGGAAAATAGATACTGTATACTATATTTCAAATGAGAGAATGTATAGACCTAGAGTAGAGGAAGAGGGTGTCAAGGTTATTTACTTCAACTAGCCAGCCTTTCTCACTAAGTGAATGCATGAGCAGTTGGTTAGAATGAAAAGAGGTTCAGAATTCTCTTCTTTTCTCTTCTTTTTGGCTTTGTTAAAATTTGGTTTGGATGTTCTACATTACTGTGAGGCACATGATACCCTAGGTTCTAATGAAATAAAATAATGACAAAGGATACCCCATCCTTGTGTATTATTGTACCACTCATTTGAGGAGCACAGAGTCATTTTACAGGTTAAATTTAGAATTCTTAGGGCCAACATTGAATATCATGTATGGAAAATGCCTTAGATTTCCATATTTGGATAGAGAATTATTAAGAGTGGTAGAAACCAAAGAGGGATATTGGTATATTCTCATAGAGGTCATTGTCATCAAGCTCTATGGTTTCACTGGCAAACCTTTTCTACGGTTGCATTTTGTGACCAATAGGTTGTTGGAATTCGAGTACTTGAGCCAGGAAGACTTCCTCAACATGAATTATGGCTCTGGAAAAGGAAGTAAATGCTTGTTGACCTACTCCCATAATTTCAATGATATAACAATTGTTAGAAGGGGTCAAGGTGTGAAAATCATCAATGTTTGGATAGGTTGGGTCTGTTTTACATCCCACGGAGTCAGAGGTATGACCTTGAAGATAAATTCACAAAGAGGAATATCAAACTTAATAGATAAAAAGCCCTCAATTTTGAGAAGAATTCGAGGCCTCATTTTGAAAAGGGGAGGAATAACAAATAAAATGCTCCATTGAATTAGAATGTCTCTAATATGGATCAACTACCCCCGTGGTTAGACTTCTATGAGCAGGTAGTTGATATTTATACTACTAAAAATGAAAGCCATCATTTGAAGGAGTCCAAAATTAAATACATTACAAATAAAAAGAAATGGGATGATTGTAAAATTGTATACTGGTGGAGGATGAGAGTGGAAATTGGTACATATAAGTCTAGATTCGATCGATTAATAGATGATGAGTTTTCATATCCATATGACAATCACATTAATACCTGGAAAGCTAAAGACCCTAAGAATATGGTATTGATTTATAAGAAGACTCAAGTAGTGATGGATTCTCCTTCCCTACCTTCATAATAGGAAACACAAGAAGTAGAAACTAACACCCAGCCAATTACTAAAGGAGTCCCTAAGACATTTGAGCCCTCACAAGAGCAACTAGAGAAATATTCTAAAGGGGCCGATATTATGAGTAAAATGCATTACTTTGACAACAAAGTAGTAAATACATAAGTCATACAGATAGGTAATAGGCCCAAACATATAGCCCTAGGTAGATAGCCTCCTATAACCAAGGTAGATTGGAAGAAAATTGATAAAGACTTTGTATTCACACCTGTGAGTTTCACTACTACAGCTACAGCTGAGTCAAAATCTATTGTTGAAGATGTATTCCAGGAGGAGCAAGTCGAAGACCATACAAAGAGTGATAAGTCGGTAGTGTTCAATGTTTCTACAATAAATGCTAAAGATGCACTAGGAGAAACTTATAAGGATATCTATAAGAAGATGAAAGAGGATAAAGGGAAGAGTGTTATAAGATCCCTATTTTAGTTGTAGAGCTACCAGTAAAACAAGTACAACATCAAGGAGTAGAGGAGATTCTCCAACACCCTACTTCTATATGTGAAGGTACTATTTCTATCTCTTCTTATTCTTTTATTTTCCCAAAAAAATCCCCTTCCTTTTTGCAAGAAAAATCTGATCAAAAGGTACCCTCTCCTCCTCATAACTTACCACCTATTTTAGTAGCTGATATAGAGGGTCAATCCAATCCATCCCCTCTACATTCATCTAAAATTCAGTCACATTATCTTCCATTATTTCATCTTCACCATCACAACCCCCAGTATCATTAGAAAGACAAGTGGTTTCATTCCCACCAGCTCATTCCATAAATTTTTCTTACATTTCTATGTCTCTCCCAAGTGGAACTCCAACAATAAGCACAAATTCAATTGTTGTCACTACTACTTCACTACCACTAGTCTTTGCGTCTGTATTCCCTTATTTCATAATTTTCCCTCCCCCTATAAGTCATATCACCTTGTCTTCCTTGTAGAAAGGGAAATAAGTTTCACAAAATATCCAAGATTTTTGGGTAGAGAAACTCTCTAAGCCTTCCAAGAGAATGGCTATGAAGAGGAAGACAATGACAAAGAAGAAAATTAGTAGGAAGAAGAATAATTAGATAAGGTTGTCGAAGACATTGAGGAAGCATAGAAAGAGTAGCTCAATGGTCAAAATGTAATGGAGAAATAGTTGGGGTTGAAAGTCCTGTAAATTAGTCATTTTTTGTATTCATGTAAAACGTGTTGTATATTGTTTTGATTCTGAAACAATCAGAGAACAGTTATAAAAGCATGAAGTGAAAGAGTAAAAAATGAAAATTCCATGATATTTTATCATGTCAGTTGGGCTTATAAGGGAGAGCATAGCTCTATTTTGCTTGACATGGAGCAATTTTTAGTTGAAAGGAGTGGTGAATATCCTTATTTCTAGTATGATCTCCATATGAGTCGTTACCCTCTGAATGTCTTCACAAATATCCTAGAGGGTAATGATCATATAGAAATTATTCTATGAAACATTGCTCGTGGACTTAATTTTTTGACTCTTGATACCCAATGGATAAGATTCTAAGTTCGTCATCTTTGCAAGAAAATCCACCCAAGAGGCACTAGAATGTAGGTTCAAAATGGCCACATCCTTAGAAAAAAATTAAAAATATTTTCTAAGGCATGAATATGTTCCCATATGCTCAACACATAGTGTATTTTGTAGTAACACAGTGCAGGATGTTCCATACCACTAGCAAAATAGCCAAACTTGCATTGTGATCACTTCAAGCAGAGTGGAATACAATATTTTTTAACTAAGGCATGAATATGTTCCCTACCACTCAATGCATAGTGTATTTTATAGTGGCACAACAACATGTTCCATGTTGCTATCAACTCGGGTCAAGGCTGAAGTTATCATTCTTTGACCAGCGTCCTAGTGCACATTTCCTTAGCCCACGTAATAAAATGATTAACTTTTTTATGTGTTCTACATCGTTGAGATTCACATTCATTTTAGAGTGAATCAGGACACATGTTCCATGCCACTGGTCAAAGAGGTCAAGATGTTCGAAGTAAAACACAAAGTAGTGGTGTAGCACAAAATCTCATGAAGGATTATTTTACATTATTTCTTGAGCGGTCTGGCGACATGCTCTATTCCACAGTTAACTTTGATCAAATCTTCAAAGAATGGATTTCAATGAGTGGGCTACAAATAAAGTGTCCTACATCACAGATGTGAAAGAAAATTAATTAGTTTTAATAACTAAAGGGAGCATCCTGACGACATGTTCTATTATGATTAGAGCCTAGTGTATTTTTGTGGCATGTTCCACATCACTAATAAAAATAATCAATTCAAGTGACAGGAATTTCGAAAGAGTGGCTCAACTACATGTTCTATATCACTTGTCTCCAAGCATTTCTAAGATTTAATTGCAATCGTTCTTGAATGAATCAATGGTTGATATTATGCTGACATTTTCTCAAGCATACAAAAGCAAAATCCAAGAAAACAAGGACCAGTTGATTTGAGCATGCAGACAAAGCATCCATGGAGCTAAGAAAACAAGAACTTGGGTAGTTACATATCTATGGCCAGATGAACTCCCCAAAAAATATAGATAGCTTAGATATGGAATCTAATGACTTGGAGCCTATCTATCATTGCAGAGTGAGCAAGTTGCATAGTCGAGCTGCTATGGCGTGTGACATCGAGCGGTTTTTTTAGGCTTTAAAGGCGAATGAAATGATGCCAACTTGGTATTCTATCGATATGGCATACTTTTCTCCTTGTAATATTTCATCTCTTCATTTTATTGTAAAACTATTAATAGAGGTCGAACCCTCGATTTTTAGGGTTGGATCTAGAATTTTTGCTTGCCATAGTGTGTAACATTTTTTGCAAATCAATAGAAGGAGCATTACTTGGATTTTTGACTCGATAATTGGTGTCTTTGATATTTCTTTGGAGGGATTCAAGCTGTGAATTGCTTTTCTATTAATGTTGCTATGGTTAGCTTACTCTACTATTGAATTACTAGCTTTATAGCAATTGAAACATTTTCATAATTGAATCTATGTTCGCAATAAGTTCATTTCTATTAAATCTAAATACTGATCTTAATTTGCTAAATTGGATTATTAGTATTATGGATGTTGAAATAGTTTTTTGGAGTATATCTTTGTTTTGTGTTTCTTTATGAAGATTACTTTGTTTTTGGGTGTTGTTATTCTTTAGTGTGGGACATTGGAAATGATTTATTGAAAGGTTTTCCCTGTAGATGCCTATGTTGTTAGCTCTATTCGACCACTATTTCAATATAATTTCTTGACCCTAAACCCTTTTCTATCCCTATATCTTAAACAATTACTAAATTTAATTGATTCAACACCCTATCAGTTGACAAGGAACCAACCTACTCTGGAGGTTGGATTAGAGCAATATTTAGTCCATCCAATGTTGAGTTCTGAGTTGTGACTAGCAGGTGCAAGCCTAATTAGAAAGTTGAAAGATAGATAGTCACAATATCAAGTTTTTCTTGATGTCAATTTGGATCCCAACATGAATCAACAATATTGTGGAGGTCTTCATCCTCTTGTCTGTGTCTTTTGCTATTGCCAGGTTGTTTCATGCATTTTATTATTCTTAGATTATTAATTTGCATTATTATCATATTTCATTTCACATAATTTTGTTGCTTCTTTGGCATTTTGCAAAATTGTGCTTCGTAATTATAGGGTATGATTTTGACAAATCCAAAATCACGATCTCCCCATACAAGGTGATATTTTGGTTGTGTTAGGTTTGGGGGAAATATTTTCTTCCAAACCTTAAATCTCTGTTGCATGCCACATTTAGGATCTAACATTGGTATTTGCATTATATTTTTCACATTGTTCTATTTCATTGCATTATGTTTAACTATTTCCAAACAAGGTCAATATTCACTCTTGATTTCTAAAGGTCAACTAAAAGGAGCTAGGGGGCTTGATTGTTCCGCTCCTGAATTATGCTATACAATAGCCTAAATAGGCCCCCTAACATTGATCATATTTTCTAGGATTTTATAAAAGCTATTTTGTAAGTTGAAGCTATGGGATATTTTGGACACAAGATAAAGCTTGGATCAAATACCGAAATAGATAAGTACCCTCGGTAAAGATTTAGGTTGTTTGTTGTTGTGTTATTTTTCATATCTATTTTAAACATTAACAAATAAATAAAAGAGAAATATTTCAATTATTTTCTAGGCATTTGATAGAATAAGAGCATATAGTGTGCATCTAGGGTTTATTCTTGTCTATGCAGTTTACTTGTACCCTTGCTCAAAATATGAAGAATTTTATTATTACAGCCTAGGGTTAGGCATCATTAAATTATAAATTTATACTAGGGTTAGTCCTTGTATTCTTACACCTTGTATGTCTTACATTGTTCTTTCATTTTCATAGCTTAGTTTAGAAAGGCCAAACATAGGTGATTGCTTTAAATCAAAACCAACAAACATTCCCACCTTGAACTTGGAGTGATTCCTAAAAATATTTTTGGTGAAACCATCCTTTCGTGTCTGTGTAGAGAATATAACACACCCCCACAATCACCTTAGCTCCCAGCATATCCAACCAAAAATCATATGTGGTAGGATAGTTTTCCCCCTCTACACCTATTCATATCATTTATGAACTACTAGATGAGTTACATGGGGCTCAATATTTTTCCAAGTTGGATTTACAATTGGGCTATCACCAAATTCGCATTTATAATGAAGATATTTTCAAAACAGCCTTTCAAAATCATGAAGGACATTATGAATTTTTGGTTATGCCTTTTGGGTTGACCAATGCACCTTCCACCTTTTAAAGTTTGATGAATTCTATTTTTTCCCTCATATTCACAAATTCATTCTAGTCTTCTTTACTGATATACTAATCAATAGTTGCACATGAGAAGATCACCTTCACCACTTATATGAAACTATCAAACTTTTGTTTGACCATCAGCTTTATGAAAAGTAATCAAAATACTCCTTTGGTCAGCAAGAGGTTGAATATTTGGGGTATATAGTCACTAGGGAAGAATTTTAGGTGGATCCTAAGAAAATTCAAGCAGTGCAAGAATGGCCTAAACCTCATAACTTGAAGGTACTTCATGGATTCTTAGGTCTTACAAAATATTATAAAAAAATTGTGAAAATTATGGCAAGATCGTAGCTCCCCTAATAGCCATGTTGTGGAAAAAATCTTTTGTATGGACTATTTCAGTTGAGATGGCTTTTGTTGATTTGAAGTATGTTATGACCACCACCCCTATTTTGGTAATGCTAAAATTTTCTAAACCCTTTATCATTGAGAGTGATGCATCAAGCACAGGCATTAGGGAAATTTTAATGCAGGAAGGTTGACCATTGGCTTTTACTGGCAAGGCACTTTCTACTTGAAATTTGGGCAAGTCCACTTATGAGAAGGAAATGATTACCATTTTACATGCAGTCATCCATTAGCATCCATATCTCATTGGTCAATATTTTTCCATCAAAATATATCATCAGAGTCTAAAATATTTTTTAGAATGGGTGGCTACTCTGAAACAACAAAAATGGGTCTCCAAATTTTTGGGGTATGACTATGACATCTCTTGTAATAAAGGTAAATTAAATGTGGTGGTCAATGCCTTGTCTCATATCCATGAAGATCAAGCCATTTTACATGCTATCTCTACTCCTCTTCTACAATGGATTCATCAACTTCATGAAGATCTGGCCAAGGATCCATCATTACAAACTCTCCTCTACAATCTCCAAGAGGATCCTCAGTCCCACCCTAGCTATGTTTGGGATGGTCAATATTTATGGTTTCATGGCCATTTGGTTATTTCATTTGAGTCTCCAATAAAGTACCTCCTCCTTCATGAAATGCATTCTTTCCCCACAACTGGTCATTTAGGTTTTCTCAAAATATATACTCAAACCAAGCATACCTTTTTATGGAAAAGAATGAAAAAGGACATAAAAATATTTGTGGTTGAATGTGATCACTATCAATGCATGAAAGGTGAAACTATGCATTCTCTAAGAACACTTCAAGGTGAAACTATGCATTCTCTAAGAACACTTCAACCTTTTCCCATTCCTGAGTAGGTTTGGACATATATATCTATGGAATTCATCAAAGGACTATCAAAATCTGAAGGTAAATCGATTATTCTAGTAATAGTGGATTGTCTTTTGAAGTATGATCACTTATGTTCCCTATACCACCCTTATACTACCTCCATTATCACCCAAATATTCCTTGATTTCATTTTTTGCCTCCATAGAATACCAAAATCCATTATCTCTTATCAAAATCCTACCTTCACCAGTCACTTTTGGTAGGAACTGTTCAAGTTGCAGGGGACACATCTCAATATGAGTTTGGTCTACTATCCTCAAATCGATGGTTAAAATAAAATTATCAATAAATGCTTGGAAATCTACCTTTGTTGCTTCACTTATGAACATCCTACTCATTGGGCTAAGTGGATTCCTTTGATTTAATGGTGGTACAACACCACCTATCACTATACCATTAAGGTGGCTCTATTTGAAGTAGACTATGGTCAACTTCCACTAGCTCCAACTTATTACATCTCAGGCAGCTCCAAGGTTTAAGTTGTGGATTCCACTCTCCATCAGTGTGACTCCATTTTTTGCCAAATCAAGCTCAATTTAGACATGGCTTAGAACCATATGAAACAATAGATTGATCAAAATTGTACTAAATATAGCTTTGTTGATAATTATATGGTTTCTATTCACTTACAACCATACAAAAAATCATCCCTCCAGTTGCATGGTAAAAAATTCATCGCCAAATACTATGGTCCTTATCAGATATTACAGAGGCTTAGGGTGATGGTGTACAAACTAGCCCTTTCAACTACTTCTAAACTTTATCTAATATTCCATGTGTCATATCTCAAGTAGGTTATTAGCAACAAGGTGCAGGTGCAGTCTACACTTCTAGAGTTGGATGAGGAAGGATCCATCCTTTTTAAACTTGAATGCATTCTTGATCAAATATCATGTACCCTTCATCGATGGGATATCATAGATGTCTTAGTCTAGTGGCATGGTTCACAACTAGAATATGTGACATGGTAACCTCTTCACCAAATACAATAATATTTTTCTCACCTTCAACGTTGAGGACAAATATTTTTGGAGGGGAAGGGCATGTTAGGACCCCATTCTAACATTTGATGTAAATTCCTTGTGGAATGTGGGTAGTACCCATGTTAATATTTTTTAATGTTCAATTATAGTTTTTGATTAAGAAGTGCCTATGCCAAATGGTGCCCTTCTTTGTAACCAAATTTCAATAATGTAATGGATTTTAGGTAGGAGATTCTAGCTTGGGTGGAATTTTGCATGTAAGTCAACCTTAGGAGTTAGGTGCTAGAGGAATTCCTTAAAACTGCAATGGATAGTATTGTATGTATTGTTTTGCATAATTGAATAAAGTATTGAAGGAGGTTGCCCCCTAGAATAGGCTTGTGATTTAGTGCTATTGTGAGATTTTTTATTTTCTATAATTTGTTTTCATATTGTGCATTTTATTTCTAAGTGTGTTGTAAGCATATGTGTTTATTTTTTAGTATTTGTGTGAGATTATTAATTTTAATAGTAGGTTCCTAACAAGTTCTAATAGAATATTCATCTTGGTATTATATCTAGTTCTAAGCAACATGTGAGTCTAGTCTAGGGAAATATATCCCTCGATATTTGTAGTGAAATACCCTAAAAGTCATATGCCAAATATGGCTAGCATATTTATCACCATTATATCTTGGTGTACTGTTAGGTCAGGATAAGCTTGGAGAGACATGGGAAGACCTCATGCCAACCTAAAGATAGGTACTAGAGAGCTATCTAGTTGAATTACCCTATTTTTGATGGTCTTGTATATTAACCCAATCATATCTACTACCTTCTTGAGTATGATTGATGTGCTAGACCTAGATTCTACCAGATAGTTGTGCATCAACTTATCTTTGTAGATCAAGATAATATAGAAAGGCATAGGCTTGGTTTGCCTTGCTTTCAAGCCAAAGACTTACAATAATATAGGTGGTTTTTGTGTGCCCAAATACTTCTACTTTGACAATACTTCTTCTAAGTGTTTCATCTATTTTGGCATCAAGAGCACATCCTAGAGGTATTAAAATTATAGACTTCCTCAAATGATACACCATATTAAAATATATGTCTAAAGATGGTTCCTGATGATGACAAATGCCTAGTATTTTTTGTTGTCAAAGTTGGTCTTGATGGTTCTATTAACAAGTTATTTTGAAGGTTTTGATCCTATCCTTGTAATCATGAAAACTACATGGGCATAATTATCTAATTGAGATGATATTGGGGTCTTCCTCTGATCATCCACCATCTCACCCTAGGATTGAGGGTTTTATGGACTAGACCTTTCTTGCTCTTCAATGGCCTTTCTCTTGGCCCTAGTTATGTAGTCCAATTAGACTTGTTGTCTCCTAGTGATTAAGAAACCTGCTTCATTTGACATAGCATATACTTCTACCTCAACCTAGGTGACCAAGGTCTACTTTGAAACTAGGGAATTAAAAATTGTTGACACAGTCAAAGGCTAGATAGTAGGTTCTTGGCTGAACATCTAGGCTTCCAACTATGTATATGGAGTAGGTTTTTGATTTTATAAAGTTACTCTAATTTTTGATATTTGATTTTGACATAAGAGTTAGAGGGATAAAACTTGGGAGGAGAATAATACCACACATTGGGGTCTTTATCATAATTGTTATGTGTGGGGACAAAATACTTGACTAGGTTAGGGGACTTTTATTACAAAGATCTTGGTACAAGTACTATATGTTTTTCTTGAGCCTAGGGTTGACCTATATTTCTATTAGGTTGATGTAGAGGCCTCTAATACCCATTGGAGGATGGTTGAAAATCCTTATTTCCTTACTAGAAATGAGGTCTTGTATAGCTCCAGTAGGGGAACCTATGGATATTCTATTACCGCTTCAAGACTATGATTTCTTTAGAGAATAACCTCATCATATTCCTCATTTCATCAAGTTTTACATAAGGGTTGGGATAAAGGGAAACCGAATTGGATCAAGAACTTGGGTTTACCTTAATCTTGTGATAAGAGGAATCAATTAGGTAGTAGGTTGGATGATTGGAGTGGGGTGATACAAAGGATGCACGAAGGGGAATAATGGGAAAGGTATCCTAGGAGCTAGCCTTCCTATATGGATTAAGTCCTTTTTGGCCTAGATGGCTATCCCATAGGATTTTTCCAATGAGTTTTATCCCTTAGTTTTGACCATCATGACAATCTTAGAATTAAAAATTTTCAAGTAATAGATAAATTCCATATCAAGAGGAGGTCTAAGTTTATTAGGAATCCTCTGCCAAACTTTGTGGAATCAAACATTAAAATTTTTCATCATCCCCATGGGTGTTCTCTTGATCATTGTGAGTTACTCAAGGAGAGATAACTCATATTCCTTTTCTCTAAATTTATCTATCAAGAGGTCAACTAACTAATCCCAACTTGTGACTAATTAAGGACTTAGGATACCATCCCTGATAATTTCCTCCAAATGAGGAAGGCAACAACCTCAAGGCTATATCTTATTTTTTTAAGAAGTACACTATGCACAAGCTCACCAAGTGATGCAAATGTTCCATTAGGACAATGATATATGCCCCCATGAAATAAAGTATGGACTTGAGTTCTAAAGTAGAAATCAAGTCCCACATGATAGGCAAGGTAGGCAATATTAAAGCACATCTATCATTCCACATTAAAAATTTCCAAGGAGGTTGGTTCAATGGAGATACCATGTTGCATAATCAGTTTCTCCTCCTCACTCTTTGATTCAAAGGTGATAGCAGATCTCATAGATTAGCTCTAGTGAAGGATCTGATGATAGTCCTTTCGCTCATATATTTTTAGTTTTTTCTTAAAAATAGAGTCACCGGGTGGGGAGAGAGTGTTTCAAAAAGCTGATAAATAGAGGACCCCACCAGAATCTCATCCTTACTTTAATTAAATAAATTTTTAAATATTTCTTTCTTTAATGGAGTCATCATGTGAATCAATTTGATCCTTCATGAAGCATCTTACTAAGACCTTCACCAAAGTCATAGTTCCACAAAGTGTGCCAAATAGATTATTGTCATCTCAAAATATCCTGATCTATTAGGACAATGATCTAACACATCTAGGAACTTGTGTCTCACATTGAGTGACACAATAAGAAGATCCATAGGTGGAGAGAATGCCTATAGATGGACCTCTAAGGTTTTGTTGAGGTTAGCTCCTTATGGAACATGATATTTTATGCACCTTTAAAATATTGCAGGTTCAGGTCTATGCTTCTTGAAAACAATAAAAATGAATATTATAAAACAAAAAATACGAAATAGAATTATAAAAAAGTAAAACCTAAGGTACAAATACAATGTGCTAAGATTAAGGGTTTCTCCTTGACTATATGGATGAACTAAGAATGAATGCATTCACCATAGTCTAATAACTATAAATTGAACACACTTTATAACACATAACCCATAACCAACAACACACAAAAGATGTAGGACAAAGCAAAGTTAGTCATAGCTTCCATTTATGTATCAAAAAATTACAAGGCAAGTAGCCTAAAAAACCTTGATGCTCCCTAGACAATGACTCAAAGTTTGAGTCTCGCTCATACAAACAAGAAGAAGCAAAAGGAAGAGTGTACAAGGCTAGATATGAGGCACAAGCAAGCCACTCTCAATGTCTTACAATGATTTTTAAAGGTCTATTTATAGGCTAAGACTGAGGGGTTCTTCTCCCTCCAAAATTTTGTAAAGAGGACTTGAGAATTAACTTTTATTTTGTAATTGATATCCTTCTACATCTGCATTTAGCTACCTCAAGATATTTGGGTCCATGGTAATTAATTTTGGAGGCTTTCAGATCATTATATGGGAAGTTGTTGCTACCATCACCTCCTATAGTGTGCTTAAAAAGTGGTTGTACCATTAATTTTTGTTGGGTTTGAGGTTTTAAATATCATAAATCCCCTAGGACTTCCTTTGCTTTCTAGGGTACCTCATCCACTGATGTTGTTGGTATGGCCTCCCTAATTGGTACAAGCTTGATAGGGTAAGTTTATCTATATGGTGGGAAACCATTTGCAACTGTCATGTGGTGATTGTGATAGGTTGGGCTATGAAATTCAACTTTTATGGCCAATGGTGGATATTTATTTTATTACCTTTTGTGTTGCCTACCTTATTTGTGAACAACCACCATGTATATTGGCTTAAGTGGGATCTCTCTCAGCCAACGACATGCCTTTTTTTACTACACCCCAATGCTTCCTTCTCTTGATTTTGAATGACTGATATATTTTTAATTGAGGCTTCATTGAGGAATTTCTCTTTCTTATGTTGGAATTCATCGATAAATACCATGCAGGTTGTCGAATAAAAAATTTATAGCATGTGGGCCTTGGAGTCCTCAAGCCACTTGCTTAAGTTGGATAAGGAGCATCAACTATTGATGAGGGATCCAATAGCCGGCGGGGCTTGATGTTTGTTTTTCTATGAGGTTGGTGTCCACTCTTCTAATTAGAGGTGGGTTGTGCCTTCTAACCCCCTCTCCACTAGTCCCACTTTCAAATGGAGCACTTCTTTAAGTGTAGTGGGGACATAGACAAAATTCTCTACGTTGATATTTATTAGGATTTGTACATTGTATACCAAAGGTGTATTTACATTACTTTCAACCATTAATTATCATCAGTTGGAGGCCTTTTATTTATTATTTAATGATATATAGTTTTTTGGATGAAAAAAAACCTTATATTAAAATAGCTTAATCATACAAAAAATTGGTGGGTGGAATTAGCACACCCCGAGCACACAACCAACACACTAACTATGTGCTAAACAACTAGCAAAGCTACCAAAATAACTTACAGAAGTTCACAAGAAAACCAAACAGAGAACTGCATAAAAAAAAACAACTAATAGACTATGCATCATTGTTGTGTAGGGGCTAGAGGAACAAGATTCACTGCACAAGGAGCATTACCCCAATGATCAATAAGATCCCATAAGTGATGAAGCTCTATATTCACTTTTTTTGCTTGCACTGAAATCTATAGCCAATAATCATAGAAAACCTGATACTTATCAGCAAGAGAAAAAGTAGAAGGTCCTACTAGCTAAAAATCACTTTAAGGCACCTTACCATTTTTTACTTGCTTTATTTGGATCATATGCTAATTTCTCTTTTAAAATTGTATATTTTTATAATTACGTTATGAAAGAGCAAGCACAAACACATCATTCACAACCATTTAACTTTTATAAAGTTTAAATGCCTAAACAACTCACCTTCTAAAATGGACCATAAAATATTTTGATTATGTGTATGTACAGATATGAAGGATAAGAAGCATTATTGATGATAATTTTTTTCAAGTTAGTCAAATATATTGTTTCAACGATAAAAGAAAGGGTTGGTTTCTATATTGAATATATATTTGATATCCTCCAAATGATATCACTTAGAAAATCATAAAAAAAAACAAGTTCACACAACTCTAATGCCTGATGAGACTTATTTACTCGCCTTTATTATATTTGTACTATAGTAACTAATATATGCAATGCAAAAAAATGCATAATTTTGTGAATACATAATATAATGCAAATCATTAGTTGTTTTTCTAAGGCTACTGGGCAGTTGATCAATGAAGACAAATCTAAAGTTATTTTCTTTCACTGCTCTGCTAGACAGGAAGCCATGGTCTTGGATAAATTAAGATATAAAAAGACATCTCTTCCAATCACTTATTTAGGTATTCCCATAAATATTCAAAGGCAGAAAAATAAATATTGGAATTGGTTGTTGGACAAAGTCAAGAAGAAAATTGGAAAGTGGACCAACAAGTGGCTTTCTTATGGGGGTAGAATCACCTTGGTAAAATCAGTCCTTCAAGCTATTCCTATTTATGTTTCTTCCGTTTTGAATATCCCAAAGGCTATTCTTCGAGAATTTCATCAAATCAGTCATCGTTTCCTTTGGAGTGGTACTAAGGAGAAAAGAAAATGGGCCTTGGTGCAATAGGATACTTTATGTCTTCCTAAGAGTGAAGGGGGGTTAGGATTCCGGTCTTCAATTAATAACAACAAAGCTTTAGTTGCTAAATTATATTGGAGGATGTTGCATAACCCCAATGCTCTTTGGTCCAATAATCTCCGTGCTAAATATGCTGAGAATAAAAGTCCTGAAGACCTTGTTCGCTATCAACTTCCTACCAAAGGTTCTCCCATTTTAACAGTTCTTAAGACTGGTGAGGATTTGATAAAGAAAAATTTATTTTGGATCATTCGTAATGGTCAACATGTAAATTTTTGGACAGATTCTTGAGATGGTCACAAGCCTTTTATAACTTAGTTTCCCGATTGGAGGCCTTGGATGGAGGAGCTTCACCGAGCTAATTGGATAAAGGTGGCTAATTACTATCGGTACCATACTGGTAATTCAAAGGTTGGTAGATATTGGATCCCTATTGAGGACTGGCCTATTCAAATCCCAGAAAGGCAAATACAAGATATCCAAGGCATCCTTCATATGAGATCCATCTCTTGGTCCCATGAAAAAGATTGTTTTGGATGGAACGACACTACTAAGGGTGAGTATTCAGTTGCTCAAGGTTATTTGACCTTATGCCATAATAATCCCAACCATTCTTCCGACATATTTTCTCAATTGTGGGCTCAAAAGCTCTGGCCTAAGGTGAGGTTCTTTAATTGGCTTTTATTGCATCGTAGGGTGCTTACCGGTGAGCAACTTATGAAGCGTGGTTTTCATGGCCCTTTTAGATGTGAAATGTGTGAAGAGAATGTAGAAAATATCAACCATATTTTTATTGAGTGTACTTTAGCCTCTGAGCTATGGAGGAGAATGGCAACTTTACTTGGCTTACAGTGGTCCAATTTTTTCACTTTTGAATAGCTTTGGAGGGATTGGCCTAATCAAGATGGTGTTGATCATTTTATTAGGCAGTTAGTTTGGATGGGTTCCACCATTCTTCTTTGGAATATTTGGAATGAAAGGAACAACCAAATTTTTAATCAAGATAGGAAGGATATTCACTATATTTGGAAAAAGACCATAGCCAACTTAGTTGAATCAATCCATCATCTACTTAATCACCCCCAAAACTCCCACCAAAGATGGGATCAAGTGATGCAAATATTGAAGATTAAACCTTCTAAGGGCAACCAACTTAAAGGGAATGTGAGTATTAGTAAGATGGATAGGACTAGAAATTGGCAACCTCCTCCTAAGGATTTTGGAAAAGTCAATACTAATGGAGCCTCTAGAGGAAACCCTGGAAAAGCCATTGTGGGAGGAATTGGTAGACTTTTAGATGGCTCCCTGGTTTTTACTTTTGCTGAGAATTTGGGTATTCTTTCCAATAACCTTGCTGAGGGGTATGGTATCCTTAGAGGCCTTCAGGAGGCTACTAAGGTTGGATGGGAAAAGGTGTTAGTTGAGTCTGACTCTCAACTTATGATTAATCTCTTGAAGACTCCTTCTAAGAATCATAAGGTGGATTGAAGAATAAAAAGAATTATTGAGAAGATTCAGTTAATCCATATGGGATTTTTGAAAGTTGATTACAATCATGTGGTCAAAGATCAAAACAAGAGTGTTGATGCTTTAGCTAATTGGGCTTTGGACAAAGGTGATCTTACTTGTTATGGCCACCCTCCTATATGGTGGGCTTCTCAAATTAGGGAAGCTCTTCTTTCTATCATTTCTTTGGATGGCTCCAGTTTGAAGGTACCTAGTTTCTTTTTTTTTTTTTTTTCTCTTTGGTTCATTCAGTTTTTTTAGTTCCCTAGCTCATTCTATTCTTTATTTTGTTTCCTCTGTTGATTCTTGCATTAATAGTCTTCCGGTCTAGATAGGTCATTGTTTTGTTCATTTTTTTTTTCTTTTGTCTTCTTTGTTTTTTTGTTTAGTTTTTTAAGGTGGGTGGGTTCTTTTTTTTTGTTTTGTTTTTGTGTTGTTTTTTGTTGTTCTTGTGTTTTTGTTGTTTTGTTTTTTTTTATGTTTTTTTGTTATTGTTCTTGTGTTTTTTTCGTTCTTGTTCTTGGGTTTCTCTTTGTTTGTGTTATTTCATTTTTTTATGTGTGAGTGTTTTCTATGTTTTTTGTTTTTGTTTATTGTTTGTTGTTGGTTGTTTTTATTTTTATTTTATTTATTTTATTTTTTTAGGTTTTGGTTGTGTTTATTTTTCATGTTTTTTTGGGTTATGTCTTTGTAGTATTCTGTTGTTTTTGTCTTGTTTGTGTTTTGTTATGTGTTTCTTGTGTTTTTCTATGTGGTTTGTGTTGTGGTTTCTTTTATCTTATTGTGTGTGTTTGGTTGTGCTTTTGGTTTTGACACACTGAAGGAGTTTGTTTTTTATTTTATTTTATTATTTTTGTTGTTATTTTCCTTTTTTAATTTGGTTTTGTGTGTTTGTTTGCTCCTTGAGTATGTCAAATGTGGTAGGCTAGGTCCGAGTCCTGGGCATTTTTGGCGGAATGGATACCACTGCCTCCTTGGGTCTTACCCGAAAGTGGCATCCCTTTGGGGATGTTTTCCACAAATAAAAAAAAAAAATTATATATATATATATATATATAATTCCAAAATTAGTTCTCTAAATTACAATAGATATAAATACTTTCATGTTTGGCTATTGAACACAAAGTTATCAAAACTATTTAAAAACAAAAGGATTTCAAGCTTTTGTAACTAAGATATAAATAATAAAATTTGAATTACAAATAATGCTTGTAATATGAGGAACACCATGCAAATTATATTTATTTCTAATCATGACTATTAGGATCTCGTTGTTAAAGAATCACACACCTTTATGAATTGGATCAAGTACAATATAGTTCAATGGAATAAATTATATCATATCTATTATCAAATCCATTATTGCAAACTAAGATTTCAATGCATATATTTTTTAGTGTTGTGTTGAGCATATCCTTCTCAAGAGATAATGTTATTGTATTTCTTTAACACTCACAAGAAAACAAAATAACAAAAAATGGAATTGCATTTTTAGAAACTAAAAAGGAAAAAAGAAAGTATCACTACTTACACATAAGATAGAGCATGGATAAGAATATGAATGGACCTTCCAAACAGAAGTAGCTTTCATCAAGCAATATATAGTAATGATTAGGCCTTGATGTTCCTTACAACTTGTTTGTCTTGACCATCATCGTATATATCATACACTCCTATATTCTAGTGTTTTCAACAACCACAAACACAACATTTAATTTAATTACCTCTAATAATATATCTTGTCGATATTATAGGCTAGTATGTGGTGATGATCTTTGGTAGAATGCATAGATGATTCGAGCCAACAATAAAAAATGTATATGGGGATTAAAACCTTACTCTCATTGAAACACCATGCATGGATCAACAACATATTATCGGTTCACTTAATGACAAAAAATGACAAGGTGTATAGCTCCTACTATAACTTGGTATCAAAAAATGCTTTTAAATTAGTTGTAAAGAATGAGAAACATGCAAAAGCTAAGGTTCATCAATGTTTTATAATGATAATTACCAATAAATTTGTATAACATAATAATCTTCCCATTGTTAATGTCATGTCCAATTGTCTATTTCAAATATCATCATTGTCATACCCTATTTAATTGTCATTGTTTTGCCAAAACAATAATAAATTATTGTATGTAGAATTTAAATTGTTATTAAAAAAATTTAAATTAAAAATAAATGTTTCATTAAACATAATACTTATTTTATTTTATATTTAGGTGAACACTAACAAATAATACTTTAATCAACTCATAAAAACAATTTAATTGTTTGAAATGAATGTCAATTTAAAATTGAATACTTGAGATTTCTTGTCTAATAATAACAATTCTCCTTCACTATGGTTCATATCTTTTGTTTATGATAACATAATGTGTTATGTACTTAAAGATAGTGATGAAATGCTTCAGTTTGCGTAAGGCTTGTGTGTGGGTTAGAATAATGTCTTAAGTATTGTTTCACCTATGGTTACGACAAAGCAGGGCTAGATGACACGCCCATCACTTCTTTGAGTTCTACTAAGGAAAGTATTAACCTTTCTTTTGAAAATTGATCCACATCCACATGCCAAGGCAGAGGAATCATTCACTTGCTTAGGCTACACGGAAATTTTTGAAGTACTGATAGCTTCATTCGTCCTTTATGCAACCTAATGACAACTCAGAAATAGACTCTGCTATGTCACATTGATGATATGAGAAGAAAAACAGAAATTATAGAGTGAAATTTAATAGTAGTTATAAAAATATATTTAATTTTTATCAGACCATTACATTAATATATCTCATTGGATTCTCATGTAGATATATGTATATATACTACATGTTCCTGCCTTTCACTTAGACATTTTTTTCTTGATCCAGGTTGTCGTTTGATCTGGCTGCCACCGTTATGCAATCACTTTGAGGAATCTTCTTGGGCAAAACAAGAACAATACTATTACATATTCACTAACACTATTACTGCAACGAAAAGGCGTAAGGTCTGCACGAGTGGGTCTGCTTCACGTGTGATCTCCAATGGCTGTCACAACACACAAAAAAACAAACAGTGACTTACCAACTTGAACGCACAATCTATACGGAAGATGGTAGAATCAATTATTGGAATTGACAACTCATGTTTACTTTGCTTGTGTTGTCGGCCGCTGGGCACTTTTCCCATTCGGCTAAAGACTACAACTTAGAATCGAGAGTCTTCCAGTCGTCAAAAAGATTCACACTACATGTAAACAGGCCAAATTTGAGGTCAAAGTTCTTACCTGATCACAGGACGTGGGCCACTTAATTTCCCTGTCCCTGCTGCCTTAACAGTTGTTGAACGAAGCTCTCGAATTGAACATCTGATTCCCCTGCTCCCTGCCAAGACACCGCTCAAATCGGTAAGCCTTTTATGTTTGCCACGGTCCCGGCAATATCAAAACAATCTTGGAGTTGGAAATTATTTTAATTGCTCTGAGTGTGATGTTTCTAGACTAAGAAGCCTCACCGTAGTCAGGATGTTTCTCTCGTCTGCGAACGCCAAACACTCGATGTCCATAGAGGTTTCAAACGGTGCTTGGACCAGTTGATTCGATGCAATGGAAGTACAATTGCCGGGATCCCGGTGTTTCGTCATGTCAAGTGGTCCACCGCATTCTTGCATGGCTGACGCTTTCTGCAAATAAGCATCATTAAAGACTATATCAATAGTGGCTTCAAACTTGGTTGGGACATCAAAATTCAAAACAAGTCTGTATAAGGATGTGAGCCTATATATACAGAGCTTGAACATAAAGGAATAAGTTAAAAGTTGGGTGCCTGTTGGAAGCCGAGGTCTTTGTCTGCTTGAAGGCCGAAATCGTAAGGGGGGCTTGCAGCGCACAGCTTCATTGACAGGAACTGCAAGTCCATATGAAAAGCGATTATTGTTGGAGAAACTGAAAAATCCTATCCAGATGTCATAAATATTTGCTTAAATGACCAACAAGCAATTACCTCGATTTGGTTCTGCAACGACTTGATGTAGTTGATGATCTCGTCAAGGATAACAGTCTTGCCAGTGGCCTGCAATAATCCAAGCAAACATATATTTTTTTATGAGGGTTTTTTCATTTCTATTAACATCCAGTCCCAACATGTGTGGGGTAGTTGGCCCTCTTACTTTCTAAGCCGTTCATGTGATGTTGTTCCTATTTATTTTTAGTGACATATTCTTATATTAAAATTTCATAACACTTTAATACCCTCCTCTTCTCTAAAACAATATAAATATAAAAAGAATCCGTTAAACCTATTGTTACTATTATCATACGGTTACTATTACTATACAAACTATTTATTTCTATATTAAAATTTCAGTTCTACCTTAATACCTCCACTTCTACTCTAAAACGATATAAAAAGAATCCGTTGGACCAGTTCCCTTTCAGCATAGACCGATTGTATTATACCTTGCGGCAACCGGGCACAAGTTCTTGTAAGAAGCGCATCCTCTTCCTGATTTTCTCTCTTCGTACCTGAAAATAATTCAGCATCATAATATATAGCACATTTTTTTTTTATGGAATTAATTTAGGCCATGAACTGGACCCTGATGATTTGAGTTCATGTAAATGAACTTACTCTCTCTGCAATGCTATGCCTGTCTGTGGCCTGACCCCTTCGAGCTCTCACCAGAACGAAGTCCTTGCCAGGTTCGGGCTCTGCAAGCCTTTTTGGACTTTCCGCGGGTTCTCCTATTTGTTTTTCCTTGGATGCCTTTTGACTCACCGAAGAGGTCCTGCAGTTCCTCATTGTAGCTTCGGCTGCCTGATGATAGAACTCAATTAGCATTCATCAAACACTAAAACAACTTACATGCAACACAACAAAACTCAAAAACATATATCGGTGACCCAAGTTTAATTCTATGGTAAATGTTTATAAAAAAAAATTACTAAGAAAATATGAAGGAATTCGGTGATTCACCATTCTAGATTTCATTTGACGAGGCCTGCCTCTGACAGGTCTTTCCTTCTCGAACTCTCCATTTGAACAACTTCCAGCAAAGACAGGTTGGTTGGAAATCAGAGCACCAGGATCCATCTTTTTTCCATTGCTCATTTCATTCATTTTTGGTAAACCAGTCTCATAAGAAGAAACTGCAGAGCTCTGAATACCATAATGAGATTCTTTCGACTCAAAACCACTAATTGGGTAATCAAAATAGTGCGGAATCGAATTTGCAGCATTTGAAGGAACTGTACAAAAGTTGGGTGAATGAAACAAGCTTGGTGGAGGATGAATAATCGGATGGATATCTAGATGGGACTGAAGGGAATCTTCTTTGGAAACGCATGGAATGAAATTATCGGAAGTGCCACAATACTTGAGAAGTGCTGTAGACAACAAGTATTCGTCATCAGCAGGGACAGGAGAAAAAGCTGCCATGGATAACGATGGGAGCCAATCTTACCACAAATAACTCCACCACCATTAACGATCCAGCAAGGTTCAAAGCTATCTAAAAAAATTATATGTGCTGCAATCTGCCAGTATGGAATCTTAGACCTTCTCAATAGTTCAGCAGACTCTTTCCTGAGTGAGGTTCGAGAAGAAATTCGAATGCAATATAACAAGACGGTTTGTGGGCTCCTTCAAGTACCCTGCAATGACATTAACAGAGAAAAATAATATCAGTTATCTCCCAGCAAATAAATGAGAATACGAAGGTGCCCTAAGGTTCGACATTACCTTCACATTTCTTCTGAACCTCCAGTACGATTGCTTGTATTCAGAAACAGCAAGTCAGAGCAAAATTTAATCTCCAAGCAAATACCAAAGGCGTGGGGCGTCAGAGTGCAATATTCAGATTTGAATCCTCACATTTATAGCCGCTGTGAGTATTAGCGGTCACTGTTTAAGATTTTTTTTTTTGTCCATGGTTTCGTGTTGGTTTCCGGTTTACATCAAATAATGGGGTGATCATAGATACGTGTAAATTTGCGATTTCACCATTGTGATCTAACATCTGCTCCAAAATAAACAACGCCATCTAAATTCTGGGCTGGTAAAGTAGGTGCCGAAAATGATAGCTAAACCTCGAGAGTTCTCCTTTCTTTCTCATCGTGTGATTCGAAGGATAGCTACTCGCCTACTTCCACAAAAATCACATATGTCCGTTCTGCCCTGTGTAAATCTATAAGTACATATTGATAAAAAAAATAAAAAATAAAAAATTGTTGAAGGTAAGTACAAGTGGACACTAACTGCATTATCTTTTTTGGGAACATAAATTACTACCATCCTTAATTTACATATAAAAATCTAACAATAAACCAATAAATTGTCGTAAAAACTATTGATAATTTTTTTCACTCTATCACATGTCTGTGGACTTGGACTGTTGTACAAGTGCTCACATTTAAGCGCAACTGGATTGACCATAGGTCCCTAGTTTAACGCCATGAAGTCTGACCATTTTAATCAATTATCTTGTATATATATGGATGAAAAACTTACACTACAAGAAAGAAGGATTACGGCTAAAAGTTAAATAGCACCAAAGGAGCGATGTGATAGGAACACTTTAATCACGTGCACGTGTCTACTTATATTTTCCAGCTGTCTCACTCGTATAATTTATGACCTCAAATAAATTTTAACCGAAATTTGGTATTTACTTTTTGTTAGATATAATTTCTAAAACAATAATACAAGACCAAAGGAAATGGAGAGTTTACGAGGTCTTGATTTATCATGGTTACTGCAGCTTATATTAATATTCAAATCTCAATAATATCCAAAAAGTTGTATAGTTTGATGAAATTAGTAATTTTTTTTTGGAAGATTTGATCAAAACTTTATTAAACAAATAAGGTGAGACATTAAATAAAATTTGTACAATTAACTTTAAGCATTAAGTAAAATTTATAGAGGTTCAAAAGTACCTTTCATATGTATTAATAGTAACAACTTGGAGATAGTGAATCAAGATGGAATATGTCTCATAACTTGTCAAGATTATTATATTATCAATAAAGGTGTTAGGTGATGCTACCTACAATGTTAATATGTTTTACTTGTATATATAAAATTAGTGGTCATTATATAATTGACTCAATTTTGTACTTATATATATGTATCATTTTATTGATAATTGTCCAACATCTTGTTTGTCCTAACATCAATAAAGATGTTAGGTGGTGTTATATGCAATGTTAACGTGTTTTACATGTACATATGAAGTGAGCTATTTGTTATTATATTATCTTATCATAATTGACTCAATTTCATACTTATAAATGTATTATTTTCTTTATAATTATCCAATACCATGTTGGTCCTAACATCAATTAAAGATGTTAGGTGGTGTTATATGCAATGTTAATATATATATATATAAAGTTAGTTATTTGTAATTATATAATTTTATTATAATTGACTCAATTTTGTAATTATATGTGTATCATTTTCTTGATAATTGTCCAATATTTTGGTGGTCCTAACATATGGTATTAGAGGGGAACACGTAGTGGTCCTAAGTAAAATTTATATAGGTTTAAAAATATCATTTATAAGCATCAATGCAAACAACTTGGAGATAGTGAATCAAGATGAAATTTGTTGCATAGCTTGTTACAATTACTATATCATAAATAAAGGTGTTAGGTGGTGTTATGTGCAATTTTAATAGGTTTTACATGTATATACGAAGTTAGTTATTAATTATTATATCACCTTATCATAAAGGACTCAATTGTGTACTTATATATGTATCATTTTCTTGATAATTGCCCAACAACCTATTGGTCCTAACATCAATAAAAGTGTTAGGTGGTGTTATGTGCAATGTTAATAGGCTTTAATTTTATATATGAAGTTAGTAATTGGTTATTATATCACATTATCATAATTGACTCAATTTTATACTTAAATATGTGTTATTTTATTGATAATTGTCTAACACCTTGTTGTTCCTAACATGCGGTATTAGAGAGGGACACGTTAGTGGGATACAAGTGGATTCAATTTTAGAGGAAGCAAAAACAATGGAGTTGTCTTATTTTTTTGTTGCTTCTTTATTTTGTAGATATCAATTCAATATGCAATCTTCTTTGTTGCTCCTTATTTTTTTCAAGGAGTCATTTGATTGATCGTGTGTTTTGCAAAGGTACAAGGTAGTCAATCTTCCATTTCAAATTTGACCTTGTTGAACAAAAAGCAAGTGTTTCTCAAAATATATTGTATGTCAATTTGCTTATGAGCATGATGTGTAGTAGTAAATTCCTACCTAGTGCAATAGTGTAGACACTAAAATCACGTAAATCAATTAATATTGCTAATGCATCACATGTGCCACTTTTATCGACATCATATGGCCCTATTGGAAGGTCCCTAGTAGTTTTGGGAGGTTTTGTAGCATATCCTTATGACCATCCCACCAAGAGACAATCACATATGGTGACCATCCCACCTAGGGATGACCATCAAAACCGTACATGGGTGGGACAGTCCCTAAACAATGAAGAACACAAGCTTATATTGAGAGGGGGGGTGAACAGTATAAGATCACTTTTTACTTTTCTTTCCCAAATAGTATTAATAAATATAATCAATGGTAATATCAATAGCAATAACCAAAGTAATGCATAAATCATCACACACAATAGAGACACAAATTTAATGTGGTTCACCCAAATATGGCTACCTCCATAGAGAAAATATTTCTTCTAAATATTTCTCAAATAATATCATGGGAATCCTTTCTCTATTACAATGTTTATGGACCTCATCCAAAGGAGATGTTGATCCCATAAATCTGGTTTGTGGATCTCTATCCATAGGAGAACTCCTTCTCCTCTACTCTGGTTGGTGATCCTCTAGAATACACTACCTCCACTACACTGACTGTGGATATCTCTCCACTTAAATACTCTTATCCTCACTCAAAAGACATATCCTCAATGTTTTGATTGATGGATCTCTATCCACTGGAGTCTCTGTCCTCTTTGCTCTATCACCTCCAAAGCTCTATCTCAATACTATACTAAACACAATCCAGTAGGTCTAGCACAATGCTGCTCAATATCTTGAATGAAACATAGTACATTCGGTCTAGCACAAATCTTCTCAATAGGTTCACTCAGAACCTTCTCAAAATTTCTCAAAAAGTCCACTTAGAACTTGTTCAAATCTGCTCAATAGGTTCACTTAAAACCTGATCAAATCTTCTCAATAGGTCCACTCAGAACCTTCTCAAATTTGCTCAATATGTCCACTCAGAACTTGTCTAATCTAATAGAATCATAAAGATAATTTTTAAAGACTCAATATGTTCTATACTCAGTGCTCAATCACTTTCTCAACTTAATATCATAGAAGCATAAGAGAATTGTTAGAGAATCAATATATTCTATACTCAATGCTCAATCATTTCTCAACTCAAGCATAAATAGAATTGTTAGAGACTCAATATGTTATATTCTCAAAGCTCAATCTCAACTCAAATCAGAATACAGAATAGTTTGTTTCATGGAACTTAAAAAACCACTTCACACATTCACTTGACTAGGCTCAATCAACTCTACTCAACCAATCACTTCAATAAACAACCCTTTCTCAAAAACCCTAGTCCAAGCATGTATCTCCCAAATCAAAATGTTTCCAACAATGCTCAACACAAATCTCACATAACAATGATACTCATATTCTTTTCTAACTCAAGTTCAAGTTCTTTGCATAACTCATTGGCTTCAACAACAATGCTAATAAGACAAGGTTTTAATCACAACTCTCAATTCAGAAAACCTTTAAGCATTAACTCAATGTACTTCACTCAACCAATGGTCTAAACAATAATGCTTATCAACCAAGGTTTAATCACAACTCTCAATCCAAAAAACCTTTAAGCATTAACTCAATGTACTTCACTCAACCAATGGTCTAAACAACAATGCTTATCAAACAAGGTTTAATCACAACTCTCAATATAGAAAACCTTGAAGCATTAATTCAACCACTTTAAAAAATGAAACCCTAATCAAATCCTTTTCACTCCAAACTTAATTTTCAATCAAGCCAATCACCTAAATCAACAAAGAAGAATTTTACCCATACCTTTTCTTGAAGAGTAGTTGTCTTTACAAATCTACCACACTCACAATTACTTCTTTAAAAAACTCAATAAGGGTTAGAGGATAATTTTTATATCACAAAAATAATATCACAATTACACCTTATCACTCCAACTTAAAAAATAAACAATATCCTCATAATAATCACAAAAACCTTTATTCAAAATAACATACAACCCACAAAGTCTTAACCTTTCAATATTCCACAATAAAATTTAAAGACTTTAAAAATAAAATAGAATTCTCTTTATAACTCCTAATGGTATTTCTCAACTACCAACCTTTATCACAATGCAACCCTTTCAAACTTCAACCACCAAATACCTTATACCTCCAACTTAGTCATTAATAAAATAAAACATAAAAATTTTACCTTTGCCTTTGGAGAGTTTCGAACTCTCAACGCAACCCACACAAACATCTTTTTCCATGGTGCAAACCACCACACGAGCTATATTATCATTGGGAAGGAATAAGCACCATGTGCTTCAACACCTTATCCTTCCTTACCTTGCAAAACGAATGCGCCTAATGATTGGTGCCTTCAACACGTCCACCAAAATGCTTCCTCCTATATTCGAACACTATCCACCATGCACACCAAAACGTAAGTTTGCAGCCCACTTGCCACTAGGCTAAGGTGCCTTGTTGTCTTCCAACTAATCAACGCGCTTGAGTTTGTTCCTTTCGTTGTCAATTCAAACATGAATTTCGCACATTTATCTCATGAGATATGCATTTAATTCGTATACTTTCTCTTTCCAATTTGAGCAAGGATAAAATTTATGTCCTTTGGCATAGGTTTAAATAATGATTTTTCCTCCTTTGATTGGAATGTCGGTGCTCCAAAATGTAAATGACCCTCATGATGTCGGCGAAGATTTATCAAGGCCTTTGGTCTTAAACCCAACCTTTGGGTTTATTAAATTATTTTTTGACTTTATAAAACCCACTTTTATCTTTTAAAACATTATAATAAAAATTATAAATGTTTTGGGTTTTCTCCATGGCACATTTTAATATTATAATAACTACTATTATAATATTAACCTTCGATAATGTACCTTTAATATTTATTTATAAAATTTAAACTCATACTGAATTTAAATGAATATTATAACTCATTTTTAACTTCTGTCTTTTGCACTGTTTCACTTGAAATTTGGCCTTCTTCCTAGATATCAAATAATCATCTTTGTACCCTTTATTTCCTGCTGAAATATTTAGTATTAATGATGACTTCATCTGGTGGCATCAATGGTGACATCACTGAGAACTTTGAATTAGGGACTCAAAATTTCTAATAATATCCCCATTTGTCATTGATGGCAACCCATATCCTTCTACTAAAACCTGACCTTTATTTTTCTTCTGCTCCCCCTGGTTCATTGCTCCCCCTGGCACAATGCTCTCTTAAATATTAAATTTCTCCCCAATATACACGAATCTCCCCCCCTTTGACATCAATAGAAAAGGGTCACCTTTGGGGCTCAGGGCTAAGAATGAGCCTCTTAGCATAGCCCCTCCCCACCTCCACATGAGGTGGTTAATTCTGGGGTGGGATTATTTCTACTCCTCGAAAGCACTGTTCTTTATCTTTATCTCTTTCCCTTCTTTTTTGAGTTTTCTGAATTCTATGATTGTTTCTTTCTAAGTCATCATCCTTGTTCTTATCATCACTCATGTTCCTTTTCTTGTTCTTGTTCTCATCCATGTTCCTGTTCCTATTTCTGTTCTCATCCATGTTCGTATTCCTTTTCATGTTCCTGTTCCTATTCATATTCCTTTTTCTATTCATGTTCCTATTTATGTTCATATTCTTATTCTTGTTCATATTCTTATTCCTATTCATGCTTATTTCTGGAATATTTGCTCTACACCATCTTGTTGTGTGACCATAATTATTGCACTTATAACACTTAATGTTATTATTACTTAGAGGTGCAAATATCTTAGGATTTCTCCTAGTGAAGCCATATCCTCTTCTATCATGAATCTTGCAATTCATTTCCTTGTGACCAAACTCATTACATGAGTAGCAATACCCTTGGAAAAGCTATCATTTCCCATAATTTATCCTGCACTGTGAAGCCATGTGCCCAAACCTGTGACATGAAAAACATCTTCCATTGAAGAAACCTTGCCTAGACCCCATTGGTCTCTTAGTCTCTTATACATTTTTCCTGTTCCATATGTTCCTTACTTGTGCATTGTTCCTTTCCTTGCTGAATTTTTTATTGTCCAACGTATCCTTAGAAGTTTCACTCTCTCTTTTACTTACTTCTTTTGACTCTTCTTATTTTCTGGTGTTTGAGCTTGATTCTCCTTTTTCTGCTTCTTGTTTCCCTTGTTATTATTTAGAACTAAGTCTTGTTATGGTGACTGATGACCTTTGTTCATTGATAATCTTATCCAAAGTCTTTGAATTTTTCTTGAACTTGTGTAGCTTGTCCTTAGAACCTTTTACTTACATCCTTAGTTAAACTATCTCATGCTCTAATATTTCACACTCTAGATCTTTTGTCTTTATTTTTTTGGCCATACTTTCTTCAATTTTTCTTATTTCTTCAACTTTGATTTTGAAGTTGGTGAGTTCCTGTAAAATCCTTGCTTTTGCTTTTTCATCTTCTTGAACTTGAACCCTTAATCATGAGTTCTCTCTTATTAATTCTTCAAGAGTAACCATAAGCCTTTCACATTCTATCTCTTTTACCTTTGACTTTTCAACCATATCTTTTTCAACTCTTCTTGCCTTTTCAACCTTATCTCTCAAGTCAAAGAGATCATGTAGAAGCTTTGTCTTATTTTTCTCATCTTCTTGTATTTGAGACTTCAATTATAAATTCTCTCTTTTAAATTCAACAAGTTCTTTAAGAGTGGCTTCCTCCTTTTCTTTTATGACCATAGGTGTTATTTTCTTCTTGTGTCCCATTCTTCTACTCATGCCTTTATTTGCCATTTGTGTTCTTGTAGAATCTTCCTTCAAGTTGTTAAACTTCTTTCGAAGGAACCAGTTTTGATACCAATTGAAGAACACAAGATTATACTGAGAGGGGGGGTGAAAAATATAATATCACTTTTTACTTATCTTTCCTAAATAGTATTAATCAATATAATAAATGGCAATATCAATAGCAATAACCAAATCAATGCACAAATCATCACACATAATAGAGACACATATTTAACGTGGTTCACCCAAAGATGGCTACCTCCACGGAGAAAATATTTCTTCTAAATATTTCTCAAATAATCTCATGGGAATCCTTTCCCTATTACAATGTTTATGGACCTTAGTCCAAAGGATATGTTGATCCCCTAAATTTGGTTTGTGGATCTCTATCCACAGGAGAATTCCTTCTCCTCTGCTTTGGCTAGTGATCCTCTAGAAGACACTGCCTCCATTGCACTGACTGTGGATCTCTCTCCACTTGAAGACTCTTGTCCCCACTTAGAAGATCTATCCTTAATATCCTGGCTTATGGATCTCTATCCACTAGAGTCTCTATCCTCTCTGCTCTATCACCTTCAATGCTCTGTCTCAATACTATACTAAACATAGTCCAGTCGGTCTAGCACAACTTTGCTCAATCTCTTGCACTAAACACAACACATTCGGTCTAGCACAAATCTGCTCAATAGGTTCACCTAGAACCTTCTCAAATTTGCTCAACAGGTCCACTCAAAACCTGCTCAATAGGTTCACTCAAAACCTTCTCAAATCTGCTCAATAGGTCCACTCAGAACCTTCTCAATCTGCTCAATAGGCTCACTCAAAACTTGTCCAATATCATAGAATCATAAAGAGAATTGTTGGAGACTCAATATGTTCTATACTCAATGCTCAATCACTTTCTCAACTCAATCTCATAGAAGCATAAAGAAAATTTTTAGAGACTTGATATGTTCTATACTCAATTCTCAATCACTTTCTAAACTCAAGCATAAAGAGAATTGTTAGAGACTCAATATGTTCTATTCTCAAATCTCAATCTCAACTCAAATCAGAATATATAATAGTTTGTTTCATGGAACTTGAACAACCACTTCACACATTCACTTGACTAGGCTCAATCAACTCTACTCAACCAATCACTTCAAGAAACAACCCTTTCTCACAAACCCTAGTCCAAGCATGTATCTCCCAACTCAAAATGTTTTCAACAATGCTCAATACAAATCTCACATAACAATGATACTCATGTTCTTTTCTAACTCAAGTTCAAGTTCTTTGCATAACTCATTGGCTTCAAAAAAATGCTAATAAGACAAGGTTTTAATCACAACTCTCAATTCAGAAAACCTTTAAGCATTAACTCAATGTACTTCACTCAACCAATGGTCTAAACAACAATGCTTATCAACCAAGGTTTAATCACAACTCTCAATCTAGAAAACCTTTAAGTATTAACTCAATGTACTTCACTCAACCAATGGTCTAAACAACAATGCTTATCAAAAAAGGTTTAATCACAACTCTCAATCCAGAAAACCTTGAAGGATTAATTCAACCATTTTTGAAAAGGATACCCTAATCAAATGCTCTTCACTCCAAACTTAATTTTCAATAAATCCAATCACCTAAGTCAACAAAGAAGAATTTTACCCATACCTTTTTCTTAAAGAATAGTTGTCTTTACAAATCTGCCACACTCACAATTACTTCTTTGACAAACTCAATAAGGGTTAGAGGATAATTTTTATATCATAAAAATAATATCACAATTACACCTTATCACTCCAACTTAAACAATAAAAAATATCCTCATAATAATCACAAAACCCTTTATTCAAAATAACATACAACCCACAAAGTCTTAACCTTTCAATATTCCACAATAGCAAATTTTAAGACTTTAAAAATAAAAACAGAATTCTCCTTATAACTCCTAATGGTATTTCTCAACTACCAACCTTTATCACA
Source organism: Wollemia nobilis (assembly GCA_028583015.1). NCBI lineage: Eukaryota > Viridiplantae > Streptophyta > Pinopsida > Araucariales > Araucariaceae > Wollemia > Wollemia nobilis. Next base: position 687,111 of record JAQPPZ010002660.1, read on the forward strand.
ATGCAACCCTTTCAAAATTCAACCACCAAATACCTTATACCTCCAAATTAGGCATTAATAAAATAAATAAGGAAAAGGGAAAAGGGAAAAGGGAAAAGGTTTAATTAATGCTGATGTCATATGCATTTTCCCCCTCCACCGACATCCAAAGGGATATGGCACAATGGTATAAATACCATGTGCATTTGGTTACCTAAGGTTGTACCTTCGATCGATTCACATTGCGAGTGCCTATGAATTTCCATGATCTACGTGCAAGTAAAAGGAAAAAAAATTATTTTATTCGGTGGCCATTGAAGGGACAAAGGAGTGAAGGCTTAAAGCCTCATTGCCAACCTGGTGGTTGGACTAGCAGTAAGTGGTTGTGCGTTGAGACATTGATAGATGGTAGGTCTCATGATCGAACCCCTACAACAGGACTGAGAGTGTTTTTATTTTGTCATTTTAGGTTTTGGTGCCTAGCACGTGAGTCAAAGTGCACAAGGCACTTTTGACTACCAAGGTGAGCACCTAGATCGCGTGGTATTTGAGCCACGGTTAGGGCATTAGTTGCAGCATAGCAAGGGATCGAATCTCGCTAAGGGCAAAAGAGGTATTTAATTTTTTAAATAAAATTTGCTCCTAAGGTTTTAATGTGGCATGAAATTTTTGTTAGGAGGGAGATATAAGGTTTATAAAAATTAAAATATTATATTGTTATTTTGATGATTAGAATTTGAAAGGAGTAATAAGGTGAAAAAGAAAATTAATTTTTGAAATGAGTTGTTTAATTTTTTCTAATCATTTTTGAAGTGTGGAGATTATAAGGTGTAATTGAGATTTAATGTTTTGTATAGTGAAATATTTTGATATAATATTTGAATGAAAATTTGAGAAGGTTTTTGCTACCTAACCTTTGATATTGGCAAAGAGGTTGATTGTGATTGAGATAGGTTTTGAGGTCAATTCTTCATCAAACAAAAGGTATGGGCATATCATCCTTGTGAGTGAAATATTGTTGGGTTGGATGTTGTGAATGCTAAGTTGGAGTGAAAAGGTTTGTTTGATAAGCATTGTTGAGTAAGATTTCATGTGCATGATTGGTGAATGTTTGTGAGAACATTTGAGTGAGATTGAGAACTTACTTGAACTAGGGTTTGTGAAAGATCATGAGTATCATTGTTATGTGAGATTGGTTGATAATAATAATTGGAAATATTAGAGTAAGATTTCATATGCTTGACTAGGGTTTGTGAAAGATCATGAGTATCATTGTTATGTGAATTTGGAATCATCTTGAGTCAAGTTTTGAGATTCATAGTGTGATTTATTAGAAGTATAGTAAAACACTTGCCTAGGGTTTGTAAGCAAGTTGTGTTTCATTTGATTGCTTGGTTGAGTGGAGTTGATTAAGCATAATTGATTGAAAGCATTGGAGTGATAGTTAAAGTTATGTGAAATAAATTGTTCTTTACTAATTTGAGAAAGATATTTAAAGTGATTGAGTGTGAAACATATTGAGTCTCTAACCATTCTCTATATGTTTTTGAGGTCAGACAAAATTTTGAATGAAATTTATTTGTGATATTGAAGAGGTTTTCTAGAAGATATTAAGTTGAGTTTTGTGAGTGTTTGTGAGTGTGAAACATATTGAGTCTCTAACCATTCTCTATATGTTTCTAAGGTCAAACAAAATTCTGAGTGAAATTTTTTTGTGTGATTGAAAAGGTTTTTTGTGATAGATTGAGTCAAGTTAAGTAAGCTTTTGTGAAAGCTAAAGGATATATTTGTGTGAGCTTTTGTGAAATCTTACAATCATATTTGAGGTAATTCTTAGTCAATACTTGTTGAGCAGATTGAACAAGTTATAGTGAGGACCTATTGAGCAGATTTGAGGTGAGTCTTTGTGAAGACTTGTTGAGTAGATTGGACAAGTTCTAGTAAGGACTTTTGAGCATATTTGAGGAAAGTATTAGTAAAGACTTGTTGAGCAAATTGGGAAAGTTCTTGGAAGGACTTGTGATCATATTTGAGGTAAGTCTTAGTGAAGACTTGTTGATAAAATTGAGCAAGTTCTAGTGAGGAATTTTTTAGCAGATTTGAGGTAAGCCTTGGTGAAGACTTATTGAGCAGATTAAACAAGTTCTTGAGAGGACTTGTGGATAGATTTTACGTAAGACTTTGAGAAAACTTGGGATCTTGAGGATAGATTTGAGGATAGAGTTTGGTACAAATTTGAGGATAGGTTTGTGCCAAACTAGATACAAATATTGAGCAGATTTGTGCTAGACTGAAGGATTGTGTTTAGTGTAGATTTGAGATAGAGATTGAGAAGATTTGTGCTAGACCAAAGGACTATGTTTAGTATATATTTGAGATAGATATTGAGTAGATTTGTGCTAGATCTAAGGACTGTGTTTAGTGCAGATTTGAGACAAATCTGAGAGTAAGCTTTGGAGGTGACAGAGCAAAGGATAGTAGTATCCAGTGGATGGAGATCCATTAGCTATGGTAGTGAGGATAGAGGTCTTATGAGTGAGAACAAGAGTCTTTAGTGGAGATATATCCACAACCCAGTGTAGTGGAGGCAGTAGTCTTCTATAATATCACTAGCTAGAGAAAATAAGGAGTTCTCTTGTGGATAGAGATCCATAAACCATCTTAGGGTATTGGTGTCTCCTATGGATAGAGATCCATGAAATTTATTAGGGGATTGGTGTCTCTTTTAGATAGAGGTCCATATACATTGTAATAGGGAAGGATTACCAAGATATTTGTGTTGGAAATTTGAGGTATTTTATGTTGTCATTGATGTCACATGGATCATTGATGTCACATGGATCACATTGAGTTCTAGTGTCCAAAATATTTCATAAATAAGCATTTATGATATTTTGGAAAGCATGAATATATACAAAGTTTTTGTGAAAACCAAGGTAGGCAAAATAAAAGGTTTTATTTAAAACCATGGATGGCATATTTGGAATGGATTTTTCTTAAAACCCAGGTTGGATTTTTGGTTCATTGAAAAATATGCCCCGGTGATGGAGATATTTAATTTTAAATATTTAAATCTAAATTTTAATTATTTAAAATTTAAATTTAAATTTAAATTTAAAAGTTAATCTATAGCGTTGACGTCAAAATAAATGAGGAGGCACATAATATTAAAGTTTAATTTATAGCGTTGATGTCAAAAGAAATGAGGAAGGCATATATAAATATGCCACCAAATGTTTTGAGTGAATTCCCTAAGTCCTCGATGATGGTGATGTGTTTGAATTGCTAAGGAAGTGAAAGGTGCTAGCATGTTAAAGAGTGTGCAAAGGGTGTTTGTTCTAAGAGGGAGCAAAGGCATCACAACTCTTTCGAATCCAGTAGAGAAATGAGGCAATAATATTAAGGGATGTCCCTTACCAAGCACCATAGGGGATTATGGCCTAGTGGTAAGAGGAAGGTGCGTAAGGTGTTGAAGCACCAGTAAATCCGAAGTTTGAATCCCGCTGGCGCTAGTTTTGCAAAGTTAAAGGGAGTACTCTTTTGATGCATGTGGTGTTTGAGGACACACTCGGAGCAAACAAATAGAAGATTTGCACTCACTATTCTATGTGAGAGATTGGCTCATGTGGTTGTTGACATCGCGGTTAGAGTGGTGCAGGGGCAGTGACTGGGGATCGAATCTCGCTGAGGACAAAGGCAAGTTAATACTTTTTCCTAATATTTTATTTTTCTAAGGTTGCCCTAGGAGATATAAGGGTTGTGATGCATGTTGAGAAAAATAGACATTTCTGGTGATTTTCCTTTTAGAAGTATATCATATTATATATCGTTGGAAAGCTTATTTTGAGGGCTATTTGATTAACTTGATTAGAGGGAGAAATAAGGTGTTTGTAGAGAGATATTTATGTTTTTGTAAAGGGGTTCAAAATTGAAGGTTGTTTTTGTTCTTTTTCAAAAGTGACTAATTCTTTCATAAGGGGACATGATGCATTTTTTTGAGTAGGAGTGATAAGGTATTATTTGGATATTGTTGTTGTGATATTAATCATGATCTCTAACCCTCGTTGAAATTTGAAAAAGAATTTTTTTGAGTGTGGTAGATTTCCAAAGAGGTTTCTTCATCTTCATAAAATTTATGGGCACATTCTCCTATTGATTGATTATGGTGGTTGATTTCTGAAATATCTTTGGAGAGAAAAGGATTGATTGTGGTTTCCTTTTTGAAAGTGGTTGGTTGAATGCTTCAAGGTTTTCTAGTTTGAGAGTTGTGTTTAAACCTTGTTTTATAAGCATAGTTGTTGAAGCCCATTGGTTATGCAAACAACTTGAAAAGAACATGAGTATCATTTTTATGTGAGATTTGTGGTTGACCATTGTTAGAAACATTTGAGTTGGTTGATACATGCTTGGACTAGGGTTTTGTGAGAAAGAGATGTCTCTTATGATGATTGGTTGAGTTGAATTGATTGAGCCTAGTCAAGTTATGTGTGAAGTGATTATTCAAAGTTACATAAAACAAACTATTCTATAAATCTGATTTGAGTTGATATTGAGCTTAGAACATATCGATTATCTAATAATTCTCTTTATGCTTCTATGAGTTGACTTGAGTTGAGTTGATATTGACTTGAGTTGATATGATTATGGATCATTGTTTTCATCCATTGTAGAGTGCTTTGCCATTCATTGTTAAGTTCATCATTGAGCCTTGCCTTTGTATATTTTTAGATGATATTTGAATGCTACTTGAGCATGATTGATTGAGCCTTTGAGAATGCCTTTGGGATATATTTTTGGACATATTTGTGGTAGTTTTTGTGTATGATTTATTGAGCCTTGAGAAAGCTTTTTGGGATAGTTTTGGGATAGATTTATGGACAGTTTTTTAGATATATTTTGAGAAACTTATTAGTGATCTTGTTGAGCATATTTGGACAGGTTCTATGTGAGTTGTTGAGCATATTTGGACAAGTTCTGTGTGATCTTCTTGAACAAATTTTGACAAGTTCTGTGTGAACTTGTTGAGTAGATATGGACAAGTTCTATGTGAGCTTGTTGATCATATTTGGACAAGTTCTGTGGTATATTGTTGAGAAAATTTGGATAAGTTCTATGTGAAATTGTTACACACATTTGGACAAGTTTTATGTGAGCTTATTGAGCAAATCACTGGAGTGCCTAACTAAGTAGATCAATGGATTGCCTACCTAAGTAGATTAGTGTGTTTCCTAGCTGAGCAGATCAGTGGATTACCTACCTGAGCAGATTAGTATGTTTCCTACTTGATCAGATCAATGGATTACCTACCTAAGTAGATCAGTGTGTTGCCTAGCTGAGCAGATCAGTGGATTGCCTACCTAAGTAGATCAGTGTGTTGCCTAGTTAAGCAGATCAGTGGATTGCCTACCTAAGCAGATCAGTGTGTCGCCTAGCTGAGCAGATCAATGGATTGCCTACCTAAGCATATCAATGTGTTGCCTAGTTGATCAGATCAATGGATTGCCTACCTAAGTAGATCAGTGTATTGCCTAGATTTTAGCAGATCAAAGTAATCATTGTATTGGATAAGAATCCTTATTTCTATGTGATATATTATAAGGATATTATCTTTTGGAGTACACCATATTGGAAGAACCACGTTAAATCTTGTGTCTCAATTGTGTGTGGTGGCTTGTGCTCTTGCTTACTATTCCTATCTAAGTTATTAATGCACACTACTATATTTGGTTATTGCAATTAAGGATATTGATTGCTATTGGTTTGGAAATAAAGTAAAAAGTGGGCGCTATATTGTTCACCCCCCTCTTAGTATAAGCTTATGTTCTTCAATTGGTATCAAAGCAGGTTCCTCTGGAAATGTTAACATCTTGAGGGTAGATTCTAAAAGAATACAAATGGCTTCATAGAATGGATCATCTACAAATAAGGCACCATTGTTTGATGATAACAATAATGATTTTTGGACCATGAGAATGAATAACTACTTGATATCACAAGGATATGAGGTATGGCAGATGGTTAGAAAAGAGTATAAGGTTGAAGGTGATCCCGAGGCATATAAGACTATTAAAAAGTTGGTTGAGATCAATGCAAGGGCAATAAATTATATTTTGAGTGGGCTACGTGAGACATATTTTACAAATTTCATGGTATATAATTCAGCTAATGAAATGTGGACCAAGTTGTGAAATACTTATAAAGGAGATTCCAAGGTAAAGTTGTCAAAACTACAAACTCATAGAAAAATATTTGAGGAATTGAAAATGAAAGATTCTAAAGATATTGCAAATTTTTTACTTCAAGTTGATGAGATTACTAACACCATGAGAGGCCTAGTATTTGAGATGAAAGAATAAAAAGTTACTCAAAAGGTTTTGAGATCACTTCCCATGAAGTATGATGCAAAGGTTTCAACAATAGAAGAAACAATGGATATCAACAAGCTAATAATGGAAGAACTACAAGGAACTCTCATAGCTTATGAGATGAGGGTGAGTAAGCATCAGGTTCCAATAAAAGAGATTACATTCAAGGCTTCAGAGAAAGATAAATGGAAGGTTCTAGAGATAGATAGAGATCTAGTTAATGATGAGGAATCTAACTTCATCAAAAGTAATAAGGACTCAAGTAATTTCATGGATATGAGGAATGTCAGATGCTACAAGTATGGTGATCTTGATCACTATGCACACAAGTGTCCACATGAAGAAAACAATGATGATGAAAAATAGGGTCACATAAGAAGAGAATATGGAAATCATAAGCATGACAAGGATGACAAATACAAGCAAAACAAGTATGAGAAGAAGAATATTTTTTGTAAGGTAAATAAATCTTACTACATTGTAGAAGCAAGTGATAGCTCAGATCACAGTGATAGATACAAGACAAATGATGAAAAGGAAGAACATATATTCCTTGGAATAGAATGTGAAAGAGAAAAATGCTTTGTGTGTGGTCAAAGAGATCACAGATTAGGATATTTCAATGGATTTAGTGATAGTGAAGATGAGATGACACATCAAAGAAACATGCATGGTCAAAGAAATCATGAGAGTCTGTTTGCTATAGAATATGATAATGATATCAGTAACAGTGAATATGAAGAAGGGGTTTTCTATGGGATAAGAGAAGTAGAAGGACATTCACTCAAAATAAAAGAATTTATACAAGATAATATTGTAAGAAATATAGATATCTCAGCTTATCTAAAGGAATACTTCAATGATATCCATGAGCAACTACAAGAGGTTAAGGAGAATAAAAAATAATTGAGATGTTCCATACGTGAGAAGTTTGATCCATCACATGACTGAAAAGGTCAAGATATTTTCATTAAGAAGGAAACATGTATTTTAGATACAATAAATATGGATGCCAATTTGCTACTTGACACAAATGAAGAGAAATAAGAGGAATATTCCAAAGCACCAAAGGTCTCATATTTCAGGTTTGGGGAATCACACTCAAAATGAAAGGAAGTTCTAAAATATGAAAGCAAGGAAGCTTCTAATTTTTATGAAGAAAGTTCCAAAGTTCTTATGGCTCCAAATATTTAGTTTGGATCTTATTTTTAGATAGGTGAATCAAGTTCAAAAGGAAAAGAAATACTTGAAGAGGAAAGCAAGGAAGAAATTAAGTAAAAGGATTTAGATACTAAAAATAAGGTTAAAGGATGCAATGTACAAGTTGAAAATGATCGTAGGGATAATGGTCAAGAAATGTATGAGGAACCAAGACATGAACAAAGGGATTTTCAAGGATATTGTTTTTCTTGTAATGGATTTGGACATAGGGCTATACACTGCAGGGTCCATGGATCAAAGAAGTTTGATTTTTATAGAAGTAACTTCAAAGGAAGAAGGTATGGTTTTCAGGGACATTGCTTATTATGCAAGAGGATTGGTCATAGAGCTTCTCAGTGCAAATATAATGAGCAATATGGTTTTGGTTTTAGAGCTACACAATTTAGATGTCATGGTCATTATGGTTATGAAAATGGAGCTTCACAATACAGGGTTCAAGAAAGGAATGGATATGAAAATTATTTCAAGAAAAAAATTAGGATTTGGGCACCATCCAAAGGCTACAATATCAAGTGTTTTAATTGTAATAACTTTGAACATATTGCAAAATGGTGTAGGACTCAATTCCAAATAGGTTCAAGTCAAGAAGGTCAAATAGGTTCAAGACAAGAAGATCAAGTAATTCATCAAGAGAAGGATATCAGAAAAATATGGAAGGAAATTGATAGAGGAAATAAACAATGTAATATGGGAGAAAAAGTACTCCCACCCCAAAATTAATCACCTCAAGAGATAAGGTGGTGAGGGGGCTAATATTAAGAGTCATATATTTTAGCCCCATAGGTGTCCCTTTTGCCATTGATGTCAAAAGGGGAGAGATTTGAGTTAGGGGGAACATCCTCCAAAGAGAGCATTGAGTTGGGGGAGCAGCCTCCAAAGAGAGCATTGAGTTAGGGGGAGCAGCCTCCAAAGAGAGCATTGAGTCAAGGGGAGCAGCTTTGATTCTTAGAAATAGTTTTCACAGTGACTATGGTGATTTGCATAAGAGGTGTTGCCATTAATGACAAAGGGGGAGATTGTTGGAAATTTGAGGTATTTTATGTTGTCTTGATGTCACATGGATCACATTGAGTTTTGGTGGTCAAAGTATTTCATAAATAAGAATTTATGATATTTTGGTAAGCATGAATATATACACCGTTTTTGTGAAAACCAAGGCAGGAAAAATAAAAGTTTTTATTTAAAACCATGGATGGAAGATTTGAAATGGGTTTTTCTTAAAATCTAGGTTGGATTTTCGTTTCATAGAAAAAGGTGCCTCAGTGATGGAGATATTTAATTTTAAATATTTAAGTCTAAATTTTAATTATTTAAAATTTAAATTTAAATTTAAAATTAAATGTTAATTTATAGCGCCGACGTCAAAAGAAAGGAGGAGGCACGTAATACTAAAGTTTAATTTATAGCACCGACATGAAAAGAAAGGAGGAAGGCATATATAAATATGCCACCAAATGTTTTGATTGAATTTCCTAAGTCCTCAATGATGGTGATGCATTCGAATTGCTAATGAAATGAAAGGTGCCAATGTGTTAAAGAGTGTGCAAAGGGTTTTTGTTCGAAGAGGGAGCAAAGACGTCACATCTCATTCGAATCCAGTGGAGAAAGGAGGAAATAAGAGTAAGGTAGGTCCCTTACCAAGCACCGTAGGTGCTTGTGGCCTAGCGGTAAGGGAAAGGTGCATATTGTGCTAAAGCACCAAAAGATCCAAAGTTTTAATCCCACCAGCACTGGTTTTACAAAGTGAAAGGGAGGACTCTTTTGGTGCACGTGGTGTTTGAGGACACGCTCAGAGCAAAACAATAGAAGGTTTGCGCTCATTTTTATATGTGAGTGATTGGCTCATGTGGTTTTTGGCACCGCGATTAGAGTGGTGTTGGGGCAGCGACCAGGGATCGAATCCCACTGAGGACAAAGGCAAGTTAATAATTTTTCCTAATATTTTATTTTTCTAAGGTTGCCCTAGGAGAGATAAGGGTTGTGATGCATGTTGAGAAAAAGAGATATTTCTGGTGATTTTCCTTTTAGAAGTATATCATATATATATTGTTTAAAAGCTTATTTCAAGGGCTATTTTATTAACTTGCTTAGAGGGATAAATAAGGTGTATATAGAGAGATATTTCCATTTTTGTAAAGGGGTTCAAAAGTGAAGAATGTTTTGTTCTTTTTCAAAAGTGATTAATTCTTTCAGAAGGGGACATGATGCATTTTGTTGAGTAGGAGTGATAAGGTGTTATTTGGATATTTTTGTTGTGATATTAATCATGATATCTAACCCTTTTTGAAAGTTGAAAAAGAATTTTTTTGAGTGTGGCATATTTCCAAAGAGGTTTCTTCATCTTCATAAAAGGTATGGGCACATTCTCCTATTGATTGATTATGGTGGTTGATTTTTGAAATATCATTGGAGAGAAAAGGATTGATTGTGGTTTCCTTTTTGAAAGTCGTTTGTTGAATGCTTCAAGGTTTTCAAGTTTGAGAGTTGTTTTTAAACCTTGTTTTATAAGAATAGTTGTTGAAGCTCATTGCTTATGCAAAGAACTTGAAAAAGAACATGAGTATCATTGTTATGTGAGATTTGTGGTTGAGCATTATTGGAAACATTTGAGTTGGTTGATACATGCTTGGACTATGGTTTAGTGAGAAAGAGATTTCTCTTGTGATTATTGGTTGAGTTAAGTTGATTGAGCCTAGTCAAGTGATGTGTGAAGTGATTGTTCAAAGTTCCATAAAATAAACTATTCTATAAATCTGATTTGAGTTGAGATTGAGCTTAGAACATATTGATTCTCTAACAATTCTCTTTATGCTTCTATAAGTTGACTTGAATTGAGTTGAGATTGACTTGAGTTGAGATGATTGTGGATCATTGTTGTCATCCATTATAGAGTGCTTTGCCATTCATTTTTAAGTTCATCATTGAGCCTTGCCTTTGTATATTTGTGGATGAGATTTGAATGCTACTTGAGCATGATTGGTTGAGCCTTTGAGAAGGCCTTTGGGATAGATTTTTGGATAGATTTGTGGCAATTTTTGTGTATGATTGATTGATCCTTGAGAAGACTTTTTGGGATAGTTTTAGAACAAATTTGTGGATACTTTTTTGAAAAGATTTTGAGCAAGTTATTAATGAGCTTGTTGAGCAGATTTGGACAAGTTCTATGTGAGCTTGTTGAGTAGATTTGGACAAGTTCTGTGTGAGCTTTTTGAGCAAATTTAGACAAGTTATGTGTGAACTTGTTGAGCAGATTTGGACAAGTTTTGTGTGAGATTTTTGAGCATATTTGGACAAGTTCTATGTGAGCTTATTGATCAAATCAACAGAGTGCCTAACTAAGTAGATCAATGGATTGCCTACCTGAGCAGATCAGTTTGTCGCCTAGATGAGTAGATCAGTGGATTACATACATAAGTAGATCAGTGTGTTGCCTAGTTGAGTAGATCAGTGGATTTACCTACCTAAGTAGATCAGTATGTTTCCTAGCTAAGTAGATCAGTGGATTGCCTACCTAAGTAGATCAGTGTGTTGCCTAGTTGAGCAGATCAGTGGATTGCCTACTTAAGCAGATCAGTGTGTCGCCTAGCTGAGTAGATCAATGGATTGCCTACCTGAGCATATCAATGTGTTGCCTAGTTGATCAGATCAATGGAATGCCTACCTAAGCAGATTAGTGTATTACCTAGCTTTTAGCAAATCAAAGTAATCATTGTATTCGATAAGAATCCTTATTTTTGTGTGATATATTATAAGGATATTATCTTATAGAGTACCCCACATTGGGGAAACCACGTTAAATCTTGTGTCTCAATTGTGTGTGGTGACTTGTGATCTTGCTTACTATTGCTAAGTTATTAATGCACACTACTATATTTTTTTATTGCAATTAAGGACATTAATTGATATTGGTTTGGAAAGAAAGTAAAAATTGGGCGCTATACTGTTCACCCCTCTCCCAATATAATCTTGTGTTCTTCAATTTGTTGAGAAAATATTAATGAAATATTTTCTCTGTGGATTAGCCCACATTGGGTGAACCACATTAAATTGGTGTATCTATTATGTGTGGTGATTTGTGTATTACTTTGATTACTGTTGTTGATATTTCCATTGATATATTAGATATTATTGTTTGAGAAAGAAAAGCAAAAAGTGGTCTTATACTGTTCATCCCCCATCTCAATATAAGCTTGTGTTCTTCAATTGGTATTAGAGCAGGTTCCTTCATAAGAGTTTAACAACTTGAAGAAAAAGCTCACAAGAATACAGATGGATTCTTAGAATGGATATTTAGAGAATTTAGCACCATTGTTCGATGGGAAAAATTATGTACTTTGGAATATGAAAATGAGGATTCACCTAATTGCACTTGGAAATGAAATATGGGAAGTAGTCAAGAATGGATACATATTGTCAGCTACTCCACTTACAAATAAATATGGTAAGCTCCTACATCTAAATAATTCAAAGGTAATGAATGGATTATTAAAGAGTTTGCATAAAACAAATTTTATAAAGGTTATGCATTGCAAATCAGCAAAGGAAATTTTGGATAAGTTGAAAGGTATATATGAGGGAGACAAAAATATCAAAAGATCAAAGTTATAAAATTACAAGAGAACATTTGAAGACCTAAATATGAAGGATGAGGAAAACATTGTTGCATACCTACTTTGTGTGGATGAGGTTGTTAACTCCATGCAAGGACTTGGGCTTAAAGTTGAAGAAACATATATTTGTGATAAGATTTTAAGGTCACTCCCAAAGAGGTATAGTGAAAATATTTCAGCTATAGAAGAGTCAAAATATATTGAACTATTGACAAGGAATGAATTACATGGAATTCTCATAGCTTTTGAGATGAGAACAAAAGAGGAATCTATTTCTTAGAAAGAAGAAGCCTTCAATGCTACTAAGAAGACAAAGGGTAAGAAGTTATATTCAAGCAATGAGTTAGCTAGTGATGAAGAAGCAAATTATGGTAGAAGGAACAAGAAATCAAGAAAGTATAAAGGTATGAAATCAGTTAGATGTTTCAATTGTGGTAAAAATGGTCACTATGCAACTGATTTTACAGAAGCTAGAAATAGTATTGAATATGAGAAATAGGATCATAAGAATGAGGAAACCGAAAAAAAATAGGTATAAAAAGAAAAACATGGATGGACAAAGCAAGCAAGGAAAGAAGTTTTTCCAAAGCAATAAGAAGATTTTTTATGCATACAAGGGAAGTAAAAGTTCTGGTAATAGTGATGACAGGTCCTCAGGTAATGAAGAAGAAGAAACTCTATTTATGGCAGAAGAAAAAGAAGTGGTTAGAGAAAGGTCACCAATAATTCTCAAGTGTTTTAGATGTGCTAAATTTGGTCATCTTGAAGATAGTTGTACAATGAATGGATTCAACTTTAGTGATTATGAATATGAATATGCTCTTGAAGGTTCAAAAGAATAAAGTCTTCTTATGGAAATAAAAGAAGAAGTGCTTCTAGTGGAAATGAATAAAAAAATAATAAAGATGATTTTGAAAACAAAATAATAGAGGAAGAATTAGAAAAATTAGAGGAAGGAAAATTTGATATTGAGGGTGAGATTATTTCTACCCTTGATGCACTAAGGAAGGTAAGAAAACAAAACTCAAAACTCAAGCTTCAATTTCAAGAATATGATTAAGAGAAAGGAAAGCTTATAGAATATCTAACTAACTCAATAGATAAGATAAGAATATTTAAAGAGAAGTTAGAAGCAAAGGTCTTAGAATGTGAGAGGTTAGAGCATAAAGCAGCTTTACTAAGGAAGGAAGTAAAATATTCTAAATACAAGCTATATAGGTTTGGGAGAAGCTCAAAGAAATTGGATAATATTATCAAGGTACAAAGATCTTCATTAAACAAGATAGGACTTGGTTTTGAATAGGTACAAAAATAATAAGGAGAGGAGTCAATATTAAGCTCTGAAGAAGAAGAAACTTCAGAAGAGAAGAGTGTAAGAGAAAGTGAGACTTCTGAGGATGATTTGGACAATAGAAAGTTCAATAATAGAAGGAACAATGCACAAATGAGGAACATATGGAACAAGAAGCAACACAGAGTAAAAGAAACTAAGAGATCAATGAGGTCAAGGCAAGCTAGTTTCAATGGATGATGCTTCTCATGTCATAGATTTGGGCACAAGGATACATAGTTTAGGACACATGAAATATATGAATATGGGAATTTCAAAAATAGACATCTCTTTCAAGGGTATTGCTACTCTTATAATCAATTTGGTCACAAGACAATTAATTATAGGGTTCATGATAGGAATGGATATGGCTTCACCAGGAGAAACTTCAAAATAGTTGCACCTTCAAGGAACCACAATATTAAGTGTTATAAGTGCAATAATATTGGGCACACAAAAAAGTGGTGTAGAGCAAAACTTCTAGAGATAAGCAAGAATAGGAATAATCAGAGGAATAAAAAGGATCAGTTTAAGAAGAAGGTGAACAAAGGTAAAGATAAATGTATGTTGGGAGTAGATATACTCCCACCCCAAAATAAACCACCTTAAGAGATAATTTGGGGGAGGGGTTAAGCTAAGATTCTAATTCTTAGCCCTGAGCCCCAAAGGTGACCCTTTTCCATTAATGTCAAAGGGGAAGAGATTTGAGTTAGGGAGAGAGCATTCAGTCAGGAGGAGACTTTTATTAGGGGGAGTAGAACAGAAAGAGGTAAAGGAAATGGTAAAATTTAAATGGATTGTCATCAATGACAAAGGGGAAGATTTTTGCAAATATGATCAATATTTGTTGTCATTGATGTCAAGAGTCAGTTTTAGTGAGCAATGCAAAAGGAAGGATGTTAAGATTCAGTTTTAGTAAGCAATTCAAGAGAAATATTGCTTCTAGGTCTAAGGGAAATAATATTATAATATCTCTTATTATAATACTCATGGTGGTTAGATAAGGTCTAAAGGATCAATAGGAAGACCTAAGAAAAATAATATTATAATATTTTATTATAATATTAAATTTCTAATGTTAAGACCTAAAGTCATTAAATTAATTATTAATTATAATAATTTCATTATAAATTAATTTATAATTTAATTTAATTAACCCTAAGGTTAGGGTTATAAGGGCAAAGGTTTAATTAACGCTGACATCATATGCATTTTCCCCCTCCATTGATGTCCAAAGGGATATGGCACAATGGTATAAATACCATGTGCATTTGGTTACCTAAGGTTGTACCTTTGATCGATTCACATTGCGAGTGCCTACGAATTTTTATGATCTGTGTGCAAGTAAAAGAATAATTTTTTTGTTTTATTCAGCAACCATCGAAGGGACAAAGGAGTGGAGGCTTAAAGCCTCATTGCCAACTTGGTGGTTGGGCTAGCAGCAAGCAAATGTGCGTTGAGACATTGATAGGCGGGAGATCCCATGATCGAACCCCGACAGTAAGCCTGTGAGTGTTTTGCTGACATAGTTTTAGGTTTTGGCACCTAGCACATGATTCAAAGTGTACAATGCACTTTTGAATACCAAGGTGAGCACCTGGCTCACGTGGTAGTTGAGCCACAGTTAGGGTGTTGGTGGCAATGCAGCAAGGGATCAAATCTCATCGAGGGAAAAAGAGGTATTTAATTTTTTAAATTAAATTTTCTCCTAAGGTTTTAATGTGGCATGAAATTTTTGTTAGGAGGGAGATATAAGGTTTATAAAAATTAAAATATTATATTGTGATTTTTATTATTAGAATTTGGAAGGAGTAATAAGGTGGAAAATAAAATTAATTGTTGAAGTGAGTTGTTTAAGTTTTTCTAATCATTTTTGAAGTGTGGAGATTATAATGTGTAATTGAGATTTAATGTTTTGTATGGTGAAATATTTTGAGGGAATATTTGAATGAAAATTTGAGAAGGTTTTTGCTACCTAACCTTTGATATTGGCAAAGAGGTTGATTGTGATTGAGATAGATTTTGAGGTTAATTATTCATCAAACAAAATGTATGGGTATATCATACTTGTGAGTGAAATATTGTTGGGTTGAATATTATGAATGCTAAGTTGGAGTGAAAAGGTTTTTTTGATAAGTATTGTTGAGTAAACTTTCATGTACATGATTGGTGAATGTTTGTGAGAACATTTGAGTGAGAAATTGAGAACTATGTTGAACTAGGGTTTGTGAAAGATCATGAGTATCATTGTTATGTGAGATTGTTTGATAAGCATTATTGGAAATATTGGAGTAAAATTTCATATGCTTGATTAGGGTTTGTGAAATATCATGAGTATCATTGTTATGTGAATTTGGAATCATCTTGATTCAAGGTTTGAGATTCATAGTGTGATTTGTTGGAAGTATAGTGAAATACTTGTCTAGGGTTTGTAAGCAAGTTGTGTTTCATTTGAGTGATTGGTTGAGTGGATTCAATTGAGCATAATTGATTGAAAGCATTGGAGTGATAGTTCAATTTCTGTGAAACAAATTATTATTTACTAATTTGAGAAAGAGATTGAAAGTTATTGAGTGTAAATATATTGAGTCTCTAACCATTCTCTATATGTTTTTGAGGTCAAACAAAATTCTGAGTGAAATTTATTTGTGATATTGAAGAGGTTTTCTGGAGATATTAAGTTGATTTTTGTGAGCATTTGTGATTTTGAAACATATTGAGTCTCTAACCATTCTCTATATGTTTCTAAGGTCAAACAAAATTCTGAGTGAAATTTGTTTGTGTGATTGAAGAGGTTTTCTATGATAGATTGAGTTGAGTTGAGTAAGCTTTTGTGAAAGCTTAAGGATAGATTTGTGTGAGATTTTGTGGAAGATTACAATCATATTTGAGGCAAGTCTTAGTGAATACTTGTTGAGTAGATTGAACAAGGTCTAGTGAGGACTTGTTGATTATATTTGAGGTAATTCTTGGTGAAGACTTTTTGAGCAGATTAAACAAGTTCTAGTGAGGGCTTGTTGAGAAGATTTGAGGTAAGTCTTAGTGAAGACTTTTTGAGTAGATTGAACAAGTTATTGGAAGGACTTGTGAGAAGATTTGAGGTAAGTCTTAGTGAAGACTTGTTGGGCAGATTGAGAAAGTTCTAGTGAGAACTTGTTGATCAGATTTCAGGTAAGTCTTGGTGAAGACTTGTTGAGAATATTAAGCAAGTTCTTAAGAGGACTTGTGGAAATATTTGATGCAAGTCTTTGAGAAGACTTGAGAGCAGATTTTATTGATTGATTTGTTCAAGATTTGTGCTAAGGCTTGGGGTAGATCTAGTGAAGTTGATTAGTAATTGGATCAAGCTTTATGTTAAGGCTTGAGGACAAATTTTATGAAAGAGTTTGGTGCAGATTTGAGGACAGGTTTGTGCCAGACCAGAGACTAAGATTGATCATATTTATGTTAAACTAAAGGACTGTGTTTGGTGCAGATTTGAGATAGATATTGAGCATATTTGTGCTAGACTTAAGGATTGTGTTTACTACATATTTGAGATAGATATTGAGAAGATTTATGCTATATAGAAAGACTATGTTTAGTGCATATTTGAGACAGATCTGAGAATAAGCTTTGGAGGTGACAGAGTAGAGGATAGTAGTCTCAAGTGAATAGAGATACATTAGCTAGGGTAGTGACGATAGAGGTCTTCTAAGTGAGGATATGAGTATTTAGTGGAGAGAGATCCACAATCCAATATAGTGGAGGTAGTAGTCTTCTAGAAGATCACTAGCTAGAGTAGAGGAGGAGTTCTCCTGTGGATAGAGATCCACAAACCATCTTAGGGTATTGGTGCCTCCTGTGGATAGATATCCACAAAATTTATTAGGTTATTGGTGTCTCCTTTGGATATATTTCCATAAACATTGTAATAGGGAAGGATTCCCAAGATATTTGTTGAGAAAATATTAGTGAAAGATTTTCTTTGTGGAGTAGCCCACATTGGGTGAACCACGTTAAATTGGTGTCTCTATTGTGTGTGGTGATTTATGCATTGCTTTGATTACTATTATTTATATTGCCATTGATATATTAGATATTATTATTTGAGAAAGAAAAGTAAAAAGTGGTTTTATATTGTTCACCCCCTCTCAATATAAGCTTGTGTTCTTCATTTCACTCATGTGAGGGGAGAAGCATGACCATATTATGAACATCACTTATTGTGTGATGTGGTAGAATATTAATATGATTCATGGAATGTAATTGAATTTTGATGGACCCTACCAAATATATCTTGCCTAACAAAAACTTATTGAACCCTATCCAATTGATAATATCATATTTTCTAATTTAGCATAGTTAATTTTTACAAATTTTGGAGTTTGATCTCTACAAGTTTTAGAGACCTTAACCTCTACTAGATTTAATTTTTTTGTCTAATATCCTATTGCATAAGATAGACTTATGTATAGTCATTGATTCTCTTTCTGATTTGACACACCTTTCAAAGAGATGATACCAAATGTTAAAGTGATATTTGATGATGATCACTCGATTGAGGAGGAGTACACTAGTACATGG
The DNA here is from genome assembly GCA_028583015.1 of Wollemia nobilis. Taxonomy (NCBI): domain Eukaryota; kingdom Viridiplantae; phylum Streptophyta; class Pinopsida; order Araucariales; family Araucariaceae; genus Wollemia; species Wollemia nobilis. The sequence continues at coordinate 705,182 of JAQPPZ010002660.1, forward strand.
TTCTTGACATTTGCAACACTTCAATATGTTTCCAATAATTGTATTGTGCAAGGATATGCTAGATGATTCCTTACCAATTTTAAATGATCATGTTTCATGGTTGTCATGGTTAGTGATCATGAGGAGTTAAGTTAAAGGTTTTATAAGTTACTTTAGTTTATTTGTGAATAAGTGGGCATATCATTATTCACTTTTTGGATAATTTGACTTGATTATGTAATTGTGTGTATACTCCCTCATTTCTTATAATATAATAAAGTCATTCCCACTATGAATTGTGAAGCAATGTATTAGCTTAGTCCAAGTCAATTGCCAATTTCTTGACCCTATTGAGCATTTATGTGATAAGAAGAGGAATGTTAAGATTATTACATCACCAATAAGGGTGTTAGGTGGTGTTATGTGTATTATTAATGAATTTTACCCATACACATAAAGTTTGTTATTGTCCATTATGTCACTTGACAATAATTAACTCAATCGTCTACCTATTTATGTATCATTTTATTGATAATACAATTATCTAACACCTTATTAATACTAACATAGATTATTTTGGGATATATAGTTTACATCTAAACATGGTAGGTGAAAATAAGAATGATAAAAATTATATATGTGTGTGTGTGTGTGTTATTAAATTTTTGTATTATTTTTAATTTTAATTTAAATTTTCATATGCTCATCCTAACCATATACACAGGAGAAATCATTAGAGTTAGAGTATATTACATAATTTGGGTCATGTAAATGTACCATATTTGGTACATAGTTAGAGTAGGATATTAATTTAGGGGGAAGTTATACAGTTACTTCAAGCAATGTAATAAATGCACAAGTGTCAAAGTGGAACGTGTCCCCTTGTATATCTAGGTAGAGTGTTGGCCAAGGAATCTATCTTCCTATATAAAGGTCCTCATAGAGACATGTCATATATCAAGTGCATTATAGTAGAGAGTGGTAGGTAGTTGTAGAAATATTAGATGGAGTACAATGTAATTCTTTAGCTTATATTAATGGAGTGACCATTACCTCCATATTGCACTATATTTCCATAATTTCTATTTATAGTATATTTCAGTCATAATGTAGAATCACTATTTCTCATATTTACTACATATTACTAGGACCTGTGTTAGATCTTTTCCATTGCATATATCCTCAAAATCTAACATTGGTATCAAAACCATGATGAATCAATAATAGGAGGGCCTACATCCATCATAGTTTTTCTTTTTAATTTTGCAAACCAAACTTAACTTTGTGCATCACCATTTGTAAAAGTCATCATAAGAGAAGTCTAGTAGGTCAATATGAATAGGGAGAGCCACAAGTAATTAATAGGATTAGAGAAGTGAGGACTGAAATAAATATCAATTACAAAAAATCTAATATTACATTTAGCTAGATTCTTTCCACAGAGTTGCAGAAAAACTCATGAAGACTAGGATTCAACATTTATACCACTAGATTGAAAAATTAACTAGTGAAGATTATTATCTCCATAATTTTAAATTATTGTTATAATATCTAACAACTTGTTGCAGAAAAAGGAGATTCAGTCAAATTTTTAGAAGCTTCATACAAGAGATTTAGGAATAATATCTTCTTAGAATCATTCCAACACTTACAACAACAAGAAGAAGATTGAATATTTTAAATACCTAAAAAAATATCTCATTACAAGAGTTGAAAATACTGTAGATTGCATAAGTGAAGAAAAGGCTACAATAGTATTATAGTAGACTAAAGGAATAAGAGACTCCATAAGATGATTCAAGAAGGAGATAGGATATTGGTGATATCCATTTAGGATCCATACCTACAGAGTGCAGAAGTAGAAAAGGCCATAGAAGCCTTGACCCAAAAGTAAAGAGCCATAAAATCCCTAATTTTGAATAAAACTTCATAGAAGAGTTCCTAATTTAGAAGAAGAGTTCTTGATTTAGAAGAAGACTCCAGAGAAGAGTTCATGAGAAATAGAATATAGGAGATTGGTGATCTCCATTGAAGACTGTGAATTGTAAATTAGCTAGAGTCTCTCCACAAGTTTGTGAAAACAAGGACTCAGCATAGAACTTATATCACTAGTTTCAAGAATAACTAGTGACGATTAAAAAGGTCTAAGAAAAGACCCCATTGGAAAATATATATAGATCTGTTTCAAAATAAACTAAAGAGATCCAAAGTAGATCTCATTGGAGAACTTCCAATATTGGAATATTGAGGAAGGACCAACAAGGTCCCATTCTAGAATCCAAAAGAAGTATATTTTAGAGATCTAAAAAGAAGATCTCATCACCAACACTTCTAGAAAGTAGAATATTGAATCAAAGGTCTTAATTGGAAGACCAAATAATTTGCAAGATAAAATACCTTGGAGAAGTCTCAAGGAAAAAATAAGAAGGCTTGGAGAGCCTTATTGCAGAGCTCATAGAAGCATCATTAAAAGAGTTCCTAGGAGAAGCTCTTGATAGTGAATAAATTGGGAAAATTATCGCCATTTGACAACAAGCTCAAGAGAAGAATTTGGAAAGGAGTGCCAAATACTAGAAGAAGAACCTAGTGCAAACCTAAATATATTCAAAATCTTGAGAAGAATATCTTATTTGAATTTAGAATTCAATAATAATATTGAAGGAAGATTCAGATAGAAGAAGTCTACCAAATCCAAGATATTTGGAGATTGTCCCTCATAGTAAGAAGGCACAGTTTAGAGATAAGAGTTATCTGAATCTATAGTAGAAGGTAGAAGATAGAATATCATTGGAAGGATCAAACCACCAAACCCTAGGCTCAAGATAAAATTTTTGAGACCATAGTTTGGTGAAGCAAGAAGCCATTTTGGATAGCCAAAAAGAAGCTATAAATTCATCCATTATAATGTAGCAACTTGGTGAATCAAACACCAATATCTACATCTATGATAGAATCCATTAAAAGGTAACAAACTTGGGTGCAATTAGCTGAATTTCAAAATTAGGGTTCATTATTAAATTTCATTAAGCACCATATTTGGATTAAAGTTGAAAGGAGAAGGGATCATATTATAGTCTTCAAGAAAGTTCAAAAAGAAAAGTTCAATTTAAGATATATTTGCACATTAAATAGGATTTGGATATTTTTGAAAGAAATAAAATTATCATCTACCTATTATCTATCTAGAAAGCAAGAAGACTATATCCTACAACATTAATTGTAGTGAAAAATGCAAAATATTCATAAAGGTTCATTACAAATTACTCTTAAAAGTTGCAGAAGATTATTAAGTGCATTTAACAAATTATTTTGAGAGTTTATTAGAGTAGTAAAGTGAGATTAATGTTACCATAAAGTGCAATTAATTCATTAGCACTATACTAGTTGATCTTTAACTAGTTAGTTTGTGTTTGTTGATTGTTAAAGATCAAAGGCACAAAAACTAGAATATTTTTGGATTGAATTCCCAGGTTCTGGGCCACAAAAACTAGAATATTATCAAAGTGTCTAGAGACGCTATTTGGTGCACAAAACCTACAACATTGTGTGGCCCAAATAAGCCACCAAAATCATATCAAATTTCTCCAAGGAGTGGAGAATAAATCCACCATCAAAATTAGTAAAAGAAGTTACAAATCAAGACTTGGTGAGTCTTAGATTCGAGGTGCACTAAGGACTATTTATAGAAAAATTAGTGCAAAAAATACTACTAAAAAATATTCTATCTAAGTGGTTATTAGCTTGGGTTTATTACCAAAAGTAACCAAACAAAGGAGAGAGGTTTCTAGCAGAGACAACCTCAAAATTTGACATTGCCTACAAGAAAGATGACATTAAAACCAGCAAAAATAAGGTTGAAAATGAAGGTGCAAAAAAGGTATTGTATTCATAAATTCATTTACATTATCTTGCACTAGACTAATCTATCCTACATAGGAAAAATAACAAGGCTTAAGTGCCACAAATGCACATTCTTCATTAGGAGAAATCAACTCAAAGTGGTTGTGTAAAGAGCATTCTCCAAGAAAGGTAGAAGAGCCTCTCAAAGAGATCATATCATCCATGATTTTGGATAGTCTTATCATGGTACCTACAAGCAAACACAAGGAAGTAGGAGTATTACCAACAAATGCAAATACATAGTAAGTTAAAATAAAGAGGAAAACAAAGCACAAAAATGCTATACCGGCTAGATGTACGTCCATAAGGAGCACTCAAGGGCACCATGGGAGTATCTAAAAACTCCACAAAAGAATTACCCATAACCATAGAAGTGTTCTCACTATTACAGATGGAACCAGTTCACACCAAGCGCCATCAAAAGAATACAATAAAGGAGAAGCTGGACATAATACATTGATAAAAGAACCTTATAAAGTATATGTTGAGAGACATTGAGAAGAAAATGCCCATGCAAAAAATAAAAAAATGAAAATTGTCACCTTGAAGGAAACCCTAATGTCTCCACATGAGTGCTCACACTTTGTATGCTTAAGAGAAATTCTAATAAAGTGTTATGTAGAAGGAGGAATACAAGTGCTCAAATAAGTCTGTAATGCTCATCTTCCATTCTACAAAAAACTCCAAGCATAAACAAGGCTCTATCTCTCTCCCAGGTGTTAAAGTGAAACTACCATGACACTTGTCACCCACTACAAGATTCAACTCTTATTTGAGGTACTAAAGACCAAGGAGTGCATTCCTAGCGTATTCATAGTAGCAGTCATAGTAGAAGTTATAGCAGCATTTGTAGTAGCACATAGAGCATTTAAAGCTCTTAGTAAAGGCATTCAAACTTAAGGCATCCACTATCCAAGCATTGCAATCAGAAAAAAATAAAAAATCAACCATTGTATGAGTTCAAAATCAACATTAAATATTGTCAATTTCATTTATACCCATATATTTGAGAATACAAGGCTTACCATTGGTCATAACAACCAGGAGGAACACTAGATATGCTATAATCTACATATAAAATCCAGTGTCAAGTACGTAGAGGTTTACAACATTATAAAGGTAAGACTTTACCTTAATTTATTTGCTTTCACTAATAGGGAGATATAAGGGTATAATATAAGGTTGAAACTATTGGGAAATCAACCATATATGAAAGCAAAATTAAAGAAAAAATATAGCTTAATATTTACAAATTAGAACATAGGAGAAATAAGGATTTTTACCTAGAAAATTAAATTTCTATTATTGCAAATATTATTGTTTTCTAATATTCCAAATTAGGGAGTTATAAGGAATACTACACCAAAGTAGGATATTAGAATTTAGAAATATTAAATATCAAATATCAAAAGCTATAAAAGGAGGTTCATTAAGAATTATCAAGAGTTGTAAACTAATTGGTATACTTATCTCAAAACTACATTAAAGGGATAAAAGACATCCAACCATTAAGACCTCATCAAATTAAAAAGTTCTTAGTTCAATAGGAGAAATAAGGAGTAATAAAATTTGATTTTGGTATTTACAAAACTTTACAAAATCAACCTAAAATTGAACTACTATTCTCAAAAGCACTTTATTACTCATATAGCATATCCAAAATCACTAGGGAGACATAAGGTATTCTAATAAACTTGATAATAATAGCATCTATCAAAACTTATCAAGTACTCAATCCATTTGGGAGTCATAAGGAAGCCTACAAAATCTCAGTTGTAAAAAGGTTTTATCAAATCAAGCTCACATACTCTAAACTAGGGAGTCATAATATAGACTACTTCAAAGATTCAACTTATAGTATTCAAAGGACCTCTATCAAACCCATTTCTACAACTCTAAGGAATATGGATGAAATAATAAGAAATGCCTTCATTAATAAAGAATTATTTCATGAAATGGAATTGTATTCTTAGAACTTGATAGATACCCTTGAAGGATATGATAATATACCAAATAGTGATAAGGAGAGATTCTCATTATTTCTTAAAGAAGAAAAATAAGGTAGATTTGAAGCATTAATTGATTATCTTCATGAAAATTTCTTCAAAACATGGTGGAATTCACAAAATATAGTTATATTCATATCCAAGGAATATTTAATGATTTACCTATCATTAATTGTGTTTATACTCACTCAACACATGAAGCAAGCTAGCAATACAAAGACTCCTCATGAAGAAAAAACTCCTAGCAATACAATCAATATTATTGTGATGATAAAATAACTCCTCATGAAGAAAAAACTCCACTAGTATCATTGCATAATCGTAGGAGGAGGAAAATGAAGAAAAATATGCTAAAGGAGATCATAACAAAGAAGACTTGAATAGCAAAGAAATCATAAATACTGAACCAAATAAACATCTTTAAAATATTGAATAATCCTTAGCTACAACACTTTTTGCATCATATAAATACACTAACAACTTACTTGATCAAATTACAGTAAGCAATGAAGAAGAATACAAGTTCTAGTTCTGACTAATAAAGAAGAGGAAGATGAACCAGATAAAGGAGGATCCCAATGCAAAAGGCAATTGAAGAAAGAACCTGATCAAACCAAAGAGCATACACCAAAAGAAGATCCATATTGAAGATTTAAATCTTCAATATCCAAATAATGTAATACAGGGGGTGTTAGAGTTAGAGTATATTACATCATTTGGATTATGTAAATGTCCCACCTTTGGTACATAGTTAGAGTATGATATTACTTTAGGATGAAGTTAGCTTATTATTTCAAGCAATGTAATAAATGCACAAGTGTCAATGTGCAAGGTGTCCCCTTGTAAAACTAGGTATAGTGTTGGCCAATGAATCTATCTTCCTATATAAAGGGCCTCATAGAGACATATCATATATCAAGTGCATTATAGTAGAGAGTTGTAGGTAGTTGTAGAACTTCAGTATGGAGTACAATGTAGTTATTTAGATTATAGTAATGGAGTTACCATTACCTCCATACTGCATTGTATTTTAGTCATTTCTATTTATAGTATATTTCAATCTTATTGCAGAATCACTTTGTTTCATATTTACTACATCTTACTAGGACCTATGTTAGATCTCTCCCACTGCATATATCCTCAAAAGCTAACAAAAATGAATCTAATCAAGTATATTTTCATTGTAAAGTGGTATTCTATTTTTTTATAAAATGAAACTATTAAGTTTTATTTGATTTGTTGGGTAAGAAAAGAAGAATAAACTAATAAGGAGTTAAATTTACATCTAAGAAGCATATTTCCATATTATAGGTCAATGTTTAAAATCTCACGGATAACTTTAACATTTTATCTAAGGTATTATAGTTAGTTATAATATCATAATGGTTAAAATGATGCAATTAAGGTGATTGTGTAAACTTGATTTTAATATATAAAATTTAACTTTTTTAAGGTATATTGTAAAGGTTATAATACTAGTGGTTGGAGAAGTTTCACACTATATAAAGTTTTGGATATCATTGCCATAACATCAAAATACATTATAGAGAAGCATCAAGTTCACATCCTGACAAGCATAAAGACTATATATATATATATATATATATATATATATATATATATATATATATATATATATATATATATGAGTAATGAGTGTTTGATCTCATATAAATTATCTTTGTCTTACCATATATAAAAATCATAATCTTCCCTTTAGAAATACTTCATTTACAAAAAATTTAAATTATTTTATTTTTAATTAATTTTCTATAAATTAAATTCACAAATTAATATAAGAAACATCGATATAACTTGAAACAAAGATATAATAAATAAATAAATAATATATTGTAAAATATTTAACCCTCAAACCATCTACCCACTTTAACAATGTTGTTAAGTCAATTTAACCACCTAAACACTCCAAATAAAATATATAAAGTTTGTACACAATTTAAATAAGAATAGTAAAGTTTGTACACAATTTAAATAAAGACTGGGGTCCCTATATATATTTGTTGTAACAAGATCATTTACATTTACATACATATACCAAATTTTCCTTTGAACCTAAATCTCCCTAAATAAAACCTAAACCACTAACCCATGTAAATTTAAGTAATATAAATAATAAAATTGATTAATGAAGTGCTATATTGAATTCTCAATAGAAATAAGTGCCTAATGTATGTCAGTGGTGGGTTTTTGAACCCATATAAGTCCTCTTAGCCTTAATATAAATTAAAATTTGTTATAGTTGAATGATTGTAACTATCATGCATATGTCATATTGTAACAACCCAAGTTCTGTCCACTTGGTTGTCCAAACACCCCAAATCTACCCACTTGGTTTTCCAACATCAGAGTTTACTGTAAGAGAAAAATTTTCTTTTATTCCAGTTTTTTTCCTAGTATGAGCATGTTAGGTTCATATTCATGAGTGCCATCGCGCTGCAGTCGAAATACTCATGAGATCGAGATTGGATAGATCCCATATAGTTTCCCATTTTGAACTTCACTCTCCTCCCGAGATCCTAAGTTCAGGTAGGAGGTTTCTTTTCCTCTAGGGCCCATAACACCTAGAGGTGTGACACATACTTTCCCCGTGTCTTGACATGATTCAAAATGTATATGCCATGTAAGATTTAGCACATAAATGCTTGAGCTAGATGATCTTCCATTTTCCATGGAGAACCATCTAGGGTCTTACCTATACCCTAGTAACCACCCGGTGTTTTCTAATGATTAACCAACATGATTTACCATACCATTGTGTTGTTGGATTTACCCAATCAAGCACAATTCACCACTCATCACTAGCAGGGAAAACCTAGAAGAGATACCCATACAACCCTTCATTACCGCCCATTCTAACCTTTTTCCATAATATGCCTACCCATAAGTGCCAATATTAGTTAATATATAAGATACCTCACCCACAATCTTGAAATAAAATTAATGATATGATGGTTTCCTACCCGCAAGCACCATTAGCGGTTAATATACAAGATTGTCTCACCCACAATCTTGAGATAGGTTCAAGGTTGTCCTACCCACAACCTTGGGTTGCAAAATAATATTGTCCCTTCCACAATCCTAATATTTTATAATTTAAAATTTACCTAGGTTGGTTCAAAGGTCTTCAAATGTATATAGTTTCAATATAATTCAAAGATTTGCTAATTTTTAAAAGAACGTTAACTTTTCGTTTGACTACTCGAATGTTTAGATGGTGAAAAAAATAAGATAGAAAGGCTAATTTAAGCATCACATTCAAAACTAAATATTTCCATAATTACTAAAATAAATTTAATTAGATTCCCTTTATAATGGCTATTCCTTTGAATTAAAGGCTACACTAACATATGCATCCACAAAACACTTTTCCCTCAATACTCTATAATTATTTTATTATAAACAAAACCATGAACTAATCTAGTCATTCAACAAGTTAACATAAAACTGCAATCATCATCTCAATTATAATTTTTATATCTAATACAAATGAACTTAAAAGAGTATTGTTTGTCACTGTTAAACTAAGCAATGGCATTCAAATAGTCAACTACAATGTTCCTCACTCCACCTTATACAATCTACCATACGCGTTGATTTAAATATTCTCATTATCACAACCTTTTAGGAGCTTGACTATGCTCAAAATATATTTTTCTTGTATTTATTTTAATTCATCCGCAAGGTTATAACAGTAACAAAACTTCTAAAGTTTCTAATTTCTAATTTGAATTTTTTTTAATACACTCAACTTTATCCAATTTTAAGTTCATCACATCCTTGTTCGATTCCAAATAACTCCTAAGAGTTTCCACAGTCTTTAACGCCATGTTCAAACCTAGGTCCACTTTGAATATTTGCATAACCTAAACTATAATTTTAATTGAACTATGTTTGCTTAATCATCTCGCAACGGAGATTCCTTTTAGCCTTCATGAGAACTCTGTAGCACATACATTGTTTTAAACACATTCATTTAGCTACCATACCACTTAGTTCATAGCATTTCCAGGTTCCCCATTTAATAACTCAAATAAAATCTCTATACATACAATTTTAGATTCAAGAACATATTTTAAGTTACCGGTTTCATTATTTCCCATTCACCTTAGCATACGTAGCAAAAGAAAATTATTGAATCTCAGACCAAGACCACTCCTTGTTTCCGAATAATACCTCATTCGAATAGCTTACAAAAAAATACAAGCTTTACTTGAATGCATATCAATTCTTCATTATTTCAGGTAAGACTGCACTATTTTATTTTTTCCTTTCAAAATGTTGTAAGACTATCACATATATTATCTCAATTCCTACATTGTTTAAAAATTTTACATTAAATACAATTTCAATATTGGACTTGCACCAATAGAATCCAAAGTTTTTTGTTCTCTGAGAAGTAAGAGAATTCATAAACATTTAGAATGGATTAGTACCTTGGAAATTAATAGTCATCCCTCAACATTAGGTCATAAAATATCTTCCAACAATAAAATTTAAAGTTATGGCTTGACTCCACCAAACTCTAGATTTCATACACAGGTTTTTGGTGATAATTCAAGGGTCAAAGCGGCCAAACTAAAATAAAATGTAGCTACTCCTAGGATGCAAGCAATTTTTCCACATCCTTCCATTAAACATACAAGATTCCAAGCAAAAACCTCCCATCTTGCCATGGGTTTTCAACACAGAATACAAGTAATGCCTTCAATTACTTTTAATAAGAGCATGCAGAAGAGATAATAATAAATCTCATCATAAGCTAATAACTTAGCTCCAAAACACAGTCAAATTATGCTTTCCTTTTTCCACAAGCATTTAAACACATGCATCTCAAAATTTCCCATGCATGCGTTAAGGTTTTTCAAATTTTCTACTTTGTTTACAGAGCATGGATAGAATTATAATCACAATCAAGTAATATGTTCTAAATCTTGCCACACAAGCACACGTAATTACTTCTTTTCTTTTCAGTCTCATTGCCAGCAAATTTTATATCGAAAACACTCAAAATACAGTCATAATTTTACAATATATATTATAATTCTTGCCACATAGGCACATAAATTATTTCTTCTCTTTTCACTATCATTTCTAGCAAACATCATAACAATTTGAACGTAGAACAGAACACTCAAAATAATTATGCATTCCACCAATTTTTTCCAGTTCACTTACTATATTTTGTATTCCATTCCCTTGCTCTACCGCATCCTTTGCTCTTTGTCGCTTCCTCTTGCCTAAGACACGAGACCTTCTCCTTTCCTCTCTCTCATTTTTCCATTTTTATTAAACATCTCCTTCTTCCTCTGATCCCGCTACCGTTCGTTGAGATTCTTCTTCTAAAAATTCTAATTGCCAAGTGTTTTCCACTCGCTCACGTCCAACTGAACTTGATAATCATTCTCTTATTTGTCGACTAATTTTATATATATTATATGTTTTATAAAGCCAAACAAAAATTTTGTTACCTTTAATATATTTAGCTCCTCCTATAGTTTAAGAACTCATTCGCCTATATTTTATTTTCTTTAGAATATAATTGATTATAACATTGGAGTTCCTTGATTTAAAAAAAAAAAAACAATAAAAATTATTTATTGCTATTGCCATCATATTATATTTCTTGTTCCCATAGCAATATATATATATATATATATATATATATATATATATATGTTATATATTATTTCCTAATTATTTTATTTTACCTCCTTTACATATTTTCTCTTTCAGAACATAACACAAAAATAATCATATCACTATTCTATTTTATATTTTTTTTATTTCTTATTCACAACTATGGCTCCCATGCATTTTGGCATCTTCATCACCAATCAAACATCACTATTTGACAAACAAAAAACATTCCTACAAATGCAACTACATGGACCGTTGGAAAATGCATTGCCTATAGGATTCTTTATCCCTACAAATCAATGAATACACCATCGCTCATCATTTCCCTAACTTACCTTACATCGAACAATCCTGCGGTCCATTGAGAAGACATCCTTCTTCTGCATTGTCCTTGCCAGTACAATACATGTCCTATTCATCCACAAATACATTAGTAGTATCTCATCCTTGCTTACAAGTTAGGCATATAATAGAGTAGAGTTTTGGAGGGTTATTACACATACAAATTTTCCTATGAATAATTAAAAAATTATATATTTGTTTTTTTAATATATAAAAGAATCTATAATATTATTAATGTTGTCACCATAAACTTTAAATTGTTAGGTTGATGAAGTCAACAAAACCTCATCTTTAGACTGTTAGGTTGATGAAGTCAACAAGACCTCCATCCTTATATTATTGGGTTGATGGAGTCAACAAGATCCCCATCCTTCGAGGGCATCACATAGGGGTATTAGAAAAAGTCAATGAGATGTTGGGTTAAACAAAGTCAACAGGACCTTGACCCTCAAGGGCATAAGCATTACATGAAGTCAATGGGACATCAAATTTATCTATTAGAAGAAGCCCAGTCAACAAGATGTTGGGTTAGATGAATTCAATGGGACCCTGATCCCAAGGCATAGGCATTAGATGAAGTCAATGGGAGCATCATATCGAACCATTAGACAAAGTCAACAGGACCTATAACTAATACATTTTTTTAATACATAGAGGAACTGATAACATTGGGTGGTTAAATGAAGTTAATGGGACTTTATGGGGCATTGAAGCAGGGAACACTTAGCCACTACCATCTAGCCTATCTCTATTTAAATACCCTTTGAACCTTGAACCTTCTAAAAAGAAGCCAAAATCCTAACCACTAAACTATCCTCGAACAACTATCATACAAATGAATAGTTGGTTGTCCAAAACAACACAAATTGTTTAAAAGTTTAACACTATTAGTGTTGCCACTATAAACCCTAAATTGTTGGATTGACGAAGTCAAAAATACCCCATCGTTTAGGGACATCAAACTAGGGCATTAAACAAATTCAATGAGATGTTGGGTTAGACGAAGTCAACGAGACCTTGACCCTTATAGAAATAGGTATTAGACGAAGTCAATAGGGGTGTCAAACCAAACCATTAGATGAAGTCAAGTCAATGAGATGTTGGGTTAGATGAAGTCAACAAGACCTTGACCCTAAAGGCATAGGCATTAAACGAAGTCAATGGAGGCATCAAACCAAACCATTAGACAAATTCAATGAAACCCGTAACTATCATACACTTTTTATTATTATTAATACATAGAGGAATTGGTAACACTAGGTTAAATGAAGTCAACTAGACTTTGGAAGCATTGAAGTAGGAAACACTTAGCCGCTACCATCCAACCTATCTTTGTTTGAATACCCCTTAGTTTGAACCTTCTAGAAAGAAACTAAAACCCTAACCACTAAACTATTTTTGAACAAAGGAATTAATGGATAGTTGGTTGTACAAAACAACAAAAAATATTTAACTATTTAAAATAATGTATGATGTCTTTGCATTTTTTTAATGAGATTCAGTTCTTTAAATTCGGCTTCATTGTTTATGCACCTGCTATTTGAAATGCTCCTTGTCTCAAATAATCTGCAATTATTTAAAATAAAAGAAAAAAAAAACATTGCTCTTTAACCCTAAAATAAAATAAAAAAAACATTGCTCCTTAACCCTAAAATAAAAGAAAAAAGCATTGCTCTTTAACCCTAGCTTTTAAGGAAACCTAAAATTAAATTTTTTAAATTTTTATTTATAATATAAGATATTTTAAGTGCTTTCTTTTATACATGATGTGAACAATTTTTTATGATTTTTTATTATAATTGGTAGAAAACTTATAATTTATATTTCAAAAAAATTATTGATTTAAACTTTAAAAATTCTCATGTGTTAAAAAATTATTATATTTACATAAAATTATAAAAATGTTTATATTTAAAAAAAAAATTAATATATTTTAAAGTATATATTTTTAAAAAATATTAAAAATATTATTAAAAACAAATATTATAATTTTATATATTTGATTTTTAAATTTTATATAAAAATAAAAAATAAAATTATATGAAAATATATATACATTTATTATATATATTGACTTATCAAATTTTATGTCTAATTTTATTTATTTTTTTAAACATGTCAAATTTCTTAACTCGAATACAAACTCAAATTTGATAATTAAGCGTGCATGTATATGTTTAAAAAATTTTAAAAATGTTTCAATGCAGCAATTACTTATTATATAGCCTACTTATTATATAGCCTCATTTTTTGGACAATCTATTTCCTATTTGGCTAGTCAATTCAATTGTAAAAGTTTTTTTTATTATTTTTTTAATAAATAATATAATTTTTTTTTTTAATTATTTGGAAATATACATAAGTGTTTTTTAATAATTTATTAAAAAGTTTACAATCTTTAAAATAAAAACGCATTATTTGCATAGCACAAAACCAGCAAATAGACCTGCTCAAAGGTTTCAAGAAAACACGAAATTAGTAAACATTTAAAACTTTCCAAAGTTCTTTCTTAAGAGATCTTAGGTTTAAATCTCCCCCCCTTGCTATCGATAAACTATATAAAAAAATTACCAATCAAAATAATTTAATTTAAATCTCAATACTCATAAAAATTCTCTTAACTAAATAGATATAAGCATACTTAAATGGATCCTATATACCAATTTGGCTCTAAAGATGTTAAAATGGGTGGGGGGTGGAAAAGATAGAGAGGGAGGGCTACGTGGGAAGAAAGGGGGTACATATAGACGTGTGAGGGGAAATGGCAAAAGAAGGCTATGTGCAGTGACATGAGGAGACTACGTGAAAGTGGTGCACATGTTGGGAAAAATACAAGGTCATTCCATTGTTTCAAAGTTTGTTTCAAGCAACAATATATTTATTTTTACTGTTACTCATCAAAGTTGTGAGGGAAATTTTAGATCAACGCAAGTGGACTTTATGAGATTCAAACTAGAACCCTCCACTAGGTAACACTTTTAACTGTTTTGAAGAGTGATGATCAAGACATGGTATATTTGAATTAAATTTAAATCATACTATTATCAAAAATTTAACCATTGCATGTAAGGATGATCCAGAGAAATTTGTTTCAAAAATTTAACCATTGCATGTAAGGATGATCCAGAGAAATTTGTTTCAAATATAAGGATTTGGTTATAATTATTATTTTTAGTAATTGTCAAGTATAAGGTTCAAACCTGCTCCTAACAAGTTTATATCAACTTGTTGTTGTTGACCCGGTGTGAGGGAACTACCAGTCACTTAAGGTTTGTATTGTTATTTTCAGTTTGGTTTGCACTCAGAGGATTCAGAACAAACTACTACCTTTGCAAACAGGCATATCCCTAGAGTTTGAACCCAGATCTCTTCTTGATAAGTACTTGAACTTACCAATCCACCTGATCTCTTCTTGATAAGTTTATGAACTTACCAATCCACCTAATCCCTTGGGATAAGATGACCCAAATAATGATGAAGCTTTAAGGGTATACAAATCTATTGGTTTTATAGTGGTTTTACTCTTGATGACTCTCTAGAATTGGGTGGACAATATTGTATGATGGATATGGTACCTGTGAAAATGGGTAGCTCTAAGTATTTATGAAGTTAATGTGCATGTATCAAAACCATCTATTGAATTTAATGGAACTAAAGAGTTGTATGTCCTAATCTTGATCTATTGTGTGCTTTCATTGTCAATTACCTTCGAATGGAGCCCAAAATCCAACAAAAAATATTTTGAAAGATGAAAATATTCTAGTAAAAAGTATTTCATGTAATATCTTTCATACTTTGGTTCACACTTAAAACTAGAACTTTTAAAGGGAAGAACATACAACTTTTTCCATGAGGGTAAGTTATTCATTTTTTTTTTAAAGGGGAACAACACTAGACAATCAAGTGGAAGGTAGAGAGACAATGTATGAAAAGGATTTGATCATGTATGCAGATTTAAAAGGTAGAAAGCTAGTATTTATGGAGATGTTGGGTGCCACGTGAGCCTCGCACAGGCTTGCATGCCTCTGTGAGTACCTGCATGAGGGAGTTTTCTCCTTCTTTTGATTCGATGGCTTTTTCTGATTATGGAGGTGGGTATTTTATTAGTTTTTGGGGTGGGTTGTTGCTGCGTGAGAGTGTCTGTTCCTGATCTGAGTGTGGGATAGTCATGGCTTTGCCTAGAGGTATCCAATACTAAAATAATATCTCGTTTAAGGAAGCCCTTCGTGGCTCGAGCTCTTCTTTTGTTTGGCATAATGTGGTTGATAACTCTTCAGGCCCAAGTGGTCCTTCTTTGGAAGGAGGGTTTCATGCAAAATGAGTTAATGGATGCTTGTAAAGGGTTGGGGAGTAGACTATTCTTATGATTCAGCCTGAGTCAATTGTAGAGGATGTGGATTACATGCAAAATCATGCTTTAATATGCAAATTTTTGGGTATTCGTATCCCTTTCTTGGTGTTTGAAATGTGGGCAAGGAGTACTTGGAACCCTGTTGGTGACATGGAAATCATGAGGGGAGCTAATAATTTCTTTTTGGTGGTGTTTTCTTTCTTGGAAGACCGGAATAGGGCTTTTGAGGGGGCCCATACTTTTACAACCAGATTGGCTTGTTTATTAAACCTTGGCACATGGGTTTTAATCCGACTGAGGAGATTCCTTCTTGGATTCCCATGTGGGTTAGGCTTCTGTGGTTGCCTTTGGAGTTTTTGCAGACGAATATTTTGCACATGATTACATTTTTGTTAGGCAAATCGGTGGGACCATCTTAGCAAACTTCAAAAAAAATGTAGTCTCATGTGCTCGTATTTGTGTTGAGTTGGATTTAGCTAAGCCTCTGCCTGATTCTATGCAAATATGTGTTGGGTCTTTTTCTTGGGTTCAAAAACTAGACTATGAAACTCTTCCTTTCCGTTACCGGTTGTGTCATGAGTACGAGCATCTTTAGCATAAATGCCCTAAAATGCCTGAGAATAAATCATCTGGTTCTAAAAATCTAAATATGTAATCTTCTGGTGGGAATTCAGTTACACAAGATGTTGGGCCAGGTCAGGGGAGTGGTCCCATAGATGTTAGTGGGGTGGATAAAGAAGGCTTTGTTCTAGTTAAGACTTGTAATAATGGAAAAGGGTTGAAGCAGACCTTTACTGATAAACAAATGGATGGCTTACATAATACGTTTGATGCCTTGGATGAATTGGCATTTCCTTGTGAAGGAATGAATGCTAATTTGAATATGGATGATCAAAATGTGATTGAGGTGTTGGACCATAATGGGCAACAGGAAGTAGCAAATCCTTCTTTGGACATAGCCCTGGCAATTGTTCCTATTTTGGAGGTGCGACATGATAGAGTGAAAGGGGATGATCCTATTTTGGTTGATTTGTTGAATACTGGTAGAGGAAAGGATTCTAAGCCTGGTCCTTCTCTAGGGTTGCTCCAAAAGACCTTAAAAAAGGGGCCCCTGCAAAGCCGACTAAGGTGGATAGGAAGAAAGATGCAGATAAACTTCATATGGAGGGAGAAAAATTGGTTGAGAGTGGGGTGGTTAAACCCTTGGAGTCTCACTTTTTTCTCTCTCTAAATGATTGTTCTTTCATGGAATGTGAGAGGTTTGAATAACTTACCTCATCAAAAAGCTATTCGAGATTTGGTGCAGGTGCATAATCCAGATGTTTTTCTTCAAGAATATAAATTATCGATGGAGGTTTTATTTATTATTACTTCTAAACTCTGGGCTCGAGGTATTTGTTAGTGTGTTGGGATAGTGGGTAGTGCTGGGGGGATTGTTAGCCTTTCGAATATGCAGAAGCTTACTCCTATTTGATGGGTCTCAAATAAGTCAGCTCTTTCTATGATAGCTTCTTACCATGAGTCTAGAGAAGTGGTTTTATTAACCAACATTTATGCCCCCTCGGATCTTGTTGGGAAGGTGTTGCTTTGGAACCATATTCAAAGTGTTCGGGCCTTGGTTTCGTTCTATCCTTGGATTATGGCAGGGGATTTTAATGCTATATCTATTATTGATGAGAAGCGGAGAGGTGTCGGTATTTTGGGGCCTACCTCTAGGATCCTTAATGATAATATTCAGTTTCTTAATCTTGTAGATATTAAGCCAATGAATGGTGTGTTCACTTGAACAAATAGGCGGTGTTATTCTAACTCAATCTCTAAGAGGTTGGATAGATTTATTACTTCTTCATATTGGGTTAGCAATTCTTGGGTTATTAATTCAGAGGTTCTTGACTGGAGGGGATCAGACCATTGGCCTATTAAAATTTTTATCTCTCAAAAAGGAATAGGTCATCATACAAGTTTTAAATTTTAGTTAATGTGGCTTAGGGATCCCTCTTTGTATGACTTGATGAAAGTCTGGTGGATTCAGGGTTGTCCTTCCTACGGTACTGCTATGTACTCTTTTGTTAAAAGGCTCCAATTTGTGAAATTTCAACTCAAAAAGTGGAACAGGCAATGTTTTGAGAATCTGTTTTAGGCTAAAACTTTGGCCCAAAGTAGGCTTGATGTTATCACCAAACATATAAGAGATCATGGGCTTACGGAGCAGAATATGCAAGAGTCTGAAGCTTTACATGAGCTTCAGGAGTGGGATCTTCGAGAAGAAATTTTTTGGAAGCACGAGGCTAGAGTGGAATGGTTACAGGAAGGAGATCGAAATACAAATTTTTTCATTAACACTGTTAAGGCTCAAAGACATGGCAATGGTATTTCTTCGATTATTTTTTCTCAAGGTATTCAGTTGTCTTCTTCTCAAGATATCTCTCGAGAGGCTGTTCGGTTCTTTTATTCCTTATATTTTGAGGATTCTTGTGTGGATCACACTGATGATCATATTATTTTGTGTTGTATTCCTTCTGTTATTTCATAAGAGATCAATGCTCATCTTCTTCAACGTATTTCCATTGGTGAACTCGAAAGGTTAGTTTTCCTTATGAAGACTCAGAAAGCTCCGAGGCCTGATGGATTCCCTGTTGAGTTCTTTCAACACTTTTGGGAAATTATTAAATCTAATCTTTTGAAGGTTGTTCTCGAGTAATTTCATAACCATCAATTGTTGAAAGCTTTGAATTCCACTTTTTTGGTTCTAATTCCTAAAAGGGATGGGGCTAGCTCTTTTGATCAGTTTCGACCTATTACTCTACAATGTGGTGTATAAAATTATTACAAAGCTGATTTTGGAGCATCTCAAGCCTTGGCTGGATAGAGTTGTTTCTGATGAGCAGGGTGGCTTTGTGTCTAGTCGATGGATTATGGATGGGGTGTCTATTGCTTCCAAGGCTATTCATTCCATGAGCACTTCTAAGGATAAGTTTATGTTTATGAAGTTGGATATGGTGAAGGCTTATGATAGGGTGAAATGGTCCTTTCTTCATAAAATCCTCTTGGTCTTTGGATTTGATCCTTCCTAGATTGAGTGGATTATGAGTTGTATTACACCTCCTTCATATTTTTTCCTAATTAATGGGGATCCCTCTCCTCTATTTCATGCTTCCCAGGGTCTTCGATAGGGGGATACTTTATCTCCCGACTTGTTTGTAATTATGGCTAAAGGTTTGGATCATTTGCTTATATATCAGGTTCACCAAGGTGTTATTCATGGGTGGAAATAGGAGACTGGTAGATCAGATATTTATCATCTTCAGTTTGTTCATGATACTACTCTCTTGGGTTTGGCATCTATTCATGAAGCCACCAAATTTAGATGTGCACTGGATATGTATTTAGTTGTCTCTGGTCAGAAGATTAATGAGCATAAGTCTACTATTTTCTTTTTCAATATGAATCCCAAGATTCAAGCTAGAATTGTTCAGATTCTCAGGTTTTAGGTTGGTACTCTTTCCCTTACGTACTTGGGGGTTCCTATTTCTGTTGGTCCTCTACCTAGGTCAGTTTGGACTAACATACTTGATAAATTATGCAGTTGAGTTAGTCATTGGACTCACAGATGGTTGACTTTTACTAGTCAGGTTTTACTTTTGAAGTCGGTTGTTCAGGAATTATCGATGTATAGATGCCTTATTCAGATTGCTCCAGCAAGTTTTCTTCATGATCTGGATTCTCTTTCTAGGCAATTCCTATGGGCTGGTAATATTGATTACTCAAAATGGAGTCTTGTTAATTGGAAGACTATTTGTCGACCAAAGCAGGAAGGGGGATTGGGTCTTCACCTAAGCTATATTTCTAGGACTGCTTTGGCTGCTAAGCTGTATTGGCATTGGTGTAGTAATCAAGAGCAAACTAGGGCCAAGATTATATCCCACAAGTATCTTAGTGGGGTGTAAGGTTCTAATATTCCTATATATAGCTTGACTGATCGAGGATCAGTTGTTTGGAATACTCTAAAGAAGGGTGCAAAGTTGGTTAAGTAGGGGTTGTTCTAGATTTGTTATACTAGGTCTTGAGATCTCTTTTGACATGATTTTTGGGATGGCTTTTGTCCTCTCCTTAGATATTTTCCCCATATTCAATATATTTCTCAATGTGTTTTGGATTTTGGATGGGTGAAGGTCATGGATTTTAAAACTGTTAAGTCCTTTGGTCAGATGGTTAGTTTCCAGTGGAAGGATCCTCAGGAATGGCCTACTGGTGGCACTATGGATGCAAGGACAAAACTGGCCCGTATTTTGGCTAGTCGTCCCTACTCTTCTCTACTTGGGATGATGTGCTAGCATGGGGGAGGGATAATAGAGTAATATTTCCATTTGTTGTTGGTTATTGTGTTTTGAATTGACAACAATTTAGGGAGGATGTGGTCCCATGGTGGAAGCAAGTTTGGAATAAGTATGTTTGGCCTAAGTGTATTTTTTATGTGTGGTTGGCTACTCATAATCGGTGTCCTACTTGGGATAATATTCAAACGTATGGTTTTGTTGGCAACTCTTTATGTTATAATTATGGTAAGGATGAGGAGTCTGTTGGGCATTTACTTCTCCAATATGACTTTGCTCTTCAACTCTAGCATTATTGGTGGGGAGTGTGGAATCAACCTTTTTCACATGCTTCATATGTAGTTGATTTTTGGAGGAGTATGGGGTGGCCTCCTACAGTGGCTTTATTTTTATAAGTTGGGTGGGGCATTGGTCCTTCGTGCATTTTTTGGCAGATTTGGCTTGAACAGAATTGTTGGATTTTCCAAGGGAAGGATTTAACTACTTCTTAGGTCCGGTAGAGGATTTTGTGAATGATCCAAGAAAATATGTTTGCAAAATATCAGATTATTTCTCCCATGGACCAAGTAGAATTTCAGATCATGGAAATATTAGGTTTATTGGTTAATGGTCCTGGTTCTAATGTCTCTTGTATATGGATGGGTTAGAGTAATCGGGTGCGAAAAGCTGGTAAATGGAATCTGCCTCCTCCAGGAGTGCTGAAGATTAATACAGATGGATCTTCCCGAGGTAATCTAGGTAATGCTAGTATTGGTGGTGTGGGGTGGGACAGTAGTGGTACTGTCTAATTTTTTTCTCTTGCTTTAAGGGATATCATTCTAATAACTTCATGGAAGCCCTTGCAATTTTATATGCTTTGGAGCAAGGGTATGCTTTGGGTTGGCATCATATTGTTTGTGAATCTGATTCTCATATTGTTATAAATTTGTTGAATTATGGGGATAGTCTTCATGGGAGTTGGCGGTTGAGTTGGATTGCTTAGTAAATTCTCGATATCTCTGCTCACTTAGAGTTCATTTCTTTTGTGCATATTCCCTGAGAGTGGAATGGGGTAGCTGATTTATTAGCTAAATGGGCTTCTGAGTTTCAAGAAGGTTGGGATGTTTAGAATTGGTCTCAACTTTCTTCTGATTGCTCTCAATATCTCTCTTATTTATTGAGAGTTGATATGCCTGAATAACTTCTTTTTCTTTGTATCTTGGATGTTTTGCTGAGTTAATAAATTTTTAACCTCTTTTTCAAAAAAAATGTATAAAGAGGATTTTGATTTTGAATAGAAAGTTAAGTGGTTAATAGGCCTAGTGAAATTAGAGGTAATAATAGGTCTATGAAATTAGAGGTAAATTTGGGTTTACATGTGTCAAGTGAGAAAAATTAGTGATGAAATGATATGGATTGAAGGTGGTATATGCATGAAATAATAAGAAAAAAAATGTGTTACCTTATACAAAAATAAAAATAAAACAAATCTACCATTACAGTCTACACCTAAAACTTCCAGATCATGGTTAACCATGGTCACTAGAGTCTGTGATTTTGAGAATCTATTTTTTCATCATCTTGAATATCTATTGCTCGACCCCAACTCAATTTTAACATCTATGATAACACCTTTGAAATCACCTAGGAATCTCACTAGAATAATCAACTAGAATAATGACTATAAGTTGTTTGATAACACGCCATAGGGTTCATCGAAAAAATTCCTAGAAGAAGATGACTCTAATACTACTTGTTATGTAATAACTTTAAAATAATAACAATAGCAAAATTAATTCCAAATACTATGCAAATATCAATATAAAAATGATAATAATTTATATTTTTATTGCCAAAAAATCAACATGCAATAATCCAATTTTAGATTTAAATCAATGCAAATCCACAACCGCTTAGAGAGGGTGAAGTCCCATAGCCACTTAGATAGGGTGAATTCTCATAGCCATTTAGAGAGGGTGAAATATCTTATGCATAGAAATCATGATTTAAATCCAAATAAATTTTATGATACCAACTAATACAATATTCTACTTATTTACATATGAAATCAATATTAACCTAACCCTAATGCTCAAGGGTCGACTAACTAAACATATGGTCCAAACTAATAAATATAATGATAGTCGACATGCCTATATTGGGATCGTTACATAATCCAATACTTCATTAACTTTATCAATGTTTGTGGAGCTACCCGATATATTTTTGTGCTTTTAAAAAAGTAGCCCCAAATGATGTGAGTGAAGGGAAAACGAAGAAGTAAATGGTTTGATGTTTCTAAATCCTTATTACACAAGTCACATCTGAAAGGTCCTTGATATCCTCTTCTTTGTAGACTCTCTCCCATAATAATTTTAATTTGAGCTACTAACCAAAGGAATGTTGAGGCCTTGGGAAGAGCCTCTGGTGACCAAACATTCTTTGAAGAAAAATATTTGGGAGTAGCAAATTTCATTTTCTCTAGATCCTCATAACCCAACTTGGACCAGTATCCACCATATTTTGATAGATTCCAAACCAACTCATCGTTTCATGTAAAAATAGGTAACTCTTGAAACATATTTTGAAGCTCATTGTCAATTTTTTAAAGTTCATTTCCTTCAACTAGGTTATGAATAGAAATCCATGATTTGGAGTTTTTTCTTAAATTAATTCAATCTATACAAGCTTGACATGACCAAGCCAATGGTTGCCATGTTAAACCAAAGATAACAATATAAGGCTTCAACCAAGAATCAAATAAAAAATTTGCATAATTCCTCTTATTGATTGACCATCTAATATGTTTTTTTAATCAATTACAAAGTATATGATATGAATATTTATGTTGGTGATCCTTTGGATAGGGTTATTTCCTAAATAATTTTATTGCATCAAGAGAACCTATATATTTTTGAAGGAATATTTTTCCCAACTATTTTCTTGATCTTTGAATAATCTCCACCAAAGTTTTACCTATAAAAAAAAACTCATAAGTCTACAATTCTACAAACCTACCCCTGCATTATATTTTTCTTTGTAAACCCTATCTAAGTTACAAAGATGAAACCTAATTTTTTTCTCACATCCTTTCCAAAAAATTCTCTTTGAATTTTATTGATTTATGATGTTATACTTTCTAGCAATCTTAAAAGTGACATTATATAAATAGGAATGGATTGTAATGTAGTCTTAATAAATTGTAGCCTTCCTGCCAAAGTTAAGTGAAGGTATTGGAGAGAAAAATAATCGAACCATAATAATTGAGCAATTTATTAAATAATCAAGTCCTTAAATACAAAATACTAAGGCTAAATATAGCCTAGGGTATGAAATATAGCTAACTAACGAGCTTGGAGAAGTAAGTGCTAACCTACTAACCAACTAGGAAGTTAATGTAGTCAAGTTGACTACAACTACCTAGTTACCACAAGATATTCCAAACAATGAATATCTTCGAGGTAAAAAGTAAAAGTAAATGTAATTACTAATCTACCTAGGACTTATTACATATTACCAAATAAGGTAATAGTAAATAGTTACTTTACCATAGTAACTCTAACATCCCCCCTTATTACATTATTTGGGTAATGTATATAATTACCCCAATACAGTGAAGGAGAGAAATGAAAAGATGTTGATATGCTGGCTCTTCATTTGGAACTGGATGAGTACCTCTAGGACTATCTCTGGATCTGTCTATGAATCTACCACTCAATTTATCACTGGATCTACCATATGATTTACCTTTCATATAGAAGTCATACAATATTTCTTTCATCTTGGTTGAGCTACTCTAGCTCATGGCTCTAGTTGCTCTTTCTTAGGTCCACCTCTGGGTCTAGGTAAAATAAGTACTTCCAAAGTACTTAAGAAAAAATGGGTCATTCCTCACTTTGTTTTCACATCAATGAATGTCCTTATTGTAATATTTTCATCCTATCATATTGCATGGGTAACTAGCCACTACAACCACTAGGTGTACTAGAGTAGATCACTAAATATGAGGTTCACTCTATTACAATATGATTTTGCAAAAGTTTTTATAAGGTAGCTAAGGTGTCGATCGCTGTCGAAAATGCACCCTTATAAGTTCCCCCTTTTTGCAAAATGGGTTGTAATGGAAGTTTTGCAAGAAGTTTGACTAAGGTATTGGACTCTACCGAAAGTGCACCCTTATAATTCATCCTCCCTTTTTAGCAAAATATTCTGTGAGGAAGGAAACAAATTTTTACTCCCCCCTAAGTGCAAAATATTTGCAACTTTATGAAGCTTTTTAAGGCTTTTACAAAGATTGCCTCCTAGGCAAATTTCAAAAATTTCACCAGAAAAATCCCCCCTTTATTACAAGTACTTCAAACAAAAATAATTTGATATTTATGAAGCATAAAAAGAGGTACAATCCCCCCTTTATTGCAAGTGCTTCAAACAAAAATATTTGCTATTTATGAAGCCTAAAAAATATGTTTGTAATGGTGCTGCCTAGGTTTAAAATTTGTTTCCCTTACAAATTTATGTGGGTCAAGAGCACCTTGTATGCTCTTTCTGAATCAGAATTAGAAACCTCACTAGCAACATGACCTATTTGTTATCTATTTTTCCTCTATGGCATGCCTTTGCCCTTTTTGTCTTGCTTATTATTAAACCAACACTAATTGGTGTCATGGTTATCCTTTTTACAATTTATGCAAAACTTCTTTTCTGATTGAGGTTGCTTGCCTTTATCTTTGGAAGATGACCCCCTCTTATTCTATTGACCCTTTTTATGTGTATAAAGTGCACTTTTGGACACTTCATCTTTTTATAGCTGATTTGCTTCTTCAGTTTGAAGAAAATTTACTAATTCCACAAAGGTCACCTGTCTTTGAGACACTTAAAGAGATGTTATTAACATCTTGTAGGAGTCTAGAAGAGCCCTTAAAATGATCGAAGTCAAGATCTTATCTTCAAATTTTTCTTCCAAAGTATTCAGTTTTGATTTTATTTCTGCCACTCTAAAGAGGAATAACTCTACTATTTCACCTGAATTCATATGGAGAGTATGAATTTGTGATTGAAGGTTAAGAATTGTGGCTTCATTTTTCCCTTCAAAAATGGTAGATAAAGCATCCTATGCTTCTTTACCATTTTCAACATCACAAATGTGAGGTTGAATTTCATCAGTAGTCGCTAGCAAAATCAACATGAGAATTTTGTTGTCCCTTTTATCCCATGCCTTTTGATCTGCTCCTAGTGTAGTGGGTCTTTTTACAATGTTTATCACTATATCCCAAAATTGCTCTATAATAAGAATGTCCTTCATCTTGGTTTTCCATGTAGAATAGTTAGAACCTCTAAGCAACTGGGTATCATTCAGATACTTGTTTATAGTAGCCATTAGAAAGGTTTCCTATTGCACCAAAATGGTCTCTATTTGACTCTAATTGATATTTAATGGCACCTTCCTAAAAACCCTCTTGAAGAAGGACGATCAATTTGAGGAAATTGAGCCAAACAAGAAGAGTGAATTAGGGTTTTTATGGAGTGGTTTATCAAAAAAATGGCTTTACCTATGCAATAAATTGCACAAATGGGTGTAATTTGGGGTCTTATGCTTGCTTGATTTTAACTTAAGATGTAATTGCAAAAAATAGGAAATTAAGTGCAATTAAAAATTTAAAAGTGCCCACAAATTTTTAACACTTAGGTGTCAAATTCTACCAAAAATGCACCTAATTTAACAATGTCAATTTAACAAAAGGTTTCGAATGCTATCGTAAAATACACCTTATTACAGTAATTTTTACAAAAAAAAAACTGATATTCAATTTCTCCCCTTGTCCTACAATTTTGCAAAGAATATGGAAAAAACAATTGTCTTTCCTTTTTGAGTTGCAAAATAAACAAGTTTCAATGTTGCAACCCTGATTTTCACAATTTCCACTTGTGTTATAATTTTGCAAAAGAAGAATCCAAATCGTGGTTTGTCCCTCCTCTTGTATGCAAAATAAACAAGGTTGTGATGAGATATTTCTCCAATTTGAAAAAATATGAATGTGCAATATTTTGTGTTATATCCTAAGGTTTGAGAAAACAAAATACACAATTTTCTTTTGATTTGACAAAAAGTTTTGATATTCAAGTGCCCCCGTCCTTATGCTAAAAATTTACAAAAAAGAATCATAATTTCTTGTCTCCCCTTTGCACTGCAAATTTAACAAGGTAGCACTCCTTTCAAGCCAAGTTGACACACGACAAGCTTTTGAAAGGCAATCCAGAACCAGTCGACACACCACTTGGTTTTAGTGGACCCAAGGTCTATTTTTTAGGAGAAAAAACTCTTACTCTCAAATTTTGAGAAAGTTTTTAAAGAACTCCTAATTTGCAAAAAAAATGTGTTATTTATTTGTCTTACATTCCCCTCTTGGAGAAAAACAAAAACACTCTTTTGTTAGAAAATTATAAAAAATAGAATCTCATTATTTTAATTTTAATTTGCAAAATTAAATAAAAAAAGGTTTAATTAAACATTTTAATTAAAAATAAAATTAAAATATTTTTTTAATAAATCAATTTTAAAAAAATGATTTAAAACATATATTCAAATTAAAATTATTAAAATATATTTAAAAAAAAAACTTTAATTAGAAAAAATAAATTAATTTTTTTTTTAAATCTTCACCTTTTGTTTTAATTTAACACATCACGCTGGATTTGAACGTGCGGGGGTGTGGCTGAATTTGTTTGCCTTAGTAATCAAAAGGCGATAAAGCCTTTTTAAAAAACAAAGAAAGCCTTAAAAAAGGCTTTGGGATATTATCCCATATGCACTGCTTGGTGCATCTTTCATTGATTTAAAACTAAAATACCTCCCTTCATTTCATGATTGCCTTTGGTTAATCACATAGGATTCCTTTTACATCCTAGAGGACCAATAACGAGTTACCACGTGTATGCAGAGCTGGACCAATGGAAACTTTCCACGCATACCTCAAAAATTGTACCATCATGTCAGCTCCAGTTGGCCACCACTCGCCACGTGTTCACCAGCTAGCCAGCCAGGAGTCCACCATGTGGTTGCTTTGATATTTGCACTGCTACGTCAGATCCTCGGGTGCATATCCACTATTTCAGCAACCTCATTGCCACGTCAACTCATCGAAGATCACCACATGTCCTCCAGATCATAATGTCAAGTGTCCTTAAAGTTTGTACTAGCTTCAAAATCCACACCTACTTCGAGATTAGTGTCATCATGTTAGCAGTGATGTTAGTGTTAGTGGGATCGTACTTCGAGATGCTAGCTATTAGAGACTTCAAGATCAATAAGACCTTGAGTTCAGTGCACACGTGCTAGTGGTAGTGCACTATGAGAGTCAGCATCAGTTAGATCTCGTATCAATCTACTTTAGAAGAGTCATGCACCTTGTCAGTAGTGTTGAGCCAGCACTATGGGATCACATGTGGATATGGCTATCAAATGGTGCATGGGTACATAACCAGCAGACCAATCAATGCCCGCCTGAGTGGGGGACCATGTACCAATCATCCAGTACATGCAAGCAGTGCATCCGATTGGTGCCAACCAGATCTACGAGCACCTGGGGAGCAACACCTATAGCCTTGGTAGGTTGTTTCTGGATGTCATTCCTATCAATAATGAGAGACATCAATTATTAAATAATCTAAAGATATGAAAAAGCAAACAAGAAATTTTGCAACACAACAAATTGAAGGTATTTCTAAGAACCAGATGATAAAAAATCCATGTTGTGGTTTTTTGTGCAAGCTCTAGGAGGGGGTCCCAATCCAGTCAAGTTGTTTCCTCAGATAAGGTGCCCACTCGTTTCAAATTAACTTTCCCAAGTCAAGCGCTCTGATATGATATGAATGAAGGTATTGGAGAGAAAAATAATCAAACCATAATTATTGAGCAATATATTAAATAATCAAGTCCTTAAATACAAAATACTAAAGCTAAAGATAGCCTAGGGTGTGAAATATATCTAACCAACACACTTGGAGAAGTAAGTGCTAACCTACTAACCAACTAGGAAGTTTACGTATTCAAGTTGACTACGACTACCTAGTCATCACAAGATATTCTAGATAGTGAATATCTTTGAGGTAAAAAGAAAAATTAAATGTAATTACTAATCTACCTAGGACTTATTACATATTATCAAATAAGGTAATAGTAAATAGTTACTTTACTATAGTAACTTTAACATTAAGAACTTACCTTTCCAACCTAGAAAACAAAATTTTATTCTATCCAAACAAAATACCCAATGCTCTTTTTCATTTATTTTATGAGACAAAAGAATACCCAAGTAGGATGATGAAATTTTTTCAATATTAAACCCTAAAATATCCATAATCATTCATTGTAAATATAGGGCACTGTGAATGAAAATCTTGAATTTTTTAATATTAACCAATTATCCAATAGCATTCTCATAGCATGCTAATATTGATTTAAACTCCATGGCCTCACTAATTGAGATATGGTCCAAAATAAAAGTATCATCAACAAATTGGAGATGAGATTCGAAGGGATCATTTTTTACAACTTGAATACCTTTGATTTTTCCTTCCATGTTTACCTTTGAGAAAGATCTTCCTAATGCCTCTACAAGAATAAATAAATAAGGAGATAGTGGATTACCTTGGTAGAGTCCACGAGATGAATTAAAGTAACCAAATTAAGAACCATTAATCAAAATAAAATATTTTAGTGTTAGTACAACATTTAATCCATTCACACCAACCATAAAAAAAAACTATACACTATGAGAATATTATGTAGAAAATTCTAGAAATCCTTATCATGTGCTTTGTCCATATCTAATTTCACAAGTATACTTGGTTATTCATGAAATTAAAAGAACGTATGGCCTCCTATGCAATGATTACACCATCAAGAATTTTTTTTCCATGAACAAAACCATATTTTTCCTGAGATAACACAACTTAGAATGCTTTTCAATCTATTTACCATTTTTTTTAAATGATATTATAAACCATATTACAATGTCTTATTCGATAAAAAATATCAAAGCATTTTATCTTGTATTTCTTGGGAACCAATATAATAAAGTTCCATTAATCTCATTTATTGTAGTCTTTCTTTTTAGGACCTCTTTGATTGTAACTAACATATCACTCTTCAATGAATTCCAATTTTTATATAAAGAAAATTATAGGAAATCCATCGGGACCAAGTACCTTCTTAGGATGTAAAGATGAAATTGTTTCATGCATAACCTCCATACATATCTTCTTCATCAAGATTTGATTTTGTCCATGTAATAATTGATGGAATATTTAAAAAAGCTTACCTTATTTCTCCTTATCTTGCCTAGTATCTGGTAAAATATTTTTTAAATAATTAATTGATTCCTTCTCTATGTCTTCTTCCTTAATATTTCTTCCATCTAGAGTTAATATATGTCTATCTGTCTATATATATATGATGTGTTGAAAAGAATAAATATTTTTACTGTAGCATGAAATTTTTTGGTATCCTTCCTTGGGCCATTTTTATGTAGATTTTTAGAACCAATATGAATTTTCATTTTTTAATGCATTATAATAATTAGAAAGTAATTATTTTTTCTAACACTTAAGAATTTCAATCGATTCCATTAATTTCTACTATCTTTTGTAAATTTTTTAGCTTGGATTCAATTTTCTTCTTTTCTTTAAAAATATTACCAAAAAATATTTGGTATTCTAAATATCCATTTGACCCTTTAGATATTTCATCCTTTGAACAAACATGTATATACATGATCCTTCAAATTTTGCTTTATCCCACCATAACCATCTAGAAGAAGTCAAGGTCTTGGAGCCACACAAACTAAAATTGAAATGACTTTGGATGACCATTATTGAGTAAATCACAAGTCAAAAGAATGAGTTTGTGATATGATCCTACTCATAATAAATATAAAGAGATTATATACTATCTTTACAACCATGTATTGGACAACAAGAATCTATCCAATATTTCTACTATATGAGTTTTACCAATGCATTTATTATCCTATCCAATATTTCTACTATATGAGTTTTACCAATGCATTTATTATCCCATGTATAGGGAAAACATGAAGAAATGACATCCCATAGGCCATTTGAATTAATAAATGAAGTAATATTTTGCATTGGTTTAGACCATCCAAAAGTACCATCATTCTTTTCCAAAGGAGATTAAATTGAGTTGAAGTCAACCCCAAAATCCATAGATCATAACTTTGAATCATCATTGTGATTAAAAAATATATGCTAACATCCTTCGAAGTATATATGCTTATAATCCCAAATTTGTGGTTTTACTTTTGTCTTTCTTGCAAAATAGTCCAACAACCCAATTACTTTTTACTTCTAACAAATGTCCATCTCATTTTCATTTGCTTCAAATTGTTACAATACCATTAGAAACTCCTATTAAAAACCATTAGAAAATCCTAAATATTCTAAATATTTTTAAACATATCCTTATATTCCTCACTACTTAATTTCATTTCTTATATTAAAATAAACTCAAGACTATAACAACATTTTTTTTAAGTCTCTTTCTTTAGTGATATTATTCATACCCTTAATATTCCATGATACCATTTTCATAACTTTTTATTTTTATCAGTGGGCTTAATCCCACTTATTGATAACACCTCTGATATTTTTATTTTGCTTGCCAAATCGATATTCCTTTGACTTTATTTTTCTCTTTGTTCATGCTTTGATAACCTTCTTCTTATTTTTTTAATTCCATCAACACTTCCATATTTATAAATCTCTTCTATTTTTCCATATTATTCATTATGAGACTTATCTTATAAATATTTATGTTACACGCAAGAATCTTAAATGCAAGGAATAGCTTTATAAATATTTTCTTCTTTATGTTGCCCTATAAAACCAAAAGTACAAGGATGATCCTCCATAGTAATTGCTTTCTTATGCTACGTTGGAAATCCTAAATTTCCATGGATATCATCCATATGTATTGCTTTTTTATGTTGATCTTCAAACCCTAAAGTGAAACAAACATACTTTATACTACTTTCATTTTTATTGCAAGGAGAGGATTTTATGCTACTTGAGAAAAATGAAGATGATTTGTATAGATTAACCTTGACCTCCTTCACCTCATTTACTTTAGAATTTATCCTCTCATTTTTCTTTGCACCTTTAACTTCTTATGAATTTATATTTATGCATTGTATTTTCTCATCCCTTGTGTCATTTTCATCTTCTAATGGTTGTTTCGAGTAAATTATAATGACATTTACCATATGATAATGCAGAAGGTTTTTTACCATTTCTTAGGAGTGGAAAATTCTTGATTTGACCTAGCTTCTACTATGATATGATCTCCTTTTTTTATATTGAAGTTTATCTTATGCTCAAAATTTTTCATATGTCCATAATTTTCACTTTGTACTCTCTTTGAATGTGTCTTTTATCATAAATTTGCAATGTTAGAATGCAATGTTCCAATAATCCACTTCTTGATCCCTTTATTTTGGTCATATTTAATCTTAATGAGTTGTAGTAAAGGTTTTAAAATATCCATGGCAACACATATTCGAGTGTATACAACACATATTGTTTTCTTAGTATTTTTTTCATTTTTGGATGAAATCCCCTAGAGTATTATAAATATTCTTCAATACCTCCTTATTAATGAGTCAATAAGGAATTCCAAAGGTCTAATCCACACTAGTAGCCTTTTAATAGTCTCTATATCCATAGAAATGTTTTTGCACCATGGTATTAAATATAATGCATCTTTACCCCTAAACCAAGGACCACCATTCATTACTTTATCTCTTATTTCTAAACTAGATAATGAGAAAAAACCCATTCAAAATAATCGCCATTAAGTAATTGAATTCAATCACCACTTCCACTTGATCCAATTTTGAATCTCTAAAAAATATTGTTAGTATCCATGGAACTTATATATTAACCCTTTGATTTTAAGAACCATTATATCAGACTCGGTCATGTCATCCTTGATAATCACTTCTTGTGTAGTATATACTACCTGGATAGGGTTTGTCATATACTCACTCTTTATATTATCACTAACTAGGGCCTCCATAATTTCAACTAAGGCATCACTACTTCTAGTGAGGACTTTTAAAAATAACTTTCTTGATATGTTACATAGATTTTTTTCACATTAATCCTTTAGTTTTTTGAATTTTTTCTAATATTTGAAACAAGAAGTAGTGGTTGCTCATTGCTTGCACTTTTCTTCTTGCTCAAACCCGTAATACTTTCCTATTTTCTAAAACAAGAAAAATATAAGGCTTACTTTTGACCAACATAATTTATTTTGGCCTTATTATAAAATAATATCCACACAAACTAATTATAAATAAATCATCATAAATTATTAAATATATAACTAAAAATTATATGTATATAATGAATCAACAAATCTAGGGCTATTTAAAAAAAAGTACTCATATTTTAAGAGCTACATATTTGTATAGAGTTGTTTGATTCAAATTATTCTTGCACCATTTTGTGCAAAATTTGATCACTGAAATGAGTGGTCATATGAAAGAATCCAAGCAATATTGAATGGGATACTACCATGTAAATAAATTAATCCAGAACAAGGACAATGTTAAGGTAATTTTTTCTAGAAAAATATCTCATCTTTCAAGAGCCATA
Source organism: Wollemia nobilis (assembly GCA_028583015.1). Lineage (NCBI taxonomy): Eukaryota > Viridiplantae > Streptophyta > Pinopsida > Araucariales > Araucariaceae > Wollemia > Wollemia nobilis. The sequence continues at coordinate 738,406 of JAQPPZ010002660.1, forward strand.
TCTTTTGAAGTGTTATCTAATTTAGATGATTATTGGACTAGTTTGTGTATAATTTGAAGATATTTTAAATGAGTGGTCAAATTAAGGAATCTGAGTAGTATTGAGGGAGATACAACCCTATGAAGTTAACCATCTAGAACAAGGGTAGTGACAATTTTTCAAATTATGTGAAATAAAATTATAGATATCTATCAATCAGGGTTTAGATGATCAGATTAGTAATGGAGGAATGAGATAAAAAATTATGTCTAGGTATAGAATTTTTTAGATAAGTTTCCTTTGTTCCTTCATAATTTTAGAAGTTCTAAATGTAGATTATTGTAGGTTTATTTTCAAATAATATAAATACTATAGGATATATTGGTGAATTTTAGTAGATATCGAGTTATAGTTTTCTTCACATGGATCAATTTATAGCTAAATACTTATAATAATCCCTAGTAGTAGAGGTTAGGTAGGACCTCACAGAGCAAAAATCCTCATTTCTTAAAAATAAGGTAGTCATTGGTAAATTTAATGGTTATTGGCTAGGGGATTCGACAATGATAAAATGGACTAATATGAAATGATATTCTTGAGGATTTGTTAGCTTTTGAGGGTATATGCAAAGGGAGAGATCTAACATAGGTCCTAATAATATAAAAGAAGTGATTCTACAATATGATTAAAATATACTATAAATAGAAAGTGGTAAAAATACAATGCAGCATGGAGGAGAAAGTCACTCCATTAATATAAGCTAGAGAACTACATTGTGCTCCATACAAGAGCTCTACCACAAACTACTCTCTACTACAATGCTCTTGATATCTATATGCTCCTCTTCTATGATCTATCACTATGAGGCCATTTATGTAGGAAATGGGATTCCTTGGACAACACTCTACCTAGTTGTACAAGTGGACACCTTGCACATTACAACATGCACATTGATACTTATGCATTTATTACATTACTTGAAGTAAGTAGCTAACTTCCACCTAAAGTAATATCTACTCTAACTATGTACCAAAGGGAGTACATTTACATGACCCAAATTATGTAATATATTCTAACTCTAACACCTCCCTATATTATATTATTTGGGTATTGAATATTTCAATCTTCAATATGAATCTTCTTGTGGATGCTCTTGAGTTTGATGTGATCTTTCATATCCTTTTTAATTCACATTGCATTGTATGCCTTCTTGCATTTGTTCTTCTTCTTCTTCTTATTTATTTTGAGTCAAAACTCGAACTTGTATTCTCATTCTTTGCTTACTGAGATCTAATTAAGCAATTAGTTAGTGTCTTCATACCAAGGTTATGCATAGCGACAAATATTTACCGTTTGGGAAAAATTAGCATTTTTGAAAACTCAAATTTGCAAAATTTAGGGGATCTGAATGTCGACCATTTAGCCAAAAAAATTTGGGAAAAATAAATTTTAGGTGTCGGTTCATCATGATTTGATAAGAGTATCATGGTTATTTTGAAAAATTCGTAAGCAATCCTGCCTAAATAGAGTACCCTTTTTGCCCTAAAATTTTAAAATTTCTAAATTATCCTGTCCAACTTGCCAAGTATATCTCTATATATAATTAACACCCTAGTGATACATTTTCATTTTTGAACCTTGTTCTACACCCGATAAATATATCGACCTAGTTTTGCACAAGATCATAACCATTTCAGCACTAGACCAAAACCTTTATAGATCAAGGTAATATCGAATTCATTTCTATACCAGACTAGAACCTATTCTACAACCAGCTGACACCAGTTCTACAACTGCTCGGAGCCACTTATATAGCCATACCAGTTCTACAACCAGTCAAAATCACTTCTACAACAGGAACATGTTCTACAATTTGCCAAAACCACTTTTGTAGTTAGAACCTATTTTTCAATCAGTCGAAACCACTTCTGCAGTTGAAACCTATTTTGCAACCGATCGAAACCACTTTTATAGTTAGACCTTGTTCTGTAATCGATTGGAACCACTTTTGCAGTTAGGCCTTGTTCTGCAACTAGACGAAACCATTTTACAAGTGGACCATATTTTGCAATCATCCAAAACCATTTCTGCAATCGAAACCTATTCTGCAATCGATTGGAACCATTTTTACAATCAAAAAAATTTCTTCAACTAGATCTTGTCCCGCACCAGGTCGATTTTTGAACCATGTTCTGCATCCAAATATCATTCTACACTAGGTTCTCTGTCACTACTCAGCTTGCTATTTTTCTATTTACTTTACCATGTTCTACATGTTATCCCCTATTTTTTTTTTTTTTTAAACTCTTTGATTCTTTATGAATAGGTGAACCGAAGAAATTATGATTCTATATTTCTAGTCCATTTTGTACCATAATCTTATATATTTTGACATATATCTTTAATGGTTTTTCAATCCTGTTCTACACCACACCAATATCTGAGCCCTCTTCTACATCCAGATGGTCATTGCTCTGTTCCCATATTTTCTTTGTTTTTCCATGTTCTGAATGTTTTAAAACTCTCTAATTCTTAGTTTCTATTTTGATCTTTTTTTCCTTGCTAACATTATACATGTGTAAATACTTTGGTTCTCCAAAGATAATTGATGCTCTTTTTCTCTGAAGACATTTTGATTCTCTTTTTCTGGCCCATTTTGTGCTATAATCTGATATTTTTCGACATATGTATCTTCAATTATTTTTTGCATAAATAATATTTTTCTTAAATTGATTTCCATTTGAATGTTAATTACCTTTGTGCTCTTGTCAGTTAAAGTGCTTTCACCAGAAAATAAACTAGTGGTATAAACTGATAAAATCAAAATAAAACATGGTAGGAAACAAGTATGTATAATCTACCACCCAACCATTTATTTATTTTATTTACAATATTATCTTAAGGCCTACTGAAAGTACACCCTCTTCAATATTTTTTTACTCTACTAAATTGAAAAATATTTTTCTTACAAGTAAAATGTCACCCAGTGATGGAAATAAGAGGGCCAAATCTTCTGCTAAAAATAGTATCCTCAAATATTTTAGCCAAACTTTGAAATGCAACAAGCCAACAACATCCATACAAATTCAAGGTACAAATGATTTTTGGCTTACCAGTATGTGCTTGACTGACAATATGAATATTTTTTCTGTATATTTTTTATCCAAGAATGATAAAAAATATTATGGTATGCTACTATACAAAATACCCTATTGATCCTAATATGCCTCCACTTGAAGAAATTCCCCAACAAGAGTTGCCTTCTAATGAAAATCCCCTTAACAATGACATCCAACAAACACTTGAAGATAACCCTCAAAATGACATTACAATTGAAAATGAAAGTGATAAATCAAAATCATTACAAGCTTCATATGAATCTTCAAGCAAAAAGTCTAAAAAAAGAAAAGCATCTAATTGGATATTTGGAAGGGGATTTAAGAATGAATGGGCAAAAATATTTTCTTGGCTTGAGAATGTCCTGACTAAGGATAACCGAATCGATGAAAAAGAATGTAGATGCAAAATTTGCAGTTGGAGACTTGGTAAGGATCATAGGCTGCAAAAGAAGATTGATACAATTGAAAAACATGTTGGCAAAGCTTATGTAAAAGTTATAAAAATTAATGGTGAAGTTAGTAAATAATTTAAGTGGAAGGATGTATCAGAATGTATGCATTTAAGATATGCTATATAATATGACAATCACTTAAAGCAACAAAAATCTCTTGTTGAAAAATGTAGAACAATTGCAGCCTAATTTCATAAAATTCATAAGACTATCTTAGCTTCAAAAAGTATATGTTTGTCATTGTTTATAATATTCTCAAGAAAGGTAGACCAATGTCTGATTTTATTGATTAAAAGTAGCTATTACACCTATTTAATGTGCAAAACCTTCTTAGTTCTCATTGGTCAGATCGAAATGGTTGTAAAATGGTAAAATGTCTATCTTTGATTGAGAAAGAAGACCTTAGAGAGCAAGTAAAGCTTGCCAGATTCATTTCAATTTCTATTTATGAGGTAACAATTATGGATAATACATCTTGGATTTGCATGCATGTGTACACATTTAAAAATCATATTAGAAGGCCTATTTTTTGGGGAATACATAAGATGTTAGAAAGTTCAAATGCATAAAATATATAATATTATTGTCAATAGTTTAAAGAATATTGCGGGAATGAATTATATAGGCATAGCAACAAAGTTAATTTGTGTTAGAGCTGATGGTGTTACTATTATGCAAGGTCACAGGTCTAGTCTTTATGTTTGGCTCTAAACCACAATTACCCCATATATGATTCCCATTCATTGTATGTCTGATAGAGTGAATACTACATATAAAATTGTGACCACATTTTAAATTTTGCTAGAGTGGAAGACCTTATTCATGAAATTCATTCTTATTTCTCATTAAGCCCAAAAAGGTTTGTAGAGTTTAAATAGTTTGCACTAGGAGTTACAAAAAGAAAAAATTGTTAAAATATGTGTATACAAGATGGATTTTACTGTATCAACCTGCTCAGAGAGTTTTTTCAGAATATCAATCATTGATGGGGTTTATGCATGTAAATTGTAGGATAGTTGATAAGGCAAAAGATATATTGTTTTGTTTGACTAACTTAGAAATACTTTTGACCTTATGTGGTATTCTTTCAATGTTACAATAAATGAACATATTAATTAAACTTGCACAAGAGAGATCCATCTATATCGTTGATTTTATGAGGATGAGAAAATAAATATGCATGCTTATTGATACATTATATATGTCTAAAGCATATTTTATAGAACCTTTATTTGATACTTGGAATACACTGATAAACATGAACAATCCAAAAAAAAATTGAAGTTTGACATCAATGATCATATTTGTATTAATGTTCATTGAAAGATGGTACTTGTTTATTGTTTTGAAAGGTAATCAAGTATAATTGTGGAATATTTTGAAGAAGTTCTTGTAACACACAATAGATTTCGTGTCATTGTACAGAAAACTAAGAGTAATTTTTCAAAAATAGTAAAATATTTGATAGATGAGATAAGATATCAGTTTCAGAGAGATGAGTTGCTCGAAGCCATGGGTGTGGCTAACCCCATGTTTTTGGGTCCTTGTAATGAATACAATTCTGCAAATGAGTTGTTTATTAAATATATGGGTAACCTCATTAACCATTTTAGTAAGAGTGTGGAAATCAATGATGTTGAAATTAAAGGTATACTCAATAGTGATCTTTTGAAAGAACAATCATCACATTTTGGAAGAACAATGGTTGTGCAAACATCACTTATGATAGGTGTCCATGAGATTTGTTCCACTGCATGTTTGTGGCAAAAATTATATCCAAGTATAGTCTTACAAGATAAAAAAAGTGAATACTTTAATTTATATGAATTATGTGAAACAATTATTTTGGGGTTAGTCGAAGATAAAAGAGATTTTAGTACACTTTCTTTTGTTAAATCTAAACTTCACAACAGACTCGATAAAAATTTAGAAAATTATTTAAGAATTTATGTCTTCGTATCAGTTGGATAAATTTCCATATGATAAATCTTTGGCACACTGGAGTTCTCTAGCAGACAGAATAGGTACGACAAATACGAAAGATAACTATGATGATGATGCTTTCAGTGATCAGATGGTGGAGACATATTTTTTCTATGCTTCATAATGATTCTGGATAAGTTGATATGTTTCAGCTACCATAATGATAATTATTTCATGATTTCATTGACATTGATAAACGTGAATTGATTTGATAGCAAATTTCACAATATTATTCCAAATTTATAATATTTCACAAAATTGTTGTTTTATATCACATTATTGTTTTAAAAATTATGTCATATATTTTTGCAGTTTTTAAAATTGTATGTTTATGTCTTGGTGTCTCAACTCTCTTCATTGATAAATATTTATGTTTCATGTTTTAAATCTTATTATTGGTATATTAATGTTTATCTATAATGTTATCTATAATGCTTTTGTTGTTTGAGATAAACATAGTGAACAATATTAGCCAAAAATAAACTAAAATAGTAGCACAAATTTATAAATGCAAGCAAACTATGAATGATGGAAAACACAAAATGAGAAAATATCATTATCATTAGTTCGAATAGAAATATATTACGTCATACAAAATTATTGATTACATTCAACTTGATAGCATATCACATTTTCAAACATTTTATTGGTGCTTTGATGCTTCACTATCGGTTGGAGTTGTCATTTCTTTTCCTTTATCTCCTTTTGTGACACTCTCTTATGGAAATGCTCCGACTCTGACTAGGTTTTCACGTACTTTCACAATACTTACCACCAATGTTGCTTCTTCTTTTTTTGGATATTCAAGTATTGTTGGAAGCGTTTCTTTTGTTTCTCAAGCACCTTTTCCGGATCTTCTTTGAGCCTCTCCTTGATGTATTTTTTTAAATGATTATTTTCTATTATTTTTGCTTACATTTTCTTTTTCATTTCTATTGCATTATTCAAAAATGTCTTCACCCTATTAATATTGATGTTCATGCTCTTAACCTTTGTTTTTAAGTGTTCAAAATTTAACTGAAAAACAAATTGAAAATATAATTCAAAAGGGTTATATTGAAATTATTACATATTTTCAAGAAATATAAAAATTTCACTGCAATAGAAAATTGAAACATAAAAAAAAATTCTTACCTCGGCCATTTTCCTTGTAGCCTCAGCAACTACAACTTTGTCCTTATCAAAAGCACACTGGTTATAAAATGTTTGGGCTTCAACATTTATGTTCTCCAATATACCAATAGCAACATTTAAAACATCATCATTATAAATAAAATTAGACTTTACTGATCTTGATGTGGCTTGTTTTAGCAGGCCATCAAGCTTTTCTGGTTCATATTGAACCAAAGAATAAAGAGAATCTCTTTTTACATAATTTTTATATCGGGTATTAATTTCCCTTATAAGGACCTTTGCTCGATATTCCCATTCCTTCATTTCTTGCAAATCTCTAAGCACAACCTGCTTAATAGTTGCTTCAGTATTTTTAGTTATTAAAATATTTTCATTAAAATCTACAATATCATCCTTAGTTTGAGGACCCTAAGGATGAGGGTTGTCTCCTTGAGTTGATGGTAATGATGTCTGCTCAGCTACAGATTTAGGTGCTTCTCCTTGTTCTACTTCATCTCTAAGCACATTTTTTGCCTTGAAGCCCATAATATTGCCCTTCAAAAGATAATCCTCATCAAGTGGAATATTATCTAATCCCTCGATTGAAAATTCAAGTGCCTATGAATTTTTTGTAAATTTAAATTGTGACTAGCCATACCCATAACTTGGTGCTAGCATGTTTGATCTCTATGAGTGTGAAAACCCATACCTAGAAATTTGTACAATCCCCTATGATCTTTGTGAAAAAAAATAGTTTTCCAACATGGATTTGCCCTCGTATTGGTTTAGTTTGTACCTATCACTGATGTGGTGGAAGTAGTGGTTATGGTGCAACCAGTGGAGGTGATGCAACTAGTGGCTATAATGGAGGTTGTGGTGGCATATGACCTCTCACTTGTGGTGTTTGTACTTGTTTATTTTGAGAATCAACTGAAAATAGTCAAAAAAAAATTGTTACGATTCTTCTAAAAATAAAATAGATCTTCTTAATTTAAATTAACTACAGATAAAATAGGATTGCTAAGATCCTTGGGTGTAACATTGGGAGCCTTCCAACTACTTATCTTGGATTACCGCTTTTCCACGGTAGATCTATCTCGGCTATGTGGTACCCTATTTTAGATCACCTCAACAAGAAACTAGCAGGGTGGAAAAGCTCAATGCTCAGCCAGGAAGCCAAAGCCAGTCTGGTCCAATATTGCCTTCAAAGTATCCCTATTTTTTTCTTATCTATCTTCAAAGCTCCAGCTACCATATACCAAAAAAATTAACAAATTCAATGCAGATTCCTTTGGGCTGGAAATGAAAACAAGAATAAATTTTTGCTAGTCGCCTAGGATAGGGTCTGTTCCAATAAAAATGATGGAGGACTCGGATTCAGAGACATCAAGCGGATGAACATGACCCTCATTGCCAAGTAGGCCTTGAGACTTACCATAAATGAAAAATTCACTTGGATTGATATCATTAAAGCTAAGTACCTCCATCAGTTTTCCTTTCTTGGAGAGCACAACCTCCCTATTGGATCCCATTTCTAGAATGGCGTAATCAAAACAAGGAAAATCATCATGGAAGGCTTAAGGTGGTGTCTAGGAACTAGAACGACCATCCATTTTTGGGATGACCCATGGATCCGTGATAAACCTCTCGACCAAGATCCGCATCTTGCAGTGCTCAAGGCAACTACCAAAGCCACCTTTGGAGATAAGGTGTGTCACTTCATTAACCAAGGTCCTACAAGACCTGAATGAAAACACCTAGTTCTTAATGGGTCCAGGCATATCACCGAGGCTCTCAGGAAGTTACAAAAATTGTTGAGGACTTGCATCATCCCGAGCTCACACAAAGATGATTCCATGGTCTGGAACCTTGAAGAATCTGGAAATTTCACTGTCAAATCAACTTACTACAGTCAAGAAACTCCCATAGATGGTTGGGACTTATCAAATCAAGTTTGGGTTCCCAAGATCATTCCCAAGGTCAAATTATTTTGCTGGTTGGCCATCCAAAACAGAATCCTCACCATTGACAACTTGATAATTAGAGGGTTACTCATTCCCAATTGGTGTATCCTGTGCAAAAATGCCTATGAGTCAACTTCGCATGTTTTTTTGGAATGTCCCTTTTCTCTAGTAGTTCTCAACCAGGTTCATAACACCTTTGACATCTCCATAGTCCTCCCACATTCCATTCCCCTCCTTATTAAGCAATGGCCCTAGCCTTTCAAGAGCAACCAACTAAAATTCATGTGGCAAGATTGCCTCCACATTTACCTGTGGCATATATGGCTCGAGAGAAACGCCAAAATTTTCAAAAATCAAGCCACTGATAAGAATATTATGATTTTCAAAATCATGGCCCTTGCTACAAAGAATGCCTCTCTTGTTTTATCTCCAAAACCCCCCCTCCTGTATTAGAATCGGACCTAACCAAACTTTTCAATCTGTCTAACATCTGTATCATGCCCTGTAATTCTGTTGACAAGTCTGTCATCAAGTGGGTCTTACCACCTACTAGGTGGCACAAGCTCAATTTCAATGGTGTAGCTAAAGTCAACCTAGGAGCAACTGGCAGAGGAGGAATTCTCAAAAACCACAGAGGAGAAAAAATTTTGGCCTTTGCCCAAAACCTGGGAATTCAATCCAACAATATGGCAGAGGCGCAGGCTCTGTGCCAAAGTTTGATCCTCATGAAAGGGTTGACCATCAATAAACTTATCATCAAAGGAGACTCTTTGCACTGTATCAACTGGCTCAATGGCATCGCTAAGCCTCCCTGGGCCCTTGCTTTTATTTTCCAAGAATGCAAGGCCCTAATTGGCAATTACCCAAAATTAGTCATTAAGCATCAATACCGAGAAGGAAACAAAGCTACGGATTGGCTTGCTAACAAGGGAGTCGGTGAATCTGACATTCAAGTGTGGAGAGATTCCTTCCCCATTGGCCTAAGGAACGATCCTACAAGTTTCAATGTTTGCACAATGTGAGATGTTGCCAGGGGATTTGGTATGTTGATGAAACTTGCCGCGATATTGCGACACTTTTTCCTTCTTCTCATTCGGCAGCGAAATTGCAACATGTTACGTTATCGTGACACTTTTTACCTTTGGTCGTGAAAATGCAACATGTCACAATATCACAACATTTCTTTCTCCTTTGGCCGCGATGTTGCAACATGTCACGATATCGCGACACTTTTTTCTCCTTTGGTCATGACGTTACATCATGTCGCGATATCACGACACTTTTTCTCTTTTGGCCATGACGTTGCAACATGTCATGATATCGCGACACCTTTTCTCTTTAACCGTGATGATGCAACATGTCACGATATCGTGACACTTTTTCTCTTTGGCCACGATGATGCAACATGTCGTGATATCGCGACACCTTTTCCTTCTTTGGCCGCGATGTTGCAACATGTCGCGATATCATGACACTTTTTTCTCCTTTGGTCGTGGCGTTACATCATGTCACGATATTGTGACACTTTTTCTCTTTTGGCCATGATGTTGCAACATGTCGCGATAGCACGACACCTTTTCTCTTTGGCTGCGATGATGCAACATGTCAAGATATCGCAACACTTTTTCTCTTTGGTCACGATGATGCAACATGTCACAATATCGTGACACCTTTTCCTTCTTTGGCCACGGTAATGCAACATGTCGCGATATCGCAACATTTTTTATCTTTTTTTCGAGACGATGCAACATGTCACGATTTCGTGACACTTTTTCTCCCTTGGCCACGATGCTGCAACATGTCGCGATATCGCGACACTTTTTTTCCTCTAGCCGCGACGATGCAACATGTCGCGATATCATGACATTTTTTCTCCTTAGGCCACGATGATACAACATGTCGCGATATCGTGACACTTTTCTTATGGTCGTGACATTGCAACATGTCACGATATCGTGACACTTTTCCTCCTTTGGCCATGACAATGCAACATATCGCGATATCGTGACACCTTTTCTCTTGTGGCCACGATGGTGCAACATGTCATGATATTGTGACACATCTTCTCCTGTGGCCGTGACAATGCAACATGTCACAATATCATGACATATTTTCTTCTTTGGCCTCGACGATGCAACATGTCGCGATATCATGACATATTTTCTTCTTTGGCCTCGACGATGCAACTTGTCATGATATCGTGACACCTTTCCTCCTCTGGCCACGACGATGCAACTTGTCATGATTTTGTGACACTTCTTCGCTTTTGGCAGCATTGTTGCAACATGTCGCGATATCACGACACTTTCTCTCCTTCGGCCACGATGCTGCATCTTGTCGCGATATCACGACATCTTTTCCTCCTTTGGCCGCAATGATGCAACATGTCACGATATCGCGACACCTTTTTGTCCTTGCTTTTTCCCTATTCTTTGGACCGCAAAAATGCAACATGTCGTGATATTGCGACACCTTTCTTCTTGTGGTGTTTTACTTTTCTTTGATCTTTAGCTCTTAGGCCTCTTTAGTCAGTTTTGAAAACATGTAAAAAATACTTGTACAAGGTTCAGGGACCTTTCAACACCCTTTCAACCAATCAAAAAAAAAATTAACTACATGTAGATTTACCTAAAGAAGATGAAATGTGTTGAATTTGTGTTGCAATGGGGAGGGGTGGCCACACTAGATTCAACCTACACATTCTGTGGATACCTCGATGTATAAAAATCCCCAAAAGTAGTGGCTTTCTTGGAATGTTTATACGTCCTCTAAAATGGTGTCACTTCTAAGCCCATGTCTTCAGAATCACCAATTTGTTTCAGCTTATAACCCCTATTGGCAGCAATCTGTTTACTCCTTGTATTGTCTGCCTTATCCTACATAAATATGAAAAGAAAATTTAAAAAAAAAAAATGTGATAAAATATAAAAGAGTATGTCAAGGTCAAAGATGTAGTTATTACCTTCAATTCCTCTGCTAACATAGCAATAACATGTAGTGTTGCATGCACTACAATTGGTAAAGGATTAGTCTGCAAATTATGAAAACACTCATAATAGAGTGCTAAAAGAAAATTAATAGTGACCACAATGGGCTATCTTCTTGGTTGCCATTTGAACGATGTGTAACTCGAACCTGATTCAATCTAAAATATATGTGCACTAATCGAACATTTGATTGTGCTTAGATTGAATAATATAAGCCAGTGCCAAAAATAGAATTTTTGGTCTTTCCATTAGAGTTAGTCTAGCTTGGAAGAACTCGATAATGGTCTTCAAAGTTTGATGGTTAACATCATTGATTGATAAACCTCTTTTTGACTTGGTGGCAAAAGCTACAAAAACAAAATTAGATGTCAATTTACAAATTTAAAACATTGAACATTAATAGAGTGTAATTAACAATATTTATACCTGCAAAATCTTCTGATGATAGACCATACTTGCTTTGGAGGTGTGCTTTGTCATCTAGAGACAACTGCAACCTTATCGACACTTGAGGAAAATTAATGAAAGGAACACTTGTCAATCTATTAATATCTGCATGGGTGATGGTGAAAAGCATATTTCTATTTCGTACTTTAATTTTCATCATAGCCTTGTCATGGTCATAACTAGCTATTATATGTTGCAAGAGGACTTTATCTATTTTGAATCATGGCATTGAAACAAGATTTTTCAAACCTGCATTATTTAGCCACTTAAAGTCCATACCTGGGGTTGTTATCAAATCTGAAATCAAAGAGCAAGAATTTTTTTTAATTTTGATGTAGGGGTGGAAGGGGTGGCCATTGCAAGAAGTTGCAAGTCGAAGGAAAATGATTTGGAATCGAAAGGTTGATTGGAAAGGTTAGCTCTGGTTGTTGTAGTCACATAAAAAAAGGAAAAAATAACTGTTGATGCCATTTTATAGATTGACGAAACAAGGTTGACACATGGCAACATTGTATTGGACATGTGATATTGTTGAATGAACGTGTGACACGTGGTAGCCAAATCAGACCTTATTTTGCATGAGGTCCACTACCCCAAAACCTGATATTATTTCGCTTTCGATACAATATTGGACCATATTATGCATCTGATACCATATCGGATCACATTATGCATCCGGTGTAGGATCGGACTCTATTTTACATACGATCAGTGACCGAATCATATTATGCACCTGGTCCAAGATCAGGTCATAAAATGCACCTGATGGGTGACCAGATCATATTATGCATCTGATTTGTGATCGAATAATATTATGCATCCGATCGAAGGCCAGATCATGTTATGTTTTCTGTATTAAATTGGATCATGTAATGCTTTAGAACGGTAACCAGATCATGTAATGCTTCCAATCCGAGACTAGATCAAATTATGCATCCGGTTCGAGACCGAATCATATTATGCATCCAGTCCATGATCGAATCATATTATGCATCCGGTCCATGACCGAATCATATTATGCATCCGATATGAGATCATATAATATTATGCATCCGGTCTGAAACTTGATCTTATTATGCATCTGGTTTGAGAACAAATCATATTATGCATCTAGTCCAAGATCATATCAAGATTTATAATGTTTTTGGCATCACCGAAACTCCTTTTTCACCCGGTCCGATCAATACTTTGAAATTCACCAATTTTTACCAATTTTTTTTTTTAAATTAAGGTCATTCACCATGCCATCATACATGCAATTAGCCAGGATTCGTCGGGTTTTTACAATAGTTTCACCATTTTTTGGGTCCTACCCCTTATGCATAACCCTGCTTCATATTATGAAAAGAGAGTTATAGTTGAGGGTTCTTCAGTATTTTGGAGATTCTCGTCAAGTTCAATCTTTGTGATTTCTTTGGTATTCATGTTCTCTCCATTATGATTTATTTTAGCATGTCTTTTCTTTCTTTTTCTCATTCTCTTGTGATTTTACATTAATGCTAGTGGAATTTTTGCTTCATGAGGAGTTAGTCTATCATCACAATAAAATTGATTTGTATTGCTAGCTTGCTTCATGTGTTGAGTGAGTACAGATACTATTAATGATAGATAAATCATCAAACATTCCTCTAATGTAAATATAACTATCTTTTGTGAATTCCACCATGCCTTGAAAATATTTTCATGAAGATAACCAATTAATGCTTCAAATTTTCCCTCTTTTGCCTCCTTAAGAAATAAGGATAATATCTATTTTTCACTATCTGATAGATTCTCATATCCTTTAAGGGTATCTATCAATTTTTGAGAATAGAATTCCATTTCATGAAATAATTCTTTGTTGATAAAAGCATTTCTTATTATTTCATCCATATTCCTTAGGATAGTAGAAATGGATTTGATAGAACCTTTTTAGAGCTTAGGTTTTGTAGGCTTCCTTATATCTCCCTAGTTAAGAGATGTGAATTGGTAGAATACCTGTAGACTTTGTAGAAACCTTATGATTCCAAATGGATTAAGTACTTGATAATTTTTTATGAATGATATTATTATCAAGTTTTTTAGAATACCTTATGACTCCCTAGTGCTATATCATAGATAAAGTGCATTTTAAGAATAGTAGTTCAGTTTTGAGTTGATTTTGTAATGTTTTATAAGTAGAAAAAATTAAATTCTATTACACCTTATTACTCCTATTGAACATTAATCACTTTTAATTTGATGAGATTCTATTGGTTGGATTTCTTTTGTCCTTTTAATTTAGTTTGATACAAGTATGCCAATGTATTTACAACTCTTGATTTTTCTTAATGGACCTCCTTTATATCTTTTGATGTTTAATTTTTAATGTTTCTAGATTTCAATTACCTACTTCGATGTAGTATTCCTTATAACTCACTAATATGGAATATTAGAAAACAATATAATATTTGCAATAATAGGATTTTTTAATTTTCAAGTTGAAATCTTTATTTCTCCTTTATTATTTGTAAATATAAATATTTTAGAATGTGCTTGCATAATATTTTACTAATGCTAAGTGAATGAATTGCAATATTAAATATGATGTGCCCTTATAACTCCAATATAACCTTAGTATTATAGCAAGAAATAAATATTTTATGATTTACCATAGTATCCCTTTGTCTTGACGTTGTGAGGTGGCAGATTTAGATTCCTTGAAATGGTAGTCAATACCCTCTATAACTGGTATTGTAATTTTCCTTACGTAGCGCTTCTTTTCTTTGTAACCAGTGTTGTTATTCTTGGTCTAATGTTCTATGATTTGCACATTGTTATGATGTCTTCCTTGGACATATTGGACGTTGGATTGTTACTCGAATGAGGCGATGTCTTGGCTGATCTTATGATAGCTTATTTAATATTTTCATTCTCCTACAAATGGCACACAAGATTGAATCAGCCTATTCCTCTTCACACCATTCAATGCTAGTCTTCTCTTTGACCTCCAACACTTTTCTTCTTCAATATGGATGCCTTAAATAGGAATGCTTCCTTGTGACTTTTGGACAAGTGTCACTTGAGCGTTACTTAGTAGGCATTGATATTCCAATGTATGCAATGATGAGGTTGGTGGTAGTGTAACTCCTTCTGGGTGAGTGTTGGATAATTTACAAATTTTGGATACTTAGAGCTCTTGTGCCAAGTGGTACTCACAGCTATGTATGTAGACCTTTCTTCTAATGCTCCAACGGTGGGCATTGATGCCCTATCTTTACCTATATCTTTGAAATATGTATTGGCTTGTTATTTTTCTTGAAATGTAAGCATTCTCTCTTCTTTTTGTGTACTATCTTGATGAGGATAATGGATGGAACCAACTGTATTGCTCCTTGGTTCTATGGCACTCTTCAATGGCGTTCTTATGGTAGCTTCTTATGCTCTTCAATGGTAGTTGTTCTCTCCAAGTAGAAACCTTGGGTATTACACTTCTTCCTTTGTATTTTCATGCATGTAATATGTTGTTTGTACGTATTTTATAACAAGCAATTGCTAGCCTTTTGTTTGCATTTGATAGCACTTCTTCTTACATAGATAGTCTCCCTTTGTATGCTACCCTTTTCTCTACATAAACTTGGATGGTAATGGCTTCTTATTATGACTCCAATGTTGTAGGTGATACACTCTCTTCTAGGGCTTAGATTGAACATGGAGAAATCATGTTTTTAAACACCTTGATTCCTAGATGTGTGAGCTCTTCAGTGGCTCATTCCTCTTTCTTGAATTCTACCCTTAAACCTACAAAATATGATGGTTGTACTACTCCCTATAAATATGATAGATTTTTTCCTTTCAAAGGAACAAAAGAGGTGCTCTGTAATAGTTAGATTTGCACAAATATGAAGGACCTTTTTATGAAATTCTTCTTGCCTCTTTTAATCTTCTTCCTTGGATATTTTAATGATAGTTAATCCAAGCTAATGAGATGTTTTTTAAAGTAAGTATTTCCACTCTATGATCTTAAATGAAATCCTTATATTCTCCTTGAATCTTGAGACTCACCAAGTCTCGATTTGAGGCTTCAAGGATATTAATGGTGGCTTCCTTCTTCACCTTTTACTTGTAATGGTGGCTTTCTTTGGCCACACAATGTTGCAGATTCTTATGCTAGTTTTATGCTTTTAGTAACACCAACTAATTTCTTGAGATCAATTAGTCAAAGATCAACTAGTATAGTGTTATAATGGATTAATAATAAACTTTTAATGATAATAAACTCTTAGAATAAATTCTAATGCACTTAATAGTCTTATGCAATTTTTCACTACAGTCAATATTGTAGGATGTAGTCTTCTTGCTTTCTAGATAGATAATAGGTAGATGATAATTTTATTTCTTTTGAAAATATCCAACTCCTATTAATGTAAAATGAATTCTCCTTTTTGCACTTTCTAGAAGTCTATAATATGAGCTCTTCTTGCAACTTTAATCCAAATATGGTGTTTAATGGAATTTGATAATGAACACTAATTTAATTTCAACTAGTTACACCCTAGTTTCTTATCTTTAATCTATTCTGAAGTAGATGTAGACCTTAGTGTTTTGTTTCATCAAGTTGTTGTGTTGTAGTAGATGAATTTGCAGCTTCTTGTTGGCTGTCCATAATAGCTTCTTGCTTCACCAAACTGAGGTCTTGAACTTTTTATCTTGAGCCTTAGGTTTGGTGGCTTGATCCTTCCAGTTATCTTCTACCTTCTGCTATAGTTTCATAGAACTCCTTTCTCTAAACTTGTACCTATTTGTTGTGAGAGGTAATCTCCAAGTGTCCTAGATTTGGCAGGCTTCTTTTATCTAAATCTTTCTTCATCCTTCTTGTTGAAATCTAACTTCAAATAGGATCTTCTTATTATCAATATTTTGAATGTCTTAAGGTATTCACAGGATTCTTCTTCTAGATTTGGAAATCCTTGCCAAATTCTTCTTCTCTTGGTCTTGTTTTTGAATGGTGACAATTATCCAAGTCCTTCACTATCAGGAGCTTTTCTCCTCGGTAGTGGATTTCTTCAACGAGTTATCCTAGGAAATATTTTTAATGATGCTTCTACGAGCTTTGCAATAAGACTCTCCAAGACTTCTTATTTTTTTCTTGAGACCTCTCCAAGGTCTTCTATTTGGAACCTTATTTGGTCTTCCAATTGAGAAATTTTCTTCAACCTTCTGCTTCTGGAAGTGTTGGTGATGAGATATTCTTATAGGATATCTAATTCTACTACTTTCAGATTTTGTACTAAGACTTCACTGGTCCTTTTTATTTCTTCTACAATTTGTAGGATTTTATGGAGATCACCAATCTCCTATTTCTTGGACTCTTCTTTTGGTTCAGGAACTTTATCTTCTAAATCAAGAATTTATTTCTAGAATATTCTTTAAAAACTCTTTTTTGAGGTTTTCTTCTACGTTAGGAATTTATCTTTTGAATTAGGAATTATTCTCTAAAATTCTCTTCAGAATTAAATCTTCTATGGCCTTTTATAGATCATGAATTCTATGGCCTATTCTTTTTCTGCACTTTTGCAAGTATTAATCTCCTATCTCCTTCTCGACTTGACTTTTAGAGTCTCTTCTTCCTTGAGTCTGCTATAGGTCTATTGTGGTTTTTTTCTTCACTTCTACACTTCGTAGGGTTGCAACTCTTTGTAATGGGACCTTTATCAAGGTATTTGATATCTTTAGTCTTCTCCTTGTAGCTATAGGTGCTAGAATGATTCTAAGAAGATATTCTTCCTAACTCTTTTGTAGGAAGCTTCCCAAACTTTTTTTGAATCTTATTTTTCCTACAATAAGTTGTTAGAAACTAGAACAAAAGGATTTATAAATCTAGATATAATAATATTCATTAGTTGATTTGTCAAACTAGTGGTATGAATGTTGAGTCCTAGTCTTCACGATTTTTTATACAACTCAGTGGAAAGACTCTAGCCATATGAAATATTAGGTTTTCTATGATAGATTTTATTTCCATCCTCACTTGTTATTCTCTCCCTATTCCTATTGACCTACTAGATGATGATGGATGTAGGTCCTCCTATTCCTATCTTGATTCACCATGGCTTTGATACCACTATTATATTTTGAGGATATATACAAAGGGAGAGATCTAACACAGGTCCATAATATAAAATAAGTGATTCTGCAATATGATTGAAATATACTATAAATAGAAAGTGGTAAAAATACAATGTAATATGGAGGATAAGGTCACTTCATTAATATAAGCTAGAGAATACATTGTGATCCATAGATGAGCTCTACCACAAACTACTCTCTACTGCAATGCTCTTGATATCTATATGCTCCTCTTCTATGATCTATATCTTTGAGACCCTTTATATAGGAAAAGAGATTCCTTGGCCAACACTCTACCTAGTGTTACAAGTGGACACCTTGAACATTACAACATGCACATTAACACTTGTGTATTTATTACATTGCTTAAAGTAAGTAGCTAATTTTACCCTAAAGTAATCTCTACTCTAACTATGTACTAAAAGTGGTACATTTACATGATCCAAATGATGTAATATATTCTAACTCTAACAGGATTGAAACTATCATTTCTTTCCAAAGGTTTATTCCTAACCATTTTTTGTTCTAAGGAGGAAAGAGATAGAATCCTAAAAGGGAGTTGGTTTATGGAAAGAGTAGGACTCTTCCTTACCCATTTGTATGAAGGCTTTGCATCTAAAAATATAAATCTATCTCTAGTACCAGTCTAGGTCAGGATGTATGGGTTACCCATTGAATTTTAGGAAACAGATACCTTCAAGGTAATAGGAAACACTCTGGGAGAATTTCTTGAGATTTCAAAAACTATAAAAGCCAAAGTCTTCGATATTTATGCTTGGATACTCTAAGATAATTTCTTGAGATTTAAAAAACTACAAAAACCAAAGTCTTGGATATTTATGCTTGGATATTGGTTAGGATTGATATCAGTAAACCTTTACCAAAATCAATAATTCTTAAGTATAGGGGTAAGTTATGGATCAAAAAAATGGATTATGAAAACATATATTTTAGTTGGAGAAGATGTCCTAAGATGGGACATATTGAGATATCATGCCCTAGGAAGAGTCCAACAAAAACATATGTATAGAATCACAAGAGAAACTTATAAATGAATATGGATGGTTTTCAACTTCCAAAAAATAGGTCTAGATATATGAAAGTAAATGAACAATGGATATCAATAATAAATACAATTATTTTTGAGACTTTAGCCTATGAAGAAAAGTAGATAAGAGTATAGAGGACATGGTACAATAGGATCAAAATATTAACAAGGAACTATCTACTCAGTATGATCCTGATTTTGGAATAAATACCAATTTGCTTAAGGCTTTAGCCTACGAATAAAAAACAAATAAGAGCTTAGAGTACATGGTACAATAGTATTAGAATATTAACAAGGAACCGTCTACTCACTATGATCCTAACTTCGAGATGAACATTCCTTATTAACCTAGGGAATGTGCCTCATAAAATTTTGAAGACTTTTGAAGTACCATGAACCATTCAAGAGAAGGAAAGTAGTAGAAAAAACACTATGTTAGATGTTAATACCTCTAACATTAATAAGAAAATACCAAAAATTGAGTAGGAATAAAAAGCTTCCTTAATAGAGCCATAAGAGGATAAATCTAATGAAAAGGAAAATTGTGAAAGAATTTTAAGGAATAGTAAAATAAGACCTACTCTTGATATTGAAAAAAAAAAATCCTTCAAATTATCAAGATAGATCCAGAGAAGCAAGAGAAAAAATAGACAAAGGAACAAAATCTAAAGTTGAACTTCTCTTGGAAAAACAACAAAATGTATTAGTAATTCACAAGAGGGGCCAACTACCCCTAATGAGACATGATTACTATCTCATGGAATATATGGGGTGTTAATGCCCCCTAAAAGTATAGGTATATGAGGGACATCTATTTAAGTAATAAGCCTGATATTCTTTATATCCAAGAAACTAAAATGATAAAAGATGAAGTTTCTAAAACTATGAAAGTAGTATGGACAAGATGTTAATGGGATATTGTGGATTTAGAATGAGCAATAGGGGGAATTCTAACATGTTGTAATCTATTTAGAAACTCCTATGAAACCATTTATAAAAATAAGTATTGGATAGCCTCATTAGTCACATGCTACTCTGTAGATATATGTTACATCCTTATCAATGACTATGGACCTACAACTTAGTCAATAAAATCAAAATTATGAAGTGGGAATGAATCCTTAATTATAAGCAAAGACTAAGAAATATGATTCATTATCATAGGATATTTTAATACCATAACCAATCTAGATGTAAAATTTTGGGGGATTAGGAAAATAACCTAGAGTACGAGAGATTTATCAATATCTATTCAAAACAATAATCTATGGGAGGTTGAATTTGAAGAGGACAACTATACATGAACCGAAAATAGGATAGGATAAAACCTACTAGCAAGAAAAATAGATAGATGCATAATATCAAATCATTGGCAACATGAAGGGACTTGTGATAAAATTAATACCTTTATAAGGTTTGGTTTAGATCACTGGCCAATAAGAGTAAAAATGGTGGTAAATGAATTTATAAAATATCATATTTTAAATATGAGCAGATGTGATAAAACCATCCTTAATTTGTTGATATGGTAGCACAAATGTGGAATTCTTCAAGAAATGATGGGTTGTATACACTTCCAAAGAAAATTAAATCAATGACATCTAGATTAAAAGAATGTAACAAGAACACTTTCAAAAATATTTTTGAGAAGAAAGAAGAACTAAAAGAGAAACTTTAAAAATTCTAAAAAGGTGAGTATAATATTCTAAGCTCGGAGGAAAGGGAGTTTTTTAGTGAATATCATAATATTTTGATTAAGGAAGAGAAATTTTGGAGATTTAAATCAAGACAAACTTGGTTCAAAGGAGATATAAAATCTAATTGTTTTTCATAGGATGGAAATAGTACAAAGATAAACATCTAAAAATAGTGGAATAAAATTAGTAGAAGGGGTTTAGATTGAAGATCAAAGTGAAATAAAAAAGGAGGCAAGAATTTTTTACCAAAATATTCTATAATCAAAGGAGATTGAAGTTCTTAATGATAAACTATTGTAAGAAGTACCTTTAGTTATAACAGATGAATACAATAGCAAAATGATGGAGCCTATTACACTAGAATAATTTTATTTAGATATTTTCTTTTTTGATAAGGATAAATCCCCTAGTCTGGATGAGCTCCCAACAACATTCTATCAACATAACTAGGAAATAGTGAAGGATTATTTATTGGTAGTAGTGGAACAATCTAGGGTAAAACAATACACACCTTATAAAATAGATGCATCATATCTTACCCTGATTCCAAAAAAGAAAGATGTAAATTTTTTTGATTCATTTAAGCCCATAAGCCTATGAAATATATCATATAATATAATTTTCAAAGTGATGGAATATTGGTTAAGACCACTAATAGAAAAAATTATTTTAAAATAGTAAGGAATATTTATGAAAGGGAGACAGATTCTAGACAAGATCATAGTAGCTCATGAAGTAATGCATTCAACAACTTTTAGAAAAGAGAGCAATGATCTTAAAATTTGATATGTATAAATCCTATGATAAGGTTAAATGGGATTTTATTTTTTCTCTATTTGAAAAGTTTGGATTTAGGAATAAATGGGTTAGATGAATTAAAACTTGTGTCTCTACAATATCATATTTAGTGATGGTCAATGGGATAGTAATATAATCATT
Source organism: Wollemia nobilis (assembly GCA_028583015.1). Classification (NCBI taxonomy): domain Eukaryota; kingdom Viridiplantae; phylum Streptophyta; class Pinopsida; order Araucariales; family Araucariaceae; genus Wollemia; species Wollemia nobilis. The sequence continues at coordinate 760,221 of JAQPPZ010002660.1, forward strand.
TAAATCCAAGAGGGGTCTTAGATAGGGAGATCCTCTATCACCATATTTTTTTATTATTATGACAAAGGTATAAGGAAAGAACTTGAAGAAGGCATACAAAGATGGGCCAATAAGTGGATTTAAGGCTAGTAAATATATCAACAACATTACCCATCAATAGTTTGTAGATGATACAAACATTTTTGGGAGGGCTTAAAAAAATGAGGCTAGAGCTTTGAATAACTTATTAAAGGAATATGAAAGAACATCAAGGCAAAAATTTAATAGGATAAAATCTAAAATTTACTTCCTAAACACTCTAGCTAGAATCAAAGCAGGGATATGCAAGTTCCATCAAATAGGGGACACACATTTACAATCAATATATCTAGGGATGTCTTTATTTGATGGGAGAAAGAGGATAGAATTGTGAAATCCAATTATAAGTAAAGTTCTGAATAAAATATAAATATGGAAAGATAGATAGTTATCATTACTAGGAAGAATGCAACTAATTAAATCATTCTTACAGGCCAATCAAATATATTAGTAGAAAAAAGTTAATTCTATATTATGCAGTCATCAAGATGATTAGGATTACATGATAAAAGGAAATTTCCCTCGGTGAAATGGAGCAAGAGGTGTGATTATAAAACTAGGGAAGGTCTTCATTTAATAATTCTTATAGATGCAAACTTAGCTCTAAGGGGAAAAGTAATTTGGAAATTATACAAAGAGAGTCAAATACAAAGGGTAAGAATTCTTCTAAGTAAGTACATTGAGCTGAATGACCCAAGCTTAATCTTCACTGCATTCTCACTACCAGATGGTTCTATACTATGGAAAAAAATTGATCTTTGATTAAGAATCTAAGATGGATGGTGGGAACTAGAGAAAAAATTCTATTTATAAATATGGTGATCCAATTTTGAAACCATGGATGAGATCACTTCAATATAAATATGGTGATAGGGTTTCAAACATTTATAAGGATCAAGAAGGAAGATACAAATGGAAAGAATAAATTTTAACAAGTATATTGGATATTGTTGCTAGGAGGTAGTTGAGCAAAAACATAACAACAATGATTGTTCTAATGGGAGATGAGGATAAGATGATTTGGGAGTTGAATAGCTTAGGATAATGCACAACAAGAAGCAAATATAATGTCAGGCACCAACAAAATAGAAATACCATAAGAATATAGAGAGATATTTGGGATAGCCCAAGCATTCTGTAAGTCAAAATTTTTGTAATACTAGTAGGTCAAGAAAATTTTGTCCAAGAAATAACCTAATGAAAAGATATTTTCATGGCCCCATAATGTGTTCTTTGTAAAAATAAGGAGAGTATAGACCATCTCTTGGAACATTGTATAATAGTTTGGTAACTATGGCAATGAATTCTTAATATGCTTGGTAAATGCATGGTGATAAATGGTAGAGTTGAAGAATGATTAAAACAATGGAAGAGCACTTTTAAAAGTGAGATATTATAAAAAACTTGGGAAATATCAAAATATGCAATACTTTGGATTGTATGGCTAGAATAAAATAGAAGAATATATAAAGGAAAAGAAAGCAGTTTAGAGGTGATGAAAAGAAATATTTGTTTAGTCATGGAGGAGTCTAAACCAACCCTATCAACTCACCCAATCCCTAATCTTGAAGCAGAGAGCCTTGATAGATGGATTCAAGCCATTAAATGGAATTATGATGCTGTGCACAAGAGAAACAAAAATAAGACAAAGAATATACAATAGGAACCATCAGAAGTGGAGTTGGTCAAATTGAATTTTGATGGAGCATCTAAAAGAAATCTAGGACCAATAGAAGAAGGAATAATAATTAGAAACAATAGGGGTGAGATTTTGTCATATTACGCTTTCAATAGTGGATTTAAGACAAATAATGAAGCTAAATATTGGGTAGCTTTGGAAGGGTTAAAAATATGTAGACAAATGAAATAGAATAGAGTATGGATGGAATGTGATTCACTAGTAGTAATAAATGCAATTTTAATGAAAGCAAAGGCTCCATGGAACATACAAGAGATCATTATGTAAATACAAGATCTTGCAACATAGTTTGAAAAATTAGGTTTACACATACATTAAGAGAAAGGAACAAATGTGCAAATAGGTTAGCCAATGGAGAGGTTTTAATAGAGGATCGTTAAATTAAATTCTATCTTCCATGGTTAGAGGAAGTAGTAAATTTAGCTAAAGCTAAAAAGAAAATGTTGATTGCCTTAATAAAATAATGATTAAGATATACTTTAATGTTTTCCATTGGTAATATTAGTTGTATTTTATAGCATTAATGTGCTTTCATATAAATTATTTATTACAAATCTTGTGGTTGTACTTTCATGCTTCAAGAAAGAAACTAGTTATCCAAATCCGGTAAAGAGGACTATGATAACACAAAGTTCTAAAAATATTACTCTACTAAGATGTAGTGAGTAAATAGCAGAGGCAAAGTTTTGGTATTGTGAAGGCTATTGCAGGAAAATGTCATGAAATTTTTGGTATTATGAAGGCTATTGCAAGAAAATATCATGAAGAAGGATGTTGAATTTTGAAATATTTGTATTTACAAAAAAAATGAAAAAAAACCAAAAAAGAAAAAATGAAAATAAAAAATTTAAACTTTTTATAAAAAGGATGTGGGTATCTAGTTATAGCAACTCAATTAAGATAAAAATTGAATTTATTTGTAAACTCTCCTACTCTAAAGGGAATAGTTGTAAAATAGTTGTGATTTTCCTAAAATGGAAGATCCAAATACAACATCTTGTTCTAAATTGAGTATTGAGTGGTAATTGCGGCGAACGATGATGAACTAGGGTTTTTGGAGCTAGGGAAAAACTAGGGCATCAGTTGGGTAGCCGAAGAGATTTTTGGTTACTATGGATTTGAAGACAAGATTGCTACCCCAGGAGGGTCCAATGGGGACACCTTCGGATCCTCTTCTAGAGAGACATAGTTCTTTTGCATATTTGTTAAAGGATAAATCTCCATCAAAGACTGAAGAAGCACAAAAACTCGCATTAAAAATGCTCTTTACGGCTGCTGGAAATAGATCAACATCTTAACGAGTTAATGGATTCTTGCCACATTCAGAATAAAGGCCAAAGACTGTCATTGAGCAAAGGATGGTTGAAGAAACAGTTTTATATAGAGCCAATCATGATTTGATCTGTAAATTCATGGGTATTCGCCCTACCCTGAATTTTTTGCATTTTTGGGTTCAAAAAAACTGGGATCCTCTTGGTGAGTATTCTTTATGGTTTATTAGCAATTTATATTTTATTGTTAGTTTTTCTTCACTGGTCGATAGAAATAGGGCTTTCAAATCAAAAAAGAGGAATCATGGTCCGATAGGATTATTTTTTCAACCCTGGAGAGTGGGATTTGATCCTCGAATTAAACCCACTACTGTCCCGGTTTGGATCCATTTGTATGCACTTCCAATGGATTTTTGGAGCGAGCAGGTATTGGAAATTATCGATAATTCCCTTGGAATACATTTGGGTGTATCCAAAGACACAATAGAAGGAAACACAGCTATTTATGCAAGATTATGTGTGGAAATGGATCTTAGCCAGCCTCTACCGACAGATGTGGAACTTGAACTTGCAAGACTATCTTGGATTCAACAACTGGATTATGAGGCATTACCCTTTAGATGCAGAGTTTACCACAAATATGGGCATTTGGCCCGATCTTGCCCAAATAATATGAACACAAAAATGGAGGCTCCTTTAGGAATGTCAAATATTCCTAAGGAGGGTAAGTCAACAATAAACAAAGAACCAACCAATATTTCTCAGGGTAAATAAGCACAGAGAGATGGTTTTGAATAGCCCAAAAGAAGGAGAAGGCAAAAGAAAAAATATGGTAAAGAGCAAACCCAACTCAAGACCTCCAATAGGTATGAGATATTTAAGACACTAATGGACCAAGAAGAACAATTCATGGAAGGAGTGGATGGGAATAATGAAAATAATAACATCCATTTTCAAGCTCCTCTTTCATCTCCCCCTGTCATAGAGCAGGTAATTGAGTATAGTGAGTTACCGCAGTCAGAGAGTGCAGGGGCATTGATAGTGCATAACCAAGAGTAGCCAATAATTAAGGATGTCAGCATGGGAATAGTAGAAAAGAATAGAGAAAGGCCAACTTTAGGGATAACTCAGGTGAAAAAGAGATCAAAAAATAGCAACTCTCAAGGAGTGGGTAGAAAATCAAATAAGGAATTGATAGCAGTTCAAGGAGACAAACTGATCACTGGAGGATCGGTGAGGCCAATAGATTCTTATTGCTCTCAAGGTAACCAATGATTATACAATCATAGAATGTTAGGGTTTTAAACAGTAGAACCCATCAATCTGCTATTCAAATACTCTTAGAAAAATGTAAAATAGATTTTTTGCTTATCCAAGAGACAAAAATGTCGTTAGATCTTATGTGCAAAATAGTTAACATAATTTGGAGGGGTGCTAGTCATATGGAAGTGGCTGCCCAAGGTGCCTCAAGGGGGATAGTTACTCTTTGGAACTCTCTTGAATGGACTACAATAGAACATATAGCTTGGAGGGGTGTTCTCACATCACATTTTAGAAATAATGTCACAATTGAACATGTTTTAATCACAAATTTTTATTGGGCTCAAAACCTAGATGGTCAGATGCATCAATGGAAAATTATGCATAACATGAGAGTCTCAAGGGAAGATTTAGACTGGATTATTGCTAGGGATTTTAATGCTAAATTATCCTCTAGATATCAAGAAGGGGGAACCCCAATTTTGGACCCAAGGGATCGACTTATGATTGCCCAAGTCTAGGCATTACACTTGGTGGATATTAAATGCCTTGGAACCAACTATACTTGGACTAATAAGAGGAGGGAGCCACATAGCAAGAAGGTGAAGTTAGACCGTTTTTTGGTTTCAGAGGAGGCATTTGTAAAATGGAATATAAAATTTCAGATTTTGGAGGGTCCAGTTTCAGATCACTTCCCCATTTTGTTGGAAGGAGGGATAAAAACAGTGTAGCATCACAAACCATTTAAATTTGAAAACTTTTGGTTACCAAAAGAGGAACTTCGAAATAAAATTCCACAGTGGTGGGAAGAAGGTCACCCAGCATATGGGACAACAATGTTTAGATTCCACAAACAACTTCATTATGTCAAAGATCAACTGAAACAATGGCGGTGAGCTAACAAGACAGACTTCCAGGTCCAAAGAGCTCCATTGGTGTCCAGATGGGATGAGGTTCAAAAACACTTTAGGGAAGGAACAATTACAGAGCATCTCAAAGAAGAGGATGATGCATTGTGTAAAGCGGTTGAGGACATTGACAACCAAGAGGAGACCTACTGGAAACAGAGAGCAAGAACCACTTGGTTATTAGAAGGTGATAAAAATACCAAATTTTTCCATCGAACTGCTTATGCTAGGAGACGTATGAACAACATGGAAGCTCTTCAAGATGAGAACAAACGCTCCTTTGATACACTTCCAAGTATACATTTCCATTCAATGGATTATTTTTCTAAACTATTTAAGGAAAGTATGGTGCAAGATGAAGAGGCTCAAAGAGACGTTATTGCTGGCATACCCTCTGTTATCTTTGAAGAAGAAAATCAGACCCTACTTAAACCCATTGATAGAGAGGAACTGAAGAATGTAGTCTTTGGAATGAGCACCGAAAAAACTCCAGGTCCAGATGGATTTCCAATTGAGTTTTTTAGGCCTTTTGGGATAACTTGGAGGAGGATGTAATGGTTGTTATAGAGGAGTCCAAAGGTAGTAAAAGAATGCTTAAAGCATTAAATCATACTTTCAATACCTTAATTCCAAAAGGGGAGGAGGGGTACATATTTTAGTTATAGACCTATTACCTTATGCAATGTCATATATAAAATAATCACAAAGGTAATGGCTGAGCGGCTAAAACCTCTTCTACATAACATTATCTCCTCAGAGCAAGGGGGTTTTGTAGAGGGTAGGCAGATCTTGGATGGTGTGGTTCTAGCTCAGGAGGAAATCCATTCAATGCAAACATATGGTAATAAAGGAATGTTCATAAAATTAGATATGTCAAAGGCTTATGATAGGGTGGATTGGAGCTTCTTGTCAAAGATGATGGCAGCCTTTGGTTTCTCTCAAGATTGGATAGAATGGGTCATGAGTTGTGTTTCTACTCCGACATACTCAGTGTTAATAAAGGGTTTCTACCTCGCAACCGTTTGGAGCTTCTCAAGGCCTTCGTCAAGGAGATCCTTTCTCTCCCTATATTTTTCTCATATTGGCTGAAGGACTAGGTAGACTTATCTTGAGGAGAAGACAACAAGGTTTGCTAACAGGTATCAAGGTGGGTGAGGAAGTTTTGACTTACCTTTAGTTTGTGGATGACACAGGATTGGTGGGAGTGGCTAGCTTCAGGGAAGCAAGAATGATTAGAGATACACTTAATGTCTACCTTAGGGCTACAAACCAAGTCATCAATGATAAAAAATCCAAAGTGGTCTTTTTCAATCTTGATCAAAGGCTTCAAGACAAAGTTTTAGAGATATTGGGATTCACAAGGACTTATCTCCCAGTGGTATACTTGGGGGTCCCTTTGCATTTTAAAAAACTAAAAATAGATATCTAGAGGAATATTTTGGATTGTATCAAGGATAGAATTAATCATTGGTCTCACAAATGGTTAAGCTATGGGGGTAGATTAACTTTTTTACAGTCAGTCATTCAAGCTATGCCAATTTATAAATTTTCTATCCTTGCTACCCCACATACTATATGGAAAGAGTTGGAAAACATGGCTAGAAAATTTTTATGGGAAGGAGTAAAAGGATAGAGGAAATGGGCCTTGGTAGGTTGGGAAAAAGTAAGCCAACCCAAGGTAAAAGGAGTTTTGGGACTGAGAATATCAAAGTTAATTAATAAAGCTTTGGCTGGAAAGCTTTACTGGAGGTGGATTTCCCAACCAACTTCTTTATTTAGTAGAATCTTAACTAGTAAATATTTGGGACATGTAAACCCAAATGAGGTGGGTCGTTTCCCTTTGGATGGTAATGGATCCTTAGTGTGGCAGGCTCTCAAGTTAGGATCTCAGGTAGTAAAAGATAGATTATTTTGGAAAGTGGGGAGAGGGGAGAAGGCACAATTTTGGACAGATTCATGGGATCAATACCCACCTATCATTGTCGAATTTCCTAAATTGCAACCAATAAAAATAGCCATATAAACCAATGGATGGGTCCAAATTGAAAGTTATTTAAACATTAGTCAGCTGGGGGATTATAAGTTTAAGCAGTTTAAGAAGTTGGATGAGTGGCCAATTTCAATCCCTCTAGATTTGACACCCATCATGACTAAAATCTTGGCAAAAATATTTCTCACAGGTAGAGATGAGGAGGATGAATTAGCTTGGGACTATGGGAGCCTTGGTGTCTACACAGTGAAGGACGGATATGATAAGATCTTTCCAGAGCCTCCTCCTCATACATATCAGGTGGAGGATTGGAGAAATATTTGGTAGTCCAAGGGTTGGTCGTAAGTAAACTTTTTTTCCTGACAGTTCATGCATAATGGAATTCTTACTTTTGATAAACTCATATGTAAGGGAATCATCGGTCCATCTCAATGTGTTTTATGCTACAAGAGCGAGGAAACAACTAATCACTTGATGTTTGAGTGCCCATTCATGCACCAAATTTGGGAGAGATGGTTTTTATATTATAAAATTTAAGTTAATGGTGATTTGAATCGGATTAATATTTGGGAAAGATGGAAGAGGGGTAGATTTAAATCTAAATCTCTTTGTATTGGTTGGGAGCTTGGATTAAACTTTATCTGGTGGCAAGTGTGGTTGGAGAGAAATGCTAGAATTTTTAGAGAAAATTTTTCTTCTTTAGATGGAGTTTGGTAGGTCATTTGGAGCAAAGTCACAGAAACTGTGGCAGTCTATGCTAAAAAGGAAACTTAGGTTGTTAATGGGGCAATGGAAAAGGAAGTTGAATTGCAAGAGGGATAGGATGGAGCTAGTTGGAAACCACCCCCAAAAGGTTGGATTAAAATTAATACGGATGGAGCTACAAAAGGCAATTTGGGTAGAGCTGGAATTGGAGTGGTTTGCCAAAATCAGGTTGGAACAGTGCTCTATTGGGAACTGCAAGGCTTGGGAAGAGCCACAAACAATGAAGCAGAAGTCGTAGCTATCAAATCTGCTTCTATTTGGGCAGTAAAACAAGGCCACAGGAGGATAATACTAGAATAAGATTCTCAAATAATGGTTGGAGCTCTAGATTGCATGAGGAAATTTGCTTTGAAAACATGGAGGTTGAGGATTCTTGTCACTCAAATTAAGGAATTATGGAGAGAATTAGATGATGTGATTTCAGTTTATGTGAGTAGAGATCTAAATAAAGTGGTAGACTTCTTGGCTAAGATGGGTGTTGAGAAGGAGGTAGGTGTTCAATGGCACAGTGACATGGCTGTTGAGGATGAGGTGATTAGGCAGGGTGTTGAAATGGCAGCAGATCGAGACAGCCTGAAGACAGCAGGGGCCACCTAAGGTAAAGGTGCCCAGAGGAACCAAATAGAAGAACTAAATTTTTTTGCATGTTTTCCAAGAAGACCGAAGAGGCCCATGAGCTAAAGAACAAAGAAAAAGCAAAACACCACAAGGAGGAAGGTGTCACGATTTTGTGACATGTTGCAATGTCGCAGCCAATAGAGAAGTGTCGTGATATCGTGACATGTTGCTTCATCACGGCCAAATGAGGAAAGATGTCGTGATATCGTGACATGTTGCAGTGTCGAGTCCAAAGGAGAAAAGGTGTCATGATATCGCGACATGTTGCATCATTGCGGCCAAAGGAGAAAAAGTGTCGCAATATAGTGACATGTTGCATCGTCACGGCCAAAAGAGAAAAAGTGTCACAATATCACGACATGTTGCAACGTCACGGCCAAAGGAGGAAAAGGTGTCGCGATATCGTGATAGGATGCATCGTCATGGTCGAAGGAGAGAAAGTGTCGCGATATCGCGACATGTTGCAACGTCGATGCCAAAAGAGAAGAAGTGTCGCGATATCATGACATGTTGCACCATCATGGCCAAAGGAGGAAAGGTGTCACAATATCACGACATGTTGCATCGTCGAGGCCAAAGGAGAAAAGGTGTCACGATATCGCGACATGTTGCATCGTCGCGGCCAAAGGAGAAAAAGTGTCGCGATATCGCGACATGTTGCTTCGTCGCGGCTAAAAGAGAAAAAGTGTCGCGATATCGCGACATGTTGCATCGTCGCGGCCAAAAGAGAAAAAATGTCGTGATATCGCGACATGTTGCATCATCACGGCCAAGAGAGAAAAAGTGTCGCGATATCGTGACATGTTGTATCATCGCTGCCAAAGGAGAAAAATGTTGCGATATCGTGACATGTTGCTTTGTCGCGGCCAAAGGAGAAAAAGTGTCGCGATATCGTGACATGTTGCATCGTCATGGCCGAAAGAGAAAAGTGTCGCGATATTGCAACATGTTGCATCGTTGCGGCCAAAAGAGAAAAAGTGTTGCGATATCGCAACATGTTGCATCTCGCGGCCAAAGGAGGAAAAGGTGTCGCAATATCGCGACATGTTGCAACGTTGCAGTCAAAGGATAAAAAGTGTCGCGATATCATGACATGTTGCATTTCCACGGCCAATGGAGGAAAAAGTGTCGCGATATCGTGACATGTTGCATCGTCACAACCAAAGAGAAAAAGTGTCGCGATATCGTGACATGTTGCATTGTCCTGGCTAAAGGAGGAAAAAGTGTCGCGATATCGCGGCATGTTGCAACGTTGCGGTCAAAGGATAAAAAGTGTCGCGATATCACGACATGTTGCATTTCCACGACCAATGGAGGAAAAAGTGTCGCGATATCGTGACATGTTGCATCGTCACGACCAAAGAGAAAAAGTGTCGCGATATCGCGGCATGTTGCAACGTTGCGGTCAAAGGATAAAAAGTGTCGCGATATCACGACATGTTGCATTTCCACGGCCAAAAGATAAAAAGTGTCACGATATCGTGACATGTTGCATTGTCCTGGCTAAAGGAGGAAAAAGTGTCGCGATATCGCGACATGTTGCAAAGTCGCGGCCAAAAGAGGAAAAAGTGTCGCGATATCACGACATGTTGCATTTTCGTGGCCAAAGGAGAAAGAGTAAAAAGTGTCACGATATCGCAAAAAGTTGCTTCAACAGACCAAACCGATCCCCCTGGCAACATCTCACATTGTGCAAACATTGAAACTTGAAGGATCGTGCCTTAGGCCAATGGGGAAGGAGTCTCTCCACGCTTGAATCTCAGATTCGTTGACTCCCCTGTTAGCTAGGTATTGGTTTAAGAAATTTGGCTCTAATGCAAATCTTTTTTTACTATTGTAAACTTGTGTTCTCTCTGACTAAGGCTAAGAAAAGTCTCATCCCAACTTGTAAATGATCTTTGTTTTAATACAAGTTTTTTCAAATTTAAAAAAAAAAAAACACCTTGTTTTAAATTAAAATATATATATATATATAGTACTTATAATAAAAATTATCAATTATATAATTTGATTGCTCTAAAATTTAAAAATCAGTAAAAATAATTGAATGCAATCCCATATAAATTTTCATATAATCTACGTTGTCCTTATAGCAAACAAAATATCAATTGACTGTTAACATTTTGGTTTGGCCACAGTGAATATAATATGTTAAACTTATGGATCGCTTTGTACATTACCAAAGTATGCTAAAAGTGTTTATTTAAAACTATAAACATGATTTCAACCGGCAGGCGAAAAATATCGATAAATCATGAGAAGGAGAAGATCAATTTCAAATCATGTAAGTGTTTAAAATGTTGTATATAAATAAAATGTTTATTTAAAATAATAAAGTATGATAAGAAGAGTAAAGGACATAGAATGTGCCTTTTAATTATATGTATTTCATCTTTCAAAACGTTTTTAAATGATTGTTTTAATTGGTAAAGGTCATTTTATATGTCTTTTAAAATTATTAAAAACAATTTTATTATAGTAAATGATTTTATATTATTTCATAGTTGCAATAATATTTTTTTAGTGTTAAATTATAATGCTACTATTATAAGTTTTATTTGGAGACCTTCGGTAGTTTGGGGTTGGTATCGTCGTCATCAAGCTAGCACGAGCACACACTCAGTAGACTTAAGTCATACTGCTACCTTTGCTCTTATTGGACATGCCCCCAAGGTTTGAACCTAAGTCTCCTCTTGGTAAGTGCCCAACGTCTTACCAATCCACCTAGCCCTTAGGGGCTGAAAGGGTTTATAATATACCAGTGTGATTTGAAATGAAGTTACGTGGATCTATACTATATGGATCACGTTCCTCAACTTGTCATCTCACATAAAATTGACCAATAACTCATCCTTTTATAATATAATTATATAATTATAATATAATAATTATGGCCCCAAGTGCTAGGTATATTGGTAAAGGCTTGACTAGCAAAGTACTTTCGAAGAAGAGATCTAGGTTCAAACTTTAAGAGCACGATGCCAACTTTAGCAAAGGTAGTAATCAATGTTAAATCCTCTGAATACACGTCAGAACGACGACGATTATACAAACCATGAGAGTTTGGATGTAACTAACTCTCCTATGTAACCATATATATAATTACTAAGCTATTATAATATAATTATATAATAGCTAGCCTGAAGGGTTCACCAGTATGAGACAGACCCTACAAAATGGAAAAACCTGGCCTAAAACCCAAGCGCTTGACTGTAACTAACTCTCCTATGTAACAAAATATAAATATAAATATATATATATATAGGACGTTTTTTGCAGGACTGTCCAAAATTCCGAACTCGTTTCGGCCATATCTCACTCATCCGGACTCGGATTGAGCTAAAATTTTGAGGGTAGATGCCTGAAAAACCCTAGAACTTCTCCACAAATTTTCATATCATTTTGAGCAACACAGATCCTAGCGCATCCCTATGTGTGAATGACATATTTTGCAAGCGACTATGCGAGGGTTTCATCTGGGTTGAGTGCAAGCAGCTCCAAAGGTTGGTTTTTAGGGCCTTCGGGCCCTAGTGGCCAATATTTTTGTGGTTTATGCTCAATATTTTAGAAGGAAATGTCTCAGGGGATACAAGATGGGTTAGAAATTTATCTTTCAACAGATCATATTGTGAACTTGAGTGACAACGGCTTCCAATTTTTTGCACAAAATAAAAGTGAAAACCATACCTTTCCACGACGTCTAGGGCAAGGATTAAAGAGATCACGAAACAAGTTTCAAGCAGTTGATCAAAAAATGGCTCATATCTCAAGTGAATCTAGTGCTAAGGTGCACCCACAAAATAATTCTACTATGAAAACCCCTATCAAGGGTAAGAATTTCGAAGACTCAGTCCCAAAAATAAATTTTAGGGATGCCCTTCATGGTGGACAGCCTTAGCCCAATGCTAATATCAATATTAGGGCTTCCCATAAACCTCTAAGAATGCCTAAGATTGATCCCATGAAAATGGAGTCAGGATGTCTTAAAGCAACTGATGGAACTCCTATTGTTAAGCTTGATATGGGTAACATTCAGATTGGCATTGAAGATTTGGAAAAAAGAGGACTAATTTATCGGTTCGTGGGTTTTCATCCGAGTCTATCTACTTTCAAATTTTGGGCTGCAAAAAGTTGGAAAACTAAAGGTGAGTTACAAATATCTATTTATCCAAATGGTTATTTTCTTGTTTTATTTGCTAATAATGAAGATAGAGAGAAAACTTTTCAAGGGGGTCCTTGGTTTTTTGGAAGGGCAGGGCTTTTCATGAAGCCCTGGCATACTAAATTTAAAGCCGAAGAAGAGATGCCTTCTATAGCTCCCGTGTGGGTTAGACTCTTTGGCCTCCCTATTGAATTTTGGAATCCTACTATTTTTTCTTCAATTGGAAACTCTTTAGGAACTTTTATGATGACTCGCTGATTGTACTCAAAATTTTGAACATATTATTTATGCTCGGATTTGTGTTTTAATGGATTTTGACAAACCCCTACCTAAAAAGATCACATTACAATTTGGGGAAGACACTTGGGAGCAAGTAGTGGACTATGAGAACATTCCTTTTCGTTGTAGAATTTGCCATGAATATGGTCATTTGGCCGGTGCTTGCCCAAATAAAATTCCTGATCAAAAGAAAGAAGATATAAACTCAAGCAGGTTTCCAAATACCTAAGAAGAAGAACACTCGAAAAAACACCAGTTATGAAGGATCAATCAAAGTCATCTCGCTAATATGTTTGAAATCCTTTCCACAAATGATGTCCCAAGTGAGGAAGAGGAAATAATGGAAACTGAAATCTTAGAAACACAATTTAAATATGAAGGGAAGAACTCAGAGACAAACCAAAAAATCAAAGGTTTTCAACAACAAAAAAAAAGGAGAAAATTTACACAAGAAAAACAATATTTCAAATGTCAAAACTTCAAATAATGCAGGTCCCAATATAGACTCCGTTGAACCATCTAGTAAAATTTTGGCTATGTACGAGCATTCTTCAAGGTTAGAAGCCATCTCAGATTCAATTGGAATAAGTCAAGAAATAGGGAAAAAAAAATTGAAGATGGATTCTAATCAAAAAGTAGGTCGCAAGACCAATCAATATCATATGGTAAAAGAAGGTGAAAAGCTTGTAGAGGAAGGTAAGATTAATGCCCTTCCCAACTTTTTTAGCCCCGGTATTAATGAAGATCATCACTTGGAATATTAGAGGACTCAAAGGGAGTCTTTCAAAACAAAATGAAATTAGAAGAATGATTCAGGTAAATCATCCACATCTTGTTTTCCTTCAAGAAACAAAGATGTCAATGGAGGATATGGACTTAATTGCCAGTAAAATTTGGCCAGCTAGAAAAGTGGTTTCCCTCAGTTCCCAAGGGACTTCGGGTGGCATTGCTTGTCTTTGGGATCCAAAAGAGGTAGTTATTCACCATATGGTTGGCAGTTGGGGTTTGTTGGCTATAGCTATTCAAAGTAGACATTCCAACCAGATTATGCTCTGCATTACTCGTTTATGCTTTGACTTCTTTGGAGGAAAAAAGAATACAGTGGAAGGATATTACTCATATTATCTCTCATTTTTCTAAAGCTTGGATCTTGATCGGAGGAGATTTCAATACCAGATTTCAATACCATCCTCTCTCTGGATGAGAAAATGGGGGGAAATAGAAATTTGGACAAAAGCATTGACCTCATGAGCGAATATATTGCAAACCTCCATCTTGTGGATATCCAACCAGATAATGGCCTTATGACTTGGTCTAATAGAAGGCAAGGCTTAGCTTGTATAATGGAGAGATTGGATAGGTTTTTGCTCTCTGAAAATTTCTTAATCCATGGTCACATTCCTAAAGTGAAGACTCTTAATAATTCTGGTTCGGATCACATGGTGGAAATGTGGAAAACCAATGTGAGTTTCTCTCCTTTTCATTTTCAATTAATGTGGCTTAGAGACATTTCCTTTAGACCTCATGTGCAACAATGGTGGAAGGAAGGTAAACCTAGGCATGGGACTAAGATGTTCTATTTTTCCAAAAGACTGCAATACATTAAATCCAAAATCAAGACTTGGAACCGGAAAGAGTTTGGGGATGTTCATAAAAAAAAACATGAAGTTATTGCTCATATTGAAAATTTGAATAAGAAAATCCATTTAGATGGCCTCAGAGAAGAGAAGTGCAGATGAAATTAAACTCACAACTCAGTTAGAGGAATGGGAAAAAAGAGAAGAAATCTTATGGAAGCAAAAATCTAGAATTCAATGGCTCAAAGAAGGAGATCAAAACACAAATTTCTTCCACAAATCTCTTCTAGCTCGAAGATCTCACAACTTTATTTCTTCCTTAAAATCATATTCTGGAGATGTTGTTTATACTTGGGATGGCATGAACTCTATTGTTGTTGATTACTTTTCCAATATTTTTGCTGCTACTCCCCTTGACTCAACTTCACAATATAATGTTCTTCAAGCAATCCCTTCTCTTATCACTTTTGAGGAGAACTCTATTTTGACTGCTCCTGTTACTATCAATGAGCTTCAACAAGTAGTTTTTAAAATGCAAAAAGGGAAAACCCTAGGTCCTGATGGTTTTCCTATTGAGTTCTACCAAGAGTTCTGGGATATCCTTCATGTTGATTTATTAGAGGTGGTGGAAGAAGCCAGGAAAGCCAAAGAAATTTTGAAGGTTATCAATAAAACTTATATTACTCTTGTTCCAAAAGCTCAAGAGGTTGATCATATCTCAGCTTTTAGACCTATTGCTTTATGTAATGTTCTTCTCAAAATCATTACTAAAATCATGGCAGAAAGGTTGAAGCCTCTTTTGCATAAGATTATTTCCCCAGAGCAAGGGGGTTATGTGGAAGGACGTCAAATAGTAGATGAGATAGTTCTTTCTCAAGAAGCCATCCATTCCATGGATATGCAAAATTCTCCTTCCATGTTCATTCGGTTAGACTTATCCAAAGCTTATGACAAAGTGGATTGGCACTTCCTTATCAAAGTTTTGAGGCAATTTGGTTTCTCTAAGGATTGGATGGATTGGATTATGGGATGTATCTCTTCAGTTTCCTACTTAGTTCTTATCAATGGCAGGCCTTCTCAGTCTTTCCCAGCTTCCAGAGGTATTAGGCAAGGTGACCCGCTTTCCCCTTATTTATTCATCATTCTTGTTGAATGCTTGGGTAGGACTATAACCAAAAAGAGGGAAAACAAAACCCTTGAGGGAGTTACCATTGCTCATGGAGCTAGACCTATCTCTCATCTTCAATTTGTGGATGACTCTACTCTTTTAGGTAAAGCTACAGATTAAGGAAGCTTCTAATATTAAGCAAATCATTAGCTATTTTTCTAAGGCTAATGGGCAGTTGATCAATGAAGACAAATCTAAAGTTATTTTCTTTCACCGCTTCGCTAGACAAGAATCCATGGTCTTGGATAAACTAAGATATAAGAAGACCTCTCTTCCAATCACTTATTTAGGTATTCCCATAAATATTCAAAGGCAAAAAAATAAAGATTGGAATTGGTTGTTGGACAAAGTCAAGAAGAAAATTGGAAAGTGGACCAACAAGTGGCTTTCTTCCGGGGGTAGAATCACCTTGGTAAAATCAGTCCTTCAAGCTATTCCTATTTATGTTTCTTCCATTTTGAATATCCCAAAGGTTGTTCTTCGAGAATTGGATCAAATCAATCATCGTTTCCTTTGGAGTGGTACTAAGGAGAAAAGAAAATGGGCCTTGGTGAAATGGGATACTTTATGTCTTCCTAAGAGTGAAGGGGGGTTAGGATTACGGTCTTCAATTAATAACAACAAAGCTTTAGTCTGCTAAATTATATTGGAGGATGTTGCATAACCCCAATGCTCTTTGGGCCAATAATCTCCATGCTAAATATGCCGAGAACAAAAGTCCCGAAGACCTTGTTCGCTATCAACTTCCTACCAAAGGTTCTCCCATTTTAGCAGCTCTTAAGACCCGGTGAGGATTTGATAAAGAAAAAATTATTTTGGATCATTCATAATGGTCAACATGCAAATTTTTGGACAGATTCTTGGGATGGTCACAAGCCTTTGATAACTCAATTTCTCGATTGGAGGCCTTGGATGGAGGAGCTTCACCGAGCTAATTGGATAAAGGTGGCTAATTACTGTCGATACCATACCGGTAATTCAAAGGTTGGTAGATATTGTATCCCTATTGAGGACTCGGCCTATTCAAATCCTAGAAAGGCAAAGACAAGATATCCAAGGCATCCTTCATATGAGATCCCTCTCTTGGTCCCATGAAAAAGATTGTTTTGGATGGAACAACACTACTAAGGGTGAGTATTCAGTTGCTCAAGGTTATTTGACCTTATGCCATAATAATCCCAACCATTCTTCTGACATATTTTCTCAATTGTGGGCTCAAAAGCTCTGGCCTAAGGTGAGGTTCTTTAATTGGATTTTATTGCATCGTAGGGTGCTTACTGGTGAGCAACTTATGAAGCGTGGTTTTCATGGCCCTTTTAGATGTGAAATGTGTGAAGAGAATGTAGAAAATATCAACCATATTTTTATTGAGTGTACTTTAGCCTCTCAGCTATGGAGGATAATGGCCACTTTACTTGGCTTACAAGTGGTCCAATTTTTTTACTTTTGAACAACTTTGGAGGGATTGGCCTAATCAAGAGGGTGTTGATCATTTTATTAGGCGATTAGTTTGGATGGGTTCTACCATTCTTCTTTGGAATATTTGGAATGAAAGGAACAACCAAATTTTTAATCAAGATAGGAAGGATATTCACTATATTTGGCAAAAGACCATAGCCAACTTAGTTGAATCAGTCCATCATCTCCTTAATCACCCCCAAAACTCCCACCAAATATGGGATCAAGTGATGCAAATATTGAAGATTAAACCTTCTAAGGGCAACCAACTTAAAGGGAATGTGAGTATTAGTAAGATGGATAGGAATAGAAATTGGCAACCTCCTCCTAAGGATTTTGGAAAAGTCAATACCGATGGAGCCTCTAGAGGGAACCTCGGAAAATCCAGTGTGGGAGGAATTGGTAGACTTTCGGATGGCTCCCTGGTTTTTACTTTTGTTGAGAATTTGGGTATTCTTTCCAATAACCTTGCTGAGGGGTATGGTATCCTCAGAGGCCTTCAGGAGGCTACTAAGGTTGGATGGGAAAAGGTGTTAGTTGAGTCCGACTCTCAACTTATGATTAATCTCTTGAAGAATCCTTCTAAGAATCATAAGGTGGATTGGAGAATAAAAAGAATTATTGAGAAGATTCAAGTTAATCCAGATGGGATTTTTGAAAGTTGATTACAATCATGTGGTCAGAGATCAAAACAAGAGTGCTTGATGCTTTAGCTAATTGGGCTTTGGACAAAGGTGATCTTACTTGTTATGGCCACCCTCCTATATGGTGGGCTTCTCAAATTAGGGAAGCTCTTCTTTCTATCATTTCTTTGGATGGCTCCAGTTCTAAAGGTACCTAGTTTCTTCTTGTTTTTTTTTTTTGCTTCTCTTTGGTTCATTCAATTTTTTTAGTTCCCTAGCTCATTCTATTCTTTATTTTGTTTCCTCTGTTGATTCTTGCCTTAATAGTCTTCTGGTCTAGATAGGTCATTGTTTTGTTCATTTTTATTTCTTTTTTCTTTTTTGTTTTTTTTGTTTAGTTTTTTAAGGTGGGTGGTTTTTTTATTTTGTTTTGTTTTTGTGTTCTTTGTGTTGTTTTTTGTTGTTCTTGTGTTTTGTGTTGTTTTTTTTTATGTTTTTTGTTATTGTTCTTTTGTTTTTTTCGTTCTTGTTCTTGGGTTTCTCTTTGTTTGTGTTATTTCGTGTTTTTATGTGTGAGTGTTTTCTATGTTTTTTGTTTTTTTTTATTGTCTGTTGTTGGTTGTTTTTTATTTTTATTTTTTTATTTTTTAGGTTTTGGTTGTGTTTATTTTTCATGTTTTTTTGGTTATGTCTTTGTAGTGTTCTGTTGTTTTTGTCTTGTTTGTGTTTTGTTATGTGGTTCTTGTGTTTTTCTATGTGGTTTGTGTTGTGGTTTCTTTTATCTTATTGTGCGTGTTTGGTTGTGCTTTTGTTTTTGACACACTCAAGGAGCATGTTTTTTATTTTATTTTATTATTTTTGTTGTTATTTACTTATTTTTAAATTGGTTTTGTGTGTTTGTTTGCTCCTTGAGTATGTCAAAGGTGGTAGGCCAGGTCCGAGTCCTGGGCGTTTTTGGCGGAATGGATACCCTTGCCTCCTTGGGTCTTACCCGAAAGTGGCATCCCTTTTGGGATGTTTTCCACAAATAAAAATATATATATTATTAAGTTATTATAGTATAATTATATAATAGCTAGCTTGAAGGGTTCATAGGATGGGATAGGCCCGGAAAGTCCTAGCCTCCAAGGGATACAAACGGTTTTTCTCAACAAAAGTTTTAGTTCTAAGGGAACAACGCAACGGTTTGGGCAAGTGTATGGTGATTGTGTGTTAAACTCTCTATCCATAAACATATCTCCCGACTTTACGAGGGATCAAGGTTAAAAAAATTGAAAATTTACTTAACCCTATTGATAATAAAAAATTCTCACTGACCAAATCTAATATATATATATATATATATAATTTAATTTAAAGAAATAAAATAAAATAAAAATAAATATCTAGTGCGGTAGGTTCAAACTGATCGATAAAGTCCTCAACGAATATACATTATTATTATTATGAGATCTTTCAAAATAACCAAGTCACTTGCGAATTTGGAAGACTAGAGGATGAATGTGACCCTCAACATGTTCAAATATAACCTCATAATTCACAAGCATTGACCATTAGACGAAATATTCATGTATCTCAATGCAAAATAATTACATGTCACCTACTAAATATTCTTCTACTATCCATACCTGCATTGATGTGGGCTAAATAGTTAGATGCACACTGGATATATTCTATTCTAGAAAATTCCAATTCAAGCGGAGGATTTACTCATTACGTATGCTTCATAAGCGTCCTATCACCATGACATACCACCAATCCTATGCCAAATCCAACTGTGCATGATACACTAGGAGAAAGAAATTCAACCTAGTCCATGGAGCATGCCAATTACATAATCCTGACTAGGCCATTTCATAATTGAAAAATAACAGTAAGAGTGTGTCTTATCGAAAAGATGGTTTGGTAAGGGATTTTGTTGAGTCTTTTATAAAAGTTGAGTTTTCTTAATTCAATTTTTTTTAATGATTTTAAATTAAAATTTATTTAATGAATTATAGTTTATAAAAATTAAAATGTTTTAGTTTAATTATACCTGAAGTGCAGCGGAACGGTTAGAGCTTTGGTTTTTTTTGGAAGGTCAAAGGTTCAAACCGCAGTATGGGTGATTGTACAAAGGATCATGATTGGGAAGAGATTGCTCAACACAATAACCAAATTAAAAAAAGTGTTAGTTTAATTCTTTAAATAATTTCTTAAAAAATTAAAGTTTATAAAAATTTTGAAGGGAAAGAAATCGGTATCAATCATGTCATAGCACTATAAGGTCCAATGAAGTGTATATGTTGTGATAAGCTTAACGAAGCATAGAAGATTACGACAAAGAAGTCAATATTCAACCTTGGGGCTAGTGCTGGACAATTAAGATGCCACATTATTAAAACTTTTGGATTGGATGGGATCAGGAGACAAATTATTAGACATACTTTAATGTCATAGGCTTTATAAGGAAAGAGCGGAAACATGTTAACATACATTTTTAGACATGTCCGATGTGTAAAGATAAGATAATATTATTTTCAACACTTCAACATGGAAAAGTAGATTGAGGAACATTGTTTGGACAAATGGATAAAAACACATTGATTCTGGTATCTACTCTGCCAAACTCTCAGGTATTTTGTAGATTGAGGAACATTGTTTGGACAACTGGATAAAAACACATTGATTCTGGTATCTACTCAGAGACCAAACTCTGAGGTATTTTTTTTATAAGGAGTGGCTATCTTTTTTTTCAATTAATATATGGAATTGAAATGGGTTGCAATTGTATTACATTATAATTATATAGTAGTATTATAATAAAATTTGGATATTATTTATGTATAGTTTGACAAGATTTGAACCTTGGTTTCCTTAAATGTTCAGGAATCTAACTGGTTGAGTTGACGCCACTTGATGTTGCATCTTTTTTTGGTCATTGAACTAACATATTTTTATTTTTATTATTTTTAATTGGTTATGTGGATTAAAAGGGTTTTCATCGAATATATAGTCCCAAGGGTTGTGTGAATTGGTAAGCTCTAGCATTACCAAGAAGAGATTCAGGTTCAAACCTTGGAGGGAAGCCTTTCTTGGGACAAAAGTGGTAAATTGTTCTGACTCTGCTGAGTGTGCGTTAGCCCGATGAAGATTTCAATCCTAAGCCGCTGGTGGCCTCCCTCACGTTGGGTCACTAATAATAAGGTGAGATAGGGGTTATAAAGGTAGCTCCAAAGATTTGAACCTAGGTCTGGTAGAAGAAAATGAAGGAAACTTACTGATTCCCTATATATAAAAAGAAAACAACTCAAATATTATTTATGTATCGTTTGACAATATTTGAACGTAAGTCTCTTCTTTAAATGTTGAAAGATCTGATCGATTAAACTAATACCATTTAATTAACATAATTCCACGATAGGTTTGAAGGCCTCGTCCAGTGGAGGTTTTAGCAACAACAAGAGCAAAAATTAAACCCACAAAAAACGTAAAAAATTGTGATGAATTACCAATTCTTGTACCAATTCTTTTAATATTTTAAAAAAATTCCACGTTATTTTGTATTACAAATTTAATGTATTCAATTTTCAATACAATTTAGGGATTAAGATGAAATTATTTCAATTTTAGAAGGCTAATGCTTGAATTAATTCTGGATTGGAATCCATATTATTTTGACTTAAACTTTTAAAATTGGTTATTATCTGTTTGTGTAGTACAGTTGGTGAAAGTCTTGGGTGCTGGTAGAGGTCGGGGTATCGTTGCTTAGGGTTTATAGACAACCCCATTCATGGAGTTATCGATTTTCCTATGAATAAAAAAAAATAGTTTCGGGAACATCTCGATCTTATGAGGAGTCATGGCTGAAAGGGGACTGCTCAGCCCTATGGTCGATCCTAGGGGTTTATCACATTATCCAAATTCTAAAAAAAAATTGATTATTATCAAGTTTATCCGGACAAAAACATCGTAATGACAAAATATATTGGCATCTCCAAATTCACATAAAAGTAGCCTCCAATGTGCTTCCAAATTTTCAACCTATTAAAAAACAAAATTTGAATTGGAGAGTGAGTGCACCTTGAAGAATCAAGGATTCTCAATAGTAAATTTTTATATAAAAAGTCATTAAAATTTTAAGATTAAAATTAAAATTAAAAATGTTTTATTAAAGAATTATTTTTTATTAAAAATTAAGAAAAATTAAATTTATTATAATCTTTTTTAAGATAGTAAATGATTTATTAAGTAATTATCAAGCATTAGGATGATCAAATATGATATAATGGTTTTTAAAAGTAGTAGATAAGTTCCATGAGGGATACTATAGTGGTATGTCTTTGAGTTTTTGTCTAAGAGACCCAAGTTTAAGCCCTAGTAATGGGGACAGGGACCCCTTTCAAAAACTTATGCTTTACCTTAAAATTTTAAAATTTTATATCTGTGAGGGCTACCATAGTGGTATGTCTTTGGATTTTTATTGAAAAGACTAAGTTCAAACCTCAATACAAGGGGACCAGACCCCTTTCAAAAACCCATGCTTTACTCTAAAAATTTTAGTCTCGTGAGGGATACCATAGTGATATATCTTTAGGTTTTCATCTAAGAGATTGAAGTTCAAACCTCGGTACAAGGGAAGAGGGCCCTGTTTTACCCTATAATTTAGTCCCACGAGGGATACTATATGTCTTTCGATTTTCATCAGGAGATCCAAGTTCAAATTTCAGTATAAGGGGACCAAGATCCCTCATAGAAACCCATGTTTTTAACTCAAAATTTTATGTCGTGTGAGAGATACCATAGTGGTATGTCTTCGGGTTTTCATTTAGGAGACCCATGTTCAAACCCTAATACGAGGAGATCTGGACCCTTGCAAAAATCCATATTTTTAATACAAAACGTTTAGTCCAGATAAGGATAGGTTGATTGGTAGAAGTTGAGTGCTTGTTGGTAGGTTGTCATAGTTTGATTCCTTGGAGGATAGACATTGTGTTGATTTCATCTTTATCCAATGGGTTAGGGATTATAAAGGTTCCCTATGCACTATATATATAAGGATAGGTTGATTGGTAGTAGTTGAGTGCTTTATGGTAGGTTGTTCTAGTTTGATTCCTTGGAGGGTAAACATCCTGTTGATTTCATCTTTATCCAATGGGCTAGGGATTATAGAGGTTCCCTATCTATCTATCTATCTTATATATATATATATATATATATATATATATATATATATATATATATGGTAAACATCTTGTTGATTTCATCTTTATTCAATGGGCTAGGGATTATAGAGATTCCCTATCTATCTATCTATTTATCTATCTATCTCTCTCTCTCTCTATATATATATATATATATATATATATGCTCAATAAATGTCGTCCAAGTTCTTTTCATAGATTTAACATTGGATTAAAAAGAAATCCAGACTATATTTACAATGTTCAATGACTTTTTTCCAAACTTCTCAAACTTAGAAGTTAGAGGTAAAATAATAGGTAGTGGTCCATGTTTATGGGTAGAGTTTATTTGTATTTAAGACCATGAAGTATTTTCTATAAAGATGATAACTCTTGAAAGGATTCTAGTGTTGTTAATGATTTTAGATTTTGATAGTAACTTGTCAATAAGGATTTCTTAAAAATATTGGTAATAACTTATGTGTTTTCATATGGGTGAATCTAATACCTATGGATCCAAATTTAGATTTTTATTATCATGGATATTATAAAACCTTCATAAACATTCATCATAATTAAATTTGAACTAAGAAATTGGGTTCAATCAATGGACTATGAAAATATTGCATTGCAATGTTACATGTCATGGAATTGAAACCATAGGAAAAGATTACAAAATGAACACAACTGAGAAATAGACAAAATATTCTTCTCATGAAACAAGCCTAAAGCTAAAGGGATATAATTACAATCGAATATAGTAGACATAAAGGATATTTCACTCTTCAAAAGTGGAAATCAAAGGTGCAAGATAATTAACATAAAGGAGATTTCACATCTTAAAAGTAGAAATCAAAGGTGTTAGCTTAGATGGAAAAATACATAATATTTTAGTTAAGGAAAATATAGAAGAAACCATTAAGAAAATACTATATAAGCTATTATATTATGTGCATTCAAATTAGAAGAAACCAATGCTGCAAATGAGGATTCAAAGTTAATCTTCAAGCTAAAGATGGTGGAAGAGGTTGAACTTCACCTAGCTAAATCATTTTTATTTTCTTCAAATATTATGAAATCATATCCTTGCAATAAAAGGAGTTTACAATGGAGGGTGTTCCTTACATTTTATATTTTTTAGGGAGAGATAAAAATATAGCATTATGGAGCTTACCACTTGTTTTAAAGGGCTTCTAAAGTAGTATACAAATTTTGTACGAAGGTTGTCCCTTGATTTTGGGGTTTTTAAGGAAGCATAAAAAATAAATCATTTTAGAGGACAACCCTTATATTGTAGCATTTTATGGGACATCAATTTATAGATAGTAGTCTAAATTATAAATAGTCGAAAAGAGAAAATAAACTAAGGATAATGTAAACATTATTGGCAATGATAAAATAAAAGAACTTACTATAAAATTAAAGAGAAAATAAAACATAGAGTGGGATTGATTTAGGAAGGTATACATAAATTTCATAAATTTTAACAAGAAATGGGGTTGATCCTAAAAACAAGTATTTTTTAATAGATAATTGAATTGCATTAAGAAGCAGGTTTGAAAGGGGCCCCAAAACCTTTTACAATAAAACCAAAACTAACAGGTCAGTAGGCCTAAACCGAAGAAACCAAGGGGGGACCCACAAGGGAAACCCCAACCTTACAAGCAAAGTAGATAAAAAAGGGATGATCCTAGGGGGAAGATCCTGACCAAGAAAAAATGAACATAGACAAGCAGGGAGGTCTAGGAAGACTCCGCCAAAACAACTACACCATCATAGGGCTTCAAAGTTGACATTCGCAGAATCATCGTCATCCTTGAAAAGGACTTTGAGGTGCCCATGCAACTCGTCCATCACCTTCACAGTTTGGTTATAAAGCATACAAGCTACCTTTTATGAGTCAGCAACCACAAACAGAGTAACAATTATGCTAGAAATATGGTCAAGGATGGATCTCTAGAGGACACTAGTAGACTCAGAATCCTTGCACTCAGGCATCAACTCCTTGGAGATATCCACCTCATTGGTTTTAATGGACCTCTCAATATTCCACTTAGCGAGGCAAGAGGAGGTATAGATGGAAGTGGGGCTTGGTTCATGCTTCACCTTGGACGAGGAGTGCTTGACAGATCAGTGTCTAAACTTAAATTCATTAAATGGTAACTCCTATCTATGTACAGAGCTAGGGGTTTGCTTCATGAAAAGGGAGAGATAAATTTAGGGTCATTATCATCGTTGGGGACCTCATGGAGAGGGGTTCTATGGCTATGGTACTCGATGGGGTTAGGAGGGGTAAGGAAATCGAGGCTAACAGTGGGATTGGAAGGGGCAAGGCAACTAGAGACAACAACTTGCTTGGTGTAAAACTCAAGAGCATGTTTGTACAAAATAAGATACAAGCCTTGGTGGATGGGGTGAGTGGACTTTCAGTTTCTGACATTGATGATGGATAAATCAAGGGACCTAAATAGATAGTTAGATATATTCATTTTCTTGATGTCCCAAAGGTGGTTTATAAAGGCTACATGGAAGCTCTAGAGGGGAAGGTTGATTTTGTCAATGGTCATATATTGTAAAATTGGGATCATAACATGGTCCTAGGGGGTGGGCAAGGACTTTCTATCAACACCTCCATAAACAATAACTAGGCCTTTACCTTTATCCATGAACATGTACATCTCCATAGCTAAGGAATGCTTGTTGCACCTGATAACATGATTGTCGATCGGGAACCCTGTAACCTCGGATAACATGCGAATATTGATTAGGAAGTCAAGGCCCCTCACAAAGACGTGGTTTCCATTACATAAGTGGAAAATATCTTTAGACACCTTAGGGTTGTTGTCAAAAAAATTCTTAAAAAAGGGTAAAAAGTTGTCTCCCTAATATTTCCTCATCAACAAGGTCAATTTGGAGAGTTTTTAGCTTGAGTAGGGCCATGGTTGGACAAGTATGAGGGTTAGGGAACGAGGAGTGAGGTTTGGGATGAGGATAATGGATGTGGATTGTGTTTGAGTTGTAGGTGCGTTTAAAAGAGTGATATTTACGCATGCTGAAGGATATGGACAAAAATTTTCCATGGATCATTGATGAATTTGGTTATCGAAGGTGCTTGGTTCGAGTGCCAACGAGTGAAAGATGATGATTGCATGGGAAAGGAGCCATAATAGAAGATATCATGTTAAAATTATAGGATAGAAAAATGTATTAAAAAATATTAACACTCAAGGGAGCATGAGTGGTGATGCATCTAGAAAGGTTAATGATGGTGTCGATGGCCAATCCGTAAAGCTCGAGAAAAATTTATAGAGGAAATAACACATGAAGAAACTTTAAACGATGAGGATAGGCACTGAGGGGGTAGTGGAAAACAAACATAAAAGGCAAAGAGAAACGTAGGTATCGATGGGTCATGGAAGGGGATGAGGGGAGGGGGTGGCGATGGAGCATGAGAGGGATGGCAAGACATGCAAGGGTGGTGAGACATGATGAGGGGTGACAGGATAAGAAATGGAAGGGGTGATGTGGATGTAATGAGTAGGGTATGTGGGAGGGATGAGAGGGGATGAGGTGAAAGGAAAGGGCAGGGTAGGCAGAGGACACATGGTAGGGCCAATAGTCTTGAAATGCATAAGAAGATGAATTCCATTGACCAAAGGGGGGCAATTGACAAAGAGGTTTAGTGGGAGGTACCAATAAAGAGCTACTATATTAATAAGTAGTTGAGGGAAATTATTGCGCCATATGGTAATAGGTTGTTGGGACGGGCCTAGGTTGGCAAGAAAATCAGCTACACTATTGGCTTCCCTAAAAACATGTTGAACAATTGTTTTAGGATGGAAGTGGAGGAGTTTTCTATATTTAGAAATGATGTTGTTGACCTTCTAGTTTGAGACCTTGTTTCTATGAATATATTTGATGATGTTCAGAGAGTCTCCTTCGATGATTAGTCTACACTAGATGTTGTTGATAATTGAGAGGTCTCAAAAAAGGGCTTTGGCCTCAACTATGTGATTGGTTTGAGTGCCTAAGTTTTCTACAAAGGCTAATCTGATTCTACTACCATGATATTTGACAACACCCCCACCTCAAACAATGCCTAGGTTACCTTTGGAGGAGCCATCAAAGTTAAGTTTTAGCCAGCCTTCAGGGGGTGACCACTTGGCATTAGATCTATTATTGGTATGGATGGGTGTCTTGTAAGTATCCATGGACAGGTTGAGGGAGGAAGCAATAGTGGGCTCAATTATAGGATCAGGAGGTCTTTAGCATGAGCATAGTTGATCATTTTTGATGAAAAAAAAGAGTTTTATTGCCAAAAGAGATAGGATCTCTTGATAAGTTTGAAAATACTCTATGATTGTGCTCAAGCCAGATCTACCACAAGAAGTGATGGAGGAAAAGGGACCAAAGATATTTTATTTTGTTGTTGCGTAGGGGGTTGGGCCATTGAGTAAAAAGGTCATCCATAGAGTTTGGTTAGACCCAATAAATGTTGAAGGTGCGAAGGATGAAGCTCAAAATAATTTTGGAGAAGATACACTCCAGAAAGAGGTGATGAGTGGACACCAAATGGTACTTGCAAAGGTAGCAGAGGTTGGGTATCATCATCCCTCTAGACATGAGGTTATCAATAGTCAGGATTTTAGTTTGGACCAACAACCAAGAAAAGAAACCAATTTTGGGGTAATATTCTTACACCATTTAAGTTTGACATGAAAGGAACAAGCATAAGGGTTGTCTTGCAAGAGATAAGCAGACTTAATAAAGAACATGACATAATCATAGTCTCTTAAAATGGGAAGATCGAGAAAATCAGTGGCAAAAATTATGAAAGGATTGAAGACGAAGAACATGGAATTAGTAGTAAAGAGAAGGTCTTTTGGAATGGAAGTGGGTGATATGGATTTCCACAAGGGTCTTCGATGGGTAAAGGTGACAAAGTGGGATACCTTGTTGCCAAAAAGGTGATTGGTAAAGTTTTTGAGGAAAGAAAGGGCAAGATTAAAAATAAGGGGGTGGTTGCAGACCTAGGGATCAAGCCAACAATCAATAATGAGCCCATTATCGAGTTGCAATCTAGTACCTTTTTTGATGATGTCCCTAGATTTAGTAATAGAGAACTAGAAGGCAAATCCAGAAAGAGGAATGTCCTCTTCCAAGAAACCATTATTCTGGAAATATCTACTCTTGATTATAGAGACCCACTCAAAGTTGGTGTTGGTGAAAATTTTCCAAGCTTGCTTTTCTATGAGGGCTAGATTCATTTTTACAATTCTTTGAAATCCAATGACTCCTTGAGCTTTTGTTAGCACAGTGCATTAGAATAATGCATAGTATATTACATTATGTGGGTGGTAAAATAGCACATTTAGGCGCTCTTCGAATTTGGGTGGTTTCAACTACTTTGGTGGTTTAATAACCACCTTAGAACTTCCACTACTTTGTATTTAATTCCAACTCATTGCAATACATTATTACTACGCAATTCGTAACATGGTACCAAAGCCAACAAGGAGGGAGAAGAACGTTCTTTGGTTGAGGTATGTTTCTCGAGGCCTGTACACCTTTGATGCAAACACAAACATGATAGACCCTACATGAAACCCAAGGATTATGTTGACATAGACATAGAGCAATAGACCCTACATGAGACCCAAGGACAACGTTCATGTAGATACAAAGTGACAGAATCTGACTAACATGGACCTGACAGGGGACACATGGCGAAGAAAGGCTGACATGGACCTGATAGGGGATTTTGATGTGGACTGGACAACGAGGCTGATGTGGACTTGATAAGGGTGCTGATGTGGACCAGATAGGGGACACGTGGTGATGGTTAGGCAATTTTATTGGTTCAACATGGACCACTAAGGCAAAAGGTCTGGTAGGGGGTGACCATTCGAAGGCAATTACCTTCAAAGGTGGCCCTCCTACCTTTTCAAGTGCCTAGAGTGCATCCACTGGATGCATGTGGGATAATCCCACTATTTAAAAGTAATAATTATGCACACCTTCTATAAGCACCAGTCGTTGGCCTTATCTTGCCAGCACCCTTTGTAGCGCAGCTGGTTCCAGTCGCTTGTTGCTTTGGATGAGGTCCATGGTTTGAATCCCATAGAGGGATTCAAGAAATATTTTTTTAATGCTCGCTTCCACAAGTGACACTCGACATGCGAATTTGATGCCCAACATGTCCAGTTGACACCCTGCGAGTCCATATTGATGCCCAAAAAGGTTTTTTGATGCTCTAGCAAAAAAAAAATGACACCCTAGAAAAAAAAATTGACGCCAACAATTTTGTGACAACTTTTTATCATTTTTTGCAATTTTTTTGCAATTTCTGCCTAATCTCTTTTTTGCCCACACAGGGTCATTTTTGCCTACCAGGAGCATTTTTTTGTCAAAGGAGGGCCCGAAGCATTTTTTCTACCATAAGTCAGAGGAGACACCCATTTTTCGAGGTATTCTTCCATACTTCAATTTCTTCCTTTCAAAGCATTTTTGGAGGGCTAAGTTGTTTTTTTTTTAATTAGAAAGGGTCCACATCCATTTTTTCCCTCATTTTTTATTTTGAAACAAATAGGGGGGATCTTAAGAATTTATTTTTGTAAAATTTTAAGACAAATGGGGGAATAAAATTATGGAAAGTGGATATGTTTCATTGACAAAAACTAGCATTGTAATAGGTGCATTTTCGGTGGAAACTGACACCTAGAGTAGTTCAATTTGTGGGTATTTGTGGTTGTATTTTGCATTTAAATTTCCTAAATTCTTGCATTATCAATCCTAAAATAAAGCAAAAGAAAAGACCTCAAATTTATAAACCTATTTGTGCAATTTATTGCATAGCAGCATTCGGTATCTACAATACCTCTGGTCCACACTTACTACCAATGTTATTGTGCTTGGAATACTATATCCAACACCTAATATAGCTGCAACAACGATGTCTGAGATTTTTCTCCATTAATCATCAAGGAGAAATAAGGCAAAATAGTTTTGATATTCACTCCATTAATACCCTAATTGTTATTGTTGTTAGACGTAAATCTTGATGAAGTGATTTTTGAAGTGTTTAGGGGAAGTTACGCCCCACACATGAGGAAAGACCTTCTATGGTAGGTGTCATAAATAAAAGAATTCCCTTTCAGTATTTCCTAAGTTCCACGTATAGTTCTGTATCGCTCCAAATTTTTCGCACCCCTACCTTCAGGCTATTGGATCCGCACCCAGAAGGAGGATGGGAAAAGGATGGTGCGGTACCTCAGACGAGAGGACTTTGCGAAGGTCCCGCCTCTCAAGGGAGGTGCATTTTTGGGATTTTTTGACGGATGGTGGGTTCACTAGGAAACATTTGACGACAGTTTCCACGCCTAGGTTTTGGGAATGAGTTTTGATGAGTTCGTTTTATTTTTAAACATTCATCCTAGGTTTGGTCGAATGATTCTAACTTAAACTACATGAAAATGCAATTTAAATGCATACAAAAAATAGAAATAAAAACAGAAACAGAGAATTTGCAGGAGGCCAATGAAGATTACCTGATCCGAAAGTCTGATGGAGTTTTTGAAGCTTGAAGCAGTCTGGATCGTCCGCAATTCAACAGAATTGCCTTCAATTTGATAAAATCATCTGAACTGACAAGATCGTCTGAAATCTGACGAATTCGTTAGACGAATTCATCAGAGACCTGCAAAACAACGAACAGATGTGAAATACGAGAAATTCAATTTTGCAAATAGGGGCAAATTATGTAAAACAGTAATATGAGTGTTGAACAATATACAAGAACAGAAGTAAATACAAATAACTGTGTTTAGATAGCAGAATATGATCTTAATCTGTAAACTTAGACAAAATGGGTGAACTCCAAATGCAATATAATATAAAAACTGAATAAAAAATCTAATTTACAACATAAAATGACAGAGAAAAGAGATAGAAGAACAAACTCCAGGAACTGATTGCCTCGATGTGTGCTGCAGTCGAAATCGTCTCGCATCAGTACGAGATCGTCCCGAATTTGATGAGATCGCTCCAATCTTGACAGGTTCGTTGACTGCGATAGGTACTGGCTCCGGCTAAAAACCGATGGTGTACCTGCAATGAAATGACTATAGGACTAATGCAAAATATGAATTACGATGTTTTAGAGCATAAGGGTTCAATTTGCATAAAAATTCAGCCAGGGGGTGGGGAGGGAAAAGTCTTAGAGTTAAATAGGCATAGGATAGTTGTTGGGAGGTTGGAGATCATCCCAATTTTGGAGATCTCCAACGGGGGAAGGGTCCCAATGGTGCAGACACGCTTGCCCGGATTGGAGACCCGTTGGAACGAATTCCAACTATGCAAATTCAGTTTTATGACGAAATCGTCTGGACGTTCTAGTCCGGACGAAATCGTCAAATTTGGGGCGATATCGTCTGATCGGAGACGATATCGTCAAACGGTCAAAACAACTGCTAAAAATGACGCGAAAAAGGAGGAAACGGGTTTCTCGGTGATTAACGGGCGGTTTGGGAGGTTAAATTTGAATTTAAATTTATTTACTAAGGTGAATGTAATTATTCCAATTTTACTGCGCCAATTTTAGGGTGCTACATTTTGCCCCCTCTTTAGCGAATTTTCCAAAGAAAATGCGTTAAAGATGAGTTCTTCTCGATCTACGAGAAAGCAAAAAAATTATTCCCATTTTTAGGCGACGATTCTTGGTCGAATCGTACGACAGCTTACTATGGTGCCCCCTCCGTGTTTTTACCCAAATCAAACGTTTGAGGTAAAAACGCGAAAAGCAAAAATTATTTGTTGAATAAAATTAAGAAAAATAGGGTAAAACCCTAATTCATTTGTTACTGTTCATTTTACTATTTTGAGAGCTCTGGAGCAAAAATGGTAGAGACAACGCACAGATCTGCAGAGGTCCGCCGCAGTCTACGGGTAAGGGTTTAAACTTAGTTTAGATTGATTTAATTTGATTTTACATGCTTTTTAGATGGATTTTTAGGTGAATTTTGAGCATCACGGCCGTTTTTGGCCATCGACGTCGTCTGGACGAAATCGTCCTTAGTTCGACGAAATCGTCTCAAGTTCGTCAATTTCGCCCAAGGGCGAAATCAGCGAAAAAGGGACGATTTCGTCAAATTAAAGACGATTTTGACATGCGAAATTGGAGACGATTTTGCTCAAATGTCGGACGATATCGGCCAATAGTGGGCGATATCATCATTTGCAAAATTTTGATCTTTAAGTTGCATTATTGATTGCTAAAATTGTTATTAATGATTGTTTGTTGTTTTGATGTTTATGCTTACAGAGAGGATTACTAAAGAGTAGGGAGTGGAAATATGGAGGATTAAGAGATGACTTGGCCGCTCTGACACAGGCAGAGCGAGATCAGCTGGTACAGGCTGACTTACTACATGTGGCAGAGATGCCACAAGTATCTACGTACATGGGGCTACCGACGGCCCTAGCGGACGTGTGGTACCCGGGCTCTTCATGTTTTCGGTTACCGACAGGGGAGATGACTCCCACACTAGAGGATGTATGGAGGATTCTTAGAATCCCCATACAAGGGAGGATGATCACACCTGCGGCCAATCAGGGCCACGCGATGGGACGACTCTGCGGTGACCCGAGCTTCGCCCTGGAGAAGGGCGGAGTGAACATCGAGGCACTTCGCCAGATGCCTGGGGCATCTACACTGACACAAGTTTTGGCTGGGGTGGTTGGTGGACTTCTGCTATGCCACCAGAGCGGCTGCAGGGTGCCATGGATGCCACCAAAGCGGCTGCAGGGTGCCATGGACTTCTTCGACATGCATGATCATGGCTATAGATTTTCTTGGGGCAGCTTTGTTCTATGCCGATTGTATAGGATCCTGCATGGGGTCGTATACAAGGGCGGTCGATGTCTGGTTATGACATCGCTCCTATAGGTTTGGTGCTGGGAGCACATTGCGATGCGGAGGCCGATAGGGCTTCCACTAACAGGGGTTGATGGGGAGAGGCCTCGAGTCTTCTACTGGTGGCTCCGAAGAGGGGCACAATGACGGATCGACCTGTCGGTGTCTCGGAGACTACTGGATGACTTGGTCCCAGACCAGATCACCTGGAGGCCGTGGAGGTAGCATCCAGGGTGGGCAGAGGACGCACAGGAGCTGGCTCGCATTAGGCGAGTCTGCTGGCTACGAATGGAGAGGGGAGAGGTGGAGCTCCACCGCTATGACCGAGTTTTGTGATAGTTCGGTCTATAGCAGGGGATCCCATCTCTCAGGGATTATGAGTTTTCCCAAACTGTCTGGGATAACACCACGGTTAGCGGGGCTCCTGACATGCAGTGCTTCTGGAGCCAGGATGCAGACGATGCCCCCATCCAGCCAGTGGATGGGGACGACGCAGGAGTAGCCGATGGCTACGATGCCTGGTACACAGGCATCCGCCCTCCTCGAATGACGAGGGCACAGGGACCGATCCACGCAATTGTGCATCAGATAGGGAGGCAATGCCAGGCGGTGATAGAGGTAGCCCAGGGTCGCGATAGAGGAGAGCGGAGGAGGCCACAGGCACAGGAGAGGCCGTGGCAGAGGGAGAGGGAGAGGAGGGAGGCGAGACCCCCATCTCCATAGAGGCCACCATCGCCTGATAAGGGCAAGGGTGTGGACATTGGAGAGAGTAGCGAGATGGCTACTCTCCGGGTAGAGAGAGATCATCTGCGAGCTCAGGTGTAGACGTTACAGGATGCAGCTGCACAACACCAGGCTGAGGTGTCGCAGCTATGAGACGAGAATGCTCGTCTCAGGGCACTAGGCGGAGGGGTAAGCACTCAGTAGCTACTGCGATCGGTTTCTCAGACCGCATTCTATTAGGCGATGCCAGAGGGCCAGAGGGTACAGCTGCCACCTACCATAGCAGATCCTATCAGGACAGGGTCGACGAGGAGCTCATCTCGATCGATGACGAGGACTCACAGTACCACACATACTACGATGGGACCACCTCGTCCTCCGTAGGGCGATGGAGGAGATGAGGCCGAGAGCTCTAGAGGCTCTCGAGGCTAGAGGGTGGGATACTGCCACTGAGATTGTATTATACTTGTATTGATAGAGGATTGAGGTACAGATTGTGGCATACCAATCTAGTTTTGATGATGTATATATTCTGTTGATATATATAGATGAGATATTTTTTGATCATATGACTTGTCTTATGTGATGCTTATGATGCTTTTTATGTTTGATTGATTGATTGAGTTGATTGATGTAATGATTTTATTGATGATTCATGTAATTATGTCATTTTGGAAAATATTATAACTTGGATGTCATGCTATAAATATTTTAAATGAAATAATCCGATGTAACAAATTGATTGGTTGTAATGAAATGTGATAAAATAAAAAGAGATTTCTAACAATAATTTCAAAGGACATTGTCGCTATTATAGACCATTTCATGGAGTCGTCGCTCACTCGGTCGTCAAGCTAGTCCCAGGATAGAAATATTGTTAAAAGAAAAGAGTGCTTAAGAGACTATCTTAAGACTTTGTTGTGATGATGCAAATGATGATGATGATGGTTTGCTTTCAGATTTCCATAAAAATATTATGCATGAAATATTGTAAAATAATTTTTGCTAGGCATAAATTCCTAAGTGTGATAAAATTGTTGAATATTTCCTTAAGAATTATACCATCATTGCAAAGTGCAAAGGTTGACATAATGATATGAAATAATAAAATGTGTTTTCTTTTGAAAAGCATAATTTGTGTAATAGAATGAAGTCATATGGTTTTTATGAATTTTGATAAATTGGAGAAAATATTGTTACAATGGTTTTTGCTAGGTATAGAATATGTAGGTATAGACTTATACCATCATCGCGAAGATCAAAGAAAATAGTTTTACTGCATGGTTGATTTTTAATGAACAGAAAATATGAAAATGAGGACTTGCGCTAAGCATAAAACTCCAATTTTGGTTTTGGAATTATACCATCGTCGCGAAAGTTGATAAGATATATATGATATGTTTTAATTGAAATTTTTGATTTCTTCTATTATATAGTTGTCTTTGTGGTAAATAATTGTACTTGATTATTCCAAACAAGTTGCAAAATAATATTTCAAAGTATTTTGAAAAAAATTAGATTTATAAGGAATCCCATGTGCATAAGTGAATTCATTGCCAATCTTGATTTATCATAATGATAGACAAAATCTCTCAAATACAAATGTGTGTGCAATTGTATGGTTCAAGCTACCAGCTTTGAGCAAGATACTATGATACAAGTGATTTGAATAAACCAACTAAGTGCTCATTAACCATGATGTAGATGCATATAACCATACTAGGCTACTATGTAGATCGGATTATCAAGAGCTAGCTAATCCATAAGCAGACAGAGGTCTGTACAAAAGAAGGTCACTAATGTGACAGGACATATCGCCATGCTAGGAGTTACCCAAGGCCAAGCAGGTTGGGCACAAACCACATTGTTATGGGGCTTACCTCACAGTTTTCGAATAATTGAGAATTCCAGGGATTCAAGCTCATCAACCCTTCTTTTTTTTGTTTTTCAAAGGGTAGGGAAAGGGATTTTATTGCTTTCTTGCTTTCTTTTGAACTTTGCTTATTTTTCTTTTGCTTGATTTTTGAGATAGTGCTTGAAATATTGCTGGAATGATATAGAATAACATTTTTCTTTTCTCTTTTCTTTTTCTTGAACTTTTCTTTTCTTTTTCTTTTTCTAGGGATACTTGCTCGGATTAGCCAGTAGAGCAAGGGATTTTTATTCTGGGTAGGGGTGAGCTTGTCCTTTTGCCAATTCTCAAAGATTCTAGACCATGTGCATGATAGGATAGCAGGGGAAATTTTTCACTCAAGAAATCAGTTCTACTATGTAGCAAAACATGGAAATGACAAATATAATCATTTTATTGTGAAAAGATGTGCTTGGTTTAAGTAAATACCAAGATCAATTCTCTATGCTCAAACTTTATTTAATTGATTTTTGTGAACTTTGATATAAGAGAGATTAGTAATCATGCCAGATAAAATCAAGATATTTATTATGTGAGTGTGCAAGTGAGGGATGCCAAATAAATGCTAGTTTTATCCAAATAAGTTGAAACATATAACTGCTGTAATTGTAAGAAAATAATGATTTTGAGAAAGTTTTGAGAATGTTGACTCTCTCTTTATTCTATATATTTTTTTGGTTTCGAAAGAGTCAAGCATATAGCTGTTTTTGGATTTTTTATGTTGATTTTTGTTTTAAAGCAAAAGAAACTTTACAAAATAAATGCGATAAATATTTTTGAAGATTTTATGAATGTTTTTGAGGGTTTTGAATGATTTTGAACAAATATATACATGGATGAAATAATCAAATTTATGCATAATAACGTTTGAGATGTAAAATATTCATGGGTTCTTTAAGTTCTTTACCATCTAAGGTAGATAATTTATATGCTCCCGATTCAAATTTTGCAGTAATGATGTATGGTCCAAGCCGCTTGGGCTCAAATTTACCTTTCAGTTCTTTGGTTGCATTTGTATTTTTTTGATTTTCTTTTAGAACAAGATCGCCAATCTCAAAGGATCGATGATGAACTTTCTTATTATATGCTCTTTTAAGCTTGTTTTGGTATGCACGGAGATGCTCTAAAGCATTGATGCATTTTTCATCTAGGAGTTCCAGCTGATTGAGTCTGCCAACGTGATACTCATCTCCTACTTCGGTGTCTTGAAGTAGCAGAGCCAAAGAAGGAAATTCTAATTCAAATGGAAAAACGCTTCGGCACCATATACCAAAACAAATGGTGAAGTGCTCGTGGGGGTTGGAACACTAGTTCGATAAGCCCACGTGATCGGATATAATTGAATATGCCGACCACGGCCGCTTTATTGACTAGTCTTTTGAGAATTTTGATTAGAGTTTTGTTAGAAGCTTTCGCTTGACCATTACCCTGAGGATAATAGGGAGTAGACCAGCGAGGTTGAATCTTATATTTTTGACATAATTTTTTAACATCTTTATTTTTGAATGGAGTTCCATTGTCAGAGATGAGATTTGTAGGAATTTCGAACCTGCAGATGATTTGATTAAAAATAAATTTAGAGACTTGTGAACCAGTGCAAGAAGTTAAAGGCATAGCTTCGACCCACTTCGTGAAATACTCAGTGGCGGTTATGATGAACTTATGTCCATCAGAAGACAGGGTTAATTTTACCAATAATATCCAAGCCCCATTTAGAAAAGGGCCAAGGAGAAGAAATAGCCTGCAGCTCTTGTGCAGGTGCATGGACAAGGTCAGCATGTTTTTGAAACTTGTCGCAATGGCACACATATTCATGTGCATCTGTTTCCATGGTAGGCCAAAAGTATCCTATTCGAAGGAGCTTTTTAGCAATGATGCTACCAGTAAAGTGTCCTCCACAAGATCCATCATGGGCTTCACTTAAGGTTGACTTAGACTCTTCTAAATTTAGACATCTTAATAGGATACCTTCAAAAGATCTCCTATATAAAGTATTGCCAATGATTACAAATCGACTTGCTCGTCGACGTAATAACCGATGCTGGTTGCGATTGGAATTAGCAGGGAAAGTCCCATTTTGGAGGAAATCAAATATGTCTGTATACCAGAGTTCAGGAGTGGTTTCCTTGATTAGAAACACATCCAAAGGCTCTACGCATGACTTATGTGAAGCGGGTTCCTGGAGTCGACAAATGATGATAGTGGCATATTTGTCATCTAACTCCAAGGGCAAGAGAGATGCAGCGGTGGCCATGGCGTCGGCTGCACGGTTTCTAGTTCGAGGAATGGCTTCCAAGGTAACTTGATCAAACAAGGCCATTAGTTGTAAAACATAGGCCTTATATGGGCAAAGTTTATCATCTCTGGTTTGATAAACTTCATTAATTTGGTTTATAACCAATTGGGAATCCCCAAAAACTAAGAGGTTTTTAATTTTAAGCGCTAAAGCAGCTCGTAATCCAAGGATTAGAGCTTCATACTCAGCAGTATTGTTGGTGCAAGCAAAGGTTAGTTTGAAGGACAGAGGAATAAGATGTTTTTTTGGAGATATTAAAATAATACCGGCACCAGCCCCACTCATGCATCGGGCTCCATCAAAGTATAAGGACCATTGTTCAACAAGGTCTGCCTCTAATTGAAGGCATTCATCAGGAAACTCGATAATGAGGGGATGAGTAGACTCTAAAGGTGCAGCAGCTAATTGATCTGCTATGATTTGACCCTTAACAAACTTTTGTCCTATGAAGGTGAGATCAAACTCGCTTAGAGCAAGAACCCACTTGGCTGTGTGACCCGATAAATAAGGTCGACTCATGAGATATCTTAAAGGATCATATTTGGCAATGACATACGTTTTTTGGTTAAGCATGTAATGTCGTAATTTTTGCGTAGCAAACATGACTGCTAGACATAACTTTTCTAACGCTATATAGCGAGTTTCATAACTGACGAAAGTTCGGCTAATATAATAATTAGCGCATTCTCGTTTTTCATCATCAAGCTGAGCTAACATAGCTCCTAAGGCAGAATCTGAAGCAAAAATATATAAAAGAAATGGGCGATAAGATTTAGGCGGTGAAAGCACCGGAGGGTTAAGGAGATATTGCTTGAGAAGTTCAAAAGCTTCTCTACATTCTATATCCAAATTAAAGGGGACATCCTTCTTAAGGAGTTTAAGAAAGGGACCAGTTTTGTCCGCCAGATTATCAATGAAGCGACGGATAGCTTGAAGTTTACCTTGTAAACTTCGTAATTCAGATATATTAGTGGGTGCGGGCATATCAGTGATAGCCGCAATTTTGAGAGGGTCAATTTCGATGCCCCGTAAAGAAACTAAAACCC
Source organism: Wollemia nobilis (assembly GCA_028583015.1). Classification (NCBI taxonomy): domain Eukaryota; kingdom Viridiplantae; phylum Streptophyta; class Pinopsida; order Araucariales; family Araucariaceae; genus Wollemia; species Wollemia nobilis. The sequence goes on from JAQPPZ010002660.1 coordinate 799,126, forward strand.
CTAATAACTTGTCGGATTTAACTCCGAATATACATTTTGCTGGATTTAATCGAATGAGATATTCTCGTAATCGATTAAAAAATTTTCTTAAATCGTCTAAATGATGATCTTCAATAAGAGAGCGAGCTATAATATCATCTACATAATCATGTAGGATATCATGCATCATATCATGAAAGATGTAGGTCATGGCCCGTTGATAAGTTGCCCCAGCATTCTTTAGGCCAAAGGGCATCACTTTCCAGCAAAAGGTACCCCAGGGGGTAATGAAGGCTATTTTAGCCTGGTCTTCAGGAGCTATCCTGATCTGATTATAGCCAAAGAATTCGTCCATTAAGGACATCATCCCACTTTCGGCAGTAAAATCAATAATTTGGTCCATATTTGGAAGAGGAAAGTCGTCTTTAGGGCATGCAGCGTTAATATCTCTGAAATCTATGCAAACCCTAACTTTGGTGGCTTCTTTCTTGGTGACTGGAACTACATTGGAGATCCATTCAGCATAATCAATAGCTTGTATGAAGATAACATTCAGGAGTTTTTCTAACTCCCCTTTGACTAGCAGAGCCACTTTGGGATGCATTTTTCTAAGTTTTTGTTTAACAGGTTTAGCATCCGGATGGACCACTAGGTGGTGCATGACTACAGAAGGGTCTAGACCTGGCATATCTTCATATGTCCAAGCGAAGACATCTTCATACCCTTTAAGAAATGCAATGTATTGTTCTTGTTTTTCTTGACTTAGTTCTGCTCCAATGTTGATTATGTGAGGGTTTTCCTCAGCTCCAATATTAATTTTAAGGACATTTTCTACCTCCATGTGTAGATCTCTTTCAAAATTAGGTGGGGCAGGTGAAACGCCCAACTCTTGTAACTCTTGTAAAGTTAATTTAGATAATTCGTTCTGAGGGTCGGTGGCCTCAATTTGAGCTATGGTTGGTATAGAACCATCAAAATAAAACCCGTTATACAACATCTCTTCAACAGAGACATCATGGAAGATATCTCCTTCCAACTCTTCATCGAGGTCAAGCAATCATTTCAGGGTATGCTATGGATAGCATGTTGCATGAAAATGACGGATTTTTAAGAGGTAAATCAACATGTCTATCCAAATAGTCTTGATAGCATATGAGATGATCATCATCCTCCAAAGGAAAGGGTTGACCCTTACTAGGTAATAGGCCCACACCACATCGGGCGAGGCCATGGTTCTACCTCGAAAGGTTCTTTCATGCCATTTTGGAAAGGTCCTAAGCCTTTCCCTTTATATCCCATTTTAAGCATCATGGGTTTAGCTTTAATATAATCGTTGGTAAAATAGCACCGAGCATATCCATCATGATGGGTTTTGATATTCTGAGGGATTCTTCCCCAGTCATATCCTTTGTAAATGAAGGCACAACTCCCGACTTGGTAAGTACTTCCCATAGGTTGTGGGAGGCCCAAAGTACGAGGAGATGGCAGCAATTGATTTAAAAGGTCTAAATATTGCATGAAATCATTCATTTTTTCTGATATTAAGATTGTAGATAAATTTGGTAAAAGATCATCAGAAAGGGCATAAGATGTAGAAGGCTTATTACCTATGTTTTGAGATGTGGAAGGTATGATAGATGTGTCTGAAGGTTTTGAATTTATGGGATTAGAACTTAAAGAATTGGTTGTAGTTTTAAGAGCTTTTTGATGTTCTACAGTGATTTGTTTAGCAGGTGGTTGATCTATATGGGAAGATGAAGTTAATGGAGGAGGAATAGATGAAATGATGGGTTTATATTTCACAGTTTTAGATGAAGAAGAACTAGGATATGTGGATGACAGAGCAGGGCAAAATTGCACTCCAACTGGTTCTGCCAATGCACACATATCAAAAGGTCTAGGGTCACCATGAATAGTGACCAACTAATTTTTAAACTCAAACTTAACACATTGGTGTAAAGTTGATGGGACTGCTCGCATGGCGTTAATCCAAGGGTGACCCAAAAGTATATTGTACGATGTTGGGCAATGTACAATGAACACAGTTGTCTCAAGGGTTCTAGGACCAACTTGCAATGGGAGGGTAATGACTCCACACGTTTCTTGTGTTTCGTCATTAAAGGCTTTGATAATCATATCAGTATTCTTCATTTCATCACTTCTAAAACCAAATTGTTGGTAAAAGTCAAAGGTGCAGATGTTTAGAGATGAGCCATTATCAATCAGGACTCGTTTGACAGCTACATCCCCAATTAAAGCTGTAATATACAAGGGATTATCCTTGTGTAGACTGTGTTGTGGGATATCTTTATCTCGAAAGTCAATACAATCAATCTCTCGTGTGATGATAGTATTGGCCATAGCTTCGGGTTGGATGTTTTGAGGTACCATCATCTGGCTCAAAGCAAGCATCAATTCATCCCTATGGGTGGGGGAGGATCTTAATAAATCTAAAAGGGATATTCTGGCAGTGGTATTAGACAATTGCTCATTAATGTTGTAAGGGGGTTTAGTTTGAACAATATGAGCATGAATTCCTTTATTAGGATTTTTTAGAACAAATGGAGCTGATCCATCGTTCTGGTTTGGTTCTTGTTGGGGATTTTGAGCTTGTTGTCGAGTGACGACTCCGATGGTACCTACAATGTTATAGTGATGACGTTGAAAGGGTCTTGGTTGAGAGTTTATGGCTTGTTCATAAGGAAGGACTTCATTAGAAGAAGGTCGAGTAGTGACTCTTCCGGGAAATGGTTCTTCCGGAACATTAGCATCTCGTGATAGGTTGAATAGGATCCGATTCATTTTCAGAACTATTCGATTGAATGGTGTCTACTTCATTCTCACTATCCGACTCTATATTGCTAGAATCGAAGTTTGAAAATAATGTAAGAGCCTGGTTGTAACCGGGGATAAGGTTGTGTCGAATGTGTGAGAGTCCCGAGCAGGGTAATTGCCCGCTAATGGTTCCTACATATCGAGTAGGAGGGGGAACATTGTGATGTTCAATTTGATTGGCTACCTCTTTACCATGTCTTGGTAAAGGGTGTTGAAATATGTCTAAAGTTTGATTGGCATTCTGATTTTGATTTTGGGGAACAGTCTTTTGGGTATTATTAGGAGGGTTTTGTTTAGGTTGGAAGGCTTGCACTTCCATTTCATTATTGTCAATCAAATCTTGTATTTTATGTTTCAATCTCTTACAAGCGTTGGTAGAATGTCCAGGACCTCTATGAAAATCATAGTGCAAATCAGCTCTATATCCGGGTATGCTTGGGTCAGGTTCTCGGATAGCTGGCAGTTGGATTAAACCTCTTTCAAGAAGTTGAGGTAAAATAGTAGATAAAGGTTGGTTTAATCTAGTGAACTCTCGAGGAGGCTTATCAGGAGGTTTCAAGATGAATTTTTCTGTTGTTTTTGTTGCATTAACATTAGCAACATTTCTGCTGTCAGTGACTCCATCATCGACAATCTGTTTGTTTTTATATTGATTTCTAGATGTTTTCTCATCATCCTTCTTTCTAAGTTGGCCTCTCCTAATGAGGGCATATTCTACCCTTCGAGCTAAGTCTATAGCTTGATTGAAGGTAGTCAAAGTAGCTGTTGATAGCTCATAAGAAAGTTGTTCTTGTAAATTGTTAATGAAAATGTCTAACATTTCCCTATAGGGTAGCACAAAGTGCAGTTTTCCTGTCAATTGTCTCCATATTGCTAAGAAATTAGCAAAACATTCGTCTTTATCTTGTTTTAAATTGTATAGGTCTTTAATAGTTACATGCCTCTCGATGTAGGCACTAAATTGATGAACAAATGACTCAAATTGGTTTCTTCAAAGTTTCTTAAGGAATGAGTGGGCAATTGATAATACCACTCTAACGCCATTCCACCTAAACTTTTGGGGAACATTTTTAGTAATAGCAAGTCGTTATGCGATATGTCATGACATGCTATCCTAAACATGCAAAGATGTTCTATGGGATCTTCGGTTCCTTTATAGATAGGTAGGACGGGAATGGGAAAATGTTTAGGGTATGGTTGAGCTACCACTATGGGATCCAATGGTTGGCTACAAATCTCTCGATAATTATACGAGGGACGGTAGGGATCTATCTGGTCCATATGTGAAGCCAATTGTTTCACCATAGCTTCCAAACTACTAGTTTGCCCCCCATATTGATTTGGTGGGGCATTGCCATAAGTGTTATGGGCGTAGGATGGAGGAACATGCAGATTAGATGCCATGTTACTATTGTGTAAAACATTGGTAGGGAAGATATTATGGAGGAGTTTTGAAGTTGGATTGTGTTGTATTGTAGATTGTTGAAAGTTTGTATTTGGCTTTGTTTTAGGTTTTTGTCTATTTAAAGCATTTTGCTCAACTATTTGGAGGAAGGAAGTAGTGAAGGGAATTTTATTTTGTGCAGGAGTGATTTTAGGTTGAGTAACATGTTGCTTAGGAGGTTGGGTGACCTGTTGTTTGGTCATGGCTTGGGCTATAGTGACCATATTCGCATTAGATGGTCCACCCTTATCACTTTCTTGATCAATGAAAGACAAAGGATTAGTTTGCATATCAATCGCCCATTCTAAGACTGCTTGAGCATCACTAATTTCCCCTTTATCAATACGGATTGCCACATTAAGGATGTCGATATGTTGATTAAGAAATTTTTGAAAATGTTTCGCATTGTCAAAAGCGATGGCTCCATTTGGAGCTATTCTAGGGGATGAGGATTCTTTAACACTTCCTTCTTGTTCCTTATCTTCACCTAAGTCTTCGTCTGATTGACCTAGAGTTTCACCTTCCGGATTTGTATCTCCAAGAAGGACATTTGGGTTTTTAGTTGTATTTTGTAGCCAATCTTCTCCTTCTCCTAAAATTTCTTTACCATTCCTAAGTTTAGTCATGGTGCTAAGTTTTGATTTCAGAAAAAATATATATATTTATATATATATATATGCAACAAATTAAAAGGTATATATTTATATATACCTAATGCAATATTGTAAATGAAATGTTTAAGTTTTTTACTATGTTTTTTTTTTTTTTTTGATTTTTGATTTTTAGTTTTGATTTTGATTTTGATTTTCTTTGAAACAATATAATAAAGACAGCAAATGAAACAAGAAATGCACACAATAATAATAAGGCTAAAAGTAGATGAAATAATCTTCTATGAATAATCTATGAATATCATTAATAGGTTCAAGCTGTTCAGGGGTCATGAAATGTTCTTCTTCAAATTGAAAGTTTTCTTTTAAGAATTTGATGAAAAGGGCTATGGTGATATTGTCTGTCTCAGATGCTGGTTGGAAATAATAATTCTCACGACAATATTTACAATATAACATAGCTCTAGGAGTTTTGTTCCATCTTCTCCTAACTATAAGATCATCTTCTAAGGAATCTATATGAACTAAAAATGGGCGCACTATAACGGTGCTTTCAAGATCTTCCCTGAAAGTTAAAACTTTTGCAGATACAAGAGCTCTCCTATAGGCTAACCACCTATGGCAAGCTCTCTGAAGTTCATGATAGAACACTAATTGATGAGGATCCAGGATTCTATCCAAGACTAGCCTCTTAATCTGTTTAAGTTGTGTGGACCTAGATGAAATGATACTAAGTCTCCTGATAAGCTCGTCCCACAAGGATTGATTTCTACTTGCTTCAGGGACACTAAGGACAGAATTAACTTCTATGGCCGCTAATTGGTTTTCTACATTTATAGTAACTGCTAATATTTTCTTAGGAGCTACCATCTAAACATGATATTAAACCTTAAATGTTTTAAAATGCATCTAATTTTTTTTTTTTTTTTTTGTCTTGTTTGTTTTTGTTCAAAATATTATGATGCATTCACATCGGGTTCACCAAAATGTATCGCTCCAAATTTTTCGCACCCCTACCTTCAGGCTATTGGATCCGCGCCCGGAAGGAGGATGGGAAAAGGATGGTGCGGTACCTCGAACGAGAGGACTTTGCGAAGGTCCCGCCTCTCAAGGGAGGTGCATTTTGGGGATTTTTCGACGGATGGTGGGTTCACCAGGAAACATTTGACGGCAGTTTCCATGCCTAGGTTTTGGGAATGAGTTTTTATGAGTTCGTTTTATTTTTAAACATTCATCCTAGGTTTGGCCGAATGATTCTAACTTAAACTACATGAAAATGCAATTTAAATGCATACAACAAACAGAAAGAAAAACAAAAATAGAGAATTTGCAGGAGGCCAATGAAGATTACTTGATCCGGATGTCTGATGAAGTTTCTGAAGCTTGAAGCAGTCTGGATCGTCCGCAATTCAACAGAATCGCCTTCAATTTGATAAAATTGTCTGAACTGACAAGATCGTCTGAAATTTGACGAATTCGTCAGACGAATTCATCAGAGACCTACAAAACAGCGAACAGATGCGAAATACGAGAAATTCTATTTTGCAAACAGGGGCAAATTATGTAAAACAGTAATATGAGTGTTGAACAATATACAAGGACATAAGTAAATGCAAATAACTGTGTTTAGATAGCAGAATATGATCTTAATCTGTAAACTTAGACAAAATGGGTGAACTCCAAATGCAATATAATATAAAAACTGAATAAACAATTTAATTTACAACATAAAATGACAGAGAAAAGAGACAGAAGAACAAACTCCAGGCACTGATTGCCTCGATGTGCGTTGCAGTCGAAATCATCTCGCATCAGTACGAGATCATCCCGAATTTGACGAGATCGCCTCCGATCTTGACAGGTTCGTCGAATGCGATAGGCACTGGCTCCGACTGAAAACCAGTGGTGTACCTGCAATGAAATGACTATAGGACTAATGCAAAATATGAATTACGATGTTTTAGAGCATAAGGGTTCAATTTGCATAAAAATTCAGCCAGGGGTTGGGGAGGGAAAAGTCTTAGAGTTAAATAGGCATAGGATAGTTGTTGGGAGGTTGGAGATCATCCCAATTTGGGAGATCTCCAACGGGGAAGGGTCCCAATGGCGCAGACACGCTTCTGCCCAAATTGGAGACCCGTTGGAACGGATTCCAACTATGCAAATTCAGTTTTGCGATGAAATCATCTGGACATTCTAGTCCGGACGAAATCGTCAAATGCGGGGCGATATCGTCTGATCGGAGACGATATCGTCAAACGGTCAAAACAACTGCTAAAAATGGCACGAAAAAGGAGGAAACGGGTTTCTCGACAGTTAACGGGCGATTTGGGAGGTTAAATTTGAATTTAAATTTATTTACTAAGGTGAATGTAATTATTCCAATTTTACTGCGCCAATTTTAGGGTGCTACAAGTTCTACTCTTATATATACTTATAGTCTCACTCACATAAGGGTAGGTATATATAGAGGAGTTTTGGTATAAAGGCTTGGAAGGTATAAAGAAAGGGGACCATTTGGTGTTATAAGGAACCTTTAAAATAGCCACTATTCACAAATATATCTTAGATTCATAGTTGCTAAAAGGTTCTAACTGTGCACCATGGAAGAATAATATGCGTGTTATTCTTCAAGTGGAATATTTATGGGATATAGTGACAAACACTACAAAATGCCCTAGAATAGAAGGAGTAGATCAATATGATTTTGATAAGAAGGAGAAAAGATAACTCATATTTATTCTTCTTGCTACTATAGATGAGGTCAAGCCTCATATCTGTGATGCCAAAACTAGTAAGGAATCTTGGGATGCTTTGATTACTATTTATGAAGGTAAGAATCAGTCCACTATTCTACACCTTCAAACTCAACTACATACACTCAATATGAAATATGGTGAGATAGTTGACCTATTCCTATGCATAGTGGCTGAATTAAAGGTAAAATTGAATGTTATGGGATAGCCAGTGGATGATACTCTCTTGAACTCAGTTATCTTGAGAGCATTGCCAGAGTTCTATAAGATGTTGATAACCTCTCTTAATATATCTAGTAGATAAGTATCTTTTATGGAATTGGTAAATTTACTTCAAATTGAGGAGGAAAATTAGTTTTAGAAGGATGAAGTGCTAGATAATACCCTCTACACCAAACAAGGGGGTAAGAAACAAGGTCAGTTTCAAAAAGGAGGATCTTCATCAAAGGGAAAAGGGAAACAACATCAGTAGAAAGACAAAAAATATTGTAGGATTTATGATATGAATAACCATGACACCAACAGGTGTTGGTTTAAGAACAAGCAACATAATGATCATGATCATAAGAAGAAGGGTAAAGGGAAATACAAACCATAGAAAAATAATAAGCAACCCAAGGGGCATGTTGCTTATGCCGAATCAAATTTATCCTCATATTATGTAGAATCTAACTTAGACTCAGAATTTGAGTGAGCACACAAGGTGCTCATGACTCATACTTCATCTCCGTAGATAGATGTTGTATGGTATATTTATTTAGGTTCTAGTAAGCACATGACTGGCGATAAATCATGGTTTGAGATATTTGAGGAGAAATAAGGTAATAAAGTCTACCAAGTGAAGGGTGAAGGTGATATTTCTATCACTCTTCCTGATGGAAAATTCCAGATTGAGAAGGTATTCTATGTCCCTGGACTGGCTAATAATATGTTGTAGGTCCCTCAAATATTGGATCGAGATATGGATGTTGTGTTCTGTGTTGTGTAAGGAAATAAGAGATGTTTTATCACAAAAAAAAGGAAAACATGTAGCAACTAGATCATACAGGCATAGCTTATTAATTTAGATGTCATTTCTACACCTCATGTTGCCCTGGAAGCAACTACAAAGGATGCTACTTCTCCGTGGCACAAGAGATATGGGCATCTAAGTTCAAGATATTTGCTCGAGTTGAGAAAATATGAGACGGTGAGAGAACTTCCCAACCTTTCATCCACATTTCCAATTTGATCAGAATGCTTAGCAGGGAAGCAACACTGGGTATTGTTTGAATCTAGATCTTCAAGAGCTAAGAAACCCTTGGAGATGGTACACACCGATCTATGTGGACCTATGCCAACCAACTATAGTGGAAAGAGGTATTTTCAATTGTTTGTAGATGATCACTCATTGAAGATGTGGGTTTTATTTCTTCAATTGAAGTCAGAGGTATTTATGTACTTTTAGCAGTTCAAGAAGATCTTTGAAAAGGAGTCAGGATGTTCCATCAAAACCCTCCACTCATATCGAGGGGGGAATATACCTCCAAGGAATTTTTATCATTTTTGAATGAACATGGGATTAAGAGACAATTGACTACAGCCTATACTCCATAACAAAATGGATTTGTTGAAAGGAGAAATTGTTCCATTGTGGAAATGGTTTGATGTATGCTTACAAGAGCACACCTTGAGAATGAGTATTGGGCAGAAGCAGTAAACACAAAATCATACCTCCTAAATAGTGCTCCCACAAGAGCTCTACAAGCTAAAAGTCCACAAGAAGCATGGAGTGGTAAGAAACCCTCCATTTCTCATCTAAGTTTTTTGGATGTAAGGCATTCATGCACATACCAAAATAGGAAAGGAAGAAGTTAGATGAGAAGACCCTGCAATGTATCTTCCTTGGTTATGATGAGAATTCAAAAGGATATAGATTGATATATCCTATGACCAAGAAGACACATATAAGTAGAGATGTGGTGTTTGATGAAACTTTCACATCAAATAACACTTCTAAATTTGTATACCTTGAGGAATATGAGCCTAATAAAGAGACTCCATCTCCTTAGAACAAGATTCCATAATGATATGCCATTACACTGAGAGATTCCAAGTTGACATCATTCCCATATCTAACTCTAGATCGAACTTGTACTCATAGTATGACTCAATATAAGTGAATAGGGGCATGAATTTTAGAGGTTGATGAGCTTTACCAATAATTTTATGAACTATATGTAGATGCAGAGGAAGATAGGGAAAAATATATGGAGGATGAGAGGGTTTACATGACAATATTGGAAAAAAATGAACCCATAAAAGTTTAGGATGCACTTAGTGAGCCTCAGTGGAAGGCTGCTATGAAAGTAGAACATACATATCTCATGAAAAATCATATATGGAAGCTAGTAAATCTACCTTCAGGAAAGAAACCCATTGGTTGCAAATGGGTGTTCAAAGTAAAGTATAAGTCAGATGGTACTATTGATAAGCATAAATCCTATATTGTTGTAAAGGGTTATGCTTAGAAAGAAGGCATAGATTATGAAGATACTTTTGCCCCTACTACAAAATGACTACCATTCGAGTACTTTGTGCCATGGTAGCATAGTTTGGGTGGAAGTTACATTAGATGGATGTAAAATGTGCTTTCTTGAATGGTGACCTACAATAATAAGTGTACATGACCCAACCTAAAGGATTTGTTGTTGAAGGGTAATAACATAAAGTTTGTAAGTTGATAAAATCCTTGTATGTACTGAAACAAGCTCCTCGAGCTTGGTACATAAAAATAGATAGTCACCCAGTGCATCATGGTTTCCAAAGAAGTCCTTCAGATGAAAATTTCTATATCAAGAACAATGGTTTTGACATAGTGATTTTGGTGGTATATGTAGATGATCTGATCATAAAAAAGAACTCAAAGAGTATGATTGATGGAGTAAAATATTATTTGAAACAATATTTTGAAATGATAGATCTAGGACTTCTTCACTATTGTCTTGGTTTGGAAGTGACTCAAAAAAATAATCATATCAGAGTAACACAAAATAAGTATGCCAAGACATTGGTTGATAAATATCGCATGACTGACTGCAAGTCTAAGGCAACTCCAATGGATCCTGAAATCAAGCTATCATGATATAATAAATCACCATAGGCAAATGGAACTCTCTATCACCAACTGATTGGAAGTCTCATATATCTGACAAATACTAGGCCTGATATTAGTTTTGTTGTGGGTTACCTTTCAAGGTTCATGTAGGAACAAAAAATGAGTCATTGGAAAGCAATAAAGAGATTTCTTCATTATGTTCGTGGTACTACATATTTTGGCTTGGAGTACAAGAAGAATAACAAGTTCTATTTACAGGGATACATAGACTCATATTATGACAAATTTATTGATGATCGCAATTTGACTTTTGGGTACATTTTCCATATTAGATCTGGTCCTATCTCTTGGTATAGTAAGAAGCAATAGGTGGTTTCCATATCATCTATAGAGGCATAATATCATGCAGCCAGTGGAGTAGTCTGCGAGATAATATGGTTAAGTTGCATTCTTACAAACATGGGTCTTCCAAAGAACCTTCCACTTCATTTGTTTTACGATAATCAAGGTGTTTTAAATCTTGTCAAGAACCCAATATTTCATGATCACACCAAACACATCGACACTTGCTATCATTTCATTCACGATGAAGTTCCAAAGCATCATATACAACTTCAATACATTCCCACTAATGAGCAAGTTGTAGATATTTTCACCAAGGTACTTACAAGTGTCAAACTTGAATTGTTTTGCAATGCTCTATGTAGTTGCAAATAATGTAATAAGGGGGGATGTTAGCATAGTGCACTAGCATAGTCCATAGTATGTTACATTATGTGGGTGGTAAAATAGCACATCTAGGTGCTCTCTAAATTTGGGTGGTTTCAACTACTTTGGTGGTTCAATAACCATATTAGAACTACCACTCCTTTGTATTTAATTCCAACTCATTGCAATACATTACTACTATGCAATTCATAACAGCTTTGGGGGTGAAGAATTTGTCCTAAGCCACAAAATGGAACTTCTTATTGTTGTCTAACCCTGACCATAAGAACATCTTCTGGATTTGTTCAATTTTAGCATATATTACCACAAGAGCTTTAAAAATAGACAAAAAGTAGATGATAATGCTTTTGAGGTAGGCATGGACAAGGGTAGCTTGGCTTAGGAGGGCTCCCTTCCATCCTACAAGCTTTTTGAGGAGTTTTTCAATGATATTGTTCCACATGTTTTTAGACAGGATGCCGCAGAAAAGGGGAGGTCGAGATAGCATGAGGGGAGTTCTATGATGGTGCACTGAAGGATTCAAGATATATGCTATTGGTGGATAAAAGGGGTGTTAATGAAGAATATTTTGCTCTTGGTGAATTTTACCATTTTACCAATAGCTTCTTCATAGAGGTTGAGAATTATATTGATCACTTTTGCTTCAGCCACAGAAGCAAGGGTAGCCAAAATAGTATCATAAAAAAACTATTGATGGGTAGCAGGTCTTAGAAGAGAGGTTGATTTTATACCTAAAATGAATCACAACAAGCAAGCAACTTTAAGGGATCTTCCCAATGACTCAGTGAGGATGATGAATAGACAAGGTGATAAGGGATCACCTTTTTTGAGTCCTCTAGCACTCCTAAAGTAGCAAGTGGTGGATCCACTAACGAGGAATGTAACGACCCAAAAACACACAAACAAAAAAATACAAAAATAGAAAAGTTTTTTTTTTACTAAGGAGAGAGGTACATGAACCCTTCATGAACCCCTAACCCAACTAGTATTTACCTAAAGTTTCGATCCCCTAAGTTTTCCTAAAAGCTACATCTCATGAGGTGCCCTAACACAAGCCCGTCTGTGTAGGCGTACCATGTGTTACTGCAAATAAGCCCATCTATCCCATCACTCTTGATGAGCTAGACTTATCACCCTCAGTCCATCGAAGGTATACACACATCTCCATACCATACACAAATCATTATGTGTAGGTATGCTATGAGTATTGCGAGTTAAGCTATCTATCTCATCTACACGATGAGCTATCTTAACTCAGATGTAGTCTCTCCACAACTTAGTCCTTTATCTCCCTAAGGGGGTCTCAATTCCCTTAGGTCTCCTATGTTCACCCTAAGGGGTTCTCAATTCCCTTAGGTCACCTATGTTCACCCTAAGGGGTTCTCAATTCCCTTAGGTCACCTCTGAGTTCACCCTAGAACTCTACTCTTAGATTTCTAATATCAAGCAACCAAACAAGAATGAAACTAGAAACTAAAACAACAAAGAGTAATCACTAAGCATCCAAAAAATAAAGAATGATTAACACTAAAAGAGAATCAGCTACATAGTATAACCAAATACAAAAATAAAGTAAAAGTACCTTCTCTAAACCAATAAATAGTTATTGCATTAAATCTTGCATGGTAAATCCTTCTTACTTTAAAGAATATTACATTAACTGCATTGGGGATATCTCCCCACAATTCTAGTCTATTTGAGCATAAGTAAATCAACATAAGATACAATTACCTATACTTTATTTCCATTGAACTCCTTGCTTCTCCTTGCTTCCCATTGGTTCTTTGAGGGTAGTAGGGGATCAGGGTACTCATGGTTCAGGATAGGCATACCTCTAAATGCATCTATTCATTTACTTTGCCAAATTACAACTATACAAAATTCAATTAAGTTTCCAACCATCTAATGCATAATGGATATTATAAAATATCCTTTACTTTTATCTTCACCTCTCAAGTTCCCTTAGAGAGTCATCCAACATGTACTACTTAGATCAAGGTCTAACTTTAATCAAATCCATTCATGTCTTAAAGCATTAAAGTCCCATACCTTTAACCTCTAAAACAATCCTTTTCTTTTTCATTCCCTAAATCAAAGCCCCATAACTTCAATTCAAAGAATAAATCTACATCCTTTTTAATTCACAAATTCCAATCAAATCAATTACTATTTTAAAGCATTAAAGTCCCATACCTTTAATCTCTAAAACAATCATTCATTCATTCCCTAAATCAAAGCCCCATAACTTCAATTCAAAGAATAAATCTACATCCTTTTTAATTCACAAATTCCAATCAAATCAATTACTATTTTAAAGCATTAAAGTCCATACCTTTAATCTATAAAACAATCATTCATTCATTCCCTAAATCAAAGCCCCATAACTTCAATTCAAAGAATAAATCTACCTCCTTCTTAACTAAAATCCTTCAATATATTTCATATTAATCAAAGGTTCCTTTTTAATTAAAATCCTTCAATATATTTCACATAAATCAAAGGTTCCTTTTTAATTAAAAATCCTAATATAATCAACATTAATCAAAGGTTCCTTTCTAATTAAAATCCTAAGATAATAATAATATAAATCAAAATTTACAATTTAATTAAAATCTAAGATAATCAAATAAGGTTCCTTTCTAATTAAAATCCTCAAGATATCTCATCAACATTAATCAAAGGTTCCTTTTTAATTAAAATCCTTCAATATATTTCATATAAATCAAAGGTTCCTTTTTAATTAAAATCCTTCAATATATTTCATTTAAATCAAAGGTTCCTTTCTAATTAAAATCCTTCAATATATTTCATTTAAATCAAAGGTTCCTTTTTAATTAAAATCCTTCAAATAAATTAAAAACCCAAATATAATACAAAGGTTCCTTTCTAATTAAAATCCTTCAATATATTTCATATAAATCAAAGGTCTCAGTTTAATTAAATTACATAGTGAACCTTTCTAATCCAAGATCTACAACCAAAGGCTAACGCCCTTCATGGTGGATGCAGAACAACCTCTACAAAAATATTAAAGGACTACCAAACCTAGAGTCCAAACAAAGTAGAACTAGGTGCTATGTTTTCACTTATGTCACCACTAAACTTACGTAGCAACAAATTTCCCCACAAATTGGATGGTTTTACGCTATAAGCAATATTTTCTAAACTCAACCCTCTCTCTAACCATAGGTGATTTTCCCTACAGGTGGTGCTCCCAAATGCAATGCTCTTTCTTGGAGTATGAGTGGTTTTCCCACTATAGCAAACATTTCTAAAATAGGGTTCCCTCTCTTGGAACATGATGCTCTTAAATACACAATGCTCTCAAACTTCCACAATGCTCTCTAGACACACAACGCTCTTGAACTCACAATGCTCTCAAACACCCATAATGCTCTTAGACATACATCTTCAAACACTCTACACCACTCTCTAAACACATATGTCTTCAAACACACATATGCTCTAACACTCCCTCTAACACAATATCTTTCACACAAGCACAATGCTCTTAAAAACACTAACTGGTCTCTTTCACACAAGCACAACACTCTTAAAAACACTAATCGAGTTCTTTCACACAAGCAAAACGCTCTTAAAAATACTAATCAGGCTCTTTCACACAAGCACAACGCTCTTTAAACACACACAAGAACATCACTCTTTAAACACTAATAGGTTTTTTTACACACGCATAGCGCTCTTAAAACTTAGACGTAGGTGGTTTCCAATATTTTCCCATGGATTTTCATGCTACAGGGGAGTATAACCAGGTTTTGAACTAAGACATTCACCATACCAATGCAAGTAAAAATAGATTTAAAGTTTAAAACACTCCAACCTTAATACTTCTACAAAGATGGAATCTGGTGGTGTCTTGGTTGCCTCTCCCTTGCTTGCGATGCATTCCTCTATTTTCCTCGATCCTTAGTCTGCTTCCTCCTCTTCCTTCTCCTTGTTCTTTCATCATCTACCTCCTTCTCTTTCTTCTTCTTCCCCCATTCTCTTTTTCCTTACTTGCACCTTACATGCTTCCTTGCTCTAGGTGGCCCATCCATCGTCCCTTCTCAAACCTTGAGCCCAACCTCAAGCCCCCTTTCTTCAATGCTTCATCCCTTATCCTCTAGTGGCAAGGAGTCCTTTTTCCTATAATTTCCATATTTGGAAATTAGTAGCCCCCTAGATTATTTTCATAGGTTACACTATATAGGGGAAAGGGATATTTATGTTTTTAAAATGAAGAATGGTACTTTTTAAATAAAATATCATTTACATGATATTTATCACCATTAAAATATATTTCTTTTATTTAAACAATTTCATAATTGCTCTTTCTTTAAAATAAAAGATATCTATTTCTTAAATGGATTTTTTTTCATTTATTTCAATTAATTAAAGTCTTTTAATGAATTTTCCATTATCATTAAAATGAACACTTTTAATTAATTTAAATGAAATCTCATTTATTAATTGCAATGAAGTTTACTAATGAGCTCAAATAAATCAATCATTATTTAATTAAAACCTCATTAATTAATTTAAATGAATCTTCATTTAGCATATAAATTTAATTTGCTTTTCTTCATAAGAATGATGCTCTACTTTCACTTCAACATGATAGTTTACTTTATGCATCCACATACATTTTGTAGTTGTTCTCCTATAGAAATCCCAACATTAAGCTACCCAAGCCATGATGCAGTAGAGAGCAAACAAATTTATAAAACAACAAAGAGGGAATATTTCCATCAACCCAATCACCTATCTTAGCCAAAGATTTTATGATAGCTACTAGGCTATCAACTAAAGCTCAAGGTGATCAGTCATCGATGATTATCCCTTCCGATAATGCATGCCTATATGAAGGTATCTATCCATGTTACCTCCGAGTACCTTAATCATCATTTCCCCTGATCTTAGGTACCCTCATTTCTGGTGGATGCTTCTACCTTCTCCACCTACGAGTGTACCTGATCCTGCACACTTGGCAATATGTTAGCGATAACATGCCCTTATAAATCAACTAAACATCATATAGTTGGTTCAATTGTTCAAACTAAGTATCACCACATCATAGGTTAATACATTGTTTCTTTGTGCCATAAAGTCAGCTAGGGAGGGTCATGACATCCTCCCCCACTAGAATTAAACATCATCCTCGGTGTTTCTAGTTTCCTTTGTTTTTAACATAAAGTAAAAATTATTACATCATATAGCTTCAAAAAAAAGGAAAATGTTTTTGCATAACCTCCACTTTCTCCCAAGTGGCATTTTTCTCAGAGAACTGGTCCCACTAGACCTTACATTGTTCGAGAGTCCGATTCCATAGAGACTTAGAATGAAACTCAAGAATCTTCATCGATAGTACTTCAATGGCCTCTGGATTTACCATCTGCAAATTAGAAACATCCCACACATGTTCAGGGTCAGCAACATATTTCCTAAGCAAGGATATGTGGAAGGTGTCATGGATTTTGGATAGATTAGGTGGTAATGCAAGTCGGTATGCAACCGGACTGATATTTTCTATGATCTCAAAGGGCCCCACAAAATGTGGATCCAACTTCATGGATTTTATAGCACTCTTCTTTGGCTTAACCCTTAAGAACACCTTATCTCCAATAGAATACTCTCTTGGAGTCCTTTTTAGATCTGCATAACTCTTCTACCTATCCGTAGCTTCTTTAAGCCTTTGCCTAATTTCCTTTAGCTG
The DNA here is from genome assembly GCA_028583015.1 of Wollemia nobilis. NCBI lineage: Eukaryota > Viridiplantae > Streptophyta > Pinopsida > Araucariales > Araucariaceae > Wollemia > Wollemia nobilis. Next base: position 816,290 of record JAQPPZ010002660.1, read on the forward strand.
ATCTTCCATCACCCTGACCATTTCTGGCCCAATCACAACTCGGTCCTCTAGGTTATCCCAAGACAATGGTGTTCTACACTTTCGCCCATACAAGGCATCGAAAGGTGCCATTCCTAGCGAGGAGTGATGTCCATTATTGTAGGCAAACTCTACCAAAGGTAGACAATATTCCCAATGAGACTTGTGATCCATGCAGTACATGCGGAGCATGTCTTCCAAAACTTGGTTTACCCACTCTATTTGGCCATCGATTTTAGGGTGGTATGCTGAACTCATATTCAATTTTGTACCAACTGCACTATGAAGGGATTTCTAAAATTCAGAAGTGAATTTGGAGTCTCTATCTGAGATAATTACCTCAGGAAATCCATGCAATCGGAATACCTCTTTGACGAATCTGCTAGCCACCACCTGAGCATCATCCTTGGTATTTCCCGGTATGAAATGGGTAACCTTAGTCAATTTTTTGACCACTACAAATATGGCATCATGTTGGTACCGAGTCTTGGGTAAACCCACTATAAAATCCATGGATATAACCTACCATTTTTGCGTAGGTATATCATGCAGATATAGTTTTCCTACAGGATGTTGGCGTTCTGCCTTAACTTTTTGACATTCGAGGCATCGAGCAACAAAATCCATGATGTCCTTCTTCATTCCTACCCAAAATAAGGTTCTCTTCATGTTTTCTCGCATTTTGGCTCCTCCTGGATGAGTAGAATAAGGAGATCTATGGGCTTCTTGCATTATCAAGTTCCTTAAATCACCCATATTTGGTATGATGACCCTTCCCTTATAACACAGAAAGTCATATTTCACACTAAATTCCTTATTTCCTTCAGGATCTCTGTTCATCCTAACTCGAATTCCTTGGCAATACTCATCCTGAGATTGCTCCTGTCTTACTCGATCCATCAGGTCCATGTGAATTCTAGTTATGGCTGCTATATATTTCCTTCTACTCAAAGCATCAACTACTTTATTCTCTTTTCCTTTTATGTACTCAATCTTGAAATCATACTCAATGAGAAATTCCACCCATCTTCTCTATCTCGCATTGAGTATTGGTTGGGTGAATATGTATCATAGACTTTGATGGTCGATCTTTAATTCAAAGGGTCTTCCCACCAAGTAGTGGTGCCAAACCTTTAAAGCATGCACCACTACAACTAGCTCTAAATCATGTGTAGCATAATTAACTTCATGCTTTTTGAGCTTCCTTGAAGTATATGCCACTACTGAATCCTCTTGTGAGAGTACCCCACCCAACCCGTCTATTGATGCATCAATGCACACTAAAAAGTCCCCTTGGGGATCGAGAACCTTTAGTATTGGTGTAGTAAGCTTATGCTTTAGTAGTGCAAAGGCAACCTCACACTTTTCTGACCACTTGAATTCCTTTCCCTTATTCTGAAGGTTAGTTATGGGTCCAACAATCTTGGAGTAGTCCTTTATATAACATCTATAGTAGCCCATTAACCCCATGAAACTTCGCACTTCAATCACATTAGTAGGGGGTGGCCAATTCAGAATAGCCTCTATCTTCTCTGGATCCACAACAATTCCCTTTGTTGATATGACGTGTCCAAGATATCGTACCTCTAGAACATAGAATTCACTCTTAGCCAGATTTCCATAAATTTGATTCTTCCTTAACAATTCTAACATGATCCTAAGATGTTTATCATGCTCTTCTTTATCTCAAGAGTATATAAGGATATCATCTAGGAATACCAAGACAAATTGGTCCAAGTGTCTTCTGAACACACTGTTCATTAAGTTCATGAAAGCAGTTGGGGCATTAGTCAGTCCAAAGGGTAGAACCGTAAACTCATAATGCCCATACCTAGTCTTAAATGTCGTCTTGTGAGTGTCTTCCTCATGAATCCTTAATTGGTGATACCCTGACCTCAGATCGATCTTAGTAAACACCTTGGCATCCTTTAGTTGATCAAATAAATCTTCAATCCTAGGTAAAGGATACCGATTCTTGATTGTAGCCTTATTTAGCATCTTGTAATCAATACACAATCTTAGCGAACCATCCTTATTTTTCATGAACAAAATTGGTGCACCCCATGGTGACACACTTGGTTTTATCAAACCCTTCTCCAATAATCCTTGCAATTGAACCTTTAGTTCTTGCATTTCAATAGGATTCATCCTATACGGGGATCTATGAATAGGTTCGACTCCCATCATAAGTTCAATTGTGAAGTCAAATTCTTGCATAGGAGGTAGCCCAGGTAAGTCCTCTAGAAATACATCCTAAAAATCCTATAAAATTAGATGTTGTCTTAGTATTTCTCCTTTCTCATAGTCTTCCACTTCATTAAGTTTTACTACATACACTATTCCTCCTCTCTTTAGGGCCTTTTTCAATTGCATAGTGGACAACATATGAGGTTCAAATACCCCTTGTTTGCTATGAATTCTTAGTCTCTTTCCACCTTCTTCTGAATACTCAATCCATCGGTCTTGAAAATTGACTAAGGCTTTATGAGCCTGTAGCCAATCCATCCCTAGGACCACATCAAAGGCGTGTAGGGGAGCTACATATAAACAACATTCCATAGTCCCATTAGATAGAGTGATCTCTACCATAGGATAACACTGGTTCACCGAGTAGGTCTACCCAGAACCGTACTCAACCTTCCATCCTTGAGCCAAATATCTAGGCCTTTTCGACATAGTCCTTGCTAGACTAGATGAAATAAAACTGTCAGTGGCCCCACTATCTATCAAAATGTTTACTTGCTTATTAAAAACCTTACCTTTCACAAGTAATGGGGTGGCTTGTCCCTCTAGCTTCTGCTTCCCAGTTGTGGCATAGATCCGATGTTCCAGTTCCTTCCATTTTGCATTAGCTATGCTAGTCCCTGCTCGATATGGACACTGATTATAGTAATGAGGTCCCTAAAAATTGTAGCACCCTTCCTTGGGTCCTTGCTATTTTTTAGGTTTCTCATTCCCACTTTTAACTACTGGAGTTGGAGCTTGCAACTTCTGTGGTTGAGGTTTCGTATTATTGGGTTTGTTATCCTTCCTACGAAAGTTCTTCTTGAACTTCTTCTGATTTCCATAAGGTTTCTTCTCAGGATTTTGGGGGTTCTTAGATTTTCGCTCTTGATCAGCTTCCCATTTTACAAACCCATTACTATTCCTCTTCTTTAGCTCCTATCGAGCTTGCTCGGGTAGAGTGTCATATTTATAATAGAAGTGTGACTCTGCTTTCTTTGCTAGGTCATATACCTTTTGCAATGATTTAGGCTCCTGCATGTCTACATCATGCTTTAACCTAGATTCCAATCCAAGAGTGAACTTGTGAACCCACATTTTCTCATTATAAATAGGTACATATTTGAATAATCTTACCAACTTCTTATAGTACACCTCTACTATGTTGGTTCCTTGTCTCAGACTAGAAAATTCTTCAAAATTTAAGGCATAGAAATGCTCTATTAGGAATCTCTTCTTAAATATGTTTATAAATTCTTCCCATGGGGTGTCAATAGGTTCAATATTAGTTTCCTCATAGTGGGTTTCCCACCATTCCAGAGCAGCCCCTTCTAGGTTAATCATAGCCCAAAGTGTTTGGGTTCCTGATGAGTAGCCTTTTACCATAAAGTGAACCTCTGCTTCTCTCAACCAAGCTTCCACTGCATCCCCATCGCCCTCCCCATAAAACTTGGAGATACTAATGTTTTTCATGTCCCTAGATATTTTATTTTCCACTAAGGCTCTGGCTTGCACTTGTTCTATAGTTAGTCCACTATCTAGACCAATCTTTGAACCTCAAACTTGTGAATTCTGATTCATAGCCATTTCTAGCAATTGTCTTATCTGATCCTGCATAGCAGCGACCATAGCGATGAGGTCTTCTACCTCCCTATTGGGGCTTGTTGGTTCCCCATCCTAGTTTTCTTCTTCGACATTACTTTGTTGAAGAAAGAAGATTAGATTATAGTTTCATCTTAAGTTGTATCTCTAATTCAAGCTATAATACAGAGTTCTCTTGCTATATGCATTAACAATCTAACTAGGGTAATATCCTAGGCTAGGATGTGTCATTGATACCAAAGCCCATACTAAGGTATCCTAACATCCACTCTCCCTTGGGGTTAATTCCCATCAGATTCTAGCAAATAGGGTATTCTAGATCATCCCAAATTTAGCCTTTACCTTAAGAAAGCCTTCATTGGATACATCTAATTCCCTTTAGCACACATAGAAGCTCTATACCCTCATACCTAGAGCTCTGATACCAAATGTAATGATCCAAAAACACACAAATAGAAAAATACAAAAATAGAAAAAGTTTTTTTTTTTACTAAGGAGAGAGGTACATGAACCCTTCATGAACCCCTAACCCAACTAGTATTTACCTAAAGTTTCGATCCCCTAAGTTTTCCTGAAAGCTACATCTCATGAGGTACCCTAACACAAGTCCATCTATGTAGGTGTACCATGTGTTACTACAAATAAGCCCATCTATCCCATCACTCTTGATGAGCTAGACTTATCACCCTCAGTCCATCAAAGGTATACACGCATCTCCATACCATACACAAATCATTATGTGTAGGTATGCTATGAGTATTATGAGTTAAGCTATCTATCTCATCTACACGATGAGCTATCTTAACTCAGATGTAGTCTCTCCACAACTTAGTCCTTTATCTCCCTAAGGGGGTCTCAATTCCCTTAGGTCTCCTATGTTCACCCTAAGGGGTTCTCAATTCCCTTAGGTCACCTATGTTCACCCTAAGGGGTTCTTAATTCCCTTAGGTCACCTCTGAGTTCACCCTAGAACTCTACTCTTAGATTTCTATTATCAAGAAACCAAACAAGAATACATCTAGATACTAAAACATCAAAGAGTAATCACTAAGCATCCAAAAAATAAAGAATGATTAACACTAAAAGAGAATCAGCTACATAGTATAACCAAATACAAAAATAAAGTAAAAGTACCTTCTCTAAACCAATAAATAGTTATTGCATTAAATATTGCATGGTAAATCCTTCTTACTTTAAAGAATATTACATTAACTGCATTGGGGATATCTCCCCACAATTCTAGTCTATTTGAGCATAAGTAAATCAACATAAAATACAATTACCTATACTTTATTTCCATTGAACTCCTTGCTTCTCCTTGCTTCCCATTGGTTCTTTGAGGGTAGTAGGGGATCAGGGTACTCATGGTTTAGGATAGGCATACCTCTAAATGCATCTATTCATTTACTTTGCCAAATTGCAACTATACAAAATTCAATTAAGTTTCCAACCATCTAATGCATAATGGATATTATAAAAGATCCTTTACTTTTATCTTCACCTCTCAAGTTCCCTTAGAGAGTCATCCAACATGTACTACTTAGATCAAGGTCTAACTTTAATCAAATCCATTCATGTCTTAAAGCATTAAAGTCCCATACCTTTAACCTCTAAAACAATCCCTTTCTTTTCATTCCCTAAATCAAAGCCCCATAACTTCAATTCAAAGAATAAATCTACATCCTTTTTAATTCACAAATTCCAATCAAATCAATTACTGTTTTAAAGCATTAAAGTCCCATACCTTTAACCTTTAAAACAATCATTCATTCATTCCCTAAATCAAAGCCCCATAACTTTAATTCAAAGAATAAATCTACATCCTTTTTAATTCAAAAATTCCAATCAAATCAATTACTATTTTAAAGCATTAAAGTCCCATACCTTTAACCTCTAAAACAATCATTCATTCATTCCCTAAATCAAAGCCCCATAACTTCAATTCAAAGAATAAATCTACATCCTTTTTAATTAAAATCTCCTAAGATAATCAACATTAATCAAAGGTTCCTTTTTAATTAAAATCTCCTAAGATAATCAACATTAATCAAAGGTTCCTTTTTAATTAAAATCTCCTAAGATAATCAACATTAATCAAAGGTTCCTTTTTAATTAAAATCTCCTAAGATAATCAACATTAATCAAAGGTTCCTTTTTAATTAAAATATCCTAATATAATTCAACATTAATCAAAGGTTCATTTTTAATTAAAATCTCCTAAGATAATCAACATTAATCAAAGGTTCCTTTTTAATTAAAATCTCCTAAGATAATCAACATTAATCAAAGTGTAGACACCAAATTACATCCATTAATCCTCCATCCTAACCATCCCACCACCCACTTGTCCACCATACACCTTTCCTGCCATCCATTTAGCCACTTTTAGTCCTTCTCGCCTTCAAAAGGCCCACTTTAACCCTTTCCCGCCATTTCCTAATCCAACTGGGATTATTTTAATATTATTTTATATTTAATATAATATTTTATATTATATTATAATATATTTATTATAAAATATGTATTTATAATCCCCATTAACTACAGTCGTCCGATATAATCTAATATCCACCGTCCATATTCATTAATCCATGCCACATCTAAAGTATAATCTCAACCTGAGGATCTGATTTAATATTAGCCACACGATTAAAAGTGTAAGGCTAAAACCCTAAGTAAACCCTAAGCTAGATTATAAATAAGAGCATTCATAATGCTCAACCTTGGAAGGTGATTGGACTATTTTATGCCCTTAAGAGATCCTGGTGAAGCAGAAGGTTGCAGAGTTTTGAGGACTTTCGTTGTCAAATCCACTTGTGAGAACAGATCTAAAACCCTAGCTAATAATAGTATGAAATATGAACAAAATTAAACAATATGAAATGTAACCAGATAAGTAGATTTACCTTACTGTTTGTTGATGAATAGATTTTTTGCTTCAGTATAGAATGATGATGAGGTGGAAAGGATGGAAGAAGTGTTGTATGGATATGGGGAATGGCTGGAATTATGGGAGTCCTAAATGTGAAGTACCAAATGTGATTGTGATATTTGACAATGAGATGATTGACGATGATCATGATAAAGTGTCCTTATGGTAGGCTATATATTTTATTAAGTTGCATGGATTCCCATCACTAAAATCATCAAGTTTATAGTATAACCCACTAGATACATACTTCATTTGCATGCTACATGAATTTGACAAATATTGGATGAAATTATTGATGGATTTGATGGTTATATGAAGACATGGTGATGAAAAATATGTTTATGGATGCAATGTATGTGGATTCAATTATTGATTCTATTTTTACCCCAACAGATGAAGGGATTGTTGCAATTTGGAAATGTGATGAAATGTATTTGTTCTTGCCCTAACAGATGAAAGGGTTTTTGAAATGAAATGATTTGTGTTTGTTCATTTCCCTTAACAGATAAAGGGGTTTTTGATGATGTAAGTGTCCTTATGGTGATCTATCCATCCTACCGGATTGCATGGATAACTAGTTGTTGCAACCACTAGGTTTCTAGGATAAACCACTAAATACAAGGTTCGCTTATGAATGTTTCATAATAATAAATGAATGGATGATGTTGAATGTGAATGTTATCTATTTTTGCCCCAATAGATGAAGGGATTTTTGCAATTTGTAATATGTGATGAGTGTATCTATTTTTGCCCTAACAGATGAAGGGAATTTTGATGATGAAAAGTAAAATGATTGTGTTTGTTCCTTGAACTTAACAAATAAAGGGGTTTTTGAAATACAAGTGTCCTTATGGTAATATATTCATCCTACCATATTGCATGGACAACCAATCGCTACAACCACCAGGTTTCTAGGATAAACCACTAAATACAAGGTTTACTTATGAATGTTACATAATGATAAAAGAATGCAAATGTGATCTATTATTGCCCCAATAGATGAAGGGAATTTTGCAATTTGTAATATGTGATCAGTGTATCTATTTTTTCCCTAACATATGAAGGGGTTTTTTATGATGAAAATAAATTTTTTTGTGTCTGTTCTTTACCCTTAACAGATAAAGGGGTTTTTGATGATGTAAACTAAAATTATTGTGTCACCCTTAACAGATAAAGGGATTTTTGATGATGTAAGTGTCCTTATGGTAATCTATCCATCCTACCGGATTGCATGGATAACCAATCACTGCAACCACTAGGTTTCTAGGATAAACCACTAAATACAAGGTTCACTTGTGAATATTGCATAATGATAAATGAATGGATGATGTTGAATGTGAATGTTATCTATTTTTTCCCCAACATATGAAGGGATTTTTTCTATTAGGATGATGTGAATGCAATGCAAAGGGCACAACATTTGACAAAATAACATAGTATTTTGAACCTAGCTAGTGATGTGGATGATTTTAATGTAAGACAAAGGACACAACCTTTGACAAAAGAACATAGTATTTTGAACCTAGCAATTGATTTGTTGATGATGTGATGTGATTGAATGATTGAATTATTTATTGAATTGGTGGAGCAAGTGTGGAACCTTGAGCATCCTCCATTTGTGATCTTGTTTGCTGGATTGAGGGAAAGGTGTGAAACCTTGAACACCCCCAAGTTGTGTTGATGTTTGTTTGATTGAGGGAAATGTGTGGAACCTTGAGAACCCCCAAGTTGTGATGATGTTTGATTAGGGGAAAGGTGTGAAACCTTGATCACCCCCTAGCTATGATGATGTTTGAAATTTCTAGCGATATTTGCATATGCGAGTTTGATATATACATACATGGATTTTACTTTTGTGTTGTATTTTTGTGTGAATGCAATACATGTTTTATGAATATTTTATGCATATTTTATGGATGATTAATGTAGAGACATGCTTATATTAATGTAAGTTAAATATGATGTGCATGCAAAATTTTTATATGGATGACTAAGACAATCTACATGGTGAATATAAATGCAATTGCAAATACTTATATGGATGATTAATGAAAGCTAATGGTAAATGAATCTAAAATTATATGATAGGAATGCATGTTGTTTGTATGATCTTTTATAGTTCAGAATTTTTATTGGCCATTTTTTTTGTCCATTGTTTAGCCATTGGGGATACCTAATTTTGTGGTGTTATATAACTTGACTATGGAAGACATGGATGTTGACATGAAAGAATATATGGATGTTGATATAGAAAAAGATATGGATGTTGATATGGAATGATTACTACATGATTTTCAAAGACTCAAACATACTAGTGTCCTTAAAAAAACTCACTAAATTTATCTAACTTTATTTAGGACCAATGTATGTGCAAGTGAGGTTCATGTACTAAATATTGAGCATGACAATGATCCTATCTAATCAAGCACCAGTGTGTGTGCATGTGAAGTTCATTAACCCATGATGAGTAAATTTAGCATGACCTGTTATGGAGATGACCCAAGGCTAGCCTGTCCTTATGTGTGGTCAGAGGTCTCTCTTTTTACGAGAGAGACATGTCACCTCGCATGAGCTTACTCCACTTCCAGTCAATCATCTATAGCCGCATTGGAGATTCACTCCATAGTCCAATGGGATTGATATTTTAGACCTTGGGGATGACTACCTATCCTTGTCAAGGACATGTAGTACAATCCTTACAACTTTAGGGATCAGGGTTGTTTTGGATTTTATTTGTTAATTTTGTATAGAGTTTTGGGGAATTGGATTCTTAACCGAAGTATGATGAGAATTTTGACCCTATCCTTACTACTCTATATTTTTATGTTTATGTTTTGGAGAGCAATTATGGTAGTGGTGAGAACCACTATTTTTGGACTATGTTGCATGATGGGAAAAGTGAGGGATATCTCCTTTTTACCTCAAGGTGCTACCCAAGTATGGTACTAACCCTCCTTAACTTAAAATGTTCTTAATATGTGAGGAAATGTGGTTGGTTCAGGATTGTATTCGGAATCAATTGACAATGCTCAAGACTTTCTTAGTGTGTAAAGTGTGTTTTTGGTCCTAAAAAAAATTGGACATCCATTTGGAGGTTGCTTGCTACACTAGTAATGGCTGAGTGACTGAAAATATAGGCTTTATGATTTTGACATATGGTATTGTTGGCTTATGTCTTTTGTAAAAGTCATATGACTGCTTCAAACTAGGTACCCCCAATTTGTATAACTTGACTTTTTGTTTATGGCCATATCATCATTACCATGCAATATCATTGAACATGGGATGCGATGGATGCAATTTGTACAATAAATGAATGTAGCGAAATGTATGTAAAAATTCCTATATGCAATCATAAAGAAAAATACATGTAAAGATACTTATATGAAAGCATGCCTATGTAAATGAAATTTATTTTTGTTGTTTTTTTTTAGCCATGTATATATACATATAAAGTGTCACTTTTAATAATAGAATACCTTTAAATGAAGAACATTAAGTGGTTCAGGTTCCTCTATTCCCTCTAAATTGGTAAGTCTATAAGTACATTTACCCACTTTTTAAGTGATTATATATGGACCTAACCAATTGGCTATAAATTTATCACGAAGATGTGGTAGAGCATTGGTGTTTTGTTGGTTTTCTTTGAGTACAAGATCACCTACTTGGAATTCACAAAGATGGACTTTAGCATTGTAAGCATGCTTTAGGTGGTCTTGATAAACTCATAAATGTTCTAGTGCATTGAATCACCTTTCATTTAGGAGAGTGAGTTGGTCAAGTCGTGCTTGTCTAGTTGTGCCATCATCTATGAATTCCTACAAAGAAATTCACAAGGAATCTCGAGCTCTAGAGGTATAATAACTTCTACTCCATAGACCAAGGAAAATGGTGTTGCTCCTATTGGCGTTCAGATTCTTGTTTGATAAGCCCAAAGTGCCAAAGGAATTTGTGTATGCCAATATTTATAATTTTATTTGACGAGTTTCTTAAGTATGGCAATAAAGGTCTTATTGGTAGCTTCAACTTTTCCATTTGCTTGTGGGTAATAAGGAGTCAAGAAAATATGTTGGATATACTTTTTGCAAAGTGCTAGGAAATCCTTATTCTTGAAAGATTTACCATTATCCAAAATTATTTTAGAGGGAATGCCAAAGCGACAGATGATATGGTGAAGTATTAAGTCCACGATTCGAGGTCTTGTCGTACTGGTTAGAGGTATGGTCTCTACCCACTTTGTGAAGTATTCTATGGCTATGATGATGAATGTATGTTATCCCGAAGAAGGAGGTGATATTTTTCCAATTAAATCTAGGCCCCATTGTGAAAAGGGCCAAAGGCTTTGTATAGGCTATAAAGCTTGTGATGGTACATGAGTTAAATTGGCATGTGTTTGACATTGCTTACAATTTTTGACATAGTTGCAACAATCACATTCCATTGTGGGCCAATAATAACCCATGCATAATAGACACTTTGCAATGGCCATTCCACTAAAATTACCACCACAAGTACCATCATGGGCTTCTTCTATGGCTTTTTGAGCCTCACTTTGTTCAAGACAACGAAGAAGGATTCCATAATAACCTCGTTTATACAACATGTCCCCCAAGAGAACAAAACGGGATAATATTTTCTTGAAAGCACGTTTGGAAGACCGAGACATATCATATGGGAGTGTTCCAAATTTCAAGAAGGCTACTCTTTGGCTTGACCTAGAATAACATGGTTCCATATGAATAAAGCAAACATATTTTCCATCCGTAGGGTCAACATGAACAATGGTTGCTTTAGAGATTGTTGAGATTATTAGGATTTGTACCTCTCCTAAGTCATTCTTTGGAATCAAGGATTTGAGAGAGGCCATTGCATCTACAAATATATTAGTCGAATGAGGTAATTTATTGATTTCATACCATTCGAATGTAGAGAGCAATTTCATTGCCACTTCATGATAAAGCTTAATGGTAGGTTCCTTGCATTGGTATTCTCTAGTTACTTGTTTGACCACAAGTTGAGAATCCCTAAAAATCCAAATACACTTAATAAACATAGCTATAGCTGATTGAAGACCTAAGGTTAAGGCTTTGTATTTCATGGTGTTGTTTGTGCAAAATAAGTCTAGTTTGAACGATAAAGGGATGGGAATCCCTTGTGGTGTATGAAAGACTACTCCTGCACCTTGACCTTTCTCACACTTAGATCCATCAAAGAATAAGGTGATATCGACATCTTCCTCCAGAATGACATCTTCTAATTTAGTGACTGAAAATATCGAATCATTTGGAAGATCTATAATCAATGGATGATCACTAGGTAGTGGAGCTTTTGTAATTTGATCGGCTATAACCTATAATTTAATGGATTTTTGACTTATAAATTTGAGATCAAATTTTGAGAGGAGCATTATCCATTTAGTAGTACGAGTGTTATTATAAGTGTGAGACATCATGTAACGCAGTGGATTTTCTCTAGCTATGACATAGGTTGTTTGGCTTAGCATATAATGTCAAAGTTTCTTAGTGGTGAAAACCACTGCTAGGCATAACTTTTCTACGTAAGCATATCATGTTTCATAACTTACCAACGTTCGACTAATGTAGTAGATTGCTTGCTCTCAATTTTGTTCATTTTTCTGTGCAAGTATTGTAGATACAACCACGAAATATATGTATTATATTAATGGGAAACTTATAAACTCCATTGTTATAGATCAAGATGATACACAATCCTTTTGTTGATACAATATTACAAATATATATAGGGCTCTCAAAAATCCTAATGGCAAATGCTATGATGTATTTAATCATGTCTTTTATCCCAATAGGGTTGAGTGGGCTTCAGATATCTGTTGATCCAGACCACTCCATCTTCATCAGTTTTCCAATGCTTCTTATGTATTGTCTAATATGCACATAAAAAAATTCTAGAAAGTTAGTAATAATAATGAGGGCTCCACTATGTGAGCCCTCATAAATCATAACTAAAACCCTAGCTAATAATAGTATGAAATGTGAACAAAATTAAACAATATGAAATGTAACCAAATAAGTAGATTTACCTTGTTGTCTATTGATGAATAGATATGTTGCTCCATTGTAGAATGATGGTGAGGTGGAAAGGATGGATGAAGTGCTAGATGGATATGGGGAATGGTTGGAATGATGGGAGTCCTATGACAATCTAGGGTTTTAGATCTATTCTCACAAGTGGATTTGACGGTGTAAGTCCTCAAAACTATACAACCTTATGCTTCCCCAGGATCTCTTAAGGGCATACACCTCAAAACTATACAACCTTATGCTTCCCCAGGATCTCTTAAGTGCATAAAATAGTCCAATCACCTTCCATGGGTTGAGCATTATGAGTGCTCTTATTTTATAATCCAACTTAAGGTTTAGGGTTTTAGCCTTACACTTTTAATCATGTGTCTAAGATTAAACTAGATCCTAAGGCTGAGATTACACTTTAGATGTGGCATGGATTAATGAAGATGGATGGTGGAGATTAGATTAGATCAGACGGTTGTGGTTAATTGGGCTTATACATACATATTTTATAATAAATATATTAAAATATAATGTAAAATATAAAAACACAACACTGCAGCTATTGCTTAAAAGAAAAAAATAAATGAATATATCAAACCAGAAATGCACAACCACAAAATATATGTATTATATTAATGGGGAGCTTATAAACTCCATTGTTACAGATCAGGATGATACACAATCCTTTTGTTGATACAATGTTACAAATATATAGGGCTCTCCGAAACCCTAATGGAAAATGTTGTGATGTCTTCAATCATGTCTTTGATCCCAATAGGGTTGAGTGGGCTTCAGATATCCGTTGAGCCGGGCCACTCCAGCTTCATCAGTTGTCCAATGCTTTTGATGTACTGTCTAATATACACACAAAGAAATGCCATTAATTTAGTAATAATAATGAGGGCTCCACTATGTGAGCCCTCAAAAATCATAACTAAAACCCTAGCTAATAGTAGTGTTGTGCTTTTATTTTAGCTAATTTTAATATTATTTTACATTATTTTATATTTAATATAATATTTTATATTATATTATATTTTAATATATTTATTATAAAATATGTATTTATAAGCCCAATTAGCCATAATCGTCTGATCTAATATAATATCCACCGTCCATATTTATTAATCCATGCCACATCTAAAGTGTAATCTCAGCCTTAGGATATGATTTAATCTTAGTCATACGATTAAAAGTGTAAGGCTAAAACCCTAAGTAAACCCTAAGCTAGATTATAAAATAAGAGCACTCATAATGCTCAACCCCTGGAAGGTGATTAGACAATTTTATGCCCTTAAGATATATTGGTGAACCAGAAGGTTGCAGAGTTTTGAGTACTTTCGCCATCAAATCCACTTGTGATAATAGATCTAAAACCTTAGCTTGTTATAGGACTCCCATCATTCCAACCATTCCCCATATCCATCTAAAACTTTGTCCATCCTTTCCATCTTGCCATCATTTTACAATGGAGAAACAAATATATTCATAAACAGACAATAAGGTAAATATATTTATTTGGTTACATTTCATATTGTTTAATTTTATTCACATTTCATACTATTATTAGCTAGGGTTTTAGTTGAGGGCTCACACAATGGAGCCCTCATTATTATTACTAAATTTTTGGTATTTATTTGTGTGTAGATTAGATAGTACATTAGAAGGATTGGACACCTGATGAAGATAGAGTGGCCCGACTCAATGAATATCTGAAGCCCACTCAATCCTATTGGGATCAAATACAAGATTGAAGACATTGCAACATTTGCCATTAGGGTTTCAGAGATCCCTATATGTATTTGTAAAATTGTATCAACAAAAGGATTGTGTATCATCATAATCTATAACAATGGATTTTATAAGCTCCCCATTAATATAATACATATATTTCATGGTTGTGCATTTTTGGTTTGATATATTCATTTGTTGTTTTCTTTTATTTTAAATTATGTACGAGTTTTTCAGTTTGTATTATTTGGATAAGCTTTAAATTTTTGGTTTAAATACTTTATGGTTTTAACAAGACAACAAAAGAAAGTAATGAACCAAATTTATTTAATGGAAAACATTCCCCACTCTCCTGCTACTTCGATGGCAAACCCATCCAGTGGGATTCAGACTACTTCGTTTGGACCTCGATTTCCATCCCTACTACAAGTAGGATACATCACCAACCAAAAAGCTCCAAGGATCTTAATCCCTTTGGTCACATTCAATTTCAAAAAGCCCCAAAGGTCCTAACCCCTTTGGTCACATTCAATTTCAAAAATCCCCAAAGGTCTTAACCCCTTTGGTCACATTCAATTTCAAAAAGCCCCAAAGGTCTTAACCCCTTTGGTCACATTCAATTTTCAAAAAGCCCCAAAGGTCTTAACCCCTTTGGTCACATTCAATTTCAAAAAGCCCCAAATGTCTTAACCCCTTTGGTCACATTCAATTTCAAAAAGCCCCAAAGGTCTTAACCCCTTTGGTCACATTCAATTTCAAAAATCCCCAAATGTCTTAACCCCTTTGGTCACATTCAATTTTCAAAAATCCCCAAAGGTCTTAACCCCTTTGGTCACATTCAATTTCAAAAATCCCCAAAGGTCTTAGCCCCTTTGGTCACATTCAATTTTAAAAAAGCCCCAAAGGTCCTAACTCCTTTGGTCACATTCAATTTTCAAAAATCCCCAAAGGTCCTAACCCCTTTGGTCACATTAAATTTTAAAAAGCCCCAAAGTTCTTAACTCCTTTAGTCACATTCAATTTTCAAAAAGCCCCAAAAGTCCTAACCCCTTTGGTCACATTAAATTTCATAAAGCCCCAAATGTCCTAACCCCTTTGGTCACATTAAATTTTAAAAAGCCCCAAAGTCTTAACCCCTTTGGTCACATTCAATTTCAAAAAGCCCCAAAGTTTTAATCCCTTTGGTCACATTCAATTTCAAAACAACCCAAAGGACTTAACCCCTTTGCTCACATTCAATTTCAAAAAGCCCCAAAGATCTTAACCCCTTTGGTCACATTCAATTTCAAAAAGCCCCAAAGGTCTTAACCCCTTTGGTCACATATCAATTTTCAAAAAGCTCCAAAGGTTCCTAACCCCTTTGGTCACATTCAATTTCAAAAAGCTCCAAAGGTCTTAACCCCTTTGGTCACATTCAATTTCAAAAAGCCCCAAAGGTCTTAACCCCTTTGGTCACATTAAATTTCAAAAATCCCCAAAGGCACTTAAGCCCTTTGGTCACATATCATTCCAATTTCAAAAAAACTCAAAGGCACTTAAGCCCTTTGGTCACATATCATTCCAATTTTAAAAATCCCAAAAGGCACTTAAGCCCTTTGGTCACATATCATTCCAATTTCAAAAATTCCCAAAGGCACTTAAGCCCTTTGGTCACATATCATTCCAATTTCAAAAAGCCCCAAAGGTACTCAATCCCTTTGGTCACATCAAATTCCAATTTCAAAAAAGCCCCAAAGGTTCCCAACTCCTTTGATCATAAGCTTACTAGGTCAGGGGAAGTAGAAAAACCCGAGCCAATGAACATTATACACTTGAAAGTGTTCCATGCTTAATGTGATTACTATATATGTATATATATACATGGCTAAAAACTAAAAATAAAAACAACAAAAAAAATTGTATTTACATAGGCATGCTTTCATATAGGAATATTTACATGCATTTTTCAAATTGGTATTCATACATATAGACATTTTTACATACATACTTGCATTCATTACATTTCGCATGCATTCTGCTATATTCATTCATTGTACAAATTGCATTCATCCCATCCCATGTTCAATGATCTTGCATAGTAATGATGATATGGCCATAAACAAAAAGTCAAGTTATAACAATTGGGGGTACCTAGTTTAAAGCAATCATGCAACTCTCACAAAATTCATATGTCAACCACATCATGTGCCAAAAATCATAAGGCCTATATTTTCAATCACTCAACCATTACTAGTGTAGCAAGCAACCTCCAAATGGATGTCCAATTTTCTTTAGGACCAAAACACACTCTTCATACACTAAGAAAGTCTTGCATATTGTTGATTGATAAAAAAAAAATATTGAACCAACCACATTCCATCACATATTAAAAAAATTTTGAGCTAAGGAGGATTATTACCATACTTGTGTAGCACCTTGAGGCAAAAAAGAGATATCCCTCGCTTGTCCCATCATGCAACATAGTCCAAAAATAGTGGTTTTCACCACTACCACAATTTCTCTCCAAACATAAACATAAAAACATAGAGTAGTAAGGATAGGGTCAACATTCTCATCACACTTCATTTGAGAATCCGATTCCCCAAAGCTCTATAAAAAATTAACAAATTAAATCCAAAACACCCTTGATCCCTAAAGTTGTAAGGATCATACTACATGTCCATGAGAAGGATGGGTAGTCATCCCCAAGGCCTGAAAGATCAATCCCATTGGACTATGGAGTGAATCTCCACCGAGGCTATAGACGCTTAACTAGCAGTGGAGTAAGCTCATGCGAGGCGACATGTCTCTCTTGCAAAAAGAGAGACCTTGACCGCACATAAGGATAGGCTAGCCTCTAGGTCATCTCCATAATAGGTCATGCCTAATTTACTCATAATGGGTTAATGAAATTCACATGCACACACACTGGTTCTTTATTGGATAGGGTCATTGTCACGCTCAAGATTTGGTACATGAACCTCACTTGCACACACATTGGTCCTAAAGAAAGTTAGACAACCTTAGTGAGTTTGGTTGAGGACACTAGTATGTTTGAGTCTTTGAAAATCCTAGAATATATTATTCTATATCAACATCCATATCTTCTTCCATATCAACATCCATATATTCTTCCATATCAACATCCATATCTTCTTTCATGTCAACATCCATGTCTTCATAGTAAGTCAAGTTGCATAACGCCACCAAATTCGGTACCCCCGATTGCAAAACAATGGACAACAAAAATGGCCAATAAAATTTTTGAACTATAAAATATTATACGAACAACATGCATGCCTAGCATATAGTTTGCATTCATTCACAATTAGCTTGCATTAATCAACATTACACACTCATTAGCATTCCACATTCATTTACCATTAGCTTGCATAAATCATCCATATAAACATTATGCATTTACATCATAATTAGCTTACATTAATCATCCATAAAACATGCATAAAACATTCATAAAATAGGCATTGCATTCACACAAAAATACAACACAAAATTCAAAGTCATATATATATATATATATATATATATATACTCGCATATGCAAATATCGCTAGAAAGTTCAAACATCATCACAACTAGGGGGTGCTCAAGGTTTCACACCTTTCCCCCAATCAAGAAAACAAGATCACAACTTGGGGGTGTTCAAGGTTTTACACATTTCCCCCAATCAAGCAAACATCAACACAACTTGGGGGTGTTCAAGGTTTCACACCTTTCCCCTAATCAAATATCATCACAACTAGGGGGTGATCAAGGTTTCACACCTTTCCCCCAATAAAGCAAACATCAACACAACTTGGGGGTGTTCAAGGTTTCACACCTTTCCTCTAATAAAACATCATAAAAACTAGGAGGTGCTCAAGGTTTCACACCTTTCCCCCAATCAAACAAACATCAACACAACTTGGGGGTGTTCAAGGTTTCACACATTTCCATCAATCCAACAAACAAGATCACAAATGAAGGATGCTCAAGGTTCCACACTTGCTTCACCAATTAAATAAATGATTCAATTATTCAATCACATCACATCATCAAAAAGTCAATTGCTAGGTTCAAAATACTATGTTCTTTTGTCAAACATTGCGCCCTTTGCCTTGCATTCAAATCATCCATATCATTGTCTAGGTTCAAAAGACTGCATTCTTTTGTCAAAGGTTGCACCCTTTACCTTGCATTCAAATCATCCACATCACTTGCTAGGTTAAAAATACTGTGTTCTTTTATCAAAGGTTGTGCCCTTTGCCTTACATTCACATCATCCTAATAGCAAAAATCCCTTCATCTGTTGGGGAAGAAATAGATAGCAATTCACATTCAACATCATCTATTCATTTATCATTATGCAACATTCATAAGTGAACATTGTATTTAGTGGTTTATCCTAGAAACCTGGCGGTTGAAGTGATTGGTTATCCATGCAATCCAGTAGGATGGATAGATTACCATAAGGACACTTACATCATCAAAAATCCCTTTATATGTTAAGGGCAAAGAATAGACACAATCATTTTAGTTTTCATCATCAAAAAACCCTTTATCTATTAAGGGCAAAGAATAGACACAAAAAAAATTATTTTCATCATCGAAAACCCCTTTATCTGTTAGGGCAAAAATAGATACATTCATAATGTTTCCAAAGTTCAAAAACCCCTTCATCTGTTAGGGAAAAAATAGATACACTCATCACATATTACAAATTGCAAAAATCCCTTCATCTATTGGGGAAAAAATAGATCACATTTGCATCATTTTATCATTATGTAACATTCATAAGTGAACCTTGTATTTAGTGGTTTATCCTAGAAACCTAGTGGTTGTAGTGACTAGTTATCCATACAATCCGGTAGGATGGATAGATTACCATAAGGACACTTGCATCATCAAAACTACCTGTTTATCTGTTAAGGGAAAAGAACAGACACAATCATTTTAGTTTACATCATCAAAAACCCCTTTATCTGTTAAGGGAAAAGAACAAACACAAACAATTTTATTTTCATCATCGAAAACCCCTTTATCTGTTAGGGAAAAAATATATACATTCATCACGTTTCCACAGTTCAAAAACCCCTTCATCTATTAGGGCAAAAACATATACACTCATCACATATTACAAATTGCAAAAATCCCTTCATCTATTAGGGTAAAAATAGATCACATTTGCATTATTTTATCATTATGTAACATTCATAAGTGAACCTTGTATTTAGTGGTTTATCCTAGAAACTTGGCGGTTGCAATGATTGGTTATCCATGCAATCTAGTAGGATGGATATATTACCATAAGGACACTTACATCTTCAAAAACCCCTTTATCTATTAAGGGCAAGGAATAGACATAATCATTTCATTTTTCATCATCAAAAACCCCTTCATATGTTAGGGAAAAAATAGATACACTCATCACATATTACAAATTGCAAAAATCCCTTCATCTATTGGGGAAAAAATAGATAACATTCACATTCAACATCATCCATTCATTTATCATTATGCAACATTCATAAGTGAACCTTGTATTTAGTGGTTTATCCTAGAAACCTGGTGGTTGCAGCGACTGGTTATCCATGCAATCCGGTAGGATGGATAGATCACCATAAGGACACTTACATCATCAAAAACCCCTTTATCTATTAAGGGCAACAAGCAAACACAAATCATTTCATTTCAAAAAACCCTTCATCTGTTAGGGCAAGAACAAATACATTTCATCACATTTCCAAATTGCAAAAATCTCTTCATCTGTTGGGTCAAAAATAGAATCAATCATTGAATCCACATACATTGCATCCATCAACACATTTTTCATCACCATGTCTTCATGTCACCATAAAATCCATCAATCATTTCATCCAACATTTGTCAAATTTAGGTAGCATGCAAGTGAACCCTGTATCTTGTGGGTTATCCTATAAACTCGGTGATTGCAACGATGGGAATCCATGCAACTCGGTAATATGGATAGCCTACCATAAGGATGCTTGATCATGATCATCATCAATCATATCATTGTCCAAGATCACAATCACATTTGGTAATTCATATTTTAAGGGTGAAACCTTGCCAAGAACAAATTGCTCAAAAGTAGTCATTGATGTCCTCTTCCATGGGGCAAGAAAACATGGATAATTAATATCAAAATCACTCATTCATCTGACTATAGTCACAATACAGGTAAGCCCACTAGGTTGATTGGTTCCATTATGGAATTGGTGAAGAATTTTCCACAGTCATTGTTCGACCCCTACGTTGACTCAGTCATCCTGCATCTTCATAACCTGCATACTCAATGACGCCAGAAGGCATATTTTTCAAAAGCATCGAATCATCCCAAAATTTGGGGCAACCAAATTTATTTTTGATCCTCCCACAATGGGATACATATTACATGATCATGACATCTACAATTGACAAAAACATCCTTTCCACCGTTGGGGCAAAAATGGTATCACATTTTACATCATTCATATCATCCACAATCACATCGTATTTCACATCATTCATTCATCATTTGCACATATTCACCACATATTTCATCACTTGCACAAATTCATTTTCAATTGGCTTGTGAGAATTTTCTCATTCGCCAATTGAGGGGGTAAGCTACACAAAACTCCAAAATTCTTTAATCTTTTGCCTTCAACGCTAGTGCTCAAATCCAACAAGAGAAGTTGCTTCTGTGCCCGCAACCCAGGCAGGTGTCTCATATTTTTGCACCATATTGTGTTTTACGTAACATGGTACAAAAAGGGGTATCTATAGACACCAAATTACAACCATTAATCCTCCATCCTAACCATCCCACCACCCACTTGTCCACCATACACCTTTCTCACCATCCATTTAGCCACTTTTAGCCCTTTTTGCCTTCAAAATGCCCACTTAAGACCTTATCGCCTTCAAAAGGCCCACTTTAGCCCTTTCTCGCCATTTCCTAACCCAATTGGGCTTATTTTAATATTATTTAATATTATTTTATATTTAATATACTATTTTATATTATATTATAATATATTTATTATAAAATATGTATTTATAAACTCAATTAACCACAACCGTTCGATCTAATATAATCTCCACCATCCATATTCATTAATCCATGCCACATCTAAAGTGTAATCTCAACCTTAGGATCTGATTTAATCTTAGCCACATGATTAAAAGTGTAAGGCTAAAACCCTAAGTAAACCCTAAGCTAGATTATAAATAAGAGCATTTATAATGCTCAACCCTGGAAGGTGATTGGACTATTTTATGCCCTTAAGAGATCCTGGTGAAGCAGAAGGTTGCAAAGTTTTGAGGACTTTCGCCATCAAATCCACTTGTGAGAACAGATCTAAAATCCTAGCTTACTATAGGAATCCCATCATTCCAACCATTCCCCATATCTATCCAAAACTTTGTCCATCCTTTCCACCTCGCCATAATTCTATAATGGAGCAACATATCTATTCATCAACAAACAAGGAGGTAAATCTACTTATTTGGTTACATTTCATATTATTTAATTTTGTTCACATTTCATACTATTATTAGCTAGGGTTTTATTTGAGGGCTCACACAGTGGAGACCTCATTATTATTACTAACTTTCTGGTATTTCTTTGTGTGCAGATTAGATAGTACATCAAAAGCATTGGACAATTGATGAAGCTGGAGTGGCCCGACTCAACGGATATCTGAAGCCCACTCAACCCTGTTGGGATCAAAGACACGATTGAAGACATCGCAACATTTGCCATTAGGGTTTCAGAGAGCCCTATATATTTGTAAAATTATATCAAAAAAAAGAATTGTGTATCATCTTGATCTGTAACAATGGAGTTTATAAGCTCTCCATTAATATAATACATATATTTTGTGGTTATGCATTTCTAGTTTGATATATTCATTTGTTGTTTTATTTTAAGCAATAACTGTAGTGTTGTGTTTTTGTATTCACACAAAGGTTCCTTTTTAATTAAAATCTCCTAAGATAATCAACATTAATCAAAGGTTCCTTTTTAATTAAAATCTCCTAAGATAATCAACATTAATCAAAGGTTCCTTTTTAATTAAAATCCTCCAATATATTTCATATAAATCAAAGGTTTCAATTTAATTAAAATCCTTCAATATGTTGAGAGCTAGGGTTTTGACGTCCAATATGACAACGGGCGGGAAAGCTTCTGCGGGAGAGCATGGGAATGCCAACAGACTGAACCAAGGGCACAGCAGGGCGAAGGGAGGGCAGTTAGAGATCGGGGGCGCTAAGGAGTCCTCTCCAACAGAAGAGGATGTAGGTCATGACAAGGATCCACCAGACAAATGGGGAGGTGGACCTCAGAAGTCGTATGCTCAGGCAACGGCTTCAGAAACCCTTAGCGGTCTGCTCTCCAAGGAGTTGTTTCCTGTCGGGGACGAGTTGGACATCCCGGCAGAAATTCTTTCAAGCTTTGTGGAATTCGAAAAATTTACCCTCATCGGTAAGTTTATTGGCGACCGTCTCGACATGGAGACCATTCGCAAGTGGGCGGCAGGTAAATGGCGAACCTCTGGTCACATGGAGTTGGCGGCCTTATCCCGGGGTTTTTTCGTGATTAGACTGAATAACAAGGAGGACTACTATAAAATCCTGGCTGGTGGTCCCTGGTTCCTAGGTCGCAGAAGTCTCTTTCTAAGGAAGTGGGGTATGGACTTCAACCCCGAGACCCAAAATATCAACATTTCTCAAATATGGGTTAGACTCCTGAGTCTCCCCCTCTTCTGTTGGCATGAAAATGTAATCAGAGGAATTGCACGCTCCATTGGTGAGTTGGTTACCATTGACCCTCCCACCAAATCTCGAACCAAATTTGTTCAAGCTCGGTTCTGCATTCTGGCAGATTTGGAGGCTGACCTTCCATCATCCATCACTCTCCGGTCTGGAGATATCATTCTTCACAAGCAAGCCATTGTGTATGAGAACAGATCGGCTTTCTGCCCCCTGTGCAGTTCTCAAGGGCACCTCCAGTCCAACTGTCCTATTCAAAATCCAGGGATGAAGAAACAGGATTCCAACAACCCCTTGGAACACGATGAAGGTCAGACAAAGCTCCCTGCTGCAAAAGGGCATGATTCTCCAGGCCCGTCTAGGGACCATCCCGAATCCTCCCACCCGGTGGAAGTAGTCTCCCCCCAAACGGTCTCTGAGCCGTGTGGTGCAAGCCCTCACCTTGGACCACAAGAGGAGAAGGACCAGTCCCTTCCACCAATCACCGCACAGGCAGATTCACCCAAAATCCTGGACCATAACCACCATGAGTCCCAAAATGTGCTGGAAGATTACCTACTAGGAAGAAGGGGTGAGCAGTCTGGTAATATTAGCCCTCGTAATACGAGAAGCCGAAAGCAGGGTGTTGATTTTGGTAGCGAAAGGAAGCAAGGTCGTCCCCCCAACAAAGACAGGCGGGACAAGGAGACGGCGGTAGATGTTGCAAATGGTACTCAACGGCTGCTTTTTCAGGATGATTCTGATTCCCAGATGGGTGACTCGTCTGTCCCAAAACCTCCCCTCCAGAAAGGAAAGGGAGGTAAGAAGAATATCAAACTATTGAGATGAAAGTCCTCTCATGGAATGTGAGAGGGCTTAATGCAGCTGCCAAACAGAGATTGGTGGCTGATCTCAGAAAAAAGACGAATCCATCCATCCTAATTTTACAAGAGACTAAGACCGATGCTATCTCTTCTGCCAGAGCTTCTAAGGTCATTTGGGCTAAGGCAAAATTCCTCTCCAGTACTGCAGTGGGAACGGCAGGCGGTCTCATGATTCTTTGGGATCCAGAGATTTTTGAGGGCAGCCTTCTCTCAACTTCTAGCAGGATTATCAATGTTTTGTTTCATTCCAAAGCCATCAACTTTTCTTGGATCCTGTCTAATGCGTATGCCCCAAACTCTATCTCGGAGAGAGCAGAAATGTGGAAGGCTATTTCCCAGATGAGGGAAACGTTCTGTAATTTCCCTTGGGTTCTAGGGGGAGATTTCAACTGACCTCTTCACCCATCTGAAAAGAAAGGAGGATCAGACCACTCTAGCCATAGTCTGGAAGACTTTCAAGATTTTGTTTCTACCAATAACTTGCTTGACATTGACCTCAAGGGGGCATCCTTCACTTGGAGCAACAGGAGGATTGGGAGCAATCTTATTCAAGTCAATCTTGACAGATTCTTCATATCCCAAGAGGCTATTCCCATACTCGGTGCGGCAACTCTCTCGGACTTACCAAGGATTGGGTCTGATCACAATCCTATTTTCCTGGAGACGGTTGATGGGCCTATTTTTAAAACCCCCTTCAGATTTGAGTCCATGTGGATTTCTCACAAGGACTTTAGAGGGTTGGTTACTGCCTGGTGGCAGCAGAAGGTAGCAGGTTCCGCTTCCAAGAGAGTGGCCTTAATACTCAAGTTAATCAAAAGGAATTTGAAAACATGGAACAAGGAGGTGTTCGGCAACATTTTTGAGTCCAAAAGGTCCATTTCTGCGAACCTAAAATTGGTGGAGAGAATGGAGCTTGAAGGTTACACCGATTGCCTCAGGGAGGAGGAAAGGAGGCTCTTGGTGGATTATCATTCTATTCTTGCAAGGGAAGAAACTTTCTGGCACCAGAAATCTAGGGACCTCTGGTTGAGAAATGGAGACTCCAATACGAAGTTTTTTCACGCGTCAACTTTGTGGCACAGAGGGGCTAACAAAATTAGGGAAGTGGTGTGCAAGGATGGACGCGTTACCAAGGATATTGAGGAAATCTGAAGTGAAGCGGTTGACTTCTTCCAGGATCTGCTCGGTGTTCCTCCCGACAGTGATCTCCAGGTTCAGAAATCTCTGTTGGATAAATTCCCAGTCAAAGTTCCTCCCAAGGTAAGTTCTAAGCTTCTGGAGCCTTTTTCTATGTCTGAGATTAAAGAAGCTTTGTTCTCCATGCAACCAGACAAGGTGCCTGGGCCTGACGGTTTTCCCCCCCATTTTTTTCAAGTTATGTGGGATGTTGTGGGTTCGGATGTGTGCGAAGCAATTCGGAGATTCAAGCCTCCGGATCCATCCATCCAAAACTAAATTCTACCTTTCTTGCTCTCATCCCTAAGTCTTCCGCCTCGCAAAAGTTTCTCTCGATTATCGTCCCATTAGCCTCGTGCAATGTTTTTTATAAAATCTTAACCAAGTCCATAGCCAACCGTCTGAGGTCCCTTCTTCCCTCCTTGGTTGGTCCTTCTCAGGGAAGCACCGTGAAAGGCAGAAACATTCTCGATGGTGTCATCACCATCCATGAAACCCTCCATTCTGCTCACCGCTCCAAAAATGCTGCTCTTTTCCTCAAGCTGGACATGAATAAAGCTTTTGACAGAGTTGATAGGAGGTTCCTCTGTGTTGTCCTCTTCAAGTTCGGTTTTCACCCTCAATGGATTGACCTTGTCAGTAGTTGCATATCCACTCCCTCCTTTTCTGTTCTAATCAACGGATCCCCTGCTGGGTATTTCCAAAGTGCCAGAGGCCTCAGACAAGGTGACCCTCTGTCTCCTATTCTATTCATCCTTCTCGTCGAGGTTCTGAGTTGGTCTTTGAAAGAGGCTCTTCGTCGAATAAGATCTCTGGCATTTTTCCCACCTCCGCAGTCGATCCTGTCTCTCATCAGCAATTTGTGGATGACACCCTCATCTCCACTGGGGCGTCCGTCACTCAAGCCAAATCCATCAAGCGAATCCTCTCCCATTATGAAAAGGCTGCCGGACATAAAGTCAATTACATCAAAAGCAAATTTATTTTATTAACACTCCTATGCGAAGGCAGATCCGCATAGCTAGAATTTTGGAATGCACTATTGATTCCCTGCCTGCGTCTTATCTGGGTTTGCCTCTGGCTTGTAATGGCCGGGCCAATGGAAGCTTGTGGGACATGATCCTGGAACGTCTTCACAAAAAGTTGAGCACTTGGAAAGGCAAATTCTTGTCGCAAGCTGGGAAAGCCACCCTTACCAAAGCTTGTCTCCAAGGAATCCCAACTTACTTCATGTCTGTGTTCATGCTTCCTGTTTCTGTCCATTCCAAGATTGAAAAGATTCAGAGGACCTTTCCGTGGTCTGGCAATGAAGAAAAATCCAGAATTCCTCTTGTGGCCTGGGATAAGGTTTGCTTGCAAAAGGAACAAGGTGGCATGGGAATGAGGAGATCAAGACTCATGAACACTGCTTTGATCGCTAAGCACGCTTGGAAGATCTTGACTAATGACCCAACAGAGTGGGTCAAGCTGGTTAAGAGGAAGTATCTTGGATCGAGTTCTCTTTTTGATGTCGAGATTCCTCCTGAAGTGTCTGCCTTTTGGAAATTTGTGCTTCAAGCCCGCTCTCTGATCGACTCTGGTGCTCGCTGGATTTTGGGTGATGGCAACTCCATTCTCTTCTAGAAGGACAGGTGGGTTACTGATGGAGCTCTCAAGTTGAGAGCGGACCTTGCTGGCCTGAAAGCCCAGGTGGATCCAAATTCCCAACTCAAGGTTGCGGACTTCATTGATCGGAGCTCTCTTCCCCCTCGGTGGAATTTTCCAGTCCTGGACAGCTTTAACAATGAAATGACTTTTTTGTCTAATATTCTTCGATCTGTTTTAATTCCATCTGTTAGAAGAGATGACGGAATCATCTGGCGTGGCACAGAGGATGGTCTGTTCTCTGTCAAGACTTCCTATGACCTTCTTACTTGCGAGATTGCCATGGATCACAGGTGGAAAGTGATTTGGAGGAAGGGTATTATTCCTAAAGTTAATTACTTTGCATGGATTTCCTTTCATAATAAAGCCTTAACCATCGACAACCTCCATAAGAGGGGTTTTGCTATTCCCAACAGGTGCTTCTTGTGCTTTGCTCGATTGTGAGACGACAGCACCACTTATTTTTGCACTTGTCCTTTTTCCCATTCTGTCCTCGGCACTGTCCTGTCTTCCTTTCAAATCCTTTGGTGCACTCCCCGCTCCCTCAAAGATGCCTTCCACCAATGGCCCAATCCTTTCAAGAATCCTAAACTTCACTTCCTTCTTGAGGCCTCTTTCCACCACTCCATTTGGTAGATTTGGCTAGAGAGAAATTCCAGAGTCTTCGGCAAGGTCCCTAGAGTACCTCCCTGTGTCGCTCAGAGAGCCTTATCCTTCGCCATTGAGAATTCTAAAGTTGTTCCTAGTTCCCGTCCCCGCCTTCCTGGCGAAGCAGCGATCTTCCAAAGTTTGGGCCTTTTCCCTATTCTTGATGGTGTTTCTAAGTCTCAGCGTGGGGATGTTATTTGGACCAAGCCCCTTGTGGGATGGATTAAATTAAACTTTGACGATGCGGCCAAAGGCAATCCTGGCCCTGTTGGTTCTGGTGGTGTGGTTAGAGATCATAACGGGAATCTCATGCTGGCTTATTGTGAAGATTTGGGTGCCCAGACTAATCACTATGATGAAGCCAGAAGTGTTTTGAAAGGTATCCAGAT
Organism: Wollemia nobilis; assembly: GCA_028583015.1. Taxonomy (NCBI): domain Eukaryota; kingdom Viridiplantae; phylum Streptophyta; class Pinopsida; order Araucariales; family Araucariaceae; genus Wollemia; species Wollemia nobilis. The sequence continues at coordinate 844,320 of JAQPPZ010002660.1, forward strand.
CCTCTCCGAGGATCCTCGGCCTTTGATAGTCGAAGGTGATTCGCTCAATATAGTCAACTATCTGCTAGGCTCTAAAGACCCGTCTTGGAGGGTCTACAACATCATTCTTGAGGCTAGGATGCTCCTCTCTCAACGTGACAGGTGGAAGGCATGCCATATTTTTAGGGAAGGAAATCGCGTGGCAGACCACATGGCCAACAAAGGGCTTGTGACCACGTGTCCTGTTGTGTGGCGCTCATGCTTCCCGTCTGAGGTGGTGAGTTTGGCCAATGCGGATATCCCCTCATGATGTTCTCCTCGCTTCAGAAGGTCATTCGTTTGGTTTGGCTGTTTTTGCTTTCGATGGTCAAATTTCTCCAGCTAGTATTTTTGTTTTCCTTGGTAAAATGTGGTTTGTTTCCGGGATATTCAGACATAAGGGCCCTACTTATAGCCTTCGGGCAATTAGCGCTTTTGGTTTCTGTCATCAAGTTTATTCCTCCAGCCACAAGGCATGATGCACATTCCAGCCAAGCTGAATTTGTACATAAGGTTTTGGGATCCTCTATAAAAACCCACTGTTAATCTATTAAAATAATTACCAAAAAAAAAATCCTTCAATATGTTTAACATAAATCAAAGGTTTCAGTTTAATTAAAATCCTTCAATATATTTCACATAAATCAAAGGTTTCAGTTTAATTAAAATCCTTCAATATATTTCATATAAATCAAAGGTTTCAGTTTAATTAAAATCCTTCAATATATTTCACATAAATCAAAGGTTTCAGTTTAATTAAAATCCTTCAATATATTTCACATAAATCAAAGGTTTCAGTTTAATTAAAATTACACAGTGAACCTTTCTAATCCAAGATTTATAACAAAGGCTACAACCTCTACAAAACGATTAAGGGACTACCAAGCCAAAAGTACAAACAAGGTAAAACAAGGTAAAACTAGGTGTTATGCTTTCACCTCTATCACCACTAATTGTCCCTAAAGAGACCAATATTACGTAGCAACATAGTTTCCCACAGACGTGGATGGTTTTACGCTAAGCAATGTTTTCTAGACACAACACTCTCTTTAACCCATGGGTGGTTTTCCTGATAGGTGGCACTCCTAAATGTGACACTCCCTCATGGAAAAACAACAACTTCCCATTGTAGTAGATATTTTTAAAATAGGGTGGTCCCTATCTCTTCAAACATGGAGGTCTTAGATACACAATGCTCTTGAATTTCCATAGCGCTCTCTAGACACACACAATGCTCTTGAACTCATAGCGCTCTTAATCGCCCACAATGCTCTTAGACATACAACATCTTAAAACACTCACAACACTCATAAAAAACTAATAGGGCTCTTAGACTCACTATATATTTGAACACTCACATCACTTATAAAACACTAACATGGCTCTTAGACTCATAGTGTCTTCAAACACTCACAACGCTCATAAAACACTAACAGGGCTCTTAGACTCACAGTGTCTTCGAACACTCACAACGCTCATAAAAATACTAATTAGGCTCTTTCACACAAGCACAACACTCTTAAAAATACTAATAGGGCTCTTTCACATAAGCACAATGCTCTTAAAAAAATTAACCGGGCTCTTTCACACAAGAATAATGCTCTAAAAAACATTGACCGGGCTCTTTCACACAAGCACAACACTCTTTAAACACACACAAGCACAATGCTCTTTAAAAATACACAAGCACAACACTATTTAAACACTAAAAAGGTTTTTCACACACACACAACACTCTTAAAACTCAGATGTAGGTGGTTTCCAATCCTTTCCATTGGTTTCACATGCTACAGGGAGTATAACCAAGTTTCGAACTAAGATCTTCACCATACCAATGCATGTAAAAATAGGTTAAAGTTTAAAACACTCCAACCTTAATACTCCTATGAAATGGAATCTAGTGGTGTCTCGGCTGCTTGCGATGCATTCCTCTCTTTTCCCCAGTCCTTGGTCAACATCTTCCTCTTCCTTCTTGTTCTTCCATCGTCCACCTCCTTGTATTCCTTCTTCTCCCCCATTCTCGTTTTCCTCACTTAAACCTTAAGTTCTTCCTTGCTCCAGGTAGCCCGTCTGTCCTCCCTTCTCAAACCTTGAGCCCTACCTCGAGCCCCCCTTTATTCAATGCTTCATCCCTTCCTCTGGTGGCAAAGAATCATTTTTCCTATAATTTCCATCTTTGGAACTTAGTAGCCCCCTAGATTATTTACATAGATTACACTCTATAGGGGAAAGGGATATTTACATTTTTTTAAAAATGAAGAATGGTACCCTTTTAAATAAATATCATTTATATGATATTTATCACCATTAATTTTTTTTTTTTTATTTAAACAATTTCATAATGGCTATTTCTTTAAAATAAAAGACATCTATTTCTTAAATGATTTTTTTTTCATTTATTTCAATTATTTAAATTCTTTTAATGACTTTTCCATTATCATTAAAGTGAACACATTTAATTAATTTAAATGAACTCTCATTTATTAATTAAAATGAAGTTTACTAATGAGCTCAAATAAATCAATCATTATTTAATAAAAAAATCATTAATTAATTTAAATGAATATTCATTTAGCATATAAATTTTATTTGCTTTTCTTCATAAAAATGATGCTCTATCTTTACTTCAACAAGATAGTTCACTTTATACATCCACATATATTTTGCAGTTGTTCTCCTATAGAAATTCCAACATTATGCTACCCAAACCATGATGCAGTAGAGAACAAACAAATTTATAAAACAACAAAGAGGGAATATTTCCATCAACCCAATCACCTATCTTAGCTAGAGATTTTATGATAGCTACTAGGCTATCAACTAAGGCTCAAGGTAATCAGTCATTGATGATTATCCCTTCCAATAATGCATGCCTATATGAAGGTATCTATCCATGTTACCTTCGAGTACCTTAATCATCATTTCCCCTGATCTTAGGTACCCTCATTTCTGGTGGATGATTCTACTTTCTCCACCTATGATTGTAACTGATCTTGCACACTTGGAAATATGTTAGCGATAACATGCCCTTCTAAATCAACTAAACATCATATAGTTGGTTCAATTTCTCAAACTAAGTATCACCATATCATAGGTTAATACATTATTTATTTATGCCATAAAGTCAACTAAGGAGGGTCATGACAAGGACAAAAAACTAAGCTAAAGAAATGTAAGCTTTGATGAGGTCAACCCATTGGGGATGGAAGCCAAATTTGAGGAGGACCACAAAAAGGAACTCCCATGACACTCTGTCAAAGACTTTGTTCATATTAAGCTTGAGAAGAAAACTAGATTTTTTGCTACAAAAAATAGAATGCAGAAGTTCATGGATAGTGATAACCCCATCAGTGATAGATCTGCATTGGACGATGCTACCTTGACATGGGTCAATAATGAGGGGGATGACCTCTTTTATTATGATGGTCATGGCTTTAGTCATGATGAATATGGTATTTTAGAATTTTTAGAATATGAATATATTTCCCAAAAAAGAGTAATGGACATGCTAAAATGTTATCACAACATTGAATTAATTTTAAAATAAAAAGATATTAATTTAGGTACTAAGGAATGTAAGGATGCATTCAAAAACATGTGGAATATGGGTGATTATCTAATGGTTTCTATTCTATAAGATTTAAGAAGCATTAAAATTGCTTGGAATAATACAAGATGGATAATTACTAGAAGCAAGAAGTAATTGGATTGATTTTTTTGTAAGAAAGAGATCCATAAGAATTGAATTCATACACATATATGATATAAATGTACTTACTCTTTGAGTTTAATGCTAGAAGGATATTAGTTTATTCATTCCAAATTCAAGGAATATTCATATTTATGAGCTCTAGATTCTTGAAATAGACTTCAATACAAATTTATCTCCTTCTAAGAAGGATGATTATCATAAATAGTATAGATCAATAGAGGATTTTGTTTATTTTGCCAATATAAATTGCTTTGATATTATATTTCTTCAATTTTTTAGTAAAGGGAGAGTAGACATATTAAGAGATTTCATGTCGAGAAAAGATTACATAAATTTTTGTTTTCTAATAATTAGTTACAAAGAAAGAATACAAGCTCTTAAGAGATTGTATTCCCAGCAAGATCATATATTAGACCAATTCTCTTGATATATGGTAAGATTAATAGTGTTTATCCAAAAGCATGAAATAAACATTCATGCAATAATAAAATTAACGTAGAAAATATGAACCAAAATGGAAAAAGAAGCATGAATTTTATTAATTGTTTGAAAGATTACACTATCATAGGTCACTTCAAGGGGGATACCTCCAAAATTTGTAATGCAGAAATACAAATTTTCCTCCTTCTCTCATTACAATATAATATGTAATAATCAACCCTAACCCTAACCTTAACCCTAAATAGACATTGGGTCCCACTAACTAGTCATAAAACTAACTATTACTACTAATATGACTAATTATAATAATTAAATAGTTAGTAAATAAAGGTCCTAACATGAAATTCCCCTCCAAAATATTTGTACTAGGATTAAAATATAAAAATTAAGTTGAAGTTGTTGGAGTGGCTACCATGTTGCATCTACCAACTATAAATTTTGCTAGTGCACCAATGATTCAGTGAGAGTGTGGCTGCAAAGTTGATAGGACCAACGATCCAAGATTACTATTTGTTTAAGAAGAATTAATCCCTCACTATTAAGCTTAGGCAAGGTTGTTTGTAACTAAACATGTTGACCAAGGACCTTATTCAAATAGGAGACATGAAAAACTAGGTGGATATTGGAGGTGGATGGAAGGTCTAATTTATAAGCCACTAATCCAATGCATTACAAAATGTGATAAGGCCCATAGAATTTGAGAGCCATTTTGTGGTGGATTTTTATCTTTAGGGATGTTTTATTATAGTAATACATAAATAAAAACACCACATCACCTTCAATAAAGGATCGCTTGAAGTGGTGTTTATTAGCTTGTTACTTCATTCAATTTTGGGCCACTATCAAGTTATCCTTAAGAACTCAAATAATTCTCTCATGAGTTGAGGGAGAGGAATACACAACTTGTACCTTATAGCTACTTATAATTTAGGAAAGGTACCACCATCCTATCAAGGGAAACCATTTGGCCTAGTGAGTCTATTGCTTGAAGTCAAAGCAATACAAAGAGGTCTCTAGGAATTTTTTGATAATTTTTCTCTAGCAATCACTTTGTGGATAATATGCCAATCTCATGCTAAGGTGTGTTCTGTAGAGCTTAAAGAGTTTCAAAAGGTGCTAGTGAATGTTAGATCCCAATAATATACTATAGAAGTTGGTATTCCATGGAGGTGGAAGATCTGATCAAGGAATGCTTGGGTGACAATGGAAGATTTATCTGGGTGGGAAGTGGATAAAACTGGGTATGCTTAGAGAGAAAGTCCACAATCATAAAATGATTGAGTTTCCTCCAAACCTAGAAAATCCTTCAATAAAATCCATGGATATATTAGTCTAAACTCATTTAAATTTATTATGAAACAAATTCAATAATTACAGTAATAATAGTAGCAATCCAATAATGTGATATCAATAAATTAGATGCAATTGCTAGTAATTTCAATACATAAATATCAAATATCAAATTCAAATTATTATAAATTTATTTGCCATTTATAGAGGGAAAATTGTCTTGGCCACTTAGAGAGGGTGAGTCTCATTTCCACTTAAAGAGAAAAAAGTCTCATATGTGCAGCAGACATGATTAAGAATCAAATATGAAAGATGATATCAATTGCCAACTCTTACTATATATATAAAATAAATTATTACCCTAATGCTAATTCTCAAGGGTTGACTTTCTAAACCTAGGGCCTGATCTAAATAAAAATAAATATAAATGATGTGGATATATTGGAGTCGTTACATGGCTCCCCCTAGAAATAGTTATCCTCAAATTGGGAAAATACTCTGAAGATCCCACATAGTATCTTATTTTGGAAGGTCCTACAAATTGATGATAAATTCTTGAATTTATTGAGACTAAAGATGATGAATTCTAGAATAAAACACTCTTTTGGGATGGAAAGTGATTCAACCTTCTTCATCAACTATTGAAATATGTGTTTAAGACAATACCTTTTGACCAATAATCTATTTGAGATAAGATAGATGAAATATAGGATGGGTGGGATCAGGGAGGAAGATCCATCTAATATGCCATTTCACCAATTTGATGAAACACCTTGTAAGTACCATAGAATCAAAGAGTAAAATTTTGACTCATCTTGGTCTTCAAGGACAGTTCCATATAGTGTTTTAGGCTCAAACAAAAATATCTCGTATGGTAAATTGGTGTTCATATTAGTATGAATCCTACTATTAATTCATGCAATTATATAATTGGGTCAAATTATTCTTAAGAAGCTAACACACAAGTCATCATTGCTATAGCAAATCATCTACCTAGGAAACCTTGGAGGACCTTGGAACATAATTTTTCATTGATAGAGTTTTTTGACCATACAATGCTTCAAATGGAAACATCTTGAGGGATGTATAATATGAAGTATTTTACAACCATTCAACTAATATTAGCCATTTTAATCTAGTGATATTTCTTATATGAGAAAAAATAAAGGTAAGTACCCAATCATTTATTAATAATTTATATATAACCATCTGACTGAGGGCAATAAGAAGAGAACATACTCAACTTAGTAACACTAAGATGAAATAATTCTTTCCAAAAGTTACTAGTGAAAATAAGGTCACAATCACTCATAATAATTTTGGGCATACCATGTAATTTAAAAACATAATCAAAAAATACTTTAACCACCTTACTTGCTAAAAAAGGATGTTGTAATTATAATCCCAGCTTGACATGTGGGATGATGACCTGAGTTTCTTTCCAAAGGTGACCTGAATACTTTCATATAGGTTAGCCTACCTCCATGTACATGTATATCTTATGTATATGTATATGTTTATGCGGTGTTTTTTTAGTTAGTTGGAAAACACTTAATGGCTTGATCTCTAACAACCTTAAAAGATAAAATTTAACCTAGGAAAATTCATAAAACTAAGTTTTAGAGCTAGATGTAATAATACAATATGAAACAAGAAAGGTTCCTAAGCTAACATGACTTTTAATTTTTAATGATTTACAATAAGGTAAAGGATATTTTTTTTCAAGGGAAAACAAGAGAGAGATGCATCATAAGAAATTATCCTAAAATTCAATGATATGCTCTTTATATTTCTTTCCTAAGTGCTTTTGAAACAAAAGACTTGAGCTATTATAAGATTCTTTGATTTATCCCAAAATATATGTGTTTTTATCTAAATTTATAGAAATCAGAGAAGTAGAAAATAAAAAATAGTGACTCAAAGATAAATAGTAAGTTTTAAGAGCTGAAATACCTATTTTTAAGTGGTTGTGTAGAAGCAATACACCAACACTTTTGCTCCACTCTGTCACTCTTGTAAACCTACAAAACTAAAGAAAAAAAGTAAATGCAGTCTAATTTAGGGGGTCTATCTAGTTAGAAGTGAATAGTAAACTATATTTTTAGACTAATTAGATGATAAAATAAATTAGATTTTACCTTAAATTTGGAAGGAAACTTGACTTGTGCAACAACACTACAATAAAAAGAGCTAAAAATACTTTTTCCAATGGTTCTTTTACTCTATGTAAAATAAATAGGTAAAATCATTGCTTTTCTAGAAAAAAAAAATGATTCTATCCTTACAAAAAGTTTTGTAAGGGTTTTGGGAAGAAATTTGATGTCAATTGGATCCAAATATGACTAAAATTGACAAAGGGACAAAAAACCCTAGTTCCTAGTGCCTAAGAACTTGGGTATTTACAAAATTTTGCTAAAATACTTCTAAATTTATTAGAAATTATGGGAAAAACAAGGTATGGTAGAGATGTAGAATGAAAAATAATTGATTGCTCAAATTGATTGAGATTGTGGTCTAAGGATGCTTAAACAATAGGAAAATTGCACTAAAATGGCTTCAAAATAGAGTGAAGGGCCCATAAAGCTTGATCAAACTTATTATTAAGCAAATTAAAAGTGATATGACTATGAATGTATGTTAAGTCAAATATTATATTACTATAATGACTTGCAACTATGATAAGAAGAGGATTTGGGATCAAGAGATAAACTAATAGTAAAGAAAACTAAGAATCTTTGGTGTAAATAAAAAGAAAAATAAACTAAGATGCTATTCTACCTATAAATGAATAAAATGTGAGTTCAAAACATGCACATAAGCCTACAAATTAAAATATCATAAGTTGCAATATAGATTAAGGATTAAATAGCATGAAAATAAGACAAGTATGTAAGTAAATGAACTATTCCTGTAAATAAGATTCTATATGAGTGTCAATATTATTGTAATCATAAAATGGAACTAAGATAATATAAGAACATACAAAACAAATGTAAATGGCTAAAAATTAAAAAAGGCAATAGATATTAGAAGAAATAACAAACAAGATCAAGAAGCTTGCATAAAATGATTAGAGGTTCAAAATAAATAAAACTTTTCTACAAATGAAAGAAAATAAGCACAAAACAATGTTAAATTCCTAAAAACAAGGATTAGAGATGCTAAAAATAAAGAGATATAAATTTTAACAATTTTGATAAGAGAAAATAAGTGTTATAAAGGTTTTACAAAAGAGGTAAATACATAAAAATCAAAGTAAAGGAGATGGAAAGATAAGGGAGATAAGAATTTTATTGCCTAGCAGAGACTCCTCATTGAACCAAGATGATTTCCTTACCTCTTTGCCTTACTTCACTTGTCCCAAAATGCTTGATTCAAATTCCAAGTGCAAATAATGAGAGAGAGAGAGAGTGAAAGAGAATGAAATTAAAATTTGATAGAGTATAGCTAGATTATAATTTCTTGTTGAATTCCTCTCCGATGGTCTCTATTCGAATATTTTGGGAGGGATGATCAATGGAAGGAAAGGGAGTCAAATATACCCTTGAGGTGATGACCAATTTCAAATTTTTTGGGCATGAGGAGAGGATAAATGATGAATGATCAGACCAGAGAGTGGGAAGAAGGGATTTTCATACTTTTACCTCATGTCATAAATATTCCACTCATATTAGCAAAAGCATTAGACTTTTCAAAAGTGTTGGTGTAGTGCTGTTTTAGCCAAACAATATTTTTGTTCAACGATCATGTTGACTAGTAAAAATATTAAAATTGACCCATTTTGTAAAAGTGCTATAGTTCAAGCAAAAGTGCTACACCAACACTTCTACAAAAGGTGGAAGTTTTGTAAAAGTGTCTAATTTGATGTTTGATTTTGTTGGTTAAGTTTATTGTATGGTGATAAGTCATTTTGTGCTTTAATGGAAGATATGGTTGACTAGGCATGTCAAAATTGGGTGTGTATAGTTTTTGCACATAAGTGATCATATTTAGAAAGTTGATATATTACCCCAAATTTAATGATTTTTCTTTTAGATTTGGAATGGCCCTTAATGAAATCCATGGTTATATTCTCCTCAACTCACTCAATATCAAACTAAATTGAAGGCCCCTCTGTTGGTTTGGGTAAAATTAAATTTTTATGGGGCTACAAAAGGTAACCGAGGGAAGTCTATAGCCAAGGGGTGATCAAGTATGATAAAGGTGACATATTACTTGCTTATGCTAAAAATTTGGGAGTTCAAACTAACCACTTTACAAAGGTAAAAGGCCTTATATCAAGGTTCTCTTCTTCTTGATAGATTAAACATAAAAAATGTAATAATAGAAGGGGACTTACTAAATATCATCAATTGCACTAAAGGCATCCTTGAAGTAAGCTACAATATTGAATATCTAATTGGAGTGGTGAAGCAAAAAAATCATCTCTTGGATAATCCACAAGTGAATCACACCTATAGGGAGGAGAACTAGGTAGTGGACCTAATGGCTAATATGGGCATCAATAGGAAGAATTAAGAATTTGGGACAAGGACTTTTTCCATGAGCCATTGAGCATTGCAAATGAGGAGAAACATGATGCAGTTGGGGTGGACACCATTATGTAAGACTATGAGTGGAAGAGATTAAATTTATTGTTGTGGAGTAGATTTGGTGACAATATTTCTATGGAGTAGATATGATGATAATATTGTTATGAAGTATATTTGGTGATAATATTGTTGTGGAGTAGATATGGAAATAGTATTGTTGTGGAGTAGATCTACAAACAATATTATTGTGGAGAAGAAATATAAATGATATTGTTGTAGAGTAAAGTTGATAAAAATATTGTTATGGAGTAGATTGGGTGATAGTATTATTGTGGAGTAGATCTGACAATAGTATTATTGTGGAGTAGATTTGACGATAATATTGGTATGGAGTAGATTTGGTGATATTATTGGTATGGAGTAGATTTGGTGACAATATTGCTATGGAGTAGATTTGGCAATAGTATGGTTGTAGAGTAGAGATGATAATAATATTATTGTGGAATAGATTTGGTGATAGTATTACTATGGAGTTGATCTAGTAATAGTATTGCTATTGAGTAGATCTAACGATAGTATTGCTACAGAGTACAACTGATAACAATATCATTGTGGAGCATATTTGGTGATAGTATTATTGTGGAGTAAATATGGAGATACTATTACTATGGAGTAGATATGATGATTCTCTAAAACTATGGTGACATAATATTGTTGCAAAATAGAGTTGATAACAATATTGTTTTTTTTACATGGTGAAATCGGTAGCCTCCATGAATTCGAGAAGGCTGTCAAACTTTTATGGCTGCCAGAGTATTCTCCACTATCCACCCTAGAAGTTGCAACACAGATCTTCATGCAGTCCGCCCCTATAACCGTAATGCCACACTCATTTTAAACCTTTTACATCGCTAAAAGCACCAGGAAAGGGACAAGCGTTCAATTTGGTGAGGCTCGAGATTTGAACCTTGGACCTCCAACCCCCTTATGGGGTTTGGATGAACCAATTGGTCTACACCTCGGACCTATGATAACAATATTGTTATAGAGCATATTTGGTGATAATATTGCTATGGAGTAGATCTTACAATAATATTGTTGCATGTTTTGTATCTAATTTTGTAGCCTTAGTTTTAATTCAGTAGGACTAGTCTTGGGAGCTTAATGTTATATATTTATTTTAGTTTTTAAAAGGGTAGGGGCCCTTTCAAAAAACCCTTCACAATATTAATATAAAAAATCTTCAATAATCAAATTTCAATATTCTTCAATTTCAAATTTTAGATAAGTTATTTCCTTATGAATCCCATGCATCAAATTTTCTATATATAAGGTTATACCTTATAAAATAAGATTTCTAATTTCCTTTAGAAAATTTATAAATCCAAATTTTAATCAAATTCAAATTCAAAATATTATTAAACCTTATAACTCTAAATATGCCTAGAATAATTGTTGCCTAGAACAAATTAAATGTGAAAAAATGATTTTGAGGCACTTACCTAATGTTATGGACCTTTATTTCATTGAAAAATGTTATGCCTTCTTGATTCCATGTATTTTCCACCACGCCAATAAGAGACAAACATTATGCATTCTAGCAATTATAGTACATAGTAGGTGTTACAACCTTTTGAATCTTCTAGACTTAGCTTCGCCTTCGAATTTCCTCTATGTGTTGGTTAGGATTTTAAAAACATGTTATTTAGCCCAACTCTTATAATAGGCTTTGCATTCTACATTTAGAGGCTCAAATATTTACATGTAGTATTCCAACATTACCTTCATAGCTCATTATTTCATAGACTGAATGCTTCAATAAATGCAATCTTAGTCATTCTTAGTCTTAATCCTCATTAACCATCAATATCAAGAAATATTCTTTCAACATCTCCATTTTTAAAGAATTCAAGCTTTTCATACGTGGCTTTTGCACTTTGGTCTACTCTACAGGCTACAATCTACTACTTCTACTCAACTTTTCTTCTTCATGATGAATTTCTTCTCGACTAGTAACAATATTCACAATTCACTTTAACAATATCCTTTCTCTCGGATTTCTCTCTCTTTTCCAATTTTCCTCATGGATACTTTACTATACTTCAGCTTGGATTTCAAACAACATTCTACTTATTTGATTTTTGTCTTCCTCAAGTTGGTTCTCTTTCAATATTTTCTTCACTCAGGTAGTTTTATCTTCACTAGAGTATATTTTCACCAAATCTCCTTCCACCAACAATATTTTTTGTCAACCATTAAGACTTCTATGGTATCTTCTCTTAATTCTTGAGTGCTATTATCAACCCAAATTTTCTTAACTTTGGGGTGAAATCAACCATTTCTTTTATCTTCTCCTTGGTGCACTATCAACCAAATTCACACCACACCATAATTTATTCTCATAGAGTGAGGATGTATGACTTTGATACCATTGACAACTTTTTAACCAAATTAAATCACAGACCCCAATATCTAGGATCTTAATCAAAATCAATATTAGAGTAATTAATAAATCTAAAAATTATAAATTAATATAAAATTTATGAAATAACGATAATGCGCAAAAACAAACTTATTATATTATTGTTCAAATATACAAGATATCTTATATTTCTTCAATATTTATATGATTATTCTTTGATACAATACATGGAAATTTCTCTTCATAATATAACCTTACATGACCTTTGAATTATTTGACTATTGCTCTCCTCACACATCAGAGAGATACATTCTTACATATTCTTCACATATGATAAACCACTCATGTCTCTTTAGTTTACATCTTGGCACATATCATGTGTCTATTCAATTGTATACTTGAAACATACACACATGAATCTTGACTTACTTATATGACATATTGCACACTCTCACATATTATACACTTGCACACTTTATTACATGACACTTTGTGTAGACACCTAAAATATATTCTTTTAAGGAGACTCACCAAAAGGCCTCCTTACTACCCCCATAGTCCACCTTGGGTAGACCTAGGGCTAATTTGATGGTTTTTACCAACATTGGGTAACTTTTCTTGTAAGCTACCTAACCATATTGAGCCAAGATGGTCTATAGACCATGACCATATCACCCTAATACGATCACAAAAAATAAGAAATAAAAATAATAAAAATAGCATCTAGTAGCCAAGACTGATTGTTAGTGCTATGCATGATCTTGCACCATTTTTAGATGCCTTGAATGAGATAATTTTAAATTAATTTCATGTAATCAGCTATTCTAGGGCAGACATCTATTTTTCCAATGTGAACTGCCCCTTCATTTTTCATACAAACTACCCTAAATTTGATCAAGAAATCTATAAGATGGCACTCACCTCTCAATTTTTAAGATCTGTGAAGCTTTTGAATTTGTGCAACAAAGTGCTACTAAATTCCCAAGCAATGAAGTGCTACCAAAAATCTGATAGACTTTCTTACTGCAAATACTATGCTATGAGATTGCCACAAAGGATTTGAAGCCTTGCTTTTGTTATCCGTATAATCCATGACTTCACTATGGTGATTTTTTGAGTTCCTTGAACTCACCTCCCTATAGATAAAATTCATTAACAACACTTCCTAGGTCACCCCAAACATAACTCAGGCTTGGTGAAAAAGAAAATTAGATTCAAAACAACGACCGTCTTGACCCGAAATGGTCAATTGATAAAATCATCTTGACCTAAGACAGTCTTGGGTAGACTACAAATTTTCTATTTTTCTTGTCAAATTAGATTATATTTTCTTACTTTACTGCTTTACATTAGTTCATATTTCATTTATTGCATACATGCACATTCTTTTAATTTCATTTCATTATTTTTAGATTGAACACAGGTCCAACTTCGGTGGGCCCTGCACATGCTACCGATCTATTGCTATTCTATTGTGAGCAGGTTATAGTTACAAGGAAAATGAAATACTTCACATACAACCCTCACTCAAACAATCCCAAAAAACCCACTCCCCTATGAACTGCATTGGCACAAATATTCTTCTACTGCACTAAGAGACTTTCTCCATGATGTTGTATATCATTGTATTGATTTGATAGCATATATTGAGAGGGAATTTTGATTGTAACACCTTGAAAGACAATACAAATAAATAAAAGGGGACCCACATTATTTTACATTGTTCTATCATCATGTGTTCATTCGTTACTAATTTTATATTATTTTATTTGGTTCAAATTTCTAGCTTTCATATGGCAATCATGATGGGACCTAGTCTCTATTTTTCTAATGCAGGTTTTTTGATGGATTTATTTGTTGTTTTTGTGATTTGTAGGTACATAGGCATAACCATATCGTGTTAGTTTGGTCCCTATTTTGTAGCCATCTCAATTTGATATGGTCTCTGATCAAAAGCTGAGCAGTAGAAGATTTGCATAACTCCATCAAACTTAGGCTTTCAAGGTTAGATATCTATCTTTATTTGTCTAATTTTTGTAAAGAAAGGTAGAAAATATCCATTTACAAGATACTTGAAAATATTTCAATTTTCAATTTAGTTAGACAGTAACCATATTAGGTCTAGAAAATTTCTATATGTGACTACCTCAAAGTGAGATGGTCCCCTGTCTACAACTGTCTCAGTGAGAGATGGTCTCTATCTATAGTTTTCTGGTTTTCTTGTGTTGTTGTCTACTAAAATGATGATCATTGTCTAGAAAATACTACATTATAAAGTTTAAAATTTACATTAATGAAAGAGCATTGATTACTATTCGATTTTATTTCTAAAAAAATTAAAAGAAACCTACACACACACTCATGAGACATATAAAACATTGGTTAGTTGGATTTTATCACCAACAAATGGCAACAATCACATGATTTGGGCATTCATATCCCACTACGGATTGGCTCCCTATACATCTTAGTAGCCCCCACGAGTGGCTTTTCAAACTTCATTATTGTAAATTCCACTACTTTTGGGTGCATCCTAAAGTAGGATAGGTTTAGATGCCCTTCATTCCTAGGGCTTAATAATTTGTGGAATCACAACTATCATTTATGCCCAAGCTCATACAAGGGTGATGTGAAAGCCTATATGGGTTGGTAGTAAGGCACTAGATGGTGTGATCCCTTCTAGGAGTAATTTTACCATAATGTTATCATAAGACACATCCATATAGGAAGCCATTTTCAGCCATTGTTATATCACTTCTTGTTAGAGATGTAGACATCAACATGCCTGGTTAGTTTGCATTAAATTATTCCATATCTAGTTCTAGGTTTAGAAAAATAAAACACAAAAAATAAAAATAAATAAAAACAAAAGAAAAACCAAAAACATTAAAATAAAAAAATAAAAAACAAAAACAATTGTTTTCTTTATTTACATTATTTGTGTAGTTTAGAGTGAGCACACTATTTGCATAACTAATGGTAGAGATACACAATCAAGCTCAATCACGAGAAAACACTGCTAAATCAACACCAAGAAACATGGATTAATTTATAGTTAATATGTAAGACCTTATTATACCTAAATGGCAATGTGACCCTCAAGAATTAAATATTTTCAACCATTTGATTAACCTCAACATATTAGATGTCACTTCTCAGGATCAACTTATAGGTCCTAAGCACAATCAGGTTATATATTATCTGGATCAATAAGACTTGCATGCCATTTATAGGGATAATTACTTCCAAGCTAAAACATCGAGGAAGTCTCTAACACACATTAAAATATTGACTAGGCCTGTAAATCCCCTAGATCAAGACCAAGAGCATATTATCCAATAATATATGGATGTTCAAGCCACTCCATCTGATGAGTCATATATACAACTATTTGAATGTGTACTCAACTCAAGGTTATAAAAAATATACCACATCAGCCCATGCCTTCATCATGATGGCTCTTGGGACTAAGTATGCTGATTTTTATCCTCCCATTACACCTTATGATAGATAGTATGGGCAATAATGGTGTGCTTTAGCATCCTTTGATTACATATAGCCTATCCTACGATATCATATCAAGTTAATGCTACCTCTCGAGATCATGGAAAGCAAGTCATTTAAATTTTCAAAGCTGAAGAGCAAGCCACACATGCCTGCACTACCAATACATATTCTTACACAATATAACATGTGAATAGACTTAATCAGGTACCTAGATCAAATCTTGAGTACCAATAATAGTTTCAGAGGGTGATGCACCAAATATTGCCAACTCCTACACATCAAAGGCAATAAATTTAGCATCATACATATCACCAAACTTAATATCATAATATTCCTTTGTAGCCGAATAAGAAACTCCCCCTCATTAGCACTTGAATCCCTATCACTC
The DNA here is from genome assembly GCA_028583015.1 of Wollemia nobilis. NCBI lineage: Eukaryota > Viridiplantae > Streptophyta > Pinopsida > Araucariales > Araucariaceae > Wollemia > Wollemia nobilis. The sequence continues at coordinate 860,630 of JAQPPZ010002660.1, forward strand.
CTAATATAAATACCTCCAACTATTCATTATCAAGAACCTTACACACCTCAACAATACTAATATCGATAGAAGTATGAACTTTAAGGAGAACCCCAATAGGAATATCAACAACAAGTTGATACCTACACTAAATCAGCTTATGGTGAGGCACCTAATTATCACACTTACCACCCACCATGTCAACATCAAAATCCACCATCTCTACCCAATTATAGGGTGGAGGCATGCATATAATATTATTTCTCTAAAGGCATACAAAATACTAATTGATCAGATAAATTTATTTAAGAAATAATCTCAAGGCTCAGGTTAAAAAAAATCCACCCTAAGATAGTTTATCAATCAACCTCTACATTCGTTAGTGCCATCACCACCATACCCATTATATTTCAAGATACCTAAACTCAAAAATTTCAAAGGTGATGAAGATGAACAAGAGCATATGACAATATTCATCAATATGTGCTTTCATCTTCAAGACAATGAATCCTTAATGTTAACTACATTCCTTATTACATTGGATAGGGGTGCTTTGGAATGGTATAATCATCTACCATGCCATAGCATATACACCTTTGATCAACTAGAAGATGCATTTTTGGAGTGCTTTATATTTAGCATTAGGAAAAATATGAATTTTATTGACTTGTCTAACCTTCATTAATTTTATGATGAGCCAGTCATGAAATATGGCAATATGTGGAGAACAGTTATGTCAAAATTATCCTTCACCTTACCCATCATAGAGCTTAGTAGGATGTTCACTAGGAGTTGTTCAAAATAGATATTAATTTTATTGTAACTCCAATAGTATAGGATTTTCAAGGAATTCCTAGCCCAGGCCAAAGTAATCAAGGATGTTAATATCCAAAATGAGAATTTAATCTTTGAAAGAAATAGTGGTTGAGAAAAAATACTAAAGGGGAATAAAACAAAAATAAAATAATTGGCTCCATTGAACCAAATTATTTTAAGTGTCCTTGGACCCTCAAATTAAAACCCACATCAACCATTAAATTATTAGGCCCAACTGTTGCCCACCAACAAGCACAAAAATCCCAACAAAATAAACAACCCACTCAATAGAGGCATTCCCCATGCCAGTATACACCATTGATAGAACCTTTGGCAAAAATATTTTATTGGTTGTGTGGGGCACAAGCAATAACCCTTCTTGAGATTCACCCATTGGACCTGAATCATCTTAAATATAAGAATTACATGGAGGATCAATACTGCATCAACCACATATATAAGAGTCATGACATCTAGACATACTACAACTTTTAAAACCTTGGTGCAAGATATGATTGATATGCAAAAAATTCAAATTGATAATCCTCTTGTTGTAAATAATCAAAACATGGGGGTATATGAAGACCCCCTAACTCAACGTAAAATAAACATAGCATTGGAAACGAAAATAGAGCAACCAAAACCAATGAATTAGGTTCATGTCACCTCATCTAACCAAGGTTTTTTGGGGATTTTTAGCATAATGACGAGAAATATAAGGTATCCAACGCAGCCCACACAAACTGTGGGCCCCTTAAATGTGATCCCACATCACAAACACCACTACAAACAATTCTAATCATACCTCATCCACCTCACCCAATGTTTATGTTACAAAGTAAACTTACCCAAAGTCTAAAAATGGCATCGGTGAAACTCTCCATATATGATCTTATACAAGAATCAACCCCACATCGAGAAGCTCTAAGGGATATTTTTGAAATCGATTGAACTACAACCTCAAGATATAGAATATTTCATCAAATTTTTGGGGCATGTTTAAACATGTAAAGATCCTATGATTACATTCCATGATCATGAAATCAAGATGATACCTGCCAACATACCTGATCCACCATTGCATATTATCACTAGTGTGGATAGGATATTGTACAAATGTGTCTTGATAGATATGGGTTCCTCAATTAATATCATCACCATTGTGTCACTCCAACATATTAATCTACCACCAATACACATTATTATTTTACTTTTATCCTCTATGTCTTCAATGACGTGTTGTATGTAGGCAGTAAATCCACCTCCCAGAAGAAGAAAAAGTGATTTGCTAGATTTTAACAGTTTTGGGAATGATTTGCTCAAGTTTTGTAAAACCATACAGTTGGAGAAAATCATACAATGGAAGGCAATATCGTACAACTGGATTGGTAAACCATATAGAGTAGTAGCAAATCATACAAGGTGCACCTAAATTCACTCAAATATAAAGAAAATGTAATTTCAGGATGAAATGTCACATTGATTTGCTAAACTAAGGTGTAAACTTAGGAAAATGCCAAAATAATGTATTCAGTTGTAGAATGGAAGTTTTGAATAACATATTGTCTTAGGAACCACTTTGGAACGGCCTAGGAAACATTATATAAGGCCCCATTTTTGAATTTGTAGGTCTGGCTACTAGTTGACTGGTTATTAGTTGCTAGAATAGAGATATAGACATAATTCTGAGTTATTGCAATTACCTTGAGAATTTTTTCCATATTGTAACTGAATTTACAGCCATTAATGAGAATAATAGATGTTGTGGATGACAGTGTATGATCTTGTTGTGAATGGATAATGCATTGTGGATTAACATTGTGTAATTGAGTTTCTACCTTACTGTTATATGTTAGTTTTCGCTTTGTTGTAGCTTTGTGGATAAGATGATCACTGGTGAATCATGGGGAATGATTTAAGAGATTAGTGATGTTGGTGAAGACATTTTGAAGTAGACTATCTGATTCTTGGATGACATTGCTTGTATGGAATCTGTCATCAGCTCGTTTTGAATACTTTGTTGGTGAAAGAGATTGTCGTATTTAGGCTATTAAACCTTTACAAAACATCATGAAGAGAAATTGGAGTAGAAGAGCATAAAAATTAACACATTTTTGTACCTATAGTTCATACATATCGTACATCATACATTTTACATCGTACAAATCGTACAAACAATTGTTACCTGATTTGGTAAAACATGCGATTGATAAGAATTTATCCGATTTGGCAGTTTTGGTGAATCAACTTGAAAGATTAAAAAATTGTGTACGGTAGCATCCAAAACATCATCTATCAATTTTTCTAAGTGCAAGATCATACCATATTGGTTATTGTACGATATGATATCGTACAGTGTATGTAATTTGGGTCTGTACAAGGAATTGATAATTCGTACAAGGGTAGTTTGGGTGACTAGAAGACTGTCTGATTTGGTCATTTAGATAAGCTTGGTATAGGAATAATTCTTGCCTCTGGAAAAAATATTCCCACCAGGAATACTCCACCAATGTGTTACATTTGGTGCCATTACCTTATCGAATCTGGCATTCTTGGTAAAACGGGTCAAATTTGATTAAAGACTGGAGGTGATTTTCTTTTTTTATGATGGACACCAATACACAAAGGTGTGGGAGAAGGGAACCATGATATAAAATTCTAGTAAGAATAAGTACAAGGATTTATCAAAGAGGAAACACAAGTAACTCAGATCAGAGTATGCACGAACCATAAATAGAGCAATTTTGGACATCCGAAGAGGGAGACTTTGAGACGTTGTTGATTGAGATAGAAGATGAAGAGGAAAAACCACTAAACATAGTGGGTGACAAAGATAAAGTGCATGATGATGGAGAGTGGATGGTAAAACCTGAGGACATGGTAGCAAGGTTGCGAGAGGATGTAGAGAATGGGAGTCAGGCACCAAGGCAATAGGACACGAGGACTCAGGAGGATAGACCAATATCATCTCCATCAAACCAGCGAAGAAGGTCACAGAGTGAGGATGCACAAGAATTTGGTCATCGAGTGGAGGGACAAAAAAAGATACCTCAAATTGAAAATTCTAATGATAACAGGAGTAAGACACCCCTAAGGAGAAATCCAACAGAGATTCTATGAGATACCTCAAGTGAGAGCAATGACTCTCCCAAAATGGCTAACAGAGCATCCAAATAAATATGTCCACCATTTTTAGGTGAGGGTAAGGAAGACTCCACACGACATATAGGAACTTACATAACCATTTGGAGAGAAAATGGTGTAGACAGTCCGGAGGATTGGGTAGTCCTATTTCCTACCACCTTGAGAGGATTGGCAATAGACTGGTACCTAAAGAGAGAAAATAACATTGATTTTTAGACTTGGAATCAGATAAAGGAGAAGTTCATTGAGGAACTTTGAACTTTAAAAGATGATGGAGACATAGTCACCGAGCTTTCCATAAAAAAATAGAAAGTAGACGAGGATGTAAAATCATTCAACCGTTGACTAAAACAGTTAGTCAAAAAGATGCAATTGCCATTGGCAAATGTACTAATAAAATAGTGGTTTTTAGATGTGTTACTACCTAATTATAAGAAAAATATGAATGGAGTACCATCTAACACATATGAGGAAGCATTGAAACACACAAAGACCTTTGAAAGTGAATTGAAATAGACATACACAAGAATATTATCTTATCCCAAGTCAAAATATTTGGATAGGGAGGAACAAGACACTATCTAGAGGATGGTAGCATCATTTCGCAAGGATTTTGATAAGATGGTTAAAGAATAGAAGATCAAACTAGATATGAAGGAACTATGGTGCACTGAATGCAAGAGCGATGGACATACAAATATGAAGTGTCCAAAGAAAGACTATTGCCATATTTGTAATGTGATGGGGTATGAAGTAATGCTTTGTCCCTACAATGCAAGAATCTATCCATAAGTACTATCAATCCAAGAGCAGGAAGAAAAACCATAGGCCCAAGGGAGTAGCCAACAAGCAACGAGTGGCAGTTACAAAAATAGCAGAAGAGGTGGCAGATAGAATCAAGGTAATTGACAAGGAGGAAAAAGTTGCTTATAGTATGAATCAAAAGGTAGACCAATCATACAATGTCATAATTGCCAAGAGTGGAGGCATTTTGCAAAGAATTGTCATGCACCTCTAACACAAGGAGCACCACAAACGAGCACTACACACATGTGTAGATGGTGTGGTCTGGGGAAACACAAGGAGAAGAATTGTCCAAAGTAGATGAGTTCGAGTAACCCGTAGAATGTGAGCTATTTGGACATCAAAGTTCCTCAAGTTAAAGAGGAAACTCAGGAAGTTTTAGCCATGATGAGGAATTAGACTAAAAAGGATAAGTATCCAGAGCCAACAAAATAAAAGTAATGCTGGCAAGTAGCAAAGAAAATAGTGCAAGAAGAAACTGAGAAAACTAAGCAAGGAGAGTTGAGCACTCGAAAGGAATTATGAATACCATAAGAATAGGCAATAGTTGTGCAGAATCTGGTAGCACGGGTGTTGGATACTATAGTGGAACTTAAAGTATCCGACTTACTAGAAGCTATCCTAGAATTACAAAAAGCAATTGTGGAGGAAATGCAACCATAAAAGGTGATGAAAGTAGAGAGCCAACCAATTATAAAGGAAGGATGGAAAGACCAATTTATGAATACTACTATACTCATGATTGATGTGGGAAAGAATCTTGCATTAATGCATATGGAGATTTTGGGGCACAAATTGATGCAAGTGATCGTGGATGGAGGATCTAGTGTTAATGTGCTACCAAAAAGAACTTGGCTAGAACTAGGTGCTCCATCCCTATGGGCATCAAGCTTACAATTTTATGGGGCTGACTAGAATTATATTAACATCAAAGGAGTTTTGAATGTACAACAAGTAATGATAGCTAAGCAAGAGTTTGTCTTGGACTTTGTTGTTATTGCAATGCAGAAACCTGCATACAACACTCTCTTAGGGAGAGGATGGCTATGAGTAGCTAAAGTTAATAACAATTGGGGAAATAATAAGTTCATCTTAAATAAGAGACAACATAAATATATGATCAATTTAGGTAATCAGAGAGATAGTGAGGATGTAGCTACAACCGACGATTTAGAAAAATCATCAAGGGATGAAGGACACGAACCTGATGGAGAGGGAATGCTGTACATAGATGAATGTAGTGAGGATGAATATTGATCTGATAGTGGACTTTTTCATTGTAAAATGGAGGATTACGAGATGTTTCAACCCAAATGCATTTGTATTGAGTCAGAGGAGATCAAGGAAACACAAGATGAACCAAAAGTTAGTAAAGAAACTAAGAAGGAAATAGAAGAGAAGTGGATGTTTCCAAAAATATTTGTGGAGTATATAGTAGGAGATGCAGAGATTGATACAATGCCAGCACACCTTGAGAACGTAATGAAAGCTATGATTGAGCCAAAAAATATCAAGTATGAAGGACCTAGGATAGTGGACATCAATCTAGGAATGGAGGAGGAACCTAGGATGGTCCACTGTGGCGATGATTGGAATCTTGTATTGAAGGCAACAACCTTCAAGATATTATTGGAGTACAAGGATGTCTTCACATGGACATATAAGGATTTGAAAGGAATCCCACCTGAATTATGTTTCCATAAGATTACACTAATTCTTGGCACTCAACCTGTCAGGAGGAGGCCATATAGAATGAATCCAAAGTACACGACATTGGTAAATACGGAGATAGAAAATATGTTGGAATCTATAATTATATTCACGATGATAAACAGTGAATGGATTTCACCTATAGTAATCACCTTGAATAAGGAAGTCGATAAGATAAGGATATGCATAGAATTAAGGAGTCTAAATGCAGTAACTATTAAGGATCCCTTTCCTATTCCATTCACATATTCTATCTTGGAAGAAGTTGTAGGACATGAGATCTATTCATTTCTAGATGGATTCTTAGGATACAATCAGATCAACATCATTAAGGAGGATAAGATGAAGACCACATTTGTTGTGGAGAATGGCATTTATGTGTATAATAAAATGCCATTTGGGCTCTGTAATGCTCCAGTTATGTTTCAACGAATCATACTATATATTTTTGACCAATTGGCAACGAGGAATTTCAAGGCATTTTTGGATGATTGGTCCATTTATGGGAAGATCAAGGAGCATCTTCCATCTCTTAGTGAATGTATGAGTAGGTGCAGGAATGCACACATATCATTAAACCTGAAAAAGTGTTTCCTGATGGTACCATATGGAAAATTGTTAGGACACATTATGTGCAACGAAGGATTGAAGACAGATCCAAATAAAATTCAGGTAATATTATACATGGAATAACCCTTTGATGTGAGTTCACTCAAAACCTTCCTTGGTTCAACAGGATATTACCGAAGGTTTATAAAAAAGTATGCACATGTATCCTATTTGTTAGATTCTTTGATGAAAAAGAATATTCCTTTTCGATGGACAAAGGAGCACCAAGGAGCTTTTGAGGAGTTAAAGGCTAAGTTGGTAAGCAACCCAATTTTGGTGTTTTTTAGTTGGGATAAGGAATTCCATGTCCACGTCGATGCCTCGATCTTTGCAATTGGATGTGCGTTGGCACAAGAAGGATAGTTTAAGTTGGATCAACCAATTTTCTTTGCTAGTCACATTTTGTTAAGGCCGGAAAGAAATTATAGTACACTAGAAAGGGAAGCCTTGGGGATGGTATATGCAGTCTAAAATTTTAGGAATTACCTACTGGAAAACCCCTTTGCATTCTACGTCGATCATAAAGCGTTGTTGTACTTACTAAACAAACTAGTAATACAAGGATGACTTAGTCGGTGGCTCGTTACTCTCCAAGAGTTCGTATTTTTTTTTGTGGTGAGACCTGGCAAGAAGCATGTGATTACAGACCAGTTGCCTCGAATACAATCAGGAGAGCCAGTAGGAATAGGAGTTCCTGATGAATTTTTGGATGCACAATTGTTTACCATAAATGTTGTGCCATCATGGTACAAGTTGGTTGGCTAATACCTATCCACAGGGGAGTTGCCACAAGATATGATGACAACCAAAAAGAAGAGAATAATTATGAAGTCAAAACCTTTCTAGATAGTAGCAAGATTTCTATACAAGATAGGAAGTGATGATATCTTGTGGAGATGTGTAATGGAGAAAGAAGTTAAGATGGCATTGAAAGAAGCTCATGCAGGCTTAGAAGGGGGACACATAGGACCAGTTGTGATTGCACGAAAAATACTGTTAGCAGGTCTATGGTGTCCCACATTGTACAATGATGCAAAATAATACATGAAAGCTTGCAATACTTGCTAGAGAGTAGGTAAACCAGTCAAGAGGGATTTTATGCCCTTACACCCATCGCAGCCACAGGAATTGTTTGAACATTGGGGCTTAGACTTCATGGGACCATTGAAGACATATCGAAGATGGAAATATAGATATATCATAGTGGCAATGGAATAACTCACAAAATGGGTGGAAGCAAGAGCATTACCTGATAATTCTACTAAAAGTATAGCACAATTTTTGTATGAGCAGGTAATCATAATATTCGGTATTTTGCTACATATAATGAGTGATCGAGGAGAACACTTTGTTAATGATATTATCAAAATTTTGATGACAAAGTTTAATATTTTACACTCATTATCTAGTCTGTACTACCTGAGAGAAAATGGGTAGGCGAAAGTGACTAATAAAGTATTAGTATCAAATATGTATAAAACCTATGGGATAGAAGGAGCAGACTGAGAGGAAAGGTTACCATCCATTTTATGGGTATATAGAACAACTTAGAAACCAAAAATGGAACATACTCCTTTCCAATTGATGTACGGTCAAGAAGTGGTGGTGCCAGTAGAGTTCTTGATACCAAGCTTGAGAGCTGTAGTAGAGAATTGCTTGGGAGATCAAGAAATTTTGGAGGAACGATTGATGATGTTGACAAAACTAGATGAAAGAAGAGTCATGACATAATGGGCGATTGAGCTAGCCTAGAAAATATGAAAGGTGTGGCATGAAAAGCATTTGTGGAAGTTGGAACTTAGTCCAGGGGACTTGGTTCTCAAATTTAACATAAAGAGAGAGATCAAGCCAGGGAACTGAAGATGTTATGGGTTGGACATTATAAAGTTATAGAAGTATTGGATAATGGAGAGGTCAAGTTGTAGAACTTGAATGGGACAAAGGTTCCCAACACTGTAAATGGCTCAAAGTTGAAGCCTTACAAAGTATAGTGTTTATTCATTGCTTCAAAAGATATTGAATGGAGAAGATGAGTAGACGCTCAAGATGAGGCTCATCGTGAGCTAGGTCCACCACAAGAGGAGCCAAATATGGGACTCACAAGGCTATTTGTCGAATGGGAGGAGAGGCAACCAATAATCAAACAATAAGAGTTGGCACCTGGACCCGATGAAATAAGAAGGCTACGAGTACATATCAGATGGGCAGATGGAACCATAAGAGAGGGAGAAGAGTGGATCCCTTCAGCAATAGAAGGCTATCAAGAGAGGGCACTGTTACCAAGAGCTTCAAAAAAGAGGTACCCAAAGACAGAACATAGGAAACTACCTCGCTAGTCAGAAGAACAAAGAAGGGTAAGGCTGACAGTGCGCAATGAGGATAGAGTGGATACATTTGAGATGGAAATTTTGGAGGATGATAAGGAAGAAGTGATATAAATAGAATGATCAAAACTTTCTCCATTAGCTCAGATAGGTCTATTACAACAGAGGATGAGAAAACAAAATCAACAATTGCAGGAAGAGTACCAAACAATACGAGATCACAATGCAATATTGAGAGCATAAGTAATCTAGGAATTAGATGGTACCATATTGTTGAGCAAGGTGCAGTACAATATTGTCATTGTTGTCAACACAGATAGTTAGATCAGTTGATGCAGTGAACAAGAAGTTTAGAAGCCAGTCATGATGCAGTGAACAGGAAGTTCAAAAGCTATTCAAAATATGCAACAATATTGTCATTGTTGTCAACACAGTCAGATAGATCAGTTGATACAATGGACAGGAATTTTAGATGCTCAAAAGTTATTCAGATGTAGTGGACAGGAAATTCAGAAGCAATTCAAAGTATGTACAGTGCTTTTCCAAGAAGATTGAAGTGACCCACATGCAAAAATTCAAAGAAAAAGACAAGGAAAGTGTCGCGATATCGCGACATATTTAGAAAATAGGAAAACTATCATGATTTTGCGACATATTGGAGGAGAGAGAAAGTGCAAAGAAAAATGTCATGATTTCGTGACATACTGGAGGAGAGAGAAAAAATAGGGAAAACTATCATGTTTTTGCGACATGTTGGAAGAAAAGAAAGCAAGTGGAAAAACTGTCACAATTTCACGACATGTTCGAAGCAGAGGTGCAAGCAGAGAAAACTGTCATGATTTTGTGATATGTTGGTAGAAAAAAAAGGCAAGTGGAAAAACTGTCGCGATTTCGCGACATGTTGGCAGAGAAAGAGAGAAAATTGGAAAAGTGTCACAATTTTGCGACATATTGCAAGGAAGGTTATACGGACAAAAAAGTGTCACAATTTCGTGACAAGTCAGAAGAGAAAGTGAAAGCAAGATAAAGTGTCACGATTTTGTAACATGCTGCAGAAGAAAGAATTCAAAGTGAGAACCGTTGTGATTTTGTGACATGCTGGAGATGAAAATGTTATAAGTGAGAACTATCACGATTTCGTGACATGCAGTAGAGGAAAGAGTTCGAAGTAAGAACTATCACGATTTCGTGACATGTAGCAAAGAAAAGAGTTCGAAGTGAGAATTGTCGCAATTTTGCGACATGCTGTAGATGAAAGTGTTCGAAGTGAGAACTGTCACGATTTTGTGACATGCAGTAAAGAAAATATTTTAAAGTGAGAACTGTCATGATTTCGTGACATGCTATAGATGAAAGTGTTCGAAGTGAGAACTATCGCAATTTCATGACATGCTACAGAGGAAAGAATTCGAAGTGAGAACTGTCACGATTTCACGATAGGTTCAAGAGAAAGAGCTTGCAAGCAAAAGTGTCATGATTTCATGACAGTCTATGAGGAGTGTACGGATGAAAAATTATCGTGATATCGTGACATCATATTTTTGCTAGTGTAAGCTGAACATTGAAGCAAGACAGCGAAAGTGTCCCGATTTCATGACATGTTTCGTTTTCGTAGGCGAAAGGTAGAGAAAGGTGCAAGGAAGCAAAAAGTGTCATGATTTTGTGACATGTCATGTTTTCGCTGGTGCAAGCCAAGTAGAGCGTACGAAAGCTGAAAGCATCACGATTTCACGACAGGTTGTAAAGAAAGCGTACAAAAGCTGAAAGCATTGTGATTTTGTGAGAAGCAAAAAAGAAAGCATACGAATGCAAAAAGTGTCACGATTTCGTGACAGATTGAGATGGCAACGTACGGTTGCAGAAAGTGTCATGATTTCATGACAAAAATAGAAAGTAGGTCTTCAACAAGAGAAGTGTCATGATTTTGTGACAGAAGCTAAGTTGAAATCCTTAGAGGCAGAAGTGTCACGATATCGTGACAGAAGTGAAGATGAAGTCTGTAGAAGAAGTGTCATGATTTTGTGACAAAAGCAGAAAGCAAGTCTTCGAAAGTAGAACTGTCATGATTTCATGACAGGATCAGAAAGCAAGTCTTCAAACAGCAAAAGAGTCATGATTTCATGACAAGAGCAGAAAGGAAGTCAACGAGGGCAGAAGTGTCATGATTTCACGACAAAAGCAAAAGGCTAGGTATGAAAAAATAAAGTGTCACGATTTTGTGAAAAAAGCAAAGATGAAGTCTATGAAGGCAGAAGTGTCATGATATCATGACAAAAGAACAAATGAAGTCTACAAAGGCTGAAAGTGTCACGATTTCATGATAAAAGAAAAAGGAAAAGTCTATGAAAGAGAGAAGTGTCGCGATATCGCGACAAAAGCCAAGACGAAGCGTACGGAGGTAGAAGTGTCACGATATCACGACATGTGTTTTTGCAAAAATAATAACAAAAGAAGTTGCAGAGTCAGATGGTGAAGCCGAAAAAGATCGATGATAGCCGACAAAGTTTAGGTTTTATAGCCGATGATAATGAGGACTTACAACTAACTATAATTAGGGTTTATAGCTGAAGAATATTAGGGTTTACAGCTGACTAAGATGAGGGTTTTCATCATGAAAATTCTTGTATAAAAGGAGGGCTATTTGGAGAATTAATGAATCAATCTGTGCGACTATCAAAGTGTGTGATATGCGACCGTAAGAGTGTAGATAGCACAGAAGCAACGAGATGATGGCGAAGTGCGCAAAGTGAGCAAGTCATGTCGAATCAAGCTAAGTGCAGAATTTTCTAATAGAGCAGAGTGCACGAAAGGAAGAAGATGATCATGAAATTTGACTATAGATTACAGAAGAGTGCGAAGTGATTGCACAGAGAAAGCAGAAGGTGCATTGCGGTCGTAGATCGTAGAAGTTACGAAGTGTCTATTCTGTGAACAGTGAGAGAGATTTGGTATGCTTTAGACCAATCAGGGTCTTGTGAAAATGAAGGTATTTTCCTGTCAAACATTTACATTTAGAATTGAAGTCTAGGTTGCAGCTTGGCATGAGGGGTTGGTGCTCCTTCCAGTAGGTTCTGGTAAAATCAGGGGTTGGTGCTCCTTTCTGTTGATGCCGATAAATAAGGGGTTATTGCTCCTTCTAGTAGATGCTGGTAAATAATTGTAAAGTTGGTGCTTTGTAAGAGGCTATATTTGGATGGTATTCCAAGCAGCCATTCTTTTTGAGGAGTAGCCATATTGGTGAACCTCGTTAAAATCTTGTGTTGTGTGATGTTCTCTTGCTATAATTGCTATATCTATTTATTAGTTTTAACTGCTACTATTTTAGAGCTGTTAATTCATGTTTGAAATGCTACACTGATTCACCCCCCCCTCTTAGTGCCATACTAAGTACAACAATTGGTATCAGAGCCAAGTTCCCTTCAAAGGCTAAATCAGCTAGGGTTGATCTTGGATTAGTATGCAATGGGTAAGAAGAATAGATCTTCCTCCAAAAGGGCATCTCAATCGAGTTCGGTCCTCGTAGAAGAGAAAATTGAACCAGAAGAGGTTGAAGGTTTTTTATCAAACAAAGCACCTATGTTTGATGGAACAAATTACATGACCTGGAGAATCAGGATGCAGGCATATATTTGTGCTTTGAGATACTATGTATGGGATTCAATAATCAATGAATGCACAATGCCCATCACTCCAACTGATGCTACCAGTAAGAATCTGGTTGAAAATGACTTAAAAGCAAGGAATGCTATCAGATGCAGATTAGTAGACAGTGAGCTGATAAAGGTCAAGAGTTGTAAAACAGCAAAAGAAATATGGGACAAACTGAGGAGTCTTTATGAAGGAGATGATGAGATCAAGGAGGTCAAGTTACAAACTCATTAAGCTGAGGTCAAAACTTTAAAGTTGAATAATGATGAAAACATAGAGGTATATATGTTGAAAGTTAATGAAGTGCTAGAGGATGATTCTAAAAGAGAAACAGAAAAAGAACAGAAATGTGATGAAGAAGAAATTGATGAAGAAATAAATTTGAAAGAGGAATTAATTGTAGCTCTGGATGAATTGAAGATCGAAAGAAAAAGGAATAAGGAAATCTCAAGAAAGCTAGAGGATGCAAATGAAATAATAACCAGTTTGAAAGTATAGGTGGAAGAATTCAAAAGGATTGAAGAAACTCTCAGGTCACAAATCAATGAGAAAGAGATTGGTTGTTGTAAATAAGAGGAAGAGATTGTTTCATTAAAGAAACAACTAAAAGAGGCCAATTCAAATCTCAAATTTGAGAAGAGCACAAAGTTGCTAGATAAAATGATAAGCCAACAAAGAAGCTCCATGGATAAGCATGGTATTGGATATGAAGTTGAACAACCTTCATCTTCCAACTCTGTAGAGAAGAAGAAGTTCACTGTTGAAAGATTGAAGCAAGAAAAGTTTGAAGCTGAATCTTCAAAAGGAAGAAAACATCAAAGGAGAGCTACAACAAAGCAGCCACAACAGAAGAGGTTCTATCACTCTCACTCTATTCATACTAATACTTTTAATGGATATTGTTTCAGATGCAACTAGTATGGTCACAAGGCAAATTATTGTGGATTGAATGATAAATCAAAGAGTTATGCTGGTAGAAATATATCTACATATCTGAGTGAACACTATGTACAATTTTTTCAATGTAATGGTCATGGGCACTTAGCAAGGTTCTGTCCAAGCATTTTTGTATCCAATCTAAGGCAAAATAGTAGATTTCATCAGACGCAAAGACCGCAACACAAACAGGGAATAAATCATGTACTTAAAAGAAAAGAAAATCATCATTCATCATGGATGCACAAGAGACAACCACACAAGTCAAATGTTTGAGTTCATGAAAAGATGCAAAAAGGGGATGTAGTTGAAAAACCCAAGCTCGTGGTCAAGAAAGTCTAGAGAAAGAAATAAGAGAGGAAATTGTGTCTCCTTGGACTGAAGGAGACTACTCCTCTACTGCACTAAGCAACTCTAGGTAACACATCCTCAGGGGGAGCAATCTGAAAAAGGTTTTATTTTATTGCTCCTATATGTTTGTTGGTTTAACCTGAGGATGAAAGGCAAGTAGTAAGGGGGAGTTGCATTATAGTTGTCTAAAGTTTATTTTAGTTCATATAGTTTTTTGTGGAAGTGCCATGAAGGATGGAGATTAAATGGAGAGTCATCACCATTGGTAGTATTGTTGTATGTCTTTGTTGAAATGTTGATGGTTCTTACTGTAACTGTTCGAAGCCATGGTCTATAACAATTCAGATAATTTGATTAGTGGAAGAATGTTTACCCTAGCTACAGGTTTATGTTTTGATAAAAGCAGCGTGTATCTGTTCCATTATTTGATGTGGATATTGTTAGATCTTTCATGATGCCTTGGTGAAAATATTCAATTCATAGACAGTTTCATTTTAACTATTGATAAAATGCCAATCCAAGGTTAAGAAGGTTGAGGTTGAGTAAAGTGCACTATGGCTGACTGTGAAGTGTTTGACAAAATGTCCTCTCCTGATTTGCACAGTTGAAATTCAAAATTGACAGTAAAACTATAGTATTGGTACAGTGTTGGACAAAATTTGGTACAAGTGTGAGTCACTTGTCAACTTAGTTGAAAAAATGTGAAATTAGTGTTTCTGAATGGGAATCTTGAAGAAGATGTTTTTATTGAGAAGCCATATGGTTCCCAGCTTGGTGATGATCCCCACTTGGTCTGTAAGTTGAAGATATATGGCTTGAAACAGGCACCCCGAGCATAGTATGCATGGTAGCATGATTTCTAGCTAATCCCAAGGAGACTCATGTGACAGGAGTAAACAAGATTGATTGTGGTTTCTTTTTCAAAAAAGAGTTGGTTGAATGCATCAGGTTTTCTGATTTGAGAGTTGTGTTTAAACCTTGTGTTATAAGCATAGTGGTTTAAGCCCATTGGTTGTGAAAGAACTTGTGTTAGAAAAGAACATGAGTATCATTGTTATATGATATTTGTGGTTGAACATTGTTGAAATCATGTGAGTTGATTTATACATACTTGGACTAGGGTTGTGTGAGAGAGAGTTGTCCCTTGTGATGATTGGTTGAGGTGATTTGATTGAGCTTAGTCAAGTTATGTGTGAAGTGAGTTTTACAGTTCTATAAAGTGGTTTTGGTTTAAGACTGTCTTTCATTGTTGAGTTCATTATGAGTACTACTTGAGCATGATTGATTGAGCCTTTGAAGAAGGCATTTGGGAAATTTTTGAGGACAATGTTGGGACAAATTGCTAGAGAAGATTCGAACAAGTTTTTAGAGAGCTTGGTAGAGCAGATTTAGACAAGTTCTATGTGAGCTTGTTAAGCAGGTTCTATGTGAGCCTATTGAGAAGTTTCTTAGTGAGCCTATTGACTAAGTTTTGGAGGTGATAGAGTACAAAGGATAGAGTCTCAATGGATAGAGATTCAATAGCCAACACAGTTGAAGATATTCTCAGGGGGAGCATTTATGATTTTGTCTATATTTTGCTCATGTTTTTAATTTTTACTAAGTGTAAAATTTTCTACCTGAGAATGTTGTGCATGGACTCAGGGGGAGTCTGCAGTAGCCCTTTGGTATTATTGTCAAAGGGGGAGAAGAGTTACAGGTAATTGCATGTGTGTTGACAACAATTACAAAGGGGGAGATTGTTGAGCAAGGTGCAGTAACAGTATTGTCATTATTGTCAACACAGATAGTTAGATCAGTTGATGCAGTGAACACAGTCATGATGCAGTGAACAAGAAGTTCAGAAGCCAGTCATGATGCAATGAACAGGAAGTTCAAAAGCTTTTCAAGATATGCAACTGTATTGTCATTGTTGTCAACACAGTCAGATAAATCAGTTGATATAATGGACAGGAAGTTCAAATGCTCAGAAGTTATTCAGATGCAGTGGACAAAAAAATTAGAAGTAATTCAAAGTATGTACAGTGCTTTTCCAAGAATATTGAAGTGACCCACATGCAAAAATTCAAAGAAAAAGACAAGGAAAGTGTCGCGATATCATGACATATTCAAAAAATAGGAAAACTGTCATGATTTCGTGACATATTGGAGGAGAGAGAAAGTGCAAAGAAAAATGTTGTGATTTTGTGACATACTGGAGGAGAGAGAAACAGTAGGGAAAACTGTCGTGATTTCATGACATGTTGGAAGAAAAGAAAGCAAGTGGAAAAACTGTCACAATTTTGTGACATGTTCGAAGCAGAGGCGCAAGCAAGGAAAACTATCACGATTTTGTGACATGTTGGCAGAAAAAAAATGCAAGTGGAAAAACTGTCACAATTTCATGACATGTTGGCAAAGAAAGAGAGCAAGTTGGAAAAGTGTCACGATTTCGTGACATGTCGCATTTTCGTGACTTGAAGAGAGCAGGAAGGCAGAGAAGGAAAAGTGTCACGATTTCGTGACATATTGCAAGGAAGGTTGTACGGACAAAAAAGTGTCACGATTTCATGACAAGTCAGAAGACAAAGTGAAAGCAAGATAAAGTGTCATGATTTCACGATGTGCTATAGAAGAAAGAATTCAAAGTGAGAACCATCGTGATTTCACGACATGCTACAGATGAAAATGTTCTAAGTGAGAACTATCATGATTTCACGACATGCAGCAGAGGAAAGTGTTCGAAGTAGAACTGTCACGATTTCATGACATGCAGCAAAGGAAAGAGTTTCTTTTGCGACATGCAAAAGAAACTGTTGTGATTTTGCGACATGCAACAAAGGAAAGAGTTTGAAGTGAGAACTGTTGTGATTTCACAACATGCCGTAGATGAAAGTGTTCGAAGTGAGAACTATCATGATTTTGTGACATGCAACAAAGGAAAGAGTTTGAAGTGAGAAATGTCATGATTTCATGACATGCTATAGATGAAAGTGTTTGAAGTGAGAACTGTCACGATTTCGTGACATGCTGCAGAGAAAAGAATTCAAAGTGAGAACTATCATGATTTTGCAACAGGTTCGAGAGAAAGAGCTTGCAAGAAAAAGTGTTACGATTTCACGATAGTATGCAAGAAGGAGTGTACGGATGAAAAAGTGTCGCGATATCGCGACATGTCATGTTTTTGCTAGTGCAAGCCGAACATTGAAGCAAGGTAGCGAAAGTTTCATGAATTTGTGACATGTTTCATTTTTGTAGGCGAAATTTAGAGAAAGGCGCAAGGAAGTGAAAAGTGTCACGATTTTGTGACATGTCATGTTTTCACTAGCGCAAGCCAAGTAGAGCGTACGAAAGTTGAAAGCGTTGTGATTTTGTGACAGGTTACAAAGAAAGCATACAGAAGCTGAAAGCGTCATGATTTCATGACAAGCAAAAAAGAAAGCATACGAATGTAGAAAGTGTCATGATTTCATGACAGATTGAGATGGTAGCATACAGTTGTAGAAAGTGTCACAATTTCATGACAAAAATAGAAAGCAGGTCTTCAACAAGAGAAGTATCACGATTTCGTGATAGAAGCTAAGTTGAAGTCCTAAGAGGTAGAAGTGTCGTGATATCATGATAGAAGTGAAGACTAAGTCTATAGAAGAAGTGTCCCGATTTCATGACAAAAATAGAAAGCAAGTCTTCAGAAGCAGAACTATCATGATTTCGTGACAGGATCAGAAAGCAAGTCTTCAAATGACAGAAGCATCATGATTTTGTGACAAGAGTAGAAAGGAAGTCGACAAGGGAAGAAGTGTCATGATTTCATGACAAAAGAAAAAGGCTAGGTACAAAAACAAAAAATGTCATGATTTCACGACAAAAGCAAAGACAAAGTCTATGAAGGCAGAAGTGTCGCGATATCGCAACAAGAGAACAAATGAAGTCTACAAAGGCTGAAAGTGTCACGATTTCATGACAAAAGAAAAAGATGAAGTCTATGAAAGAGAGAAGTGTCGCGATATCGCGAAAAAAGCCAAGATGAAGCATACGGAGGTAGAAGTGTCATAATATCACGACATGTGTTTTCATGGCAACAGTAATAAAAAAGCTACAGAGTCAGATGGTGAAGCCAACAAAGACCGATGACAGCTGAAAAAGTTTAGAGTTTACAATCGACGATAATGAGGATTTATAGCCAATGATAATTAGGGTTTATAGCCAACGAAGATTAGGGTTTACAGTCGACTAATATGAGGGTTTTCATCATGAAATTTCTGGTATAAAAAGAGGGCTATTTGGAGAATTGATGAATCGATCTGTGCGACTGTTGAAGTGTGTGATATGCAGCTGTAAGAGCACAGATAGCGCAGAAGTGACGAGATGATGGCGAAGTGCGCAAAGTGAGCAAGTCTTGTTGAATCAAGCTAAGTACAAAATTTGCTAATAAAGTAGAGTGCATGAAAGGAAGAAGATGATCATGCAATTTGATTGTAGATTACAGAAGAGTGTGAAGTGATTGTGCAAAGAAAGCAGAAGGTGCAGTGCAGCTGTAGATCATAGAAGTTGCGAAGTTTCTATTCTGTGAACAGTGAGAGAGATCTGGTATGCTTTAGACCAATCAGGGTCTTATGAAAACAAAGGTATTTTCCTGTCAAAAATTTACATTCAGAATTGAAGTCCAGGTTGCAGCTTGGCATCAGGGGTTGGTGCTCCTTCCAGTAGGTGCTGGTAAAATCAGGGGTTGGTGCTCCTTTTTGTTGATGCAAATAAATAAGGGGTTGTTGCTCCTTCCAGTAGGTGTTGGTAAATAATTGTAAAGTTGGTGCTTTTTAAGAGGATGGATTTGGATGGTAGTCCAAGCAGCTGTTCTTTTTGAGGAGTAGCCATATTAGTGAACCTCGTTAAAATCCTATGTTGTGTGATGTTCTCTTGCTATAATTGCTATATCTATTTATTAGTTTTAACTGCTACTATTTTAGAGCTGTTAATTCATGTTTGAAATGCTACACTGATTCACCCCCCCTCTCAGTGCCATACTAAGTACAACACATACAAATATTGGATGAACAGAGGGTAATTAGATTACAAGAGATTGGAAATGAACCTAAGGATGTTGAAGACTTAACTCCAAGAAATGGTGGAGGAAATAAAAGTGCAAGTACAAGTTTACCACTCTCCCCAAGAAAGCAGCCTATGATAAACGAGGGCATAGAAGTACTTTGGCAAGATATAGAAGATACCACCACATTACCTGAAGTGCACCATAATGTAGTAGGTATAATAAATTCTAGTGATGAAGGAATGTCATGGTTTGTAAGATAGCCTAGTATAAATGATGATGAACCAGAGAATCCTCATAATACTCAAAGGGATCAAAGTATTCCAATTAGAGCATTGAGACCAAGGCAAGTCAAGAGAGTTCAGGAGTACAGACCCGAGAATGATACACAGGCATATGTAATAGCTTACCAGCAGCTAAGAAGACAAAGGAGGGAAGTTATATGATTGGAGAGAGTGATGAACTTGCCACACAACTAGGTAGAACAGAGAGAAGAAGGTCGAACTGATTCTATTTTGAGATAGATTTTTTTTTATGATTATAGGGAAGTATTGGCATCTTCATCCCCCAAGAGATCCTTTGAGGAAAGAAGATGGAGTCATCACTTGGTAAGGGATGATAGAAGAGTTATAACCTTGCGATAGTTGTCACTGAATTAGAGTCCACTGGCCAATATCAAATTTGTAGATATTACTCCTGATGACCGAGGAATAAGAAGAAGAATTGGACAAGGACCTATAAGACTTGAACAAGGAAGAGGAAGAGGTAGACGATCAAAAAATGATGAAGACCTTGGTGATGTTGCAATTAGAGGAGGTAGAGGATGAGGAAGATTTTGACCCCCTACTCCTAGATGGCTAGGAGATAACCCACTAGCATGTATAAATTGGGTAAGGAACCCACAATATATACCCAGACTAAGAGGCATGTTACGAAACTCGTTACAAAGACGTAGAGGGGGGTGACCACCCCTAAATTGATAGGGACCCCAATGAGAAGGGGGTAGTTGGAAATTACCCCAAGTAAGAGAAGAGTCATCAATATTACAGGTAGGTTTCATGCATAGCAGGAATGGAAGGGAAAGATACCTACATGGTCAAAACCTTACCGATAGAGGAAGAGTACACTTCACAGATGGGAGACACCTAGTCCAACAATAGACCTGATCACCAAGTTTGGAGCCATAAATGATCCATGGATATAGGCAAAGAAGTCACTCAAATAATAGCAGAATGGTGAGGACACCACCACCACAGGATCAATCACCTGCACGGTGAGAATAAGGTCTACCAAGAGACGAGACTCCAACTTGTTGATGTACAATTCAGAACAATACACATTATAGGAGGGGGAATGAATGGGCAACAACATCATAGGCAGAGACCAACCAAGAAGAGGTACAATAGGATACCACTAATCATAATTTTATGGTCAAACGTCAAGGCCAAGATTAGGATGGGGTCATACAGGTGAATGTCACTATGCGATTACCCAAAAGGTATGTATAATTAGACTAGAATGAAAAAAAAAAGATAAAGAAAAATGAAAAAAAATTGTGCCTTAGTTGTGAAAATCCCTCAAGATGCAATTAAGAAGGGCAAGGTTGAAAACCAGAAACGACGACCTCTCCAGAGAAAAAGAAAGCAAAATTTTCTCTAAGTCATGAAATCATACAATGAAAAGTACAAGATAGAAATCATACAAAGGATAATTGTACAAGGCAAAGAATGACATGTAAATCGTACATAAAGTTGTACTGTACGATTTGGATCACACAGTGTACAATTTGCCAACTTACTAATAAATATGACATGTTGAAAAGCAACGGTTGGAGGAAAATAAGGGGGAAAAAGACAAAAATTTAAAACCAACTGCTGAGTTGGCAATCATCTAGCAATGGAGATGGAAAAAACATACAACTTGGCACTTTTTGATTCTTTTTATAGTTAGGGTTTAGGGTTTTTGAAAAATTGCTTTATAAGGACAATAAAGTGACCATAATTTTTCAATCACCAAGGAGAATTCAAAATTTGTAGGAGATTGAAGAGTAAGAGTGTACATTTGATAACAGAGGACTACATGGGTGGGAATTATTCACCGACACTCTAAAATTGTAGACCCATTATTAATTTATACTAGGGAGTTATTTTTCACTTCAAGGAATCAACTTGGGAAAGAAGAATTGGGGTTTTTTCTCCACAAACAGGGGGAATTCAAAATTTTAAAGAAATATTGCAGCAAAAGACATCAGAATACTTCATTGTATGGATTTTGAATGAAGAAATTGCTGATTAGAGTGAGAGGAAGCATAGATTGGTGTTTGAAATTAAGGAAATTGTAAGAGACTGGAAGATTGAAACCCTAAGAACTAGAAAATATATAAGAAAACAAGTTGGGAAATATGAGGAGAGAAAAATACAGACCGTACAACCATACATTGTAGCTAGAATTTCGTCAAAGTAAAAAAAATTGTGCCAGGAGTGGAGTGAAAGATTGATTGAGAAAAAGCACTCAAGAGTAGATCGAGACAATCCGATAATTGGGTCAATGGTAGATTTGGCAAAGGAGGCTAAAATCCTAATATTTTTGTAGCGGTGAGGGTTAGAGAAGTTGTATTGTATGATTTGGACGTGGTTTGTATGATTTCCAAGGAGAAAAGTGTATTTTTTTCCATTTTTGGTAGTTTTTTAGAGATCATATGGATTTGTATGGAATCATACAAATTTTAAAAGGGAGGGCAGTCAGTAAGAAAAAGAGTATGAAGTACTGGAACCCTATACGAGGTTGTAGTTGTACAATTTGGAGGAGATTTGACCATTTGAAGATTGATGGGGTAAAAGGAAGAATTGCCAAATAGTGTACGATCTAGAAGTGACGGAGGAAGGTAAAATCGTACAAGGGACCCAAACCATACATTGTATGCTTTTACAGGATTTTGTATGATTTTTGGTATGTTTCTAATTGCGGAGGAGGAGGTTGAGTTAATCGACGAGATGTTGGAGGAATGATCTCAACGGAAGAATTTGGACACCGATTGAGGTGGATTGCAACAAATAGGGTGGAGATATCACCAGGTCCGCTACATAGGAGAGAGGAATACTCATGGTAGCACTCCAAGCATCAATTTCAGTCCCGTGAAAGGCATGGTAATTAGCTATGGAGGAGAGGAGGGTATAGGTCATGGAGGAGACAAAGTCATTGGCGAGCACACCTGGATAGAACACAACCGAGGCATCGAGAGGAAATGATGGTCCAAGTAGCTACCTCATGAAGATAATTAAGGAGCAAGGTACATGTACTAAAATGGTAAGAAAACCTAAGCAGTGAACAGGAGGAATACCAGGTGGAACTGTCAAACATCATGTTTGTACAACATGGAGTGAAAGCATGTAGGAAATGGTGGAGTGATGAGAAGAATAGGTCTCATCCATGGAGGAAGACATTCAAAAAATGTGCAAGTGGTATTCATTGCATATATTTCAACATTTCATAAGAAATTCTTCTAGAACTATCTTTTGTAGATAGTTCAGGCATATAATGCAGCAACAAGGATAGTCTATTTCAATGTGGGAAAGAGGTCAGTGAAGGTGGAGGTTTCAGCAGAGGCATTTTGAAGAACATTTGGGTTACCAACGGAGGGTATGGAGATAGTCAAGAAATTGTTAGACCCAATAGAAGCACATAATTTGGTTACCACCATGACCACTATCAAATCGATGATAGATGCAAAGATTTTTGATGTAGGAACATGTTGAATAAAGTAGAGCCAGTTGCAAAGTGATAATTGGGCATGTGTGATGAACACAATCATGGCTTGATTTTTAGGTGATATAAGGGCAACTGAGATGCCAATGTGGATGGCATAGTATGTAGAAGGTATTACCTAGGGGATTATGTATGATTGGGGTACCTTTCTAGAGAGAAGAATGCATGAGGCCTTGACAAAAAGACCGAAGAACTTTGGGATGGCCTTTTAGGAAATAGGATTGCTACTGAATGCAATCATAGAAGTGGGAATGCAATTCCCAGGGTTGACACCACCTAGAGAAATTAGGTCAGATCAATTAACAATATTGAGATGGGTAAAGGTTGTACCCATAGCAAAGAGTACTCTAGAGAAACCACACATGAGGAGTGAGCTACACAAGAGTGAAGCTCAATGAGATACTTCTTCGAAGGAAGATTTTGATGTACATCATCAAAGAAAGTATTCTATATGGTTGGAGCCAAAACTTGAACAACAAGTACCTGCACAAAGGTACAAGAGCATCCTCTTGATCAAGAAAAGGAGAGTAGTTTAGTACAAATAAGGATGATAAGGCAACGAGAAATAATGGTAGATAAACCAGTTCCAAAAGTATAGAGGAAGGAATAGTCGGACTCAGAAGTGACAAAACTAGAGGAGTTATATTGGACAGAGGCAGAGAAGATAGTGCAATATTCGGACATCTTTGATCATTTTGATAAGATGGATGCCTCTAATTTTTTAAAGGAATTAAGGTAGGGCATGATGGAGTAGCCACTACCTAGGATGAAGCAGGAGTGGGACCGAGTACCACGGTAGAAGATCCCAGGAGAAATATTCATTACAAAATTGTAATAGGAGGCTCTAGTAAGCAAGAGGTCCTGAAGAATACAAAAATTCCACAAGAGAAAGTAGCACTTGTTACTTAGTAGATCATAGTTGGGAATGCATAGCAGATTCCAGAAGAAAGAGTGATGGAAGAATAACAAGTGGATGAAACGGAACAGGAAGTAGCTCAAGAAAATACGGAGGAGCCATAGGAGGGCTCAACGGAAGTAGAAGAGGCCTAGGAACAAGTTGAGTGATGATCTCAAAAAGAGATCATAAACATTATGGATAGTGAGGAGGAGGAGAAAATAATGAAATAATCCCCACCTTAGGAAAATATAGATACTGAGAAAGCACTTAGAGAGCTAGTAGGAAGCACTAGCCACCTTAGGGAAGAAGAAGACTTAAGAACTCCTACAGAGAAAGAATGACAGGAAATGCAATCCAGTTATCTTCTGTAAATACCATAGTTTCAAAGAATTACAATGGAGGAGGAGGCAAGTGGAATAGAGGATAAGGTGGAAAAATTATTTTCTCAGTTAGACCATGTGATAAATAGTGCTAGAATGGAATTTTGCATTGGCCACATGGGAGAACTGAAGCTATGGTAGCAACAAGTATCTCTCAATTTGGAGAGGATAATATAATGGGTGAGTAGTGTAGAGTGCATAGAGAGGATATCAGATATTCATGTACAACATCCATGGAGGTTACCTAGGGAAGAGGTAACAACGATGTTAGGAAGAGAATACTTGCCAGAAGAGATAGTCATGAATTACAGGAAGGACCCGAGGATATATTTGTATCGAGTAAGTCATCCAACATGCCCCATCAATATGATAAAAGTTGAATATAGGAGGGTCGCTACAGGAGTGTCCATTACCCTATGAAAGTTGAATTTCCTAACACAATGGATAGAGTGGCTGAGCATGGTATTGGAAGAAATCCATCAACTCAAGGAGGCACAGGTGGAAGAGACTACAACCACTCAAAAGGAAATGGATGCAATGGAAGAGGAACTATAGAAAAGTAGAACTATAGCAAAGGATAAAATAAAGAAATTGGAGGAGGATCTATCTAGCATCAGAGCAAAATCTGAAGCCAGAGTTACCACACTTGAAGAGGAAAGGTGGAATATTTTATAGATGGTAAAAGACAATATTAAAGATTTGGAGGCACAACTCAAAGTGAATGATGAGTAGATGACAACTCAGTTGGTAAAAAAAAGTGAGCAAATGGCTACACAGATCAAGAAGATGGAAGAGTTGACAAGGGACAACACGAATTTGCATGACATGATCATGGAGAAGCAAGCTCAAGTAAGGATTAAAGAAGACTAGGTTCGAGCTCTAGAAGTTGATATTAAACACCACTTGGAGACCATTGATGAGAAGAATGAGGAGCTCCAAAAGGTTTCTTGAGAAGAATCTCACTAGAAGGAGAAGTTGACAAAGATTTCATCTGACCAAGAAAGACAAATGATGGATCATGAAATCCACTGAGGAGAAGGCTAACCTTCATGGAGCCAAAGACTTCAAAATGGGAATCTACATAGCCAACCTAAGAAATGAAAAAGAAATGTACAAGACACAAGTCAAGGAATTGGAGGCTGAAGTAGCTAGACTAGAATCTCAGTAGAAGAAGTAGAATGAGTCATAGAGGACACCGACTAAAGTAAATGGAGGGTAGACGTAGGTAGCAAATCCACCTCCCAGAAGAAGAAAAAGTGATTTGCTAGATTTTTACATTTTTGAGAATGATTTTCTCTAGTTTTGTAAAATCGTATAGTTGGATCAAATCATACAGTGGAAGGCAATATCATACAACTGGATTGGTAAACCATACAGAGCAGTAGAAAATCATACAGGGTGCACCTAAATTCACTCAGATGCAAAGGAAATGTAATTTTGGGATGAAATATCACATGGATTTGCTAAACTAAGGTGTAAACTTAGGAAAATGCCAAAATAATGTATTCAATTGTATATGGGTAGTTGTGAATAATAGATTTTCTAAGGAACCACTTTGGAATGGCCTAGGCAACATTATATAAGGCCCCATTTTTGAATTTGTAGGTCTGGCTACTAGTTGACTGGTTATTAGTTGCTAGAATAGAGAGATAGCCATAATTATGAGCTATTGCAATTACCTTGAGAGAGTTTTCCACATTATAACTAAATGTATAGCCATTAATGATAATAACAAATGTTTTGGATGACAATGTATGATCTTGTTGTGAATGGATAATGCATTGTGGATTAACATTGTGTAATTGAGTTTCTAC
The DNA here is from genome assembly GCA_028583015.1 of Wollemia nobilis. Taxonomy (NCBI): domain Eukaryota; kingdom Viridiplantae; phylum Streptophyta; class Pinopsida; order Araucariales; family Araucariaceae; genus Wollemia; species Wollemia nobilis. The sequence goes on from JAQPPZ010002660.1 coordinate 886,834, forward strand.
CTTATTGTTATATGTTAGTTTTAGCTTTGTTGCAGCTTTGTGGAGAAGATGATCACTAGTGAATCATGGGGAATGATTTAGGATCTTAGTGACATTAGTGAAGACATGTTGAAGTAGACTGTATGATTCTTGGATGACATTGCTTGTATGGAATCTCTCCTTAGGCTAGTTTGAATGCTTTATCGATGAAAGAGATTGTCTTGTTTAGGTTGTTAAACCTTTACAAAACATCCAAGAGAGAAATTGGGGCAGAAGAGCATAAAAATTAACACCTTTTTGTACATGTAGTTCATACATATTGTACATCGTACATCGTATAAATCGTACAAACAATTGTTACCCGATTTGGTAAAATAGGTGATTGATAAGAATTTACCCGATTTGGCAGTTTTGGTGAATCGGCTTGAACGATTACAAAAATGTGTATGGTAGCCTCCAAAATAGAATCTGTCAGTTGTTATGAGTGCAATATCGTACCATATTGGTCACTGTATGATCTGATATCGTACAGTGTATGTAATTTGGGTTCGTACAAGAAATTGATAATTTGTACAAGGGTAGTTTGGGTGACTAGAAGACTGTCCGATTTGGTCATTGAGATAAGCTTGGTCTAGGAATAATTCTTGCCTCTGAAAAACACCTTCCCATTGAGAATACTCCACCACTATGTTACATTGTATTCTACCATTGGTACAATTGTCCTCTCTATTCATGTTGGACTAAAAACTATTTCTACATTGTGCCATATCCTGGAAGGTGCTAGGAAGTATATCCTATTACTTTGTAGGCCCTAGATTTGAGATATTAAATTTTTTAATTCCATATTATATTAATACCTCAAGTACATATATGAAGGTGAAGTTCATTACATTTTGGTAGATTCAGAGCCCTTTAAGTTTTACAATCAGGTTCAACATTCATAGGACTACATATTTTCATCCATCCATCTGAATGTTTGACCTAATAGCCTCATCCAATATCTAGATTTACCACCATAATCCATCATTTCATAACCACCCACTTCATCTCAACCCTCATCATCAATTACTTTGGAATCTCCATCTTCATCCATTGAATCAAACATCCCAATTTGGAACCTAACAAACCCACCTATAACATCATTTCCAGACATACTATTTTGATCCACATCATATTTACCAACAATCAACAATCACCATCACATCCATAAATAACTCCACTATAAGAGAAACACCATCACTCATCACAAATCTTGCATCACAACCCACATTGTCATAATCATCATCCATCCCTCTACAGGTCACTATCCACATGACCGACTCAAGACTCAATATTTGGTATAAAATCTCACATTTACCTCTATTATCAATTCAATTAGAGACTTAGATTGATCTCTTACTATGCCATTACCTATTGGCACTATCATTCCCCTTGGGATTCCTACAAACCAAATGGATTTTGTTTATGGGGGTATCAATGTTTCCATAGATGCACCTCTCCTACTTGAAGAGGAAGAACTATTTCAAGCAAATATCAATTACATATCAAACACATCCTTTACCTTATGATATTTTGATCATTACCATTGATAAGGGAATGAACTAGGTCAATACGAACAAGGTATTTGGATCCTTTTACAACCAAGATATCAGATACCTACAAAAAAAATTGGATTAGGATATTCTATAAGAATTATTGATGAAATATTGGTAGATTCTCTCCAATGCCTTACCCTAGGCTTTGGGAGGGATATCAACATCAACGAGTATGCTGACTCAGACTATGCTCAAATTGCTACATAATCTATGGATCATTTTGATATGTCATATGATGATCATGCAAATGATTTCATTTTATTAGATGATAATTATGAATATGATCTCATCGACTCATGAAATGAAGAGCATGTGGTTAATTTCATCAAAATGCTATCCATCACTTCAAACAGTTCAAAGGAGAAATCCTCTCCCATTGTTCCTATTACAAAATTTGATGATTTTTATCTTTGTATCTTCCCTACACATCAAACCATTTGGAAGTAGTTTCTTCCTCTAGAGGAACTAGTCATCTCTACGCCATCTCATGCCCACGTGATCATCCCAATTCTACCTCATCCACCCCCGAAGTGTTTTTGCCTACCAAACATCAACCAAAAACTATCACCCAAGCATGGATTTCATACACAATCTATCAATATGATCTTCATTGACCTAACCACAATACTCTATTATCTAGGTGATCCTCATAAGTCTTTATAAATCAACCTTGAGCCCATTGATTTTGGTCATGCTACGTGTTCACCTTCATCATATTTTTTCCTACCCTATGAGGAAATGCTACAACCATTTCACTTTTTCTTAGGTTTGTTTGAAGATGTTCTTCAAGTTGAGATAGAGCCTAATGATATATTTGATTCTTCTAATCTAGCTGATAACATTCATTCGATCCCTACTCCTCATCAATTGGAAGAGGCTCCCATATTTCAAATTAATAAATAATTGATTTTGATATCAAAACTAAATCTTAAAACCCTAAAATTATCAAATTGGGACAAAGTCTCTTAACTATGGAATGTGCTGACTTCATTACTTTCTTGATAGAGTACAAGAGATATTTTTCTTGGTCTAAAAAAAACATGTTGGGTCTTGACCCCAACTTAGTTTTCATAACTTTATGCTCAATCCAACAATAAAGTTGGTATAGCAAAAACTTAGAAAGATGCATCCAACATTAGCATTAGTGGTCAAATATGAGCTATAATAATTGTTGGATGAAGGATTCATCCAAATCATCGACTATCGTAAATGGGTTTCCAATATGGTACCTATCAAGAAATTGAATGGGAGGATTTACATATGCACCAAATTTTGAGACCTTAACAAAGCGAGTCTTAAGGATGAATTTCCCCTCCCTAACATCGATGTGCTAGTAGATGCAACTGTGGGTCATGAAATGTTTTTCCTTATGGATGGTTTCTCAGGTTATAATAAAATTTATGCTTATCTTGAGGATCAACCCAAAATGGTCTTTACTAGCCATGGAGGACTTTTTGTTACAAATTCATGCCCTTTGGACTCAAAAATTTTGGTGCTACCTATCAGTGGGCCATGACATACATCTTTCATGACTATGTGGATAAGATTCTAGAAGACTATGTCAATAATTTTATGGATAAATGTTTGTAGTTTATTGATCATATTGATGTATTATCTAAGGTATTTGATCATCTATTAGAGCACAACGTATGATTAAATACTAAAAAATGTGTGTTCAAAGTAACTTTTAGGAAAATTTTAGGTTATATCATTTCTAAATGAGACATTGAAGTAGATCCAAACAAGGTTAAGTAAATCCTAGAAATAACTCCCCAAACCAACCTTAAGCAGCTCCATATATTATAGGGGAAGATTCAGTCCATTCAATGCTTTATAGCACAACTCTCAGATAAATATTAGTTTTTGAATCATCTTATGCAAAATGGGGTCACCTTTGATTAGAATGAAGAATGTCAGAAGGTATTTGAGAACATCAAATAATACTTGGCATCTCTACCAGTATTAGATCCTCCTCGAGTAGGTTTTAATTGTACATTTTGACCATCAAATTTGCCTTAGGGACCATGTTGGTCCACAATAATGAGGTAAATATTGTTAGATATAGAGTATATTGCATGATTTTGGTCATGTAAATGTATCTTCCTAGGTATGTACTTAGGACATTAGATTACTTTAGGAGGAAGTTATATACTTACTTCATGCAATGTAATAAATGCATAAGTATCAATGTGTAAGTTGTATATGTGCAAGGTGTCCCTTGTAAAACTAGGTAGAGTGTTGGCAAAGGAACCTATCTTCCTATATAAAAAGGGCCTCATTGTAAAAAGCTTAAATTAAACTCATAGCATATTCATAGGTAGTGGTATAGTGTTGTGTAGATCACCATATATTGGTGATGGGATTAATGTAGTTCAATAGCTTTTTCATGAAGTGTCTATTTTCTCCATAGCTACATTGCATTCATTTCTATCATTTCTATTTATAGCATATTTCAATCATCTCATAGATTTACTTTCTTTCATATTATTCTACATCTTGTGATTGCTATCTCCCATTGCATACTACTTCAAAATCTAACTATGGTACCAGAGCCATGGTATATCTAGCCACCATATATCGATAGGAAAACCACCATTATCATTAAGCCTAAGTTTTTTGTCAACCTAATGCACCTTTGGACCATCCACTATCAAAAAATATCAAAAGAGTCTAGGTGGTAGAATTAGGGAGAGCCATAAGTGAGGACTAAAAGAAATATTTGTTCCCTGAGATTACATTTAGCTAAATTCTTTCCACAGAGTTGCAGGAAAAACTTGAAAAGACTAGGACTCAACATTCAATCCACTAGATTGACAAATTAACTAGTTAAGATCATTCAGGATATCTAGAATTTGTTAACTATTGCCCAAATTTTTATTTGTTTTAGAAAATTAATTCTTAGATGATTGGGACACATCCTACAATAGAAAACTAGGATATTTAAACTTCATTGCTCAAATATCGATGTACCTTCATAGTTTAGAGATTAGTTCCTTGTGCAATAAAAGAATACCGTGAAAGAAGAATCCTGGAGAAGAGTCATGGTGAAGTTAGGAGACTGGGGATCCCATTTCTATATTGAGAACTTCACAGAAGAAGAAAAGGCCATAGAAGAAGCCTTGATCTAGAATAAAAGACCTTAGAAGCCTTGATCCAAAATAAAAAACCAAAAAAGCCTTGTTCCAGAAGAAAAGGCCAAAGAAGCCTTGATCCTAAAGAAAAGGCTAAAAAAAACTTTATACTGAAGAAAAAGCCATAGAAGCCTTGACATTGAAGAAAATTCCACAAAAGTCATGATCCTAAAGAAGACTCTAGAAGAGAGCATCTAATTTAGAAGCATATTTAGATTTTAATACTAATACTTTATTGCATGGAAAGGAGATTCAGTGAGTTGGGAAACTTCCTACAAGAAATTTGGGAAGAGTATCTTCTTTAGAATCAATCCAACACTTGAAGAAAAATTGAAGGTAAAGAGATTAGAAGAAGATCTCATTGAAGAAACTTCTATTCTTGGAAGAAATAATAAGATCCATAAGCAATATAATTAGATATCCAAAAGTAGTAGAATTAGAGATCTAGAAGAAGATATCACCACCAACACTTTTAGAAGTAGAAGGTTGAAGAAAATGTCTCAAGTAAGACTAGAAGAAGCTGCAATATCAAAGACCTTGGAGAGGTATCAATGAGCATCCAATAAAAGGCTTGGAAAGCCTTACTGAAAATTCATCAAAGGAGTTTTGAGGAGAACTCATTGGAAAAATTCACTATAAAAGATAGTGAAATATTTGGGATAATTGTCACCATATTAAAACAAGCCCAAAAGAAGAAGAAGAATTTGGCGAGGAGTGCTAAATCTCAAAAAAATATTCCAAAGACCTCAAGATATTCAGAATATTGAGAAGATCTTGTTTGAAGTCATAATTTGATAAGAAGACATGAATACACGAGAAGCCTACCAAATCTAAGAGATTTGAAGATTACCTCTCACAACAATAAGACACCATTTCAGAGATAAAAACTTCTCCAAATATATAGCAAAAGGAGAATATTGCTTGAAGGATCAAATCACAAAAACCTAGGCTCATAAAAGAAAGTTTGAGACTACTTTTTGGTGAAGAAGAATCTCAGCAGTGAGATCCTACTCAAAGTAGCAACTTGGTGATATTAGACACTAAGATCTACATCCTCTATAGAATCTGCAAAAGAGCTACACATGCTTTAAAAAAAAGGTAAGAAACTATTGGTGCAAGTAGATTCATTAATTGGATTACTTATCAGATTTGTTAAAGCACCTTATATTAGATTAGAGTTGCAAAGGAGGAAAATCAAATTACAGTATTCAAAAGTGCAAAAATGGAAAATTTCCTTTTAAGGTTCATTTGCACATTAGATTTGGAGTTTATTAGATTACAAAATTATAACTATCTATCAACTACCAAATATCTACTTTGGAAAGAAAAATAATATTAGTTACTACAACTTTGTTTATAGTGAAATTGCAGAATAATTATTGAAGATTCATTTCAAATTATTCTTGATTAGTTGTAGTAAATTGATTAAGTACACTTATAATTCATTTTAAGAGTTGATTGGAGTGATAAGGTGAGATTTTTAGTGCGTTAAAAGTCAAATATTAGTGGGTTCATTTGCACTACTATATTAATCTCAAGAAGCTTAGTGTTTGTGTTCTTGAGAAAGGCACAAAATTAGATTAGCATCAAGTATCTAAAGACACCATTAGTGCACCAAAATATGCAAATTTTAGTGGCTAAAGTAAGACACAAAAATCATCTCAATCCTCCAAGTTTGGAGAAGAAAATAGCCACAAAAAATTAGAAAGGATTGCCTCAAATCAAGACTTGGTGAGTCTGAAATTCAAAGCACTATAAGTATTATATTGCATCCACAAAAGTGGTTATAAGTTGGGTTCATAAAACCAAAAAAAATGAGAGTTGTATATTCAAAATAACACCTCCAAAATTCTTCTATAAAATTAGAAAATCAAAAGTAGCAAAAGGAGATCAAAAAGGTGTAAAAGGGGTGTTTTTATATCCCAAAATTATTACATATTGTTGCACCATTCTAAGATGTTTTATGTAGGTGATAAGGAAGAGTTTGAGGTGCCACAAAGGCACATTATACAAGGTTAAAATATCTAGACACTAGCACACTTCGAGCATAGAAAAGGAGCCTCTAAAATGGTTCACGTATTCTCAATTCTAAGCCTTCTAGAGACAACACAAGGAAAGAACTATATCATATTTGGGAGTAATATTATCTACAAATAAGGAAATACATAATATGTTCAAAAAGGGAGAAAATAAGGCATCAAAACCAACATGGAAAGGAGGAAAAAATCAACACATTGAAGGTATAAATAACAGGTGCTAAATCCAAGGTTTCAAGCTTGGAGAAAAATATCCACCAATAGGAGCATCAAGATCAGCTATAGAACTACCAATCCATAGAATCAAGTGACATCATAGCTAGTGCCATCCAATATCCTCATAAAAGCACCTGCAAAAGAAAGAAGTTTCTTGCTCTCCAAGAAATATAGCAAGCAAAAGAATAAGCATATGAAAGGGAATAGGAGGTATATCATTCATATTGGAGCGTTATAACAAAGATTTACATGTAAAGTACCACTTGAAACAAACATCCTAAGGTGCAATCTTCATTCATAACTTCCAAGAAATAAATGATTACTTCAAGCACTCAGCCAAGGAAAGTTACAAATAATAAAGAAGAGGTTACATTCATATGAGTGCCACTTGTCCAAAGTTGGAATATTCTAGGATCATCCATCTTGGAAGAGGAACTCAAGCACTCACAATGAAGACTGTAATATCCCATACATTACATACAGGAGCAAGACAAGTGCTTAGTAACTTCCATCTACTCCTCAAGCACCTATGAAGTGTAACTGCCATGCCACTTGTCATATTTTCAAAGATTATTTCTCCATTTAAAGGTTTCAATGACCAAGGGAGTTTTAAGCATGCATATCCATTCAAAGTACTTCACACAAGGCCAAATTGTAGTGTGAGGAAAGTGAAAGAGCATTTAAAGATCTAGTCAAAAGGAGTAAAAAATCACAATATTTGGGAACCATTCTTCAAGTTCCAAAACCAATATAATTCCATGGCTATCCATTGGTTGAAGCACCCAAGGAAAAAAACATTGGCATTACTATCATTCATTCCCGAATACTACACCAAAAATTATGGATATCAACATTGCAAGGTAAGGAATAATTCCCATTATAGTTTGATTTTATTCTTGGGAGATATAAATATTATGTACTAAGGTGGAAACTTAGAGAAATCAAATGTATTGAAAGAAAAAATTAAAAGGGAATTAAGATATAAAATTAGTTAAATACTTGCAATATTAAATATTTGAGTAATAAGGGTTACTACTAGAAAAATCAAATTCATAATATTTACAAATATTAATGTGTTCTAATTTTCTATATTTGGGAGTTATAAGGGTTACAACACCAAATTAGGTTATTGAAAATTAGAAACACTAAATTCAAATCCTACGGGATATTAAAAGAGGTTATTAAATTTGTTTGCTAAGGTTGGAAATTTATAATATTCTTGTCTCAAATTTTCACAAAAGGGACAAAACAAATCCAACATTAAAACCTCTTCAAAATTGGAAAAGTGCTTAGTTCAATAGTAGTAATAAGGTGTTAGAAAAGTTTATTTTGATATTTGCAAAACTTTACAAAATCAACCCAAAATTGAACTACATTTTACAAAAGCACTATATCATATTCGAAAATCACTAGGGAGTCATATGGCATCCTATAAAACTTGATAATAATAGCATATACCAAATATTATCAAGTTCTAAATCCATTGGGAAGATATAAGCTTTCTACAAAACCTAAAATTCCACTAGGTATATATATACTCTCATTACTAGGGAGACATAAGGAAGTCCACAAAATCTAAGGATTGATATTAGGGAATTTAAATGGCATCAAACAAATTCTTCCTAGCATAATTTTAACTACTCAAGGGTCCTAACTATTTCTCCTAGAAGAACGAAGTGAAAGCAATCTATGAAAAACTCTAGGACATTGTCAAAGGGAAAAAAGAGAGACCTGCCACATGTGATATTAAAATCCTAAAGTTTGAGGGAAATGATTCAAAGGCTCTAATGTTAATAATATTTGCTATCACTAATGAGATACAAACCTATATCATTTCAGTAAAAAACATCTTCAAATGCATGGAAAAACTTAGAGAAAAGATTTGAAGGAAATAATAAGGTAACTATTCTTCATCTTCAAACTCAACTTCACTCATTAAAGATGAATAGTGGAGAAATCATAGAACTATTTCTAAGAAAAGTAGTATATATTAAAGGGAAATGATTGACCTTAGAAGAAATAGTTAAGGATGAACTTCTTACTCAAGTAACCATGAGAGCACTTCCAAACAACTATAAGCATTTCGTAACATCTTTTCAAGTCCTAAGTAATTATACTTTTTTGATGACCTAGTCAATATTCTACAGGAATATGAGGTGGAAAATAAAGTTAAAGATGAAATTACTAACACCACATTGGCATCTAAAGATAATACAAGAGGAAATATTACTTCTTCATAAAAAGTATGAAAACTATGGTATAATCGGTATTGTTAGATATGCAAGAGAAAAGGTCATAGTACCAACTATTGTAGGTTCAATACCAAAAATCAAAATCAAGGAAATCATATGAACAATGGGAACCAATTTCAGCCATGATAATATCAAAATCCTCCTCAGCAAAAATTTTAGCATCCAAATAGTTATCCCCAATTGGAGTATCAAAAAGGAAATAAAAAATGACATCTAACTCTGAGGGTAGAAGAAATCGAAGAATTAGAAGAATCTATAGATTATTATGAAGTCAAATATCTTTCAAAAATAATGACATATTCTACTTGCTTGAATAGGTTACAAAAAATAGAGAAAAAAAATCTAAATCTCAAGATCAAGAAGAAGATCCACATTGAAGACTAAAGTCTTCAATACCCAAATAATGTAATACGTGGGGGTGTTATATATAGAGTATATTACATCATTTGGGTCATGTAAATGTATCTTCCTAGGTACATACATAGGACATTAGATTACTTTAGGGGGAAGTTATCTAGTTACTTCATGCAATGTAATAAATTCACAAGTGTCGATGTGCAAGCTGCATATGTGCAAGGTGTTCCTTGTACATCTAGGTAGAGTGTTGGACAATGAACCTATCTTCCTATATAAAAAGGGCCTCATTATAACAAGCTTATAACAAGCTCATATCATATTCGTAGGTAGTGGTATAGTGCTATGTAGATCACCATATATTGGTGATGGGCACAATGTAGTCTAGTAGCTTTATCCATGGAGTGTTCATTTTATCTATAGCTACATTGTATTAATTTCCATAATTTCTATTTATATCATATTTTAGTCATCTCATAGATTTACTTTATTTCATATTATTCTACATCTTGTGATTTTTGTATTCCATTACATACTACATTAAAAGCTAACAAATAAGGAACCAAGCGTTTATTACATTAGTCACACCTTGGTAAACTATGATATTAAGTATACTTACATCGAGAAGCTATGATTAGCAGTGGTTTTCACTACCAAGAAACTACATCATTACATGATAAATCATACCATGTATGTCATATCTAAAGAAAACCCTTTGCGATATATGATGAGTTACACTTATCATAATAGTCATACTGGTAAATGGATCATCCTTATTATGGAGTTCAACTTGGAATTCATACATAAAAAATATATTAAAGGATATGTCATTGTGGATTAATTAGTAGAGGAACCTCTTCTTGATGATAAGCCTCTAACCATTGAGTTAACTGATGATGCAGTTTTTGCATTATCAGATTCAAGAAGACCAGAAGAAATAGAGAACAAATTTGATCTAACACTATTCCTTAATGGTTCCAAATGTGAGCAAGGGGGTGGTGCAAGAATTATATTTCATGCTACAAGGGGCTCCTTTACCCCTTTCATTCAAGCTTGAATTTCCATGCACCAATAATAATGTTGAATATGAAGCCCTCCTTTTGGATATCCAAACAACCCTTGCCATAAATTTTAAGAAGCTTAATATCTTTGGTGATTCCTTGCTCATCGTAAACAAAGTCAAGGAAATATATCAATGTAAATGCCTAGTATTGAAATATTACAAGGCCCTAATGGATAAACTTCTTACTAAATTTAAATGGTATGACATTGAGGTTATCCCTCATTCCTCTAATCATTTTTTGAATACAATGGCTTCCTTAGGATCCCTAATACCATAGAATCCATCAGATGATGTCATCACCATTTATGTTAAAAAACTCTCACAATCCATAGTATTATGAGATAATTCTAAAGAAGAGCAAAGCATCCACATGGTACTAATAGAACCATACCAAGATTGGTTCTCTCAAATACAAGACTTATTGAAAATTTCTTCTTGGGAGTCATTAGTTCCACAAGCACATTTTGACAATGGCACAACCATTTATCTTTATATTCTCTCTCAATCCATATTTGTGTAAAATGATTCTAGAGAGGGGAAAATAGTTCATCTAGTCCAAATTGAGGCATATCAAGACTAGTTTGTACAACTTAGATATTTATTGAAACTTGGAAATCTTCCTTCGGGATCGTCACATGTCACCAAATAAAAATTTAATTAAAAGGCAGAAAAATATGTCTTGTTAGGAGACATATTGTATCATCGAAGCTATGATTGTCTTCTTTTTCATTGCTTAGAGCCCCAAGAATCTACTTGGGAAATTTCCCAAACTCATGGTGGTACTTGTGGTGGACATTTTAGTGGCATGGCTATCACAAAGAACATCCTTTGAATGGGATACTATTGGCATACTATGGAGTGATATTTTTTTGCTTATGTTAAAAGGTGTGTGAAGTGTTAATATCATGCTAATATAGCGCACATGCCTTCACAGGTCTTAAAACCACTTCATTCATTATGGCATTTTCGTAATGGGGCTTCGATCTAATTGGTAAAATCTTACCCTCATATTTTGGATGACACATATTTATTTTAATGACAATTGAATACTTCAAAAAATGGGTGGAAGCTATTCACCTTACCACTACAACAAGTGTACATGTTATGGAGTTCATACTCCATAACATCATATAACATTTTGGTATTCCATCCAGGATTATTTTGGATAATGGGCTACCATTCCAAAAAAAGGGTGTTAGAGATTTGTACAACAAATATCATATCCAACATAGCTTTTCAACACCCTATTATCCATAGGCTAATGGATAGGTTGAGGCATAAAAAAAATAGTCATTGTCATTCTTAAGAAAATAGTAAATAATAATCACAAGGATTGGCACCTTCAATTGCCTCTTACACTTTGGGATTTATTGAACTAACATTCAAACACCAACTTGGGCAACTCAATTTTTCTTGTATATGGTACTGAGGCCATCATGCCTTTAGATATTGAGTTTCCCTCATTGTGCATATCCTTCAAGGAGTTCATCGATGATGATTCTACATGATAGGCTCATCTATATCAACTTACACTTGATGAATTATACATCAATGCACTTGATCATATTCACATTTATCAAGATTGTATTAAGTGAGCCTATGATATAAGGAATCCTAGGGAGTTCAAAGTTGATGATCTTGTGTTAAAAGAAAACCAGAAAAATTCTAACTTACTACCACATTTGCACAAAAATTTATGACAAACTAGTTAGGCCCATTTATCATAACATAGAAGCTAGGTCTTGGGACTTATCATTTAGTTTCACTTGAGGGTTTTGAGGAACTTGAACCACTCAATATTCTCCACCTACGAGTATTTTATGCATAAAAAAAACAACAAAAAAAATAAAACAATTTTTCTTTTAGCATCATAATTGCATTACATACCATCATACACCATACAATACATTTCATCTTAATTATAGTTTTGGCTAATGGTATGTTTTGTTTTGCTACATTAGGCATTATATTCATAATAGATGCATACATCTAGTTTTGCATTGTGCATTTCATATAACATAATGTTTTGTACTAGAGTCACTTGCCTTGATGTCATATATTTTATCTAGGGCATATATCCCAATGCATTGATCATAAATTCCCATATCCATAATATCCATCAACACATTATTTAATCCCAATTAGTGGTTACAAGGTGTCCAATAGGGTCTTTTAGTCACTTAAACATCCCTAGTTGGTATTTCAAATTTCATTAACAATCATCTTGATGTTTGATGATAGGATCTTACCTTGGTCGTACTCTATTTATCTTATACACATGATATAGAATATTGAGAATTGATGAAAGGACAAGATCTCCCCCTCTAAAAAAATCCCTTGATACTCCAAAAAATGAGCAAATATCCCAAAAAGCATCCTAAAAAGTAATAAAACCTCTTACTCCACAAAAAGAGTAAGTATCCAATATATATCCCTTGCTATTCCACAAAATGAGAAAGTATCTCCAAAAGTCTACAAAGTAAAAACCCTAAAGGAGATAGAAGAAAAAAAGAGCTTGAATCCCTAGAATTCTCAATTTTTCAAAAACCATTGGTAACCTCAATTACCAACAATGGGCTATAGATGTTAGTTTGGTAGTGGAGTAGGCTTACATGTGGTGATATGTCTATCACACTAGTGAAATTTTGTATAAATAAATCTTAGCTAGTGGTTGAGCGAAATTGTTGATGTCTTGCATTTAGAGTAGTTAAGTCCAAGCAAGTCCAAAGTTGAGGTAATGAAATTCATTATGCACACATAAGGATATTGAGTATCATGGTCTTCCTAGCAAATTGTTATTTTTCAAATGCTTGCATGGTCAGTACATGGTTTTTGATTGGTCAGATAGGGTGTTTGAGTCTCATGAAAAACCTTATTGTTCCCTTGTGACCTCTCACTATTTAGAATCCATCATTATCATTCATTACGCATAATTTCTCGTTGGATTCCCATTCTGGTGTATGCTCTAGAGGAGCTTGTTTACATCTTGGTTTGTGACTCTAGTACATTTTTATAATGCATATATTTAGTGTGTAATTACATCATAAAATCATTTATTATATTTTATTAGTTAAGTATACATTCACAATGTGTATTAATATAGTTATCCTAAGTCATCAGTACATCATAAGCATCATAGTTCTATGCATAATCTCATCAAAAGCATCCATCCATTTAACCTAATATATCATCTAGGAATACATCTATAAGCATCTATCATATAGCCATGCATCTACAATTACACATAAAAACATAAAAAATGAACACATGATAGGCCACTGAAGAACACAAGCTTATACTGAGAGGGGGGGGTGAACAATATAAGACCTCTTTTTACTTTTTCCTTTATACTTCAAAATAGTAAAGCAATATACCCAAAGCAATATCAAAGCAATGCATAATATACATCCACAAAGTGACACCAATTTTAACGTGGTTCACCCAGAATGGTTGGGCTACGTCCACAAAACTTTTCTCTAAAAGTTATCTCAAAGTTCTTTGGGAATCCTTCCCAATTACAATGTTTATGAGCCTCGGCCCAAAGGAGATACCTTCCCCCAATCAGAATTTATGAGCCTCTGCTCAAAGGAGATACCTTCCCCCAATCAGAATTTATGAGCCTCTGCTCAAAGGAGATACCTTCCCCTCTACTCTAGAAATGATCCCTTAGAAGATCAATTGCCTCTACCTCTTGCCAACACGTGGAACTCCTTTCCACCGAAGACCTCCTGTCCTCAATGCTTAGCCTAAGAGACCTCTGCCTTCTATGATCACGTCCACAGTAGCTCAACAACCTCGTACCAAACACAGTCAGTCGGTCTAGTACAAGTCTTCCTCTATCTATCAGATCTGTCCAACTCTTGAACAAATCAATCCTCTACATACAAGCCTTCTCAAAGACTTGCCAACTATCCTCAGGTTCTTCTCATAGAACCAATGCACCTCTGTCCTCAAGTTCTCTGATAGAACTATCAAACTCAGCTCACAAGTCCTCTGCTAGGACCTGTCCAAATCTGCTCACAAGTCCCCATCGAAACCTGTCCAAAACTGCTCACAAGTCCCCACCGAAACCTGTCCAAAACTGCTCACAAGTCCCCACCAGAACCTGTCCAAAAACTGCTCACAAGTCCCCACTGGAACCTGTCCAAAAACTCAGCAAGCTCACCAAGAAAAACTTTCTTAGTAGGAAATCACAAAGTGAATTGTTAGAGACCCAATGTGATTTGTCAAACTCATAGAAGCATAAAGAGAATTGTTAGAGACTCAATATGTTCTATACTCAAATCCCAATCTCAAAACTCAACTCAAATCAACTCAGCTCAATCTCAATCTCAAATCTGAAAACTCAACTCAATATCTGAAATGGATAGGATAGAATGTTTTCTTTCAAGAACATGAAACCCCAACAATTGCCAACTATGCAAAGAATCACATAACAATGATACTCATGTTCTTTTCACCATCAATTAGGGTTTCAACAACAATGCTCATCAAACAAGGTTTAGTCAACCAACACCATTCAACTCAACATCAACCTTGAAGCATTCAACCAATCATCACAAGAAAAGGAAACAAGTAGAAATCCTTTTCCCTCCAAAGATATTTGAACAAAACAACCACCAACACAATATCACCAAATGCAAAGAATAACTTGCTCAAATCAACTCAATGGAGTAAGCCCAATATCATGAATCAAGTAAAGCAATAACTTGATCAAACAACCTCTATGGAAGCAACTCAACCATCAAACTCAAAATAGCCAACCAAGGGTTCCACCAACTCAATGCAAGTAGCTAGACTCACAAATATAAACCCTAGTGCACAAAGCTTCCACTATCTCAAACCAGAAATTATGCATTCACCAAAAACTCTCCTTAAGGATAACAATGCATAAGTAGTCTTCAACAAACCAGAAAATAGGATTTACACCTAGCCAAAGGATACCTAGTAGAATACCTTTTCACTCCAACCTTATTTCAGAAAAACATACACCAATCATACTCATAAGGAAAATGTGCCCATACCTTTTTGGAGTAGAAGAAAATTGATCCTTAAAGCTGTCACCACACACAACCCTCAAACTTCCAACCAAGTTAGGGTTAGAACCAAGATAAATGAGCATATATAAAAACTTTCCTTAATACACCTTTTAGCTCCTCTTCTTTAAAAACAACCACCAAAGAAGCCAAAAACACAACAACCAAAACTTACACCTTATATCTCCATTTTTAAATTTAGCATAGCAAAAGACTAATCTCAAAAATACAACCAAAGAAATATCCCCTTATTTCTCCTATGTCTTTTAAACAATGCTAAACAATGCCAAAAATCATATCAAGAAAATAATCACACCTTATAATGGCTGCCCTTGAAGAATCCGAAATTCGTGACACAAAACATGTTTTAATAAAAACGTGACTAATCCATGCACAGCTCCCTCCATGGGGATCGAAACGTAGACCTCCACCTACGCAAGGCCCAAACGCAGCCTTCGCTGCCACTAGCCCACAAGGGGCTTACGAAGTCCAAGACGGACTTCCTTCCACATAAACGGTCAAGCTTTCCGAAAGCTTTTCAAACCACGAGCTCTCCTCTTTCGCAACGTAAATAGAACATTCGATCGCAGCCAAACCAATTAATTGCCTTCGATTTTCCAAGTGGGTTTAACCTTAGGAACCTTCTCATATTTATAGTCCATACGTGGACTTTAGAACACGTCGGCTGCAAAGAAAAGTAATTTCGAATTTAATCGAAATTTGCTTTCTAAAGGGTTTAAAAACCCTTAAATAATTTTAATAAATTAAAAATGAAAAAGGTTAAAAACCTTTAAATATTTTTAATAAATTAAAATAATTTCTCCCTTAATTAATTAAATAATTAATTAATTAAAACCTTGAAAGGTTTTAAATAATAATTAAATAAATAATAAAGAGAACCTCCATTGGTTTTAATAAAAACCATTTAACTTCATCCATGTGGTTTTAATTAAAACCCTATCCAATGGTTTTAATAAAAACCGGTTTGGTTTTAATGAAAAACCCTTGCCAATGGAATCTTGCCTTTTGGAATCTTCAACCAACACATCCTCTTATCATTAATGCCATTTCCTTTTGACATCAATGACAACTCATAGACAAGAAGCTAGGATCTCAAACCCAAAATTGCCAACAATCTCCCCCTTTGTCATTGATGGCAAACCATGCTTCTCAACAACACTTGAACTCAACATTGCTGTAAAGAAATCAGCTCCCCCTGTCTTGAGGCTCTCCCCCTTACTCATATCTCTCCCCCTTTGTCATCAATGGCAAAGGGTCACCTTTGGGGCTTGGGACTAAGAATGAGCCTCTTAGCTTAGTCCCTCCCCCACCTCCTGTTGAGGTGTTTAATTTCGGGGTGGGAGTAAAACTCCCAACAGGCACTGATCATCATCAGTGTCTATAGCTGCCTTACCATGTCTTCTCTTGTTCTCCTTGTCCATATTCCTGTTCTTATCACTGTTCTTGTTCTTGTTCTCATCCCTATTCTTGTCCATGCCTTGATCCTTGGACCTGATCATGCCACTGTTCCTGTTCCTGTATTTTGGAATTTTAGCTCTACATTGTCTGATTGTGTGACCTTCATTGTTGCACTTCAAACACTTGACGATGTTGTTTCTTTGAGGTAAACATGATCTTTGAATCCACCAGTTCTGACCAAACCTGTTCTGACCAAACCTGTTCTGGCCAAACCTGTTCTGACCAAACCTGTTTTAGCCAAACCTGTTCTGACCAAACCTGTTCCTGTTATTTGCCTTGCAATAAACTGCCTTGTGCCCAAACTATTGACAAGAGTAGCAATACCCTTGAAAGTAACTAGCACTTCTAAAACTATCATTTACCTCCTTCACTTGAGCCATGCAATGTGAAGCCATGTGACCAAACCTGTGACAAGCAAAACATCTGCCTTGAAACTTTCCTTTAATTGACCTCTTAGGTTCTAAAAACTTCTTCTCATTTTGAATTTTGTTTTCTATTTCTGTGCATCTATCATTCAAGGACTCCTTTTCTGAAATACTTTCCTCATCAGAACTCTCTTCCTTTTGGAGTCTCTTACTAGACTCTCCAACTTGTTCCTTGTGTGGCTTAACAAAACCAAGGCCTGTTTTATCTATTGTCTTTCTTTGACCTTTGATGAGTGACTTAACCTTTTTGGAGCTATCTTGAAACTTGTAAAGCTTATCCTTGTACTCTTTAGTTTCCTCTTTCAAAGAAGCCATTTTCTGTTCTAACTCACTATACTCAAGAACCTTAGACTCTAACTCATCCTTGAGTTCTTGTGTCTTAGCTATAGAGAAGTCAAGACTTTCTATAAGATCATCTCTCTCCATACAACATTCATCTAACTTATCCTTGAGTCTAGCATTCTTCTTTCTTTCCTTTTCCAAAGCACTAAGAGCACTAATAAGTTCACTTTCAAGATCTTCACTTCCCAAACTCCTTTATTTGTTTGCTTTTAGAATCATCAAAGCCTTTTTCAGATTTCTTATCACTAGAGGTGCTACCCTTTTCAAAGACCATACATGCATCTTCCTTATAGTTTTCTGAAGCATCCTCATACATACTAGAAACCAAATCATTATTTGTGCAATCATCCTCAAGGTGACCAAAATTTCCACATCTAAGACATTTCATGATAATGAATCTATGTTTCGGTTCTTCCTCTTTTTCTGATATGAACAACATCTCATTTTCATTATCACTTGAAGAACTTTCACTATCACTACTAGAACACTTACTTGCTTTGTCTAGGTAGAAACTCTTCTTGTGCTTGTGAGAATACCTCTTTCCTTGATTGTTGTGCTCATCTTTGTTTTTCTTGTGATGCTTGTGCTTTTCAGAATCCTTGCTCTTAGAATCCTGTTTATCTTCATCACTTTCATTCTTGGGAACAATACAGTTAGTAGCATAATGACCAAACTTTCCACAATTGAAACATCTTATATTTTTCATACTTTTGTGCTTTCTAGAGAACTTGCCTTTCTTGCTGTAATATGCCTCTTCATCACTAGAAGACTCATCACTATCTTGAATCTGTTTACCCTTGGATTCCTTGGTAGCCTTGAAAGTTGCCTCTTTCTTGACATCAACCTTCACTTGAGTTCTCAACTCAAATGCTGCAAGTATACTATGGAGCTCATCCTTTTTCAACTTATCCAAATATTTAGCTTCCTCAATAGAAAAAATCTTTTCACTAAATCTATTAGGAAGAGATCTTAAAATATTATCACAAACATCATTTTTAGCAAGCTCAAGACCTAAGTCTTTCATGGAGTTAACAACCTCATCCATACGAAGCATGTAGTCACTAATATTTTCATCATCATTCATCTTGAGTTGTTCAAACATACCTTTGAAGTGTCTCAACTTGGCCTTTCTGACATTTGTATCACCTGTATGAACCACCTTCAACTTGATTCCACATTTCACTAGCTGTCTTGCAGTGAATCACTTTGGTGAGATCTGCTTTCTGTAAGCCTTTTAGGATTGCATTCATTGCTTTTGAATTGCTGTGATGTAGGAGCCTTTCTTCTTTAGTATTAGGACCATGTTTAGGAATAGTGTACTCATCTTCAATCACTTCCCAAACCTCATTCCCAAGTGCCATTAGATGAACCTTCATCCTTGCACTCCAAAGACCAAAATCTGACCCATCAAGAATAGGTGTTGCATTGCCACTTGAATGATCCATTGTGTTCTTTACTAGCTTTTCCTTCAAGTCGTTAAACTTTCTCGAAGGCACCTGCTCCGATACCAATTGAAGAACACAAGCTTATACTAAGAAGGGGGTGAACAAGATAAGACCTCTTTTTACTTTTTCCTTTATACTTCAAAATAGTAAAGCAATATACCCAAAGCAATATCAAAGCAATGCACAATATCATCCACAAAGTGACACCAATTTTAACGTGGTTCACCTAGAATGGCTGGGCTACATCCACAAAACTTTTCTCTAAAAGTTATCTCAAAGTTCTTTGGGAATCCTTCCCAATTACAATGTTTATGAGCCTTCGCCCAAAGGAGATACCTTCCCCAAATAAAAATTTATGAGCCTCTTCTCAAAGGAGATACCTTCCCCAATCAGAATTTATGAGCCTCTACTCAAAGGAGATACCTTCCCCTCTGCTCTAGAAATGATCCCTCAGAAGATCAATTGCCTCTACCTCTTGCCAGAACGTGGAACTCCTTTCCACCGAAGACCTCCTATCCTCAATGCTTAGCCTAAGAGACCTCTACCTTCTATGATCACGTCCACAACAGCTCAGAAACCTGTACCAAACATAGTCAGTCGGTCTAGTACAAGTCTTCCTCTATCTGTCAGATCTATCCAACTCTTGAACAAATCAATCCTCTACATACAAGCCTTCTCAAAGACTTGCCAACTGTCCTTAGGTTCTTCTCATAGAACCAATGCACCTCTGTCCTCAAGTTCTCTGATAGAACTATCAAACTCATCTCACAAGTCCTCTGCTAGGACCTGTCCAAATTTGCTCACAAGTCCCCACCGAAACCTGTCCAAAAATGCTCACAAGTCCCCATCGGAACCTATCCAAAACTACTCACAAGTCCCCACCGGAACCTATCCAAAAACTGCTCACAAGTCCCCACCGGAACCTGCCCAAAAATTGCTCACATGTCCCCACCGGAACCTGTCCAAAAACTCAGCAAGCTCACCAAGAAAAACTTTCTTAGTAGGAAATCACAAAGTGAATTGTTAGAGACCCAATGTGATTTTTCAAACTCATAGAAGCATAAAGAGAATTTTTAGAGACTCAATATGTTCTATACTCAAATCCCAATCTCAAAACTCAACTCAAATCAACTCAACTCAATCTCAATCTCAAATCTGAAAACTCAACTCAATATCTGAAATGGATAGGATAGAATGTTTTCTTTCAAGAACATGAAACCCCAACAATTGCCAACTATGCAAAGAATCACATAACAATGATACTCATGTTCTTTTCACCATCAATTAGGGTTTCAACAACAATGCTCATCAAACAAGGTTTAGTCAACCAACACCATTCAACTCAACATCAACCTTGAAGCATTCAACCAATCATCACAAGAAAAGGAAACAAGTAGAAATCCTTTTCCCTCCAAAGATATTTGAACAAAACAACCACCAACACAATATCACCAAATGCAAAGAATAACTTGCTCAAATCAACTCAATGGAGTAAGCCCAATATCATGAATCAAGTAAAGCAATAACTTGATCAAACAACCTCTATGGAAGCAACTCAACCATCAAACTCAAAACAGCCAACCAAGGGTTCCACCAACTCAATGCAAGTAGCTAGACTCACAAATATAAACCCTAGTGCACAAAGCTTCCACTATCTCAAACCAAAAATTATGCATTCACCAAAAAACTCTCCTTAAGGATAACAATGCATAAGTAGTCTTCAACAAACCAAAAAATAGGATTTACACCTAGCCAAAGGATACCTAGTAGAATACCTTTTCACTCCAACCTTATTTCAGAAAACATACACCAATCATACTCATAAGGAAAATGTGCCCATACCTTTTTGGAGTAGAAGAAAATTGATCCTTAAAGCTGTCACCACACACAACCCTCAAACTTCCAACCAAGTTAGGGTTAGAGCCAAGATAAATGAGCATATATAAAAACTTTCCTTAATACACATTTTAGCTCCTCTTCTTTAAAAACAACCACCAAAGAAGCCAAAAACACAACAACCAAAACTTACACCTTATATCTCCATTTTTAAATTTAGCATAGCAAAAGACTAATCTCAAAAATACAACCAAATAAATATCCCCTTATTTCTCCTATGTCTTTTAAACAATGCTAAACAATGCCAAAAATCATATCAAGAAAATAATCACACCTTATAATGGTTGCCCTTGAAGAATCTGAAATTCGTAGCACAAAACATGTTTTAATAAAAACATGACTAATCCATGCACAGCTCCCTCCGCGGGGATCGAAACGCAGACCTCCACCTATGCAAGGCCCAAACACAGCCTTCGCTGCCACTAGCCCACAAGGGGCTTACGAAGTCCAAGACGGACTTCCTTCCACATAAACGGTCAAGCTTTTCGAAAGCTTTTCAAACCATGAGCTCTCCTATTTCGCAGCGTAAACAGAACATTCGATTAATTAATTAAATAATTAATTAATTAAAACCTTTAAAGGTTTTAAATAATAATTAAATAAATAATAAAGAGAACCTCCATTGGTTTTAATAAAAACCATTTAACTTCATCCATGTGGTTTTAATTAAAACCCTATCCAACGGTTTTAATAAAAACCGGTTTGGTTTTAATGAAAAACCCTTGCTAATGGAATCTTGCCTTTTGGAATCTTCAACCAACACATCCTCTTATCATTAATGCCATTTAATTTTGACATCAATGACAACTCATAGAAAAGAAGCTAGGATCTCAAACCCAAAATTGCCAACAACCACAATAAAAGTCATATCATATACATATATATCAAAAAGGTACATCATGGTACAAAATTCTTGTAGGCTACAATGGTGAGTCCTTAAACCTCACATTAAAAAATAAGTAGCTAATGATAATACAATAAATAAGATCCCTACTCAATATGGCCCTATACCACCACTCTCACCGTTGGCCTCAACCTCGTCTCTACGAGGCTATACGGATCTACTAGCCTTTGATGTCTTTGGTACTATGAACAATGACACTCAATATATCATAAATGGCTCACCTAAGGGCTCAATATAGAAACTCTACTACGATTGAGACTGTAATGACCTTGATCAATGTGAAGGTAGGTAACCATAGAGTCTACCACCTCATCCTCTAATTGATAGATGTACTATCAATTGTCCTGATATCAAGCCTAGCCTATTTTCAACTTGGTCCTCAACTAGGCCACGTTGATCTCCTATCCAACTAGCCCACCACTACCCTGAGTCCATAAAGCATCTCGCTTTATTGTCACTCTACTCAGTGCATCCTACAAACTCACCACCTGTGCTCATTGGGTGTCTCTCTCTTCTAAATAATCCCATAATCTCTCCCTATCAATGTCTCACTAGCTCTGAGCTATAGCATGGGCAGATTCCTTGTTACTCAACTAACCCTAGAGGATATGCACTTGCTCTCTCAAGGTGGTGATATGCTCCTGAGGATCATCCTCATCTACACTATCATCTTCATCACCCTTCCTAGGAGTCTTTGAGCCACCACTGCCTCCTTGTGCTACTAAAATCCCTACATATCTATCCAATTGGCATCATAATAATCACTATTGGGAATATGCCTTAGCTCCACCAACCTCAACCTCTTCAATCATTACCCCTCTCTAAACAATTTGAGCTACAAGCCAAGTGATGTACTCTATGGTGGCACATCTGAGTCATCATCCACAAGATCATGTCTAGGCTAGGCTAACTATATCTTATCTATATTTTGCCTATATACTATTGGCTCCTTGGAGATATCCTATCTCACATAAAAATATTGAATCACCAATGAGTACTAAAAGTACTCATGCTCCATACCATGAAAACCAATAAACCATCTACTACATCACATCCACCTCAGGTGCAGATCCTCCTTAGTCCAAGCTAGAGATCCTCTCAAGGGCTTCCATGTCACCTGTTATAGTTGTAGCCCATAAAATTAATTTGAAGAGTGCTCTAGGTTGCCCTAATTAGGGTGACTATATCCCCACTCATGCTGATGTATCCACCACATGGTATACAAAATATCTCAATAAACCATGTCTCACCGTGTAGCCTAGGGTAGGCCATGTGGCCTATCAAAACTAAAGTTCTACCATCTCCACACCTATAGAAGGAAGCTATAACCCAAGCCTAGTTGGCATCTCTCTCAGATCTCATAGAGATCCTTGTAGAGTTGTCCTAGTAGTGTAGTACCCCATGACATGATCCTAGGCTTCTCCACCAAATCTTGCACAACACCCAATGGGTTCCAAGGGAACCTCATACTAGATGAATCGGGTAGAATAAAGTCTAATATCAATGACATGAGTATTGCATACCCCACTATCACCAATCTAGTGGTGTATCCAACATCAAACCTCACCCTCCTACTATATAGGTCATAGTATATACATCTCCACTAAGATTCATAGAATAATCGTAGTAATACCTCTCGTTGGATGATTGAGGTAGTCACAATAGGCTCTCCCTCAATAGGGGCCCATAAAATCTAGTACACATTATCCAAATTCATATAGTCTTGATCAACATGGATACCCATAAAATTGACATGATTAAGGTGTTTATCTAAGGGTCCCATCTATCTATTAAGGTTGTCATATAAGCCTGATCAACATGGATACTCTCTATATGAACAATATGTAGCAAACCCAAGCTCCTCAACCATGTCTAGTCATCCTCATTCTCCAATAACATAGCACAAACCTCTCTAAATATGTTTATGAACTGATGCTGAGCTCTAATAATCTGCTACTAGGAAAAAAAATTAATCAAAAATTAAAAAAAAACACAAGTTCTAAGAGGGACCATCTCAGGTCAATATGGTCTCTAGTCACCACCATCTCTACATGATATAGTCTTAGCCAAGGACCATCTCAAGTCAATATGGTCACCAAACATGGTCATCTCGAGTGAGACGATCATAAATAGAGATCATCTCCAACCGAGATAGTCCCCAAAATACATAATCAAGCACTAAGAAAATAATGAAAAGAAAAACAAACATCATAAGAAAACAATAAAAAAGAAAAATAAAATAATATTAATGTTTATCTACCTATATTTTCATTTGTCTAAGCTATGCATCCCACTCATTCATTTACCATTAATCTTAATGTGTATTCATTTTTACTAAAAATGAAAGTTAAGATAATTGCCCTTACTCTCCTAGCACAACTCATTCATCGAGGCATATGATGGGTCAGTCATGGTGGTCATTTGAGTTTTTGATAGTGCTTCACTTCACAAACTCACTCTCCTCCTCCCTAATCACCCACTCCTTATCTCACGTGGTTAAAAATAAGCCTCAAAATCATAAATTTACTATTTATACCATATCATGGATATATTAATTTGATATGATCATGTGATGACACACGATCATTTGGGATAGTCGTGATTTTACAAAATAAAAAAAATACTGTTAACTAGCCACCATCTCGGGTCGATATGATCACAAAAAAAAATGAAATTTCATCATTTTCTAAAGGTACCCAAGTTAATAACGTCATTTTGACCAAGCGAATAATTGCCATAATAATTTCATATCTCCTCTATTGACTCATTTTTTGAGGTGCTAGTTAGACAAAAACAAAATTCATGTTTCAATATTAAATCAATAATTAAACACTCAAAAGTGTAAATCACATTCATCTAAGAATCATTGCCAAAAACTATCATACACTTCTCTATTTTTTGGGAAAAAGAAAAAATTTCAAGAAAAATCTTGGTAGATCTAAAGCCTAAACCTGTTAGAATAATATTTTGTCTACTTGGCTAAAAACTATTAAGATCAAGTAAACCCAAAGCCTAAAGTATAGACTTGACCTTGTATACCCATGGCTAAAAATTTTACCAAAATTAAGTCGATCAATGTGTTGGAGGAAATGACTCAAATACATGCACCCTTTCCATAATTGGGGTATCTCATGTTGACTTTTTCAATAAACATTATCTATAATCAATGCAACTATTTTAGATCATATATTTTTTCTTCACATTGCACTTACACACAAAGAGTCCCAAAAAGGGGCATCTATAGACACCTAAAATGTGTTCTTTTAAGGAGACTCACCAAAAGACCTTCTTACCCCCATAGTCCACCTTGAGTAGCCCTAGGGCTAATTTGATGATTTTTACCAACATGGGGTAAATTTTCCTATAAGATGCCTAATCGTATCGACCTGAGATTGTCTTCAGACTACGATCATCTTGCCCCAAGATGGTCATAAAAAATAAAAATAAAAATAATAAAAAAAGCAACTAGAAGTTGAAATTGACTGTTAGTGCCACACATGATCTTGTGCCATTTTTATATGCCTTGCATGAGATAATTTCAAATTAATTGCATGCAATTAGCTATTCTATGATATGCATACATTTTTCCAATCCAAATTGCCTCTTTTCTTTTTCATGCAGAGTGCCCTAGATTTGATCAAAAAATATATACGATGTATCTCACCCCTTATTTTCGAAGATCTGTAAAGCTTTTGAATTTTTGCAATGAAACACCACCGAATTCAAACCCCAAATTTTATTCCCAAGCAATGAAGTACTACCAAAAATATGATAGGCTTTCTTGTTGTAAATACTATGTTATAGGACTACCACAAGGGATTTGAAGCCTCAATTTTGTTATTTGCATAATCCATACCTTTACTATGGTGATTTTTCAAGTTCTTTAAAGTCACCTCCCTACAATGAAAATCCATTAAAAACACTCCCTAGGTCACCCCAAATGTTTTTCAGGCTTGGCAACAAAGAAAATAATGTCTGGGGCAATGATTGTCTCAATTCGAGATGGTTCATAAATGAAACCGTCTCAACCCGAGATAGTCTTGGGTAGAATATAGGTTTTCTATTTTTCTTGTTATAATAGATTATATTTGCTTACTTTACTACTTTGCATCAGTTCATGTTTCATTTATCA
Source organism: Wollemia nobilis (assembly GCA_028583015.1). NCBI lineage: Eukaryota > Viridiplantae > Streptophyta > Pinopsida > Araucariales > Araucariaceae > Wollemia > Wollemia nobilis. Next base: position 913,119 of record JAQPPZ010002660.1, read on the forward strand.
CATACATGCACATGCTTTTCATTTCATTTCATTATTTTTAAATTGAACATGGGTCCAATTTCTATGGGTCCCACACATGCTAATGATCTATTGATATTCTATTGTGTGTAAGTTATAGGTAAAATAATAGTGAAAGAATTCACATACAGCCCTCACTCAGTGGTCTCAAAAAATCTACTCCCTTACGAACTGCATTGGTACGAAGATTCTTCTACTACACTAAGAGACTTTCTTCATGATGTTGTATATCATTGTATCGATTTGGTAGCATCTCCTAAGAGGGAATTTTGATTGTAACACTTTGAAAGATAGTATAAATAAATAAAAGGGGACCTATCTTATTTCATATTGTTCTATCATTGTGTGTTCATTCATTACTTCTTTTATATTATTTTATTTAGTGCAAATTTTTGGCTTTCACTTTGTACACTTTTACACTCTACACACTTGCACACTTTATGATATGACATTTGGACTTATTTCACTTATTAACACAACTTAAGGATAAATATAAATCACACTCCCTAATATTTTAACACTCACCCTAGTTCAATATTTACATATATATAATTATACCATGGGGATACATTATCATTTACTAAATAATATAATATACTCCAAAATTGGTCCTTGCTTGATTCTTTATGCTTTGAGGTGGTTTCTGACCTAATCACAAAGTGTGTACCTAGCTACTATATTGATCTATATCATCATGAAAGCATAAAGATTCACACAAGTACATAAATTGAACAAAAACAATGTAAGGTTTCTTGTATTAATATTTGAATGAGCTTTGATTACAAAAATGCCCTCTTAGGGTCACTTGAAAGATGATACTGATATTACAATTGCCAATGCCATCAATAGGGTAGGTGCACTTATAGTGCTCTATTGATTAGTCACAAACTGCCTTGGGGTCGAGCTTACCCCCTTCTTCGTGATGTGGAAGGATAAAGACATAAGCTCCTCTTGCACCTCTGCGAACAAGAAACAACACATGATTAAAAATATTGATAGCCTCTCGTGATGAGGCCCTTTAAGGAAATATGTATGTAAATGCCATTAAACTAGTAAAACAAGAAAACATAAAGAAATACTTTAAATTATTTTAATTTGATCAATAATTATACTAAAACATGAAGGACATGAATAAGCAAATGATGCATGGATCAAATATAAAGTTAGGAGCAATAAAGTGCATAAAAGATCCAATATAATCCTACTTAATACAATGCATGAAATGACTAATTCCTACGGTCAGAGTTTCTCTAAAATGCAATTAAACCTGTGAAAAGACTAATATAACTAATCTATGCAGTCAAAAGCAAAGTGAGTAAAGTGATCATTCACCTGTTGCAAACCATAGCTATGGTGGATGATCTACACTGTGAACCACGACTGACAGCCGTATTTTGACCTCTTATAGGTTTACCCTTAGAATTAGGGGTAGTGGGCTTGACCTCCTTATCCAAATTAATGTTCAAAGGTCGCATTTGTTGTCCTCTGATAGATTTGGTGGTCAAATCACTGTGAAGGGCCTTCATTCACCTAGATTTATGTTTCTTGAATCTCCTAGGCACCTAGGGCATCCATGGCTAATTAGTCTTTAGGTGAATAGCAAAGGGGCTCTCAAATGCATAGATTCTATATGCGATTTGATAGGGCTTCACTACTCTCTTGATAAATTAACTCTCCCTCTTTTTTCTCCCCATTTGGAGGAGGTATTTATAGCATACCCCTAGGGCTAGGGGTGGCTTCATGGAGAATCCAAGACCAAGAAGGGTGGTTAGGATAGTTGGGATGGAAGCCTCTGGAATCTTCTATCCTTGAACTGCCTCCTTCTAGATATTTTGGTCATTCCAACCAATTTGGCTCGGATGGAAGGCCTAACTAAACTTCAGTTAAGATCGTAGGTCATAGTTGTGGTCAAGACTATAGACCACAGGTGTCAACCACTTTTTAGACTAGAGACCACAAGTCTGGGCTGCAATTCATACTGCTTAGGCCAAAATGCCTAGATTGAGTGGTTAGAACCACTGATCTATCTTGGAGTCTGTCCAAGATCCTCCATATGGTTTTGTAGCATGTCCATATGAGTAGTCGCCATCGAAATGACATGTTTTAGGTGTCTACAGATTCCCCTTTTGAGATGCATTGTGATATCGAACAACGCTAAGAAAAAATATACATCCTAAAATGATGTCGAAGGTTCTATGATGATAATTAGTCTGATCAACATTAGATGCTCCAGGTCCAAAAAAAGGACGCGCCTCCTGGAATCATTACTTCCAACTTGGAAAGGCTTACATTTGAAAAGTTTGCACTCACCATTAGACATTCGGGTAGCTTTGGTGCTACAATAGGAGTTAGACCTATATAACCGAAGGATGAGAGCTACAAATAAAATTTCATATTTTCTATTTACCCCAAGCAAAGGGGGAAGCTTATGATAGCTGTTAGCAATGATTCGCAAGAAAAAATATAATTTTGATAAGATTAAGGGATCTATGATCTCCGAGATCTATTAATTTTGATTATGACATGAAATTATGACTACCCCCTCAAGCGACGATTTGATGATGGTAATGACAATGTATGAAGTGACAAAATCGCTTGACCATAATGAATGATCCTGAACAACTTTAGATTCAAGCCTTTAAATGCCCTAGCTAGGCTTGGTTTAGCTTATGATTGTAACTCTTAGTAGTATTTGCACATCTCTATCCCACGGAGCAGTCAAGCTACGATAGCCATATTAGGGAATCAAAATAATACAAATGCAATTAGACTTGTGTTGAATCATATTATCGATGATTTGTTGAAAGATGTCATAAAAGAAATGACAAGTTTACCCCAAATGTCCTTATGGTGATTTACTCATCTTGTCGGATTGCATGGATTGCAAGTCACTGCAACCACCAATTTTATAGGATAAATCATTGAATACGAGGCACATTTGGTTTTTCATTCTTAGATTTTTTTTGTTTAATTTTGTATTTATTTGATTGATCTTGGTACTTTTAACATCACTAAATTTGCAATTTTGATCATTGATTTTGAATTTTTATCCAATGGGATTCATTAATTTGTCTTTTTAGACATTCCCACGATGGGTTTTGAGTGCATTTATTGCTAGCTTCAGACCGTGGGTATGGTCTATAGTTTAAATTTCCAAATTTTTGGAACCGTGGGTTAGACCTGCGGTTGAAAAACCCTAGTGCTAGAATCACAGGTGTTAGCTGTGGTCCGCGGATACTAGGAGGACCTATAAATTTCATTTCCATTTGAAAATTTTCATTATTTTCTTGCAACTACTAGCAATTTGAGAGCTCTAAGAGAGAGAACATTCCTCAATCCGAAACACTACCAAAATCTATCGCAATTACACTCATCTACCTTGATGGCAGATCTTGATCAACCATCTACTAGCCGGGGCTAGGGTGCGGGCAAGGTAACTCAAAACTAAGACCACACACTCAATACCAGTAAAATGAACTACATTAAGTAATGTAGAAAATGAACCTCACTAATTTGTTGGTAATGAACCCCACTAGTTTAGGCTAGCTGTAGGATTTAATTTTATGCCTTAGTGGTCTAGGAGGGTACCCAAAATGGGTGCCGCTCCTAAACCACAGCTGGTAGCTACGGTTCCCAATTGGCAAATTGGGGACCATAGGTTTCAACTATGGTTTGCTATTGCTTTTTTTTTTTTTTACTCTAGGTTGTCTAATTTTTTTTTTTTTAATTTTCCTTAGCTCTGTTTAGCCAGATTTAGCTTACATTATGCTTTTTGCTTTTAAAAGTTAACTTCTAGAGCACGGGAGCCTGACCTTATGAAGACTCTCCATGAGGATTTATCTGATGATGATCGAGCTTGGTTCCAAGCTATCGGGTTTGGTTACATCATGGATCTACCCACCATTAGGGTAGATCAAGCCTATCTTACTACATTGACCCAGTGCTAGAATGCACGAACCAACACATTCCACCTTCCTCTTGGTGAGATGACCATGACTTTGGAGGATGTTTAAAGGATCTTCAAGATCCCTATCGATGGTGAGGCTATCATCTCCTATGCCTCCACGGTAAAGGATGTTGTATTCAATGTCATCTTCAGTGACTAGAGTGTCGATGCACAGGATGATGCTGACCATGGAGGGGTGCACATCGGTGACTAGTATCACGATGATGTCTTTTTTGTATGAGAGACCCTCTTCATGCATCTCATTGTGCATATTGTCCTTCCAGACTCCTCGGGTGTGAGGATTCCCTAGAACATGTTAGCCACTACTTGGAGGGTGCTTCAGATCTCTAGAGAGGAGCCACTATGATTAGCTTGGGGGAAGCACTCTATTATGTTAGATCTATAGGGAGCTATACCAGATCATAGAGCATAGTCATAAGGGCATTAGCTATAGTATTTTGTTATAGATCTTGGGGTGGCAGCACATTCATATCAAGCATCATGCAGGGCTACCACTATGCATCACCACCATAGACACCGACCATCAGTTTTATGCTACATGTTGGCCTCATGCTAAGGAGGGTATCCACGTAGGGCTCACACTGGGAACACTAAGAACTACATCATTAGGTTTGCATCACTTAGGCCGAGGGACATTGTTTGGCACCCCTACATGGATTACCTTGCATGGCCTGAGGCAGACGAGTGGGTACGATGGGCCAGCCAAGATAGATGGATTATCTGACTAGATAGATTCTTGGCTCTGGAGAGAGACCTCCTATTAATAGTTCCTCCACCACTAGGAGATGCACCCAATGACTTCCAAGAGTTGAGGGTTGAGACAAATGGGACCATGCTAGACTATGATGGGTGGTGGTCCTTATTTAGATGGCATGGGATAGGACCTATGGGCTGAGAGTCAGCTCAGGCAGAGGTAGAGGAAGATCCTGAAGGGCGTAGGGTGTGCTAGCATACAGAGGGTGGTTGGGGTGTAAAGGCCACCTTTGAGGATATTTTTGAGATTGACATTGAGGAGGATACTCTAGAGGAAGGTGAGGTCCCTCATAATAGCGTAGAGGGATGGCTTCTAGCTCAGGTGGTTGACTTGTAGAGTCATCTTGGGTGGTTTCACACATAGTAGCTCGAGAGAGACACTACCATCACCACTCTTGAGGTGAAGGTGGCTAACAGGGAGTGATGCCTGATTAAGGTATAGTACCAGGTACAAGAGCTCATGACTCAAGCCATAGATGTAGAGGCCTAGGTGCAAAGAATGTAAACTACCCTAGAGTTAGCACAAGTGCATCGAACTGTAGCAAATGTAGAGTAGGATCTTGCTCAAGCATCAAGGGGGGTATACCGCCTCCTTAGGCTACTATGGGGCCTCCTGTAGCACCAGTAGTAGGTATAGTATCTGCACATGATTCAATGACTGAGGTAATATGACTACATGGTATGGTCATGAGGACCAATGAAATGCATGGATCCTGACTTGCTCATGTTGATCAGCTATTCGATTATATAGAGATGCACGATCTATAGGTTCCAGAGGATCCTTTCACATCAGAGTCTTAGAGGACCTAGAATAGGACTACTAGAGAGTCTACAATGATCTTGAGTCATAGGACTCATAGTACTGAGAGGACACACAGGTCCTCTAGCACACACACAATGAGATCACATGTCAGGACTAGAGATCCAGGGCAGACATCAAGGGCCTCCAGTCAGAGGACTAGCCTATGGCAGTTACCAATTTCCTATATACTAGGTGCTTTAGGATTTGGAGGCAGGCAGGATCCATAATAGGATCCGCCATAGGTGCCAAGTCATCTAGGAGAGCAAGCTCCAGAGCATAGTGCGGAGGGAGGTGATGAGAGCTCCAGTACGGGGGGAGCAACCTAGATCTGAGTTATAGTAGCTGCCGACTACATTTTTGATATATCATTTTGTGTGTAAGGTCGAGGACCTACATAGTTGTAGCCTGTAGATATTTTGTACTCCCTATGTACTCTTTTGGACACATATATATGATATGATCTTTTATGGCTCATTATGTGTACATGTTTATTTATTTTTTTGATTTTATGTTTATTTGATGAACATGGATGCAAGGCTTATATAAATGCTATGTTTATATGATGCGATGTATGGATGTCATGCACTAGATAGCTATTTTACTTTATGATGATGATATGCAGTCATATAGATGATTAGATATGTGAGATATGATGTATGCATATGGATGCGATGTTTATTTTTAAACGCATATTTATTTTTGCTTTGTGGGCATGTGTTTATTTTATGCAATTTATGGTATGCTATGCAATGTATGGTAATGCATTATGTACATAATCATAATCTAATGGACATGAAACTGTATGATTTAATAACTTAAAATATAAGGAATTAATGTAAACTATGTATATCAATTTTTAAAATATGACACCATAGAATGTATAACAATCATGCAAAATAATTGATAATACTCATTACAATAACTTAATCAATTAATCTATGAAATGTAGTGAAATGGATTGGTATAATGCTAATGAATGAATATGTCATTTTGTATATTTCTTCTTTGCTGCACTAAATAGTCAGTGGCCGTCTAAACATCATTTCTGATATTCATGTGGTATCTATCCTATATGTTTTATTGTGCTTTGTAACATGCATTCTGATGAATGAATGACTCGTATTTTTGAAGTCTAATGATATTTGGTATCTTGTTGCTATTGGAGAACTTTTTGAGGTTTTCCTTGATACTCAAAAACCCTAGTAGACTTCTCCACAAATCACATACTAACTGTACGAGGCTTATATTGGACAAGGCTTTTGTCGTGACAGACCCAACTACTCATTATCCCTGTGTGTGCATGTGAGTATTTTTAGATAGATCACAAGCATACCCCATATGTCAGTCGAGACTCTTTCAACCCATATGTGAGATAGGGTTCCTCATATGATCATACCATCCTTGTTTCAGATTTGATTAGACTTATACAACTAGACAATCCTAGGTACCTAGAGCTAGCTCATCTTGCAAATTCATCAAGGTTACCCCTACAAATGCAGGTGGGTCTCTTTCAACCCATTGCTATATTTGGGGATCACCCAATATAACTACCCCTCTGATTGGAGGTAGGACTCTTCCAACCCATTGCTAAAATCGAGGATCACTCTATGGATTTCAAAAGGTGGACAATCTAGGGATTCAAGTTCTCAACCTCCTTACTTGCCCATATGTAGTGATAAAAATCACTGTTAGTCCACGTGTTACCGTTTTCTTTAAGCAAGGGAATTTTATAGTGCTTTTGATTCACTATGTCACTTTACATTTTGAACTTGAAATTTGTACTTTTACACTTTGTAACTTGGGATTTAAACTTTGTGACTTTGGGATTTATAGGGGAAATTCTTTTCCTTTTGCCAAAGTGCACCTTTCTATACCGACTATTTGCAAGATAAGCAGGTCATGAAACCCATCTCTCTAGATACCTAAGATTGCTTTCGTAGCTTTCATCCTCTCTTGTCTTAGCAAGATTTTATATTTTTTTGCTTAGTGATGGGATTCTGATATGTTGAAGCACTATCCCAACTAATGACATTATCTATAACAGCAAAGCAAGCTTTCTACAATATCTGAAGAACCCATTAGGTATGGCTGAGTGACTAGAAAACTTAATATACATACATATTTCTCCGCAACAGGCATCATGTATGAATGCAATGAATTATGATAAATGCAAGGGTGCATGATTGAAATACAAATGTGCGATCATTGTAATATTTTGATATACACATTACACTCTACTGTGGAATACAACGGATGACAAATACCTAAATTCAATATGATGATGTGAATGCATGTATGAAAATGCAAACTACTAATAGTTTCACAATGACACTGAGAGGGGGGGATGAATCAATGTATCTATTTAAATTCAAATCTACAACTCTTAATGCCAAAACAATGAAAAATTCAAATCAGATAAAGCAATTATAACAAGAGAGCATTCCACAACACATGATGTAACGAGGTTCACCAATTTGGCTACTCCTCAAAAATGACTGCTTGGACTCCCGTCCAAATCCAGTCTTTGCAAAATAACAATTTTACAATCAATTTACCATCACCCACTAGAAGGATCACCAGCCCTTGATTTATCTGCACCAACAGAAAGGAGCACCAACCCCTAATTTATCTGCACCAACATAAAGGAGCACCAACCCCTGATTCCAAGCACCAACTCAGACATGTCACAATATCATGACACTTTTTCATTCTCTTCCTTCCTGCCCTTTTCGAGTCGTGAAAATGTGACATGTCACGAAATCATGACACTTTTATTTTTCTACCTTTATGCTCTCTTCAAGTCGTGAAAATGTGACATGTCACAAAATCATGACATTTTTTTTCTCTACCTTCCTGCTCTCTTCAAGTTGCAAAAATGTGACATGTCGTGAAATCGCGACACTTTTCCTTCTCTGCCTCCCTGCACTTTTTCAAGTCACGAAAATGTGACATGTCATGAAATCATGACACTTTTCTTTCTTTGCCTTCCTGCACTTTTTCAAGTCACAAAAATGCGACATGTCACGAAATCGTGACACTTTTTCTTCTGTACAATTTCTCTTGCAATAGGTCACAAAATTGTGACACTTTTTCTACTTGGCATTTTTCTCTTCCAACATGTCGCGAAATCGTGACACTTTTTCTTCCGTACTATCTCTCTTGCAATATGTCACAAAATCGTGACACTTTTTCTACTTGTCTTTTTCTCTTCCAACATGTCGTGAAATCACGACACTTTTTCTTTCGTACTATCTCTCTTGCAATATGTTGCAAAATCGTGATAGTTTTGCTTGCTTGCACTTTCTCTCCGAACATGTCATGAAATTACGATAGTTTTGCTTGCTTGCACTTTCTCTCCGAACATGTCACGAAATCGTGATAGTTTTTTTTGCTTGCGCTTTCTCTCCAAACATGTCATGAAATCATGATAGTTTTTCTTGCTTCTCAACATGTCGCGATATCGCGATAGTTTTTCTTTCTTGCTCAACATGTCACGATATCGCGACAGTTTTCTTCCTTATGATTTTCTTTTGATTTTTAGTTTTCTTCCTTGTGATTTTATTTTGATTTTTAGCATATGGGCCACTTCAATATTTTGGATAATCACTATACATACTCTGAAGAACCTCTTAACTCCTGTCCACTTCATCAATACTCTGAAGAACCTCTTAACTCCTGTCCACTTCATCAACTGATCTGTCTGACTGTGTTGACAACAATGACAACAATCCTTTTGCTGCACCTTGGTCAACAATCTCCCCCTTTGGAATTTTTGGCAACACACGTGCAATTTCCTATAATTCTTCTCCCCCTTTGACAATAATACCAAAGGGCTGCTGCAGATTCCCCCCTGATTCCATGCACAACATTCTTAGGAACAAATTATTATAGTTAGCAAAAATCACAAACATGAGAAAAAATATAATCAAATATATAAATGCTCCCCCTAAGAATGTGGTCCCGATTGCTAGTCAATGCTTGGGAAGCGTGACCACTCTCAACTTATTGTGAAGGTACTCAAAAATTTCTTTGGGTAGCAATTTTGTGAAGATATCCGCTACTTGTTCTGTAGTTGGGACAAAATCCAACTTAACCTCACCTTCTACAAATTTCTCCTTCAGAAAGTGATATCGGATAGCAATATGTTTTGTGCAGGAATGCATAACCAGATTCTTTAAGATGTTAATGGCACTGGTGTTATCACACTTAACTAAAATTGGCTCACTAAAGTTAATGCCAAGATCTTTCAGGGTTTGTTTCATCCATAAAACTTGCGTACAACACGTTGATGCTGCAATATATTCTACCTCTGCTATGGATAAGGAAACTGACTCTTGTTTCTTACTATGCCATGTGACCAACCTATCTCCAAGATAGAATGCACCTCCACTAGTACTATTTCTGTCATCGACACATCCTACCCAATCTGCATTTGAATACGCAATAAGGGTGAAATCCTTACATTTTAGATACCATAAACCATACTCCATAGTACCCTTTAGATACCAAAGAATCCTCTTCACGACTGTCACATGAGTCTCCTTGGGACTAGCCTAAAATCGTGCGACCATGCAAACTACCTGCAAGATATCTGGTCTAGTAGCTGTCAAATACAGTAGGCTCCCAATCATAGATCTGTACATGGTTTGATCAACATATGAAGATTTGTCATCCTTTCTCAACTTGCAACCTGTCGTCATGGGAGTGCTAACAGGATTACAATCCTCCATTGTGAATTTTTTTAGCATCTCCTTCACATGTTTAATTTGAGAAATAAATATGCCCTTCTCATTTTGATTAACTTGCAGTCCAAGGAAATACGCAAGTTCACCAATCATAGACATTTCAAATTCTTTCTGCATTTTATTTGCTAAATATTTACATGACTCATCATTACTGTTGCCAAAAATGATATCATCTACGTATACAACAAGGACAATGAGATGGCAATTCTCTATTTTGACATACAAATTGCTATCCACCATATCCATTTTGAACCCTTGTTCAGTAAGATAGTTGTCTAGCCTTGCATACCATGCTCTGGGTGCCTATTTCAAACCATACAGTGTTTTCTTCAACTTACAGATGAAGTTGGGATTATCACCGAGTTGGAAGCCATATGGCTTCTTAATATAGACCTCTTCTTCATGTTTTCCATTCAGAAACGCTGATTTCACATCCATTTGATAAACTTTGAAATTCTTATGAACTGCTAAAGCCAGAAACATTCTAATTGCCTCAAGTCTAGCCATTGGTGCAAAGGTTTCTTCAAAGTCAATACCTTCAACTTGTGCATAGCCTTTACATACCAATCTTGCTTTATTCTTGACTATCTGTCCATCTTCATTCAATTTGTTTCAAAAAACCCATTTAGTACTGATTATATTTTTATTTGTAGGTCTTGGTACTAACTCCCAGGTTTTGTTTTTCTCAATATGATATAATTCTTCATTTATTGCCGTCATCCAACTTTCATCTTTGCTTGTTTCAGAAACATTTTTGGGCTCAATGTTGGATAATAGAGAGTAGTTACTTACTACTCTTCTTCTTGTTTGAACACCAACTGTGGGATATCCAATTATTTGCTCTCTAGGATGATTTTTTTTCCAACTGCCTGTTTTGAATTTCTTGTTTTCTTCCTCTTTTGAAACACTACTTAAATCATCTAAGTTAATTTTTTGTTTCTTTTCCGTTTCCTCTTCCTCATCTGCTTTAATAACCTCTTCATGAATTTGGTAGTTTTCTTCATAACTAATTTCTCGTTCCCTACCTTCATCAACTTTAACATCAGCACTCTCCACAATTTTCTTTAGCCTCTTATTGTAGCATGTATAGGATTTGCTTTTTGTCGAACAGCCAAGAAATATACCTTCGTCAGCTCTATCTTCAAACTTACCAAGATTATCTTCAATTCTTTTGATGTAACACTTGCTGCCAAAAACTTTAAAGTATCTTGTTGTTGCATTTTTACCAAACCACAGCTCATACAGATTTTTGCTTTCATGTGTCCTCAACATGCACCTATTTTGGATGTATACCGCAGTATGGACTGTCTCTTTCCAAAATTTGTCTGCAATTTTGCTCTCAATCAACATAGTCCTTGCCATTTCCTGCACTGTCCTATTCTTTCTTTTTATCACACCATTCTGTTGAGGTGTCCTTGCTATTGAAAACTGTCTCTTAATCCCATACTTTTCATAGTACTCTGCAAACTCCTCTGAAATGAACTCTCCACCTCTATCTGATCTTAAACATTTAATCCTTTTTTTTGTTTGATTCTCAACTTGTTTTTTGAAAATCTTGAACATCTCACAGGCATCTGATTTAAGCTTCAAAAATAATACCTATGTCATCCTGGGATAGTCATCTATGCACAACATAAAGTATTTTTCACCATTTATGCTTTGCGTTCTCATGGGTCCACATAAATCAATATGTATTAATTCTAAAGGTTTGCTTGTGAAGTACTCTTTTGTTTTAAATGTGGCTCTAGTTTGCTTCCCCTTTTGACATGAAGCACAAATGCTATTTAATGTTTTTCCAATGGCAGGAATATCTCTCACTGCCCCTTTTGAGCTAATTTTTACTAGATTGTCAAAATTGATATGACCGAGCCTCTTGTGCCACAGCCAATTTTCTTCTTCATGTCCAATCAAGCATGCTCCTTCTGAAGTCTCTGAGAGAGTATACAGGTTTCCATATGTTCTTGATCCAGTTGCTATCAACTTTCCATAGTTTGTTGTTCTGACTTCACAACCCTGCTTCTTGAAAATTGCTTCATGACCTCTGTCACAAATCTAACTTACGCTTAACAAGTTATGCCTCAGACCAATCACAAACAAGACTTCTTTTGAATTTATTTTTTCGTCACTTATCTTAACTGATCCTTTGCCAACTATCTTCGCTCCATCATTATTTTCAAATTTTACAGAACCACCTTCATACTTCTATAACTTCTCAAATTTTTGTTTGTCACCTGTCATATGACTGGAGCACCCACTATCAAGTATCCATGGTGTAGATTTATTTTGTGCTTTAAATGTTGTATGTACAATCAAGGATTCATTTTCTTCCTTGAGTCGCTCATTTTCTTTCCACTCTAGTTTGATTACAGTTTTGGTCACTTGTTTTGAATTTTCTTTGTCAGTAGCCTGTACATGTTTTTTGGGAAATCTTCTATTTTGTCTCAAACCATTTGATTGAAATTGTCTTCCCTGATGTTTATTTGTTGCAAATGTATTTCGACAATTTCTTGCAATGTGCCCAAAATTATGACAGTTATAACATTCTACCGCATAATCCATCAATGGTGAAAAAATATTTCTACTGACAAAGTTCCTTTGTCCTAAATTATACTTACAATCTACAATATTATGTCCATAACCATTGCATTTAAAACAATAACCAGAAAAGAAATGAGTGAACCTGGGTGATGGTTTTTGCCATTTTTTAGTAGAATCCACAAATCTTCTTCTCCTTTGATGAGTGACATTGGTGAATTCATCATTGTCAATACTCCTCTCGTGCCTGGCATTATTGATTTCTTTAGCATGATTCATTTTTTCTTGATCATTCCTAATCTTATATTTATTATTTATGGGATCTACAGTTATGGCCTTTGATCCATTTGATGATTCTCCTTCAATGAAGCCCAAACCAAATTTGATGCCTATAGTCCTTTGGCTATTTATAATCTTGTCCAACTTTACAGAACTTTCTTCAATTTTGTGATAACATCTCACTTTTTGATTCATCTCTTCTAGCTGCATCTTTAATCCAACAATCTCTTCTTCTAACTTGTTGCACTCATCTATTTTCATGATTAATTGTACTTCGATATCTTCAGATATTTTCTTAGATTCGTATATCTGTACTTTCAAGCTGGTTATGATTTCATTGGCATCCTCAAATTTTCTTGAAACTTTCTTATTATTTTTTCTTTCTATACTCAGCTCTTTAAGTGCAGCGATCAACTCACCTTCCAGATCTACTTCAGCCTCAGCCTCAAGTTTTTCTTCTATTTTTTTTTCTTCGAATGCCATGAAAAGAGCTTCACTGGTTTCTTCTTTAGAATCCTCACCGGAGCTATCTTCTGAAGGACTGACATTCTTGGATATGAAACTTTTCTTCTTGAAGTTGTCTTTTCTAAAATTTGATTTCTTCTTCCAATCACTTCTTTCTTGGTGTGAACCTTCATCACTTTTGTTTTTCTCATTGAGTGGAAATTTAGCTGCAAAGTGCCCAATGCCTCCACAATTGAAACACTTAAATGGTAGCTTTCCTCTGTATTTTCCTTTTCCCCTTATTAGTTTCTGATACAAGTTTGCTTCTATTTCATTTGATGTCTCTTCTTCCTCAGATTCTTGTTTTGCTTTTATATTTGTATGTGCTTTAAAAGCAACTTCTTTGTTTGTGGGTTTAGTTTTTCCTATTCTCATCTCATATGCAGTCAGAGAACCATGCATCTCATCCATACTAAAAATATTTAGATCTTTAGCTTCTTCTATTGCTGAAACTTTAGAATCAAATCTTTGGGGAAGAGATCTTAGTACCTTTTTCACTATGATAGAATCTTCCATTTCCTCGCTGAGTCCTCTAATCACATTAACGATTCCATTAACTCTCAGCATGTATGCCTCTATGTTCTCATCGTCATTCATTATTAATGCTTTGAACTGGGCTCAATGCGTTTGTAACTTGGCCTCCTTGATATTGCCGTCTCCTTCATGAATGTTCCTTAGTTTATCCCACATGTCTTTTGCTATTTTACAACTCATAATCTTTAATAGTTTGTTGTCCACTAAACTGCACATGATAGCATTCTTTGCTTTAGAGTTATTCTCAAACAATTTCTTATCAACATCATTGGTTGGAGGAGTGATGGATATTGCATATCCACTGTCTACTGACTCCCAAATGTTGTATACCAAGGTGCATAGATATGTCTACATATTGAGTCTCCAAAATGTGTAATTAGTTTCGTAAAATAATGGTGCTTTGTTTGATGAGAATCCTTCACAACCTACCATTGTCTCACTTCTAAGATCACCTTAGCCGATTAAGCTTGTTCAGAAACTTGGCTCTGATACCAATTGATAGTTTCACAATGACACTGAGAGGGGGGGTGAATCAGTGTATCTATTTAAATTCAAATCTACAACTCTTAATGCCAAAACAATGAAAACTTCAAATCAGATAAATCAATTATAACAAGAGAGCATTCCACAACACATGATGTAACGAGGTTCACCAATTTGGCTACTCCTCAAAAATGATTGCTTGGACTCCCGTCCAAATCCAGCCTTTGCAAAATAACAATTTTACAATCAATTTACCAGCACCCACTAGAAGGAGCACCAACCCCTGATTTATCTACACCAATAGAAAGGAGCACCAACCCCTAATTTATCTACACCAATAGAAAGGAGCACCAACCCCTGATTCCAAGCACCAATTCAGACTGCAATTTTGAAACTATAAGATTGACATAAAAAATGCCTTCGCTTATACAAGACCCTGTTTGGTCTATTGCTCTCTCGGCTCTACTTAACGCTCTCTTATGACATGCACTCTTCAGCCTTTTTTTAGCACTTTAATTCTCCATGTAGATCTCCTTTTAAAACTTTTTCTCTGTAACTACACCTGCAACTATCGTACCGACTTCTTCTGTAACTACACCTGTAACTGTCATATTGAATCCTTCTATAACTACACCTATAACTGTTGTATCGACTGTAACTGCACCTATAACTGTCGTATCGACTTCAGTTAACTGTCACATATCTTTTTTTGGTTGGGTTCTCTTATTAGCTCGTGAAAACACATGTCACAATATCGCGACACTTTTGCTTCCTTGCTTTTCTTGTTTGCTTGCACCCACGAAAACATAACATGTCATGATATCATGACACTTTCACTTCATTGCTTCTTCTGTTTGCTTGTATCCACAAAAATACATGTCACGATATTGCGACACTTTTGCCTCCTTGCTCTTCCTTTTTACTTTTGTCACGATATCGCGACACTTCTACCTTTTTACTTTCTCTCTCCTCCTAGAGTCGCAAAAATGTGACATGTCACGATATCGCGACACTTTTTCTCCTTTGCTCTTTCTCTTGCCTTCAGGTCATGAAAATGCGACATGTCGCGATATCGTGACACTTTTTCTCCTTTGCTCTTTCTCTTGCCTTTGGGTCACGAAAATGCGACATGTCACGATATCACGACACTTTTTCTCATTTTCTCTTTCTCTTGCCTTCGGGTCACGAAAACACAACATGTCGTAATATTGTGACACTTTTTCTCCTTTGTACTTTCTCTTACCTTCGGGTCATGAAAACGTGACATGTCACGATATCTTGACGCTTTTTCATTCTCTTCCTTCCTGCCCTTTTCGAGTCGCGAAAATGCAACATGTCATGAAATCACGACACTTTTCTTTTTCTGCCTTTATGCTCTCTTCTAGTCGTGAAAATGCGACATGTCACGAAATCATGAAATTTTTACTTCTCTGCCTTCTTGCTCTCTTCAAGTCGCGAAAATGCGACATGTCGCGAAATTGCGACACTTTTCCTTCTCTGCCTTCTTGCACTTTTTCAAGTTGCGAAAATGCGACATATCGCGAAATCGTGACACTTTTCTTTCTTTGTATTCTTGCACTTTTGCAAGTCACGAAAATACGACATGTCACGAAATCGTGACACTTTTTCTTTCGTACAATTTCTCTTGCAATATGTCGCGAAATCATGACACTTTTTCTACTTGCCTTTTTCTCTTCCAACATGTCGTGAAATCGTGACACTTTTTCTTCCATACTATCTCTCTTGCAATATGTCATAAAATCGTGACACTTTTTCTACTTGTCTTTTTCTCTTCCAACATGTCATGAAATCACGACACTTTTTCTTCCATACTATCTCTCTTGCAATATGTTACGAAATCGTGACAGTTTTTCTTGCTTGCACTTTCT
The DNA here is from genome assembly GCA_028583015.1 of Wollemia nobilis. Classification (NCBI taxonomy): domain Eukaryota; kingdom Viridiplantae; phylum Streptophyta; class Pinopsida; order Araucariales; family Araucariaceae; genus Wollemia; species Wollemia nobilis. The sequence goes on from JAQPPZ010002660.1 coordinate 929,628, forward strand.
CTTCGAACATGTCACGAAATCGTGATAGTTTTGCTTTCTTGCTCTTTCTCTCCGAACATGTCATGAAATCATGACAGTTTTGCTTACTTGCGATTTCTCTCCAAACATGTCACGAAATCGCGATAGTTTTTCCTGTTTCTCAACATGTCGCAATATCGCAATAGTTTTTCTTTCTTGCTCAACATGTCGCGATATCGCGACAGTTTTCTTCCTTATGATTTTCTTTTGATTTTTAGTTTTCTTCCTTGTGATTTTCTTTTGATTTTTAGCATATGGGCCACTTCAATATTTTGGATAATCACTATACATACTTTGAAGAACCTCTTAACTCCTATCCACTTCATCAATACTCTGAAGAACCTCTTAACTCCTGTCCACTTCATCAACTGATCTGTCTGACTGTGTTGACAACAATGACAACAATACTTTTGCTACACCTTACTCAACAACTGCAAAAGTAAATATTTTTGAATTTTATGCTTTACCAACTTTTTTTGAAATTTTATATATTTTTAAAAATTTTATACATTTATAAGCTTTCATATTTGACCAAATGATGAGAACATATCCTTGGATCTTTTAAGGATGACAAAATTGCGAGGAACTACCTTTGGAGCTTTTACTTGACCAAGCTACTCAACAGAGAGCTTGGGGAATTTTGGGATGATCGAGCGGTTAAGACAAAACCCTCAGAGCTTTTGGGTTGACCAAAGGACTTACAGATGCCTTTGGTACATTTACTCGACCAAGCTTCTCAATTCAAGAACTCAGGGTCTTTTGGGATGACCAAGTAGTTGTGGATAAACCCTTGAAGCCTTTGGGTTGACCAAAAGGCTTAAAGATACCTTTGGTGCCTTTACTACACTCTCAACCATAGAATGCCTTAAGATGGATGATATTGAGAGGCTCAAGCTCTTCCAAACCCTCTAGCGATGTTAGGCGATAGGTACCTGGACCAATATTTTTAGATATGATGTAAGGCCCTAGCCAATTAGCCATGAATTTGTCTCACATATCAGGTGGCAAATTCGAGTTCTATTGGTTATCTTTTAGCACAATATCCCCAACTTCAAAGTCTCTTTGGTGGACTTTGACATTGTAAACTCATTTTAATCACTCTTGACAAATGCAAAAGTGCTCAAGGGAATTCATGCAATGTTCATCGAGCAACATCAATTCATCAAGGTGAGCTTGTCATGCGGTTTCGTCATCGATGAAATCCTTCAATGAGATGTGTAGTGTTGGAATTTCTAACTCTAAGGGCATAATGGCCTCAGTGCCATATACTAGTGAAAATAGTGTTGCCCTAATGGGCGTCCGAATGCTAGTCCTATAAGCCCATAATGCAATGGGCAACTATATATGCCAATCCTTGTGGTGTTCTTGCACTGTATTTTTCAAGATGGCTACCATAGTCTTGTTTGAGGCCTCAGCTTACCTGTTTGCTTGCGGATAGTATGGAGTTGCAAAAATATGTTTAATGCAGTATTTAGATGTTAAAGCCCACACTGTTTTGTTCTTAAAAGAAGTTCCATTATCCAAAATTATTTTGGATGGTATCCCAAAATGATATATGATATGCTCAAGAATAAATTTTGCGATACGAGCTCTAGTTGTCATTGTAAACGGAATGGATTCCACCCACTTTATAAAATACTCAGTAGCCATGATAATGAATGTATGTCGGCCTGATGATGGAGGAGAAATATTGCCAATAAGATCTAGTCCTCACTGAGCAAATGGCCAATCCGCTTGAATGGGCTGTAAGGCTTATGATGGCTAGTGCGTAAGATTAGCATGATGTTGATATTTAATGCATTTCTTGACATACATATTGCAATCCTTCTCCATAGTTGGCCAATAATAACCCATGTGAAGGATGTGTTTGATGACAACCATGTGATGAGCAAGGTGCAGCAATAGTATTGTCATTGTTGTCAACACATTTAGACAAATCGGTTGATGCTCAAACAGATCGATTGATGCAGTGGATAGGAGTTCAGTGATGCAGTGGACAAGAGTTAAGAGGTTATTCAGAGTATGTACAGTGATTATCCAAAAGATCAAAGTGGCCCATATGCTAAAAATCAAAAGAAAATCACAAGGAAGAAAACTATCACGATATCAAGACATGTTGAGAAGAAAGAAAGTTGTCGCGATATCGTGACATGTTGAGAGAAAGAAAAATTGTCATGATATTGTGACATGTTGAGAGAAAGAAAAATTGTTGCAATATCGTGACATGTTGAGAAGAAAGAAAAACTGTCGTGATTTCATGACATGTTCGAAGAGAAAGTGCAAGCAAGCAAAACTATCGTGATTTCATGACATGTTCGGAGAGAAAGCGCAAGCAAGCAAAACTATCACGATTTTGTGACATGTTCAGAGAGAAAGCGCAAGCAAGCAAAACTATCATGATTTTGCGACATGTTTAGAGAGAAAGCGCAAGCAAGAAAAACTGTCACAATTTCGTGACATGTTTTGATAGAAAGCACAAGCAAGATAAGCTATCGCGATTTCGTGACATATTGCAAGAGAGTTAGTACGAAAGAAAAAGTGTCATGATTTCACGACATGTTGGAAGAGAAAAAGGCAAGTAGAAAAAGTGTCACGATTTTGCGACATATTGCAAGAGAGATAGTATGGAAGAAAAAGTGTTGCGATTTCGTGACATGTTGGAAGAGAAAAAGGCAAGTAGAAAAAGTGTCACAATTTCATGATATATTGCAAGAGAGATTGTACGAAAGAAAAAGTGTCATGATTTCGTGACATGTTGGAAGAGAAAAAGGCAAGTAGAAAAAGTGTCACGATTTTGTGACATATTGCAAGAGAGATTGTATGGAAGAAAAAGTGTCGCGATTTCGTGACATGTTGCATTTTCGCGGTCCGAAGCGAAGAGGAAGGCAGAGAAAGAAAAGTGTCACAATATCGTGACATGTCACATTTTCATGAATTGAAAAGAGTAGGAAGGCCGAGAAGGAAAAGTGTCATGATATCGCGACATGTCGCATTTTCGTGACTTGAAAAGTGCAAGAAGGCAGAGAAGGAAAAGTGTCACGATTTCGTGACATGTCGCATTTTCGTGACTTGAAGAGAGCTGGAAGGCAGAGAAGGAAAAGTGTCATGATTTCATGACATGTCGCATTTTCACAACCCGAAGGTAAGAGAAAGTGCAAAGGATAAAAAGTGTCGTGATATCGTGACATGTCGTGTTTTCGCGACTCGAAGGCAAGAGAAAGAGCAAAGGAGAAAAAGTGTCATGATATCGTGACATGTCGCATTTTCACGAATAAATGAGGAGAGAGAAATTAAGAAGGTAGAAGTGTCATGATATCACGATAAAAGTAAAAAGGAAGAGTACAGAGGTGAAAGTGTCATGATATCGTGACATGTGTTTTCATGGGTACAAGCAAACAGAAGCAGCAAGGAGGTGAAAGTGTCACGATATCATGACATGTTGTGTTTTTGTGGGTATGAACCAAGTAAAGCAGCAAGGAGGCAAAAGTGTCACGATATCGTGACATGTTGTGTTTTCACGGGTACAAGCCGAGAAGAGGACAAAGAGGCAGAAGTGTCACAATTTTGCGACAGGTCACCTTGGCGCGGACTAAGAAGAGAACCTAGCCAAAATAAGATATGTGACCATTAACTAAAGGTATACAGTAGTTACAGGGGTAGTTACAAAGAAAAATCATGTAGCTAAATTAAGAATAGTTAACTGAAGTTATACGATAGTTACAGGGGCCGTTACAAAAGAAATATCATGCAGCTAAAATAAGAACAAGTGAACAGAAGTCAGAACGACAGTTACAGGGGCCGTTACGGGTTGCATGCAAGAATATGGAATTTAAAAATAGAGTCAAAACTTTGTTATAAAAGGAGGTCTACGTGGAGAATTAAACTACTACTAAAAAAGAGTGAAAGCACTCGGGATTAAAGTGAGGCGGATTTAATCTTGTGAAGGGAGCAAGAGGAGAGAGATCAGAGTGTGTTCTATGTGAAGAGTGGGCAATGTTGAGAAAGAAATAGACCAGTCAGGGTCTTGTGAAAGTGAAGGCATATTTATGTCAATCTTCTAGTTTCAGAACATAAGTCCAAGTTGGTACTTGGCATCAGGGGTTGGTGCTCCTTCTAGTTGGTGCTGGTAAATCAGGGGTTGGTGCTCCTTCCAGTTGGTGCTGGTAAATTAGGGGTTGGTGCTCCTTTCTGTTGGTGCAGATAAATTAGGGGTTGGTGCTCCTTTTTGTTGTTGCAGATAAATCAAGGGTTGGTGCTCCTTCCAGTGGGTGCTGGTAAATTGATTGTAAAATTGGTATTTTGCAATGGCTAGATTTGGATGGGAGTCCAAATAGTCAATTTTGAGGAGCAGCCAAAACTGGTGAACCTCGGTACATCTTGTGTTGTGTGATACTCTTTTGGTATATTTTCTTTATTGAGTATTAATCTTTCATTGTTTCAGCATTAAGAATTGAAGATTTAAGTTTTTAAGAGCTACACTGATTCACGCCCCCCTCTGAGTGTCATAGTGAGACTAACACCATGCCACTGAAATGGCCATCGCATGTACCATCGTGAGCTTCTAAAATTTCCCAAGATGACTCTTGGGGCTCAAGACATCAAAGGAGAACTCCTTTGTAGCTGCATCGGTACAAAATATCTCCTATCAAGACATACTTAGTCACTTTCTATTGAATGTGCGTCTTGCAGCATGAGATAATCTCTCGGGGATCATACCAATTTTTAAGAAGTCTTGGATTTGCAACATCCAGCTTTGAAAAGCCTCAGCTTCGACTACTAAGACAACTTGCTCCCCCTACATATTTAACTTTGTAAATGCAGACTTGGAAAAAACCTTATGGTGAATGATAGTACCACTTCTCATAGGACTCTAATAAGTCAATGAATCCCATGGTGCCTGCTTAAGAAAGTATTTCGCTCTACGAAACCATTCAGCTGTTGGTTCCACAACAATTATGTTGATTGACTCTTTGTTATCAAAGGTTGCACGCTCCACTACTGGGTACGAGAGTGTTCTAACATAAATGGTAGTAAAATCAGTGGATAGATTCTAAGGGATTAAGAAACCCAAAGATGCCATGATGTCTGTGAACCTATTTTATGAATGAGGGATTGCCTCGATGTCATACCATTCAAATTTAGCCAGATAAGTGGAAATAAGATCTTTGTAGGCTTTCAGTATGAGACGTCGACATTGAAAGAGCCCCTTACTTGGTTAACTATGAGAATAGAATCACCAAAAATGTTCAATCTTTTAATACCCATGGCGATGGCTATGTGGAGGCCCAAAAGTAGGGCTTCATACTCAACATTATTGTTGGTGCATGGAAAGTCTAACTTGAATGACAAGGGCATTAGAGCTCCTTTTGGCATGAAAAACACTATTCTTGCACCACCCCTTGCTTACACTTTGAACCATCAAAGAACAATGTCATATCATCATTATTCTCTGGTTCCTCGGGTTTAGGAGCTTTAGATATTACAAAGACCACATCATTTGGAAGCTCAATTATTAGAGGCCTATTGTTGGACAGTGGTGCCTCATCCAGTTGATCAGCTATGACTTGTCCCTTGATGGACTTTTAGCTGATGAATTGCAAATCAAATTCTATCAATAGCATGATCCACTTTGTAGTATGTGTGTTATGATATGTCTTGCTCATCATATACTACAAAGTATTATGTTTCGATATAACATATGTTGTATGACTTAGCATGTAATACCACAATTTCTTGGTAGCAAACACCACTGCTAAACAAAGCTTCTCCACATATGCATATCCTGAATCATAACTCACCAAGGTGTGACTGATGTAATATATGACTTGCTCTTTGCCTTGCACATTATTTTGGGCTAACATGGTCCCTAATGCAAAGTTGGTTGTCGATATATATAGTATAAAAGGCACATCTGGCCTTGGTGGAGCTAGTACTGGTGATGTTGCCAAGTATTGCTTAATCTTAGAAAAGGTTGCTTGGCAGTCCTCATCCCAATAAAATGGGATGCTCTTGTGTAGCAGTCGATTCATGGGTCGACATTTATCCAATAATTGAGCGATGAATCACTTTATGGATGCTACTTTACCCTAAAGGCTTCTTAGTTCTTTGATATTAGTGGGAGGACGCATCTCTAGAATAACCTTGACATTTGATGGGTCTACTTCGATGCCTCATTTAGAAATTATGAATCCCAAGAGTTTACCTAAAGTTACATAAAATATGCACTTCTTAGGATTCAACCTGACATTATGCTCTATCAGGTGATTGAAGACCTTCCTTAAGACCTTCGCATGCTCTGCTCGCAACAATGACTTAGCTAGTAAGTCATCGATATAATCTTATAAGATTTTATGCATGTAGTCATGAAATATATATGTCATTTCCCGCTGATATGTGGCACTAGCATTTTTAATACCAAATTGCATAAATTTGTAGTAAAATGTCCCCCATGGCATTATAAACACGATTTTATGTTGATCTTCAGGTTCAATACGAATCTGATTGTATCCAAAAAAACCATCTATAAGGGAGAGCATTTTGTGACCTACAGTAGCATCTATCAGAGCATCGATATTTGGCAATGGAAATAAATCTTTGGGTGTTGCCTTATTGAAATCTTTAAAATCCATACAAATACGGACCCTTCCATTTGGATTTTCTACAGGCACCATATTGGACACCCATTCTGGATAGTCGATGGAGATGAAAAAATCTACATCCAACAGCTTTTGCAACTCATCTTTCACCATTAAGGCTACTATTGGATGCATTTTTCTAAGTTTTTGCTTGAATGTCTTCTTCGACAGATCTAGCGAAAGGTTATGAGTAACCAATTTTGGATCTAGACTCGACATGTCTTTGTAAGTCCAAGAAAAGAGATCAGGTCTCTCTTTTAGTAGAGAGATGATGCTATCACGCTCATCTGTAGTGAGACTCTCTCTAAATCTAACCTTCTTTGGATTGGTGGGATCTTTACTAATATCCACATCGAAGGTTTTCTCTACTAACATATGTGATCCCTCCTCAAGCTGATGAGGCATAGGAATTAGATGGATGTCATCAAATGGGTTCACATGTTCCTCACAGAAAGCACCCTCAGCATGATAAACATCATAAACATATCCTGGTGCAAAATGAAATAGTTATAGCATTTATTCATTAGGGAAGAAATATTCAAGCTAGACTGACGAGTCAGTATGATCCCAATTGATAGCATCCATGCTCAGATGCAGTGGTTTGGATAGATTTGCTGGATTGCGAAGTGGAGTGGTCAAATAAATGGAGACCATACTAATGGAATGGAATTGATCTCCAGAACCACATGGAAAAAACTCTATATCTGAAGCGTAGCTTTTGTACCCAAGATCTGGCTCGGATGGTACAAGAAAAAATAGATCCTCTTTATGGAATGCCTGTATAACTGGATCCTCCTAATGCACTAGCTACAAAAATGGGATCTCTCGGCTCAAGGAGCTCCGTGTGCATAGGCATATGGGAAAAGAGTTCTTGATACCTCTCTTCGAGCTCTCTTCTTTCCCTCAGGTTGTGATGGAGATTAATCTCTCGACAGTTGTAATAGGTGGGGGACCTTGAGGTGGTGGCCTATTATGTAGGTGATGAGGTCCCAAATAGACCATCTCCAATGAATCCTCATCATCACTGTACAAATACAATTCATCACTTCCCCCCTCTTCTAAGGGGTGACCTGCTAGATGTGGCCCCATGTATCTGATTCTATGGTCACTATCATCACTATCCGAATAAATTCGATAAAAAAATCATATATATGATACTACCAAGTAAAATTGTGCTACTTCTTCCTTAGAGTGCTCAGTGTTGGGAGGGACTTACTCCATAACATGCTATGATTTCCTAGGCAATAGATATTATGGATGCACGAGCCTGGAATTGGTCCTCTCATCTACATCACTGTGGTCACTACCATGGATGGACCACTCTATTATATCTATGATCAATGGGAGATTAGTTGGGCGAGGCCTTAAATAGGTCTCCTTTGTTTCATATTTATAATCACTATCGACTATGAAGTGCTCATTCGTCTCTTCCACTTGTTCCATAGGTAGTAGATGGCGTATAAATTCCAGACCTAGAAAGGTCAGCTTGATTGCCTCCTTATATTGATCATCATTTGACGACTCATCATCTGCATCATAACTAGGTCCACTCATTTTGGAGGTGGACTCCTCTCCATGATCATCACAAATATCTCCTAACTCGATATTGCCTACAGTAGTGGGGTTATGCCCCTGCATACCAGTGTCATAGGTAGCACTACGTATTTGGTTATCCAAGTTGCCTCTAGGTTTATCCTCTAAGGGCCCATCATGATATGAATCGGGTGGCCCTATGGTAACAAACGATACCGTCTGGCGAGTCCTCCAATAGCTAGAAGGATTAGGGTGATATGGATTAAAATCCACATCATCCCCTAGACTCAGGTACATGTGATCTAAGGATGCAGTAAGAAAATCATCATGATATTGTACCTATAACCCTAACCTTAACCTATTAGTAGCTAACCGATAATGAGGTTCGAGTGGAGTCCTACATCCTTGTTCGAAAAGACCAAGGTCGTGTCCATGCCAATGATATGACTCAAAAATGTGCATGGCATATTTTGGGTTGGATAGATAGCTCACATTCATAGTGAATGGCTCATCATTGTCCTCATATATAGACATTTTGGTGGGCGCTTGATTTAGCCCTGCGTAGAAAAAGTTTGTTTGGTTGGGTGGCTCACCCAATGACACTATAGATCCAATCAAAAATTGATGGGCATGTGGTTGGCCCATATCTTGTGCAATCTTTAGGATAGGTCCGAAAGTAACATTTTGCACAAGATACTCACCCAACCCTATGCTAGCTAGATGAACGGTCACATGTGGTGCAGATGACCCTGCTAAAGATGCAGGTGAAGTAGGCTGAGGTGCCTCCTCGACTTTGCCTTGAGGTTCTTCCACATCCATGGGAGTTGGAGTCTCATTGGCGACTGGTCTGGGCATATGATATTCTACTTTCTTGCCCAATTTTACCTTTAGCTTCTTGTCTTACTGATGTGGTCAATTTGTTAGTCTCACAATGCCACTGAGAGGGGGGGGTGAATCAGTGTAGCTCTTTAAACTTAAATACATAGTTCTTAGAACAGAAATAATGAAAACTTAAACCAGATAGAGCAAGTATCACAAGAGAACATCACACAACACAAGATTTAACGAGGTTCACCAATGTGGCTACTCCTCAAAAATGACTGCTTGGACTACCATCCAAATCCAGCCTTTGCAAAGCACCAACTTTACAATCAATTTACCAGCACCCACTGGAAGGAGCACCAACCCCTTGTTTTTTTGCACCAACAGAAAGGAGCACCAACCCCTGATGCCAAGCTGCAACCTGGACTTCAATTTTGAATCTAGAAGTTTACCAAAAAAATACCTTTGCTCTTACAAGACCCTGACTGGTCTAATGCTTACTCAATCTCTTTCACTGTTCATAGAATAGACACTTCGCACACTTCTATGATCTACAGCCGCACTACGCCTTCTGCTTTCTCTATGCAATCACTTCGCACACTTCTACGATCTACAGTCAACCTTCATGATCATCTTCTCCCTTTTGTGCACTCTGCTCTATTAGCGAATTCTGCACTTAGCTCGATTCGACATGACTTGCTCTCTGCGCACTTCGACCGAACTTCACACACTTCAACAACAACAAAAATCTCCAAACAACCCTCCTTTTATAACAGAATGTTTGAGATGAAAACCCTAATCTTAGTCGGCTATAAATCCTCATCTTAGTCGATTTTCATGACATCTGTAAACCCTAATTTTAGTCGGTTGTTCATCGGTCTTCGTCGGCTTCAACTTAACCGCGAGAATACAACATGTCATGATATCGTGACACTTTTTCTCCTTGCTCTTTCTCTTAGCTTTGACCCACGAAAATACATGTCACGATATCGTGACACTTTTTCTCCATGCTCTTTCTCTTAGCTTTGGCCCGCAAAAATACATGTCGCGATATCGCGACACTATTTTCTCTCTCCTCTTTCTCTTTGCTTTGGCCCATGAAAATACATGTCACGAAATCGTGACACTATTTTATCTCTCCTCTTTCTCTTTGCTTTGGCCCATGAAAATACAACATGTCGCGAAATCGTGACACTATTTTCTCTCTCCTCTATCTCTTTGCTTTGGCCCACGAAAATACATGTCACGAAATCATGACACTTTCGCCTTCGTATACTTCGTCTTAGCTTTTGTCGTGAAATCATGACACTTCTGCTTTCGTACTTAGCTTCTTTGCTTTTGTCACGAAATCGTGACACTTCTGCCTTCGAAGTCTTCTTCACTACTTTTGTCGTGAAATCGTGACACTTCTCTTCGAACTCCTCTCTTTATTTTGTCGAAGTGCAGTCATGAACTGACCACTTCCTCCTCTTTGTCAAGTCGCAATCGCGACACTTTTTCTTTCTCTTCCTTCCTGGCCTTTTAGTCGTGAAAATGCGACATGTCACGAAATCGTGACACTTTTTCTTTCTCTTCCTTCCTAGCCTTTTCGAGTCACGAAAATGCGACATGTCATGAAATCGTGACACTTTTTCTTTCTCTTCCTTCCTGGCCTTTTCGAGTCGCGAAAATGTGACATGTCGTGAAATCGTGACACTTTTTCTTTCTCTTCCTTCCTAGGCTTTTCGAGTCGCGAAAATGCGACATGTCGCGAAATCGTGACACTTTTTCTTTCTCTTCCTTCCTGTGCTTTTCGAGTCGCGAAAATGCGACATGTCACGAAATCGTGACACTTTTTCTTTCTCTTCCTTCCTACGCTTTTCGAGTCGCGAAAATGCGACATGTCACGAAATCGTGACACTTTTCAAATTTACTTTCTCTCTCCTATTTTAGTCGCGAAAATGCGACATGTCACGAAATCGTGACACTTTTCAAACTTTACTCTCTTTCTTCGAACTTGTCGCGAAATCGTGACACTTCTTCCTGCTTTCTCTTTTTCTTCCAACATGTCGCGAAATCGCGACAGTTTTTCCACTTGTCTTTTTCTCTGCCAACATGTCGCGAAATCACGATAGTTTTTCCACTTGCCTTTTTCTCTTCCAACATGTCACGAAATCGTGACAGTTTTTCCACTTGCCTTTTCTCTGCCAACATGTCATGAAATCGTGATAGTTTTTCCACTTGCCTTTCTCTCTTCCAACATGTCGCAAAATCGCGATAGTTTTTCCACTTGCCTTTTTCTCTGCCAACATGTCGCGAAATCATGATAGTTTTTCCTACTTCTTCTCTCTCTTCCAACATGTCGTGAAATCGTGATAGTTTTTCCTTGCTTCTTCTCTCTCTTCCAACATGTCATGAAATCGTGACAGTTTTTTCCGATTTTTCTCTCTCTTCCAACATGTCACGAAATCGCGACAGTTTTTCTTGCTTGTTGTATATGTCGCGATATCGCGACACTTTTCTTACTTGTCTTTTTCTTTGATCTTTTGCAAATGGGCCACTTCGGTCTTCTTGGAAACTCACTGTCCATACTCTGAATAACCTTTGAACTCCTATCTTCTGCATCTGAATAGCTTTTGAACTTCCTGTCCACTGAAACACCAGATCTATCTGACTGTGTTGACAACAATGACAATACTCGTTGTTGCACCTTGCTCAACAATCTCCCCCTTTGGAATTGTTGGCAACACATGTGCAATTTCCTGTAACTCTTCTCCCCCTTTGACAATAATACCAAAGGGCTACTGCAGACTCCCCCTGAGTCCATGCACAACATTCTCAGGCAAAATTGATTATACTTAGCAAAAATCATGAACATGAGCAACAAGATAATCAAATACTTAGATGCTCCCCCTGAGAATGTGATCCCTGTAGCTAGTCAATCTTTGGGAAGTGTGACCACTCCCAATTTATTGCGAAGGTACTCAAAAAATTCCTTGGGCAATGGTTTTGTGAAGATATCTGCTACTTGCTCTGTAGTTGGAACAAAATCCAACTTAACCTCACCTTCTGCAACTTTCTCCTTCAAGAAGTGATACCTGATAGCGATGTGTTTTGTGCATGAATGCATAACTGGATTCTTGGAGATGTTAATGGCACTGGTGTTATCACACTTAACTGATATTGGCTCACTAAAGCAAATGCAAAGATCTTTGGGGTTTGTTTCATCCACAATACCTGCGTACAACATGTTGTCGTTGCAATATATTCTCGCCTCTACGGTCGATAAAGAAACCGACTCTTGTTTCTTACTCGTGCCATGCGACCAATCTGTCTCCAAGATAGAATGCACCTCCACTGGTACTCTTTCTGTCATCTACACATCCTGCCCAATCTGCATCTGAATACGAAATAAGGGTGAAGTCTTTACCTTTTGGATACCATAACCCATACTCCATAGTACCCTTGAGATACCGAAGAATCCTCTTTATCGTTGTCACATGAGTCTCCTTGGGATTGGCCTTAAAACATGCTACCATGCATACAGCCCACAAAATATCTCGGTCCGGTAGTTGTCAGTACAGTGAGGCTTCCAATCATAGATCTGTACATGGTTTGATCAACAGGTGGAGATTTGTCATCTTTGCTCAACTTGCAGCCTGTCGTCATGGGAGTGCTAACTGGCTTACAATCCTCCATTGTGAACTTTTTTAACATCTCTTTTACATATTTAACTTGAGAAATAAATATGCCCTTCTTACTTTGATTAACTTGCAAACCGAGGAAATATGACAGTTCACCAATCATTGACATTTCAAATTCTTTTTGCATCTTATTTGCTAAATATTTACATGACTCATCTTTGTTGCTGCCAAATATGATATCATCTACATATACAACAAGAACAATAAGATGCCCATTTTCTATTTTGACATACAAGTTACTATCCACCATACCTTTCTTAAACCTTTGTTGAGTGAGATAGTTGTCTAGTCTTGCATACCATGCTCGGGGTGCCTGTTTTAAGCCATATAATGCTTTCTTCAACTTGCAAACCAAGTTTGGATCATCACCAAGTTGAAAACCATCTGGTTGCTCAATATAAACCTCTTCTTCAAGTTTCCCATTCAAAAATGCTGATTTCACATCCATTTGATAAACTTTGAAATTCTTGTAGATAGCTAAAGCCAAAAACATTCTAATTGCCTCAATTCTAGCTACTGGTGCAAAAGTTTCCTCAAAATCAATGCCTTCAACTTGAGCATACCCCTTACATACCAATCTTGCTTTATTTCTGACTACCTGTCCGTCTTCATTCAATTTGTTTCGAAAAATCCATTTAGTTTCGATTATGTTTTTATTTGCAGGTCTAGGTACTAACTCCCAAGTTTCATTTTTCTTGATCTGATCTAATTCTTCATTTATTGCCTTCATCCAACTTTCATATTTGCTTGCGTCAGTAACATTTTTGGGCTCAATGTTGGATAATAGAGAGTAGTTACTTACTACTCTTCTTCTTGTCTGAACACCAACTTTGGGGTCTCCAATTATTTGCTCTCTAGGATGATTTTTCTACCAGCTGCCTGTTTTGAATTTCTTATTTTCTTCCACTTCTGAATCACAACTTAAATCATCTGAGTCAATTTTTTGCATCTTTTCAATTTCGTTTTCCTCATCTCCTTCAATAACCTCTTCATAAATTGGGTAGTTTGTTTCATAGCTAATTACTCGTTCTCTACCTTCATCAAATTTAACATCGACACTGTCCACAATTTTCTTTAGCCTCTTGTTGTAGCATTTGTAAGCTTTGCTTTTTGATGAGTAACCAACAAAAATACCTTCATCTGCTCTATCATCAAACTTGCCAAGATTATCTTCAATTCTTTTGATATAGCACTTGCTGCCAAAAACTTTGAGGTATTTTGTTGTTGCCCTTTTACCGAACCATAATTCATAAGGAGTTTTGCTTTCATGTGTTCTCAGCATGTACCTATTTTGGATATACACCGCAGTATGGACTGCTTCTTTCCAAAATCTGTCTGCTACTCTGCTTTCAGCCAACATAGTCCGTGCCATTTCCTGCACTGTCCTGTTCTTTCTTTCCACCACTCCATTTTGTTGAGGTGTCCTCGGCTGCTCGAGAACTCGTCTCCTAATACTGTATTTTTCACAGTATTTTGCAAAATCCTCTGAAATGAATTCTCCTCCTCTGTCCGATCTTAAACATTTGATCCTCTTTCCTGTTTCATTCTCAACCTGGTTTTTGAAAATCTTGAACATATCAAAAGCTTCGGATTTATGCTTCAAGAAAAATATCCATGTCATTCTGGAATAGTCATCAATGCACAACATAAAATATTTGTCACCATTTATGCTTTGTGTTCTCATGGGTCCACATAAATCAGTGTGTATTAGTTCCAAAGGTTTGCTTGTGTAGTATTCTTTTGTTTTGAAAGAGACTCTAGTTTGTTTCCCCTTTTGGCATGAAGCACAAATGTTGTTTGCAGGTTTGCTGATGGTGGGAATATCTCTCACTACCTTTTTTGAGGTGATTTTTACTAGATTATCAAAACTGATATGACCGAGTCTCTTGTGCCACAACCAATTTTCTTCTTCCTGTCCAATAAAACAAGCTCCTTCTGAAGTCTCTGAGAGCGTGTACAGGTTTCCAGATGTTCTTGATCCAGTTGCTATCAATTTTCCACTGTTTGTCTTTCTGACTTCACAACCCTGCTTCTTAAAAACTACCTCATGACCTTTATCACAAATCTGACTTACGCTCAATAGGTTATGTTTCAAACCATCCACAAACAAGACTTCTTCTGACTTAATTTTTTCGTTAATAATTTTAACTGAACCTTTGCCAACTATCTTAGCTCCATCATTATTTCCAAACTTTACTGAACCACCTTCATATTTCTGTAACTTCTCAAATTTTTGTTTGTTACCTGTCATATGACTGGAACATCCACTATCAAGTATCCATGGTACATATTTATTCTATGCTTTAAATGTTGTTTGTACAATTAAGGATTCCTTTTCTTCCTTAAGTTGTTCCTTTTCTTTCCACTCCATTTTGATAGTGGTTTTGGGCTCTTGTTTTGCCTTTCCCTTATCAACAACTTGTGCATGTATTACGGGAAGTTTTCTATTTTGTCTCATCCTATTTGGTTGAACTTTTCTTCCCTAAAACTGATTTGATGCAAATGTGCTTCTACAGTTTCTTGCAATGTGCCCAAAATTATGATAGTTATAACATTCTACTGTGTAATTCATCAGAGGAGAAAAAGCATTTCTACTGGTGAAATTCCTTGGTCTTACATTATATTTGCATTCTCGAGATTTTATGTCCATAGCCATTGCATTTAAAATAGAAACCAGAGAAGGGATAATTGAACCTGGGAGATGGTCTTTGCCATGTTGCCATAGGAGCCATAGGTCTTCTTCTTCTTTGATGTGTGACATTGGTGAATCCATCATTGTCAGTTCTCCTTTCGTTCCTGGCATTATTGCTTTCTTTTGCATGAGACTTTTTCCCTTGATCAACCTGTTTCTTATCTTCATTCTTTATGGATTCTACATTTCTGGCCTTTGATCCACTTGATGATTCTCCTTCGATGAAACCCAGACCAAACTTGATGCCTGTAGGCCTTTGGTCATTTATGATCTTATCCAGCTTCATAGAACTTTCTTCACGTTTGTGATAACAACTAATTTTCTTATTCATCTCTTCTAGCTGCATTCTCAAACCAACAATCTCTTCTTCTAGCTTGCTGCAATAGTCTATTTTCATGGTTATTTGCACTTCGAGATCTTCGAAGATTTTCTTGGATTCTTCTATCTGTACTTTCAAACTGGTTATGATTTCATTTGCATCCGCAAGCTTTCTTGAAAGTTTCTTATTCTTTTTCTTTTCTATCTCCCACTCTTCAAGTGCAGAGATCAACTCACCTTCTAGATCTACTTCAGCCTCAAGGTTTTCACCACATACCTCAGAGATCACTCCTTCCTTTTCTGATTTTGCTTCTTCAAATGCCATGAAAAGAGCTTCACCTTTTTCCTCTTCAGACTCTTCTCCAGAGCTGTCTTCTGATGAACTGACATTCTTGGAGATGAAACTTCTCTTCTTGAAGTTGCCTTTTCTAAAATTCATTTTCTTCCAGTCACTTCTTTCATGGTGCGATCCTTCATCATTTTTGTTCTACTCTTTAAGTGGACATTTAGTCGCAAAATGCCCGATGCCTCCATAGTTGAAACATTTAAATGGTAGCTTCCCTCTTGTATTTTCCTTTTCCTTTTTTAGTTTTCTAACAAAGTTTGCTTCCATTTCATCTGATGTCCCTTCTTCCTCGGACTCTTGTTTAGTGTTTTTATTTTTAAGGGCTTTAAAAGCCGCTTCTCTGTCTGTGGGTTTAGATCTTCCTATCCTCATCTCATATGCAGTTAAAGAACCATACATCTCATCTATACTAAAATAATTTAGATTTTTAGCTTCTTCTATTGCTGAGACTTTGGAATCAAACCTTTGAGGAAGAGATCTTAGTACCTTTTTCACGATGGTAGAGTCTCCAATATCCTCGTCGAGTCCTCTGATCGCATTAATGATTCCATTGACTCTCAACATATATGCCTCAATGTTTTCATCATCGTTCATTTTCAATGCTTCGAACTGAGCTCGATGTGTCTGTAACTTGGCCTCCTTGATCTTATCGTCTCCTTCATGAATACTCCTCAGTTTGTCCCATATCTCTTTTGTCGTATTACAGTTCATGATCTTCACTAGTTCACTGTCTGCTAATCCGCACATGAGAGCATTTTTTGCTTTTGAGTTGTTTTCAAACAGTTTCTTTTTGTCAGCCTCTTTTGGAGGAGTGATGGGTATTGTGTATCCACTAACTACTAAATCCTAGATGTCGTAACCCAAAGCACAGAGATATGTCTGCATCCTGATTCTCCAGAATGCGTAATTAGATCCATCAAACAATGGTGCTTTGTTTGATGAGAAACCTTCACCACCTGCCATTGTGTTACTTCCAAGATCACCCTAGCTGGTTAAGCTTGTATAGGAACTTGGCTCTGATACCAATTGTTAGTCTCACAATGCCACTGAGAGGGGGGGTGAATCAATGTAGCTCTTTAAACTTAAATACATAGTTCTTAGAATAGAAATAATGAAACCTTAAACCAGATAGAGCAAGTATCACAAGAGAACATCACACAACACAAGATTTAACGAGGTTCACCAATGTGGCTACTCCTCAAAAATGACTGCTTGGACTACCATCCAAATCCAGCCTTTGCAAAGCACCAACTTTACAATCAATTTACCAGCACCCACTGGAAGGAGCACCAACCCCTTGTTTTTTTGCACCAACAGAAAGGAGCACCAACCCCTGATGCCAAGCTACAACCTGGACTTCAATTTTGAATCTAGAAGTTTACCAAAAAAATACCTTTGCTCTTACAAGACCCTGACTGGTCTAATGCTTACTCAATCTCTTTCACTATTCATAGAATAGACACTTCGCACACTTCTACGATCTATAGCCGCACTACGCCTTCTACTTTCTCTACGTAATCACTTCGCACACTTCTACGATCTATAGTCAACCTTCATGATCATCTTCTCCCTTTCATGCACTTTGCTCTATTAGCGAATTCTACACTTAGCTCGATTTGACACGACTTGCTCTCTGTGCACTCGACCGAACTTCACGCACTTCAACAACAACTAAAATCTCCAAACAACCCTCCTTTTATAACAAAATGTTTGAGATGAAAACCCTAATCTTAGTCGGTTGTAAATCCTCATCTTAGTCGATTTTCATGACATCTGTAAACCCTAATTTTAGTCGATTGTTCATCGGTCTTCGTCGGCTTCAACTTAACCGTGAGAATACAACATGTCGCGATATCATGACACTTTTTCTCCTTGCTCTTTCTCTTAGCTTTGACCAGCAAAAATACATGTCACGATATCGTGACACTTTTTCTCCATGCTCTTTCTCTTAGCTTTGGCCCACGAAAATACATGTCACGATATCGCGACACTATTTTCTCTCTCCTCTTTCTCTTTGCTTTGGCCCGTAAAAATACAACATGTCACGAAATCGTGACACTATTTTCTCTCTCCTCTTTCTCTTTGCTTTGGTCCATGAAAATACATGTCATGAAATCGTGACACTATTTTCTCTCTCCTCTATCTCTTTGCTTTGGCCCGTGAAAATACAACATGTCACAAAATCGTGACACTTTCGCCTTCGTATACTTCGTCTTAGCTTTTGTCATGAAATCGTGACACTTCTGCTTTCGTACTTAGCTTCTTTGCTTTTGTCGCGAAATCATGACACTTCTGCCTTTGAAGTCTTCTTCACTGCTTTTGTCATGAAATCGTGACACTTCTACTTTCGAAGTCTTCTTCCTTTCTTTTGTCATGAAATCATGACGAATCATGACACTTTTTCTTTCTCTTCCTCCCTAGCCATTCCTAGTCGCAAAAATGCGACATGTCACGAAATCGTGACACTTTTTCTTTCTCTTCCTTCTTGGCATTTCGAGTCGCAAAAATGTGACATGTCACGAAATCATGACACTTTTTCTTTCTCTTCCTTCCTGGCCTTTCCGAGTCACGAAACTGTGACATGTTGCAAAATTGCGACACTTTTTCTTTCTCTTCTTCCTGGCCTTTTCGAGTCGCGAAACTGCGACATGTCATGAAATCGTGACACTTTTTCTTTCTCTTCCTTCCTGTGCTTTCCGAGTCGTGAAAATGTGACATGTCGCGAAATCATGACACTTTTTCTTTCTCTTCCTTCCTGCACTTTTTGAGTCATGAAAATGCGACATGTCACGAAATCGTGACACTTTTTCTTTCTCTTCCTTCTCCATTTTTCGAGTCGCAAAAATGCGACATGTCACGAAATCGTGACACTTTTCAAATTTACTTTCTCTCTCCTATTTTAGTCGCGAAAATGCGACATGTCGCAAAATCGTGACACTTTTCAAACTTTACTCTCTTTCTTCGAACTTGTCACGAAATCGCGACACTTCTTCCTGCTTTCTCTTTTTCTTCCAACATGTCACGAAATCGTGACAGTTTTTCCACTTGTCTTTTTCTCTGCCAACATGTCGTGAAATCGCGATAGTTTTTCCACTTGCCTTTTTCTCTTCCAACATGTCACGAAATCATGACAGTTTTTCCACTTGCCTTTTTCTCTGCCAACATGTCGCGAAATCACGATAGTTTTTCCACTTGCCTTTTTCTCTGCCAACATGTCACGAAATCGCGACAGTTTTTCCTGCTTCTTCTCTCTCTTCCAACATGTCGCGAAATCGTGACAGTTTTTCTTGCTTCTTCTCTCTCTTCCAACATGTCACGAAATCGTGATAGTTTTTCTAGCTTTTTCTCTCTCTTCCAACATGTCACGAAATCATGACAGTTTTTCTTGCCTACTGTATATGTCGCGATATCGCGACACTTTTCTTACTTGTCTTTTTCTTTGATCTTTTGCAAATGGGCCACTTCGGTCTTCTTGGAAACTCACTGTCCATACTCTGAATAACCTTTGAACTCCTGTCTTCTGCATCTGAATAGCTTTTGAACTTCCTGTCCACTGAAACACCAGATCTATCTGACTGTGTTGACAACAATGACAATACTATTGCTGCACCTTGCTCAACACAATTTTAGAGAAGTTCTAGTCGTATGCTTAGATCTGCATGATACAAATGTCGATGGTTGAGCACGAGCTTCTGGTTTACCTCTTGGAATCTTAACTGGCAAAGTAGGTCGAATATCCAAGTGCATCAACGAGATTACAAAACCCCCATGCAAATCTGCTAGATTCATGAACTTGAATGGTTCTTTTTCCGAGGATACTATGTGAACCTGTCCCTCATAAATGTACTTCATGCATTGATGAAAGATAGAGGGGATGCAATGCATTTCATGAATCCAAGGCCTTTCAATCAGAATATTGTATTGCATGGCACCCTCTATCATGTGACACATCACAGAGATGGTCTTGAGTCCCACCTGAATAGGTAGAACAATTGTACCAATTGTCAAGCATAGTGCATCGTTAAACACTCTCAACATAAAGGTGGTAGGCACAATGTGTGATTTGGGTAACTTGAGATGGCTCAATGCCTTGGTCGTAATTATATTGATCGAGGACCTAGTGTCGATCAAGACCC
Organism: Wollemia nobilis; assembly: GCA_028583015.1. Taxonomy (NCBI): domain Eukaryota; kingdom Viridiplantae; phylum Streptophyta; class Pinopsida; order Araucariales; family Araucariaceae; genus Wollemia; species Wollemia nobilis. The sequence goes on from JAQPPZ010002660.1 coordinate 949,811, forward strand.
TTTTGAAAGGCATGTGGTTAACACACAATAATATGCAGCAGAGGGTTAGCCATAATAGTAGGAACTATCTTCACTTCATGATCATAAAATTGTATCGTGGGTTCCTGACATTGTTGTACATGTCCCAAAAAATTTGTAAATGCATGTGCATCTTGGAACTGTACCTCAATGGACCTCAAAATTTCCATAAGAGTCTCCCTATGTCTAGGGGACTGTTGAATAAGCTCATATATTGACAACTTCATAGGAGTTGTCTACAAGTTCTGAACTAACCTACTCCTTATGGTCACCACTGGTCTAGTTGGTGGGCCTAGAATATTTTGAGTTGGACATTGATCTAGCATAGCTTGTATTCTAATGGGAGCATGAGGTTGATTCAGTTGATCATACCTTCTGTGTCTATTAATAACATTGAATATACCTATGAATACCTAGGTAGGTGGTTCGATTCTCACTTGATTGACCTAGCCGACGTTGTTACGAGGTGCCTCATGATTAGGTAGTGGATTCTTGAAAATCCCTATGTTTCTGTTATTGGTTGCCTATGGATTGCTTGGTACTACAAGCTCTTCTCTTTCTATCATGTTCTATACAATGCGTTTAAAGTACAAACATGTCTCGATGTCATGGCCTTTCACTCTGTGGAATGTACAAAACAGATTGTCTTGATGCCACTTTGACTTTGGCACATTTGAATCTATTAATTTGACCTTGGGCAATTGTATGGCCTTGGCATCACACAGTTGATGAAAAATTGAAGTCATCGTTTTTGTCAGAGGTGTGAACTAGCAAGGTGGGTGTCCTCTATTTTTGCTCATATAGTTGTTTTTGCGTGTCTCATAATGCACAGGATGAGGTTGGGCCTGATAATTAGGCTTTTATTTTCCCTTGTCTTCTCCTCCAAGATTTAGTACTACTTGATTCACGTGGGTCTATTTTCCCTGTTGCTTCGTAGTACTCTTTTTAAACCCTTCTTTCCTGATCTTGAGCTTCAAGTTACCTTCTTGCAACTTGATTTCCTCAATCACCTTGGATTGTGCCATAACTTCCTCGAATGTAGCGTACTGCTACAGTTGCAAAAGTAGAGATATGTGCTTGGAACAACTCTTTGTAAACATTCGAGTCATTTCTGCTGCAGGAATAAGGAATGACAGCTTTGCCATTATTCTATGTCATTTTTTTGTATTGCTCAATGGGCTCATCATCGTGCTGAGCTAGCACAACCAAATCAGAAATGTTGGCCTATTTCTTGATGCCAAATGAATAATATTCAAGAAATGCATCAGCTAACTGCTCAAAACCAGTAATACTATGTTTCTTTAGTTGGTTGAACCACTCTCGGGCCAATTCGGAGAGTATCATAATGAAGGTGTGCAACAACAAGGCATCATGACTCTTTATCTAGAAACAAGCATCCAAAAAACTCATAACATGCTCTTGGGCATCCTCATCACCCTTGAATTTTTCTAACCTAGGCATATCAAAATGCTTAGGATATGGAGGCATAGGCATCAAGGGGTCTAGAGGTTCATTGTGTATCTTCCTCAATGTTAGCTTTTGCATAGCTAAGCCTTGCCTCTCTATTGCTTTGACCTTATCTGTCAAAACCTTGTACACCTCAGAAGACAAAAATTCCTCCTCCCTAAGCTGACGTGGAGGTGGTCTAGGAGGTAATGTCTTCTTCAGGGGAGGTGGAGGATTTGGATATTCCTCCTCCTCAATTGGGTAACTCTCAAGATACTCTTGATCGTATCCATCTACATCTACATGTTCACATTGCCTCTATCTAAGATCATTGAGTGATGGTAGTCGCTCCCTCTGTTGGGCACTGACATGAGTACTAGCATCTCTATGCTCCTTGTGCATATTATCTAGGGACACAACCCTCCTATGCACATGCTCTCTATGCTCTTTGGGAGGGTATAGGCCAACCCTAGCTAGTTGATCCTCCTACTCTATGCACTCCTTATGAGCTAGAATATGCTCCTCGTGCATGCGATGATCATATAATCTCTGTCATAGGAGCATTTGTGCTTGAATATTTTCATCTTCAGTATGTTACCTCTCTAGGCGAGCATCCTCCAATTGATCTTGTAGGAGTTGACATATTTTCTCAGACACCAGTCTATGTGATCTATCAATCTAGTCAGATGTGGGAAAGCTCTAGTGTGTACACTCTGTGTGAGCTACCTTATGGGTTCTGTACCCATCAAAAAAATGTGGTGATGGCGGACATGTGACATGAGGACACTTAGAAGCCTCTCCATGCTCTCTAGTGATCTTGATACAACTGTCGCTATGCTCACTCAGAGCACAAGTGGGTGGAGCTGTAGGCTTATAGCGTAGCTTCTCAAGAACACTACCTAGACCATCTAACTTTCTAGACCTCCAATGCTCATGTGGTGGTGTTCCATTAGCTCCCACATTTGATATGTCAATGGTGATATTGCGTGGTGGGCCACGCACGGGAGTATGAGTGGACCTATGCTCAAAAGCAAGCCTATCCTCTTACCCTTGAATGGGAAAATATCTGGTCTATCTATACTCTGACTATGGAGGGTTAGAACCTCCTATGGACCTAGTACATATGGGAACCAACTTGGTCCCTTGCACAACATATTCCTTGGCCGATACCATGGATGCATGTGCAGTTTGGTATTGGTAATGGCTTTGGAGTAGAGCATCCTCATGCTGAGAAGCTCCACGCTTAGTCCTATGACTAGAGGAGTGTAATGAAGCTCCTCTATCGGGGGTCTGCTCAATGAGATCTCCCCATGTCGAGTTTTCACCTCTAATTCTCGTTGAATGTCGTTCGATTTGCTCATGTGTATGAGGACTCAACACATGCTATTGTGAACCAGTTTGGGGTTGATCATGGGCATCGGTCCTAGACCTTTGTCGATCACCTCGTGTGTTCACCATTTGTGTACCTAACATCTAGATGTGTTTTATTATGTAAACAAGGTATACAAATGATGATTATCTCCTTTTAAATTTTTATTGTGAGCCCTAAACTATTTGATGTTGTTTTCATATGTGTTGTATCAATGTTAGAAACTCTCACATGTTTTGAAAGATTATTGGATTTTATACTCAGTTAAATTGGCTTTCACCTGTATACCCACAGCTCAACAACTTTGTGATGAAACCCAAGTCATGTAAACCAACCTATAATGTGTGGAAGTGAAGCCCACATATGGTCAGGGGGCACATTCCTCCCAGTTCCTCACCCATTTTCCCCAAATCAGCGTCATACCCTCCAAAGAGGAGTATATGCAAATTTTATAGGGTACGAAAGGATCTTGGACTAGGTATAGTCTAGTAACACAAGGTACATGGGATTTGGGCCAACGGATGGAAATTACACCCACCGTCGTTGAACCCTACTAGTGGTTGGAGATGAAGCCCAAATCACTAGCGTTTAAGTGCTAGGTGGTGTGTGTGGTTCCTTTTACTTTGAAAAAATGACAAATGCATAAAAGAGCATAATGATCATTCCTACATGATATGCATGAAAAGAAAGAAACATTTTAAATTCAGAAAGAATGCATGCTAATGTCCTATATGATATTTTGATGATGCAATTACAATGACATGGCCACTAATTAGACCTCAAGCATGCAAATGACATGCAATCTCTATCAAGGTCATTGTATTTAGGGGCCGACTGCACTCAAAGGTCTGTTGTTACCAAAAATACCTTTCTAATAAAAGGAAAATGGAAACAAAATAAGACTTGTTCATTGAATTTTTATTTAAGTTCCTAGTTTGCAACAGTCCAATGCTTTCTGGAAAAATACAGAGCAAAAAATTTAAAATAGATAGTGAAATTAGGGCCTACCTTAGCTCCTGCTATGCTGCCCATTGAGTTTCTTGCTATCGACATTTTATTTTGTTAACCACAGGTTCAATCTGCAGGCTGCAGTAGTGACCACAAGTTACATTCGCAGGCCAAAAAATAACCGCAATTGAAAGTTGTGGTTAGCACTTGAGATAATAAAAAGCCAAGAAAAGTAAGAACTCAGGGCTAAAATTATGGGGTCCGACCATGATCACCATATGACCTAATCACAGAGCGTGTACCTAGCTACTGTATTGATCTGTATCATAACAAAAGCATAAAGATTCACACAAGTACATAAATTGAACAAAAAAAACGTAAGGTTTCTTGTATTAATATTTGAATGAGCTTTGATTACAAAAATGCCCTCTTAGGGTCACTTGAAAGATGATACTGATATTACAATTGCCAATATCCTCAATAGAGTAGGTGCACTTATAGTGCTCTATTGATTAGTTACAAAATTCCTTGGGGTGGAGCTGACCCCCTTCTTCATGATGTGGAAGGATTATGACATAAGCTCCTCTTGCACATGTCTCCCTACGAACAAGAAACAACAACACTTAAAAATATTGATAGCCTCTCGTGATGAGGCCCTTTAAGTAAATATGTATGTAAATACCATTAAACTAGTAAAACAAAAAAACATAAAGAAAGACTTTAAACTATTCTAATTTGATCAAGAATTATACTACAACATGAAGGACATGAATATGCAAATGATGCATGGATCAAATATCAAGTTAGGAGCAATAAAGTTGTATCGCTCCAAATTTTTTGCATCCTTACCTTCAGGATAGGATCCGCGCCCGAAATGGGGATGCGAGAAGGATGGGACAATACCTCGGACTGAGAGGCCCTTTGAAGGTCCCGCCTCTCGGGGGGAGGCGTATAAGGGTGAATTTTTGATGGATGGTGGGTTCACCGAGGAAACTTTTGAGTGGCGGTTTCCACACCTAGGTTGATAGTGGGTTTGATGTGTTCATTTTGTACTTTGATCATTCAATTCCTAGGTTTGGCCAAGATGAATCTAAACTATTCTATATGCCAATGCTGATTTAGATGAATACAAAAAATAGGAATGAATGCTAAACACAGAGAATATGCTAGCTAGAACATAACATACCTGATTTCGGATGTCTGATGAAGATTCTGAGTTTTGTAATAGTCCAGATCGCCTCAACTCGTACGTAATCATCTGAGATCAGACGAGATCATCGTCAATCTGATGAATTCGTCAGAAAAATTCATCAGAAACCTGCAATCACAGAAACAGATACAAAATACCAAAAATGCAACTGCAAAAACAAAGGGAAACGATAGAAATAATAGTAAATTTGCCTAAATGACAGATCCAAATAGCAATTAAAGAGGAAATGCATCAACTTCACAATTTATTTTGATTTTATCATGCATTTATATTAGATGAGGTGAACTCCAAGATGCATAAATATAATAATTTAAGATAGTGCAGAAATATAATAGGAAAATGCAAAAAAAACTAAGGAAATGCAAACTCTGGGCTCTGATTGCCCCCAATCTGGACTACAGTCAGGATCACCTCCAATCGTACGAGATCATCTGTGCTCCTCGACAAGATCGTCCGAAATAGTCTGGAATCGCTTGCGACGATCCGATCTTGCTTCGACTGAAAAACAGTAAAGTTCCTGCAAGAAAACATGAAATACCGAATACAAATGATAGTACGAGGATGTTCTAATGCACAAGGAGCTAAATTTGTAGGGAAATCAGTCAACCAGGAGATTCAAAGGGGGTTCAGGGGGATAAACTGAGAAAATCCTAGTTTATATAGGATTAGGGAGAGGTTAGGAGGTTGGAGATCATCCCAATTTGGGAGATCTCCAACGGGGGAGACTCTAACTGCACAGACACGCTTTCTGCCCAGGTTAGAGAAGTTGTTGGAACAGAAGCTAAGTATGAAAATTTGGTTTTGGGACGAAATCGTCTGGACGTTCTGTTCCAGATGAATTCGTCAGATCTGGGATGATTTCGTCTAATCAGCGACGATATCGTCCAACGGTCAAAACAAATCCTAAAAATGGCACGAAAAACAAGGGGAGCGGGTAACAGGCGGTTAACGGGCGGTTTGAGGTTAAAATTTGAATTTTTATCTTTTTACTAAGGTTTAACTGTGCCAATTTTAGGGTGCTACATTTTGCCCCCTCTTTAGCGATTTTTTTGAAGAAAAAGCATTAAAGACGAGTTCTTCCCATTTTACGAGAAAGCAAAAATGTACTCAATTTTCTAGACGACGATTCTTGGTCGAATCGTACGACTGCTGACTATGGTGCCCCCTCCGTGTTTTTACCCAAATCGAATGTTTGAGGTAAAAGCACGAAAAAGCAAAAAAAAAAGAAAGTTGTTTTTAAATAAAATTAAGAAAAATAGGGTAAAACCCTAATTCATTTTTACTGGTTTTAGAGCTCTGCAGACAAAAATGGTTGAGGCAGCGCACCGATCGACAGAGGTCCGACGCGGGCTACGGGTAAGGATCTAATCCTAGTAGATTAGGTTTGAATTTAATGTGTGCAATTTTTTGTTTTAAATTTTGATTGTTTGGGGCATCGCGGCCATTTTTAGGCCGTCGACGACGTCGGGACGAAATCGTCCCTATTTCATCGAAATCATCCCTAGATCGTCGATTTCGTCGGAGGGCGAAATCGATGAGATAGGGGCGATCACGTCCAACAAGGGTCGATCCCCAAGTTGCAAAATCAGAGATGATTTCATCCTACAAAGGATGATTTTACCCAATTTGGGATGATATCATCCAATGGTGGACGATATCATCATTTTTATGAAATTTTGCTTTGTTAAAATGTGTTGAATTGATTTTAATAATTGGTTTATTAATGAATTTTTGTTGTTTTATTGTTTGTTTTGCAGAGGGGATTACTAAAGAGTCAAGAATGGAAATACGATGGGCTAAGAGATGACATAGCCATGCTTGACCAGGCAGAGCATGACCGACTAGCATAGGTCGGTTTGTAGCATGTGGCAGAGATGCCACAAGTATCGACGGACATGGGGCTACTGATAGCCCTAGCAGAGAGGTGGTATCCGGGGTCATCCTGCTTTTGGTTACCGATAGGGGAGATGGCTCCCACACTAGAGGATGTATGGAGGATCATGAGGATCCCCATACAAGGACGGTTGATGACTCCTACGGCCAATCAAGGCCAGGCTATGATGAGATTGATCGGAGACCCGAGCTTCACCCTGGAGAAGGGCGGAGTGAACATCGAGTCTCTAAGGTAGATGCCTAGGGCATCTAGGCTGACTCAAGTTTTGGTAGGGGTGGTAGGTGGCTTACTGCTGTGCCACCAGAGTGGGTGCAGACTACCATGGCTCCTATCAGATGTGGTCTGTGACATGAGAGACCATGGGTATAGGTTTGCATGGGGCAGCTTTGTACTATGCCGCTTGTATAGGATCCTGCATGGGGTCGTATACAAGGGAGGCCGATGTCTGGTCTTGACATCGCTACTACAGGTTTGGTGCTGGGAGCACATCATGGTGCGGAGGCCGGTAGGGCTCCCACTGATAGGGGTTGACCGGGAGAGGCCCCGGGTTTTCTATTGGTGGCTACAGAGGGGGTCACAGTGGCGGATAGATCTATCGATGTCACGGAGGTTGCTAGATGACCTCATCCTAGACCAGATCACCTGGAGGCCATGGCGAGAGCACCCAGGGTGGGCAGAGGATGGGCAGGAGCTGGCTCGCATCAGGCGAGTCTGCTAGCTGAGGATGGAGCGGGGAGAGGTAGAGCTCCATCGCTACGATCGAGTTCTATGATAGTTCGGTCTTCAGTAGGGGATCCCTTCTCTCAAGGATTATGAGTACTCCCGGACTATTTGGGATAGTACTACACTGAGCGGGGCTCCAGACATGCAATGGTTCTAGAGTCAGGACATGGATGATGCCCCCATCCAGCCAGTGGATGGTGATGATGTTGGGGTTATCGATGGATATGATGCCTGGTATGTAGGCATCCACCCTCCTCGGATGATGAGGGCATAGGGTCCGATGCATGTCATGGTGCGACGGATGGGGAGGCGATGCCAGGCTGCTATTGAGGCAGCATGGGGTCACGATAGGAGAGAGCAATGATGGTCTCCATAGGAGAGATGCCAGAGGATGGCATGGGCTCCATAGAGACCACAATAGATAGGGAGGAGGGAGGAGGGACTCCCTTCTCAGCAGGGGGAGAGACCACCATCGCCCGATAAGGGCAAGGGTGTCGAGGTAGGGGAGAGCAGTGAGATGGTGGCTCTTCGGGCTGAGGTTGCCCACCTTCGGGCTCAGGTGCAGACACTACAGGATGAGGCTACACGGCTCAGAGCTTGGGGCGGAGGAGCGAGCACTCGGGATCTAGCATGGTCTATTGCTCAGACCGCATTCTACCAGGGACTATACTATCACGTGGTTCCAGAGAACCAGAGGGTACCACTGCCAGCCCCTATTGTAGAGCCGGTTATGATGGGATCATCGAGGACATCCTCACGATCGATGATGAGGACCCGAGACACAGCCTGGACCTCTATGGGACCACCTCCTCCATGTCAGGGTGGGGGAGGAGATGAGGCTGAGAGCTCGAGGGCTTCTCGAGGCTAGCTACTGCAGAGGGCAGATTTGTATTATTATATATATTTTTTGAGAGGATTGAGTATGCCAGGCTATTGATTGTGGCATACCAGTCCAGTTTTGATATGATGTACATAGTTTGTTGATATATATATATGGTCTTTTGATGATATGACTTGTGTATATGCTTTAATGTTGAATTTTGCAATTGATTATTGATGATTCATGTAATTATGTCTTTTTAGAAATAATTATAAGTTTTTATGTCATGGCATAAAATTGTAAATGAAATAATCTGATGTAAACAATTGGTTGGTTTTGGTGTGATTTGATGAAAAATAAAAGGGACTTCTAACAATAATTTCAAAGGACATTGTCGTTGTTATAGACCATTTCATGGAGTCGTCGCTCGCTCGGTCGTCAAGCTAATCCCAGTATAGAAATATTGCAAAAAGTAAAAGGGTGCTTAAGAGACTGTCTTAAGACTTTTGTGTTGTAATGAGGGAAATGATGATGATGATGATTTGTTTTCAGATTTTCATAAAAAATTATGCATGAAATATATTTAAAAAGTGATTTTTGCTAGGCATAAATTCCTAAGTGTGATAAATTTTTTGAATAATTCCTTAGAAATTATACCATGGTTGCAAAATTGAATGTTGACATAATGACATGAAATAGAATAAGTGTTCGTTCGTTTTAAAGCACAATTGTGTAACATAATGATGTAAGCCATATGTTTGTATGAATTAAGATGAATGGGAAATAAAATGAGAACAATGGTTTGCGCTAGGCATAGAATTATAGGTATAGACTTATACCATCATCGCGAAATCCAAAGAAGAAAGTGATATTTTAGTTTTATTGCATGATTGATTTTTTATTTTTGATATAAACAGAAAAATAAAATAATAATAATAAGATACAAACTTGACTTTATTTGCTAGATTTTGTAATAGGTTGTTTAAAAGAATTTTGGATTTTTTGAAAACAATGTATGTAATTGTTTTTATACTAAACAGATGTTCTGAAATAAGAATAAAATTTATTCCAAAAGAGTTGCAGAAATATTTTAAATTATCTCAAAGACAAATGTAGATTTGTAAGGAACCCTCATGTACATATGTGAGTTCATTGCCGATCTTGATTTATCATAATGATAGAGAATCTCTCAAATACAAATGTGTGTGCAATTGTATTGTTCATTCACCAATTTTGAGCAAGATAATTTGATACAAGTAATTTGAATTAACCAAATGAATGTTCGTTGACCATGATTTATATGCATGTAACCGTACCAAACTACTGTGTAAGTTAGGTTATCAAGAGCTAGCTAATCCATAAGCCGACATAGGTCTGTACAAAATAAGGTCGCTAATGTGACAGACATATCACCACGCTAGGGATTACCCAAGGCCAAGCGGGTTGGGCACAAACCACCTGTTATGGGGCTTACCTCATAGTTTTTGAATAATTGAGAATTCCAGGGATTCAAGCTCATTCACCCTTCTTTTCTTTTCAAGGGGTAGGGAAAGGGATTTATTGCATTTTGCTTTTCTCTCTTTTCTCTTTTTTTTTTTTTTTATAATTTGTATTTTGCTTGGAACTTGAGATAATGCTGAAATATTTTTGCGATGGTACAAAATGATATCTTTCTTTTTCTCATTTTCTTTGACTTTTCATTTTCTTCCTATGCTAGGGATACTTGCTCGGATTAGCTGTAGAGCAAGGGATTTTTATTCTGGGTAGGGGTGAGCTTGTCCTTTTGTCAATTCTCAAAGATTCTAGACCATGTGCATGATAGGATAGCAGGGGAAACTTTTCGCTCAAGAAACCACTTTTACTATGTAGCATCATATTGAATTTGCAATGAAATCATTTTAATGTGAAAAGATATATTTGGTTCAAGTAAATAACAAGATCAGTTCTCTATGCTCAAAACTTTATTTAATTCAACTGTGGACTTTGATATAAGAGAGATTAATAATCATACAAAATAAAATCAAGATATTTATTCATGTGAATGTGAAAGTGCGGGATTCCAAATAAATGCTAATTTATCCAAAATAATTGAAAATATAGCTGCAATACTTCAAGAATTGACAGGTACGAAAATAAAAGATGTTTTTGAAGATTTTGATGATTTTGAAGTTTTTATATTTTGATTTTGATTGATGAATTGCAAGAAGGAATACTATTACTGTTTTTGAAATTTTTATATGGATGACTAAAATGAAACAAGATGCAAAATACACAATATATATAAATGATGAAAAAAGGACCAAATGTTATGCATAATAACGCTTAAGATGCATAATGTTCATAGGTTCTTTAAGATCTTTACCATCTAAGGTAGCTAATCGATATGCTCCCGATCCAAATTTAGCAGTGATGACATATGGTCCGAGCCAGTTGGGCTCAAATTTACCTTTAAGGTCTTTAGTTGCATTAGTATTTTTTTGATTTTCTTTTAAGACAAGGTCGCCGATCTCAAAGGATCGAGGATGAACTTTCTTGAGGTATGCTCTCTTAAGCTTGTTTTGGTAGGCACGAAGATGCTCCAAAGCATTGATGCGCTTCTCATCTAGGAGTTCCAAGTGACTAAGTCTACCAGCATCGATATTCATCTCCTACTTCAGTATCTTGAAGTAGCAGAGCCAAAGAAGGAACTTCTAATTCAAAGGGAAAAATTGCTTCAACGCCATAGACCAAAACAAAAGGGGAAGTGCCTGTGGGAGTACGAACGCTAGTTCGATAAGCCCACAAAGTAGGATATAATTGAATATGCCAATCTCGGCCAGATTTGTTGACCAAGTATTTTAAGGATTTTGATTAATGTTTTATTAGATGCTTCTGCTTGGCCATTACCCCGAGGATAATAGGGAGTGGACCAACGATGTTGAATTTTATACTTTTGACATAATTTCTTAACATCTTTATTTTTAAAACAAGTTCCATTATCTGAGATGAGATTTGCAGGGATTTCGAACCTACAAATAATTTGATTAAAAATAAACTTGGAAACTTGGGTTCCAGTGCAAGAAGCTAATGGCATAGCTTCAACCCACTTCGTGAAATACTCAAGTGGCGGTTATGATAAATTTGTGTCCATCAGATGACACAGGGTTGATTTTTCCAATGATGTCTAAGCCCCATTTTGAAAAGGGCCAAGGAGATGAAATAGCCTGTAGCTCTTGTGCAGGCGCATGGACAAGGTCAGCGTGTTTCTGGCACTTGTCGCAATGTCGCACATAATCATGTGCATCATTTTCCATGGTAGGCCAAAAATATCCTATCCTAAGGAGCTTCTTAGCAATGGCGCTACCACTAAAATGCCCCCCACAAGATCCATTGTGGGCTTCACTCAAAGCGGATCTAGATTCTGCTAGATTCAAACATCTCAATAAGATGCCTTCAAAAGATCTCCTATACAAGGTATTACCAATGATCACGAAGTGACTTGCTCGTCTACGTAATAACCTGCGCTGGTTACGATTACAATCTTCAGGGAAGGTTCCATTTTGCAAAAAATTAAATATATCAGTGTACCAATGTTCAGGAGTAGTTTCGTTGATTAGAAACACATCCAAAGGTTCTAAGCATGATTTGCTTGAAGCGGGTTCCTGGAGTCGACGAATAATGATGGTAGCATATTCGTCATCTAACTCCAAGGGCAAAAGAGATGCAGTTGCAGCCATAGCGTCAGCCGCACGATTGCTAGTTCGAGGAATAGCTTCCAAGGTAACTTGATCAAATAAAGATAATAATTGTAAAACATATGCTTTATATGGGCGTAATTTATCATCTCTGGTCTGATAAACATCATTGATTTGATTTATGACAAGTTGAGAATCACCGAAAACCAATAGATTTTTAATTTTCAGTGCCAAGGCAGCTCGTAATCCAAGGATAAGAGCTTCATATTCAGTAGTGTTATTGGTGCAAGCAAATGTTAGTTTGAAGGACAGAGGTATAAGATGTTTCTATGGAGATATTAAAATAATACCTGCACCAGCCCCACTCATACATCGGGCTCCATCAAAGTATAGGGACCATTGCTCTGGATGGTCTGCCTCTAGTTTAAGGCATTCATCAAGAAACTCAATGATGAGGGGATGGGTAGACTCTAAGGGTGCAGCAACTAGTTGATCTGCTATGATTTGACCTTTAACAGACTTTTGTCCTATAAATGTGAGTTCAAACTCGCTTAGCGCAAGAACCCACTTTGTTGTGCGACCAGATAAGTACGGTCGACTCATGAGATATCGCAAAGGATCGAATTTAGCAATAACATACGTTTTTTGACTGAGCATATAATGGCGTAGTTTTTGTGTAGAAAATACGACTGCTAGACATAGTTTCTCTAATGTTGTGTAGCGAGTTTCATAACTGATTAAGGTTTTGCTAATGTAATAATTAGCACGTTCTTTCTTCTCATCGTCAAGTTGAGCTAACATAGCTCCTAAGGCAAAATCGGAAGCAAAAATGTACAAAATAAATGGACGATCAGATCTAGGTGGTGAAAGCACCGGTGGTTTAAGGAGATATTGTTTGAGGAGTTCGAATGCTTCCTGACATTCGTCGTCCCAATGAAAAGAGACATCTTTCTTAAGAAGCTTAAGAAAAGGTCCGATTTTGTCTGCCAACTTATCAATAAAGCGGCGAATAGCTTGAAGCTTACCTTGTAGACTTCGTAATTTGGATATATTTGTGGGTGCGGGCATATCAGTGATAGCCACGATCTTGAGAGGGTCAATTTCAATGCCACGTAAAGAAACTATAACCCCTAATAATTTACCGGACTTAACTCCGAATATACATTTAGCTGGATTCAATCGGATAAGATACTCCCTTAACCGATCAAATACTTTTCTCAAGTCATCTAAATGATCATCTTCTTTGATGGAACGAGCTATAATATCATCTACATAATCATGTAGAATATTATGCATCATATCATGAAAGATATAAGTCATGGCTCGTTGATATGTTGCACCTGCATTCTTTAAACCGAATGGCATCACTTTCCAACAAAAGGTCCCCCAAGGGGTAATAAAGGTTGTTTTAGCCTGATCTTCAGGAGCTATCCTGATCTGATTATAACCAGAAAATCCATCCATTAGGGATATTATTCCACTCCCAACAATAAATTCAATGATCTGATCCATGTTGGGAAGAGGAAAATCATCTTTAGGGCATGCAACATTAATATCTCTGAAGTCTGTGCAAACCCTAACTTTAGTGGCTTCTTTCTTAGTTACTCGGAACTACATTCGAGATCCATTCAACATAATCAATGGCTTGTATAAAAATAACATTTAAGAGTTTTTCTAATTCTCCTTTGACTAGTAAGGCCACTTTAGGATGCATTTTTCTAAGTTTTTGTTTAATAGGTTTAGCATCCGGATGGACTACTAGGTGATGCATAACTACAGAAGGGTCTAATCCTGGCATATCTTCATATGTCCAAGCAAAGATGTCTTCATATTGTTTAAGGAATGCAATGTATTTATCTTGTTTTTCTTGACTCAATTCTGATCCAATGTTGATTATGTGAGGGTTATCTTTGGTTCCAATGTTAATTTTTATGATGTTTTCTACTTCCATGTGTAGATCTCTCTCAAAATTAGGTGGGGTGGGTGAAACGCCTAATCCTTGTAATTCTTCCAAGGTTAGCTTGGATAATTCATCTTGAGGAGTCGTGGCCTCAAGCTGGGCTATACTAGGTATAGAGCCATCGAAATAAAATCCGTTATGTAACAATTCCTCAATGGAGACATCATGAAAGATATCCCCCTCCAACTCATCATCGGATTCGGAAATCATCTCAGGGTAAGCTATGGATAACATATTACATGTAAGAGGCTTATTCATTAAATGCAAGACATCCCGTTTATCCAGATAATCTTGGTAACATATGAGGTGGTCATCATCCTCGAATGGGAAGGGCTGACCTTTACTAGGAAATAGGCCCACACCACATCGGGCAGGCCATGGTTCTACCTCAAAAGGTTCTTTCATACCATTCTAGAAAGGTCCCAAACCTTTCCCTTTATATCCCAATTTAAGCATTATAGGCTTAGCTTTAATATACTCATTAGCAAAATAGCATCTAGCATATCCATCACAATGTGTCTTGATGTTTCTAGGTATTCTTCCCCAGTCATATCCCTTATAAATAAAAGCACAACTCCCGACTTGGTAAATACTTCCCATAGGCTGTGGGAGGCCCAAGGTACGAGGAGAGGGTGGGAGTTTATTTAAAATAAGGGAATCTTGCATGGCAGTGTTTGTTTTTTTTGATATAAGAATTTTAGATAAATCGGGTAAGAGCTCATCAGTAAGAGCATAAGAGGTAGAAGGAACATTTCCTACATCGTCGGATGTGGAAAGTATGCCTGTAGTGGATGTAGATGTTATAGAGATATCAATGGATGAGTCTATAGGTATGGAAGTTATAGGAGTAAAACAAGAAGCATTGGTTGTAGTTTTAGGATCTTTTCGAGGTCCTAATGTGGTTTGTTCGGAAGATGGTTGAGCTATATGTAGAGGTGTAGTTGATGGGGAAAAAGTAGATGATGTCATGGGTGTGTGTTTCACACGTTTAGTCGGTTGATGAGAATTAGGATGTGTGGATGACAGAGCAGGGCAAAATTGAACTCCAACAGGTTCTGCCAAAGCACACATATCAAAGGGTCTAGGATCACCATGAATGGTAACCAACTGATTTTTAAATTCGAATTTAACACACTGATGTAAAGTGGAGGGAACGGCTCGCATCGCGTTGATCCAAGGGTGACCCAAAAGTATATTGTACGATGCAGGGCAATGTACAATAAACACGGTCGTGTCTAAGGTTCTCGGACCAACTTGCAAGGGGATAGTAATAACTCCACATGTTTCTTGTGTTTCGTCATTGAAGGCTTTTATGATCATATCAGTTCTTTTCATTTCGTCACTTCTAAACCCAAATATTTGGTAGAAGTCAAAAGTGCATATGTTTAAAGATGAACCATTATCAATCAAGACTCGTTTAACTGCTACATCCCCAATTAGGGCAGTAATATATAAGGGGTTATCCTTATGTAAACTATGTTGTGGTATATCTTTATCCCGGAAGTCAATACAATCGACTTCTCGAGTTATGATAGTATTGGACATGGCTTTAGGTTGAATATTTTGAGGTACCATCATTTGGCTTAATGTGAGCATTAATTCATCCCTATGGGTAGGAGAAGATCTTAAAAGGTCCAAAAGGGAAATTCTAGCTGTAGTATTTGATAATTGTTCATTAATATTATAAGGAGGCTTAGGTTGAACATTAGGTGCATGATTCCCTTTATTGGGATTTTTCAAAACAAATGGAGCTGATCCATCGTTCTGAGTTTGATCCTGTTGAGAGTTTTGAGCCTGTTGTCTAGTAACGGCTCCGATGGTACCTACAATATTATTTTGTGGATGATGAATGGGCCTTGGTCTAGCGTTTATGGCTTGTTCATTAGAAAGTAATTGGTGAGAAGATGGTCTAGTAGTGACTCTTCTAGGAAATGGTTCTTCTGGAACCATAGAACTGGTGATAGGTTGAATAGGATCTGATTCATCTTCAGAACTATTCGATTGATTTGAGGTGACTTCCATGTCACTTTCAGTCTCATATTCGGTATCACTAAGATCAGGGGTCCGAATATTATATAGAGGTCTGGTCGTAACTATGGATAAAGTTGTGTCAAATACTTCCACATCATGAGTAGGTGAATGTCCACTAATAGTTCCTACATATCGGGTAGGAGGGGGAACATTATGATGCTCAATTTGATTAGCCACCTCTTTACCATGCTTTGGTAAAGGATGTTGAAATATGTCCAATGATTGATTGGCATTCTGATTCTGATTTTGGGGGATGTTCTTTTGAGCATTATTAGAAGGATTTTGTTTAGGTTGAAAGGCTTGCACCTCCATCTCATTGTTATCAATCAGGTCTTGTATTTTATGTTTTAATATTTTACAAGAGTTGGTAGCGTGTCCAGGTCCTCTATGGAAATCACAATGTAAATCAGCTCTGTATCCGGGTATAGTTGGATCAGGTTCCCGGATATTTGGTAATTGAATCAAACCTCGTGCTAATAGTTGTGGGAGAATGGTTGATAAAGGTTGATTTAACCTAGTAAATTCTTGGGGTGGTTTATCAGGAGGTTTCAATATGAACTTCTCTGTTGTTTTCGTAGTATTAACATTGGCAACGTTTCTGCTATCAGTGACTCCATCACCCACAACTTGCTTATTTTTATATTGATTTCTGGATGTTTTCTCATCATCTTTCTTTTTGAGCTGACCTCTCCTAATAAGAGCATCTTCCACTCTTCGGGCTAAGTCTATAGCTTGATCGAAGGTGGTCAAGGTAGCGATTGATAATTCATAGGATAGTTGTTCTTGTAAATTATTGATAAAGATATCCAACATTTCTCGATAAGGTAACACAAAGTGTAATTTTCCTATCAATTGTCTCCATCGAGCTAAGAAGTCAGCAAAACACTCATCTTTGTCTTGTTTTAGGTTGTACAAATATTTAATGGTTACATGCCTTTCGATATAGGCACTAAATTGATGCACAAAATATTCGGCGGTTTCTTCGAAATTTCTCAAAGAATGAGTGGGTAGTTGATAATACCATTCCAATGCCATCCCCCCTAAACTTTTTGGGAACATCTTTAGTAATAACAAGTCATCATGTGATATATCATGACATGCTATCCTAAACATACGAAGATGCTCTATGGGATCTTCAGTTCCTTTGTATATAGGTAGGACAGGCATAGGAAAGTGTTTGGGATATGGTTGTGCTACAACTATAGGATCTAGAGGCTGACTACACATCTCTCGATAATTGTACGAGGGACGGTAGGGATCTATCTGGTCCATGCGGGAGACTAACTATTTCACCATGGCTTCCAGATTACCCGTTTGTCCACCGTATTGGTTCGGTGGTACATGAGCATGGGATTTGTGAGCGTATGCTGGCGTGACATAAGGATTAGATGCTATATTGTTGTTATGCAGATGGTTGGTAGGAAGAGTATTATGAAGAAGATTTGTTGTAGCATTATGTTGTATCCTAGATTGTTGGAAATTGATATTTGGTTTTGTTTTAGGATTTTGTTGATTTGAGGTATATTGATCAATAGCTTGGTAAAATAGAGCAGTGAATGAAGGTTTCTTTTGTGTGGGAATAACCCTAGGCTTGGTAACAGGCACTCTAGGTGGTTGGGTAACCTGTTGTTGTTGCATGTTTTGGATTATAGCGGCCATATCCAAATTGGATGGTCCAGATTGATCACTTTCTTGATCAATGAAGGACAAGGGATTAGTGCGTGTGTGATATATTTCTTCTAGGGTTGCTTGAGTGTCACTAATTTGATCCTTGTCCATATGGACTGCTCTATTAAGAGTGCCAATATTAGTATTGAGGAACTTCCAGAAATGTTCCATATTCTCAAAAGTAATAGCTCCTTCTGGAGATATTTTAGGGGATGAGGGTCCTTCCTCTCTATCATTTTCTTTTTGTTCATTTGCATCCACAAATTCTTCTTCTTGTTGGTTTAAGGTTCCTTCTTCCTGAATTGGGTCTTCAGGAAGGACATCTGGTTTATTTATGGTTTTTCCTAACCAATCCTCTTCTACTTCAGTCTGTTTTCCATTCCTGAGTCTAGTCATTATGTCTAAATTTAGATTTTAGCAAATATATATTGATATATATATTTGCAACAAATTTGGGAGGTATATATTTTAATTATATACCTACTATAATACTTAAAAGAAAATGTTTTGATTTTTTTTGTTATGATTTTGTTTTGTTTTTATTATTTTTGTTTTGTTTCTATGATTATAAAGACAACAAACAACACACTGAATGCAAGAAATAACAATAATAAAAGAATAGCTTAGTTTTCTATAAATAGTTTATAGATGTCATTGATAGGATCAAGTTCATCAGGAGTCATGAAATGCTCCTCTTCAAATTGGAAATGGTTTTTCAAGAACTTGATAAAGTGTGCTATAGTGATATTATCTGTTTCAGACTCTGACTGGTAGAAATAAAGTTCATGGCAATACTCTCGATATAACACAGCTCTAGGAACTCTATTCCATATTTTTCTATCCATAAGAACGACCTCTTGATCCTCTATATGAGATAGAAATTTATGTACTACAATTGCATTCTCAAGGTATTCCTCAAAGGTATACAGCTCTGAAGACACATGGGCTCTTTTATCTGCTAACCACCTATGGCAAGCTCTCTGAAGTTCATGATATAAGGTCACTTGATCGGGATCCAGGATTCTATCTAGGACAAACCTCTTAATTTGCCTAAGTTCTGTTGCCCTAGATCCAATGATACCCAATCTCCTATCAAGTTCGTCCCACAAAGGTTGAACCCTATTTGTTTGAGGTACTCTAAGCATAGAAGTAATCTCTATAGATGCTAATTGATTCTCAACATTAATGGTGACAGCTCGTCTTTTATTATAATCTACCATCTAAATATGATATGCAATCTTTGATTCTAAATGCATTTATGTTTTGTTTTTTTGGATTGTTTTCAAAAGGTTTTTAGTTTTCACGTCGGGTTCACCAAAATGTATCGCTCCAAATTTTTTGCATCCTTACCTTCAGGCTATAGGATCCACGCCCGAAAGGGGGATGCGAGAAGGATGGGACAATACCTCGGACTGAGAGGCCCTTTGAAGGTCCCGCCTCTTGGGGGAGGGGTATAAGGGTGAATTTTCGATGGATGGTGGGTTCACCAGGAAACTTTTGAGTGGCAGTTTCCACACCTAGGTTGATAGTGGGTTTGATGTGTTCATTTTTATACTTTAATCATTCAATTCCTAGGTTTGGCCAAGATGAATCTAAACTATTCTATATGCCAATGCTGATTTAGATGAATACAAAAAATAGGAATGAATGCTAAACACAGAGAATATGCTAGCTAGAACATAACATACCTGATTTCGGATGTCTGATGAAGATTCTAAGTTTTGTAACAGTCCAGATCACCTCAACTCATACGTAATCATCTGAGATCAGACGAGATCATCATCAATCTGATGAATTCATCAGACAAATTCATCAAAAACCTGCAATCACAGAAATAGATACAAAATACCAAAAATGCAACTACAAAAACAAAGGGAAATGATAGAAATAATAGTAAATTTGCCTAAATGACAGATCCAAATAGCAATTAAAGAGGAAATGCATCAACTTCACAATTTATTTTGATTTTATCATGCATTTATATTAGATGAGGTGAACTCCAAGATGCATAAATATAATAATTTAAGATAGTGCAGAAATATAATAGGAAAATGCAAAAAAAACTAAGGAAATGCAAACTCTGGGCTCTGATTGCCCCCAATCTGGACTACAGTTAGGATCACCTCCAATCGTACAAGATCATCTATGCTCCTCGACAGGATCATCCGAAATAGTCTGGAATCGCTTGCGACGATCCGATCTTGCTTCGACTGAAAAATAGTAAAGTTCCTGCAAGAAAACATGAAATACCGAATACAAATGATAGTACGAGGATGTTCTAATGCACAAGGAGCTAAATTTGTAGGGAAATCAGTCAACCAGGAGATTCAAAGGGGGTTCAGGGGGATAAACTGAGAAAATCCTAGTTTATATAGGATTAGGGAGAGGTTAGGAGGTTGGAGATCATCCCAATTTGGGAGATCTCCAATGGGGGAGACTCTAACTACGCATAGACACGCTTTCTGCCCAGGTTAGAGAAGCTGTTGGAACAGAAGCTAAGTATGAAAATTTGGTTTTGGGATGAAATCGTCTGGACGTTCTGTTCTAGATGAATTCGTCAGATCTGGGATGATTTCGTCTAATCAGTGATGATATCGTCCAACGGTCAAAACAAATCCTAAAAATGGCACGAAAAACAAGGGGAGCGGGTAACAAGCGGTTAACGGGCGGTTTGAGGTTAAAATTTGAATTTTTATCTTTTTACTAAGGTTTAACTATGCCAATTTTAGGGTGCTACAAAAGTGCATAAAAGATCCAATATAATCCTACTTAATATAATGAATGAAATTACTAATTCCTACGGTCAGAGTTTCTCTAAAATACAACTAAACCTGTGAAAATACTAATATAACTAATCTATGCAGTCAAAATAAAAGCAAGTAAAGTGATCAATCACCTATTACAAACCATAGCTATTGATGCGTAGTCATTATACCATCATTAATTCTCAATGAATCTGTCAATCCAGGGCAGTGTACAAGGCTATCTACGGAAGAAGTGAAACAACTATAACTTAGGTCAATTTAGAGCAACAGGTCTTATTGGTGAAACCGGTTGTGTGGGGGGTTTTAGGACATTCCTATATCTAAATTGCATGAAATAAACCTTAATATAAGTTGCAGAATTGGAAACTAATCATTAACTGTAGAAATGAAGTCCTAATTACAATTGCAGAATAAGACCTAATTATATTACAAAAATAACAGTTGCAGAATTGAAAGTCTGATCCTAATTGTAGAAAGGAAATCTAATTACTTTTGCAGTAATGAAAGTCTAGATCTAATGTGGAAATAAAAACTATCAAAGTTCTACAATAGAAGGTTGTCAATCTTCTGTTCAAGTTTTAACAGCAAAACATAAAATGCAAGAAATTGCTAAAAAATAGTAAATTCTAAAAATAACAATCTGAAATAAAGTGGAAGCTTTGTTGAAAGTAAGATTGCAACTAAAACATTAAGCACAAGGTTAATATAAGCAAAAATAAACTAAGACTACAAATATTATCAATTGTTTACAAGCAATTGAAATAACAAGTTCTACAACTCATTCTGCTGCAGCAAAATCAGAATAAAAACCTGCTTTATTAGTCCTCCTCCTAGGTCTGGAAGTGGCCAGCCTCTTTGTCCAGAAGAAGGTGTAAGTCTCTCTCTCTCTCTAAATCTTAATTACACTCATTTACAAGCAATATGAAATAGAACTGGTGCACTTTATTGATTAGAAGACATGATTACAATAATTCTGCTGAAAAACTGTTACAGGACTGTAACAGTCAATTTCTACCTATACTCTGTATTTTTTGCTAGCTTCCTTACTCTTTTCACTATTTTCTATCTCCTTTTCTACCTACTAGGCTCAACCTGAATGGGAGCAATATTTATAGCTATCCTATGATCTGATTACAAACAAAGAATATCTCAAAAGATCTAATTCTACAATGCTGCAACAAATTCTGGTTTTATCCTAGAAGAGGACTAAAACTTAATATTTCCCTTAATGATGACTTTGGTCAGAAATGACGGCAAATACAGATGGAAGATCTTTCCCTTTACCTTTTCCAACCTTTATTTCCCTTTTTTCGGCTTCAAAAATTAGTCAACAGGTCAAAAACACATTCTGTTCTTCATTCCGAAGATAAGTGGCTTCATTTCGAAGACAATGCAATTTTCATTCCGAAGATCGCTCATTCCGAAGATACTGCATTCTCATTTTGAAGATCACTCATTTTGAAGATACTACATGCTTCATTCCGAAGATCCACTCATTTCAAAGATGCTACATTCTTCATTTCGAAGATCTGCTCATTTCGAAGATGATGTGTTCTTTCATTATGAAGATACTTCGGAATGAACAAATGTATGCTTTTCCATGATTCCTTCTGCATCTCTCACATGGGTTATCTCCTAAGATCAAATTCCAATGGTCTTCATCCCTTTTCTCATGTGAATTCCATGCCTTGCTATTTATGGACAACTGGCTAGAATTTACATGGGAAAGACCAGTTTTTGCTACACAGCAACAGTTTGCTTGTACTGTTGCCAGATTTAGGTGAAATAAATGCTTGAGACAAATCAAAACATAATTAGTGAAATGCTGCTATTATTCTAAGCATATCCCATTGTAGCAAATCATAGCAAAAAGAACACAAAACTATGCAAAAAGCTATAAAATCAGCATATAATATTTCAAATACATTGATCATACAAAATGGTTAATATACAACATATTGAATAAACTTAACTAACATATTAGATAAAACATAAGAGTTTATAGGCATTTTTAGTGTTCAAAACATGTTATGATTGAGGCATTTCCAGGCCTCATCATTTTCCCCCAACTTATATTAATGCATGCCCTCATGCATTCTGTTGGGCTATGGAATCACATATGTCTATGTTTAGATTCCATGACCTGTAGAATAATTTCTTGCCTATGTAATACCCCCTGTTTTCCTGAATGTTTCTGAGCCAATATTCAAAATTTTCATCAGGCTGGGCATCTTCCTCAAAGTAGAATGGAACTAGAGTAATGATGGTCGGAGGCCTGAACCTGAGACCTATCCAGTTATGTTGCATGATCTGAATCAGCTGGACTACACCTTCTGCTCTTCTTCTAGACCATTCTAAGTTGATGGGGGAGATAGGTTCTATTTTCTTCAAAGACATGGAAAGTTTATTCCATCTGTCTCTGCATACTAACAATGCTGGGAAGAAATTGTGATCATAGAAATTGTTAAATCTGGCCACACAGTCCCTCAAATTGTTCAATTACAGTCTCTTAATATCATCCCTATTCATCATTGAGAAGTGTTGCCTAGTGATAACTAGGTGATTTGGCTGGATTGCTCTTACTAACAACTCAGCCCTTGTTTCAATCACTTTATTCTGCCTTTTCTCTTGATCCCAGTAAAGCTGATTCTGCAAAGTAGACATAAATGCTCTCAACTGAACATCTCCAATGTAGATTTGAGGATGAGAGTCAACTTCCTCTGGAATGAAGAAACTGTGTAAAAACAGTTCACACAGGAGATTTTTCTGCTCAAAAGGACTGTCAAAATATGCCTCTAGAAAATCTTCAATAGTGTCCAATTTATATGGAAGGTTTGAAGTAATCCTCATGACCTGCCATCTAAGGTATTTTTCCTTCAAAATAAGGCTGTAAAATTTGGCTGGTCGTCTAAATTGGACTAAAAATTTAGCAATTTGGCATAATTCAGACACCTTTTCTTTCAATGCCTAAATTTTTGTGTCCTTGGCTTCTAGCTGTTTTGTTTTCAATTTGAACTTTTCAATTTTAGTGGCAAGCTGCTCATATCTAATCATCCAACTAGCTATGTCTGCATTGTACTACTCTAGAGACACAGTATTAGGTGGTCTGACTACAGGGGGGATCTTAGGCAACAGATTTATCTGAACTCCTTTTTCTGCCACTTCCATTGGTTGTTCATCTGTCAATAACTCTACTTGCACCCCCTAATTTGCTATTTTTATGGGATTGTCATCAGATAGTATTTCTACTTGTACCCCCTTATCTGTTGTTTCTACTAAAAGTGTAACAAGTTGAAATGCAGAGACCTTAATAGGAGTACTTACTTGAACATTTTCTTACTGTTGGGACTATTTCTGTGTTGGTGGCTCATCTACAACATCCTCTGTAATATTCTTTATCATTTCTGAAGCATCTTCAAAACAAGAAGGTAATGCTTCAGAATAAGATGGTGCTGCTTCAGAATGAAGGAGTGCTATTTCAGAATGGAATCCTATGTCTGCCTCAATAGAGTCATCTATTTTTGATAGACCCAGAAGCAATTGAGCCAAATTATCTTCATCATGGGATATAGCTAGCTATTTTTTAGATTGTGACAACAATTTTCTTAGTTCTGCCACTTCCTATTGAAGCTCTGCAATTTTTATTTCTTGCATCTCAATGATGCTTTCTTTCTCTGAAATCCACCTAGTCTGTGTTTTGACAACACTCCTTGCTGCCCTCAGCTGCTCTGTGATGTCTTCTACTTCTATTTTTGCTTCAGAAGCTGATGCAGATAAATCAGTTGTAGTTGGCTGTTCAACCAAATTTTCCTCTTCTTCTGCAACAGTTTGTTCTTATTCAAGAGGCTCTATGAGACTGTCTATAAGGGTATCTACCATATATATAGCCTATTGAACTGTAGCCTCCTCCAAACCATCCTACTCAATTTTTGCCTCAGCTATCTGTTCGGGGAATTCTGGAAAGTTTTCAGATGCTGGTTGTATCTCCATGACATCTAGGCTGCTTGGTCTATCTTCTTCCTGCATGACCTATTCTGTAGTTTCTTTCAAATGGATTCTTGTAGACCTCCTAGTTCCAGATGCAAACTTCTTTTTGCTCTATTTTTTGGTGATAGTAGGGGTCATGGGGTCAGTTTTAGATGCCTCTGTTTCCCTTGTTGTTTCTGCCTCTATTTGGTTGAGTGCTTAACTTCTCTGTTCTGACAAATCAGTTGCAACTTCAGCAAAATGAACCTTCTTTTGTTTTTCTGCTTTGCTGCTAGTTCTAGATCCTCTTCTCTTTTGTTTCTTAGCTCATGAAGTTGAGGGTTTAGGAGCAAGGTTTTTTGCTGCTGCTATGGGGTGTATTTCTGTAACAGCTTTAGGGGCACCTTCTCCAGTTTCTTCTACAACATCTTCTGCAACATTTTCTGCAACAACTATTTCCTCTTCTACAGCAACATCAGTAGCATTTGGTTCTTCTTCTTCCTCACTTTCATCCCCAAAAATGACATCATTTAGGGTAGAGTAAAACTTGTCAAAACTCCTAGGGTTTCCTCTAAAATGGTGTTGGAAAACTAATTTGATGAGGCCATGATGGCGAAGGCTTCCTTTACCCTCCTGATATCTCTTTGCCATGTTCTTTAACTCTTAATATAGATACAGGGGAAGATTTACCCTAACTTCTGGTTGTTGCCCACCATGTCTGAGATGGTTCAAAATTCACAAATGATGCCCTGATAATAGCACATACTGCCCTTCACAAGTTAGGAATTTAATTACCCAGGTGGCTACTTCATCCCAGGGTTCCTGTAGGCTAGCCCTTTTTAACCCTTTGCGTGTGTTGTTATGGGTTAAGTACTCTGGTTCTCTATCATTTTCTTCTACAAACTGATTAACTACATTTGCCAATGTGTTCTTTCCAGATCTAGAAATTGAAATCCCTTCTAATGGCAGCTTTGTAATCTAACTTAAAATTTTAGGGCTTACCTCAATAGTCATGTCGTTAACATGTGCTCGGTTGTTTCTGAACGTATGGGCAAACATGCCAGCCAAATCTTCAGAAGACCCATTGAATTTATCCAGAAATGGCATAAACCCTCCATCTTCAAAAATCTGCACAACTGCCGGATTTTCTCGAAGGTAAGTGGTATCTGCAGGCTCTATTCTGATCTTTTGCCCCATTTTTTTTTGTTTAAAAATCGTATACTATGGTTGTTGTTCTTCTGCTGGATCTTTGGCCATTTTTTGTTGCAGATTTGCAGAGTTTTAGTTTGAAACCTTCGTTGCCTTGTTTCTCGTCTGCTTCTTCGAAATGAACCATAACCTATGCACTGTACTTTGCAACACGTCTTCAAAAAGAAAGATGGCACACATTTCTACTTTTGCACTGTACACCTATTCATTGATAATTGCATGGATGTCCTTGCCATCAGATCCACCTCATTAGTTTTGTAGATTCTCACGTGCATGTTAATTGGCATTAAAAACTGGTGGCATATGGTTGGTCATGTTCTCCGTATTTCCAATGAGTGCAAAAACAAACCATGTGTTGACTGACACATGTTCCTTCCTCGCATGCAACTAAAAAATTTGATTTTGTCGTACCTTGTCTTCTTGGATGCCATGTGGAAATGCTCTTTCCGAAGATTATAACTAATTGCATAGACAAAATTTTATTTCAAATATTATGACCTTATTCCGAAGACAAGTCTTCATTCCGAAGACAAATCCTCATTCCAAATATTATGACTTCATTCCGAAGACAGGTCTTCATTTCGAAGACAAATCTTCTTTGCAAAATTTTTATTTCGAAGATTAATCCTCATTTCGAAGATCAATCCTCATTTCGAAGATCAAGCTGTATTGCGAAGGTAAATCGTCATTCCAAAGATAGACCCTCATTTCGAAGATAGATCC
This sequence comes from Wollemia nobilis, assembly GCA_028583015.1. NCBI lineage: Eukaryota > Viridiplantae > Streptophyta > Pinopsida > Araucariales > Araucariaceae > Wollemia > Wollemia nobilis. Next base: position 976,235 of record JAQPPZ010002660.1, read on the forward strand.
TCATTCCGAAGACAGATCTTCATTCCGAAGATAGATCTTCATTTCAAAGACAAATATTCATTCTAAATACAAATCTTCATTCTGAAGATAGATCTTCATTTTGAAGATGATGTAGCAAGTTGTCATTCCGAAGACAAAGTTTCATTCTGAAGACAAATTCAATCTGATAAAAATAGTTAATGCCAGTTTTGAAGAATGATTGCCTTTGTTGATATTCTGCTGAGATTTTCTGCAACATTTCAAAACAAGTGCACTTGGTGAATTTGTATAATGATGGTTCAAAAATTTCTCAAGGTTATGCATGCTAGAAAATTGGTTTTCATGCACACCAACTCAGTAGTGCCTTAATAAAAGGTTTTCATTGCTGAGTTATTCATTTTTCTCTCTTCTTTTTTCTTGATTTTCTCTTTTTTTTTTTTTTACCTCTTTTTCTCTTTTTTTTTTCTTGATCCTGACTATGCCCATGAAGGAATTTCATGATTTCCCCTGAAACCATGCTCATGAAGGAATTCATACTTAGAATTTATTCATATTTTTGTTTTCTATTTTTTGATTTTTTTGTATTTTCTATTTTTTCTTGAAATCCACTGATCATGTTGATTGTTTTGAAGTGGAAAAGGGAATCTCTTCCATCTGCTATGTATCCAAACTATCAAGTTGCTGCAAGAATTCTTTTTTAGTCAGAGGTGTATGGTATACCCTGAGGCGATGTCCATTCACTACCAACTTTCTTTGTGACCCATCAATAGGGGATAAACGAGCTGCTCCATTGTTAAATACCTCCTCAATCTAGTAAGGTCCCAACCATCTAGTTCTCAGTTTTCTATGGAAGTATTCATATTGAGAATCAAACAGTAAAGCCCAATCTCCTTGTTGAAGTTTTCTCTACTGAATGTGACTGTCATGCCACAGCTTCCTCTGCTCCTGAATTACCTCAATTTGGTGCAGAGCATCCAATCTAAGTTCATCCAATGCATTCAACTATAGAATCCTATCTGTCTATGCCTGCGACAAGTCAATTCCAATTTCCAGTGCTGTGCGCAATGTTAATAGCTCAAATTCAATAGGTAAGAGAGGATTTTTACCAAAGACTAGTTCATAAGGTGTGAATCTAGTAGTGGACTTCTAAGTAGTATTGTAGGCCCAAACTACTTCAGGTAATTTATCTAGCCAATTTTTCCTATGAAAAGCTACTATTTTTGTCAAGATGCATTCTAATTCCCTATTTTTTACTTCAACCTGGCCATTTGCTTGTGGGTGGTAAGGTGATGATTTCCTATGTTTGATTTCATACAATTCTATAAATGCTTTTATGACTTTGGATGCAATTTGGGGTCCTTGGTATATGGTGATAGACCGTGGAGCTCCAAATCTCTAAAAAATCTGAGTATACAAGAAATCAACGACCTCTTCACAAGCATGTTTAAAAGCACGCACCTCTACACACTTTGTCAGGTAATCAGTGCATACTAGAATATGCACCTTTCCTTGAGAATGTGGATCAATAGGTCCTACAAAATCAAGCCCCCACCTCTCAAATGGTTCTAAAACCATTTGAGGCTACAATGGCATCTCATTTGTATGAGTGGGTTTCCCCATTCTTTGGCATGCATCATAATGCCTGATGTACTTTTTCACATCCTTGTGAAGAGATGGCCAATAATATCCTATCCCCAAAATTTTCCTAACTGTGTTTTTTACAAAATAGTGTCCACTTGATGGTTCATCATGACAAGCTCTAAGGATATCATACACTTCATCCTTTTGGATGCACCTACGTAACACATGGTCAGGACTGCACTTAAAAAGCATACCCTTAATCCATTCAAAATAAGAACTCTGTTTGATCAATTGTATTTTCTATTTTGAGGTGATATGTGGAGAAACTTTCCCTGTGACCAAATAATTGGCTATATCTACAAACCAAGGTGATTGAACTGATATAGCAAATAGTTTTTCATCAGGAAAAGTGTCATCAACTAATTCCCCTTCATCTGTGTTCTGCAACCTGGACAAGAAATCTGCCACAACATTAGCTTTTCTTGGTTTGTTAATTATAGTGATATCAAATTCTTGTAGCAACAGCAACCAAAAAATAATTCTTGCACTTACCATAGGTTTATTCATCAAATACTTAATTTTTGTATGATCTGTGTGAATAAATATTTGATAACCTGTGATATAATGCCTGAATTTGTTCATGGCATAAATTACTGCTAGGAATTCCTTCTCAGTTGTTGTATAATTTTTCTTGGCTTTTGTCAAGTTCTTGCTAATGTTGTATATGGTATAATGTTCACCATTATCAATTTGTCCTAATGCTGCTCCAATTGCTGTATTGGAGGCATCAGTTTGTATGTGAAATGGTAATGTCCAATTAGGTCCTCTAAGCACAGGTGGAGTTATCAATTTCTCTTTCAGAGCTTCAAATGCTTCCTGACACTTTGCAGTCCAGGAGAATTCAAAATCTTTAGTCAATAGGGCAAACATAGGACTGGCTATTGTACTAAAGTTGGGAATAAACTTGCGATAAAAACCAATGTTTCCTAGGAAGCTTCTGACATTAGTCTGAGTTTTAGGAGGAAGGAGATTCTTGATGATTTCAACCTTCTTTGGGTCAACTTGGATCCCTTCAGGAGAGATGTGATGACCAAGAACTATCCCTTCCTTCATCATCATGAAGCATTTATCTAGATTTAAGGATAAGTGGTATGTTTCACAGCAAGTTAAGACTTTATCAAGATTTTCCAATGTAAAATCAAAAGTTTGTCCACATACTGTGAAATCATCCATGTAAATTTCAACGCTTTTGGTGGTCAGATCAGCAAAAATTGCTAGGACTACTCATTGAAAAGTTGCTGGGGCATTACACAAACCAAAAGGTAAAACCCTATAGGTAAATGTTCCCCATGGACATGTAAAAGTTGTTTTTTATTGATCTTCGAGTGCAATCTGAATTTGATTATATCCACTAAATCCATCTAGAAAACAAAAGTATCTTTTTCTAGCAAGAGTATCTAACACTTGATCTATGAAAGGTAATAGAAAATGGTCTTTGTATGTCACCTTATTCAATTTTCTATAGTCTACACATACTCTCATTTTTCCATTTTTCTTAGGAACTATTACCAATGGAGAAACCCATTGGCTATCAGAAATTGGGTAAATGAATCCTACTTTCAGGAGTTTTTCAATTTCTTCTTTCACAATATCTCTTAAGGCAGGATTCAATCTTCTTTGATTTTGTCTGACTGGCTTGAATTCTTTAGTATAGATTCTATGGGTACATATATCAGGATGAACTCCTGACATATCTTTGTAGTTCCAAGCAAAAGCATGAACATGCTTCTGCAAGACAACTATCAGTTTTTCTTCCTCTTCCCTAGTAAGTCGGTTGTAGATGTTTAGAAATTTGCCTGGCTGGACTTCTATTTGTTTTGTATTTAGAAGGACTGAATTCACTCCTTCATACCTGGTAATTAAGGGATTAAGAGGACATTGCTGAGATGGGAGAAAAGAAGCAGTTTTTGTTTTATTACCGCTTGAGGGAAGCATATCTTGTATGGAACAGTGAGAAGGAAAAATTAGATGATGGTGCCATCCATGTGGTAGTGAAACAGAGTTTCCCTGTGATAGCATAGATGGTTCATCTTCAGATTTTTGATTCTCCTCATTACTTATCAACTGTTGGATATTTTTTGCTTCCCCTTATAAATCTTGTTCATGCAGAACATTCATCAGGATTGTTTCATTTTCCAAGTTTTTTGTGTCACTGAGGTCTTCTGTGTGTTCTCTTACTACTAAGGTAGCTAGTTTAGAAATGACCTCTTCTGGTTCTTCCTCTGAGTCAGAAAACCATAACTGACCTAAAAATTTTCTAGATGGTTTTGCAGGAGGATATAAAGAAATCTGTTTTAGATCAATACCATTTGAAATAGTCATATTTCCAGATCTGTTGTCTATGAAGGCTGCTATAGTTGCAAGCCAAGGTCTTCAAAAAATAATGGGATATCAATGTGCTAAATTTCTTGGCTGTAAAACTAGAAAATCTGCAGGGAATTCCCAAGAAGAAACTTCTATAGGGACATCTTCAATGATTCCTTTAGGTTTTGTAACTGACCTTTCAGCCATTTCTAAAACTGTAAATGTGGGGCTGAGATGTTTGAGCTGTAATTGTTCCATTGTATCCTTGGTCATGACATTTATTGTAGCTCCTAGATCCACTAAAACATTTGATATTGGTACTGAACCTATGGTGACTGTGATAATTGGGCTTCCTGGATCACTATACTTTGGAGGTAGTAGTTTTCCAGATAAGAGATCAGCTATTTTCCCTTCAACCTACACAGTTTTGGGAAATGCTTTCTTTTTCTTCTTGCTCTTTTAATGCACAAATTTTGGACAGTACTGTTAATCTCTGGTATTTCCTTAATAGCTTGCAATAAGGGCAATGATATAGTCAATTTTTGAGTTCTTTGACCAATTCTGACTCAGAATTTTCTGGTATTGCTTTAAATCTTTCAGGATATGGGATTATCCTTGGTAATTGTTCTGCTTGTGTCTCTTTCTCTATTGTTGGTTTCAATTTTTTTGTTTCTATTTTTGGTTGGATTCTCTCTGGTTCTGATGATTCTTGCTCTTCATTTTCTTTGATTTCAATTAAAACTGGTTCAGGTACAATTTTTCTTGAACGAAGTTGGATGTCACTACAATCAAGAACATTAATTTCAACATTTTCTTCAACTTCAGCCACAGACAGGAGGTGTCTGTCTCACACTGTTTGGATTAGTGATTGGTTGAGCTGGAAATTGAGGTTGTTTCACTTGTTGTGTTTGTTGTTGTTTTTCTTGAAAATTTTGATTAGGTGCGAGCAACAAATGCTGATTTTGACCTTGATTCCTTTGTTGCCTTGGATAGGACTGGTATTGCTGATTCCATTGTGGTTGGTTTTGCATCCAATGTGGATTAGTTTGATTTTGATTCCAAGCTGGATTGTTTTGATTCTAGGATGGGTTGTTTTGATTCCATGAGGGGTTATTTTGATTTTGATTCCAGGCTGGGTTACTCCAATTTGATTGTGGCCATTCTTGCGAATTTGTCTATTGAGGATAATTCCAAGGACATTAGGGTGGTTCTGATTGTCCCCAAGGCATAGTACTAGGATTATGCCCCCAATTTGTAGGAAAACGAGGGGGATTTTGATATTGAGAGAAATTTCCCCCTTGTTTTGGTCCAATATAGTTGAGTTCCTCAGTCTGGTTTTCTAACACATTTTTGAGTTATGGTAGCAGGTCGCATTGATCAGTTGAATTTCTTTTTGAACATATACTACAAATGGCTGAGATAGATGTTTTATTCAAAATAAATTCCTGCAAAGCATGTTTATTTCTACATCTTGGGCAATAAATTGCCAAAGGTTCTGTGTTTTTTGTTTTTGTAGAAATTTCCCCCAAAGTAGTGTTTAGATGCACTAGGATATCAGTTTTGAAATTTGTAAGTTTCTCTATCTGGTCCTTTACATCAATGCCATTTGTGCAGATTTTTCTTCTTCTCTACTTAGTGCGAGAGTAATTCTTGCAGAGATCCATAATTTCCTCATTACTGAGAGTGGTTACATCCCCTTTTCCCATCAAATCTAGAACTTCTCTAGATTCATCTTGCAATCCTCTCAAAAATATTGTTTTACATAATTCTGGTTCTACAAGTCCACATCTCCTTTGAACAAAGGAGAACCTATCAAGATAATCTTCCAATGTCTGATCATCTTCCTGATTGATTCTGAATAACTCATCTTTTCTATTCCTTACACGGTAATATTCCTGATATTTGTCTAAAAAGATAGTCTCCATTTGATCCTAGGTTCTTATGGAATTTGGCTCTAAACTCATGAACCAGTGCAATGCTGAATCCTTGAGAGTTGAGGGAAAAACCTTAAGTTTCTGATTGTCATTTATATAATCATAGGTTTGACACACTACCTTGAATTCAAACAAAAACTGGTCAGGATCTTCAGATACAACACCTCAAAAGGTTGGGAGTATTGAAGGTGAAATGGTCTTCATGGGAGAGTTTTGTTTTGGATTCAAACGAATAGGATATTCAAATATTCTAGACGATTGGAGTATATCCTGATCATCTCCTTCATTATGAACATAGCCATGTTAGCCATCTATATTGCCTCCTTCTGCCATAGTTTCCTATTTGTTGGGAGAAGTTAAAGCTTCCCAAATTGTTCTCTCAAGAGTTCCAAGCCTCTCTGTTGATGATGAGTCTGATGAATTGTCTTATTTAGGATATTCTGATGATGATAAAATTGGTGATTTTCCTATCTCATAATGTTCTAATGATGGTGAGACTGGTGATTTTTCTATCAATATTTCAAGTAATTCAAACACAGGTGATTCACCCCTTAAGCATGAAGATATTCTTAATGGAACAAGCCAAGGATCCTTTGGGGTAGTTCTACATTTTTCATCCCTAGAGTTATTCATTCATGTCTACTCCTAAATGACATAAATTAAGTCAATAGTTGTTATCTTCCTCAACTGTTGTACTCAGATTTTAACCTGAATTCTCACAGCTTAGTCTGATTACAACTATTGGACTATTTGTTTTCTTTTGACAACACTATTCCCTAGCAACGACGCAAAAATGATGTATAGTCGTTATACCATCATTAATTCTCAATGAATCTATCAATCCAGGGCAATGTACAAGGCTATCTACGAAAGAAGAAGTGAAACAGCTATAACTTAGGTCAATTTAGAGCAATAGGTCTTATTGGTGAAATCGGTTGTGTGGGGGGTTTTAGGACATTCCTATATCTAAATTGCATGAAATAAACCTTAATCTAAGTTGAAAAATTGGAAACTAATCATTAACTGCAGAAATGATGTCCTGATTACAATTGCAGAATAAGACCTAATTATATTGCAGAAATAATAGTTACAGAATTAAAAGTCTGATCCTAATTGCAGAAAGGAAATATAATTACTTTTGTAGTAATGAAAGTCTAGATCTAATGTGGAAATAAAAACTATCAAAGTTCTACAATAGAAGGTTGTCAATCTTCTATTCAGGTTTTAACAACAAAACATAAAATGCAGGAAATTGCTGAAAAACAGTAAATTCTAAAAATAATAGTCTGAAATAAAGTGGAAGCTTTGCTGAAAGTAAGATTGCAACTAAAACATTAAGCACAAGGTTAATCTAAGAAAAAATAAACTAAGACTGCAAATATTGTCAACCGTTTACAAGAAATTGAAATAATAAGTTCTACAACTCATTCTACGGCAGCAAAATCAGAATAAAAACCTGCTTTATTAGTCCTCCTCCTAGGTCTGGAAGTGGCCAGCCTCTTTGTCTAGAAGAATTTGTAAGTCTCTCTCTCTCTCTAAATCTTAATTACACTCATTTACAAGCAATATGAAATAGAACTGGTGCACTTTATTGATTAGAAGACATGATTACAATAACTCTATTGAAAAACTGTTACAGGACTGTAATAGTCAATTTCTACCTATACTCTATATTTTTTGCTAGCTTCCTTAATCTTTTCACTATTTTCTATCTCCTTTTCTACCTACTAGGCTCAACTTGAATGGGAGCAATATTTATAGCTATCCTATGATCTGATTACAAACAAAGAATATCTCAAAAGATCTAATCCTACAATGCTGCAACAAATTCTGGTTTTATCCTAGAAGAGGACTAAAACTTAATCTTTCCCTTAATGATGACTTTGGTCGGAAATGATGGCAAAGACAGATGGAAGATCTTTCCCTTTACCTTTTCCAACCTTTATTTCCCTTTTTTTGGCTTTAGAAATCGGTCAACAGGTCAAAAACACATTTTGTTCTTCATTCCAAAGATAAGTGGCTTCATTCCGAAGACAATGCAATTCTCATTTCGAAGATCGCTCATTCCGAAGATACTGCATTCTCATTCCGAAGATCGCTCATTCTGAAGATATTGCATGCTTCATTTCGAAGATCCACTCATTTCGAAGACACTGCATTCTTCATTCCGAAGATCCGCTCATTTCGAAGATGTTGTGTTCTTTCATTTCGAAGATATCTATTCATTCCGAAGATACTTCGAAATGAACAAATGTATGCTTTTTCGTGATTCCTTTTGCATCTCTCAGGTGGGTTATCTCCTAAGATCAAATTCCAATGGTCTTCATCCCTTTCCTCATGTGAATTCTATGCCTTGCTATTTATGGACAGCTAGCTAGAATTTACATGGGAAAGACCAGTTTTTGCTGCACAGCAACAGTTTGCTTATACTGTTGCCATATTTAGGTGAAATAAATGCTTGAGACAAATAAAAACATAATTAGTGAAATGCTGCTATTATTCTAAGCATATCCCATTGTAGAAAATCATAGCAAAAAGAACACAAAACTATGCAAAAAGCTGTAAAATCAGCATATAATATTTTAAATACATTGATCATGCAAAATGGTTAATATACAACATATTGAATCAACTTAGCTAACATATCAGATAAAACATAAGAGTTTATATGCATTTTTAGTGTTCAAAACATGTTATTATTGAGGCATTTCTAGGCATCATCAGCTATGGTGGGCAGTCTACACTATGAACCACGTCTGACAGCTACGGTTTGACCTTTGATAGGTTTACCCTCAGAATTAGGGGTAGTGGGCTTGACCTCACTATCCAAATTTATGTTCAAGGGTCATCTTTGTTGTCCTCTGACAGATTTGGTGGTAAAATCACTGTGAAGGGCCTTTGTTTACCCATATTTGTGTTTCTTGAATCTCCTAGGCATCTAGGGCATCCATGGCTAATTGGTATTTAGGTGAATAGCAAAGGGGCTCTCAAATGCACAAATTTAGTATGCAATTTTATAGGGCTTCACTGTTCTATTGATCAATTAACTCTCCCTCTTTTTTCTCCCCATTTAGAGGAGGTATTTATAGCATGCCCCTAGGGCTAGGGGTGGCTTCATGGAGAAGCCAAGACCAAAAAGGGTGGTTAGGACAGTTGGGATGGAAGCCTCTAGAATATTTCGTCCTTCAACTGCATCCTTCTAGATATTTTGGTCGTTCCATCCGATTTGGCTCGAATGGAAGATCTAACTAAACTTTATTTAGGACTGCAAGTCATAGTTGCAATCTAGACTACAGATTGTAGGTGTCAATCATAGTTTAGACTAGAGACCGCAGGTCTGGACTGCAGTTCAGACTGCTTAGGCCAAAATGCCTAAATTGAGTGGTTAGAACCACTGCTCTATCTTGGATTCTATCCAAGATCCTCCATATGGTTTTGTAGCATGTCCATATGAGTAGTCACCCTCGACATGACACGTTTTAGGTGTCTATAGTTTCTATACAAGTTCATGAGAAATATGGAAAATATATCCAAATTACCCCTTATGCCTCTTGCCACATCCTTTGGAAGGAGAATCCTTTTATGGCTTGGTACGCTTTTGGTGCTCTTACCAACCTTATCTCCTTAGGATTAGCCCTCCTCCATTTTTCTTCCATCCTTTATTTCTTTTTTTAGGGTTTCATTTCATTGGTGAAAAAACCCCAATCACCAAGAAAGGGTGGTTTATTACCTAGAACCACCCTTCTATGGGGAGAGTGGCTTTGGGATTGTTGGGAAGGTGAAGACCCTATTGATATTGGAGCCCTTTAGTACCATTGAAAAGACTCTAGGGTTTATCATTTTAATTAGGGCTGGTTTAGTTACCATAAAAAGGCTCATGCTTCTTGTCTTATCAAGTTTGATTGGTCATCATCACTGCAAGGCAAGAGGAGTTTCACATCTGCCATTTTTTGGCACAAATTTCTCCTTGTTGGCCTTGTTAAAGTTCTCATGGCATCAATATCTTGATAAACTAAAGCTTTATGTCTCTTTATATTGTATAGCCTACTTCCTCCTATTTTGTGCTTGTGTATAGTGGTTGTCCCTTTTCCCATTCAATAGGTATCTTAGTCAATGGATGGTGATTTTGATGAGGTGACTATCTTTAAATAATATTGCTAATTACTAGCCATCTTTGATTTACATGAACTATCAACACATCCTACTAAAACATTAAATTGCTCATTTATCTTGATAATCTTATTACTACCATGAGGTATGATATTGAATTTGGCATGTGTCTCTCAAGTTTTAATTATCCTCATATGAGCTTTGATTAGATGGTAGATGGAGCACTTCCCTTGTCATTATCATGCCATTTTTCTTTTACATAAATATACCTTCTTCCTGATTGGATGGGAGTGGGTATGCTTTAAGTGTTGCTTCCTATAAGTACTTAACCCCTTGACATAAAAAAGTTCTCTAATTTTTCTTTCCAAACTTTTATTCTAAGTATATATACATATATTGCTATGTATAATATTTACATTATGTATAGAGGAAATACTTGGTGATAAATAACCCGATGCTAGCTGGTTTGAACACTTGGTCAACATATTATTCCCAAGTTTTGGATGCCCATTACTCTAGATAGTCATCAAGGATGTATGGATGTATCTCATCTATGAAGTATTCAAAAGTCTAACAACTCTTCTTCTACCAAGTAGGCTTTCTTCTTCACATTTTTTGAAAGGAAGTTGCTCTGCATGGTACATGTGGAGGGAAGGAATTTGTTCTTCATGGTATGTGTGGAGGGGTCCCAAAAATATTTTGAACTTATTCCCATATCTATTTTAGAGTAAAACGTGAGTCTAGTCTAGCAATAAGTATCCTCTAATGTTAGTGATGAAGTCTCATGAAAGGCATATTCCAAATGAGTCTCTGAGATTGATTAATGCTATATCTTGATGAATTGTCAAGTCAAGGTACACTTGGAGAGTTAGGGGAAGGTATTGGATGATCTTGAAGACTAGAATTGAAGTGTTGTCTAACTTAACCAATCTACTATTGGAATGATCTAGTGATATACCAAGTGGATTTGCTACATTTTTTGGTATAACCAATGTGTTAGACCCTAAGTCAACTATGCAGTTATGGATTAGTTGATCTTCACAAATAAGGGTTATGTAGAATATCATAGGCTTGGGCATGTTGGGCTCTAGGCCTAAATTTTATAGCATGGTAGGTGTCCCTTGTTCACTAAACTCTTTCTAATTCTTTAGGGCCTCTTCCAAGTTCTTCATATACTATGGAATAAAGAGGACATCCCAAAGAGGCATGACTATAGTAGAATTCCTTAGGTGCTCCACCATGTTGAAAGTTTTTATAAAAGGAACTTTTGGAATGGTTTATGTTAGCAAAATCCTACTCATTTTTTTATTTGAGGTGGCCTTGGTATTTTTTCCACATGCTACCTTGGAGGTTTGGAGGGAGCTCTTATTACTATTATTTTTTCTTAGACCCAATTCACTAGTGTAACTTTTGCTAGGCATGCCCTTTGATTATCCATTTCTCTCCTATGAGATCTAGCCTCTATTAGGATAGGTGTTACTCTTCAAAGGAATTTCTTTTGATCTGTATGTTATACTCTAATCAAAATTGTGACCTCCTACTTGAGGGGTCTTCTTTATATGACAAAATGTATACTTTTGCTTCATCCCAAGTAACAAAGGTCCACTTCAAAGTTGAAAATCTAGAAATTGCTATTGTAATTGAAGACTAAGTGGTAGGTTATAAAATTAGCATTGAGACTTCTAACTAAAGGGGATGGAAAATATTATGGTTAGAAAGATATGTCCTAACAACTTGAGGTTCCATTTTGACATAATAGTTGAAAGGGGGATATACGAGAGTAGGATAACACTAGATACTAGGGTCTTCAATGTAGTTGTTATGGGTGGTGAACAAGTCCCTAGTTGAACTTGTAGGCATTCAGTAGATTGGGACCAACATAGGTACTATCTACTGAGTTATAGATTAAGAATAACTAGGATTATTATTGGTAAAAAAAGAAGGCTTATAAAATCTGGTTGGACGTAGTTGGAAATTTGGGTTTCCTTGTTCGAAAGAAGGCTTTAGATACTTTGGTAGGGAAACATTTGGATATTACACTACCTCTTTATGGAGCTGATGTCATTGGAGAGATGTTGGAACAAAATCTGCCTATGGTTGTTATTTGCACCTTGATTTTGTCAACATTGAGTAGATGGACTTGATCTTGGGATCTTTCATCTAATCTCCAGAGGAGGCTGGTTCCTTAATGATTTTTTATGAGAAAAGGGAAAAGAGAATTACTGAAAGAGAGGGAAATATAGCCGAGGCTAGAGCTTTCTTATGGTACATATTAGACAACAACTAAGATGAATGCATATACTCTTACTATTTTAAGCATTTATTATATCTTCACGTAGAAATCATAGTTTTTCAAGTGTGATTTAGATATCTATCTAACACACATATGTATCGAATTCTAACTCCAACAATATGATTTATATTATGTATAAGTCCAGATTTTAGAACAAATACAATATACAACTCAACAATGTGAATAGAAGCAAAGAATGTTAATACATACACTTGCACACTGTGAACCAGAAGCCAATAGAAGCGTAATTTTATTGCTTGTATTCAGAGTACATACATCTAGTCTTGTAAATGCCTAAGAGCCGACCTCTTTTTAGGGTGTGTTTACTATCATATATACCCTATGGTGAGTATCTTTACAATTAGTACATTCTAACATAAAATCAATTACAAGCAATCAAGCTACAATCATGCTTCAATATGTTTTACATGGCTTCTAATAATAAACAAAATATGATAGTAAAAATCTAGGATTTGATACTTCTTCCACTATCCATCATCAGTCACTAACACAAGCTTTTGGAGGTATGTTTATTTATTCCTAATTATATCTTCATTGGTGAAAACCCATCATGTCATGAAATCGTGATATTTCTTCATGCTATGGCTCTTTGGGACTACTTGTCAATGAAAACTCATCATGTCATAAAATTGTGACATATCCTTTTCAAGTTGCCTATTAGTGAAAACTCATCATGTCATGAAATCATGACGTCTTCTTACATTCTAGCCTTTTTGAGCATTCTCTTACGAAAACTCATCATGTCATGAAATCATGATGTCTTCTTACTTTCTGGCCTCTTTGGACTATTCTCTTGCGAAAATCAGTAATGTCGCAAAATCATGACATTTTGCCGTCGCAGCTTCCTCTTCTTCCCTGATCTAGTGAAAACTCGTCACATCGTGAAATCGTGACCTTCCTCATGCCTTAGTCATTTTTTGTGCTTTATGTCTAAAAAATGAAACACTGGTCTCATGTGGCAAAACTCTGCTATCTATCAAGGTAGTCTTTTTAGACTAACATTCTTGGTGCCTTTCAGGGAAATTTTGCTAGAAAAAATATTAGAATCCAGGACCTTCATCCATTGGGAAATGGAGTCAAAAACAATATGGAAGAGGAGATTTTGGAAGAAAATATTCAAGAAAAATGCATTTAAACAAGTAAAGCATTACCTTTTCAAGATACCTCTTACAGCTTATGGATGTTTTACTAAAAATACATTAACAACTCAAATAATTTCAAACTTGTGTTATGGTTGGCTACTGGTCCCTCCTTCTATCAGCTACTTTTGGTTAGCATGCTTGGATTTCTTCAGCTTTTCTATCGTAGCAACTACTTCATTGTAAGTAAGGAAAACCTGTTTCCAATATTCATCTTCAAGGTCTGAAGAATCCATGAACAATTGGTATATATACTGTAATTCTTCCACTTTATCATGGGACACTATCTTATTTCTTAGAATCAACTCCTGTAAGCAAGACTTAATCTGTGTGAGGTTCTGCACCATAGCGAATACTTGTGTTTCCTCTATAGGTTCTTCCCAATTCTCTATCTCTGATTCATCTTCCATAAAAGTTTTTAGGGACAGTGTTAGTGCATCTTCACTTAAAAATTTTGAATTATCATCCCACAAATATGGAAGTCCACATTTGTTTGCCAGATTTAAATGCTTCACTAATCCCTTGGCCTCAGATTCTAACTCTTGAAGGAGTTTTTCACCTTGAGTTACAATTTTAAACCTCCTAAAGAAAATTTTAGCCACAATCTTGGCTTGAGACCATGCTTCACTTCAGATTTTAGCAGCGATGCTCTCTAGCATTTTCTCTGATAAGACTTGAATCTTTGTTGTCGCATCTGATCTTTCTTGAAGAAAGCTTACTGAAGATTTTAGTTCTTCACTGACTACTTCAATTACCTCCTTCACCTTGGCCAGGTACAACAACATAGGCCTTGCTCTAAGACTTAGTGTCAATATATCTTTGAGCATCTCTTTTCTTACTATTTTGACTTTTTCTTTTGAGAGACCAGATGGGGCGTTCTACTTTTCTATTATCTGTTGCTAAAGTTGTTGAACCTGTAGATTTAGAGATTGAATCTGTGCATCTACCTCCTCCAATTTTTCTTTATATTTGGCTGCTTCATTAGCAGCTTCACCAAACTTATCTTCCCATTTCCTTGCTTCCAACTTTAGGGCCTTTTCTATCAATTTTTGTTCCTGCAGGACTGACTCTAATTCTTTCCTGGCCCCTTGTTCTTTAACAAATTTTTCTTTGAAATATTCTCCATGCAAGTAAATGGTTCCAAAATGGGCCTGAGCCTTTCCCCACTCATCTGACATGTGTAGTTGGGTAATGTCTTCAGTTGTATCTTCTGCCTGATAATCTTCAATGGTCATCTCTCCTTTAGACTTCTTTGATACAGGTGTCAATTTTACCTTTTTCCTCTACATGGTGGTGGGATCAAGAGCAATTATTTCTTGAATACGAGCTGGAGTTTTGGAATCTCCAACAGAATGAGATGTCCACCAGTCTAAGGTATTTTTGTTCACCTTTCTCAAATCTTTTAATTTTGAAAGAGTCGGATGACTCTCAACATCTGAAGTAGATATTGATTTAATAGTTGGGATGCAAATGCTAGGGAGAAATGGATTTGGAACCAATTCAACATTAACTTCAGATTGGAGTTGGGAGTATAATGTTGGTTCTGAGGAAGAAAACCATGAATTCAAAGGGAACATTATATCTTTCTTTGAACTAGAAATGGAAGGAAAATTGTTTTGGGAATGAGTAGAGAGAAAAGAGTGAGAGAATAGGGAAGCCATACCTATTTCTATCTGAAGCGCTTGTTGATCTCCATATTCTCCCTCGTGATCTCTATTGCTTTCATTCATGATAGAATCCTGACCTTCATCCTGTGTAGGAATTTCTACATTTTCTCTATCATCAACCCTATTTTCATCACCTATATCTTCTTCAAGATTTATAATTTCAACATTTTGGGGAATTTCCCCACGTTGTTCTCTTCTATGTTCAACATTCTCCTTTTTTACAATAATTTCTTTGAAAATAGATACATTTTGACCTCTTTGAGCAAGGTCATTTGGATCATAAATAATTCCAATTTAAGCATTTCCTTGTTAAGTAATCTCTGGATTTAGAACATTACCTTCATAATTTTGAATAGTTTGCTCACCATCTAGAATAGTTCCAATATTATCAACATCATTATCTTGAGCAATTTGCTCATTATTTGGAATTTTTTCAATATTTTGTTTCTCTTTTTCTTGATTTTTTGCTATAGACTTTAGCCTCTTCCTCTTAATACAAAGAGGTTCTTCATCAGATTCTGTAGCTGAGTTTGAAGGGGGAACGAACTTCATAGTTTTAGAAGTTGTAGTTTTACCTTTTGATGAATCAACACCTAGTGCCAAGCGTTTTCCTCTCCTTTCAACTTGTAAGGGTTCAGTGATCCCTTGCCCTTCTTTTCCTAGGCCTTTGCCTTCATATCCCATCTTCAACATCATCTGAGCAACTTTTCCATATGCTTTTCCTTGCTCTTTTGTGAAGACATCATCAGTGGCCCTTTTCTTTGAAGTTCTAAGCCTGGTTTGTGCTTGAGCTAACGGTTGCTCAACTACAAATTTCTTACCTTTACCCTGGTCAATATTCTATTTTTTCATAGCTTCAGGACTTGCTTCCTTGCTACCACCAATTCTAGGAGGTATCTTCACAGGAAAAACCCCTGACCAGGAATCTTGATAATGATCATAACGTACTAAAAATTCAAGATCATTTTTTATAGGGTACCTTGAATCAATCATATTTGTTTGCACCCTCATAGTCCACCATTCATGAATCTTTCCCACCGTCCAATCCACACCTTTCTTCTACATTCTAGAAATGGTGTTTTCATCTAACACATGTTTTGAATTGTTCTCAGGGTCATAATACATTACATGTTCATAAAAATCATGCCAAGGAGGCAACGGTTGCATTCTTTCTACATGCCATTCTAGTGCATCATCTTCATTATTATTTCTACAGGCTTCAATATCTGGTCTGATGGATGCATGATAAACCTTCATTGGAATTCTATTTAAAATTGCCTGTCTTTCTGCAAATCTATTTATAGGGTCGTATTTCCATCTCTGAGGTATTTCAATTAACCCCAATTCTCTCAGAGCTTGAGTAATCTATTCATGTTGACCCTTTTTAGAAATAATAATACCCTCAAACTAAAAAGGCATAGTACAGGTACTAGTTTTACCTATACCTGTGCCATATTTGACATTAATTTGTTCAGTTTGTCTTACATATTCCAATGCAAACAACTTATCAGTAACATAATGAGGAAGTAAGAAAGGTTTTCCAGTAAACCCATATAACCTAATGACGACCCCTTGGGTGAGAATAAACCAGTCACCCTCTTCAGCATGTTTATTCTATAAAACTTTCTTAGCTTTTGGGGTTAATCTTCTGATTTCTCCATACATTATTCTCAGAGCTGGACCCAGAAATTCCCTATTAAAATCGTAATATGATTTTGTTCTGTACAATACATTGGTCCACTCATATACTGGTAAGGTTCTCCCTTTTCATCTTTATCATTTACAAAAATAAAAGCTAGCTCCTTAGCCATAAAATAAAAGAACAACCACACTAAGTACGAAGAAAAATGGAAAGAAAACTGAGACCCCTTCTTCATTGCAGATAGTCCTTCATGAATTTCTCTAAAAAGATACCCTAGCCAGTCAAAAAATAAAGGCCTAACACTTTTATCCATGACTGAAGAGTCATAATTTTTTGGGTTTGATAGGCAATTGACTAAGGCAATCTGCCACCCATGAACTCTCTCGTCAGTCTTCAATTCGGCCACCATAGCCAATATAGAAAACAATTCTGGGTTTTTGAACTCTGCTAGGTGGATAGGGGTTTCGGGCATATTTCCTCCGGTAGGTGGGTTTTTTAATTGTATATTGAGAAAATTCTTCATCTTTTCAGAAGGCACAAAATATTTTGCTTGGTCATCTGGGTTAAAAGCCTTAGGCTCAAGGGCAGGTACATATCCAGCGGTGAAAGCAAAAATAAAAGCATTCGTACTTAAAGTAAAAAGCAATCTCCCTCTGTAATCCCTAACAACTTTATTTTTCTCATCATAAAAACTTGTGATTGCTTTGATCAATTCAGGACAAGGGTGCACAAGAATGTAAACATACTAGTATAGTAATGAATGGAAAGCAAAAGTGGTAGGAGAAGACGCAGTAATACCAGTAGCCATTCTGTCTTCAATATCTCTTCGAATTTTTGTTGGGTCTTTCCATGTTACCACTGTGTCACCGATTCTAGCATCCCTATCGACAAATTTCTCACCCATGTCCTCTCCACGTCTTACTGCTGAAGGTGTAGAAGATGAACCCACCATTGTTGTTTTCTTATTATTCTTTTTTGGGGCCATGAGAGACTATCACACTGAGCTTGTCTAAACTGAACTCGAATTAGGAAAAATAGGAATAGAAAGTGGCGCAACAGATTTTACTCAGGAGTAAAATTAGGGTTTTTACATCAATTAGAATAGATATGCATGATTTGCATTAATTGCGGTTGGTGGGCTAGATTTTCTCGAATCCCTCTGTGCCTTGTTTCTGCCACCTTTTCGAATGTTTCGAAAATCTGGCCAATGATTATACACTGTATACAAATAAATATTACGCTTACCAAAGCTTCTCCTATTTGCAAAGGTGGTTCCTTTCTTCCAATCATCAAAAAGCCACATGGCAAATTTTGAATTTCTTTCGACAGCTGACCATCAATCTTATTAAATGAAAATAATGCTTATCGAGGCTTCTTCTATTCTCGAAAGTAGTTCTTTCCCACCAATCATCAGAAAACTATGTGGCATTTTCAAATTTAAGCCATTAGACCCGACAATATAGCACTTTTCAATTTTATCTTCTTCTTGCTGGTAAACTCTGGTTGGTTGTGGGATGACGACAAAAATCTTTCATAAACTAGAAACAACTTAGGGAAATATTTACAAACTTATTATAATGTACATACTATACATAAAATTCTTTCTTTTTCTCTATTTGAAATAGAGCTTTAAGTGAAAAGCATTCACTGTTATGGGTAAAATCATACCCTACTGATCTTTCAGTTGAAAAGAATTAAATTGCCTTTCAACAATTATTTCAAAAGGGCCTTCCCAAAAGGCATCAAATTTATCATGGTTTCCTGGCTTAGCTTTTTTCACATTCCATTTCAAAACTAGGTCCCCCACCTTAAATTTTTTGAAGGTAGTCTTCTTATTGAACCATCCTTCTGTGTCTGCCATATGTTTTTGATGATGATTATAGGCATGTTCCCTCTGTTCTTCCAGTTGTAGAAGTTGCATCAACCGGGCATCCATTGGTTGACCTCCTTCTTCATTCATCTGATTAAGTAACTTTAGTGTTGGTATTTCCATATGTATAGGCAAAATAGCCTCTTTACCATAGACTAAAGAATAGGGTGATGTATTAATAGATTTCTTAATTGAAATCCTATCAGCCCATAGTGCTTGATTGATCAAGGAATGCCAACTTCTCTTGTTATCTTCTAGTGTTCTTTTTAGGATTCTGAGGAGGTTTTTATTTGTAGACTCAGCTAGACCATTACCCTGTGGATAGTAATTGGAAGAGGTCTTCAAATATATGCCATATCTGCTAGTAAACTCAATCATTTTAGCTCCGATGAAAGTTGATCCATTATCTGTAATTAGTGAATCTGGTACACCAAACCTTGTAATCAAGCTTTCCACAAACTCGATTACAACTTCTTGATCAACTTTCTTAGTGGGGATGGCTTCAACCCATTTAGTAAAATAGTCTGTGGTAGTAAGTATATACTTGTGGCCAACTGATGAATTAGGTTCTATTATCCCAACAAAATCTAACCCCCACTATTGGAAGGGTTCTTCAACTTGGATAGATTTTAAGGGCATAGGGGCATTTTTGTTCCTCCCTACATATCGTTGACATTGCTCACAACTTTTAGTTACTTTGTAAGTGTCTAAAAAAATAGAAGGCCAGTAACAACCTGCTCTGAGTATTTTCAAAGCAGTGGATCTTCCTAAATAATGTCCTCCAGAGAGACCTCCATGAAACTCTTTCAACACTTTTTGTTTCTTATCTTCTCCTATGCACTTCAAAAGTACACCATCTATATTTTTTTGTACAACCCTTATGATTGAAGGGTGTACTTCAATGCTTGTGCTCTATACCTTCTTCTTTGTGAAGCATTCAGATTATCTGGACACATTCC
Source organism: Wollemia nobilis (assembly GCA_028583015.1). Classification (NCBI taxonomy): domain Eukaryota; kingdom Viridiplantae; phylum Streptophyta; class Pinopsida; order Araucariales; family Araucariaceae; genus Wollemia; species Wollemia nobilis. Next base: position 995,794 of record JAQPPZ010002660.1, read on the forward strand.
AGTCTGAAAGTACTTCACAAGATCATCAATCCAATCAGTCTTTTCCAGACTTGGATCTAATTCTATATTTGCCATTACACTTTGGTGCTCCACATGATCATTTGTAGCCTACTTGGCTAATTCTTGACACAGGGCTCTACCTCTTACTATTTTTGTTGGATGTATTTCTACATCATATTCCTGTATCTTAGTCACCCAACTAGCTCTCTTTTCACCAAGTTCCCCTTGTATTATAAAATTCCTGACATCAGGATGAATCACATAAACGATGATCCTACTCTGTGATAGAAAGTGTTTAAATTTGTTCAAGGATTTCATGACAGCATACACTTGCTTCTCGATAAAGTTGTATCTCTCTTCGTGATCATGCATGGTGGAACTCAAAAAAGCTATGGGTCTTTCTTCATTGTCTGCCCCCTTCTATGTGAGGACTGCAACATAACTTTCTTGTTCACCAACAACATATAGAATAAAACCTCGGGAGTAGTCAAGGTTAACCAACATAGGTGCTTGAGCTATTTCTTCTAGGATCTTCTTGAAAGCATTCTTCCTTGGATCTATCCATTTGAAAGGTGCATATTTTTTCAACAATTCAGTCATTGGCTTAACAATCTGTGCGAAATATGCAATAAACTTACGCACAAAATTTATTTGTCCAAAGAAATATTGCAAGCCTTTCTTGTTAACTGGTAGGGAAAGTTCTAAAAGTGCTTTCACTCTATCAGGATCAATGGCTAATCCAGCTTTAGAGATGACATGACCAAGTAGGATACCTTCTTCTACGATGAATATGGATTTCTTTGGGTTCAAAGATATCCCAAATTCCTTGCATTTTTCAAACACCTTCTCAAGGTGTGTTATATGATCTTCCTTATGATGAGAAAAAATTGTCATGTCATCTAAGTAGATGACTATGATTTTATTAGCAAGTTCACCAAAAGCCACATCCATTGCCCTTTGGAAGGTTGCTCCAGCATTAGACAAGCCGAAAGGCATCCTTTGATAGGCAAATATTCCCCATTTTGTGGTAAAGGTAGTCTTGTATTGATCTTCATCTCTGACCCATACCTGATTATACCCAAAAAAACCATCTAGCAAAGAGAACCTTTCCGCCCCTACAACTATGTGTAAAATTGGGTCAATCTGTGGGAGAGGATAATGATCCTTGAGTGAGGCTCTGTTCAAATTTTTGAAATCCACACATAATCTAATGTCTCCATTTTTCTTCCTGATTGGAACCAAGTTCGCCACCCAGGTAGAATGTTTAATAGGATACACTATTTTAGCTTGAAGGAGTTTTAACAATTCTTGCTTCATCAGAGCTTCTATATTTGGATTTATAGGTCTTTGCTTTTTCCTGAAAGGCTTGGCTCCTTCCTCTAATTCAATGGTGTGTTGAATAATCTTCTTTTTGTACACTTTTAGATCATTGTACACCCAAGCTATAATATCTAGAAATTTCTTGCATAATTCCCTGATTTGGTTCAACTCTTCCACTGTACAACTAACTCCGACTTTAATCATTTTTCCCGGTTCTAGCTCAACTTCTTTATACCGATGCTTATCAACTTTTATTTTATGGCCTATTGCCCTATCATTATTATCAAAAAGACTCTCAAGGGTGATAAGTCCCTTGGGGATATGATTATTTTTTAACTGAATCAAACCTTCTTCTTCTTCATCTTGCAGTGTCCTGCCGCTCGAGCAGTTCATTTCATAGATTAAAAAATCTAATATTTGCTCATCATTTTCAAAAACTTGCCAGAAGATATTTTTATCTAGCACTGAGGGTCTATATATGAGTCTAACCATCTTGGATTTCTGGATAACGTTGCTAATGGGACAAAAATTAGCTCCCACTGATGCCAACAAATTCATGTGGGTATTATGTTCTCTAGGAATAGACTTCATATTTAGAGCCTCAAAGGCTTCTAAAAGGTCCCACACTTTATTTCTATAAGCCTTTAAGTAGTGTTGTTTACTGATACATTTTCTCATGACTTGATTCATGATAAGTTCTGAATCTCCATAAATTAGTAGCTATTTAACCCCCAGTTTCTCAGCTTTCCTCAGTCCCAAGCAAAGTGCTTCATACTCTATCGCATTATTGGTGCAACTCCATGTCAACCTGTAAGAGAAAATTATTTCCTTCCCTATGGGGGAAATCAAAACTATTCCAGCACCAACTCCATTCTTACACCTAGCTCCATCGAAGAATAACTTCCAAAGTTGACTAGTAGAATTGTCTTCTTTAGGAGTGGGTGCCAATTGTTTCTTTGGTTTTTCAATGGAATAACTTCCCATTTCTATTTCTATCATGGCATTGAAATATTTTAGAGAAAATTGGTCTTCTACTTGAAGATCTTCTAAGGTTTCTTCCATTAGATCCACTTCTCCAATTTCTTCAGTCATCATATTTATGGTGTCAGCTTCCCCTATATTTTCTACATGAAAAGTAGATGGTTTCTCATTAAATATCTTGATCCTCCTACCTTTGAAAGGTATTTCTAAATGTGAGTAGTCTAGGGATAGGTATCCTCCTATATTTGCTATGAATTCTCTAGATAAGCACATACCAAAGTATGGTGCTAAATCTACCACTACTACTTCTTGTATGACCACCATTTGAGGCATCCTATGGAGTTGTATGGGAATGTCTTTAATTACTCCTACAGTCTTAACTGGAGTACCATCCAACCTGTTGGAAATTTGAGTTATTTTGTGTTGTCATTGATGTCACATGGATCACATTGAGTTTTGGTGGCAAAAGAACTTCATAAATAATCATTTATGATATTTTGGAGAGCATGGATATTTACAGGGTTTTGTGGCACAAGAGGCATATAATATTTAATTTTTTAAATATTATATTAATGGTTTTTATTAAAACCAATGGTAAAGGTTTTTATTAAAACCAATGGCAAGGTTTTTTATTAAAATCGATGAAAAGGTTTTTTATTAAAACCAATGAAAAGGGTTTTCATTAAAACCATTGGAAAGGGTTTTTCATTAAAACCACTATGCTAAGAATTCTCCAAATTATGATGGATGAAAATATTTTCCAATAAAACCTAGGTGCAAAAAGTTTCATGGCGAAATTCAAAGAATGAAGGAGATATCCCAATTCAAAGTTAAGAGGTGAATTATTAAATTTTTATTTAATAATTCTAAGGTCTAAAGTTGAATTACATTATCCATTGACATGCAAAGGTTGGGGAAATTAATAATTTTTTTTTTTTATGTCATTCGAAGGATGGAGGTGCATATAAATAAAATGTGGGAAACCTTTGTTTAAAAAAATACTTGACATAGCACATGAGAGAGATTCATCAAAAGGGGAGCAGCAAAGAAAGAAGTATAAATAATTTTCAATTTGAGATCAAGGTCAAGTAAATAGCGTGGGAAAGTGACATCATGCAGAAGCCTATAGCGCAATTAGTAACTTACAAAATTTGCACAAGGAAGGTTCACTGTTTGAATCCCACCAGGGGAAAAATATTTTGCTAAGGAAGGCAACTTAAGTTTTTCAGATTTGAGTGCAGGTGAAGTTGGGTGTTTGGTATTAAAATCCCAACGTGGGCTAGCACCCACATGGTAAGCACTTCATAATGCTAAGTGAGAGGAACGGAGTTTGAATCCCGTGAAGGTGTAAAGGCACATTAATTTTGGAAAGGCATTTTGGCAAATATGATTTCGAAGGTTACAAAGGTAGGGAATTTCATATAAAGGTATTTATCTCCAATGCATGGTAATATTTATTCTTACCAAAGTTTTGGTGCATTAAAATAATTTTTGTGATAACTAGGGAGTCATAAGGATTTTAGGGAAATAAATGCTTGTTGTATGTATTAAGGTGCTTAGGGAGATCTATGGTGTGGAAATAAATATTTGTGATTGTTGTATGTGGAGTTATAAGGTGTGGAATTAAAAATAAAAATATAGGTTCTTGCTGTATATGTTAATGAAATTAGGGAGTCATAAGGTTGAAAAATGTTGAACTTGTTATATGTCCTAGTGCATGATTTAAATTATGAAATTAAACTAGGAACTTGAGACCTAGTTAATTGATACCTTGAGTTAGAAGACATGTGCATGAGTTAGGGTTTGAATTTGAAGACAAATTGCTTGATTATGTGCCTTGGCTATTGAGAAGAAGTGGATGGATTAGAAAATAAATTTTATGGATAAAATTGATGCTTGAGTTCCATGATTGCTTTAGTGGAGTTCATTAAGGGTATTGCCATTATTGAGAACGTTTTTGCTATTGCTTTGAGTATATTATTGTTGGTTACTTGTTGAGTACATTGCCACTATTTGATACCATTGAGGAGATCATTTGCTAGTCACTTGTGGATACATTTGTCTTTCATTTGAGGAGATCATTGTTGGCTATTTGAGAGCTCTTTGCTTGAGGGAGTTGTGCTTGTTTCTTGAGAGCTTATTGATATTGCATGAGGAAAATATTATTGAGAACCTATTGCTATCACTTGTGGAGATTGTCCTTGGTTGGTTGAAGTCCTCATTATTATTGCTTGGAGAGGTTTTCATTAGAGATTTCATTTGTTATACATTTGAGAGTACATTATTGAGCATTGTTGTTATCTATTTGAGAGTACATTGTTGAGCATTGATTTTATCCATTTGAGAGTACATTATTGAGCATTTTTATCATCAATTTGAGAGTACATTCTTGAGAATTGTTGTCATCCATTTGAGAGTACATTTTTTAGCATTGTTGTCATCCATTTGAGAGATCATTTGTCATACATTGTTGAGATCATTGTGGATCATTGTTATCATCCATTTAAGAGTACATTGCCATTAATTGTTGAGAATATTATTGAGTATTGTCATCATTAATTTTTTATCTATTGTTGAGTTCATCATTGAGCCTTACCTTAATTGATTTATGGTTGAGATGTGCTACTTGAGAGTCATTGGTTGAGCCTTTGTGAAGGCTTTTGGGACATAAGTTTTGGACAGATTTGAGATAACTTTTGTGCATAGTTGTGTGAGCATTTTATGAAGGCTTTGAGGATAGATTTGGGATAGCATTTGAGCAGGATTATTTGAGCCTTGTGAGAAGGCATTAAGGCAGATTTATGAGCAGTGAAAGAGATAGGATTAAAAAAGAAAACACATCAACACCAGTTGTCTAGCTAAGTAGATCAGTGGAGAGCCTAGTTGAGCAAATCATTGGATATCCTAGCTGAGGAGATTAGTGGAGAGCCTAGCTAAGTATATTAGTGGAGCCCACCTGAGTAGATTAGGAAATTCTACCTTTGAGAAGATCAAATTAATCATTTGTATTGGGATAAGGATCCCTATTTCTTTGTGAAATATTGTAAGGAGATTATCTTGTGGACTACCCCACATTGGGGAAACCATGTTAAATATTGTGTCTCAATTATGTGTGATGATTTTTCCACTTACTTACTATTGCTATCTATTTTATTAATGCACACTGCTATATTTGGTTATTGCAATTGAGGACACTAATTGATATTGGTTTGGAAAGAAAGTGAAATGTGGGCACTATAGTATTCACCCCCCTCTCAGTATAAGCTTGTGTTCTTCACCAATTGTAGGACTCCTAGATTTCTCCTAGTGTACTCCATACCCATAATGCCACATACTGATTTGGGTATCATGATAGTAGCAACACCTGAATCTATCATGCAGTTGTGTACAACCCACCCTTCCATTTGAAGAGATAAATAGAAAGGAGGTGGTCTATTTTTTCTAGTGGTAGATGTTACATTTGCTTGGACTATATTTGAATAGGATATGTTTTTACCTTTATTCTTCATCATATTTAGATATTCCTACAAGAGGTCAATCTGACCAAGGAACTGAAGAGCATCATACATGCTTGCCTTCGAGGGAGTCTTCTTCATTTCTTCAACTATGTTGAATGCATATGATTTAAAAAAATTTCTCTTTTCTTGGTGGAAGTGTCATACCTATTCCTTTATCCTTGAGTCACTTCGATTCTTTATATCTTATTTAATTATAGAAATCTTAACCTCTCCTTAGCTTGATATTAAGTCGTAGTTTCCTTCCATGGAATGAACTCCTTACGTACTTCTGGCCCTTGGATTTGGGTAGGAACCTGAGGTCTTTTCTCATAGGAAGAATATCTTTTGGACATTGCTTTAGGAGTTGGAGGAAATATTAGAGGTTGAAGCTCTTGAGGATCCACTTGCTAAGGTTTTTTACCTGATCTGGTTAAAACTACAACTTGTTCTACTATAGGCATCATGAAATTGTGGTCAGTTTCTCTAATAATATTTACATGATCTTTCATGTTTTTATTTTCTTTATTAATATCTACATTCTAAATGTAATTTTGATGGATCATACATGAATTTTCTCCATGTGGATCATTACATGTGGTACACCAGTACTCAAAATTTATAGGAGGGACTGCAACCTCCTCAACTTTGTTTGCATAAATGACATTTGATATTTCCTGCACTCTATTACTTGACTGAGCCACATATCTTGTTAGTTTAGGAAACATTATTAGTTGAAATTTTCTCTTAGAATATCTTCTCTTCAATGATGTCATATCATTTTCTAGATTTTTCACTGTGTCTAGTATAATAGAGAGTTCATTTTCCTGGGCTAGCTGAGGAGGCGACACAAGTTGTACGGGAACAATAGGAATAGGAGGTAATACTAGAGGATTCCAAGGCATATGTATTTTAGGAATGGATGGTGGCCCATTCCATTTTGGGATATTTTCACTCAAAAAATGGGAAGAGCTAGAAGAACTAGTATTGGGAACTTGAGAAATATCAGGAAAATTTGGAATTATTGCTTTTGGTAGATATCTCCCAATAGCAATAAGATCTTTCTTCACTTTGTATGCTTCTTGGTAAATAGTAGGGAAAGTGAATATTTATGATTATCGTATTATCATGCTGATATCAGAATCAAAAGCTCTTAAATAATAATAGACCGCTTGTTCTATGGTTGGTTTCAATTCGAAAGGCACTCTTTCCTAGGTACAACTGAATCAAATATTGAAATCAACAATTTACTCTTGAGGATGTTTTTTGATAATGTTGAATTGGATAAGTAGGGATAATAGATTTACATGTGGATTTAACTCATCTACCAGCCTACCAATGAGTTCTACCCAAGTTGCAATGGATTGAGGAGGAAGTGCTCTGTACTAATAGAGAATTTTTCCTTTCAATGAAATAACTAGCAACCTGATCATCACATATTCTTGAGTGATGTTGTAAATTACTGCCAAGGTTGCAAAATATAAATAATTTTCATGTGTTGGTTTACCTGTTCCATCATATGAAGGCAATACCTTCAAAGTTGTAGCAGGAATCAGTTTTTGGGCCACCAGGTTTAGTGGACCCATGAGGTTCCATGTAAGATAAACTGGTGGAGGAGTGGCCATTGTAGCGACTGTACTTGTTTGAACTATAGAACTACTGGTAGTTAAATTTGAATATTTATTGACAATAAGACTAGGAAAAATAGTGATTACAAGGGTAGTAAGACTGGTAGTAGATGGGTTTGATCTAGCAAATAAAAATGGATGCACTCTTAAGATACCAAGATGTAACTCAAAGAACTCAATGGGTTCTTCAGAGTTTTTTGTTTTAGATCTGGTTATCATATAGGAAAATAATCATAAGTTCTAACCAGATAAATATATAAGGTATCTCTTAGGTCTATACCTTTAGATGGAGTTTCCAGGTGATTTTATTTAGATTTAAAAATATCAAATACAAATACCAAACCTTATAGAATACTGTGGGATTTAGGGCCCCACCGGGTGTGCCAAAAATTATTGGAATAAAATATGCCTATGGTTGTTATTTGCACCTTGATTTTGTCAAAATTAAGTATATGTACTTGATATTGGGATCTTCCATCTAATATCCAAAGGAGGCTGGTTCCTTAATAATTTTTTATGAGAAAAGGGAAAAGATCATTACTAAAAGAGAGGTAAATATAGCTAAGGCTAGAGCTTTCTTATGGTATAGATTATACAACAACTAAGATGAATTCATATACTCTATTATTTTAAGCATTTATCTTATCTTCATGTAGAAATCATAAATTTCCTAGTATGATTTAGATATCTATCTAACACACATATGTATCGAATTCCAACTCAAGAAATATGATTTATATTATGTATAAGTCCATATTTTAGAACAAATACAATATACAACTCAACAATGTGAATAGAAGAAAATAAATTTAATACATATACTTACACACTATGAACCAAAAGCCAATAGAAGTGTAATTTTATTGCTTTTATTTAGAGCACATACATCTAGTTCTTATAAATGCCTAAGAGCCAACCTCTTTTCATGGTGTGTTTACTCTTATATATACCCTATGGTGAGTATTTTTATAATTAGTACATTTTGATATAAAATCAATTACAAGCAATCAAGCTATAATCATGCTCCAATATGTTTTACATGGCTTCTAATAATAAACAAAATATGATAGCAAAAATCTAGGATTTGATATTTTCCACTATCCATCATCAATCACTGACACAAGATTTTGGAGGTATGTTTATTTATTCCTAATTATGTCTTCATTGGAGAAAACCCATCATGTTACGAAATCATGATATTTCTTCATTCTCTGGCTCTTTGGAACTACTTGTCAGCAAAAACTCATCATGTTGTGAAATCGCTATATTTTCTTGTACTTTAGCCTTTTTTAGCTGCTTGTTGGTGAAAACCTATCATGTCATGAAATTACGATGTCTTCTTACGTTTTGGTCTCTTTTGACTATTCTCTTGTGAAAATTAATAATATTGTGAAATCGTGATGTCTTCTTACTTTCTGGAATTTTTGGACTATTATCTTACGAAAATCAATAATATCATGAAATCATGATATTTTTCCACCTCAGCTTCCTCTTCTTCCCTGATCTGGAAAAAAAATGTCATGTCATGAAATCGTGACCTTCCTCATGCCTTAGTCATTTTTTGTGCTTTATGTATTAAAAATGAAACACTGGTTTCATGTAGCAAAACTCTGCTATCTATCAAGGTATTCTTTTTAGACTAACAAGAGGGTCCTCATAGTTTTGAGTAATTAATCAATTTAAGCATCTAGAGGAGAGGAAACTTGATTTTGATCTAGGTATGCGACACGATGAGTTAGAATCATGGTAGACTATATGGTAAGTGAAGAATGATAATAGGGATGAATAGAAGGAAATAATGGTGGAGGTGGTCTAGGGGCTAGCAGTATTATTTGGTTTAGATCCTTCTTAGCTTGAATAACTATCCCATAGGCCTCTAGTAGTGAGTTACCACCCTTAGACTTGACCATCATGGCAATCTTAAAATTTAAAGCTTTTAGATAGTAAATGAATGCCATACCCAGAGATGGTTAGATATTATTAGGGATCCCTTTCCAAGTATTATGAAATTAGATATTGAAATCATCCATTATCTCCACAAGTACCCTCTTCATGGTCATGAGTGGCTATAGGAGGGATGCTCCATCTACCTTCTCTCTAAATTTATTTATTCGGAGCTCTACCAACTGATCGTAGATTCCAACTGATCATGGGATGATATTGAAGTACCATTCATGAGATCTCCCTTAGAAATAGATGAATTACCCATGCCTCATGTAAATCAAAATAACAAGAAGCACCATGGATAAAATACCACCTATGGAGTAACCTTCATGGTTTTTAATCAAGGATGTATCCTTATTGAATTCAATCCTTGAATTATAGGGTGATAGGCTGTTGTTAAGCACATCATTAATTCTCAATGAATTTGTCAATCCAGGGTGGTGTCCAAGGCTATTTACAAGAGAAAGTTCAAGCAGGGTTGTAGTTCAGTTTATTTGGAAGAAATAGGTCTTATTGGTGGAATTGATTGTGTGGGGGTTTTGTGTCACTTCTACCCCTAAATTGCATAAATTAAACTTTAATCTATTTGCAAGAATGAAAACAAATTTCTAATTGCAGAAATGAAACCCTAGTTACAGTTGCAAGAATGAAATCTAATTAAATTACAGAATTGAAACTCTAGTTATAGTTGCAGAATTTAAAGTCTATTTAATCTTGCAATAATTGAAATGAAGCATAAAAACTAGATCCTATCAATGCTCTATAATAAAAGGTCGTAAATCTTCTGTACAGGGTTTTGACAGCAAAAACAAGAATGCAGGGAAATTACAAAAAACGTATAAATTGCTGGAAATGGAAATTTGCAGTGAATTGAAAAGTTGATAGGAATGAAAAAAATAACCAAATATACCACTAATAATATCAAAAAAACATTATGAACAAGAATTAAACAACTAGGAATGTTAGCTGTGCAAAAGAATGAAAATGACAAGTTCACAACTTATTCTGCTGTAGCAAAATTAGAATAAAACCTGCTTGTCAGTCCTCCTCCTAGGTTTGGAAGTGGCTAGCCTCCTTTCTCAGAAGAAGGTTTGAATTCTTCTTTAAGTCTTACTCACACTTAGACATAACAAAATAAATGGAATGAAAAAGCACTTTTATTACTTCAAAAACATAATTACAATTCTGTTGAAATTTGTTACAGGTCTGAAATCACTATTCTATTATCTCTCTATTTATTTTCTATCTCCTCTATCTAATAGCTCAAATTGGATAGGAGCTATCTTTTATAGATGCCTAAAATCTAATTACAAACAGAAAATATGTTGTTCCTGATATCCTGTAGAATTTCCTGGGTTTATCCTAGAAGAGGATCAATTTGATCTTTTCTATAAATGGTGGCTTTGGACGACAAATTTAGATGGGAGATATTTTCCCTTAACTTTATCAACATTATTATCCCATTTTCCACCACCAAAAGTCAGTCAACAAGTCAAAAAGTGCTTTCTATTCTCATTTCGAAGAAACTGTGTTCATTTTGAAGACATTGTGTTCATTTCGAAGACATTGTGTTCATTCTGAAGACACTGTGTTCATTCCAAAGATCTTTATAATGACCAACTGTGTTGACTTCAAATGGTTTTGGCTGCATTTCTCAGGTGGATTAGCCCTCAGGATCATATTTCAATAGTATTCATTCTTCCTTGGATGTGAATTTCATGCCTTGCCATTCATTGGCAGCTGGCTGAAATTTATATGGAAAACTAGTTTTCTACTGCATAGTAATAAGTATTTGTACTATTTGCTAAATTTAGAGAAACTAATAATTATGATCATAAAAATAAGACTAGTGAAGTGTTTCTGTCAACCTAATCATGACAATATAACATAAAACTATGCAAGAACTGTTAAAAATTAGAATATAATGTCCTTAACACTTCAATCATGCAAACAGTTAATACACTGCATATTAAATCAACTTAACTAACATATAAGATAATTCACAAGAGTTTTAGGTAATTTTAACTATTTAAAAAATGCTATAAATGAGGCTTATCCAAGCCTCATAATTCCCACCAACTTATATTAATGCATGCCCTCATGCATTGCAGTGGGCTATGGAGTCACAAATGTCCATACTCATATTCCATGTTTCATAGAACAATTTAGTGCCTGTGTAATTTCTCATGAAGGTTTTTGTGTCATTCTTCAAATTGATCATCTGGTTGGGAATCCTCTTCAAAATAGGATGGAACTAGAGTAATTATGGTTGGAGGTCTGAATCCGAGACCTACGCAATGATGTTGCATAAAGGCATTTCTCTGGATTGAGAAGGCAATGCCTCGGAATGTAAGAGAACTACTTCAAAGTGGAGGGGCACTACTTCAAAATGAGAACCTGTGTCTTCATATTCCCTAGATAATCCAAGCAGTAACTAAACCAAATCCCCCTCTTTATCTGATGTAGTTGATTTTTCGTCAACTTGTGACAACTTGCTTTTTAGTTTCTCCACTTTCTGCTATAATTCTCTAATTTTCTTTTTATGTTTTTCAATAACATATTTTCTTTCCTCAATCCATCTCATTTGTATTTTTATAACACTCTTGGTTGCTCTCAGTTGTTTTGTGATGTCGACCTCCTCTTCTTCATTCGGCTCAAAACCTAATACTGATAAATCAATTGCAGTTTTTTGCTCAACAACGATCTCATCCTCTACTTCAGACCCCTACTCCTGTACAAGAGGTTCCATGAAATTATCTATGATTACATCCAAATTCTCAATGGATTATTGCACTTCTATGACATTAGGTCTATCTTGTCTGGTCTTCTCTTCAATCATTTGTTCTTTTATCTCTTTTTGTTGGAGTCTTGCAAACCTCCTAGTCCTTAATGTATATTTTCTCTTCTTGCCCTATTTTCTTATGGTAACAGGGGCTGTAGGGATAGCTTCAGGCTCTTCATTGGGAACTTCACTCTCCTAATTTGACAGATAAATAACATCTTTAGAAAAATAAACCCTCTTCTATTTTATTTTTCTGCTATCAGTTTCAGTCCTTCTCTTCTTAGTCTGTGAGGTTGATGGTTCTAGAGAAAAATGCTTTGTTGCTTTTGCTTGGTGTGTTTCCTTCTCTGCAATAGCAATTTTTTTTTTAGCATTTTATTCTTCCTCATTAGCATATTTTTTTATAGCAACATCTGTATCCTCTTCTCCTTCATATTCTTCTTCAAAAACTAAATTAGTCAGGGTAGAATAAAACTTATTAAAGCTTCTAGGGTTTTCCCTAAAATGATGTTAGCACCCCAGTTTAATAAGACCATGATGATGAGGGCTCATTTTTTCCTCTTGATAATTTTTGCCATGATCTGTAGTTCTCGGTGCAGGTATGCTAGAAAATTCACTCTAAATTTAGGTTTTTCCCTACCATGCCTGAGGTGGTTTAAAATTTTGAAATGATGCCCTGACAAATTACATACTACCCTTCATAGGTTGAAAAATCTGGTAACCCATGTGGTTACATTATTCCAAGGTTCTTGTAGGCTAGCCCTTTTTCATTTTTCACTTCATTTCTCTATTTTTTTGTTGAGAAGACTGCTCTATTTTGCTACTACAATCATCCGCTAGGTCACCGATTTCTGGTTTCTACAGAATTACAAGGTTTTCTCTTGTTCTTCTTCAGAAAGAACTTTTAATTTTTTTTTTTTTTACTTTTCCTTGTAATCATTAGCAAATATGTCTTCAGAAAGAAAATATGGCACACTTATTTTGTGCTCTGAAAACCTGGCCATCAATCATTGGACATCCTTGCCATCAAATTTTCTTTACTATTTTTAGCTCATCCATTCTGCATGCAAATTTTCCCACATGAGTGGTTATTAGCAATGAATGGTGGTGGCATGTTTGTTGGTTATTTTCCTTATGATTCTCGTACTTCCTCGATGGGTACAAAAGATGAGTTGAATCTAACTGCAAGCCAGCTGACATGTTTCAATGATCACATGGAGTAAAACAATTTTGCTGACTATGTCTTTTTCTCCCTCCTTGGATGCCACATGGAAACAGACTGTTAAATCTTCATTCCAAAGATTATGTTTCATTTTGAAGACTAAGCTAGGCATTTAATCCAAAGATAACCTCATTTCGAAGATAAAACTCAGTGTTCCACGGGGACGCGTCCCCCCTTGGGGGACGTTTCCCCCTGTTTCCCATGTCCCGCAGGACAGGGGGATGGCAAGGGGGATGTTTCCCCTCGTCCCCCTTTTTGGGGGACGGTTGAGGCCTATGGCCTCCCGTCCCCGGGACGTCCCCCTTTTTGGGGCATCCCTAGGGATGCCCATCCATCCCCGAGGACGGCTTGGCCCCATGGGGGATGCCCAGACTGTCCCTAGGGACGACTGGGCATCCCCGGGGACAGCTGGGCGGGATGCCCAGCCTTTTTAAAAACTTAAAAATTTTAATTTTTTATTTTTTTTATTTTCCCCTTTGGTGGGGATGCCCAGCATTTTTAAAAACTTAAAAACTTAAATTTTTTATTTTTTTTAATTTTCCCCTTTGGTGGGGACGCCCAGCCTTTTTAAAAACTTAAAAACTTAAATTTTTTATTTTTTTTATTTTCCCCTTTGGTGGGGACGCCCAGCCTTTTTAAAAACTTAAAAACTTAAATTTTTTATTTTTTTTTATTTTCCCCTTTGGTGGGGATGGCCAGCCGTGGGGGATGGCTGGGCCCCATGGGGGACACCCAGAATGTCCCTAGGAATGGCTAGGCATCCCCGGGGATGGCTGGGCACCTTGTGCCCAGCCGTCCCCCACGGCTGGGCGTCCCCACCAAAGGGGAAAATAAAAAAAAATAAAAAATTTAAGTTTTTAAGTTTTTAAAAAAGCTGGGCATCCCCACCAAAGGGGAAAATAAAAATAAAAATAAAAAATTTAAGTTTTTAAAAAGGTTGGGCGTCCCCACCAAAGGGGAAAATAAATAAAAAATAAAAAATTTAAATTTTTAAGTTTTTAAAAAGGCTGGGCATCCCCCAAAGCTGGGCATCCCCCACGGCTGGACTATTTCAAATTTCTTATTACTGTCATATTTGAACAGTTAGTGACTGAAAATTGTTAAACATGACAGTCTTTGTTTGAACATTGGTGGCTGAAAAAATGATGACTATTATTACTTAAAATGATGACTATTTGAACATTGTTTGAACTTGATATCCTTGGCTGAACCTTCAAGTTATAGTTGTTGAACTTGAAACAATTAAATGGCTGCAAATTAGTAACTAATAGGAACATGAAAATTTTAAATGACTCAATTATGGCTGCACTTATGTGTTAGTAACTAATCTGAATATGAATGGCTGCACTTACATAATTGATTAGTAATATGAAATATCATTTTTGTTGGGTGTAGAATTCTGAATGTGTAGATTATTCTAAATTTCTAAAAAAAATCAATTTTTATAGTATTATACTAGTCGTCCCCCCCAACCATCCCCAAGCCGTCCCCTAAAATCGACCTGTCGTCCCCCGCCGTCCCCAAAAACCTCGTCCCCCCGTCCCCCAGGCTCATGGAACCTTGATAAAACTTCATTCTGAAGACACATCTTCATTCTGAAGACACACCTTCATTCCGAAGATAAACCTTCATTCCGAAGACAAAACTTCATTTCGAAGATACCACGGTTATTGAAGATATAACAATCATTCTAAAGACAACAGAAACCAACATTTTTCTCTTTCTCCAAGTATGTTTTTTTTATGTCAACTCTTATGAACACTTTTATACTAATGGTTAATTTTCATATACTATATATCAAATATTTACAATGAGAAAAGTGCAAGAAACATATATACTTGGTTAAAACAAGTTAATGCAAGTTTTGAAAGATAACTTCTTCTGTTGATATTCTTTTCAGGATTCCTGCAACACTCCAAAAACAAGTGCAGTTGGTGAATTTATACAATGGTGACTCATAACTTTCAAGGTTATGCATGCCAAAAAACTGGTATTCATGCATACCAACTCAGTAGCGCCTTAGAAAAAGGTTTTCACTTCTAAGCTATTCATTTTTCTCTTTTTTTCTCTTTTTTTTTTTTCTCTTTGTCTTTTTTATTATGATTGTACCCATGAAGAAATTCATGAATTCCCTGAAATCATGCCCATGAAGAAATTCACAGCCATAATTTATTCATCTTTTTGTTTTTTATTTTTTATAATTTTTTTCTTTTTATTTTTCTTTTAAGATTCAAATATATGATCATGTGGAATTTTCATCAGAAGAAGAAGCCTCTTCTGTCAAATGTAACTGTGTGAAATACCGAGAAAATTCCACCTTTGTTAGTGGTTTATGGTACAACTATAAAAGATGTCCATTCACCACTAATATCCTCCTTAAATCATCAAATAAAGAAAGTTGAACAACTTCATTCTCAAACTCCCTTGGTTCATCCTTGCTGCTCTTAATGTGATCATCATGGCACATTTTCCATTTTTGTTGAGTGAATTCTATTTGGTGAAGTGCTTCCAACCAAATTTCATCAAATCCATTCAACTACAAAATTTGTATTTTTTGTACCTACAACAACTCAATGACAGCTGCTAAAGATGTATAAAATGTTAGTAAAGCATTAGGATGTTGCACCAATATATCAAACAAATTTGCTCCCTGGTTTTTAGTCAACCAACTATTATTTTTCAAAGGTTTTTTTGTCTGTATTTCAATTTATTTTGTACCAGGATGATTTGAATTGGTTCTTGGATAATTATGCATTAATAAATTAAGAGAGTAATGATATGGTGGAAAAGAATGAAAAATCTATATATGTTTACCAAAAACAATTCTTGAAAGAATTAACTTTGATAAATGATAATGAAAATATGAGAAACAATATTGACATCCATGTGGTAAATAAATAAAATGGTTTTGTACTGGAATGGGTGATAAATATTCAGAATTATGTTTTTCATTAGTCTATAGTAATTGCTGAACAATAATTAGCTCATCTTTAAAATATGATTTTTGAACATTTTCAGCAAAAAAAAACTTTTTGGAGGAATCCAACTCTTCTACATTTTTATTTACAACAATGGAGGCCAAAACTAAAGTATTATTTTCATTTTCCTTATGCATTCTAAGAAAATGTGGGCTTTCTATACAATCATACTTAGGTGTAATAAGTTTACCTGAAAGCAAGTTAACTAATTTTCCACCTTTTTGTATGGTTTTAGGATATACTTTCTTCTTTTTTCTTGGTTTTCTAAGACACATTTCTTGAACAATCCTATTAATGATTGGTACAACTTGAGGTAAAGGGATTGTAATAGTTAAATGTTTTAATTCCTTTATCAAATATGATTGTGAAGATGTTATTTTTGATATCTCAAACTATTCAAAATATGATACTTTATTTGATGAGGTATCTTGTTCTTCTTGATGTTGTTTTAGTATGGATTTATTTTCATGTTCATTATTTTTAACTTCACTTTCTACACTGATACATGAAATAGGTTCAAGCAGTGGTTCACCTGAACACAACTGAGTTTTAACATAGTCACTAACATTTATTAGGGCTGTATTTTCTAATTCAACCACAGAGACAGGGGTTACCTATTTAACATGATTTGGACTGACCACAAGTTGAGTTGAAAATAGAGGTTGTTTTAATTTTTGTTGTTGTTGTCCACGATAGAAATTATGGATATAATTAGGCAACAAATTTGATTTTTATTTTTGACAATGTTGCTGCCCTTTGTACAATTTTTTATGTTGTACCCATTGATATCCCTGTAATTTTGGCTGCAACCATGGTGGATGTTGTTGATTCCATTTTTGTTGCATCCATCCATGTTGAGACCATGCTTGGGATTATGCCCATGGTGGTTGACTCCAACATTGTTGAAGTGGACCTGAAGCAGACCCTGGCATATACCAAGGATAATTTCCCAAATGTGCAAGAAATTGAGAAGCATTATGATATGGAAATTTATGAAAATTATTCCCTTGTCCTTGTCCTACAAAATTGAATTTTTTCATAGGTTGAGACTATTTTTCAAAGACACTTGTAAGTTCTGGAAATAAAAATCACTGATCTGTGGGGTGTAATAATTGACAAATGCTACATGTAGCATGTATAAATATTTTGTTCAAAGGACAATCATGAAGAGAGCGTTGCTTTTTACATTCTGAACAATAGATGGCTGAAGATTCAATAGATTCTTTTTTTTCATCTAATGTTCTATTATGTACTAAAATATCAGCCTCTTTCATGCATTATTTCAAATCATGTTTTTCATTACCAATTCTATGTTTTCTATGCCTTGAATGAGAGTAATTTTTACAAAGTTTAATAATTTCTTGAAATTTAAGTGTATTTGTATCTCCTCTTCCCAAGATATCCAATGCATCCCTAGATTCATCTTGTAGTCCCTTTAATAATATGACTTTGCAAATTTTAGGTTCAACACTTCCACATCTCTTATGAACAAAAGAAAATATGTCTAGATAATCTTCTAAGATTTCATTTTCCTCTTGTTTCATTGTAAGAATTTCATCATTTTGATTCTTGACTTGACAATATTCTTGGTATCTCTCCAAGAATATGTTTTCCATATCATCCCAAGTTCTAATTGAGTCAGGTTCTAAGGTGATAAACCATCGTAGAGTTAACTCTTTAAGAGTGGAAGGAAATATTTTGAGCTTTTGATTGTCATTAGTGTAATGATGAGCTTGACATACAATTTTAAACTCAAACAAAAACATATCAGGATCTTCGGATGTAATTCCCTTGAATGTTGGTAATACTGCAGGTGAAATGACCTTCATGGGAGAATTTTGATTAAGATCTAGTTGTATGGGATTTTGAAAACTTCTAGTAGGTGCACTAGTTGCACTAGGGTGGAGCACATTGTTGGCTCTACCTTGATTCTCTTGTGAACCTTCCGTTGTAGGTTCCCAAAAACAATTATAAATCTTATCAAATTTTCCTGATTGTATGTATTTTTCAAGAGAAAATGGTGTTGAACTACTTAATTTTCCTCCTTGTAATGATTTCTCAAAAGATCTTGTAGTGCTGGAAGTGGATGATTGAGATTCTTTGAAAATTCCAACATTTTTAGAAATAAAAAATTTAGACATATTTGACATAATTTCAACCTCTTGTGAAATTGTTCTTCTTGTGGTTTCTTGCTTATTTCTTAAATGGACTGAAATACAATTTACCAATAACAATTACTTATACTAGTCATTACATTCAGATTTTACTCTAAAATTCACAACTTAGCATATTTAATAATTATTGGACTACTTTTCACCTTCTAACAACACCGTGTTCTCTGAAAATGATGCTAAAATGATGGGTTGTCATTAAGCACATCATTAATTCTCAATGAATTTGTCAATCTAGGGTGGTGTCCAAGGCTATTTACGAGAGAAAGTTCAAGCAGGATTGTAGTTCAGTTTATTTGGAAGTAGCAGGTCTTATTGGTGGAATTGATTGTGTGGGGGTTTTGTGTTACTTCTACCCCTAAATTGCATAAATTGAACTTTAATCTATTTGCAAGAATGAAAACTAATTGCTAATTGCAAAAATGAAACCCTAGTTACAATTGCAAGAATGAAATCTAATTAAATTACATAATTGAAACTCTAGTTATAGTTGTAGAATTGAAAGTCAACTTAATCTTGCAATAATTGAAGTGAAGCATAAAAACTAGATCCTGTCAATGCTCTGTAACATAAGGTCGTCAATATTCTGTGCAGAGTTTTGACAACAAAAAAAAGAATGCAAGGAAATTACAAAAAACTTGTAAATTGCTAGAAATGGAAATTTGCAGTGAATTGAAAAGTTGTTGGGAATGAAAATAATAACCAGATATATCACTAATCATATCACAAAAACATTATGAACAAGAATTAAACAACTAGGAATGTTAGATGTGCAAAAGAATGAAAATGATAAGTTCACAACTTATTCTGCTGTAGCAAAATCAGAATAAAACTTGTCTGTCAGTCCTCCTCATAGGTCTGGAAGTGGACAGCCTCCTTTATTAGAAAAATGTTTGAATTATTCTTTAAGTCTTACTCACACTTAGACATAACAAAATAAATGGAATGAAACTACACTTTTATTGCTTCAGAAACATAATTACAATTCTGTTGAAATCTGTTACAAGTATGAAATCACTATTCTATTATCTCTCTATTTATTTTCTATATCCTTTATCTAATAGCTCAACCTCGATAGGAGCTATATTTTATAGATGCCTAAAATCTAATTACAAATATAAAATATGATGTTCCTGATATCCTATAGAATTTCCTGGGTTTATCCTAGAAGAGGATCAATTTGATCTTTTCCATAAATGGTGGCTTTGGACGGCAAGGACAACAAAGTTAGATAGGAGATATTTTCCCTTAACTTTCTTAACCTTCTTATACCCTTTTCCACTTCCAAAATTTAGTCAACAAGTCAAAAAGTGCCTTCTATTCTTATTCCGAAGAAACTACGTTCATTTCGAAGACATTGTGTTCATTCCAAAGACACTGTGTTCATTTTGAAGATCTTTAGAATGACCAACTATGTTGACTCCAAATGGTTTTGGCTGAATTTATCAGGTGGATTAGCCCTCAGGATCATATTTCAATACTCTTCATTCTTCCTTGGATGTGAATTTCATGCCTTGCCATTCATTGGCAGCTGGCTGGAGTTTATATGGAAAAACTAGTTTTTTGCTGCATAGTAATAAGTCTTTGTACTATTTGATGAATTTAGAGAAACTAATGTTTAATGATCATCAAAATAAGACTAGTGAAGTTCTGTTGTCAACCTAAGCATGACAAGATAACATAAAACTATACAAAATCTATTAAAAAATAGAAAATAATGTCCTTAACACTTCATTCATGCAAACAGTTAATACACAACATATTAAATCAACTTAACTAGCATATAAGATAATTCACAAGATTTTTAGGTATTTTTACCTATTTAAAACATGCTATAAATGAGGCTTATCCAGGACTCATCATAGGGACCTCCAAAAATCAAGATGAGGTAAAAGAATTGCAATGAAAGTAAAAAATAAAAATATATGCTTTATAGAAAAGTAAAACATAATCTATGAGGGTGATGCACCAAAGAATTAAATCCTATATTTTGATTGCAACAAATAGAAATAGAACATAAAATACACCATCCTATGACTAGTGAGCACAACCAAGCAAAACACACTACCAAGAATCAGAAACAAGTTATAGAAAGGAGAACAAAACAAATTATACATGGCTTACATTAACATGCCAAAATTTTATTACAATACAATGAGGCCCAAAGGCTTCAATTATATTTAAGAAACGAGACAAGGTTTAGGATACCCTTATTATAATTAGAAAATTGGTGAAAGGAAGAACCTACAAGGTTAGGTACTAGGTAGACAACTCTCAATATCTTTTATAGTATAAGTTGAGCCTATTTATAACTGAGAGGAGGTTTCTTTCCTCCTAAGTTTTATGTAGAAGACCTTAAAATCATCCTCTACTCTTGTAACCAAAATCCTTTTACAAAAATGAATTAGTATCTTCAATATCTCTAGATCTAAGGCTATAAGTGTTAAAATAATTATTTATAGTTGTTGAATCATCTCTAGAGTTGCATTGGTATGGCTACATTATTCTTCTTCTTCCATGTTTCTCTTTAAAACCATTGCCTTAGTAATACAATAGGTATGGTCTCCTTTATTGGTGTCGATTGGTAGAGTAGTTTCATGCATATGGTAGGTAGTTATTATGGATAACATGTAGTTGAATTTGATAGGCTTGGCAACAAATATCAATACTCGTAGCCAATGGTAGATGTTCTTCTTAAATGCTTATTTTCCTAATTTTTCCATATGTGTGTAGTTTCCATGTGTCCTTGAGTGAGGTGGAACCCCCTTCAACCAATTGTGGATCCTTATCATTCAATCACTGGTGCTTTCCTCCTTAGGCTCCCAACTAGTCACCATATGTAATGCTCTAGGCTTTATTGGATCCTTTTCTTCTATTTTATACTTTTATCCATTAAATGACCATGCATGCTATTATATTAAAAATAAATGGACCACGAGCCTTAATGCCCTTTATGTGATCAATCTAGGGTAGAAGTGGAGTTTCAGTCATATATGGAAGATCTAATGGTCAACACAACTTTTGAGCTTGCCCATATCTCCATGGGTTTCTTTTCTTCTAACTAAAAGTAAGAAGTGCCTTTTGACTACATTCTTTGCTTGACCCTCTTCCAACTAAGTTTTCTTTGGGATTAAGTGAGGATATAGGGAAAATTATCTATAGGTACCAATGGATGATTAGAAGTTATGATCCTATGGGTTGTTATTATCCTTAGATAAGATGAGTGATAGTGGTGGGTATTTGGTGGTCTTTTTAGATTGTATCTCTAAAGGGGAAAAATTACCCTATCATGTACAATTCTTGGTTGGTTCCAATAGGATTCAAGGTGATTGTGGGGGTGTGTTATATTATCTACACTGGAGGGCTTGAGGATTGAAGGGTTCACTAGTAACAGTTTAAGGACTCACTCCAAGTTTGGGGTGGAAATGTTTGATGTGTATATTGAGCAAACACCTATGTTTAGCCTTTCTAAAATATAAGTTATGGAAGTAAAATAACAATTCAAGACAATAAAATATGTAAGAAGACAAGAAAATAACCCTAGTATGATTCTTAATTTTTAATGATGCATAAAGCCTAACTTGCAATAAAATAGTTCTTTCTCTTTTGAGCAAGTGTTTTAGAGAATGCACAAACAATAATTAACCCTAGAACGAAAATTATATGCTTTTATTTTTTCAAATGCCTAGAATGTAACCAAATATTTTTCCTTATATTTATGATCTAGGTTTTGAAACAACAATGGAAAGAAAACAACAAACAACTTAAAATATTATATAGGGTACTTACCTAATCCAACAGTTGATCCTAGCTTTAGATTGCATCCAAAATATCTAAACAACTTCAAACCTGTAGAAAAACTTTACAAAACCCTAGAAAAGTTGATCAAAATTTGGGGGCCTACTTATGTTGACATATGACTAATCTTGGAGGCATAATAATCAAGCCCCATTGGTCCTTGTAGCTAACTTTTAAAAAATAAAATGATCTTTGACCTTTAGAAAAAACAAAAGCAAAATGAAATGGACATGCAACAACAAAATGAAATAAAATAGAATACAAGTACTAGAAAGCTAAAATGCAATTATTGAACTAGGGTTTTGGGAAGAAAAAATTTATCCCCAATCCCTAATTGACCAAATTCATGCCCTAAAATGAGGAGGCATGAATATGGATTTCCAAATTCACACCTTGTATGGACAAGGCATGAATTTGGTTCAGATGCATTTTTCAGGTCCCAAAATGCTGAAAAAGATGATGCAAAACAACAAAAAATAGACATAAAAATTAATAATATAAGTAAATAATCTAGTTAGTTGATGGAGGAAGTAGGGATAAATTAGAATATGAAGGAAGTAACCCAAGATGGTAGACCTCTCCAATAATCAATAATCCTCTACTTGATCCCCAAGGGTAGCCAAATCCAAAGAAAAAACAACAAAACAACAATCTCACAATAGAAGATCACTTATTAGCATAAGTAATGAGTGAGTCAATATTAGGATTCTCAAGAAGATTCATTGGGGGAAAAGAGGGAATCCAATCCTCTATTTAGAAGAGGTTTGGAGGGATAAAATATAAGAAAATAAAAGTTCATCGAGGGGAAGGATCAACACCAAAAAGGGGCCAACAAGGGGTGGGTTTTTGAGAGAAAACCCCTAGAATGCTAATTTTTTACCCAATCATTATAGGGTATGAATTTGGAAATCCAAATTTGTGCCCCATATGGACCGAGAATGAATTTGGTAAGGGTAAGGAAAAAGGACAAAGGAAGAGGGAAAAAAGAACCCAAATTTGCACTTGGTAAGTTTGGGTGGCTTCCTAAGGATCTAAGTAAATATTGACTCATTTTGATGGGTCAATTTTTTGTGTCTACATTTTGCCCCCTCTTTGAAGCATTTATGGCTAAATAAATGCATCAAAGAAAGATGTAGATGCCTATGGGCAAACACAAAAGGGGTGGTCAGGTTTGGATGGAGGGGCGGTGCAAAAATAGGTGTCACTCTGAACACCATAAATTTGTAAGTAAATCAAGGCATTACTACTATTAATACTTTGAGGATAGGGTGTCCCCTCCAGTTTTTAGAAGAAACATGAAATTCTTGAAAAAACTTGAAAAAGGTGAACAAAGCTAGCAAAAATAAGAAAAAAAAAGAGAAAGAGAAAAGACAAGGGGAGAGAAAAAATAAGGGGAGGAGAGAGAGGAAATGGATGGAAAAGAAAATAAAGAGAGAGAAAAAGGGGAGGGAAAATAAAATGGAAGGAAGAAAAGAGAAAAAGAAAGGAAAAGGAGCTCATTTTCTCCATATGAGGAGGAGAAAAGAGCTCTTGAGGAAAAAAAAAAGAAATGACACTCCCATATCATAATTTTGCCATGGCAAGAGGTGATGCAAGAACTACTACAAACCAGATGAAGGTACATATCGAAACCCATTTGTAGTTTAGGCTAGAAATAGTCTTTACCTGCAAAAAATTCAAATTTTTAGCAATTTTTAGATTTTTTTAGCATTTATTTTTTGCAAAAATTCATCATGAAGCACAAATTAATTCATGGGACATAAATTTGGTCAAGTGGCCATGCAAAATTTGTGCCCAGTCATCCTAGGGCAAAAATTTGGTTAATTTTGTAAAACAATATCATTTTTTAAATTATTTTTGGTTATTTAATGAGCATGATGAGATGAATTTACAATGTGAAATGTTTTAATATTGATCATGTAGATATATGTACTCAAGAGTAGAGAGTGGAAATTGAGCACCATAAGGGAGGCTATGAGAGAGCTCACAATAGCAAAGAGGAAGACACTAGAGAACGTGGGGCTATTACATCTAGCATAGATGCCTCATGTTGAGGTTGTCAAGGTACTACTGACAACTTTGAAAAAGAGCTGGTATTTGGAATCATCCACATTCTAATTACTAACAAGGGATATAACCATAAAATTGGAGGATGTGTCACACATTTTGAAGATACCCATTAGGGGGATAATTTTTTACATGACACAAGTTTCGATAGTGGCATTTGAGATGATTTTAGGGGATTCAACACATGTGATATAGTAGAGTGGATTCCATGTCGATGAGATTCTACATCAATATAGAGTTGGGGCACTAATTTCTATACTATATGGGGTTCTGGTAGGTATGTTGGTATGTCATACCAGTAGGTGAAACCTACCATGGGAACTGGTGGGAATAGTGGTAGACATGCAAGATCAATGAGTTAGATTCCCATGGGGACCATATGTGCTAGCTTGCTTGTACATGATACTGCATGATATTGTGTATAAGTGACAAACAAGGCTAATCTATATAAATTTTATCCAGGTGTGGTGTTAGGAGCACATAGTATTCTAGAGGTCAAATGCACTACTAGGACCATTGCTCAACATGGAGCAACCAAAAATATATAGGTGGAGTCAAAACTACGAGCATAGTAATAGGTTGTACAATGGTGTCTTGCCATTAGGGAGGTAGGTGATAGATGAGCTACAAGAGCACCAAATCATATGGTGACCATACCATTTTCACATTTACTGGGTAGAGTATGCAAAGAAGTTAGCTTAGATACAAAGAATCTGGTGGATCATAATTGAGGAGGACAAGCAGGAGCTATATCGATTTGATCAATTATAGTACTAGTTTGATATTTTGTAAGAGATTATAGATCTTAAGGACTACTAGTTTCAACGGGTTTGATAGGACCCATTAGGAGTTAGAGGTGCTCCTAATATAAGAATATGGGTGAAGGAGGACATGGATGACCCATTATATATGGATCTAGGGGTGGAAGACATTGAGGTGGCCCTTAGGTACAAGAGACGATATAGGGAAATTATGATCTTCAAGATATCCCCACTAGGGCTGGTGCATAGATGTCAGGTTTTGATTCAAAAAGTATAGCTAGCACTTTGAGAGGCCACTCGATGCACCACAGAGTGATAGTAGAGGGGCACAGTCCCATTGAGACTAGATTGAGCACATGTTTGGATGGATATAGTGATATCCATAAGGGGGAATATCACCATATCTAATTCAAGGGGAGGGAGGACCACAAGAATTTCCCTCTTAATGGCATAGG
This sequence comes from Wollemia nobilis, assembly GCA_028583015.1. Taxonomy (NCBI): domain Eukaryota; kingdom Viridiplantae; phylum Streptophyta; class Pinopsida; order Araucariales; family Araucariaceae; genus Wollemia; species Wollemia nobilis. The sequence goes on from JAQPPZ010002660.1 coordinate 1,021,395, forward strand.
TGAAACCCATCGAGGTTGTAGGTCTATGGAAGCAGATGAGGAAGATGGAGGTGCTACAAGCCAAGGTGGTAGTTATGTAGGTAGATATGGACACCATATACATAGTTTTGGACTAGACCTGAGCGAAGTAAGACATGATAAGGGCAAAGGTAGAGAACCTCAATGGGGATATGGGATGGTTGGAGCAAGAGTAGTATTAGGATTAGGTAGAGGGTATGGTTATCATTGTAGCTAGCTAATAGAGCAAGGAAGGCCACAAATATAATATAGTGGTGTGGTTTAAGTCCTACTACTAGATGACATACTTCCATGTCATTCCATTAGATCAAAGGAGTCCACCACCATAACCTCTATGATCATAGAGTTGCTTGCATTCACAGGCATGATCTGGTTCATGGTCTATGAACATGACTCCACCACCACCTCTAGTAGAAAAATTAAAGGGGATAATATTGCATGGCTATGAAAAGGATTAGAATAACATATGGCATGCATCCCTAGGGATGGTCGAATGTGCTAATATATGTATTGTGTTACACCAATCAACTGACACACACTTAGTAATTTTGAGTAATGCAAGTTTCTTTATTTTATTATGTATTAAATGTGTGTTCTTTATGTGCATCATCATTTTTTTTCATTGTTAATAATGCACTGTGACCATAATTATGATGAATGTAATGCATGAATGAATCAAGCTAATGCAATGCCTAAATACAATCTAAAATGAATGCAAAATGAAATGTATAAGTGAGCAGGTAGAAAGAAGAAAAGAAGGAAAGAAAAGAGAAGGGAAAAATGAAAAAAAATGCTAGGAGAAAGAAAGATAATATAATAAGAAAGCAAAGCTCCAAAATATTACAAAAGGAAAATAAAATAAAATAGGAGCAAAACCCTTTAAGAATGTAAGCTCACAAATGACTAAATGGAGGCTACCCATCACTTGTTGCCATGAAGCTATCCTGTAAGGGTGTTATGCTCACAAAAATGGTTGAGTGTGGATTGATACCAATTATAGGTGTAGTTCTCACTAATGGCCAAATATGAGGATATAACTGCTAGGATGTATGCTTGCAAATAATCAAGATGGAGGTTGCCCCTCACATGTGGACATGAAGCTATCTTCTATGGGGTGAAATATGTGATTTATTTTCTGAAATGAGCACTACCTAATAGGGGTGTGGTGTGTGCAAAAATTTATACGAGCAAATCAAAGCATGATGGAATAGTGTGAGTATGTGTGTTTGTTAGAAGTAGAGAAGAAGAAATAGGAGCAAAGGGTAAACAATAGTGTGTGTGTGTGTATCTTTATTGAAATTTCAATAGCTAAGAGGTGTTCATAATATATTTAGTGGTTGTATGAACACCATAAATGATGTTCATGTGGAATCTACCTTATTTTATGAGGACCACATAACAATAAAAATATCAAAAGGGGTGTGAGTGAAAGCAAGAGTGAGTAGATAGAAGAAAGAACACATATCCTTTATCTTGAAAAAAAGAATAAAGAAAACATGCAAAGGAAAAAGACATACAAATAGAAGAACTATATTCCTTGACTTGGAGAAAATTTTTGATGATCATTTTATACTTTCAAAGGTTAAACAATATAAGAGAAGAAAAGAGAAGAAGAAGAAAAGGGTGAATGCAATGATGAAAAATGCATGGAGATGGATTCACTAGGAATCATAGCCCTAGTATGAGTGCAATGCATGTGAGCTAAGAAATAACTAATTTTCATCACTTGCCATTCTTACAAATTCCCCAAAACTCTATATGATCAAGAAATCATGCAAATATGATCAAACAACAATGTAAATGTATGACAAGTAAAATGCAAATGGAACACAATGTGAAGAAAAACATGTAAATTATGATAGGCAATCATGCAATATGAACAAGATTTAAAATACAATATGAAAACTAATTTAAAATACAATATTAAAATTTAGAGTTATGCATAGTATCTCTTTAGATGAATTATATTCATTGGTTCTTTAAGTTATTTACCATCTAAAGAAGCTAAATTATAGGCCCCTAAACCAAACATGGTTATTATGACAAAGGGGCCTAACCAATTGGAATAGATTTTTCCTTTAAGATCTAAATGAGCATTGGTGTTCTTTTGGTTCTCCATGAAGATAAGGTCCCCAACCTCAAAATAATGATTGCAAAATTTATTGGAATAAGATCGCTTGAGCCTATTTTGATAGGATCTAATATGATCTAAGGCATGAATGCACTTTTAATCCAATAAATCTAATTGGTGTAAATGATCAAAGTGATAATCATTACCAACTAAGGTATCTTGTAGCAAGATGCACAATGAAGCGACCTCTAGCTCAAAAAAAAAAATGGAATCAATTCCATAAACCAAGACATACAGAGAGGCACCTGTAGGAGTTCACGTACTAGTGTGATAGACCCACAAGGTAGGATAGATTTGAATATGGTAGTCATGACCAAAATTACTAAGAACATTCTTGAGGATCTTGATCAAAGAATTGTTGGATGCTTCAGCTTGACCATTACCCTAGGGGTAATATGGAGTTAACCACCTATGCTATATATTGTACTTGGCACAAATTTTATGGACATCCTTGTTCTTGAAAGGAGTTCTATTTTCAAAAACAATCATTGAAGGAATCCCAAACCTACATAGGATCTAGTTGAATATGAACTTGGAGACTTGAGATCCAATCATCATGGCCAAGGATATGGCTTCAACCTATTTAGTGAAAGACCCCATCACCATGATGATAAAATTGTGAGTATCAGATAATGTTGGGTTAATCTTCCCTATAATGTCCAATCCCCAAATGGAAAATGGCCAAGGGGAAGAAATAACCGAAAAGTTTTGATGAGGAGCATGGACAAGGTTGTCATGCCATTGACACTTGTCACAACATCAAACATTTTCACATGCATATTTCTTCATGGAAGGTCAAAAGTACCCCATATGAAGGATATTTTTGGTAATGGTATTGCCATTGAAATTACCTCCACATGATCCTTCATGATCCTCACTAAGATCTAGCTAGGCTTCATTAGAGTTAAGTCGTCATAAGAGGATGCCTTCAAAAGAAAATTTATATAAAGTATTACCAATTATAATGAATTATCACACTCTTTTGTATAAAATATTACACTGATTACAATCTAAACCATTACAAATCAAACCATCCTTAAGGAAATTAAAGATATCATTATATTATGGCATATATGGGGAAGCTCCAATGATCAGAATATCTAATAAAATGAGACTAGAACTAAGTGATGTGGGTTATTAAAGTTTTCTAATGATAATTTATTCTTGATATCTTGCAAATATAAGGAAAACAAAGATGTAATAATGGCCATGGTATCCACATAGTGGTTGGAGGATCTAGGTATAAAATTTATGGTTACCCAATCGAATGTGGATAAAATATTGATAATAATATATTTTTAAGGTTTTAGTTTATCATCCTAAGTCTAATAAATATCCTTAATATGATTGACCATAAGTTGAGTGTCATCGAAATTGAAAAAATACTAACCTTCAAGGATAGGGCTACTCTAAGACCAAGGATCAAAGCTTCATACTCAGTAGTATTTTTAATACAAGAGAAATGAAGCTTGAAGGAAAGTGGTTTAAGCTCCTTTTGTGAGGTAACTAGAAAAACTCCAAAACCTACATCCTTTAACTATTAGGGTCCATCAAAAACCAAATTCCAATACTTTGGCTCTTCAGCTTCTACACTAAAGCACTCATTGGGAAACTTGATGAACAATGGATGGATGGCTTCTAGGGAAGTGGACCCTAACTAATCAACAATCACCTAATCCTTGATCTAATTATGTAATATAAAGGTTAGGCCAAAATAACTAAGGACTAAGACCCACTTAGCAGCTCAACCTAAAAGGTGGAACTTAGATATTGAGTAGTGCAAAGGATTAAACTTTACAACAACCAATATATTATGGTCAAGCATGTAGTATCTTAACTTTCGTGAAGTAAAAACCATAACAAGGCAAAGCTTCTCTAAGGGAGTATACCCATTTTTATAGCTATCCAAGATTCTACCAATACAGTAGATAGCTCACTATTTATTTTTATCATCATGTTGAGCCAAAAAGGCTCCCAAAGTGTGAGCTATGGCTGCTATGTAAATCATCAAATGCTTATCCGATCTAGGTGGAATAAATAAAAGTGTGGAGGTGATATACTATTTGAATTCATCAAAAGCTTATTGATTCTTGGAATTCCACTAGAACACTACATATTTCTTAAGAAGCTTAATAAAGGGCCGACACTTATCAGTTAACTGAGCTATGAATCAATGAATAGCCTAAAGTTTACCTTGAAAGCTACACAACTTGATTTGGGTATGAGGAGGAGAAATTTTAGTGATAGATACTATATTTATGGGGTCCACCTCAATACCTCACCTAGACATGATAAAACCTAACAAATTTCCATATGTGACTCCAAACACAATCTTGGAGGGCTTTAGATGAACCTTGAACTGCCAAAGCCATTCAAAAATTCATCTTAGATCATGAACATGATCCTTTCAATGTATGGAATGACCCAAAATATTGTCCACATAGTCCTATAGAATATCATGCATCGTCATAAAAAATATAATTTATAGCCCTATGATATGTGGCACCAATGTTATTCAAGCCAAAAGGTATAAATTTTTAACAAAAGGTACCCCATGGAGTGGTGAAATCTATCTTGGCCTGGTCCTGACGGTCAACCATGATATGATTGTATCTTGAAAAACCATCCATGAGCAAAAACATTCCACATTTGGCAATGAAATCTATGATCATTTATCTATGTTGGAAAAAGAATCCTTGGGACACACTAAGGTAATGTCCCTAAAGTTGGTACCTATGATGATAATTTCTACTTTTTTAGCCATAGGAATGATGTTGGAGATCCAATCAAAATAGTCAATAGCTTTTATGAAACTAATGTCAAGGAGTTTTTGGAGCTCCTCCTTGATCAAAAGGGTCACCTTAGGATGCATCTTACTAATTTTATGCTGAACTAGCTTAGCACTAGGCTTCATTACCAAATGATGCATAACAAGGGAGGGATCAATCCTTGGCATGTCAGCATATGACCAAGCAAAAATATCTTAAAATTCCTTCAACAAATTGGTAAACTGCTCCTACTCATCCATAAATAAGGCTTTTCCTAACTTAAGGATTCTAAGGCTCTCCTTAGAACATATGTTAACATTTTTGTTCTCTTAAATGAGAATATGAGACCCATCCTCATAAGGAGGTGGGGTGAGGATCACTCCTATTTTCTCAAGGTCCTTAGGAGACATAGAACCAAAATCCTCTTGAGAACTAGAAGACTCAATATGTGTACCACAAGGGACTGACCTGTCAAAGAAGATGCTATTGAGAAGGACATGCTCATGATCCATGTCATAAAGAGTATCCCTATTAGTATATTCCTCTAGGGTCACATTAAATTAGGATGCATCAAAGTTACCATATTTTAAAACATAATGTTAGTGGGATAAGGTGATCCCTCATCCTTGACACTTCATTCCAAGCCTTGATGATCTAAATATTCAGCATAAGTAATGAGGTGATCATCATCATCAAATGGTAAATATTGTTTTTATTGGGTATGTAGCCTATGCCACATCACCAAGGCCAAAAATCAACTTCCAAAGGCTCTTGAATGTCTTTTTGTTGTGGCTCCAAACCTTTACCTATATATCCCATACTAGATAGGATCTGCTTGGGAAGTGGGTAATCATTGGATACGTAACAATGGGTAAAATAATGCTCTACAAGAAGAGGGTTTCTACCATGGATATTTTGTTTGAGGGTAACATACTTAGAAAAATTATGAAATTTTTGCTAAGAGAAGAAGGAACCTAAAGGGCAGTATGAGATTCCATAAAAGTACAAATTCTATAGCCAAAGTAATGAACCAATGCCTAATGGAATTTAAACTAGCAGAGCGAAAGGTAGAGTGGTAAACAAGTTTTTAAAATGGTGTTAACTTCTACGCAAAGAATCCATAGTATAAATCTACTAAGGGAGGCAAATTTTTGTAGTCAGCATGATCAAAAAGTGCTCAATGGAATTCAAAGTTAGAATTCATAAGAGCAATGCTAGCACAAGCTAAATTTTAATGGTGGAGGATCAGAAGTAGGATAGTTTTTGGGTAAAGATGCAACTAAGTGTTGGAGAGGTTAAAATCCACTAGAAGCCAAAATTTGTAGTCAGTGCAGTCAAACAAGGTCTAGCAGGAATTGAAGTTACATATTCTGAATGTTAGAAGGTTGATCAGTGTTAAAATCCACTCGAAGTCAATGCAAAATTGAAAATTACAGTCAAAATGGTCAAACATGACCTAGTAGAAACTAAAGTAGCAGATTCCTAAGAAGATAATAGTTTGCTACCAAATAATAATTCCACAGTCAACTTAGTCAACTTTGACCTAACAGAAAGTAAAGCAACAAATTTTACAAGAAACTGTCAAACGCTATAAGAACCCCATTTCCATAGTCAAAATAGTCAAACCTATATTGGTAAAGTTCAAAGTAGCATATTTTATTCAAGTGAGGAATGTACTAGAACTTGAAGAATACATCAAAAATTGAGGAGTTCAGCAAAAAATACCTAAGAAGATCAAACATTACCAGAATCAAGACTCACCTACATTTTTAGTTGCAGATCGATGGTGGAAAGTCTTCTCAAGAACAAAGGATGATACATATTGACTTATAACTATTCCAAATGTGAAATTCAATTGAGAGCTAAAAAATTATAGAGCTCAGAAGTGTAGCATTCATGGAGTATAACTCGATTCTTGTTCCTGAATATCCATGAGAGGCCACCACCTTAGCATCCTACTAATTTGGTAAGAATATCCTTATAATTTTTCTAGTCTTGTACTGTTATTGTAGAAATCTATATAAAGAGATTGAAATATCATGTTTGAAGGTCAGATATGGAGTGTTTTCCTGATATATTACTATAATTGCTATGAAATCAATAGAATGAGCATTACTTGGATGTTTACCTCTAGCTCTTGTCTTCATCAATTGTTAGTTTATTCTATGAATGCATTTTTGTTATTGTTGTCATGATTAGTCAATTCTATTTATATTGAATTTATGGTTTGGAGCACCTTGGAATGGTTCATGCCTAAACAAATGTTGTAGAAGACTTCTATTTATGTTAGTCTAAGTGTTGATATAATTATGCTATTTGGATTATTAGCATTTAGATGTTTGAAATAGTTTTTTGAGCATTTCCTTATTTTAATGATGAAGATGCTGAGTTTTGATTGTCGTTAGTCTCAAGTGTGGCATACTAGAAATGTTATTGATCAACAAATTCTTTCTATTTGTCAATACTGTTAGCTCTATTCAGCCATTATTTTCTCAACCATTTTCTAACCCTTATCTTATTTCTATCCCTAAACTTACATATTATTTTGAGCTTAATTAGTTGACAAGGAATACCAACCTACTCTAGAGGTTGGATTGAAGTTAATATCTAATCCATCCAATTTTGGAGTTTGAGTTGTGATTAGCGGGTATGTGCCTCCCAGAAGTCAATGATTCATAATCATAGTTCAAGTTTACCTTGATGTTAATTCCAACCCCAACAGTTCTAGCATGCCTGATAGGACCCTAAATATCCATTAGATATACCCTTACCCACTTTTTTACTAATAATTATTTAAGAAATCAAGATTTAGAGAGTACCTCATATATTAGAGAAAGTAAATTCACTTGGCGACTATTTTGGGGAGTAAATTCAGATTTCATGACCAGTTATCTTTTTTAAAAAATTGTCTTTGAAAAGATATAACTCCCATTTTTAATTCTAATATCTTGTAGGCCTAATGGATTATCACCATTATCCCCCATGGTACAACTCTGATCCCTTAATCATCCCAATTTTACATGAGATTCCCAAAATTACCCTTAAAAATTTGCCCAGTTATCGAGGGAGAGAGAAAATTGCAAATGAGCATTGGCAAGACATAGCATCCTTGTCATCGGTCTACAATATCAAGTTTGAATATGCTATGTTAAAATATTGGTATTATATTTGAAAGGTAAGGTGTTTATGTGGTACAAAACCTTAGACTATGGTAGTATCAGAACGTGGGAATATCTAGTCAAATCCCTTATGGATGAATTTGATGATCCTGGAGACCCCTTCCTACTCCTCACTCAGTTTTCATTCATAAATATGTTCCTTAAATAAAGTATTTTTGAGTTCAATGTTCATTTCAAAAGAATGTAGAATAAAATTCCCCAAGAATACCAACCCTCCCATCCTCAGGTATACTTGTATTATATTCATGCACTACATCCTGATTTGAATCTCCTGATCCAAAAATATAAAGTTAAAGTGTTCCCATAAGTGTTTCAAAAGGCCATGAGGGCAGAAAATATGTTAATCATTGCAAGCAAATTCCCTCCTAGAATAATAGATCCCTCTTTCTCTATACCTCTATTATATCCCTTAACTAGTGGAAATGTTAGAAAAATAGAGTTGTAGGTTGAGTAAAATACTAGTGTTGATTTGTTATCAAGTCAATGGATTAGCCCAATGATTTCCATCCAAGAGTCAAAAGAAATTATGTAGTACTCCTAGTACTATGGGAGAGAGAATGATCTACCCCTTGATAATATGATATCACTGAACCTTAATTCCTACCTTTGTTATAAGCCATAACACAATGAAGTTTGGACTAAAGAAGAAGGTAAAGGAAGACAGTGTCTGGAACTTGAAGAGTTGACTAACAATACCAGTCTGATTTTGAGCCCAACCTCTTTTTTCAGTCTAGAGCAAGTAGTGGATTTAGATTATGGCTACCTATGTAGTGTAAATATATATGGCACATAGATAGAATATCTGATAGATAATTTTGGTAGTATACATATTGTGTTACAAATTCCCATTCAAGATAAGGGGGTGCAAGTGCAGATACCAGAACGTATCTTGGTAGAAAAATATCTAAAATGAAAAGAGGATTGAAGCCCTGAGGGACTTGTATAATGGAAAGGGTGCATCAATTCTAGGACATGTTTGATGAGTCATCTTAGACAAAGCCAAACTTGAGGCAAGATTTGTTAGTACCTTCAGAGGTCGATTTGGTTAAGTTTTCTTTAAGAAATTTAACTAGGGAAATTAAAAGGATCTTGAGGAGTAATATTATAGGTATCTATGAAATATAGTGTAACCCATACTGTATATCAGTTGTTGTTAAAAAGAGATAGTCCAAAATTTCTTAATAATCCCACGAGCTGAAGTATCTGTGATGTCGTTACAAATATGTAAAGATTTGGGGCTAATTTTTGAAAATATGGAATCAAAGTATTTGCAATTTAAAAGGAAAATTATTAAAGTTCTTGGCATTATAAAATATCTTGTGATGATGTTGTGGGGGTTTCTTGACTTATTCATGGTACTAGATATCATGGTCATTGAAATTCCTCCGCTATTTGGCATTTGATTTTCTAAAGTTTCAATATGACCTTTTGTTTTTTTCTTAAGGAGGATATCAAAAACATTCGTATCTTTGGAGAAAAGAGAAATTTCAATATTTCCAGCCAAGATATTCACCATTTTATAATTGAGGATTATAAGCAGCCATGCACCAATCCTCCAACAACTATATGTGATTGTGTGGGAACAAAAACCCTCCTTCAAAGATACCCATCGATAGGTTGCTACTCTAATGAAGCATTGGTTAAAGAGACCCTCTTAATTACTTGAGAAACATCAAGTGTTTTTTAGGATCAATGACCATTCTCATAAAGAATAAATTAAATGAGAAAAAAAGGGTTCATGTTATCAGAGGCGTGAGTGTCCTATGATAAATTCTTCAAATGCATCCTCTCTATGGGAGAGATATTTTCAAAAGGTAGAACTCACATAGGTGGAAATCGATCTCTACCACATAATATATGAAGTGTCATGCCACAATTAAATTTGAAAAAGTAAGATCTACCAAGCACATGGTAAAATATTTGAGGATAATTACATTTTCAAAGCCATTTGGTCTGAACATTGCAAGTTCATAGATTAGAAGCATGAGAAATATTGTAAGCCAGACACAGACACATGCACCACAGTTTGTGTACATAATCGATACTTAAATAAAATGGTTTAATACAACATCATAATAAGGTAGAAGCAAGTTCAAATAAAAGCACCATCCCTACCATTTTATATTATTCTTTTTCTAGAGGGAATGAAGGGGAGATTCTAATTAAGGATAGAGGATAACATCTAAGGTAGAAGGAATAACATCAAATTTTTGGTGTTTTTATGGTCTAATTCAATATGAGGTATTCTAAATTTGTTACCTAATGAATAATAGATAGTCAAACCAGACGCTTGATGTAAATGCCCTGAAAAATACCCTATTTGAAACAACCCAACTTGGATAGGGTAAAAGATATGGTAAGAGTAAAAATGCCAGATGAAACAAGTTAAGTATTTTATAGATCTAAAGTCAAGATCTTTGTGTTATCAATTGATGTCATGCTTTCTCAGGTCTATAAAAGGAAGAATACTGATTTGTAAATAGTTTGAAGTCTAATTTGGGTCATAATTAGTAGGACAAATATGGTAGAGGAGATCTCGCTCAAATGGAAGAGGTATTGTTTATTCTTGCTAAACATCATAAGAGAAATAAAGGAAAAGATAGATTGTCATTTTGGGTAATCTATCTACCTTGGAAAAAATCTTGTGCCTCAATGAATTATGCATATGGATCTCACACCATGATGGATTATGCATGCACATATATTTGTGGTGTGCGACTCCCTATTTTTGTGTAACTCCAATTCCCTTTGTTTGTTTCCCTTCTTCTTTATTTTCCTAGCACATTAGTTTTGCTTTCTCTCATCCCCTTGTAAATATACCATATACTCCTTATTTTAGGTATTTTATTTTTGTATTAAGGTGGTGGTTGCATTTGTATTAATTCTTGGTTTTGCCCAATCACCACCATCTCATGTGTATTTTGAGGTTTATTTTACCTCACTCTACTAATTTTTAGTTTAATATTGTATCATTTTCATCCATTTTCTATTCTATTTTGATATTCTTGATTCAGATTTATCATTCTTCCCCTCCATTTTTGTGGTCCCTTACCTCCTTCATGATTGCATCGTTGCTTACCTCAAATTCTACTAAAATTTTAAGTGAATAAGACTCAAGTTCTTTACCTTTGCCAACAAAGTTCCTTAAGAGGTGCCAAAATGTAGACCCAAAAGGGCCACATACTTAGAAAAATTGTGAAATTTTGGATAAGAGAGGAAGGAACCTATAGGGTAATATGATATTCCATTGAAGTACAAATTCTACAACCAAATTAATGAACCAACGTCTGATGGAATTTAAAGGAGTGGAGTGGAAGGTAGAGTGGCAAACATGTTTCCAAAATGGTGTTAACTTTCGCATAAAGAATCCATAGTAGAAATATACTAAGGGAGGCAAATTATGTTGTCAGAATGGTCAAACAATACTCAGTGGAATTCAAAGTCACAAAATTTAGAAGAGTGATTCTAGCACAAGGTAAATTTCCATGGTGGAGCATCAAAAGTAGGATAGTTTTGGGCAAATATGTGACTAAGTGTTGGAAAGGTTAAAATCCACTAGAAGCCAAAATTTGTAGTTAGCATAGTCAAACAAGGCCTAGCAAGAATCAGAGTTGTGGATTCTGAACGTTAGAAGGCTGAGCAGTGTCAAAATCTACCCGAAGTTGATGTAAAATTGAAAATTCACAATCAAACTGGCCAAACATGACCTAGTAAAAATTGAAGTAGCAAATTTTGAAGAAGAGAAAAGTTCATAGCCAAATGATAATTCTATGATCAACGTAGTCAACTTTGACCTAGAAAAAAGTAAAGCAATAAAATTTGTAGGAAATCATTAGACACTACAAGAACCCCATTTCCAGGATCAAAATAGTCAAACTTGTACTGGTATAATTCTATCTTCCATTCAAGTGAGGAATGCGGTAGAACCTGAATAATGCAGCGAAGCCTTAGGAGTGCATCAAAAAGACTTGAGAAGATCAAATGTCATTGAAATCAAGACTCACCTACATTTTTAGTTGTAGATCAATAACGTAAAGTCTTCTCAAGAACAAAGGATGATCTATATTGTCTTGTAACCATTCTAGTCATGGAATTCAGTTGAGATCCGAACAACTTGCATAGCTTAGAAGTGTAGCATTCATGGAGTACAACTTAATTCTTGTTCTTGAATATCCATGAGAGATCACCACCTTAGCATCCTGCTGATCTGGAAAGAAGATCCTTGTAATATTTCTAGTCTTTTACTGTTATTGTAGAAATCTATATAAAAAGGTCAAACCCTCATGTTTAAGTGTTAGAGATAGATTATTTACCTAATATATTAATATAATTACTATGAAATCAATAGAAGGAGCATCACTTGGATGTTCGACTCTATATCTTGTCTTCATCATTTGTTAGTTTATTCTATGAATGCATTTCTATTACTACTATCATGATTAGTCAATTCTACTGATATTGGATTGCTGATTTGGAGCACCTTGGAATGGTTCATGCCTAAAAAAATGCTATAGAATACTTCTATTTCTATTAGTCTAAGTGTTGATCTAATTTTGCTATTTTTATTATTAGCGTTTAGATGTTTGAAAATTTTTTTTGAGCATTTCCTTATTTTAATGGTGAAGATATTGAGTTTTGATTGATGTTAGTCTCAATTGTGGCATACTAGAAATATGATTTATCAACAAATTATTGCTATTTTTTAATTATGTTAGCTCTATCTAACCATTATTTTCAAAACCATTTTCTAACCCTTATCTCATTTCCATTCCTAAACTTACACATTATGTCAAGATTAAATGAGTCAACACCTAAATTAGTTGACAAGGTATACCAACCTACTTTGGAGGTTGGATTGAAGTTAATCTCTAATACATCCAATGTTGGTGTTTGAGCTATGATTAGTAGGTGTGCACCTCAAAGAAATAAAATATTCATAATCATAGTTTAATTTTACCTTGATGTCAATTCATACCCTAACAATACCTCCAAAGATAAAGGTACACATGATGGTGTCTACTAATTCACCCTTCTTATGAGTAAAAACTATAGTCCTCGATGAATGTGGTATCTTGGATAAATATAGAAGAGGTTCTTGAAGTATTGACTTGATCTTGATGAAACATTGATTAGCAGTTCCTCACTCACCTTTAGATTTGCAATTTAGTTTGTGATGTGAGATGAAGAAACTGACAGACATATATTGAGACTAGATTGAGCTTGCCCAACCATTGAACAATATTGGAATGGATGAGGGTCATCCAAAATGGTGACAAATTGATATTTGAATTCAAACCTCACACATTGATAAAAAGTAGAAGGAACAATCCTCATCACATGAATCCAATGGCATCCAAGAAGGATATTAAAATATGTGGGGTATGGTACCACATAAAACAAGGTATCTAAGATCGTAGGTCTAACCTTGAGGGGGAGGTTTATAATATCATAGGCATTTTGGAAATCATTGTTGAAAGCTTTAATTATGACATTAAATTTGATTAAATATTCCTCCTTTAATCCAAAATTTTTGAAAACTTGATAAGTGCATAAATTGAGGGAGGAACCATTATCCATCGATATTCACTTGATAAATGTTTCCTAAAAATATGTCATGATGTAGAGATAAGAATACCCTCACAAATATAAGAAAGGACTATCATCATCCAAAAAAATTATATGATGTATCCCAAGGGAACCTACAACATAAACTATAGCACTAGGGAAAATATCTTGAGGAATAAATTGTTGTATTAGAAGCTTCAACAAAGTCTCCCTATGAATAGGAGAATTTTGCAAAAGCTCTAAGAGGGAGATCTTGGCTGGGGTACTAACTAACTACTATTGAATGTCAAAGGAGACTTTAGGTTGTGGTTTTAACGCTAAAGGTGGGTTTCTACTCTTGTGCTCATTTTTTTGGTACTCTTCAAAACTAAGGGTGGTTTTAAAGGTTGATTGGATGTAGAACTCATCTCCTACATATATTGTTGAGTTGGTTGAGCCTGAGCTTGTTATCTTGTAATTTTTGCTATCATACCAACCATATTATTGTAGGGAGGTGGAACATTACAATATGAAACTTTATTAGCTACTTATTACCCATGATTAGGTAGGGTATCCTAGAATATCCCCATATCTTGATTAGTTATGGGTGCTTGCTGAGTAGGAGGTTGATTGTTTGTTGGATAATTATGTTGAAAAGCCTCTATAACAAGGCATAATGCATCAATTAGATCTTGAACCATATGTTTTAACCTCTTATATGAATTTTTCATGTGCCCCTCCACTCTATGATACTCATAATGTTGACCAATCTTGTACCAATTATTCATGGTATCCAGTTGTCGTATGGGAGGTAATTCAATCATGTGAGCTTCCAAGAGCTGCTTTAGGACCACCAGTGTTGAGTCTTGTAAAATTCCTTGGTAGGGGTTTTTGAGGTTGGATGGGTACCATATTTTATAGGGTGTTAACAACACTATTAACAAACCTACTATCTATTACCCCATCATCAACTACATGATTTTTCTTATATTGTGCTTTCATGGTGCTACCTTCTTCTTTATTTGGATTAATTCGACCTCCTTAGATAAGGACTTGCTATATCCTTATTGCTAGTTCTATTGCTTGGTCAAAAGAGGTAATAATTGTTATTTCCAATTCATAAGATATTTTATCTTGTAAATTTCAAATGAAAATCTCTAGCATGTCTTGAGGAGGTAAAGTATATCTTAACCATCAACTAAACTTCTCCAACAAGATAAGAATTCCAAAAAACCTTCATATTTACCTTATTTCAACATATAAACATCTTTCATAGTCATATTTTCTCAACATAAGTTTTAAATTGTTGAACAAATAATTTTTCCATCTCTTCAAAATTCCTAAAATAATGATGGGATAGTTGATAATATCATTCCAATGCCATAACACCAAGGCCCTTAGGGAAAATATTTAGCAACAACATGTTATCATATATAATATCATGGAATTTTGTCTTAAACATCCTTAAATGTTCAATAAGGTCCTTTGTTCCCTTATAAATAGGTAAATATGACATTGGAAAATACTTAGGGTAGGGCTTAGAAGCAACAAAAGGTCTAAGGGTTGATTGTACATTTCCTTATACCTTTAGGTGAAACTTGGAGGTTGAATCATATCCACCCTTAAGACCAATTGCTTCACCATATTTTTCAAGTTTTGCATATTAGGATTGTTGTTGTGCAACAATCCTAATTACCCTAAAGGAGGGTTATAGGTAGGTTTTGGAAAGGGAACCTAGCCAATTTTGGAAGAATTGGCACTATTATGGTATGGTTTATGATATGTGGTATCTTGCTATGGAGGATAATTAACATTTGGTGAAATAGAAGCATAAATGTTGAGATGAGTAGAATGAGAGCATAATCTTGAGATGCACTACTAGTTGAAGGAACTTGTGGAATTCTTCAAATGTTGGTGGTTATAGTAGTGGTATATGTTGGTTTATGAAAAGGATTAATATGATGAAAATATTCAAATAATGTATTGGTGTGAAAATTCCGAGGAGAAATGGTTGGAGGATGAGAAGTCCTAGCTTCTTACAATCATGCCTCCTCATCCATAGCCTTAACAAAAAAATTTCAATGATGTTTCATGAAATTTCGTATATGATCATATGATGTGAATGTAAGGTGTCCAGTAGACCCCTTAAGAGGATCAAGGCCAATACCAATTTCTACTTGTTCTTCCTCATCTATATTGTGGTTCTCCCTATCAATTTAATTATCTTCTTGGGGAATATGTTTAGAATCTAAAAGCATTTGCTTACTTCTAATTTTGGGAGCCATAGGAGAAAGAGAACAGATATAGGAGAAAAATGAGGATCTCAAAACTAGAAAAAAACACAAAATATTTTTAAAATGTTTTTAATGTTTTCTAATTCTAAGCAAACAAATTTAATGGTTTTTCTTAAATTTTTAAAATAAAATAAAACAAACAGAAAAATCTTCCTCTCTTGGTCACTAAGATGTGTGTTCACATTGGGTTCACCAAAGATGTAGAGGGGGAAAACTGCCCTACCATGTATGATTCTTGGTTGGATCTACTGGGAGCCAAGGTAACCATATGAATGTGTTAAATTCTCTACACTCAAGGTATTGGATATCAAAGGGTTCACTAGGAATGGTTTAAGGACTTTATCCAAGTCTAGGGTGGAAATGTTTGATGTGTATATTGAGAAAACACCTATTTTTAGACTTTATAAAATTTAAGCTATACAAATAAAAGAACAATCAAAGATGCAAGAAAACAAGAAACTAACCCTTAGTATGATTCTTGATTTTCAATGGGTGACAAAACCCTAACTTGCAATAAAATAGATCTTTCTATTTTGAGCAAGGGTTTTAGAGAATACACAAGCAATAATTAACACTAGAATGTAAACTATATGATTGTATTATTTAAAATTCCTAGAATGTAACTAAATATTTTTTCTTTTATTTATGATCTAGGTTTTGAAACAACAATGGATAGAAAACAAAAAAAAACCTAAAATATTATCTAGGGTACTTACCTGACCTAACAGTTGATCCTAGCTTTAACTTACGTCTAGAACATCCAAACAACTTCAAACCTACATAACAAATTTACAAAACCCTAGAAAATTTTATTAGCATTTGGAAGCCTACTTAAGCCACTATATGACTTACTGTGGATTATATTGACATCAAGATAAACTTGATTTGTAACTATTATTTGTAAAATTTTGAAAGGTGAACATCTACTAATCACAACCCAAGCCACACATTGGATGGGTCAAAATATTTTAACCCAAACTCTAGATTAGGTTGGTTTTTTGTCAACTTACTGGAGGTTAACTCATTTTAGCATAATTAAATGAACAAAATATAGGGATAAAAATGAAAAAAGGTTTAGAAGGAGAAGGTTAGAAAGAACTAAATCAAAGCTATATGGATAAAGCTAAAAACATAGGCTTCTATAGAGTACCTTTGATATATTAGCTTCAAGAGTAAAACTTGGAACTAACAACATTTACAACTAATCATATTTAAAATTAAGAATAGTTGCATACTTCAAGAATCAATTCAAACATATAGGGCATTAATAATCCAAATTAGCAGAATTAGATTAACACTCTGATTAAAAAAAATGAATTCTTGAAAGCATACATTTAGATATGAATCATTCTAACTTACCCTATGTTATCAATCCAAATTAGCAGAATAAACTAACAATAGTAGCAATAGTTGAATTCACCGGTTTTTTATAAGAAGATAAAGAAGATGTAAGTCTAAGGTAAACATTCCAAGTAGTTCTCCTTATATTAATTTGTAGCAAGTGTATAATAGTAGTGCAAGAAAACACTTTAGAGCCAACCTTTTGAAATGAGTGTATGACCTCTGTTTATATTTTTATAGTATATTTGAGAAAATTAGAGCATTATAAGGAAGTTGGAATGCCAATATGGCAGTATCCTATTTGATTAAGGAAATAAATGCACTCTCGCTCCATTGATCTTCTGAAACTAGCTTCTGCAACTTGTTCAACCTTAATAGCTTCCAACTATATGAGTTTTACTAAGAATACATCCAAGCCATCCCCTGTTCTTGGAGTCACTCCTTACCATATATCTAGAACTAAATTTGATCAAGAATCTTGAACATCAAATGTTTCATCTTCTAGACCTGATGACTTCATCTCTTTGAACCAACTCATAAAGAGGCACCTCAAGCTTATCTTATGTCATGATGGAATCCCTATTTTATGGCTATATTTAGCTAAATTCAATATCACCCTCTAATATGCCATTGAATGGTCAAGATCAAATCAATTGAAAATATTGGCATTATTATAGTGGTCATGGCTTGGGGACACTTATCACTCTTTGTTTCTTGAGTCTCAAAATCATGATGATTTTTTACTTTAGGAAGATCTTAACTAGATTGATTGTGGTGTAGAGCCTCCTCTGGGATGGGATCCACCTATTAGTTTTTTACCTTAAGTCATTTTAATTATTTATGGCATAGAAAATGCTCTAGATTGGGGTGCACTTTAGAAAATTTATTTTTTTGACTCGTTTGACCATGGTACAGAGCATGTCATAGGCCATGACCTCTTTGCTTGATATTATCACTAAATATTTGGAAGATGCTTTAGGCCATGATCCTTTTTGCACAAATAGACCTTTGACCAATATTGACCATGGCCTAAATCCTGCTTCGGGTTGGGCCTTTTCTCCTTTTGGCACTTATCCTAGTTGGTAAAATCATGGCATAGAACCTTTTACTGACTATGATTTGATCTCCAAGATTCATTTGTTTGACTATTTTGATCGTGACTTGGAGTAAGGGGTATGTTAAGATGTGATCATGGCCTACAACTCATTTTTGTTATGGGGTCATGACCTCTATTAGATTTCCTTGATTAGCACAAATTTCGTCATGGCCTAGAGCTAGCTCTAGACTATGATACACTTTGATATCAAACATGCTTTGACCAATTTTGACTATATCCTAGAGTGTGTTTGAGTGTCACACGATTGTGAATTCCACCTCTTTGTTTTCCGTAAACCAAAATTTTATCATGGCATAGAACCTTGCTATGGGCCACAATTCAAATTTAAAAAATAGCCCTTTTGATCATACTGACCATGGCCTAGAGCCTGTTGGTGTTGGGCTATAATCACAAATGTAAGACACCCTTCAAAACTTAGTAAATTTTTTGAAAATTTGGAAAAAATTATAAGGATGTAGCCTTTTGGGCCTACATTATGGTGCCTTCTAGGGAAATTTTTTAGTAGAGTTATAGAACTAATATCCTTATCCTTTGGGTATATGGAGTCAAAACTTGAATGAATAGGAAAATAGGAAATGATAAAAGGAAATAACATGACATAATATGGATAGATGGAAAATGATAGGTGAAAATAGGAGAAAAAAATAAATGAAATGAATGGATAAATGGATGGGGTGGAAAGAATAAGCTATGATAGAAAGTGGATGAAGGTAAATAGAATGGGAGAATGGAATCCAATTAGCTACCAAAATTATGTCTCAAAATATTACCTCCTTATGACTATTACCCTCTTGAAAATTTAAAAATATATTCAAAGGGTAACGGTGCATATGGAAGCAATGTAAGAGGTAAAATTTCTACTTTATTAGAAAGAAATTGATCCTCTTTAAAAGTTTTAGCTGCATGACTTTCTTATGATTTTTGAAAGATCATGTTTTTCTTACTACATATGACAACTTTCAAAGTCAAATTCACTCATAAGGTATGTTTTGGATCTCATACCAACTATGACACTCTTGAATATTCAGTTTGCTTTGGAGATTATCCTTGTTCTTCCTATTCCCCTTTGTACTAATTTTGTATCTCTTTACCTTACTCTTCGAGCTTCTAAATTATTTCCATATTATCATCATCTTCTTCTTTGTACCTCTCTTCAACATTCTTTTCTTGTTCTTCTTCATATTCAACATCATCCTCTTATCTCTCTTCCTCATCACTTTCCTCTTCATCTACTCCATCTTCCTATTTTACCTTTTCATCAAATAGTTGATTCATATAGTCTAATATTTTTAAAGCTTTGTTAAAATTTTCTTGAGTGGGATTTACTATTTCCATCAATTTCTAATGAGTGAATTGAAGCTTAGCCAATTTTTCATAAGATAAAAAATATCATTTTTCCACTATATCTTCCATCAAATATTTGAGCTTGGTCAAGCCTTTCACTAGTTGGATTACTTGATCTTGCTAAATGGGTCCTAACCAATCATCTATCTTAAGATCATCCTAGACAATTGATGTCAAGTTTGCTTGAAGATCTTCAGTTGTTAAGAGTAACCACTTTTCATCTCATAACCCTTGGAAACCATATTGCATCATTTATTATGTGGTTTCTACAAGTTTATGGATCTTCCTTTCAATTTTATTAGATAATAGCCATCCTTTTTTAATCAACTTGTGTCTTCTAAGGATATTCTTGACTACTAATCATGTAGTATTCCATTATTTGTTAGAAATAGGATTAACAACAAAATTACATCTAGCTTCAGATAATTTATATATTCTTACTGCTTGTAGCACCAATGGTTGTACTTCACCCTGAGTAGTTTTAATATCCTTTTGGGTATTTAATAACAACTGACTAGCTTCATACAAGAAATAAAAAATGGGCTGAATTTCCAAATATTTTTCATAATTCTAGTCCACATATCCTTTATGATCTATTTGAATTTATCCTTTTATAATTTTATATCTCTAGCCTTTTCTACTTGAAGTTGTTTTTGTAATACTCTATCAGTTTGACTCGATCTTGGCTCTATTTATTCACTTCTTTAGCTTCTTGTTTGAATTTGGCCATTTCTTGATATTTTTTTACCATTTCTTCACCTTATTTCTCACATATTTCTCCATACTCTTATATTCCTTGATCATTCATCCCAATTCTTTTACCTTTTTTTCCAACTCTTCATATTTATCTCTATAAATGTCACCTTGTACATAAATGATATCAAGATGAGCCTTGGCAACTACAACCTCATCTTTCAAAGGTGATTGATTGATATCTTTAGTTTAATCCTTAAGTTGATAGTCTTATAAAGTCATCCTCTTCCGGCTTATCAACTAGAGGAGTAAGAGAGATTTTTTTTCTTTGTCAAGCAACTGGGTCCATTATCATATTTTTTAATGGACGAGTAGCTTTTTTGGAAGGTTGAGCAAAATTCTTTCTCTAGTAATTATGAGTGTTGATTGAAATACTTTTGACCTTCTATAAATAAGCCACATTAGGATGAGTGGAAGGTGCATAGGACATGATAAGTGATGGAAAAAATGGGACTATAAAAGGTGGAAGAGGTGAAATAGTCATGACAGTAGAATATGCATTTATGGTAGGAGTTGCAATAGATGTTGCAATAATAAGAGTTGTTTCCACTATATAGGATTTTGGAGAAGATGATAATGTTTTTTCTAATAAAATGGGAGGTGATGATGTTGGGGATGAAGGAATTAGAATTAGAAGTGATTAATTTTTAATTTATGATGAATGAGGTGAAGAATATGTAGAGTGAGATGGAGGAGGCATAGGCAATTATGGAGGGGAACTATTGGGTGGTGATGATTTTATTTGTGCCTTCTATTATTGATAATATAAGGGAGGATTATTTGGGAAATTATAAGGAGAAGGAGAAGAAGGGGTAGAAATAATACCTGAGCCTACTAGAGTAGACTGTTGAAAAATGTTATCTACACTCGATTGTTGAACTTGTTGAACTGACTATTCTATTTTTGAAACATGTGTATGTTTAGCTACATCCTATACTTGGTCTAACTTCTTTTTACTGATCTCTTCATTAGCCTCCCAAATTTAATCTTTTTTATTTCTTTTGAATACAATGGGGAATGAAGGGTTAGCTATTGGAGCATCATCTTATTATTGTAGGAGAGATGATACAACATTTAGGACAAGGGGACTTGGAAATTTAGAAGGCACTGTAGAAGTTAATATGGTAGGGGAAGAAGTTGGAGCATAATCTACCCTATTTTTTATCAGCTCTTGTGAAGTAGTTGTTGCCTCCAAGGATACATAATATGACCAGTTTTCTACCTTAGTACCCTCTATAGATCATGTTTCATCTTTCCCAAGTCCACCACCATAGTATCCCAACTTCATCATTACATCTCCTTTACTCTTTAGTATATTGCTACAATTGTTCCTATGAAGGTTTATAAACATGTCATACCTTTTAAACTATTGGAGGTGGAGTTGTTACAGTATCATCCTACTATTGGTGAGGGGATGGAGGAGTTGGAGGTGTCTAGATTTCCTTCTATTTTTCACCTCTAAACTTGTTCTTGTTGTATTAGTTTTCTTTGTTTCTTCCCCTATTTCAGCCTTTTTGAAACTTAGTGCTAATTTTTTTCATTGTTGGCCTTCCAAGTTTCATAATGTTCATATATATATTAGAGTAATATTTTTCAGATTGGTGACCAAACTTATAGCCTATAGTATTTGTATCAACCCTAATTTTCCACCAATATATAATCTTAGACTCATCCCAACTGATATTTTCCTAAAATATTTGAATTTTTGACTCTTTTAACTCATGTGCCTTTTTGTGCTCAAGATCATAATCTACCAATTGATCGTAAAATCCTCTCTAAGGAGGCAATGGTTCTATTTTTCCCACATTCCATTCCAATGGAGAATATTCCTTGTCACGTTTGAATTTTTTCTGTGGCCTCAGAGTCCTTTCAAATTTTGGAGCCTTACTAGCAATAAGAGCTTTTAGCTTTTCCAAAAACTTATTAGCAAGGTCATACCTCCATCTTTGTGGGAGTTCTCTAAGCCCTAGTCTTTCCATTACCTGAGTAATATCCTCACTTTTACCCCTACTTGTTAAGGTAATATATTCCACATTAAAATTATAGTTGATTGAGCCCTTTCTTCTTTACTTCAATGCCAAAAATGGAGTTAATGTAGTCAGATTGCTTGCAATATTCCAATGCCAACATCTAATTGGTGATAAAATGCGACAACAAAAATAGTTTCCTATGAAGCCATATAACATAATAAATATGCCCTTAGTTAGAATATACTAGTCTCCTTTCGATTGATTTATATGTAAAAATTCATGTTCTAGAGGGGGCATTATGAGAAATTTTCCATACATAACCCTAAGGGATGACCCTAAAAATTCTCTATTAAAAGTATAATAAGATTTAAACTTAGAATATTTGACCATACATAAACTGGTAGAGGATTACCATTTTTTTCTTTTGTCATCATTGCTATCTAGGGCATCTCTTGCATGGTGGCACTGAAAAATAGCCATGCCAAGTTAGAACAATGTCTAAATGAGACAACTTGAGAATCCTTCTTCATTTTAACCAATTGTTTATGGATCCTTTTGTAAAGGAAAGAGGGCCAGTCAAAGTAAATAGGGTTGGTATTGTTATCTATTTGAGACATCATACATTTTTTCATTTGCAATGTAGTAAGTCGTAGCTATCTACCAATTTTATACATTTAGATTAGAATTCAGCCCCACTAATTCTTATAGCATGGAAAAAAGCTTTGGGTTGGCAAACTGCTTAATGGAAATTAGGGTTATTGGCAAATTATCTTTGATTACTAGGATTTTAAACTACATATTTACCCAATTCTTAAATTTTTTTCCATTCTTAGGATTCCCCTTCAACATGTAAAACTTAGCCTATTTTTTTGGGTCAAAAGCCTTAAGGTTAACATGGGGAGTCTTACCCATGGAAAAGAGGTTACAATAGGATTTAGGGGTTATATTTAAGAGGAATCTACCTTGAGATATTTTTATTTCCCTATTATTTGGGTCATAAAATTTGACAATTGTAAAAACTAACTCGGGGCATGGGTGGATAGAGTTGCAAATATAAAAAGATAAGAGACATTAAACAACACAAGAACCTAAACTCAAAGTTGAGAGTCCCTTGAACACTCTATTATCAATATATTTCCTCAACTAGTCCCTCTTCTTCCGTGTAATTATAGTGTCTACTACTAAAATAGATACATCTAGGAAATGCATAGGCTTGTTGTTCTCAGCCTTAGTGGTCTTCTCTAAAGCTAGGGGTTCCATTGACATTTATGTAATTGTTCTCTCAAAGCCTTTGCAAGTATCTACATGTCCCTTTGCAAATGCTCTCTGAAGCTTAGAAAAATTTACAAATAGAATTACTACCAAATACCTAGCTTAAATAGCTTACATGTGTATCTTCTACCATTAATGTGGTAGTTGGACTACCACTTAGTCACACACTTCAAATTATTAAATTGGTGGTAAAACAATGAAGATTAAATGAAAAACTTTTGTTAGCCACTTCTTCCATGTTGACTATGCTTGACCACATTATGAAGCTTGCTGATGGTCATGCTCCACTCAATGCTTTTCTCCTTTTATCATACCTTTGGATGTGGTGCATAGCTTGGGTGAGTCGAGAGCTCGCTTAGACTATTTTTACCATGGATTGGAGCTTGTTGATGATTGTGCTCTCTATTTTTTTATCTAAAAATTAAAATAATGAACATATAATACAATTATGTGCATATAATACAATGGGAAGGATTTTAATTGAAGTTGGACTTAATATGGCATCCATTGACTGGGATTGGCTAGAACCTTCCTCCATGATATTGCAATTGAAAAGCATTATTCTATTTGACTACAACAATCTTGCAAGGAAATTTCCAAAATGAATAAAAAATTTAATGATTTCCTAGTTTTGCTATGGGTAGGATGGCCTTGTCTATGGGTCATCTCGGGTCAAGATGATAGTTTATCTGTGACTATATTTTTGAGGCCAAGATAGGAGTAATGTATGGGTTTGATCTGTGGTATTGTCAATAGATTAGATGCACTATTGCAATGGATTATTAGGTTGGTAGGATAATTGGGATGGTGGTATTCCCTTCTATAAACTAGTAGAAGCACTGTTGTCTCTTATCCTTCATAGTAACCTAACATCATGGAAGCAGAATAACTTGGAGGATCAAAAAATGGGTAGCACTTCATTGCTTGAAATATTGAACACTAAAAAATCATAGCTCAAGAGATCATAATTATGCACAAATGATTAATATTGTAGGACCCTACACAAGAAAAATTGGGAGTTCAAATTGAAGGGATGAATGCTCTTTTATATATTTATCAGATGGAAGTCAAAGCACCCTATATGAAAAACAAAGATGCAGTTCACATTAAGAAGGAAAATGCTTATCTTAAAAATATCATGCAATTGATTATTGCATGCATTTTTATCTTTTTGGCTCATGCAAAGTGCTAAATCATGGTGTGGGATCATGCGTAGGATCTAATTACTAGTTTTGGGTGTCAACCGAGTCCCACTTGACTTTTAACCAAAATTCTTGTTGACCATCTCAAGGTGAAACAACCCCCAATCTAGAGGTTGTCTCAGGGTAGGACGACCCCAAAGGCTTAGGAAAAAGTACCTTGTTTGAGTGGTGAAAACCACTATTTTATCCCTAAGGTTACCCAAAGTGGATCATATGGTATAGAAGAGTCCAATTAGGCAGTCTCTTCAATATGACATGATTTTAGTGTCTACAAATACCCATTTTTGAGATGCATTGTGTGTAGAAAAAATGCAGAGAAAAAATAGGACTAAAATGGTCAAGTTGATTAAGGTTGTTCATTAACCTAATCAATGTTAGATCCCCAATCATGGAAAGAGTGAAAGATGTAGAATCATTGCTTCCAACATACTGAGGAGTTTGGTTTGGGTAAGCCTTTTGACCAAAGGGGTAGACATTCAGGGAGAGGTCTACACTTTAGGCTTCAGGCCTACCTACACTTGATAATATTTTACCCTCAAGTAGACATGCCGAGAGAGGTATACACTTTAGAATTTAGGTATACTAAGTGTTTTTTTTATTGATATTTTTGCTTGTTATTTGCCCCCAAAAAAAGGACACGTGATAGTTTTTGGTAATGATTCTTGAATGAATGTGATTTACATGATCGAGTGTTTGATTGTTGACTTTATTATGAATTGTTTAATTATATGACTACTCCCTCAAGTTATGAGTTGATAGAGGAGATGGAAAATAATGAAATCAAGGAGTCACTTGACCAAGATGACTTGATTTGAGTTTAATCAAGCGATCATGCATTTTTAGGGTTGATCTCCTTATGACCTCGGTGATTACGACCCATTTTGTTTTTGTTTTTTTTGTGAGTGGCCTTATGGTAATTTACTCATCCTATTGAACAACATGGATAACCAATCACTACAACCACTAGGTTACTAGAGTAAGTAACTAGATACGAGGTTCACTGGAGTGTTTTTTGAATTTATGCGACCAAAGAGGTTAGGTGCCTTTGGAGCCTTCTAAATTGATGTGACTGGGGATTTTTGGCCTTTGAAACCTTTTGAATTGATTTGACCAAAGGGGTTAGGTGCATTTGGATAATTTTAAATTAAACTCGACAAAATGGATTAAGTGCCTTTGGAGCATTTTGAATAGATTTGGCTTTGTTTTGATTGTTGAAATTATTGTGGATTTATGTCATGTATGGATACACTTATGGATGCAATGATGGATGATGGATGTATGCCTAGACATTGTAGTATGTATGCATAGATGGATGCCTAGATGCACTTGTAGTATATTTTTGATGTTATAGATCTAGAATGTATACCTAGATGTATGCTATGTACTAATGACATGATGATGCAAACTATGAGTTGTATGTTTAAATGTGAAACACAATGAATGAATCTAAGATGCAAAACAACCTAAGTGTGAGCACCACATAATGTATAAAAGTCATCAATCAAAATGTTAACCTTTTCACAAAAGTCATACATTTTAAGGCCAACCATATGTAATATGACACAATGTAAATGATGGATGGGAAATAGTGAGAGGTCACAAGGGAACAACAAGGTTTTTCATGAGACTCAAACACCCTAGTTGACCAATCAAAAGTTGTATACTGACTATACATGACTCTAAAAGATAAAAATCTGCTAGGAAGACCCAGATATTCAATATCCTTGTGTGTGCATAGTGTATTCATTAATGTGATGCATAAGATTACCCCATTGCTAGGTCGACTCTTAGAGCCCATTGTTGTAATGAGGATCACCCTATGGTCATCATTATCCTAATTTTGGATGTAGTTGGACTAGACTACTAGGCAATACAAGCCACCAAAAGCTAGCTCATCCATAAGCTGACATTGGTCTATACAAAATAAGGTCGCTAATGTGATAGATATATCACCATGCATAAGACTACTCCATTGCTAGGCCAACGTTTATAGCCCATTGTTGTAATGGATATTTCCCCATGGCTTTTGAATAACTGAGGATTCTAGGGATTCAAGCTCATTATCCCCTTATTTTATTTTGATTTCTTTGCTTGGGATACTTGCTCATTTTTTATGAGGAGCAAGGGGATTTATTTTAGTGGTGAAAACCACTCTTGTATTTTTTTAGGGATACTTGCTCATTTTTGTGGAGGAGCAAGGGATTTTATTGCTTTGGGTAGGGGGGAGCTTGTCCTTTTGTCAATTCTCAGTATTCTAGACCATGCACATAATAGGATGAGCAAGGGAAACCTTTCGCTTAAGGGAGTAAGGACTACATTGTAGTGTCATCCTTCCTTGTTCAAACTTAGATTTAAAAGTGTGAAATTGTGTTGGGATTTTGAGATATACAAGGTACAATCAAAGCAAGACCCTACCTTCAAAAATCAAGATAGCTTTCTACAAAATTTGAAAAGAAAACTAGGAATGGTTGAATGACCGAAAAACCCTATTGAACACCCTATAACAACTTACTGGGTGAGGGGAATTACACAAACACCTAGGATGGGGAATGTGGATGTAGATGATATGTGGAGATGTGGGTTTTCCTTATGAACTTTTGAAAACTAAGAGGTGTGCATAAAATAGTCAATGGCCATCTAAACATCATTGTTGATGGTCATCCGGTATCTACCCTATCTTACGAGGACCCCTTAATAATCAAAATATCACAAGAAAAAGTGCAAATGATGACATGAGAAAAGGTGTGATTAAGACTCATGATAGTCATACAAGCATGGTGCTCTATGTAATGCAAATGGTAAAATAATGGAATGACATAATTAGAAATGCTAATGCAATGACTAATATGCCTAATGCAATTAATCAATGAAATGCATAATGATGTAATGCATGATGATGTATTCAATGCAATGCAATGTTTTTGTGATTTTTTAATTTTTTTTTATGCATTGTGTGTCATGCATGAAATTCCCACAAGTGGAGAATGTTAAGAGGTTCAGGTTCCTCAACACCCTCGAGAGAAGCTAAATGATAAGTCCCTAGCCCTATCTTCTATGTGATGATGAATGGGCCTAACCAATTTACCATAAATTTATCCCACAAGTGGGGTGGCAAGTTCGAATTTTGTTGGTTCTCTTTAAGCACAAGATCCCCAACTTTAAAGTCCCTAAGATGGAATTTCATATCATAAGCTCATTTAAGGTGATCTTGATAAATGCGAAGATGCTCGAGAGCGTTAACATCGTTCATCAAGAAGGGTCAATTGATCGAGGTGAGCTTGTCATGTAGTGTCATCATCGATGAACTCTTGTAAAGCAATGTACAATGAAGGAATTTCTAATTCCAAGGGCATGATGGCTTCAATGCCATATACTAGTGAAAATGGAGTTTCCCTAGTGGGCATCCGAATGCTAGTTCTATAAGCCCATAATGCAAGAGGTAGTTGAAGGTGCCAATATTTGTGATTATCCTTGATAATTTTCTTAAGAATGGTAATAACTATTTTATTTGATGCCTCTACTTGACCATTACTCTATGGATAATAAGGTGTTGAGAAGCTATGTTGTATGTTGTACTTGGTGCACAAAGCTCTCATATCCTTGTTCTTAAATGAAGGTCCATTATCCGAGATGATCTTTGATGGGATACCAAAATGACATATGATGTTATGCAGTATGAACTCCATGATGCGAGGTCCAGTCATAGTGGTAAGAGGAATTGCTTCCACCCATTTGGTAAAATATTTTGTGGTCGTTAGAATAAACATGTGTTGACCCAAAGAAGGGGGTGATATTTTTCCAATTAAGTCAAAACCCCACTATGAAAAAGGCCATAATGAATGTATCGATTGTAAGGCCTACGAAGGTACATGCGATAGATTAGCATGATGTTGATATTTAATGCACTTCTTGACATAAGCGCAATAATCTTTCTCCATGGTGGGCCAATAATAACCCATTCGAAGGATGCACTTAGTGATAGCCATGCCACTAAAATGGCCACCGCAAGTACCATCATGAGCTTGAGAGATTGCCCAAGAAGATTCTTGGGGCTCTAAGCAATGAAGGAGAAGACCATCATAGCTTCAACGGTAAAGTATATCTCCTAATAAGACATATTTTATCACTTTTTTCTTGAATGTCCATTTGGTAGCATGCAACAATCCTGAAGGAATATTATCGAGTTTTAGGAAATATTTTAGTTGAGCGAACCAATCTTGATATGGTTGAGTTTCGACTAAATGAACTGCTTGCTCCTTTTGTGACTCATCTCACATGAATGTGGATTGGGATATGTTCTTGAGATAGATGGTCATGGTGTTATTAAAAGGACTCTATGGGACCAAGGACCCCTAGGATGCATGCTTCAAAAAGTCATGTATTTGAGAGAACCGATCTTGGTTCGGTTCAATCTGAATCATGTGGACATCTTGCTCATCTTTAGAAGTATCTCATGAGATTGTGGATTGAGAGAGCATTTTGACTTGAATAGTAGTGACATCATCTAATGGGTTCTATAGAATTAAGGATCCCAAGGAAGCCATTGTATCCACAAAATGGTTGGAAGAACGAGGAACTGCCTCAATGTCATACCATTCAAATTTAGTTAATAATTTATCCACAAGGGCTTTATATGATTTCAATATTGGACACTTGCATTGGTAAATTTCCTTAACCTGGTTGACAATGAGCAAGGAATCACCAAATATGTTGAGCTTCTTGATGTTCATGGTGAGAGTTGTTTGAAGACCCAAAAGAAGGGCTTCATACTCAACATTGTTATTGGTGCACAAGAAATCAAGTTTAAATGAAAGGGGAATAGGAGCCCCTTGTGGTGTGAAAAACATGATTCCTACACCACCCCCTTGCTCACATTTAGAACCATCGAAGAATAGCATCATATCAGCTTTATTTTCTAGTTCTTTGGGTTCTAGCGAGTTTGATAATGTGAAGACTCCATCATCAGGTAACTCGATTGTAAGAGGCTTATCATCCTAGAGAGGAGCCTCTACTAGTTGATCAATGATAACTTGACCTTTAATAGATTTTTGACCTATGAACTCGAGGTCAAATTCTATCAACAACATTATCCACTTTGTGGTATGACTGTTATGATATGTTTGACTCATCATGTACCATAGAGGGTTTTCTTTAGAAATGACATACGTTGTTTGATTTAGCATGTAATATCAAAGCTTCTTTGTGGTAAAGACTACTACTAAGCAAAGCTTCTCAATGTATGCATACTTGAGCTCATAGCTGACCAAGGTGCGACTGATGTAATAAATAGCTTGTTCTTTATTTACCTCATTCTTCTAGGCCAACATGGTCCCTAAGGAAAATTTAGTAGCTGATATGTATAATAAGAATGACACACCTGGTCTAGGTGGAGCTAGTACTAGCGAAGACACCAAGTATTGCTTGATTTCATCAAAGGATTTTTGACATTCATCATCCCAATTAAAGGTGACCCCCTTTTGTAACAATCGATTCATCGATCGACATTTATCTAAAAGTTGCGCTATGAAGCATCAGATAGATGCGATCTTCCCTTGTAAGCTATGAAGCTGCTTAAGGTTGGTAGGGGGAAGCATTTCTAGGATTACCTTGAATTTAGTTGGATCAACTTTGATTCCTCATTTAGAGACTATGAAACCCAAGATTTTTCTAGATGTTACTCCAAAGACACACTTCTTGGGGTTCAGTCATACATTATGCTCTATGAGGTGATCAAAGACTTTTCTTAGAACATCGATGTGCTCATGATGCAGCAAGGATTTGGCCAATAAGTCATCCATGTAATATTCCAAGATTTTATGCATGTAATCATGGAATATGTATGTCATGGCCCACTGATAGGTAGCACCAATATTTTTAAGACCAAATGGCATGACTTTATAGCAAAATATCCCCCAAGGCATTGTGAAAGTCATTTTGGGCTGATATTTTAGGTTGACTCGAATTTGGTTGTAACCCAAAAAACCATCCATGAGAGACAACATTTCATGACCAATAGTCACGTCAATGAGTGCATCAATGTTTGGGAGTGGGAATTCATCCTTTGGACTCACTTTATTAAGATCACAAAAATTAGTGCATATGCGAATCTTCCCATCTGGTTTCCTGATAGGGACCATGTTGGATACCCAATCAAGATAGTCGATAGGTTGAATGAACCCTGCATCCAAAAATTTTGTAGTTCATATTTAACCATTAAGGCTATTATTGGATGCATCTTGTGGAGATTTTGCTTGACTAGTTTAATTTTTGGGTCGAGCATTAAGTTGTGCATGACCAGACTTGGGTCGAGACCCGACATGTCTTTGTAAGACCAAGCAAAAGCCTCCTTCTTCTCTATCAAGAGAGTTATGTAATCGACTTGTTCTATAAGGGATAAAATTTGTCCCAACTTGATATTTTTAGGAACTTTTGAGAAGCAACACCCCCATTGAAATTAAATTTTTGATTCCTTTGAAATGATTAATTTTTATTTCCAAGGGGACTCTCTTGATGTTTTCATTTTTTTTAATCCAAGTTTTGTTTGCAACAAGTATTTAAATTTTTCCTGCATCAAAGTGTCAAAAATGCTTTCCTAGCGCATTGATTTGAATTATTTTCTTCTAAAAATTTATACTTCAATGGTATTATTTTTGGTTAAGTGTTTCACAAATTTTTATTTTCAATAGTTATCCTAAGGTTTGAGGTAATAAATTTAATTTCTAAGGTTCTTTGAATTTTTTCATGTTGCCCTAATGTTTACTTCAATCTTGGAAATGCTATATTTTCTACTACAAGAATATGTTTTAGGTGATTTAAATTCTGGGTGAAATATCTCGACCTCACCTTTCTAATGACACCACTTTTTTAGGGTTTCAAGTAGTATTTACCTTTGTTGGTCATGAATCTACCTAAGTACAAAGTAGTATCACTTGTGCACCCTAGACTCGGCCAACATTGAAAGGTGAAAGGAAAGAGATGTCCTCCGTGCCAATATCCAAAGAGGGTTGGCTCCCTTACTAAATATTACATGGGTTTAAGACTAGAGTTGTAGGAAATAAATTAAAAATAATAGAAAGAGATGCAAAATATGTCCACAGACCAAAGTGTAGGATTTGAGGTAAACTAACAGCGAGAATTCCCACAAAGGATTATATAGCATATCATAGAAATTAAGCAACATAATTAACTCACAATCTTGTAAAGACAATGTTTATAATCACACTCTAGTACTCACTCCCTCACCAACAATGTTCAAACTCAGATTGCAAAATTTAAACTTTACAGTAGATAATGAACGCGAGCAAGAAATAGAAGTGCTAAAATAGAAAGAAATCACATAGAAATCGCTTGCAAAATTTGGAAGCCAAGTTTCTTATATTTATGTAGAGAACTTGAAGATTTTTCTTGTAAAATGTCTCCTCTTTGATTACATCAAAATTATTAGTATTTATAGAGGATTACGCCTCTTTCATTTAATTCATATACAAAGAAAATACTGGTAGATCAAAAACTAGCATCCATATTTTTCTCCTCGACATTAGTGACATATTCAGTTAAAACATTCATGATCTAGATTTAAAGGGAGAATCACACAAATAAGTCAAAAAGAGTAAATTATTTAAGTAATATTATATGTCAGTGCATCGGGATGCAACAAAATCATTTGAAAATCAGGTATTTGGTCATTGAATTTGCTTCGACTTGCACCTTAGAAATTCACTTTTACTAGGAAATTACACCGATCATTAAATATGCTTTGAAAACCAAAAAGGTTGATAGGTGGTGCATTGGAAATGCATACCCACCAAAGTGGACGGTGCTTTGAAAATGAGCAAGATTACATCGGAGTCAAAGGAGCAATACTTAAATCCCGTAGTTTTAGTAGTGATCCCAAATATATCTCTAAAATGGATTTTCGCTCAACATTTTTCCCAAAATGGGCTTTTATCTTTATTTCATCCAAGTTATGTCCAAAATGGGCTTTTCGTTGGTGAAATTCCCAAGAAGTGTTTTCATTGCACTTGGGAGCGAAAAGGCATTTTGGGGAACGAAACAACCATTTCGGGGAACGAAAAAGCATTTTGATATTTCAATCAAAACTTTACAAAATTTCAATGTGGCAAAAATGCCAATATTTTTGGTGGCTCGCGGGGTATTTAGCTCGCCTGAATGCAATCGATCCTAGGCCTTTATCCATTGGGAAATAGAGTCATAAATTTCAACTACATTAAATTATTTATTGCTTGCACCAAATTCTTCCTGCACTGCCTAATATTGTCCAGTCACCTATTTGTATTTTTCACCCAACACGAGAAACTTCATTGAGCTCAGATGATTTTCTCTACTTTAGGGTATTTTGGTAAGACTTTGATATCTTCCACTAATGGCTATTATAATAAAAAATAAAATAAAATAAAAAATAGATGCTGCTGAGGTTTTGGCTCAATGGAAGGAGTAGAAATGGATGGGGCCATAGTTACGCTCACCCTTGATAGGGTTGGGAATGGTTGTGTAGACACCTAAAACATGTCATGTTGAGGGAGACTACTCACATAGTCACACTCATAGGTCATGTGACTAAACCTTGGGACCTTCCAAGTATCAAAAGTGGTTTTTACCACTCATTTGGGGCATTTTTAGCCCATCCAAGCCTGGCCGCTATGGACCAGAGCGGCTGGATCTTGGCCGTTGTAGCTCAGAGCGGCCAAACCTTAGCCACTGCAGATGACAGCGGCTAAACCTTAAATGCATTTTTCCACCAATCTAGCCTAATATCGGGTGGAAGTGGTAGTCTGCATGCAATAAGGATGAGCGGGGACAACTTTGCATTCCTCCTCACAGCCAGTCTACATGAAAGACTCAAGTCCAGATTTAGACATCAGTTAACTACCCCTCAAGGGTAGACAAAAGCTCAAATTCTCATGCTAACATCCAATGCGCATGAGGGATTCAGTCCTAGGGTTTGAACATTGACCTAGGGCTTCAAACACTTTATAAGGAGTAAACCTAAAAGCACTAGGGGACCTTATTTTATCAATGAGAGAGAGAACATCACATATCAAAATTTTGAACAGGTTGGATCATTGAGGAGAGCTTCTAGAGACTTGGAGAGCTTCCCTTGGAGATCAATTTTTGTAGTGAAGCCCTATCGGATTGGAGGGCAAATCTGAACACATACAGTAATCATTTTAACATTAGTAGCAGACTTAAGCCCATAGCCTTTGGATCAATAGAGAGAGATTTCACCTTAGCGATCATTATCCTAGATAGTGGCCCGCAACCTAGTCTAGGGTTTAGGTGATAGTTTATTTTATTCTACTTTCTCCATGTTTTCATATCATTAGCATAAGCTTTATTTCAGTTATTTGCATTCATAGTACTAGTTTCATTGCATTTGTTTTCATTAAGCATATTCATTGCTAACAACCTCATCCAGGGAGGCAATCTCGGACATCTAAGCGTGTGTTGTTGTTTCATTGATTATAGGGCTATAGGTTCATCGGATAAATCTACAACATACGAAAGCAAGAGGATCCCTCTAGGAATCAGACCTAGAGAAGGAGGCATCTGTAAGCCCTCATACAGTTCCATGTGCATCATCGGGAAGCCTATAAAGGTGCATCACCCCTTGCTAGGGGATATTTTATACATCTGCTACCCTCTTTGTGTAAAATCATGTATCAAATGAAGGGTATCCCGTAGAGGGATTTATATGTAATCGAATCTTGGAAATATCAATACAAAGCATTCATTCATTTATTTCTTCGTACTTCGGCTATGCCTTTATTTTATGCTTTTTCATTTAATATATGTTAAAAGTTAATAATAATCACAAATAGAGTGAGTGGATGGTGCACCGCTTCCTCGAGGTCGCTACAGATGGTGATCATGGTGGGACCCCTACCTAGTTTTTATTTTTTACCACTTTACTGATCCATGTTTTTATGTGCAGGTTTAGCCGCTCTGATCTACAGTGGCCAGAAATCAGCCGCTCTGGTCTACAATGGCCAGGAATCAACCACTCTAGTCAACAGCGGCCAGAGCTGGAGTGCAGCAGAGGTCAAAATATTGATTCTCTGAGCTGGATTTGAGGTTGGTACAACTTCTATGATGATTTATGTTCTTTTATCTGCTTCTATTTTCCTAAAAATAGTGAACATTAAAACACATTTTAATTTGGAAAATTAAGGAATGGAAAGGAAAGAATTTGCATCTTGTGCATCTTAGAGTTTTTTAGATTTCCACTAGGCATTGCTAGGAACAACGACTTATGCTTGTAAATTCTACCCTAGAATCTAGCATGCTAGAAATTATGTGTTGGTTTGCTTGCTTTGAGGCCCTGCTAGAGGCCATATTTGCACAAAGTAGAGTACATCCATGAATCTCATACTAGTTATGCATATTTTCTGAAAAGTGAAACGTCATTCATATCAGGCATATAGGAAAGAGTCATTACTATTGTATGATGCATTTTACTTTATGCAAACTTAAAATGAACCCCACACACACATGCATGTTTTAAACATTGGAGAGTTGGATTTCATCACCAACCTTCAATTCAGTCTGGTGACATTGGCATTCATCTCCTTCCACCGGCTTGCCCCCTAGATCTTCTTAGAATGGAATTGGGAACTTCTTTATAGTGGTACTAAGTTACTCATGTTCAAACTATCTCCCACTATTGGAACAATTGGTTCAGAGTGGAAGAGCTAGGTGAACCCCCCACTAGGACTTCAATGGTGTACCCTAGTCTCTTTTTGAGAAAATCATGTTTGGCATGGGTGTTCTTGATTCCCACTATGGATGAGTCTCCTTATTCTAAATCCAAAACAAGAGCAAGAAACAAGAACAACAACATATCAAAGACACATCAAATAGTTTAGGGCACACATAAATTGGTAATCAAGATAAACACTTGCTTGATATTGTTTGGCTACATCTAAATTGCAATCCAAAAACTAATTCACAAGCACAATGGTCAAAACCAGAAGTAAACATCCTCGGTCCAATACCGAGGGAGAATCTGAAGCAACACATACCCATAGGTGAAGTCGTAGTAACATTGAACCACATGCTCATAAGATCGTGAGACGTAGTTCCATGAGTCTAAGGGGTGATAATTCAACCCTTGGGGGCTCTCCTCGAGAAACCCCAAATAGAGAGTCAAATCATGGAACTAAATCACAAAAACACAAAGAGGCTTCATGACCATCATCATCAAGGAGACACGAGGAAGCCTCAAGGCCTTCCTCTAAACACATAAAAACTTCTCAAAGACATGAGGAGGCTTCAAGAGCTTCCTCCCCACATGGACATAAGGAGGGTTCTAGACCCCATTCTTCACATAGGGATGATGAGGTTTCCCCATATCCATCCTCATGGAGGGTAGATAGGGCCACAAAGCCCTCATCACCAAAAATACACACAAGAGTCACAACATCTCAAACTTCACATGAGACATTGAGAATAGGTCTACCCACTGAAGGGCAAGAAACTAGAGCTACATCCAATCATAGACATCAAACAGAAGATACCCTTCACACAAGAGGAAGGATTCCAATAGATTATGACCTCATTGGAGTAAATGGCACCCCAAGGGATCAGCCATGGAAAACAAGACAGTTAGATGAGTTGGATCGGTTGCATCCGAGGCCACCTCCCAGAACCATAGTCACAAAAAATTTGCATCTAGAAGTTCATGAACTATTACTTCTAAGTGCACCTCTCAACCTGGGGATGCTTCAGAGTGACTCCACAAGTCTCATGTAGAGTCTGACCATAGAGACACTTATCAACACATAGAATAGATTACAGTAGCTAGCAAGAGCAAAGAAATAGTAGAGACCTCTTCGAGGAATCTATGAATCAAAACCACAAGAATAGAATTAGATAAACATGAGTCCTCTTCAATAATGCAATCTGACCGCATGCGATGGTTAGAAAATGTATTGCATAAAGAGTGAGAGCTAGTGGAAGCTCTCGAGCATGACAAACAAAGAGAAAGGCTTTTGCACCAACATGAGCAACGTCTAAGAGAACAAGCTGAGCAACTAGCTCATATCAATTTACAAGCCAATGGCAATGATCATCAAAGAGATAAACATGTTGACTCACCAAGAGAGGGGTGCAATAGACAAGAAGAAATCCCACAATAAAACCACCACTCAAATCATGAACAACATCAAACTAGTGGAGAAAGGGTAAATATGATAAATCAGGATCAAACACATCCTGAATCCCCTCGTAGGAGGGAAGAGAATAGAACAAGTCAAATGCACATAGAGTTACCTCCATTACCACCATGAGGGGGCCTACAAGAAGAGGAACTCCTCACCTCAAAGGCATTCCAGGAACTCACTAAAAATATGAAGTCCTTTGAGAAACAAGAAATGGTAGGGAACCAACCAACATTGAGTAAAATACACAACCAACCATTATGCCCATCAGTCCCTAGCCCTGCATATCCTAAGCATTTTGAGATGCCTAGGTTAGAAAATTTTAAGGGTGAAGAGGATGCACAAGAGCATATTACCAATTTTATCAATGCATGTTTTCATATTGAAGACAATGATGCTCTTATGCTAAGGACTTTCATTATGACATTTTTGGGTGCTGCCACTCAATGGTTCAACCAACTGCCCAAGCACAACATATCCAATTTTGAACAACTAGAAAATGCATTCCTGAAGCATTTCTCCTTTGGTTCTAAAATAAAGGTGAACCTTTTAGACTTGGCCAACCTAAAACATTATGACGATGAGCCAGTAATGGAATATGGGGATAGGTGGAGAAAAGTCATGGTAAAGTTATCATTCTCCATCCCCACAGAAGAAATTATCCGCATGTTCACCAAGAGTTGTTCTAAACATATTTCCCTCTTGCTACAACTTCAACAATATCCTTCATTTGAGGAAGCCTTGGCACAGGCCAAACTCATTGAAGACATAAAAGTAGATGAGGGAACCATCAAGCTCCGAAACAAGGAGTGGAACAAAAATGGCAAAAATGACAAATACAAGCAGAAGCAGGCAAGCCCTGCTCCAGTTAATCAAGTAGTATTGGTTGCACCTAAGGATGGGGCTACGCAGCAACCCCAGAATTATCAAGCATAACCCCCACCAACCAATTATGATCAAAAGAACAATCAGGGGTGAAACAGAGAATGCAAGCCACCTCGCTATTTTACACCTCTATCAGAGTCAATGCAATCAATTTTCAACCAATTGAGCGAGGTTGGGAAGATCAGATTTCTAGATGTACCTCTTATAGATCCCAACCATCCTAAGCCAAAAGGATATAGGGAAGATCAATTTTACCCTTATCATAGGATACCGGGGCATAATATTGAAGTTTGCATTGGTTTCAAACATCAGGTGCAAAACATGATTGAGGTGGGAGAACTTAAAGTTGACAACCCATTGGCTCCTGATAATAGAGATATGGGCATATACAAAAACCCGTTGCCCAACCATGAGGTCCCTAGAGGGCAAGGTGCCCAAGTCAATCAGGTCCGAATTGATACGCCTACCCATGGGTGCATTGGGATGGTTGAAATTGTCAATATAGCTACCAGGACTAGATGATATGGTCAACCACAACCTCCTGTAGCTCCTATTAATGTCCCAGCTACACCTAGGTAGAGGTAGGGGTAGAACAACCTTCCAGGTCCACCAACCCGACCTGTGGTAACTGTTCGGAGTAGACTAGAGCAAAACTTACAAATGACTCCAGCTAAGCTATCTATCTATGAGCTCATACAATAGTCCCCAAAGCACAGGGAGACTTTGATGGAGATTTTGAGATCAATTGAGCTCCAACCACAAGATCCAAATGCATTCACTTATTTTGTGGGACAAGTACAAGAATGTCAAGAACCTATAATCCGATTTTATGATCATGAGATTAAGATAGTGTCTACTACCTTACTAGACCCTCCATTGCACATTGTTGCATCAGTCAATGATTTACCTTTTAAGAGGGTCTTGGTCGATATGGGTTCTTCAATCAACATCATCACAACAACAGCAATAGAACACCTTAAGATCCCCAAGTCAAATATCATTTCGAGAGCCTACACATTAAGAGCTTTCAATGATGCTTTATGCAATACTATGGGAATGATAGTCCTACCCATCAAGGTGGGGCATAAGACCATCCCTGTGATGTGTCATGTCTTGGAAGGGGCCATGCAATACAACATCCTCCTAGGGCACCCTTGGATAAGAGATATGAAGTGTGTTCCTTCGATTTTACACCAATGTGTCAAGTACGTGCATGATGACAAAGTCTATGTGGTGTTGGCTGATGAAGAGCCATTCAAATATGTCCATCAAGTGGATTTTCTAGGAGAATTTGTAATTCCCTCTACCCACTTGTATGTAGGACCTTCATCTCCAACTACACAACTAGATAACAAAGACAAAGGGGTACATAAAAACCCAGACACATCAACACCTCATCTTGCACCCAAAATGACTAATGCTTCTAAGAGACCATCAACATCTAAACCAAAAGACAATCAGAAGCTAAAGGTACCCTTAGTTGAGGAAGGAAATCCCAAGGAAGTGCTAACCATAGGCATTGAGAAAATTCCAAGTCCCATGGAAGAAGAAGATCTCCAAGATCAAGCTGAGGAGATACTAGAACCCGCTTCGCCAATGTCATCTGTAGGATCATCCACATCACATGCGACAATACACTTGGCAAGTACAGGGATAGGAGAGTATCTTGTGTAGAACATAACATTCATACCCATCATAGAGTCTACATAGGACATGGGATGGCCAAAAGACCTAAGACCACCAGTGGGAACAGTGGTTCCACTTGGAATCCCTCCCAACCAGACCAATTTTATCTATGCTAGCCTAGACTACACCCATAAGTCTATAGACATAGAAGAGGACAATGATGAACTATTCATTATTAATGTTCATTACCTCTCTAATCTTGAGTATGCTCTAACTTATTTTGAATGTTGCCATTGGCATGGTTACGGTCTTGGTATATATGAGCAGGGGCGTAGGCGGCCATTCGAGCCACAATACCAGCTTCCATCTGACAGGTTTGGGTTAGGCTATCACATCAGAGGTCGAGATGACTCTCTAGAAGTAGCCTTGGATAGATTAAGCTTGGGGTTAGGAGAAGACATCAATTTTATTCCTTATCACCCACCAAGTACAAGATATCCGAGCAATAGACAAGTGGTTATGGTAAACATACCACCACCCGAGACTTATCATCCAAGCTCCACAATTGATGCCATCCCAATAGGTTACAACTTGTGGGATGAAGAGCGAGAAGGAAATGGATACGAGGCAAGTGATGATGAAGCACAGACAAGCTTAGCCTATCATGGGCCTCACTATTTACAAAGCCTTGCCTGGTCCAGCCATAATGAGAGTGGGTACATATCGGATGAAAGTGGCTATGAGTTAGAGGACTCAATAGAGAGAGCCTACCTAGGGGCAAGGCAATGGCCCCATGACTTGGGGTAACATACTAATGCAAATGGCATCTTCATAAGTGATGAATAATATGAGGATGAGATAGAGATGGCCTACTTAGGGCCAAGAGACGTACCCCTTATCTTGGGATCACATACCAATGCTAATGGTTTTTGGATAAGTGATGATGACTTTGATGATGAGACTGAGATGGCTTATCTTGGGCCTCACCACTTATGACAAGTCAACATACTGGTAGAAAGAGAAGTGGTACTTCATGCCATAGACCCTGGCTTACGATTTTTGGGAAGACCTATCGACTTAAATGCCATTCACCATATGGTCAATCCCCCTCCACCTACATTCAGAGAGCTCTTAGAACCCAATGATCCTATTATCCAGCCTACTCATGGGCTAGATCCAGAGATTCCTTTTCCTCCAGAGCCTCATCATGAGTATGGAGGAGAAACCTCTGAGACAATATTTCACCCATGTGGTCCTAGAGATTTCATTCCATCCATCAATACGATCTCCATTGATTTGACCACTCCACTTCATAACCCAATGGATCCTACTAAACCATTATGTCTTGATACAGAGGCTATTGATTGGGATCACATTGATTCACCCATAGATCCTAAAGACCTTTTCTCTAGCGAAGAGGTGTTACAACCATTTCATTTTGCATCAGGATGTGCATATGATGTATTCCATGCCAGCTTGGATCCTGAGTCAGTAGGACCTATAAATCCTATTGATGACATTCATTTGATACCCATGCCTCACCAGCTGGAGGATGGGTCACATATGGCTATAGAAGTGACTTTCGATATGGACATCAGTGATGATCCTACTCAACCAAAGAAATTCAAGTTCGGAGAAAGTCTATCTCTAGAGGAACAAGCCATCATAATTCCTCTCCTTAAAGAGAGGCCAAATATTTTTTCTTGGACTTACAAAGACATGCCAGGGATTGATCCAAAGTTAGTTGTTCACAACCTTTCATTGGATCCCATGAAGAAGCCAGTCAAGCAAAAGTTGAGGAAAATGCATCCAACCATCACTTTGATGGTGAAGAACGAGTTACAAAAACTATTGGATGTGATTTTCATAGTTCCCATCGATTATCCCGAATGGGTTTCAAACATGGTGCCCATGGGAAAACCAGATGGAAGAGTCCACATTTGCATAGATTTTAGAGACTTGAATAGGGCAACTCCAAAGGATTCATTCCCATTGCCAAACATAGATGCTCTTGTTGATGCCACTATAGGTCATGAGATGCTCTCCCTAATGGATGGGTTTTTTGGATACAATCAAATCTGAATCAAACCCGAAGACCAACATAAGACTACTTTCATTACTCCATGGGGAACATTCTATTACAAGGTGATGCCATTTGGCCTAAAGAATGTTGGTGCCACGTATCAGCGGGCCATGACATACATCTTTCATGACTACATGCACACAATCTTAGAAGACTACATGGATGACTTGTTGGCCAAGTCTTTAGTATGACAAGAGCACGCTGAAATCCTTACGAAAGTCTTTGATCGCCTCATTGAGCACAACGTCAGATTGAACCCTAAGAAGTGTGTGTTTGGCATGACTTCTGGTAAGCTCTTAGGTTTCATCATTTCTAAGAGAGGCATTGAAGTCGATCCTACAAAGGTAAAGGCTATAATGGAAATGGCTGCCCCTACCAACATTAGGGAGTTAAGAAGCCTACAAGGCAAGGTAGCATCCATCAAATGGTTCATTGCGCAATTATCAGATAAGTGTCGACCCATGAACCGGTTGCTATGCAAGGATGTCCCATTTCATTGGGATGAAGAGTGCCAACAAGCCTTTGTAGAGATCAAAACTTACCTAGCAACACCACCAGTATTGGCTCCACCAAGGCCAGACGTGCCATTTTTACTATACATATCGGCTACTGATTTTGCTTTAGGCACCATGTTGGCCCAAAAGAATGCACAAGATAAAGAGCAAGTCATATATTACATTAGTCGCACCTTGGTGAGTTATGAGCTAGGATATGCGTATGTAGAAAAGTTGTGTTTAGAAGTGGTCTTTGCAACCAGAAAGTTGTGACACTACATGTTGAGCCATACGACTTACGTTATATCAAAACAAAATCCTTTGTAGTATATGATGAACAAGACCTATCATAATACATGTACTGCAAAGTGGATCATGCTATTGATAGAATTTGATCTAGAGTTCATAAGCCAAAAGTCCATCAAGGGACAAGTCATAGCAGATCAATTAGCAGAGGCACCTCTTCAAGATAGCAAGCCTCTCACCATAGAATTGCCTGATGATGTGGTCTTCGCATTATCAGATCCGTCCAAACCCGAGGAACCTGAGAAAGAAAGAGACATGGCATTGTTCTTCGATGGTTCGAAGTGCGAGCAAGGGGGTGGAGCAGGGATAGTCTTTATCACACCACAGGGTGCTCCATTGCCCTTATCATTCAAGCTAGACTTCCCTTGCACAAACAATAACACAGAGTATGAGGCCCTGATCTTAGGACTCCAAACAGCCATTGCAATGGGCATTAAAATATTGAATATCTTTGGTGACTCTTTGCTCATAGTTAATCAAGTCAAAGGATTGTTCCAATGTAGGTGCCCACTCCTGAAAGCTTACAAGGAGCTTGTTGACACTTACCTAGCCCGACTAGAATGGTATGACATCGAGGCAATCCCTCATACATCAAATAGATTTGTAGACACCATGGCATCTTTGGGATCCTTAATCCCTCAGAATCTATCTGCTGATTTCATAACCATTCATGTTAAAGTGCTCGCATATTCAGCAATACAACGTGAGGCTATTGACAATCAAGAGTCAATCAACATGATCCAGACCGAACCAAATCAGGATTGGTCCTTCAGAGCTAGAGCTTTCTTGCAAATGACACCTTGGGAATCTTTGATCTCTCAAGGTCCTACGGAGTGTGGTACAACCATCCACCATAGGGTGATTTCTCAATATGTGTTCACAAATTCTGGATCACAGGAGGAGCATGTCATTTTATCCATAGAAGTTATGGCTTATCAGGATTGGCTTTCCCAATTACAAGACTTCCTAAAACTTGGAATGGTACCACAAGGCCTATCGCATGCTAAAATATGAGCATTTAAATAGAAGATGATGAGGTATATCTTGCTAGGAGAGATCCTTTATAGACGAGGCTATGATGGAATGCTCCTTCATTGTCTTGAGCCCCAAGAAGCATCCTGGGCAATTTTGCAAGCTCATGATGGTACATGTGGTGGTCACTTCAATGGCATGGCCATCATTAAGCGCATCTTGAGAATGGGTTACTATTGGCCCACTATGGAAAAATACTATTGTGAGTATGTCAAGAAATGTGTTAAGTGCCAGCATCATGCAAACCTCACTCACTTGCCATCACAAGCCTTGCAACCCATCCAGGAAGCATGGCCCTTCTCGTAGTGGGGACTAGACTTAGTGGGGAAGATCTCACCCCCATCCTTAGGCCGACACACGTTCATCATAACAACCATTGAGTATTTCACCAAATGGGTCGAAGTGATCCCCTTAACATCGACAACTAGACCAAGGATTATAGAGTTTATACTCCACAATATCATAAGTCATTTTGGGGTCCCTTCAAAGATAATATCAGATAATGGGCCATATTTCAAGAACAAAAATGTGCATGCTTTAATGAACAAATATCATATTCAACATAATTTTTCAACACCCTATTATCCACAAGAAAATGGGCAAGCAGAAGCCTCAAACAAAACAATAGTCTCCATCTTGAGGAAAATAGTGAAAGATAATCATAAGGACTGGCATTTGCAATTGCCTTTGGCATTATGGGCATACAGGACTAGTGTGCGGATGCCCACTAGGGCAACACCATTTTCACTTGTATATGGCACTGAGGCCATCATGCCCCTAGAGTTGGAGATTCCAACCCTACGCATAGCATTGAAGGACTTCATAGATGATGACACCATGCGACAAGGCCACCTTGATCAGTTAACACTTCTTGATGAACATCGAGTCAATGCCTTGGAGCATCTCCATGTTTATCAAGATCACCTTGCATGAGCTTACAATAGTAAAGTCCACTTGAAAATTCAAACGAATCACTCAAAATTGGGGATCTTGTGCTCAAAGAAAACCAACAAAACTCAAATCTACCACCGCACCTACGAGACAAATTTATGGTAAACTGGATAGGCCCCTACATGATTTCAGAAAGGGTTGGGCCTAGAGCATATCACCTCACATCATTGGATGGTGTTGAAGAGCCTGAGCCTCTCAATATCATTCATTTGAAGATATTTTATACATAAAATACAAAAATCATAAAAAACAAAAACATTCAAATATTACATAAAATACAAAAACATTCAAATATGTCATAAAATACAAAAACATTCAAAATATTCATAAAATACAAA
Organism: Wollemia nobilis; assembly: GCA_028583015.1. Lineage (NCBI taxonomy): Eukaryota > Viridiplantae > Streptophyta > Pinopsida > Araucariales > Araucariaceae > Wollemia > Wollemia nobilis. The sequence goes on from JAQPPZ010002660.1 coordinate 1,066,219, forward strand.
AAAATTCAAAAATATAAAATTCAAAATTCAAAAAAAAAAAACCAAGGGTTAAAACTTGGTCAAAATTCAATCAAAAATTGCTCCAAGGGTATCTTCACACCACTTGGTCAAAATTCAATCAAAAATGCTCCAAGGGTATCTTCACACCACTTGGTCAAAATTCAATCAAAAATCTCCAAGGGTATCTTCACACCGCTTGGTCAAAATTCAATCAAAAATGCTCCAAGGGTATCTTCACACCGCTTGGTCAAAATTCAATCAAAAATGCTCCAAGGGTATCTTCACACCGCTTGGTCAAAATTCAATAAAAAATGCTCCAAATATGGCTTCACACCACTTGGTCAAACTCTAAAAGCCCCAAAGGCACAATAAGCCCTTTGGTCAAAATACAATCAAAAATACAAAAACAATGCAAAATAAAATACAAAAACAATGCAAAAATCAAAAATACAAAAATAGTTGCATCTTACATCTGCATCCATATAGTTGCATTACATCAAACATGCATATCCATTGCATTTGCATATGTTATGATCACACTCTTGCAAATGATGCCATAGTTTGTATCACAACCACAAATACACAAGTCCACCTTCATCCATTCATCCATGTGTGTAACTATGTTTTTCAACACAACCATATCATGTTGCTATAAGGAATAGGCTAAGATTTTTTGGTCATTCAACCATATCTAGTGGTCTTATCAATTTTTTGGGAAGCCATATTGATTAGTAGAGAGTAAGGTCTAGTCATGAATGCCTCAGATATTCAGGATCCTATCACTAATTAAAAACACTAAAATCCTAGTTGGTACAAGGGAAAGATGAAAGTTGCATAAAGTGGTCTAGGTTACCTTAAGCGAAAAGGATCTTCCTTGCTTATCCCCCTATGCGACCGGTTCAAAGGTGCTGAGAATTGGCAAAAGGACAAGTTCTACCCTACCTAGAAATGAGTGATTATCATCACTACATAAATCCCTTGCTTTCATTAAAACAAGCAAAAATCTTGAAACAAAGCACAAATTCAAAATCCCAGTTTCCAAAGTCATAATTCAAAATCCCAAAATCAAGCAACAATCAAAGTCAAAACAAACAAGTGAATTTCATCCTTACATAAATCCCTTGCTCAAGAGAAAAACAAAAAAATCAATAAAAAATAAATAGTGATTTTCATCACTAAGTATGAGCAAGTATCCCAAATGAAATGAAGAAAAGAAGGGAATGGAACTTGAATCCCTAGAATTCTCAGCATTGCACAAAATCGGAAGGTGATCCCCATTACAAGTTTGGTGTACAACCATGCCTGGCAATGGTGGTACCCTTACGCATGATGATATGTCTATCACAATAGCATCTTGCATTTGTGTAGACCAATGTTTGCATGTGGATGAGCTAGCTTTAGGTAACCCAAAGCTACCTAGTGGTATAATCCAACTAAGTCCAACACAGGATAAGATGAACAATTGAGGATCCACGATCTTAGAAATGGGCTGAAATAATCCTGCCTGACATCGGAGGAAATGCTTGAGTTCTATCTAAATATATTCATTTGCACACATAGGGATAATGAATCTATAGGTCCATGATGAAAGCCTTGCTTCTTCAAAAGTCTAGTATGGTCAGTATGCAACTATTGATAGAGTAACTAGAGTGTTTGAGTCTCAGGAAAAGCCTCAAAAATTCCTACATAGCAACAAATCATATCATTCATCACATCATCAATTTTATTTATAAAATTTGTAAATTAAGGGGTATTAACAAAGTAGGCTAGATACCGGATAGATGTTAGAAATAATATCTACATGGCCACTGACTATTTTGAACCTTTTAAATAACATAAGCTTTATCAAGAAATTACATACATACACACCAATACATTTCACATATGAATGCCCAAATAATTAGTTCTTATGATAAGAATGATTATTTACATTCATGATTGTTATACTTTCTATGGTATCACCCATTTAGATTGTTGAAATCATATCATATGCATTCCTTATGTTTTAAGTGATTAAAGCATACAGGTTCATTCACATTAGATTAAACATCATATAAATAGTGCATGACACATTGCATTTACCATATCATAACATAAGTTAGATGCATACAATTAAATCAAAATTAAACATGCATCTAACGAAAACATTGCATCCATAAATACATAATTTCATAAATCATCCATCCATATATAAGATCACATCATTGCATTCACCCATACATAGAATCATAAATCCATCATCAAATCAACTCATGATACATCACATCATGTCACAATAATCAAATCATATAAGCATCTACATAAACACATACATAAGCATCCATCTCAATATCCATATCATCATAAATATCATCTATCATCTAACACATATATCAACTCATCATAATGCCATCATCACATCACATAAATAAAACAAAAACATAAGCAATAAATGACACACATAATGAAGCATAATGCAAAGTCTCATATAAATATGTGTGTCTCAAAAGATGTCTCAAAATGTGTATCTCAAAGTGCATGGATATACAAAATTACCCAAAGGCTACAGTCATAATAGGTCAGCTGACCTCAAAAATAAAAGCCTAATGCATCATCAATCAAACACTAGGCCTGTACCCCCTACAACACCACCCCCTATGGATGGATCTCGGGTGGAGCGATGTGAGCCTATTGGCCTCTCTATGTGAGTCCGGGTCCTCTGACTAGGCCGGATGGAATACTACCTTGAGGTAGAGCACCCACTAGCCTGTGATCCACCTACACCTATCCTCTCCCTAGGAGTGGCTCCTAGCCTCTTGATCTACATCTCGAGAGAAGCAATATGGCCTACATGACCAACAATCTCCACCTCATACTCATCTAGCAAAGTCTACATCCACCTGATATCTACCCCTAGATCTATCCCTGTAGAGCCCTGAGGTGTGGAAGGATCAACAACAACCTACATCCTAGTAGCACCACCCCCGATAGCAGCCTGTAGAGCCTATATCTGAGTAGTGAGCTACTCTATAGTAGCATCTCATTGTACTATAGTAGCATCCCATTGGGCAATGATAGCATCACACTGTTGTACCTAGATCTTGGCCGACTGGAGCTCGACCTCTACATCATGCAACTATGCTCTCAGAGGAGAATCTCTCTCCTTGAGATCCAACTCCTCATCCTCCTCCTCAAGAGCCTCCTGCTCCTCCACTACCACCTGCTCTATCGGCTGGCCCCATACCTCAGTCCTAGCTCAGACTCTATGCCCTACTAGATCTGCACCATCTCTACCATCATCCTCACAGCCTAGACTACCATCACCATGCCACATCCGATCACCCCACCACTACGCAAATGCATCTATGACTCCCCTAACAACTCATGGGTCAACTATTAGGGCATCCTCCTCATCAGCCAACTCTATGATATGTGGGGGAGGGAGGTCTCTCTCTGCTCCGATGCACCTATACAAGAATGGGACAAGTGGCACATCCTATTGTAAACCATACTGATGAAGAACTCAAGAGTAGAAGAAATACTCCCTGATGCCGACCTTATGGCCAATGAGCCATCACTCACACATCCTAGCTATAAAGTTGGGTGGATCATCCCAAGCTGGGCACTCATAATATGGGTGCCACATGATGGCACCGACCTATAGCCTAGTGAAAGTAGTAGTATAATGGGGGAGCTCCCCCACATTAGGGTGGCTCTTGCGCTCCTCATGCTCTCGAGCCCACCTGGTAGCATAGCACTGCATCCTAGCATCAATAACTATAATCTTAGTAGGGAGTCCTCTAGGATGATCCACGCTGATATGCTCCCATCCCCATACCTGGAGGAGCAAGCTGCAACCAATGCTAATGCGGCCCCATCGATGGATGTGATACAACTCATCATAACACTATGCTAGTAGAGACCTACCCCATGCATAGATGATGGGCTACTCACTATCCATCAAATCCTGAACCATCGCAAGGAGGTTCCATGGGAACCTCAAGCCTGAGCAATCTAGAATGAGAATGTTGTTGATGACCATCAACAATACCGTATGCCTCTCCGAGAAGACATGCTCCCTATACCAACGTATAATAGATACACCTCTAGACTTGGTGTCCTTGAAGGCAGCCATAGCATGCTCCTCGAACACCCTAGAAAAAACTACATCACGATCATTAGTGGCCGAAGAGATGATGGCCACTCCATCAAAGGGGATCCAAAAATCTTGTATACATCCTCCGGTGTGATAGTCATCTCACCGATAGGAATATGGAAGGTATTCATCCTAGGGTCCCATCGATGAACCAGGGTAGTGAGGTAGGCCTAGTCCGACATAATCTAGGGTAGCTGAATGACATATTGTAGGTCACGAGCCTTAAACCAGGCCCAGTCCATATCATCCAGGAGTGGGAGAAGGTCATTAAGGAGCTTTGGGTCCCAAGCCTGAGCAGTGAGAATCTAAGAGCAAAAATCAAAGGTATAACTACAATGCATCTAAGGCATAAATCACAAATAAAACATGAAAAATGGTGCAAATAATGATAAACTATCCTAAGTCTGAGTAAAAGAGGAATAAATGCACCTAATCATGTAGCACAATACAAGAAAGCAGCTCAAAATTTAAAAAAAATCAGCATAATCACCTTGCAAAATCCAAAAAATTACAAAATTTAACTAAGGATCTTGGCCGTTGTCACCTACAGCAGCCAAAAACTAGTCATTGAGGATAGAAGTGACCAAACCCCAATGGTCAAATTTTTGACCATTGGGATTCAAAGCTAGTCACTCTAAGTGACAATCCAAACCTATAGTCTTCTAGAACACGATAATGGGTGACATGGCATACATGTACGCCCTAGGCCAAAAATGACAAAAAATTTGAAAAATTTAAAAAATGGGGGCAAGCCCACCAAAACAAAACCAAACCTAAACCTATCTATAGATTCAGTTCATTGCCAGCAAGTTTAGTGAGGTTCATTTACCGGTTAATTAGTGAGGTTCAATTTTACCCAAAAAGAAAGTAGGGTTAAGGTTTGAGAGAATACCCGAGAAGCTCTGGCTCCTCCGCTCACTGATGTCTCTCCCTACGTAGCCATAGTCTCCAATGCAACAGCACTCCAAGTCGCAAATGTCACTTTCTCGTCAGAGCTCTAGAAAGCAAAATGCTAGCTAGAAAAATGAAAAGTCAAAACCCTAGATTCCTTTTGTACTCCTCAAGTCATGCTTTAGCCACTGCTGACATCAATGGCCCAAACTTCATGGCCACTCAGGGTGAGAGCGGCCACAAGTAGGGACTTAGTGGTCACTAGATCCAACGATCGGATGCACAAGAAAAATTAAGAAGATTCCTTCCAGGAGGAATAGTAAAAAAAATCAAATAAACACATTTTGATGGTCCCTGATCATCAAAATGATCAAAATAACAAAAAAATCACATAAAAACAAATCTCGAGTAAGCTTCGTATTCAGTTACTTACTCTATCAACTCGGTGGTTGCAACGATTTGCACTCCATGCAACTTGGTGAGATGAGTAAGTTACCATAGAGCTACTTGGGGTAAATTATTCATTTTGGAATTATGATGCATCACCTCAACCCCGAAGAAGATCAAGATGGTCGGACTGCTCCACGGGTACGATGGAATCATCCTAATTCTCTTATGACACCAAAAACACTGAGCCAAGTGATGCAATACAAGCATAAATAGAATCACTCATCCTAACTCCCTAAGAAGGCTATTTGTGGTCGGACCGCTCCTCGGGATAGGGATGAGTGATCATCATAAACAATTGAAATCACACTTGGATGGGGGTTTGCCCATTAAAAGAACAAACACTAGAAAGGAACCAAAGCTAGTCAAAGTGGTCAAGCGACTTGTCACTTCATTCATTGCCTTTCCCTCACCAATTCATTTGTGTGAGGGGGTAGTTCAAATATTCAAATAATCATAATCAAAGTCAACCAAAGATCACTCGATCATATCAAAATTGTGTTCATCCTACGAATCATTGCATACAACTCTTACAAAACTTTCCCCATTTGTTGGGTTCATAAGCAAATATGACATCTTCAATTTGTAGCTCTCCTCCGGTCGGATCACATTGTAGCAACATAAGCTACCCGATTGTATTTGAGGAATGAGTGCAAGTGGACATGTGCAAGCCCTATGCTAAATTAAGCCTTCAATCAGGTTGAAGCAATGATTCAAGGATGCGTGTCATCTTGCATGATTGGGCCATCCAACATTGATCAGATCAATGATCATCATACACCCTACAAACATAGCAGTCTACATTTTTGCTCTGCATTGTGTTTTCCACTCAGTGCATCACAAAAAGGGGCATCTGTAGACACCTAAAACATGTCATGTTCAGGGAGACTACTCACATAGGCACACTCATAGGTCATGTGACTAAACCTTGGGACCTTCCAAGTATCAAAAGTGGTTTTTACCACTCATTTGGGGCATTTTCAGCCCATCCAAGCCTGGTCGCTATGGACCAGAGCGGCTGGATCCTAGCCATTGTAGCTCAGAGTGGCCAAACCTTAGCCGCTATAGATGACAATGGCTAAACTTTAAATGCATTTTTCCACCAATCTAGCCTAATCTTGGGTGGAAGTGGTAGTCTGCATGCAATAAGGATGAGCGGGGACAACTTTGCATTCCTCCTCATAGCCAGTCTACATGAAAGACTCAAGTCCAGATTTAGACATCAGTTAACTACCCCTCAAGGGTAGACAAAAGCTCAAATTCTCATGCTAACATCAAGTGCGCATGAGGGATTCAATCCTAGGGTTTGAACATTGACCTAGGGCTTCAAACACTTTATAAGGAGTAAACCTAAAAGCACTAGGGGACCTTATTTTATCAATCAAGAGAGAGAGAACATCACATATCAAAATTTTGAATAGGTTGGATCATTGAGGAGAGCTTCTAGAGACTTGGAGAGCTTCCCTTGGAGATCAATTTTTGTAGCGAAGCCCTATCGGATTGGAGGGAAAATCTGAACACATACGGTAATCATTTTAACATTAGTAGCAGACTTAAGCCCATAGCCTTTGGATCAATAGAGAGAGATTTCACCTTAGCGGCCGTTGTCCTAGATAGTGGCCCACAACCTAGTCTAGGGTTTAGGTGATAGTTTCTTTTATTCTGCTTTCTCATGTTTTCATATCATTAGCATAAGATTTATTTCAGTTATTTGCATTCATAGTACTAGTTTCATTGCATTTGTTTTCATTAAGCATATTCATTGCTAACAACCTCATCCGGGAGGCAATCTTGGACATCTAAGCATGTGTTGTTGTTTCATTGATTTTAGGGCTACAGGTTCATCGGACAAATCCACAACATACGAAAGCAAGAGGATCCCTCTAGGAATCAGACCTGGAGAAGGAGGCATCTGTAAGCCCTCATACAGTTCCGTGTGCATCACCGGGAAGCCTGTAAAGGTGCACCACCCCTTGCTAGGGGATATTTTATACATCTGCTACCCTCTTTGTGTAAAATCATGTATCAAATGAAGGGTATCCCGTAGAGGGATTTATATGTAACCGGATCTTGGAAATATCAATACAAAGCATTCATTCATTTATTTCTTCGCACTTTGGCTATGCCTTTATTTTATGCTTTTTCATTTAATACATGTTAAACGTTAATAATAATCGCAAATAGAGTGAGTGGATGGTGTGCCGCTTCCCTGGGTCGCTACAGGTTGTTAACGATAATTTATGGGAAACACACATGGTTGCTTTTCTTCATTGGAAAGTGTGATGAGTGTCCTGAGTGAATATTGTGGGGTGAAAATGGAGGTATACATATTTTATGGGCAATGCAACATGTAAAACGAAGATACGTGGGGAAAAAATAAGGGTGAAAGGGTTTGTATGCATGCGTTTTTTTAAATAGAAGGGGGTGAGGAGGAAAAAGCAAATGAAAAGCTATTTTGGGATGAGAAAAGGGCTTTTCAGGGAGTGAAACAACCTTTTCAAGGCACAAAATAGCTATTGCAAGAGGGAAAATGCTTAATGAGGTTGGGAAAATCTTATACGGGAGAATGGAAGAAGGGGTAAGTGTTTGTTATTTTTTATTTTTTTTTGAAAAGGCTTTTTTGGGAGGCGAAACAACCAATTCGAGGAGCGACAAGGCTATTTTGGGGGGATGAATAGGGAACTCAAGATAAAGTAATGCAAGTTTTTTTTAGTGTGTACGTGGAGTTGTAGCGAAACGGGGTTTCAAGGATCCAAAATAGCCATTTTGGGAAGCAACAAGGTTGTTTCGAGAAAAAAACGAAAGGTTTTTCAGGAGGATCCAAAAAAAGGTGAAAGAAGAAAAGTGAATTGGGTAAAAAGAGTTTTTCGGGCCCGAAGCAGTCATTTTTGGAAATGAAAAGGCTTTTTTTGGGAGAAAATAACATGTTTGGGAAAAGGTGTTTTTTTTTTTGGTTTGCGAAAAAGGTTTACTGGGGCTTGAAACATCATTTTTAGGGCAAAAAAAAGGTATTTTGGGAGGTTGAAAAAAAGTGAGTTGGGCGGGAAAGGTATGGAGGGAAAATGAAATTTCAAAAATTCAAAATTTTTCCACATTTTTTTTAAATTCAAATGTAGCTTCTTTTTATTTTTTTTTCTTGGAAGGGGAAAGAGTAAAAAAAAACAATAATAAGCTAAAAACCCGAAAAAGGGGGTTCTCAAGGCAAGGGAAAAAAATGCAAGACCTTTGTTTTTTTTTACACCTCCAAAACCTTGGACCCAAATAACCCATCACCTAATCTAATTTTTTGGTTTTCAAAGCCTTCAAGAACTCACTAGTTAAGCATATTTTCCATGGAGTAGTACTCATATGGGTGACCCCCTAGGAAGTCTTGGGTTTTGACCATTTTTCACCTCAATTTTTTTTTCTTTTTTTTTACAAAATCACATAATTTAGTGCCCTAAGCACTTTATTTATCAGCTGACCTATTTACAATATTTATACAAAAAAATACGATATGATTGGCATACAACCACAAACCCAGATTTGAGTGCTTATCTGGTGAATCTGCAATGTCCAGACTAGATCTGATTGTACTTCAAAAAATATATAAAGTTTGGCTATCCTCTTCCCAAAGTTTTCTAGGTTGCAAACCAGCTACAATGTGGCAGATTATCATGCATGTCAGTACTCATACAATTAATGAATAATATGGCAAAAATATTTACCATATGGGAGCTTTCTTCGAGTACCGATTATGGTGATGGCTAGAACCAATGCTACCACTTTTGAGAGTCCACTGGTTGCGGGGTCTTCAGTACGTGCTCCTCTAACTCCTTGATGTGACATTAAGATTTTTTTGATGAAAGTCCTTTTGTCAATATCTCCTCAGGATCAACCTCCTGATGAGGCATGCTTATTGGGACACAAAAAGGGTGTAAAATTGTGCCTTCTTCACTCTCAGAATCAACCTCTTGAGCCTATTCCTCTTCTTGGTCCAAATCTTGATAGAAATTGCAAGCAACCATATTATTCATTGCTAGAGTAGTGCTTGCATACTCCTTTCATTGGCCCTAGATGACATCTGCATCTTGTGCTCCACACAACTGCATTCCAAGTCTCTGCACAGTTTGAGGGATCTACAATTGTGAATACTGTGCAAGAAATAAAGGAGCAACAACTGGTAGAGAGAGTGATGAAAAGCGGTTTCTCTCCATGATATTTTTCCTGATTGAAGCAAGAGTTGCTCTGCTTGTACCACTTTTTGAAATATTTGAGGGAATATTTGTTCTCCAAATTGTAGTAAGAGGAGGCTTATATCCGAGTGTAAATCCCAAATATAGTAGAGATGGGCCTGGTCAGGTGTTGGTTGGATCTTCTCTATAATTATTCTCCAAATCCTCCAAAATTGAATATTGAAGTCTGTGATGCTCTCTAGAGGTGCTCTCATGATGGTGGAGAGGTGCATCAAGAGTTGAAAGGGGTCTTGAGAGCCATCAAATGTGTCAACTAGTGCTCCTACCAAGTCTACCCATGAGCAGATGCTCTTACACCCAAGCATTTTGTACCACTACAGTGCCCTTCCTTCTAGAGATAGGACCAGAATTTTGATAATGATATCTTCATAGGTTATGCCATGGAGGGTTTCTAGAGCAACACCATATTTGAGGTGCTCTTAGGAAATTCCATAAATGCCATTGTATTTTGTTAGGGTCTTCAGGGTATTTTTAGGAATATCATGTCAACTTTGGAGATTTAGAGGGCCAGGATCATCCTAGATGGGATAGCATACCTGTGCCATTATAGCAGTGGTCCTCAGAGATCACGGTCCTTATCGCTGAGTCAGAGTCACCATGTGAATATTTTTTCTTCACTTGTGAGGTCAAGGCTACTCACCAAACCTTGATTCCTTTGGGGTGTCTTATTTTAGTATAAAAGGCATCCACAATAAAGATATCTAGATCTTCCATTCAACAAATTCGCCAAGTAATTTTTCCAAATAAAAGTAAGCCAAAGATTCACCAAACTCGTGCTCATTTAAAATACGGGGCCTACTAATATAAAAATCATGGGTCCCACCAAGCGTGCCAAAAATTGTTGGTCATGAATCTGCTTAAGTACAAAGTAGTATCACTTGTGTGCCCTAGAACTGACCAATATTGAAAGACCAAAGGAAAGATATGTCCTCCATGCCAATCTCCAGAGAGGGCTGGCTCCATTATTAAATCCTACACGGGTTTAAGACTAGATTTGCAAGAAATAAATTAGAAATAACATAAAGAGATGGGAAATATGGCCACAGACCGAAGTGTAGGATTTGGAGTAGACTAACAATGAGAATTCCCACAAAGCATTATATAGCATATCATAGAAATTAAGCGGCAAAATTAACTCACAATCTCATAGAGACAACATACAAAATCACATTCCAGTACTCACTCCCTCACCAACAATGTTCAAACTCAAATTGCAAAATTTAAACTTTACAATAGAAAATGAATGCGATCAGAAAATAGAAGTGCTAAAATAGAAAGAAATCACATAGAAATTACTTGCAATATTCAGAATCCAAGTTTCTTATATTTATGCAGAGAACTTAAAGAGTTTTCTCATAAAATAACTCCTCTCTAATTACATCAAAATGCTTAGTATTTATAGAGGATTATGCCTCTTTCATTTAATGCATATACAAACAAAATTCTAGTAGATCAAAAACTAGTGTCCATATTTTTCTCCTCAATATCAATGACATCTTCAGTTAAAAAATTCATGATCCGGATTTGAAGGGAGAATCACACAAAGAATTCAATAGGAGAAAATGCTTGATGCAATCTTAGGCATCAGTGCATCGAGATGCAGCAAAATCATCTAAAAATAGGGCATTTGGTCATTGAATTCGCTTTAACTTATGCCTTAGAAATTTACTTTTACTAGGAAATTACATCGATCATTAAATCTGCTTTGAAAACTGACAAGGTTGATAGGCGGTGCATTGGAAATGCATACCCACCAAAGTGGACGATGCTTTGAAAATGAGCAATATTACACCATAGTCAAAGGAGCAATACTTAAATCTTGCAATTTTAGTAGTGATCTCGAATATATCTCTAAAATAGATTTTTGCTCAACATTTTACCCGAAATGGGCTTTTATCTTTATTTTCCCCTAGTTATGCCCGAAATGGGTTTTTTGTCGGTGAAATTCCCAAGTGTTTTTGTTGCACTTGGGAGAAAAAAGGTATTTCAAGGAACAAAACAGCCATTTTGAGGAACGAAAAAGTATTTCGATATTTCAATCAAAACTTTACAAAATTTCAATGTGGCAAAAATACCAACAACCTTCTAGAAATAGCAGCTTTTATTTCTAGCCAACAAACTTACTAATATGATATATTTTAATAAAAAGTGAATTTTCAAGTTTTTTTTGTAGGTTTGGATACCCATTTGGCTCATGTATATATCTTATAAGTTTCATTCAATTATGAGAACTTTCAATTTTTACCCTAAATATTACACCACATGAAACTAGCAACTTTTGAGGAATTAAAATCCATTTTCAAGTATCTGAAAATCATTTTTGAGAATGGAGGATCCTTCACAAACCTTTAAAGTACCAAAATGTAAAGTGTGGGGTCATTGGAATCCATGTTTTATTATTTTAGAAATTTTACAAAGTGCCCAAAAATTTGAAAAAAGGCCAAAGCGTTGGAAGAAAAAAGAGATAATTAAAGTGTTTGCAAAGTGTTGGAAGAGAAAATTAAAAATATCGCAATTTCACGATATTCTATGGTTGGACATGAAGATAATTAAAAATATCGTTGCGACATTCTCATGGAAGGAAGGCAAGATAATTAAAATGTCACGATTTTGGGACATTCTCAGGGAGAAAATTTGCAAAGTGGTCCAAGGTTCAAACCGTGGCGTGGGTGAGAGGGTGGGTGTGTGTTCATAAAAAACAATAGCATAATTTTGCAACATCCTATGGTTGTACATGAAGAAATTAAAAAATGTTGTGATATCGTGACATTCTCATGGAAGGAAGGGAAGATAATTAAAATGTCGTGATTTTGTGATTTTTCCAAGGAGATAGAAAATTTGCAAAGGAAGGGAAGATAATTAAATGTCATGATTTTATGACATTCCTAGGAAGATAAAAAATTTGCAAAGTGTTGGAAGAAAAATTAAAAATATCATGATTTCATGACATCCTATTATTGGACATGAATAAAATGAGAAATTGTTGCGATATTGCGATATTCTCATGGAAGGAAGAGAAGATAATTAAAATATCACGATTTCGCAACATTCCCAAGGAGATAGAAAATTTGCAAAGTGTTAGAAGAGAAAATAAAAAATCTCGATGATTTCACGATATTCCCAAGGAGATAGAAAAATAAATGATAGCCAATGTCAAACCTTGGGGATTAAAATAATATTAAAAAAATTAATTAAAATCTCAACCCTAAAAGGTATTTTGTGGTAAAATTTGAAAAATAATTAAAAATTTAAACCTAAAAAATTAAATTTCGAACCTTAGAAAAAATTAAATTAAATTAATTTAAAACCTAATGTTCTAACATTTGCCCTTTTTGAATTTTTGTAGGAATTTGTTGGTGAACGCATTAAATGATGAAAGTGATGGCAAGCTTGGAATTTTGCCACGAACTAAGCAGAGGCGGTTGTACAGAGATAGAAGATGCATAAAATTGATGATCCACCCAGATTCTCCAAGGCTTATCGCAAACAAAGACTTTATCAGGCATGGCCGAGGGAGTGCCCATTTAATGAAATACGCTTGCAATTGGCTGGAAATTGAAGTTGGCTTGAACTTTATTAAAATATGTTTTATTATGTAGGGCCCCGACGGTGGGATTTTTATGCTAGTTTAAGTTTTTGGGAGAAGATATTTTCTAAAGGACCAGGGCATATCTCGAGTCTATAAATACTCCCATTGAATTTAACTCAAGATGCAAGAATTTATAATAGAAGTTATTTTTCTAAAATCTTTTTTTTGGAAAAGCCTCTGTTCTCAACATAGGATTTTTTGTGGTGTTGCTACCCTGAAATGGCATGTCCAAGTACCTAATCTACTCTTGGAGTTTGAACAATGCTCATTTTCTTATTCTTGTTTTCATTGAAATGTATGCAGTTGTAATTGTTGTGAATTCAATTGATTTTAGTATGTTGTTGGTGTTGTTTGAAAGCTGAATTGTAGTTTAATATTTCTAAAATTAATTTTTTTCCTACTAGCTCTAGTTTTACTGCATGTGCTATGCTATCAATAAAATCATCCCAAAAAGTCTAAAATTTTAGAAGTTTTAAGCTATTTTAAGAATTATTTAAATCACCTGGTTTGAAGGTCTAAATTTGACAGTTATGGTCCATGTGCATGAGCATTGGCTATCTGCATATTCATCCTATTAATTTTAGGGAAATTATAATTTAAATAAGTTACTCTCTTCTATTCCCTTGTTCTGCCATTTCCTAGATAACAAGTTAATCTTAGAAATTTGGATAATTTATTATTCTATTTGTCCTAGTTAGTGAACACAACAACATGCTTTAATTAAAAAATGATTAACAATTAAAATTGCAATATATCACCCTCTCTTTTTTTCCCTACCTTACCCTCCATTTTATTTTTGAAAGGTTCTATTTTTATGTTCTTTAATATTCTTTATTTGTTTAATCTACTGAGATACAAAGAGCTAGATCAATTCAAAAAAATACAAATCTAATTTATAAACCAAAAAAAATAATAGATGAAAGTTGAACCTTCCTGCAAGTACACAGATAGTCCACTTAAAACTATCCCAGAAGTGGAAAAGAGTGATAACATTTCACCCAACTCTGTAACTTACAACTTGGATATCTAGTAAGATCCTAAAGTGAGAGGGAATTTTTTCCCATTAAATGTTACTTGTGTTTTAATTTTACTCATCGTAGGGTGTGCATGAAAGTCAAGCCAATATAAATTGGCACTATAAGGAGGGCATAAACTTACATTTTTTTAAGAAAATTAGTTAGGTTGGATTCTTCCTTCAAAGTAACCAAGTACCACCCAAGAACTGGAGAGCTCCTTGTGTATGAGTTGGAAATCCCAAGGAGAAGTAATCTCAAGAAGGCCAGATCTTTGTCCAGCATAGTTTTGTCTTTGTTAGTGCTTCCTCCAACTATGACTCGAAATCCCACCACTAATCAAACAGTCATGGCTAACTGGTAGGGTTCCATTGCTTTGAATATCCTTAGTGCAGCCCATGATTACCAAGAAACCCTGAGAAGTATCTTCCCACATATATAAATGATGGAATCAAGACAATAGAACAACATTTGGTGGTATTTAAAAATAGTTTAAAATTATTAGATGTGTAGCATGAATATGTGGCTTATAGATTATTCCCATTCACTCTCCAATAAAGAGCATATGACTGGTTCTTGAATCTTACAAATGACTCAATCACCATCTAGGATGATTTGGAAAAGGTTTTTGTGTCTCAATTTGATAAAGTGATTGATCCCAACATCCTATATCAGTAGTTTTATAGCATTAGAAGAGAATCCAATGAAACTATCAGGTCTTTCAATGTGAGATTCTAGAAGGCTTATGGCAGGATGACAGGTCATTACATTCCTAGTGCATATTTAGCCCTAGAAATTTAAAAGAATGTTTTGGATCTAGTAACTTCTATTTTCCTGAAAAGAGACACCAATATCATAAACTTGATAGAGGCTTATAAGGAAGCTCTAACTCTTGAAAGGTAGTTGGGACCTCAGCCTATGAATAGTCCTTTAATACTCTTTGTTACACAAACTACACTGGTGCTAAATTCTATTCCACATCAGATACTGTTGCCAATATTTCAAGCTCCACCTATAGAAAATTCATTGAATTTACCACACTGGGCATGTGCAGGCTGTGGAGAAAGAATCAGATAAAACTGCGATTGAGGAAGTTACAAATATAGTCCAAAAATTGGTAAATGACTTCTTGAGTTTCAAGAGGTAAGTGTCTATGGGAGAAATTCAAACAAGTTTTCTTACCAATAGAACATATTTTTTAGACCTCCATATGAATATAATAAGTATTATAACAAAGGAAAGTAGGGTTATGCATAAGGGATCAACCCTAAAATCTATTTATAAATTGAATGTAAATTGTCTTGGATTCCTGGAAAAATATGGAGAAGTATACATGGTGAATTCCAAATATTTTTCTCCAGACAATTTTCAAACCATGGTGAATTGCAATTATTTTTCTCCAAACATTTTCAAACCATGGTGAATTGCAATTATCTTTCTCCAAACATTCTCAAACCATGGCAATTTTTTCTGTGTTTGGGGTCATGAATATTGGTTTACAAACTCTAAAATTTTTATCTATTATAGGCATACCTATCGGCTGCAAACATGTCGATCAGTTGCATCCATGGCAATCGGTTGCATACATGCCAATCAATTGCAAGAAAGGTGATCAGTTGTAGCCATACCGAACAGTTGTAGACATGCCAAATGGTTGCAGCCATATCGATCGATTGTAGCCATGTCGATCATTATCAACTAAAATTATAGATAGTGCTTCTACACTACCTATGAAACATATTCTAAGAGAAAATATGTAGTCTCTGACAAGACAAATGCTCCTGATATAGAACCAGATGGCATTGATAGTTAACTACAACATATGAGGAAAAATAGCTTTGGATTAAAGAACAATGGAAGAAGAATACCAATTTTTAGTCATTATTCCTTGTGTTGACAAACATTGCTCTACAATTGATTGACTTTTATCAATTGAAACCTCTACATCTGACAGACTGATGCTTATCAGCATGTAACTACAATCGACATACTAATACCAATCGACATGACCTTGCAACCGATAGAGAAATGCTGATCGAAATGGCTCTACAACCAATTGGTTTATGCTGGTAGATATGGCTTTATAACTGATAGGATTATATCGACAGACAACTCTGTAACTGATTGGCTTATATCGATAGACATGATTGTGTAATCGATCGGGTTATACCGACAAAAAAGACTCTGCAATCGATCAACTAATGCTGATAGACACATTTTTGAAACTGATCGACTAATGTTGATAGACACATTTTTGTAATCGATCGACACCTCTGCAACCGATCAACTTATGCTGACAAACACAACTCTGCAATCGATCATCTTATATTGATAGTCATAGTTCTGCAATCGATCAACTTATGCTGATAGTCATGACTCTACAACTGATCAACTTATACCGACAAACATGACTCTGCAACCAATCAACTTATGTCGACAGACACGACTCTACAACTAATTGGCTAATACTAATAGACACGACTCTACAACCGATCGATACCTGTACAACTGATTGACACCTTTGTAACCGATCAACATCTTTGCAACCAATCAAAACCTCTACAATTGATTGATACCTCTACAACTAATCGACACCTTTGTAATAAATCAGCTTATGTTGATCATCTTTGACTAATTGACACTCCTCTGCAACCGATCGACTTATGTTGACAGACACTCCTCTTCAACCTTGGCAAGTTTTTCGTTGTTTTAGAGTGATGTATGTTTATCAGTACCCACTATAGCATATATACGGGTAGTATATGAGATGATTTGGGTGGGAAAAATAAAATCATTTATAATTTGAAGGTAAATTGGGTGGGAAAATCATTTATAGTTTGAGGTTGATTATTTTCAACGGCCAATGAATTTACCCCAAAAAAAAATTCACCTCGTAATTTTAGGGCGAATGGACCCTAGTGAAATGATCCAAAATTAGCCTTTTAAAAATTTTAAAAATCCTAAATAGAGCCAATTTACAATATTTCGTGCTTATGCATAACCCTGAAGGAAAGGGGTTTGAAGTGAATATTTGTGACTTGGCTTTACCTAATTGGTGTAGGATTCATGGAACATCTCAACATGGGGAACTAGATTACCTGGAATTTTACAACACTTTTGAATCTTTATTTGGTGAATTCAGTTTTCTTAAAAATTAAAAAAATGTTGATGGTGCTAGTTCATCCAAACATAGTATAGCTATGGTGTTGGATTCATTCACTTTCTCGGATGAGTCTAAAAATATTGCAGAAGTGCCTATGGATGAAGTGCAGGATTTTCAACAGTATAGAAGAGATAATTACAATCTCAAGAATAGAAATATAGAGCCCAACACTACATCTACACCTCCCAACAACTCTCATAGTATTCCTCTTGATCCTTCTCCAAATAATAATCCACCTCCACCAAAGGGGGGAGATCCAAAAGTGCAGGATGGATTGCTTCTCGACTCAAAAGCAAAGAGATAATTTGATTAAAACTTACCTTGAGCCCTTCACCAAACCTCAAAAAAGGGAAAGAAAATGGTAAATGCCAATGTGGCCATCTACAAGGAAAAGACTGAAGTTCCACCTTTCCTATTGATAGTCCGTATATTTGGAAAAAACTTACATAACTATCTGGTGGACTCTGGTGCTATAGTCAATGTCATACCTCTAGCCATTTTCCAACAATTGGGATTAACTCCTATGAAGTCTGAGAGAAGATTCATTTAGCTAGATGAAATTGAGGTCAAGGTAATAGGTGAACTTCAAGGTATACACATCCAATTAGCATCTGAGCTGAGAGCACAACACAAAATTGATATTCAGGTGGTAGATATTCTTGTGGGATATGGAATGCTTCTAAGTAGAGATTGGTCAAAATATTTGAATGGGTATTTGGCCATAGATTTTTCACACATGTGGTTTCCCTAGAAAGGTGTAGCAAATCAGTTAAGAATTGATAGGGAGCCTCAATATAAGCTCATGATAACTGAATACAATGTCAAGAATGAGACTATTAATTTTACTAATACATATGTGGGGGTTTATAATCTAAAAACTGCATAAAAGGTGAAACCAGTTAAAGGTCTGACTGATCATGATGATGATGTTTGGACACTTCATGTTGATGGAGCTAAATCCAAGCAAGGCTCTGGTATGGGGGTAGTTCTCAAAGGGCCTCACAATCAGACATATTTTATGTCTTACCACTTGTAGTTTCCCTATACCAATAATTTGATTGAGTATGAGGCACTAATACTAGGGTTGAAATTTGCTTTAGATAAAAATGTGAAGAATATCCAAGTTTTTACAGACTCTAAGTTGGTAGCCAATCAGGTTAAAGGTAAGTTTTAGTGCAAGGCTTCTTACCTGAAAATATACAAACATCGAGCTTGGGATCTCATGGAGGATTTTAATGCTTTCAATCTGATGCATATTCCCAAGGAAGAAAATTCACCTATAGATGTTTTGGCTTCATCAACTGCCAATCTAAAACCCTTGGAGGAATTTAAATGGGAAATTTTTTTAGTGGAATTAATTCCTTGTCCTTCTATTCCGGATAATGTAGATACATTTCAAGTATTTTTTGATGACCATCAAATTATAAATTTCTTATAGAATACAAATGCATTTGAAAAAACCATAATTGATGATGGTCAAAGGGATACTATGCTTGAAAATTTTGATAATGAAGAGGGAATAATGAGGCTGAAAAATAATAGGATTCCCAAGGGAATGGTAGAACTTGAAAGGCTATTTGACCATGATCGAATTAAACAAAGAGCAAATTCTGAGAATTCTGTTGGCATGACAGGGAATGAGACTGAAAAACTAAATGTAGGAACTGAAGGGGATCCCAAGCACATTCAATTGGCTAAAACTTGTGACCCTATAATTAAAAGATATCTCACAGAGTTGCTACATAGGTCCAAGGATGTTATGGCCTGGTCTTATAAAGACCTAAATATTTTTTATCCAAAAGTGTACACGCATACTATACCCCTAAAAGAGTTTTGTAAACCCTTCCGACAGAAATAGAGGTATGTTAACACCTTGTTGGAACCTCTCATTCTAAAAGAGGTAGAAAAATTGTTGAGTGCTGCCATTATTTTTCCTATCAGGCATTCTACTTGGGTAGCTAATTTAGTGTTGGTTAGAAAGAAGAATGGGGAAATCCACCTGTGCGTGGATTTTAGGAACCTGAATAAGGCTTCTGAAAAGGATAATTATCCTTTTCCTTCCATGGATGATGTACTGCATATTATGAATGGTTCAGATATGATGTCCTTCTTGGATGGATTTTTTGGGTACAACCAGATATTGGTGGAAAGAGAAGACCGAATGAAGACTACCTTCACAACCAAATGGGGCACCTTCACCTACAAGAGAATGTCATTCGGATTGATAAATGTTGGAGCCACCTTCCAACATGCAATGGATCATGCCTTCAAAGGTCTCATGGGCAAGTGTATTGTGGTATACATGGATGACTTGACAGTATTTTCTAAATCTTGATTTGATCATGTCAAACACTTGGAGTTTATTTTTGACAAATGTAGAGAATTTGGTATTTCTTTGAATCCAAAGAAATGTGTTTTTGGTGTAACTAAAGGAAAACTCCTTGGCCACTTAATCACCAAAGATGGTATTTCTGTGGACCCTGAGAGAGCCAAGGCCATATCAAAGATACCCTTTCCCAACTCTAAGAAAGAGTTAAAATCATTTTTTGGGAAGATTAACTTTGTTAGGAAGTTTATTTCTAGATTTGCTGAAATAGTCAAACCACTCAATGATATGTTAAAGGAGACTACTCAGATTTTTTGGTCAATAGAAGCCAAGGTGGTATTTCAAGAGATTAAATCTGCTATCCAACAAGCCCTAGTTCTGGTAAGTCCAGATTTTAGTGCAGATTTTTACCTATACTCTTTTGCTTCTGAACATACACTTGCTGCAGTTTTAACTCAATGGAGGGAAACAAGGGAGCACCCCATTGCCTTCAAAAGTACCAATCTAAAGGGTGTTGAGTTGAAGTACTCTCATTTGGATAAGCAAGCCTATGCCTTAGTGAAAGTAGTTAAATAGTTCAGGCATTACATTCTGAGGAGCAAAGTCCATGCCATAGTCCCTGATCTAGTTGTTAAATATTTGTTAAGTCAAAATAAATTAGGTGAACTGAGGGGCAATTGGGCCACAAAATTGTAGGAATTTGACTTAGAAATTTGACCTACTAAATTAATCAGAGGCCTTGGTCTATCCTAGCATATCGCTGAAATACCTGCAAAGGAAGAAATTAACCAGTTGGACTCCATATTGGATGATTGGTATGGGGATATTATCCATTTGCTGAAACTCAAGAATTGCCCACCTCACCTAAACAAAACTCAGAGAAGAGCACTAAAGTTGAAATCTGCTCATTTTCTACTCAAAGGGGGTAAACTGTATAGGGAGAATTATGCTGGTGTATTTTTAAGATGCATTTCTCAAGATGAGGTGGATGAAGTGATGTTCAATTTTCATGAAAAGTTAGGGGTAGGACACCCTTCAGGTTCAGCTACTACACATAGAATATTGAGAGCAGGCTACTACTGGCCTACATTGTTTAAAGATGCACATCTGCATGTGAGAGCTTGTCACCAATGTTAGATCTTTGCAGCCAAGGAGACTAAACGAGCTCTACCATTGCAACCTATTATAATAGATAAACCTTTCATGCAATGGGGACTTGATTTTGTAGGAGTGATGAACCCAAATTCATCAACAGGGCACAAGTATGTATTAACTACCACTGATTACTGTACGATATGGGTTGAAGTAGCAACCACAATGAGAAGTACAACCCATGAAGTGATTGAGTTTTTGGAGTCAAATATCATAACCAGGTTTGGGGTTCCTTTGAATTTGGTTTGTGATAATGGGCCAACCTTTCAATCATTGGAATTTGTAGAGTGGGCATACCAAAAAGGGATAGTCATCAAATTTTCATCTAACTATTATCCCCAAGGAAATGGACTAGCTGAGTCCACGAATAAGAATTTGATAAATGCCATTAAGAAGTCTATTGTAGATAAACCTAGATAATGGCATACATTACTGAAGTATGCACTTTGGACTGATAGGATAAGACACAAGGAAGCTCTTAAAACTTCACCATTTACTTTATTGTATGGTACTCAACCTATAGTTCATGTTTCTTTAAAATTGCCCACATACCAATTTGCATTGGATTATTTTAATGATCATGCAGATGCAGAAGCTCATGTGCTAGACTTAATTAATTTACAAGATGAACGACTTCAGGCTTTGGAGCATTTCAATCAACATCAAGAGATAGTCAAGCATTGGTTTGACAAAAGAGAAAAATTAAAAGCCTTTAGACTTGCAGACCTGGTGCTCCTATGGGACAAAGCCCATGAGAAGAAAGGTAAGCACACTAAGCTACAACCTCTATGGATAGGGCCATACCAAATTGCAAAAATTTTGGGTAATAATGCATTTCATCTACAAGACCTGGAAGGTAATTTTCTGAACTTGCCTATCAATGGTCAATATCTGAAGCATTACTTCTCGGTTGTTCCATATGCTACATCATTTGAGTAATTGAAGGGACCTTTGTACATATGTATATATTAAGGTAGAAATAAAGTGAGTCAGTGCTTTTGTTTAGTTTGTTTTTTAGCATTAAGTTAGTTTCTCCTAGTTTTCTTTGTTTTCTTTTTCTTTCTTCTTTTGGGTCTTTCTCTCGGTTTCAAGAATCAAAGAAGGGTGATTTGATAAAGGGATGTTCTAAGTAGGGAGAGAGTGGTAATGTTTGTTATCCGAAATGATAGTAGAGAGATATTTTAAATTTTGTACCTTGCCCACCATAATTATTTTAATCATAAAAGAAATGTTATGTTGTTTAGCTAGAGAACTCCTAGGGGATCCAAGAAAAGTTGGTCATGAGAGGAGAACTCTGATTCACAAAGATCATTTTAATAACTCTTAAGAGGCTATTGGTGTCTAAAAACTAAAATGGTTAGTTGATCGACTATTTGGTGAATGAAATATCAAGGCAAATGCAACTTTCGAACCTTTAGTAAGGCTTCTCGGCTATCTAGTCTTTATCAAAAAAAAAGAGAGAAAGAGAGTTCCAAAAAAAAAGAGTTCCATAATAAAAGGGAGATAGCCGAGATTCCTGAAAGAGAAATCTTAGACATGTTCACCAAGGCTATAGATGCTCCATGGCTATGAACCAAGGTCTTAAAAAGAAAGTTAAGAGTAACTCTGTCGGGGCTATAAAAGGCTAAACTAGCAATAGAGCTCTACTCAAATAAACTTGTGCATCCCAAATAGTTTGGTTAATCCTAAGTAGGAGTTCTAAGCCATGGTCATCTTAAGAGGAAGAATTTATGCACTGCAACCACACACTAGAGTTTTCCTTGAGTGATTCAACCTAGTATGTCCCTAGGAAATTTTAATGGACTGGCAGATAATAATTAAAATATTTTGAAAATATTTGTGGCAAGGTAGGATACATGGTTTAAATTGTTTTAAAACTAGAGTTTTGGGTTCTAAATAGTGCTACTATTTCCTCGTAGACGTCATCATTTTTTGAGAAGCAACACACCCCCACTGAAAATAAAATTTTGATTCCTTTGAAAATGATTAATTTTTATTTCAAAGGGGACCCTCTTGAAGTTTTCATTTTTTTTAATCCAAGTTTTGTTTGCATCAAGTCTTTAAATTTTACCTGCATCAAGGTGTCAAAAATGTTTGCCTAGCACATTGATTTGAATTAATTTCTTCTGAACATTTATGCTTCAATGGTATTATTTTTGGTTAAGTGTTTCAGAAATTTTGATTTTCAATAGTTATCCTAAGGTTTGAGGTATTAAAATTAATTTCTAAAGTTCTTTGAAATTTTTCATTTTGCCCTAATGTTTACTTCAATATTGGAAATGCTATATCTTCTGCTACAAGAATCCATTTTAGGTGATTTAAATTCTAGGTGAAATATCTCGAGCTCACCTTTCCAATGGTACCAAATTTTTAGGGTTTCAGGCATGATTCACCTTCCAGAAATAGCAGTTTCTATTTCCAACCAGTGAACTTATTAATATGATATCTTCTAATACGAAGTGAATTTTCAAGTTTTTTCTATAGATTCGGATACCCATTTGGCTCATTTAGATGTCTAAAAAGTTTTGTTCAATTATGAGCACTTTCAATTTTTGCCCTAAATTTCACACCATGTGAAACTAGCAACTTCCGAGCAATTAAAATTCATTTTCCAGTATCTGAAAATCATTTTTGAGAATGGAGGATCCTTCACAAACCTTTAAAGTTCCAAAATGCAAAGTGCGGGGTCATTGGAATCCATGTTTGATTTTTTTAGAAATTTTACAAAGTGCTCGATAAATTGAAAAAAAGGCCAAAGTGTTGGAAGAAAGAAGAGAAAATTAAAATGTTTACAAAGTGTTGGAAGAGAAAATTAAAAAAGTTGTGATTTCGCAACATCTTATGGTTGGACATGAAGATAATTAAAAATGTCGTCGATATCATAAAATTTTCTAGGGAGATAGAAAATTTGTAAAGTGTTGGAAGAGAAAATAAAAATGTTGCGATTTTGGGTAGCGATTTCGTGACATTCCCAGGGAGATAGAAAAATTGCAAAGTGTTGGAAGAGAAAATTAAAATTGTCATGATTCTATAACATCCTATGGTTGGACATGAAGAAAATGAAAAAATGTCACGTTATCATGACATTCTCTTTTTTTTGGTAAGTTAATTATATTAATTCAAAAAGGGAATTTGAAAGGCGCCCTGTTGCCTTTTACAAAAAGGAACTCAGAGGAACAAGAGGAGGCAAAGAGAAACACGAAGAACAGAAAAAACCTCATCAAAACTGAAAGGCCTGAAGCTATTACACTCAAAAAGTAACCTAAAGGATTACCAGCGATCCTTTAACACAAATGAACAAAAAGGAAAAACACCAGAAGGCAGAAATGAGGAGACAAGTAGGAACAGACCTAGTAGCACACCACAAAACCAGAGGAAATGGAGAAAAACCCAAAATAATGATCGAGACCAGCAAAAAATACCATCAAGGAAGAGCGTCAAACTGTAGAAAAGTGTGGACATCAATATTCAAAATATTGTCCTTTGCTGCATCCTTCGAGGTCTCTTTCACCTTTGTAATCTCCTTCAAACCATCAAGGCAAGTATCTTTTGAAATTTCTACAACCTCATCTTCAGTAGCCCCTCCTTTAACATCAGAGGAGGGTTTAGCAACAGAACCATTGAAATTTTCACAAAAGAAGAATAGGTTGAGGTTGTGTCTCTGTTCTTTGAGGCTCTTAATGGCCTTACCGATGGCAATGTGGACAACCTCCAAGTAAGCAATGGATGCATTGGTGGCATGGATGACCAACTTATGGAGAAATTTATCAACCAAATTAGGCAAAGAGGATTGGGATTTGGGAGGCTTGCCTGAGATGGGAGGTGGGGTTTCTGAAACTTCCTTTAGCTTCAGACGTTGGGAGCTTCTAACAAGGGTTGAATCCACCTTAATTTTCTTCCTAGCCACATGATGGGATTTTTCAATTTTGATCTTCCTCTTAGAATTGGAATGTTTAGGACTTGGGGTAGAGGATGAATTTGCTTCATCTGATTCAGGAGTGGGAATGTTACCATTGGGGAAGTTAAGGAGGAGATAACGGTAGAGGACTTTGAAAAGTCCTTGGTGACTTGGAAGGGCATCCTCCTTTTTACGAGAAGTTACAATGGCGTAATAGATGGACCAAAATATTGCAGCGGGGATATTCATGGCTTTGGCATCACGAAAGTGATTCACATAGGCGAGATGAAAACAACATAACTGTGAGTCTGGATTATCATAGAATAGGTATTGCATTACGGGAACTAAAATTTACTACAAAGGAGGGGAAATGTGTTCATGATATCACGACATTCTTAGGGAAGGAAGGGAAGATAATAAAACTGTCACGACTTGGCAACATTTCTAGGGAGATAGAAAATTTGCAAAGTGTTAGAAGAGAAAATAAAAAATATCACAATTTCGTGACATTTCCAAGGAGATAGAAAAATAAATGATAGACAATGTCAAACCTTGGGGATTAAAATAATATAAAACAATTAATTATGTCGATAGGCGTCCTACAATGGTGGCAAAGAAGGTCAGCCACGTCGTAAACAATATTAATATTTTATTAAAAAAATCGACATTAAGAAAATTATCCGTCGACATTAAGGATTACGTTTGAATTTAAAATATTTAAAAAATATTTAAACTATTTAAACTAAAATGGTGTCCAAACTTTCTAATACTAGCTTAGATATATAAAATATATATATCTATAAATGCCGAGAGTTATCAATCTCGAGGTGCCTATCTATCACACCCCCAAGAAATGAGATAGGTGCCTCGATATTGATAACTCTCAGTGTTTATAGATATATATATTTTATATATCTAAGCTAGTTAAAATCTCAGCTCTAAAAGGTATTTTGTGGTAAACTTTGAAAAATATTAAAAATTTAAACCTAAAAATTAAATTTTGAACCTTAGAAAAAATTAATTTTTTTTTAAATTAAAACCTAATGTTCTAACATTTGCCCTTTTTAAATTTTTGCAAAAATTTGTTGGCAAACATATTTAATGATGAAAGTGATGGCGGGCTTGGAATTTCACCACGAAATAAGCAAAGGCGGTTGTGTAGAGATAGAAGATGCATAAAATTGATGATCCACCCAGATTCTCCAAGGCCTATCGCAAACAAAGACTTTATCAGGCATGGTCGAGGGAGTGCCCATTTAATGAAATACACCTGCAATTGGCTAGAAATTGAAAACATCTGTATGTAGTCTCCATTTGGTGAAAAGAAGATCAGATTGTGCCTCCACCATTTATGGCAATATTTTTAGGTAGATTTTTGGGGTGGTTGGAGTTGGCTTGAACTCTATTAAAATATGTTTTATTATGTAAGGCCCCAACGATGGGATTTTTATATTAGTTTAAGTTCTTGGGAGAAGATATTTTCTAAAAAGACCAGGGCATATCCTGAGTCTATAAATACTCCCATTGAATGTAAACTCAAGATGCAAGAATTTATAATAGAAGTTCTTTTTTTGAAATGTTTTTTTGGAAAAGCCTCTGTTGTGGACATAGGATTTGTGTGGTGTTGTTACCCTGAAGTGGCGTGGCCAGGTGCCTAATCTACTCTTGGAGTTTGAACGGTGCTCATTTCCTTATTCTTGTTTTCATTGAAATTTCTATAGTTGTAATTGTTGTGAATTCAATTGATTTTAGTATGTTGTTGGTGTTGTTTGAAAGCTAAATTGCAGTTTAATATTTCTAAAATTAATTTCTTTTCCTACTGGCTCTAGTTTTTGTGTGTGATATGATATCAGTAAAATCATACCAGAAGGTCTAAAATTTTAGAATTTTTAAGCTATTTTAAGAATTATTTAAATCACCTAGTTTGAAGATCTAAATTTAACATTTATATTCCATGTGCATGAACATTGGCTATTTGTAGATTCATCCTGTTAATTTTGGGGAAAATTTTGATTTACTATGTTCTATTTCACTATTCTACCCTTTGCTAGATAACAAGTTAATCTTAGAAAGAAAGATAATTTGTTATTCTATTTATCCCAATTAGTGAACACAACAACATGTTTTAATTAAAAATAATGATTAACAATTAAAATTACAGTATTTCACCCTCTCTTTTCTACCCTACCTTACCCTCTCTATTTTATTTTTGAAAGGTTTCATTTTTATGTTCTTTAAAATTATTTATTTGTTTAATCTGTTGAGATACGAAGAGCTAGATCAATTCACAAAAATATAAATCTAATTGATAAACAAAAAAACAATAAACAAAAGTTGAACCCCCTTGTAGGTACACAGGCAGTCCACTTGAAACTATTCCAAAAGTGGAAAAGAGTGATAGCATTCGACCCAACTCTATAAATCACACCTTGGATATACAGCAAGATCCTAAAGAGAGGGGATTTATTCCCATTAAATGTTCCTTGTGTTTTCATTTTACTCTTCATAGGGTGTGCATGAAATCTGAGCCAACATAAACTTTAGGTTTAGTGTCAATATCTATGTCAATTGCTTCCTCAATTGACATATGATATCCTTCCTCAAGTTGATGAGGCATAAGGATCAAATGGATGTGATTAGCTAGATTTGGAGAATCAATCATATCATCAGTTTTGATCTCAGCTTGAAAAACATCTTTAGATGACTTTGGGGAGAAATGAAATGGTTGTAACATTTCTTCAAAGAGTAAGAATTTATAGGGTGATGGGGAAAATGTGGTGCGATCAAAATCAATGGCCTCGTGGTTGAGGTGAAAAGGTTTTGAAGGGTCACTTGGGTAGTGGAGTGGTGTAGTGATATCAATGGAGATCATATTGATGGTGGACATAGGATCTCCATTCTCTGGAAAGAATATTTGATCGAATATGGGTAGACGTAGATGCATTAAGGGTGGCTATGGAAGTGGTGGAAGAAGTTTTCATAAAATGGGGATTCACATAGGAAATAGATAAAGATAGAATTTATTAAGATCATTGAGGGAATCAATAGCATATGATGAGCTATCTAAAGTAATAGAAATTATGTCATACTCATGATAAGATGAATTGATAGACATGTCATCATAATCTTGATCATATTCATCATCCTTTTCAATCCAACTATTTCTAGGATTATCACCTAGTTTACACTCTTCTTGTTTGTTGGTCTCTTATTTTTCTTCAGGATCATCATAATATATCCAACCATTCATATGCTCTTGATTAGAGGATTAAAGGGGGTCAATGTGAACAGGATCACTAAGCCACTAAATGTGGCTAGGACCAAGATGCTCTAAACTTGTCTCACACATATTTTTTTTAGATGCCTCACTGGAATATTTGGAGGGCTCAATAGTTATCATTGCAATTGGAAACTTATCACTTAGTATATGAATGTAGCCATGATCAATGTTTTCATTCTCATCAATATCATCCCAAAAGCCTATGTTAAGGCACTGGAGTGAGTCTGCAAGGAGCTCGTTTGACATATGTATGAAATATCCTAAGCTAAACCTATTTGTAGGTAGTTGATATTATGGTTGGTAAGGGATTTAGATACCTTATTCATACCAACCAAGACCACTCTGTCACCAATGATAGTGGTAAAATTACCGTAGATCAAAGGTTAGATTGGACATGTAACTGATGTTTGTCAAGAATGGCTTGGTATCTTCTATCATAGGAGATGACTCTAAGGTAATGTCAAACCCTACATAGACAAATTTTGTTTGATTTAGAGGACAACCTAGAGGAACAATGGTACTTATGGGTAAGGGTGACTAGCGAGGTCTATCGATGTCTTGCATTGACTCGATGAGGGGAGTAAATGTAACATTTTGTACCAAATACTTAGTGAGTCCTAGGTTGGTCATGTGGACCATGATTTGTAGAAAGGTAGATGATGAGGATGGGAATGTATGTTGGGATGAATCATCCATGGAAATGGGTGACTCATCATCATCCATAGGAGTTAGAATGACTACTTCAAAAATGGTGGAGGTGGATGATGAGGTTTGGTCGATTGGTGTCTTCAATGGATTCCTGCTCGGGGGATTTGATGATGAAGAAGGAATATTAGAAGAGACCAATGGTGATGGTTGGGATGGGGGTGATGGTGATGGATTGGTGGATGGTTGTGGTGAGGGATATAGACCTTTGATAGGATTATTAGGTCAAATTTCCATATGTATCTAAGGTAACACAGACTCTTGTGTATGGGTGATCATATTGTAGAACTTGAAGGGCTTTAAATATATATGAACTACACGAACCTGCCCTTCTTGGATGTACTTGATTCATTAGTGCAATATGGATGTGATGCACTTCATATCATGAATCCAAGGTTTTCCAAGTAATGTATTGTAATACATTGCACCCTCCAAGATGTGGCAATAAAAGAATTGTATTTAGTCCAACCTGAATAGGGAGGACTATTGTGTTGATAGTGGAGCATAGAGCATCATTAAAATCTTGAAGGGTGAATGTAGATAATTTAATATGTGATGGTGGTAGATTAATATGTTGAAGTGCAATAGTGGTAATAATATTAATGGAGGAACCTGTATCTATCAAGACCTATTTATAAGGGATATGATTCACACTAGCAATGATATGCAGTGGAGGATCAACTATGTTAGTGGGTATCAACTTGATTTCATGATCATGGAATATTATAACAAGCTCCTTGCAGTTTTGAACATGCCCCACAAAATTTTTGAAATAATTAGGGTCATGTGGTTGTAGTTCAATTGACTTTATAATATCCATTAGTACCTCTTGATATGGAGTTGACTATTGGATTAGATCATATATGGAGAGTTTTGCTGATTTTATATTTATACTCTAATCAAGTATATTTCTTATCATGATCACCAAGAAAGTTAGTAGAATTTGGATTGGATTTGGTTGTGGTAATGGTTGTGGCATTGAAGGAACATTGGTTTGACCTACAGATTGTGTAGGTTGGTTTGGGTATCTTTGGTTCCTCATCACTATGCCAATCATCCTAACAAAGCTTTTATGTGGTGGTATTGTGTGTATCTCATTCATTTTTCTAGGTTGTTCATATTGGCCCCCATGCGTAGGTAGTGGATCCTAGAATATACCAATTTGTTGGTTGTTTATAACAAGAGGATTATCAATTTAAAGCTCATTTCACTCTATCATGTCTTGCACAAGGTTCTTGAATGTGTAGAGAGTTTGGATTTCAAGACCATTATGATGATGATAGAGACAATGTAAATCCTCCTTATAATTTTTTCCTTTTGGCTCACTTAGATCTAGTTGTTGAACCTTAGACAAATTGATAGCCTTTGCCTTACACAATCGATGAAAGAGTGATGCCAATAACTCAGGAAATGGCATGTACTATTAATGAGGATGATGTTGTTGATTCATTTATGGTTCTATTGAGGTTGAGAATTGTACTACATAGGTGGGGGTTTGACCTAATAATTATGTGGTTGAGGTACAGTTTATTATAAAGTCCTGAGAATGCTTAAAACAACTTGATTTATTAGAGCTAGATTTTGTTGCATGTAATTTCCTTTAGAAATTTTATTCCACTCCTTTTTCCTAGGGCTTGATCTCACCCTCTTAGAACTTGACGTCCTCAATAACCTTCACCTAAGGGCTTCCTCAAATGTGTTGTACTATTGGATTTGTAGTAGAAGTGAGATCTATTTTGAACAACTCTTAGTTAAAAATTAGTGAGCTCTATGATAGGCAAGGTAAATGGTAATTTTATGATGATTTCTCTCCACTGATTACCATAATCCATGACTGACTCTTCATAAAATTACTTGAGGTTGTACAGGTCAATCAATGTTTCTTTTTTTATAACACTGAATGAGAAGTATTCCATTCATGCATTTTCTAATTGGTCAAAGGAGTGTATTTTGTGTTGTGGTAAATGATTATACCACTCTAAAGCTAGCCCAACTAGGGTTATGAGAAATATCCTAAGCATAAGGGCATCGTCATCCCAGAGATGAAAGCACAAATTCATGAATCTAGTGATATGATATTGAGCATATTCATCTTATTTTAACTTATCCAATCTTAGCATTTCAAAATGCTTAGGATATGGAGGACATGGCACAAAAGGGTGAAGTGGTTGGTTGCATAGTTGATGCAACATGGATTTTTGATAACCCATTCCTAAAGCTTGCTTTTCCAATGAATTGATATAGTCTGTAAGAAATTTGTAAGATTCAGGTAATATGATCTTATATATTTGCCTTTGTCCTTGAAGAGGTGGAGGCAAAATATGTTTATTGGGATGAGGTGGTTGAATGTGGTTATCAACCATGTCCTCGTAAAGCAACTCATGGTACCCCTATTCCTGATAATCTGACTCTAAGTCCTCATAGACCTCATACTTCCATTGATTATTGTTTGGCTAATGCTATTGAGATCTATTATTATGGATGGTCACACAAGGAGGATGGTTCTAATTTGGCCTAGGTGGTAGGTTATGATACTATGCAAGGTACCTTTTATGGGTTTGCTACCTATGTGTACTGGGGGTAGAAACTTACTCATGTAATGCCTTTTGCAACCGTTCTTAACATAACTATTATTGATGCAACCTATGTTGGTACAATATTTGTTGATCTAATTGGTTTTGATCTAGGCACCTCTGATCCAATAATAGGTTATCCAATCATAGTTGGTGTAACTACTCTTGTCTATTAATTTTTTGCCTAGGTATTTGGTCTATATGATCAACTATGTGGGGTCGATTGAACCTTGTATTGATATGAATAGGATTTAATTGCTTATCAAACCTAGAAGGGTTGTCCACCTACTTCCCATGATCAAGGGAGGTTGCATTTATATGATATTTAGGCTTAAAGGTAAGCTCTATGTACTTAGGTGGTACAAAGGCACAACGTGCTTGCATAGAGTACTCTTCATATCGAGTAGGAGGATGATCCAAGTCTTCCTTCTCCTCATCTATGAGAAATGCATGAGCTAACATGGTGGTATTACTAGGACAATGAGTATTGTACCTCTCTAGATGGGCATATTACCAACTCATACATTGGTGATCAAGTGAGGTGGCTTGATAATCTAGGTCTGGCCATGGTGTATATTCTTGCTCATGCTTTGATTGAGCGGTAGGGTGAAACATGATGTGAATACATGATATAGACCTACTAGTACACTCCATGTGCTAGGAATTTTATCTAGAGAAAGAAAAAAGAGTATCTTGACAATTAATTTCATCACTCTAATCATATTGAAGACCTATGAAGAGAAATAAAGAGACCTAATAAACTAAAATAGAAAAGCAATAATAATAGAATCAAAAGAAGATCGTAGATTCACACATTACATAATATTTATCCTAGAAACCCTCAACCAGGCAAAAATCAAAACAATAATTTCTTATTATTGCATCAAATTTACTATCTCTAATACAATAATATTCTCCTTCTATCTCACCAAACCCTAATGCAAGTGAGATATATATAACAAAGGAACATGAATGAATTTTTACAATATCATGGGTGAAAAATCATGGGTTCAAATATAGTAATCCTAAAATCCCATATAGGTCTAAAAATAACTTAAACCCTAATTTTTTTGGTTGAGGATAGAGTATAGGTAAAAAATATCTAGTACCTTTTAGTGTTAGCCCCACTAGAATAACATGGAAAATATTCAACATATTTCCAAAATTCTCCCACTTGTTGAATACTTTCCATAGGGATAAAAAATTGCCATTGTCAACTATCAAGGGCAACCATACCCATAGATCTTCTACACCAAGAAATTTTTTTAGTAGGTACAACCTTTGTTAATGAATTAGAAGTATTATTCTTTGTATCAACTTTCTCCAATATCACCCAGTTCTCTTCAACCATCTCTCTTACAAAATGGTACTTGATATCAATATGTTTTGTTCCATCATGAAAACTAGGATTATTGGCCAAAAATATTACACTCTGACTGTCACTATTAATTCTCATAGCCTTCTATTTAAGACCAACTATTGAACATAATATTTATAGCCATACTGCTTCTTTACAGACATGAGTTGTTGCAATGTACTCTACTTCTATAGTGGATAAAGTAACAACTAATTACTTTTTACTAATCCAACTTACTATCCCTCCAAATAGCTTGAACACATAAGCACTCATGAATATTCTATTTTCAAGATCTCTAACCCAATATACATCCACAAAACCTTGTAGATTTACAATATCATTACCTCTAGAATTTCCTCCATAACAGACAACATAATTTATAGTTCCACACAGGTATCTGAAGATCCTCTTCACAACAATCCAATATTTATTTATTGGATTTGATATATATCTGCTAACTACTCTCAATGCATGTGCAATATTAGGTCTAGTATAGACCATTGCATGCATCTAGTTTCCCACAGTACTAGCATAAGGAACATGATGTATTTCTTCAATTTCCTCATCTATTTTAGGATACTATTCAGTAGATAACTTTTGACCAATCGGATATGGAGTACATATTGGTTTAAAATCATGCATCCTAAACTTTTGTAGTATCAAATCAACGTATATATTTTGATTTAACCACAACTTTCTATTTGCACAATCCCTTATTATTTCCATACCTAAAATTAATTTTGCAGCACCCAAATCCTTCATGTCAAACTCAGAATATATTTGAGATTTTAGTAACTTTATCATCTCCTTAGTGTTACCAATTAACAACATGTCATCCACATACAATACAATGATAATAAAATTTGCACCTTTCTTTTTGAAATATACATATGGATCTGCTTTGCTTTTTCCAAGCCCAAGTGTCAAGACAAACCTGTCAAATTTTTGGTTCCACATCCTTGGAGACTGCTTCAACCCATAAAGAGACTTCTTTATCTTGCATACCAGGTCCTCCTTACCTTTTACCTTTTAGCATTTGTATTGTGTATATATATATATATATATATATATATATATATATATATATATATATATATATATATCTTCATCAATTTCACCATGTGAAAAAGCTATCTTTACATCCATATGTTCTATTTAAAAATTAAAAGTAGCAAAAATAGCCAACAAAAATATGATTGAATTTAGTTTAGCCACAGGAGAAAAAATCTCACCAAAGTCAATTTCTTCAACCTGAGAAAATCCTTTTGCTACCAAGCGAGCCTTGTACTTATCCAAATTTCCTTCTACATTGTACTTCTTATTGAATAACCACTTACAACCAATAGGTTTTCTTCTAGGAGGTAATTTCACCAAGTCCCATGTCTTATTTTATCTAGGGACTCCATTTATTCTTCCATAGCCCTTTTCCAAGACTTATTCTCACTTGACTGAAGTGCCTCCTTTACCTTCTTGGGTTCTTCATCAATAACTAATAAATTAAATGCAAAATAAAAAATTGAAGGACTATACCTATCTGGAAGTCTTCTATTTCGATCTAATCTCCTCAAAATTAGATTTGTAGGTTCTACATATTTAGCTTCCTCCTCACCTTCTTCCTCAAAAAATTCCTCTTCAGAATATCTCTATAATTTAGGTTCTACCATAGGTTCTTCCTCCTATTCCAATTTTACATGCACTATTTTTGGTTCTTTTCTTACCCTTTTGTTTCTCTAAAGATCACATTACGACTATAAAAAACCTTCTATGTTTCTAGGTTCCACAACTTATATCCTTTAAAACTAGTACTATAACCCACAAATTTCCATTTTTTAGATTTATAGTCTAGCTTAGTCCTTTTCTCTTTTGGGACATACATATAAGCAACACAACCAAAAACCCTTACATGTCTGAGAGAGGGTTTATTACCAGTCCATACTTCTTGTGGAGTATTTTACACCAAATTTGAGATAAGAGATCTATTTATGAGATAACAAGTTGTTAACATAGCTTCTACCCAAAATCTCTTTTCTACCCTACACCACTTAGCATACGTCTAGCCGTATCCATCAATGTCCTATTCATCCATTTTGCAATCCCATTCTATTGTGGAGTACACAAAGTAGTTCTCTGCCTTTCTATTCCATAGTCCTTGCAAAATTGCTCAAATTCATTAGAGCAATACTCACCACCATTATCACTTCTCAAAATGTTTACTTTTTCTCTATCTTATTTTGTACAAGAGCCTTAAACTCTTTAAATTTATTAAAAACCTTAAATTTGTTTCGTAGAAAATATACCCAAGTATTTCTTGAGAAGTCATCTATAAGTGTAATAAAATAGATAGATTTACCTAATAATGGCACTTTTGTAGATCCAAACACATCATTGTGAACTAGATGTAGAATTCCTTCAGACCTTGTAGCACTACTTGGAAACTTAAATCTAGTTTGTTTCTCAAAAACACAGTGCTCACAAAAATTAAAAGTCTAATAAGCAATCAGAAAGTCCTTCAGCCATACCTTTCATTTTTTATGTTTGAATTTCTTTCTCACCAATATGCCCCATGTTTTGATACCACAACATTGTCTTCATTGTAGGAATATTTGGAGCCATTTCAGTTGTATTATTTTCCTGTACAACTAAAGATTTATTGCAATTAATACTTACAGTGCTAGCCTCAAGTCTAAAAAAATTTCTTGTGTGAACTCCTCTTTCCAACACCAAGGATCCATGGACCATCTTGCAGCTATCCTTATTGAATACCACATTCACACCTACATCATTCATCTTACTTACAAATTCTAGATTCCTTGCCAAACCTAGAATAAGCAACAAACCAAGAAAGGTTTTAATTATTCCATATTTTAGCATAATATTGACTCTTCCTCGACCTATTATTTTATATATTGAATTATCTCCCAAGAATACTTTACCTCCATCTATATTTTCATACTCATAGAACCCCTCCCTACGAGGATTCATATGAAAAGAAGCACCCGATTCAATCAACCATGAGTTATTACATTCACTTGAGCATACTACAATTAAGAATAATTCCCCTGAATCTTCATTTGTGGTCTTCATTTCTATAGAATTTCCTTCATCATATGATCGATTATTATCAGCCTTTTTAGATCTGTAGAATTTTTTTTTTGGTAAGTTAATAATTTTTATTAAGGGGGCATTTGAAAGGCGCCCCAATGCCTTAGAACAACACAAAATAAAGGGATGCTGGGAGTAACAAAAATGCATCCTAGGGAAGCAAAAAAGAGAAGAGGATGTGAGAAAAGTCCAAAATGCATCCTTAGAGGAACAGGGAAAAGACAAAGACTAAAAAAGTAATATAAAAAGGAGAGGAAACCCCAAAGGGTCAAAAACAGTAGCAGGGAAGGCAATTACTCCATGGTAGGTGCTTTAGTAGTTTTATGTTTGCCTTCCTTGGTTTCATTATTGGTAACTTCCTTGAAGACTTCCTTTGTTATTTCAATGATGTCGTCCTCCCTTGATTTGGATTTACCAGCAATAGCAGAACTCGTAGGGGATTCCTCATTGAAGGTGTCACAAAAAAGAAAAAATTAAGCATATTTCTCTACTCCTTCAATTGCAAGATGGATTTTACCATAGTAGTCTAGGTGGTCTCTATATGGGCAATGGTAGTAGACATGGTTTGGATTACTAATTTGTGCAAATATTTTTCAATGAGGTTGTTGGGGTCATCCTCACCCTCTTCCTTAACCTTCTCAGGGCTTTGAGAAACTTTTTTCTTTATCTATTGGGAACTCCTTGTGGGAGTAAATTCCACCTTAACCTTTTTATTAGCACTGAGAGAGCCCTGGAATTTAACTTCCTTGCCCTTTCTTTTGGTACCTCTCATATTAGAGGGAGGTGTAGAGGAAGTGTCTTCCTCAGTGTTTTCCTGAATGGGAATATTTCCTTTAGGAAATTTCTATAGTAGATAAGCATAAAGGACCTTGAATATGCCTTGATGAGAAGGCCAATATTCCTCCTTCTTGGCCTGGGTTGAAGTTATAGTGTAATCCATGGATAAATACAAGAATTTTAGAATATTGAGAAATTTTGCATCTCTGAAATGATTCACAAAAGAAAGGTGGAAACTACAAAGTTGTGACTCAGGATCATCAAAAGTAATGTATTGCATTATTGGATTCATTACCTCCTTCCATGGCATAGGCAGATCCTTGCAAAATAAACCTTTCTTGATAAGCTTCCTAATTGGTGATGAAGATTCAAACTATTTGATTTCCACTTCTTGGTTGTGTTTGTTCCTTTTCATAGTGCAACCAACAACAAGTTTTCCTATTAGTTCTATGAGAATATTTATTTTCACCAAGAAATCAACTTCATGAATGATGATAACTCCATCTTACCATGTTGAAGCAAAATTCATACTGGCATCCCAATCAGTATTAAAAAACATCTTGATAAAAGGAACTAATCCTCTATCGAGGATAGCTTCGACCATGGGCTCGATGGAATAGGTGTCAGGATTAACAAAATACATCTTGATGACTCTCAGAAGAAGGGAACTAGGGTTTTTGAAAATGGAATAGAGGATACGAGGAAGAGTAGGAGAAAACCATAATAGAGTCTTAGTAGATATTATAAAGTGCCAAATCTTTAGTGAATATTTCAAAAAACTTTTTGCAAGACTTATCACACAAGATCTTTGTATAGGAAAGATAAAAATCCATACAAAACCAATTAAGAGATTACATATTATATAAAGGAATATTTTTCGACAGGCAATATCAATGACAAAAGCAGAAATATGTGCTGAGGTATGGAAAAGTTGACAAATAAGGATGCATGGTAATCTGAATATAGAAAAATCAAAGATAAATTCATAAGCCCAAGGAGTTGAAAAGCACAACCAATTAGGTAATGAAGTAGATCTTGGAACCATGTAAATGGGACACAAAATAAGGAAGGGTTACGAGCAGGCAGAAGGGGTACACATGTGGAAGAACAACCCAAGATCATGTAAAAATATGGAGGAAAAATTATTTGGCATGAAATTTTTTGAATCCCAAGTAAAAGCTGGAAAAAAAATGTGGTGGCATGAGTGATGAATATGGGGAATAAGTACCGCTTGGTGGAAAAATGGGAAGGAAATGTTTCCAAGATGAGGCTCCAAAAATGGGAAAACCTAGGGAAGATAAATTTCTTAATGGAGAAGACTTTGGTAATGAAAATTATTTTGACAACAGCCACAATGTAGAAGACATGAGGGCCAATGGTATTACTTCTCCTCAGAGTTGAGGGCCAAATAAGTTGTAGGTCACATGTGGAGTGATGATAATTCATTTTGTTGAGTGAGATTTAAATCCAACCTGGCAAGTTTGTTGACATCACGGGGAAGAGTGTCCATCCAAGTCAGCATCCCTGGGACAAAGGCACCAATATTGGCCAACTTGTCAATGATAGCATTAGCTTCCCTAAAGGCATGTTGAACTATGACTTCCTATTGATGTGACAAAATTTTCTTGGCTTCCTCGATTAGATTCCTGATTTTCCAACCTGGTGATTTGGAATTTTTTAGGTAGTTGATAATATTCAAAGAATCTCCTTCGATGATGACTTTTCTTGGGACCTATATTTAATAATGTCCTACTTTACCATAATAATCTCTTTTATAATTCCCTACTTTACCATAATTCTAATATTTCCTCTTTTTGGGGGCAATAGATTTACCCCTAGATTTTGATTTCTTTTCTTTTGATTTTTTTTGTTTCTTTCTTGAAAACAATCTCTCATAATAAAGGCTTCCTTATGATGATAATCTTCAGAATATTTTCATCTCATCTCCTTAGATAGCAAATTTCCTACTATATCCTTTACTTTCAATGTAGATGTAGTATTTGTCATAGCCATAACAAGGTTATCCCATGAATCAGGTAATGAATAAATTAAATTAATACACTTTTCCTCTTCATCTATTTTTACTTCTATAGAGGTTAATTGATTTACAATAGTGTTAAAAGCATTCAGATGTTTAGCCTAGAGTCACCATCATTCATACGAAGCTAATACAATTTACTTCAAAGAAAGAGTTTATTTACTAGTGACTTTATCTGATACAATGTTCCCAGCTCCTTTCATAACAACTTTGTCGTGGTATCTATGGATACATTCAACAATACCAAATTAGATAAGTACAATTTGATAGAGCTCCTTGACTTCCTATTGATTTTTAGCCAATACTCATTTGTCATCGATGTTGTTTTTGTTCTCGAGACCACAATCCACTAATATCTATCAACCAACAAATCCTCCATCTTGAGTTTCCACAACTCAAAAATTTATTCATTAAATTTTTCAATCTCTATTCATGTGTTTCCCATATTTCTCCTTTGCTTGGATCCTTTTGTGTATGGATCCCACTCAAGAATTAATTTATCAGAGGGTTGAAAGCCTTACTCCTCGAACAAAGCTAAAACCTAGCTCTGATACCATATGAAGAGAAATAAAGATCCCCAACAAACTAAAAAAAAAATTTTTTTTAACAAAATCAAAAGAAAATCACAGATTCACACATTACACAATATTTATCCTAGAAATCCTCAACCAGGAAAAAACCAACACAATATTATCTTATTATTGCATTAACTTGATCATATCCAATATAATAATATTCTCCTTCTATCTAACCAAACCCTAATGTAAGTGTGATCTATATAACAAAGGTGCATCCACAAATTTTTACACTATCATGGGCCAAAAATCATGGGTTCAAATATAGTAATCCTAAAAGTCCATATGGATCTAAAAATAACTTAAACCCTAAACATTTTTTCTGGGGGTTGCCACCCCCAGACCCCTAATTTTTGGAGTAATACTACCCTTTAACCCTTGTTCGGGGCTTGACCTAACCTTGAACCCCAAAAAGTATAGGTGTAGAGTGCCCAATACCTTTTAGTGTTAGCCCCACTAGAATAACATGGAAAATATTCAACATATTTCCAACAACCTATAGATGCATCTTGAATAGGAACCTCTCATAGGTTGGATTTCCTGTAAAAACTAGGTTGCCATTCAAGAATGGCCATATACTATGGATTGATTTGGAGAATTTTCATGTCTCCTTGCAACATTTTAGCGGTATTAGCCCTTGATCAAGCTTTGCCATATGTTATTACCATAATTTTTATTATGCAAACAATATAATAAATAAACAAGAAGATAATGTGTTTATCTCTTTTAAATTTTGATTTTGATTGTTGATTCTTGTTACTATTTTTAGTGTGTTTTGATGTTTAAACCCCTATTCCTATGACAACTAAGGGTAAACAAAATAAAAAGCTACTGAAGGTAGTTTAAGCACACCCCCTATCAAGGAATGTAACCCAAATGGTAAAAATGGCTTCCTATGTTGGATATAGCTCAAGGTAAACCTATGGAAATAAAGAACCCTAGAAGGGGCTACACTGTATAATGTTCTACTACCGACATACCCATGCTTTTGCTTAACCCACATGTTTAGGAGATGAACAAGAATGAAAAATGTATCCACTAATTATTTGAAAAGCCCTATGGTAAAGGGGCTTGCTAATCCTTCCTACTCTAGGCACACCCAAAAGTAGGGTACTTTTTGGTGATGAAATATAGAAATCCACTCGCTTGGGGCTACTATGGTTGCTATGGTATGAGCCAATAGATGGATATGAAGCACACTGTCAATGGTCTTGATCGATAGTTGTTGATAAAATCCAAATAATCGATTTTTACAATAGATCGTGTAGTGTGTGGGAATTTTTTTAATATTTACAAAAGTAAATAAACCAAAGAGCACCCAATGATTCTTCACTAATGCAAAAAAATATTTAATGTTCAGAAACCCTATATGAATGACTAGCCTTTAAGCAAGAAATAAGCAAGCAAACCAAAGCAATAGTAGATAGATGCCATCTGGCATAAATATGGCTATAGATAGAGGTCTTTTGACCTAGAGACAACCATAGATAGGGGTCATATGGAATAGAAATAACCACAAACAAAGATCATATATCCTAGAGATAGTCACAAATAAAGACTAAAAAAATTAAAGTCTTTTGCAATCCTTTTCTATAATTTGGAAAATTTTACTTTTCTTTATGGAAAATAGGAAAAGAAGGACAAAACAAGTTACTTTGATAGCCTACGTTCGATGTAGATTGTTGACTTTATTTTCATCCCATTTTTGCTTTGACCCAAGACAAATACTTTTGAGTACTTGTAAGATGTAGAAACTTATCAGTAATCCACCAGAAGGCTTAAAAAGGGACCAAGTGGTCCCACCGTGATCACCATTTGATATGCTCAAAAACCAATGCACCAATAAAAGTAAAACTTAATGATAAACATAAAGCATTGATGAACATGAACATATAACCAATACACAATGATAAATAATAAGAACAAGTGGGCCAAGTCCTTTATATTAATGATAATATCAAAGTGTATTACAAATATATCCCATTTGAGGGAGTTCAATGATGTGATGCAATCATTACAATAAATAGGGGGTTTAATCCCTTTCTGAATGAATCTTGGCATACTTTACAAGGTCTTCTCACAATAACAGGTTTTTAGAGATGGCTTCCTTAACTATCACTTAGGACTCGATGCCAAGATCTTGTGTTGCTTTATCCTTGAGAAAACTTGTAATCTACACACAAGAAAAATAAAATAGTTAATAGCATGTGTAGATTCCTTCAAGATGGGTTCATTGTAATGATAAATAATACTAAAATAAAACTAAATCAAATGCATGAAAAAAATGTAAACTACTATAAAAAGTAGGAAATGTGCTATGCTAAACCCTACTAAAAGAAGAAAGCAAATAAACTAATCTCTACTAGAGATAATCTCATGGTAAGATGACCTAATATGTGGGCTATCTCGGGTCGAGATGACCATTGATCTATGACTGTAGTTTTGAGGCCAAGGTAGGGGTGATGCTTGGATTCGATTTGTGGTCTTGTCAATGGATTGGATGCACTATTATAGTGACTTTATGGGTGAATATGGTAATTTAAATGAGGTATTCCCTTCCATAAACTAGTAGAAGAACTACTATCTCTTATCCTTTGTAGTAATCCAAAATTATGGAAGTGAAATAACTTGGATTATTTAAAAATAGGTAGCACTTAGTTGCTTGAAATATTGAACACTGAAAACTCAGAGCTCAAGAGATCACAAGTATGCATGAATGATTAAGATTGTAGGACCCTACACAAGAAAAACTAGGGGTTCAAATTGAAGGGGTGAATGCTCTTTTATAGATTTCTCATATGGAAGTCTAAACATAGCAAAGCACCCTGCATGAAAAAGTGAAGAGGCAGTTC
Source organism: Wollemia nobilis (assembly GCA_028583015.1). NCBI lineage: Eukaryota > Viridiplantae > Streptophyta > Pinopsida > Araucariales > Araucariaceae > Wollemia > Wollemia nobilis. The sequence continues at coordinate 1,108,327 of JAQPPZ010002660.1, forward strand.
ACATTAAGAAAGTAAATGCTTATCTTTGAAATCTCATGCAATTGATGATTGCATGTATTTTTATCTATTTGGCTCATGCAAAGTGCTAAATCATGGTGTAAGATCATACATGGGATCTAACTGGTAGTTTTGATTTCCAGCTAGATTTTTCTTGACTTTTGACTAAAAGTCCTAGTGATTGTCTCAAGGTGAGATGACCCCTAATCTGGAGGCCATCTCAGGGTAGGACGACCCAAAAGGCTTAGGTAAAAGTGATTTTTTTGAGTGGTAAAAACCATTGTTTTAGCCCTAAGGCTACCCAAAGTGGATCATGTGGTCTAGAAGAGTCCAATTAGGTAGTCTCTTCAATATGACATGATTTTAGTGTCTACATCATCTACAACTAGTTTTCCTATAAAGGGCCTATGTAGTCATTTTGATTGAAGAGGCACTAGAAAAGCGGGAAGGGATCTGATTGAATCCAAAGGACACATGGAAAATATAGGCCCAAAGAGGCCATATACTTAGAAAATTTTGTAAAATTTGGATAATTGTTGAAAGAACCTCAAATACAGCATTAAAATCCATTGGAGGGTGAGCTCAGTGTGAAAATCCACAATCAAACTAGTCAAATAGTGCCTAGCAAAATTTTGAGGAGTGAATTTTAAAAAGAGGAAGGAAAATATAGCTCCAGGTTGGTTTTAATTTTCACATATATGAGTTTGCAGTGTTAAATTCCATTGAAGGGCAAAAATCCATGGTCAAACTGGTCAAACTGGTCTTAGAAGAATTTGGTTTGAAATGGAATAAAGAAGAGATGTGTTAATTTTTGCACAAATGAGTTTGTAGTTTTAATTTTTATTGAAGGGTTAAAATATATAGTCAAATTGGTAAAACATTTCTTCGTAAAATTTGGAGGAACAAAATAGAATAAAGAAGAAGTGATGCAGTGTTAAAATTCATCAAGAGCAAAGACAGTGTTAAATTCTGTCAAAGTGCAAAATTCTATGGTCAAACTGGTGAAATAGTGCCTATTGGAATTTGGAGGAGCAAATTTTGAAAAAATGACTTAACAAAAGGTTTGGTCCTCTACTAAGCAAGGTCTTATGATTTTCTCTACTCACTCACAGTGCAAGGTAAAATTTCATGATCAACATGGTTAAACCTAACTCAATGAAATTTTGAGGCATGAATTTTGAGAAGAAGGTAACCCACAGTAAAATATTTTAAAGGTGGATCACCTCCAAGCCTCCATTTCACATTCAACATGGTCAAACCAGATGAAGCATAATTTTGTAAAGTAGATTTTTGTACTAATCCCCAGAGTAAACCATTGATCACCAAAACTTACAAGGTAGATATCAAAGCTACAAAATCATGGAATAATATGGATTTCAAAGATGTCAGGTCATCCTTCATCTAAGCCATTCAAAGACACATCAAAGGCTACAACTAAGATAGGAGCAAAGGACAAGATTCCATGCTGATAAAGGAGTGACCCTCGGTCTACTTGTTGTTGCTCATGAGAAAAAAAGCATAGGGGAGATCAAGCGTCACCCATGTTTTTAGTTACAAGTCTATGGTGGAGAAGCTAAATCAAGAATAGGGGATAGACCAGATCAGTCTACAAATAGTGCAACCATTGGATTCTATGAAAGGTTGAGCAACTTATAGAGATAAAATTTGTAGAGTTTCATGGAGAGAAACTCTTTTCTTTCTTCCTATGAGCGAATAAGAGGTATCCACCTTAGAATCCCATTGATCTGGCATGAAATTCCTTGTAATGTTCCTATTATTTCTACTTTCATTGTAAAATATATATAAAGAGATCGAACCCTTGATTTGAAGGGCCGGATTTGGAGTGTTTGCCTATCCTATTCTTGTAAATTTTTTGAGAAATCAATAGAAGAAGCATTACTTAGATGTTTGCCTATATATTTTATCTTCATTTTCTTGTGATTTTAATCTATGAATTCATTTCTACTACTACAGCTATGGTTTGTTAATTCTACTAATATTGGATTTCTGACTTAGGGTAAATTGGAATGCTTCATGTTTAAAAAAATTATATAGAGAGCTTCTTTTTTTGTTAGTCTGGATGTTGATCTAATTTTTCTACTTGGATTATTAACATTTTGAATGTTTGAAATAGTTCTCTGAGTATTTTCTGGTTCTATAATGATGAAGATCATTTATTTTTATTGTTGTTAGTTACAAGTGTTGCATACTAGAAATGTGATCTATCAGAAGGTTCTTTATAGTTTTTAATATTTTTAACTTTATCCAACCATTATTCATTCAATTATTTCTAACCCTTACCTTATTTCTATCCCTAACCTTACATTTTAAATTAAACTTAATTGAGTCAATGCACAATTAGTTGACAAGGTATACCAACCTACTATGGAGGTTGGATTGAAGTAATATTTGATCCATCCAATATCAAGGTTTGAGCTATGATTAGTGGGTGTGCACCTTCCAAAATTTCATAGATTCATAGTCACAGTTCAATATTTCCTTGATGTCAATTCAGACCCCAACAGTTTTGGCATGCCCGATGGGACGCTAAAGACACTATGTCTTTCCCCTACCCATTTCATTTATTTTTTGATAATTCTTGGATGAATCAATATTTAATGAGTTTTCTTGATCTCATTTAGTGGCATAAGTAAATTCACTTGGTGACTCCATGAGTGCAAGAAACTATAAAATCCACCTTAGTAGCTCATTTTTTTCATGTATACCAGGTCATCTACTAAAAATAGTCAAGACCCTATTACATTTTATGGTCTTACCTTAAGGGGGTCCAATATCATAAGAAGTTTTTTCTTAGACTCGTAGTTGGAAGAATTCCTAGTTTAAGTAGCCCCTACGCTACCTCCCAGACTAGATCCATCAAAAAAACCATCTGTAATAGCTCAATTTTAGAATGTCAATCAGAATGCCATTCAGAACCATCCCCCATAAAATTATCATAGTTGGAATACTTCTAGCCCTCTTGGGCTCACTAATATGTATGATAGTTCTTAGGTTATTACAAAATCCATAACCACATTTTATGGTACATGAAAGACTGCACATGAGCATTGTCAGGACATATTGAACTCAGTAGCTATTTACAATATTAAGAATCAAGATGTTATAATCAGACTTCCAACTCTTTCTTTTAGAGGAAAGATCCTGCACTGGTTTAGAAAATTAGGAGACAAAACCATAAATTCATGGGATGAGTTAGTATTCCCTTTTTAAGAAGAATTAAATCAGTCATTTGACCCTTTTTCACTACTAAATTAATTCATAACTATGCAAAAATACCAACATGAGTTAGTCTCTAAGTTTAACCTAAGATTCGATAGAACCTGGAAGAGGATTCCCTCTGAATCCAAAAAATCTACATCATTAGCATACATGTATTACATCAGAGCCCTTAGATCAGACCTAGGGCTACAAACCCAACAATACAACAATAACACCTTCCCATAGTTTTATCAAGCAGCTATCCAAGAAAAAAATGTACTAATAACTATAGGAAGACTTTCACAAAAAATGGTCATGCCTTATTGCTATGAAATTCCTCAGTTCCTACAAAAGTTAGCCTCTCCTTCATATATAGATCCTCCATCAGATCCATAAGCAACTCCATTATTATCCCCTAAAGAAACCCCTACTATTCCTTTTCCTCCTCTCCCATCTTAAAATCCCTAAGAATCATTTATATTATTGGACATCCAGAAAACCCTAAAAATAATCAATACAAAGATCAATGTAATGGAGAAGAGATAAATGGAAAGGTTTCAACTGAGAATATTCCCCTATATTAACAAATATCAGAAGCCTAGTACAAGTGGTAGTGCAGGACCCAAAGTCAATGCAAATCAAGTAGAGCAAAAATATGCACCTAAAACTAGTTTGGTCAATGTTTGCAATGATCTGCATGATTCTAAAACTTGTATGATATACCAACATCATGTGCAAAAATCTATTGAAAAGGTAGAGAGGAATAAAAATGGGAGAGTAAACATGTTGTGGTAGTGTGATCAAGTTATGATTGGATAGGACTTTCCTAAAGAAGAAAAGGTCTCTATCATGACTAGATCTAAAAATAAGTCCTTGCAATCAGACCTACATAAAATGGGTGGTTTCCAAATGCCTTATCAAAAGAAAAGAGAGCCACCACTGTAGGGCAATGATAAATTTTCTATTTCAAATAAAAGTTATGCAGTGCCTAGTAAACAAGAAAGGGAAGTGAATACCCCAAGAGAAGGTGAAAATAGCAAAGAATAAGAAAGTTCTAAAAGATAAGCCCAAGAAAATTTGAAGTTCCCTTCCATTACAAAATATCAAAGAATAGAGGCTACTCAGAAGTACAGAAGGAAGTATGGGGATCCAAAAAATATATATGAAATGCCTCCACTGGTTCATTCTACGTATAATATAATGGATGAATTGAAAAGAGCTCCATCTAGAGAAAGCATGTATGATACACTTTTCTCCTTGGACAAATAGATTTGTTGAAAGCTTCTATGCATAAGAAGTCCCAAGGGAAATAAACCACCATAGTGTTCAATCTGGCACAATATAAAGAAAATATGTCTCCCACAACCCTAAAGAACAAACCCCCTTCATTATACATCTCTCTTATAATGGAGGGATGAATTATTCACAATTGTATGATAGACTCAGGGGCCTCAACAACTGTTATGCCAAAAGTCGTTTGCGATGAGATGGGTATGGAATATACAATATCATGTTAGGGGTCTTACAAATTGATGGTACCCCTATTAAGACTATAGAAGTTATAAAGGATGTATTTATGAGGTTGCACAAAGTCCCAAATATTTCCATTGTACAAGAAATTATGGTAGTACATATTTAACCTTATTTTGGTATATGCCTTTCAAGAGAATTCGCTACCAATTGTAGTTTTAAAAATAATTTACATGATAATCAAAAAAATGCAGTCAGATCATAAAAACGTAAACATGAATCAATTAAAATGTTTTATTTAATAATATTTCCAACACCAAACATTATAATAGGAAAGCCTTATATAGGCTTAGGGAGTGCGGGGAAGTAGGAAAAGGAAGTTGGGGGAGTCGAGGAAGAGGAGAGGATGAAAGCATAGGGGAAGGAGAGGGAGGCAAATAAGAGATAGGTTGTCGAGGGTGTGGGGAGAGGAAGGGTGTGGAGCGATAAGGGAAAATGGATGGCAGGGGATAGGGTATAGGAGGATGTGGAGGAAGAACAATGGAGGGATAAGAAGAAATTAGAGGAAGGAATATAGGGATAGGACGTAGGAAAAATAAAATAGTAAGAAAAATCATGCCGACCTTGTTAGAAAATTATGCCAAAATCTACCAGGAGATTTCACATTGAGGATTTTTCTAAGTTACTTAGAAAAATCCTCTTTCACATTGGTAAAATTATCCCCCTTAAAGTTGAGAAGAATGACTATACGGTATCTTGCCTTTACAAATTGATCTTTGGTCATTGCTTTGGTGAATATGTCAACAAAATTTTCCGAAGTATGGCAATATTGAAGTTCAAAAACTTCAGTTTCCACCATATCTCTAATGAAGTGGTACTTCATATCAAAATGCTTTGATCTACTATGGTGGATAGGATTGTATGCCAATTGAATGGCATTGATGTTGTCACAGTATATTCTAGTTTGATGACTTTGCTTCTCTCCAATCTCTTCCAATACCTTTCGTAGCCATAGAGCTTGAGTGCTAGCATGAGTGACTGCTATATACTCAGCTTCTGTTGAAGATAGTGCTACTACTATCTATTTCTTGGAACTCCAAGTTATTAGTCCCGAACCAAGACTAATACAGTTTCTTGATGTGGATTTTCTATCATCAATATTGCCACCCCAATCACTATCATTGAAGCATTCAAGCTTGATAGTATCACTTTTTTTGTAATGGATTCCAAAATACAATGTGCCCTTCACATATCTCAAAATTATTTTAGCTGCTTGCAAATGTAGCTCATATGGTTTAGACATAAATCTAGAGACAAGAGACACAACATACTGAATATCTGGTCTGGTGTTGGTGAGAAACATCAAACTCCCAACAATGCTTCTGAAAGTGGTCACATCAACTTTCGGTGCTCCATCATCCTTGCTTAATTGGATCCCATGTCCAACTGGAGTTGCAACTTATTTGCATTGCTCCATAGCAAACTTCTTAATCATATCTCGAGCATACTTAAGTTGATAGATGAAAATCCCTAAATCTATCTTATTAACTTCAATTCCAAGGAAGTAGTGCATTAATCCAAGATCCTTCATATCAAATTCTTGCATCATGGAGTGCTTGAAATCCATATTAACTTTTTCATTACTACTCATAAAAATGAGATCATCCACATACAAAAAAACTATGAGGATGTCATTACCTTGATTCAAGTAGTAGAGCGTGGGTTCATTTTTACTTCTGATGAACCCAAAATCTTTAAAGTACCCATAAATGCATGAGTACCAAGCTCTCGGTGCTTCCTTGAGGCCATAGATTGCCTTCTTCAGTTTGTAAACAAGATTCTCCTTATCTTTCTCTTCAAATCCTTGCAGTTGCTCAATGTACACTTCTTCTTTCAAGTAACCATTGAGAAATACACTCTTTACATCCATGTGTTGGACTTTCCATCCCTTATGTGCAGCTAAGGCAAGAACTATTCTGATAGTCTCCTATCTGGCTACAGGAGCAAAAGTCTCTTCATAATCAATTCCATATTTTTGAGTGAATCCCTTTGCAACTAATCTTGCCTTGTGCCTATCAGTTCTACCATCAGCATTAAACTTGGTATTGAATATCCACTTACATCCAACACATGTTTTTCCTTTAGGAAGCTTCACCAGCTCCCAAGTGTCATTGTTTTTTATAGAGGTTATCTCCTCTTTCATGGAATCTTGCCAAATCTTTTGGGTACAAGCTTTCTCATAACTAAAAGGTTCAAGTTGTGCACTAGTTAACAAGGCATAGTTAACTAGATCTCCCCTAGGTTCCTACTGGGATACATCATCACCATACAAGTGCATATTTTCTAATATTTGTATAACAAAATTCATTTCACTAGCTTGACTCCTAGTGTATCTTTTTGAAATTTTTTTATCCAACATCTGATATGATGGATGATTATGTAGATTTCTATTACCTCTGGATGGAGCATCGATTTCCATTGGTGAGGAACTTACTAATATCTACAGAGAAAGACTTGGTGAAGAATTTGAACTAGAAGATGAACTTGGGCTTGTGGGTGGAGACTTCTTACATTTTTGCAGTGACTGTTGTTGCACCTGCTTAGAAACTACATCATTGGATTCATCATCACTGAATATTTGGGGCTTACCCCATTCTCCCCTTTCATCAAAAATAACATCCCTGGAAAGCACAATATTTAGAGTCTTGGGATTGTAGATTTTATAAGCTTTTGTGTTCTCACAGTACCCTACAAATATGCATGCATGACTCTTTGGATTGAGCTTCTTTCTCAGCTCATCAAGAATGTGAGAATATGCCAGTGAACTAAACACTCTAAAATACTTAACATTTGGCTTCTTACCATACCAGGTTTGGTAAGATGTTTGCCCTTCCAGAGTTGAAGTAGGAATTATGTTCAATATATGTACACTGGTCCTTATTGCATCTGCCCAATATGAATTAGTCAAATGCTTCTTCTGAAGCATAGACCTTCCCATCTCCACAATGGTACGATTCTTCCTCTTTGCGACACCATTTTTTTGTGGAGTGTATGCAACTATGAACTACCTCTTAATGCCATGTTTCTTATAGAAATTCAAAAACTCATTAGAGGAGTATTCTCCTCCCCTATCTGATCTAAGACACTTTACAAAATATCCACTCTCATTTTCAACTCTTACTTTGAAATCGACGAAGCATTCAAATGCTTCATCCTTATGTTTCAAAAAATATATCCAGCACATTCTAGTAAAATCATCAATGAAAAGTAAGAAGTAAGAGTTATTACCAAGAATCTTGGTCTGCATTGGACCACAAATGTCTGTATGCACTAGCTTAAGTGAATGACTGGCCTGCCATGCTTTTCCATGAGGAAATTTTGACCTGGCATGCTTGCCCAAGGCACACCCTTCAGAATTCCTTACTATCTTGAACTTTGGGAAGTCTGGTTACCATTGCTTGTGAAGTTAGCATTTTCAAACTAGATAATTCAAATGACCATATCTCAAGTGCCATAGGACACTTGGATTGGTAATAACAACATTTTCTAACTTATCTCCCCCTAGCTGGCCAAAATTTAAAGAAAACAATATATTCTTTGACATTGGCACTTGTGTAATGATTCTATTACTATTATTTTTATCAAAAATGAGGCATTTACCCTCATCAAAAAGCAACTTGTAGTTCTTTTCTAAAATTTGACCAACACTTAAGATATTGTTTTGGATATGGGGTGTGTAATAGATATCACTTACTTGCTTGATGCCTTCTTTAGTTGGAACCGCCATGGCTCCAATGCCTTCAACCGCCAATGATTTGTCATATCCCAATCGGATGCTGGATTTTTATGAGTCTAGAGTAGCAAAGAGTTCTTTGCCACTCATATGGTTGGAACACCCAGTGTCCAAAATCCATGTATCATTCATGTTATGATCTGCTTGACCATATGAAAGAAAGATATTTGTGGCCTCTTCCTCTTCTCCAAAATTTCCAAATTGACTGCTCTGGCTGTTGCTGTTGCCTTGTGAAGGCTTTGACCAATAGTCATGAGCATAATGTCCAGGTTTTCCATAGTTGTATCAATATTGTTTTGATTTATCTCCTCCTTTTCCTCTGCCTAATTTTTTCCCTTTGTTTTGTTGTCCTCCTCTATTTTGATGTCCTCCTCTATTTTGATGTTCTCCTCTATTTGAGAATCCTCCTCTGTTAGGAGTTCCACCTCTCTGATTATTTATGCCATATTGTCCTCTCCCATGACCTCTACCTCTACCTTCATGAGAAGAAAAGGCTTTTTCATCTCCTCCATAACTTGTGGAAGGATATTGTTGTAACCTATCTTCATGTGAGATAAGTGAACCAATGAGGGATTCAAAAGACAGAGAGGTTAGGTCTTTAGATTATTCTATAATTATGGCAACTAAATTCCACTTAGGAAGAAGTGTTCTCAACACTTTCTTCACTATAACTTTAGGCTTGACTTCTTCTCCTAAAGTGACCATCTTATCTACTATGAATTTTACACGCACGCTGTAATCACCAACCTTTTCACTCTCCTAAATTTTAAGAGTTTCAAAATCTCGTTTCAAGGTTTGTATTTTTACTTGTTGGACTTGGTCGCTACCCCTATAGCTTTCTTTTAAAGCATTCCAAGTAGATTCAGCAGTTATAAAAGAAGCTATTCTAGGAAAAATACTTCTATCAAGGGCAACTTGGATGTGATAAAAGGTAAAAGAATTATTCTTTTGGGCTTCTTTTTTAGCCCTTTTATCGACAATATTCAAAGCGGCCCATTCAACAGAAGTAGGTTCGATATATCCATATTCAATCACATCCCATAGAAATTTGCCTATCAAAAGGGTTTTAATTTTAATTGACCAATACTCGTAATCACCACCATTGAACTCAGGGATAGGTAGACTAGTATTGGATGCCATTTTAGAAAATAGACTTTATTTTACTAGTAAACAAGAAGTACAAAGTAGTACAAAGTGATCACTGGTTTAAATCAAATCTAGCCTTTTTAACACACTCACTGATTTGGCATTCTTCTTCTTGAGGATTGCCCAACACTAGAGGGGTGAAGTTGTCTGCTTCGTCGTCACTAATCACAATGACTTCTGGTTCTGCTTCTGGATCGAAACTACTACTGATGACTATAACATCTGGTTCTTCAGTTTTAGGTTCCACTTCCACTGGTTCTTCTTCTTCTTCTGGTTCTTCTTCCCCTTCTTCCTCTTCCTCTTCCTCTTCTTCTTCTTCTTCTTCTTCTACTGGTTCTAGATTAGGAGAGCGTGGTGTATAGCTCTCACTTGATTCTACTTCAGGAACTATAGGAGTATAACTTTCACTTGATTGTCCTTCAGGTACTATTTCAACCATCTTAGACTCTTCTATTCTTTTTCCAAAGATATTATCTTCAGAATCTGCCTCGTATCCAGAGTCCAATTTCCTTAGATGAGCAATCACCTGATTTTCCAACTGGTAGAAAACTACGTGGAGACTGGTTTGACGGACCTTCTCGTTGAATGATTTTGGGGTCTCTCTTCTTAAGAGAGAGACTAGTGCATTATAGCATCTAGATTACCAGATCATCTACTCATAATCACACCGCATGAAATGGGTTACAACATTAATTTTTTATTGTGCCAAAAAAACTTTTACCTCCGAAAAAAAATATCTTCACTTTAAAAATTTTCAAAAAAATGTATAAAGTTTTTTTTTTTAAATTAATAATTTTTTTTTTATGTTTAATTATTTAAAAAAATAATTAAAATATAAATTAAAACCATTAAATTAAAATTTTAAAACTTTAATAAAAATAATTAAAAAAAAAACAATTTTTTTTTATATATATCAAAAAACCTTTTTGAAGTTCGAACCCGCGACCTTGTCTGTTCGGATGGGCGTCTTAACCGCTGCACCAAGTAGCATCTTTGAAATAATTACCACTCTTATTTATTTTAACTTCTCCTTGGTGGCAATTTAAAAAAAATAACAAAAAACTTTGTACTTTGAACCCGACGAGTTTTGACCCTGATTCTCTTCTCTGCTGGTGGGAAGCTTTCACCACTAGGCCACACCTATCAGATGAGAGGAAAGGGTAGTGGGGGCCTTTATATCATCATGCAACAGATTTTTTTTTTTTTATAATTTATACCTTTATCCCACATGCAGCGGGAGAGAGGTGAGATAATACTTTTTATACTCACGCCCTCGCGTATCCTCTTGATTGCCTTTGGGCAATCGCTCCTTTGAAATTTTGTCCTTTCGAATAGTTTGCCATGCAAACCAACCAGATTCTACCATGTTTCACAAACCAAATTTTTCTAGCCACTTGCCAACGAGTGCCACGTGTTTTTCTATCTACCTCAAAATCTATGATCGCCTCGAGATTCATGCCCTTGTGTCTGTTGTCTGTCTCGTTGGATTTCCTCAAAATTCAGGTCGAGTGTTTATTGGACCTCCTATCCAATCATGCCATGTTTGTTGTCACCCTTCTACCATGTCACACCTTCGATCCTCGTCATCTCATCAAGCTACATGCTCATGCCTGCTCCCATGTCTCAAACTACATGTCGCTTGGGGTTGCATGCCACATCAGTTGCGAGCCCCACAGAGCTTCGGCTCTGATACCAAATGCAGTTTTAAAAATAATTTACATGAGAATTGAACAAATGTAGTCAAATCATAAAAACGTAAACAAGAAGCAATTAAAATTTTTTATTTAATAATTTTTCCAACACCAAATATTACAATAGGAAAGCCTTATATAGGCTTAGGGAGTGCGGGGAAGTAGGAAAAGGAAGTTGGTGGGAGTTGAGGAAGAGGAGAGGACAAAAGTGTAGGGGAAGGAGAGGGAGGTAGCTAGGAGATAGGTGGTCGAGAGTGTGGGGAGAGGAAGGGTGTGGAGCGATAAGGGAAAATGGACGATAGGGGATAGGGGATAGGAGGATGTGGAGGAAGAACAATGTAGGGATAAGAAGAAATTAGAGGAAGGAATATAGAGATAGGACATAGGAAAAATAAAACCATAAGAAAAATCATGCTGACCTTGTTAAAACATTGTGCCAACATCTACCAAGAGATTTCACATTGATGATTTTTCTAAGTTAGAAAAATCCTCTTTCACATTGGTAACACCAATATGGGAGGATATATGTATTTAGACTACTTTGGTATGGTGATTTCCTACATTGGTTAGAGAATAAGGATAACCCTAGATAAGCATGTGTCTTCCCATATTAAAAAAATCAAAGAATATTTGTATAATCATTCAGTAATGGAAGAGCCAGAGCTAGAAGAAATTCTGGAGGATTTAGAAATTGAAGATGAGTTGCCTTTCAAAGATGATCAAAACCTATTTGAAATATGATTGGGTATCTATAGCATTTTATCAGAATCTAAGAAGAACATCCCTACCATACCTAACCAGTCACTTAGGTAGTCAAAAATTTGGACAATGCACTTTGATAGAGCAAGGTGCAAAAATGGGGTTGGGGCTGGTGTAGTGTTAAAATCATCTTCAGAAGGTATGAAGAGTTTTTCTTTTATACTAACTTGGTCTTGTACAAATAATGTTGTAAAATTTGAAGCTATGTGTTTGGGATTGATGCAAGCATAAAAGATGAGAATCAAGATGCTAGACATTTATGGTGACTCAGATCTGGTGGTTAATCAAGTTATAAAAAGGTGCAACAGTAAATATCACTACTTGAAAATATATAGAAATAGAGTATGGGATATGATGGAATAATTTGATTATCTAAATATCCATTCTATCCCTAGAAATAAAAATATGTTGGTTGATTATTTGGTAGTTAAAGACTCTAATTTGAATCCCTTCTTAGACCTCGAGTTAACCACAAATGGAAGAGTCAAATTAGTCTTCAGACCGGCAGTGCCAGATAGACAATTTTTTTGGTATATCTTTGAAACTTATGATCAAATAATTGATTTTACAGTCATATAGGCTTTTTTAGCTAATGTGCAAGAAGAACTTTCTCAGAAGATATATCAACAAGATATCATTCAGTTGAAGAATTTTAGAAATAGAGTTTATTCCATCATTTGGGTTATGTAAAGGTATCTTCCAAGATACATACTTAGATTACTTTAGGGGCAAGTTATCTAGTTACTTCATGCAATGTAATAAATGCACAAGTATTAATGTACAAGTTGTACATGTGCAAGTTATCCCTTGCACAACTAGATAGAGTGTTGGCCAAGTATCTTATTTTACCTATATAAGGATGGCCTCATAGTTAGATAGATATATACATAGAGATAGATAGATATAGAGTCGAGGGACATAGTCTAATAGTGTAGCTTAGTTCTTAGCATAATTCTATGTGCTTCACCATCCATTGGTGATGGATGCAATGTAGTTCATTAGCTTCATGATCCCATACTCTATTTCATCCATAACTACATTGTGTTCTTTTATATCATTTCTATATATTATATATTTTAATCATTTAGTAGATTTACTCTTTCATATTATACTGCATCTTGTGATTGATATCTTGTAGTACTCATTACATCAAAATATAATATTGGTATTAGAGCTCCATTAGATCTAGTATGTGTAGTTCAATAGGAAAACCACCATTATCATTGAGCCTAAGTATTTTGACAAATTGATGCATCGTTGGACCAACCATTATCAAAATATCTTAGAAGAGTCTATGTGGTAGAATTAGGGAGAGCCCAAGTGAGTACTGAAAGAAATATTAGTTTTAGAAATACTGTATAGAAGCCTTGACATAAAAATACCATAGAAGCCTTGGATAAATGGCCATAACAACGTTAAAGGAGAAGCTACAAAAGTCTTGATACCAAAAATACCATAGAAGCCTTGGTATTGAAAGAGGCCACAAAATCCTTCATATTGAAAAAGGCCATAGAAGCCTTGGTATTGAATAAAGTCATAGAAGCCTTGATACTAAAAAATGCCATAGAAGCCTTGATATTGAAGAAGAATTCATAGAGAATATTTGATTCAGAAGTAGACTAAATATTTCAGTACTAATACTTTATTGTAGGAAAAGAAGATTCAGTGAGTTGGGAAACTTCCTATAAGAAATTTAGGAAGGGTATCTTCTTCAGAATCAACTCAGTACCTGAAGAAAAATTGAAGAGATTAGAATAAGATCTCATTAAAGAACTTCCAGTCAAGTAAGGAGAAGGAGAATAAGGACTAGGTGAGTCCTACTCAAATCTAGAAGTAACAAAATCAGAGATCAATAAGTAGATCTCACCACCAACACTTCTAGGAGTAGAACATTGAATAAAAGGTCTCAAGGAAGACCATCCAAATTTGTTATATTAGAGATCTTGGGAAGGTCTTATCGAGCATCCATAAAAAATCTAGGAGAAACTTACTGAAGATATTCTCAAAGGAGAACTCATTGGATAATTCCACTACCAAGGAGAAGCCCCTAATAGTGAAGGACTTGGGATAATTATTGCCATCCAACAACAAGCCCAAGAGAAGAAGAATTTGGCAAGGAGTGCAAAATCTCCGAAGAAGATCCTACTTGAAGTTAGAATTCAACAAGAAGACTTGAAGATAGAAGAAGCTCACCAAATCTTGAATATTTTAAGATTACCTCTCACGGCAAGAAGGCATCATTTCAGAGATAAATAATTCTCTAAATCGATATTAGAAGGATAATAGAAGAGGAGAACAAGCCACCAAATCCTAAGCTCATGAAAGAAATTTTGAGGCCATCATTTGGTGAATAAGGAGTTGTTCAAGATAGTCTACAAAGAGCTGCAAGGACATACTCTTAGTAGCAACTTGGTGATCCTAAACAAAAATATCTACATCCTCTATAGAAGTGATAAAAGAGCCACTACCAAATAAGGTATGCAAATTTTTGGTGCAAGTAGGTTTATTAATTCATTTACCTATAAAATTTGTTAGAAGCACCTGAATTAGGATTAACATTGCAAATATAAAAATTGGATTATAGTATTCAAAAGTGTAAAAATAAGAAGTTATTTTTAAGGTTCATTTGATTAGGAGTTGATTATATTTCAAAATTGATTTTTTCAACTATCTATTATCTATTTTGGAAAAATAAAAAGAAGACTAAGTCCTACAATATTAGCTATAGTGAAATTGTAGAATAACTCTTAAAGATTCATTTTAGGTTATTATTGATTAGTTGTAGTAAATTGTTAGTGCATTAATTTGAGAGTTTATTGGAGTGATAAGGTGTAATCTTAGTGCCTTAAAAGTTAAATACTTGCAATATTATACTACTCTTAAAATAAATTAGTTTTGTATTCTTGAAGAGCACAAAATCTGATTTGTATCAAGTGTCTAAAGACACTATTGAAGAACAAAAATATGCAACTCATAGTGGCCCAAAGAAGCCACCCAAAAAAACTTAGAATCATATAAAACTTGGATAAAAACACAACTAACCAAAAAAACAAAAATAGAAGCTTCAAAGATTGAGACTTGGTGAGTCTCAAATCCAAAGCATTACAAGATTGGATGCAAGAAAATAAAGTACAGAAAATTGCATAAATAAAAAAGTTTCTATCTACTGTTATCTAAGCTTGGATTTTTTATAAAAGTATCCAAGAAAAAAGGGGAAGATGTCTACTTATAAAAGAAAACCTCGAAAACCTTGTAATGTAGGAGAAAAATTTGCCATAAAACAATAATTTCATATATGAAATAAGAGTGAAAAAGAAGGTGCATCAAAGGAGGTTTATGCACAATCTGTAGTACATTTTATTGCACTACTTTAATATATTTTTTTACATCCAAAGGGAAGATTCGAATGTGCACCAAAAAGGCACAATATCTACAAAAAAAGCAGCCAAGAAAGGCTGAATGTAAGCACTCTTATTCCCAAGCAATAGGAGCCACTCAAAGGGCTCATCTTGGATGACCAAACCTATAGAAGACAAGGTATAGGAGAATATCAAGTAGTGTATAAAGAAAAAAATCTAGCATACATCGAAGCAAAGGAGAATCTCTATCAAAACAATCATACATCAAAGCAAAGGAACATCTCTATCAAAGAAATCATACGTCAAAGAAAAGGAATATTCTTATCAAAGTAAGCTATGAAGCAGTTCTACCATAAGTGAAGCACCATGGAGTCTTCATCCAAGCACTGCCATTCAAAATTCATTCAAGGTCCACCAAAGCTCCTCCATATCTCCACCACAACTCAACCATTAGCATTTCTTGGTTGGAGATACTTCAACATCTACGTAAAAAAATAAAGAATAATGTGGAAAACGCATTGGAGAGTCTTCAAGAAAGCGTTGATAAAGAGAAGGGCATGTAACTACCACTAATAATTATATGAGAGAACCTCTATATAATTCTCACAAAGAAGATGTTACATTTCTCTCTTGGCACCAATGCTCCATGCAAAATATGAGTTACATACAACTAATAGCTTGATATACGTTACAACAAGGAAGTCTCATAGATGTTGAAGAAGGAGCATTTTCTTGGACAACACTCAAAGGGGAATAAAAACATCTCAAATAAAAGGTGATATTTATCACAAGCAATGGAGTGAGTTTGGTACCTCCACCAAACATTCAAAGCTTCCATAGGTGTTTAAATATTCTACCGTAACATTTATCACTTATTCAACCACCTATTAAAGGTACCTTGGACCTTAGAAAGGAGGTGCAACAGTTTCAAAGTGATACAAGCAGTAGTTTAGAAGCTACTTACTAGTGGATTAATGGTATTTCAGTAGATCAATGATAGACACTCGATGGCAGTACGAAAGTAATTCGGTATCCATATGGAACAAGTCAAGAGTGGTAGAAAAAAATCTCAATAAACCAGCATTAAAGGATAGTGTTAATGCCAAATTTTATCTTGGAAAATTTACACTCAAGAAGGAGAGATTACTGCCATATTCATCTAAATTCATAAAAGTACAAAGCCTTAATCAAATTTCCTCATCTAATTTGCTTTCATTTTTAAAAGGGAGGTTATAATGTTATAAGATAAGGTTGAGATATGAATTGAAATCAAAATTTATTTGAAAGAAAAACTTGGGGAAACTAATATAATATTTGCAAAATACAACTTAGGAGAAATAAGGGATACTACTTGGAATTAATCCATTTAATATTTACAAATATTAATGTGTTCTAGTTTTCCAAATTTGGGAGTGATAAGGGTTACAACATCAAACTAGGTTTTTTGGAAATAAAAAACACTTGAATAAAATACTAAGGGTTACAAAAAAAAGGTTATTTAAAATCTTTTATCAAAGCTGAAAATTTATATTCTTATCTCAAAAATTTCTCAAAAGGGAAAAAAGAAATCCAACATTAAAACCTCTTCAAAAATTGAAAAGTTCTTAGTTCAATAGGATTAATAAGGTATTAAGAAGTTGATTTTTGATATTTACAAAATTTATACAAAATCAACCAAAATTGAAATATATTTTACAAAAGCACTATATCATACTCCAAAAATATTAGGGAATCATAAAGGATTATACAAAACTTGATAATAATATCCATCAAATATTTTCAAGTTGGGAAGATATAAGCTTTCTTAAAAAATATAAAATTAGGTGTTTGTACTATTATTACTAGGGGGACATAAGGAAGCCTAAGATATAAGGGTTAATAAAGGTTTTATCAAATAAAGCTTATATATTTCAATTAAGGATTACATATTCTAAGAATAGGGAGCTATATAAGAATATCTACTTCTAACTGCTTCAGAAAGAAAAAATCCAATGTCATAAGACTTGGGATCATGAATCTACTCAAGAAATTAGAAGGAAGGTTAGATATAGCTTCAAAAGTAATCCATAGTGAATATTTAGAAGATAATTTTGATACTATGGAATGTTATCTTCAAACTCATCTCAATTAATCAATTGACAATGGAAAAAGTGATATTTTAATTTCCCTAGACTTTGCAAGCATATTATACATGGCACTACTCACATATAAACACTACAAGGTAGAAAATAAAGAACAAAAATGATTGATAGAATTACTCAAAAAGAAGTCAGAACTTGATGAATCATATCTAGAAATTTTTTTTCAATCCTCATGCAACATCAACACTTCCTATTCTACTAACTCAAAATCTTATCATGATGCCTTAAGTGGTTGTTCAGAAAATTTTATACATATTAAATATAGGAAAAGATAATCTTCCTCACAAGAACCAAGTAGTAGCTCAGCCACCTGTGAGAACACAAAAACTAGAATAAAAGGAAAATCCAGAGATGGAGAAGAAGACAAGCAGATAAAGGAGGAATGGAATGCAAATTCAATTCAAAGAAGAAGCCTTAGCTCTACCTTACTCCGCATCATATAAATAAACATATTACCTACTAAACCTAAACACAAAGAATGTAGAGGAAAAATACAAAGTTCAAGAAGGAGAAGAAGATCCATATTGAAGACTAAAGTCTTCAATACCCATATAATGTAATACAAGAGGGTGTTAGAAATAGATTCTATTCCATAATTTGGGTTATGTAAATGTATCTTCCAAGATACATACTTATATTACTTTATGGTCAAGTTATATAGTTACTTCATGCAATGTAATAAATGCACAAGTGTCAATGTGCAAGTTGTACATGTACAATTTTTCCCTTGCACAACTAGATAGAGTGTTCACCAAGTATCCTATTTTACCTATATAAGGATGGACTCATAGTTATATAGAGATATACATATAGATACATAGATAGAAAGTTGGGGGATATAGTCTGATAGTTTATCTTAGTGCTTAGCATAGTTTTGTGTGCTTCACCATCCATTGGTGATGGATTCAATGTAGTTCAGTATATTTATAATGGAGTGTTTATTTCCTCCATAGCTACATTATATTATTTTATATCATTTATATATATTGCATATTTTAGTCATATAACATATTTATTTTCTTTCATATTATTCTGCATCTTGTGATTGTTATATCCCAGTACTTGTTACATAAAAAGCTAACAAAGAATAGTCATATTCCTAAAGGCCTCACATTAGAGATTTGTTTTGACAATGAGGATGGAAATAGGTTGAGAACCATGAAGGTAGATGATAAATATGCAATGAGATCAAAATTGAAGAGAAAAAAAAGATTAATATTGGTGTTAAGTGTTCTCCAAAAGAAGTTAAGGGAGTCAAGGCACTTTGATTCAAGTACCCAAATATTATTTCCTATTCATATGAGGACCTCAAGGTATATGATAAGAATATCATTCAACATACCATTGAACTAGAGTCAAATGCATAAACATTCAAATAGAGATAAAGGTCCATGAATACTAAAATTGAATCGATAATGAGGCAAGAATTGCTTAAGCTCCTTAAAGAAAAGATCATTTATCTAATCAAGCATTCCACATGGGTTGCTAACTTGGTCCCAATAAGAAAAAATAATGGAGATATTTGACTATGTGTTGATTTGAAGAACCTGAATAGAGAATCACTGAAATACCATTATCTACTCCCCCATATTGATCAAATTTTGCATATGGTAGCAGGGTCAAAAATATAATCCTTGTTGGAATACTTATTTGGATATAATATATCAGATGTGAAATGTAGATTGAAGCACATGTTTTATTATATTCATAATGAGTATTTATACAATGCATGTGGGTTTTTTGAAGGGACATACCTTTACATTAAATTAAATATCACATCCTTACATTAATAAACTAATGTATTATTCTAAAATGCCCCCATAATATATTAGGTGCATTAATGTCTTAGACTCTTGGTATTTTTGTGCTTTGGCTCTTGGTTTTGTATTCTTGGTTGAGTTGCTCTGGCTCTTGGTTGTGGCTGCTCTTTCTTAGGTAAATACCCCTATGTACGCCTCTGGATCTATCACATCTAGATCTGTCTCTAGGTCATTTTACCTTTGGATATGTCTCTCGATCATTTTCTTCTAGATCATCCTTTAGATCTAAGCCAAATAAGTACTTCTTGAGTACTAAAGAAAAAGTGGGTCATCCCTCACTTTTATTTAACAACTATGAATTTATGGCAATCTTCTCATCCTACTAGTTTGCATGGGTAACCAACTGTTACAACCACTAGGTATGATAGAGTAGATTACTACATATGAGGTTCACTCTATTGTTAGGTATGTTCCCCCCCTCAAGAGGAAACTTGTCTCATGACGATGGTGGATGGTCACTCTTGATGAACAAGAGCAAAATCCTCAGTTTCCTTCTCGTTGTTAGTATGGGTAACATTCCCATTCTTGAATTCAAAGGCTTATAGGAGATTATCACTAGGACTGAGCAACGTCCATAGATAGTTGGCAAAGTTTAGGAGGTGTTTGATCAATGAAACCACAAGAATCGTTTGATCCTTATCCTTAGTATCTCAAATGATGTCCAACATCATGTTCAGGATGCTAGGACTTCTACTACCGTATGGATGAAGTTGCAACAAGTGTATGAGTCAAATAACCAAAATTAAATTCTTTATCTTCAAGGATAGTTGTACACTCTATGGTTTAAGGGTGGCAAGAAGTTGAAGTAATTTATTCATCAAGTAGTGATGCTCTATGCCTCCCTAAAAGAACTAGGAAATTCTATGGAATATAAGCTCATTTTACCCATTATCTTGAGAGAACTCCTAGAGTCGTATCACACCTTCATGCCATACTTGAACAGCCTAAAGCAGAAGCCATATTTTGAATAATTGGTAAATATATTGCAATAAGAGGAAGCATTCCATGATAACTCAAATAAATAAGAGCATTACATAATGATGAATCAAAAGATCAAGAAGTCATTCCACCAAAAAGGAAAAGGAAAATAAAATCCCAACAAACCACAAAAGAGTTGTTTGATTTGTGGTAAAAAGGGACATGACTTGCATGAATATTGGTACAATTATTTTACTCAGGGATATTTGAGTAACAAGAATACTAAGCCAAGAGGACCACATCCTAATAACAAGGGGGACTTGAATCAATAATGACCATAAATCCAACAACAAGGAAATGTTGCCCATATTGACAACGAGGAGGAAAATGATGATTTTTCTCTTGTTCATCAGTATTGACCATACAACATCATCATGAGATGAGTTTTCCCTTAATGGGTGGAACATACCTAACGACAGAGTGAACCTCATATGTAATATCTACTCTATCACACCTAGTAGTTGTAGCGGATTTTTACCCATGCAAATTGGTAGGATGAGAAGATTACCATAAGGACATTCATATTTGTTAAAGAAAAGTGAGGGATGACCCACTTTTGCTTTAGTACTCAAGAAGTACTTATTTTTCTTAGACATAAAGGATGACCTAGAGGAAAATGATTGAGAGGTAGATCTAGAGGTAAAATGACCCAGATACAGACCCAAAGGTGATAGATCCAAACATGGACCTAGAAGTATTTACCTAAGAAAGAGAAACCAGAGCCAATACCCATGGACCATGGGGTACATTTGCTTATCAAAGAATGCCTTGTGGTATATCCAATGCAGGAGCCACATTCCAAAGGGCCATGTACTATGCTTTTGGTGAGGTTGAAAACCATGAAGGTAGATGATAAAATATGCATTGAGATCAAAATTGAAGAGAAAAAGAAGATTAATATTTGTGTTAAGCATTCTCCAAAAGAAGTTGATGGAGTCAAGGGCCAAAGCCAAGAGCCTTTGATAGAGTATATAACTGCATACGAGGTTCACTTTATTGTTAGGTATATTATCCCCTCAAGGGGAGACTCATATCATGATGATGGTGGATGGTCGTTTTAGATGAACAAGAGAAAAATCCTTAGTTACCTCCTCGTCATAGGTATGGGCAATATTCCCTTATTGATAGCTTTGTGGTCATTGTTGGTTCTACTCACCCTTGTTCTTAGGATCTAGTCCTCTTGGCTTAGTATTTTTGTTACTCGAATCTCCCTATGTAAAATAATTGTACCAACATTCATGCAATTCATGTCCCTTTTTACCACAATTCAAATAATTCTTCTGTGTTTGGTTGGTATTTTGTTTACCTTTTCATTTTTGGTGGAACAACTTATTTCCCTTTTGATTCTTCATCATGGCATACTATTCTTCATTCAAGTTCTCATGGAACGCTTCCTCTTGTTGCAATAGATTTACCAATTCTTTAAAATCTGGCTTCTGCTTCAGGATGTTCAAGGATCTCACAAAGGTGTGATACAACTTTGGGAGTGTTCTTAGGAAAATGGGTACAAGGATCCTATCTTCCATAGTATCTCCTAGTGCTTGTAGGGAGGCATAGAGAATTCCTACTAGGTGAAGAAATGACTCAAAATTCTCACCACATTTCAACATTAGAGTGTGCAACTATCCTTTAATATGAAGAATTTTATTTTGGTTCTTTGACTCATACACTTGTTGCAAATTCATCCATATGATAGTAGAAGTCTTAGAATCCTAAAAATGAGGTTGGACATCATACGAGATACCAAGGAGAAGGATCAAATGAGCCTTATAGTTTTTTTGATCAAGCACTTCCTGATATTTTCTAGCTATCAATGGATGTTGCTCAGTCCTAAAGACAATCTCCCATAAGCCTTCAAATTAAAGAATGGGAATGTTTCCCATACTAACGACAAGGAGGAAACTAGGGATTTTGCTCTTTCACATCAGGAGTGACCATTCACCATCATCATGAAATAAAAATTCCCCTTGATATGGTTGTGTAATACATGCAAGTTTAGGTATTGTGCTATGGCTTCTCATATGGTTTTGGGTATTGGAGGCTCTAATCCTCCCAGGTATTATGGTAAATATTAGAGTGTCAATCCTCCCAGGTCTGATGGCAAACCCTAGAGCTCTAATTTTCCTAGGTATGATGGCAAACCCTAGAGCTCTGATACCATATCAGATGTGAAATGTAGATTGAAGCACATATTTTATTATATTCATAATGAGTATTTATACAATGCATGTGGGTAGTCCAAAGGGACATACCTTTAAATTAAATTCAATATCACACCATTAAATTAATAAACTAATATATTATTCTAACACAATTAGATCTAGGATAAAGATGAAGACCAGTTCAAACAAACTTCACCACTAAGTGGGGTATATTTTCTTATTAGAGAATACCTTTTGGCCTATCCAATACATGAGCCACATTCCAAAGGGCCATGGACTATGCTTTTGGTGAGTTGATCAAAAAAATCATTTTGATTTATCTTGATGATCTCACTATGTTTTATCATAGCAAGGAATCACATGTTGAACATTTGGAAAAAGAATTTAAAAAATACAAAGATTTTGGCATCTCTCTGTAGCGACCCCAGGACGCACGCACCGCTCTTTTTAAATCTACTTGCAATGTTATTAAAAAACCAAGATGAAATGGAAGATAATGAGAAAATCATATAACACGAAAATAACAAATATGGATCTCTTTATTTGTATTGAAACTCGGTTACATGTCGATCCCTCTTAGGGATACCCATTTTGATACAATAAGTTTACAAATAGGTAAAGAGTGCCCCTTTTGCGAAGAGGTAGTGTGCTCATAAAGGCTTCCCGGTTCTGCACATAGAAATGTATGAGGTCTTACAGATGTCTCCTTCTCTAGGTTTATTTCCTAGAGGGATCCCTTTTGCTGTCATATGTTGCAGACTCCGTCTTATGAACCTATGGACCTACAAATAATGAAACAACACACGCTTAGATGTCCGAGATTGCCTCCCCAGATGAGGTTGTTAGTAATAAAATAATTTAATGAAAATATGATGAAACTATGCCATGAAATCATGTAAATCTATGCTAATGATATGAAAACATGAAGAAACAAAATAAAAGAAGCTATGTCTAAAACCTAAGCTAAGCTTGTGGGCCACTATCCAAGACAACGACCGCTAAGGTAGACCTTACTCTCTTTACCCCAAAGCTATGGGTCAAAGCCTGTATCTGATATTGAAATAATAGGTGTTATGCTCTTCAATCTGTCAGGGCTTCACCATACACAATATCTCCAAGGGAACTCTCCAAGTCTTGAAAGATCTCCTCAATAAAAGATTTCTTGATGATAGAAGATGATCTCTCTATATCTTGGTGCTCTTACGCTTACACCTTTTACAGTGTGAAACCCTAGCTCTATGTCCAATCCCTAGGAATGAATTTATCATACATAGTGCAAGTTAGCATGAGAATATTTTTTTCTTTGTCTATGTTTGAAGGCAAGTTAACTGAAATCTAACTGCCCACTTGAGTCTTCTATGTGAACTAGTCGTTAGCATGAGAAGCTTTTGTCCTTTGTCTATGTTTGAAGGCTAGTCAACTAAAATCTAACTACCCACATGAGTCTCCTATGTGAACTGGTCATTAGCATGAGAAGATTTTGTCCTTTTTCCATGTTTGGATGCCAGTTAACTAAAGTCTAAATGTAAACTCAAGTCTCTTATGTGAACGGGTCATGAAAAGGAATGCAAAATTACTCTCGCTCACCTTTATTACATGCAGACTGCCACTTTTACCTATGATTAGGCATATTTGTTGAAAAAAATGCTTCTTATGGTTTAGTCGCTATCATCCGAGTGGCTAAGATCTAGCTGCTATCATCTGCAGTGGATAAGGTCTGCCCACTCTAGGCTTGAGCAGCTAGGATATGGCCACTCTTGGCTTGAGCAGCTAGGCTTGGATGACTTGAAAAGGCTCCAAATGAGTGGTGAGAACCACTGTTGATGCTTGGAAAGTCCAATATTGTGTATTATGATCTTATGAATGTGTCTATGTGAGTAAATACCCTAAGAATGAAATGATTTAAGTGTCTACAGATGCCCCTTTTTGTGATGTGCTATGTGGAAAACACAACGTTGAGCAAAAATGTAGATTGATCTATTTGTAGGGTGTATGGTGATCAATGGTCTGATCAATGTCGGATGGTCCAATCATGCAAGATGGCATGCATCCATTGAATCATTGCCTCAATGTTTAGAGGACTTAGATCAGTGGCTTTTGCATGTTAAATTGCACTCATTCCTCAAACTCAATTGGGTAGCTTCAACTTCTACAACAATTCTGATCGGTAGAAGAGCTACAATTGAAGATGTCATATCTGCTTACGTCCACAACAAATAAGAGAAATTTGTGATTGTTGTATGCAATGATTCATAGGATGAACAAAATTTTTCTATGATCGAGTGATCTTTTGCTAATTTTGATTATGATTATGTTGAATTTTTTGAACTACTTCCTCACACAATGAATTGGTGAAGAAATGACAACGAAGCAACAAGTCGCTTGACCAATATGACTAATATGGTTCCTTTCTAGCATTTGTTACTTTTAATGGACAATACCACATCCAAGTGTGATTCCAATTATTTACAATAATCATTCATCCTTATCCCGAGGAGCGGTCCAGCAATAAATAGCCTTCTTAGGGAGTTAGGATGAGTGATTCTATTTATGTTTAGATTGTATCATTTTGACTTAATTTTTTTTGGATCATAGGGGAATTAGGATGATCCTTTCACACCCATGGAGTAGTCCAACCATCTTGGTCTTCTTCGGGATTGAAGGGTGGCACATCATAATTTTGAAATGAGTTGTTTTTGCCCCAAGTGGTATTATGGTTATCTAATCATCTCACCAAAATACATGGAGCATGAATCACTATAATTTTTGAGTTGATAGAGTGAGTAACTAGGTATGAGGCCTACCTGATATTGTGCTCTTATGTGATTTTTTTATTATTTTGAACATTCTGATGATATTAAACCATCATAATGTTTTTATTTGTTATTTTTGTGGGATCTCTCAAGAAGAAAATATCTTATTTTGATTTGTGTATCTGGCCACTGTCAGGTCCAGTGGCCTCTGAATTCCTACTTGTGGCTTTTGTCGCCTTGAGAGGCCAATAATTTTAGGCTGATGACATCAGTAGTGGCCAAGGTGTAAATAGAGAAACATAAAATTTGCATTTTCTAGGGTTTGACCTTTCATTTTCACTATTGAAGATTCATTTTGGGAGCTCTGGTGTGACAGCAACAGTTGCAAATTTAGATTTTGCTAGCATTGAGGACATGGCTATGTAGGGTGAGACATCAACTACTGGAGGAGCTAGAGCTTCTCGTGTATTTCTCTTTTCTAAACCCTAACTTTCTTTTCTCTTGTTTGAGTAAAAACTGAACCTCACTAAGTAATGGGAAAAATGAACCTCACTAAACTTGTTGGTAATGAATAAACTCCGTAGTTAGGCTTAGCTTACCTTTTTCTATGGTGGGTTAGTCCCCATTTTTGTTCTCATTGCTTTGCCTTGGTAGTTTCTAGCCTAGGGTTCCTAAGTTTTCTGTTGTTCCCCTAATGCTGCCATGTTAACCATTTTCAAACTTAGCTTAGTTTTTGATGACTGAGTGGGAATATTTACTTTCTATTTTTTTCCCTCCCTTTTGTGTTTTTTTGTCACTTTCTAATTTTGCAATTTTTTTTTTTTTTGGCCAAAGTTTCATGGGTTTTTTATGTCGCCCCTTGGCCGTTGTCATTTAGATCGATCGATTCTGAGCCACTGTCACTCAAAGCAGCCAGGTTTGAACCCCAACAATAAAAAATTTGACCATTGGGTCTTAGTAGTTGTCTCCAGTGGCCAGGTTTTAGCCACTGTAGGTGATAGCGGCTAAACCTTAGCCATATTTTTTGTAATTTTTTTGCTAGTTGCTAGATTTTTATGACATATTTGATTTTTTTTATTAGGTGCAATCTTGTCCTTTTGCTTAGACTTAGAATAGCCCATACTCTTTTGCACCATTTTCATGTTTATTGTGAATTATACCTTAGATGCATTGTAGTTATGTTTCATATTTCTTTTTCTTTGCTTAGATTCTTACTACTCAAGCTCAGGACCCAAAGATCCTACTTGATCTACTTCCTAGCTTTGATGACACAGACAGGGCATGGTTCAAAGCTCATGGGTTATAGTATGCCATTAGACTACCTTACATCATGGTAGATCAGGTTTACCTTATGGCTTTGGCCCATCACTGGGACCCATATACTAATACCTTCCACCTCCCAACCGGTGAGATGACCATTACGTCAGAGGATGTGTACAGGATCTTTCAAATTCCATTTGATGGGGTAGCCATTGTATCTTTGGCAACTACTGATCAGGTGGTTGTCTTCACTTAAGTTTTTATAGGGCACTCTATGGATGCTTTCAAGGACACCAAGTCTGAAGGAATGTCCATCAATCGCTAGAATGGGGAGGGTGTCTTTACGGTAAGGCATGTTATATTGCTAATGGTTATCAACAATGTTCTTATCCCATACTGCTTAGGTTTGAGGTTCTTGTGATACCTTTTGGCGATGGTGCAGGATCTATTGGATAGTGAGGAGCCTATCATCTATGCATGGGGTAGATTGCTATTGGCTCAATGCTATGATGAGTTGTACCACATACATCGATGAGGATGTGTCAGCATTACTTATAGCTTGCTCCTACAAGTTTGGGGATGGGAGCACATTAGGGTAGATCTCCCTAAGGGGATATCGACCGAGATTATAGTGATTGATGCTCGAACATAGTGCTATGCTACTAGACGGGCTCGAGAGTGCGAGGAGCACAAGAGCCACACTTTCATAGGGGAGCTATCCCACTACACTGATGCTTTCACTAGAATTTTGGCTAGAGATGTCGTATGGTGCCTTTATCATGAGTGTCCTACTTGGGATGATCCAACTAGCTTTACTACTAGGACATAGCATGAGCGATGGCTCATTGGCCATAATATTACCATCCGAGAGTATTTCTTCTACTCATAGGTTCTTTATTAGTACGGGTTGTAGTAGGATGTGCCCTTGGTACCGTTCTTGTATAGGCACCTCACAATAGAGAAGGACCTACCTCCATGGTAGATTACAGAGATTTTAGATAAGGAGGATGCCCTAGATGTTGACCCTAGAGTGGTTGGGGGAGTTATAGAGGCATACACTCAGTGGTGGGGTGATCAGATGTGGCATGGTGTCGGTAGCCTAGGGTGTGAGGATGATGGCGGGGGTGATGGTGTAGATCCAACAAGACATGCAGATTCTAAGCCAGGATTGAGGTATGGGGCCATCCAATAGAGCAGGTGGCATTGGAGTATCATGATGATCCTGAGGAGGAGGAGAAGTTAGAGCTTGAGGAGAGAGACTATCCTCTAAGAGCACAGCTACATGAGTTTGAGGTTGAGCTTCAGGAAACTAAGATCCAGGTGATGCGTAGTCATTATACCATCATTAATTCTCAATGAATTTGTCAATCCAAGGCTATGTACAAGGCTATCTATGAAAGAAGAGGCAAAACAGCTATAACTTAGGTCAATCTAGAGCAACATGTCTTATTGGTGAAACCGGTTGTGTGGGGGGTTTTTAGGACATTCCTATTTCTAAATTGCATGAATTAAACCTTAATCTAATTGCAAAAATGGAAACTAATCATTAACTGTAGAAATGAAATCCTGATTTACAATTGCAGAATGAGACCTAATTATGTTGCAGAAATAACAGTTGCAGAATTGAAAGTCTGATTCTAATTGCAGAAAGGAAATCTATTTACTTTTGCAGCAATGGAAATCTAATTATAGCATGGAAAATAAAACCCTGTCAAGACTCTGTAATAGAAGGTTGTCAATCTTCTGTGCAGGGGTTGACAACAAAACACAAAATGCAAGAAATTGTAGAAAACAACAAATTCTAGAAATAATAGTCTGAAATAAAATGGAAGCTTTGCTGAAAGTAAATATTACAGCTAAAACATTAAGCACAAGATTAATCTAAGCATAAATAAACTAAGACTGCAGATATTGTCAGTTGTTTACAAGCAATTGAAATAACAAGTTCTACAACTCATTCTGCTGTAGCAAAATCAGAATAAAAACCTGCTGTTAGTCCTCCTCCTAGGTCTGGAAGTGGCCAACCTCCTTGTCCAGAAGAAGGTATGAGTCTCCCTCTCTCTAGATCTTAATCACACTCATTTACAAGCAATATGAAATAGAACTGGTGCACTTTATTGATTAAAGAACATGATTACAATAATTCTACTGAAAACCTGTTATAGGACTGTAACAGTCAAATTCTACTTATTTTCTCTACTTTCTGCTTTCTCCTAGCTTCCTTACTCTTTTCTCACTACCTACTAGGCTCAACCTGAATGGGAGCAATATTTATAGATGTCCTATGATCTAATTACAAACTATGAATATCTCAAAAGATCTAATCCTACTATGCTGCAACAAATTCTAGGTTTATTCTTTGATATTTCCATTAATGATGGCTTTGGTCGGCAATGACGGCAAAGACAGATGGAAGATCTTTTCCTTTACCTTTTTCGACCTTTATTTCCCTTTTTCCAGCTTCAAAAATCGGTCAACAAGTCAAAAAGCACATTCTGTTTTCATTCCAGAGATAAGTGGCTTCATTCCGAAGACAATGCAATTCTCATTCGAAGATCGCTCATTCTAAAGATACTACAATTCTCATTCTGAAGATACTGCAATTCTCATTTCGAAGATCCGCTCATTTCGAAGATAATGCATTCTTCATTCCGAAGATCCGCTCATTTCGAAGATGTTGTGTTCTCTCATTTCGAAGATATCTATTCATTTCGAAGATACTTTGGAATGAACAAATGTGTGCTTTTCCAGTGATTTCTTCTGCATCTCTCAGGTGGGTTATCTCCTAAGATCAAATTCCAATGGTCTTCATCTCTTTCCACATGTGAATTCCATGCCTTGCTATTTATGGATAGTTGGCTGGAATTTACATGGGAAAGACCAATTTTTGCTGCACAACAACAGTTTGCTTGCACTGTTGCCAGATTTAGGTGAAATAAATGCTTGAGACAAATCAAAACATGATTAGTGAAATGCTGCTATTATTCTAAGCATATCCCATTTTAGCAAGTCATAGCAAAAAGAACACAAAACTATGCAAAAAGCTATAAAAATCAGCATATAATATTCCAAATACATTGATCATGCAAAATGGTTAATATACAACATATTGAATCAACTTAACTAACATATCAGATAAAACATAAGAGTTTATAGGCAATTTTAGTGTTCAAAACATGTTATGATTGAGGCATTTCCAGGCCTCATCATTTTCCCCCAACTTATATTAATGCATGCCCTCATGCATTCTGTTGGGCTATGGAATCACATATGTCCATGTTTAGATTCCATGACCTGTAGAATAATTTCTTGCCTATATAATACCCCCTATTTTCTTGAATGTTTCTGAGCCAGTCTTCAAACTGTTCATCAAGTTGGGCATCTTCCTCAAAGTAGAATGGAACTGGAGTAATGATGGTTGGAGGCCTAAACCTAAGACCTATCCAGTTATGTTGCATGATTTCAATCAGCTGGATTACACCTTCTGCTCTTCTTCTGGACCATTCTAAGTTGATGGGGGAGATGGGTTCTCTTTTCTGCAAAGACATGGAAAGTTCAGCCCATCTGTTTCTGCACACTGACAATGCTGGGAAAAAATTATGATCACAGAAATTTTTGAATCTAGCCACACAGTCCCTTAAGTTGTTCAAGTACATCCTCTTTACATCATCCCTATTCATCATTGAGAAGTGTTGTCTGGTGATAACTGGGTGGTTTGGCTGGATTGCTCTGACTAACAATTCAGCCCTTGTTTCAATCTCTTTATTCTACTTTTTCTCTTGATCCCAGTAAAGATGATTCTGCAAAGTAGACATAAATGCTCTCAGCTGAACATCTCCAATGTAAATTTGAGGATGAAACTCTACTTCCTCTGGAATGAAGAAGTTGTGCAAAAATAGTTCACATAGGAGATTTTTCTATTCTATGGGGCTGTCAAAATATGCCTCCAAGAAATCTGCAGTTGTGTCCAATTTATATGGGAGGTTTGAACTAATCCTCATGACCTGCCATCTGAGGTATTTCTCCTTCAAAATAAGGCTATAAAATCTGGCTGGTCATCTAAATTGAACTAAAAATTCAGCAATTTGGCATAAGTCAGACACCTTTTCTTTTAATGCTTGGTTTTCTGTTTCTTTTGCCTCTAGCTGTTTCCTTTCCAATTTGAATTTCTCAATCTTAGTGGCAAGCTGCTCATATCTAATCATCCAATTGGCTATGTCTGCATTATATTGCTCTAGAGACACAGTATTAGGTGGTCTGACTACAGGGGGATCCTAGGCAGCAGATCTACCTAAACTCCTTTTTTGCCACTTCTACTGGTTGATTATCTACCAATAATTCTACCTGTACCCCCTTATTTGCTATTTCTATTGGGTTGTCATCAGATAGTAATTCTACTTGTACCCCCTTATCTGTTGAAAGTATAACAGTTTGAAATACAGGGACCTCAATAGGAGTACTTACTTGAACATTTTCTTACTGTTGGGACTGTTCTTGTGTTGGTGGCTCATCTCTAGTATTTTTTGTTATGCTCTTTGCCATTTTTGAAGCATCTTCAGAATGAGAAGGCAATGCTTCAGAATGAACACCCATGTCTATCTCAATAGAGTCATCTGCCCTTGATAGACCTAGAAGCAATTGAGCCAAATTATCTTCATCAATGGATACAGTTGGCTATTTTTTAGACTGTGACAACATTCTTCTTAATGTTGCCACTTCCTGTTGTAACTCTACAATTTTTCTTTCCTGTATCTCAATGATGCTTTCTTTCTCCTCAATCCACTTGGTTTGTGTTCTAACAACACTTCTTGCTACCCTCAGCTGCTCTGTGATGTCTTCCACTTCTATTTTTGCCTCAGAATCTGATGCAGACAGATCAACTGCAGTTGGCTATTCAACCATTATCTCTTATTCTGCAACAATTTGCTCTTGTTCAACAGGTTCTATGAAACTACTTATAATTGTATCCACTATATTTGTAGCCTGTTGAATTGTAGCCTCCTCCAAATTATCCTACCCAGTTTCTGCTTCAGCTATCTATTTAGGGAATTCTAGAAAATTTTTAGAGGCTGGTTGTATTTCTGTGACATCTGGGCTACTTTGTCCTTCTTCTTCCTCCATAACCTATTCTACTATTTCTTTCAAATGGATTCTGGTGGACCTCCTAGTTCCAGATGCAAACTTCTTCTTTTTGCTCTATTTCTTGGTGTCAGTAGGGGTTGTGGGGATAGTTTTAGATGCCTCTATTTCCTTTGTTATTTCTTATTCTGTCAAATCAGTAGTCACTCCAAAAAAATGAACCTTCTTTTGTTTTTCTATTCTGCTGCCAGTTCCAGATCCTCTTTTTCTTTGTTTCTTGGTTCATGAAGTTGAGGGTTCAGGAGCAAGGTTTTCTATTGTTGCTGCTGGGTGTGGTTCTGTAACAGCTTCTATGGCAATTTATGTTTCATCTTCTACAGCAGCTTTTGTAGTAGTTGTTTCTTCTTCTACAACAATGTCAGCAACATCTGGTTCTTCTTCTTCCTCATCTTCATCCCTAAAAATGACATCATTTAGGGTAGAGTAAAACCTATCAAAACTCCTAGGGTTTCCTCTAAAATGGTGTTGGCAAATTAGTTTGATGAGGCCATGATGGTGAAGGCTTCCTTTACCCTCCTGATATCTCTTTGCCATGTTTTTTAATTCCTGATACAGATATAGGGGAAGATTTACCCTAACTTCTAGTTGTTGCTCACCATGTCTGAGATGGTTCAAAATTTGTAGATGATGCCTTGACAATAGCACATACTGCCCTTCACAGGTTAGGAATTTAATTACCTAGGTGGCTACTTCATCCCAGGGTTCCTGTAGGCTGGCCCTTTTTAACCCTTTGCATGTGTTGTTATGGGTTAAATACTCTGGCTCTCTATCATTTTCTTCTACAAATTGATTAACTACATTTGCCAATGTATTCTTGCCAGATCTAGAAATTGAAATCCCTTCTAATGGTAGCTCAGTAATCTGACTTAAAATTTTAGGGGTTACCTCAATAGTCATGTCGTTAACATGTGCTCGGTTGTTTCTGAATGTATGGGTGAACATGCCAGCCAAATCTTCAGAGGACCCATTAAACTTATCCAAAAATGGCATAAGCCCTCCATCTTCAAAAATCTATAAGACTGCCAGATTTTCTCGGAGGTAGGTGGTATCTGCTGGTTCCATTCTGATCTTTCGCCCCATATTTTCTATTTAAAAACCATTCACTACTACTGCTATTCCTCTGCTGGATCTCTGGTTTTTTTATGTTGCAGATTTGCAGGGTTTAGTTCGAAATCTTCGCTTGCCCTATTTCTCGTCTTCTTCAGAATGAACCGTAATCTGAGCACTGTACTTCGCAAACAAGTCTTCGAAAAGAAAGGTGGCATGCATTTCTACTATTGCATCGAACACCTATCCATCAATGATTGCGTGGACGTCCTTGCCGTCAGATCCACCTCATTCGGTTTTAATTTTTTCTATTTAGTCCGTAGATTCTCACGTGCAAAATAAACCATATCCTTGCTGACACGTGTTCCTTTTTTATCGTATGCAGTTAAAAGAATTTGATTTTGTCATACCTTGTCTTTCTTGGATGCCACGTGGAAATGCTCTTTCCGAAGATTATAATTTAATTGCAAAAAACTTCATTTCAAAGATTATAATTTCATTTCGAAGACAGGCCTTCATTCCGAAGACAAGTCTTCTTTGCAAATTTAAATCTTCATTTCGAAGATTAATCCTCATTCTAAAGATCAATCCTCATTCCAAAGATCAGGCTATATTGCGAAGGTAAATCGTCATTTCGAAGACAGATCTTCATTTCAAAGACAGATCTTTCATTCATTATGCTGTCATTCCGAAGACAATTTTAATCCGAAGATAATACAACAGGCACTGTGTTTGGCATTCTTGTTTCGAAGATTAGGAAGAAATCAATATTTTCATTTTCAAAACATGTCTTAAGTATGCCAACTCTTATGAATACCTTTTATGCTAATGGTTAATTTTCATATACTATACACCAATCATTTTACAATGAAGAAATGTAAGAAATATATACCTGATAAAAATAGTTAATGCCAGTTTTGAAGAATGACTGCCTTTGTTGATGTTCTGCTGAGATTTTCTGCAACATTTCAAAACAAGTGCACTTGGTGAATTTGTACAATGATGGTTCAGAAATTTCTCAAGGTTATGCATGCCAGAAAACTGGTTTTCATGCATACCAACTCAGTAGTGCCTTAAGAAAAGGTTTTCACTGCTGAGTTATTCATTTTTCTCTCCTTTTTTTTTTTCTTGATCCTGACTATGCCCATGAAGGAATTTCATGATTTCCCTTGAAACCATGCCCATGAAGGAATTCATACTCAGAATTTATTCATCTTTTTGTTTTCTATTTTTTTCTAATTTTTTTGTATTTTCTGCTTTTTCTTGAAATCCATGATCATGTTGATTGTTTTGAAGTGGAAGAGGGAATCTCTTCCACCTGTTGTGTATCCAAACTATCAAGTTGTTGCAAGAATTCATCTTTAGTCAGAGGTGTATGGTACACTTTGAGGCGATGTCCATTTACTACCAACTTCCTTTGTGACCCATCAATAGGAGATAGACGAGCTGCTCCATTGTCAAATACCTCTTCAATCTAGTAAGGTCCCAACCATCTAGTTCTCAACTTTCTAGGGAAGTCCTCATAGCGAGAATCAAACAGTAAAGCCCAATCTCCTTGTTGAAGTTTCCTCTGTTGAATGTGACTGTCATGCCACAGCTTCCTCTGCTCCTGAATTACCTCAGTTTGGTGTAGAGCATCCAATCTAAGTTCATCCAATGCATTCAACTGTAGAATCCTATCTGTCTGTGCCTGCGATAATTCAATTCCAATTTCCAGTGTTGTGCGCAATGTTAGTAGCTCAAATTCAATAGGTAAGAGAGGCTTTTTACCAAAGACTAGTTCATAAGGTGTGAATCCAGTAGTGGACTTCCAAGTAGTATTGTAGGCCCAAACTGCTTTAGGTAATTTATCTAGCCAATTTCTCCTATGAAAAGCTACTATTTTTGTCAAGATGCGTTCTAGTTCCCTGTTTGTTACCTCAACCTAGCCATTTGCTTGTGGGTGGTAAGGTGATGATTTCCTATGTTTGATTTCATACAATTATGTAAATGCCTTTATGACTTTGGATGCAAATTGGGGTCCTTGGTCTGTGGTGATAGACCGTGGAGCTCCAAATCTCTAAAAAATCTGAGTATACAAGAAATCAGTGACCTTCTCTTCACGAGCATGTTTGAAAGCATGCACCTCTACCCACTTTGTCAGGTAATCAGTGCATACTAGAATATGCACCTTTCCTTGAGAAGGTGGATCAATAGGTCCTACAAAATCAAGCCCCCACCTCTCAAATGGTTCTAAAACCATTTGAGGCTGCAGTGGCATCTCATTTGTATGAGTGGGTTTCCCCATTCTTTGGCATGCATCACAATGCCTGATGTACTTTTTTACATCCTTGTGAAGAGATGGCCAATAATATCCTGTCCCTAAGATTTTCCTAACTGTGCTTTTTATAGAATAGTGTCCACCTGAGGGTTCATCATGACAAGCTCTAAGGATATCATACACTTCATCCTTTCGGATGCACCTACGTAACACATGGTCAGGACTGCACTTAAAAAGCATACCCTTAATCCATTCAAAAGAAGAACTCTGTTTGATCAATTGTTTTTTTTGTTTTGAAGTGAAATGTGGAGGAACTTTCCCTGTGACCAAATAATTGGCTATATCTGCAAACCAAGGTGATTGGACTGATATAGCAAATAGTTTTTCATCAGGAAAAGTGTCATCAACTAATTCCCCTTCATCTGTGTTTTGCAACCTGGACAAGAAATCTGCCACAACATTAGCTTTCCCTGGTTTGTTGATTATAGTGATATCAAATTCTTGTAGCAACAACAACCAACGAATAATTCTTGCACTTACCATAGGTTTATTCATCAAATACTTAATGGTTGTATGATCTGTGTGAATAAATATTTGATAACCTATGATGTAATGCCTGAATTTGTTGATGGCATAAATTACTGCTAGGAATTCCTTCTCAGTTGTATAATTTTTCTCAGCTCCTGTCAAGTTCTTGCTAATGTTGTAGATGGTATAGTGTTCACCATTGTCAATTTGTCCTAATGTTGCTCCAATTGTTGTATTGGAGGCATCGATCTGAATGTGAAATGGTAATGTCCAATTAGGTCCTCTGAGCACAGGTGGAGTTATTAATTTCTCTTTTAGAGCTTCAAATGATTCTTGACACCTTGCAGTCCAGGAGAATTCAGAATCTTTAGTCAATAGGGCAAACATGGGACTGGCTATTGTACTAAAGTTGGGAATAAACCTGCGGTAAAAACCAATGTGTCCTAGGAAGCTTTTGACATTAGTCTGAGTTTTAGGAGGAAGGAGATTCTTGATAATTTCCACCTTCTTTGGATCAACTTGGATCCCTTCAGGAGAGATGTGATGACCAAGAACTATCCCTTCCTTCATCATCATGAAGCATTTTTCTGGATTCAAGGATAAGCTGGTATGTTTCACAGCGAGTTAAGACTTTGTCAAGATTTTCCAATGTAAAATCAAAAGTCTCGTCCACATACTGTGAAATCATCCATGTATATTTCAACACTTTTGGTGGTCAGATCAGCAAAAATTGCTAGGACTGCTCACTAAAAAGTTGTTGGGGCATTACACAAACCAAAAGGTAAAACCCTATAGGCAAATGTTCCCCATGGACATGTAAAAGTTGTTTTCTCTTGATCTTCAGGTGCAATCTGAATTTGATTATATCCACTAAATCCATCAAGAAAACAAAAGTATCTTTTTCCAGACAAGAGTATCTAACACCCGATCTATGAAAGGTAATGGAAAATGGTCTTTGTATGTCACCTTATTCAACTCTCTATAGTCTACACATACTCTCATTTTTCCATTTTTCTTAGGAACTATTACCAATGGAGAAACCCATTGGCTATCAGAAATTGGGTAAATGAATCCTACTTCCAGAAGTTTTTCAATTTCTTCTTTCACAATATCTCTTAAGGCAGGATTCAATCTTCTTTGGGGTTGTCTAACTGGCTTGACTTCTTCAATATAGATTCTGTGGGTACATATATCAGGATGAACTCCTGACATATCTTTGTAGTTCCAAGCAAAAGCATGAACATGCTTCTACAAGACAACTATCAATTTTTCTTCCTCTTCCCTAGTAAGCTGGCTGTAAATGTTCAAAAATTTGCCTAGTTGGACTTCTATTTGTTTTGTATTTAGAAGGACTGAATTCACTCCTTCATACCTGGTGATTAGGGGATTAAGAGGACATTGCTTGAGATGGGAGAAGAGAAGCAGTTTCTATTTTATTGTTGCTTGAGGGAAGCATATCTTGTATGGAATAGTGAGAAGGAAAAATCAGATGATGGTGCCATCCATGTGGTAGTGAAACAGAGTTTCCCTGTGATAGTACAGATGGTTCATCTTCAGATTTTTTATTCTCCTCATTACTTAACAACTATTGGATATTTGTTGCTTCCCCTTCTAAACCTTGTTCATGCAGAACATTCATCAAGATTGTTTCATTTTCTAAATTTTCTGTGTCACTGAGGTCTTCTATGTGTTCTCTTACTACTAAGGTAGCTAGTGTAGAAATGACCTCTTATGGTTCTTCATCTGAGTCAGAAAACCATAACTGACCTAAAAATTTGCTAGATGGTTTTGTAGGAGGATATAAAGAAATCTGTTTTAGATCAATACCATTTGAAATAGTCATATTTCCAGATCTGCAGTCTATGAAGGCTGCTACAGTTGCAAGCCAAGGTCTTCCCAAAATAATGGGATATCCATGTGCTGAATTTCTTGGCTGTAAAACCAAAAAATCTGTAGGGAATTCCCAAGAAGAAACTTCTATAGGGACATCTTCAATGATACCTTCAGGTTTTGCAAGCTGACCTATCAACCATTTCTAAAACTGTAAATGTGGGGTTGAGATGTTTGAGCTGTAATTGTTTCATTGTATCCTTGGTCATGACGTTTATTGCAGCTCCTAGATCTACTAAAACATTTGATATTGGTACTGAACCTATGGTAACTATGATAACTGGACTTCCTGGGTCACTATACTTTGGAGGTACTAGTTTTCCAGATAAGAGATCAGCTATCTTTCCTTCAACCTGCATAGTCTTGGGAAATGCTTTCTTCTTTCTTCCTGTTCTTTTAATGCACAAATTTTGGAAAGTACTGTTAATCTCTGGTATTTCCTTAATGGCTTGCAATAAGGGCAATGATATAGTTAACTTTTTGAGTTCTTTGACCAGTTCTGACTCAGAATTTTTTGGTATTGCATTGAATCTTTCAGGATATGGAATTATCCTTGGTAATTGTTCTGTCTGTGGTTCTATTTTTGTCTCTTTCTCTATTGTTGGTTGAATTTTCTCTGGTTCCAATTTTTCTTCTGTCTCTATTGTTGGTTGGATTCTCTCTGGTTCTGACGATTCTTGCTCTTCATTTTCTTTGATTTCATTTGAAACTGGTTTAGGTACAACTTTTCCTGAATGAAGTTGGATGTTACTACAATCAAGAACATTAATTTCAACATTTTCTTTAGCTTCAGCCACATAGACAGGAGGTGTCTATCTCATGTTGTTTGGATTAGTGACTGGTTGAGCTGGCAGTTGAGGTTGTTTCACTTGCTATGTTTGCTGCTATTTTTCTTGAAAATTTTGATTAGGTGCAGGCAACAAATGCTGAGTTTGACCTTGATTCCTTTGCTACCTTGGATAGGACTAATATTGTTGACTCCACTATGGTTGGTTTTGCATCCAATGTGGATTAGTCTAATTTTGATTCTAGGATGGATTGTTTTGATTCCAAGATGGGTTGTTTTGATTCCATGAGGGGTTGTTTTGATTTTGATTCCAGGCTAGGTTACTCCAATTTGCTTATGGCCATTCTTGGGAATTTTTCCATTGAGGATAATTCCAAGGACGTTGGGGTGGTTCTGATTGTCCCCAAGGCATAGTACCAGGATTATGCCCCCAATTTGTAGGAAAATGAGGGGGATTTTGGTATTGAGAGAAATTTCCCCCTTGTTTTGGTCCAATATAGTTGAGTTCCTCGATCTGACTTTCTAACACAGTTTTGAGTTGTGGTAGCGGATGGCATTGATCAGTTGAATGCCTTTTTGAACAGATACTACAAATGGGTGAGATAGATGTTTTATTCAAAGGACATTCCTGCAAAGCATGTTTATTTCTACATCTTGGGCAATAAATTGCCAAAGGTTCTATGTTTTTTGCTTTTGTAGACATTTCCCCCAAAGTAGTGTTTAGGTGCACTAGAATATCAATTTTGAAATTTGCAAGTTCCTCTATCAGGTCCTTCACATCAGTGCCATTTGTGCGGCTTTTTCTTCTTCTCTGCTTAGTGTGAGAGTAATTCCTATAGAGATCCATAATTTCATCATTACTGAGAGTGGTTACATCCCCTTTTCCCATCAAATCTAGAACTTCTCTGGATTCATCTTGCAATCCTCTCAAAAATATGGTTTTACATAATTCTGGTTCTACAAGTCCACATCTCCTTTGAACAAAGGAGAACCTATCAAGATAATCTTCCAATGTTTCATCATCTTCTTGCTTAATTCTGAATAACTCATCTTTTCTATTCCTTACATGGCAATACTCCTGATATTTATCTAAAAACATCGTTTCCATTTGATCCCAGGTTCTTATGGAATTTGGCTCTAAGCTCATGAACCAGCGTAATGCTGAATCCTTGAGTGTTGAGGGAAAAACCTTAAGTTTTTTATTGTCATTTATATAATCATAGGTCTGACACACTACCTTGAATTCAAACAAAAACTGATCAGGATCTTCAGATACAACACCTCGAAAGGTTGGAAGTATTGAAGGTGAAATGGTTTTCATGGGAGAGTTTTGTGTTGGATTCAGACGGATAGGATATTCAAATGTTCTGGAAGGTTGGAGCATATCCTGATCATCTCCTTCATTATGGACATAGCCATGTTGGCCATCTATATTGCCTCCCTCTGCCATAGTTTCTTGTTTGTTGGGAGAAGTTAAAGCTTTCCAAATTGTTCTCTCAAGAGGTCCAAGCCTCTCTATTGATGATGAGTCTGATGAATTTTCTTCCTTAGGATATTCTGATGATGATAAAATTGGTGATTTTCCTTTCTCAAAATGTTCTAATGATGGTGAGACTGGTGATTTTTCTATCAATCTTTCTGGTAGTTCAAACACAGGTGATTCACCCCTTAGGCGTGAAGATCTCCTTAATGGAACAAGCCAGGGATCCTTTGGGGTAGTTCTACCTTTTTCATCCCTAGACTTACTCATTCATGTTTACTCTTGAATGACATAAATTAAGTCAATAGTTGTTACCTTCCTCAGCTGTTGTATTCAGATTTTAACCTAAATTTTCATAGCTTAGTCTGATTACGGCTATTGGACTATTTGTTTTCTTTTAGCAACACTATTCCCCGACAACGATGCCAAAATGATGTGTAGTCATTATACCATCATTAATTCTCAATGAATTTGTCAATCCAAGGCTGTGTACAAGGCTATCTACGAAAGAAGAGGCAAAACAACTATAACTTAGGTCAATCTAGAGCAACAGGTCTTATTGGTGAAACCGGTTGTGTGGGGGGTTTTTAGGACATTCCTATTTCTAAATTGCATGAATTAAACCTTAATATAATTGCAAAAATGGAAACTAATCATTAACTACAGAAATGAAATCCTGATTTACAATTGCAGAATGAGACCTAATTATGTTGCAGAAATAATAGTTGCAGAATTGAAAGTCTGATTCTAATTGCAGAAAGGAAATCTATTTACTTTTGCAGCAATGGAAATCTAATTATAGCATGGAAAATAAAACCCTGTCAAGACTCTATAATAGAAGGTTGTCAATCTTCTATGCAGGGGTTGACAACAAAACACAAAATGCAAGAAATTGCTAAAAACAACAAATTCTGGAAATAACAGTCTGAAATAAAATGGAAGCTTTGCTAAAAGTAAAGATTACAGCTAAAATATTAAGCACAAGATTAATCTAAGCATAAATAAACTAAGACTGCAGATATTGTCGATTGTTTACAAGCAATTGAAATAACAAGTTCTACAACTCATTCTACTGCAACAAAATCAGAATAAAAACCTACTGTTAGTCCTCCTCCTAGGTCTGGAAGTGGCCAGCCTCCTTGTCCAGAAGAAGGTATGAGTCTCCCTCTCTCTAGATCTTAATCACACTCATTTACAAGCAATATGAAATAGAACTAGTGCACTTTATTGATTAAAGAACATGATTACAATAATTATGTTGAAAACCTGTTACAGGACTGTAACAGTCAAATTCTACTTATTTTCTCTACTTTCTACTTTCTCCTAGCTTCCTTACTCTTTTCTCACTACCTACTAGGCTCAACCTGAATGGGAGCAATATTTATAGATGTCCTATGATCTAATTACAAACTGTGAATATCTCAAAAGATCTAATCCTACTATGCTGCAACAAATTCTAGGTTTATTCTTTGATCTTTCCATTAATGATGGCTTTGGTCGGCAATGACGGCAAAGATAGATGGAAGATCTTTTCCTTTACCTTTTTTGACCTTTATTTCCCTTTTTCTAGCTTCAAAAATCGGTCAACAAGTCAAAAAGCACATTCTATTTTCATTCCGGAGATAAGTGGCTTCATTCTGAAGACAATGCAATTCTCATTCCGAAGATACTGCAATTCTCATTCCGAAGATCCACTCATTTCGAAGATAATGCATTCTTCATTCTGAAGATCCGCTCATTCCGAAGACGCTGTGTTCTCTCATTTCGAAGATATCTATTCATTTCAAAGATACTTTGGAATGAACAAATGTGTGCTTTTCCAATGATTTCTTCTACATCTCTCAGGTGGGTTATCTCTTAAGATCAAATTCCAATGGTCTTCATCTCTTTCCACATGTGAATTCCATGCCTTGCTATTTATGGACAGTTGGTTGGAATTTACATGGGAAAGACCAGTTTTTGCTGCACAACAGTTTGCTTGCACTCTGTTGCGGATTTAGGTGAAATAAATGCTTGAGACAAATCAAAACATGATTAGTGAAATGCTGCTATTATTCTAAGCATATCCCATTTTAGCAAGTCATAGCAAAAAGAATACAAAACTATGCAAAAAGCTATAAAAATCAGTATATAATATTCCAAATACATTGATCATGCAAAATGGTTAATATACAACATATTGAATCAACTTAACTAACATATCAGATAAAACATAAGAGTTTATAGGCAATTTTAGTGTTCAAAACATGTTATGATTGAGGCATTTCCAGGCCTCATCACCAGGTATAGCGATGAGATGCTACCATTGAGCAACTCAAAGCACAAATATAGGCTCTATAGGCTACTATTGGGGGTGGCGATGCTAGGATGCAATTTTTTGTTCCTCCTTCTACACCACAGGAGGTTCCAGTGGTAGGTTCAGGAGCAGATGTGGGATATCTTAAGTCTTTATTAGATGAGCATGAGGAGCAGATCTTGGGACTTGTGGATCACGTCACCATTATTCAGATGTAGCTCAGGAGGCATGGGATTCTCCCTAAGGATCCACATGGTGTGGGTGGTTTGTAGTTTAGTGGGCGCTCTACCTTGGGGTAGTCTTCCACCCGTCCTAGCTAGAGGACCCAAACTCGAATAGAGAGATTGACAGGCTCACATCATTCGACTCACGACACCACCACAGGGGGAGGTGGCACTAGAGGAGGTGATGCAGGGGGCTTAGGCCCAGTATTTGATTGATGCTTTATTTGGTCCTTGATTCTTG
This sequence comes from Wollemia nobilis, assembly GCA_028583015.1. Classification (NCBI taxonomy): domain Eukaryota; kingdom Viridiplantae; phylum Streptophyta; class Pinopsida; order Araucariales; family Araucariaceae; genus Wollemia; species Wollemia nobilis. The sequence continues at coordinate 1,150,767 of JAQPPZ010002660.1, forward strand.
AGGTCGACTGACCTATATGACTATAGCCCATGGGCATTTTTGTACATCCATGGACTTGACACACATACTTTTATGATATCTTTGCATTATGACTTATTATGTGTATCATTTATTGCTCATGTTTTTGTTATTATTTTATTTTATGATATGATGCAATGATGGTATTATGATGATTTGATGAATATTTTAGATGATAGATGATATTGAAGATGCTTAGATGGATGTGTAGATGCTTATATGATTTGATGATATGATGCGATGTATTTTGATGATGAATGATGAATTCATGATTGTATGCAAATGGATATTGCCTATATGTTTTATGATGTGGTTTATGGATGATTAATGACTTATTTTTGTGGATATGATGTTATTGCTAAATGCATGTTTTAAATTTGCTTTAATTGTATGCATCTAACTTATGTGGTGGAATGGTATAAATGAACCTGTATGCTCTAATCACTTAAAACATACGAAATGCATATGACATTGACAATCTTAATGGGTGATACCACAAAAAGTAAAAAAATAATCATGAATTTAAATAATCACTCTTATCATAAGAATTGATTAAGTATTCATATATGAGATGTAATGGTGTGTAATGTATTTTCTTAATAAGTTTCTATAAATTAAAAGATATAAAGTAGTCAGTGGTTGTCTATATACTATTTCTAATATATATGTGGTATTTGTCCTACTATGTTGATACCCCCTAATTTATAGAATCTTATAAAGAAAGTGATGGTGTGAATGATGTTATGATTTGTTGCTATGTAAGAATTTTTGGGGCTTTCTGGAGATTCAAACACTCTAGTTACCCTATCAACAACTGTCTACTTACCACTTAGAATTTTGAAAAGTAAGGCTTTTACCATGGACCTAGTTTTTCATGATCTCTGTGTGTGCATGTGATTGTATATTTTGAGATAGAACTCAAGCATTTCCTTCGATGTCAGGCGGGATTCTTTCAGCCCATTGCTAAGATCAGGGATCCTCAAGTGTTCATCTCATCCTTATGTTGGACTTAGTTGGACTATACCACTAGGCAATATTGGGTTACCTAAGCTAGCTCATCCACATTCAAACATTGGTCTACACAAATGCATGAAGAAATTGTGGTAGACATATCATCATGCGTAAGGATTTCTCCTTCCAATTTTGTACAATGCTAAGAATTCTAGGGATTCAAGCTTTATTCCCTTCTTTTGGCTTCCTTTTGGATTTGGATATTTGCTCATATGTAGTGATGAAAATCACTGTTTATTTTTGATTTATTTTTCTTTGAGCTGGGATTTTTGTAGTGATGATAATCATTGTTTATTTTGCTCATATGTAGTGATGAAAATCATTGTTTATTTTTTATTGATTTTTTTCTTTGAGCTATGATTTTTTTTTTGAATTTATGATTTGTGTATTGGATTATTGCTTTGAAATCTGGACTATATGCTTGGCCTTTTGAATATGTACTTTGCTTTGGTATTTTGCTTATTTTTATTTAAGCAAGGGATTTGGATAGGGTAAAGCTTGTCCTTTTGCCAATTCTCAACACCTTTAAACCGGTTGCACAGGGGGATAAGCAAGGAAAATCCTTTTCGCTTAAGGTAACCTAGACCGCTTTGCAGATTTCATATTTTCCTTGTACCAGCTAGGATTTTAGTGTTTCAATTAGTGACGAGATCTTGAATATCCAAGGCATTATCATAGCTAGACCTTACCTTCTACTAATCAAAGTTGTTTTCCTCAAAAGTTGATAAGATTACTAGGTGTGGTTGATTAACCGAAAAACCTTAGTATATTATGTATAGCAACAAATAATGGTTGTGTTGAAAAACACAATTACACACATGTATTAATGGAGGTATGGATTTGAATGATTTGCACGACAAACTATGGTATCACTTTTAAGGCTCTCATGACATGCAATTGTAGTGGATATGAAAATGCAATGCAATGATGTGGATGCAAGATGTGAGATGCAATTGTTTTTGTATTTTTTATTTTTATGTTGTTTTTGTATTTTTGTTTGATTTGACCAAAGGGCTTATTATGCCTTTGGGGATTTTGTTTTTGACCAAGTGGTATGAATTACCCTTGGAGCTTTTGAATTGGTGTTTGACCAAGCGGTATGAATTACCCTTGGAGCTTTTGAATTGATTTTGACCAAGCGGCTTAAATACCCTTGGAGCCTTTGATTGATTTTGACCAAGTGGATTGAATGCCCTTGGATAATTTGATTTGATGTTTGACCAAGCGGTTTGAATTACCCTTGGAGATTTTGATTGTATTTTGAAATTTTATGTTTTTATGATTTGTTTTGTGTTTTTGACATATTTGAATGTTTTTGAATTTTATGATATATTTGAATGTTTTTGTATTTTATGTGTAGAATGCTTTTAAGTGAATGATATTGAGAGGATCAGGCTCCTCAACACCATATAATGATATAAGGTGATATGCTCCAGGCCCAACTCTCTATGAAATCATGTATGGACCTATCCAGTTTATCGTGAACTTATCTCACAAGTGCGGTGGTAGATTCGAATTATGTTGGTTTTTTTTTAGCACTAGATCTCCATCCTTGAATTCCATTAGGTGGACTTTACTATTGTAAGCTCATGCAAGGTGATCTTGGTAAACATGAAGATGCTCTAAAGCATTGACTCGACGTTCATCAAGAAGCATCAACTGATCAAGGTGGCCTTGTCACGCAACATCATCATCTATGAAGTCCTTTAATGCTATGCATAGAGTCAGGATTTCCAACTCTAGTGGCATGATGGCCTCAGTGCCATATACTAGTGAAAATGGTGTTTCCCCAGTGGGTGTCCGTATACTAGTCCTGTATGCCCATAGTGCAAGAGGTAACTGCATGTGCCAATCCTTGTGATTTTCTTGCACCATCTTCCTCAAAATGGAGACTATTGTTTTATTTGAAGCTTCTTCTTGCCCATTTACTTGTGGATAATAAGGCATTGAAAAACTATGTTGAATATGGTATTTGTTCATTAAAGCACACACATTTTTGTTCTTGAAATATGGCCCATTATCCGATATTATCTTAGAAGGGACCCCAAAATGACTTATGATATTGTGGAGTATAAACTCCGCAATCCTTGGTCCAGTTTTTTATGTTAAGGGGGAACATCTACCTATTTAGTGAAGTATTATATGGCTATTATGATGAATGTGTGTCGGCCTGAGGATGGGGGTGAGATCTTCCCAATCAAGTCTAGTCCCCACTACGAGAATGGCCATGCTACCTGGATGGGCTGCAAAGCTTACGATGGTAAGTGCGTTAGATTTGCATGATGTTGGCACTTACTACATTTCTTGACATACTCACAATAGTCCCTTTCCATGGTGGGCCAATAGTAACCCATTCTCAAGATGCGCTTAACGATGGCCATGCCATTAAAATGGCCTCCACATGTGTTGTCGTGAGCTTGCAAAATTGCCCAAGATGCTTCCTAGGGCTCAAGACAACGAAGTAATACTCCATCATATCCTCGTTTGTAGAGGATTTATCCTAGAAAGATGTATCTTGTTGCTCTTTGTTTGAATGTTCACCTTTTAGTATGCGACAAACCTTGAGGTACTATTCCAAGCTTTAGGAAGTCTTGCAATTGGGAAAGCCAATCCTGATAAGCCACAACTTCTATAGAAAAGATGGCTTGCTTTTCTTGCATTTTCGAGCTAGTGAACATGGATTGAGGAACAACTCTATGGTGTATGGTTGCACCACACTCCACAGGTCCTTGGGAGATCAAAGACCCCCAAGGTGTTGTTTGCAAGAAATATCTAGCTGAAGGACCAATCCTGATTTGGCTTGATGTTGATCATGTTGATTGATTCTTGATTGTCAAAAGCTTCACGATGTATTGTTGAGTGTGAAAGCACTTTCACATGAATGGTTGTAAAATCAGTAGATGGATTCTGAGGGATTAAGGATCCCAAAGAGGCCATAGTGTCTACAAATCTATTCGATGTACGAGGGATTGCCTCGATGTCGTACCATTCCAACCGGGCTAAGTAGGTGTCAATAATTTCCTTGTAAGTTTTTAGGAGTGGGCACCTACATTGGAATAGTCCTTTGACCTGGTTTACTATGAGCAAGGAGTCACCAAAGATATTCAATATTTTAATACCCATTGCTATGGCTATTTGGAGTCCCAAGATCAATGCTTCATATTTTGTATTGTTGTTTGTGCATGGGAAGTCTAGTTTGAATGATAAGGGTAATGGAGCACCCTGTGGTGTGATAAAGACAATCCTTGCTCCGCCTCCTTGTTCACACTTTGAACCGTCGAAGAACAATGACATGTCTCTTTATTTCTTAGGTTCTTTGAGTTCTGGTAGATCTGATAATGCAAAGATCACATCATCAAGAAATTCTATGGTGAGAGGCTTGTTATCCTGAAGAGGCACCTCTGCTAATTGATCTGCTATGACTTATCCCTTGATGGAATTTTGGCTTATGAACTCTAGATAAAATTCTATCAATAGCATGATCCACTTTGTGGTACGTGTATTGTGATATGTCTTGCTCATCATGTACTGCAAAGGATTTTGTTTTGATATGACGTAGGTTGTATGGCTCAACATGTAGTGTCACAACTTTTGAGTTGCAAAGACCATTGCTAAACACAACTTTTCGACATATGCATATCCTAGCTCATAGCTCACCAAGGTGTGACTAATGTAATATATGACTTGCTCTTTGTCTTGTGTATTCTTTTGGGCTAACATGGTGCCCAATGTGAAATCAGTAGCTGATATATAGTAAAAATGGTATGTCTGGCCTTGGTGGAGCCAATACTGGTGGCATTGCTAGATAAGTTTTGATCTCTACAAAGGCTTTATGGCATTCTTCATCCCAATGAAAGGGGACCTCCTTGCGTAGCAACCGATTCATAGGTCGGTATTTGTATAATAATTGCACGATGAATCTTTTGATGGATGCTATCTTGCCTTGTAGGCTCCGTAATTCCCTAATGTTGGTAGGGGCGGTCATTTCTAGTATAGCCTTTACCTTTGTAGGATCAACTTCAATGCCTCTCTTGGATACGATGAATCCCAAAAGCTTGCCATAAGTTACACCAAATATGCACTTCTTAGGATTCAATCGGACGTTGTGTTCTATGAGGCGATCAAAGACTTGTCTAAGGACTTCGGCATGCTCTTGCCACAACAGGGACTTGGCCAGTAAGTCATCCATGTAATATTCTAAGATATTATATATATAGTCATGGAATATGTATGTCATGGCCCGTTGATATGTGGCACCAGGATTTTTGAGATCAAATGGCATCACTTTGTAATAGAATGTTCCCCATGGAGTAATGAAAGTAGTTTTATGTTGATCTTTAGGCTTAATCTAGATCTGGTTGTATCTAGAAAAACCATCCATTAGGGAGAGCATCTCATGACCTATAGTTGCATCTATAAGAGCATCTATGTTTGGCAACGGGAATGAATCCTTTGGTGTTGCCCTATTTAAATCTCTAAAATCCATGCAGATATGAACCCTTCCATCGGGTTTCCCCATGGGTACCATGTTTGACACCCACTCAGGGTGGTCGATAGGAACTATGAATACTGCATCCAATAGTTTTTGCAATTCATTCTTCACCATCAAAGCAATGGTTGGATGCATTTTCCTCAGCTTTTGCTTGATTGGCTTCTTCATGGGATCCAATGAAAGGTTGTGAACGACTAACTTTGGATCTATCCCTGGCATGTCTTTGTAAGTCCAAGCAAAAATATTTGGCCTCTCTTTGAGGAGAGGAATTAGGATGGCTTGTTCCTCTAGAGATAGACTTTCTCCGAACTTGAATTTCCTTGGTTGGGTAGGATCATCACTGATGTCCACCTCGAAAGTTGCTTCTATAGCCATATGTGACCCATCCTCTAGTTGATGAGGCATGGGTATCAAATGAATGTCATCGACGGGATTCATAGGACCTACTGACTTAGGTTCCAAACCAACATGGAAGACATCATATGCACAACTTGATGCAAAATGGAATGGTTGTAACATCTCTTCGTTGGGGAAGAGGTCTTTAGGCTCTATGGGCGAATTAGCATGATTCCAATAAATAGCCTCTACATCAAGATGTAATGATTTTGTAGGATCTATTGGATTATGAAGTGGAGTGGTCAAATCGATGGAGATCATGTTGATGGATGGAATGAAGTCTCCAGGACCACATGGGTGCAATATTGTCTCAGGGGTTTCCCTTCCATACTCATGATGAGGTTCTGGAGGAATGGGAATTTTTGGATCTGGCCTATGAGCAGGGTGGACAATAGGATCATTGGGCTCTAATTGCTCTCTGAATGTAGGTAGAGGGGGATTGACCATCCGATGAATGGAAGCTAGGTCAACAGGTCTCCCAAAAAATCATAGATGAGGGTCTATGGCACGGAGTGTCACCTCTCTCTCTACTAGCTCATTGAATTTTCACAAGTGGTGAGGTCCAAGATAAGCCATCTCGGTCTCATCCTCAAAGTCATCATCACTTATCCAAAAACCGTTAGCATTGGTATGCGGCCCTAAGACAAGGGGATCATGTCTTGGCCCCAAGTAGGCCATCTCTATTTCATCTTCATATTCTTCGTCACTTATGAAGAATCCATTTGCATTTGTATCTTGCCCCAAATTCAGGGGTTGATGGCTTAGGCCTAAGTAGGCTCTTTCTGTTGAGTCTTCTGATTCATAGTCACTTTCATCTGATGTATATCCACTCTCATCGTGGATGGACCATGTGAATATTTGTAAATAGCGAGGCCCCTGATAGGCTAAGCCAAGTTGCACCTCATCATCACTTGCTTCATATCCATTCTCCTCATCCCATGAGTTGTACCCTATTGGGGTGGAATCAATTGAGATGTTTGGATGATAAATTTTTGGTGGTAGTATGTTTACCATGGCCACTTATCTGTTGCTCAAATTTCTTGTTCTTATGGGGTGATAAGGAATGAAATAAATATCTTCTCCTAAACCTAAGCTTAATCTTTCTAATGCCACTACAAGAGAGTCATCTTGACCTCCGATATAATATCCTAAGCCAAAACTGTCAGAGGGAAGCTAATATTGTGGCTCTTATGGCCACCTACATCCCTGCTCATATATGCCAAGGCCATAGCCATGCCAATGGAAATGCTCAAAGTATCTTAGAGAAAACTTAGGGTTAGAGAGGTAATGAACATTGACCATGAATAATTTTTCACTATCCTCTTCTATATCTGAAGACTTATGAGCGCAGTCCAGGCCGACATAGACAAAATTGGTTTGGTTGGGAGGGATTCCAAGTGGAACCACTATTTCCACTGGTGACCTCAAGTCCTTAGGCCTTCCCATGTCTTATGCAGACTCAATGATAGGCATAAAGGTAATGTTCTACACAAGGTACTCCCCTATACCTGTGCTTGCCAAGTGTATTGATGCATGCGACGTGGATGACCCTATGGATGACATTGGTGAAGTAGGGTGATAATCACTATCTTCATCTTGATCTTGAAGATATTCCTCTTCCATAGGACTTGGCATTTCAACAATGGCTACAGTTGGCACTTCCTTGGGCATTTCTTCCTTAACTAAGGGTGCATTTAGCTTCTGATTATCTTTTGGTTTTGACATTGATGGTACTTTAGAAGCATTGACTACTTTGAGTGCACCAAGAGGTGTTGAAGTGCATGGGTCTTTTCTTACCCCTTTGTCTTTGTTATCCACTTGTGTGGTTGGGGATGAAGGTACTATGTACAGGTGGGTAGAAGGGATTACAAATTCTCCTAGAATGTCCACCTTATTAATGTATTTAAAAGGATCTTCATGGGCCAGAACCACATAGACTTTGTTCTCGTGAACATACTTGACACACTGGTGCAAGATCGAAGGCACACACTTCATGGCCCTTATCCAAGGATGCACCTAAGAGGATGTTGTACTGCATAGCTCCTTCCAAGACATGACACATCATAGGGATGGTCTTGTGCCCAACCTTGATGGGTAGGACTATCATTCCCATAGTATTGCATAAAGCATCATTAAAAGCTCTCAATGTGTAAGCTCCTGGAATGATATTGGACTTGGGGATCTTGAGGTGCTCTATTGCAGTTGTTGTGATGATGTTTATCGATGAACCTGTATCGACCAAAACCCTCTTGAAAGGTAAGTTATTGATTGCTGCTACAATGTTTAGCGGAGGGTCTGGTAAGGCAGCAAGAACTATCTTAATCTCATGGTCATAGAATCAGATTACAGGTTCCTAGCATTCTTGCACTTGTCCCACAAAGTGAGTGAATGCATTCACATCTTGTGGTTGAAGCTCAATTATCCTTAAAATATCCATTAGAGTCTCCCTATGCTTTGGGGACTATTGTATGAGCTCATAGATGGATAACTTAGCTAGAGTCATCTATAGGTTTTGCTCCAATCTACTCTGAATAGTCACCATAGGTCGCATTGGTGGACCTAGAAGGTTGTATTACCTTTGTCTAGGAGCGGTTGGGATGTTCATGGGAGCTATAGTAGGATGCGATTGACCATACCACCTAGTCCTTGTTGCTAGGTTAAAAATCTCAACCATCCCAATGCATCCATGGGTAGGTATGTCAACTTGAACCTGATTGACTTGGGCCCCTTTCTCTCGAGGGGCCTCATGATTGGGAAATGGGTTTCTATATATGCCCATGTCTCTATTATCGAGAGCCAGTGGGTTGTCAACTTTGAGTTCTCCCACCTCAATCATGTTTTGCACTTGATGCTTAAAACCGATGCAAGCCTCAATGTCATGCCCCGATATCCTATGATAAGGATAAAATTGATCTTCCCTATATCCTTTTGGCTTAGGATGGTTGGGATCTATAAGAGGTATATCAAGAAATTTGATCCTCCTAGCCTCGCTCAACTGATTAAATATTGATTGCATTGATTCTTTTAGAGGCGTGAAATAACGAGGTGGCTTGCGTTCTCGGTTTCTTCCTTGATTGTTCTTTTGGTCGTAATATGCTGGCGGGGGATGTGCTTGATAGTTCTGGGGTTGTTGTGCACCCCCATACTTGGGTGTAGCCAATACGACTTGATTTACTAGAGTAGGTTTGCCCTGCTTCTACTTATACTTGTCATTCTTACCATTCTTGTTCCACTCATTTTTGTTTTGGAGTTTAATGGTTCCCTCATCTACTTTTATTTATTCGATGAGATTGGCTTGTGCCAAATCTTCCTCAAATGAAGGATACTACTAAATTTGTAGCAAGAGGGAGATGTGTTTAGAGCAAATTTTGGTGAACATGTGAATGATCTCTTTTGTGGGAATGGAGAATGATAATTTTGCCATGATTTTTCTCCATCTATTCCCATAATCCATTACTGGCTCATCATCATACTATTTCAAGTTGGCCAGGTCTGAAAGGTTCACCTTCTTCTTAGCACCAAAGGAGAAACACTTTAGGAATGCATTTACTAGTTGTTCAAAGTTGGTTATGCTATGCTTAGGTAGTTGATTGAACCATTGAGTGGCAGCACCTAAAAATGTCATTATGAATGTTCTTAGCATGAGAGCGTCATTGTCTTCAAGATGAAAATAGGTGTTGATAAAATTGGTGACATGCTCTTGTGCATCCTCTTCACCCTTAAAATTTTCTAACCTAGGCATCTCAAAGTGCTTAGGATATGGAGGGCTAGGGATTGATGGGCATAATGGTTGGTTGTGTATCTTGCTCAATGTTGGTGAGTTCCCAGCTGCCTCTTATTTCTCAAAGGTTTTCATATTTTTAGTAAGCTCTTAAAATGCCTTTGATGCATGGATTTCCTCCTCTTGTAAGCCTATTCATAGTGGCAATGGAGGTAACTCTCTATCCATTTGATTTGTTTCATTTTCCTCCCTCCTACGAGGGGACTCAGGATTGTGATCTTGGTTTATTGTGTTTGCCCTTCCCCCATTAGTTGGATTTTATTCATGATTTGGTGGGGGATTTCATTGTGGGCTATATTTTCTAGTGCACCTCTCCTTAGGTGATTCAGCTCATCTTGTTCTTTGGTGGTCACCACCATTTATCTGTAAATTTTTAAGAGCTAGTCGCTCGGCCTGCTCTCTTAAACGTTGCTCATGTTGGCACAAGAGTCTTTCTCTTTGTTTATCTTGTTTGAGAGCTTCCACTAGCTCTCTCTCCTTACGTAATGCATTTTCTAACCACCTCATTCGTTCAGTTTATGCTTTCATAGAAGACTCATGTTTATCTGACTATGTTCTTGTTTTCTTGACTCGTAGATTCCTCGAGGAGGTTTCTACTGTATCTATACTCTTGCTAGCTAATGTGACTTTTTTAGTGTACTGTTGAGTATCCCTATGATCAGACTCCATGCATCTACTGCGGGGTCACTTTGAGGTACCCCTAGACTAGGAGATGTGTTTAGAAGTCATAGTTCATGAGCTTCTAGATGCAGAGTTCTCAGTAGCTACAATTATTTGAGTTGGTCATGTAGGAAATCGATCCAACCCGTCTAGTTGTCTTGTTTTCCATGGCTGGTCCCATGGGGTGCCATTCACTCCTATGAGGTCATAGTCTATGGGAATATTTTCTTTTGTGTGAAGGGTTTCTTCTATATGATTCCCATGACTAGATGTAGCTCTAGTTTCCTACCCTTTAGTGGGTAGACCTGTTTCATATGTTTCTTGTGAGTCTTGAGGTGTTGCAATTCTTGTTTGCCTTCTTGATGAAGAGGGCTTTGTGGTAACATGTTTTCTCCATGTGGATGGAGATGTAGCAGTCTCGTCATCCCTATGTGAAGAATGAGTCTTAGAACCTTCTTTATGTCCATGTGAGGAGGAAGCCCTTGAAGCTTCCTCACATCTTTGAGATGTTTCTATGTGTTTAGAGGAGGCCCTTGAGGTCTCCTCATGTCTCCTTGATGAGGATGGCTGTGAAGCCTCTTTTTGTTTATGTGAATTTGTTCCATGATGTGTTTCCTTGCTTGGGGTTTCTCGAGGAGATCCCCCAAGGGTTGAATTATCACCCCTTAGGCTCGTGGAGCTACATCTCACGATCTTATAGGTGGGTTGTTCAATGTTACTACGACTCCGCCTATGGGTATGAGTTGCTTATGTCTCTCCCTCGATATCATATCGAGGGTGCTTACTTCTTGTTTTGACCATGTTGTCTATGAATTGATCTTTTGAGTTGAAATTTAGGAATAGCCACACAATACCAAACAAATATTTATCTTGATTACCAATTTTAAGTGTGCCCTAAACTATTTGGTGTGTTTTGATGTGTTGTTCTTTCAATTTCTTGCTCTTTTTCTTGGATTAATAATGATAAGACTCATCCATAGTGACAATCAAGTACACCCATTCCAAACATGATTTTCTCAAAAGAAGCTAGGGTACACCGTTGAAGACCCAGTGGGGGGTTTGCCTAGCTCTTCCACTCTGAACCAATGATTGTTCCAACAGTGGGAGACAGTTTGAGCACAAGTAACTTAGTGTCACTATAAGTAAGTTTCCCAATCCATTTCTAGGAAGCTCTAGGGGGAAAACCAATGGAAGGAGATGAATTCCAATGTCACTAGACTGAATTGAAGGTTGGTGATGAAATCCAACTCCCCAATGTTTAAATGAGATGTACGTGTGTGGTGTTCATTTTAAGCTTGCGTAACATAAAGTGCATCATATAGCAACAATGAATCTTTCCTATATGCCTAAGTGCAAAAATACATTTCAATATTCATAAAGATGCATGAACTACTATGATTTGTATGAATGCACTTTATTTTGTGCAACTATGGCCTCTAGCAGGGCCTCAAAGAAAGCAAACAACATACAATATCTAGCACATTGGATTCTAGGGCAAACTTTTTAAGCATAAGCCATTGTTCCTAGCAACACCTAGTGGAAAATTTAAAAGAAGATCTAAGATATGCGAAATGCTTAATTCTTTCTCCTTTTATTCTTTCAATTTCTAAACATAAATGTGCTTTAAGTTCTCTATTTTAGACACACAAAAGTAGACAAAAAGCTATAAAATATTAGAGAAGCTATACCAACCTTTGATCCAGCTCAGAGAGTTGGTGTTTTGACCTCTGCTGCACTCCAATTCTGGTCATTGTCGACCAAAGCAGTTGGTTCTTGATCGATGTAGCTCAGAGCGGCTAAATTTCTATTGGCCATTGTAGCTCAGAGCGGCTAGTTTTTAGCTATTATAGCTCAGAGTGGCTAGACCTACACATAAAATTAAGTTAGTATTTCGATAAAAAATAAAAAATCAGTGGAGGTCCCACCATGATCGCCATCTGTAGCGACCCCAAGATGCATGCATCGCTCCTTTTTTAACTCTACTTGCAATGTTATTAAAAACCCAAGATGAAATGGAAGACAATGAGAAAAGCATATAACATGAAAATAACAAATATGGATCTCTTTATTTGTATTGAAACTCGGTTACATGTCGGTCCCTCTTAGGGATACCCATTTCGATACAATAAGTTTAAAAATAGGCAAAGAGTACCCCTTTTGCGAAGAGGTGGTGCACTTATAAAGGCTTCCCGATTTCACACATGGAAATGTATGAGGGCTTATAGATGCCTCCTTCTCCAGGTCTATTTCCTAGAGGGATCCCTTTTGCTCTCGTATGTTGTAGACTTCATCCGATGAACCTGTGGCCCTGCAAGCAATGAAACAACAACACACGCTTATATGTTCGAGATTTCCTCCTCGGATGAGGTTGTTAGTAATAAAATAATTTAACAAAAATATGATGAAACTATGCCATGAAATCATGTAAATCTATGCTAATTATATGAAAACATGAAGAAACAGAATAAAAAAAGCTATGTCTAAAACCTAAGCTAAGCCTACAGGCCACTGTCCAAGACAACGACTACTAAGATAAACCTTTCTCTCTTTGCCCCAAAGCTATGGGTCAAAGCTTGTATCTGATGTTGAAATAATAGGTGTTATGCTCTTCAATCCATCAGGGCTTCATCGTACACGTGATATCCAAGGGAACTCTCCAAGTCTCGAAAGCTCTCCTTAATAAAAGATGTCTTGATGATAGAAGATGATCTCTCTATATCTTTGGTGCTCTTAGGCTTGCACCTTTTATAGTGTGAAACCCTAGGTCTATGTCCAAGCCCTAGGAATGAATTTCTCATGCATAGTGCAAGTTAGCATGAGAAGATTTTGTCCATTGTCTATGTTTGAAGGCTAGTTAACTAAAATCTAACTACCCACTTGAGTCTTCTATGCAAACTGGTCATTAGCATGAGAAGCTTTTATCCTTTGTCTATGTTTGATATAGAACACAAACATTAGAAAGATTTTGTCCTTTATCTATGTTTGGAGGTCAGTTAACTAAAGTCTAAATGCAAACTCAAGTCTCCTATGTGAACTGGTCATGAAAAGGAATGCAAAGTTACTCCCACTCACCTTTATTGCATGCAAATTGCCACTTCTACTTGTGATTAGGTATGTTTATTGGAAAAACTACTTCTTATGGTTTAGCCATTGTCATCTACAGTGGCTAAGATCTAGCCGTTATCATCTACAATGGCTAAGGTCTGGCTACTCTAGGCTTGAGAGGCTAGGATCTACCCACTCTTGGCTTGAGTGGCTAGGCTTGGATGGCTTGAAAATGCCCCAAATGAGTGGTGAGAACCACTGTTGATTATTTGAATGTCCAAGATTATGTCTTATGATCTTATGAATGTGTCTATGTGAGTAGCTCCCCTAAGCATGACACGATTTAGGTGTCTACACTCTCTAAATTCTAAGAAATCATTCTTCATAGTCCATGAAGGTAAGTTATTGGGACATGTAATCTCAAAAGAGGGAATATCTTGATAGGATAAAATCAATTCTAGCCCTTCATCTCCTATAAATAAGAAAAGCCTATAGTCCTTCTTTGGTCAAATTAATTTTATGATAAAGTTCATCTCAGACTTTTCTCAAGTAGTCAGGCCTACCTTAGAGTTACTAAAGATGAGTATGGATTTCAAATGGACCAAGAAAATAAAGCAACCATTTGAAACTATAAATCAAGTAATTACAACTACACCTGTATTAATAAATCCTAATTTTAGTAAGGAATTTATCTTGTATGCCTATGGAGCTGAGGAAAGCTATGCATCTGTGTTAACACAAAAGGATGATAATTAAGAGGAACACCCCATTTTATTCTAGAGCTAAACTCTGCATGAGTATCATACCAAGTATAACTTCATTGAGAGGTAGGTATTGCAGTGATAAAATCCTTAAAAAAAATTAGGTAGTAATTGGTCCAAAGTAAGACTCTTGTGTATGTGGTACACCCAAATGTGAGGAATTTTATCCTTTAAGGAGAATTGGGTGATAAAGGTGCTAGCTATATTACTAAAATATAAGAGTATGATTTAGAGGAAGGGTATTGAACCAAGAACTAGCAACAAAAATAGATTAATATTAGACAATAGCTTGTTAGGGAGCAGATGATGATCATAGTGATAGTCTCCTAGAAGGATCAGATTGGGTAGACAATTTAACAAATTATTCTAAAAGGGAGCATGCCCTCAAAATTTCAATCCTTCATAGAGAAGAAGGTTCAAGCTCCAAGCTTTGAAATATGTATTGCTTACTGAAGGGTTATACAAGAAAATATATATGGAGTGCTTCTTAGATGCCTAAGAGATAATGAAAAAAATGTCATTGAATAATTTCATGGAGGCCTATTAGGAGGTCACTTTTCAGGAAGAGTAACTACTATGAAAATAATAAGGGTAAGATACTACTAGCCCACTATCTTTGTAGATACTTTCAAAGCAACTAGATCATGTGATAAGTGCCAAAGATATGTGGGAAGGACCAAGAATGTAGCATTTCCACTTAAACCAATCCAAGTGGAGGAGCCTTTTCAACAATGGGGGATCGATTTTGTAGGGGTAATTAACCCAAATTCATCAGTATGTCATAAATACATTATGAATACTATTTATTAATTTACCATATGGTTTGAGGCTATACCAACCAAGAGATCAGGCCAATAAGTGGTGATTGAATTCATAGAAAATTGGATCATAAGGTTTGGACTTCCAAAAGCATTGGTGAATGATAATGGCCCAAATTTCATAGGTGCAAAATATATTAAATTTGCAAGCATGGCATAAATATAAAGAATTTTTCTAACTATTACCCTCAAGGGAATGGGTTGGCTGAATCCACCAATAAAAACCTACTTAGAGTTTTGAAGAAGGCACTCGAAGAAAACAAAAGGAGTTGGCATATTCTACCAGACCAATTTTTGTGGGCAGATAGGATCACTGTCAAGAGGTCCATCAAGATATCCCCTTATAAATTAGTTTATGGTAAGGAAGTTGTTCTACCTACTCATCTTGATATACCAGCTTTAAAATGGGCCAACCAAGATTAGGAGTTATATCAGAATCCACTAGAGGCCAGGTTGATGCACCTTTTATATTTGGAATAATAAAGGACTAAAGCATATGAGAAATTCTAGAAATAATCCATGAATACGAAAGAGTTATTTGACAAGAAATTAAAATTTAGAAAGTGTAATGAAGGAGGTGTAGTGTTAAGGTGGAATGTAGAAAAATCTAAACTAGGCAACCACAAAAAAATTGAGTCCTTTTGGGAAGGACCATTCAAGATCGTTGAAGTAAAGAAAAATAATGTCTTTGAGCTTCAAGATGATGAGGGGAACATACAACCCATTCCTATCAATGGGTATAATATCAAATTGTATTTTAGATAGAGAATACCTTCTTTTGTAACATATGTACATATTTTATATTATATTTTCTTCATAATATTCCAAAAAATAAAATGGGAGCAAAGTGTTATTTTTCGCTTACTATTGGGGTTGTGTTATATTCCACAAGGATGTAATGTAATTTAAATTTCCATGGTCAAAAGAGTCAAACCTCTCCAATGGAATTTCATGGAGCAAAATCCTCTCTAGTAGAATTTCAAGCCCAACGAAATTTTTGAAGGCTAGTAAATCCTCTAGTAGCACACAAAAAATAATGTAGTGTAAAATTCCATGGTTAACTTAGTCAAAGTTACCGTCACAAAAATTCAACGAGCAAAATTTTGAAGGAGACACCTAAAAAGAACATTGGGCCTTCATGAAAAAAAATTTGAAGGCTAAAGCATAATGTTGAATCTGCTAAATGTTAAATTTTGCCATGAAAAGGGAGTAAATGTACCTCAAAAAGTGTGCCAACGGATATTTTACCACCATATGCTACATATTTCATCCAAATGATGTGAATTTCACTAACAGACCATGCTTCACAATATATGATTCACTCATTTGAATTTATGAATAATAACTTCCCTTTCATATAATTCAGTAATGGTGGAGGGGTGCATGGAGATCTATTTAAATGATAAAATTCAAAGAGCAATCATTTCAAAAAAAATTGGTTTAAGGACCAGAGCATTGTTGAGTGGATTTGTTGCATATTTGGAAAACAATTATCTACTAAAAATTCCTCTGAAATAGCATCCAATATGGCAAGGTAAGTTGGTCTTCAGGGCAACGTTGAAAAGCTGAATTACAGTGACAAGAAGGCAATGATCGTGGACACAAGGATGACTTATATAACTAGATATAAGCTCAAGATGGGGTTTGAATTCAAGTTCTTCAAGGTTGAGCCTCTCCCAAATCAAGGTATTGATGACATGTACTCTTTACTATCTTATTATATTTGTGATATAGTTCATCCTTACCCAAAATAAATCTCAGCCATTGCCAAGTTTTATGATCCCTCAACTAGGTTGGTTAAAACATCCCAAGGTAGAACCTTTTTTTGGGTAACTGAATAATATTGTCGAGACTTTTTTACAATGGAATAGTGACTCCATATGGATTCTAAAGAGTTTGACATAGATAAGCAATCCAACTACTATAATCTGCATAACAATAGCCAAAATGGTAGCCACTTTAGGTCTTGGGTGCATAATCAGTTCAAAACCATATGATCAAGGGAAACCCTACCAACAACTCCAATTTTCACTGAGTATTTTACACACCCTGAGTTGTTCTCCATGTTAATTGTATTATCTGGCTTAGATTCTAATATGCATGTAAGGGATTAGTAGTTA
The DNA here is from genome assembly GCA_028583015.1 of Wollemia nobilis. Classification (NCBI taxonomy): domain Eukaryota; kingdom Viridiplantae; phylum Streptophyta; class Pinopsida; order Araucariales; family Araucariaceae; genus Wollemia; species Wollemia nobilis. Next base: position 1,167,869 of record JAQPPZ010002660.1, read on the forward strand.
GCAACTATGTATTGCATTTCAAACACCAAAATGTATATGAAACCAGTAGGGGATGGTGATAATGTCCCAATTTACTTCAACTAGCCTACATTCCTTGACAAGATAATGCATGAAAAATTGGTGGCCATGAAGGGGGAAGAGGAGAACCTGTCATTCAGACATTGTTCCAATTAAATTTGGATGTTCCTCAATGCTATTAGAATTTATAACCCTTGGGTAATAGTTGTAGACAAATATGAAGAAGGGCATATCTTACTAGTTTGTTATTGGACTAGAGTTCTGAGTAGGGCAGAATCATATTATACTTTTAATATGGAGTTTCTAGGACCAACATTGTAAATCATGTATGGTAGTTGCCGTAGATTATCTTCAAAAATAGAAAATAAAATAAAGGTCAAGGGAGCTAAAGAGGAAGAATTCTATGTATTTACAGAGGGAATAGTCAGGTTGTATGGTTTTACAGAGAAACCATTCTTATTACCCCACTTTTTCACCCATCGCTTATTCACACTAGAATATTGTAGGTAGGTGGACTATATAAATTGCAAATCTGTCTCTAGAAAAGTGAAAGGTGATAGTTACTTACACTTTTAAGGAAGGTGATATCATTGTATGGAGGAGGGGGCAATATGAGAAAACCAATGCAACCATTGAAAGGTTAGGTCTTTTTCAACTCCCTCAAATATGAGGATATGACCTAGATGATTTATTTACATAAAAGATTAAATAACTACATGGAGATGAAGTGACTAAACTTATAAAGTCAAATCGCCCATAATTAGAAACATAGAAACAATAGAGAAAAATCCCCCTCCAATGGAATGTAAATTCTATGGAATCACTACTACCTTGGAGAGATTTTTATGAACATATGTTTGATTACAACCCAAAAAATAAGAATCATCACCATCTTGGTGAAGCAAGAATTAAATATATGGAAGAGACTTGTAGCTGGTCAAATGGTAAGGTTTTGGAATGGTGGAAGACGAGGGTCGAAGGAAATGTAATGAAATAAAAGTATCCTAAGCCAATTGATACTGAGTTTGAGGAAAGGTATGACAAATACTTTAAAAATTGGAAAGCCAAGGGGAAGAAGAGCTTAGCATTGAATCAAAGATAAGTATAAACAAGAAAATCTAGAAACAAAAAATCTAAAACTAAAAAATTTGAGACACCTAAGAAACAACAAGTATCAACCTCCCTAGATGCTTATCCTACACCTACTCAATAGAAGGATAATACTGAAATAGCTACATCAACTACAAAGGAAAATCATACTGTAGAGGTCACCCCAAAGAGGAGAAGGTTTGAATGTAAAGCTATAGAAGAAAAGACCCCTTCAAAGGTTGAAAAGAAAAAGGAAAATAAATTTGTAGACATGACCTCTGTCGAAGATGCAACTTCGACTCCAAAAATTACAAAGGTTCCTATTACAAAAGTTCTAATATCACTTCCTCAAAAATGACAAGAAGAAACCATTATATTCAAGAGGAAGGTAGAAGGTGCAGTGTGGGAAATAGATAAGGTATTTTCTAAGAAATAAAAGGTGGATGAAGTAGAGGTAATGACACAATATCCTGTTATGACAAGGGAGCAAAAGATTCAACAAGAAAAAAAACAAAGTGTTGATGAGATTTTCAAACAATCTAATTTAGTAGGCTCATGTATAAATTCTAATATCTCTCATCTTGATTCTCCTTCTTATTCCCCACAAATATCTTCCTCCCCTTATAAGGTACAAAAAGAGCAAAATATATTATCCCCTCCTGCAGTCCCCCACAACCATCACCACCTCATCCATCCTCCTCTTCTCACCAAGTTTCATCACCCCATCATTCACCACAAATTCTAGTATCATCATTACCTCAAACTTCCATTCATTCAGCCTACACATCATCATTCCCCATATCAATAGTTGAAATATCACTTCCACTCAATCCACCATCATTGGCAGCTACTAGTTCTATTACAACTACCACCTCTACCATAAATATAGAGTTTAGTATTATCACCACTAATCTAATTTAATTTGTGATTCTCTCATGCTTCCTTGTAAATATCACACCATCCACCCCCATTGATCATCCTATAGTAACATCCTTGCAAAATATCAAGAGTACTTCACTGAGTGCACAAAGCTATTGGAGCAAGAAATTGGCTCAATCATCTAAGGGAGTACCTGGGGTGAGAAAATTAATAATGGTTGACCTTGTGACCAAGAAAAGGATAAAATTCAAGATGATCCTCTTAGTGGATAAACCATAAGAATATATGATAGTAGAATATTATCAGTTGAAGTAAAATACCGAAGACATATCTCAACTGGTCATGGAATATGAAATTGTCACAATAAAGGTTGGGCTGGAAACCATGTTTATCAAAAGTAATATCTATAAGGAGCAATATGTAAAAATGAAGGAAAAGGTAGTAAAACTAGAAGCCACAATAAATTATCAAAATAAATATTAGAAAGCATTGGATAATGAGGTAAAAATGTGGAAAAATAGGTTTTAAAATATGATCAACTACAAATATCAAGTGCAGCAACTGCAGGAACAAAATTAGAGGTATATTTAAAGCAGATACATGCTTTGCAGTAGAAGCTCCAAGTTGAGAAGACTAGGGTTGTAATATTATCCAAGGATAAAGTAAAATAATTCAAGAAGGAGATTATTTTTGAGATCTTGGAGAAATGCACTGAGATCCAACCCATCCTTGATTTTATGGATGATACTAGCCATGTATTACAAAATACTATGGAGAATCTGGTAAAGGTCACCAAGCAGATACAACCAATAGCCCCTCAAGCCAACAAGCTCCTCAAATTTTCTAAAGATAGGTGTAATGAGCTGGACAAATATATTACCAAAAAATAATGGAACACCTCAAGAATTATGGCTATAATTATCTTCAAGAGAAAATTGCTTCAGAAAGGATGGTTTTTGATCAGCTTACTTGATGATAAACTCCAAAAGATTGTGGATACCAATGAGGATATGATGCAATATGGCTTCAAGGGATTATAATATGAAAATCATCTTATGTTATCAGAAGAAGATATCCAAAATAGCATAAGTGCAATGATACAAGATGAGTCATAGATAGATGTATGGCAAGATTTGATTGACCAGGATAAAGTGACTCGATTGATAAAAGAGCTAACCAAACTAAGAGACCTGGTGGGAGATTTAGAATATTTCAAAGCTTTAGTATTATATGAAAACATACCTAAGTTACATTACATCCATAGACAAGTGTTGGAAATAAAAAAAAATCCCTCCAAACTATCTTGTAACAAGGTCGTGAACACTTTGGACCATATCACCCAACTCCTAAAGGAATATTCATAACAAAAGAAAGTTGAGGAATATTAAAAATAGGAAGATGATAAGGAAGACACAAATGAAGAGACTTGGAAGGAATAAAAATAAGGTTAGATAAATGAAGAGGAGGTAAACCTAGAAGCGAGTAATCTAGAAGAAGAATATGTAGAAGGGGAGAAAGAAGAGGAAGAGGTAGATGACACTTTAAATATCCAAGATAGCCAAGATCAGGACCAGTAGTGAAGGCATGAGAGTGCCAAAATTTTATTGTAAAATAGCTAAAATTTTGGATGCTATAATTGGTGGAATAGCTATAGAGGCAGTTTTGTAAGTATTTTTGAGTCTGATAGTGTTAGAAAGTAGAAAAAGAAGCATGATCCTGCCAAGGCATGTAAAAGTTGTGAAGCAAAATTTTGAGGTAGAATAACATATTTTTGGTCAATTCTATAAAGGAGTATATCTTCATGCAATTCTAGAGCAGATCAATAGTTGCTTCTAGCATGGCCTCCATATGAACCTTTACTCTTTGAGTCCCTCTCCAATGGCTTAAAAGAGTAAGGTTCATAGGGAAGTTGTTCCTTGAAGCATCCTCTACAACCAACTAAAGTAGAGTTTGTATCCTTCATGTAAGAGGCCATCTATTGAATCACAGATATAGGTTTGGTCTAATGAAAAAAGTAGTAGACCCGTTAATTTTATTTTTTAACTCCAGTGCCCAAAGAATAAGGATCTGAGTTTGTAAGCCTTGCTAGAAAATCTCCCTAAGAGGCACTAGAATGTAGGCCCAAAAATGCCACATTCTTAGAAATTTTTTTAAAATTTGGCTAAGTGTTGAAAGAACCTCAAAGATAGCATTAAAATCCATTGGAGGCTAAGCTTAGTGTGAAAATCCATGGTAAAACTGGTCAAACAGTGCCTAGCAAAATTTGGAGGAGCAGATTTTAAAAAGGGGAAGGTGAAGATAGCTTTAGGTTGGTGTTAATTTCCATACATATGAGTTTTTAGTGTTAAATTCTATTGAAGGGAAAAACTCCATGGTCAAACTGGTCAAACAGGCCTTAGCAAAATTTGGAGCAGAATGGAATAAAGAAGAAGCGATGCAATGTTAATTTTTGCACATATGAGTTTGTAGTGTTAAATTATATCGAAGGGTAAAAATCTATGATAAAACTAGTCAAACAAACCTTAGAGAAATTTGGAGGAGCAAAATGGAATAAAGAAGAAGCAATGTAGTGTTAAAATCTATCGAGAGCAAAGATAGTGTTAAATTCTACCTAAGTGTAAAATTTTATGGTCAAACTAGTCAAATAGTGCCTAGCAAAATTTGGAGGAGCAGATTTTAAAAAATGACTCGATGGAAGGTTTGGTCCTTTATCAAGCAAGGTCCTATGATTTTCTCTACTCACTCACAGTCTAAGGTAAAATTCCACAGTCAACATGGTCAAACCTAAATTAGAGGAATTTTGAGGAGTGGATTTTGATAAGAAGGCAACCCGTAGAATTTTTTTTAAAGGTGGATCCAAGTCCCCATTTTGCATTCAAAATGGTCAAACTAGATGAAGCAAAATATTGCAAAATGGATTTTTGTACTAATCCCCAACTCAAAGCATAGATCACTTAAATTTATGAGGCATATTTCAAAACTACAAAAACATGGAATAATGCAGATTTTAAAGATGCCAGGTCATCCTTCATCTAAGCCATTCAAAGGCACATCAAAGGTTAAAAATGAAAATATGGGAGCAAAGGATAATATTATATTCTAATAAATGAGTGACCCTTGTTCTACTTGTTGTTGCTCACACGTGAAAAGAACCAAGGGAGATCAAACATCATAGAGATCAAGATCCACCCATTTTTTTAATTACAAATCTACAATGGAGAGGTCAAATCAAGAATAGGAGATGGACTAGATCAATCTACAAACAATATGGCTATCGAATTCTATAGAAGGTTGAGTAAGTTCGAAAGATAAGAGTTGTATAGTTCCATGGAGCACAACTCTTTTCTTTCTTCCTATGAGCAAATAAGAGGTATCCACCTCAACATCCCATTGATATGGCATAAAATTCCTTGTAATGTTTTTATTCTTTCTACTTTCATTGTAAAATCTATATAAAGAGGTCAAACCCTCAACTTGAAGGGTTAGATCTAGAGTGATGTCCTATACTATTCTTGTAAATTTTCTTATAAAGCAATAGAAGGAGCATTACTTGGATGTTTGCCTCAAGATTTTATCTTCATTTTCTTATGAGTTTAATATATGATTTTTTTTTTTTTGCTATTTCTGCTATGGTTTGTCAATTCTACTGATATTGGATTGTTGACTTAGGGAAAATTGGAATGCTTCATGTTTAAAAAAATTCTATAGATAGCTTCTTTTTCTATTAGTCTATATATTGATCTAATTTTTCTATTTGGATTATTAAAATTTTGGATGTTTGAAATAGTTCTCTGAGTATTTTATGGTTTTGTAATGATGAAGATCATTTGTTTTGTATGTTGTTAGTTACAAGTGTGGCATACTAGAAATGTGATCTATTATAAGGTTCTTTATAGTTGTCAATGTTGTTATCTTTATCTAGCCATTATTCATTCAATTATTTCTAACCCTTACCCTATTTCTATCCCTAACCTTAAATTTTAAATTGAGCTTAATTGAGTCAACGTGTAATTAGTTGACAAGGAATACCGACCTACTATGAAGGTTGGATTTAAGTAATATTTGGTCCATCCAATATTGAGGTTTGATATGTGATTAGCAGGTGTGCATATTCCAAAATATCATAGATTCATAGTCATATTTCAAGATTTCCTTGATGTCAATTCAGACCCCAAAATCAACTAGTCAAAAATCCATGATAGGAAAGAACCATTGCCTAAGGAGAAGACCCACCATTGGTTGAAGGAGGTTCCACTCCATATAGGGACATGTGGTAGCTATATGCACATATGAAGAGCAATCAAGAATTAATTAATGAAGACATTCATCAATGACCACAAAGATTAGCTTTTGCATCCAAACCTGTTAGAGTCAATCACATGCAATCCATGATCACCTCCCACCATAAGCATATGTTTATCCTATCCACTTGCACTAGTCAAAGAGGTAATGTCTACCATGTCATTAAAGAAAAAAATTCTAAAAAATGTATGGCAAAAGAGTTATGGTGTAGCCACCCTAATACAACAATAGAGAGCCCTGTCATCTACACTAGTATTTTTAAGGCCTTAAACCTTTCAACATTTATGGACCAATATTTAGAGACCTCAAAGCTATATTTAGAAGTATTTCTTAGCTATATGAATAGAGGATATATATACCTACAAAAATATTTATAGGGAAGGCATCCTACTCTTAGTTTATAAATAGGCCCACTTTTATTTTTAAATGCATCGAAATATATTTGCTTGTGCCCAACATCCAGCCTTTTAGGATCTTCCTTTCATTCTTATTTCCTACTATAACAATGGGAGCCCAAACATTTTCTCATGGCTAGGGAGCATCAAACCCTTTGGGTCCCATTGTCTTGTAATCATTTCAATAGGTTAATAAAATCCATGACTAATTTCACTCTATCCTCTTGATTTGTCTCAATTCCTGGTAGTGTGTTTTGCTTGTTTGTGTTCACAATATATAGGTGAAATTTTTCATGTTCACTTGTAGTCAAAAATTGGGGGTTCTTTTTAATTCTTTGACAAATCTCCTCCATATATTAGGGATTTATTTTTTTGCATATTAAATTTATTCTTTATTTACAATTCCCTTTTTTGGCTACCCACAACCCAATCTTAGATTGTGGAGATAATTACACATCAAGGAGTTAAAATCCAATGAGGAGACAACCTCGATTAAAAACCTTGAAGGTTGCCCTATAGAAATTCCTTCTCATTTTCCCTGTGGTACTTCCTACTATTTTTCTCTATGTAAGACATAATTGCAACATCGTCCTCATGGATGAAGTGTGCTAAGAGATGACAACTAGAACATGTTCTATAGAAAAGGAATTAAAGGATAGCAAGATGTCTTGTAAAATATCATTATATTATTTAATATGCTCACTTTTAAATCAATATTCACCTTTGACTTGGTTAATTATTATTGATATAATTAATGGTTGTGTGTGCCCTTATTCCACAACAAGATTATAAAAGCCTATTTTCACGCACTCAATATTAGATATGTTTCGATACCTTTATTCTATCTAAAGCACTTCAAAATGTGGTGAAATTTTTAGATAGATAAAAAATAATTTGTTTAAATTAAATATAGTTGTGAGACTATAACATTAATATATTGACTCATTTAATAGTTATTGAGAAATTTTTAGCTACAATATACTACTATACCAAAAAAATATAGAATAAACATTCATGAAAAATACTAACAATATCAAAAAGGAAGATCCACAATCATATTTTGAACAACTAAAGATATGAGAAATATAAGTATACACTCTAAAATAAAATAACCATGCATAGTCTATAAACATCAATTTTAGAAATTTATTTAGGTTCTATTTTTCTATGATTTTACATATGTTTTAATGAGGGGCCATGGTCCCCTCACTTTATTTAGGTTCTATTATTATTTAAAGAGCAATTGAATTTTTAAAATTTTGATAAGGATTATTAAAAATACCTTAGCTCATATTTATAGATAATTTTTTTTACCCTAATTACTTCAAAAGAAATCCCACCTCTTAAAATTTAGCATGAAAATTGTAATTTGCATTCTATTATAAAAGTTGGTGATATATGGTTGCTTGTTCATCCAATTTTAGATTTCAATCCTCAAACTCATATATTTTAATAGTCATTTTCCTCATCTACTTTCACTTAAAATATATACTTGTCTTTATTGGTCCATTACAATGGGTCTCATGTTGCCTCCCATATTTCATGGTCATGTTTTGCACTTATAACAGGTCTCCAATTAGTGAACAATATCTTGTTTCCAATTTATTTGTATTTTTCTAATTTTTGTAAAGAAAATAAACTATTATAGCAAATTTACATACACTATAATAAATTGGTATGAAAACTCATAACTTGGCAAAAAAATATGCATTTGGACTTCACCTTTCTAATTTGATAGTTCATATACATGGCTCCTTCTACTCAATTGATCTAACTTTATTTCACTAGAATAGATTCATGTTTACCTTATTGGCCCTCATTAGTTAGTAGGTACAATGATGTTATCCACATGACACTTTGCAATAAATTAATATATTGGTACCAAGTTATAAATATCTTTCCTTTTATTTTTTGATTCACTAATCTAATTGTGTAAACTAATGTTAGCATGATGTGGCCCCCTAATTTAGTGGATAAATGACAGTAAATTTATGTTGAGTAGTTTGGTCTTCTATACTTTAGTGTTTTCATATATTTCTCCTCCTCTTATTTTTTGATGAATTGAGTATGATACAATGAATTAATATTAGATGTAAAAATTTGATCTTGTAAGTGGATCAAACAAGTAGATTGAGATGATATATACTTGGTAATTTATTTAGTTTTATAAAATTTTCACATTATTTACATTCATCACATTGAGGCCTATTCCAACTCATCCTAAATATTTCATTAATTTAAACACATTAGGGGTTTCTTAGAGTTCTTTAAGTCATGATGCCAAAGTGAATTTAGAGCATTAGTCTTGATGATTATTGAGAATACTCACTAAAAAAATTGGCACTAACTCCCATTTTGGCACCAATATTGTTCTATCACCAAAAGCTTACTTTGGTGCTAAGATTATTTTACATCAAACCACATTGGTTCTAGGACTACCTTAATACCAATCCTTTGGAACCCATCCACAAAACAAAAACAATTCATTTATGCCTACACAAGTATGATAAATAATAAAAAAAACTATCATGCATCACCATTAAAAAGTTATGTAGCCATTTCAAGCTAGATTAACCACTTACAAACTTCAAGAACTAGCACTTAGATTTCAAAGGCTTAAAAAATAATTTCTTTACAATTTCTTGATGTCAACAACTTGCACTAGAAGTTGAAGTATTTAAAATTCCAATCTGTTTGTAACATTGTACATTCTCTATATAAATATAGCTTAGGACTTCTTCTTAACTAATAAACCCAAGAATACAATACTTCTTCTTACCTTCACTTATTTTCTTCTCACTATTACTATACCTCTAAATAATAGAGTTCCTTGATCCTTATAGTACTAATCATACTCAATATTTAAAATACCATCACATAATAATAAAATAGGTTCTACACTTGAGTCTATTTCTACACTTGTAATATCTTCTTATAAAATCCTCTTATGTGAGTCTATTGATGTGTATTTTAGCTAAATAGTATGCCCAAGGCTTCCATAGTAACATAATTCTAGATATAAACTTTAAGGCACCACGAGTTGTTCCTATATATTATCCTCCAAACAAACCATCATAGGCCTTGGATGTTAGCTTTTGATACAACGTGCAATAGAAGATAACATTCACAAGATGCAGAATAATAAGAAAGAAAGTAAATCTATGATATGACTGAAATATGCTATAAATATAAATGATGGAAATGAGTACAATAGTAGCTATGGAGGAAATGAACACTCCATGATACAAGCTACTACTCAATGAATGAGCTCTGAGCTTATAGCTCACACACTCTACACTATTGTGTCTATCCTACACTACTATGCTCTCCTCTATATCTTCACACTCTATTTATGGCCCTTTATATAGGAAGATAAGTTCCTTGGCCAACACTCTACCTAGGTGTACAAGGGACACCTTGCACATTTACACTTGTGCATTTATTACATTGCATGAAGTAGCTAGATAACTTCCCCTAAAGTAATCTAAATTCCTAAGTATGTACCAAGGAAGGTACATTTACATGACCCAAATAATATAATATAAGCTATTTCTAACATCCCTATATATTACAATATTTGGGTATTGAAGACTTTAGTCTTCAATGTGGATCTTCCTCCAATGGATAGTGAAATTTGTATTCTCCTTCATCACTTAGTGTGATCAGGTTTAGCAGGTAATATTTGTCTTCATATGATGTGAAGTAAGTTGTAGCTGAAGGTTCTTCTACCTTTTGTATGTGTTCAACTAGTTCTGTCTTCATGATGACATGTTTCTCTTTAATATGCCTCTTCTTTCTTTTTCTTCTTCTTCTTCTCTTCTGATTCTACAATGGTGCTAATGCAGTTTCTTCCGTAGATTCCTTAAGACATAAAGAGAAATTTTATTTATCACTAGAGGATAGATACTCAAATCCTTCTAGAGTATCTATTAAGTTTTGAGAGTAGTATTCTACTTCATGAAATAATTCCTCATTATTGAAAGTATTTCTCAAGATATTATCCATGATAGATATTTTCTTGCTATTTCTTAGAATTGAATTTGCAAGAATATTTTAAGTCTACCTTATGACTCATTATATGATATATGATAGAAGTATATAATATTGATTTATACTTTCTTATTTCTCCCTAGTATGAGAATATATACTCTATATTCTTAAGGATTTTTAGGTTTTGTAGAAAGCTTATATATTGCACTTGATAATTTTGATAAATGTTGATATTACCAAGTTTTACAAAATATCTTATGACTCTCTAGTATGTTTTGGATATGATATAAAGTGCTTTTATAAATTATAATTCAATTTTGGTTAATTTTATAAATTTTTATAAATACCAAAATCAACTTCTATTATCCTTATTGCTCCTATTGAACTAAGCACTTTTCCAAAATTTAAAGAGGTTTTAATGTTGGATATTTTGTCTTGATTTGAGAATATTTGAGACAATAATATTATAAATTTCCAACATTTAAAATTCTTTGATAAAACTCTCTTTAAATATCCCTTTAGGTTTTTAATCCAAGTGTATCTAATTTCCAATTTAATTATTTTGATGTAGTAACCCTTACAACTCCCTAGTTTTGGAAAAATTAGATCACAATAATATTTGCAAGTATTAAGGTTAATTTCCAATAGAAAACCTTATTACTCCTAATTTCAATATTACAAATATTATATCATCTTGATAAATAGTTCCCTTTGAGTTATTGCTTTCAATAATTATATTTCTCTAAATTCAACCTAATAACTCCCTAGATATGAAAGCATATAAATATAGGAATAAATTTTACCTCATACCAAGCAATAATTGGTGCTGATTTTAGACATGTAATGGATGCACTTGTTGACTATAGCTACTTTGACTGTGTTTCGACCAAAGCATTCAATTCTCTATATCATACTTCCACACTGTGATAGCTCCCATGTCTCGGATGTAAATGCATTGTAATACCTTGTTCAAATGTTGCATTGAAATTACTGGTCCAAGGAGCCTTTAATAGGCAGCCAACCTAGTGACAAGTATCACTTCAATTACACTTCAATACTTTCTTGGATGCTTGTTACAAGTGTAACCTCAATTACACTTCAACGCTTTCTTAGACGTCCATTACAAGTGTAACGTCTAAAACGTCTTCTTCCTTCTTGCGCTATTCAAATGATAATGCTAATGGAGAAATTTAACTCCTATTCCATGTGGTCTATGGGCATAAAAGTCTTGTTTTAATGCTTCAAATTTTATTAGGCACTTGTAACATTCCTTGTAAGGTTTCTTGGATGCTAAGCATTGTTGAGAGATTGTGACAAGTGGCACTCAAAGTTTTTGCATGGTGTCTATCACTGTAACACATCCAAGGAGAATGTAACTCCTTCTTTATGCCTCTTCCTTTGCTTGCTATATATTTAAGTACAAGAAAACTATTTTATCTCACAATTGATCCTTGAGGAAGTATTGTAGATCTAAATGGTGTGGAAGATGCTATCTTTTATGGATTTTCTTCACCAAGTTTTAGACCTTTACAATTAGCACATTAAATCCTCATTTTTGGTTCTTTTTTATGTGTGAATTTCAACACTGTTTGTGCACATTTGGATGAGGTAATAGGGACACATTTTCTTGTAGTATGGCTCCTTCTTCAAAATAACTATAGTATATTGAGCTTCTACTATGTTCTTGTTTTTTGCAGGTTATTTTATCCAAGATATGTGAGGAATGAGCCTTTTTTATGTCTTCTTATGCCACAAATATGTAGTGCTTTTCATATGTCCTTCTTGTATGGATTTCTTGTGATATTTATATCTTTAATGGCATATTATATCTACTTCCTTTATGTGGACAATGTAGTGCAATACCTTGTGAATAATACACTTTCTTTTGCACCCTTTTTGCACTTCCTTTTTTAGGTTTTCTATTCTGATATTGGAGCAAATTTTTGAATGCACAAACGAGGGTTTTGAGGATGTCCTTTTGAGTAGACTTCTTACCCTCTTTTCTTGGATATTTGATGGTGAATCCAAGGTTTGTAAACACTGTAAAATAGAAGCTTTGTTTTAGTTGCACTAACCCCTAAGTTCTTTGGCTTTTGAGGCTCACTAAGTATTAATATTTGAAGCTTATTTTTGGTTAGTTTTGTTTTGCTTGTACTAACCAATTTTGGTGGCTTCTATTGGCCACTAAGAGTTACAAATTTTTATGCACCAATAGTGTCTTTAGATAGTTTAACAAGTTTATAATTTATGTCTTTCTCAAGAACACAAACACAAATATTTTTAGAGTAATACAATAGTGCAAATGAACCCACTAATATTTCATTTTTTATGCACTAACTATTACTTATAATTACTCCAAAAAACTCTTAAAAAATTATAAATGCACTTAATAAATTTACTATAAATTAATCAAGAATAATCTGAAATGAATCTTCAAAAATTATTCAGCAAATTTCTTCTAAGCAATATATTAGGAGATAGTCTTCTATTTCTTTCTAAAGTAGATGATAGAAAGTTGATAAATAGTTGAAATTCTAAAATCTAATCAAATCCTAATGTGAAAATGAACCTTAAAAAGAACCTTTATTTTTTCACATTTGAATACTGTAATACAAATCTCCTTTTTGCAACTTTAATCTGGATTAAGGTGCTTTAAAAAATCTAAAAAGTAATCCAATTAATGAATCTACTTGCACCAATAGTTTCTTACCTATTTTTCAAAGATTTTGTAGCTTATTTGCCACTTCTATAGAGGATATAGATATTGGTGTCTAAGATCACCAAATTTCTACCTTGAGTAATATCTTGCAGCTCTTTGTAGATTATTTTGAATAGCTCCTTATTCACCAAACGATGGTCTTGAAATTCCTTTCACAAACCTAATATTTGGTGACTTTTTTCTCCTCTTATGCTCTCTTCCTTCTATTGTCTATTTGGAGAAGTATGTATCTCTAAAGCAGTGTCCTCTTGCTATGGGAGGTAATCTTCAAATATCTTGAATATTATGATCTTCTTCTATCTCCAAGTCTTCTTGTTGAATTTTGACTTAAAGTAGGATCTTCTTCTCAAGATTATGAATGTTTTGAGGTCTTCACTAGATTCTTATTCTACTTGTATTTGGTACTCCTTGATAAATTTTCTTTCTCTTGGGATTTTTTTTGGATGGAAACAATTGTCCCAAATTCCTTCACTATCAGGGGCTTCTCCTTGGTAGTGGATTTTTCCAGTGAGTTATTTTATGATTTCTATAGCAAGGCTCTCCTAGCATTTTTTATTGAATGCTCATTGAGACCTCACCAAGGTCTTTGATCTTGTAGCTTCTTATGGTCTTCCTTGAGATATTATCCTCAAACTTCTACTTTTGGAAGTTTTGGTGGTGAGACTTTTTCCTGTATCTCTAATTGTATTACTTCTAGATTCGAGAAAGACTCTCCTAGTCCTTCTTCTTCTTCCTTGTATGGAATTTCTTCATTGAGATATCCTTTTGATCTCTTTTTCTTTAGGTGCTAGAATGATTCTAAAGAGGATAATATTCTTAACTTTCTTTTAGGAAGATTTCCTGACTTACTGGATCTCCTTTACCTATAACAAAAATATTAGTACTAAAATATGCTTCTAAATTAGCTATTCTCTTCTGGAGTCTTCTTTAGGATAAAGGATTATGTGGTATGTTTCAATATCAAGGCTTATGTCGGCTTTTCAAGGCTTCTATGGACTTTTATTTAATATCAAGGTTTTTGTGGCTTTTTCTTCAATATTAAGGCTTCTATGGCCTTTTATTTAATATCAAGTCTTCAATGGCCTTTTCTAGGCTTCTGTGGTTTTTTCTTCTGGATCAAGGCTTCTATGGACTTTTTATTTTGAATCTGGGTTTCTATGGTCTTTTTATTTTTGTAAAGTTCTTCAATATAGAAATGGAGATCTCATGTATTCTAAATTCACCATGATTCTTTTCCAAAAGTTTCTTCTAAAGTATTCTCCTCTCTACAACAACTAATTTCTAGACTATGAAGGCACTTCGAACTTCAGGCAATGAATTTGAGATCTCCTAGATTTTTGTTGTAGGAGGTGTGTTTGGATCCTAATCCTAACTATTAATAATATTAATTCACTTATTTAATTTACGGACCATTGTGTCCTTTCATCTCACAACTCTAGGGTTAGATATTTATATGCATTCATAAGGGTGTAATTAGGCATCCATCGAATAAGAAATATATATCTCATTGAGAGCATTGACAGGTATTCCTCCAAATGAAACAATGATCTTTATTAAATGTGATTTAATTATATTGCTTCTTTTTTGCATATATTTCCATCTATTTTCCACTCTTCACCATTGCTAGAATTGGGTTCCTACCATATGGTATCAGAGCAGTGATACAAAGAACACATTCATAGCTACTTTTACAAATATTTTTTATCCCACATTGCTCATCACTTTCATTCATCTATCAAACAACATCATTTTCACCAAACTAACCATTATTTTTGTAGAAATATTGATACTAGATATGCAAAGTATTACTGAAATATCAAAAACTGATTGATTATTCCATGGGATCAACTTTGTATAAATAGAAAAGTTTATCAAAGTGAGTCATTGGATTACAAAAAATAATTAAATTTGAACTAGTCTAAAGTAAGAGTTCACCTACCTCATGGAAGAGTGGTAACTCAAGTTAGACTATCCTAGTAGAAAAAAAGAGAACTAAAGAGATATTCTAACACCCCCCCTTAAGTGATGCTAGGGGTGAAAGTAACAATAGGAGATGAGTCTCGACAACAAGGCCTGATGAGGTACTCATGTACAATAGTGGTGCTATCCCAAAAATGAGTCCTAAAAATGTGGCCTTATTGGGTACTCATGTACAATGAACTTACATATTGGAGGGATGGTGAAAAACCACATGGGAAAAAACCATTTTCCAAGAAGAAGAAGAAGAATAAAACTGAAGAGGTGAAAACCTCTATGCACCCTTCTAATGCAACTGTGTTACCCCAAGTTTATCATGCAATTGAATGTAACGTGGAGAAGGAAAGTACTTGGTGAAGATATCTACAATTTTATTGTGGGAATATACTCCAAGTTTAGATCCCCTTACTGAATATGCTACTAAATGAAGTGCTTGTGAATCTTAATGTGCTTGGTGCACTGATGCTCAACTAGATTGTGAGCAATATGAATTGTGCTTTGATTGTCACATCAAAGGGTAATAGGTTGGTCATGGAAAAATTAAATTCCCTTAGTATATGATGAAGCCAAAGAGTGTTGGACATTTTGAGTCCCTAAGCTAAAAGTTGTTATTGATGTCAAAAGGATCTATGTAAGTAAGCACTATGATTTTTCTTAACAAGAGCTTCATGAGAAGAAAAGGTTTTGATCAAAGGTTCAAGAAAGGATGCATGGCATTTGGTTCTAAAAGGAGCTTCAAGAGAATCTTAGCAAAAGTTTTTTATTTAAAACCATGGGTGGTAGATTTGAAATGGTTTTTCTTAAAACCCAAGTTGTCTTTTTATTTCATCGTAAAAGGTGCCCCGGTGATAGAGATATTTAATTTTAAAGATTTAGTTTAAATTTTAATTTATTTAAAATTTTAATTTTAATTTTAAAATTAAAAAGTTTATCCGCCGATGTCATGAAGGAAGTTTCAAAAAGGACAACATTTCCAAAGAAAATGGAAGACATATAAATATGCCATTGTTTTTTTTAATTCATTCATCCTTGCTCGTTGATATTTGCGCTTGGTATTTATGAAGAAAAAGAGCTCATATTTTTCGTTTAAGTGATGCAGCAAACATTAAAGGGAGACAACGACCACTTCCCAAAATGAATTGGGTAGATTGGCCTAGTGGCAACTGGGATTGTGTAAATGTGTTGGTGACAAGGAGGTTGTGTGTTCGATTCCCGCAAGCATCATTTTTGGCTTTGTTCTGTTGAGGCACCCAAGGTGCATACTTTTCATTTGGCAAATGAGGGTTAAGGATAAGAAGTGGGTGGTGCTTCCCTTTCACCAACACGCCTGTAGATTGTTTGGTATATTGGCCATGGCTAGGGCGTTCGCATTAGGGCAAGATGAGGGTTTGATTCCCCTCAAGGCAGGTATTAAGTTTTTTATTAATATTTTGTTTAGATTGCCTAAGGTGGAGTGATAAGGGGTAAAGGTGCTTCGTTAGTTGATTTGTTGAGTAACCTTAGGGAATAAGGTCGTGGTGGTTGTTTGAGTTGTGAATTATTTTTAATTATGATTTTTGAAATTGTTAGGAGTAATAAGGGTTTTTGATAAAGTTATTTTTAGCGAAAGTTATTTTTGAGTAAGGATTTTTGATAAAGTTATTTTTTAGTGAAAGTTATTTTTGAGTAAGGGATTTATTTTAAAAATAACTTTGGTGGATGTTAAAATAAAGTAGGAGTAATAAGGTGTTATTTGGATATTATTGTTGTGTTATTACTCAAGATCTCTATCTCTTGTTGAGAGTTGCAAAAGAAAGTATGTTGAGTGTGACAGATTTAGTGGACAACTCATAAAACATCAAAAAGGTATGAGAAATATTCTCCATCGATTTTATTTGGGTGGTTGATTTCTGAAATATCATTGGAGAGAAAAGGATTGATTGTGGTTTCCTTTTTGAAAGTGATTGGTGTAATGCTTCAAGGTTTTATGGCTTGAGAGTTGTTATTAAACCTTGTTTTATAAGCATTGTTGTTGAAGCCATTAGTTGTGTGAAAAAAATTGAGTTAGGGTTTGAGAAGAACATGAGTATCATTGTTATGTGAATTTTTTTTTATAAGCATTGTTGTTGAAGCCCATTGGTTGTGCAAAGAACTTGAACTTGAGTTAGAGAGGAACATGAGTATCATTGTCATGTGAGATTTGTGGTTGAGCATTGTTGGAAATATTTTGAGTTGGTTGATACATACTTGGACTAGGGTTTGTGAGAAATGATTGATCCATTAGATGATTGGTTGAGTAGAAATGATTGAGCCTAGTCAAGTGAATGTGTGAAGTGGTTGTTCAAGTTCCAAGATATAAACTATTCTATATTCTAATTTGAGTTGATATTGAGAATTCATAATAGAACATATAGAGTATCCAACAATTCTCTTTATGCTTCTATAATATTTATTTCAGTTGAGATTGGGATTTGAGATTAGAACATATAGAGTTTCTAACAATTTTATTTATGCTTATATAATATTGATTTGAGTTGAGATTGAGATTTGAGAATAGAACATATAGAATCTATAACAATTCACTTTATGCTTCTATGAGATTTATTTAAGATTGATATTGGGATTTGAGTATAGAACATATTGAGTCTCTAAAAATTATCTTTATGCTTCTATGATATTGAATTGAGATATTGATTGAGCATTGAGCTTAGAACATATTGAGTTTCTAACAATTCTCTTTATGATTTTATGTGATTGAACAAGTTCTGTGTGATCTTGTTAACCAGATTTGAGTCAAGTATTTGAGAAGACTTGTGGACTGATTTTGTGTGAGATTTTGTGAAAGCTTGCTATGCAAATTTGAGCAAGTCCTAGAGAGGACTTATTGAGCAGATTTAGACAAGTTTTGAGTGAGCTTGTTGAGAAATTTTAGACAGGTTTTGTGTGGACCTATTGAGTAGATTTGTGTAGGTTCTGAGTGATCCTATTGAGCAGACTTGAGTAGGTTTTGAGTGAGCCTATTGAGCATATTTGAGCAAGTTTTGAGTGAGCCTATTGAGCAAATTTGAGTAGGTTCTGAGTGAGCCTATTGAGAATATTTGAGCAGGTTTTGAGTGAGTCTATTGAGCAGATTTGAGCAAGTTTTGAGTGAGCCTATTGAGTAGATTTGAGTGGGTTCTGAGTGAATCTATTGAGAAAATTTGAGCAGGTTCTGAGTGAGCCTATTGAGAAAATTTGAGCAGGTTCTGAGTGAACCTATTGAGAATATTTGAGGAGGTTCTGAGCGAACCTATTGATAGAGCTTTGGAGGTGACAAAGTACAAAGGATAGAGTCTCAGTGGATAGAGATCTAGTAGCCAGGATAATTGAAGATAGATCTGAGTAAGGAGTCTTCAAGTGGAGAGATAACCACCAGTCGGTGTAGTAGAGAGGCAAAGTATTCTAGAAGATCACTAGCCAGAGTAGAAGGAAAAAGAGTTCTCCTATGGAAGAGATCCACGAAATTGAGATTAGGGGATCATCATATCCTTTGGACATAGATCCATAAACATTGTAATTGGGAAGGATTCCCATGAGATTATTTAAGAAATATTTAGAAGAAATATTTTCTCTATGGAGGTAGCCCACATTGGGTGAACCATGTTAAAATTTGTGTATCTATTGTGTGTGATTATTTGTGCATTACTTTGGTTATTACTATTGATATTACCTTTGATTATATTGATTAATACTATTTGGGAAAGAAAAAGTAAAATGTGGTCTTAGTATAAGCTTGTGTTCTTCAAAGAGCTTCCTGACTGGCCAAATTTTTTGCCCTGTGTTATGCCTCTATATATGATAATGCTACTACTTGTTGTATTTTGCATGACCAAGAAATAAGTGAGGTACCAAGACAAAAAATATGACCAAAGGTGGAACATCTATCTTCAACTGAACCTGCCCAATAATAATATGTGTAACCAATGATATCCTTGGATCCACCCTCATATTAGAGCCCAAAGTGAGTGGTATCCTACAAGTAGCAAAGGATTTTCTTTGCTGCTTGCCAGTGGCTGAAATAATATTTATGAGAGAATCTATATACTAAGACAACAACATAGGAAATATTTGGGTGAGTATGAGTGAGGTATAATATAATTCCTACAAACTATCTATAGATAGTAGCATCACATGGAGGGGTTTTGTAGGAAGTAGATAAAGTAACTCCAGACTAAAAGGGTGTGGAAGAAGGCTTGAAATTAGTAATATTAAATAGTTGAGGAAGATCTAGAATATATTTATGTTGATATAATAAAATTCCTACATCTGTTTGAGTTATCTAAAATCCAAGGAAGTAATGAGCTAAACCTAGATCAGCCATCTCAAATTTCTCAGAAAAGGAGTCTTGGATAGTTTGGATGTGAGAAATAGCATTACGAGTGAGTAGTAGATCATCAACATAGAGAACAAGTATGATGATGTTTTCTTTATCTCTCCAAACATATACTGTTGCATCAAAAATCACAATGCATAAATTCAGAGGAAAGAAGGAAGGAGTCCATATTTTCATACCAAGCTCTAGGAGCTTATTTGAGACCATAGAGAGATTTCCTTAGTCCAAAAATAGGGGATGATTCTTGAATAAATCTAGTAGGTTGTTCCATAAATATTTCCTCTTTTAAGTCACCATGTAAGAAAGCACTTTTAACATCCATCTAAAAAATTGGTCATCTTTGGGAAGCATCAAGTGTAAGTACCAACATAATAGAATCCATTTTGGCAATTGGTGCAAAGGTTTCAGAATAATCAATACCTTCAATTTGTGAAAAATATTTAGCTACCAATCGAGCTTTGTGTTTGTCAATTTTTCCATTAGGTCCATACTTAGTTTTGTAAATCCATTTACAGCAAACCAATTTTCTTCCTTTAGGTAGAGGGACTAGATCCCAAGTTTTATTTTTCAC
Source organism: Wollemia nobilis (assembly GCA_028583015.1). NCBI lineage: Eukaryota > Viridiplantae > Streptophyta > Pinopsida > Araucariales > Araucariaceae > Wollemia > Wollemia nobilis. Next base: position 1,188,160 of record JAQPPZ010002660.1, read on the forward strand.
TAAGGAAGAAAATTAATTCTCCATGGTATCATCCCATTATTTTATACCAATTGCTTGTTTGAAGGATTGAGGATCTATGGAAATGGACTAATAGATAAGACCAAAACCCATGGAGTGGCTTAATCTAGATGATGGAATATCTTGGATGTAAGGAATGGATTCTTGAACAATGGTGCAGGCCCATTTTGGTTTTGTGGAAGGAGTATTGGGTGTGATAGGACTTTGAGTTGGAGTTTGAATTATAGGATCATCATTTTGGTCATCTATCTCAAGGATGGTATCTTTACTATATTGAGGCTCAAATATTGGAGATGGCTCGAGAGAATTATTGTTGGAAAAAAATGATTGAGGATCTTTATGAGGGAATGTCTCATCAAATTGAACATTTTTGTGAAAAAATACCTCATGAATTGTGGGATCAAGGAGCCTGTAAGCTTTCATTTCCTCACAATAACCAACAAAGATAAGTTGCTTACTTTTTTGTTTAAAGCCTTCCTATTTTTCTTTGGGATGTGTGCCCAAGCAGCACACCCAAAAACTTTGAAAAGAGAGATATCAGGTTTTGATCCATTCCATGCTTCCTCAAGAGTCAAAAGGCCTAGAGCTTTATAAGGTGTGCAGTTTTGAATATAATTTGCATAGTTAATAGCCTCAACCCAAAAAAAAACTGTAATATCTCTTGAGTGGAGCATACAGTTTGTCATTTATTTTAAAGATATTTTTTTCCTTTTTGCAATGCTATTTTGTTGTGGATTATGGGAGACTGAATGTTGATAAAATTATACCATGAGTTGAGATAAATATGGAGAACTCATTACTAAAGTATTCCCCCATTATCTGTATGAATTTGCTTGATTTTGCAAGTGCCTTGATTTTTAACTAAGGCCTTGAAGATTTTAAAGTAGGATAGAACTTCACTTTTGTAATTTATAAACTAGATCCAATTTCTTCTTGAAAAATCATGAATGAAGGTTAAGGCATATTTTGCTCCTTTGAAAGAAAGCTTTGGGAAGACCATCAACTCAGTATGGATTAACTCCAGAGGGTATGAGGCTCTTTGAGAACCACTTGGGTGAAAAGGATCTTCATGTTGTTTTCCAAGAGCACATCCAAAACATACTCCATAAATAGAAGAGACTTTTGGTAACTCTGTTACCATTTCATGAGTATTCAACTCCTTTAGATAGTTATAACTGAGATATCCAAACATTTCATTCCAATTTTTACGTTCAAGATCTCCATGTGCAACAAAACATGAGGTACCATATGAATTTTTGAATCCATTGAAGTGAAATAGGTGAGTGTTATGATCAATATCTCCTTTTGCTATGAGAGAGTGTGGTTCTTGAAAGTCTCTTATCTCAACTCCTGTTGGTGAAAATATAATTTTTTTACCCTTTGCAGAAGTACAAATCTGATAGATGAAGAGGATATTTGTACCTATATTTAGGACATAAATAATATTATTGATATAACCATCATCAATGGATATGCTACCTTTTCCTTTGACTGGGATAAAGTATGAGTCACCAACTTCTATGCTACAAGTTGAACTTGAGGAGATTGAAGTGAATGACTCATGTGAATAAGTCATATGATGAGTTGCCCCTGAATCTAGAACCCATTATTTTGATGAAGTTTTTATATATTTACCTTGAAAATTTAAGGCTTCTCCTATCTTCTTCTTAATTTCTATTTTGTGATCCTTCATTGTTGCCTCTAGTTGTTGTAGTATTTTCCAACATTTATTCACATAATGACCATCCTTTTTGCAATGTGTACAAGTTATAGGGCCTCTTTCTTTCTTTTTTATTTTTTCTTTAGTGGAGGTGGATGCTACTAATTATTTTGAGGAAGAGGAAGAGATCTCATATTTTGCAATTTTTGTTTCCTCTCTAGCTAGCCTATTACAAAACTCCTCTAAAGAGGGCATTTTAAAACTTGTACCAAGTGCATATTTTGTAGACAAAAATGTGGTTGCAAAAATTTGGAATGCTCCATTTAACTTAGAAATAACAATATAGATGCATTCTTATTTTGTTTTATTTTTACCACTACCTTTTAATTGAGTGAAGACTTCTTTAAATTTGGTGAGAAAGTCAACAAAACTGTTGAAGTCATTAAGAGATAATGTTGTTAAGTCTACCTCTAGTTGCATTGACCTTATTTGATCCACTTTACCAAATAAGTTCTTTAGTTTTTGCCTACTCTCAAATGGAGTTTTACATTTTGAAATATGAAACCATAAGCTTTCATTTACATTTGTGCTTATAATACCCATTGTTTCATACATCTTCCATTTATGAACAAATATGTCATATTCTTTTTTAAATTTAGGCTACTTCTCTTCTAGCAAGTGTGCGAGCCCTTTTTGAGAAATAAGATTTAATATTTTTGGTTTCCATGTGTGATAGTTATGAAGGGTGAGTGGGTCAATTGTATTCATTTTGCCAAAAAACATTCCCCCCTTTAGCTGCAAGAAATATTTAGATAAGATAATGATGCACCCCTCCTTAAATGAGAATAGGGTGAAGCAAGAAATCCCGTTAAACCAAGGCATTAGAAGCTAGACCTTTATACCGAACTCTTCAATTTACCCATCCTTACGTGATGGAAACTATAAGTAAATAAGAAGAGCGATACGTGGAACATAGGCTATTTGAAGTAATAATAACCGCCATACCTTTATACCAAATATTCTCAATGACTCGCTCTTACGTGAGGGAGACTATAGAAAAATAAGGAGAACAATATGTGGAACATAGGAACTTATTTAAAATATTTGGGCCAAATGGGTGGTGCCTTTTTTTATTATGTATGGTTGCTTGTGAGTGATATTTTGAATTGTATTTGCAACTATATCATGTAGTAAATGCTCCAGGAATGAATTGCAAGTAAAAAAATTCAAAGGCCAAGAGAGTGCCACAAAATGATTTTTCTATAAATATGTGCTAAGTATCACCTTCCACCAATAGCAATCACCTCCTCTATGTAATATTGCTCATCACTTTCATTCATCTATCAAGGAACATAATTTTCACCAAACTAACCATTATTTCTGTAGAAATATTGATACTAGATATGCAAAGTATTACTAAAATATCAAAAACTAATTGATTATTCCATGGGATAAAATTTGTATAAATAGAAAAGTTTATCAATGTGAGTCATTGGATTACAACTCAATAAATCTGAACTAGTCTAAACTAAGAGTTCACCTGCCTCATGGAAGAGTGGTAACTCAAGTTAGACTATCCTTGTAGAACTTAAGATATTTAAAGAGATATTCTAACACCCCCCCTTAAGTGATACTAGGGGTGAAAGTAACAATCGAAGATGAGTCTCGACAACAAGGCCTGATGAGGTACTCATGTACAATAGTGGTGCTACCCAAAAAATGAGTCCCAAAAATGTAGCCTTATTGGGTACTCATGTACAATGAACTTACATATTGGAGGGATGGTGAAAAAAAACATGGGAATTCTCCATTTTCCAAGAAGAAGAAGAAGAAAAATATGAGTGAAGAGGTGAAAATCTCTATGCACCCTTCTAATGCAACTGTGTTACCCCATGTTTATCATGCAATTGAATGTAATATGGAGAAGGAAAGGACTTTGTGAAGATATCTACAATTTGATTTTTTGTGGGAATATACTCCAAGTTTAGATACCCTTGCTGAATATGCTATCGAATGAAGTGCATGTGAATCTCAATGTTCTTGGTGCATTGATATTTAACTGTATTGCAAGCATTGTGCTCTGATTTTCACACCAAAGGGTAATAGGTTGGTCATGGTAAAAACTAGATTCCCTTAGTATTTGACGAAGCCAAAGAGTGTTGGACATTTTGAGTCCCTAAGCTAAAAGTTGTCATTGATGTCAAAAGGATCTATGTAAGTAAGCACTATGATTTTGCTTAACAAGAGCTTCATGAGAAGCAAAGGTTTTGATCAAAGGTTCAAGAAGGGATGCATGGCATTTGGTTCCAAAAGGAGATTCAAGGGAATATTATCAAAATATTTTTCTTTAAAACCATGGATGGTAGATTTGAAATGGGTTTTTCTTAAAACCCAAGTTGGCTTTTCATTTCATCGAAAAATGTGCCTCGATGATGGAGATATTTAATTTTAAATATTTAGTTTAAATTTAAATTTATTTAAAATTTAAATTTATTTAAAATTTAAATTTTAATTTTAAAATTAAAATTAAAAGTTTATCCGTCGACATCATGAAGGAAGTTTCAAAAATGTCGATGTTTCCAAAGTAAAGGGAATGCATATAAATATTCCATTGAAATTTTAAATTCATTCATCCTTGCTCATTGATATTTGCGCTTGGTATTTGTGAAGAAAAAGAGCTCATGTTTTTCTTTTAAGTGATGCAACAAACATTAAATGGAGATAGTGACCACTTCCCAAAATGCAATGGGCAGCGTGGCCTAGTGGCAACTTGGATTGTGCAAAGGTGTTGGTGACAAGAAGGTTGTGCATTTGATTCCCACAAGCATCATTTTTGGCTTTGTTCTATTGAGGCACCCAAGGCACATACTTTTTTCTTGGTGGAAAAGTGTGAAGGATAAGAAGTAGGTTGTGCTTATTTTTCACCAATGAGTCCACAGCTTGTGCGGTAGCTTGGCCATGGCTTGGGTGTTCGTGTTGGGGCAAGACACGGGTTCGATTCCCCTTGAGGCAAGTATTAAGGTTTTTATTAATATTTTCTTTGGATTGCCTAAGGTGGAGTGATAAGAGGTAAATGTGCTTCGTTAGTTTATTTTTTGAGTAATCTTAGGGAATAAGGTCATGGTGGCTGTTTGAGTTCTGAATTATTTTTAATTGTGATTTTTGAAATTGTTAGGAGTAATAAGGGTTTTTGATAAAGTTATTTTTAGTGAAAGTTATTTTTGAGTAAGGGTTTTATTTTAAAAAGAACTTTGGTGGATGTTAAAATAAATTAGGAGTAATAAGGTGTTGTTTGGATATTATTGTTGTGTTATTACTCAAGATATCAAACCCTTTTGAGAGTTGAAAAAGAAAGTATGTTGAGTGTGATAGATTTAGTGGACAACTCATAAAGCATCAAAAAGGTATGAGCAATATTCTCCATTGATTTTATTTAGGTGGTTGATTTCTGAAATATCATTGGAGAGAAAAGAATTGATTGTGGTTTCCTTTTAGAAAGTGATTGGTGTAATGCTTCAAGGTTTTTTGGCTTGAGATTTGTTATTAAACCTTGTTTTATAAGCATTGTTGTTGAAGCCATTAGTTGTGTGAAAAAACTGAGTTAGGGTTTGATAAGAACATGAGTATCATTGTTTTGTGAAGAAAGTTTTATAAGCATTGTTGTTGAAGCCCATTGGTTATGCGAAGAACTTGAACTTGAGTTAGAGAAGAACATGAGTATCATTGTTATGTGAGATTTGTGGTTGAGTATTGTTGGAAAAATTTTGAGTTGGTTGATACATAATTGGACTAGGGTTTGTGAGAAAGGATTGATCCATGAGATGATTGTTTGAGTAGATTTGATTAAGCCTAGTCAAGTGAATGTGTGAAGTGGTTGTTCAAGTTCCAATAAACAAACTATTCTAAATTCTGATTTGAGTTGAGATTGAGAATTGAGAATAGAACATATAGAGTCTCTAACAATTCTCTTTATGCTTCTATAAGATTAATTTGAGTTGAGATTGGGATTTGAGATTAGAACATATAGAGTCTCTAACAATTCTCTTTATGCTTCTATAAGATTAATTTGAGTTGAGATTGGGATTTAAGAATAGAACAAATAGAATCTCTAAAAATTCTCTTTATGCTTCTATGAGATTGATTTAATATTGATATTGGTATTTGAGTATAGAAAATATTGAGTCTCTAACAATTCTCTTTATGCTTCTATGAGATTGAGTTGAGATATTGATTGAGAATTGAGTTTAGAACATATAGAGTCTATAACAATTCTCTTTATGATTCTATGTGATTGAACAAGTTATGTGTGAGCTTGTTAAGCAGATTTGATTCAAGTCTTTGAGAAGGTTTATAGATTGATTTTGTGTGAGCTTTTATGAAATATTTCTATACATATTTGAGCAAGTCCTAGAGAGGACTTATTGAGCATATTTGGACAAGTTCTGAGTGAAATTTTTGAGCAGATTTGGACAGGTTTTGTGTGGACATGTTGAGCAAATTTAAGCAAGTTCTAAGTGAGCCTATTGATCAGACTGTAGTAGGTTCTAAGTGAGACTATTGAGAAAATTTGAGCAAGTTCTGAGTGAGCCTATTGAGTAGATTTGGGTAGGTTCTGAGTGAGCCTATTGAGAATATTTGAGTAGGTTTTGAGTGAGCCTATTAAGCATATTTGAGCAAGTTTTGAGTGAGCCTATTGAGCAAGTTTTGAGTGAGCCTATTGAGAAGATTTGAGAAGGTTCTAAGTGAGTCTATTGAGTAGATTTGAGCAGGTTTTGAGTGAGCCTATTGACTAAATTTGAGGAGGTTCTTAGTGAATCTATTAACAAATATTTGGAGGTGATAGAGTATAGAGAATAAAGTCTCAATGGATAGAGATCCAACATTTAGGACAATTGAAGACAAATCTGAGTGATGAGTCTTCAAGTGGAGATATATCCACCATCCAGTGCAGTAGAGAGATAGAGTCTTCTAGAATATCACTAGCCAGAGCAGAAAGGAAAAGAGTTCTCCTATGGAAGATATAAATGAACTTGAGATTAGGGGATCATCATCTCCTTTGGACATAGGTCCATAAAAATTGTAATTGGGAAGGATTCCCATAAGATTATTTGAGAAATATTTAGAAGAAATATTTTCTCTGTGGAGGTATCCCACATTGGGTGAACCACATTAAAACTGGTGTCTCTATTATGTGTGATGATTTGTGCATTACTTTTGTTATTGCTATTGATATTTTCATTGATTATATTGATTAATGCTATTTGGGAAAGAAAAGTAAAAAGTGGTCTTATACTGTTCAGCCCTCCTCTAGTATAAGCTTGTGTTCTTCAATTGGTATCAGAGTTAGTTCTTTCGAAAGAAGTTTAACATCTTGAAGGAAGATCCTACAAGAACACAAATGGAAAAGAAAGGCAAGAGTAGAAGCATGAGACACAAGAAGAAAATAATGCCTATGGTCATGAAATAAAAGGAAGATGAGTTTAATATTGTTATTTTGGGAGGACACATGGAAATAGATTCAATAGATGAATCAAGTAATGGATAAATATCCAGACTGATAAATTTTTGTACCAGATGTGGGAACATAGGTCACCATGCAACTTATTGTCCACAAGAATGTATTGTTTGTGGTCAACTTGGTCATGATTCAAGATATTGTAATGGGTTTAGTAATAGTGAAGATGAATATGATATTATCGAAAATGAAATCCTAGATATTGGTTCAAGAAATGATAACATGGACAATCAAAATAGGTATGAAGAAGAAAATCTAAGTTTAGTAATAGAAGAAAAAGAAGATGCTTGAAAAAAAGAAAAATGGGAATCCACTCTTAAATATCTTATTGAATTGAAAACAGAGAATTTAGAATTGAAGGCTCAAATACAAGAAGATGAGAAATGTAAGAAAAATCTTCTACAAGATATCTCTGATTTGAGAGATAAGGTTGAAAAAGCAAGAAGAGTTGAAGAATGTATGATTAAACAATCAAAGGCAAAAGAGATAGAATGTGAAAGGCTTATGATTACTCTTGAAGAACTAAAAAAGGAGAACTCAGGATTAAGGGATCAAGCTCAACAAGATGAGAAATAAAAAGCAAGGTTTCTATAGGAACTCACTAACTTCAAAATCAAAGTTGAAGATACAAGAAAAATTGAAGAAGGTATGGCCAAAAAATTAAAAACAAAATATCTAGACTGTGAAATATTAGAGCATGAGATAGTTTCACTAAGGTCGAAAGTAAAAGGTTCTAAGGAAAAGCTACACAAGTTTGAAGAAAATTCAAAGACCTTGGAAAGGACTATCAATGCATAAAATTCATCAGTCACCATACCATGACTTAGTTCTAAAGAAGAACAAGGGAAACATGAAGCTAAAAAATGAGAATCAAGCTCAAACACCAAAAAATAAGAAGAGTCAAAAGAAGTAAGTAAAAGAGAGAGTGAGACCTCTAAGGATAATTTGGGAAATAGAAATTTCAACAAGGAAAGGAATAATGCACAAGTAAGGAACAAAAGGAACATGAAACAGGTAGAAGATACTAAGATACCAATGGGGTCTAGGCAAGGTTTATTCAATGGAAGATGTTTTTCATGTCATAGATTTGGGCACATGGCTTCATAGTGTAGGACACATGAAATATAGGAATATGGAAAAGGATAAATTTTCCAAGGATATTGCTACTCATGCAATGAGTTTGATCACAAGGTAATGAATTGTAGGGTTCATGACAGAAGAGGATATGGCTTCACTAAAAAAATTCCTAAGATAGTTGAACCTCCAAGGAATAATAAAATTAAGTGTTATAAGTGCAATAATTATGGACACATAGCAAGATGGTGTAGAGAAAATATTCCAGAAGCAGGCGTGAACAGTAACAAAAATATGAACAGGAACATGAACATGGATGAGAATAAGAACAGGAACAGGAACATGGATGATAACAGAAAGAGGAACATAAATAAGAACATGGATTAGAACAAGAATAGCAACAGGAACATGGATGACAAAAATAATATGAACAGGTACAAAAGTGATGATAGTAAAAAGGATGATGACTTGGAAAGAAATAGTGAGAGGATTTAGAAAGTTCAAAAAATAAGAGAGAAAGATAGAGGTAAAGAGCAGTGCTTTTCATGAGTAGAAATACTCCCACCCCAAAATTAACCACCTCATATGGAGGTGGGAGAGGGGCTAAGCTAAAAGGCTCATTATTAGCCCTGAGCCCCAAAGGTGACCCTTGGCCATTGATGTCAAAGGGGGAGAGATTTGTGCTCAACTGGATTATGAGCAATATGAATTGTGCTCTGATTGCGCTGATGCTCAAATGGATTACGAGCAATATGAATTGTGATCTGATTGTCACACCAAAGGGTAATAGGTTGGTCATGGAAAAAACCAAATTCCCTTAGTATTTGATGAAGCCTAAGATTTTTGGACATCTCGAGTCCCTAAGCTAAAAGTTGTCATTGATGTCAAAAGGATCTATGTAAGTAGGCACTTTTATTTTTCTTAAAAATAGCTTCATGAGAAGCAAAGGTTTTGATCAAAGGTTCAAGAAGGGATGCATGGCATTTGGTTCCAAAAGGAGCTTCAAGGGAATCTTAGAAAAAGGTTTTTATTTAAAACCATGGATGGCAGATTTGAAATGGGTTTTTTTTTTTTTGATTGGTTGAAAGGGTGTTGAAAGGTCCCTGAACCTTGTACAAGACAGTCATGGGCCTCCGAAGAGGGAGGCAGAGGGAAAGAAAGGTGGCAGTAGAATGAGACAGCCTAAAAATAGCAAGGGCCACCTAAGGTAAAGGCGCCCAGAGGAACCAACAAGAAGAACTAACTAAAGGAAACCCTGACCAGAGGTTGATCAGAAAAGGGGAAGCAAAACTTAAACAAAAAATTCACCATTTGGAAGTGTTGTTGTTGCTCCACAACGTACCCCAAAATTGGAGCCCACCTTTTTGCATGTTTTCCAAGAAGTCCGAAGAAGCCCAATTGCTAAAGATCAAAGAAAAAGCAAACCACCACAAGGAGGAAAGTGTCGCGATATCGTGACATGTTGCATTTTCGTGGTCCAAAGCAAAGGGAGAAAGCAAGGAGGAAGAAGTGTCACGAAATCACGACATGTTGCATCGTCACGGCCAAAGGAGGAAGAGGTGTCACGATATCATGACATGTTGCATCGTCGCGGCCGAAAGAGAAAGAGTGTCGCGATATCGTGACATGTTGCATCATTGCGGCCAAAGGAGAAAAAGTGTCATGATATCATGACAAGTTGCATCGTTGAGGCCAAAGGAGAAAAAGTGTCACGAAATCGTGACATGTTGCATCGTCACGGCCAAAAGAGAAAGAGTGTCACGAAATCGTGACCTGTTGCATCGTCACGGCCAACGGAGGAAAAGTGTCACGATATCATGACATGTTGCATCATCGAGGCCAAAATATAGGAAGTGTCACGAAATCATGACATGTTGCATCGTCGTTGCCAAAGGAGAAACAGTGTCGCGATATCGCGACATGTTGCATCATCGCTACCAAAGGAGAAAAAGTGTCGCGATATCGTGACATGTTGCATCATCGCTGCCAAAGGAGAAAAAGTGTCACGATATCGTGACATGTTGCATCATCGTGGCCAAAGGAGAAAAGGTGTCACGATATCACGACATGTTGCAATGTCGTGGCCAAAGGAGAAAAAGTGTCGCGATATCACGACATGATGCATCATCGTAGCTGAGGAGGAAAAGGTGTCATGATATCGTGACATGTTGCAACATCACAGCCAAAGGAGAAAAGGTGTCATGATATCATGACATGTTGCATCGTCTCGGCCAAAGGAGAAAAAGTGTCACGATATCGCGACATGATGCATCATCGTAGCTGAGGAGAAAAAAGTGTCGCGATATCACGACATGTTGCATCGATGCGGCCAAAGGAGAAAAGGTGTCGCGATATCGTGACATGTTGCATCATCATGGCCAAAGAAAGAAGGTGTCGCGATATCGTGACATGCTGCATCATCATGGCCAAAGGAGGAAAGGTGTCGTGATATCGTGACATGTTGCGTTGTCACGGCCAGAAGAGAAAAGGTGTCGCGATATCATGACAAGTTGCATCGTCACGGCCGAAAGAGTAAAGTGTCATGAAATCATGACATGTTGCATCGTCATGGCCAAAGGAGGAAAAGGTGTCACGATATCGCGACATGTTGCATCGTCGTGGCCAAAGGAGGAAAAAGTGTCGCGATATCACGACATGTTGCATCGTCATGGCCAAAGGAGGAAAAAGTGTCACGATATCATGACATGTTGCATTTTCGTGGCCAAAAAGAGAGAAGTGTCGCGATATCATGACATGTTGCATTTTCATGGCCAAAGGAGAAAAGTGTCACGAAATCGCGACATGTTGCATTTTCGCGGCCAAAAAGAGAGAAGTGTCGCGATATCATGACATGTTGCATTTTTGCGGCCAAAAAGAGAGAAGTGTCACGAAATCACGACATGTTGCATTTTCACGGCAAAAAAGAGAGAAGTGTCGCGATATCACGACATGTTGCATTTTCACGGCAAAAGGAGAAAAGTGTCGCGATATCGCGACATGTTGCATTTTCACGGCCAAAGGAGAAAAGTGTCGCGATATCGCGACATGTTGCATTTTCGCGGCCAAAGGAGAAAAGTGTCACGATATCGCGACATGTTGCATTTTCGCGGCCAAAAAGGAGAGAAGTGTCACGATATCGTGACATGTTGCATTTTTGCGGCCAAAGGAGGAGAGAGAAAAAGTGTCGCGATATCGCGACATGTTGCATTTTCGTGATTCAATAGGTGCAGGCAAGCAGCCAATCCCCCTGACACCAGCTCACATTGTGCAAACATTGAAGCTTGTAGGAACATTCCTTAGGTCAATGGGGAAGGAGTCTCACCACACTTGAATGTTAGATTCGTCGACTCCCCTGTTAGCTAGCCAGTCCGTAGCTTTGTTTCCTTCCCGATACTGATGCTTAATGACTAATTTTGGGTAATTGCCAACTAGAGCCTTGCATTCTTGGAAAATCGAAGCAAGGGACCAGGGAGGCTTAGTAGTACCTTTGAGGCAGTTGATACATTGCAACGAGTCTCCTTCGATGATAAGTTTATTGATGGTCAACCCTTCCATGAGGATCAAACTTTGGAACAGAGCTCGAGCCTCTGCCATATTGTTGGATTGAATTCCCAGGTTCTGGGCGAAGGCCAAAATTATTTCTCCCCTGTGGTTTCTGAGAATTCCTCCTCCACCAGCCGCTCCTGGGTTGCCTTTAGCCGCACCATCGAAATTGAGCTTGTGCCACCCAGTAGGTGGTAAACCCCACTTGATGACAGACCTGTCAACAGAATTACGAGGCATAACAGAGATGTTAGACAGATTGAAAAGTTTGGCTAGATCAGATTCTAAGCCAGGAGGGGGGGTTTGGAGAAGAAACACGAGAGGCATTCTCCGCCGATAGGGCCAAGATTTTGACAATGATAATCTTCTTATCAATGGCTTGATTTTTGAAAATTTTGGCGTTTCTCTCGAGCCATATCTACCACAGGTAAAGGTGAAGGCAAGCTTGCCACATGAATTTTAGTTGGTTGCTCTTGAAAGGCCGGGGCCATTGCTTAATAAGGAGGGGAATGGAAGGTGGGAGGGCTATGGAGATGCCAAAGGTGTTATGGACCTAGTTGAGAACTGCTAAAGAGAATGGACATTCCAAAAAAACATGCGAAATTGACTCACAGGCATTTTTGCATAGGATACACCAATTGGGAATGAGTAACCCTTTGATTATCAAGTTGTCAATGGTGAGGATTCTATTTTGGGTGGCCAACCAGCAAAATAATTTGACCTTAGGAATGATCTTGGGAACCCATACCTGATTTGATAAGTCCCATCCAACAGTGGGAGTTTCTTGACTGTAGTAAGCTGATTTGACAAAAAAATTTCTAGATTCTTCAAGGTTCCAGACCATGGAATCATCTTTGTGGGAGCTCGGGATGATGCAAGTCCTCAAAAAGTTTTGTAACCACCTGAGAGCCTCGGTGATATGCCTGGGCCCGTTAAGAGCTAGGTGTTTCCATTTATGTCTTGTAGGACCTTGGGTAATGAAGTGACACACCTTATCTCCAAAGGTGGCTTCTGTAGTCACCTTGAGCACTGTAAGATGCGGATCTTGGCTGAGAGGTTTATCGAGGATCCACGGGTCTTCCCAGAAATGGATGGTCATTCCAGTTCCTAGACTCCACCTTAAGCCTTCCATGATGATTTTCCTTGTTTTGATTACGCCATTCCAGAAATGGGATCCGATAGGGAGGTTGTGCTCTCCAAGAAATGAAAACTGCTGGAGGTACTTAGCTTTAATGATATCAATCCATGTGACTTTTTCATTGATGGTAAGTCTCCAGGCCTGCTTGGCAATGAGGGCCATGTTCATCCATTTGATGTCTCTGAATCCGAGCCCTCCATCCTTTTTCTTGGAACAGACCCTATCCCAGGCGACTAGCAAAAATTTATTCTTGTTTTCATTTCCATCCCAGAGGAATCTATGTTGAATTTGTTCAATTTTTTGGCAGATGGTAGTTGGAGCTTTGAAGATAGATAAGAAAAATATGGGGATACTTTGAAGGCAGGCTTGGACCAGAGTGGCTTTGGCTGCCTGGCTGAGCATTGAGCTTTTCCACCCCGCTAGTTTCCTGTTGAGGTGATCTAAAATAGGGTTCCACATAGCCGAGATAGATCTGCCATGGAAAAGCGGTAATCCAAGATAAGTAGTTGGAAGACTCCCAATGATGCACCCAAGGATCTCAATAATCCTATTTTGTCTGTGATTGGGGGTATTGAGAAAGTATGGCTTGCTTTTGCAGAATTTAACTTTTTGACCAGCCGCCTCTTCATAAGAATCAAGAATGTTCTTAATGATTTTTGCTTTGGGAACGAAAGCATAAGAGGTTAGAATAGTATCATCAAAAAACTATTGATGGGATATGGCTTTGGATGTTGAGGCTAGTTTGATCCCAAAAATAAGACCCCTATTATAGGCAGCTGAAAGGGTTCTTCCAAGGGTTTCGGCCAAAATGATGAAGAGAAAGGGAGACAGAGGGTCCCCTTGACGTATGCCTTTGAAACTTTGGAAGAAACCTGCGGGTGAGCCATTGATGAGAATAGAGAACCAAGCAGTCAAGATACATTCGTGAACCATCTGAATCCATTCTTTGTGAAACCCAAAATTTTCCAGGACTTCGAACAAGAATTTCCAGGAAACACGGTCAAAAGCCTTGTTCATGTCAAGCTTGAGGAACATGTTGGGTTTTTTATTTTTAGATGCCGAGTGGGCCAGTTCATGGATGGCAATCACTCCATCCGAGATGAATCTGCCTTTGACCGAGCTCCCTTGGCACTGGTCGATGATGGAGGGAAGGATGGCTTTCAACCTATTTGCCATAACTTTGGTGATAAGTTTGTAAATGACACTGCAGAGGCTGATCGACCTAAAATCAAAAAGGGAAGCGCAATCGTTGGACTTGGGGATTAAAACAATGAAAGTGGAATTGGCCTCTCTCGACATATTTTTGGCTCTCTGGAATAATTTAACTACAGCAACGACATCTTGGCCCACGACTTCCCAGAAGTGTTGAAAAAATTGGGGTGGGAAGCCATCGGGTCCGGGGGCCTTGTCAGGTTCCATTGCGAACAGAGCTTCTTTGATCTCATCTTCAGTGAAGCTTTCGAGCAATTTTCCATTATCATTGTTAGACACCATCTTTGGGATGTTCTGTAGCAGAGAACTTGAGGTGAGGGGATGGCAACCAGTGCTTGGTCCTAAGATTTCCTGGAAGTGGCAAACAACTTCCTGTCTGATTGCTTGGATGCCAGAGACAATGGATCCATCAACCTTGTTCAGCTCGGTGATTTTATTAGAGCCTTCATGATGCATAGTGGATGCATGGAAAAACTTCATGTTGGTGTCTCCTTCTTTGAGCCAGAGGTTTCTGGATTTTTGCCTCCAATATGTCTCTTCCTTAGCCAGATCTCCTCCCTGAATCAGATTTTCCACCCTTTTTAGCTCATCCATTAGATGATTTTTCTCGCTAAAGAGGTTTTCGAAGACATCCTTGTTCCAGCATTTCAACTTGAGTTTGACTGCTTTCAGTTTGAGGAACATATTTGAGAGAGGGTTTGGACAGAAATCCTGTTGCCACCATTGGCGAATACATCGGCCTATATCTGGATGAGTGAGCCACATCTTTTCAAACTTGAAAGGGGTTTTGAATATTTGTTGGGGTTGAGTACAATCCAATATTAAGGGGTTGTGGTCGGATCCAATTTTTGGGTGGCTATGAAGCCTGACATCGCCCAAAATAGGAATGAGTTCTTTGGATAAGAGAAATCTATCAAGACGGATTTGGATGTGGTGGATTCCCGATCATCTGGGTTTTTCTTAAAACCCAAGTTGGCTTTTCATTTTATCGAAAAAGGTGCCTCGACGATGGAGATATTTAATTTTAAAGATTTAGTTTAAATTTAAATTTATTTAAAATTTAAATTTAAATTTTAAAATTAAAATTAAAAGTTTATCCGTAGACGTCACAAAGGAAGTTTCAAAAATGTTGATGTTCCCAAAGAAAAGGTAAGGCATATAAATATGTCATTGAACTTTTATATTCATTCATAGATGCTCATTGATATTTGCACTTGGTATTTGCAAAGAAAAAGAGCTCATTTAAGTGTGTATCGACCCAAATTTTTTGTGCCCTTACCTTCAGGCTAAAGGATCCATGCCCGAAAGGGGGATGCGAGAAGGATGGAACAATACCTCGGACTGAGAGGCCCTTTGAAGGTCGCGCCTCTCGGGGGAGGGGTATAAAGGTGAATTTTTGACGGATGGTGGGGTTCACCAAGAAACTTTGAGTGGCAGTTTCCACGCCTAGGTTGAGAATGGTTTTGATGTGTTCATTTTATACTCGATCATTCATAATCCTAGGTTGGCCAGAATGAATCTAGGCTATTCTATATGAAAAATGCCGATTTATATGAATACAGAAAGCATGAATGAATCCTAAATACCAAGAATATACTAAATAAGAAAGAATGCACCTGATTTCGGATGTCTGATGAAGATTCTGAAGCTTGTAGGAGTCCAGATCATCCCGAATATGATAGGATCATCTGAAATTATACAGAATCATCCCAGATTATAGTCGATCATCTGAGATCAGACAAGCTCATCATCGATCTGACGAATTCATCAGAAACCTGCAATCATAGAAATAGACACCAAAAACCAAAAATGCAACTGCAAGAATAATGCAAAATAATGGAAATGACAGTATGAATGCTTAATTGATAAATCTAGATAGCAGATTTAAAGGAAATACATTGTTTTAATAACTTATTTTAAATTTATCATGCATTTATGCTAGATGAGGTGAACTCCAGGATGCAGAATGAAAATCAATCAAGTTAATGCATAGTAAAATAAAGAAGAAAGATGAGAAATGCAAACTCAGGGCTCTAGTTGCCCCCAATCTGAACTGCTATCGAGATCACCTCCAATCGTACGAGATCATCGTCGATCTATGACAGGATCATCTGAAATCATCTGGAATCACCTGCGATGATCCGAGCTTCCTCCAGCTGAAGCACAGTGAAAACCTGCAATGAAAGACTTGAAAATACAAATGCAAATGATGGGGGCGAGGATGTTCTAATACAACAAAACTAGAATTGTAGGGGAATGATCAGCCAGGGGGTTCAGGGGGATAAACTGAGAAAATCCCAGTTTATATAGGAGTAGGGGGAGGTTAGGAGGTTGGGGATCATCCCAATCTGGGAGATCTCCAACGGAGGAATCTCCAACTACGTAGACACGCTTATGCCCAAGTTGGAGAGGTTGTTGAAACAGAAGCTAATTATGAAAATTTGGTTTTGGGACGAAATCGTCTGGACGTTCTGTTCCAGATGAATTCGTCCGATCTGGGACGATTTCGTCTGATCGGCGACGATATCGTCCAACGGTCAAAACAACTCCTAAAAATGGCGCAAAAAATGGGGTGAGCGGTTAACGGGCGATTTTGGGGTTAAAATTCAAATTTTATCTTTTTACTAAGGGTTTAACTGTGCCAATTTTAGGGTGCTACATTTTGCCCCCTCTTTAGCGAATTTTTTGAAGAAAATGCGTTAAAGACGAGTTCTTCATGCTTTACGAGAAAGCAAAAATTTACTCAATTTTTTAGACGATGATTCCAAGTCGAATCGTACGACTGCTTACTATGGTGCCCCCTCCGAGTTTTTACCCAAATCGAACGTTTGAGGTAAAAGCATGAAAAAGCAAATTTTTTAAAAAGTTGTTATTGTTTTTAAATAAAATTAAGAAAAATAGGGTAAAACCCTAATTCATTGTTACTGTTCACTTTCACTATTTTTAGAGCTCTACAGGCAAAATGGTAGAAACAGCGCACAGATCGACAGAGGTCCGACGCGGATTGCGGGTAAGGATCTAAACTTGGTGAATTATGTTTTTAATTTTGATTTGTGTGGTTTTTAATTGAAATTTTGACTATTTTTGGGGCATCGCGGCCATTTTTAGGCCGTCGACGATGTCGGGACGAAATCGTCCCAATTTCATCGAAATCGTCCCTAGATCGCCGATTTCGTCTAGGGGTGAAATCGATGAAATAGGGGCGATCCCGTCCAACAAGGGGTGATCCCCAAGTTGAGAAATCGAAGATGATTTCATCCTACAAAGGACGATTTGAATCAATTTAGGACGATATCGTCCAATAGTGGACGATATCATCATTTTTTTTTATAAGATGAAATTGATTTTAATGATTATCTATTAATGATTTTTATTGTTTGATTGTTTATTTTGCAGAGGGGATTACTAAAAAGTTGGGAGTGGAAATACGGGGGACTAAGAGATGATGTAGCCATGCTCGACCAGGCAGAGCGAGACCGACTAGCAGAAGTTGGGCTACAGCATGTGGCGGAGATGCCACAAATACCGATAGACATGGGGCTACTGACAGCCCTAGCAGAGAGGTGGTATCCGGGGTCATCCTGCTTTCGGCTACCGATAGGGGAGATGGCTCCCACTCTAGAGGACATATGGAGGATCTTGAGGATCCCCATACAAGGGCAGTTTATGACTCCTACGGCCAATCAGGGCCATGCTATGATGCGACTGTGCGGAGATCCTAGCTTCACCCTAGAGAAGGGCAGAGTTAACATCGAGACATTGAGGCAGATGCCTGGGGCATCTCGATTGACTCAGGTTTTGGTAGGGGTGGTGGGTGGCCTATTGCTATGCCACCAGAGTGGATGTAGGTTGCCATGGCTACTCTCAGATGTGGTCTACGATATGAGAGACCATGACTATAGATTTGCTTGGGGCAGCTTTGTGCTATGCCGCTTGTATAGGATCCTGTACGGGGTCGTATACAAGGGAGGTCGATGTCTGGTTTTGACATCGCTACTACAGGTTTGGTGCTGGGAGCACATTGTAATGCGGAGGTCGATAGGGCTTCCACTAATAGGGGTTGACCGGGAGAGACCCCAGGTTTTCTATTGGTGGCTCCAGAGAGGGTCACAGTGGTGGATAGATCTATCGATGTCCCGAAGGTTGCTAGATGACCTCATCCCTGACCAGATCACCTAGAGGCCATGGAGAGAGCATCCAAGGTGGGGAGAGGATGGACAGGAGTTGGCTCACATCAAGTGAGTCTTCTGGCTGAGGATGGAGTGGGGAGAGGTAGAGCTCCACCGCTATGATCGAGTTTTGTGATAGTTCGGTCTACAGCAGGGGATCCCTTCTCTCAGGGATTACGAGTACTCTCGAACTATTTGAGATAGTACTACACTGAGTGGGGCTCTAGATATGCAGTGATTCTGGAGTCAAGACATGGATGATGCCCCCATTCAGCCAGTGGATGGGGATGACATTGGGGTTACAGATGGATATGATGCCTGGTACACAGGCATCCACCCTCCTCGGATGATGAGGGCACAGGGTCCGATGCATGCCATGGTGCGACGGATGGGGAGGCGATGCCAGGCTACTATCGATGCAACGAGGGGTCACAGAGGGAGGGAGCAGCGACGGTCTCCTCAGGAGAGACATCGGAGAGTGCCACAGTCTCTAGAGAGACCACAACAGGCAGAGAGGAGAGAGGAGGGACTCCCTTCTCAGTAGAGGGAGAGGCCACCATCGCTCGATAAGGGCAAGGGTATCAAGGTGGGGGAGAGCAGTGAGATGGTGGCTCTTCGAGGCTGAGAATGCCCACCTTCGAGCTCAGGTGTAGACACTACAGGATGAGGCTACATGGCTCAGGGCTCAGAGTGGAGGGGCGAGCACTCGAGATCTGGCATGGTCTATTGCTCAGACTACATTCTACCAGGGATTGTACTATCATGTGGTTCCAGAGAACCAGAGGATACCATTGCCAGCCCCCATTGTAGAGCCAGTCATGATGGGATCATCGAGGACATCCTCACGATCGATGATGAGGACCCGAGACACAACATGGACCTCTATGGGACCACCTCCTCCACCTCAGGGTGGGAGAGGAGATGAGGTTGAGAGCTCGAGGGCTTCTCGAGACTAGCTGCTTTTTGGTTATAGACTGTATATTTTTGAGAGGATTGAGTATGCCAGGGTATAGATTGTGGCATACCAATCCAGTTGTGATATGATGTACATATATTTTGATATATATATATATATGATCCTTTTGTGATATGACTTGTCCATGTGTTTTATGATGCTTTAAGTTTTAAATGGTTGATTGTTTATTCATGTGATTATGTCGTTGGAAATAGTATAATTTTATGTCATGCTATAAAACTTAAATGAAATAATCTGATGTAAACAAATTGGTTGTTGTGGTGTGATGTGATGAAAAATAAAGAGACTTCTAACAATAATTTCAAAGGACATTGTCACTGTTATAGACCATTTCATGGAGTCGTTGCTCACTAGGTCGTCAAGCTAATCCCAGTATAGAAATATTGCTAAAAGTAAAAGAGTGCTTAAGAAACTGTCTTAAGACTTTGTGTTGTGATGATGAAAAATGATGATGGTGATGATTCGTTTTCAGATTTTCATAAAAATATTATGCATGAAATATTAAAAATATGATTTTTGTTAGGCATAAAATTCCTAAGTGTGATAAAATTTTGAACAATTCCCTAGGAATTATACCATCGTTGCAAAATTGAATGTTGACATAATGGAATGAAAATGGAAAAATTTGCGTTCCTTTTAAAGCACAATTGTGTAACATAATGATGTAAGCCATATGTTTTTATGAATTAAAATGAATGGGAAAATAAAATTAGAACAATGGTTTGCGCTAGGCATAGAATTATAGGTATAAACTTATACCATCATCGCGAAATCCAAAAAAATAATTTTATTGCATAATTGATTTTTGATTTTGAGATAAACAGAAAATAATATATAAACGTGACTTTATTGCTAGATTTTTGAATATGTTGTTGAAAGAAATTTTGAATTTTTGAAAAAACATGTATTGAAATGTTTTTATACTAAACAGATGTGCTTTACATAAGAAGATGAAATTATTCCAAAATATTTGCAAAAATATTTTAAATTATATCAAAGACAAAATGTAGATTTATAAGGAACCCTCATGTGCATATGTGAGTTCATTGCCGATC
Organism: Wollemia nobilis; assembly: GCA_028583015.1. Lineage (NCBI taxonomy): Eukaryota > Viridiplantae > Streptophyta > Pinopsida > Araucariales > Araucariaceae > Wollemia > Wollemia nobilis. Next base: position 1,208,520 of record JAQPPZ010002660.1, read on the forward strand.
TTGATTTATCATAATGATACAAAGTCTCTCAAATACAAATGTGTGTGCAATTGTATTGTTCATTTACCAATTTTGAGCAAGATAATTTGATACAAGTAATTTGAATTAACCAAATAAGTGTTCGTTGACCATGATTTATATGCATGTAACCGTACCAGACTACTATGTAAGTCGGGTCATCAAGAGCTAGCTGATCCATAAGCAGATATAGGTCTGTACAAAAGAAGGTCGCTAATGTGACAGACATATCACCACGCTAGGAATTACCCAAGGCCAAGCGGGTTGGGCACAAACCACTTGTTATGGGGCTTACCTCACGGTTTTCGAATAATTGAGAATTCCAGGGATTCAAGCTCATTCACCCTTCTTTTCTTTTCAAGGGGTAGGGAAAAGGATTTTATTGCTTTTTGCTTTTGCTTTTTCTTTTTCTCTTTTTTTTTTTTGTATTTTTTCTTGGAACTTGAGATAATGCTGAAATATTGCTGCGATGGTACAAAATGATATTTTTCTTTTTCTCATGTTCTTTGACTTTTCTTTTTCTTCCTATACTAGGGATACTTGCTCGGATTGGTTGTAGAGCAAGGGATTTTTATTCTGGGCAGGGGTGAGCTTGTCCTTTTGTCAATTCTCGAGAGATTCTAGACCATGTGCATGATAGGATAGCAAGGGAAACTTTTCGCTCAAGAAACCACTTCTACTATGTAGCATCATATGGAATTTGCAATGAAATCATTTTAATGTGAAAAGATATACTTGGTTCAAGTAAATAACAAGATCAATTCTCTATGCTCAAAACTTTATTTAATTCAACTGTGGACTTTGATATAAGAGAGATTAATAATCATACCAAATAAATCAAGCTATTTATTCATGTGAGTGTGAAAGTGCGGGATTCCAAATAAATGCTAATTTATCCAAAATAATTGAAAATATGACTGCAATACTTCAAGAATTAATGGGTGCAAAAATAGAAAATGTTTTTTGAAGATTTTGATGAGTTTGATGTTTTTGACATTTTTTATATTTTGGTTTTAATTTATGAATTGAAAGAATAAATACTATTACTATTTTTGAAATTTTTATATGGATGACTAAAATGAAACAATATGCAAAACAACAATATATACAATGATGAAATGACCAGATTTATGCATAATAGCGTTTAAGATGCATAATGTTCATAGGTTCTTTAAGATCTTTACCATCTAAGGTAGCTAATATGTATGCTCCCGAGCCAAATTTAGCAGTGATGATATATGGCCCAAGCCAGTTAGGTTCAAATTTACCTTTAAGGTCTTTAGTTGCATTAGTATTTTTTTTATTTTCTTTTAAGACAAGGTCATCGATCTCAAAGGATCGATGATGAACTTTCTTGAGGTATGCTCGTTTAAGCTTGTTCTGGTAGGCTCGAAGATGTTCCAAAGCATTGATGCGCTTCTCATCTAGGAGTTCCAGCTGACTAAATCTGCCAACACGATATTCATCTCCTACTTCAGTATCTTGAAGTAGTAGAGCCAAAGAAGGAACTTCTAATTCAAAGGGAAAAACTGCTTCAGCGCCATAGACCAAAACAAAAGGTGAGGTGCCCGTGGGAGTACGAACGCTAGTACGATAAGCCCACAAAGTAGGATATAGTTGAATGTGCCAATCTCGGCCAGATTTATTGACCAATATTTTGAGGATTTTAATTAATGTTTTATTAGATGCTTCTACTTGGCCATTACCCTGAGGATAATAGGGAGTGGACCAACGATGTTGAATTTTATATTTTTGACATAATTTCTTGACATCTTTATTTTTGAAACAAGTTCCATTATCTGAGATGAGGTTTGCAAGAATTCCAAACCTGCAAATAATTTGATTAAAAATAAATTTGGAAACTTGGGTTCCAGTGCAAGAAGCTAAGGGCATAGCTTCAACCCACTTCGTGAAATACTCGATAGCGGTTATGATGAATTTGTGTCCATCAGATGACACAAGATTGATTTTTCCAATGATGTCTAAGCCCCATTTTGAAAAGGGCCAAGGAGATGAAATAGCCTATAGTTCTTGTGCAGGCGCATGGACAAGGTCAGCATGTTTCTGGCACTTGTCGCAATGGCGCACGTAATCATGTGCATCATTCTCCATGGTAGGCCAAAAATATCCTATCCTAAGGAGCTTCTTAGCAATGGTGCTACCACTAAAGTGTCCCCCACAAGATCCATCATGGGCTTCACTCAAAGCTGATCTAGATTCTTCTAGATTCAAACATCTCAATAGGATACCTTCAAAAGATCTCCTATATAACGTATTGCCAATTATTACGAAGCGACTTGCTCGTCTACGCAATAACCGATGCTTGGTTTCTATTAAAACCTTCAGGGAAGGTTCCATTTTGAAGAAAATTGAATATATCAGTGTACCAAAGTTCAGGAGTAGTTTCATTGATTAGAAACACATCCAAAGGTTCTAAGCATGATTTATTTGAAGCGGGTTCCTGGAGTCGATGAATAATGATGGTAGCATATTCGTCCTCTAACTCCAAGGGTAAAAGAGATGCAGTTGCAACCATAGCATCAACCGCACGATTGCTAGTTCGAGGAATAGCTTCCAAGGTAACTTGATCAAATAAAGATATTAATTGTAATACATATGCTTTATATGGATGCAATTTATCATCTCTGGTCTGATAAACATCATTAATTTGATTTATAACAAGTTGAGAATCATCGAAAACTAACAGATTTTTAATTTTTAGTGCCAAGGCAGCTCGTAAGCCAAGGATTAGAGCTTCATATTCAATAATATTATTAGTGCAAGCAAACATTAATTTAAAGGACAGAGGTATAAGATGTTTCTATGGAGATATTAGAATAATACCTGCACCAGCCCCACTCATGCATTGGGCTCCATCAAAGTATAAGGACCATTGCTCTGTATGGTCTGCCTCTAGTTTAAGGCATTCATCAGGAAACTCAATGATGAGGGGATGGGTAGACTCTAGGGGTGCAATAGCTAATTGATCTGCTATGATTTGACCCTTAACAGACTTTTATCCTATAAACATGAGTTCAAACTCGCTTAGAGCAAGAACCCACTTTGTTGTGCGACCAGATAAATAAGGTCGACTCATGAGATACCGCAAAGGATCGGATTTAGCAATAACATAGGTTTTTTGACTGAGCATATAATGGCATAATTTTTGTGTAGAAAATATGACTGCTAGACATAATTTTTCTAATGTTGTGTAACGGGTTTCATAACTGATTAATGTTCGACTGATATAATAATTAGCACGTTCTTTCTTCTCATCATCAAGTTGAGCTAACATAGCTCCTAAGGCAAAATCTGAAGCAGAGATATACAAGATAAATGGGCGATCAAGTCTAGGTGGTGAAAGCACAGGCGGGTTAAGAAGATATTGTTTGAGGCATTCAAATGCTTCCTGACATTCATTGTCCCAATGGAAAGAGACATCCTTCTTAAGAAGCTTAAGAAAGGGTCCGATTTTATCCGCCAGCTTATCGATGAAGCGACGGATAGCTTGAAGCTTACCTTGTAAACTTCGTAATTCAGATATATTTGTGGGTGCGGGCATATCAGTGATAGCCGCAATCTTGAGAGGATCAATTTTGATGCCACGTAAAGAAACTATAACCCCCAATAATTTATCGGACTTAACTCCGAATATACATTTAGCTGGATTCAATCGGATAAGATATTCCCTTAACCGATTAAATACTTTTCTCAAATCATCTAAATGGTCATCTTCATCAATAGAACGAGCTATAATGTCATCTACATAATCATGTAGTATATCATGCATCATATCATGAAAGATATAAGTCATGGCTCGTTGATAGGTTGCACCTGCATTCTTCAAACCAAATGGCATCACTTTCCAACAAAAGGTCCCCCAAGGGGTAATAAAGGTTGTTTTAGCCTGATCTTCAGGAGCTATCCTGATCTGATTATAACCAGAAAATCCATCCATTAAGGATATCATTCCACTCCCAGTAGTAAAATCAATGATCTGATCCATATTGGGAAGAGGAAAATCATCTTTAGGGCATGCAACATTAATATCTCTAAAGTCTGTGCAAACCCTAACTTTAGTAGCTTCTTTCTTAGTTACTGGAACTACATTCGAGATCCATTCAGCATAATCAATGGCTTGTATAAAAATGACATTCAAGAGTTTTTCTAACTCCCCTTTGACCAGTAAGGCCACTTTAGGATGCATTTTTCTAAGTTTTTGTTTAACAGGTTTAGCATCCGGATGGACTACTAAGTGATGCATAACTACAGAAGGGTCTAAACCTGGCATATCTTCATATGTCCAAGCAAATACGTCTTCATATTATTTAAGAAATGCTATGTATTTATCCTATTTTTCTTGACTCAATTCTGATCCAATGTTGATTAGGTGAGGATTATCCTCAGTTCCAATGTTAATTTTTATGACATTTTCTACTTCCATGTGTAGATTTTTCTCAAAATTAGGTGGGGCGGGTGAAACGCCCAATTCTTGTAATTCTTCCAAGGTTAGCTTGGATAATTCATCTTGAGGAGTCGTGGCCTCAAGCTGGGCTATACTAGGTATAGAGCCATCAAAATAAAATTCATGATGTAACAATTCCTCAATGGAGACATCATGGAAGATATCTCCCTCCAACTCATCGTCGGATTCGACGATCATCTCAGGGTAAGCTATAGATAGCATATTACATGTAAATGGCTTATTCATTAAACACAAGGCATCACGTTTATCCAAATAATCTTGGTAACATATGAGATGGTCATCATCCTCAAATGGGAAGGGCTGACCCTTACTAGGAAATAGGCCCACACCACATCGGGCGGGCCACGGTTCTACCTCAAAAGGTTCTTTCATACCATTTTGGAAAGGTCCCAAACCTTTCCCTTTATATCCCAACTTAAGCATTATAGATTTGGCTTTAATATACTCATTAGTAAAATAACATCGAGCATATCCATTATAATGAGTTTTGATGTTTCTGGGTATTCTACCCCAGTCATATCCCTTATAAATAAAAGCACAGCTCCCGACTTGGTAAATACTTCCCATAGGCTGTGGGAGGCCCAAGGTATGAGGAGATGGTGGCAATTTATGTAAAATAAGGGAATCTTGCATAGAAGCATTCATTTTCTCTGATATAAGAATTTTAGATAAATCGGGTAAGAGCTCATCAGTAAGAGCATAAGAGGTAGAAGGAACACTTCCTACATCTTCTGGTGTGGAAACTATGCCTTTGGTGGATGTTGATGTTGTAGAGATGTCGATGGATGATTCTATTATAGGTATAAAAGTTATAGGAGTAGAGCAAGAAGCCTTGGTTGTGGGATTAGGATCTTTCTGAGGTCCTAATGTGGTTTGTTTAGAGGATGGTTGAGTTGTATGTAGAGGTGGAACTGATGGAGAAGAAGTAGATGACGTTGTGGGTGTGTGTTTCACACGTTTAGATGGATAATGAGAATTAGGATGTGTGGATGACAGAGCAGGGCAAAATTGAACTCCAACAGGTTCTGCCAAAGCACACATATCAAAGGGTCTAGGATCACCATGAATGGTAACCAACTGATTCTTAAATTCAAATTTAACACATTGATGTAAAGTTGAGGGAACGGCTCGCATCGCGTTGATCCAAGGGTGACCCAAGAGTATATTGTACGATGCAGGGCAATGTACAATAAACACGGTCGTATCCAAGGTTCTCGGACCAACCTGCAATGGGATGGTAATAACTCCACACGTTTCTTGTGTTTCGTCATTGAAGGCTTTTATGATCATATCAGTTCTTTTCATTTCATCGCTTCTAAACCCAAATATTTGGTAGAAGTCAAAAGTGCAGATGTTTAAAGATGAACCATTATCAATTAAGACTCGTTTAACTGCTACATCTCCGATTAAGGCAGTAATATATAAGGGGTTATCCTTATGTAAACTGTGTTGAGGTATGTCTCTATCCCGAAAGTCAATACAATCAAATTCACGAGTTATTATAGTATTAGCCATGGCTTCAGGTTGAATGTCTTGTGGTACCATCATCTGGCTTAATGTGAGCATTAATTCATCTCTATGGGTAGGAGAAGATCTTAAAAGGTCCAACAGAGAAATTCTAGTTGTAATATTTGATAGTTGCTCATTAATATTGTAAGGAGGTTTAGGTTGAACATTAGGTGCCTGATTCCCTTTATTAGGAACTTTCAAAACAAATGGAGCTGATCCATCATTCTGCATTTGATCTTGTTGAGAGTTTTGAGCCTCTTGTCTAGTAACAGCTTCGATGGTACCCACAATATTGTTCTACGGATGATGAATGGGTCTTGGTCTAGCATTTATGGCTTGCTCATTAGAAAGTAATTGGTGAGAGGATGGTCTAGTAGTGACTCTTCTTGGAAATGGTTCTTCTGGAACCATATAACTTGTGATAGGGAGAATAGGTTCTGATTCATCTTCAGAGCTATTCGATTGATTTGAGGTGATTTCCATATCACTCTCAGTCTCGTATTCTGTATCACTGAGATCAGGTGTCCAAATATTATGTAGAGGCCTGGTCGTAACCACAGATAAGGTTGTGTCAAATATTTCTAGCTCATGAGCAGGTAAATGCCCACTAATAGTTCCTACATATCGGGTAGGAGGGGGAACATTATGATGCTCAATTTGATTAGCCACTTCCTTGCCATGTTTTGGTAAAGGATGTTGAAATATGTCCAATGACTGATTGGAATTCTGGTTCTGGTTTTGGGGGATATTCTTTTGAGCATTATTAGGAGGATTTTGCTTAGGTTGAAAGGCTTGTACCTCCATCTCATTGTTATCAATCAAGTCCTGTATTTTATGTTTTAATATTTTACAAGAGTTGGTAGTGTGTCCAGGTCCTCTATGGAAGTCACAGTGTAAATCAGCTCTGTATCCGGGTATAGTTGGATCAGGTTCCCGGATAGTTGGTAGTTGAATCAAACCTCATTCTAATAATTGTGGTAGAATGGTTGATAAAGGTTGATTCAACCTAGTAAATTCTCGAGGAGGTTTATCAGGAGGTTTCAGTATAAACTTCTCCGTTGTCTTCGCAGCATTAACAGTAGCAATATTTTTGCTATCAGTGACTCCATCACCCACAACTTGTTTATTTTTATATTGATTTCTGGATGTTTTCTCATCGTCTTTCTTTTTAAGCTGACCTCTCCGAATGAGAGCATCTTCCACTCGTCTGGCTAAGTCTATAGCCTGATCGAAGGTGGTCAAGGTAGCAGTTGATAATTCGTAAGATAGTTGGTCTTGCAAATTATTAATAAAGATGTCCAACATCTCCCTATAAGGCAACACAAAGTGCAATTTTCCTATCAACTGTCTCCACCTAGCTAAGAAATCAGCAAAACATTCATCTTTGTCTTGTTTTAAGTTGTACAAGTCTTTAATGGTCACATGCCTTTCGATGTAGGCACTAAATTGATGCACAAAAGACTCGGCTGTTTCTTCAAAATTCCTCAAAGAATTAGTGGGTAATTGATAATACCACTCTAATGCCATTCCTCCTAAACTTTTTGGGAACATTTTTAGCAATAATAAGTCATCATGTGATATATCATGACATGCTATCCTAAACATACGAAGATGCTCTATGGGATCTTCGGTTCCTTTATATATGGGCAAGACAGGCATAGGAAAATGTTTAGGATATGGTTGTGCTACAACTATAGGATCTAAAGGCTGACTACACATCTCTCGATAATTGTACGAGGGACGGTAGGGATCTATCTGGTCCATGCGGGAAACTAACTGTTTCACCACAGTTTCAAGATTACTAGTTTGTCCACCATGTTGGTTCGGTGGGACATAAGCATGGGATTTATGAGTGTATGACGGTGTGACATAAGGATTAGATGCTATATTGCTATTATGCAAAGCATTGGTAGGAAGATTATTATGAAGAGGATTTGTAATAGTATTATGTTGTATCCCAGATTGTTGGTAATTGGTGTTTGGTTTTGTTTTGGGTTTTTGCTGATTTGAGGTATATTGCTCAATAGCTTGGCAAAATAGAGCAGTAAATGATGGTTTCTTTTGTGCGAGAATGACCCTAGGCTTGCTAACAGGCACTTTAGATGGTTGGGTAACCTGTTGTTGTTGCATGTTCTGGATTATAGCTGCCATATCCAAGTTGGATGGTCCAGCTTGATCACTCTCTTGATCAATAAAGGACAAGGGATTAGTGCGTGTGTGAAATACGTCTTCTAGGGTTGCTTGAGTATCACTAATTCGATCTTTGTCCATATGGACTGCTCTATTAAGAACGCCAATATTAGTATTAATGAACTTCCAGAATTGTTCCATATTTTCAAAAGTAACAGCTCCTCCCGGAGACATTTTAGGGGATGAGGATCCTTCCTCTCTAACATTTTCTTCTTGTTCATTTCTTACAACAAGCTCTTCTTCTTGTTGGTCTAGGATTTCTTCTTCCTGAATTTGATCTTCAGGAAGGACATCTGGGTTATTTAATGGTTTTCCTAACCAATCTTCTTCTTCTTCAGTCTGTTTTCCATTCCTAAGTCTAGGCATTGTGCTTAAACTTAGATTTCAGCAAATATATATATATATATATATATATATATATATATATATATATATATATATATGCGATAGGTTTGAGAGGTATATATTTTAATTATATACCTACTATAAAAGGAAATGTTTTGGCTTTTTTTTTTTATTATATATATATTTTTTGTTTTTGTATTTTATAATATCATTATAAAGATAACAAATAGCATTCTGGTTGTAAAAAGAATAACAACAGTAAGAATAATGACTTAGTTTTCTATAAATAATTTATGGATATCATTAATAGGATCGAGTTCATCAGGAGTCATGAAATGCTCCTCTTCAAATTGGAAATGGTTTTTCAAGAACTTGATAAAGTGTGCTATAGTAATATGATCTACTTCATACTCTGACTTGTAAAAATAGATCTCATGGCAATACTCTCGATACAACACAGCTCTAGGAACTCTATTCCATATTTTCCTATCCATAAGAATGACTTCTTGATCCTCTATACGAGATAGAAACTTATGTACTATAACTGCATTCTCAAGGTATTCTTCAAAGGTGTACAATTCTGAAGACACAAGTGCTCTTTTATCGGCTAACCACCTATGGCAAGCTCTCTGAAGTTCATGGTACAAAGTTACCTGATCAGGATCCAGGATTCTATCTAGGACAAACCTCTTAATTTGCCTAAGTTCTGTTGACCTAGATGAAATAATATCCAATCTCCTATCAAGTTCGTCCCACAAAGGTTGGACTCTATTTGTTTGGGGTACTCTAAGCACAGACGTAATCTCTATGGTTGTTAATTGATTTTCAACATTTATGGTGACAGCTCGTCTTTTATTATAATCTACCATCTAAACATGATATGCAAATTTAACTGTTTGTCTAATGATTCTAGATGTTACTTAATAATAAATATTTTTTTGGATTGTTTTCAAAAGGTTTTTAGTTTCACGTCGGGTTCACCAAAATGTATCGACCCAAATTTTTCGTGCCCTTACCTTCAGGCTAAAGGATCCATGCCCGAAAGGGGGATGCGAGAAGGATGGAACAATACCTCGGACTGAGAGGCCCTTTGAAGGTCGTGCCTCTCGGGGGAGGGGTATAAAGGTGAATTTTTGATGGATGGTGGGGTTCACCAGGAAACTTTGAGTGGCAGTTTCCATGCCTAGGTTGAGAATGGTTTTGATGTGTTCATTTTATACTCGATCATTCATAATCCTAGGTTGGCCAGAATGAATCTAGGCTATTCTATATGAAAAATGCCGATTTATATGAATACAGAAAGCATGAATGAATCCTAAATACCAGGAATATACTAAATAAGAAAGAATGCACCTGATTTCGGATGTCTGATGAAGATTCTGAAGCTTGTAGGAGTCCAGATCATCCCGAATATGATAGGATCATCTGAAATTATACAGAATCATCCCAGATTACAGTCGATCATCTGAGATCAGACAAGCTCATCATCGATCTGATGAATTCGTCAGATGAATTCGTCAGAAACCTGCAATCATAGAAATAGACACCAAAAACCAAAAATGCAACTGCAAGAATAATGCAAAATAATGGAAATGATAGTATGAATGCTTAATTGATAAATCTAGATAGCATATTTAAAGGAAATACATTGTTTTAATAACTTATTTTAAATTTATCATGCATTTATGCTAGATGAGGTGAACTCCAGGATGCAGAATGAAAATCAATCAAGTTAATGCATAGTAAAATAAAGAAGAAAGATGAGAAATGCAAACTCAGGGCTCTGGTTGCCCCCAATCTGAACTGTTGTCGAGATCACCTCCAATCGTACGAGATCATCGTCGATCTACGACAGGATCATCTAAAATCATCTGGAATCGCCTGCGATGATCCGAGCTTCCTCCAGCTGAAGCACAGTGAAAACCTGCAATGAAAGACTTGAAAATACAAATGCAAATGATGGGGGCGAGGATGTTCTAATACAGAAAAACTAGAATTGTAGGGGAATGATCAGCCAGGGGGTTCAGGGGGGATAAACTGAGAAAATCCTAGTTTATATAGGAGTAGGGGGAGGTTAGGAGGTTGGGGATCATCCCAATCTGGGAGATCTCCAACGGAGGAATCTCCAACTACGTAGACACGCTTCTGCCCAAGTTGGAGAGGTTGTTGAAACAGAAGCTAATTATGAAAATTTGGTTTTGGGACGAAATCGTCTGGACGTTCTGTTCCAGACGAATTCGTCCGATCTGGGACGATTTCGTCTGATCGGCGACGATATCGTCCAACGGTCAAAACAACTCCTAAAAATGGTGCAAAAAATGGGGTGAGCGGTTAACGGGCGGTTTCGGGGTTAAAATTCAAATTTTATCTTTTTACTAAGGGTTTAACTGTGCCAATTTTAGGGTGCTACAAAGTGATGCAGTGAGCATTAAAGGGAGATATCGACCACTTCCCAAAACACAATGGGCAATGTGGCCTAGTGGCAACTTGGATTGTGTAAAGGTGTTGGTGACAAGGAGGTTGTGCGTTCGATTCAAGCATAATTTTTGGCTTTGTTCTGTTGAGGCGCCCATAGTGCATAATTTTGGCTTGGTGGAAGAGGGTGAAGGATAAGAAGTGGGTGGTACTTATTTTTCACCAACAAGCCCATATCTCATGTGACAGATTGTCCATGGCTAAGGAATTCACATTGGGGTAATATGAGGGTTCGATTCCCCTCAAGGTAGGTATTAAGGTTTTTATTAATATTTTATTTGGATTGCATAAGGTGGAGTTATAAGGGGTAAAGGTGCTTCGTTAGTTGATTTGTTGAGTAACCTTAGGAAATAAGCTCATGGTGGTTGTTTAAGTTGTGAATTATTTTTAATTGTGATTTTTGAAATTATTAGGATCAATAAGGGATTTTGATAAAGTTATTTTTAGTGAAAGTTATTTTTGAGTAAGGGTTTTCTTTTAAAAAGAACTTTGGTGGATGTTAAAATAAAGTAGGAGTAATAAGGTGTTATTTGGATATTATTGTTGTGTTATTACTCAAGATCTCTAACCCTTGTTGAAAGTTGAAAAAGAAAGTATGTTGAGTGTGACAAAATTAGTGGACACCTCATACAACATAAAAAAGATATGAGCAGTACTCTCCATTTATTTTATTTGGGTGTTTTATTTCTGAAATATCATTGGAGAGAAAAGTATTGATTGTGGTTTCCTTTTTTAAAGTGATTGGTGTAATGCTTCAAGGTTTTCTAACTTGAGAGTTGTTATTAAACCTTGTTTTATAAGCATTGTTGTTGAAGCCATTAGTTGTGTGAAAAAAAACTAAGTTATGGTTTGAGAAGAACATGAGTATCATTGTTATGTGAAGAATGTTTTATAAGCATTGTTTTAGAAGCCCATTGGTTTTACAAAGAACTTGAACTTGAGTCAGAGAAGAACATGAGTATCATTGTTATGTGAGATTTGTGGTTGAGCATTGTTGGAAACATTTTGAGTTGGTTGATATATACTTGGACTAGGGTTTTTGAGAAAGGATTGATCCATGAGATGATTGGTTGAGTAGAGTTGATTGAGCCTAATCAAGTGAATGTGTGAAGTGGTTGTTCAAGTTCCAAGAAACAAACTATTCTATATTCTGATTTGAGTTGAGATTGAGAATTGAGAATAGAACATATAGAGTCTCTAAAAATTCTCTTTATGCTTATATAAGATTGATTTGAGTTGAGATTGGAATTTGAGATTCGAACATATAGAGTATCTAACAATTCTCTTTATGCTTCTATAAGATTAATTTGAGTTGAGATTAGGATTTGAGAATAGAACATATAGATTCTCTAACAATTCTCTTTATGCTTCTATGAGATTGATTTAAGATTGAGATTAGGATTTGAGTATAGAACATATTGAGTCTCTAACAATTCTCTTTATGATTCTATGATATTGAGTTGAGATATTGATTGAGCATTGAGCTTAGAACATATTGAGTGTCTAATAATTCTCTTTATAATTCTATGTGATTGAACAAGTTCTATGTGAGCTTGTTAAGAAAATTTGAGTCAAGTATTTGAGAAGGCTTGTGGATTGATTTTGTGTGAGCTTTTGTGAAAGCTTGGTATTCATATTTGAGCAAGTCCTAGAGAGGACTTATTGAGGATATTTGGACAAGTTCTGAGTGAGCTTGTTGAGAAGATTTGTATAGTTTATGTGTGGACCTGTTGAGCAAATTTGAGTAGGTTATGAGTGAGCCTATTGAGAAGACTTGAGTAGGTTTTAAGTGAGCCTATTAAGAAGATTTGAGCAAGTTCTGAGTGAGCCTATTGAGCAGATTTGAGCAGGTTTTGAGTGATCCTATTGAGCAGATTTGAGCAGGTTATGAGTGAACCTATTGAGCAGATTTGAGCAAGTTCTGAGTGAGCCTATTGAGCATATTTTATCAGGTTTTGAATGAGCCTATTGAGAAGATTTGAGAAGGTTTTGAGTGAGCCTATTGAGCATATTTGAGAATGTTTATAGTGGGCCTATTGAGCAGATATGATGAGGTTTTGAGTGAACCTATTGATAGATCTTTAGAGGTGATAGAGTATAGAGGATAAAGTCATAATTGATAGAGATCTAGCAGCCAAGACAATTGAAGATAGATATGAGTGAGAAGTCTTCAAGTGGAGAGAGATCCACTAGTCAGTGTAGTAGAGAGACAGAGTCTTCTAGAAGATCACTAGCCATAGTAGAAGGGGAAAGAGTTCTCCTGTGGAAGAGATACACGAACTTGAGATTAGGGGATCATCATCTCATTTGGACATAGGTCCATAAAAATTGTAATTGGGAAGGATTCCCATGAGATTATTTGAGAAATATTTAGAAGAAATATTTTCTTTGTGGAGGTAGCCCACATTGGGTGAACCACATTAAAATTGGTGTCTCTATTGTGTGTGATGATTTGTGCATTACTTTGGTTATTGATATTGATATTGATATTGCCATTGATTATATTTATTAATACTATTTGGGAAATAAAAGCAAAAAGTGGTCTTATATTGTTCATCCCCCTCTCAGTATAAGCTTGTGTTATTCAAAGAGTTTTTTGACTGGCCATAATTGTTGCCCTATGTTTTGCCTTTGTATATGATAATGCTACTGCTTGTTGTATTTTGCATGACCAGCAATAGGTGAGGCACCAAGATAAAAAATATAACTAGAGGTGGAACATCTATCTTAAACTGAACCTTCCAAATAATAATCTGTGTAACCAATGATATCCATGTATCCACCCTCATATTAGAGCCCAAAGTGAGTGGTTCCCTGCAAGTAGTGAAGGATTCTCTTTGTTGCTTGCTAGTGGCTGAAATAAGGTTTATGAGAGAATCTATATATTAAGAAAACAACATAGGAAATATTTGGGCGAGTATGAGTGAGGTATAATAGACATCCTACAAACTATTTATAGATAGTAGCATCACATTGAGGGGTTTCATAGGAAGTAGATAAAGTGAATCCATAATGAAAGGGTGTGGAAGAAGACTTGCAATCAGTCATATTAAATCATTGAGGAATATCTAGAGTATATTTATGTTGATATAATAAAATTCCTACATCTATTTGAGTTATCTGAAATTCAAGAAAGTAATGAGCTAAACCTAGATCAACCATCTCAAATTTCTTAGAAAGGGAGTCTTTGACAAATTGGATGTGAGAAATAGAACTATGAGTGAGTAGTAGATCATCAACATAGAGAACAAGTATGATGATGTTTTCTTTATCTCTCCAAACATAGACTATTGTATCAAACTCATAATGAGTAAATTAGGAAGAAAGAAGGAAGGATTCCATCTTTTCATACCAAGCTCTAGGAGCTTATTTGAGACCATAGAGAGATTTCCTTAGTCTACAAACAAGGGAGGAGTCTTGAATAAATCTAGTAGGTTGTTCCATAGATATTTCCTCTTTTAATTCATCATGTAAGAAAGCACTTTTAACATCCATCTAAAAAATTGGCCATCTATGGGAAGCATCTAGTATAAGTACCAGCCTAACAGAATCCAATTTTGCAACTGGTGCAAAGGTTTCAGAATAATCAATACCTTCAATTTGTTAAAATTCTTTAGCTACCAAGTGAGCTTTGTATTTTTCAAATTTTCCATTATGTCCATACGTAGTTCTGTAAATCCATTTACAGTGAACCAATTTTCTTCCTTTAGGTAGAGGGACTAGATCCCAAGTTTTGTTTTTGACTAAGGAAGAAAATAAATTCTCCATGGTATCATCCCATTATTTTATACCAATTTCTTCTTTGAAGGATTGAGGATCTATGGAAATGGACTGATAGATAAGACCAAAACCCATGGAGTGGCTTAATCTATATTATGGAAGATCTTGGATGTAAGGAGTGGCTTCTTGAACTATGGTGTGGGCCCATTTTGGAATTATGGAAGGAGTAATGGGTGCGATAGGACTTTGAGTTGGATTTTGAATTATAGGATCCTCATTTTAGCCATGTATCTCAGGGATGGTATCTTTACTATATTAAGGCTCAAATATTGGAGATGGCTAGAGAGAATTATTGTTGGAAGAAGATGATTGAGAATATTTATAAGGGAATGTCTCATCAAATTGAATATTTTTGTGAAAAAATACCTTATGAGTTATGGGATCAAGGAGCCTGTAGGATTTCATTTCCTCATAATAACCAACAAATATAAGTTGCTTACTTTTTTGTTTAGATCCTTCCTCTTTTTCTTTGGGATGTGTGCCCAAGAAGCACACCCAAAAACTTTGAAAAAAGAGACATCAGGTTTTGAGCCATTCTATGCTTCCTCGAGATTCAAATGGCCAAGAGCTTTATAAGGTGTGAAATTTTGAATATAATTTGCACAGATAATAGCCTCAACCCAAAAAACTGCTGGAAGATCTCTTGAGTGGAGCATATAGTTTATCATTTCTTTTAAAGATCTATTTTTCATTTCTACAATGCTATTTTGCTATGGATTATGGGAGACTGAATGTTGATGAATTATACCATGAGTTGAGAGAAATATGGAGAACTCATTACTGAAGTATTCCCCCCATTATTTTATACGAATTTGCTTGATTTTGCAAGTGCCTTGATTTTCAACTAAGGCTTTGTACATTTTGAAGTGGGATAGAACTTCACTTTTGTATTTTAGAAAGTAGACCCAAGTTCTTCTTGAAAAATCATCAATGAATGTTAAGGCATATTTTGTTCCTTTGAAAGAAGGCTTTGGAAAGACCATAAAGTCAGTATGGATTAAATACAGAGGGGATGAGGATATTTGAGAACCACTTGGGTGAAAAGGATCTTGATGTTATTTTCCAAGAGAACATCCAAAACATACTCCAGCAATAGAAGATAATTTTGGTAACTCTGTTACCATTTCATGAGTATTCAACTCCTTTAGATAGTTATAACTGATATTTCCAAATCTTTGATGTCAAATTTTGCTTTCAAGATCTCCATGTGCAACAAAATATGAGGCCCCATATGAATTTTTGAATCCATTGAAGTGAAATAGGTGAGTGTTATGATCAATATATCCTTTTGCTATGAGAGAGTGTGGTTCTTGAAAGTCTCTTATCTCAACTCTTGTTGGTGAAAATAGAATTGTTTTACCCTTTGCAAAAGTACAAATTTGATAGATGAAGAGGATATTTGTAGCTATATTTAGGACATAGAGAACATTATTGATATAACCACCATCAATGGATATGTTACCTTTTCCTTTGACCAGGATAAAATATGAGTCACCAACTTCTATGCTACAAGTTGATCTTGAGGAGATTGAAGTGAATGACTCATGTGAATAAGTCATATGATGAGTTGCCCCTGAATCTAGAACCCATTATTTTGATGAAGTTTTTATATCTCTACCTTGAACATTTAATGCTTTTATTATATGCTTCTTAATGTCTATTTTATGATCCTTCATTGCTGCCTCTAGTTGTTGTACTCTTTTCCAATATTTATTCATAGAATGACCATCCTTTTTGCAATGTGTACAAGTTATAGGGCCTCTTTATTTCTTTTTGAATTTTTCTTTAGTGGAGGTGGATGCTACTAATGCTTTTGAGGAAGAGAGAGAGATCTCATATTTTGTAATTTTTGTTTCCTCTCTAGTTAGCCTATTACAAAATTCCTCTAAAGAGGGCATTTTAAAACTTGTACCAAGTGCATCTTTTGTAGACAAAAAGGTGGTTGCAAAAAATTGAAATGCTCCATTTAACTTAGAAAGAATAAGATATATGAATTCTTATTCTATTTTACTCTTACCACTACCTTTTAATTGAGTGAGGACTTCTTTAAATTTGGTGATAAAGTCAACAATACTACTGAAGTATTCAATATATAATGTTGTTAACTCTACCTCTAGCTGCATTGACCTTATTTGATCTACTTTACCAAATAAGTTCTTTAGTTTTTGCCAACTCTCAAATGGAGTTTTACATTCTGAAATGTGAAACCATAGGCTTTAATTTACATTTGTGCTTATAATACCCATTGTTTCAAACATCTTCTCTTTATGAACAAATATTTCACATTCCTTTTCAAATTTAGGCTGCTTCTCTTCTAGCAAATGTATGAGCCCTTTTTGAGAAATAAGATTTAATATTTTTGGTTTCCATGTATGATAGTTATGATGGGTGAGTGGGTCAATTGTATTCATTTTGCCAAAAAAAATTCCCCCCTTTAGCTGCAAGAAATATTTAGAGAAGACAATGATGCACCCCTCCTTCAATGAGAATAGGTTGGAGCAAGAAATCATGTTAAACCTAGGTAGCAAAAACTAGATCTTTATACCTAACTCTTCAATTTACCCATCCTTACGTGATGGAAACTACAAGTAAATAATAATAGTGATACATGGAACATAGGCTATTTGAAGCAAGAATAACCTACCATACCTTTATACTGAATCTTCTCAATGACTCACCCTTACGTGAGGGAGACTATAGATAAATAAGGAGAACAATATGTGGAACATAAGCAATTTTTGGGCCAAATGGATGGTGCCTTTTTTGATTATGTATGGTTGCTTGTGAGTGATATTTTGAATTGTATTTGCAACTATATCATGTAGTAAATGCTCCAGGAATGAGGTGCAAGCAACAAACTTCAAAGTCCAAGAGAGTGCCACAAAATTATTTTTCTAGAAATACATGCTAAGTATCACCTTCCACCAATAGCAATCATCTCCTCTATGCAAAAATTGCTCATCACTTTCATTCATCTATCAAACAACACCATTTTCACCAAATTAACCATTATTTCTGTAGAAATATTGATACCAGATATGCAAAGTATAACTAAAAGATCAAAAACTTAATGATTATTCCATGGGATCAACTTTGTATAAATAGAAAATTTTATCAATGTGAGTCATTGGATTACAACAACTCAATAAATCTGAACTAGTCTAAACTAAGAGTTCCCTAGCCTCATGGAAGAGTGGTAACTCAAGTTAGACTATCCTAGTAGAACTTAAGAGAACTAAAGATATATTCTAACACCCTCCCTTAAGTGACACTAGGGGGGAAAGTAATAACAAGAGATGAGTCTCGGTAACAAGGCCTAATGAGGTACTCTTGTACAATAGTGATGCTGCCCAAAAAATGAGTCCAAAAAATGTGGCCTTATTGGGAACTCATGTACAATGAACTTACATATTGGAGGGATGGTGAAAAACCACATGGGAAAAAACCATTTTCCAAGAATATGAAGAAGAATAAGAAGACTAGAGAGGTGAAAACCTCTATGCACCCTTCTAATGCAACTGTGTTACCCCAAGTTTATCACGTAATTGAATGTAACATGGAGAAGGAAATGACTTGGTGAAGATATATAAAATTTAATTTTTTGTGGGAATATACTCCAAGGTTAGATCCCCTTACTGAATATACTACCGAATGAAGTGCATGTGAATCTCAATGTGCTTGGTGCGTTGATGCTCAACTGGATTGTGAGAAATATGAATTGTGCTCTGATTGTCACACCAAAGGGTAATAGGTTGGTCATGAACAAAACCAAATTCCATTAGTATTTGATGAAGCCAAAGAGTTTTGGAATTTTTTAGTCCCTAATCTAAAAGTTGTCATTGATGTCAAAAGGATCTATGTAAGTAAGCACTATGATTTTGCTTAACAAGAGCTTCATGAGAAGCAAAGGTTTTGATCAAAGGTTCAAGAAGGGATGCATGGCATTTGGTTCCAAAAGGAGCTTCAAGGGAATATTAGAAAAATGTTTTTATTTAAAAATATGGATGGCATATTTGAAATGGGTTTTTCTTAAAACCCAAGTTGGATTTTTGTTTCATCGAAAAAGGTGCCCCGGTGATGGAGATATTTAATTTTAAATATTTAGTTTAAATTTTAATTTTAAAATTAAAATTAAAATTTTATCAGCTGATGTCATGAAGGAATTTTAAAAAAGGCTAACATTTCCAAAGCAAAGGGAAGGCATATAAATATGCCATTGAATTTTTTAATTCATTCATCCTTGCTCCTTGATATTTGCACATGGTATTTATGAAGAAAAATAACTCATGTTTTTCATTTAAGTGACGAAGAAAACATTAAAGGGAGATAGCAACAACTTCCTAAAATGCATTGGGTAGCATAGCCTAGTGGCAACTTGGATTGTGCAAAGGTGTTGGTGATAAGGAGGTTGTGCGTTCGATTCCCGCAAGCATCATTTTTGGATTTGTTCTATTGAGGGACCCAAGGCACATACTTTTTGGTTGGTGGAAGAGGGTGAAGGATAAGAAGCAGGTGGCGCTTCTTTTTCAATAACGAGCCCACAGCTCATGCGGAAGCTTGGTTGTAGCTAGGCATTCACGTTGAGGCAAGATAAGGGTTTGATTCCCCTTAAGGCAGGTATTAAGGTTTTTATTAATATTTTATTTGGATTGCCTAAGGTGGAGTGATAAGGGGTAAAGGTGCTTCGTTAGTTGATTTGTTGAGTAACCTTAGGGAATAAGGTCATGGTGGCAGTTTGAGTTGTGAATTATTTTTAAATGTGATTTTTGAAATTGTTAGGAGTAATAAGGGTTTTTGATAACGTTATTTTTAGTGAAATTTATTTTTTAGTAAGGGTTTTCTTTTAAAAATAACTTTGGTGGATGTTAAAATAAAGTAGGAGTAATAAGGTGTTATTTAGATATTATTGTTGTGTTATTACTCAAGATCTATAACCCTTATTGAGAGTTGAAAAATAAAGTATGTTGAGTGTGACAGTTTTAGTGGACAACTCATACAACATCAAAAAGGTATGAGCAATATTATCCATTGATTTTATTTGGGTGGTTGATTTCTAAAATATCATTGGAGAGAAAATTATTGATTGTGGTTTCCTTTTCGAAAGTGATTGGTGTAATGCTTCAAGGTTTTATGGCTTGAGAGTTGTTATTAAACCTTGTTTTATAAGAATTGTTGTTGAAGCCACTAGTTGTGTGAAAAAAACTTAGTTAGGGCTTGAGAAGAACATGAGTATCATTTTTCTGTGAAGAATGTTTTATAAGCATTTTTTTAAGCCCATTGGTTGTGTGAAGAACATGAACTTGAGTTAGAGAAGAACATGAGTATCATTGTTATGTGAGATTTGTGGTTGAGCATTGTTGGAAACATTTTGAGTTGGTTGATACATACTTGGAGTAGGGTTTATGAGAAAAGATTGATCCATGAGATGATTGGTTGAGTAGAGTTGATTGAGCCTAGTCAAGTGAATGTGTGAAGTGGTTGTTCAAGTTCCAAGAAACAAACTATTCTATATTTTGATTTGAGTTGAGATTGATAATTGAGAATAGAACATATAGAGTCACTAACAATTCTCTTTATGCTTCTATAATATTGATTTGAGTTGAGATTGGGATTTGATATTAGAACATATAGAGTCTCTAACAATTCTCTTTATGCTTCTATAAGATTGATTTGAGTTGAGATTGAGATTTGAGAATAGAACATATAGAGTCTCTAACAATTCTCTTTATGCTTCTATGATATTGATTTAAGATTGAGATTGGGATTTGAGTACAGAACATATTGAGTCTCTAAAAATTGTCTTTATGCTTCTATGAGATTGATTTGAGATATTGATTGAGCATTGAATTTAGAACATATTGAGTCTCTAACAATTCTCTTTATGATTCTATGTGATTTAACAAGTTCTGTGTGATATTGTTAAGCATATTTGAGTCGGGTCTTTGAGAAGGCTTGCAGACTAATTTTGTGTGAACTTTTGTGAAAGCTTTCTATGTAGATTTGAGCAAGTCCTAAAGAGGACTTATTGAGTAGATTTGTACAAGTTCTGAGTGAGCTTGTTCAAAATATTTGGACAGGTTCTATGTGGACATGTTGAGCAGATTGGAGCAGGTTCTGATTGAGCCTATTGATTAGACTTGAGGAGGTTCTGAGTGAGCCTATTGAGAAAATTTGAGCAAGTTCTGAGTGAGCCTATTGAGTATATTTGAGTAGGTTTTGAGTGAGCCTATTCAGAAGATTTGAGCAGGTTCTGAGTGAGCCTATTGAGCATATTTGAGCAAGTTCTGAGTGAGCCTATTAAGAAGATTTGAGCAGGTTCTAAGTGATCCTATTGAGAATATTTGAGAAGGTTTTGAGTGAGCCTATTGAGTAAATTTGAGTAGGTTCTGAGTGAGCCTATTGAGAAAATTTAAGGAGGTTCTAATTGAACCTATTAATAAATATTTGGAGGTGACAGAGTATAGAGGACAAAGTCTCAATGGATAGAGATCCAGCATTCAATATAATTGAAAATAAATCTGAGTGAGGAGTCTTCAAGTGAAGAGATATCCACCATCCAATGTAGTAGAGAGATAGAGTCTTCTAGAAGATCACTAGCCAGAGTAGAAGGGGAAATATTTCTCATATGGAAGAGATCCATGAACTTGAGATTAGGGGATCATCATATCCTTTGGACATAGATCCATAAAAATTGTAATTGGGAAGGATTCCCATGTGATTATTTGTGAAATATTTAGAAGAAATATTTTCTCTGTGGAGGTAACCCACATTGGGTGAACCACGTTAAAATTGGTGTCTCTATTGTGTGTGATGTTTTGTTTATTACTTTGGTTATTGCTATTGATATTGCCATTGATTATATTGATAAATACTATTTGGAAAAGAAAAGTAAAAAGTGGTCTTATACTGTTCACCCCCATATCAATATAAGCTTATGTTCTTCAATTGGTATCAGAGTCGGTTCCTTCGAAAGAAGTTTAACAACTTTAAGGAAGATCCTACAAGAACACAAATGGCAAACAAATGCAAGAGTAGAAGCATGAGACACAAGAAGAAAAGAATGCCTATGGTCATGAAATAAAAGGAATATGAGTTTAATATTGTTGTTTTGGGAGGACACATGGAAATATATTCAATATATGAATCAAGTAATGGAGAAATATCCAGACTGATAAAGTTTTATACTAGATGTGGGAACATAGGTCACCATGTAGCTTACTGTCCACAAGAATGTATTGTTTATGGTCAACTTGGCCATTATGCAAGATATTGTAATGGGTTTAGTAGTAGCAAAGATGAATATGATATTATCGGAAATGAAATATTAGATATTGGTTCAAGAAAGGATAACAGGGACAATCAAAACATGTATGCAAAAGAAAATCTACTTTTAGTAATAGAAGAAAAAGAAGATGCTTCAAAAAATAAAAATGGGAATCCACTATTAAAGAGCTTATTGAATTGAAAAGAGAGAATTTAGAATTGAAGGCTCAAATACAAGAAGATGATAAATGTAAGACAAAGCTTCTACAGGATATCTCTGACTTGAGGGACAAGGTTAAAAAAGCAAGAAGAGTTGAAGAAGGCATGATTAAACAGTAAAAGGAAAAAGAGATAGAATGTGAAAGGATTATGATTACTCTTGAAGAACTAAAAAATGAGAACTTGGGATTAAGGGATCAAGCTCAAGAAGATGAGAAATAAAAAGCAAGGTTTCTACGGGAACTCACTAACTTCAAAATCAAAGTTGAAGATACAAGAAAAATTGAAGAAGGTATGGCCAAAAAATTAAAAATAAAATATCTAGAGTGTGAAATATTATAGAATGAGTTAGTTTAACTAAGGTTGGAAGTAAAATGTTTTAAGGAAAAGCTACACAAGTTTGAGTAAAATTCAAAGACCTTGGAAAGGACTACCAATGAATAAAATTCATCAGTCACCATAACAGGACTTAGTTCTAAAGAAGACCAAGGGAAACAGGAAGCAAAAAAAGGAGATTCAAGCTCAAACACCAAAAAATAAGAAGAGTCAAAAGAAGTAAGTAAAAGATAGAGTGAGACCTCTAAGGATAAGTTGGACAATAGAAATTTCAACAAGGAAAGGAACAATGCACAAGTAAGGAACAAATGGAACATGAAACAAGTATAAGAGACTAAGAGACCAATGGGGTCTAGGCAAGGTTTCTTCAATGGGAGATGTTTTTCATGTCATAGGTTTGGGAACATGGCTTCATAGTGCAGGACACATGAAAGATAGGAATATGGAAAATGATAAATTTTCCAAGGATATTTCTACTCATACAATGAGTTTGGTCACAAGGCAATTAATTGTAGGGTTCATGACAGAAGAGGATATGGCTTCACTAGGATAAGTCCTAAGACAGTTGCACCTCCAAGGAATAATAACATTAAGTGTTATAAGTGCAATAATGATGGACACATAGCAAGATAGTGCAGAGAAAATATTCTAGAAGGAGGCATGAACATGAATAAAAATATAAATAGGAATAGGAACATGTATGAGAACAGGAACAAGAATAGGAACATGAACATAAATAGGAACATGGATGAGAACAAGAATAGGAACAGGAACATAGATGAGAACACGAATAGGAACAAGAACATAATTGATGATAAGAACAGGGATGATGACTTGGAAAGAAATAATGAGAGGATTCAAAAAGTTCAGAACAGAAGAGAGAAAGATAGATGTAAAGAGCAGTGCTTTCGGGGAGTAGAAATACTCCCACCCCAGAATTAACCACCTCATATGGAAGTGGGGGACAGGATAAGCTAAGAGGCTCATTATTAGCCCCAAGCCCCAAAGGTGGCCCTTTGCCATTGATGTCAAAGGGGGAGATATTTATGTATATTGAGGAGAGATTTGATATGGGGAGAGATTTGATAGTGAGAGAGCATTGAGCTAGGGGGAGCAAAGTCCTAGAGGGAGCAAAAAAGAAGGTCAAATTTCAGTAAAAGGATATGAATTGCCATCAATGACAAAGGGGGAGGTTGTTGGAAATTTTGAGTCCCTAACCTAAAATTTGTCATTGATGTCAAAAGGATCTATGTAATTAAGCACTATTATTTTTCTTAATAAGAGCTTCATGAGAATCAAAGATTTTGATCAAAGGTTCAAGAAGGGATGCATGGAATTTGGTTCCAAAAGGAGCTTCAAGGGAAGCTTAGCAAAAGGTTTTTATTTAAAACTATGGATGGTAGATTTGAAATGGGTTTTTATTAAAACCCAAGTTGGCTTTTCATTTCATCAAAAAAGGTGCCCCGGTGATGGAGATATTTAATTTTAAATATTTAGTTTAAATTTTAATTTATTTAAATTTTAAATTTTAATTTTAAAATTATAATTATAATTTTATCTACCAACGTCATGAAGGAAGTTTCAAAAATGGTGACGTTTCCAAAGCAAAGGTAAGACATAAATATGCCATTGAAATTTTTAATTCATTCATCCTTGCTCATTGATATTTGTGCTTGGTATTTCATTTAAGTGATGCAACAAATATTAAATGGAGATAGCGAAAACTTCCCAAAACACAATGGGCAACGTGGCCTAGTGGTAGCTTGGATTGTGCAAAGGTGTTGGTGACAAGGAGGTTATGCGTTCAATTTTGAAAAGCATCATGTTTGGCTTTGTTCTATTGAGGCGCCCAAGGCACATACTTTAGAGGGTGAAGGATAAGAAGCGGGTGGTGCTTCTTTTTCACCAACCAACCCACAGATCATGCGACAACTTGGTTGTGGCTAGGGCATTCATGTTGGGACAAGATTTGGGTTTGATTCCCCTCGAGGTAGGTATTAAGGTTTTTATTAATCTTTTGTTTGGATTGCCTAAGGTGGAGTGATAAGGGGTAAAGGTGCTTTGTTAGTTGATTTTTTGAGTAACCTTAGGGAATAAGGTCATGGTGGTTGTTTGAGTTGTGAATTATTTTTAATTGTGATTTTTAAAATTGTTAGGAGTAATAAGGGTTTTTTATAAAGTTCTTTTTAGTGAAAGTTATTTTTGAGTAAGGATTTTTGATAAAGTTCTTTTTAATGAAAATTATTTTTGAGTAAGGGTTTTCTTTTAAAAATAACTTTGGTGGATGTTAAAATAAAGTAGGAGTAATAAGGTATTATTTGGATATTATTGTTGTTTTATTACTCAAGATCTCTAACCCTTGTTGAGAGTTGAAAAATAAAGTATGTTGAGTGTGACAGATTTAGTGGACAACTCATACAACATCAAAAAGGTACGAGCAATATTCTCCATTGATTTTATTTGGGTGGTTGATTTCTGAAATATCATTGGAGAGAAAAGGATTGATTATGGTTTCCTTTTCGAAATTGATTGGTGTAATGCTTCAAGGTTTTCTGGCTTAAGAGTTGTTATTAAACCTTGTTTTATAAGCATTGTTGTTGAAGCCATTAGTTGTGTGAAAAAAAACTAAGTTAGGGTTTGAGAAGAACATGAGTATCATTGTTATGTGAAGAATATTTTATAAGCATTGTTGTTGAAGCCCATTGGTTGTGCAAATAACTTGAACATGAGTCAGAGAATAACATGAGTATCATTGTTATGTGAGATTTATGGTTGAGCATTGTTAGAAATATTTTGAGTTAGTTGATACATACTTGGACTAGGATTTGTGAGAAAGGATTGATCCATGAGATGATTGGTTGAGTAGAGTTGATTGAGCCTAGTCAAGTGAATGTGTGAAGTGGTTGTTCAAGTTACAAGAAACAAATTATTCCATATTCTAATTTGAGTTGAGACTGAGAATTGAGAATAGAAAATATAGAGTCTCTAACAATTATCTTTATGCTTCTATAATATTGATTTGAGTTGAGATTGGGATTTGATATTAGAACATATAGAGTCTCTAACAATTCTCTTTATGATTATATAAGATTGATTTGAGTTGAGATTGGGATTTGAGAATAAAAAATATAGTCTCTAACAATTCTCTTTATGCTTCTATGATATTGATTTAAGATTGATATTGGGATTTGATTATAGAACATATTGAGTCTCTAAAAATTCTCTTTATGCTTCTATGATATTGAGTTGAGATATTGATTGAGCATTGAGCTTAGAACATATTGAGTGTCTAATAATTCTCTTTATGATTCTATGTGATTGAACAATTTTTGTATGATCTTGTTAAATAGATTTGAGTCAAGTCTTTGAGAAGGCTTGTGGATTGATTTTGTGTGAGCTTTTGTGAAAGCTTGGTATTTAGATTTGATCAAGTCCTAGAGAGGGTTTATTGAGCATATTTGGACAAGTTCTAAGTGAGCTTGTTGAGCATATTTGGATAGGTTCTATGTGGACCTATTGGGTATATTTGAGCAGGTTCTGAGTGAGCTTATTGAGAAGACTTGAGTAGGATCTGAGTGAACCTATTGAGCATATTTGAGCAAGTTCTGAGTGAGCCTATTGAGAATAGTTGAGCAGGTTCTAAGTGATCCTATTGAGCAGATTTGAGAAGGTTCTCAGTGAGCCTATTGAGAATATTTGAGCAAGTTCTGAGTGAGCCTATTGAGTATATTAGAGAAGGTTCTGAGTCAATCTATTGAGTAGATTTGAGCAAGTTCTGAGTGAGCCTATTGAGAAAATTTGAGCAGGTTCTGAGTGAGCCTATTGAGAAGATTTGATGAGGTTTTGAGTGAACCTATTGATAGAGCTTTGGATGTGATAGAGTATAGAGGATAAAGTCTCAATGGATAGAGATATAGTAGCTAGGACAATTGAAGATAGATCTGAGTGAGAAGTCTTCAATTGGAGATAGATCCACCAATAAGTGTAGCATAGAGATAAAGTCTTCTAGAATATCATTAGCCAGAGTAGAAGGGGAAAGAGTTCTCCTATGAAATTGATCCATGAACTTGAGATTAGGGGATCATCATATCCTTTGGACATAGGTCCATAAACATTGTAATTGGGAAGGATTCCCATGAGATTATTTGAGAAATATTTAGAAGAAATATTTTCTCTATGGAGGTAGCCCACATTGGGTGAACCACATTAAAATTTGTGTCTCTATTGTGTGTGATGATTTATGCATTAATTTGGTTATTGATATTGATATTTTCCATTAATTATATCGATTAATACTATTTAGGAAAGAAAAGTAAAAAGTGGTATTATACTGTTCACCCCTCCCTCTCAATATAAGCTTGTGTTCTTCAAAGAGCTTCCTGACTGACCAAAACTATTGCCCTGTATTTTGCCTCTGTAGATGATAATGCTACTGCTTATTATATTTTGCATGACCAATCAATAGGTTAGGTACCAAGATAAAAAACATAACCAGAGGTGGAAAATCTATCTTCAACTGAACATGCCCAATAAAAATTTGTGTAAGCAGTGATATCCAAGGATCCACCGTCATATTAGAGCCCAAAGTGAGTGGTTCCTTGTAAGTAGCGGAGGATTCTCTTTGTTGCTTTCCAATGGATGAAATAATGTTTATGAGAGAATCTATATATTAAGAAAAAAACATAGGAAATATTTGGGTGAGTATGAGTAAGGTATAATAGACTTCCTACAAACTATCTATAGAGAGTAGCATCACATGGAGGGGTTTTGTAGGAAATAGATAAAGTGACTACAGACTGAAAGGGTGTGAAAGAAGGCTTGCAGTCAGTCATATTAAATTGTTGAGGAAGATCTAGAATATATTTATGTTGATATAATAAAATTCCTACATCTTTTTGAGTTATCTAAAATCCAAGGAAGTAATAAGCTAAACCTAGATCTGCCATCTCAAATTTCTTAGAAAGGGAGTCTTTGACAATTTGGATGTGAGAAATAGCACTACGAGTGAGTAGTAGATCATCAACATAGAGAAAAAGTATGATTATGTTTTCTTTATCTCTTCAAACATAGACTGTTGCATCAAACTCACAATGAGTAAATTCGTAGGAAAGAAGGAAGGAGTCCATATTTTCATACCAAGATCTAGGAGCTTATTTGATACCATAGAGATATTTCCTTAGTCTAAAAACTAGGGAGGAGTCTTGAATAAATCCAACAGGTTGTTCCATAAATATTTTCTCTTTTAAGTCACCATGTAAGAAAGCACTTTTAACATCCATCTAAAAAATTGGCCATCTTTGGGAAGCATCAAATTGTAAGTATCATCCTAACAGAATCCATTTTTGGCAATTGGTGCAAAGGTTTCAAAATAATCAATGCCTTCAATTTGTGAAAAATCTCTAGCTACCAAGCGAGCTTTGTGTTTTTCAATTTTTCCATTAGGTCCATACTTAGTTCTATAAATCCATTTACAGCAAACCAATTTTCTTCCTTTAGGTAGAGGGACTAGATCCCAAGTTTTTTTTTACTAAGGAAGAAAATTAATTCTCCAAGGTATCATCCCATTATTTTATACCAATTTCTTCTTTGAAGGATTGAGGATCTATGGAAATGGACTGATAGATATGACCAAATCTCATGGAGTGGCTTAATCTAGATGATGGAAGATCTTGGATGTAAGGAGTGGCTTCTTGAACTATGGTGCAGGCCCATTTTGGTATTGTGGAAGGAGTAATGGTTGTGATAGGACTTTGAGTTGAATTTTGAATTATAGGATCCTCATTTTGGTAATCTATCTCAAGGATGGTATTTTTACTATATTGAGGCTCAAATATTGGAGATGGATCAAGAGAATTATTGTTGGAAGAAGATGATTGAGGATATTTATAATGGAATGTCTCATAAAATTGAATATTTCTATGAAAAAGACCTCATGAGTTGTGCGATCAAGGAGCCTGTAGGCTTTCATTTCCTCACAATAACCAAAAAAGAGAAGTTGCTTACTTTTTTTTTTAGAGCCTTCCTCTTTTTCTTTGGTATGTGTGCCCAAGCAGCACAACCAAAAACTTTGAAAAAATATACATAAGGTTTTGAGCCATTCCATGCTTCCTCGAGAGTCAAATGGCCAAGATATTTATGAGGTGTGCGGTTTTGAATATAATTTGCACAGTTAATAGCCTCAACCCAAAAAATGTTGGAAGATCTCTTGAGTGGAGCATAAATTTTATCATTTCTTTTAAAGATCTATTTTTCCTTTTTGCAATGCTATTTTTCTATGGATTATAGGAAACTGAATTTTGGTGAATTATACCATGAGTTGAGATAAATATGGAGAACTCATTACTAAAGTATGCCCCCCATTATATGTATATATTTGCTTGATTTTACAAGTGCCTTGATCTTCAACTAAGGACTTGAAGATTTTGAATTGGGATAGAACTTCACCTTTGTATTTTATAAAATAGACCCAAGTTCTTCTTGAAAAATCATTAATGAAGGTTAAGGCGTATTTTTCTCCTTTGAAAGAAGGCTTTGGAAAGACCATCAAGTTAGTATGGATTAACTCCAGATGGTATGAGGCTCTTTAAGAACCACTTGAGTGAAAAGGATCTTGATAATGTTTTCCAAGAGCACATCCAAAACATACTCCAGCAATAGAAGAGACTTTTTGTAACCCTGTTACCATTTCATGAGTATTCAACTCCTTTAGATAGTTATAATTGAGATTTACAAACATTTCATGCTAATTTTTTCTTTCAAGATCTCCATGTGCAACAAAACATGAGGTCCCATATGAATTTTTGAATCCATTGAAGTGAAATAGGTGAGTGTTATGATTAATATCTCATTTTGCTATGAGAGAGTGTGGTTCTTAAAAGTCTCTTATCTCAAATCCTATTGGTGAAAATATAATTGTTTTACCCTTTGCAAAAGTACAAATCTAATAAATGAAGAGGATATTTGTAGCTATATTTAGGACATAGAGAATATTATTGATATAACCACCATCAATGGATATGTTACCTTTTCCTTTGACCAGGATAAAGTATGAGTCACCAACTTCTATGCTACAAGTTGAGCTTGAGGAGATTGAAGTGAATGACTCATGTGAATAAGTCATATGATGAGTTGCCCCTAAATCTAGAACCCATTATTTTGATGAAATTTTTATATCTTTACCTTGAACATTTAAGGCTTTTCCTATATGCTTCTTAATGTCTATTTTGTGATCCTTCATTGTTGCCTCTAGTTGTTGTAGTCTTTTCCAATATTTATTCATAGAATGACCATCCTTTTTGCAATGTGTACAAGTTATAGGGCCTCTTTATTTCTTTTTGAATTTTTCTTTAGTGGAGGTGGATGCTACTAATGCTTTTGAGGAAGAGGGAGAGATCTCATAATTTGCAATTGTTTTTTCCTCTCTAGCTAGCGTATTACAAAAATCCTCTAAAGAGGGCATTTTAAAACTTGTACCAAGTGCATATTTTGTAGACAAAAAGGTGGTTGTAAAAATTTGAAATTATCCATTTAACCTAGAAATAATAAGATAGATGAATTCTTATTCTATTTTACTCTTACAACTAATTGAGTGAGGACTTCTTTAAATTTGGTGATAAAGTTAAAGATATTGCTGAAGTCTTCAAGAGATAATGTTGTTAACTCTGCCTCTAGCTACATTGACCTTATTTGATACACTTTACCAAATAAGTTCTTTAGTTCTTTTAAACTCTCAAATGGAGTTTAAAATTCTGAAATGTGAAACCATAAGCTTTCATTTACATTTGTGCTTATACTACCCATTATTTCATACATATTCCCTTTATGAACAAATATTTCATATTCCTTTTCAAATTTAGGTTGCTTCTCTTCTAGCAAATGTGTGAGCCCTTTTTGAGAAATAAGATTTAATATTTTTTGTTTCCATGTGTGATAGTTATGAGGGGTGAGTGGGTCAATTGTATTCATTTTGCCAAAAAAAATTCTCGCCTTTAGCTGCAAGAAATATTTAGAGAAGACAATGATGCACCCCTCCTTCAATGAGAATAGGGTGGAGCAAGAAATCTTGTTAAACCAAGGCAGCAGAAGCTAGACCTTTATACCGAACTCTTTAATTTACCCGTACTTACGTGATGGAAACTATAAGTAAATAATAATAGTGATACGTGGAACATAGCCTATTTGAAGAAAGAATAACCTGCCATACCTTTATACCGAATCTTCTCAATGACTCACCCTTATGTGAGGGAGACTATAGATAAATAAGGAGAACAATATGTGGGACATAGGAAATTATTTAAAATATTTGGACCAAATGGATGGTGCCTTTTTAAATTATGTATGGTTGTTTTTCACTGATATTTTGAATTGTATTTATAACTATATCATGTAGTAAATGCTCCTGAAAAGAGGTGCAAGCAAAAAAATTTAAAGTCCAAGAGAGTGCCACAAAATGATTTTTCCAAAAATATGTGCTAAGTATCACCTTCCACTAGTAGAAATCACCTCCTCTATGCAACATTGCTCATCACTTTCATTCATCTATCAAACAACACCATTTTCACCAAACTAACCATTATTTATGTAGAAATATTGATACTCGATATGCAAAGTATTACTGAAAGATCAAAAATTGATTGATTATTCCATGGGATCAACTTTGTATAAATAGCAAAGTTTATCAATGTGAGCCATTGGATTACAACAACTCAATAAATCTGAACTAGGCTAAACTAAGAGTTCACCTGCCTCATGGAAGAGTGGTAACTCAAGTTAGACTATCCTTGTAGAACTTAAGATAACTAAAGAGATTATAACACCCCCCTTAAGTGATACTAGGGGTGAAAGTAACAACAGGATATGAGTCTCAGCAACAACGCCTGATGAGGTACTCATGTACAATAGTGGTGCTACCCAAAAAATGAGTCCTAAAAATGTGGCCTTATTGGGTACTCATGTACAATGAACTTATATATTGGAGGGATGGTAAAAAACCACATGGGAATTCTCAATTTTCCAAGAAGAAGAAGAAGAAGAGGAAGAGTGGAGAGGTGAAAACCTCTGTGCACTCTTCTAATGAAACTGTGTTACCCCAAGTTTATCATGCAATTGAATGTAACATGGAGAAGGAAATGACTTTGTGAAGATATCTACAATTTGATTTTTTGTAGGAATATGCTCCAAGTTTAGATCCCCTTGCTGAATATATTTCCGAATGAAGTGCATGTGAATCTCAATGTGCATGGTGCTCTAATTCTCATATGGATTGTGAACAATATGAATTGTGCTCTGATTGTCACACCAAAGGGTATTAGTTTGGTTATGGAAAAAACCAAATTCCCTTAGTATCTCAACGAAGCCAAAGAGTGTTGGACATTTTGAGTCCCTAAGCTAAAATTTGTCATTGATGTCAAAAGGATCTATGTAAGTAAGCACTATGATTTTCTTAACAAGAGCTTCATGAGAAGAAAATTTTTTGATCAAAGGTTCAAAAAGGGATGCATGGCATTTGGTTCCAAAAGGACCTTCAAAGGAATCTTAGCAAAAGGTTTTTATTTAAAACCATGGATGGCAGATTTGAAATGGGTTTTTATTAAAACCCAAGTTGGCTTTTCATTTCATCGAAAAAGGTGACCCGGTGATGGAGATATTTAATTTTAAAGATTTAGTTTAAATTATAATTTATTTAAAATTTAAAATTTATTTTTAAAATTAAAATTAAAATTTTATCTGCCGACGTCATGAAGGAACTTTCAAAAAGGCCAATGTTTCCAAAGAAAAGGGAAGGCATATAAATATGCCATTGAATTTATTAATTCATTCATCCTTGCTCGTTTATATTTGCTCTTGGTATTTGCGAAGAAAAAGAGCTCGTGTTTTTCTTTTAAGTGACACAGTGAACATTAAAGGGAGATAATGACCACTTCCCAAAATGTATTGGGCAGCATGGCCTAGTGGTAGCTTAGATTGTGCAAAGGTGTTGGTGACAAGGAGGTTGTGCATTCGATTCCCGCAAGCATCGTTTTTGGATTTTTTCTATTAAGGAACCCAAGGCCCATACTTTTCGCTTGGCTGCAACTAGGGCATTAACGTTGGGGCAATACGAGGGTTCGATTCCCCTCAAGGCATGTATTAAGGTTTTTATTAATATTTTGTTTGGATTGCCTAAGGTGGAGTGATCAGGGGTAAAGATGCTTCGTTAGTTGATTTGTTGAGTAACCTTAGGGAATAAGGTCATGGTGGTTGTTTGAGTTGTGAATTATTTTTAAATGTGATTTTTGAAATTTTTAGGAGTAATAAGGGTTTTTGATAACATTATTTTTAGTGAAAGTTATTTTTGAGTAAGGGTTTTCTTTTAAAAATAACTTTGGTGGATGTTAAAATAAAGTAGGAGTAATAAGGTGTTATTTGTATATTATTGTTGTGTTATTACTCAAGATCTCTAACCCTTGTTGAGAGTTGAAAAAGAAAGTATGTTGAGTATGACAGATTTAGTGGACAACTCATACAACATCAAAAAAGAATGAGCAATATTCTCCATTGATTTTATTTGGGTGGTTGATTTCTAAAATATCATTGGAGAGAAAAATATTGATTGCGGTTTCCTTCACGAAAGTGATTGGTGTAATGCTTCAAGGTTTTCTGGCTTGAGAGTTGTTATTAAACCTTGTTTTATAAGCATTGTTGTTGAAGCCATTAGTTGTGTGAAAAAAATTGAGTTAGGGTTTGAGAAAAACATGAGTATCATTGTTATGTGAAGAATGTTTTATAAGCATTGTTGTTGAAGCCCATTGGTTGTGAAAATAACTTGAAATTGAGTTAGATAAGAATATGAGTATCATTGTTATGTGATATTTGTGGTTTAACATTATTAGAAACATTTTGAGTTAGTTGATACATACTTGGACTAGGGTTTGTGAGAAAGGATTGATCCATGAGATGATTGTTTGAGTAGAGTTGATTGATCCTAGTCAAGTGAATGTGTGAAGTGGTTTTTTAATTTCCAAGAAAAAACTATTCTATATTCTAATTTGAGTTGAGATTGAGAATTGAGAATAGAACATATAAAGTCTCTAACAATTCTCTTTATGCTTCTATAATATTGATTTGAGTTGAGATTGGGATTTGAGATTAGAACATATAGAGTCTATAAAAATTCTCTTTATGCTTCTATAAGATTGATTTGAATTGAGATTGGAATTTGAGAATAGAACATATAGAGTCTCTAACAATTCTCTTTATGCTTCTATGAGATTAATTTAACATTGAGATTGGTATTTGAGTATAGAACATATTCATTCTCTAACAATTCTTTTTATGCTTCTATGAGATTGAGTTGAGATATTGATTGAGCATTGAGTTTATAACATATTTAGTCTCTAACAATTCTCTTTATGATTCTATGTGATTGAACAAGTTTTGTGTGAGCTTGTTAAGAAGATTTGAGTCAAGTATTTGAGAAGGCTTGCGGACTGATTTTGTGTGAGATTTTTTGAAAGCTTTCTATGCATATTTGAGAAATTCCTAGAGAGGGCTTATTAAGAATATTTGGACAAGTTCAGAGTGAGCTTGTTGAGAAGATTTGGATAGGTTCTGTGTGGAACTGTTGAGCAAATTTGAGTAGGTTTTGAGTGAACCTATTGATCAGACTTGAGTAGGTTCTGAGCGAGCCTTTTGATCAAATTTGAGCAAGTTCTAAGTGAGCCTATTGAGCATATTTGAGCAAGTTTTGAGTGAGCCTATTAAGAAAATTTGAGCAGGTTCTGAGTGAGCCTATTGAGTAGATTTGAGCAAGTTCTGAGTGAGCCTATTGAGTAGATTTGAATAGGTTTTGAGTGAGCCTATTGAGTAGATTTTAGCAATTTTTGATTGAGCCTATTGAGTAGATTTGAGAAGAATCTGAGTGAGCCTATTGAGAAATTTTGAGGAGGTTCTAAGTGAACCTATTGATAAATATTTGGAGGTGACAGAGTACAAAGGATAGAATATTAGTGGATAGAGATCTAGCAACTAGGATAATTGAACACAAATCTGAGTGAGGAGTCTTCAAGTGAAGAGAGATCCACTAGTCAGTGTAGCAAAGAGACAAAGTCTTCTAGAAGATCACTAGCTAGAGTAGAAGGGGAAAGAGTTATCCTATGGAAGAGATCCATGAACTTGAGATTAGGGGATCATCATATCCTTTGGACATAGATCCATAAAAATTATAATTGGGAAGGATTCCCATGAGATTATTTGAGAAATATTTAGAATAAATATTTTCTCTGTGGAGGTAGCCCACATTGGGTGAACCACATTAAAATTGATGTCTCTATTTTGTGTGATGATTTATGCATTACTTTGGTTATTTCTATTGATATTACCATTGATTATATTTATTAATACTATTTGGGAAAGAAAAGTAAAAAGTGGTCTTATAATGTTCACCCTCCCTCTTAGTATAAGCTTGTGTTCTTCAATTGGTATCAGAGTCAATTTCTTCGAAAGAAGTTTAATAGCTTGAAGGAAGATCCTACAAGAAAACAAATGGCAAAGAAAGGCAAGAGTAGAAGCATGAGACACAAGAAGAAAATAATACCTATGGCCATGAAATTAAAGGAAGATGAGTTTAATATTGTTGTGTTGGGAGGACACATGGAAATAGATTCAATAAATGAATCAAGTAATGGATAAATATCTAGACTGATAAAGTTTTATACTAGATGTGGAAACACAGGTCACCATGCAGCTTATTGTCCACAATAATGTATTGTTTGTGGTAAACTTGGCCATGATGCAAGATATTGTAATGGGTTTAGTAGTAGTGAATATGAAGATGATATTCTCATAAATGAAATCCTAGAGATTGGTTCAAGAAAGGATAACGGGGACAATCAAAATAGGTATGAAGAAGAAACTCTAATTTTAATAATATAAGAAAAATATGATGCTTCAAAAAAAGAAAAAGGGGAATCCACTCTTAAAGATATTATTGAATTAAAAAGAGAGAATTTAGAATTGAAGGCTCAAATACAAGAAGATGAGAAATGTAAGACAAAGCTTCTACAGGATATCTTTGACTTGAGAGATAAGGTTGAAAAAGCAAGAAGAGTTGAAGAAGGTATGATTAAACAATCAAAGGCAAAAGAGATAGAATGTGAAAGTCTTATGATTACTCTTGAAGAACTAAAAAATGAGAACTTAGGATTAAGGGATCAAGCTCAAGAATATGAGAAATAAAAAGCAAGGTTTCTATAGGAACTCACTAACTTCAAAATCAAAGTTGAAGATACAAGAAAAATTGAAGAAGGTATGGCCAAAAAATTTAAAATAAAAGATCTAGAGTGTGAAAGATTAGAGCATGAGATAGTTTCACTAAGGTTGGAAGTAAAAGGTTCTAAGGAAAATCTACACAAGTTTGAGGAAAATTCAAAGACCTTGGAAAGTACTATCAATGCACAAAAGTCATCAGTCACCATAAGAGGACTTAGTTCTAAATAAGAACAAGGGAAACGGGAAGCAGAAAAAGGAGAGTCAAGCTCAAACACCAGAAAAGAAGAAGAGTCAAAAGAAGTAAGTAAAATAGAGAGTGATACCTCTAAGGATAATTTGGACAATAGGAAGTTCAATAAGGAAAGGAAAAATGCACAAGGAATAGATGGAACAGGAAACAGGTAGAAGAGACTAAGATATCAATGGGATCTAGGAAAGGTTTCTTCAATGGGAGATGTTTTTTATGTCATAGGTTTTGGCACATGTATTCATAGTGCAGGACACATGAAACATAGGAATATGGAAAAGGAAAACTTTTCCATGGATATTGCTACTCATGCAATGAGTTTGATCACAAGGCAATGAATTGCAAGGTTCATGACAAAAGAGGATATGGCTTCACTATGAGAAGTCCTAAGACAGTTGCACCTCCAAGGAATAATAACATTAAGTATTATAAGTGCAATAATAATGGTCACATAGTAAGAAGGTGTAGAGATAATATTCAAGAAGCATGCATGAGTAGGAACATAAAGATGAACAGGAATAGAAACATGGATGAGAACAAGAACAAGAATAGGAACATGGATGAGAACAGGAATAGGAACAAAAATAGGAATATGGATGAGAATAGGAATAAGAACAAGAACATGCATGAGAACAAGAACAAGAACAGGAACATAAGTTATGACAAAAATAGGGATGATGAATTTAAAAGAAATAGTGAGAGGATTCAAAAAGTTCAAAAAAGAAGAAAGAAAGATAGAGGTAAAGGGCAGTGCTTTCGAGGAGTAGAAATACTTCCACCCAAGAATTAACCATCTCATATGGAGGTGGGGGAGGGGATAATATAAGAGGCTCATTCTTAGCCTTGAGCCCCAAAGGTGACCCTTTGCCATTGATGTCAAAGGGGGAGATATTTGTGTATATTGAGGAGATATTTGATATGGGGAGAGATTTGATAGTGAGATAGCATTGAGCCAGGGGGAGTAGAAAAGAAGGTCATATTTCAGTAAAAGGATATGGGTTGCCATCAATGACAAAGAGGGAGATTTTTGGACATTTTGAATCCCTAAGCTAAAAGTTGTCATTGATGTCAAAAAGATCTATGTAAGTAAGCACTATGATTTTGCTTAACAAGAGCTTCATGAGAAGTAAATGTTTTTATCAAAGGTTCAAGAAGGGATGCATGGCATTTGGTTCCAAAAGGAGCTTCAAGGGAAACTTAGCAAAAGGTTTTTATTTAAAACCATGGATGGCATATTTGAAATGGGTTTTTCTTAAAACCCACGTTGGATTTTCATTTCATTGAAAAGGTGCCCCGATGATGGAGATATTTAATTTTAAATATTTAGTTTAAATTTTAATTTATTTAAAATTTAAATTTTATTTTTAAAATTTGGATATTATTGTTGTGTTATTACTCAAGATCTCTAACCCTTGTTGAGAGTTGAAAAAGAAAGTATGTTGAGTGTGACAAATTTAGTGGACAACTCATACAACATCAAAAAGGTATGAGAAATATTCTCTATTGATTTTATTTGGGTGGTTGATTTCTGAAATATCATTGGAGAGAAAAGAATTGATTGTGGTTTCATTTTTGAAAGTGATTGGTGTAATGCTTCAAGGTTTTCTGGCTTGAGATTTGTTATTAAACCTTGTTTTATAAGAATTGTTGTTGAAGCAATTAGTTGTGTGAAAAAAAATTGAGTTAGGGTTTGAGAAGAACATGAGTATCATTGTTATGTGAAGAATATTTTATAAGCATTGTTATTGAAGCCCATTGGTTGTGCAAAGAACTTGAACTTGAGTTAGAGAAGAACATGAGTATCATTGTTATGTGAGATTTGTGGTTGAGCATTGTTGGAAACATTTTGAGTTGGTTGATACATACTTGGACTAGGGTTTGTGAGAAAGGATTGATCCATGAGATTATTGGTTGAGTAGAGTTGATTGAGCCTAGTCAAGTGAATGTGTGAAGTGGTTGTTCAAGTTCCAAGAAACAAACTATTCTATATTCTGATTTGAGTTGAGATTGAGAAGTGAGAATAGAACATATAGAGTCTCTAACAATTCTCTTTACGCTTCTATAAGATTTATTTGAGTTGAGATTGGAATTTGAGATTAGAACATATAGAGTATCTAAAAATTCTCTTTATGCTTCTATAAGATTTATTTAAGTTGAGATTGGGATTTGAGAATAGAACATATAGAGTCTCTAAAAATTCTCTTTATGCTTCTATGAGATTGATTTAAGATTGATATTGGGATTTGAGTATATAACATATTGAGTCTCTAACAATTCTCTTTATGCTTCTATGAGATTGAGTTGAGATATTTATTGAGCATTGAGTTTAGAACATATTGAGTGTCTAATAATTCTCTTTATGATTCAATGTGATTGAACAAGTTTTGTGTGAGCTTGTTAAATAGATTTGAGTCAAGTCTTTGAGAAGGCTTGTGGACTGATTTTGTGTGAGATTTTGTGAAAGCTTGCTATGCAGATTTGATCAAGTCCTAGAGAGGACTTATTGAGCATATTTGGACAAGTTTTGAGTGATATTGTTGAGTAGATTTGGATAGGTTCTATGTGGACCTGTTGAGTAGATTTTAGCAGGTTCTGAGTGAGCCTGTTAAGAAGACTTGAGTAGGTTCTGAGTGAGTCTATTGAAAAGATTTAAGCAAGTTCTGAGTGAGCCTATTGAGCATATTTGAGCAAGTTCTAAATGAGCCTATTGAGCATATTTGAGTAGGTTCTGAGTGAGACTATTGAGCATATTTGAGCAAGTTCTGAGTGAGCCTATTGAGCAGGTTTTGAGTGATCCTATTGTGCATATTTGAGTAGGTTTTGAGTGAGCCTATTGATTATATTTGAGTAGGTTTTGAGTGAGCATATTGAGTAGATTTGATGAGGTTCTGAGTGAACCTATTGACATATCTTTGGAGGTGATAGAGTATAGAGGATAGAGTCTTAGTGGATAGAGATCCAGTAGCTAGGAAAATTGAATACAGATCTGAATGAGGAGTCTTCAAGTGGAGAGAGATCCAATAGTTAGTGTAGTAGAGATACAAAGTCTTCTAGAAGATCACTAGCCAAAGTAGAAGGGGAAAGAGTTATCATGTGGAAGAGATCCATGAACTTGATATTAGGGGATCATCATCTCCTTTGGACATAAGTCCATAAATATTGTAATTGGGAAGGATTCCCATGAGATTATTTGAAAAATATTTAGAAGAAATATTTTATCTGTGGAGGTAGCCCACATTGGGTGAACCACATTAAAATTGGTGTCTCTATTGTGTGTGATGATTTGTGCATTAATTTAGTTATTTTTATTGATATTGCAATTGATTATATTGATTAATAATATTTGGTAAAAAAGTAAAAAGTGGTCTTATACTGTTCACCCCCCTCTTAGTATAATCTTGTGTTCTTCAAAGAGCTTCTTGACTGGCCAAAACTATTACCTTGTATTCTACCTCTATAGATGATAATGCTATTGCTTATTGTATTTTGCATGACCAAGCAATAGGTGAGGTACCAAGACAAAAAACATAACCAGAGGTGGAACATTTGTCTTCAAATGAACTTTACCAATCAGAATCTGTGCAACCAATGATATCCATGGATCCACCCTCATATTAGAGCCCAAAGTGAGTGGTTTCCTACAAGTAGCAGAGGATTCTCTTTGCTACTTGACAATGGCTGAAATAAGGTTTATGATAGAATCTATATATTAAGACAACAACATAGGAAATATTTGGGTGAGTATGAGTGAGGTATAATAGACTTCCTACAAACTATCTATAGAGAGTACCATCACATGGAAGGGTTTTTTAGGAAGTAGATAAAGTTACTCCAAACTGAAAGGGTGTGGAAGAAGGCTTGCAATCAGTCATCTTAAATAGTTGAGGAAGATCTAGAGTATATTTATGTTGATATAATAAAATTCCTACATATTTTTGAGTTATCTAAAATCCAGGGAAGTAATGAGCTAAACCTAGATTAGCCATCTCAAATTTCTTAGAAAGGGAGTCTTTGACAGTTTGTATGTGAGAAATAGCACTACGAGTGAGTAGTAGATCATCCAAATAGATAACAAGTATGATGATTTTTTTGTTATCTCTCCAAACATAGATTGTTGCATCAAACTCACAATGAGTAAATTCGGAGGAAAGAAGGAAGGAATCCATATTTTTATACCAAGCTCTAGGAGATTATTTGAGACCATAGAGAGATTTCTTTAGTCTATAAACAAGGGAGGAGTCTTGAATAAATCTAGCAGGTTGTTCCATAAATATTTTCTCTTTTAAGTCTCCATGTAAGAAATAACTTTTAACATCCATCTAAAAAATTGGCCATCTTTGGGAAGCATCAAGTGTAAGTACCAACCTAATAGAATCCATTTTGGCAACTGGTGCAAAGGTTTCAAAATAATCAATGCCTTCAATTTGTGAAAAATATTTAGCTACCAAGTGAGCTTTGTGTTTGTCAATTTTTCCATTAGGTCCATACTTAGTTCTATAAATCCATTTACAACGAACCAATTTTATTCCTTTAGGTAGAGGGACTAGATCCCAAGTTTTGTTTTTGACTATGAAAGAAAATTAATTCTCCATGGTATCATCTCATTATTTTATACCAATTGCTTATTTGAAGGATTGAGGATCTATGGAAATGGACTGATAGATAAGACAAGGACCCATGAAGTGGCTTAATCTAGATGATGGAAGATCTTGGATATAAGGATTGGCTTCTTAAAATATGGTGCGGGCCCATTTTGGTATTGTGGAAGGAGAAATGGGTGTGATAGGACTTTGAGTTGGATTTTGAATTATAGGATCCTCATTTTGATCATCTATCTCAAGGATGGTATATTTACTAGATTGAGGCTCAAATATTGGAGATGGCTCAAGATAATTATTGTTGGAAGAAGATGATTGAGGATCCTTATAAGGAAATGTCTCATCAAATTGAATATTTCTATGAAAAAATACCTCACGAGTTGTGGTATCAAGGAGCCTGTAGGCTTTAATTTCCTCACAATAACCAACAAAGATAAGTTGCTTAATTTGTTTTTTAGAGCCTTCCTCTTTTTCTTTGGGATGTATGTCCAAGCAACACACCCAATTTTTTTGAAAAAAGAGACATTAGGTTTTGATCCGTTCCATGCTTCCTCGAGAGTCAAATTACCAAGAGCTTTATGAGGTGTGCAGTTTTGAATATAATTTGCAAAGTTAATAGCCCCAACCCAAAAAACTACTGGAAGATCTCTTGAGTGGAGCATACAGTTTGTCATTTCTTTTAAATATCTATTTTTCCTTTCTGCAATGCTATTTTTCTATGGATTATGGGAGACTGAATTTTGATAAATTATACCATGATTTGAGATAAATATGGGGAACTCATTACTCAAGTATTCCTCCCATTATCTGTACGAATTTGCTTGATTTTGCAAGTGACTTGATTTTCAACTAAGGCCTTGAATATTTTGAAGTGGGATAGAACTTCACTTTTGTATTTTAGAAAGTAGACCCAATTTCTTCTTGAAAAATCATCAATGAAGGTTAAGACATATTTTCATATTGAAAGCACGAGATTCCGAAAGATTGAAAAGAAAACTAATGCGATGTATTCAAAACCCAAAATTAACGCTTAAGGTCCTATAAAGTGAAATGCATGAAATAAAAGAAAAGAGACGAATTTAAATGAGATAAAAAGAAGTACAAAAAGCACAACCCTTTTTATTTATACTCTTCCAATTCGGTTACAAAGACGTCTCCTCCCTTTTAAGGGGTAGGAGCGTTAACATAGTTTCAATTACAATCATGGATTTAGTGTTCCTCCTTCCGCGTGCCCACGTGTGAAATGGGCGAGCCAAAGTATTGCCGTCGTTGGTATTGATAAATCTTTAATCCTTGTTGCTCCTCCTGCGTTCAAAGAAACAACAAATCGTCAGTAGCACCTGTGTATGATAATGAAACTCGCAAATCTGAAAGAGTACTATTAATGAATGTAAAAGATGAATATAACGATGATTAAAATGAATCCAAATAGACTAAAAATTTGATAGAAGCGTAATCATGTAACTAGCAAAATACTGCAAAAGAAACAGTCACCAAATTCGATACAGATCGGTATTCGTCTCGGGGGTGAACGAGTAAACCTGCAACAGTTTGGTACTCGTTTCGGGGTGAGGCGAGTAAACCTGCAATAGTTTGGTACTCGTTTCGGGGTGAGGCGAGTAAACCTGCAATAAGGCAGGGGGTGCCCGAAGGCAAACCACCCGCGGGTTGAAACTTTGTTTCGACACCAATCCGCTTGGGATGGGTCCGAAACCTGTTGTGATGTGTTGTCGGCTAATTGGTAGGGTATTGTGG
Organism: Wollemia nobilis; assembly: GCA_028583015.1. NCBI lineage: Eukaryota > Viridiplantae > Streptophyta > Pinopsida > Araucariales > Araucariaceae > Wollemia > Wollemia nobilis. The sequence continues at coordinate 1,250,989 of JAQPPZ010002660.1, forward strand.
TCAGAAAATCAGGTTTTAGGTCTTGATTCGTGCCTCCAAAATCACCCAATAACCTCCTTTTCGATTAAGAGATTATGGATGTGAAGCACAAATCGTAAGTAAACTGGCAGCACTTCGTCGCTCAAAAATGCTCCTTCTCTATATCTTTTGGGTGAGGAAACTCACCATTTTATAGACCCAAGGGGTCTCTTTGAATTAGCATGCAAAAGTGCTACTTAACATGACTGCTCTTTTCGGGAAGATAAGACTTCTCTCTGATCAAGGGCTCCATAATTGCTTCTGTAACTGTTGTTGCATGCCCAAAAGAACTCACTCGCACTCCCATGCAATGAAGGGAGAGTTAAGTAGCTAATTTGAGTTGTCATGAAAAAGCCCACTCTCACTCCCATGCAATGAAGGGAAAGTCAAGTGGCATATCTGAGTTGTCTTGAAAAGCTCACTCTCATTCCCATGCAGTGAATGGAGAGTCAAGTGGCAGATATGAGTTGTCAAAAGAACTCACTCGCACCCCTATGCCATGAAAGGAGAGCTAAGTGGCAGTTCTGAGTTGTCATGTGCCGAAGTTTGACTTTTTGCAGGTCAAACCTGGCATTCGTCCCACCCAGGGAGCGAGCACTGGTAATCGTCCCTGGGTGAAACGAGTACCAATCGCACTCGTCCCTGGGTGGAGCGAATAAGTAGCAGAGTGCCTAAAAGGTGCCAAATTGATCTCTGACTTTTAAAACTGCTGTGTGAGTGGTTAGAACCACTGTTTTAACCTCTGGGGCTGCCCTGGGGGCTGTGTGTGTTAATGCGATCAGTGTTTGCAGTCACATAATCGGATTGGTGTTGTTTTGGTGTCTACAGATGCCCCTTTTTGGAAAGCGCTGCACATGGTGCAGTGCTGAGCAAAAATAGATAACCAAAGCACTAATGATTAGGATTTCTCAGTAATCTAACCAACTTTGGATGCCCCAAGTATGGAAAGGGCATGCATTCTTGAATCCTTGCTTCTGACGAGCTAAGGAATTGGATTTCAAGTATTAACCTATTTTGGTGAGGTGTGACTTGAGCTTGGGCATTGATCAATCATGAATAGGCAAAGGGCGCAACCTTTTGTCTGTGGGAACCTTGTGTTCATAATTCATGAATGCCAAGCATTTAATCAGTTTGTGATTGTTGCTTGTTTGCTGCCCCAAGCAGGAGCGTGATTGTCTTTGTCAATGATTCTTTGAATGCATGCCATTGCCTTGATTGGGTGTGTGTGTGTTGATTGATAACTAAGTGTGACTACCCCCTCAAGCGACGAATCGATGAGGGAATGACCAACATGAGAAAAGCGACGAGTCGCTTGACCCAAGATGACTTAAGTGAGGGTGCCTTCAGATGTTTTCCGTTGAATGCTTAAGCAGTTTCCCGATTTTTTGACCTATTTTTGGTGGGTGTGAACCCATTTGGGGATGCCATTTGGGGTTAACATTGGCAAAAATCTGATCTCTCATGGAGCAGTCCGGCCATGGTAGCCTTCTTTGGGAGACAGATAATGACAATGTAAAACCCCGACATCTATTTTTTGATGCCAAGAGATTAAGTACAAGAGCACTTTTGTCCAGCAATTTTTAGTGGTTTTGTTGTGGTGCATTGTTCAATTTTTTTTTTTTTAATTTTGTTGTTTTTGATTTTTTTGTATTTTTTGGTATTCGTTCCGGGGTGGAACGAACTCTATTATGGTACTCGTCCGAGGGTGGGACGAGCGCTCTTTCGAGGAAAAAGCGCTCGTTCCAAGCAAGAACGAATACCGGTGGCAAAAAATATAAATATGCAGAAAATGATGGATTTGGCTCATTTGCACTGTTCATCGATTGCGATTTGGAGCTCTGAGGAGGAGGAGGGAGATTTTCTGACGTGAAGCGCTGTCGAATTTTCCAGCTACCATGAGTGCACAAACCGGGTCGTCAAGCGGCGGAGCCGAAGCGAGACCAGTAAGTGAACTATCTCCGCGAGTTTTAATTTGAAAAAGTGCAAATTTGTTTTTATTGTGTTTTTCTTTTGTTTAAGACATGGAACCCTAATTAATTAATTAAAAGGTGAATGAATTGATGTAAAGACCATGAAACAAAATGAAACATGTATGCAAACCGATGGAAACCTAGATGGAAAACCGTAGAATAAACCCAAATGAAACTTAGAGTAACACCTTAGGGTAACCACGGTTATAAAAATGTTTTTTTTATGTGAATGGTAAAACTTAGGTCGAAACCGTAGGTAAACCATGTCAATTTTTGTCTGTTTTTATAATGAAACCCTAGATTTAAAAAAATGGATGAATTTTTTTGTTTGAATGGTAAACTTAGGTAAAAACCGTAGGTAAACCATGTCAAATTGTTATTGTGGAAATGATGAAAAATGAAACCCTAAGGTAAAAAGTGATGAATTTTTTTTTTGAATGGTAAACTTAGGTTAAAAACCGGAGGTAAACCATGTCAAATTTTTTTTTGTTTGTATGAAATTAAAGATGAAAAATTGATGAATTTTTTTGTTTTAAATGGTAAACTTAGGTCAAAACCATAGGTAAACCATGTCAAATTTTTGTTGTTTTTATGAAATGCAAGATGAAAACTTAGATTAAAATTGATGAATTTTTTTGTTTGAATGGTAAAACTTAGGTTAAAAACCGTAGGTAAACCATGTCAAATTTTTTGTGTTTTTATGAAATGCAAGATGAAAACTTAGATTAAAATGGATGAATTTTTTTGTTTGAATGGTAAAACTTAGGTTAAAAACCGTAGATAAACCATGTCAAATTTTTTTTTGTTTTTATGAAATTAAAGATGAAAAATTGATGAATTTTTTTTAAATGGTAAACTTAGGTCGAAACCGTAGGTAAACCATGTCAAATTTTTGTTATTTTGTGTATGAAAGTAAAGGTGAAAAATTGATGCATTTTTTTGTTGAAATGGTAAACTTAGGTCGAAACCGTAGGTAAACCATACCAATTGTTTTTTTTTTTTTTTGTATGTTTGTAAATTGTAATAGATGTACATGTGAATGAATGATGTTACTATATATTGATGCATTTTTGTATATGTGATGGTGATTTGATGCATGTTTTTGATGTGTTTATGTTTTGTGATATGCAGGTGGTGAAGAGTCGATATCGGGTACCGACTATTTTTTTGAGTGCCCGCGAGGCGTTGAGTGCAGAGGATTGGGAGTGGCTTGATGCCTTGGGGCTCAAGCATGTGGCTCGATTGGAGCCAGTGGTTGGGGATCGGGCATACTTGACAGCTTTGATCAGTCTATGGGATGTTCGGATGAACACCTTCCATCTCTCGACAGGGGAGATGACAGTTACCTTGGAGGATGTGTATCGGATTCTTCGGATTCTGATAGACGGGGTTCCCATCCGGACGATGCCACGAGGCCAGAGGATGGCTGTACTGACCCGATGCTTTGGACATGGGGACTTGGGTGGGGAGGACGCGGTGCAGAAAGTGGAGGAGGATTGTTAGGTGGGTGGGATCTTAGTGCGGTGGTGGTATGAGAGGAGGGTGTTGGGAGTGAGGCATGCACTACTCATGAGCCTCATTTCCAACATGTTGTTGCCAGACTCCTCGGGGGCGAGGTTCCCATGGAACCTACTGGAGGTGGTGTGGCAGTTAGTGGATTGTCCTGTGACAGAGCCGGTGATCATGAGATGGGGCCAGACGCTTTTGGCTCAACTATATGATGAGTTGTATGAGGTCCGTTGTCGAAAGTGAAAGGGGATTGGCTACAGTTACTTATTGCAGTGTTGGGCCTGGTAGCATATAGCCATGGAGCGACCACGAGGGCTACCCTGGACTACACGGGTTGACATGGTGGATAGAGACATTGGTTATGGGGCTTTATGGTATCGATCTGAGGAGCGGGGGTAGAGTCGGCGGTTTGCGGGAGACGTGGACCATTACGTAGATGCATTGGCCCGACTGACTCTAGGAGATGTGGTGTGGAGGCCATATCGGGATTGTCCCGCATGGCCGGAGGCTGATGAGTGGCTTCGACGGGTCCGGAGGGGGAGGTGGGTCATTGGACGACACGGGACAGAGCAGGAATACTTCCATTATCTCCGAGTGACACGACAGTTTGGGGTACGCCAGGGGTTGCTTGGGGAGCCCTTAGTCTATCGACATCGGAGCGATGAGAGGACTCTAGCTGCATCGATCCTCGAGCCGCTAGGGGAGGAGGTAGATACAGTATTGGACACTCCGGACATGGATGACGTTGGAGTTACTATCGAGTACCAGGAGTGGTGGATGCTTCGACGATGGCGAGGTGAGGGGCCATTGGGAGGGGATGAGGCAGCGGTAGGCGAAGAGGATGCAGAGGCACCAGGAGAGGGTTGGGGAGCTCCTATTGATGTGGACATGGTGGAGGTGGCAGATGCGGGAGAGGACTTTGGTGAGGAGGAGCAGCCAGAGATGCAGGATGCTCCGGAGCAGGCCGATGCGCTAGAGAGGCCGACACAATCGACCGTGCTGGGGGATACAGAGGCGGGGTTGTGCGCTGAGGTAGCATGATTGACGGAGGTGCTACGAAGGTGAGATGGGGAGCTAGGAGAGGCTTTGCAAGAGAGAGATCTCTTACGGACTTAGTTGGTAGAGCGAGAGAGCGCAGGGGCTGCATCTCATCGATAGGAGGGTGATACGGATGCTACACGAGAGAGGGATCTCCTGCAGGTGCAGCTAGCACAACGCGATGATGTAGTCGCTTACTACCATAGGCGAGAGGCAGAGTGGAGTCGACGAGAGTCAGATTGGTGGTGGCATTGGCTGGAGATGGAGGGAGAGATTATCCGCCTTGGTGGGCGAATACCAGAGCCTCCTGGAGGTGGCTCGTCGTATCGGACGAGAGACAGCGGGATGGAGCAGTCAACATCATCCCATCGCAGGCGACGAGATGAGGGAGGCGCTAGTGGGCGTGATGCAGGGGCGAGCAGTCACCCTGAGAGGTCCCAGAGGACCGATACTATAGGGGGTAGTTCTCGTCGCACCGATCCTGCGTGATCATGGTGGCCGACGCCCTAGGCTGGGGGTTTTTGAGTTTTTGGATTGTGGTAGCGAGGTCCGAGGACCGGTTCATTGTAGCCTACGGGCAATTTTGTTATGATATATATATACATATGACTCTTTTTGGTGTTTATATATTTTTCATGATTTATTTTTATGTACATGTTTTTACATTAATGTATGCATATGCAATTATGAATGCGATGGGTCTAATTTGTATGATGTATGCATATGGAATGAATGAAATGAGTTGTTGATGATTTTGTCGATGCACCATAGACTGTACAAGATTTGACTGACTTGCTATATTAATGGGATAACTGTGTGGAATGCGTGTGCATGTGAAAACTTTGTTTTTGTATTTTGTCTATTTTTGGATGGTGATGTACGGAATGAAATGTACCGATTGTTTGAAAATGTAGTTAAGCTTTTCTGAGATGCAGATATTTTAACTAACTAGCCAAGACTGTACATTTATCTCGTGAGACTTTTGAACAAGGTCTAAATCCGACTTGAATTTAACCAAGTTATTTCACATCCCTGTGTGTGCAATTGAGTTCGTTTATGTGGTATTTGTCAGGATACCGCCAGTGCCAGATAGGCTATCAACCAAACCTGTACTGAGGATCACCTAATTAGCTCCACTAACTCCGTTGTTGTATTTAGCAAGATTAATCCACGTGACAATCTAAGGTACCAGAAGCTAGCTCATCCACATGCAAACATTGGTCAGCACACACGCAAAGCTAATGTGACGGACATATCGTCATGCGGGTAGGATACCACCATTGCCAGGTAGGCTATCAACCAAACCTGTAATGAGGATCACCTAGATGGTTTTCGAATGCTGAGAATTCTAGGGATTCAAGTTCAGGTTATTTGTTGGCTGAATGATTTGGGAGACTTGCTCGTCTATATAGTGATGAAAATCACTATTTATTTTTCTATTTATTTTTCTTTTGTTTTTTTTTGAGCAAGGATTTTGAATAGTGGTGATAACCACTGTTATTTGATTTTGTATTTTGAGCTTTGTAAGTTTGAACTTGTGAATGGCCTTGATCCTATTAGGCCTTGGGGATGACTACCCATCCTGGTTAGGGACGTGTAGTACGAATCCTTACGACTTTGGGAACCAAGGGGATAATGGAGATTATGAAGTAAGGGCATTGATCTGTTAGGCCTTGGGGATGACTACCCATCCTGGTTAGGGGCAGATAGTATGAATCCTTACAACTTGGAGACCAAAGGGATAATGGAGAGTATGAAGTAAGGGCATTGATCTTTAGGCCTTGGGGATGACTACCCATCCTGGTTAGGGGCGGATAGTACGAATCCTTACAACTTGGAGACCAAAGGTGAATGGAAAGGGTTAGGATGATGGTTTGTTGGAATTTTGTTTGTGAATGGCGTTGATCCTTTTAGGTCTTGGGGATGACTACCCATCCTTGGCAGGGACGTGTAGTACGAATCCTTACAACTTTGGGGACCAACTATGATTGGGATTTGTGGGAGTGGTGAAAACCACTATTTATTATGGTGAATGGATGGGGAAGAGCTCGTCCTTTTGTCAATTCTCAGCATTCTAGAACCATTCGCACAGGGGGATGAACAGGCTAATCTTTCACTTATGGTACCCGAGACTGCTTTGTAGGTTTTTCTTGCCTTCACACAACTTAGGAATTATTTTATGTGTGTTAATTTGTGTTGGAATGCTACGTAACAAGACGTGATCCAAGTAAAACTTTCCCATGTAAAATCCGTTTAACTATGTACAGTTTTGGCTAGAAATTTAAAGACAGTTGAATGACGAAAACCCTATATACATTAGGAGACAACTGACGATGCTAAAAAAATGGTGATGGTGCTATTCTAGATGTATGCGTTTATGAAAATGGAGGTGATGTGGAAAATGATGGAATTGCCAAGTGATGACAGTCTATGGTGCGGTTGACTTGTATGACCTAGCGAAGTATGCAATGTATGGATGCGATGCCTAATGCAACCTATATTTTTGTATTTTGATTTTTATGAGAATGCATGGAATTGAAATGCAATTGTTTTTGTGATTTTTGATTTTTTTTATGAGTATGCATGGAATTGAAATGCAATTGTTTTTGTGATTTTTGATTTTTTTTATTGTAATTGTTTTTGTGATTTTTTTTGTTTTGTGATTTTTGATTTTGTATTGTTTTTGTTTATTTTTGAATATTTATTTTGACCAAGCAGTTATGGGAATGCTTGGAGCTTTTGGTGTTTGACCAAAGGGTTTATGGATACCTATGGAGCATTTTGGGGTTGACCAAGCGATTATGAGAATCCTTGGAGCATTTAGGTTTGACCAAGCAATTATGAGAATCCTTGGAGCTTTTAGCTTGACCAAAGGGTTTATAGATACCTTTGGGGCATTTAGGGTTGACCAAGCGATTATGAGAATCCTTGGAGCTTTTGGCTTGACCAAAGGGTTTATAGATACCTTTGGGGCATTTAGGGTTGACCAAGCGATGATGAGAATCCTTGGAGCTTTTAGCTTGACCAAAGGGTTTATAGATACCTTTGGGGCATTTAGGGTTGACCAAGCGATGATGAGAATCCTTGGAGCTTTTAGTTGGACTATGGCTCTCTAGATGTGGAATGGCCTCAAATGACTGATGTTCAAGGGTTATTTTTCCTTGATTCCTTCAAGAGAGGCAAGCCGGTATGTTCCAGGTCCTATTCTACTATCAATGACATAAGGACCTAACCAGTTTGCCATGAACTTGTCCCGTAGATGGGACGACAAATTAGAATTTTGTTGGTTCTCTTTTAAGACCAAGTCACCAACCTAAAATTCCCTGAGGTGGACTTTCATGTTGTATGCTCTCTTAAGTCGCTCTTGATAGATACGCAAATGCTCAAGAGCATTAACGCGTCGTTCATCGAGCAACGTCAGTTGATCTAACCGGGCTTGCCATGCAGTGTCATCATCGATGAACTCTTGCATTGAAATGCGTAGGGAAGGGATTTCCAACTCAAAAGGCATGACTACCTCGGAGCCATACACCAGCGAGAATGGAGTTGCCCCAGTGGGCGTCCGAATGCTGGTGCGATAAGCCCATAGGGCAAGCGGGATCTGAATGTGCCAGTCCTTATGATTGTCTGCAACTATCTTTTTAAGAATGGCGACTAGCATTTTGTTGGACGCCTCTGCTTGCCCATTTGCCTACGGATAATAAGGGGTTGAAAAACTATGCTGAATTTTGTACTTTGTGGTCAAAGCACGCACATATTTATTCTTGAATGGTGTCCCATTATCTGACAGGATCTTGGATGGAATACCAAAATGACATATGATGTTATGCAAAATAAACTCCGCAATGCGGGATCCAGTCGTAGAGGTTAGCGGAATTGCTTCCACCCACTTGGTGAAGTACTCTGTGGCCGTTAAAATAAACGTGTGATGACCAGACGATGCAGGGGAGATCTTTCCAATTAAGTCAAAGCCCCACTACGAAAAAGGCCAAACCGATTGGATCGGCTGCAAGGCCTGAGAAGGTACGTGTGTCAAATTAGCATGGTGTTGACACTTCACGCACTTCTTCACATATGCACAACAATCTCGCTCTAAATATGGCCAATAATAACCCATGCGAAGAATGCGCTTTGCGATGGCCATACCACTGAAGTGGCCACCACATGTACCATCGTGAGCTTGGGTGATCGCCCAAGCGGACTCTTGCTGGTCCAAACAACGAAGGAGGATTCCTTCATAATTTCGATGATACAAAATGTCTCCTAACAAGACATGCTTTGCCACTTTCTATTTGAATGATCTTTTCGTGGCTTGTGTCAATCCAAGTGGGAGGTTACCTAGCTTGAGGTAATCCCTAATGGGTGTGTACCAATCCTGCTGATCAGAAACCTCGATAGTATGAACGACCAATCCCTCTTGAAGTCCATCTCTAGCAAAAGCTGAGCGAGAAAGAACTTGTAAAAACAACGTTGTGTTGCTATTAAGAGGGGTCGGGGAGAACAAGGACCCCCAGTTGGCTTGAGTCAAACAATCTTGGATTCGAGAGAACTTATCCGAAGATGGTTCAATCTGGATCAGGTGGATTCCTGGCATCAGATCAGAGCTTGCACGCTCCATCGCAGATTGCGATAATGTTTTAACCTGAATGGTTGTCATTTCACCAGAAGGGTCTTGCGGGATTAGTGACCCCAAGGAGGCCATAGTATCCGCAAAATGATTTGATGATCGAGGGAGTGCCTCGATGTCATACCATTCAAGTTGTGCCAGGAATTTGTCCACAAGGGCTTTGTAGGCCTGCAGAAGCTGGACATTTACATTGAAAAATCCCCTTCACTTGATTGACAATCAACAACGAATCACCAAAGATGTTTAGACGTTTAATGTTCATGGTGATTGTTGTTCGAAGACCTATGAGCAAGGCTTCGTATTCTGCATTGTTGTTGGTGCACGGGAAGTCTAATTTAAATGACAAAGGCATTGGAGCACCTTGCGGAGTGAAGAATACAATTCCCGTGCCACCCCCTTGCTCACATTTAGAACCATCGAAGAATAGGGTTATGTCGACTCGTGACTCAGGCTCATCAGAATCTGGAGATTCTGAAACATGGAAGACCCCATCATCAGGTAGTTCGAAAGTCAGAGGCTGATCATCTTCAAGAGGAGCCTCGGCTAGTTGATCGGCGATGACTTGACCTTTTATGGATTTTTGTCCAATGAACTCTATGTCAAACTCCGTCAACAACATGATCCATTTCGCCGTGCGGCTACTATGATAAGTATGACTCATCATGTATCGCAATGGATTCTCCTTAGACACAACATACGTCTTATTACTGAGCATGTAGTGGCGTAGCTTTTTGGTAGCAAACACCACTGCCAAGCGAGCTTTTCAACGTATGCATAGTTAAGTTCATAACCGACCGAGGTGCGGCTAAGATAGTATGTAGCCTGTTCTTTGTGAAGTTCATTTTTTTGGGACAGCATGGCGCCCAGTGCCACCTCAGTAGCTGAGATGTATAAATAGAATGGCACTCCTGGTCTAGGTGGTGCCAGTACTAGTGGCGAAGCCAAGTACTATTTAATGTCATCAAAGGCTGACTGGCACTCGTCATCCCAATGAAATGTGACCCCCTTATGCAATAATTTATTCATGGGTCGACACTTGTCAGATAACTATGCTATGAAGCGCTTGATCGACGCAACCTTTCCCTGCAGACTCCTGAGCTGCTTGATGGTGGTTGGGGGAATCATTTCAAGGATTGCCTTGACTTTGTTTGGGTCTACCTCGATTCCTCATTTGGAGACTATGAAACCCAAGAGCTTTCCAGAGGTGACGCCAAAGACGCACTTCTTGGGGTTTAGTCTGACTTTATGTTCAATGAGGCGATCAAGGACCTTGCTCAAGTCACCGAGGTGATCTGGGCGCAAAAGAGATTTGGCCAACAAATCATCCATGTAATCTTCCAAAGTCTTGTGCATGTAATCATGAAAGATGTACGTCATGGCACGTTGGTAAGTGGCACCAGCATTTTTAAGGCCAAAAGGCATGACCTTATAGCAAAATGTCCCCCAAGGCATTGTGAATGCCATTTTTAGTTGGTCCTCAGGATTGATACGAATCTGATTGTATCCTGAGAAACCATCCATAAGGGAAAGCATTTCATGGCCCGCTGTGGCGTCTACCAACGCGTCGATGCTTGGCAAGGGAAAATCATCCTTAGGACTCGCTTTGTTAAGATCTCAAAAATCGGTGCATATGCGAATCCTCCCGTCGGGCTTCTTGACGGGAACCATGTTAGACAACCATGGAGGATAATCCACACAGATGACAAACTGGGCATCCAACAACTTTTGTAACTCGTATTTTACCATTAAGGCCACTGTTGGGTGCATCTTGCGTAGTTTTTGCTTTACTGGCTTGATTGTCGGATCAAGCGTTAAATTATGCGTGACTAGCTGTGGGTCTAGTCCCGGCATATCCTTGTATGACCATGCAAAAACCTCCTTCTTCTCCTTAAGAAGGGCAACATAATCGGCTTGCTCTTCGGGGGAAAGACTTACCCCTAGCTTGAGAATCCATGGATTCATTGGATCTGTGCCGATGTCTACATCAGTCATTGCCTCGACCGACATGTGGGATCCGTCTTCCAACTGATGTGGAATTGGGATCAGATGGATATCATTTGCTGAATTAAGATCATCATTAGGAACGTCAAGTTCCTCTTCAGCATGGAAGACATCCTGAGTCTGTCCTGGAGTGAAATGAAACATCCCACCGCAAGGCCAATACTCTGATGGGGATGGTGGTGTGTCAGCGCGATCCCAATCTATAGCCTCTATGTCTAGATGCAATGATCATGTTGGATTGGCTGGATCATGGATGGGGGTGGTCAAGTCAATGGAGATCATGTTTATGAGATGATGGTAACCTCCATTACCGTAGATGTGATAACTCTGACATTCGGGATGCTCTTGATGCGTTGGGTCTGGCTCTGTAGGCACTGGCACAAAGGGATCAGCCCTATGCGTGGACATGCAAATAGGGTCTGCCCTAGGCACTGATGGTTTGATAGGGTCTCCAGGCGGAAGATGCTCTCTGTGTACCTAGAGTGGCGGGTGCAGTAATTGCTATAACTACGTCGGGTTGAGGTGCCACCTATGTCTTGGACCCATGTGTAAGTGTTCAAACATGTCATCTATGTCCAAGGGATATTGTTGTTGCATTTGTTGCCTTTGTTGCATTTGTCGCATGTGGTTGAGATAGGCCATCTCAGTTTCATCTTTCGAATCGTTGTCGGAGAACCACAGGCCTTCATTGGCTCCAATTACTGCTTGCGACATGGGAAGCTCATCTTGCTCGAGCAAATTAATATGGTCCCAACGAGGTTGTGCCGCTCTCTACGGGGGGACCGGATTGTCTTGAAGTGGCATGTGCTCAACTGGAGCAGCCAATGGGAACATCGTCAGGAAGCTTTCCTGATCATCATTCATTGGATATTCGTGCGAATGATCGTACTCCAACTCATCTTCGAAAGACCCTTCTTGGTCTTGTCCATCTTCCCCTTGTGGGTGAGTCTGTGAGGTTTCTCCTTGTTCGGCCGAAGGGAAAGGGTTGTTGAGGTCAACAAGGTTGTTTGTTTGTAATGGGAAATAATCCCTCAATGTATAAGTTGTATTTGGATTGGCATATGGATCTGATGCCAACCCATCCTTGTTGCCTATCCCTAGGCCTTGCATGTTTTTGACCAAGATGTCGAGGGGCAAAGGGTGATTAAACCCTACTCCTGACTTGTCATAAGGCATTTGGTATCTTGGTTGGCACAAAACATGCACTCCTTGTTCATACCGCCCAACCCGTATCCATGCCAATTGCATTGGCTAAGATATCGTAATGCGAAGTCTGGGTTAGACAGATAATTGACATCTTCCACAAAGGGCTCTTCATCTTCCTCTTCTCGTCGGGAAGGTTCAACGCCATGATCCAGGCCCCCAAAAATAAATTTTGTCTGATTAGGTGGGTAGCCTAGAGGAACCACGGAGCCTATGGGGAGTCGAGGTCTTCCCATGTCTTGCATAGACTGAAGTGTGGGCGTTGCTACAACATTGCGCACTATATACTCCCCCATGCCTGTGTTAGACATCTCAATAGTAATCGTTGGCGATTGAGAGGAAGCGAATGGGAGTTCTCCCTGAGTCCACTCCATGTGGGGTGAACTAGGCATCTCGACTTCCATTCTATTAGGCATCTCTTCTATCGAGATGTTGGAGACTAAGGGTGGTTCCGCTTCCAGGGGCTTCTTTCCTTTGTCCGTTGGTGTGGCCACCGTAGGTGGCATCATTGTGGGAGGACTAGATGAAGAAGATGAACCTGCCTAGGAATTTGATTGATTTGGTAATGGAGATTCTTGCTTAATCGGACCCCTTTTAGATGGATTTAACTGGAAATCCACATGCGTTGAAGGAAGGGTCGACTGCGGCATTAGTTGCACTGAGTTGCAATATTTGAAAGGTTCTAAATCTATGGGGACCACGTGCACTTGTCCTTCAAATGTGTACTTTAAACATTGATGAGCAATTGAAGGGACACACTTCATATCCCGGATCCAAGGCCGCCCAAGCAAGATATTGTAAGCCATCTCACCTTCTAAAATGTGGCACAATGTATGAATGGTCTTTTGTCCCACTTGTATGGGTAGGACAATTGTGCCAACTGTCGAGCATATCGCATCATTGAATGCTCGAAGGGTATAAGTGGAAGGTACAATGTGAGAGGCTGGCAGCTTCAAATGTTTCAGTGCGATGGTTGTAATAATGTTACTGGACGAACCAGTGTCTACCAACACCCGCTTATACGGAGTCCCGTTGACCCATGCAATAACGTGCAGGGGTGGATCCGCTACATCCCCAGTCACCATTTTTAATTCATCTTCCCTAAAGGTGATGACTGGTTCGGTACACTGTTTGACATGCCCCACAAAATTGTTGAACGAATTCGCTTCGTGGGGTTGCAGCTCAATTGCCTTTAATATCTCCATGAGAGCTTCCCGATGGGGCATCGATTGTTGAATAAGCTCATAGATGGAGAGCCTAGCCGACGTGGTCCTTAGACTTTGAGTAAGTCTAGTTCGAATCGTGGCCACTGGTCTAGGCGGGGGAAGCTGTGTAGGATTCACTTGAGGTTGTGACATGGATGGAGCTTCCCTTGTGGCTGTCATGGGGGCAGCTCCTGGGTGTCTCTTGTTCCTTGTCACAATGCTGATCATCCCAACATACCCCTCCATGGGGCAATTCTGTTGCACTTCATTGACATGAAGAGGTTTTGCTTGTGCATCATGTGCGGGTAAAGGATCTTTGAAAACACCCATTTGTTGGTTGTTGGGTGCGATGGGGTTATCCACTACCAATGTATTATTGTCAATGAGGTCTTGCACTAAACCTTTGAATTTCCAACAGGCGTTAAGGTCATGCCCTTTCCTTCTGTGGAATCTATAGTAAAGATCCTCTCTGTAGCCCTTAGGCTTTGGCGCATTAGGATCGATTGTTTGAATCTCTGGCAGATTAATCAAGTTTGCCACTGACAAACGGTCAAACAAGGAGTCCCTGGACTCGGTGTATGGTGTAAATTGCCGCCTAGGGTGACGCTGCTGATTGTGATCCTATTTTTTATTATCTTTCTCATAGTTATTGTGAGGCACCGCCTGATAATTAGCCTTTGGAGGCTGTGTCGCTTGGGCAGGCTTAGGGGCATTGATAGCAACTTGATTGACCGCGATGGGTTTCTGTTGCGTAGTCCCTATTTTGGTGCTCTTGTTCCACTCTTTTTTCTTAGGCTTGGCAATTTTGCCATCCTGTATCTTGATCTCTTCGATAATTCTAGCTTGCGCCAGAGCTTCTTCTAAAGTGGCGTATTGCTGCAGTTGCAATAGCACAGAGATCGATCGCAAATAGCTCTTTGCGAACATTTGAGTTAGGTCGGACATAGGAGGGAGGTAGGATAGCTTTGAAAGCAATGTCCTCCACCGATTCCCATATGCCACCATAGATTCCTCCTCATACTGCTTGAGGCTAGCAAGATCACTTAGTGACGCCTTTTTCTTTGTGTTGAAAGCGAAACGTTCTAGGAACGCGTCCACTAGCTGATCCAAGTTGTAGATGCTATGCTTTGGTAAATGGGTAAACCAATCCGAGGTAGGTCCTACGAATGTGGTTATAAATGTTCTTAATAGCAATGCATCATTGTCTTGTATACCGAAGCATTGGCTCAAAAATCGAGTCACATGCTCTTGAGCATCTTCATCCCCTCTAAAGAGTGCCAACTGGGGCAGCTTAAAATGTTCGGGGTATGGAGGTGCTGGCACTGATGGATGCACAGGATGACTACGGAGTTGGCATAAGGTAGGCTTTTGGGGCCCAGCAGTCTTGAGTTCCATAGTCTCTAAGCATTCTAACAACACTTTGTATGCATCGGAGGACTTAATCTCCTCCTCCTTGGTTTGCTCCCACTGTGGGTTGTGGGGAACTTGAGGCCTTTGGAGGGATAACTGGGTAGCATCCCTTCTACCTTGATAGGGCATTTCAGCCCGCTCTTCTTCTTGGTCATAATCCTCATAAGCTTCTTGAGGAGTGTCTGGCCTAGGCTTGTAAACATTGATGGGTGCCCGCGGAGGATGCCCATCACGGTTGCGGGGAGTGGCCTCCCGCTCAGGTCTAGGAGGTCTTAGAGGCAGTGCTTGATGAAGTCGTGGAGACCTGTCTCGCACTAAGGGGTTGTGCCTCACATACATCTCAGATTTCTATGTGCGAGGGACTGGGGCCTTCTCAGGCGCATTGTTGTGAAGCAATTCAGCTGTCTGACGCTGAATGCGCTCTTGATTAAGGTGACACAAATGTTCTAATTGTTGTTGGTCTTGCCTAAGCCGCGTGATTTGCGCTTGGTGGGCGGCTAGTTTGGCAAATGCCAAGTCATTTTGTTCCATCGTCTCTTGTTTAGGGGGCCTAGATGCCTCCCCTACATATCTGTCTCGATCCTGGTACTTCGAGACCCCTATATGTTGCTTCCCTCTGTCGAGGTTAGCAGCATTGACTTGAAGCTCTGGTCTCAATGAGCGATCTGGATATAAAGCGGGTGCAGACGTGCATCGTTCCCATGCTAGGTACTATCCTTGAGGAACGTATTGATCTTCCTCACATTCTCTGTTATATTCATAAAAGGTGCGGGCAGAATTGCCTTGCCCTGTCGGGAGAACCTGATATTCTGGATATGGTATCGTGTGTCTGACATTGATCAGGGGTAAATTAGGAGTAACAAAATCATATGGTTCCTCCTTGTGGACCCTTTGTTGTTCAAGCACTTCATCACTAGGCCACCCATAACGAGCTTCCAAGGGAGGCCTTATATCTAGGTCAAGTGCTACATGTTGGTTGTTTTCTTGAAAGGATCTTTGTTGCATGGGAGTACCCCCTAAGGAGGTGCCTCTATAGTCTTGTCTAGTGATGGCATGAGTTGGAGTGCCCCTCAAGGAGGTGCCTCTAAAGTCATGTTCTATAACTGCATGGTGTGGACTAACTTGTGTATCCTGCCGCCAAGGCGGGATGGCCAAGTCTTTAGGGCTATATCGGGGGTGACTTGTCCCCCTTGGTGCATTCTCCGTAGCTTCTGCCCGTGATTGGGCTTGGCTACGAGTGAATACCATGGTAATGACTCTCTACAAGCTACGTAGATTTTTATCTTTTGTTTATGATTTTGTTACACTAAGCAGAAAAGAACATACACACACAAAGCAATGATTATCTCTTTTAAAGATTAATGGTGTGTCCTAGACTGGTTTTAGTGTGTTTTGTTGTTTTTTTTTTTTTTTTTGAAAGCTTTTTATGAAAACCATTTAAATGCAATTATGAAGGCTCTTGTGACTCCCAAAATGGTCGCCCCTTCAATATACCATTGCCGGACCGATATACCAACCTCTCTATATACCCGCCCTTACGTGAGGGAGACTATAGGTACGTGAGAGCAGATGATACGTGGAACATAGGCGGTATGGAAGGGGGATTGTCCTGTTTATGACACCTACCATAGAAGACTTATCCTCGTGCATTGGGAATCACCCCAACGACACTCGGTCAGCTTTCATCAGGATTTACGTCGAGCAACAGTGACAATCGGGGTAAATGAATGCAAATATCCAAGCCAACGTGGTGATGAAATCCACTGTTGGTCTTGCTCAAGGGCTGGGGTTTTACGACCAGCTCCTTGGTTTAAGTAACCACGTGATGTGTGGGGTTCATTTTAATTTGCAAAAATTGAAATAGGCAAACAAAAAGGAAACTTTCCCTAAGCCATACAAAAACTGAAAACCAAAAAATAGAAAACAAAAATTTGATAGAGGCTTGTTAAAAACCCCTACCTCTTCTCTGCCCGAAAGGATGTTTCTGATTGGCTGCTCTAAAAAATGCACAGAACGCTATTCGTCCCTGGGTGAGACGAATATCAGAACAGTCTTCGTTCCAGGGTAGGACGAATGCCTATTCGTCCCTGGGTGAGACGAATCCCAATTCTGTAATCGTCACTGATGAAACGAATAACAGTCTGATGATTGAAAAATAGGTACCTGTAATCAAAACAAGCAATTTCAGATCAGAAATCTAACCTAAAAAAAATAGAGGACAGAGGTCCCACCGTGATCGCCATTGAAAGCACGAGATTCCGGAAGATTGAAAAGAAAACTAATGCGATGTATTCAAAACCCAAAATTAACGCTTAAGGTCCTATAAAGTGAAATGCATGAAATAAAAGAAAAGAGACGAATTTAAATGAGATAAAAAGAAGTACAGAAAGCACAACCCTTTTTATTTATACTCTTCCAATTCGGTTACAAAGACGTCTCCTCCCTTTTAAGGGGTAGGAGCGTTAACATAGTTTCAATTACAATCATGGATTTAGTGTTCCTCCTTCCGCGTGCCCACGTGTGAAATGGGCGAGCCAAAGTATTGCCGCCGTTGGTATTGATAAATCTTTAATCCTTGCTGCTCCTCCTGCGTTCAAAGAAACAACAAATCGTCAGTAGCACCTGTGTATGATAATGAAACTCGCAAATCTGAAAGAGTACTATTAATGAATGTAAAATATGAATATAACGATGATTAAAATGAATCCAAATAGACTAAAAATTTGACAGAAGCGTAATCATGTAACTAGCAAAATACTGCAAAAGAAATAGTCACCAAATTCGATATAGATCCGTATTCGTCTCGGGGAGGACGAGTAAACCTGCAACAGTTTGGTACTCATTTCGGGGTGAGGCGAGTAAACCTGCAATAGTTTGGTACTCGTTTCGGGGTGAGGCGAGTAAACCTGCAATAAGGTAGGGGGTGCCCGAAGGAAAACCACCCGCGGGTTGAAACTTTGTTTCGACACCAATCCGCTTGGGATGGGTCCGAAACCTGTTGTGATGTGTTGTCGGCTAATTGGTAGGATATTGTGGTCAGAAAATTGGGTTTTAGGTCTTGATTCGTGCCTCCAAAATCACCCAATAACCTCCTTTTTGATTAAGAGATTATGGATGTGAAGCACAAATCGTAAGTAAGTAAACTGGCAGCACTTCGTCGCTCAAAATGCTCCTTCTCTGTATATCTTTTGGGTGAGGAAACTCACCATTTTATAGACCCAAGGGGTCTCTTTGAATTAGCATGCAAAAGTGCTACTTAACATGACTGCTTTTTCGAGAAGAGAAGACTTCTCCCTGATCAAGGGCTCCATAACTGCTTCGTAACTACTGTTGCATGCCCAAAAGAACTCACTCGCACTCCCATGCAATGAAGGGAGAGTTAAGTAGCTAATTTGAGTTGTCATGAAAAAGCCCACTCTCACTCCCATGCAATGAAGGGAAAGTCAAGTGGCATATCTGAGTTGTCCTGAAAAGCTCACTCTCATTCCCATGCAGTGAATGGAGAGTCAAGTGGCAGATATGAGTTGTCAAAAGAACTCACTCGCACCCCTATGCCATGAAAGGAGAGCTAAGTGGCAGTTCTGAGTTGTCATGTGCCAAAGTTTGACTTTTTGCAGGTCAAACCCGGCATTCGTCCCACCCAGGAGCGAGCGTTGGTAATCGTCCCTGGGTGAAATGAGTACCAGTCTGCACTCGTCCCTGGGTGGAGCGAATAAGTAGCAGAGTGCCTAAAAGGTGCCAAATTGATCTCTGACTTTTAAAACTACTGTGTGAGTGGTTAGAACCATTGTTTTAACCTCTGGGGCTGCCCTAGGGGCTGTGTGTGTTAATGCGATCAGTGTTTGCAGTCACATAATCGGATTGGTGCTGTTTTGGTGTCTGCAGAAGGTTAAGGCATATTTTTCTCCTTTGAAAGAAGGCTTTGGGAAGATGATCATGTCAGTATGGATTAAATCTAGAGGGGATGAGGCTCTTTGAGAACCACTTGGGTGAAAAGGATCTTGATGTTGTCTTTCGAGAGCACATATAAAAAATACCCCAATAATAGAAGAGACTTTTGGTAACCCTGTTACCATTTCATGAGTATTCAACTCCTTTAGATAGTTCTAACTGAGATGACCAAACCTTTCAAGCCAAATTTTGCTTTCAATATATCTATGTGCAACAAAACATGAGGTCCAATATGAATTTTTGCATCCAATGAAGTGAAATAGGTGAGTTTTATGATCAATATCTCCTTTTGCTATGAGAGAGTGTGGTTCTTGAAAGTCTCTTATCTCAAATCCTATTGGTGAAAATAGAATTGGTTTACCCTTTGTAGAAGCACAAATCTGATAGATGAAGAGGATATTTGTAGCTATGCTTAGGACATAGAGAACATTATTGATATAACCACCATCAATGGATATCTTACCTTTTCATTTGATCGGGATAAAGGATGAGTCACCAACTTCTATGCTACAAGTTGAGCTTGAGGAGATTGAAGTGAATGCCTCATGTGAATAAGTCATATGATGAGTGCCCCTGAATCTAGAACCCATTATTTTTATGAAGTTTTTATATCTTTACCTTGAACATTTAAGGCTTTTCCTATATACTTCTTGTTGTGGCTGATCCACAACACACCCCAAAATTGGGGACCCACCTTTTTTGCATGCTTTCAAAGAAAATATCGATGACCCAGATGCTAAAAATCAAGAAAAATGGGCAAAATTGCACAAGGATGAAAATTGTCACGATATCGCGACATGTCGTGCCATCGCTGTCGAAAAATGAAAAGTGTCACGATTTCACGATGTGTTGCGCGGTCGCTGGCAAAAAATGAAAAGTGTCACGATTTCACGACGTGTTGCGCGGTCGCTGGCAGAAAATGAAAAGTGTCACGATTTCGCGACGTGTTGCACGATCGCTGGCAGAAAATGAAGTGTTGCAATTTCACGACGTGTTGCGCGGTCGCTGGCAAAAAATGAAAAGTGTCACGATTTCGCAATGTGTTGCGCAGTCACTGGCAAAAAATGAAAAGTGTCACGATATCGCGACATGTCACAAAATCACGGGTCAAACCAGTCAAATAGGGCAAGGCACGAAAAGCGTAACGATTTCGTGACAAAAGGCAGCAAAGGAGCATGAAGCAAAAAAACATCGTGATATCATGACATGTCGCGTTTTTGTAGCTCCAAGAAAAAAAGTTGTACGGAGGCAAAATATGTCACGATTTCGTGACATGTCGTGTTTTCACGGCCAAATACAGCAAAAGCAGCCCGAAAGTGAAAAGTGTCACAATTTCGCGACGAAAAGTGGGCAAATGGTATGGAACAGAAAAGTGTCATGATTTTGTGACAGAAAGCTACCAGAGTGAAAGAAACGAAAAGGCATAGTGATTTTGCAATAGGTTGCGACCGAGGGCGTACGAAGAAGAAAAGCGTCGTGATTTCGTGACATGTCGCAATTTCATGACATGTCACGTTTTCGCTGGGCGTGATGGCAGACAAGGCTGTTGGCCAAAAAATGTTGTGATTTCGCTACCTGTCTCATTTTCGCTGTGCTAGCAGAGGAACAAGCTGCATGCATAAAAATGTCATGATTTACATGGGGCCGTTACAGAACGTGCATAGGAAGCGTGAAACACGTGGCATACAGGTGTCAGGGTTACAAAAGCATTACATAAAAACAAAAAATATTGAACGTTTCGACATCAAGCATGAATTCAAAGCAACGAAAATGTGAGAATACGAAACGATGCATTTTGGGAGGTGAAACGAAGTGACGCAGAGAGAAACTAAGAGCCGCACCAGAAAGTATAAAATTAGAAGCACAGATTGATATGAGGGTTGGAAATTGCTGCTAGCAGAGTTGTAGAGACAAGGGCTGCAGGCCATTCTAGACTTGCACTTGGAGCAATTTCCTTCACTTGTTCTGGATTTGTTAAACCTAGAACATTCTGTCAATGTAACTAATGTATACTTTTAGGTAGGGTTCTCACTAAAATGCTCAAGAGCATTTGACAGCAGAGTCGCCATTTGTTGTGGCTGATCCACAACACACCCCAAAATTGGGGACCCACCTTTTTTGCATGCTTTCAAAGAAAATCTCGGTGACCCAGATGCTAAAAATCAAGAAAAAGGGGCAAAATTGCACAAGGATGAAAATTGTCGCGATATCGCGACATGTCGCGCCATCGCTGCCGAAAAATGAAAAGTGTCACGATTTCGTGACGTGTTGCGCGGTCGCTGGCAGAAAATGAAAAGTGTCACGATTTCGCGACGTGTTGTGCGGTCGCTGGCAGAAAATGAAAAGTGTCACGATTTCATGACGTGTTGCGTGGTCGCTGGCAAAAAATGAAAAGTGTCACGATTTCGTGACATGTTGTGCGGTCACTGGCAAAAAATGAAAAGTGTCATGATTTCGTGATGTGTTGCGCGATCGCTGGCAAAAAATGAAAAGTGTCATGATATCGCGACATGTCGCAAAATCATGGGTCAAACCAGTCAAACAGGGCAAGGCACGAAAAGCGTAGCGATTTCGTGACAAAAGGCAGCAAAGGAGCATGAAGCGGAAAAACGTCGCGATATCGTGACATGTCGCGTTTTCGCGGCTCCAAGCAGCAAAGTGGTACGGAGGCAAAATATGTCATGATTTCATGACATGTCACATTTTCATGGCCAAATACAGCAAAAGCAGCCCGAAAGTGAAAAGTGTCGCGATTTCACGACGAAAGCGGGCAAATGGTACGGAACAGAAAAGTGTCGCGATTTCATGACAGAAAGCTGCCAGAGTGAAAGAAACGAAAAGGCGTAGCGATTTCATGACAGGTTGCGGCCGAGGGAATACGAAGAAGAAAAGCATCACGATTTCGTGACATGTCACGATTTTGCGACATGTCACGTTTTCGTTGGGCATGATGGCAGACAAGGCTGTTGGCCAAAAAACGTCACGATTTCGCTACCTGTCTCATTTTCGCTGTGCTGGCAGAGGAACAAGCTGCATGCATAAAAATGTCACGATTTACATGGGGCCATTACAGAACGTGCATAGGAAGCACGAAACACGTGGCATACAGGTGTCAGGGTTATAGAAGCGTTACATGAAAATAGAAAATATCGAACGTTTCAGCATCGAGCATGAATTCAAAGCAACGAAAAGGCAGGAATACGAAACGATGCATTCTGGGAGGTGAAACGAAGCGACGCAGGGAGAAACCGAGAGCCACGCTAGATAGTATAAAATTAGAAGCACAGATTGATACGAGGGTTGGAAATTGCTGCTAGCAGAGTTGTAGAGACAAGGGCTGCAAGCCATTCTAGGCCTGCACTTGGAGCAATTTCCTTCACTTGTTCTGGATTTGTTAAACCTGGAACATTCTGTCAATGTAACTGATATATCATTTTAATACAGAAATACAGAGAGTTGATATCTCATTGATAAGAAAGAAGGAGTCATTTTTGCATGCAAGATTTAATGTTTTATCTTTCCCTTTTCAGATTTCTAGGCTTCTAGGTGAAGTTTAATGCAAGTGTTCTTGGTTGCTTCATGCGAATGTCTAAATCTGAAATTACGAGTAAAAACCCCAGAAACCCGCACCTAGCTTATCCGGATTGTGCGAATTTGCAGGTTCAATAGGTTAGGTTGCATGCAGAAAACCTCATTATCTTCGGTTTTGTCAAATCGAGATGGTAGCACTATGAGCGTAGTTTAATTCATTCTTTTTGTATTATTTTCTTTTCTTTTCAATTCTTTATTTTATACGTATTTTAATTACCTTCTTTAAAATAAGCAAATTGAAAATCCATCAAAGCTCGAAATCAAAATAGATTCATCTCTTAGATTTATTCACTTTGAGTCCATTGTAAATTCAAATTAAAATAAACCACAGTGCCCCTTGTTAACATCCACTTGCAACCCTAAGGTATTCCCAGCATTTAAATTGAACAACATCATTGGTAAACAAAGAGCCAGCATAACAGGAACCTTGGAGAAATTATTCTGTTATAATTTCTTTGCAAGCGAGAGGATTTTGGGACTCAGATCCTACCGGAGAGTGTGCTTTCACAATTGGGTGAAAACACCACTCAACAGATTGGCGCTAGAAGGAGGGCCTGATTGGTTTACTTTATTTTGATTTTCATACATAAGTAATATCTTTTTGATTTGATTTTGAAATCATCTCTTAAATCTCACAAATGGCTAAACTGCAGCATTTGTTTTTATGTTGTAGGTTTTCTTGGAGATAACCGAGAGTTTCATCAGGCAGGCTGGACCCACCGCGTCGTATTGCGACTAGGTCCCAAACAACCGGGGAAACCATATTCCATGACCTTACACTCATCGGTACTCCCAAGAATAAAACCAAGCAAGTTGTAAGCTTACCGATCACAAAAGACCTTTTTTCTCCAGGAACATCGAGTGGACCTACACCAGTAATATCAGTTGCCACTAGTGTACCTATTGTCAGTAATATTTCCACTGCTCTTGTAGGGTTGTCTTCATCGATTTTGAGTCAAATGGCTCAACCTCCAACAGCTCCTTGGTATGGAGCTAATAATATTCCTTTGAACATTGCAGGGGATATCCATGAAATCCCCAAGAACATAGAAATATTTTTGCCTAAATACAAACCAGATGGCCCAAGAACAAGCAGAAGAACATATCCAAGCCTATAGGGATGTTTTAATAAGGCTGCAAGTCCAACATGAGGATGTGGCTTGCAGACTTTTCCCCATGAGCTTAGATCCAATAGCATATGAATGGTATATATGCTTACCAACTGGTTCAATCACTTCATGGGCGCAAATGGAGAACGCCTTTGTTAATCAATTTAGGTCACCTTTGGATCCCGCAACCATTTACAATCAGTTTATTACATGCAAAAGGGGCCAGGGTGAACCTATCAGAACATTTAATCAAAAATTCCAAAAGTGCTATAATAGAGCAGTTCGGCATTTTGCCATCGATCCCGTAGTGGCTTTGCAAATATATTTTGGGGCATTGGACCCCATGACAGCCATGTTTGCAAGACGAAATCCTCAAGTCACCATGCTCGCTCTAGCCTATAATGAAGCCATGACCATCGAGCAGCAAATGACACCACAGGGCTATGGATTTCCCCAGATGCCTATGATGGGACAATATGCTCCATATGGTCAAGCTCCCTTGGCAAATCAGATCATGGCACCGCAAATGCCAAGCATGAACGCCTTCCCATATCAGCAACCGTATCCACCAGCACCTGCGTATGCACCCATTCCAATCCAACCAATTACATCCATTCCACTCGTTTCCGCATTTTTGCAGAATAGTCAATCGACTATGCAAGGAACCAACCAAGTTAATTCTCGGGCTATAGTTCCTTTCCCAAATCCAACTCCGATTCAAAGTGTCAATCCATACGGGAATCAAATTCCTCAAAACCCGACCCAAATGTTGAATCAAGACCCCACCAATTATGCAAATCCAACGGGGGTTAACAACAATGTGATTCCACCGAAGGAGATTTATTCAGAGGTCGAAGAGCTCAAGAAAATAGTTCATAAGCTGAGCAATGACATGGTTCAAAAGTAGAAGTATGAATCCCATGCCCCTCACTCAAATCAAAATTTTAACAATAGAGGGAGACATTGGAACACAAAGCCAAACAATGGGGGAGTACCCGCCCCCATTGCTAATCAACTAGATACTTCTGCAGGACCTAGTCAATCCAATTCCCTTTTGAATCTTTCAGATTTGGCATGGGAAAGAGGGTGTAGGTTGCACAACACAAAAGAACACAATGAGAGGAATTGTCCTGAAATTGCTAGATACACTCATTGTCTTCAGGCCCAAGTTGATGATTTGGAAGCTGGTATCAAATGAGGGTCCATCGCAACATCAAGATGATAACATTATGGTGGTGGAAACTTTATATCATCAAGAAGGTGAGAGTGAGGAAGAAGAAGACGAAATTTTGGAATAGGAGGTGCAAGCTTTTCGAGATTTTAGAAAGGGGAATCATGGATACCATTTGAGAAGTAAATCTAAAGCCCCTAAAACCTCATCAACACCTCCAAACAACTCTATTCTTCCTCCGGATACTAAGGCAGATAATAATCCTCCTCCTCCACTCGGAAGAGAAATGTCTAATGACGTGCGGAAGACGGTCAAATTCGAAAAACCAAACTATGACATAGTGGAGGATCTAAAGAAGTCCAAATCTAGCCTTTCGTTCTTGGACGCGGCTAGATTGCCCGGCAAAAAGGAGGCGTTGATAAAGGCTCCGAACTCACCTGATCAAATGTGGAAGGGAAAAGAAGTTGAGTCCCATCTGATTTTACGAAAGGAGAGACGGGATGTCCCGCCATTCTTATTGACTCGAGAATTGCGGGTAAGAATTTGCATAACTTTTTGGTGGACACGGGTGCCACGAGCAACCTCATGCCTTCAGAGATATGTCAAATGCTAGGTCTGCAACCTGTTTCATCCAAATGCAAGGTCCTGCAATTGGACCGATCAGAGGTAAATGTGGTAGGGACCCTATATGATGTCAAAATTCAATTAAATTCTGAACCCAGGGTCCAGCAGGTTGTCGACATTCTGGTTGTTAATATCCCAAGTAGATATGGAATGCTACTTGCGAGGGATTGGATGAAAACTCTGAATGGCTATTTTTCAACAGACTGCTCACATATGTGGCTACCCTGGAAAGGAATTGCAAATCAAATCAGAGTGGAAAATGAACCGAGGCTTAAAGAAATCATAACAAAATTTAACAAGCCGAATGAAGTTCAGTTTTCTGAGCCAGAACTGGGGGTTTATGCACTTGATGTTGAGGAAGCTACTGAAGAGCCTAAAAAGGAAACATGTCATGGTGGCTCTTCTGAGGAAAATGATTGCACATGGTTGCTCAGGTTTGATGGATCAAAATCTAGACAGGGAGCAGGAGCTGGAGTCGAGCTCACTGGTCCAGGAGGTAAACCATTATTGGTTGCCTATAGATTGCAATTTCCTTGCACGAACAATGTGGCAGAATACGAAGCATTGATCTTTGGTTTACGTCTAGCATTGAGCAAGCAAGTTAAATGCTTGAAGGTATTGGGAGATTCTGAGCTAGTAGTCAAGCAGATCAAAGGACAGTATACATGCCGTGACAGGAGACTGAGCCTTTATAGAACTAGGGTTATGGACCTCATTGAGGAATTCGACGCATTCAATATAGCCCTTATTTCTAGAAAAGGAAATCGAATAGCAGACTCTCTTGCAGTCACCGCGGGCATGTTAAACCCGGTTGACATAAAAAGGTGTAAAAAGTTCTCCATTGAATTAGTTCCTTGTCCATCAATACCCGATAATGTCAAGAATTTCCAGGTTTTTGAAAATGACAGACACATCTTCAAATTTGTCACGAACTCGGGTATTTTTGAAAATCAGGTGATTGATGAGGAGCAAAGGTGGCAAGATGAAACAGAAAACGGGAGTGAAACTGCGTATCAATCTAACAAAATACCTAAAGACGTGGTTTCATTGGAAAAAATGTTCGACATGGGATGCAAGACCAAAAAAGGAAAAAGGGTCCCACTCCCCAAAGATGCATGTGATTCAATTAATCTAGGGAGTGCAGACAATCCAAAGGAGGTGTACATTGCAAAGGCATGTACAGATGAAGAAAGGAGCAACATAATACAGGCATTGAAGCATTACATAGATTGCATTGCTTGGAATTACAATGAGCTGAAAACATACAACCAAGACATCATCACACATACCATCCCTTTGAAGCCAGACTCCAAGCCTTTTAGGCAAAGACAACGAGTTGTTAACCCGCTATTGGAGCCTTTGATCGAAAAGGAGGTCAAAAGATTATTGGAAGCGAAGATCATTTTTCCTGTTAGGCACTCAACCTGGGTTGCTAACCTCGTTCCAGTAAGAAAAAGAGTGGAGAGATTAGGCTGTGCATAGATTTTCGAAATCTTAATAAAGCCTCTCAAAAGGATAATTATCCATTGCCATCAATCGATGAAATTCTACAAACGGTAAATGGATCTGAAATGATGTCCTTTCTTGATGGGTATTCTGGATACAACCAAATTCTTATACATCCAAATGACAGGATGAAAACAGCCTTCACCACCAAGTGGGGGACATTTGCATATAAGAGAATGTCATTTGGACTGTTAAATGTTGGTGCAACATTTCAACGCGCCATGGACTATGCATTCAAAGGGCTTATAGGCAAATGTATCATCGTGTATGTGGATGATATTCCAGTATTCTCAAAGAAGAGAGAAGACCATGTCAAAGATTTGAAGAAAGTGCTCCAAAGATGCAGAGAACATGGAATTTCCTTAAATCCCAAAAAGTGCATTTTCGGAGTAACAGAAGGAAAATTGCTTGGTCACATCATTTCAAAAGAGGGCATATCCATCGACCCAGAAAGGATACAAGCTATCCAAAACTTACCTCTCCCGGGTAGTAAAAAAGAATTGAGATCTTTCTTTGGGCGGGTTAATTTTGTGAGGAAGTTTATCTCAAGCTTTGCTGAGATAGCCAAACCTCTGAACAAGATGCTCAAGAAGGATGTAGAGGTCAAGTGGAACGAGGAAAGTAGGGTGGCCTTTCAGAACATCAAAGATGCCATTTCCAGAGCCCCTGTCCTCATAAGTCCAGACTATTCCAAGCCTTTCTATATTTATGCTTTCGCATCAGAACACTCTTTTGCGAGTGTCTTGACCCAAAAAGGTGAGGATAGTGCAGAAAACCCCATAGCATTTTTAAGTGCCCCTCTAAAAGATGCTCAATTAAGGTATTCCATCCTTGATAAGCAGATGTACGCACTTTTTAAAACGGTAAAAAAATTTAGGCATTACATTGTGCACAATAGAGTTATTGCCATCGTGCCTGACTCTTCTGTTAAGACCATGTTTTTACAAAATGAACTAGGTGAGAAAAGAGGGAAATGGATTTCCACCATCCAAGAATTTGATCTCGAAATCCAACCTATGAAACTAGTTCGAGGACAGGGACTGGTGAAGGCGATCGCTGAAAATAATCCGCAAATAACATGCCAATACTCGAATACAGAATACATTGCTAAGGATGACTGGTATGTTGATATTGTGCAATTTTTATTGAATGGTAAGTGTCCTTCTAATCTGAATTCAACCCAGAGAAGAGCTTTAAGGCTTAAGTCTGTCAATTATCTGATGAAATCTGGTGTTCTTTATAGGAAAAATCATGAAGGGATCTACCTGAGGTGCCTGAACAAAGAAGAAGCTGCTAAGGTGTTGCAAGAATTTCATGGGAAACATGGAACTGGTCATGGTGCGGCAAATGCTACAGCGCATCAAATCCTGAGAGCAGGATACTACTGGCCCCACATTTTCAAAGATGCACATGCCCATGTACGATCTTGTCATATCTGTCAAGTGGCTGCCAATAGAGAAAGAAATGCAGCCATGCCATTACAACCTGTAGTTGAAATGAGACCATTTGCACAGTGGGGACTAGATTTCATTGGGGTTATTAACCCAAATTCTTTTGATTCTCATAAATTCATACTGACAGCTACAGATTACTGTACAAGGTGGACAGAAGCAATTCCTACTAAACATGCCACCACAGACGTTGTAATAAAATTCCTTGAGGACCATATTATAACAAGATTTGGAATGCCCGATTCTATTGTCAGTGACAATGGTAAAGCTTTTATTTCTACGCAATTTGCAGATTGGGCATATGACAACAAAGTGAGCTTAAAATTTGCATCTAATTATTACCCTCAAGGAAATGGTTTGGCCGAATCTTCAAATAAAAATTTGTTGAACATCATTAAGAAATTGCTGGAAAAGAACCCTCGGGATTGGCACAGCCAATTGAAGTTTGCCCTTTGGGCAGATAGGACCAGAGTAAAAGAATCCATAGGGAATACTCCCTATCATTTGGTCTATGGGCAAGACCCGATATTTCCTGCAAATTTGAAGTTGCAGACCTTGCATTTCATACAAGAGTACTTGGGGACAGATGATCAAGTTGAAGCCAGGTTAAGTCATTTGCTGCACCTTGATGAAAAGAGAGAAGAAGCCATGAATCACATGAATAAACACCAGGAAGTTATCAAGAGATGGTTTGACAGAAGGGCTAAAATTAAGTCCTTCAGAATTTCAGATTTGGTATTACTATGGGACAAAAGAC
This sequence comes from Wollemia nobilis, assembly GCA_028583015.1. Classification (NCBI taxonomy): domain Eukaryota; kingdom Viridiplantae; phylum Streptophyta; class Pinopsida; order Araucariales; family Araucariaceae; genus Wollemia; species Wollemia nobilis. Next base: position 1,280,130 of record JAQPPZ010002660.1, read on the forward strand.
ATGAGGAAAAAGGGAATCATCAAAAGTTTGATTGTCTTTGGTTAGGCCCCTATCAGATTTCAGAAATTCTCGGAAAAAATACCTTCAGGCTAAAAACTTTAGAGGGGAAAGATTTTATGTTACCGGTTAATGGGCAGATTTTAAAGCATTATTTTAGCCCTTAGGTTGTAAGAGTTTGATGTTATTCTTTTCGGTTTTGGTGGAGATTTTCAGATTTTGTTTTCATTTTTTAGGATTGTTAGTCTAGTTAGGATTTAGGTTGTGGGTTTGATTTCAATTGACATGTTTTGTTTATTATTAAAAAATAATAATAATAATAATAATAATAATAAAATTGAGATGTCAACTTATGCTTAAGACTAGGAGAATATGAAATATTGGAATTGTCTTGTAAAAGCTCCACAAGTCACACAAACATTTTAAGTTATATCGTTTGAAATTTGTGATGCATGAAGTAGTCAATTTTGTATGGCAAATATTTCATTTGCAATTCAAGAGATAATGCATTCATGTTACATCTCACTTTACATATACATTCCATCTTAGTTGCATATGCATCTTAGGTACAAATCATTAAAGTGTGTCAAATCCTCTTAGGGTTGTGTTATAACATAAATGTAAGAAAAATCCTAAGGTTGGAAACTGAGTCTTGAGATATCTAGAACCAAGCACATCTTATACATTAAAAAGGATCTTGAGCAAAATGATCAAAACCTAACTTGGAAGAAAAGGTTGGGCGAAAGAAGTATTTCATGTCTATCCTATTATGCAACATGATCCTTAAAACAATGGTTTTGACCACTTCCATAAAGCTTAAAGCCTAAAATCAGAGTAGTAAGGATAGGGTTAAATCCTCATCGAACTTAGGTTGAGGATCCAATTCCCCAAAGCTTTGATTTGACCTACATGGAGTAGTAAGGATAGGGCATAAATTCTCATCTCGCTTAGGTTGAGAATCTGATTCCCCAAAGCTCTTATGTCTCATTTCATAATAAATCTTGGATTGGAAGGATCGTACTACTTGTCCTCTGCAAAGGATGGGTAGTCATCCCCAAGGTCTAAGCAATAAATTAATATTTTCCATTTTTATCCAAAGCTTGGATTGGAAGGATCGTACTACATGTCCCTAGCAAGGATGGGTAGTCATCCCCAAGGTCCAAGAAGTAAAAAATTAATTTTTCCCATCTCATATTTATATTGGATTGGAAGGATCGTACTACTTGTCCTCTGCAAAGGATGGGTAGTCATCCCCAAGGTCCAAAGAAATGAAGATAAGTCTTGGATTATGGGGTTAGGTATGCCCATGCATGGCAACATGTCTTGTCTAAAAAACAAGACCACTCGATTGTCCAAAGGGTTAGACTAGCATGACCATTTCTTCCATAATTGGTTAAATTATTTTGCTCAAAGTGAGGTAATGAATTCTAAATCAGAATAGTAAGGATAGGGTTAAACTCCCATCTCGGTTAGGTTGGGAGTCTGATTCCCCAAAGTTCCGATTTCACATTCACTTGCACATGGGTTCAAGATAGTAGGGACTCATAACCAACTTTGGGATATAATAAAGCAATTCATTAGTGGATCCTAAGAGGGTTTGGCAATCTTGAATGTTTGTGCATGATACTAGAAAGTTTAGGCCTTTACAAGAGCAAAATCTCTAAGCATAGTCATCAGGTTACACAAATCATTCACAATCTCACATATGCATTCATGTAAAACTGACAACGAAATGTTGATTAATTTCAAACGATAGGGAATGAAATTCATTGCACACATCGAGCTAATACTTGATGATTCTGATGATTCATGTACTTCTGATCTTTGGGCATTTGTTTATATTGCTTATGTGCTAACACATGTTTTCGATGTTTGTATATCTTTCGAGGTAGGGTTCTCACTAAAATGCTCAAGAGCATTTGACAATGGAGTCGCCATTTGTTGTGGCTGATCCACAACACACCCCAAAATTGGGGACCCACCTTTTTTGCATGCTTTCAAAGAAAATCTCGGTGACCCAGATGCTAAAAATCAAGAAAAAGGGGCAAAATTGCACAAGGATGAAAATTGTCGCGATATCGCGACATGTCGCGCCATCGCTGCCAAAAAATGAAAAGTGTCGCGATTTCGCGACATGTTGCGCGGTCGCGAAAAATGAAAAGTGTCACGATTTCGCGACATGTTGCGTGGTCGAAAATGAAAAGTGTCACGAATATCGCGACATGTTCGCGATCGCAAAATGAAAAGTGTCATGACGACAAAATGAAAGGCAAGAAGAAAATGAAAAGTGTCACGATATCGCGACATGTCACAAAATCACGGTCAAACCAGTCAAACAAGGCAAGGCACAAAAGCGTAGCGATTTCGTGACAAAAGCAGCAAAGGAGCATGAAGCGAAAAACGTCGCGATATCGCGACATGTCGCGTTTTCGCGGCTCCAAGAAAAGTGGTACGGAGGGAAAATATGTCGCGATTTCATGACATGTCACGTTTTCATGGCCAAATACAGCAAAAGCAGCCCAAAAGTGAAAAGTGTCACGATTTCACGATGAAAAGTGGGCAAATGGTACGAAACAAAAAAGTGTCACGATTTCTGACAGAAAGCTGCCGAGTGAAAGAAACGAAAAGGCGTAGCGATTTCATGACAGGTTGCGACCGAGGGCGTACGGAGAAGAAAAGCGTCACGATTTCGCGACATGTCACGTTTTCGTTGGGCATGATGGCAGACAAGGCTGTTGGCCAAAAAACGTCGCGATTTCGCTACCTGTCTCATTTTCGCTGTGCTGGCAGAGGAACAAGCTGCATGCATAAAAATGTCATGATTTACATGGGGCCATTACAGAACGTGCATAGGAAGCGTGAAACACGTGGCATACAGGTGTCAGGGTTACAGAAGCGTTACATGAAAATAGAAAATATTGAACGTTTCGGCATCGAGCATGAATTCAAAGCAACGAAAAGGTGGGAATACGAAATGATGCATTCTAGGAGGTGAAATGAAGCGACGCAGGGAGAAACAGAGAGCCGCGCCAGACAGTATAAAATTAGAAGCGCAGATTGATACGAGGGTTGGAAATTGCTGCTAGCAGAGTTGCAGAGACAAGGGCTGCAAGCCATTCTGGACCTGCACTTGGAGCAATTTCCTTCACTTGTTCTGGATTTGTTAAACCTGGAACATTCTGTCAATGTAACTGATATATCATTTTAATACAGAAATACAGAGAGTTGATATCTCATTGATAAGAAAGAAGGAGTCATTTTTGCATGCAAGATTTAATGTTTTATCTTTCCTTTTCAGATTTCTAGGCTTCTAGGTGGAGTTTAATGCAAGTGTTCTTGGTTGCTTCATGCGAATGTCTAAATCTGAAATTACAGTAAAAACCCCAGAAACCCGCACCTAGCTTATCTGGATTGTGCGAATTTGCAGGTTCAATAGGTTAGGTTGCATGCAAAAAACCTCATTATCTTCGGTTTTGTCGAATCGAGATGGTAGCACTCTGAGCGTAGTTTAATCCATTCTTTTTTGTATTATTTTCTTTTCTTTTCAATTCTTTATTTTACGTATTTTAATTACCTTCTTTAAAATAAGAAAATTGAAAATCTACCAAAGCTCGAAATCAAAATAGATTCATCTTTTAGATTTATTCACTTTGAGTCCATTGTAATTCAAATTAAAATAAACCACAGTGCCCCTTGTTAACATCCACTTGCAACCCTAAGGTATTCCCAGCATTTAAATTGAACAACATCTTTGGTAAAAAAAAAATCCAGCATAACAGGAACCTTGGAGAAATTATTCTGTTATAATTTCTTTGCAAGCAGAGGATTTTGGGACTCAGATCCTACCGGAGAGTGTGCTTTCACAATTGGGTGAAAACACCACTCAACAGATTGGCGCTAGAAGGAGGGCCTGATTGGTTTACTTTATTTTGATTTTCATGCATAAGTAATATCTTTTTGATTTGATTTTGAAATCATATCTTAAATCTCACAAACGGCTAAACTACAGCATTTGTTTTTATGTTGCAGGTTTTCTTGGAGATAACCGAGGGTTTCATCAGGCAGGCTGGACCCACCGCGTCGTATTGCGACTAGGTCCCAAACAACCGGGGAAACCATATTCCATGACCTTACACTCACTGGTACTCCCAAGAATAAAACCAAGCAAGTTGTAAGCTTACCAGTCACAAAAGACCTTTTTTCTCCAGGAACATCGAGTGGACCTACACCGATAATATCAGTTGCCACTAGTGTACCTATTGTCAGTAATATTTCCACTGCTCTTGTAGGGTTGTCTTCATCGATTTTGAGTCAAATGGCTCAACCTCCAGCAGCTCCTTGGTATGGAGCTAATAATATTCCTTTGAACATTGCAGGGGATATCCATGAAATCCCTAAGAACATAGAAATATTTTTGCCTAAATACAAACCAGATGGCCCAAGAACAACAGAAGAACATATCCAAGCCTATAGGGATGTTTTAATAAGACTGCAAGTCCAACATGAGGATGTGGCTTGCAGACTTTTCCCCATGAGCTTAGATCCAATAGCATATGAATGGTATATATGCTTGCCTACTGGTTCAATCACTTCATGGGCGCAAATGGAGAACGCCTTTGTTAATCAATTTAGGTCACCTTTGGATCCCGCAACCATTTACAATCAGTTTATTACATGCAAAAGGGGCCAGGGTGAACCTATCAGAACATTTAATCAAAAATTCCAAAAGTGCTATAATAGAGCAGTTCGGCATTTTGCCATAGATCCCGTAGTGGCCTTGCAAATATATTTTGGGGCATTGGATCCCATGACAGCCATGTTTGCAAGACGAAATCCTCAAGTCACCACGCTCGCTCTAGCCTATAATGAAGCCATGACCATCGAGCAACAAATGACACCACAGGGCTATGGATTTCCCTAGATGCCTATGATGGGACAATATGCTCCATATGGTCAAGCTCCCTTGGCAAATCAGATCATGGCACCGCAAATGCCAAGCATGAACGCCTTCCCATATCAGCAACCGTATCCACCAGCACCTGCGTATGCACCCATTCCAATCCAACCAATTACATCCATTCCACCTGTTCTCGCATTTTTGCAGAATAGTCAATCGACTATGCAAGGAACCAACCAAGTTAATTCTCAGGCTATAGTTCCTTTCCCAAATCCAACTCCGATTCAAAGTGTCAATCCATACGGGAATCAAATTCCTCAAAACCCGACCCAAATGTTGAATCAAGACCCCACCAATTATGCAAATCCAACGGGGGTTAACAACAATGTGATTCCACCGAAGGAGATTTATTCAGAGGTCGAAGAGCTCAAGAAAATAGTTCATAAGCTGAGCAATGACATGGTTCAAAAGCAGAAGTATGAATCCCATGCCCCTCACTCAAATCAAAATTTTAACAATAGAGGGAGACATTGGAACACAAAGCCAAACAATGGGGGAGTACCCGCTCCCATTGCTAATCAACTAGATACTTCTGCAGGACCTAGTCAATCCAATTCCCTTTTGAATCTTTCAGATTTGGCATGGGAAAGAGGGTGTAGGTTGCACAACACAAAAGAACACAATGAGAGGAATTGTCCTGAAATTGCTAGATACACTCATTGTCTTCAGGCCCAAGTTGATGATTTGGAACTGGTATCAAATGAGGGTCCATCGCAACATCAAGATGATAACATTATGGTGGTGGAAACTTTATATCGTCAAGAAGGTGAGAGTGAGGAAGAAGAAGACGAAATTTTGGAATAGGAGGTGCAAGCTTTTCGAGATTTTAGAAAGGGGAATCATGGATACCATTTGAGAAGTAAATCTAAAGCCCCTAAAACCTCATCAACACCTCCAAACAACTCTATTCTTCCTCCGGATACTAAGGCAGATAATAATCCTCCTCCTCCACTCAGAAGAGAAATGTCTAATGACGTGCAGAAGACGGTCAAATTCAAAAAACCAAACTATGACATAGTGGAGGATCTAAAGAAGTCCAAATCTAGCCTTTCGTTCTTGGACGCGGCTAGATTGCCTGGCCAAAAGGAGGCGTTGATAAAGGCTCTGAACTCACCTGATCAAATGTGGAAGGGAAAAGGAGTTGAGTCCCATCTGATTTTACGAAAGGAGAGACGGGATGTCCCGCCATTCTTATTGACTCTGAGAATTGCGGGTAAGAATTTGCATAACTGTTTGGTGGACACGGGTGCCACGAGCAACCTCATGCCTTCGGAGATATGTCAAATGCTAGGTCTGCAACCTGTTTCATCCAAATGCAAGGTCCTGCAATTGGACCGATCAGAGGTAAATGTGGTAGGGACCCTATATGATGTCAAAATTCAATTAAATTCTGAACCCAGGGTCCAACAGGTTGTCGACATTCTGGTTGTTAATATCCCAAGTAGATATGGAATGCTACTTGCGAGGGATTGGATGAAAACTCTGAATGGCTATTTTTCAATAGACTGCTCACATATGTGGCTACCCTGGAAAGGAATTGCAAATCAAATCAGAGTGGAAAATGAACCGAGGCTTAAAGAAATCATAACAAAATTTAACAAGCCGAATGAAGTTTAGTTTTCTGAGCCAGAACTGGGGGTTTATGCACTTGATGTTGAGGAAGCTATTGAAGAGCCTAAAAAGGAAACATGTCATGGTGGCTCTTCTGAGGAAAATGATTGCACATGGTTGCTCAGGTTTGATGGATCAAAATCTAGACAGGGAGCGAGGAGCTGGAGTCGAGCTCACTGGTCCAGGAGGTAAACCATTATTGGCTGCCTATAGATTGCAATTTCCTTGCACGAACAATGTGGCAGAATACGAAGCATTGATCTTTGGTTTACGTCTAGCATTGAGCAAGCAAGTTAAATGCTTGAAGGTATTGGGAGATTCCGAGCTAGTAGTCAAGCGAGATCAAAGGACAGTATACATGCCGTGACAGGAGACCGAGCCTTTATAGAACTAGGGTTATGGACCTCATTGAGGAATTCGACGCATTCAATATAGCCCTTATTTCTAGAAAAGGAAACCGAATAGCAGACTCTCTTGCAGTCGCCGCAGGCATGTTAAACCCGGTTGACATAAAAAGGTGTAAAAAGTTCTCCATTGAATTGGTTCCTTGTCCATCAATACCCGATAATGTCAAGAATTTCCAAGTTTTTGAAAATGACGAGACACATCTTTAAATTTGTCATGAACTCGGGTATTTTTGAAAATCAGGTGATTGATGAGGAGCAAAGGTGGCAAGATGAAACAGAAAATGAGATTGAAACTGCATATCAATCCAACAAAATACCTAAAGACGTGGTTTCATTGGAAAAAATGTTCGACATGGGATGCAAGACCAAGAAAGGAAAAAGGGTCCCACTCCCCAAAGATGCATGTGATCTAATTAATCTAGGGAGTGCAGACAATCCAAAGGAGGTGTACATTGCAAAGGCATGTACAGATGAAGAAAGGAGCAACATAATACAGGCATTGAAGCATTACATAGATTGCATTGCTTGGAATTACAATGAGCTGAAAACATACAACCAAGACATCATCACACATACCATCCCTTTGAAGCCAGACTCCAAGCCTTTTAGGCAAAGACAGCGAGTTGTTAACCCGCTATTGGAGCCTTTGATCGAAAAGGAGGTCAAAATATTATTGGAAGCGAAAATCATTTTTCCTGTTAGGCACTCAACCTGGGTTGCTAACCTCGTTCCAGTAAGAAAAAAGAGTGGAGAGATTAGGCTGTGCATAGATTTTCGAAATCTTAATAAAGCCTCTCAAAAGGATAATTATCCATTGCCATCAATCGATGAAATTCTACAAACGGTAAATGGATCTGAAATGATGTCCTTTCTTGATGGGTATTCTGGATACAACCAAATTCTTATACATCCAAATGACAGGATGAAAACAGCCTTCACCACCAAGTGGGGGACATTTGCATATAAGAGAATGTCGTTTGGACTGTTAAATGCTGGTGCAACATTTCAACGCGCCATGGACTATGCATTCAAAGGGCTTATAGGCAAATGTATCATCGTGTATGTGGATGATATTCCAGTATTCTCAAAGAAGAGAGAAGACCATGTCAAAGATTTGAAGAAAGTGCTCCAAAGATGCAGAGAACATGGAATTTCCTTAAATCCCAAAAAGTGCATTTTCGGAGTAATAGAAGGAAAATTGCTTGGTCACATCATTTCAAAAGAGGGCATATCCATCGACCCAGAAAGGATACAAGCTATCCAAAACTTACCTCTCCCGGGTAGTAAAAAAGAATTGAGATCTTTCTTTGGGCAAGTTAATTTTGTGAGGAAGTTTATCTCAAGCTTTGTTGAGATAGCCAAACCTCTGAACAAGATGCTCAAGAAGGATGTAGAGGTCAAGTGGAACGAGGAAAGTAGGGTGGCCTTTCAGAACATCAAAGATGCCATTTCCAGAGCCCCTGTCCTCATAAGTCCAGACTATTCTAAGCCTTTCTATATTTATGCTTTCGCATCAGAACACTCTTTTGCGAGTGTCTTGACCCAAAAAGGTGAGGATAGTGCAGAAAACCCCATAGCATTTTTAAGTGCCCCTCTAAAAGATGCTCAATTAAGGTATTCCATCCTTGATAAGCAGATGTACGCACTTTTTAAAACGGTAAAAAAATTTAGGCATTACATTGTGCACAGCAGAGTTATTGCCATCGTGCCTGACTCTGTTGTTAAGACCATGTTTTTACAAAACGAACTAGGTGAGAAAAGAGGGAAATGGATTTCCACCATCCAAGAATTTGATCTCGAAATCCAACCTATGAAACTAGTTCGAGGACAGGGACTGGTGAAGGCGATCGCTGAAAATAATCCGCAAATAACATGCCAATACTCGAATACATAATACATTTCTAAGGATGACTGGTATGTTGATATTGTGCAATTTTTATTGAATGGTAAGTGTCCTTCTAATCTGAATTCAACCCAGAGAAGAGCTTTAAGGCTTAAGTCTGTCAATTATCTGATGAAATCTGGTGTTCTTTACAGGAAAAATCATGAAGGGATCTACCTGAGATGCCTGAACAAAGAAGAAGCTGCTAAGGTGTTGCAAGAATTTCATGGGAAACATGGAACTGGTCATGGTGCGGCAAATGCTACAGCGCATCAAATCCTGAGAGCAGGATACTACTGGCCCCACATTTTCAAAGATGCACATGCCCATGTGCGATCATGTCACATTTGTCAAGTGGCCGCCAATAGAGAAAGAAATGCAGCCATGCCATTACAACCTGTAGTTGAAATGAGACCATTTGCACAGTGGGGACTAGATTTCATTGGGGTTATTAACCCAAATTCTTCTGATTCTCATAAATTCATACTGACAGCTATAGATTACTGTACAAGGTGGACAGAAGCAATTCCTACTAAACATGCCACCACAGACGTTGTAATAAAATTCCTTGAGGACCACATTATAACAAGATTCGGAATGCCCGATTCTATTGTCAATGACAATGGTAAAGCTTTTATTTCTACGCAATTTGCAGATTGGGCATATGACAACAAAGTGAGCTTAAAATTTGCATCTAATTATTACCCTCAAGGAAATGGTTTGGCCGAATCTTCAAATAAAAATTTGTTGAACATCATTAAGAAATTGCTGGAAAAGAACCCTCGGGATTGGCACAACCAATTGAAGTTTGCCCTTTGGGCAGATAGGACCAGAGTAAAAGAATCCATAGGGAATACTCCCTATCATTTGGTCTATGGGCAAGACCCGATATTTCCTGCAAATTTGAAGTTGCAGACCTTGCATTTCATACAAGAGTACTTGGGGACGGATGATCAAGTTGAAGCCAAGTTAAGTCATTTGTTGCACCTTGATGAAAAGAGAGAAGAAGCCATGAATCACATGAATAAACACCAGGAAGTTATCAAGAGATGGTTTGACAGAAGGGCTAAAATTAAGTCCTTCAGAATTTCAGATTTGGTATTACTATGGGACAAAAGACATGAGGAAAAAGGGAATCATCAAAAGTTTGATTGTCTTTGGTTAGGCCCCTATCAGATTTCAGAAATTCTCGAAAAAAATACCTTCAGGCTAAAAACTTTAGAGGGGAAATATTTTATGTTACCGGTTAATGGGCAGATTTTAAAGCATTATTTTAGCCCTTAGGTTGTAAGAGTTTGATGTTATTCTTTTCGGTTTTGGTGGAGATTTTCAGATTTTGTTTTCATTTTTTAGGATTGTTAGTCTAGTTAGGATTTAGGTTGTGGGTTTGATTTCAATTGACATGTTTTGTTTATTATTATAAAAAAATAATAATAATAATAATAATAAAATTGAGATGTCAACTTATGCTTAAGACTAGGAGAATATGAAATATTGGAATTGTCTTGTAAAAGCTCCACAAGTAGCACAAACATTTTAAGTTATATCGTTTGAAATTTGTGATGCATGAAGTAGTCAGTTTTGTATGGCAAATATTTCATTTGCAATTCAAGAGATAATGCATTCATGTTACATCTCACTTTACATATACATTCCATCTTAGTTGCATATGCATCTTAGGTACAAATCATTAAAGTGTGTCAAATCCTCTTAGGGTTGTGTTATAACATAAATGTAAGAAAAATCCTAAGGTTGGAAACTGAGTCTTGAGATATCTAGAACCAAGCACATCTTATACATTAAAAAGGATCTTGAGCAAAATGATCAAAACCTAACTTGGAAGAAAAGGTTGGGCGAAAGAAGTATTTCAGGTCTATCCTATTATGCAACATGATCCTTAAAACAGTGGTTTTGACCACTTCCATAAAGCTTAAAGCCTAAAATCAGAGTAGTAAGGATAGGGCTAAATCCTCATCGAACTTAGGTTGAGGATCCAATTCCCCAAAGCTTTGATTTGACCTACATGGAGTAGTAAGGATAGGGCATAAATTCTCATCTCGCTTAGGTTGAGAATCCGATTCCCCAAAGCTCCTATGTCTCATTTCATGATAAATCTTGGATTGGAAGGATCGTACTACTTGTCCTCTGCAAAGGATGGGTAGTCATCCCCAAGGTCTAAGCAATAAATTAATATTTTCCATTTTTATCCAAAGCTTGGATTGGAAGGATCGTACTACATGTCCCTAGCAAGGATGGGTAGTCATCCCCAAGGTCCAAGAAGTAAAAAATTAATTTTTCCCATCTCATATTTATATTGGATTGGAAGGATCGTACTACTTGTCCTCTGCAAAGGATGGGTAGTCATCCCCAAGGTCCAAAGAAATGAAGATAAGTCTTGGATTATGGGGTTAGGTATGCCCATGCATGGCAACATGTCTTGTCTAAAAAACAAGACCACTGATTGTCCAAAGGGTTAGACTAGCATGACCATTTCTTCCATAATTGGTTAAATTATTTTGCTCAAAGTGAGGTAATGAATTCTAAATCGGAATAGTAAGGATAGGGTTAAACTCCCATCTCGGTTAGGTTGGGAGTCTGATTCCCCAAAGTTCTGATTTCACATTCACTTGCACATGGGTTCAAGATAGTAGGGACTCATAACCAACTTTGGGATATAATAAAGCAATTCATTAGTGGATCCTAAGAGGGTTTGGCAATCTTGAATGTTTGTGCATGATACTAGAAAGTTTAGGCCTTTACAAGAGCAAAATCTTTAAGCATAGTTATCAAGTTACACAAATCATTCACAATCTCACATATGCACTCATGTAAAACTGACAATGGAATGTTGATCAATTTCAAACGATAGGGAATGAAATACATTGCACACACCGAGCTAATACTTGATGATTCTGATGATTCATGTACTTCTGATCTTTGGGCATTTGTTTATATTGCTTATGTGCTAACACATGTTTTCATGTTGTATACTTTCAGGTAGGGTTCTCACTAAAATGCTCAAGAGCATTTGACAGCAGAGTCGCCATTTGTTGTGGCTGATCCACAACACACCCCAAAATTGGGGACCCACCTTTTTTGCATGCTTTCAAAGAAAATCTCGGTGACCCAGATGCTAAAAATCAAGAAAAAGGGGCAAAATTGCACAAGGATGAAAATTGTCGCGATATCGCGACATGTCGCGCCATCACTGCCAAAAAATGAAAAGTGTCACGATTTCGCGACGTGTTGCGCGATCGCTGGCAGAAAATGAAAAGTGTCACGATTTCACGACGTGTTGCCGTCAAAAATGAAAAGTGTCACGATTTCACGACGTGTTGCGCGTCGGAAAAATGAAAAGTGTCACGATTTCGCGACGTGTTCCGTGCAAAAATGAAAAGTGTCACGATTTCGACGTTCGCAAAAATGAAACGACATGTCGCAAAATCGCGGGTCAAACCAGTCAAACAAGGCAAGGCACGAAAAGCGTAGCGATTTCGCGACAAAAGGCAGCAAAGGAGCATGAAGCGAAAAAACGTCGCGATATCGCGACATGTCGCGTTTTCGTGGCTCCAAGCAGCAAAGTGGTACGGAGGCAAAATATGTCACGATTTCGCGACATGTCACGTTTTCGCGGACAAATACAGCAAAAGCAGCCCAAAAGTGAAAAGTGTCACGATTTCACGACGAAAAGCGGGCAAATGGTACGAAACAGAAAAGTGTCACGATTTCACGATAGAAAGCTGCCAGAGTGAAAGAAACGAAAAGGCGTAGCGATTTCATGACAGGTTGCGGCCGAGGGCGTACGGAGAAGAAAAGCGTCACGATTTCGTGACATGTCGCGATTTCGTGACATGTCGCGTTTTCACTGGGCGTGATGGCAGACAAGGCTGTTGGCCAAAAAATGTCGTGATTTCGCTACCTGTCTCATTTTCGTTGTGCTGGCAGAGGAACAAGCTGCATGCATAAAAACGTCATGATTTACATGGGGCCGTTATAGAACGTGCATAGGAAGCGCGAAACACGTGGCATACAGGTGTCAGGGTTACAGAAGCGTTACATGAAAACAGAAAATATCGAACGTTTCGGCATCGAGCATGAATTCAAAGCAACAAAAAGGCGGGAATACGAAACGATGCATTCTGGGAGGTGAAACGAAGCGACGCAGGGAGAAACAGAGAGCCGCGCCAGACAGTATAAAATCAGAAGCGCAGATTGATACGAGGGTTGGAAATTGCTGCTAGCAGAGTTGCAGAGACAAGGGCTGCAAGCCATTCTGGACCTGCACTTGGAGCAATTTCCTTCACTTGTTCTGGATTTGTTAAACCTGGAACATTCTATCAATGTAACTGATATATCATTTTAATACAGAAATACAGAGAGCTGATATCTCATTGATAAGAAAGAAGGAGTCATTTTTGCATGCAAGATTTAATGTTTTATCTTTCCTTTTCAGATTTCTAGGCTTCTAGGTGGAGTTTAATGCAAGTGTTCTTGGTTGCTTCATGCGAAGGTCTAAATCTGAAATTACAGTAAAAACCCAAGAAACCCGCACCTAGCTTATCTGGATTGTGCGAATTTGCAGGTTCAATAGGTTAGGTTGCATGCAGAAAACCTCATTATCTTCGGTTTTGTCGAATCGAGATGGTAGCACTCTGAGCGTAGTTTAATCCATTCTTTTTTGTATTATTTTCTTTTCTTTTCAATTCTTTATTTTACGTATTTTAATTACCTTCTTTAAAATAAGCAAATTGAAAATCTACCAAAGCCTGAAATCAAAATAGATTCATCTCTTAGATTTATTCACTTTGAGTCCATTGTAAATTCAAATTAAAATAAACCACAGTGCCCCTTGTTAACATCCACTTGCAACCCTAAGGTATTCCCAACATTTAAATTGAACAACATCTTTGGTAAACAAAAAGCCAGCATAACAAGAACCTTGGAGAAATTATTCTGTTATAATTTCTTTGCAAGCAGAGGATTTTGGGACTCAGATCCTACCGGAGAGTGTGCTTTCACAATTGGGTGAAAACACCACTCAACACTTCTTAATGTCTATTTTGTGATCCTTCATTGCTACCTCTAGTTGTACTCTTTTCCAACATTTATTGATAGAATGACCATCTTTTTTACAATGTGTACAAGTTATAGGGCCTCTTTCTTTATTTTTGAAATTTTCTTTAGTGGAGGTGGATGCTACTAATGCTTTTGAGGAAGAGGGAGAGATCTCACATTTTGCAATTTTTTTTCCTCTCTAGCTAGCCTATTACAAAACTCCTCTAAAGAGGGCATTTTAAAACTTGCACCAAGTGCATCTTTTGTAGACAAAAAGGTGGTTGCAAAAATTTTAAATGCTCCATTTAACTTAGAAAGAATAAGATAGATGTATTCTTGTTATGTTTTATTCTTACCACTACCTTTTAATTGAGTGAGGAATTATTTAAATTTGGTGAGAAAGTCAACAATATTGTTGAAGTCTTCAAGAGATAATGTTGTTAACTCTGCCTCTAGTTGCATTGACCTTATTTGATCCACTTTACCAAATAAGTTCTTTAGTTTTTTCCAACTCTCAAATGGAGTTTTACATTATGAAATGTGAAACCATAATATGTCATTTACATTTGTGCTTATAATACCCATTTTTTCATACATATTCCCTTTATGACCAAATATTTCATATCCCTTTTCAAATTTAGGCTGCTTCTCTTCCAGCAAGTGTGTGAGCCCTTTTTGAGAAATAAGATTTAATATTTTTGGTTTCCATGTGTGATAGTTATGAGGGGCGAGTGGGTCAATTGTATTCATTTTTCCAAAAACAATGCCCCCTTTTTGCTTCAAGAAATATTTAGAGAAGACAATGATGCACCCCTCCTTCAATGAGAACAAGGTGGAGCAATAAATCTTGTTAAACCAAGGTAGCAGAAGCTATACCTTTATACCAAACTCTTCAATTTACTCGTCCTTATGTGAGGGAAACTATAAGTAAATAAGAAGAGTGATACATGGAACATAGGCTATTTGAAGCAATAATAACCCACCATACCTTTATACTGAATCTTCTCAATGAATCACCCTTACGTGAGGGAGACTATAGCTAAATAAGGAAAACAATATGTGGAACATAGACAATTATTTAAAATATTTGGGCCAAATGGGTGGTGCCTTTTTTGATTATGTATGGTTGCTTGTGAGTGATATTTTGAATTGTATTTGTAACTATATCATGTAGTAAATGCTCTAGGAATGAGGTGCAAGAAAAAACTTCAAAGGCCAAGAGAGTGCCACAAAATGATTTTTCCAGAAATATGTGCTAAGTATCACCTTCCACCAGTAGCAATCACCTCCTCTATGCAAAAATACTAAAAATAACAGCAGTATTAGATACTATAATTCATCAAATTGAGACACATGAAGAAGCCCCCTGTTGATTGAAGCCATTAAGAGTAGGTGCAAGAAGCAGCACCACCAGAAACAAACCCCCCCAAAAGATATTTTATTGATGATTTTACAAGGAAACTCCTCACTTAAGTTGCCTTTATAGAATAGGTAGAGAAACAGTGAGAGGAGCTCAAGAAAAAATCTGTTACAATGCTTTTGAAATTGCCAGAAATAATTTTATAGAGTTGATGTGAGCTCACTTTCAGCAAAATATGAGCTCACTTACATCAAATATCACTCCACTTATAGCAAATATATTAACATCCCTACTCTTATAAAAAATATCACAAGTGAATAATGAAAATATACTACTCTCGAACTTGGAACAGTCTACCTCCAATATGACAATCTGCTTCAGTGTACTCTGATCTTCCAATTGTCGTCTCTCCTTCGGTCTACTGTAGTTGAATCTAGTAGTAACTTTCAACTCCATGCTTGAGATGGAAAAATGTAATTGCTTCCAACTTTACGTAGCCCCAAGGTTTGAAGATGGCACCACCAAAAAAATGAGATACTGAGCTACGTCGAAAAGATACGAGGAGATGCTATGTCACATATCTTTTTAGAAAAAAATAGTAGCATGAGGAGATGCTGCTTCACAGAGCTTCTAAAATGAAAATAGCAGCATGATAGTAGCTTCAAAGCATCACTCCTCACTGGTTTCTCTGTATAGAAGACTCCCTGCAAAAGAAAATAGTAGCGCAATAATATTTGTTGTACTTTATCACCCAAAGCTTAGCATATGAGGTGCTTAGAATGAGGAGGTTTTTATTATAGCTCAAAGATTTGTGTGCTAAGAAGAAATATCATTCATGAATTTTAGATATCTAAAGTGAATAGCTTGATGCCAATAGATAATATGAGATATGGAACACAACATGTATTATGGTGATTGTTAGGATCGGCGCCAAGGTAGTGGCATTCGGGTGAAGAGAATGCTTAACACTGTAGTTAGGATTGGAACACCATGCCAAGATTTATAGAGGGCAAAAAACACTCAAAATTGAGTGAGTAGTGCATGTACCATCCAAACAAAAATGATGGATGGGCACCGATGTAACTAGTGCATGTGGCAGCCAACTGCATCACAATACTTCACGTGCCAAGTGAGATCAGAGGTGATGTGAATGAAAGTTGAACAACCATGGTGCCAACGTTCACAATGATCTACGTGCTAAGTGATATTAGAGGTGAGGTGAGTGAAAGTCGAACAGCCATGGGGCCAACATTTTGATGAAGCCCGCAGGAAAAAAACAAGGTACCCTTATATTTGAGAAGAAGATATCCTACAAGAAAAGAATCAAAACTTGTGGATAAAAAAATGTGTGCCACACTAAAACCTGAGCTGCACAGTCTCGAGTGGAGAGCTAGATGTCATGGGTGCACTATTTAAAAAAAAAATTGACATCATGAATACCTTGCGTAGACGAAAAAGTATGCCTAATATGATATGAATCATGTCATGCTTTGTAATTGTATTATACCATATAGGTATATTTACAATATTATAATATCATATGCACTTTTGATTATTTCAAATGAGAAATATGGCTTGAAAAGTCAGCAACAATTTAAAATAATGATAGTCATGCTTGAGAAATCGTACACAGGAGGCAAGAGTATGACAATTATTTTTGAACAAAATAAAATAAGTTATTTTTTTGAAAAAAATAATGATGGAGTGACTTATGGATAAAAAGTATGACTACTTTAACTTTAAGCAAGCTGAGTTAGTCAAAAAAAACTATCCAAAGAAAGTGAACCAACTCTTTGAAAACCTGAATGCATGCAAAATATAGCCTAGCTCTGGTACCATGTAGGAATATTGATACTAGATATGCAAAGCATTACTGAAAGATCAAAAACTGATTGATTATTCCATGGGATAAACTTTGTATAAATAGCAAAGTTGATCAATGTGAGCCATTAGATTACAATAATTCAACAAATATAAAATAGTCTAAACTAAGAGTTCACCTACCTCATGGAAGAGTGGTAACTCAAGTTAGACTATCCTAGTAGAAATTAAGAGAACTAAAGATTTATTCTAACAATTTCTTACTCATATCCAAACTAACCTTATCGACTTTGGTTGTTTGGCACTTCTAGCAATATTCACTAAGACAAAAGTCCAAAATGTACATGGTTAAAATAAAAACGGTGAATCCCTAATGATTCATAGGTGGCTTAAAGTGAAAATAGGAATAACAAGGCTTAAATATCTTCTATACCATGGCCAATATTTGTAAATCATCCGATATTAAGAAATAAGAGAAAAATCATGAAGAAAACCAATAATTCATTCCAAAAAAATCGACTTCCAATGATAGTTACAGGAAATCGACATAAATTTGAATATCCCGTAAAAGAAAAATTAAAAATTAAAATAAATTCTAAGGTTAAAAACCTTTTTCGATGGTCAGAGTAACTTTATATCACCAAAAAATCAAATTATAACTAAAGTGAATCGCGATTGCATCAAATAATTCATCGTTGGGTGTGAATGGGAAAAAGGAAAATTTTAAAACATTTTTGGGATAAAATATCCTACATTCCTTGTGCTACAAAATTGTAGCACTTCAAAATATCCAAATTGTATAAGGTAAATCATGACTACGGTCACGTTATATATGTGACCTCTTGTGTGATGCCACCTCACTATTTGATCGTTTTTGACCATGTCAAGTTCTATTTATCTGCCACTTGTCATCTGACATCATCCCCACCCTTGGCCACTAGTCACTCACTGACATCACCCCTGACCACCCCTACCACTCTACCCATCATTGCTTGCTAACTACACCTCTACCCTTGAAACCTGCCACCACCCGTTGATGCTACCTCCATCCTTGACTACCCACCACTTGCTATCCATTACCTTCTAGCCATTTTTTCCCACCAAATATTTAAAAAAGTGATCGTTAGGTCCACAAAGTTGATAAAAACAAATATTTTGACAAAATTTACATAATTTTTTGCAGAAATTTAAAATAAAAATCTTAAATTTTTGAAAAAATAGTTTTTAAAACCTAATTTTCACTACCAAGGAAGAAATACAAACTTCAAATCAGCCCTACAATGGTCGATGATAGGAGATGGCAAGACCCTATCAAATATTTCATTCAAGAAATTAATCTTTGGAAGGAAGATATTGTAAATAAAATCATAACAAAGGAGGATTTTCACCAATGGAAGGATGAAATTTCAAATAATACTATACCAAAGGTGGAATATGAAAACAAAATAGCAAAAATAGACTTAAAAATTGATGCCTATAACCACTCCATAAATATGGCATTAATACAAGATATCCAATATATCAAAGGACCAACACATAAAGTATTACTTGGGGGACCACAAAAATCAATCCTACCTCGAACTACCATATTGAATTTTCCAAAATTTGAAGGAGGTGACCCCATCAATTGGATCTATCAAGTTGACCAATACTTATTCATATACCAGGTCCCTAAGGCACAGAAGGTTCGCATCACATCCTTCCACCTAGAAAATATTTCCACCCAATAGTATTAATGGTATGAAAAGACAAATTTTTTGTAAGGAGGTAAATCGGGGCTTTGCGAGGATGGCAGCAGTTTCTGGAGGAGGTATGAAAAATTGGAGGAATGTAGTGATGGCATCAGGTCCATCATAGAGCGTGCATGCTAGTGCTGGTATTTCATTTAAAAATGATTGGAAGGAACAGGATTTCCCATTGCATGCCAAGAATCGCTTGTTAAATAACAATGGATGTTTGGAATGATGTGAAGCCATGTCGGTTCTAGTGGTTCAACCAGACTTGGTGGCAGAAGATGTGGAGTATTTAACCAAACATGCACTTATTGGTAAATTTATGGGCATCCAAATTTCTCTTCCCTTTGTGGAGGCTTGGGTTAGGAAGACTTGGAACCCTGAAGGTGATGTGGAGGTGATGCTGAGTGCAAACAACTATTTTATGGTGGTTTTTTCTTGTCTTGCGGATCATAACAAAGAATTTGAAGGAGGTCCCTATTTCTGTAACCAAGTGGGACTCTTTCTTAAACCCTGGCATGTGGGTTTCAACCCATCAGAGGAGTGGCCGTCACGGGTTTTGATGTGGGTTTGGCTTCCATGGCTCCAATTAGAATTTTGGAGAAATGACATCTTGCACATGATTACCCTTCTACTTGGGAAGTCGGTTGGACCATCACAACAGACGCTGGATAAAAAGGTAATCTTTGTTGCCCATATCTATGTTGAAATTGATTTAAACAATCCTATTCCAAATTCTATTGAAATACAGTTCGGATCAACCACATGGGTTCAAAAACTTGACTATGAAGTTCTTCCATTTCAGTGCCGGATTTGCCATGAATATGGCCACTTACAAAGAAAATGCCCTAAGTTTGTCTTGCCTATGGCTTCAAATCCTGGGCCCTCTCGAGCTGTACAAAATATGGATAAAGGAAAATCCCCGATAAAGGAGGGGGATCAGGATAAGGAAGGCTTTGTTACGGTAAAACCTCGAAACAAAGGAAGAAAGGCAAAAAGAGACATTAAGGATAACCAGCTAGATGCTCAACTCAACCATTTTGAAATTCTAGAGAACCTTGATCAGTGCGTGGAGATACCTGAAACATCACTACCTATTATAGATATAACAGGACCAAATCAGTTGTCTCTTCATGAGGTGGAACCAAGGGAATCAGATATAGGGGGTTTAAATGAAGAACAGAGGGCTTTGGTTCTGAGTATAGGTGATATGGTTGGCCCTAGCCCTGGAAGTGAAGTTATCTTAGAAAATGGCACAGATTTAGATATGCCCTCTCCTACCCAGGCACTGATGCAGTCATCCATGGACTGTAAAACTCCTACGATACTGGGATTGCAGCATAAAATAATTAAAAAAAATGCTTCAAATAAGAATATGAAGGTGGGTTGGAAGAAAGACCAGGATAAAATTAAGTTAATGGGGGAGACTTTGGTAGAGTCAATTTTGGTGAGAACATTGGACTCCCATTTTTATAACCCCCAAAAATGATTATACTTTCAAGGAATGTAATGGGGTTGAACAGCATCCCCAGACAAAAAGTTGTTCGTGATTTGATTCATGTTCATTCTTCGGATGTGGTTTTTATTCAAGAGACTAAATTAGCTATTGATAGTTTGTTCAATATTGCTCCCAAGTTGTGGAGAAAGGGGCAATGTCAGTGTATTGGTGCATGTGGATATGCTGGTGGCCTTGCTTGTTTATGGGATCCAGTTAAGATCTCTCCTCTTACCTGGATTTCCAGCAGGTGGTCTATTTCGATGATCGGGCATGATAATGAATCTGGTGAGACCATCCTACTTACAAACGTGTATGCTCCTACTGATTACAATGGTAAAGTGAATTTATGGAAGCACATTGGCTTTGTGAGAAGTCTGGCTCCCCTGTACCCATGGATTTTGGCTGGAGACTTCAATTCTATCACTTGTCTGGAGGAAAAACGTGGTGGGATTGATCGTCTTGAGCCTTTTTCTTTTGTCTTCAATGCTCATATCTGGGCCTTGAACTTGGTTGACATCAAGCTAGATAATGGCATATTTACCTGGCATAATAGAAGATGTGGGGAATATTCCATTTCAGATAGATTGGATAGGTTTCTGATCTCTAGTTTTTGGATTGGCAATAATAGAAGCGCTAGTTCTGTGATTATGGAGGGTAAAGGATCTGATAATTGGCCTATCAAAATATCTGCTCTGGAGTTAGGGCTAAAAAATAATCCCTCATTTAAGTTTCAACTTATGTGGCTACGAGATCCTAAGCTTCATGATTTCATGCGAGGCTGGTGGACTAATGGCAAACCTCCTCATGGCACCGCTATGTACTCCTTTATGAAGCGGCTACAATTTTTTAAGCATAAATTGAAGAGATAGAATAGACTAAATTTTGGGAACCTTTCCTTGGCTAAGGTGGTAGCTCTTAGGAGGGTGGAAGAAGCTTCAAGGAATATTAGAGATTAGGGACTCACGGAGGAGCTTCTTGTTGAGGAATATGAGGCTGTAAAAGACCTTGCTGAATGGGAACTGAGGGAAGAAATTTTTTGGAAACAAAAAGCTCGAGTAGATTGGATTCAGGAAGGGGATAGGAACACAACCTTCTTTTATAACTCTATTAAGGCTCATCGTAATGGTAACCTGATTACCTCTCTTGTTAATTCTTAGGGTGCCCTGCTTTCTTCTTTCAGGGATATTTCAGAAGAGACTAAGAGGTATTTTTCCTCTCTCTTTAAGGAGGATGCCCTCTCAGATTATGAGGAAGAAAAACTTATTCTAAATTGTATTCCCTCGATTGTTTCTAGAGAGATGAATGAGCATTTTATGGGTCCAATTTCCCTTGAGGAGCTGAAAAGTGTTGTATTCAAGATGAAAAAGGGGAAAGCCCCAGGTCCGGATGGATTCCCAATTGATTTTTATCAAGAGTTTTGGGAGTTAATCAAATTTGACCTTTTGGAGGTGGTCCGTGAGTCCCAAAAGAACAAACAGATGCTAAGGGCCCTAAATGCTACCTTTATGGTGCTTATTCCCAAGAAAGAGGGAGCGAATTCCCTAGATATGTTTAGGCCTATTGCTCTTTGTAATGTATATAAGATCATCACAAAAATTATTGCTGAGAGGCTGAAGATATGGTTGAGCAAAATCATCTCTGAGGAGCAAGGTAGTTTTTTTGTTGGCCGACAAATCATGGATGGGGTTGTTATTGCTACAGAAGCTATTCACTCAATGGAAAATTCTAAGGAGAAAACTATGTTCATTAAGTTGAACATGGTAAAAGCCTATGACAAAGTTAGATGGTCCTTTCTTCAAAAATTTCTTGCTGCTTTTGGCTTTGAGGAGGAATGGATTAGATGGGTGATGAGTTGTATTTCTTCTTCCTCATTCTCTGTTCTTGTTAATAACGAGACATCGGAGCTGTTTGAGGCCTCAAGGGGATTGAGGCAAGGAGATCCTCTATCTCCTTATTTTTTTATCATTATGGTAGAAGGGTTGGGTAGATTACTCAAGTCTCAGGTTAGGCATGGTCTCATTCAGGGGTGGAAGTGGGATAATAGTTTACCACCTCTTTCCCACCTTCAATTTGTTGATGATACTGCTTTGTTGGGAGTTTCCACTATCAAGGAAGCTGGAAACATTAGATAGTATCTTGACGTATATCTTGGTGCTTCTGGATAGGTGATTAATGAGGACAAGTCCTTTATTTTCTTCTTCAATACCCCCCTCTTATTCAAGCCAGGATTGCTCGCATTCTAAGATTCCAGGTCAAGACTCCCCCCTTCATTTATCTTGGGATTCCTATTTCATCTCATCCTCTGCCTAGATCTTCTTGGCAGTCTATACGTGATAAGTTTAGAAGGAAGATAAATCACTGGACTGTCAGATGGCTATCCTCTGCAGGTAGAGTATTGCTTTTAAAATTTGTTATTCAAGCCTTACCCATTTATAGATGTTTTGTGCAAACAGCTCCTTCTCATTTCATCAAGGATATGGATGCTTTGTCAAGACAGTTTTTGTGGTCTGGCAAACTTGATCAATCTAAATGGAGTTTGGTTAGATGGGATTCCATTTGTAGGCCAGTTCAAGAGGGAGGCCTTGGGTTGCGATAGGCAACTCTTTCTGGGTAGGCTTTGGCTGCGAAAATTTATTAGAGATGGTGTACCTCTCAAGATCAGATTTGGGCTAAAATATTATCTTATAAATACTTGAGAGGTATTTCTAATGCAGATATCCCTAGAGCCAGTTTTTTTGGGAAAGGTTCTGTTATCTGGGACACTCTGAAAAGAGGAGCTAATTTAATTAAGCAGGGTTTGTTCTGGATTTGCAATCAGGGATTAGATGTTCTTTTTTGGGAGGATTATTGGGATGGCCACCCTCCTATCTTGACTCAATATCCCAGGTTACATTCCCTAAGCATTTGTTTCTTGGAAGCGGGCTGGTCTCATGTGGAGGAATTTAAAAAAATTTAGTATTTTGGCAATATGGAGATGTACAGATGGAAAGATCCACAGGAATGGCCCCAAGGGGGATTGGCCGAGGATAGAGATGTGCTTGCTCTTATTCTTGTTGGGAGGTAATATTCTTCATTGAGGGATAAAGACATTCTGGCTTGGAACCCTAATCCCAAGGGAACCTACTCTGTAGCCTATGGTTATCAAGTTCTTGATAAGCAAAAGTTTGGAAGTCTCCCTGTCACATGGTGGAAAAAGGTGTAGAATAGATTTGCTTGGCTGAAATGTAACTTTTTTCTCTTGCTGGTAGCTCGTAATAAATGCCTCACTTGGGATAACTTGAGGAAGAGGGGATTTCAGGGTCCCTATTTATGTGTCCTTTGTGGTAAGAATGAGGATGACTCTTCTCATTTATTTTTCCAATGCTCCCTTTCCAGAGACATTTGGCACTGTTGGTGGAGTGCCTGGAACCATCCTTGTTTTCATGTGCTCTCCCTGGTGGAGTTTTGGAGTAGTCTAGGCAGACCTCCAGCCAAGGCCCCCTTCCTCCAAGTGGCTTGGAATTTGGGCCCTTCCTGCATCATCTGGAAAATTTGGCTCGAACAAAACTATCGCATTTTTGAGGGAAGTCATTTGGTTGTTCAACAGATCTGGCAAAGGATCCTGTGTATGGTTCAAGAAACTATCCATAGTAAATGTGATGTGGACCCCCATTTGGACTCTAGGGAGGAGAAGGTATGACAGGCCCTTGGTTTGTTTGGGGTTGGTGTGAATTCTTCTAGCCCTAGTAGGATTCCTCATCTTAGCAAGAAGGTTAGGAGAGAGGGTAGATGGAGACTGCCCCCTAGAGGAGTTTTAAAAATTAATACCGATGGGTCATCCGGGGGCAATCCTGGACATCTCTGGAATTGATGGTGTTGGGAGAGATTCTGCTGGCGTGGTCAGTTTTTTCTTTTCCATTTATAAAGATGTTCAATCCAACAATATTATGGAAGCTCTGGCGATACTTGAGGCCTTGCAAAGGGGGTTTTCTCTTGGTTGGTGCAGGATTATTTGCGATTCTGACTCTCAAATTTTGGTTAATATTTTAAACAGCAAAAGAGTGGAGGATGTTAATTGGCAGTTGGCCTCTGTGACCATTCAGATTCTTAGAATGAGTGAAGAGTTCACATTTATATCCTTTGTGCACATTCCAAGGGAATGGAATGGGGTTGCTGATTACCTGGCCAAAAGGGCTTCTGAGCTATTGGATACTCAGAGTATTGATAACTAGGAGAGTCTCCCATCTGGGGATTCTCAACACCTATGGGAGTTGATCCATAAGGATGTTCAGACTTAATGTGGTTTGTTTTTTTTGGTTTTCTTTGGGAGTTGACCTTGTTTGGTGATTTAGCCTATCTTGTTGCTTATTTGAGTCTTGGTTGGGAGCTCAGCTGTACTTTGTAATCCAGACTTTTTATCAATAAATTTTTACCCCTTTATTTAAAAAAAAAAATGGTATGAAAAGACAAATGGCCTCCGTACATGGCTAGAATTTACAAAAAACCTAATGGTACGATTCAACCCTACTAAATTCATATATTTCATTAGAGCCCTTACCAAACTCCGCAAAACCACTACAATGTGAGAATACCAAGCTCAATTTGAAAAATTGGCAAATCTTACATCAAGGCTAAATACCTCATTCTTCCAAAGTTGTTTCATCAATGGCTTAAAGGAAGACATTCAATTAGAAGTACAAATTCTCAACCCCACTAACATGATGTAAACTATCATGCTAGCCCAAATGGCGAAAGAGAAATTCAATAACCAATGTCAACCAAGAGTACCACCTATTAGAAAATCACATAATACTTACACCACACCAAAACTTAATATGGTCTTACCTATTAAACGTATAAGCCCTAAAGAGATAAATAAAATAAGAGAAAAATGTCTTTTGTTTTCATTCTGATGAGAAATTTATCCCCAATCACAAATGTATTATGCAAAAACTATATATTCTGGATACAATTGATCATTGTGGTTCAAAAGAAGAGGATAATATTGAGGTGGAAGTGGTGTCGGATACACCCAAGGATAACACACAAGACACACCAGAAATATCTTTTAACATCCTCATTGGTTTCTCCTCCCCAAAAACTATGAATGTCAAAGGATACTTTAAAAAAAATCTTATCGTGCTTCTAGACTCTGGTAGCACACACAATTTTATTGACCCAAGGGTGGAAAAATAAGCTGACTAATTTATACATTCTTGCAATAATTTTGAAGTCATGAGTGAAAATGGAGGAAGAATTACATGCAAAGGAAAGTGTAAAAATATTAAACTCACAATGGATGATTATAATATGAAAGAAAATATGTATATACTTCCATTAGGAGGTTGCAATATTGTTCTAGGAGTACAATGGTTATGAGCACTCAACATAATCTAATAGGATTTTAAAGATTTATGGATGAAATTTACACAAAAGGATCAAACATATACTATTAAAGGATTAAAATTAGGTCCTTCCCAAATAGTAAGTTCTCATAGAATGGAGAAACTTATTCGCAAAGGAGGCAAGGGTATGACTGCATAATTATTCTCCATCCAAACTACAAATAAAGAACAAGAGGCACCCAAACTACAACTTCTAGCACACCATGCTCAAGTGTTTAATGAACCAAAAGGGTTACCCCCTCAATGTAGCCATGATCATACAATTCAACTTCTACGAAATCAAACCCCTAATATCCGACCTTATCGATATCCTTATCTATAGAAGATAGAAATCGAAAAACTAGTGCAAGAATTACTTAAAGCAAGGGTTATTAGACCTAGTGTGAGTCCTTACTCTTCTCCTATTTTATTAGTTTGAAATAAATATGGGTCGTGGCATCTATGTATTAATTTTTTCACCCTTAAAAAACTAACCATAAAAGATAAATTTCCCATCCCCGTCATCAATGAATTATTAGATGAGCTTCATGGAGCTACATACTTCTCAAAATTAGACTTACGATTAGGTTACCATCAAATTTAAGTAAAATAAAGTGATATTACAAAGACTCCCTTCTGCACTCATGAAGGGCATTATGAATTTATGGTTATTCCATTTGGCCGTAAAAACGCCCCTTCTACATTTTAGAGTCTAATGAACTAGGTATTCCACCCTTTCCTTTGAAAATTTATTTTAGTTTGCTTTGATTACATTTTGATTTATAGCAAAACATAGGAAGATCACTTGTGTCATTTAGATCAAGCATTGAAAACCTTAGAGGACAACCAATTATATGCCAAAATATTAAAATGTTCCTTCGAACAACAAGAAATTGAATATCTTGGACATATTATATCTAAATAAGGAGTTAAAGTGGACCCTCACAAGATTGAAGGTGTGAAAAAGTGGTCTATCCCAAAAACCTTGAAAGGCTTGCATTGTTTTTTAGGATTAACAGGCTACTATCATAAATTTATCAAATATTATGGCAATATCACAGTCCCCTTGATAGACCTACTCAATAAGAATGCTTTTCTTTGGTCCTCAAAGGTTGACGATACTTTCACCACCTTAAAAATACCATGTGTACCACTCCTATGTTAGCCATGCCAATTTTTTTCAAACCATTTATTATTGAAAGTGATGCTTTAGGAGTAGGAATAGGAGCCATTATTATACAAAATGAAAGACCTTTGAATTTTACTAGCAAGGCATTTTTTGAAAAGAATTTGGCCTGCTTTGCTTATGAAAAAGATATGTTAGCTATTATTTATGCTATTCAAAATTAGAGACCTTACCTTATTGGTCAATTTTTTATCATTCAGATCGACCACCATAGTGTAATGTATTTTCTTGAGCAGTGCATATCCACTCTTGAATAACAAAAGTGGGTTACTAAACTATACGGATATGATTATGAGATCATATATAGAAAAGGAAAGGATAATATGGCTTATGATGCCCTTTCATGGAAATTTGAAGAAATACCCCAAATGCACGTCCTTTCCTCTCCTATTCCCAAATGGATAGACCAAGTAACTAAAGAATGGTTTAATGAACCTACAACGCAAACATTAATTCAACAAATACAATAAAACCCCAAAAGTAAGCCTCATTACTCTTGGAATAATAACATACTTAGGTACAAATGGCGTATTTTCCTCTCCCCTACCTCCTCATATTGAACCAAACTCCTCCATGAGTTACATGCCATACCTATTGCTATACATTCTAGATTCCTCAAAACTTATAAAAGCATGGATAGATATTTTTATTGGGTAGGTATGAAACAAGATATCAAGAAATTTGAGGAGGAATGCGAGACCTACCAAAGAAAAAAATGAGAGATAGTAGGTACCCCTAGCCTTCTTCAACCTCTCCCTATCCCAACCAAAATATGGGCTAATATTTCCATGGACTTTATTTAAGGCCTTCCAAAATATTCTGGTAAAACTACTACTCTAGTTGTGGTAGATCGCTTATCTAAATATGCTCATTTTTTTTCCTTGGCCCACCCTTACATAGCTAGTACCGTCGTCCAAATTATTCTTGATAATATATTTAAATTACATGGCATGCCTTCCACTATATTAAGTGGTCATGATCCCACCTTCACTAGTAATTTTTAGAGAGAATTTTTTAAACTACAAGGAACTCAACTTCATATGAGCTTCGCTTATCATCCCCAAACCAATGATCAAACATAAGTTTTCAATAAATGTTTGGAAACTTACCTACATTTCTTTATTTCTACTCAAACCCTTCATTGGATTAAATGGCTTCCTTTAGCTGAATGGTGGTATAATACCTCATACCACACCACCATTAATATAACACCATATAAATCCTTATATGGTCAAGTACCACCTTCCATCACCTCTTATGTTCCAGGAAGTACTAATGTGCTAGCAGTGGATTTTTGAACTTTCTACTAGAGCCAATATCCTTCACCTTTTCAAGGATAATTTAATCACAACCCAACATCGTATGAAGAAACAAGTGGACCAACATAAAATCGAATGAGTATTTCAGGAATATGATATGGTATTCATTCATATTCAACCTTATCACCAAACTTCTCTCAAAATCAAGGGTTCCCAAATGCTAGATCTAAATTATATGGGACTTATAAAGTTCTTTAATGCATTAGGTCCATTGCTTATAAACTCAAGTTACCATAATCTTCCAAAATTCATCATATGTTCCACATATCTTAACTTAAACTAGTAGTTGGAACACACATTACTACACAAACTCAACTACCTAAATTCACATAGGATGGAGCCCTCATGGTTGAACCTGAAGATATCTTGGATCACTGTATTCGACAACTTTGAGTTTGCACTATCATTGAGATTTTGGTTCAATGGATAGGCCTACCTTTTGAAGATGCTACATGGGAAACACTTCATCACATCCAACAATAATTTCCTTATTTTCTACTTTGAGGAAAAAGCTCTTTTTAATGAGGGTGGCATGTTAGGATCCTAATCCTAAATATTAATAATATTAATTTAATTATTTAATTTATGAACAATTGTGTCCTTTCATATCACAACCATAGGGTTAAATATTTATATGCATTCATAAGGGTGTAATTAGGCATCCATAGAATAAGAAATATATATCTCATTGAGAGCACTGGTAGGTATTCCTCCAAGTGAAACAACGATCTTTATTAAAGGTGATTTAATTACATTACTTCTTGTTTGCATCCATTTCCATCTATTTTCCACTCTTCACCATTGCTAGGAACCTGGTTCCTACCAAGGTGTCCAAATCATATAAGAATTAATTCCCTATAATAAAAGACACTTTAGGTAAATATTTCCAGATCTCTTAGATGAGCTTCACTAGTTATTTCATCAAACTAGTGGATCAAACGCTAAGTCCTAGTCTTCATGAGTTTTTTTGCAACTTTGTGGAAATACTATAGCCATATGCATTCTCGGTATTTTTGAAACTAAGATTTAATTAAATCCTCACTTGTGGCTCTCCCTAATTCTATCATCTAGACTCTTTTGAGAAATTTTGATAGTGACTGGTTCAATGGTGCATCAGGTTGACAAAAAACTCAGGATCAATGATAATGGCAATTTTCCTATTGATCTACTATAGCTTGATCTACCGTAGCTCTGATACCATTGTTAGATTTTAATATAAAATGCAATGAGAGATATCATTCACAAGATACAAAATAATAAGAAAGAAATTAAATCTACGATATGGCTAAAATATGCTATAAATAGAAATGATGGAAATGAGTACAATAGTAGATATGGATGAAATGAACATTCTATGATACAATCTACTACTCAATGAATGAACTTTGAGCTTATAACTCACACACTCTACACTACTGTATCTATCCTACACTACTATACTCTCCTCTATCTCTTCACACTCTATCTATGGCCCTTTATATAGGAAGATAAGTTCCTTGGCCAACACTCTACCTAGTTGTTGGGCACCTTGCACATTTACAATTTGCACATTGACACTTGTGCATTTATTACATTACATGAAGTAACTAGATAACCTCCCCCTAAATTAATCAAATGTCCTAAGTATGTACCAAGGAAGGTACATTTACATGACCCAAATAATGTAATATAAGTTATTTCTAACATTAGAACATGGGTCAAATTGGTATCAAATATTATTTTGATCCACCAAATAAAGAAAATGATGAGCACTCCTCACTCGGTCCTTTAATCTCATATCTTATCATCCCTTGTAGATACACTTGCACTTCGTAGGGACTTCTTGTATGATCTATTATTTAATTCCCATTCACATGTATTATTGGTACAAGAAGAAATATATCACATCATATTCTACATATTAATACCCTAGAGCATGTTATACCTACAAAGGAACATAAGCAATGCAAGTCAACATGCCAACCTAAGACCAAATTCTAGGACATCAAGAATATAATTTGATATACTTTAAATAAATAATGAACCACTATAATTTGGTAATTATAGGATCTTATGCTTCAAGTTGTATCCTTATCTACAAATACTAACCCTATGCCATTCTAGAGTCTAGATCCTTTGAAGGTACAAACTAACATAAACATTTTTGTCTTCTCATTCAAAATCAATAATGATGAGTTAGAAACCTGGATTTAAAGGATAGATGTATACTATATATCAAATTGGTTCTTTGGCATTGATAAAATTGCCTTCATAGCTTTGAAGATATGAAAATTAGTTATTTGTTGGTGGAAATTCATAATTAGTAGGCTTGAAGAGTTATACGATGTCAGCTCTTCTTGGATAGACTTCATGTAGCTAGTTCATGAGTTATCATATCCCTTGTGAAACTATGAATATGAGTACATGTGCTTTTAGCAACTATGAAAATACAAAGACTAAAATATCTAGTAGTACATTGAGGAGCTCCATGATTTTTTTAATTATCTTTGTATCTATAAACACCCTATTTTGTAACACTTAGGTAGCCTTAAAATTTTCTAATTCATTCGCATTTAACTTTAGAAATGATCCTTCTAATCATCCAAATTAAAGTAACCTTCCTCATACCCAAATTGGGAGCATTTATTATATCAAAAAGCATGAGGTAGTTGTCACCTTTAGTAATTGAGAATAAAAAAATAGTATATTTAGGGTATTAATATCTGTTACAAGTCTTCATAAATTTATAAATAGATCCTTCTATTATAACATGATTGAAAAGATATTTACAATGAGTATGTATGATCTAATATTCATATATTTACTATTGCTTCTATAAGAAAACAATGCTTGACGGTACTTCTACAAGAGCAATAACATTGGAGAACCAATAACACCAGTGGCACTTTTGATTGAAAATTGTTGGAATATATTACATTATTTGGTATATGATAATGTACCATCTTGGGTACATCCTTAGATTAGGAGATAATCTTAGATTAGGGTTTGAGTAGTTACTTTATGCAATGTAATAAATGCACAAGTATTATTAGAATGTGCAATGATGTAAATGTGCATGTTGTCCATGTGTACATGAGTCTATAGAATAGAAAGATGAAGAGTCATAGGAATATGGAATCCCAAGAGTCACATCCATTATATATTGACATTTGTATGAGAATTTGAGAGAGCGATAGATATAAGGTAGAGATCATTGAGTAGAGTAGTAGTAGATACAATGTAGAGCATGTAAGAAATATGTAGAGGTTGAGACCTCCATTTTTATCAATGTAATATTTTCATGAGAATTCATTAATGGTTGTTTTATGAGTAGTCATATAAGTTTCTCATGATTTTTACATGCTTAGAATATTTCCATTATCATATATTTAATATTGCATGCTCATTTTATACCTTGTGGTTGATCTCTCATTAAGTATCAAAATATAATAGTGGTATCAGAGCACAAGGTAGATTGATAGGAGATAGGGATAGCTACAAGAGATTTTAAGAGGAGATAGGAAGATATCATTTTTAGAAGTTTTTAAATTACTTTTGGCTAGAGTATTTCCATAGAGTTGCAGAAAAACTTGTGAAGACTAGGACTCAACATTGATTCCACTAGTTTGACAAACCAACTAGTGAAGTTCATTATTTTTAGATTTGAAGAATTTACATTATTATCTTCTAATATTTTTTTATAGAGAATATTTGATTCAAAGAAAGTTTGGAAGCTTCCTATAAGATATAGGAAGAATATATTCTTTAGAATTAATCTAGTACTTACAACAATGAGTCAAATATTGAATAATTTGAAGGCCTAAGGAAAAAGATCCCATTGTAGAATTTGCAAAATTGAAGACTAAAAATTGAGAAGAGATGGAGAGGCCAAAATATCCCTATTGAATATTGGATATCAAGGAGCCCCAAGAAGGAGATCCCCATAGAATATTGAAGACTATTTATAATAGATTGAATAAATAAGAAAGCAACTCTAGGAGGAGACCCAAGAAAGAGGTTCCCTTGAAGAATTTCCATATTTGAAAGATAGAAGATTTAAGATTAAATATAGATATGGACTAGGAAAAGGTCCTATTGAATATTTGAGAAGCTGCAAAATTTGAAGACCCAAGAGAAAAGGTCTCAAGTAAACTTGGAAGGAGAAAGAAGGCTAGAAGAAGCCCCATTGAAAAAGTTGAAGATGTGGCCATTGGTGAATATTTGAAGAAATATCAAGGTAGAATATTACAAGAAAGAATAACTCCCACAAAAATAATTTAGGATAAGAATAAGAAAAAAAACAACAAAGTGAAGCTTCTTGTTACAGATAGAAGGGAGACGTTTTTCGCAAGACTGCCCAAACTGCCGAACTTATTTCGGTCATATCTCACTCATCCGGACTCGGATTGAGCTAAAATTTTGAGGGTAGATGCCTGAAAAACCCTAGAACGTCTCCACAAATTTTCATATCATTTGGAGCAACACAGATCCTAGCGCATCCCTATGTGTGAACGACATATTTGGCAAGCGGCTATGCGAGGGTTTCATCTGGGTTGAGTGCAAGCAGCTCCAGAGGTTGGTTTTTAGGGCCTTCGGGCCCTAGCGGCCAATATTTTTGTGGTTTATTCTCAATATTTTAGCAAGAAATGTTGCAGGGGATACAATATGGGTTAGAAATTTGTCTTTCAACAGATCATACTATGAACTTGAGTGACAACGGCTTCCAATTTGTTGCACAAAAGAAAAGTGAAAACCATACCTTTCCACGACGTCTAGGGCAAGGATTAAAGAGATCACGAAACAAGTTTCAAGCAGTTGATCAAAAAATGGCTCATATCTCAAGTGAATCTGGTGCTAAGGTGCACCCACAAAATAATTCTACTATGAAAACCCCTATCAAGGGTAAGAATTTTGAAGACTCAATCCCAAAAATGAATTTTAGGGATGCCCTTCATGGTGGACAGCCTCAGCCCAATGCTAATATCAATATTAGGGCTTCCCATAAACCTCTAAGAATGCCTAAGATTGATCCCAGGAAAATGGAGTCAGGATGTCTTAAAGCAGCTGATGGAACTCCTATTGTTAAGCTTGATATGGATAACATTCAGATTGGCATTGAAGATTTGGAAAAAAGAGGACTAATTTGTCGGTTCGTGGGTTTTCGTCCGAGTCTATCTACTTTCAAAGTCTGGGCTGCAAAAAGCTGGAAAACTAAAGGTGAGTTACAAATCTCTATTTATCCAAATGGTTATTTTCTTGTTTTATTTGCTAATAATGAAGATAGAGAGAAAACTTTTCAAGGGGGTCCTTGGTTTTTTGGAAGGGCAGGGCTTTTCATGAAGCCCTGGCATACTAAATTTAAAGCCGAAGAAGAGATGCCTTCTATTGCTCCCGTGTGGGTTAGACTCTTTGGCCTCCCTATTGAATTTTGGAATCCTACTATTTTTTCTTCAATTGGAAACTCTTTAGGAACTTTTATGATGACTCGTTGATTGTACTCAAAATTTTGAACATATTATTTATGCTCGGATTTGTGTTTTAATGGATTTTGACAAACCCCTACCTAAAAATATCACATTACAATTTGGGGAAGACACTTGGGAGCAAGTAGTGGACTATGAGAACATTCCTTTTCGTTGTAGAATTTGCCATGAATATGGTCATTTGGCCAATGCTTGCCCAAATAAAATTCCTGATCAAAAGAAAGAAGATATAAACTTAGCAGGTTTCCAAATACCTAAGAAGAAGAACACTCAGAAAAACCAGTTATGAAGGATCAATCAAAGTCATCTCGCTAATATGTTTGAAATCCTTTCCACAAATGATGTCCCAAGTGAGGAAGAGGAAATAATGGAAACTAAAATCTTAGAAACACAATTTAAATATGAAGGGAAGAACTCAGAGACAAACCAACAAATCAAAGGTTTTCAATAGAAAAAAAAGGAGAAAATTTACACAAGAAAAACAATATTTCAAATGTCAAAACTTCAAATAATGCAGGTCCCAATATAGACTCTATTGAACCATCTAGTAAAATTTTGGCTATGTACGAGCATTCTTCAAGGTTAGAAGCCATCTCATATTCAATTGGAATAAGTCAAGAAACAGGGAAAAAAAAATTGAAGATGGATTCTAATCAAAAAGTAGGTCGCAAGACCAATCAATATCATATGGTAAAAGAAGGTGAAAAGCTTGTAGAGGAAGGTAAGATTAATGCCCTTCCCAAATTTTTTAGCCCTGGTATTAATGAAGATCATCACTTGGAATATTAGAGGACTCAAAGGGAGTCTTTCAAAACAAAATGAAATTAGAAGAATGATTCAGGTAAATCATCCACATCTTGTTTTCCTTCAAGAAACTAAGATGTCAATGGAGGATATGGACTTAATTGCCGATAAAATTTGGCCAGCTGGAAAAGTGGTTTCCCTCAGTTCCCAAGGGACTTCGGGTGGCATTGCTTGTCTTTGGGATCCAAAAGAGGTAGTTATTCACCATATGGTTGGCAGTTGGGGTTTGTTGGCTATAGCTATTCAAAGTAGACATTCCAACCAGATTATGCTTTGCATTACTGTTTATGCTTCGACTTCTTTGGAGGAAAAAAGAAGACAAGTGGAAGGATATTACTCATATTATCTCTCATTTTCCTAAAGCTTGGATCTTGATCGGAGGAGATTTCAATACCATCCTCTCTCTGGATGAGAAAAGGGGGGAAATAGAAATTTGGACAAAAGCACCGACCTCATGAGCGAATATATTGCAAACCTCCATCTTGTGGATATCCAACCAGATAATGGCCTTATGACTTGGTCTAACAGAAGGCAAGGCTTAGCTTGTATAATGGAGAGATTGGATAGGTTTTTGCTCTCTAAAAATTTCTTAATCCATGGTCACATTCCTAAAGTGAAGACTCTTAATAATGTTGGTTCGGATCATTGGCCAGTCATGGTGGAAATGTGGAAAACCAATGTGAGTTTCTCTCCTTTTCGTTTTCAATTAATGTGGCTTAGAGACATTTCCTTCAGACCTCATGTGCAACAATGGTGGAAGGAAGGTAAACCTAGGCATGGGACTAAGATGTTCTGTTTTGTCAAAATACTGCAATACATTAAATCCAAAATCAAGACTTGGAACTGGAAAGAGTTTGGGGATGTTCATAAAAAAAACATGAAGTTATTGCTCATCTTGAAAATTTGAATAAGAAAATCCATTTAGATGGCCTCACAGAGAAGAGAAGTGCAGATGAAATTAAACTCACAACTCAGTTAGAGGAATGGGAAAAAAGAGAAGAAATCTTATGGAAGCAAAAATCTAGAATTCAATGGCTCAAAGAAGGAGATCGAAACACAAATTTTTTCCACAAATCTCTTCTAGCTCGAAGATCTCACAACTTTATTTCTTCCTTAAAATCAGATTCTGGAGATGTTGTTTATACTTGGGATGGCATGAACTCTATTGTTGTTGATTACTTTTCCAATATTTTTGTTGCTACTCCCCTTGACTCAGCTTCACAATATAATGTTCTTCAAGCAATCCCTTCTCTTATCACTTCGAGGAGAACTCTATTTTGACTGCTCCTATTACTATCAATGAGCTTCAACAAGTAGTTTTTAAAATGCAAAAAGGGAAAACCCTAGGTCCTGATGGTTTTCCTATTGAGTTCTACCAAGAGTTCTGGGATATCCTTCATGTTGATTTATTAGAGGTGGTGGAAGAAGCCAGGAAAGCCAAAGAAATTTTGAAGGTTATCAATAAAACTTATATTACTCTTGTTCCAAAAGCTCAAGAGGTTGATCATATCTCAACTTTTAGACCTATTGCTTTATGTAATGTTCTTCTCAAAATCATTACTAAAATCATGGCAGAAAGGTTGAAGCCTCTTTTGCATAAGATTATTTCCCCAGAGCAAGGGGGTTATGTGGAAGGACGTCAAATAGTAGATGAGATAGTTCTTGCTCAGGAAGCCATCCATTCCATGGATATGCAAAATTCTCCTTCCATGTTCATTCGGTTAGACTTATCCAAAGCTTATGACAGAGTGGATTGGCACTTCCTTATCAAAGTTTTGAGGCAATTTGGTTTCTCTAAGGATTGGATGGATTGGATTATGGGATGTATCTCTTTAGTTTCCTACTTAGTTCTTATCAATGGCAGGCCTTCTCGGTCTTTCCCAGCTTCTAGAGGTATTAGGCAAGGTGACCCGCTATCCCCTTATTTATTCATCATTCTTGTTGAATGCTTGGGTAGGACTATAACCAAAAAGAGGGAAAACAAAACCCTTGAGGGAGTTACCATTGCTCATGGAGCTAGACCTATCTCTCATCTTCAATTTGTGGATGACTCTACTATTTTAGGTAAAGCTACTATTAAGGAAGCTTCTAATATTAAGCAAATCATTAGCTATTTTTCTAAGGCTACTGGGAAGTTGATCAATGAAGACAAATCTAAAGTTATTTTCTTTCATTGCTATGCTAGACAGGAATCCATGGTCTTGGATAAGCTAAGATATAAGAAGACCTCTCTTCCAATCACTTATTTAGGTATTCCCATAAATATTCAAAGGCAAAAAAATAAATATTGGAATTGGTTGTTGGACAAAGTCAAGAAGAAAATTGGAAAGTGGACCAACAAGTGGCTTTCTTATGGG
Organism: Wollemia nobilis; assembly: GCA_028583015.1. NCBI lineage: Eukaryota > Viridiplantae > Streptophyta > Pinopsida > Araucariales > Araucariaceae > Wollemia > Wollemia nobilis. Next base: position 1,316,942 of record JAQPPZ010002660.1, read on the forward strand.
GGTAGAATCACCTTGGTAAAATCAGTCCTTCAAGCTATTCCTATTTATGTTTCTTCCGTTTTGAATATTCCAAAGGTTGTTCTTCGAGAATTGGATCAAATCAGTCATCATTTCCTTTGGAGTGGTACTAAGGAGAAAATAAAATGGGCCTTGGTGAAATGGGATACTTTATGTCTTCCTAAGAGTGAAGGGGGGTTAGGTTTATGGTCTTCAATTAATAACAACAAAGCTTTAGCTGCTAAATTATATTGGAGGATGTTGCATAACCCCAATGCTCTTTGGGCCAATAATCTTCGTGCTAAATATGCTGAGAACAAAAGTCCCGAAGACCTTGTTCGCTATCAACTTCCTACCAAAGGTTCTCCCATTTTAGCAGTTCTTAAGACTCGGTGAGGATTTGATAAAGAAAAAATTATTTTGGATCATTCATAATGGTCAACATGCAAATTTTTGGACAGATTCTTGGGATGGTCACAAGCCTTTGATAACTCAGTTTCCCGATTGGAGGCCTTGGATGGAGGAGCTTCACCGAGCTAATTGGATAAAGGTGGCTAATTATTGTTGGTACCATACTGGTAATTCAAAGGTTGGTAGATATTGGATCCCTATTGAGGACTCGGCCTATTCAAATCCCGTAAAGGCAAAGACAAGATATCCAAGGCATCCTTCATATGAGATCCCTCTCTTGGTCCCATGAAAAAGATTGTTTTGGATGGAACAACACTACTAAGGGTGAGTATTCAGTTGCTCAAGGTTATTTGACCTTATGCCATAATAATCCCAACCATTCTTCTGACATATTTTCTCAATTGTGGGCTCAAAAGCTCTGGCCTAAGGTGAGGTTCTTTAATTGGATTTTATTGCATCGTAGGGTGCTTACCGGTGAGCAACTTATGAAGCGTGGTTTTCATGGCCCTTTTAGATGTGAAATGTGTGAAGAGAATGTAGAAAATATCAACCATATTTTTATTGAGTGTACTTTAGCCTCTGAGCTATGGAGGAGAATGGCCACTTTACTTGGCTTACAAGTGGTCCAATTTTTTTACTTTTGAACAGACTTTGGAGGGATTGGCCTAATCAAGAGGGTGTTGATCATTTTATTAGGCAGTTAGTTTGGATGGGTTCTACCATTCTTCTTTGGAATATTTGGAATGAAAGGAACAACCAAATTTTTAATCAAGATAGTAAGGATATTCACTATATTTGGCAAAATACCATAGCCAACTTAGTTGAATCAGTCCATCATCTCCTTAATCACCCCCAAAACTCCCACCAAATATGGGATCAAGTGATGCAAATATTGAATATTAAACCTTCTAAGGGCAACCATCTTAAAGGGAATGTGAGTATTAGTAAATTGGATAGGAATAGAAATTGGCAACCTCCTCCTAAGGATTTTGGAAAAGTCAATACCGATGGAGCCTCTAGAGGGAACCCTGGAAAAGCCAGTGTGGGAGGAATTGGTAGACTTTCAGATGGCTCCCTGGTTTTTACTTTTGCTGAGAATTTGGGTATTCTTTCCAATAACCTTGCTGAGGGGTATGGTATCCTCGGAGGTCTTCAGGAGGCTACTAAGGTTGGATGGGAAAAGGTGTTAGTTGAGTCCGACTCTCAACTTATGATTAATCTCTTGAAGAATCCTTCTAAGAATCATAAGGTGGATTGGAGAATAAAAAGAATTATTGAGAAGATTCAGTTAATCCAGATGGGATTTTTGAAAGTTGATTACAATCATGTGGTCGGAGATCAAAACAAGAGTGCTGATGCTTTAGCTAATTGGGCTTTGGACAAAGGTGATCTTACTTGTTATGGCCACCCTCCTATATGGTGGGCTTCTCAAATTAGGGAAGCTCTTCTTTCTATCATTTCTTTGGATGGCTCCAGTTCTGAAGGTACCTAGTTTCTTCTTGTTTTTTTTTTTTGCTTCTCTTTGGTTCATTCAGTTTTTTTTAGTTCCCTAGCTCATTCTATTCTTTATTTTGTTTCCTCTGTTGATTCTTGCCTTAATAGTCTTCTGGTCTAGATAGGTCTTTGTTTTGTTCATTTTTTATTTTTTTTTTCCTTTTTGTTTTTTTTGTTTAGTTTTTTAAGGTGGGTGGGTTTTTTTTTTTGTTTTGTTTTTGTGTTCTTTGTGTTGTTTTTTGTTGTTCTTGTGTTTTTGTTGTTTTGTTTTTTATTTTTATGTTTTTTGTTATTGTTCTTGTTTTTTTTTCGTTCTTGTTCTTGGGTTTCTCTTTGTTTGTGTTATTTCGTGTTTTTATGGGTGAGTGTTTTCTATATTTTTTTTTATATATTTTTTTTTTTTTATTGTCTGTTGTTGGTTGTTTTTTATTTTTTATTTTTTTTATTTTTTAGGTTTTGGTTGTGTTTATTTTTCTTGTTTTTTTTTGGGTTATGTCTTTGTAGTGTTCTGTTGTTTTTGTCTTGTTTGTGTTTTGTTATGTGTTTCTTGTGTTTTTCTATGTGGTTTGTGTTGTGGTTTCTTTTATCTTATTGTGCGTGTTTGGTTGTGCTTTTGTTTTTGACACACTCAAGGAGCATGTTTTTTATTTTATTTTATTATTTTTGTTGTTATCTGCTTATTTTTAATTGGGTTTGTGTGTTTGTTTGCTCCTTGAGTGTGTCAAAGGTGGTAGGCTAGGTCCGAGTCCTGGGCATTTTTGGCGGAATGGATACCCCTGCCTCCTTGGGTCTTACCCGAAAGTGGCATCCCTTTTGGGATGTTTTCCACAAATAAAAAATAATAATAATAATTTAGGATAATTTTTGCCATCCGACAACAAGCCCAAAAATAAGAAGGATTTGGAAAGAATTTTGTCAAATTTTGGAATAGATTTTTGAATATATCAAGAAATTCATGAGAAAGAGGCCAATGAACGAGGCTATATTTGAAGTAAAAATTCGATAAGAATATTAGAAGAGTAAGGAGATATAAGAGGCCACCAAATTTGAATATTTTGAAACTGCCATTAAAATTTTGAAGGCTGATTTATGGAAGAGAAGATTATTGATTTTGTAGTAGAAATTGAAGAGTCGCAAGACAACATATTAAAGGTGACTAGTAGCTAAAATATGAAGAATAATTGGTCATATTTTAAAGAGCCCTTGAACAACCAATTGAAGGAAGGCTTGACAATAAAAGAATATAGTAATTTGAAGAAGTTAGAAGAGTTTCTTGGACAACACAGTTGAATGATAAATAGACAATAATATAAGCTAGCAAGTTGAAACATAAGGGCATCATTGGAAGCTCCAAATTAGAGGAGTGTAGGGCAGCAAAGAAAAAGGAATTGAAGCTGCAAAATTGATAATTCTGAAGCAAAAATTGAATTGAAAGGTAGAGCTACAAATTTTACAAATTTAGGACAACAAATAGGTGAACCAAATCACCAAGAAGACTAGCTACAAAGGAGGACAAAAGGTGCATAAAAGTGGTGCTATGAAGTTTTATTATTTAAGTATTATTATAAAGTTTTTTTGGAGCACCATACTAGAGTTATTTAAGGAGAAAAAGCTATTTTGAGGGTTAGTTTCTCCAAGCCATAGAAGGAAACATCATTATTATCTTGGAACCTGCAAAACACAAACAACATAAATTTGAGTTAAACATATTGGTTTAAAGGAGTAATAAGGAGATATAACATAGTGAAAGCTAAACAAATAAATAGAAGTATTAGAAGGCAAAATAAATTTCAACCAAAATAAGATAGAAAATGAATGCTACTACTTTGATAAACATCTTTATTCATCTAGCGAATAGAAGGAAAGTTTCGTGCAACAAAAATCTATTTTTTAGAGCTATTGAAGAGCGTTATTGCTCATTTAAGGTGCAAGGAAGATATCCAGTGTTATACTCCATAACCTACAAGTAAAGGCGATATTGTAAAAGGGAGAAAGCACCATCTAAAGGAGATAAAATAATTACAAAGGAGAAAGGGCTATTACCAACATCAAGGAAGGCACCATAGCACAACGTTAAGTTAGCAAGACATGACAGTAAAAGAGCACAGAGCTCTTTTGAATTTAAGAACCCATAAGAGTACCATTTAAAAATCCAAGTCAAAAACAAAAATAAAGAGTATCATTTATGTAGATAAGATAAGTAAGAATAAGTATGTGAGCCATTCACATTTAAGTGAAGTCACCATTTTTAGCGCATGAAACCAAGCTTCATAAAGGACAAAGGAAAGTGAAGAATACATGCAATTTAAAACAAAGTAAACTGATACATTGAAGGGAAATATGTAGAAAATAAAAAGTTATAGAAAATATAGAGCCAAATCAAGGATAAGGGTCCAAGTTTTAGGAGGTAAAAGCAAATATTTTACCCAAGTGAAAAACTTGGATATCTGGTCAAACAATGTTGAGAAGCTAGGGATGAAAACACCACCAAGGAAGAGATACTGAAGCACCATCACATGAGGAGCCACCATTTTAGAAAAGGATAAATCATTGATGAAGAAGAAACACCACCAAACATTATAATTAAATAAGGGTCAACAAGCATCGAAGAGTTACAAAGTATGTAAATTGGAAGTTACAACTATTGAGTAGCAAAATATATTGTGAGTGTTAAGGAAGGGCAAGCAAGTTTAAGGGCCAAATATGTTAAATAATTGAATGCAAGTGTTGATACGAGTGTACCCACCATTTAGAACTTTGGTTAAGAACCTATAAGAAGTTGGATGCCACTTGGCATAGAGGAAAGGAAGCACCAACAATCATTGAGGGAAGAAAACACTTCAAGCCAATTAGGAGCACATTTGAGGAAGGAAGACACTTGTCAAAGGTAACACCCATGTTGTCATAGCATCACCAAACTGAAAAAAAGTAACATAGAAAAATAAGTACCTATATAAGATATTGAGTACTATGCAACACATGAAAAGAATAATATAGATAGGTTGGAGAAGCACAAATAATCTACAACATGCATATTAAGAACATTAATGAGTCAGAGCACATATAGAAAATACAAGGAGGATAGTCAAAGTCTGAAATGGAGACATATACAAGGGAGAGTAATAAATGTAGTGAAAGGACATTATGTAAATCATTGAATACTAAAAGGATAAAAACACCAAAATTAGAGTGCAAGTTGCAATCAAAGGAGTAGCAGACCATTATGCAGTGCTTCATCTCCAAGAAGGTATAGTAATATTCAATCTATTTGCATTTCATAAAGGTCAAGTAGATATAATGTTTATCAATAATAAGGTTAATTTAATATATTATTCTTAAGTTTAATTAAGTGAATGGAGATATAAGGAAATTAATTGGTAAATTATAACCTTATATGATTTATTGATTGATTTCAAAGACTATTAAAGTAAGGAGGATTTAACTTAAAAGCTTTTTAAAATTGCATTTTTTAAATTAAAGGATAAAAATATTTGCAAATAATTTAACTTGGAGGAATAAGGTTTTCTAAATAAAAATTTAAATATTAAATTTTCAAATATCTATATTTTTTAAATTTCTAATTAGAGAGTTATAAGGAGTTCAACACCAATTTAGATTCTTGAAATTTAGAAACCTTACTATTAAAAATTGAAGCACTACATAAAGTTATTGAAAAGTTGGAAATTACATTTGATATTAGTCTCTTGCTTAAATTAATGAGACATAAGGAATCCAACTTAAAGGTCTTGAAAATAGAGAACCTTATCAAAATTGAAAGTGCATCTTTAGCTTTCGACAAGGATAAATAAAGTGCTTGTATTAAAGAATAGGAGTTGAACATTATATTGAAATTATCATAAAAATATTAGGGAGACAAAAGGGTTTCAACTCAAAGTAAATTAATAAAGCTAAGTATTTTATCAATGCTATATTATACTCAAAATATTTGGTAGATACAAGGTATTCTACAAAATTTGAGAATTGAAAAGATCATATCAAACTTGATCATATACTCAAAACTAGGGAGTCATAAGGTAGTCAACTTCAAAGGCTTTGAAAGATAAAATATTCTATATTTAATACTAAAATAGCTAAAAGGAATTCTATCTAGAAATTTGACTAATTATTGATCATATACTACAAGAAATAAAATGTTAGAATCTAGAAGGTGAAAATATTGGGATACATAAGGAATACTACAATTTCTTAAGATAATCTATAACTTAGCAAGAGAAAAATATCATCACAAGATACACTATGGAAGGATTCAAGATCAAAATCCATACAATATTCCATATCAAAAATGCAAAATTACTTCAAGCACAAGAAACTCTACAAGTCAAAATGCAAAAGATATTTGGTTTATTGATTCTGGTGCAAGTCATCACATGACAAGAAATTTACAATGGTTTTATTGTCTTGAAGTCACTAACAATATTAGGTTGAAAATTGCAGATGGAAAAACCTATATTATACATGGATATGGGTGTGTAACACCTAGTACATAATTTCCAATTTTTTTGTTACATGATGTAATGTATGTTCTTGGATTAACATCAAATCTTATTTCAGTAGCCAAGTTGGTAGAGAGTAAAAGGATGGTTGATTTTAGATCTATAAATGGGGTCAATAAGTACCTAATCATAAATAAAAATGAGATAGAAGCTACAATATCAATCCACAATGATATATATGCTCTAGACTCAATTGAGATTTCACAAGATATTGATGTATTTCAAAATAACACTAATGCATTTTCTGAGGGACATATTGCAAAAAATAAAAATTCTATATATCTAAAAATCTATGGGGAGATAGAAGATTCAGAATGATAAATATGAGAGGATAAAATTAATTTGGACTACTTGGCCATATACATATTAAATAATCAAAAGAACCTGATCAATCTGAAGAAAATTTGAAAGATGAATATCCATATTGAAGACTAGAGTCTTCAATAACCAAATAATGTAATACAAGGGGGTGTTGGAATATATTATATTATTTGGTACATGCTAATGTACCATCTATATTAGTAGAGAGTCTTATATTAGGGTTTGAGTAGTTACTTTATGTAATGTAATAAATGCACAAGTATTATTAGAATGTGCAATGATGTAAATGTGCATGTAGTCCATGTGTACATGAGTTTATATAATAGAAATATGAAGAGTCATAGAAATGTGGAAGTCCAAGAGTTAAATCCATTATATATTGGCCTTTCTATGATAATTTGAGAGAGCGATAGAGAGAAGGTAGAGAGCATTGAGTAGAGTAGTAGTAGATACAATGTGGAGCATGTAACAAATATGGAGATGTTGAGACCTCCATTTTTATCAATGTAATATTTCATGAGATTTCATTAATGGCTGTTTTGTGAGTAGTTATAGTAGTTTATCATGAGTTTTACATGCTTATAATATTTCCATTATCATATATTTAATATTGCATGCTTATTTTATACCTTGTGGTTGATCTCTCATTAAGCATCAAGCATCAAGAATCAAAAGCTAACATAATTTTTTTATAACATATTTCAAATTCAATATTTTCCACCCATTTCAACCTCTAATCATCATCTACTAGTAGCATGATCTTGGAATAACTATCAACTCTTCTTCCTCCTAGAAATTTTGGTCTAGTTTAAATGAAATTTAAGAGGTATGGATACCTCTCACACTCAATATGTTCATTAATAATAGGTGTGATCATATTCGTTGATCCCTAGATCATGCCCAAACCTTCTTGACCCTTATAGAATATTTGACCATATCCTTCCATAATTCCATCTTCCTCCCTCCAAGAGGCCCTACAAATCTATAAATTCATTCCTTAAGGAGGTCATTAGATCAAATTTTCACTATAGCAAAACTATGCCATAATAACCTCAATAGTGCATTATTGTCATATTAGCTCTCTCTTGCCAAGGTTATGATAAAAGTTTAGCTCACTCATATATACATTTAAATATCATTCTATTTAATCAAGCTTTTAGCCAAGCATTTGAGTCTCCAATACAACAAATCCAACACTTCAAAAAGTAGTAATAGGCATTGAATAAGCAATAAAGAGGAATCAAACTATGGTCTTGGGTTGTATCATGATCCTTCCTCTCTTGCTTATGTGGTCCCTTCATTTCATAACTTTTATTTTAGATAATCTCTTTCATCTCACTCTATCTTATTGTTTTTGGGTTTGGATTTACTTAACCCATATTAGTGTCTATTTGTAGCTTATTTGTAGTTATTTTGTACTAATATTTGCATTTTTAATTTACCATATCTATTTCTAGAATACTCCATTTATAATCATTTAATCTATATTCTAGTAACTATATCTACCTCATTTTTTCCATGTAATAGGGTCCTTGAACTCGAAGGATAGTACCCTACATATTTGATCATTTATATCTCTTATTAGCTTGTATTTCACCTATCTAGTGAACTCACAAAGTTATTATCACTACAAAATTGTAGGTCAACAATTATTTTATTCTTTTTTTTACATACAATAGAAGTGTAGACCTTAAAAGTGTTGGCAACCCTTCCACCTTATACCACTATTGCCATAATTATAATTATTATTACTTAACCTTAATTTTAGATTATTATAATTTTTTTTTTTCTAAAAATAGGATTTTGATAATCCTCTCAAGGATTGTATTCCCTCTGATTAGACAAACCCCTCTATGCTAACTCTTGTTACTTTTTAAATATTTTGTAGGTCTACAAAAAAGCACTAGTAGTTGGCAAAAGTGTTGATGGTGCTTTTATAGGAGGGTAGAACTTTTTCCTCTAAGGTAGAACTAGGTTCTTTTGATCTTTCCATATTATTTTTAGCTTTTATATGTATATTTAGGTTATGTATTCTTTTTTTCATTAAATTTGACAAGGAATGAATATGGAAGCTAGTTTAGATTTTACTTTTAAGGGGTATATCATAATTTTAACTTTAATATCATAATCATGATCATTACCTTTTAAATATAAGATATTAAAAATTGAAGTGTATAAAGTTTACATTTAGACTAAATTATTGTTTGATGCATCTTCCCTTGAACCCTTATTCTTCGAAAAAAACATTTATTTTATTTTATCATTGATTTAAAAAAAACATTTTAGTCTTAGGTGTGTATTCTACATTTTGTATGTTGCATTGCATTTTATTTTATAATATTAAGGTTAGGTTAGACACAAAAGTGAGATCTTTAAAAGGAACCTTAGTTTTCTTTGAAAACATAGGTGTTTGTAAATTTACACATCAAACTAGATCTTAGCTCATAATATCCCCTAGCATCCTTGAAGTGACAAGAAATGGAGAAGCATAATGGATATCCTTATTTAGAACTATTCATTATTTTACCTTAATCATGTTTTTGTGAACCCAATGTGAACACCACTGTGGTTCCCAAGATCCCTTTTTGCCCTAACCAATACCTTAATAAATATAAAAGCAATCACACCTTAATCAAGACCATCTAATTTTGTGTGCCTAGCATAGACTACATTAATCAATATTAATAAGAACCTAAATAAATGATAGTTCTATTAAGGTTTTTCATAGCTCTTTGAATAACTATCATATAAATTTTTAGGCTATATTGGGTACATTATGACCCTAGAATTCCAACCTTCCACATAGTGTCCCACATGTACTTACACCTAGTGAGGATTATATCACAATGGGATAGTGGGAGTCATAAAGAGGAGCATTATCCCTAACATACCATCTTGGGCCATGTATGTAGTAGGTTTATTTCATGTACTATGGTTATCCCATGTATCAACTATCTCTCACATACCCATGGATATATAGATAATGATTAGGTATATAGGAAGTCCCTTAAGGTATATTGGTTAGATTGGTATATTAAGGGAAGTAAATATAAGGAGCTAAAACTTCTTATTTTTGTTCCTCTTCTTATTTAATAAACTCCCTAAATTATATAACTTAATTAATTGTATGTCATTTCGTTCAAACTCGTGGCTGAGAGACATTACCTAACTCATAGGATACCTCACAAATCTACCAGTAACCCTAAAAACTTGGTGTAAGGTCTTGATGATCCATATAAATTTGAGGATTATAACTTGAAATAATAAGAGGAGGGTGCTTGACCCTTGGACTCTCTAAACCCCATAATTTATGATCAAGAAAGAATGTTTTTCAAATACTTTGATCATATAGCTTCCTTATTATAGGGACATAGAAAAGTCATGGTATTCATACTAGGGGAGATTCACTTTCAGATTATCCTCAACAACCTAATTCAAATCCTTTAAATTTTAATCAAGTAAACACAAATATTAATTTATCAATTGCTAATATTATTTACTCTACTCATTTTATTTTCACCACTTCCATGGGTGGTCGGAGATAGGATATCCCATCATTGTTGAGATATAACTCATCCTTCCATCCCCTTGAGTAATTTTTAAGATTCAATGTAAGTTGTCCCACATAAAGTAAGCATCAATAACATTCCCAATATGGATATACCTCCTAGTGCCCCAATATTCAATCCCTTATAATAGTAAGCATAAATTAAAATAGTAATCTCCATATTATATAACCTAATATATCAATATCATTCTTGCATCAATTATCAAGGTCCTCATATCATCACATAGTTCTTATGTGTAATAAAATTTTATTTCTTTGAAGTCCCAAATTCAAAATATTGTCTTATCAAAGCCTCATGCATTGAAACATAAATGAATCACCTCAACTTGACCTATCTCTCTCATCCATATTAGATCATCTTATTGAGACCAAGCTGGTGGAGCTTCCACATATCAAAATTTTGAACCCTAAAAAAAGTTTGATTTTATCCTCATGAATTGTATACCTACCATCATATTGATGGTCACTCAACCAAAAGAAATAATATCCTAAGAAGCCTCATCCAAGACATAATTGATATAGGTCAAGTGATTATTAATAGCTTTAATTTATGTGAGTAGATCCTCTCACACCATTGTCAATTTAATATTCTATCATCATAAATCTAATCATAAATATTCATCAACTTCTTCTTCTTAAATTAATAATGGGTAAGGTCTCTAATATTATATGCTCAACCTAATAATCAATACAAATATCAAACATCTAATATAACAAAACTAAATATTAATAATAAATATAATAAATCAATATTTCCTAGACCTAGCCAAGATCTTCCCATATTATTGAATTATAGGCTTTTCTTCTAAGAAGAGTTAAATATATGAATAGAAATTTATAAATTTTATTTTTTTTAGAAACTACTAATTATGAGAAAATCTATGGTAACCCTCTCCCAAATATTATCTCATGCTACTTGACAAACTTGTATCTTATCTCAAAGCAAGTGATTTTAAACATGGGATATCAAGGCAAAGAATTAGGCCTTTATAAGTAGGACATCAAACAACTCTTAGATGCCAAAGCCTAGTTGATTCACTATGAGATAGGATATATCCCCAGTTGTAGCTAACCTATTCCTACTTCTCTTTAATCTAATGGTAATGATGAATCCAATCATTTTTTAGGTATTCCATGTTGATACTATTTCTATAAATAGGTTTTATTGGGATGATGTAAATGAGGGGATCTCACTCCTAAATCCTAGATCCTTTTGGTCTACACACTTTGCTAGTGTAAGATTCCTAAATATATCTAATCTCAAGATCAAAGTAAAGTTTGATCCTCATTATCTAGTTCCATTAATCATAACCACCAATTTTTGTTTAGGAGCTTAATACCTTGACACTCTTGATATAAAATATCTTAAATAACCTATCAACATCATGCATCTCAAGCAATTTTAGATCTAACTTTACATTGATTTCTTATCCATTTAGCTATTTGTCATTGATTAGTTGTATTTTCTTGAATTCATATTTGTCTATGTGCACATGTTTTTCTCTTCCTAGATAACCTGTTGCATATCAAGTTAGAGATATGTGATGGTGCACATGATGATCGTAGTCAAGATAGTTTATTTTTGCACTTGCACTAGGTAACTAATGTGAGTAGATCCTTCTAGTCCCCATATTTACAGATCCAATCAAGGTTCATGAAACCAATCCATCTATATTGATCATTTAAAATCAATTTATCAATATATTTATTAATTTATACTAGTCCATATCTATTCATCTATCTCTATCAATTTAAATCAAATTTTCAATCTCTCTCTCTCTCTCTCTCTCTCTCTCTCTCTTAATTTAGATCAATTCATCTCCACCAATTTGAATCCATCTATATCGATCAATATGAATTGATCTATCTTTATCAATTGAAATCCATGTATCTTTACAATATAAATTAATTTATTAATCTCTCTATCAATTAAATAAATTCATCTCTATCAACTCATCTATCTATATAAGTTAGAATCCATCTATCTCTAACAATTTAAATTAATCATCTATCATTACATTTATCTATATATAGTTTAATTTGATTTATCTCAAAACTATCTCTCATATCTTATTGAATTATAATCTCCTTTCCACATAATTGAATACTTTGACATTCATAAATTCTAGTGGTAAAAACTTGATTAAAATACATTCCTCTATCTCATAAACAACTACATTATTGATACCATGAGGGTTTTTAGGTAATTGTAGACATGGAAAATTGACCCACCGAGAGGGTCATTTTTATTAGATCCTTAGAGAGATCCTTAAACTTTCCCAAGTGTAAGTTTGGATCTCTCTTCTCCCATTTTTCCTCCTTTTTTCATAGTATATTTTGAAATCATGTTCAGCCCTTATGAGGCATGATTTCAACAAGTTAGGGTTCTCTTCTAGAAAATCTAGTTTTTGGATCGAACTCCTTAAGGTCTTCCCTTAGGTATTTTCTACCCATTTGTGTTTTGAAACCCCTATAAGTAGAGGGTTTTGGATATCCTTTTCTCTAATAAAATTAACTGGCAAGTTAAAAAAACAAGGAAGCTAAGTTTTTTTAGATTGCAAGCTCTTTTGGAAAGTTTCTTCCGGTGTTATTCTACTGCATTGGTGATTTATTATCCTTGGTGGCCAAGTGTTGGAGCCTTGAGGAGGATTCAACCATCAAATGGATATCTTCATTATTTTTCCCACCTATTTTACTACCACCATGTTATTTCATGAATTTTATCATTCTTAGATTATTAATTTATATTGTTGTCATCACTCATTTTTCATCAGTCTACTTTTCTTTTGGTCTTTTGCAAAATCATGACATGCATTTATAGGGTATGATTTTGGAATAACTAAAATTGTGGTCACCTTATATGGGGCATGATTTTGGCTGCATTAGGTATGGGGTAAAGACTCACTCTCAAACCCTAGGTATCAGTGTGCATGTAGCATCTAAGATATAATATCATTGTTTACATTCTAATTTTCACATTGTTGTATTTCATTGCATACTATTTGTCCACTTCAAAAAAATATCAACATTCACTCTTAATTTTTAAAGGTCAACTAGAAAGACCTAGGAAGATTGACTTCTATGCTCTCAATATCTGCTACATAGTGGCCTAAGTAGGACCCCTAGTGTTAATCATATTTTTCTAGGATTTTATGAAACTATTACTGCAGTTTGAAGCTATGGGATATTTTTGGACTTAAGATAAAGGTTGGTTCATATTCTAGAATAGATAAGTATCATAGTATATCTATAGTTTATTTTTTATTAATGTTGTTCATTTCTCTTTGATAGCTAGAATATAAATAAAAGAAAAAATATTTTGATCATATTTTTGGTATTTGAAATAATAAGAGCATATAGTGTGCATCTAGGGTTTAACCTTGTTTGTGCATCTCACTTGTGCCCTTGCTTAAAAGGAAAGGAATTTCATTTTTTTAATCTAGGGTTAGAAATCATTGAATCAAAGAATCATATTAGGGCTAATCATTATCTTCTTGCATCTTGTTTGTTTTCAATTTCCTTTTATTTTACATAGTTTAGTTAATAGAGGCCAAACATAGGTGATTTTCTTAAATTGAACACATTATATATTTCCACCCTAGATTTAGAGTGAGTTCTAAAACCATTCTTAGTGAACCCATCCTTGCATATCCCTGAGTGTAGATAATATAACACATCCCCATGGTTCAACTTGGCTTTCAGCAGATCTAGATGAAAATTGTACGTGATAGGGAAATTTTCCCCCTCTATATGTTTGGTGAACTTGATGTGAAAACAAGTCTTAGTGGCCAATATATGAAGCCTATTTATTTTCTATTTTGAAAACTTAAATAATACCACTAATCCTATTTATTTAGATCAAAAAACACTTTAAAAACATCTTAAAAATATCTTGTGTGCTTGCTAGTTTTTAGTTTTTTTTTCATTTTCCACTCTATCCTTTCTCTCTCTCCTAATGAATCCCAAACGTAGGAGTGGGTGAAGTATTTCAGATTTTGATGAAATATTTCAAGAAGATGATCAAATTTATAGAGAAAACCATAATCTAGAAGATAAAGAAAATGAAAAAGTTGATAATGACCTTGATCCTACTAAGGGGCTCAATGGGGACCTTATATTTAAATAATTTTAACATGTATAGAGTTTTTACAATAATAAAAAATATGCATTGGATAAATATATGGAATAAGAAGCCTAACTCAAGGAAGTTAGAACATCTCATCATCAAACCATTTTATCTTGAGATGTTCATAAGAACCCCTTGATTGAATCTTCGCATCATGATAATATTGTTTGCAACCCAACATATGCTACTACTGTAACCACCAATGTTTGAATAATTCCCCAAGTTCCTCCATCTAGTAGAGCATCTCATAATTATGATCAATTTCCTTCCCATTCAACTAATTTCAATATTCATGCTTCTATTCCACCAATTGTCAACTATCCTCCATTGTAAGATACCACATATCATAACCCATACCATAATAGTATTAATACCTCTAACATAAGCCAAGTTCCATTTCAAAAACCTACCTATACCCCTCCCTTGGAGAACATATGGGTATTGCACATCAATTTTGGAAATAATTTCTATTCCATCATTTGGGTTATGTAAATGTATCCTCCAATATACATACCTAAATTACTTCTTGTGCAAGTTATCTAGTGACTTCATGCAATGTAATAAATGAACAAGTGTCAATGTTCAAGTTGTACATGTGCAAGTTGTCCTATGCATAGCTATATAGAGTGTTGGGCAAGCATCCTATTTTTCATATATAAGGATGACCTCTTAGATAGATATATAGGACAGTCGGGGGACATCATCAGATAGTGTATGTTAGTGTATTGTGTTGTTCTGTGTTCTACACCATTTACTGGTGATGGATATGATGTAGACATGTAGATTTGTCAATGGAGTGCTCACTTCCTCCATAGCTACATTGTAATATTTTATGTGTTTTATATTTCATCATACTCCAATCATCTAGCATATTTACTTTCTTGCATATTATTTTGCATCTTGTGATTGTTATCTCTCATGGCTCATTCATTAAAATATAAAAATGGTATTAGATCCATGGTAGATCTAGTCTATGTAGGTTGATAGGGAAATCACCATTTTTTATTTACTTAAGATTTTTGTAAAACGGATGCACCATTGGACCAGCTATTGGTAAAAGATATTAGGAGTATCTAGGTGGTATATTTTGGGAGTCACAAAGATAGGACTAAAAGGAATATTAGTTTCAAAAAATACTGAGATTATTTTTGTCTAGAGTTTTTTCCATAGAGTTGTTATGAAAACTCGTGAAGACTAGGACTCAACATTTCAATCCACTAGATTGCCAAATCATCTAGGCAAGGTTATGCATAATGGGTTGGACTCAAAATGCACTTGTAAAAAATATTGAATCCTAATGAAAATCAAGGTGAATCATGGATAATCCTAAGAAAATAAAATCAAGCATATGCATACCAAAATTTAGGGTATTTGAAGCCCTAAAATGTAAATTAATATTTTGGGATACTTTTTACATATTAAATCATCTTATAACTTCATAAAACCACCACCTTTAGATCCGTCTTGAAAAGAGCTTTCCAAAAAGTACAAATATGCCTATTTTTGGATATATATTGTGGTTAATTGACATTAAGAAACAACTGGTCCTAAAAATTTTAGGTGAATGGGCTGACGTTGAGGGTCCTCATATTCACCAATTTCTAATTTTGGAAATCCTAATATTCGTCCAATTTGTGAATATTCACCACTATGCATAACCCCGCATCTAAGTCATATGGAATTTGCTAACTAGTGACTAAAGTTTCTTTTGTTGTAGAAAAATAATCCTTAGAGGATTGGGACTCCTCCTACAATAGAAATATAGGAGATTCCAACTTTTTTGTCCGACTGTCGATGTTCCCTCATAGTGCAGAGGCTAGTTCATCATGCAAGAGAAGAATACTATAAAAGAATACTTCTAGTGAAGGATCATGGTGAAGATAGGAGACTACAAATATCCATTGATGAAATGTAAAATTTTATAGTTGAAAAAAAAACCACAAGAGCCTTGATACAGAAAGGCCATAGAAGCCTTGAAGAAGAAGCCATATAATTATTGATACTAAAAATGGAATATAAGCCTTTATACTAAAAAGGCCATAGAATTCTTGATACTAAAAAGACCATAGAAGCCTTGATATTGAAAATGCCATAGAAGTCTTGATACTAAAAATTCCATAGGAGCCTTGGTACTGAAAAAGGCCATATAAGCCTGGACATTGAAATATGCCATAGAAGCCTTGATCCTGAAGAAGTATTCAAGAAGAATTTCTTGTTCAAAAGTAGACTAAATATTTTAGTACTAATATATTTATTTTAGTAATATAATATTTAGTGAGTTGGGAGATTTCCTACAAGAAAGTTAAGAAGAGTATCTTATTCAAAATAAAATTCTCCTGAAGTAAAAGAGGAGAGATCAAGAGAAGATCTCATTGAAGAACTTCCAATCTTGGAAGAAGAAGAATAAGGACTAGGAGAGTCCTGCTCAAATCCATAAGTAGAAAAACCAAAATATCTAGGAGAATATCTCACCACTAACACTTCCAAAAGTAGAATGTTAAAGAAAAGGTCTCAAGGAGGACCATTAGAAGTTTCCAGATCAAGTACCTTGTGAAGATATCATTGAGCATCCAAGAAAGGCTAGGAGAGCCTTGTTGAAGATCAAGAGAGATCTTTGAGAACTCATTGGATAAATTCACTATCTAGGTGAAGTCCTTAATAGTAAAGGACTTGGGACAATTATCGCCATCCGAAAAAAAGACCAAGAGAATAATTTGGCAAGAAGTGCCAAAACCTATAAGAAGATCCTACTTGAAGTTAGAATTCAACAAGAAGACTTGAAGACAAAAGAAATTCACCAAATATTGAAGATTTGAATATTGCCTCTCACAGCAAGAAGGCACCACCCTAGAGACATAGACTTCTCCAAATCTATAGTATAAGGAGGAGAACACAATAGGAGAACAAACCACCAAATCCTAGGCTTGTAAAAGAATGTTTGAGACCATTATTTGGTGAAGAAGGAGCTATGCAGGACATCCTACTTGAAGCAATAAATTGGTGAATTTAGACACTGAGGTCTACATCCTCTACAAAGGTGGAAGAAGATATACAAAAAAAGGTATGCAACATATGGCGCAAAAACGTTCATTAAATTGAACTATTTATCATTTTTATTAGAGCACCTGAATATTGGATTAAATTTGCAAAAAGGAAATTAGATTATATTCTTCTAAAGTGTAAAGGAAAACAAATTAGTTTTAAGGATTCAATTGCACATTTATTAGGAGTTTATTATATTTTATATTAGTTTCTATCAAGTACCTATTATCTATTTTTGAAAAAAGAAGACTAAGTTCTACAACATTGATTGTAGTGAAATTGCATAATAACTCCTAAAGATTCATTTTAGGTTATTCTTAATTAGTTGCAATATATTATTAGTGCATGACTTTGAGAGTTGATTGGATTAATGAGGTGTAATATTAGTGCATTAAAAGTAAAAAACTTGTACTATTATACCACTCTAAAAAAAAATAGTTTTGTGTTTCTTGAAAGGCACAAAGTATGATTTGTATCAAGTGTTTAAATACACTATTGAAGCACACAAATCGACAACTTGAAGTGGCCAATAGAAGTCACCAAAAGGGTTAGAATCCTATAGTATATTTGAGAAGAATTTAACTAACCAAAAATAGAAATAGAATCTTATGAAACTGAGACTTAGTGAGTCTCAAAATCAAAAGAATTACAAGTTGAATGCAAGTAAAAATAATGCAAAAAATTTGCATCAATTAAAAAAGCTTCTATCTACTATTATTGAAGATTGGAATTGTTATCAAAAGTATCCAAGTAAAAAGGGAAAGGTGTATCTATTTTTAAATACAACCTCAAACCCTTGTATTATAATAAATCTAACACAAAACAAGAATTTAAGATATGGAAATAGAGTGCAAAAGAAGGTATATTAAAAATCCTTATTGTAAAAAATATAATACATTATCTTGCACTACTCTAATATGGTTTTTGATAGCATAAGAGTAGATTTGGAAGTGCCAAATCAGGGCACATTTTTTCTATAGGGAAAAGAACAGCCAACAAAGGTTGGATGTCAGCACTCTTTCTCCCAAGGTAGAAGGAGCCATTCAAGGGCTCATATTGGATGTACGTACCTATAAAATAAAGTCTCATTTTAGATCATCCATGAGCCACATTTACGTAGAAAAATGAGTGCATATCAATCTCAAAAAATATATCAAAATATCTACAGATAAATCAATACGTTTGGAGGCATAAAATAAAGAGGGAAAGATGCTACATTCATGGTCTCTATATTAGAGAAGACCAATCACCAAAGGAAGCATCAAACTGCCATCGAAGCACATTGCCTATCCACCTATGGAGAAGAAATCTTGCTTGTTGCCCAAGTGACATTGCAAATAAAATGGATTATAGAGTTATAATCTCCATCTTTGAAGGTATTACAAGAATGGTTTCCATGCAAAAAAGAAACCTGGAATTCTATTCATCATTCCTCTCAATATTATATAGAATTCTATGAAGGAGTTACAAGCAAAGACATGCCACTTGGTATTCTCCACTAGCTTCACACAAAATGCTCATACGTTATCGAATTTATTCAAGAAGTATTGAATAAAGGTTTTGGAGCGTTACATGAAGAAAGGAGTGCTCACTTGTAACGGATGTGATAGTTGTCACAATGCCTATGATCAACAATGATTAAAAGATATCTTAAGTCTAAGATCAGCATGTAAGAGTGAAGTGTAGTCAACTATATTTGAATGATGAACGTAGCATAGTCAAGGCATGAGAGAAGTAGTAGAAACGTTAAAAGTGCGGTATGTAATATAAGGGGAGGGAGCATTAAAAGCTCCCCATTTTGAAAGTTCAACATTCAACACTATATGTACAACATTCATGTCAAACCATTCCATAAAATATCCATTAAAATGAGCACCCAAGGTACCTCTATACATTGTTATACTCAACTGTAGAAAGCACTGAATATTGATGAGATATTGCATCCATAAGGTAAGGTCTAAATCCTATTTATTATTGCTTTCATAAGTTGGAGTTATAAGGATTATAAAATAAGGTTAAAAATTAGGTTTTGAAAGGTAAAGGGTGACTTATCTTATTATTTTAATAGTTGCAATCTTACTTAGGAGGAATAAGGAATTCAACTTGGATTAAACTATATTGTAAATATTATTATCATTTCTCTAATTTTTCAAACTTGGGAGTCATAAAGGATTACTCCAATTTTATTTTTATTTGGAAATTAGAAATAATCCAAGGGATATAAAAGAGGTTATTAAGGGATTTTACTAAGGTTGGATAAATTTATTTTTACTTGTCTCAAATATCTAAAAATGGGACAAAAGAATTCCAACATCAAAACCTCTTCAAAACTAAAATAGTGCTCAGTTCAATTAGGAATAATAAGGTGTTAAAAATTTAATTTTTGATTCTTGTAAATAATCAACCAAAGTTGAACTAAATTCTTACAAAAATTACTATATTATACTTAATAGCCATTCTATCTCAATTATTCAAGTTCAACCTTTCCAATGGGTAAATGAATGTCATACAATGGTTGCAAAACTTGCTTCGACAAGAACCATCTCACAAAGAATAATCACAGGTGGTTTATTGATTCAAGAGCTAGTCATCATATGACAGGTAATATACAATGGTTTGACTATCTTGAGGTTACAAAAGGTTATAAATTAAGAATTGCAGATAACCAAACATATCTTATTCATGGATACGGATGTGTATCTCCCAGTAAATATTTTCCAAATCTTCTACTATAAAGAGTGTTGTATGTTCCTGGATTAACGTTAAATTTCATCTTAGTGAGCAAGTTAGTATAAACCAACTACATGATTAATTTTAGATATATGAATGTGATCAATACATATCTCATTATGTATGAAGATAGAATAAAAGCAACAAGTTTAATTTATGAAAATACTTATATCCTAGACTCAATGGAAATCCCACAAGATATTGTGATGTTACAAAATGCTTCTAACTCATTTGTAGAAGAATAGGTTGAATAAAATGAAGAACCAGTACATAAAAAATGTAAGTACGAAAGGATCAAAAAGGTGAGAGGACAATTGCATCATGCCCTACTTATTCATCAACAATCAGAATCAAATGAAGATACTTGCAAGGAGGACTACAAATGTGGTTGAATAGAATATGAAATATTATCCAACGAGAATAGAAGGCCTAGCTATAGCTTACTTTGCATCATATGAAGACACGAATTACTTTTTGAACCTGAATACAAAGAATGCAGAAGAAGAAGACTATGAAGACCAAGCATAAGAAGATGAAGAAAATCCATATTGAAGACTAAAGCCTTCAATACCCAAATAATGTAATATAGGGTGTTTTGGAAATAATGTCTATTTCATAATTTTATTTATGTAAATGTATCCTCCAAGATACATACCTAGATTACTTCCTATACAAGTTATCTAGTGACTTCATGCAATGTAATAAATGGACAAGTGTGCAAGTTGTACATGTGCAAGGTGTCCTATGCATAGCTATATAGAGTGTTTGGCAAGTATCCTATTTTGCATATACAAGGATGGCCTATTATATAGATATATAGGACAATCAAGGGACATCATCATATAGTGTAGGTTAGTGGATTGTGTTGTTTTGTGTTCCACACCATTTACTAGTGATGGATATGATGTAGATTTTTAGCTTTGTTAATAGAGTGTTCATTTCCTCCATAGCTACATTGTAATATTTTATATGTTTTATATTTCAGCATACTTAAGTCATCTAGCATATTTACTTTCTTGCATGTTATTCTGTATCTTGTGATTGTTATCTCTCATGGCTCATTCATAAAAATACAACAATCAACAATACCAAAGTGTAAAGTTTAACGAATATGGTGAAATAATTAGTTTCAATAGTGGATATGATTCAACCACTTAGTTTTACATACAACTATAGAGAAATATGCAACCAAACCTTAGACCCTATCGTTTCCTCAAGGCCCTACCCTAAGCATTTTTTGATGCTAGTTTTATATATTTATAAGGGAATATAAGATCCAATTGAGCATTTAAGAATGTTTAGGATAACATTCCATGATATAATATATTATGACATATTGCTAAATATGTTTCCTAAGAGCCTTGGTGGTATGGCATTAGAGTGGTACTATCAGTTTCCTAATCATTCTTTGAGAAATCTTGAAGAGACAATTGAAATATTTGTCCAACAATTTGGTGCTTATGTTGAAAAAAATGTGTCAATGAAAGATGTGTACATGTTAAAATAAAATAAAGATGATTTTTTTTTAGAATTTTTGTCTCATTGGAGGATTCTATTTGGACGCTTGAGATATAGCTCACTTCCTTGATATATGCTTGAGATATTTATTGTAAACTTACAAGAACAAATCTTGTATGAGTTAGAAACAACAACTATCACATATTTTGACCATGCTATAAATCTAGAAAGAAGGTTAGAGCAAAGCCCTTATTAAAAGAGGTCAACTTAAATTCAGAGAGGATAGGACCAATAAAGTGTAGTATAAGAATAAATATGTGGTTGGTGATGGGGTAATGCATAGTAGGCCTATTAACAGTGTTGTTAACACCCTAAAAAATAATATGCTTAGCCAACTCCAAAAACCCCCACAAATAAATTTTACAAGACTCAATATACCTATGGCAGTGGTACTAAAGTAGCTTATAGAAGCTAACATGATTGATTTACCTCTTATAATGCAATTTGATACCATGACTAACTGGTATAATTCCAGTCAACATTATGAGTATCACAGAGTGGAGGGACATTGGAAAAAATCTTGTAATATGTTGAAGCATGTGGTTTAGGACATAATTGATGAAGGATGACTTGTTATAGAAGGTTCTATGGGTGTTTTTTCCACAAAAACCTTATGCTCATAATAAAGTGGGGCATGTCAAAAAGTTTTGATACAAGAAAGAAGAAGAAAAGGGTTGGGTAGAAAAATGGGTATGGTCTCCCCTTGAAACAACCCTAAAGGTTTTCCTAAAGTTTTCTAAAGTTTAACTAAGTACTAATGCAGGTGGGAAAACAGGAGTCCCTATTCCCAAAGCGGTTTCCAAAAATCTACCCCAATGAAATGAGGGGTGAAAAAATGAAAAGGTGGTAAATTATTGGTACTCATAAACCTTTGCTATGAGAGGATGAATATAATAAAAGGAGGGCAAAAATGTAATATGCTATCCAAATTTGGAAGATCCTAAAATCCCATCACGATTAATGCTTTAAACTTGATCAAATCATGAACTAGGTGGAGAATTGAATGGGGCTAAGTAATGCATGGATCCCATGATTCTACCTCAAGAGGAGAAATGAGTTGTAGTGGGGTGGAATAATGGGGATTGATGATCTTGATGTTGAGCCCAAATCTCCATTGTAAGAGAAGAGAGAGGTGCATTGGGTAAAATTCTAGGGAGTGGCATGGTTGTGGGCTAGTCCAAAATTCCACCTCAATTTGAAGTGATATTAGGTGCAGGAATAGGAAATATTAAAGGGCCAATAATGGCCCAAATTGAATAACACAAGATTATACTAAGAGGGGGGGTGAACAGTATAAGACCTCTTTTTACTTTTTCCTTTATACTTCAAAATAGTAAAGCAATATACCCAAAGCAATATCAAAACAATGCACAATATCATCCACAAAGTGACACCAATTTTAACGTGGTTCACCTAGAATGGCTGAGCTACGTCCATAAAAATTTTCTCTAAAAGTTATCTCAAATTTCTTTGGGAATCCTTCCCAATTACAATGTTTATGAGCCTCGGCCCAAAGGAGATACCTTCCCCCAATCAGAATTTATGAGCCTCTACTCAAAGGAGATACCTTCGCCAATCAGAATTTATGAGCCTCTATTCAAAGGAGATACCTTCCCCTCTGCTCTGGAAATGATCCCTCAGAAGATCAACTGCCTCTACCTCTTGCCAGCACATGGAAATCCTTTCCACCAAAGACCTCCTATCCTTAATGCTTAGCCTAAGAGACCTCTACCTTCTATGATAATGTCCACAGAAGCTCAGCAACCTATACCAAACACATCCAATCGGTCTAGTACAAGTCTTCCTCTGTCTGTCAGATCTGTCCAACTCTTGAACAAATAAATCCTCTGCATACAAGCCTTCTCAAAGACTTGCCAACTGTCCTCAAGTTCTTCTCATAGAACCAATGCACCTCTGTCCTCAAGTTCTCCGATAGAACTATCAAACTCAGCTCACAAGTCCTCTGTTAGGACCTGTCCAAATCTGCTCACAAGTCCCCATCGAAACCTCGTCCAAAACTGCTCACAAGTCCCCACTGGAACCTGTCCAAAAACTCAGCAAGCTCACCAAGAAAAAATTTCTTAGTAGGAAATCACAAAGTGAATTGTCAGAGACCCAATGTCATTTTTCAAGCTCATAGAAGCATAAAGAGAATTGTTAGAGACTCAATATGCTCTATACTCAAATCCCAATCTCAAAAGTCAACTCAAATCAACTCAGCTCAATCTCAATCTCAAATCTAAAAACTCAACTCAATATCTGAAATGGATAGGATAGAATGTTTTCTTTCAAGAACATGAAACCCCAACAATTGCCAACTATGCAAAGAATCACATAACAATGATACTCATGTTCTTTTCACCATCAATTAGGGTTTCAACAACAATGCTCATCAAACAAGGTTTAGTCAACCAACACCATTCAACTCAACATCAACCTTGAAGCATTCAACCAATCATCACAAGAAAAGGAAACAAGTAGAAATCCTTTTCCCTCCAAAGATATTTGAACAAAACAACCACCAACACAATATCACCAAATGCAAAGAATAACTTGCTCAAATAAACTCAATGGAGTAAGCCCAATATCATGAATCAAGTAAAGCAATAACTTGATCAAAAAACCTCTATGGAAGCAACTCAACCATCAAACTCAAAATAGCCAACCAAGGGTTCCACCAACTCAATGCAAGTAGCTAGACTCACAAATATAAACCCTAGTGCACAAAGCTTCCACTATCTCAAAACCAAAAATTATGCATTCACCAAAAACTCTCCTTAAGGATAACAATGCATAAGTAGTCTTCAACAAACCAGAAAATAGGATTTACACCTAGCCAAAGGATACCTAGTAGAATACCTTTTCACTCCAACCTTATTTCAGAAAACATACACCAATCATACTCATAAGAAGAATGTGCCCATACCTTATTGGAGTAGAAGATAATTGAACCTTCAAGATGTCACCACACACAACTCTCAAACTTATAAATCGCTGTCCAAGAAACTCCGAATTTCACGGCATAAAGACATTTTAATAAAAATGTGTGTTACTCTAGCAAAGCACCCCCACGAGACTCGAAACGACGACCTCCACCAATGCAGCACCCAATAGCAGCCTTCGCCGCCACTAGGCCATGCAGGCTATGAAGTTCACAAGTGAACTTCCCTCCACTTCACCCTTGAAAAAACTCTTGAATACTTTTCAAACGCACGTGCTTCTAAGTCTTCCATCGATCGCAGTGAATACAGAGCACAAACACTGCAAATTGCATTCGGGGAATTTCAAATTCATTAGCCTTCCAACCTTAGGAGTTGGAGAATAAATAGTCTCTTCGAAGACACCTTGACGTCGACAAAAATAAAGACCATTTATAAATTAATCAAAAGTCTTTTCAAAAAGGGTTTAAAAACCCTTAAATAATTTTAATAAATTAAGAATAAAAAAGTTTTAAAACCTTTAAGTATTTTTAATAAATTAAAAATAATTTCTCCCTTAATTAATTAAATAATTAGTTAATTAAAACCTTGAAGGGTTTTAAATAATAATTAAATAAATAATAAATATAACCTCCATTGGTTTTAATAAAAACCCTATCCAACTTGTTTTAAATAAAAACCGGTTTGGTTTTAATGAAAAACCCTTGCCAATGGAATCTCTCTGAATTCTCTTAAAAATATTCTCTTGGAATCTTCCACCTTTGAATCCAACACATCCTCTTAACATTAATGCCATTTCCTTTTGACATCAATGACAACTCATAGACAAGAAGCTAGGATATCAAACCCAAAATTGCCAACAATCTCCCCCTTTGTCATTGATGGCAAACCATGCTTCTCAACAATACAGAAACTCAACATAAATAGCTCCCCCTGTCTTGAGGATCTCCCCCTTACTCAAATATCTCCCCCTTTGTCATCAATGGCAAAGGGTCACCTTTGGGGCTCGGGACTAAGAATGAGCCTCTTAGCTTAGTCCCTCCCCCACCTCCTGATGAGGTGATTAATTCTTGGGTGGGAGTAAAACTCCCATTAGGCAATGATCATCATCAACGTCTATAACTTCCTTGCTGGGCCTTCTCTTGAAATATTTTTCATATTCCTATTCCTATCACTATTCTTGTTCTTGTTCTCATCCCTATTCTTGTCCATGCCTTGATCCTTGGACCTGATCATGCCACTGTTCCTATTCCTGTATTCTGGAATTTTAGCTCTACACTGTCTGATTGTGTGACCTTCATTGTTGCACTTGAAACACTTGACGATGTTGTTTCTCTGAGGTAAACCTGATCTTTGAATCCACCAGTTCTGACCAAACCTATTTTGACCAAACCTGTTCTGGCCAAACCTGTTCTGACCAAACCTGTTCTGACCAAACCTGTTCTGGCCAAACCTATTCTTGTTATTTGCCTTGCAATAAACTGCCTTGTGCCCAAACTGTTGACAAGAGTAGCAATACCCTTGAAAGTAACTAGCACTTTTAAAACTATCATTTACCTCCTTCACTTGATCCATGCAATGTGAAGCCATGTGACCAAACCTGTGACAAGCAAAACATCTGCCTTGAAACTTTCCTTTAATTGACCTCTTAGGTTCTAAAAACTTCTTCTCATTCTGAATTTTGTTTTCTGTTTCTGTGCATCTATCATTCAAGGACTCCTTTTCTGAAATACTTTCCTCATCAGAACTCTCTTCCTTTTGGAGTCTCTTACTAGACTCTCCAACTTGTTCCTTGTGTGGCTTAACAAAACCATAGCCTTTTTTATCTGTTGTCTTTCTTTGACCTTTGATGAGTGAATTAACCTTTTTGGAGCTATCATGAAACCTGTAAAGCTTATCCTTGTACTCTTTAGTTTCCTCTTTCAAAGAAGCCATTTTCTGTTCTAACTCACTATACTCAAGAACCTTAGACTCTAACTCATCCTTGAGTTCTTGTGTCTTAGCCATAGAGAAGTCAAGACTTTCTATAAGATCATCTCTCTCCATACAACATTCATCTAACTTATCCTTGATTCTAGAATTCTTCTTTCTTTCCTTTTTAAAAGCACTAAGAGCACTAATAAGTTCACCTTCAAGATCTACTTCACCTTCCTCTATATCTTCCTCTATTTGTTTGCTTTTTGAATCATCAAAGCCTTTTTCAGATTTCTTATCACTAGAGGTGCTACCCTTTTCAAAAACCATACATGCATCTTCCTTATAGTTTTCTGAAGCATCCTCATACATACTAGAAACCAAATCATTATTTGTACAATCATCCTCAAGGTGACCAAAATTTCCACATCTAAGACATTTCATGATAATGAATCTATGTTTCGATTTTTCCTCTTTTTCTGATATGAACATCTCATTTTCATTATCACTTGAAGAACTTTCACTATCACAACTAGAACACTTACTTGCTTTGTCTAGGTAGAAACTCTTCTTGTGCTTGTGAGAATACCTCTTTCCTTGATTGTTGTGCTCATCTTTGTTTTTCCTGCGATGCTTGTGCTTTTCGGAATCCTTGCTCTTAGAATCCTGTTTATCTTCATCACTTTCATTCTTGGGAATAGTACAGTCAGTAGCATAATGACCAAAATTTCCACAATTGAAACATCTTATATTTTTCATACTTTTGTGCTTTCTAGAGAACTTGCCTTTCTTGTCTGTAATATGCCTCTTAATCACTAGAAGACTCATCACTATCTTGAAGTTGTTTACCCTTGGAATTCTTGGTAGCCTTGAAAGTTGCTTCTTTCTTGACATCAACCTTCACTTGAGTTCTCAACTCAAATGCTGCAAGTATACTATGGAGCTCATCCTTTTTCAACTTATCCAAATATTTAGCTTCCTCAATAGCAGAAATATTTTCACTAAATCTATTAGGAAGAGATCTTAAAATCTTATCACAAACATAATTTTCAGCAAGCTCAAGACCTAAGTCTTTCATGGAGTTAACAACCTCATCCATACGAAGCATGTAGTCACTAATATTTTCATCATCATTCATCTTGAGTTGTTCAAACATACCTTTGAAGTGTCTCAACTTGGCATTTCTAACATTTGTATCACCTGTATGAACCACCTTCAACTGTTTCCACATTTCACTAGTTGTCTTACAGTGAATCACTTTGGTGAGATCTGCTTTCTATAAGCCTTTCAGGATTGCATTCATTGCTTTTGAATTGATGTGATGTAGGAGCATTTATTCTTTAGTATTAGGACCATGTTTAGGAATAGTGTACTCATATTAAATCATTTCCCAAACCTCATTCCCAAGTGCCATTAGATGAACCTTCATCCTTGCACTCCAAAGACCAAAATCTGACCCATCAAGAATAGGTGCTTGCATTGCCACTTGAATAATCCATTGTGTTCTTTACTAGCTTTTCCTTCAAGCTGTTAAACTTTTCGAAGGCACCTTCTCTAATACCAAATGAAGAACACAAGCTTATACTGAGAGGGGGGGTGAACAGTATAAGACCTCTTTTTACTTTTTCCTTTATACTTCAAAATAGTAAAGCAATATACCCAAAGCAATATCAAAGCAATGCACAATATCATCCACAAAGTGACACCAATTTTAACGTGGTTCACCCAAAATGGCTAGGCTACGTCCACAAAACTTTTCTCTAAAAGTTATCTCAAAGTTCTTTGGGAATCCTTCCCAATTACAATGTTTATGAGCCTCGACCCAAAGGAGATACCTTCCCCCAATCAGAATTTATGAGCCTCTACTCAAAGGAGATACCTTACCCCAATCAAAATTTATGAGCCTCTGCTCAAAGGAGATACCTTCCCCTCTGCTCTGGAAATGATACCTCAGAAGATCAACTACCTCTACCTCTTGCCAGCACATGGAACTCCTTTCCATCGAAGACCTCCTGTCCTCAATGCTTAGCCTAAGAGACCTTTTCATTCTATGATCATGTCTACAGCAGCTCAGCAACTTGTACCAAACACAACCAGTTGGTCTAGTACAAGTCTTCCTCTGTCTGTCAGATCTGTCCAACTCTTGAACAAATAAATCCTCTGCATACAAGCCTTCTCAAAGACTTGCCAACTGTACTCAGGTTCTTCTCATAGAACCAATGCACCTATGTCCTCAAGTTATCTGATAGAACTATCAAACTCAGATCACAAGTCCTCTGCTAGGACCTGTACAAATCTGCTCACAAGTCCCCATCGGAACCTGTCCAAAACTGCTCACAAGTCCCCATTGGAACCTGTCCAAAAACTCAAGCAAGCTCACCAAGAAAAACTTTCTTAGTAGGAAATCACAAAGTGAATTTTTAGAGACCCAATGTGATTTTTCAAACTCATAGAAGCATAAAGAGAATTGTTAGAGACTCAATATGTTCTATACTCAAATCCTAATCTCAAAAGTCAACTCAAATCAACTCAGCTCAATCTCAATCTCAAATCTAAAAACTCAACTCAATATTTGAAATGGATAGGATAGAATGTTTTCTTTCAATAACATGAAACCCCAACAATTGCCAACTATGCAAAGAATCACATAACAATGATACTCATGTTCTTTTCACCATCAATTAGGGTTTCAACAATAATGCTCATCAAACAAGGTTTAGTCAACCAACACCATTCAACTCAACATCAACCTTGAAGCATTCAACCAATCATCACAAGAAAAGGAAACAAGTAGAAATCCTTTTCCCTCCAAAGATATTTGAACAAAACAACCACCAACACAATATCACCAAATGCAAATAATAACTTGCTCAAATCAACTCAATGGAGTAAGCCCAATATCATGAATCAAGTAAAGCAATAACTTGATCAAACAACCTCTATGGAAGAAACTCAACCATCAAACTCAAAATAGCCAACCAAGGGTTCCACCAACTCAATGCAAGTAGCTAGACTCACAAATATAAACCCTAGTGCACAAAGCTTCCACTATCTCAAACCAAAAATTATGCATTCACCAAAAACTCTCCTTAAGGATAACAATGCATAAGTAGTCTTCAACAAACCAGAAAATAGGATTTACACCTAGCCAAAGGATACCTAGTAGAATACCTTTTCACTCCAACCTTATTTCAAAAAACATACACCAATCATACTCATAAGAAGAATGTGCCCATACCTTATTGGAGTAGAAGATAATTGAACCTTCAAGTTGTCACCACACACAACTCTCAAAATTCTAAATCACTATCCAAGAAACTCTGAATTTTGTGGCATAAAGACGTTTTAATAAAAACATGTGTTACTCTAGCAAAGCACCCCCATGAGACTCGAAACGGTGACCTCCGCCAATGCAGCGCCCAACAGCAGCCTTCGCTACCACTAGCCCACGTAGGCTATGAAGTTCACAAGTGAACTTCCCTCCACTTCACCCTCAAAAAAACTCCCGAAGACTTTCAACCGCACATGCTTCTAAGTCTTCCTTCGATCATAGTGAATACAAAGTTCAAACACTGCAAATTACATTCGAGGAATTTTGAATTCATTAGCCTTCCAACCTTAGGAGTTGGAGAATAAATAGTCTCTTCGAAGACACCTTGACGTCGACGGAAATAAATACCATTTCTAAATTAATCAAAAGTCTTTTCAAAAAGGGTTTAAAAACCCTTAAATAATTTTAATATTAAGAATAAAAAAGGTTTAAAACCTTTAAGTATTTTTAATAAATTAAAAATAATTTCTCCCTTAATTAATTAAATAATTAGTTAATTAAAACCTTGAAGGGTTTTAAATAATAATTAAATAAATAATAAATATAACCTCCATTGGTTTTAATAAAAACCATTTAACTTGGTTTTAATAAAAACCCTATCCGACTTGGTTTTAATAAAAACCAATTTGGTTTTAATGAAAAACCCTTGCCAATGGAATCTCTCCGGATTATCTTAAAATTATTCTCTTGGAATCTTCCACCTTTGAAGCCAACACATCCTCTTAACATTAATGCCATTTTCTTTTGACATCAATGAAAACTCATAGACAAGAAGCTAGGATCTCAAACCCAAAATTGCCAACACAAATGTCCACCCAAATAGAAGATATGGACCAAAGTTTTAGGAGACATCAATTTCCCACCAATAGTAAAGAGGCACCATCTCCAATATTGAAGAGGTGGGTAAGTAATTTAATACATGGTCATGAAAGACACCGATGCATAGTTGGAATTTATCAGACAACCCACTAAAAGATTCAGGGTTGATCTGCCATGAAGTATAATTTTTGCCTTGAAACTACATGTCGCATTGATAATCCCAAAAACTCTCCTCCCTCAAGTGCATGTAAACATTATGAGTCCCTTGGGTGTTAGTAAAACAATCGTAGGGATAATTTGATGTGGACAGTGATGGGTACTTAAATTAATGAAATGGCATAGGCTACATGATGATGGTTTATGTGTACAACATAAACATTCCTTGTATCAGTCGCACTTCATTAATGTGTGTCTTAATTTTATGTCGCAAAGGTGGTTTTCCAACCTTTGTTCTTGGCATTGTATTCACTTATAGAAAGGGTTCTTGCAGGGGATATATATGCAAGATTGTAGGGTATAAAAATGGCCGACTCTTTGGCCATTACAACTTACATTTAATATTTGTAATACCCATAATACAAGCAGATCATTGTTTGACCGCCAAAGACTTCTCATGTATGTATGTTTGTTTATTTGGTTGTTTAATTTTGTTAAATTTATATGAATGGATGTACTTTAATTCTATATTTTGGATTTCATGCTTTTCATTCTCTAATTCTATAATTCATAACTAAACTTTGTGCAATAAATGTAAATCAGAATTATTTTATGGTATATTAGATGATCTATGCATGGCTATTGAGTATTGAGATTTTGCATGTACTTTGATGCGGCTAAACCCATATCTTGTAATTTCTAGCTTTAGCTTTCTCTATTTTCTCTTTGTTCCCTTTTCTCTTCAAGTATAGTTAGCTAGGACCCCTAAGGAACTAGAATTCTCTAAAGATTACCCTCAAAGCTTCGATATTTGAAACCATTAGATAAAATTTTGACTAATAATTTTTGGCATATTTAGTGGGATAGTGTCCCATATTTAGGATAAAACAAAAGGGTTGGTGATACCCAATTTTGTTTATATCCCTTCAATAACTTGACAAATCCATCAAATATATACCCAGAAATCCATATAAATCCTAATTTTATTTCATGTTTACAAGACATAGGGATAGCCTCTCAGAAGAGCCAATTGAGTTCTTAGAAATGTCCTTTAGAAGAAAGCAACCCATATCAATTGTTGAATATTCTTCTCCTACTGAAAACCAAGAGGAATATCATATTGATACTAACCTAGTACTCCCACTTCAAGCACCTGTTGTTCCTCAAATAGTAATGGCTCAGAATCAAAACCTACAATCATATAGGGCCTCTTGATCTTGCTGATCAACATGCTATTACTTAGTTAGACTTGAAATCCTTACCAATGTATGATGGCATAGGGAAAATAACATATGAATATTATCAAGATATTGTTTCATTAGCTATTATTCACAATACTCAAGAAGAAGACATCATGATCCACCTATTATTCATTTCCTTGAAAGAAAAATGCACTATTGGTATAGAACCCTGCCTAATGGAGTATAAGGTTTTGGATGGACCTAGTAACCAAACTAATATAATATTTGAGCATGTCGATCCATTTTATTTTCTCATACAATTAATGGTGATATAAAGACACACGTAAGAAGAAATAGTAGACTTTAACACCAGGTTTATTTGTACTTGGCAATGAGTTCACGATGGTCTCAGGCCAACTAATGAGAAAACTATATATTATTATTTGAGAGCCTTCAACTTAGACTTGGGATTTATGGTAATATAATCAAATGTCCCCACCCTTACTCAAATATTCCAAGAAGTTATAAAGGTAGAGAATGAAGAACACAAGCTTATACTGAGAGGGGAGGGTGGATAGTAGAATACCACTTTTTACTTTTCTTTTCAAATCAATATTATGCAATGTATAGATAGAAATATCAACAACAATAATCAAATCAATGCACAAATCACCACACATAATAGAGACACCACAATTTACATGGTTCACCTAATGTGGGCTACTCCATAGAGAAAATATTTCACTAAATTTTTCTCAATCAATCTCTTAGTAATCCTTTCCCTATTACAATGTTTATGGACCTTTGTCCAAAGGAGACACCAATCCCCTAAATAAATTTCATGTATCTCTATCCACAGAAGAACTTCTTCTCCTTTTCTCTGGTTGGTGATCCTCTAAAAGACTATTGCCTCCACTAAATTGGATTGTGGATATCTCTCCACTGAAGACTCTTGTCCCCATTTCCCTGGCTAATGGATCTCTATCCATTAGAGACTACTATTCTCTCTGCTCTATCATCTCTAAAGATCTATCTCAAATTTTTACTAAACATAGTCCTTTGGTCTAGTACAACTCTACTCAATATTTATCTCTAGTCTAGCACAAACCTGTCCTCAAATCGGCACTAAAATCTACTCTCAAATCTACACTAAAAATAGTCCTTCTATCTAGCACAAATATCTCCTAGATCTATGTCTTCAAAATTTAATTCAAGGCTTGAATGAACTCTACTGGATCTGGCCTAAATATTAACTCAAGGTTTGAACAAATCAATCAACTATGCTCTCAAGTCTTTTTAAATATTTGTCTCAAATATGCCTTGTAATATTACACAAAATCTCACACTAATCTGTCCACAAGTTCTCTCTAGAACTTGCTCAAATCTACTCTACAAGTCCTCTCTAGAACTTTCTCAAATCTGCTCTACAAGTCCTCTCTAGAACTTGCTCAATCTGCTCCACAAGTCCTCTCTAGAACTTGCTCAAATTTGCTCTACAAGTCCTCTCTAGAACTTGTCCAAATTAGCTTAATAAGTCCTCTCAAGAACTTATCTAAATCTATATTGTAATCTTCCACAAAATCTCACACAAAATTAGTCCACAAGTCTCCTCAATAACTTGCTCAAATCTTCTCTACAAGTTCTCTCTAGAACTTGCTCAAATTTTCTCTACAAGTCCTCTCTAGAACTTGTTCAATCTACTCCACAAGTCCTCTCTAG
This sequence comes from Wollemia nobilis, assembly GCA_028583015.1. NCBI lineage: Eukaryota > Viridiplantae > Streptophyta > Pinopsida > Araucariales > Araucariaceae > Wollemia > Wollemia nobilis. Next base: position 1,350,722 of record JAQPPZ010002660.1, read on the forward strand.
AACTTGCTCAAATCTGATCTACAAGTCCTCTCTAGAAATTTTACAAATATAATCAATACATCCTCTCAAGAACTTATCCAAATCTATATTGTAAGCTTCCACAAAAGCTCGCAAAAAATCAATCCACAAGTCTCCTCAAAGACTTACCTCAAATCTGCTCAACAATTCCACACAAAACTTGTCCAATATCATATAAACATAAAGATAATTATTAGAGACTCAATATGTTCTATACTAATCACAATGCTAAATCACTTTCAATCACTCTCTTAGAAACATAAGGAGAATTGATAGAGAATCAATATGCTTCAAATTCAACTCAATGCTCAATCACTTTCTCAACTCAATTCAAAATATATAATAGCTTTTTTTATGGAAATTGAACAATCACTTCACACATCCACTTGACTAGGCTCAACCAACTGTACTCAACCAATCACACAATAAAATAATCCTTGCTCATGAACCCTAGTCCAAGAATATAAACATCAACTCAAAATATTTCCAACAATGACAACTAAATGATCTCAAAATTATCATCTTGACATCAATGACAACTAAGTGAGCTCAAGATGTCCAACAATCTCCCCCTTTGTCATTGATAGCAACCCAGATTATTTTTACCAAAAACTTGACCTTTCCTTTGTTTTTCTCCCCCTAGGACAATGCTTCCCTAGCTCAATGCTCTCTCAAACACCAAATATCTCCCACTTACTCAAATAACTCCCCCTTTGACATCAATGGTAAAGGGTCACCTTTGGGGTTCAGGGCAAAGAATGAGCCTCTTAGCTTAGCCCCTCCCCCACCTCCTCTTGAGGTGGTTAATTCCATGGTGGGAGTGTTTCTACTCCCAGAAACCATTGTTCTTTACCTTTATCCTCTCTTCTTCCTATCTGATCTTTATGATTCCTCTAACTATTTTTTTCCATATCCATATTCCTATCCATGTCTACATTCCTGTCCATGTTCTTGTTCCTATTCCTGTTCATATCCATGTTCCTATTCCTATTCCTATTTATGTTCCTATCCGTAATTGATTATGGAATGTCTGCTCTACACCACTTTGTTGTGTGACCATAATTATTGTACTTATAACACTTAATATTATTATTCTTTGGAGGTGCAAATGTATTAGGATTTCTCCTAGTAAAGCCATTACTTCTTCTGTCATGAACCCTGTAATTCGTTGCCTTGTGACCAAACTAATTACATGAGTAGCAATACCCATGGAAAAGTTGTTTGTTCCCATATTCCTATATTTCATGTATCCTACACTATGAAGCCATGTGCCCAGACCTGTGATATGAAAAACATCTTCCATTTAAGTTTCCTTATCTTGACCTCATTGGTCTCCAAATATATCTTGACCTATTCTAATTGTTGTTCCATCTGTATCTTCTTTATGCATTGTTCCTATCCTTTTTGAACTCTCTATTGTCCAACTCATCCTTATATGTATCACTCTCTTTTACACTAACTTCTTCTGAAGTATATTTATCTAAACTTTCTTCTCCTCCAAAACTTGAGGTTGACTTTCTTTCCCATTTCTTTTGAACTTGTTCAAATCCAAGACCTGTTTTGCTTGATGTAGGCTTTTGTATCTTGATGAACTTATCCAAGTTATTTGAGCTATTTTTAAACCCTTTTCACTTGACTTTGGAGTCTTATAAATATTCTCTCAGTAGTTCCACTTCTTGTGCTAACTTTTCACATTCTAATATCTTTGCTTCTAACTTATCTTTGAACCTTTTTGCCTTAGCCTTTGAATTTTCTAAATCCTCTATAAGCAATATTCTCTCTTCATCACATTCTTGAAACTAAATTTCAAGTTTAGAGTGTTGCTTTCTTACCTTATTTACCATGTCAAGGGCATAAATAAGTTCTCCCTTGAGATCATATCCATCCTTTTCTGAATATTTATGTATTTGTTTACATTTTTCCACATCTTTATTTTCTATTAGCTTATCTTCTATAGGATCACCTACTTCTTCTTCTAATGCCATTAAAAGGTTTTCATTTGGTCTTTCAAGTGCATCCTCATATTCATCATCACTAAAACTATAACCATACCTTGTACAATTATCTTCAATATGTCCAAAGTTATCACATATAAAACACTTGAGAATTACTGGAGTCTTTTTATTAACTTATTATTTTTCTTCAATCATAAATAGAACTTCATCTCTATCATTATCTGAAAAACTAGCATCACTATCACTTGAGTACTTACTTTCAGTGTGATTTTGAATACAAATGTTTCTTATTTGCAGCAGGTGCTACTAACATCTTTGTTGTTTCTTTGATCGCAGAAGGAGCAGCAAAGGTTAAGGACTCATCAACACCAGTGGCAGCAACGTCTTCGCCTGCCCATTTCAAATGTGGGCACGCGGAAGGAGGAAAATTAAGTCCTGATTGTAACCAAATTCATTTAACGCTCCTAGCCCCTAAAAATGGAGGAGGCGTCTTTGTAACCGAGATCAAGAGAGTTAAATAAAAGGGCTATGATTTCTCCATTTTCTTGTATCTCATTTCAATGCGTCTCTTTCATTTCATGCATTCTACATTTCTAGGACTTAAGCATTTTTGATTTTGAATACATCGCAATTAGTGTTTCCTTTGCCCGCGTGGTATCAAATCGGTAGCACTCCATTGCTTGAAAATGCTTCCTTCTTCTCTTTTTTGGGTGAGAAAGTCCACCATTTTATAGACCCAAGGGGTCTCTTTGGAGGGGCATGCAGGGGTGCCATGTGGCGGCCATGCCTTCCCAAGAGGGAGGAGAATCTTCCCTGACTTGGGCTTCCATGACTGCCCTTGTGACAGTCTTCCAAAGGCCAATCTACCCACCTACACACGCATGCACGGTAGGAGGCAATAAATGATTGTCTTCGGCTACCACTTGGCGGCATTCTTCTTTTTGCCCGTTAAACTTGGAATTCATCCTGACCAAAGATGAATTTAGAATTTGTCCCTAGGTGAGATGGATCCCAGTTAGAATTCGTCCTTGGGTGAGATGAATATTGAGCAAAGTGCTTGATTGTGCCAAATTGCCTTTTGAACTTACAAAATTGCTATAAAAGTGGTTAGGACCACTGTTTAACCTCTGAGGGCTGCCTTGGGGGCTGTGTGTGTCAAAGCGATCAGTGTTTGCAATCACATAATTGGATTGGTGTTGTTTTGGTGTCTACAGATGCCCCTTTTTGGGATGCACTGTGCATGGTGCAGCATCGAGCAAAAATAGATAACCAAAGCACTAATGATTAGGGTTCTTGGTAACCTAACCAAATTTTGATGCCCCAAGTATGGAAAGGGCATGCATTCTTGAATCCTTGCTTCTAACAAGCGAAGGAATTTGATTTCAAGTGTTAACCTATTTTGGTGAGGTGTGACTTGAGCTTGGACATTGATCAGTCATGATTAGGCAAAGGGTGCAACCTTTTGTCCACAGGGGAACCTTGTGTTCATGCTTCGAGAATGCCAATTTATGATTGTTACTTGTTTACTGCCCCAAGCAGGAGCATGATTGTCTTTGTCAACGATTCTTTGAATGCATTTCGTTTTCCTTGATTGGGTGTGTGCTTGTTGATTGGTGACTAAGTGTGACTACCCCCTCAAGCGACGAATCGATGATGGAATGACCTTCGTGAGAAAAGCGACGAGTCACTTGACCCAAGATGACTTGTGCAAGGGTGCCTTCGAAGATTTAGCATTAAGCATGTGCAATTTTTCCAACATTTAGACCTATTTTTGGTGGGTGTTAACCCTTTTGGTGATGCCATAATGGGGTGAAATCGTTGAAAACCCATCTTCCCGTGGAGAGGTCCGGCTATGGTAGCCTTCTTGGGGAAGTAGGAGAGTGACAATTTGAGCTCGACATTGATTTTCTATGCCAAGAGGTTAAGTGCAAGAGCACTTGTGTCCGGCAATTCTTATTGCTGTGTGTTTGTGTTGCATTTTTTTTTTGTTGTTTTTATTGTTTTTATTGTTTTGTTGTTTTTGAGTGGGTTTTGACCCTTTTGTGACGCCGTTTGGGGGTGAAATTATCAAAAATTCATCTTCCCGTGGAGTGGTCCAGCTATGGTAGCCTTCTTAGGGAGTAGGATAGTGACAATGTAAACCTCGACATCAGTTTTGCTATGCCAAGAGGTTAAGTGCAAGAGCACTTGTGTCTGGCAATGTTTATTGCTGTTTGTTTGTGTTGCATTTTTTTGTTGTTTTTGAGTGGGTTTTGACCCTTTTGTGACGTCATTTGGGGGTGAAATTGTCAAAAACCCGTCTTCCCATGGAGCGGTCCGGCTATGGGAGCCTTCTTAGGGAGTAGGATAGTGACAATGTAAACCCCGACATCAGTTTTGCTATGCCAAGAGGTTAAGTGCAAGAGCACTTGTGTCTGGCAATGTTTATTGCTTTTTTTTGTTTGTGTGTTGCATTTATTTGCTGTTTTTGTTGTTTTGATTTTCTTGTTGTTTTTGAGTGGGTTTTGACCCTTTTGTGACGTCATTTGGGGATGAAATTTTTGAAAACCCATCTTCCCGTGGAGTAGTCCAGCTATGGTAGCCTTCTTAGGGAGTAGGATAGTGACAATGTAAACCCCGACATCAGTTTTGCTATGCCAAGAGGTTAAGTGCAAGAGCACTTGTGTCTGGCAATGTTTATTGCTATTTTTGTTGCATTTTTTGTTATTTTTGTTGTTTTGATTTTCTTGTTGTTTTTGAGTGGGCTTTGACCCATTTGTGACATCATTTGGGGGTGAAATTGTTGAAAATTCGTCTTCCCGTGGAGCGGTCCGGCTATGGTAGCCTTCTTAGGGAGTAGGATAGCGACAATGTAGACCCCGACATCAGTTTTGTTATGCCAAAAGGTTAAGTGCAAGAGCACTCTTGTCTGGCAGTGTTTATTGTTGTTTTTGTTGCATTTTTTTGTTGTTTTTGAATGGGTTTTGACCTTTTTGTGACACTGTTTGGGGGTGAAATTGTCGAAAGTCCGTCTTCCCGTGGAGCCATCCAGCTATGGTAGCCTTCTTAGGGAGTAGGATAGTGACAATGTAAACCCCGACATCAATTTTGCTATGCCAAGAGGTTAGGTGCAAGAGCACTCTTGTCTGGCAGTGTTTATTGCTTGTTTGTTTGTGTTGCATTTTTTGTTGTTTTTGAATGGGTTTTGACCCTTTTGTGACACCATTTGGGGGTGAAATTGTCGAAAGTCCATCTTCCCGTGGAGCGGTCCGGCTATGGTAGCCTTCTTAGGGAGTAGGATAGCAACAATGTAGACCCCGACATAAATTTTGCTATGCCAAGAGGTTAGGTGCAAGAGCACTCTTGTCTGGCAGTGTTTATTGTTTGTCGTCTGTGGATATTTGATGTTTTTGTTGTTTTGATTTTCTTGCTTTGTGTATATGTCATAATTTCATGTTATGCACAATGATTGATGTTGATGGATGCATGCTACTTTATATTGATGTATGCATATGGTATGATAAATGTGAATGTTGTTGATATATATGTGATATGCAAAATGTAATGGATGAAATGAATTTGTGTTGTTTGGTTAGGGCACTATAGACTGTTTAGGACTTTGTGATTTTGTTTTTATGCGATTGCTGTAGTGGATGACTTTGCTTTTGTACATGTGGTTTTTTTTTTTTGTATTTTTTGATGGTAATGTGAGGATGAAAAGTAGCACAGTTGGTTTAGAAATGTTGCTAAGGTTTTCTAAGACTCAGACGGTTTTAACTCACTAGCCACGACCGTATTTTATCTTACAAGACTTTTGAACAAGGTATGAATCGGACTTGTTTTTGACCAAGTTATTTCACATCCCTGTGTGTGCAATTGAGTTCATTTATGTGGTATTTGTCAAGATACCACCAGTGCCAGATGGGCTTTCAACCGAACCTGTACTAAGGATCACCTAATTAGCTCCACTAACTCCTTTGTTGTATTTAGTTAGATTAATCTGCGGTGTTATCTAGGATACCATAAGCTAGCTCATCCTTATGCAAACATTGGTCTACACACATGCAAAGTGAATGTGATAGACATATCATCATGTGGGTAGGATACCACCATTGCCAGATAGGCTGTCAACCAAACCTGTAGTGAGGATCACCTAGATGGTTTTTGAATGCTGAGAATTCCAAAGATTCAAGTTTAGGTTGTTTGTTGGCTAAATGATTTGGGAGACTTGCTCGTCTATATAGTGATGCAAATCATTGTTTATTTTTCTATTTATTTTTCTTTTTGAGCAAGGATTTTGAATAGTGGTGATAACCACTGTTACTTGATTTTGCATTTTGAGCGGTGTGAGTTTGAGCTTGTGAATGGCCTTGATCCTAGTGGCCTTGGGGATGACTACCCATCCTGGTTAGGGGCGGATAGTATGAATCCTTACGACGTTAGGAACAAAGGGGATGATGGAGATTATGAAATAAGGGCATTGATATTTTAGGCCTTGGGGATGACTACCTATCCTGATTAGGGGCGGATAGTACGAATCCTTACGACTTGGAGACCAAAGGTGAATGGAAAGGGTTAGTATGATGATTTGTTGGAATTTTTTTTGTGAATGGCATTGATCCTTTTAGGTCTTGGGGATGACTACCCATCCTTGGCAGGGACGTGTAGTACAAATCCTTACAAATTTGGGAACCAGCTATGATTGGTATTTGGTAGTGGTAAAACCACTATTTATTAAGGTGAATGAATAGGGAAGAGCTCATCCTTTTATCACTTCTCAGCATTCTAGAACCATTCGCACAAGGGGATGAGCAAGATAACCATTTCGCTTACGGTGACCTGGATTACTGTGCAGGTTTCATCTTTCGTTCACACAACTTGGGAATTTTTATGTGTTTTAATTTGTGTTGGGATGCTATGTAACAAGGTGTATTTCAAGTGTAACTCTACCTTCGTAAAATTTGTCTGACTTGGTACATTACGTGACTAGAGATCAAAATGATGACTGAATTATGAAAACTCTTGATACATTAGAAGACCACTGACTCTTAGTGTGGTAAAAAGCGGTAAATGGCATTTTTTTGTTTGTTTTATAAGATGGAACAATGTGGAACTAGATGGACTAGCAGAGCAATTACAGCCTATGGTGCCTTTGACCTGTACGACCACAAATATGCGATGTATGGATGCAATGCTTAATGCAGCTATGTATTTTTGTATTTTTGATGGATTGATTTTTGTGAATATGAAGATGAGATGCGAGAAAAGCTCTCTATTGATGAATTTGAGCATGCCTAGAAATGAGATGCAAATTTTTGTTTTTTTTTATGATTTTTGTTGTTTTTGAATTTTCTTGATGGTGACCAAGGGATTTCAAGAATCCTTTGGGGCCTTTTTGGGGTGACCAAGTGATTGCGATAATCCTTGGAGCTTTTGGGGTGACCAAGTGATTGTGATAATCCTTGGAGTTTTTTTTGGGGTGACCAAGTGATTGCGATAATCCTTGGAGCTTTTGGGGTGACCAAGTGATTGCGATAATCCTTGGAGCTTTTGGGGTGACTAAGTGATTGCGATAATCCTTGGAGCTTTTGGGGTGACCAAGTGATTGCGATAATCCTTGGAGCTTTTGGGGTGACCAAGCGATTGAGATAATCCTTGGAGCTTTTGGGGTGACCAAGCGATTGCGATAATCCTTGGAGCTTTTGGGGATGACCAAGAGATTACGATAATCCTTGGAGCTTTTGGGGATGACCAAGTGATTACGATAATCCTTGGAGCTTTTTGGGTTTTGACCAAGTGATTACGATAATCCTTGGAGCTTTTTCGGATGACCAAGCGATTACGATAATCCTTGGAGCTTTTGGGGATGACCAAGCGATTGCGATAATCCTTGGAGCTTTTGTGTTTGACCAAGCGATTGTGAGAATCCTTGGAGCTTTTGGGGTGACCAAGTGATTGTGATAATCCTTGGAGCTTTTGGGGTGACCCTTCAGGGGATATGGGTACCCCCAGCTTGATGATATTTGCACTCTGGATCTGGCTCTGTAGGGATTGGCATGAATGGATCGGCCCTATGCATGGAGATGAGGGTAGGATCTGCCCTCAGCACTGATATTGCTATGGGATCTCTGGGTGGAAGTTGATCTTTGTATGCCCAAAGTGGTGGACGTAATGCTTGGCCTTGCTGCAGTGGGTTAATGCACCACTCATGCCCTAGTATTATGTTTAGCTATTGAATTGCTTCATCTATATTTATGGGATGTCAATGCTATCACATGTGATTGCTATGGGCTATCTCTATTTTATCCTCACCTTCGGCCAGTGAGTACAGCTCATCAAAATCTAGAGATTCTGAGACATGGAGGACTGCATCATTAGGTAGCCCTATGGTTAAAGGTTGATCCTCTTCAAAAGGAGCCTCATGTAAGTTGGGCCTTGGGAGCTCCAAAATATTGGTCTCTATCGACTCTAAGTGCTCTAGCGCTTTGCATGTATCAAGGGATTTGAGCTCCTCCTCTTTGGTTGGTTCCTATTGAGGAACTTGGGGCCTATGGAGGGGTGGCTAGATAGCACCCCCCATGCCTTGGTAGGGTATTTCATCCTGCTCTCCTTCTCGCTCTGATTCCTTAGAGGCTTCTTGAGGAATTTCTAAGGGTGGCCCATAAACTTGGGTGGGTGCCTGAAGAAGGTGCCCGTCATTGGTTATAGGAGTAGCCTCCCGCTCATGTCTAGGAGGCATCGAGGGTGGTGCTCGATAAGGTCACAAAGACTTTTCTCGCACCCAGGGGTTGTGCCTCTCATAATGTATTATGCGTGTGAGGGGTTGGAGTCTTCTCCTGCATAGTGTGTTGGAACAACTCATCCTTTTGGTGATGAAGGTGCTCTTTATTTAGAAGATACCATTGCTCTAACTGTTGTCGTTCTAGCTCAAGTTGCATGAATTACATCCGGTGTGCGATGTGCTTGGCAGATTCTAAGATAGTTGGTCCTACCACCTCATGTCTAAAAGGCCTAGATGCCTCTCCTAGATATCTATCTCGGTCGTAGTGATCTAAGATCTCTATAGGTCGCCTCCCTCTGTTGGAGGTAGTGGCATTTATCCGAGGCTCTGGCCTCAGTAGGTGATCCTGATAACTAGCATTTGAGGCGTATTGCTCCCACGATGTATATTTCTCTTAAGGAAGGTAAGGGTTTTCCTCATGCTATCTTTCATAAGTGAAAAAGGGATGGGCAGAGTTGTCTCGCCCCGCCTGAGGAGCCTTGTGCTCTAGATTTGTCCTTGTAGTCCTGACAACTAGAGGGGGTGAAGGAGGGATAGTGTAATCATGTGGTTCCTCTCGTCGAACCCTATGTTGACCTAGCGCTTCATCGCGTGGTGACCACTCATAGCAAGCATCTAAGGGAGCTCTCCTATGGATATACCCCTCATGGAAGGGTGTGTGCTAGGTGCTATGCTGAAGAAGTGCTCCTAGAAGGGGTGCCCCTATAGTCCTTATCTGTTAAGGTGTGGAGGGGTCTACCTTGTGTGTCAGGTTGCCAAGGTGGTATGACCAAATCCTTGGGGCTATACCGGAGGTGACTTGTGCCTCCTTGGATATTCATCACATCGTCCGCCCATGATTGGGCTTAGCTGTGGGTGAGCACCATGACGATGTCTCTCTAAAAAACCCTAAGATTGAAATGATTCATATGGGGCCCAAAATTGGGGTGCACATCCCTCTTACAATATACAAGCTAAAAATGAAGTTTCAAGTCCTAACTCTAAATACATTAGGAGATATTGACCTTCGAACAGCTCAAAAAGCATAAAAAATTAGGTTATCAAATTTAAAACCTAATTTCGGGGCACTAGATGATGGAATTTGGCCCCAAAAACTGACTTTTTTGGAAAAATAGAATTCCAAGGAATTATATTTGTTTAAAATTCTCCCAACTAACTCCCTGTAAAATTTCGTGTCAATCAGAGCTACGGTTGAGAAGTTATGGCCTCGGCAAGATGCACTAAAATTTAGGGAAAAAAAATAAGATTTCCCATATTTTGTTGGATGTTCCTGCATCACTTATGGGCACCTTCGGGGCACTTTTGGGTTGACCAAAGGGTTCATGGACACCTTTGGGGCATTTTGGAGTGACCAAGCGATTGCGGAAATCCTTGGAGCTTTTGGAGCGAGTGACAAAATGCGTAGATTTTTATCTTTTGTTTATGATTTTTCTGATTTTTTTTGTTACACTAAGAAGAAATGAACACACACATACACAAACGGTGATTATCTTTTTTAAAGATTAATGGTGTGTCCTAGACTGGTTTTAGTGTGTTTTTATGATTTTGTTTTGTTTTTGAAAGTTTTTAAGAACGTTTAAATGCATAATGAAGGCTCATATGACTCCCATAAATGGTCGCCCCTTCAATATACCATTGCCAGGCCGATATACCAACCTCTCTATATATCCGCCCTTACGAGAGGGACACTATAGGTATGTGAGAGCAGATAGTACATGGTACGTAGGCGGTACGGAAGGCGGATTGTCCTGTTAATGACACCTACCATAGAAGACTTATCCTCGCGCACTGGGAATCACCCCAGCGACACTCGGTCAGCTTTCGTTAGGATTTATGCCTAACAACAGTGACAATCGAGGTAAATGGATGCAAAAATCAAGCCAAGGTGGTGATGAACCCACCATTGGTCTTGATCAAGGGCTGGGGTCTTATGACCAGCTCCTTGGTTTAAATATACCATGTGATGTGTGTGTGGTTTATTTTAATTAAAATTGAAACAAGCAGAAGCAACTACTTTCCCTAAGCAAGCAAGAATTGACAGAAAGTAGAAGCAAAAAATCAGAAAATGACAGGGATAGTTTGGAACCCTTACCTTTCTCTGCCTAGACCTACTATTTCTGATCTTCAGCTCTGAAAATTTATAGACAAAAATTTGTCCCTATGAGAGACGAATTACAGAACATAATTCGTCCCTGTCTGAGATGAATTCGAATTCGTCTCAAGGTCAGATGAATTACAGTAAAGTAATCGCCACAGGCAAAGATGAATAATAGTCCAAAATTGAAAAAGGTACCTGTAAGCACAAAAACACAAGTTTCAATCAGTTTCTGTGATCTTAAAAATTAGGGGACTGGGTCCCACCGTGATCGCCACTGAAAGCACGAGATTTCGGGCGAAGGAAACACTAATTGCGATGTATTCAAAATCAAACACGCTTAAGTCCTAGAAATGTAGAATGCATGAAATGAAAGAGACACATTGAAATGAGATACAAGAAAATGGAGAAATCACAACCCTTTTATTTAACTCTCTTGATCTCGGTTACAAAGACGCCTCCTCCCTTTTCAGGGGCTAGGAGCATTAAATGAATTTGGTTACAATCAAGACTTAATGTTCCTCCTTCCACGTGCCCACATTTGAAATGGGCGGGCCAAGACATTGCCGCCACTGGTGTTGATGAGTCCTTAACCTTTGCTGCTTATCCTGTGATCAAAGAAACAACAAAGATATTAGTAGCACCTGCTACAAATAAGAAACGTTTGTTCTCTAAAATTAATGAAAGATGCATGTAAAAGATTAGCCAAATCGATAGAAAAAATGACTCTAAATGACCTGCAAACTCGATAGAGACCAGAAAACATTACCAGAAGGCCTGTTGAGAAGAAACACACCCCCACTAAAAAAATGAAGTCCCATCCTTTGAAAATTTTTACTTTGCATTATTTTTAGCAGGGACCCTCTTGATTTTTCCAGGTTTTAAATTCCAAATTTTGCTTGCCTCCTTCTTCAAGTTTTGCATTTATCAAAATATCTAAGTAGGCTTGCATACAGTCTTCCCCTAACCAAACAAAAGTGAGGATAACTTCTCATTTTACCCCGGGTGTTTGATGCAGGAGCATCCTGTGGCAGCAAAGCAATCTTGCATCAAACAATTTTTTTTATGTATTCTGTTTTATTTCTTTTTCGGATAGAAGTTGGTCATTTTAATAAAGCAAAGAAGTTTGTCGCCAAAGTCAAAAAAAAAGGAACCAAGGCAAATATTGGGTGTCGTGAAATCACGACGTCACGATTTTGCAGCGTCGCAAAATCGTGACACGCCAAGAAAAGTAGCCAAGGCAAAGCTTGGGTGTCGCGAAATCATGACACACCAAGAAAAGCAGCCAAGGCAAAGCTTGGGTGTCACGAAATCGTGATGTCATGATTTTGCGACATCACAAAATCATGACACGCCAAGAAAAGCAGTCAAGGCAAAGATTGGGTGTCACGAAATCGTGACACGCCAAGAAAAGCAAAAAGGCCAAGGCAAAAGGCGCTGTCTCTGTCGCGATTTTGTGACATGTCACGAAATCACGACATGTCATGTTTTCACGATAGAGAAGCCAAAAGGGAGCCTAAGGCGTTGTCTTTGTCATGATTTCGTGACATGTTGCGAAATCGCGACATGTCGCGTTTTTGCGGCAGAGACAACCAAATAGAAAATGGCTAGAAGTAAGTACGGGGATGTCACGATTTTTGTGACACGTGTCAAAATAAAGTCGACATGTGATAAACATTAAGGTTTTGATTTAATAATATTAAAATGCTGACCCTTGTTTTTCTTTTACAGAGAGCGATACAATTGCATGATGGCGGAAGTAATGACGAGAAAGACAAATTTAAGTGCAGATTAATCGAGGACCATCACATTGAAATGGGAGATGCCAAGAATTGCTAGTTCATCCAGATTTTTACAGATCTGGCCACAAAGAGACTTTACGGTGACTAAGCAGCTGCCCATTTAATAGAATATGTCGGAAATTGATCGAAAAATGAAAATATCTACACATGGTTACCGAAATTTGCCGATGGACGCATTTAATGAAAATTTATGGCAAAAGTAATGGCGTGCAGAGATTTTCAACTCAGAGACGGCTCTACGAAGATGAAATGTCAGAGAAGTGGTGACTCATCCAATTTTCCCAAGGGAATTAATGAAGACATTTACACACAGTTACAGGTGGATGCAAATAATATCAAATTCTGCCTTCTCCATTTATGGCAAGTAACTGCACCGAGATTTGCAGAATGATTAAGTTTTATCAAAACTCTATTTTAAAAGGCCTTATATTGTAAAACCCGGGTAGTAGAGTTTAAGGTGATAAGATTTAGGGTTTGAGAAGAAGATATTTCTAGAAATATCAGGGTCTATCCTGATGTCTATAAATACTTCTTATAAATGTAATTTTTGGAGGCGAAAACTTAGAAATAAAAGCTATTGGAGCAATTTCCTGCAAATCTTGTTTGAATGCTTTGTTTTGGACTTAGAGTTGGTGTGATTTTTCTTTTCTGTGATAGCATGGCCAGGAGCCTAATCTATTTTAGATTGTGATAAGTTCATCTTCTTTTGTTTTCGTTTCATTAAGGTTTATTTAATTTATGTTGTAGATCTGTGTTACCAGGATTGGATATGCTGTTAGGCTTCATTTTCTTTATTGTATGTTAGGTAAAATTATAGATTTAAGGTTCAGGCATGTTCTAATTGCTCTGTCCTCACTGTACGAGCTAGGCTGCTGGTGAAAGATACCAATTTTAACTGACTTCCCTTCTGTTTATAATTTTTTGTTAGATCTATTTCATCTTTGTCTTATGCTCTTAGTTGAAAGTGATCTTAGAAAGCTGGACACTTTCCTCTTTGATTTGTTCTATTGTGAAGCTAACCATTATAACTAAAAATTGGCAGTTTTGGTTTTGCAGCTAAGTTAGATAAACTTCTCTTTCTTCCCTACCCTACTCTCTCTGTTCCACCGTGAAATGATCCATTTTTATCTTTCTTTAAATTTGTCTTTTATTTAAATCTGCTAAAGTATAAAGAGCTAGATCAAATAACTGATTGTAAATCTGATTATCCACAAAGATAACCAACTCCAAGAACATTACTAAACTGAAGTCTCGAGCCCATTGTAAGGTAATAAACAGTCCACTTGAAACTATTCCAGAAGTGGAAAAGAGTGAATAGACATTCGACCCAACTTTGTAACTCACACCTTGGATATCCAGCAAGATCCTAAAGTGAGTGGGATTTATCCCGTATAAGTGTTATCGGTATTTTATACTCATTCTTCATAGGGTGTGTATAAAAGTCGAACCAACATTTAAAATTGACGCTAGAAGGAAGGCCTGCTGAACTCCATTCAATATTGTAAGTTGTCTGTGCAGAGTCTGGTATTTTATCTTTTGAATCCTTTTCCCTCTTCCTCAACATTTTAAAACTTGTTTGTTTGATTTTTTGCCTAAACAGCGGAACTCGACACCAATATTTAAAATTGCTAGAAAAGAAGACCTGAAGTTCAGTAGTCTGTTAAAGATTTTAAGGTTGTAAGTGTTGGTGAAAAGCTAGATTCTAATTATAGAATAACAAGGTCCCACCCTAGAGCTGGAGAGCTCCTTGTGCCTGAGTTAGAAACTCTTAGAAGAAGCAGCCTCAGAAGGGCCGAGTCCTTGTCTAAAATAGTTTTATCACCACTTGTAGTTACTCCAACTGCAACTGAAAATATCATTGTCAATCCAGTAATAATGGCAAATTGGTTAGGTTCCACTGCCTTAAATATCTCGGGTGTAGCCCATGACCTGCCCAAAAATCTTGAGAGATATCTTCCCAGATATAAGCATGATGGAACTAGGACAACAGAAGAACATCTAGTAGCATTCAAGAATGCTCTAAAATTGTTAAATGTACAACATGAAGATGTGGCTTGCAGATTGTTCCCATTCACTATCTAGGAGGGAGCTTACGACTGGTTTCTAAATCTCACTAACGATTCTATTACTAGTTGGAATGACTTGGAAAAGGTTTTTGTGTTACAATTTGGTGAGGTAATAGATCCCAGTGTATTATATCAGTAGTTTTCTGGTATTAAAAGAGAAATAAATGAATCTGTCAGATCTTACAATGTTAGATTTCAGAAGGCTTATGGTAGACTGACTGGTTATTATGTGCCAAATGCAGACCTGGCATTAGAGATTTTTAGGAATTCTCTGGATCCAATGATGTTTGTTTTCTTGAAAAAATATCCCTCTATTACCAATTTAATAGAGGCTTACAAAGAATCTTTGGTTCTAGAAAGATAGTTGGGACCCCAACCTTTAAATGCTCATCAAATTCCTTTGGTCACACAAGCTGCCCCTGTTTTCAATCCCATACCGCATCAGATGATATTGCCAGTATGTCAAACTCCACCATCAGGAAATCCATTGGTTGTAGCACCTGTTGAAAATGTACAGAGTCTAGGTAAGGAAGCTGATAACACAAGAGTTGAAGAAGTTTCAAGGGTAGTCCAAAAGTTGGCAAATGACTTTTTGACTTTCAAAAGGCAAGTGTCCACCGACAAAAACCCGAACAGGTTTTCTTATCAGCAGAATAGATTCACTCGACCCCCCATACAAGCCCAATAAGGATTATAAAGGTAAAGGGCATGATGTAAATATTTGTGATTTAGCCTTGCCTAATTCTATAATGCTTTTGAAGCTCTTTCTGGCGAGTTGGTTTCTCCTGAACAACAAAGGACTACGGATGCCCCAAGTTCATCCAACCACAGTGCAGCTATGGTCTTAGATTCTTTCACTTTCCCATAAGAATAAGAGAATGTTGTGGAGCTACCCATGGATGAAGTACAGGCTTTTCAACAGTATAGGAGGGACAATTACAACCTCAAAAATAGAAATCTGGAGCCCAACACTACATCTACCCCTCTGAAAAACTCCCACAGTGTTCCTCCAGATCCATATTCAAGTAATAATCCATCCCCACCCAAGGGAGGAAATCCGAGAGGACTAGATGCATTTGTCCCTCCACTCAATAAAGGATATAATATAGTGGAGGACATGAAAAAAATCAAAGCCAACATCACTCTTCATGAGCTGGCCCAAATTTTTGAACAGAGGGATAACCTGATCAAAACATATTCTGAGCCTACTACCAAACCTTTGGAAAAGGGAAAAAGAATGGCAAATACAAATGTGGCTATGTATAAAGAGAGGACTAAAGTTCCACCTTTTCTACTGACTATTCGAATATTTGGGAAAAACTTACACAACTTTCTGGTAGATTCTGGGGCTTCAGCCAATGTCATGCCTTTAGCCATTTGTCAGCAGTTGGGTTTGACCCCCATGAACTCTGAGATAAGAGTCGTCCAATTGGATAAGTCTAAAGTTCAAGTGGTAGGTGAAATTCAGAATATACATATCCAACTAGCATCTGAGCCAAGAGCACAGCACAGAATTGATATTCAGGTGGTGGATATTCCTATAGGATACGGGATGCTTCTAAGCAGGGATTGGTCAAAATCATTGAATGGGTATTTGGCTACTGATTTCTCGCATATGTGGTTACCCTGGAATGGGTTTGCAAATCAATTAAGAATCAGCAGAGAACCAAGATATAAACTCATGATTATAGAGTATAATGCCAAGAATGAGACTACTAATCTTGCTCTAGGCTGTTATATCGGGGTTTATAATTTAACAACTACTCAAAAGGAGAAACCGGTTAAAGCTCACCTTAATAACGATAATGAAGTTGGGATACTTCATATTGATGCAGCTAAGTCTGAGCAAGGTTATGGTACAAGGGCTGTTCTTAAAGGACCAAAAAATCAAACCGATTTTATGTCTTATCACTTGCATTTTCCCTGCACTAATAATTTGGTAGAATATGAAGCATTAGTTCCAGGATTAAAATTTTCTTTACATTACTTTGATCATGCAGATACAAAAACTCGTATGTTGGACTTGTTTGATTTGCAAGGTGGACGACTTCAAGCCGTAGAGCATTTTAGTCGGCACCAAGAGACAGTCAAGCACTGGCTTGACGAGAGGGCCAATTCAAAGGCTTTCAAACTTGCAGACCTGGTGTTTCTATGGGACAAAGCCCATGAAAAGAAGTGTAAAAACACCAAGCTACAACCTTTATGGACAAGGCCATACCAGATTGCCAAAACCTTGGGTAATAATGCATTTTTTCTACAGGACTTGAAGGGTAATTTTCTAAACCTTCCTGTTAATGGTCAATACCTACAACATTATTTCTCAGCTGTTCTATCCAATGTATCGTTTGAATGAATCATAAAGATGTTGTAACATGTCTATACATTGTAAATAAGCTTTGAAGTAGTTTGTTTTATGTTATTTTGTTTTATTTTATTTTAAAGATCTGTGTTTTATCCTTTGGGGTTTGTACAGTGTTATTTTATTTTTAGTTCTGTGTTTTGTCCTTTGGGGCCTGTACAAAGTAGTTTTGTTTTATTTTATTTTATCCTTTGGGGTCTGTACAAAGTAGTCTATTTTATTTTATTTTGTTTGTTTTTAAAGTTCTGTGTTTATCCTTTGGGGTCTGTACAAATTTCTTTAGCTTTTAAATTTTTTTTTTTTAAGTTTTTCCTGGGCAGTAAAGAAAAAGTCAGCCTTCTAAAATTGTTTTATTCTAAGTTCAAAATCCAGTGTTCATTCTGTTCATTATTCTAATTGAGAGATAGTCTGCTTAAACTGAACAGTGGAACTATTTTTTTAGTCAGAACAACAGTAGAAAGATGATTGGATTTTTGTCTTGCTTGCCATAGTTATTTTAATTATAAATAAACTGCTATACTATTTGGCTGGAGAAACTCCCAGGGAATATAAGAAAAGTTGGTCATAATAGGGGACTCTGATTCATGAAATTATCTGAGTATCCATAGAGGCTATCAGTACCCAGGCTGAAGCAGTTCCAGATTGATGAAATACTAAAAAAATTTGTTGTTCTTTTTTAAGGCTTTTCAGATTTTGGTATATTTCAAATAAGAGAGAGAGAAGGTAAAAGTTGAGCAAGACAGCATAAAACTGGCACTCTGTTATTTCCTATATATAAAAAAAAAAGAGAAAAAGTTATGTAATCAAAAATATAGCCAAGGCTTCAGAAGATGTTTTCTTTTACCAAGTGGTAGATACTACTTCACAGTTGTGGATCTGGGTCGTGTAAATCTAAAGAGTAACTCTATCGGGGCTGTAAAAGGCTAAACTAGTAAACAGAGCCCTACTCGGTTTCCCCTTTCACAACTCGGTTTCCCCTTTCTAGAAAAGTTGATCAATCTAGAGTACAACATTCGAAAGCCCAGTAATTCTTGAAGAAAGTTTTATATGCTTATAATTGCACATCATAAATCTTCCTTAAGTGATTCAACCTAGTATGTCCTTGGAAAATTTTAACAACTATTAGGTAGTAGTTAAATTATTTTGAAGAATATTTGTGGCAAGGCATGGTACATGGTCTATATTGTTTTGAAACTAGAGTCCTGGATTCTAAAATAGTGCTACTATTTTACCCGCAGATATCGTCATTTGTTGAGAAGCAACACACCCCCACTAAAAAAATGAAGTTCCATCCTTTGAAAATTTTTACTTTGCATTTTTTTTAGCAGGGACCCTCTTGAGTTTTTCGGGTTTTAAATTCCAAATTTTGCTTGCCTCCTTCTTCAAGTTTTGCATTTATCAAAATATCTAAGTAGGCTTGCATAGGGTCTTCCCCTAACCGAACAGAAGTGAGGATCACTTCTCATTTTACCCCGGGTGTTTGATGCAGGAGCATCCGGTGGCAGCAAAGCAATCTTGCATCAAACAAATTTTTTTATGTATTTTGTTTTATTTCTTTTCCGGATAGAAGTTGGTCATTTTAATAAAGCAAAGAAGTTTGTTGCCAAATTCAAAAAAAAAAGGAACCAAGGCAAAGCTTGGGTGTCGCGAAATCGTGACGTCGCGATTTTGCGACGTCGTGAAATTACGACATGCCAAGAAAAGCAGCCAAGGCAAAGCTTGGGTGTCACGAAATCATGACGTCATGATTTCACGACGTCGCAAAATTATGACACGCCAAGAAAAGTAGCCAAGGCAAAGCTTGGGTGTCGCAAAATCATGACGTCATGATTTCGCGACGTCACAAAATCGCGACACGCCAAGAAAAGCAGCCAAGGCAAAGCTTGGGTGTCACGAAATCGTGACATGCCAAGAAAAGTAGCCAAGGCAAAGCTTGGGTGTCGCAAAATCATGACGTCATGATTTCGCGACGTCGCGAAATCACGACACGCCAAGAAAAGCAAAAAGGCCAAGGCAAAAGGCGCTGTCTCTGTCGCGATTTTGTGACATGTCGTGAAATCGTGACATGTCGTGTTTTCACGACAGAGAAGCCAAAAGGGATCCTAAGGTGTTTTCTCTATCGTGATTTCGTGACATGTTGTGAAATCATGACATGTCACATTTTCGCGGCAGAGACAGCCAAATAGAAAACGGCTGGAAGCAAGTACGGGGATGTCATGATTTTTGCGACACGTGTCAAAATAAAGCCGACATGTGATAAACATTAAGGTTTTGATTTAATAATATTAAAATGCTGACCCTTGCTTTTCTTTTGTAGAGAGCGATACAATTGCATGATGGCGAAAGTAATGACGAGAAAGACAAAGTTAAGCGCAGATTAATCGAGGACCGTCACATTGAAATGGGAGATGTCGGGAATTGTTGGTTCATCCAGATTTTTATAGATCTGGCCACAAAGAGACTTTACGGTGACTAAGCAGCTACCCATTTAATAGAATATGTCGACAATTGATCGAAAAATGAAAATATCTACACACGATTACCGGAATTTGTCGATGGACACATTTAATGAAAATTTATGGCGAAAGTAATGGCATGCAGAGATTTTCAACTCAAATATGGGTCTGCGAAGATGAAATGTTAGAGAAGTGGTGACTCATCCAATTTTCCCAAGGGAATTAATGAAGACATTTACACACAGTTACAGGTGGATGCAAATAATATCAAATTTTGCCTTCTCCATTTATGGCAAGTAACTGCACCGAGATTTGCAGAATGATTAAGTTTTATCAAAACTCTATTTTAAAAGGCCTTATATTGTAAAACCCGGGTAGTAGATTTTAAGGTGATAAGATTTAGGGTTTGAGAAGAAGATATTTTTGGAAATATCAGGGTCTCTCCTGATGTCTATAAATACTTATAAATGTAATTTCTGGGGGCGAAAACTTAGAAATAAAATCTATTGGAGCAATTTCCTACAAATCTTGTTTGGATGCTTTGTTCTGGACTTAGAGTTGGTGTGATTTTTCTTTTCTGTGATAGCATGGCTAGGAGCCTAATCTGTTTTAGATTATGATAAGTTCATATTCTTTTATTTTTGTTTCATTAAGGTTTATTTAATTTATGCTATAGATCTGTGTTACCAGGATTGGATATGTTGTTAGGCTTCATTTTCTTTATTGTATGTTAGGTAAAATTATAGATTTAAGGTTCAGGCCTGTTCTAATTGCTCTGTCCTCACTGTGCGAGCTAGGCTGCTAGTGAAAGATACCAATTTTAACCGACTTCCCTTCTGTTTATAATTTTTTGTTAGATCTGTTTCATCTTTGTCTTATGCTCTTAGTTGAAAGTGATCTTAGAAAGCTGGACACTTTCCTCTTTGATTTGTTCTATTGTGAAGCTAACCGGTATAACTAAAAATTGGCAGTTTTGGTTTTGCAGCTAAGTTAGATAAACTTCTCTTTCTGCCCTACCCTACTCTCTCTGTTCCATCGTGAAATGATCCGATTTTATCTTTCTTTAAATTTGTCTTTTATTTAAATCTACTAAAGTATAAAGAGCTAGATCAAAGAACTGATTGTAAATCTAATTATCCACAAAGATAACCAACTCCAAGAACATTACTGAACTGAAGTCCCGAGCCCGTTGTAAGGTAACAGACAGTCCACTTGAAACTATTCCAAAAGTGGAAAAGAGTGAATAGACATTCGACCCAACTCTGTAACTCACACCTTGGATATCCAGCAAGATCCTAAAGTGAGTGGGATTTATCCCGTATAAGTTTTATCAATATTTTATACTCATTCTTCATAGGGTGTGTATAAAAGTCGAACCAACAAGGCCACTGCCATTGAAACAGTTGGCCAATTCACACTCAACTGCAATTCATCCCTGGTCAGGACGAATTCGACTGTAATTCGTCCTCGGGTAGGATGAATCCGACTGTTATTGATCCTCGGGTAGGATGAATTTGACTGTGTTAAAATGCTGAGTTGATGCCACTCAAATGTCACACCTTGAGATCTCCAAATGACCTACAAATAGAGGGGTTAGCTAATTGGGGGAATTTTGGGATGACCCAGATGATCGGATTCTCCAAATTTGACCTCCATCAGTAGGAATTCGGCATCGCTACCTGCAAGTTAGTGGGATACCAAAAGCGATGAGAACATGATGAAATCTGATTAAAACATTATGGAATCGAACATATGAACTATCTAGATAGCATAAAATGAAATGAAATATGAACAAATGACAAAGAACCAATTAGAATGAAACTTAAAAGGTGTGGGGCGCCCAAGTGGGTCGTCCACCATTGTAACTTGACTTTGGCACCAATCCACTTGGGATAGGCCCAAAATCTCTTAGGATGGGGTTGTCAGTAAATTGGTGGATTAAAGTGGCCAAATGTCGGGTTTTTGGGTCTGAATTCACACTTCCAATAGCCACCCAATAACCTCTCTTGCAAAAGAGATTAAGGATGTGGAAAATGCAAATCAAAAGGGTAAAGGCATGGTATCAAATTGGCAGCACTCTGTTGCTTGAAAATGCTTCCTTATTCTCTTTTTTGGGTGGGAAAGTCCACCATTTTATAGACCCAAGGGGTCTCTTTAGAGGGGCATGCAGGGGTGCCATGTGGCGGCCATGCCTTCCCAAGAGGGAGGAGACTCTTCCCTGACTTGGGCTTCCATGATTGCCCTTGTGACAGTCTTCCAATGGCCAATATACCCACCTACACACGCATGCATGGTAGGAGGCAATAAATGACTGTCTTCGACTACCACTTGGTGGCATATTTGCCTGTTAAACCTGGAATTCATCCTGACCAAAGACGAATTTAGAATTCATCCCTGGGTGAGACGGATCCCAGTTAGAATTTGTCCTTAGGTGAGACGAATACTGAGCAAAGTGCCTGAATGTTCCAAATTGCCTTTTGACCTTACAAAATTGCTATAAAAGTGGTTAGGACCACTGTTTAACCTCTGAGGGCTGCCCTGGGGGTTGTGTGTCAAAGCGATCAGTTTTTGTAGTCACATAATCGAATTGGTGCTGTTTTGGTGTCTACACTATCACTTGAGTACTTACTTACCTTATCTGCATAGTAGCTCCTCTTTTTTCATTGAATGAACTTCTTTCCTTGTCTATTTTGTCCATCCTTGCTTTTCTTCTAGTTCCTATATCTTTTTGATTCCCTGTTCTTGTGATCCTATTTTTCTTCACCATTGTTGTTCATAGCTTCTTGACAATCTATTGCAAAATTTCCATAATTTCCACAATTTAAACATTTAACAAATTTTAGATCTATGGATCTTCTATAATCCTTATCTCTTCGACCATAATTAGCTTCTTCATCACTGGATGACTCATTGATTGATTTTGACTTCTTGTCCTTTGTCTTTTTTATTGCTTTGAATGCTGCTTCCTTTTGGGGAATATGATATTTTGTTCTTATCTCAAATGTTGTGAGCATACCAAGCAAAATATCTCTTTTCAAATTATCACCATCCATTAACACTTCTATAATTGAAACCTTTTCATTGAATATTTTTGGAAGAGTTCTTAAAACTTTATCACAAACATCTGATTCATCAATATTCATTCCAAATCCTTGCATAACATTAACAACCTCATCAATTCAAAGTAGATAAGTACTAATGTTTTCCTCATCCTTCATTCTTAATTCTTCAAATTGTCCTTTGAGATTTCACATCTTTGCTTTCTTGAAACATTTATCTCCTTCATATATATTTTGCAGTTTATCCTACATTTCTTTTTTAGTTTGACAATGCATAACTTTGATAGACTCTGTTATATGCAAATCTCTCAAAAGTGCATTTATTGCTTTTGAATTGTAATGTTGTAGGAGCTTACCTTCCTTATCAATAGGAGGATTAATCAAGGGATCGTATCCAATTTCAACTACTTCTCAAATTCCATTACCAAGTGCCATCAGGTAGATCTTCATTATCATACTCCAATATATAGTCACTTCCATTAAATATTGGTGTTGAATTATCTAAGGATACATTCTTGGAATCCATTGTGTTCTATTTAGCTTTTCCTTAAAGTTTTTAAACTCTTCTAAAGGAACCCACTTTGATACCAATTGAAGAACACAATATTATACTTAGAGGGGGTGAACAGTATAAGACCACTTTTTACTTTTCTTTTCAAATCAGCATTATGCAATGTATAGATAGAAATATCAATAGCAATAATCAAATCAATGCACAAATCACCGCACACAATAGAGACACCACAAATTATGTGGTTCACCTAATGTGGGCTACTCCACGGAGAAAATATTTCACTAAAATTTTCTCAATCAATATCTTGGGAATCCTTTCACTATTACAATATTTATGGACCTCTATCCAAAGGAGACACCAATCCCCTAAATCAAGTTTTTTGATCTCTATCCATAGGATAACTCTTTCTCCTTTGCTCTGGTTAGTGATCCTCTAGAAGACTACTACCTCCATGACACTGGCTTGTGGATCTCTCTCCACTGAAGACTCTTATCCCCACTTAGAAGACCTATCCTAAATACCCTAGGTAATTGATATCTATCCACTGCTCTATCACCTCCAAAGCTCTATCTCAAATTTATACTAAACATAGTCCTTCGATCTAGTACAACTCTGCTCAATATCTATCTCTGCTCAATATCTATCTCTGGTTTGGCCTAAACCTATCCTCAAACCTGCACCAAACTTTTCTCTCAAATATGCACTAAACATAGTACTTCAGTCTAGCACAAATATATCCTTGATATCTATCCTCAAGCCTTAATTCAAGGCTTGACTCAACTCTACTAGATCTACCCTAAACCTTAACTTAAGATTTGAACAAATAAATCAACTCTGCTCTCAAGTCTTCTCAAAGACTTATCTCAAATATGCCTTGTAATCTTCTACAAAATCTCACACTAATCTTTCCATGAGTCCTCTAGAACTAGCTCAAATATGCTCTGCAAATCCTCTCTAGAACTTTCTCAAATATGCTCTACAAGTCCTCTCTAGAACTTGCTCAATCTGCTCCACAAGTCCTCTCTAGAACTTGCTCAAATATACTCTATAAGTCCTCTCTAGAACTTGTCCAAATCATCTCAATAAGTCCTCTCAAGAACTTATCCAAATATGTATTGTAATATTCCACAAAATCTCACACAAAATAAGTCCACAAGTCTCCTAAAGAACTTGCTCAAATCTACTCTACAAGTCCTCTCTAGAACTTGTCCAATATCATAGAAAAATAAGGAGAATTGTTAGACTCAATATGTTCTATACTAATCACAATGCTCAATCACTTTCAATAACTCTCTTAGAAACATAAGGAGAATTGTTAGAGACTAAATATGCTTCAAATTCAACTCAATGCTCAATAACTTTCTCAACTCAATTTATAATATAGAATAGTTTGTTTTATGGAACTTGAAAAATCACTTCACACATCCACTTGACTAGGCTCAACAAACTCTACTCAACCAATCACACAATGAAATAATCCTTGCTCACAAACCCTATTCCAATCATATAAGCATCAACTCAAAATATTTCCAACAATGCTCAACCACAAATCTCACATAACAATGATACTCATGTTCTTTTCAAACCCTAGTTCAAGTTCTTTGCTCAAAAACTCACTTCAACAACAATGCTTATAAAATAATCCTCACATAGCAATGATACTCAAACCCTAGTTCAAGTTCTTTGCTCAACAACTCACTTTAACAACAATGCTTATAAAACAATCCTCACATAACAATGACACTCAAACCCTAGTTCAAGTTCTTCTCTCAACCAATGGCTTCAACAACAATGCTTATAAAACAAGGTTCACATAACAATTCTTTAACCCAGAAAACCTTGAAAAATTAACTCAAACACACTCAATAAGGAAGTCTTAATCAAATCCTTTTCACTCCAAAATTATTTTCAAAAAATAAATCAATCAACTCAACTATGGAAGAATGTTCTCATACCATTTTCTTAATGATTAAGGGATCTCATAAATCTGCCACAACCACAACCACTTCTATGCCAAAATAAAAGAGGTTAGAAGATAAATATTTCTCAAAATGTAATGCAAAAAATCAATTACACCTTATCACTCCATCTATAAAAACAACCATCAACATACATAAAATATTTTCCAATAACACCTTATAATCTCCTGATTAAAATAAATTTAACAAACACCAAAATTTAACTCAAAAACCTCTTTAATTAAATTTTAATAGCAAGAAGAACTTTGGAAAAAATCAAATCCACTTTCTTTATAACTCCAATTACATAAATCAATTACCCAACATGCAAATTTTCATTCTACCCTTATAACTCCATTTTACCTTAGAAAAAACATTAGGCAAATAAAAATTTATTTAAAAAACAATACCTTTTCCACTTATGAGATTCAAACCCCTAATCTCTGCCTCCTCATGTGCCCTAGTTGTGGGCTAGACCACCACATGCACTAGACACACACTTGGAATATTAATATCACCTTGTGCTCTTTCTTCTAAGCCTGACACTCAAACAAGTGCATGCCAAAATTTTTCCCTCTATAGCGCTCAAGAACAACACGCCAACAACCTCCACGTGAATTGATCATGGTCACTTCCACTCCCAATATTCTCACAAAATGTGCACTGCCAATGGACCACCCTATCCAATGGGAGTGAGGCCTTAAGATCTCTCATTTCATCTTCTTCCTTGCACTAAAAGATAACACAAAATTTATCTTCTTCCTCAATGATTACATGAATTACTCTTTTCTCTATTGCATGAATATTAATCGATGAAGGGTGAGTTTAATGCCCATTTGGCATAGCTTTTATATATGAATTTCACATTTTGACATAGACGTCAGCTCTCTACTAAATTGATGATGTTGACACTTTTTTAAAACCTTTATAATTTATAAATTATTTAAATTCTAAAAGAATTTAAATTTTATAAATTATTTTTATAAACCTTTGACTTTAATAAAAATTAAAGCCTTCTTGAGATAAAGTTTAAACCTTTCTTTGTACTTCATTGATTTTATTTAAATTATTCTGCCACCATTTTTTTAATAAAAACCTTAATTATTTTAATAAAAACCTTTTAATTTTCACCATGGTTTTAACACAAACCCTTATAAAACAATATTTGGACAAATTTTCTTCAACTCTTCGCATTGTTCCTGGTGGCAGTAATGGTGTACTCCATGGTATTAATGATAGCTTCATATGTTCAATTTGGCATAAATGACAACTTCTCATATTGACATCAATGACAACTAAATGAGCTCAAAATATCCAACAGAGAAGATTCTTATTACCATAGGTAGGTTTCCTCCTAAGCCTTTGATGCCTATCTTCCCTAATCTACCTCAAAGTTAACTATAGCTAGTTGTCTCAATTCTTGCTTATCCTACACTTCTACCTCCCATTAAATTTCCTCAATGGATCAATCCTTCTATAGTCCCAATTCTCATCACTCCACCAATGATCTTGGCTTTGCTTACCCCTCCTGTGGTACCTGCATGACCTGCCCTAGATCCACAAACTGCTATCCTACATGAATTGTATAATTTCAAGAAGGATTTATCTAATGAAATCACTCTGATAAAAAGAAGATAATCTGAAAGAAAATTTCAGCCAAGAATATTCTCATATGTGACCAAAGATCAGTTTGCCTACACCAGGAAACCTCTTGAAAGAACCAATGTAGTCCTTATCAATGAAGATGGGGAGCCTTCAACTTTTGCATCTGAATCAGATTATTGGTGCTCTACATGTAATGATTCCCATGGGGAGAGTAATTAAATGGTGCATCAACATTAAGTGTAGAATATGGCCATTGAAAAGGCTAAAAGTACCCAAAAATGGTAGATCAATATGATTATATATGGTGATCACAACTTCATGGCATCAGGTATTGAACAAGTCTTTGTCCTTACGAGGTTTGGGAATAAACCACTATAGGTGAATCTTGAGGAGTTAAACCCTTTGAAAGTGTTCACTGATGCTAAATATAGGGATGAAGATGAAAAGGAAACACCTTAGAAATTTCCTATTCACAAGCCTTTTTAGTAGCAGAATAGAGAACCCAAGCCTAGTGAAGTTCAACAAAAAGGTGTTGAAACTTAGGTGGAGGCTAGATATAGGTTGTGATACCCTTATTTTATGAAGCACCATTGGATTGAGGTCACTCATGAGTATAGGAGTAAGTTTTAACACCCCCAAAAGGACAATTACAAGCACTCCAAATTCTTTACCTTTAAAATTATAGAGAAATCAAAGGAAACAACCTTTAGGACCAGCATATACGATGTTCTATTGATCCCTGGGTAGACTAATTTGCTCTAGGCCTCTCTTAAGTTGATCAAGAGCCAAATAAAGGTTCACTTAAACTAGAATCTAGTATAATGTAATTTTTTTATGGGGGAAGATAAGAACAGACCTTCCCCATTCTATTTATCCCTAGAAATGGAGGGTCGGGTGGTGCACAATTGCATGATTGATTTAAGTTCCACTACTACAGTTATGCCCAAGGTGGTGTCTAATGTTATGGGTATGGAATATACTAGAAATTATCTTGGTGCACTACAAATAGATGGTACTCCAATGAAAACTATGGGGGTTATCAAATATGTACCCATGGTGCTTCATAGATTGGTTTAGGTGATTGTGATCCAGGAGATTATGGTAGTGGACCTAGAGCCTTACTTTAGAATGTGCCTCTCAAGGTATTTTACTACCAAGTTGAGTGGCTATATCTCTCTTAATTAATATCATATGGAAATACCATACAAGGGAAGGAGAATAAAAATTTATTCAAAGCAATCATCCTCTTTCCATATTGAGAAATTAGAAGAAGCAGATCAACAAGTAACTACAATAAGTATGTTGACTAAAGATGAGGACCTCATGGAAGAAGTTTTGGAGGAACTGCAAATAGAGGATCAATTTTATCTAAAGGAATTAAATTCTATAATAATATGGGAGTGGAAACTTAGACTACTAAAAAACTAGATATAAAAAAAACAATTGCTTAGTAAGAACTACCTCCTTCACCCAACCAATTATGGAATATCTATTTTGATGGGGCAAGATGCAAGAGGACAATAGTCTCCAGTGGATAGAGATCCATCATCCAGGATAGTGAGGATAGGTCTTTTGAGTGGGGACAAGATTATTCAATGGAGAGATATCCACAAGCCAGTGCAGTGGAGGCAGTAGCCTTCAAGAGGATCACCAACCAAAGAAGAGGAGGAGTTATCCAATGGATAGAGATCCATTAACTTGATTTAGGAGATTGGTGTATCCTTTGTATAAAGATCTATAAACATTATAATAGGGAAATTATTCCCAATATATTTATTGAGAAAATATTGGTAAAATATTTTCTCCGTAGAGTAGCCCACATTGGGTGAACCACGTTAAATTGGTATCTCTATTGTGTGTGATTATTTATGCATTGCTTTTGTTATTTCTATTGATATTGCAATTGATTATATTGATTAATATTGTTTGGGAAAGAAAAGTAAAAAGTGGTATAATACTGTTCACCCCCCTCTTAGTATAAGCTTGTGTTATTCACTATGAGAACCAATACAAGATAGATTTCATCACACCATGGGGTACCTTCATAAAGTCATGCATTTTGTCTTAAAGAATGCTAGTGCTACATATCATAAGGCTATGACTTATATTTTTCATGACATGATGCATGATATTTTATAAGACTTTGTGGATGCTCAAGTCATACCTTTTGGCTTAAAGAATGCTAGTGCTACATATCAGAGGGCTATGACTTATATTTTTCATGACATGATGCATGATATTTTATAGAACTTTGTGGATGCTCTTCTGGATTATTCCATACATTTATAGAATCATGTTCATCATCTAAGGAAATTTTTTAAAAGGCTTTGATATTTCAAAGTTCATCTTAAGTCCTCTAAGTGTGTGTTCAAAGTTACATCTAGAAATTTGTTAGATTTTATCATTTCTAGATGAGGTATTGAAGTGAACCCTGCTAAGATAGTAGAATCACTGTGTTACATACCAAACCTAGCCGTCGGCTAGGTATTCCATGTGTATTAAATTCATATATATAGATTAGCTAGTTTGGTACATTTTATCATCTTATCATCTTATTCAATTTATCATCTGCGTTTCTCGCATAAGCCTTTATGGCGGGATCTGCCCTCCTAGTGGCTATACTTTTACATAATAAATTATCTTTCGTTGAACCGTCTTTTATTTATCATTCGTCTCTTCATTCTCTGTTACATATACGATCTGTAAGTGCTCGTAGTTGGGTTTGGCGAAGGAAGGTAAGGAAGTTCCTTACATGTGGTATCAGATTCCTTCACGATCTTGACGAAACCGCGTCGCACTCTCGAGTATCCTTCTGCCTCCCATTTCACGTGAGTCCGCAGGCGTCGCAAAACACCTCGCATTCCCTTCTGTTCCCAATGAAACCGCAGGATTTTCGAACACATTTTTTTTGGCAGCCATAAATTTAAACAACGTTTCGAAGGATAAGAAATCAGGCAGTGTGAAAGAAAATTTGTGGCAGGATAAGAAGCACATCCGGTGTTCGAACAGGTGAAATCTCTCGAAGGAATCCACGTGCAATAGTCACATACAGTCGTAATTCGCTACCAGCCAATCACACTACGCAAAAAAGAATTATTTCACGTTTAAAGCTAAGGTACTAAAGTTTTATTTAAATCGTGTTCGGGATATTTATCCCACACACAGGGTAGAGTGCAAACAAGCGTGTTTATAATTAACACGTCTTCTATGGTAATTTGTGACGTACGTCACATAAGCCATCTCCTTGCTCGTGTTAGTACATCCAATCAGGTCTTGTTCGTTGGTTATCCAACTGTCGTATTGTCCAGTTGCATAGCTGGCATTGTCGTGTCAATCGTCTAGTCGTTGTACATCCTTGTTGCATCTTTCACGTTGCACGTTGCGCTCGCCATATCATGTGTCGCTATCCATCCTGTTTCCTCATTATTCACAGTCGCTATCAGTCCTGTCTCCATGTCACGGTCCTCACTGTAAGTCCTCCTCGTCGTCGCTATCAGTCGTGTCGTGTCGCGTCGTGCCATCGCTATCAGTCCTGTCGTGTCGCATCGTGTCTTGGTCTAGTCGCTCACTGTCAGTCCTCCTCATCATCGCTATCAGTCCTATCGTGTCACGTCGTGCCATCGCTATCAGTCGTGTCGTGTCACGTCGTGTCTTGGTCTAGTCGTTGTCGGTCTTAGCAATTGTCCAAAGTTGTCCAAGTCATCAAGAACTTGTCAACATTGTCAAAATTGTTGAAAGTCATCAAAAGTGGCTGTTAAGGAGGTGAGCCAATAAAATTCAAATCCGCGTCGCAGTTGGAGCGACAGTTGAAGCGGAATCCAAATTTTTGCTAAATTCAACCAAATTTTGCAGCAGTCAAAGCTCAAAAGCTCCTAAGCAGGTTATGTTAACAAGTGCATGAGCAAAAGGTGGACCAAAGGTTCTGACGGTCGACTATCAAGCTCGAAAACGACCAATAACAACGCACGAAGACCTCATCGAAGCCCAGGTACAAAAAATTCTCCTTCTCCTTTCAAAATTGGCAGTTATAATCCACATCATCCACTGGTAGACCCTATGGCTACTAACCCTCCCCCAACTCATGAAAACATCACACAAGGAGACTCAAGTAACTCGGCCATTTCCACGGATGAAACTCTTCGACTCTTAATAGATGGTATGCGCGAAATTAGTATCAACCTAAAAACCCTAGTGCGAGCACAAAACCAACTTAATCCCAATACTAATCCCCAAAATCACTCCCATGCCCAAAGGAATGAAGAAAATGACGATCAGGATGACGATTGGGAATAGCAAAGAGGCAATTCGGATAATTACAGGGATCGCTATCATAGACAAGCGGTATAACCAAGATCAAGAAAGGGATATGGGTTATCACCAACCGAGAGGCCCTAATAATTTTCCACGCATTGATATGCCCACTTTTGAGGGTCATGATCCTCGTGGTTGGATAGCCAAAATGGAAGGCATTCTCGACTTATACCAAATTAAGGAATTTGATAAAGTCCCTTTCGTTGCATCAAAATTAGGCATTGAGGCCTACCAATGGTTCGTATGGCTTAAGCGAGAGAAAGGAGCTACTATTAACTGGAAAAAATTCACTACCTCTTTTTTAGAAAGATTTGATGAAGGAGCTACATCGTCATACACAGTAAGACTGTTATCTCTTAAACAAGAAGGATCGGTTAGCGAGTTCGTTTCGAAATTCACCAGTTTACTACCATATACTTTAGACCTCAGTCCCGACACAGTGGTAGGAGCTTTTCGCAATGGATTGAAAGAAAATATTAGGGTGGAGGTAGACATTCAAAATCCAACCTCGCTGAACGATTGTATAAGAATAGCCAAGCTGGCTGAGAAGAGAATTCAGTTGTATGCACGACGTGAAACTTATAGTCGTCCTTCATATCGCAACAATTCCTTTCGTAGAAATGATCAACCATCAAGATACTTTTGCTATAAATGTCGCACTCATCACCCCAGGGAACAAGCATGTGCCCAAAAACAAAACTTTCATATTGAATGCGATCAATATGAAGGAGAAGAGGAAGAAACTTACCACCAAGAAGAACCTATGCAAGAAGAACTACCAAGTACTCTAGAAGAGAAGGAAGAGGATACAATGGCGATCTCCGTGCATGCCCTCATGGGGTTAACCGCCCACCATACCATCAAGGTACCAGGATTTCTTTGCCAGAAAAAGGTGAATGTGCTAATTGATTTCGGCAGTACCCACAATTTTATCGACATCAAAACAGCAAAAGCTTTGAATTTATTCATTAACTCTTCCAACAAAGACAAATTCTAGGTTCTAGTGGCCAACGGGGTGAACGCGCAATGTGTTGGTCGAACATCTCAAGTTTCCATAAAAATGGGAACTTATACCTGGTTTGGATCCCTTTTCGTCATGAATTTAGGGAACTCTGATGTCATTTTGGGAGTTGAATGGTTGGAAACATTAGACACGGTTAGCTTCAATTTCAAAAAATTATTTGTGGAATGGAAGGAAAACGGACGAGTCATTCGCTTACAAGGCATTACTACTCCTCCATCACAAATGGTGAGCTCTCATAGTATGGAGAAGATGTTAAAAAAGGGTGGATATGGATTTATAGCTCAAATTAATTGTTTGGAAAAACAATCTCGAGCAACTTCGGATATTACTAGCTCCAGAGTTACGAGACATCATAACAAATTACGAAGAGGTTTTCCAAGAACCTAAAGGATTACCACCTAAACGATCTCATGACCATGCCATCCATTTGATTCCAGGGAGTGTCCCACCTAACAATCGTCCTTACCGCTATCCTCAACCACAAAAGACAGAAATCGAACAGATCGTTCAGGATCTGCTAGATCATGGAGTCATTCGTCACAGCACTAGCCCTTATTCCTCACCTATAGTTCTAGCTCGACGAAAAGATAACTCTTGGCGTATGTGTCCTGATTTTTGTTCTCTCAATAAACTCACTATCAAGGACAAATTTCCTATCCCTGTCATAGATGACCTACTAGATGAGCTGCATGGTGCAAAATTTTTTACAAAATTAGACCTTCGCTCAGGATTTCACCAAATCCGTGTCCGAGAAGAAGATATTCCCAAAACTGCTTTTCGTACTCATGAAGGTCATTACGAATTTTTGGTCATGCCTTTTGGTCTCACCAATGCACCATCCACATTCCAAAGTCTCATGAACCAAGTGTTTCGTCCATTCCTCCATAAGTTTGTGTTAGTTTTTTTTTATGACATTCTCATATATAGCCAAACATGGAAGGATCATTTACATCATGTGGATAAAGCCCTTCACATTTTACACAAAGAAAAGTTATTTGTCAAACGTTCCAAATGTTCATTTGGTGTCCAAGAAGTCGAGTATCTTGGTCATATAGTTTCACACGAGGGCGTCAAAGTTGATCCCAATAAGATTAAGGCAATTCAAGAGTGGCCTTTACCTAAAACCATCAAGAAACTTCATGGTTTTTTGGGTCTCACGGGCTACTATCGCAAGTTTGTACAAAATTATGGTAAGATTGCAAGCACCTCTCACAACACTCACAAAGAAGGATGCTTTTCGTTGGTCGAAAGAGGCTACTCAAGCCTTCGAAGCTCTTAAGGAGGCCATGTGTACAACTCCAGTATTAGCAACTCCCAATTTTCACAAACCATTTATTATCGAATGTGATGCGTCAAGAACAGGAATTGGGGCTATATTAATGCAAGAAGGTCATCCGTTGGCATTTGAAAGTAAACAGCTCTCGGGGAAAAATTTGGGAAGATCAACATACGAAAAAGAAATGTTGGCTATTCTTCATGCAATAGAAAAATGGAGACACTACCTAATCAGTAGTCGCTTCATTATAAAAACAGATCATAGTAGTCTCAAACATTTTCTTGAGCAGAGGTTTTCCTATCCGAAACAAAATAAGTGGTTAACCAAACTATTGGGTTATGATTTTGTTATCGAATACAAGAAAGGGAAGGAAAATGTAGTCGCCGATGCGCTATCCAGGAAATATGAAGACGAAGTAATCATTAACGCTATTTCAGGTCCTTGCTCCCAATGGGTGACTCAATTACAAGATGAATGGTTATCCAATAGCGAAACTTCTTAGATAATTCAAGAATTGTCTATCGGGTCCTCTAAACACCCTTTGTTCTCTTATGAAGATAAAATCCTCCGGAAGAAGAACCGCATTTACATTCCACACAATTTAGAACTCAAATCAAAGATCCTCGATGAATCACATGCTTCTCCATCAGCAGGACATTCAAGATTTTTGAAGACATATTTAAGGGTCAAACAATCATTTTGTTGGAAAGGATTAAAAGCCGAAGTCAAACAATGGGTAGCCGAATGTGAAGTTTGCCAGCGCAATAAAGGAGAGACAGTTAAATCACCAGGGTTGTTACAACCATTAACCATCCCGGAGCGTCAGTGGGAACATATATCCATGGATTTTATTGAAGGTCTTCCTAAATCAGAAGGCAAGACAGTAATCTTCGTCGTCGTAGATCGGTTATCCAAATACGCTCATTTTCAGGCTTTACAACATCCTTTTTCCACAAGCAAGGTGGCAAAGGTATTTATGGATTCAATCTTCAAATTACATGGTATGCCCAAAAATATTGTAAGTGATAGAGATCCCATCTTCACTAGTAACTTTTGGCAGGAATTATTTCGACTTAGTGGTACCAAATTGAATATGTCTTCGGCCTACCACCCACAAACAGATGGTCAAACAGAAGTCGTTAACAAATGTTTGGGTACATACTTAAGATGTTTCGCTCAAGATAAACAATACCAATGGAGCCAGTGGCTAGCATTGGCAGAATGGTGGTACAACACTTCTTACCATTACTCAATTAAGATGTCTCCCTTTGAAGCATTGTATGGCACCAAGCCTCCAATCGTCGTAGATTACGTACAAGGATCATCCAAAGTAGCCAAAGTGGATGATTGGTTCCAACAAAGGCAGGCTACACTCACCATCCTCAAAGAGAATTTACTCCAAGCACAAAATCGTATGAAACAACAATAGGACTTGCACCGATCAGAGAGAACTTTTAATATAGGTGACTGGGTTTTTCTAAGATTGCAACCCTACAAACAAGCATCGTTAAGGATAAAGTCCAGCCAAAAGTTGGCTCCACGATTCTATGGTCCTTACCAAATTGTCCGCCGCATTGGAGAAGTAGCTTATCAGTTAGAGCTACCCTTATCATCACGAATACACCCGGTATTTCATGTTTTGTGTCTCAAAAAAGTAATTGGTCAGAAAGTGCAAGGTCAATCAGAATTACCAGTGCTCGATGAGGAAGGACGCATATATCTCCAACCGGAAGAAATCTTACAACAAAGAGTACGAAGACTACGGTCATGCCAGATTCAAGAATTTCTCATCAAATGGCAAGACTTACCAGCGGAGGATGCCACATGGGAACCTGAAAGTATTTTCTAGACATTTCCAGCTTTGAGGACAAAGCTTTCCGAGGAGGGGAGTCATGTTACATACCAAACCTAGCCATCGGCTAGGTATTCCATGTGTATTAAATTCATATATATAGATTAGCTAGTTTGGTACATTTTATCATCTTATCATCTTATTCAATTTATCATCTGCGTTTCTCGCATAAGCCTTTACGGTGGGATCTGCCCTCCTAGTGGCTATACTTTTACATAATAAATTATCTTCCATTGAACCATCTTTTATTTATCATTCGTCTCTTCATTCTCTGTTACATATACGATCTGTAAGTGCTCGTAGTTGGGTTTGGCGAAGGAAGGTAAGGAAGTTCCTTACACACTGACATGAATCCTCCCTATACCTTAATTGATTTGTGTAGCTTGTAAGGTTATCTTCAAGATATTCATTGGTTTATAGCCACTTAATTGATAACTATCATCCCTTTATTAAGATTTTTAATAAATATGTGTTATAATGGGATTCTAAGTGTCAAAAATATTTTGATGATATCAAGAGGTACCTCACTTCCCTACTTGTCCTAGTTCCTCTTGTTCCTGGTAAACATTTGATGCTTTATATAGTAGCCACAACTCACACTTTGAAAGTCTTGTTGGCCCAACATGATGATCAAAACAAATACTAAGCTATCTACTATATCTATAGGACCCTGGTTAGCTATGAAACCTGATACACTCCCTTAGAGATTTTTTTCCTTTTTATAGTGTTTACTTCCTTGAAGCTAAGATACTACATGCTTAGCCATAATATGTTGGTGGTTGCAAAGTTTGATCCTTTGCACTACCTAATGTCTAAGAACCACCTTTCAAGTTGATTTGCTA
This sequence comes from Wollemia nobilis, assembly GCA_028583015.1. Taxonomy (NCBI): domain Eukaryota; kingdom Viridiplantae; phylum Streptophyta; class Pinopsida; order Araucariales; family Araucariaceae; genus Wollemia; species Wollemia nobilis. The sequence continues at coordinate 1,386,674 of JAQPPZ010002660.1, forward strand.
AGTGGGTTTTATCCCTTAGTGAGTTTAACCTAACCTTCATAGGTTAGAATGCTATCAATGGTTAGGAGATAGTTGATTAGTTAGCCTCTTCTCCCCTAGAAATTTCCCATCCTTTGTTCATCAATTTTATTTATGAGAACTTCATCATAGAGGCTGAAGAGCTAGAGTCTTAGAATTTAATTTTTGATGGAGCCTGATGCATGAAGGGCACTAGTACTAGAGTCATTCTAGTTACCCCTCAAAAATAGCCCATACCTCTCCCCTTCAAGATTCATTTCTCTTGCATGAAAAACACTATTGAGTACAAAGCCTTGATTCTTGGCCTTAGAGTAGCCTTAGATCTAAAACTAAGATTTCTCTCCATATTTGGTGACTCTCAACTTGTGGTCAATCAGATTAATTTTGTTTATCAAAATTGAGATGATAAGATAAAACCTTATAAGGAGATTGTCACCAAGATGTTTATTGCATTTGATCAAGTGACCATAGAGTTTATCACTAGATCCTCCAATCGCCATGCGGATGCCATGGCTATTGTTGCATCCTTGTTTTATTTAGAGTTAGAAGATGATCAATTATCGATTATCATTAAAGAACTTTAGAAACACGTCACTCAGTTATTTTCTCATTCCCTTAGATGTTTAACCATTGAATATTCCCCATATAATCCATGGTATATTGACATATTTAATTTCCTTAATGATGGATTAATTCTTTACAGTTTATATTGCAACCAATGTAAGCTTTTGCATAAAAGAGTGTGTCGATTTATCATAATTAGAAATACTATATATTGAAATTATTTTAATAGAATCCTCTTACGATGTCTTAACTCCAATTAATCCTGGCTAGCTCTTAGTGATACTCATGAAGGTTCATGTGGAGGCCAATTTAGAGGGAATTCTATTTTCAAAAAGCTTCTTTAGATGGGGTATATTGACCTTCCATGGAGAAAGATGCATGTGACCATGTTTGATGTTGTGACAAGTTTCAATGCCATGACAACAATTTCCATGTTCCTTATCAACACCTTCAAGTTATTTCTTCCCCTTGGCTATTTTCTATGTGGATATTGGACATTATAGGGAATATTAACCCATGTCATCTAACGGTCATAATTTTATCATAACAGTGATATAGTAATTCACTAAATGGTTTGAAGCCATACCCCTAGATACGGTGATTGGAGTTGAGGTTTCTATGTTCATTTTTAACCAGATCCTTTGTAGGTTCAATATTCCTTCAGTGATTATTTCTAAAAATGACATTCCTTTCAAGAACATGGATGTACATAAACATTGTTCTAAGTACAAGATTCATTACAGGTGGTCAACTTCATATTACTCCTAAGGTAATGGATAAGCCAAAGCATCCAAAAAGTATTTGATAAAGATCCTTAAAAATTTGGTCAATAATATCGATGGTGACTAGCATATCTAACTTTATCCAACCTTATGGGCCTATCACACTAGTGTGCAAAATCCTATAGTTGCTTCTTTGTACATCTTGGTATATGGTAAAAATGTGATCTTTCTATTTGAGTTAGAGGTTCCTTCATTGTGCATCTTGCTACAAGATGCCTCAATCAATGATGAGTATTGCTTCAATAATTTGCACCAATTGGAGCTACTATATAAAAATTACATTCATACCTTAGATTATTTCCAAGCATATCATAATAGGCTCAAGAAATATTATTCCAATAGGGTATGAAACCATTATTTTGAGGTTAAGGACCTTGTCCTCAAGGAAAACCAAAATAACACCAATGATTGTTCAAATATTAAAGGTAAGTTTCAACCTAATTGGTTGGGCCTCTTTATCATAACCACCAAGTTTGGTTTGAGGTCCTATAATTTGGCTTCTTTGTATGGTAAATAACTTAAAGAACCAATGAACATAATGCATCTAAAAGGATACTATCCATAACTTGGAACTCTACATTTTTATATTATATTTAGCTTAGTTTTCATCCTATATTTGGTTTGCTTGTTCATACTGCATGACTGCCTATCATATTTTGCATGTTCTACCTAACATTATGTTCTTTGCATTTTTCTTATCATACAATTGCATTGTTGTTTGCTCATTTGCATGACTACTTGATCATATATATATTCTTTGGTATTTCATGACAATGGCAAGTGATGACACCTAGTTGGGTTGTATCTCACATGCATTGCACTCACACTAGGACTCTGATGCCTAGCAAATTTCTAGCCTAGGGCTCATTTTCATGCATTTACATCATTATTTTCACTCATGCTATTTTTTATTCCTTGAATTCAAAAGTTTTAATGATCTTTTTGTCTTCCCCAAGTCAAGCAATGTAGTCCTTCTTCTGTGTATACTTGTACTTTGCATGTTTTTATTCTCCTTCTCATCAAGATAAGGATACATGTCCTATATTCCATCTATAAATATTTATTTTATTCACACTTACTCATTTCTCGATATTTTGATTATTAAGGGATCCTCATGAGATAGGATAGATACCACATGAATATCATTTATGGTATTCATATGACCACTGACTATCTTACATATATCTTTTACTTCTCAAAATTTTGATAAGGGTGCACACACATACTGCTCTTCTTCTTCATATCTATTTCCTCTCTTTTTTTAGCACATGCACACATAGGTTATGCTTCACTTCTATCACCCATATTTTGCACACACCACATCCCTATCGGGTAGTATTCAATTCGGAAATATCATATCATTTCAGCACCCCATAGTGGATAGCTTCATGGTCATAAGTGAAGGGTAGCCTCCATTTGATCATTTGAGAGAATACGTCCCAATGGGTATATCTCTTCTTTTTTTTGGATATTAGTGAGCACTACACCCATAGCGGGTATTGCTCTACCTATCCATCTTTGTGAGCATAACATCCTTATAGGATAGCTTCATGGCCACTAGTGAAGGGTAGCCTTCATTTAGCCATTTGTGAGCATATATCCTCACAGGGTTCCACTCTGCTATTTTTATTTTTATTTTATTTTGACCTTTAGAGCTCACTTTCTTCTTCTTCTACCTTCTATTTTTTTCACTATTCATTTTTTCTTTTTTTCCATCCGCTCATCCATGCATTCCACCTTGCATTCATTTTAGCTTGCGTATTAGATTACATTGCATTTATTAAATTTCATTCATGAATTTTAATTAGATTATTTTGCATTGCATTTATTATGTTTATGATTAGCATACCCAAGAAAAAAAAAGAGAGTGTGCCTCTATTGTTTTCTCCTCCACTTTTTTCTAAGTTTATCATTTTGAGTTTTCTTAGGAATTTTGCATTCCTTTCGAAACTCAAGGGGCACCCTGGCCTAAAAGGAATTAATGTCCCTATGCCTTTATTTGCATGTAAAACATGAAAGTTTCCAAAATGACACCATTTTACACCATCCCTTTCTTCTAAACTAGCTACCCTATTTTTGCTTGTTGTTCTTCACCCGTAGGTGTCTACATATTTCTTTGACGTATTTATTAGGCCATAAATGCATCAAAGAGGAGGTAAAATATAGACATGAAAAATTGACCCACAAAGTGGATCATTTTACCTATATCCTTAGAGAGATCCTTCAACTTGCCCAAGTGCAATTTTGGACCTCTCTTCTCCCTTTTCATCATTTTTTCCAAGTTTTACCAAAATTGTGGTCGATCCTTATGGGGCACGATTTTGAAAAGTTAGGATTTTATCTTAGAAAACATATTTTTTTGGTTGACCTCCTTAAGGTCGGTCCTCCCTTAGGATTTTCCTACCTATTTTTTGAAACCCCTATAAGTAGAGGGTTTTGGATCTCCTTTCCTCTAGAAATTTAATTGGCAAGTTAAAAAAGCAAGGAAGCTAAAGTTTTTGAGATCACAAGATTTTTTGGCAAGTTTCTTTTGGTGTTATTCTACTACATTGGTGACTATTATCCTTGGTGGCCAAGTGTTGGAGCCTTAAGGAGGATTCAACCATAAAGTGGAGGTCTTCATCCTCTTGTCTACCTCTTTTTCTACCACCAGGTTGTTTCATGCATTTTATCATTCTTAGATTATTAATTTTCATTGTTTTCATCACTCATTTCACATTAATTTACTTTTATTTTGGTCTCTTATGAAATCACATCCTGTATTTACAAGGCACAATTTCAGCAGAGCCAAAATCATGGTCACCCCATATAGGGCATGTTTTTGGCTACATCAAGTCTAGGGGTAAGATTCACTCCCAAACCCTAGGTATTGGTATGAATATTGCATCTAGGACATAATAATATTGTTTAAATTCTATTTTTTGTGTTGTATTTCATTGCATCCTATTTGTCCACTTCCAAAAACTGTCAACTTTCACTCTTAATTTCTAAAGGTCAACTCAAAGGACCTATGGGGCTTAACCACTACACTCTCAAGATCTTATGCATAGTGGTCTAAGTAGGCTCCCTAGCACTGATCATATTTTTATGGGATTTTATGAAACTATTATTGCAAGTTGAAGCTGTGGGATATTTTTGGACTCAAGATAAAGCTTGGATCAAATTCTAGAATAGATAAGTACCCTAGTATATATTTAGGCTATTTATTGATTGCTATTGTTAATTTTTGTTCAATACCTAGAATATAAATAAAATGAAAAATATTTTGGTCATATTTTAGGCTTTTGAAAGAATAAGAGCATATAGTGTGCATATAGAGTTTAACCTTGTTTGTGCATCTCACTTGTACCCTTGCTTAATAAAAAAAAAAAAAAAATTATTTCTTGTAATCTAGGGTTAGAAATCATTGAATAAAATATTTATATTAGGGTTAATCATTATATTCTTGCATATTATGTGTTTTGCATTGTCCTTTTAATTTGCATAGTTTAGTTCATAAAGACCAAACATAGGTGATTACTTAAATTGAACTTATTAAACATTTCCACCCTAGACTTGAAGCGAGTCTTAAAATTATTCTTGGTGAACCCGTACTTTCATGTTCATGAGTGTAGAGAATATAACACACCCCCATGGTTCACCTTGGCTCCTAGAAAATCCAGCCAAGAATCATATATGACAGGTTAGTTTACCCCTTCTATAATAATTATATCCCATTCAATATTATCACATTCTTTCCCACCCAATATTTTATGTGTGTGGGAAACTAGTTAACAACAAATATGTATCCCAATTAGGGATGTCATTCAGTATATCAATCAAGTATAAGTTCTCTATAATGCTCCTCTATAAGGCAAATTTGATTAAATAAAAATAGCCCAAGGTTAAGGGATAAATTATACATTCAAAATACCCCAACGCTAAGAGGTAAATAAATCAATAAACATGCCCTAAGGATCAATAGAAAATCTCACTCAAAACCTAAATTAAGCTATTAAACATATCCTTTAGGACTTTGCCTAAATATAATTAAAGTAAATCTATCAAAAATAATATTTAACCAAGCATTTAAAGGTAATTAAAATCTATAAAAAAGAATCCTTTAATCCTTTGCTTAAAGGTAATCAAACTCCATAAAATATCCTTTAAATAGGCTCTTATTATTAATCAAATCATGCTATATTTTGTACATATATCACAACTAACCAAGTCCTCTAAGCAAATACTAGTATCAAATCAAAAAGATCCTTTAAGTAATCACTTGAAGGTAATCAGAATCAAAATAATAATTTAGGAACCCACTAAATCCAAGAAAAAATATCCTTTAGGAATTTGTCTAAAAGTAATCTAATAAAAAATGTCCTTTATGTGCTTGTCTAAGGGTAATCCAATCAAGTACTTCAACATGAAGGATGAATCAAATTACAAGTTCTTCAAATCATGGAGAATGAATCCAAAAATTATTACAAGTCCTTCAAGCATGAAGGATGAATAGAATTATAAGTACTTCAAGAAAGAATGGTGATTCAAGGTGTGATTATTTCAAGCATTAAGGATGACTAACTCATAATACCATTATGCTATGTTTGAAGGATAAATATTTGTATATAGCTTCACCTATCTTATACCAAATTATAATAAATTTTCCCTTGGTCATACAAAATCTAATTTCTTACAATAAAATTCCTTTATGTGAATGCAATCCAAAAACTAAAGTCCTCCTTGGTAATAGAAAAGCTAATGTCTTATCACAAAAGTCTTTCTTGTGAAGGCAATCCAAAAGCTAAATTCTCTTAGGTGATCAAAATTCTAATTTATTTTAGTATATTTCCTTTAGGTAAAGGTGATCTAAAATATAAACCCCCCTAGATGATCCAAAATTTGATTACTTGTAGTAGAAATCCTTCTAGCCAAGGTGATCCAAAAGTTAAAATCCCCTTGAGCATTCCAAAATGTGATATCCTATGAAAAGTGTCCTTTAGGTGAAGGTGATACAAAATCCAAATTTCCCTTAGGTAGTCCAAAATATGATGTCTTGTAGAAAAATTCCTTTAGATGAAGTCAATCTAGAAGCTAAAGTCATTCTGGATAATCCAAAAGTTGATATCTTATAGTAAACATTATTCATGTGAAGGTAATTCAAAATCTAGTCTCTTACACCAAAAGACCTTCAAGTGAAGGTAAATCTTGTATACAGTTGTACATATTTTGTATCAAATTAAATATAACAAGCCAAAAAAAAGTCTTTTTTTGGAAATCTAAAAATTTAAGCAACTTGGGTAATCTAAAAAGTGAAAGTCCCCCTAGGCATATCTCAAAACTATCACAAGTTGCTTAAGTATTTGTATATGAGCTAGGAAAATAGGCCACTACTTAAGAGTGAATATCTATATTAAAAAAACAAATCTTGGTATAATTTGGTTTGTACTTTGCATCACTCATCATCTTTATTCTTCCATCCCTCATCCTTTAATCTTCTACATAATTTATTATCCTTTTATCAAAACTGTATTCAATCTTCTTCAATCACCCTCATCCCAAATACTTTCCAACTAATTCACCAAATTATTCCATTCTTATCTAATTTTTCATATTCAAATCTAATCACATTTTAATCTCTTTATCATTTTTATTTTAATATTTTCATCGTTGACCCCTATGAATCATATCCAAATCGAATTTCCTTTGTCTAAATTGGTTCTTCATCTAAAACTTGAGGGGGTACTATGGAGTGGCTAAAAATGTAATCTTGGAGAGGCGTTGTGTAACAACCCACCAAACCATACCAATATATATCTATATATATCTATATATATATATATATATATATACAAGCAAGGTTCATAAAGAAATCGCAATATATTTCTTAGAATTATAGGGCATAACCACATTTTAAGTTCAATGTCATAGTAGACGACACTCAAGTGGATAAGAGTGGATAAAATACCATATTTCTAGGGTTCACCTTTATATACCTCACCATTTATAAAGGATACCAAAATTTGTCTCCCCACCTTTCCTATACCCTCACTGATATAGGACAACTTGACCATGATGTTGGCATTATCCTTTAATACCCATATCACTTAAATGTGAATGTCTTTTCCCTAAATTACATAAGTCCATCTATGTAGGATCAATCTAGCACAATACCTTAGTGTTTAGTTACCACACCTCCATGGGCTAACTAAGGCTATTACCACTCACCTGGATATGAGCATGGTCACCCAATTCAAGGTGCCACCACTAAATTATTATGTGAATGATTCCAAAGATCTTACTACTTTGGGATATCCAAGCCTCACTGTTCAAGGTATATCATTCATAATCATCTGATTATTTCATCATTACAACTCCTTCCAAATTTGCAAATACCTGGTTATTGCATCACCACAACTCCTACCAAGATTCACAACTACCTAGTTATTGCATGACCGCAACTCCTCCTAGGATTGGGTTTGACTCTAGAGTTTTTCTAAAATGGCTCTAGTTACATGCCCAAAAATCCCCATAAGCCAAAGAATCATATATATATATATATATATATATATATATATAACATATCTCCCAAAAAAAATAAAGTGCTATTTCATTTATAGATTCATCATAGCACATTGGTAAACTAGTAATTTAAATACTTTTCAAAACAACATACTATCATTTAGTAATTAATTTTAGAAATAATGTGACTACATCTAAAAGGATTATAATCAAAATCTAGGAATCATAATACACCATAGCTTATACTTTTCATAAAATTATTTCAATCTCTTACATAAAGTATTTTCATATTAATATTTCATCTTGCACAAAGTTATACAACAATTTACAAGACATCCTTTCTTTCAACAAATCAATGCATTTACTTCCAAGCATTCTTTCTTCAACAATATTTTTTACATAGCAATACAAAGTTTTCATTTCATTATCCTCTCTTTCAAAGTCTTCCTCTAGATAGCTCCTTTTCCCATGAACTTAGTTTAGAAAACTTAGGGATCATGACAACTCTTATATGCATATGCAACTTAACATGCACCATGCATAAATGCAAGCAACCATGCAAAATATATTTTCAAGCAATAAAGAAGATAATCCCATACTTCTTTTTATAATGGGTTCCTTACCTGATCAAGTCTCATGAAACCTTTATAAATATTTATTATTATCGTTGTGTTTCTATTTTCTTTACAAAAAAAAAAACCATAACCCAAATTTACAATCATTCACATCCTTTATACTTCCAATGCATCTTTCCACTATTGCAAAAATACATAAAATGACTACAAAACATGCATAACATTTAAAATATTAACATAGAATTTATAACACCTAATATAATTGCATAACCAACTTTACAACCAAAGCCCAAAACTTAATTTACCCAATGATTTTTTGTAAAGAGCATTTTGCTATTAAACAAATTTACCCATTTTAAATCTTAACTATAATATCCACAAGGAAGCAACATTACTATCATAACTATATATTTATTATATGATCATATTTTTATAAATCAAGGTCTTAATAAAATATTCACCTTACTTAATAACCTTAATTAAATGAATCCCTTCCTTTAACTCAATATCATAGCAAGTTTAATAATAAAACTCAACTTTACCTCAAAAAATATATTTCTTATTTAAAAACAACAATATTAATTGAAAGTAAATTCAAACTTAAATATTTAACCTTAACTTTATATAGGGTGCTATTATAATAAAAATAACCTTGACATATTTGATTAAGCTTTAGCTAAAACAAAGTAATAATCATCCCAAGCAGACCACAACCAATGCTGAATTCCTGATGACTCACCTTAGGTGCTATGCTATAGAGCAAGTTGGAATCCTCGGCTCATCCAAAAACAAGTGAAACAAACAACCATAACCAAACTAAGGTTTTCTTAGGTGTAAAAGCTCAAAAGGCCATAGAAAAACCAATGAAACCACCATGAGGGTATGCATAAGCAATACATAAACTACAAATACTTACAAAGGCTATCCTGCTCTAAAACATAACCAACCAAACCATAACATAAAAGACATAAAGGGAAAATATTAAAAGGCATAAAAAATGACTAGCACAAAACTCCATGGGCCCTGACTCCCTATGCACTAAAGCTATGATGAATTGTAATGCACTTGGCTATCGAGCACCTAGGTAAGGCTTATGGCTAACAACTGTGACTTAGCTCCTCAGAACAACTTCTAAATTCCAAAAAACAAAAGCAAAACGGAAGAGAGAAAATTAAAACATAGGCAACATAAAATATACTAGCAAAAAAGTAACTAATTCAATCAACTACTATAGGTAATGCTTCCTATTTAGCTCTCGTTCCTTGATCCTTAATCTCACTTGCTTTCGACTTAGCCTAGCCTCTAGCAACATCCGAGAGGTGCCTTCCTCATGCATGTCATTAAGATGCATGAATGTAATGTATGAGGCTATATTACAATATTATTGCCAATTGTTTCCACTAAAATGATATTAGCAATATTATTCCCCCCATCATATTCCAGCCTTTTTTTTTGGTAGATAAGATACTATAACATTAATATCGGGTTTTACAGGTTGACCCAAAATCTTTTACAAAAATTAGCCTAGGGATGTTGATGAACATGTCCTTACTAAGGATCCTATATATGTAAAATCTACATACCACCAAAGCCATTACATCCGGTAAGGCACATAGCCTATTATAAAAAAGAAACTTCCCATACAAAATTTTGGGTATACCCCAAGAAAACACACTTGCATCATAATTACAAAAAAATAAACAGAAACAAATCCCTTCCTTGAAACGGTGGAGAAACAAAAATTTGCAGAAACACATAGCAGAGTACTAAAAAAAACTCCCACAAGCTCTGTATTGACAGTTACCCTTAATAATTATTTACATATTCCAACCTTATAACCTTAGAAAAGAACTAATTTATCTATCTTTACAAAGATATCATTTTTTCAAAAAATATTATTAATACTCAATAAACAATCAAATACTAATTAAATTAATTACTCACCAATTAATTTAATAACATTGAGTAAACCTAAATATTTATTATTAATTTAATTTCTATTTCAATATTTTCCTCATCACCCCCTATGAATCATAGCCAAACCGTGTTCCCTTGGTCTAAATTAGTTCTTCATCTAAAACTTGAGGGGGCACTATAGAGTGGCTAAAAAGGAGATCCTAGAGATGCATTGGCCTTGATAGGTCCTTTTTCCTTTAAGGGTCCATAGTCATATGGGAAGGCACTACTATCATCCTATAATTTTTGTATTTTTTAGCTTTATATTTGGTAAAATATAAATTTTTAAGGGATCCACCAATCCTCTAAATCTATGTTTTATGTGTCAATTTTATGCAAACACCTAAGGTTTTAACTAACCTATTGTCTAAATGCAAGGGATGATAATGCAAGTGTAAAAAAGTATGTGGAAAATAAAAGTCCTATATGTGTTTTTTGTTTCTTGACAGTAATTCTAAGATCTACTTTTTGAGATTAAACAATTCTCTTTCCTTTTATTTCTAACAAAATTCCAAGAATATACGAAAATACAAGCTAGCCCAATGCACCTTCTATATGCAAATTTTAGTTCAAATGCCTAGGAGGTAAAGACAAAAGAAAAAACAAGAGTCCAAATAAAAGTTAAAATTTCCTTAGTATCTTTTTTTCAAGTGTTCTAATATACCGATATAGATTTTAAAAAAGCAAAAATACATCAAATAAGTAATGCATGAATACCAAAGCTACCAAGACATGCTTTTAACTTTTTGATGAATTTTATCTTAAAACAAAACAAGGAAGTAATCCTTTTACTCCTTTTTTCTTTTAGGCAAGGGTACAAGAGGAATGTAGGAATACAAATTTAACATGTCATACCCCACCCTAGAAGGATATTTTTCCTAACAGACTATGTATTTATATATGATAGATGCTTAGTTTAAATTCTTAAATGATTGTTGCATTAGCTATAATGATTTATCTTGAAGAATTTGGTACTGCTAATGTATTGTTGATGTGTAACAAAAAATACATCGATGGGTGGAAGAGGTAGAATCAACCCCCAAGGATGGAGTACTTGAAAAGAGAAGTGATGGCTAAGACAACTCAGGGTAACATAGATGACTACACTCATATAGGCATGCATTATCACTTTAGGGATAATCATCAAATAGCTAGCCACATAGAGCTAAAGTTGGTAGCTTAGAAGCAATCATAAATTTTCTAGTTGAGATGGGTGACTGGATTGATGGAAAAACTCTTGCCTTGTTTGATGCACCTAATTGTTTGCATTGTCTGGTTTTTTGTTGTGTAAAAATTATTGGTTAAGGAACTTCTTCAAAAAAAAGGATAAATGGATATAGAGGGTCCATTATCCGAGGTCCATTCAAATTACCCTGCTAATGTTTAATATTACCAAAATTATTTGATTTAACTAATAAAAAGTTTTTATTTAAATGTTTTGTTTAAATAATAAAAGGTTTTTATTTAAATGTTTTGATTTAAATAATAAAAGTTTTTATTTAAATGTTTTGTTTAAATAATAAAAGGTTTTTATTTAAATATTTTGATAATAAAAGGTTTTATTTTAATGCTTTATTCAATTAGAGAAAATAATTTTATCTAAGATTAAAATTGTAAATGAGTTTTGTTTAGTTGGAATACATATCTCATATATATATATATATATATATATATATATATATATATATATATATATATATATATATATATATATATATATATTAGCTTGGTATTTGAAGGATGATAATGTAAAATAAAACCAGCTATCATTGATCACCATGGGCGGATAAGGACACCTTCAATTTGGAAGATAGCATTGAATTGGAAAGGACCCTTGGGCGGTGGGTTGATGGGATTGCTTGTGATAAGAAGGCCGAATACCTTGGAAATAGTACCTCTTTTTAAAAATAAGTTGTATGAAAAGCCTAGGATATAAAAGAGAAGGTGGATGAAGATCGAATTTATAGTGAAAGAAGATACCACATTTCAGATTTGGACTATACCAGGTTGGATCCTAGAATTTATTTCATTTGGGAATGAGTTCATTTAATAGATAGCCTATATTTTTTATGGACACAAATATTAAAGTTATCATATATGTTAGAAAACATGGTGGTACTTTGTGTAAACCTTCCCCTATCCTTAGTCTCATAGAGGAGGTCGTTGGATGCTTATTGCTTAAGTTGGCTCCTCTTTAGCCATTTCTTGTTGCTCTTAGTAGCTATCCATAGACAAGCCAGACAATGATAGCTATCTGTGCTACCCCTTTTATAGACCTATATGCTTGACATTGGAGGTGTTCTTCAACTACTATGTTTGCATTGATAGCTTACCTATAACTATCCTTGGTCATAACACTCATTCTGTCACTTGCCTGCACCACCTTTTGCTTATGTCCTTAGCCTTAGGTGGTTGCTATAACCAAGATGTACTCCCTAGTTCACAAACAAACCCCAGTCTACTTATTTTTAGATGCTTCATGCTTTGTATACCTAGTATTGCACATGGTGTTGTGTATATCTGTTAGAAGGAGGGTTTAATACCTTCCATGGTCACCTTCTTGAGCCGCTATGTTACACTATCTGCATCAAGTGCACTCGGATGGAAGGAATTTATGGTCTTTTGTAAGAACTATCCCACATGGGACATGATCGAGGCTGGAAGAGGGTTTATGGGACACCTAGCTTCCACACCCTTCGACCACGAATGATGGCCATGGTCAAGGAACTTAGTGGTTTCCTGTGTTCAATTGATAGTCATAGTTGATTGTCGTCCTTGCAAAGTTTGTCAAGTATTGTTGATAGATTCCTCTAGCCTATGCTCATTGTTCACCACTTGTCTCTTGTTGCCATTCACATTGGATTGGTATGAGAATTAAACCATCATTTTTATTGTCTATATTGAGCTTGGGGTAGTATTTTGAATGGTTAAATGATCATTGTCATATATTATTTAAGGAAAATAGATAGTAATATATTGAAGGATTATATAACAATGAAATTAGATTGTAATATATTGAATGGTTTAATAATCATTGTTTATATTTTTAAAAGGAAATAAAAATGTATTTATTTGAATGACTAAGTAATCATGTATACTTAATTGGAAATAAATAGGGACTACACTATACTTAGAATTGTTGTTTATTTTAAACAAAGAAAATAGACAATATTAATGAAAATAAATTATTAACTATATCTAATGAAAAGAAATAGATAACATTTGATGAAAGAATATATTGGTTCATATTAATATGTATGATGTCTTTATATTCAAGTGAATTTATGTATTATTTATAATCTTGCCTTTAGATGAATGAATTTTATTTCAAAGGAAGAATTGCATTCTTATTTTTTATGGAAAGGGGAAGAATTTTAATGAGTATTAGAAGTGTTTATTAAAGGAAGAAGAAAATCTTAATGTTTCTTAATTATTTGTTTAGTAAATTGTTTTTGTTTTGTGGTAAATTAAGTATCTAATAAATTAAGGTTTATGGGGCCTTAATTAGTTAGAGAAATGGGTAATTTAAGTACTTAATTAGTTAAGGTTTATGGGGCCTTGATTAATTAAAGAAATAAATGAGTTTACTTGTTAATCAAATCTAAGGGAGGAATTTTATGTTTGATCATGAACCTTTGATTGATAAAGGGGTGTTATGATAAAGTGATAGACAAACCTCTTAGATGTTGAGTGAATGTTTTGTAGAGATGTATTGGTGATTTTATAGTTGCAATTTGATATTTAGATGCACTAGATTAAATGATCATCTAGTAAATACATGATTTGTAGTTCCATGAGCTTTCCTAATCACTTACCACCATCAATTGAGATATGGTCTAGCTAAAGTACCAAGGAGGACATCAAAAATCCAAGGTAGATACTTACTAAATTTAGGATGGAAACATTAAGATATTTACCTTTATTTTAATTGTTAATGTAATATCATATTCTTTAAAAGTATGGGTTATTTTACCATTCTTAAACTATGTGTAGCACCCTAAAATTGGCATGGTTAAAACATTAGTAAACAGATAAAATATTAAAATTTGAATTTCAACCCCAAACTACCCGTTAAATCGCCTTTTACCCACTTTCACTGTTTTTCGTGCAATTTTTAGGATTTGTTTTGACCGTTGGACGATATCGTCGCAGATTAGACGAAATCATCCTCGATCTAATGAATTCATCTGGAATAGAATGTCCAGACGATTTCGTCCCAAAACCAAATTTTCATAATTAGCTTATGTTTCAACAGCCTCTCCAACTCGGGTAGAAGCATGTCTACACAGTTGGAGATTTCCCTATTGGAGATCTCCCAGATTGGGATGATCCCCAACCTCCCAAACCTCTTCCTAATCCTATATAAACTAGGATTTTTCTATTTTATACCCCTGATTCCCGTTGATTCTCTCTGAACCCCTAACCCCTTTGTTGATAGGATTTCATTGTAGAGTTAGCTCCTTATTCCCTCGCACTATTGCTTGCATTTGGTACTTTTGTATTTTTATTGCAGGAACTCTACTATTTTTCAGTCGAATCTAGCTTGGATCGTCGCGGACGATCTCGGATGATTTCGGACGATCTCGTACGATTGGAGATGATCCTAACTGTAGTCCAGATTGGGGGCAGTCCAAGTTTAGAGTTTGCATTTTCTTAGCTTTTCTACATTTTTCATATCATAGCTCTGCACTATTTTAAGTTATTATGTTTTATGTATCTTGGAGTTCACCTCATTTAGCATAATCGCATGATAAAGTTAAAATAAATCATTAAATATATTGCATTTCCTTATTTGTTATTAGAATATATTATTTAGGCATGTTTGCTATTATTTCTACCATTATCCTTTGCTTCTGCACTTGCATATTTGGTATTTTGCGTCTGTTTTTGTGATTGCAGGTTTCTGACAAATTCATCAGATTTCAGATGATTTTGTCTGATTTCATATGACCTTCTATGATTTGGGATGATCCCATGAAATATTAGATGATTACGTACAAATTGAGACGATTTGAACTGCTACAAGACTCAGAATCTCCATCAGACATCCGAAATCAGGTATGACACCTTCTAGTTAGCATATTCTCTATTATTTGCATTCATTTCTATTTTTTGTAGTCATTTAAATCAGCATTGGCATATAGAATAGTTTAGATTCATATTTTCCAAACCTAGGAGTTGAATGATCAAACATAAAATTGAACACATCAAACACACTATCAACCTAGGCGTGGAAACTACCATTCAAAAGTTTCCTGGTGAACCCACCATCCATCAAAAATTTACCCTTATACACCTCCCCCGAGAGGCGGGACCTTCCAAGGGCTTCTCAGTCCGAGGTATTGTCCCATCCTTTTCACATCCCCCTTCCGGGTGTGGATCCTATAGCCTAAAGGTAAGGGTGCAAAAAATTTGGAGCAATACATTTTGGTGAACCCAACATGAAACAGAAACCTTTTGAAAACAAAAACCTTTCTAAAAATAAAAAATAATGAAAACACAAGTGCATTTAGATTAAGAAAATTTGCATGTCATGTTTAGATGGTAGACTATAATAAAAGATGAGCTGTCACTATTAATGTTGAAAATCAGTTAGCAGCTATAGAGATTACTTCTATGCTTAGAGTACCTCAAACAAATAGGGTTCAACCTTTGAGGGACGAACTTGATAGGAGATTGGATCTCATTTCATCTAGAGAAACCGAACTTAGGCAAATCAAGTGGTTTGTCCTAGATAGAATCCTGGATCCCGATCAAGTGATTTTGTATCATGAACTTCAGAGAGCTTGCCATAGGTGGTTAGCATATAAAAGAGCCCTTGTGTCTTCTGAGTTGTATACCTTTGAGGAATACCTTGAGAATGTTGTTGTAGTACATCAATTTCTAGCTCGTATAGAGGACCAAGAAGCTGATCTTATGGATAGAAAGATATGAAATAGAGTTCCTAGAGATGTGTTATATCGAGAGTATTGCCATGCGATTTATTTTTACAAAACAGAATCTAAAACAGATAATATCACCATAGCACACTTTGTTGACTTCTTGAAAAATAATTTCCAATTTGAAGAGGAGCACTTTATGACTCCTGATGAACTTGATCCTATCAATGATATCTATAAACTATTTATAGAAAACTAAGTTATTATTTTATTATTGTTATTTCTTGTATTTAGTGTGTTGTTTATTGTCTTTATAAGCATAAAAACAAAAAAAAACAAAAACAAAAAAATAATAAAATCATAACAAAAAAAATCAAAACATTTTTCTTTTAAGTATTATAGTAGGTATATAATTAAAATATATACCTCCCAAGATCTGTTGCAAATATATTAATATATATTTGCTAAAACCTAAATTTAGACACAATGACTAGACTCGGGAATGGAAAACAAATTGAAGTAGAAGAAGATTGGTTAGGAAAAACCACAAATAAACCAGATGCCCTTCTTGAAGACCCAATTCAAGAAGAAGTAACCTTAAACCAACAAGAAGAAGAATTTGTGGATGCAAATGAACAAAAAGAAAATGATAGAGAGGAAGGATCCTCATCTCCTAAAATAACTCCAGAAGGAGCTATTACTTTTGAGAACATGGACCATTTTTGGAAATTTCTTAATAATAATATTGGCACCCTTAATAGAGCAATTCATATGGATAAAGATCAAATTAGTGACACTCAAGCAACCCTAGAAGATATATATCACACACGCACTAATCCTTTGTCCTTTGTTGATCAAGAGAGTGATCAACCTAGACTGTCCAATTTGGACATGGCTGCTATAATCCAAAACATGCAAAAACAATAGGCTACCCAACAACCTAGAGTGCCTGTTACCAAGCCAAGGGTTATTCCCACATAAAAGAAACCTTCATTCACTGATCTATTTCACCAAGCTATTGATCAATATACCTCAAATCAACAAAAACCAAAAACAAAACCAAATACCAACTTCCAACAATCTGGGATACAACATAATGCTACAACAAATCTTCTTCATAATACTCTTCCTACCAACCATTTGCATAACGGCAATATAGCATCTAATCCTTATGTCCCTCCTTCCTACGGTCACAAATCCCATACTCATGTACCACCAAACCAATATGGTGGACAAACTGGTAATTTGGAAGCCATGGTGAAATAGTTAGTCTCTCGCATGGACCAGATAGATCCTTACCGTCCCTTGTACAATTATCGGGAGATATGTAGTCAACCTCTAGATCCTATAGTTGTAGCACAACCATATCCCAAACACTTTCCTATGCCTATCCTACCTATATATAAAGGAACTGAAGATCCCATAGAGCATCTTCGTATGTTTAGAATAGCATGTCATGACATATCACATGATGATTTGCTATTACTAAAAATGTTCCCGAAAAGCTTAGGGGGGATGGCATTGGAATGGTATTATCAACTACCCACTCATTCCTTGAGAAATTTTGAAGAGACTGCTGAGTCTTTTGTGCATCAATTTAGTGCCTATATCAAAAGGCATGTAACCATTAAAGATTTGTACAACCTAAAACAAGACAAAGATGAGTGTTTTGCTGACTTCTTAGCTTGATGGAGATAGTTGATAGGAAAACTACACTTTGTGTTACCTTATCGGGAAATGTTGGATATTTTTATCAATAATTTACAGGAACAACTATCCTATGAATTATCAACTGCTACCTTGACCACCATCGATCAAGATATAGACTTAGCTCAAATGGTGGAAGATGCTCTCATTAGAAGAGGTCAGCTCAAAAAGAAAGATGATGAGAAAACATCCAAAAATCAATATAAAAATAAACAAGTTGTAGGTGACAGAGTCACTGATAGCAGAAACATTGCTAATGTTAATACTGTAAAAACAACAGAGAAGTTTATATTGAAACCTCCTGATAAACCACCCCAAGAATTTACTAGGTTAAATCAACCTTTATCAACCATTCTCCCGCAATTACTAGCATGAGGCTTGATCCAATTACCAGCTATCCAGGAACCTGATCCAACCATACTCGGATACAGAGCTGATTTACATTGTGATTTTCATAGAGGACCTAGAAATGCTACCAACTCTTGTAAAATATTAAAACATAAAATACAAGATTTGATTGATAACAATGAGATGGAGGTGCAAGCCTTCCAACCTAAACAAAATCCTTCTAATAACGCTCAAAAGAATATTCCCCAAAATTAGAATCAAAATGCCAATCAATCATTGGACATATTTAAACATCCTTTACCAAAACATGGTAAAGAGGTGGCCAATCAAATTGAGCATCACAATGTTCCTCCTCCTACCCAATATGTAGGGACTATTAGTGGACAATTACCTATTCATGATCCTCAAATATTTGACACAACTTTATCCATAGTTACGACCAGACCTCTACATAATATTCGGATACTTGATCTTAGTGACACCGAATATGAAACTTAAAGTGACATGGAAATCACCTCAAATCAATCGAATAGTTCTGAATATGAATCAGATCCTATTCAACCTATCACAAGTTCAATGATTCCAGAAGAACCATTTCCTAGAAGAGTCACTACTAGACCATCTTCTCACCAATTATTTTCTAATGAACAAGCCATAAACGCTAGACCAAGACCTATTCATCGCCCATAAAATAATATTGTAGGAACCATCAAATCTGTTACCAGACAATAGGCTCAAACCTCTCAATAGGATCAAACTCAGAATGATGGATCATCCCCATTTGTTTTGAAAAATCCCAATAAAGGGAATTATGCATCTAATGTTCAACCTAAACCTCCTTACAATATTAATGAACAATTATCCAATACTACAGCTAGAATTTCCCTTTTGGACCTGTTAAGATCTTCTCCTACCCATAGGGATGAATTAATGCTCACATTAAGCCAAATGATGGTACCACAAAATATTCAACCTGAAGCCATGTCCAATACTATCATCACTCGAGAAGTTGATTGTATTGACTTTCGAGATAAAGATATCCCGCAACATAGTTTACATAAGGATAACCCCTTATATATTACTACCTTAATTGGAGATGTAGTTGTTAAACGAGTCTTGATTGATAATGGTTCATCTTTAAACATCTGCACTTTTAACTTCTACCAACGATTTGGGTTTAGAAGTGACGAAATGAAAAAAATTGATATGATTATCAAAGCCTTCAATGATGAGACACAAGAAACATGTGGAGTCATTACTATACCCTTGCAAGTTGGTCCTAGAACCCTAGATATGACCATGTTTATTGTACATTGCCCTGCATTGTACAATATACTTTTGGGTCACCCTTGGATCAATGCGATGCGAGCGGTTCCCTCAACTTTACATCAATGTGTTAAATTTGAATTTAAAAACCAGTTGGTTACCATTCATGGTGATCCTAGACCCTTTGATATGTGTGCTTTGGTAGAACCTATTGGAGTTCAATTTTTCCCTACCCTGTCATCCACACATCCTAATTCTTATCATCCATCCAAACGTGTGAAACACACACCCATAACATCATCTACTCTTTCAACTACACCCATACATATAACTCGACCATCTTCTGAACCAACCACATTAGGACCTCAAAAATATCCTAAAACTACAACCAATGCTTCCTATTTTACTCCTATATCTTCCATACCTATAGATTCACCCATCAATATCCCTATGACATCTACATCCACTACTAGCATCCTTTCTACAACCGACGATGTAGGAAATGTTCCTTCTACCTCTTATGCTCTTACTGATGAGCTCTTACTCGATTTATATACAATTCTTATATCTGAGGAATCCAACACTACCATGCAAACTTCCCTCCTTTTAAATAAACTCCCACCCTCTCCTCGTACCTTGGGTCTCCCACAACCTATGGGAAGTATCTACCAAGTCGTGAGTTGTGCTTTTATTTATAAAGGATATGATTGGGGAAGAATACCTAGAAACATTAAGACACATTGTGATGAATATGCTAGATGCTATTTTGCTAATGATTATCTTAAAGCTAAGCCCATAATGCTTACATTGGGATATAAAGGAAAAGGTTTGGGACCTTTCCAAAATGGTATGAAATAACCTTTTGAGGTAGAACCGTGGCCTTCCCGCTGTGGTGTGGGCCTATTTTCTAGTAAAGGTCAGCCCTTTCCATTTGAGGATGATGACCATCTCGTATGTTATCAAGATTATCTAGATAAACAAGATTCTTTGTGTCCAAAGAATAATTCTTTTACCTGCAATATGCTATCCATAGCCTACCCTGAAATGATTGTCGAATCTGACGATGAGTTGGAGGGATATATCTTTCATGATGTTTCCATTGAGGAATTGTTATGTAATGAATTTTATTTTGATGGCTCTATTCCGAATATAGCCCAGCTTGAAGCTACGACTTCTCAAGATGAATTATCCAAGATAACCTTGGAAGAATTACAAGAATTAGGCATTTCATCCGCCCCACATAATTTTGAGAGAGATTTACATATGGAAGTTGAAAACATTATAAAAATTAACATTGGAACCGAACATAACCCTCACATAATCAATATTGGATTAGAATTGAGTCAAGAAAAACAAGATAAATACATTTCATTTCTTAAAGACTATGAAGATGTCTTTGCTTGGAAATATGAAGACATGCCAAGTTTGGACCCTTCTATAGTTATGCATCATCTAGTAGTCCATCCAGATGCTAAACCCGTTAAACAGAAACTTTGAAAAATTCATCCTAAAGTGGCCTTACTAGTCAAAGGAGAACTAGAAAAACTGTTGAAAGTCATTTTTATACAAGCCATTTATTATGCCGAATGGATCTCAAATGTAGTTCCAGTAAATAAGAAAGAAGCCACTAAAGTTAGGGTTTGCATCGATTTTAGAGACATTAATGTTGCATGCCCCAAAGACAATTTTCCTCTTCCCAACATGGATCAGATCATTGACTTTACTGTTGGAAGTGGAATGATATCCTTAATGGATGGATTTTTTGGTTATAATCAGATCAGGATAGCTCCTGAATATCAGGCCAAAATAGCCTTTATTACCCCTTGGGGAACCTTTTGTTGGAAAGTGATGCCATTTGGCTTAAAGAATGCAGGTGCAACCTATCAATGAGCTATGACTTATATTTTTCATGATATGATGCATGATATCCTACATGATTATGTAGATGATATCATAGCTCGTTCCATCAAATAATATGATCATTTAAATGACTTAAGGAAAGTATTTGATCGGTTAAGGGAATATCTTATCCGACTAAATCTAGCTAAATGCATATTCAAAGTTAAGTCCGATAAATTATTAGGGGTTATAGTTTCTTTACGTGGCATTGAAATTGACCCTCTCAAGATCACAACTATCACAGATATGCCCGCACCCACCAATATATCAGAATTACAAAGTTTACAAGGTAAGCTTCAAGCTATTCGTCGCTTCATCGACAAGTTGGCAGACAAAACTGGACCCTTTCTTAAGCTTATTAAGAAATATGTCTCTTTTCATTGGGACGACGAATTCCAAGAAACATTTGAACTCCTTAAGCAATATCTCCTCAAACCACCAGTGCTTTCCCCACCTAGATCTGATCATCCTTTTATCTTGTACATTTCTGCTTTTGATTCTGCCTTAGGAGCTATGTTAGCTCAGATTGACGATGAGAAGAAAGAACGTGCTAATTATTACATCAGCAGAACCTTAATCAGTTATGAAACTCACTATACCATATTAGAGAAATTATGCCTAGCAGTCATATTTTCTACATAGAAACTATGACATTATATGCTCAGTCAAAAAATGTATGTTATTGCAAAATTCGACCCTTTGTGATATCTCATGAGTCTACCATATTTATCTGGTCGCATAACCAAGTGGGTTCTTGCACTAAGCGAATTTGAACTCATGTTCATAGGACAGAAGTCTGTTAAGGGTCAAATTATAGCAGATCAATTAGTTGTTGCACCCTTAGAATCTACTCATCCCCTCATCATTGAGTTTCCTGATGAATGCCTTAAACTAGAGGCAGACCATTCAAAGCAATGGTCCCTATACTTTGACGGATCCCGATGCACGAGTGGGGCTGGAGTGGGTATTATTTTAATATCTTCGCAAAAACATCTTATACCTTTGTCCTTCAAATTAACATTTGCTTGCACCAATAACACTACTGAATATGAAGCTCTTATCCTTGGATTACGAGCTACCTTGGCATTGAAAATTAAAAGTTTATTGGTTTTCGGTGACTCCCAACTTGTCATAAACCAAATAAATGATGTTTATCAGACCAGAGATGATAAATTATGCCCATATAAAGCATATGTTTTGCAGTTATTATCCTTGTTTAATCAAGTTATTTTGGAAGCTATTCCTCGAACTAGCAATCGTGCGGCTGATGCTATGGCTGTAGCTACATCTCTTTTACCCTTGGAGTTAGACGATGAATATGCTACCATAATTATTCATCAACTCCAGGAACCCGCTTCAAGCAAATCATGATTAGAACCTTTGGATGTGTTTCTCTCTAATGAAACAACTCCTGAACCATGGTATACTGATATATTTAATTTTTTGCAAAAAGGAATATTCCCTGGTGGTTGTACTAGCAACCAGCGTAGGTTATTACGTAGACAAGCAAGTCGCTTTGTGATTATTGGCAATACCTTGTACAGAAGATATTTTGAAGGCATCTTACTAAGATGTTTGAATCTAGAAGAATCTAGATCAGCTTTTAATGAAGCCCACAATGGATCTTGTGGGGGACATTTTAGTGGTAGCGCCATTGCTAAGAAACTCCTTCGGATAGGATATTTTTGGCCTACCATGGAAAATGATGCACATAATTATGTGTGACATTGTGACAAGTGCTAGAAACACGCTGACCTTGTCCATGCACCTGCACAAGAACTGCAGGCTATTTCATCTCCTTGGCCCTTTTCAAAATGGGGCTTAGACATCATTGGAAAAATCAACCCTGTGTCATCCGATGGACACAAATTCATCATAACTGCCACTGAGTATTTTACGAAGTGGGTTGAAGCTATGCCATTAGCTTCTTGCACTGGAACAAAAGTTTCCAAGTTTATTTTTAATCAAATTATTTGTAGGTTTGGAATTCCTTCCAATCTCATTTTCGATAATGGAACTTGTTTCAAAAATAAAGAGGTCAAGAAAGTATATCAAAAATATAAAATTCAACATCGCTGGTCCACTCCCTATTATCCTCAGGGTAATGGTCAAGCAGAAGCATCTAATAAAACCTTAATCAAAATTCTCAAAAAATTGGTCAATAAATCCGGTCGATAATGGCACATTCAGTTATATCCTGCTTTGTGGGCCTATCAAACTAGTGTTCGAACCCCCACTGGAACGTCACCTTTTGTCTTAGTTTATGGTGTTGAAGCCGTTTTTCCCTTTGAATTAGAAGTTCCTTCTTTAGCTCTACTACTTCAAGATACTGAAGTAGGGGATGAATATTGTCTTTGGCAGATTTAGTCAGCTAGAACTTCTTGATGAAAAGCACATCAATGCTTTGGAGCATCTTCGCGCCTACCAAAACAAGCTTAAGAGACCATATCTTAAGAAAATTCATCCTCGATATTTTGAGATCGGTGACCTTGTCTTAAAAAAAAATCAAAAAAATAATAATGCAACTAAAAACCTTAAAGGTAAATTTGAGCCCAACTGGCTTGGACCATATGTCATCACTGCTAAATTTGGATCAGGAGCATACAAATTATCTACCTTAGATGGTAAATAACTTAAATAACCTATGAACATTATGCATCTTAAACGTTACTATGCATAAAAATTGGTCATTTCATCATTGTATATATTTGTTTTGCATATTATTTCCTTTTAGTCACTTATCTAAAACATTTCAAAAACAATAATCTTGTATTTCTTTCAATTCATAACTTAAAATTAAAAACATCAAAATCTTCAAAAACATCTTTTATTTTTGTACCTGTCAAATTGTGAAGTATTGCAGTTATATTTTCAGTTATTTTGGATAAATTAGCATTTATTTGGAATCCCGCACTTTCACATTCACATGTATAAATATCTTGGTTTTATTTGGTATGATTATTCATCTCTCTTATATCAAAGTCCACAGTTGAATTAAATAAAGTTTTGAGCATAGAGAATTGATCTTGTTATTTTCTTGAACCAAGTATATCTTTTCACATTAAAATGATTTCATTGCAAATTCGATATGATGCTACATAGTAGAAATGGTTTCCTGAGCGAAAAGTTTCCCCTGCTATCCTATCATGCACATGGTCTAGAATCTTTGAGAATTGACAAAAGGACAAGCTCACCCCTACCCGGAATAAAAATCCCTTGCTCTACAACTAATCCGAGCAAGTATCCCTAGCATAGGAAGAAAAGAAATGTTCAAGAGAAAGAGAAAAAGAAAAAGGTTATTTTATATCATCACCATAATATTTTAGTATTTTCTCAAATATCAAGAAAAAATACAAAAGTACAAAAAAAAAAGAAGTAGCACAAGATAAACGCAAAAGCAAAATGCAATAAAATCCTTTCCCTACCCCTTGAAAAGAAAATAAGGGTGAATGATCTTGAATCCCTAGAATTCTCAATTACTCGAAAACTATGAGGTAAGCCCCATAACAGGTGGTTTGTACCCAACCCGCTTGTCCTTGGATAATCCCTAGCATGGTGATATGTCTGTCACATTAGCGACCTTCTTTTGTATAGACCTCTGTCAGCTTATGGATTAGCTAGCTCTTGATAACCTAACTTACATAATAGTCTGGTATGGTTACATGCATATAAATCATGGTCAACGAACATTCATTTGGTCAAGGCAAATTACTTGTATCAAATTATCTTGGTCAAAATTGGTGAATGAACAATACAATCGCACACACATTTGTATTTGAGAGATTTTGTATCATTATGATAAATCAAGATCGGTAATGAATTCACATTTGCACATGTGGATTCCTTATAAATCTATATTTCTCTTTGAGATAATTTAAAATGTTTCTGTAATTCTTTTTCGGAATAATTCTATCCTTTTATTTCAGAATTCTTGTTTTCTATAAAAGCAATTATATAAATTTTCTCACAAAATCACAAAAATACTTTCAAACAAAATTTTCATATTATTATTTTTCTATTTATCAAAGGTCAAAAATTCATCTTGCAATAAAACCAACTATTTTCTTCTTTGGATTTCGCGATGATGGTATAAGTCTATACCTATAATTCTATGCCTAGCGCAAACCATTGTTCTAATTTTATTTTCCATTTATTTAAAAAAAAAAAACAAATTCATCAAAACATATGACTTGCATCATTATGTTACACAATTATGCTTTACAAACGAACACCTATTCTATTTTCATGTCATTATGTTCAAATTCAATTTTGCAACCATGGTATAAATTTTAAGGAATTGTTCAAAATTTTATCACACTTAGGAATTTATGCCTAGAAAAATCATATTTTCATATCTCATGCATATTATTTTTATGAAAATCTGAAAACAAATCATCAAATCATCATTATCTCCATCATTACAACACAAAGTCTTAAGACAGTCTCTTAAGCACTCTTTTATTTTTAATAATATTTCTATACTAGGATTATCTTGATGATCGAGTGAGCGGTGACTCCATGAAATGGTCTATAACAGCGACAATGTCCTTTGAAATTATTTTTAGAAGTCTCTTTTTTATCAAATCACACCACCACAACCAATTGTTTACATCAGACTCTTTCATTTAAAATCTTACAGCATGACATCAAATTATAATGTTTCAAAATGACATAATTACATGAATCCTCAATCAAATAAGCAAACAATTCAAACATTAAAGCATCATAAAAACATATGAACAAATCATATCATCAGAAACAAGATCTATATATATATATATATATATATATATATATATATATATATATATATATATATATATCCAAAAATTATATACATCATATCAAAACTGGATTGGTATGCCACAATCTATACCCTGGCATACTCAATCCTCTCAACAATCTCTACAAAATCTATAGTCCATAGACACCTAGCCTCGAGAAGCCCTCGAGCTCTCAGCCTCATCTCCTCCCCCGCCCTGATGTGGAGGAGGTGGTCCCATAAAAATGAATAGTAAAAATGAATTAGGGTTTTACCCTATTTTCTTAATTTTATTTAAAAATCCACATTTTAAATTTTGCTTTTCCGCGTTTTTTCCTCAAACATTCGATTTGGGTAAAAACACGGAGGGGGCACCATAGTCAGCATTCATACGATTCGACCAAGAATCATCGTCTAAAAAACTGAGTATATTTTTGCTTTCTCGTAAAATGAGAAAAACTCGTCTTTAATGCATTTTATTCAAAAAATTCACTAAAGAGGGGGCAAAATGTAGCACCCTAAAATTGGCACGGTTAAAACATTAGTAAACAGATAAAATATTAAAATTTGAATTTCAACCCCAAAATGCCCGTTAAACCGCATTTTACCCGCTTTCCTCATTTTTCGCACCATTTTTAGGATTTGTTTTGATCATTGGATGATATCGTCGCATATTATACGAAATCATCCCCGATCTAATGAATTCATCTAGAAAAGAACGTCCAGAGAATTTCGTCCCAAAACCAAATTTTCATAATTAACTTCTATTTCAACAGCCTCTCTAACTCGGGCAGAAGCGTGTCTGCACAGTTGGAGATTTCCCTATTGGAGATCTCCCAGATTGGGATGATCCCCAATCTCCCAAACCTCTTCCTAATCCTATATAAACTAGGATTTTTCTAGTTTATACCCCTGATTCCCGCTGATTCTCCCTGAACCCCTAACCCCTTTGTTGACAGGATTTCATTGCAGAGTTAGCTCCTTATTCCCTCGCACTATTGCTTGCATTTGGTACTTTTGCATTTTTATTACAGGAACTCTACTATTTTTCATTCGAAGCTAGCTTGGATCATCGCGGATGATCTCGTACGATTGGAGATGATCCTGACTATAGTCCAAATTGGGGGTAGTCCGAGTTTAGAGTTTGCATTTTCTTAGCTTTTCTGCATTTTTCATATCATATCTCTGCATTGTTTTAAGTTATTATGTTTTATGTATCTTGGAGTTCACCTCATTTAGGATAATCGCATGATAAAGTTAAAATCAATCATTAAATCTACTGCATTTCCTTATTTGTTATTAGAATCTATTATTTAGGCATGTTTGTTGTTATTTCTACCATTATCCTTTGCTTCTGCACTTGCATATTTGGTATTTTGTGTCTATTTTTGTGATTGCAGGTTTTCGACGAATTCGTCTAACGAATTCATCAGATTTTAGATTATTCTATTTGATTTCAGATGACCTTCTATGATTTGGGATGATCCCATGAAATATTAGACGATTACGTACAAATTGAGATGATCTGAACTGCTACAAGACTTAGAATCTCCATCAGACATTCGAAATCAGGTATGACACCTTCTAGTTAGCATATTCTCTGTTATTTGCATTCATTTCTATTTTCTGTAGTCATTTAAATTAGCACTGGCATATAGAATAGTTTAGATTCATATTGGCCAAACCTAGGAGTTGAATGATCAAGCATAAAAATGAACACATCAAACACACTATCAACATAGGCATGGAAACTGCCATTCAAAAGTTTCCTGGTGAACCCACCATCCATCGAAAATTCACCTTTGTACACCTCCCCTGAGAGTCAAGACCTTCCAAGGGCCTCTCATTCCGAGGTATTGTCCCATCCTTTTCACATCCCCCTTCCGAGCGCGGGTCCTATAGCCTGAAGGTAAGGGTGTGAAAAATTTGGAGCGATACACTATGTAATGATTTACTAATGGATGGAAGTGTATCTCCTAATTGTAATTTGTGATGCATCTTATTTTTTAGTTATGCTACCTTTTTATATGCATGATTTAGTTAGGTTCATCCTCTTTATATCATCTCTTTATATTCCTCTTATTATCATGTTTCATGTTTGATTTAATTGGTAATTTTTGTGTTTATTCCTTTAATGATAGATTTAATGTTTTCTCTTACCTTGATGATGTTTTTTTTGTAGTAAATTAAATTCTTTAGATAAAATTAGAGTTTTAATGTGTGATAGAACAGGATAACCTAAGGTATTATGGGATCCTTTAGTACCAAAATGAGTAAACCTAGTTTAAGTGACTAGTGATCAGAAAATATTGTTTCTAAAAAGAGTAAATTTTCTTCCATTTAATTTTATAAATACATGAGTTTGTAAACTTGCTAAGCACTTGTGCAAAATATATACATGTAGTAAACTAGGAGATGAGTCCTATGTGTCACTTTGGTTTTGTGGGGGTGTGTTGTTCATGTAGTTTAAGTTCATCCAAGTAACAAAATTGAAGTGCAGGAAAATAAACACTAATGGAAACTATAAAAAATAATTTAAATTATCAAACACATGACTGAAAGAAAAATTGCAAAAAAGTAATCACATAGTTGAAAGGAAATTACAGGAAATTAAACACTCTTGCATAAATTAATAAAGCAGGAAATTGTAGAAAATAAACACACTTGGACCTTGTGACATTGTGAGTGAAGATATCCTGGGGTCTCATAGAATTATTCCATTTCTAAAGAAGTTATGTGGCCACAACAAATAATTTCCAAAGGATATTTAAATCATGGGACAAAGGGAGCGTTGTAATTCATGGATTGAAGTTCATCATCAATATTTGTTTGTTGGCAGATGTTACTAGGTTTTTGACCGACGAGCATACCATCAAAAGGGACAAACAAAATTTCATGGTGGAGACTAAATATTTAGTTGATAACGGTAAGAATCTAATTTTGAAGAATAGTGGGATTATTCTTACATCTCTACCCTCACCCTAGGATCGGGTGATGGTCCCCATCATGTAGTATTTGACAGTTGACAACACAAACCTCCCCTTACATAACTTCCATATTGCATTCCTAAACCACCTTAGGGATATTAAGCTTATTAACATTCTTGATTATCTATTTTGATGCATTGAGCTATTCATTGAAAGTTTCAAAAATCAAAATTCTACCCACTGTACCCATAAATATCTACACTTAATCCTCTAAAAGCATGCCCTAGATGGGCACTTTAAGAAAGCCATAATAACCTATAACCCTTCTAACCCACCTGTGAAAGCTCATAGCCTTGTCACCCTTCTCACTAAGGTGCCCAATGATAAGGATGATCCTAATTTTATCTTCCCTGAACCAAAGTTGAAGACCCCTAGTTTTATGAAGCAAGAGTTTGACTTTACTGGTTTGGAGATAAGGCATCATTCCTTAAGGAAGCACAAATAGGAGGAAAGTGCAAGCAAGGATAGGTACTTTGAAAGCTCCAAGGAGGGAAAGATAGATGGGAACCCCTTGAAGATGATCCCCACTCAGAATTATGATGATAAAAATATGTTGGAGCCAAGTTTTGGTATTGTGCTTTAGAACTCCATTCTTACCCACATAGCAAACACTTCAATCAACCTTACCACTACTTCCAATGCTACCAGGGCTGCTTGGACGATCTATAGTCAAGTTGTCAAAACCATGGAAGAGCTTCACCTCCAACTAAAATAGAATTTCAAAAATGGAATAAACATATTTGAAGACCAGGTGGAGATCACTGAAGGTTGATTACCTGTGTTTGCGTTGGAAAATCTCTATTTTTGCTATGAAAAATCTCTATTTTTTGGTTCTTGTGTTATGGGTTATTCCCGTGTTTTGTTTTCCTTCATGTTTGGGATCTTCCCTATGGAATTACCATTTTGAATTTTAATCCCTTGCTATTTTTTTATGGTAATGTTGCACCTTATGTATTAAGGTTTTGGGCCTTTTCAAAACCCATTTTAATATATCAATCTACCAAAAAAAATTTGGAAAACACTCTTGCAAAAGTAAAAAAATAGGAAATAAATAGCATAAATAATGACAAAAAAATAAGGTAGGAATACTACTTGGAGTGGGCCCAAGATTTTGTAGACGTTCGCCCAACTAATTCACACGATCACTCTTTCAAACATGCAAATAACAAAAACACTCAATGTTTTTATTAGAATATTGTAGTACAAATTATTGTTCAGGTTCATGATCCTTTGCTTCAGGGATGGCCTACATTTTATATAGAATGCAGTCTTACTCTGTTACAAATTTATACTATGCTAAAATAAAGCACTTTGATGCAATTCTCTATGATGGGCATGTGCACAAATTTAATTAAACGTCTAATAAAAGAGTGACCATGCTAAAAATAATCCTTTTGAGATAATTGTAGCACTCCCTATGTTGTACAACAATATTTATCTAATTTTATGCATGGCCTTCAAGTCAAACAATCAACACGTAGTTTATTCTACTGAATATAAGCACTAATCAACCTATCATTAGAATACAAGAACCTTTCTATCCTATCATTGAGATAAATACACCACATATAGCTCTTTTTCGTTTGCTAAAAGTTGTCACTTTTTTTGGTCACTAGATGATAGGTGCTTTCTCTATCATTAGAAGACAAGTGTCTTTCTACATGTTTCTGGAAGTTAGGTGCTTGTTCTATAATTAGAAGTCAGGCACTTCCCTATCATTGAAATACAAGCACCTTCCTATCACTGGAATATGGGCACATTTCGACCTGTGGCTGGAATACAAACATTGTGCCTTAGCGAATTATAGATGTTGTTTTCCAACACCTCTACCTACATTAAGCCTCACACCATTCCTTAAGCACATTACATGTGTTACAATGCTAGTTCCATGTGGGATCTTAACTTAAAAGGTGTGAAAAGTAATAAAGTACTTTATCTACACACATTTTCCACTAAAAATACCTGTTAAGCATAATACATCATTTTCTATTAAATGCATACAATAATTTCACAAAAAAATATACATTTTTAATATAATAATGCCACATAATTATCCCATTAAAACTTATAAAAAATGATCATTTTTGGTGCTTATCATCCTCCCATACCTAATTATTGCCATGTCCTCGTGGTACCTATTGCTAATAATTCCCTATTTTAGCAACAACCTTCCAATACTCCCTGTTCTAGTACTTTCTTTATTTGGTTGTGATTTTGTCTTATTTTTATCATGCCTGCACTTGCCACACTACTCTGGTTGGTTGGGACCTTCCTTTGGTGCTTTTTGCATGTTGAGTGATGTTTTCACCCAATTACAAAAATATACTCACAATCAAGATTTTGCCCGGATATCCTCTCTTGCAAGGAAACATTTGTGAATTCTCCAAGGTTATGTTTAATATGTTAATTTTCTTGTAATGCTTAGTGAAAATGTGAAATGCAAAAATTAATTGGATACCTCAGTGTTGCGTATACCTATTAACAAAGGACCTATTTTGGTATTTATTTGATTTGCAATGACTTTGTTGTTCATGGAATTTATGAAAAGGTGAAATTGTTGACCAACTAGCAACCTTCGAAATTTGATAAATATTTGACTTGAATATTTGAAAATTTGATTTTAATTTATTTTATCTCAAATTGTTAATCAAATTTTAT
This sequence comes from Wollemia nobilis, assembly GCA_028583015.1. Taxonomy (NCBI): domain Eukaryota; kingdom Viridiplantae; phylum Streptophyta; class Pinopsida; order Araucariales; family Araucariaceae; genus Wollemia; species Wollemia nobilis. The sequence continues at coordinate 1,418,576 of JAQPPZ010002660.1, forward strand.
CTTTGATTTTTAACCAATTTTATCTTCATTTGTTAACCAATTTTATCTTCATTTATTAACCAATTTTATCTTTGTTTGTTAACCAAATTTTCTTTTTTTTGATAAGTAGTAGATTTTATATACAACGGGTTTTGAAGGATCCCAAAACCTTATTTACAATAGAAGCCCCAACTTAGATTTTACCAAAAAAACAAAAAAAAAATTGGGGTGAGCTCCTAGAAAAAAACCTTGGGCCTTGCAACCCAAACCCAGGTTATCAACCCGAACAAAATTGACCCATCCTTCTGAGAAACAAGGCAAAAATAGGGGTACCAAGGTCCCTGGGACCAAACTTTTAGAAAACACTTTTTGAAATGAACGAAATCTAGAGGATGGAAACAAAACTCTACCCATATTAGGTTGGGGGTCCTGGGCCCGGGTAGACCACACACCATCCCCGCCCACCCTACTACATGAGGGAGACTCCCAGGACAACTCCAGGTGGGGGCACCACAGTAGGCAACTAATTCCTGTCATCATTGGGACCATCCCCCAGCCTGCGTTGGAGCTCCTTGAAGGCATTGATAGCTACTGTAGTCGCATTGGCAGCCAAGATGAGTGAGTTGATCACCATATAAAGGAGGATACTAGTCAAAAATATTCAAAATTTGTTCTTGAAATCCAAACAGATATCGATGGTTTTCGAGGCATCAACTTTAGGCTTCTTGAGTCTGGCCGAGGACCTGCTCTTGCTAGGGTTTGACCCTCTTATAGAGCTAGCACCAGGGGTTGAAATGCCACAAGGGACTTGAGATGATGCCTTGAATTTCTAGGTAGGCCTGCGCTCTCTAGGTGGAAGGGAATCTTTAGGGTCATCAGGAATGTCCTCTCTAGACTTAGAAGCAATAGGGGTGGCAACATGGGAGGCGATAACCTTAGTGGGAAGAACAAATGCTATGGGGGAATACTCTGAAGCGAGGCTTTAGGGGCTAAACTGTGGTGGTAGAGGATGGCCATAAGTCCTTGGTGAGAAGGGCGAGAGTGGTTTTTCTAGGCTCTATCAATGGCAAGGCCTAGAGAGTAAAGAAAAAAATGGGGAGTGCTCAACAAGGTTGCACCGTGAAGATGGTTAATGAATCTTAGATGGAAACTGAATAACCTTTGGTCCAGGTCATTGTAAGTAATGAATTGCATTACGAGGACCAGGGCTTCGTCAAAAGTTTTAGGGAGGTCAGTTTTGAATAGAGCCATCCTATCCCAATTTTATTCCAGGAAGCAGAAGATATCCTCCTCCTAATTGTGCTTATCTCGACAAATGAACTTCCCATTTTCCTCGCGATGCAGACCAGTGACTTTGAACAAGAACTTCTTAGTGACTTTGAAATGCAGCCCTTTCACCTAGACCTCACCCTTGTCCTAGGTGTCCAAGAAGCCCTAGGTGATATTCTCATCAGGCCCAAAAAATTTGCTCAGAAAGGGGGTATACTCCTTGGCATTAGTAAAGACCCTAGGAGACTTGGTCAGAGAAAGGATCTTGGGCTTGACGTAAATGGCCTTGGGAGTTGACATAGTGGATTCACAGCTCACCCAGGGTAAAAAGTGCTAGAAGGAAGTGGGGCCAACATGGGGATAATCTCGCAAGGAAAAGATAGGATAGATGGGGCAAAGGAAGGTGAAGGCCACAGGCCTCAAGGGGATACAAAGGGATGGGGAGGAAGTCAAAGAGACAGCAAGGGGACTCATGCCTCAAGAGTCAGCATATAGGATAGGGGGATACACGAGCGGAGAATGATAGGACCAGCTGGATATATGGCACGTTTGGTGGTGGGGGGAAAGAGACCTAGGGATGGACTCCACGTGGCATGCCAGCTAATATGGCACAAAGGGCTGGACTTGCATGGATGGCCACCATTCATGGGCTGCTAGGTCAGGCCAGTACTAGGGTGCAAATTCAACATCATGGCACTCAACTTGAGGTGGCATAAGTCCACACGTTGTGCTGACTACAAGCCCAATGGGAATGCTAAAGAAAGAAGAGGTTTACAGGCTACCTTTGACATGGATGCTGAGGAGGGAGACACCTGGCATTGTACATAGCCTATTTGTCACCCTAAAATGACCTTGATCAAGGATGCCATTGTGGACTGCCACCACGGAGAAAAACATCGAAAGGTCAATGCCCCCCGTGTAATTACACCTAACATGGAGCTAGGTTGTCCACACACAGCACCAAAGGAATTTAGGTGTCTGGAATAGCATCGACATTAATGAGGTCTTGGGACGTTGCTTACACCAACCTAACGAGAAAATTATTGGTCCATATTTTGAGCCCTTCCGAAGAAGTTGCGAGATTGGCTAGAAAATTAGCCACCCTATTTCCTTCTCTATTGATGTGGTGGATGGAATGTTGGGGGAGCCCTAGAAGGATGGCCCGAACCTCTTGGATGATATTGTAGATGTACCATGATCTATTCCCATTGCTGAGAATGACATTGATGATGTTAATGGAGTCGCCCTCGATGATCACTTTATTAGGGACCTTCTAGAGGGCAAGGACTCTATGGAGTAACGCTACTGCTTCTACAATTTTTTTGGTTTGTGTGCTAAAGGCCTCAGTGTAAGCCAAGATCAAGGTCTCAGAGTGGTCTCGGATGGCCTCACCAGCTCCCGAGGGGCTGGGGTTGCCCTTGGAGGCATCGTCAAAATTGATTTTGACCCATCGAGGAGGAGGGGTGACCCAACTGGTCACAACTCTAGGGGAGGGGGCCATGGGGGGCCAGTGAGGGGGCATGAACTCTAAGGTTGGTGAGGATAGAAGCCTCACTCACCTTCTAGGGAGGCTTTCTCAAGGGGAGGGAGCAAGATTTCTCAAGGGCAAAGGCCACCACCTTGGCCACCACTGACTAGGGGTTATAGGCTGGGGAAGAGAAGGCTCACCCATTGCGCTCAAGCCAAATTTACCAAAGTACATGGGGAAGACATAACGCTCAAAGGGAGTGGAGGGTGGGGTGGATGAAGGGATTGGGCCATTGGGAGAAGAGGTCAATGATGGATCTGGGAGGAACCCACTAAATGGAAAATAGAGTGAGGAGGTGGTCCACAACCTCTATGATAAAAGGGCAAGTGAGGAAGAGATGGTTGGTTGATTCCTAGGTAGCACATCAAAGGAAGCATCTATTTGGGATTTGGAAGTCCCTCCTGGCTAGATTCTCAATAGTAAGGATCTTATTCTGGATGGCTACCCACATGTTGTGGCTGATCCACAACACACCCCAAAATTGGGGACCCACCTTTTTTGCATGCTTTCAAAGAAGACCTCAGTGGCCCAGATGCTAAAAAAATCAAAGGAAGAGCAAAATATCACAAAAGAAGAAGTGTCGCGATATCGCGACATGTTGCTCCGTCGCGGCTAGAAATGAAAAGTTGTCGCGATATCGCGACGTGTCATGTTTTGCTCTGTCGTGGCCAGAAATGAAAAGGTGTCGCGATATCGCGACGTGTTGCTCTGTCGCGGCTAAGAAAAGAAAGTGTCACGATATCGCGACAGGTCGCGTTTTCACGGCTCAAACAAGCGAAGTGCAGTGGAACGAAAAAGTGTCGCGATTTCATGACATGTCATGTTTTCACGGCCAAGAGTAACAAAATGCAGCAAAATGGAAAATTGTCATGATTTCATGACATGTCACATTTTCACGGTTAAGAGCAGTAGAATGCATCATGAAGAGAAAATGTCGTGATATCGCGACGTGTCGTGAAATCACGGTTCATGGAGGAGAGAGAAGACAAGGCACTAAAGTTGTCACGATATCGTGACATGTTGCCATTTCACAACCTGAAGACGAGATGAAGGGCAGAGATAAAAAATGTCACGATATCATGACAGGTTGCATTTTCACGATCTATCGACGGTAAAAGAGGTAAAGATAGAAAGATGTCACGAAATCGTGACATGTCTCATTTTCGCGATTCACGACGACTGACAAGCTAAGCGAGGAAAATGTGTCGTGAAATCATGACATGTCACGTTTTCACGACCTCGAGCAGCCAAAGTGGTACGAAATAGAAAATTGTCATGATTTCGTGATAGAAAGCAGTGAGACAACCCCGCAGATAAAAGTGTCACGATTTCATGACAGAAAGCAGCTAGATAGGGCAAAAGAGAAAAGCGTCGTGATTTCATGACAGAAAGCAGCCAAGTGGTACGAAACAAAAATTTGTCGTGATTTCGTGACAGAAAGCAGTGAGACATCCCAGAATGAAAAGTTGTCATGATTTCGTGACAGAAAGCAACCAAAGTGGTACGAAAGAGAAAAGCATCATGATTTTGTTACAGAAAGCAGCAAGATGGTGCGAAAGAGAAAAGTGTCATGATTTCATGACATGTCACGTTTTCATGGCTAAGTGCAACAAAACACAACGATAAAGAAAAATGTCATGATTTCGCGACAGGTTGTATCCACACGTCCCGATAGTAGAAAAATGTCACGATATCATGACATGTATCATTTTCGCTATGCATGAAGGCAGACAAGGTTGCATACAGAAAAATGTCACGATTTCATGACATGTCCCATTTTCACTATGCATGAAGGCAGATAAGGTTGTGGACATAAAAATGTCATGATTTCATGACATGTCTCATTTTCGTGATGCAGGTAGAGGAGCAAAGCGACATGTTGTTTTTGTTGCGATTCACAACGGGCCATTATAGAACATGCAAGAAGGCACAGAACACATGGCATGAAGATGTCAAGACTATGGTGTAATGCTTCAGGGCTAGCAGTTACATTTCATAGAGAAGATCAAACGTTCGACATCCGAGCAGAAAGTCAAAGACAACGAAGAGGCGGGGAAGATGAAACGAAGCAATCTGGGAAATGAAACGAAGAGTCACAGAGTGAAATAGAGAACCGCACCAGAAGGTTTAAAAGTAGAAGAGCAGGATGGGTACAGGGGGCAAAAACCGCTACGGGCAGTGTTGCAGAGCTAAAGGCAATAAGCCATTCTGGGCCTATTTTTGGAGCATTTTCCTCCACTTGTTCTGGTTTTCTCAAAACTGGAAATATTCTGTCATTGTAAACTGAGACATTCCTTTTAATACAGAATTACAGAGAGTTGCATCTCATTGGCAAGAAAGGAGGAGTTATTTTCTGCATGCAAAATTGAATGTTTATCTTTCCCCTTTTAGATTTTTAGGTTTATAGGTGAAGTTTAATGCAAGTTCTCTTGGTTGCTTCATGCGAATGTCTAAATCTGAACCATAGTTAAGACCCCAGAAGCCAGCACCTAGCTTATCTGGATTGTGCAAGTTTGCAGGTTCAATAGGTTAGGTTGTATGTAGAAAACCTCATTATCTTCGGTTTTGTCAAAGTAGGATCGTAGCACTCTGAACGTAGTTTAGTTCATTTTCTTTGCATTTTTATTTTCAATTCTTTATTTTTCCCATTTTTAAATTTACCTTCCATTCAAATAAACACTTGAAAATTTACCAAAGCTCGAAATCAAAATAGATTCATCATTAATACTTGAGTCCATTGCAATTTCAGAGTAAAATAAACCATAGTGCCCCTTGTTAACAGTTGCTTGCAACCACTAAGGTATTCCCAACATCCAAATTGAACAACATTATTGGTGCAAAAAGCTAAACATAACAGAAACCTTGGAGAAGTTACTTGTGTAATTTCTTTGCAAGTAGAGGATTTGGGACTCAGATCCTATCGGAGAGTGTGTTTTCACAATTGGGTGAAAATACCACTCAACAGATTGGCGCTAGAAGGAGGGCCGAATTGGTTTACTTTATTTTGATTTTTATACAGAAGTAATGTGTTTTTGATTTGATTTTGAAATTATTTCTTGAATCTCGTTAACGGCTAAACTGCAGCATTTGTTTTTGTGTTGTAGGTTTTCTTGGAGATATCGAGAGTTTCGTCAGGCAGGCTGGACCCACCGCGTCGTATCGTGACTAGGTCCCAAACAACTGGGGAAACCATATTCCATGACCTTACACTCACTGGTACTCCCAAGAATAAAACCAAGCAAGTCAGTAAACCTACCAGTCACAAAAGATCTTTTTGCTTCAGGAACATCAAGTGGACCTACACCGGTGGTATCAATTGCCACTAGTATACCTATCATCAGTACCATTTCCACCGCTCTTGTAGGGTTGTCCTCATCAATTCTGAGTCAAATGGCCCAACCTCCAGCAGCCCCATGGTATGGAGCTAATAATATCCCCTTGAATATTGTAGGGGATATCCATGAAATCCCTAAGAACATAGAAATATTCTTGCCCAAATATAAACCAGATGGCCCAAGGACTACAGAAGAGCATATCCAGGCCTATAGGGATGTTTTGATAAGGTTGCAAGTCCAACATGAAGATGTGGCTTGCAGACTTTTTCCCATGAGCCTAGACCCAGTGGCCTATGAATGGTATATTTGCCTACCTACTGGCTCGATCACTTCATGGACACAAATGGAGAACGCCTTTGTCAATCAGTTTAGGTCACCTTTGGATCCCGCAACCATCTACAATCAATTTATTACATGCAAAAGGGGCCAAGGTGAGCCAATCAGAACCTTTAATCAGAGATTCCAAAAATGCTATAATAGAGCAGTTCGGCATTTTGCCATAGATCCCGCAGTGGCCTTGCAAATATATTTTGGGGCATTGGATCCCATGACAACAATGTTTGCAAGATGAAATCCTCAAGTCACCATGCTCGCCTTAGCCTACAATGAAGCCATGACCATCGAGCAACAAATGACACCACAGGGCTATGGGTTTCCCCAGATGCCTATGATGGGACAATATGCTCCATATGGTCAAGCTCCCATGGCAAATCAGATCATGGCACCGCAAATGCCAAACATGAATGCTTTCCCATATCAACAACCATATCCACTAGCACCTGCCTATGCACCCATTCCGATCCAACCGATCACATCCATTCCACCCATTCTCGCATTTTTGCAAAATAGTCAATCGACTATGCAAGGAACCAGCCAGGTTAATTCTCAGGCTATAGTTCCTTTCCCAAATCCAACTCCGATCCAAAGTGTAAATCCATACATGAATCAAATTCCTCAAAATCTGACTCAAATGTTAAATCAAGACCCCACCAATTATGCAAACCCAACGGGAACTAACAACAATGTAGCTCCACCGAAGGAGATTTATTCGGATGTTGAAGAGCTCAAGAAGATAGTTCATAAACTGAGTAATGACATGGTTCAAAAATAGAAGTATGAGTCCCATGCCCCTCACTCAAATCAAAATTTTAACAATAGAGGGAGACATTGGAACACAAAGCCAAACAATGGAGGAGTACCTGCCCCTATTGCCAATCAACTAGATACTTCTGTAGGACCCAGTCAATCCAGTTCCCTTTTGAATCTTTCAGATTTTGCGTGGGAAAAGGGGTGCAGATTGCACAATACAAAAGAGCACAATGAGAGGAATTGTCCTGAAATCGCTAGATACACTCATTGTCTCCAAGCCCAAGTAGATGACCTGGAACTTGTGCCAAATGAGGGTCCACCCCAACACCAAGATGATAACATTATGGTGGTGGAAACTTTATACCGTCAAGAAGGTGAGAGTGAGGAAGAAGAAGATGAAATTTTGGAATAGGAGGTGCAAGCTTTTTGAGAGTTTAGAAAGGGGAATCACGGATATCATTTGAGAAGTAAATCTAAAGCCCCTCAAACATCATCAACACCACCGAATAACTCTATCCTTCCTCCGGATACTAAGGCAGATAATAATCCTCCTCCTCCACTTAGAAGAGAGATGTCTAATGACACACAGAAGATAGTCAAATTCGAAAAACCAAACTATGACATAGTGGAGGATCTAAAGAAGTCCAAATCAAGCCTTTCGTTCTTAGACGCGGCCAGATTGCCTGGCCAAAAAGAAGCATTGATAAAGGCTCTGAACTCACCTGATCAAGTGTGGAAGGGAAAGGAAGTTGAGTCCCATTTGATTTTACGAAAGGAGAGATGGGATGTCCCGCCATTCTTATTGACTCTGAGAATTGCTGGTAAGAATTTGCATAATTGTTTGGTGGACACGGGTGCCACAAGCAATCTCATGCCTTCAGAGATATGTCAAATGCTAGGTCTACAACCTGTTTCATCCAAATGTAAAGTTTTGCAATTGGACCGATCTGAGGTAAATGTGGTAGGGACCCTATATGATGTCAAAATTCAACTAAATTCTGAACCCAGGGTCCAACAAGTAGTCGACATTCTGGTTGTTAATATCCCAAGTAGATATGGAATGCTACTTGCAAGGGATTGGATGAAAACTTTGAATGGCTATTTTTCAACCGATTGCTCACATATGTGGCTACCCTGGAAAGGAATTGCAAATCAAATCAGAGTAGAAAATGAACCGAGGCTTAAAGAGATCATAACAAAATTTAATAAGCCAAATGAAGTTCAGTTTTCTGAGCCAGAATTGGGGGTTTATGCATTTGATATTGAAGAGGCTACTGAAGAGCCTAAAGGGGAAACATTTCATGGTAGCTCTCTTGAGGAAAATGATTTCACATGGTTGCTTAGGTTTGATGGATCCAAATCCAGACAGGGAGCAGGAGCTGGAGTCGAGCTCACTGGTCCAGGAGGTAAATCATTATTGGCTGCTTATAGACTGCAATTTCCTTGCACGAACAACATGGCAGAATATGAAGCACTGATCTTTGGTTTACAACTAGCGTTGAGCAAGCAAGTTAAATGCTTGAAAGTATTGGGAGATTCTGAACTGGTAGTCAAGCAGATTAAAGGACAATATACATGCCGCGATAAGAGACTGAGCCTTTATAGAACTAGGGTCATGGACCTCATTGAGGAATTCGACGCTTTCAATATAGCCCTTATTTCTAGAAAAGGAAATCGCATAGCAGACTCTCTTGCAGTCGTCGCGGGCATGTTAAATCCAGTTGATATAAAAAGGTGTAAAAAGTTCTCCATTGAATTAGTTCCTTGTCCATCAATACCTGATAATGTCAAGAATTTCCAAGTTTTTGAAAATGACAGACACATATTCAAATTTGTTACGAACTCAGGTATTTTTGAAAATCAGGTGATTGATGAGGAGCAAAGATGGCAAGAAGAAGCAAGAAACAAAAGTGAAACTGCATGTCAATCCAACAAAATACCTAAAGACATAGTTTCATTGGAGAAAATGTTCGATATGGGATACAAGGCCAGAAAAAGAAAAAAGGTTCCACTCCCCAAAGATGCATGTGATCTAATTAATCTAGGGAGTGCAGACAATCCACGGGAAGTGTACATTGCAAAGGCATGTACAGCTGAAGAAAGGGAAAATATAATACATGCACTAAAACATTACGTGGATTGCATTGCTTGGAATTATAATGAACTGAAAACATACAACCAAGACGTCATTACACATACCATCCCTCTAAAGCCGGACTCCAAGCCTTTTAGACAAAGACAACGAGTTGTTAACCCGCTATTGGAGCCCTTAATAGAAAAGGAGGTCAAGAGATTATTGGAAGCAAAGATTATTTTTCCTGTTAGGCACTCAACCTGGGTTGCTAACCTCGTTCCAATAAGAAAGAAGAGCGGAGAGATTAGGCTATGTATAGATTTTTGAAATCTTAACAAGGCCTCTCAAAAGGATAACTATCCATTGCCATCCATTGATGAAATTTTACAAACAGTGAATGGATCTGAAATGATGTCTTTTCTTGATGGATATTCTGGATATAACCAAATTCTTATTCATCCCAATGACAGGATGAAAACAGCTTTCACAACCAAATGGGGGACATTTGCCTACAGAAGAATGTCGTTTGGACTGTTAAATGTTGGTGCAACATTTCAATGCGCCATGGACTATGCATTCAAAGGGCTTATAGGCAAGTGTATCATTGTGTATGTGGATGATATTCCAGTATTTTCAAAGAAAAGAGAAGACCATGTTAAGGATTTGAAAAAGGTTCTTCAAAGATGCAGAGAGCATGGAGTTTCTTTAAATCCAAAAAAATGCATCTTTGGAGTAACAGAAGGAAGACTACTTGGTCACATCATTTCAAAAGAGGGCATATCCATTGACCCAGAAAGGATAAAAGCTATCCAAAACTTGCCTCTCCCGGGTAGTAAAAAGGAGTTGAGATCTTTCTTCGGGCAAATTAATTTTGTGAGGAAGTTTATTTCAAGCTTCGCTGAGATAGCCAAACCTTTGAACAAGATGCTCAAGAAGGATGTAGATGTCAGATGGAACGAGGAAAGTAGGGTGGCCTTTCAGAACATTAAGGATGCCATTTCTAGAGCCCCTACCCTCATAAGTCCAAACTATGCCAAACCTTTCTATATTTATGCTTTCGCATCGGAACACTCTTTTGCGAGTGTCTTGACCCAAAAAGGTGAGGATAGTGCAGAAAATCCCATAGCATTTTTAAGTGCTCCTTTAAAAGATGCTCAATTGAGGTATTCTATCCTCGATAAGCAGATGTACGCACTCTTTAAAATGGTAAAAAAAAATTGACATTACATTGTGCACAGCAGAGTTTTTGCCATTGTGCCTGACCCTGCTATCAAAACTATGTTTTTACAGAATGAGCTAGGCGAGAAAAGAGGTAAATGGATTTCTACCATCCAAGAATTTGATCTTGAAATCCAACCCATGAAACTAGTTCGAGGACAGGGACTTGTGAAGATGATTGCTGAGAATAATCCACAAATGACATGCCAATATTCAAATGCAGAATACATTTCTAAGGATGACTGGTATGTTGACATTGTACATTTTCTATTAAATGGTAAGTGCCCATCTAATTTGAATTCCACTCAAAGAAGGGCTTTAAGACTTAAATCTGTTAATTATCTGATTAAATCTGGTGTTCTGTATAGGAAAAATCATGAGGGGATCTACTTGAGATGCCTGAATAAAGAAGAAGCTGCCAAGGTTCTGCAGGAATTTCATGGGAAATATGGAACTGGTCATGGTGCGGCAAATGCTACAGCGCATCAAATCCTGAGAGTAGGATACTATTGGCCCCACATTTTTAAAGATGCACATGCTCATGTACGATCTTGCCACATTTGTCAAGTAGCCGCCAACAGAGAAAGAAATGCAGCCATGCCATTACAACCTTTAGTTGAGATGAGACCATTTGCACAATGGGGATTAGATTTCATTGGGGTTATTAACCCAAATTCTTTTGATTCCCATAAATTCATACTAACGCTACAGATTATTGTACAAGGTGGATAGAAGCAGTTCCTACAAAACATGCCACTACAGATGTTGTAATAAGATTTCTTGAGGATCACATCATAACAAGATTTGGAATGCCCGATTCTATTGTTAGTGATAATGGTAAAGCTTTTGTTTCCACGCAATTTGCAGATTGGGCATACGACAATAAAGTGAGTTTAAAGTTTGCATCTAATTATTATCCTCAAGGAAATGGTTTGGCCGAATCTTCAAACAAAAATTTGTTGAATATCATTAAGAAATTACTAGAAAAGAACCCTCGAGATTGGCACAACCAGTTAAAGTTTGCTCTTTGGGAAGATAGGACCAGAGTAAAAGAATCAATAGGGAATACTCCCTATCATTTGGTTTATGGACAAGACCCAATATTTCCTGCAAACTTGAAGCTGCAAACCCTCCATTTCATGCAAGAATACTTGGGAACAGATAACCACACTGAAGCCAGATTAAGTCATTTACTGCACCTCGATGAAAAAAGGGAGGAAGCCATGATTCACATGAGTAAACACCAAGAGGTTATTAAAAGATGGTTTGACAGAAGAGCTAAATTTAAGTCCTTCAGAATTTTAGATTTGGTCTTACTGTGGGATAAAAGACATGAAGAAAAAGGGAATCATCAAAAATTTGATTGTCTTTGGTTAGGCCCTTATCAGATTTCAAAAATTCTAGGGAAAAATACCTTCAGGTTAAAAACTTTAGAAGGGAAGGATTTGATGTTACCAGTTAATGGGCATGTTTTAAAGCATTATTTTAGCCCTTAAGTCGTAAGAGATTGATGTTATACTTTTCGGTTTTGGTAGGGATTTTCAAATTTTGTTTTGTCTGTTTTAGGATTGTTAGTCTAGTTAGGATTTAAGTTGTGTGTTTGATTTCATTTGACATGTTTTGTTTGTTTATATACAAAAAATATATATATAAAAAAAAAAAGAGAAAAAAAATTGAGATGTCAACTTATGCCTAAGACTAGGAGAATATGAAACATTGGAATTGTGTTGTAGAAGCTCCACAAGTAACACAAACATTTTAAGTAATATCGTTTGAATCTTGTGATGCATGAAGTTGTCAGTTTTACACATTATGGTAAAGTAGATGATATATTCCCTCCACAATTCAAAAGAAGCAGTGCATTCATATCTCATGCCACATTCCACATTGCATATACATGTCATCCTAGTTACATTTTAATTTCATGTGCAATCATTGAGAAGGTGTCGAATCCTCTTAGGATTACTACATAGCATATATTAAAAGGATCCTAAGGTTGGGAACTACTGCCCGGACTATCTTGAACCAAGCACGTTCTACGCATACTAAAGAGAATCTTGAGCAAAATGGTCAAAACCATACTTGGATGAAAAGGTGGGGTGAAAAGAATATTTCATGTCTGTCCTATCATGCAACATAATCCTTAAAACAGTGGTTTTTACCACTTCCATCAAGCTTAAAGTCTAAAACCAGAGTAGTAAGGATAGGATTAAATCCTCATCGAACTTAGGTTGAGGATCCAATTCCCCAAAGCTCTGATTTGACCTTCATGGAGTAGTAAGGATAGGGCATAATTCTCATCTCACCTAGGTTGAGAATCCGATTCCCCAAAGCTTCCATATTTCATTTTAGCATAAAACTTGGATGGGAAGGATCGTACTACATGTCCTCTGCAAAGGATGGGTAGTCATCCCAAGAGTCCAAGAAACAAAAAATTAATATTTTTCATCTTTCATCTTGGATTGGAAGGATCGTACTACATGTCCCTAGCAAGGATGGGTAGTCATCCCAAAGGTCCAAGAAATAAAATTAACTAACATTTCCCATTTCATCTTAATATTGGATTGGAGGGGTCGTACTACATGTCCCTAGCAAGGATGGGTAGTCATCCCAAAGGTCCAAAGAAAAAAAAAAGAGAAGAGAATGAATAAAGCCAAGTCAGGGATTATGGGGTTAAGTATGCTCATGCGTGGCAACATGTCTTGTCTAAAAGCAAGACCACTGATTGCTCATATGGATAGACTAGCCTGACCATTTCATCCATAACAGGTTAAATCATTTTGTTCAAGATGAGGTAATGAACTCCAAATCAGAATAGTAAGGATAGGGTTAAATTCCCATCTCGCTTAGGTTGGGAATCCTATTCCCCAAAGTTCTGATTTCACTTACACTTGCACATGGGTTCAAGATGGTAGTGACACATAACCAACTTTGGGATCTAGTAAATTAATTTTAGTAGACATATATTTGGTCCTAAGAGGGTTTGACAGCTTTAATATGCTTGTTCATGATATTAGAAGGGTTGAGTCTTTGTAAAACAGGTTGTTATATCTCTAGCATCTTTATCATACACCAAATCCTGCATAAATCATCCATAGCCTTGCATACAAATCATAGGTGAAACTGATAATGGAATGTTGATCAATTTCAAACGATAGGGAATGAAACACATTGCACACACCGAGATGATACTTAATAATTCTGATGATTCATGTATTTCTGATCTATTGGCATTTGTTTATATTTCTTATGTGCTAATGCCTATTTCTGAGTTTGTATACTTCCAGGTTGGGTTCTCACCAAAATGCTCAGGAGCATTTGACAGCAGAGTCACCATTTGTTGTGGCTGATCCACAACACACCCCAAAATTGGGGACCCACCTTTTTTGCATGCTTTCGAAGAAGACCTCAGTGGCCCAGATGCTAAAAAAATCAAAGGAAGAGCAAAATATCACAAAAGAAGAAGTGTCACGATATCGCGACATGTTGCTCCATCATGGCTAGAAATGAAAAGTTGTCGCGATATCGTGACATGTTGCTCCGTCGTGACCAGAAAAAGAAAGTGTCGCGATATCACGACAGGTCACGTTTTCGTGGCTCAGACAAGAGAAGTGCAGTGGAACAAAAAGGTGTCACGATTTCGTGACATGTCACGTTTTCGTGGCCAAGAGTAACAAAATGTAGCAAAATGGAAAATTGTCACGATTTCATGACATGTCACGTTTTCACGGTTAAGAGCAGCAGAATGCATCATGAAGAGAAAATGTCACGATATCACGACATGTTGTGAAATCGCGGTTCATGGAGGAGAGAGAAGATAAGGCACTAAAGTTGTCATGATATCATGACATGTCGCCATTTCATGACCTGAAGATGATATGAAGGGCAGAGATAAAAAACGTCATGATTTCGTGACAGGTTGCATTTTTGTGATCTATTGGCGGTAAAAGAGGTAAAGATAGAAATATGTCACGAAATCATGACATGTCTCATTTTTGTGATTCACGGCGACTGGCAAGCTAAGTGAGGAAAATGTGTCACGAAATCGTGACATGTCACGTTTTTGTGACCTGAAGCAGCCAAAGTGGTACGAAATAGAAAAGTGTCATGATTTCATGACAGAAACAGTGAGACAGCCCCGTAGAGAAAAGTGTCACGATTTCACGATAGAAAGCAGCAAGATGGGGCAAAAGAGAAAAGCATCACGATTTCATGATAGAAAGCAACCAAGTGGTATGGAACAAAAATTTGTCATGATTTCACAACAGAAAGCAGTGAGATAGCCCAGAATGAAAAGGTGTCACGATTTCATGACATAAAGGAACCAAAGTGGTACGAAAGAGAAAAGCGTCGTGATTTCACGACAGAAAGTAGTCAAGTGGTACGGAACAAAAAATTGTCACGATTTCACAACAGAAAGCAGCAAGATGGTGCAGAAGATAAAAGTGTCGTGATTTCATGACATGTTGCATTTTCGTGGCTAAGTGCAACAAAACATAGCGATAAAGAAAAACATCACGATTTCATGACAGGTTGCACCCATACGGCCTGATAGCAGAAAAATGTCACGATATCGCGACATGTATCATTTTTGCGATGCATGAAGGCTGACAAGGTTGCATACAAGAAAATGTCATGATTTCATGACATGTCTCATTTTTGCTGTGCATGAAGGCAGACAAGGTTGCTGGCATAAAAATATTGTGATTTCACGACATGTCTTATTTTTGTGATGCAGGTAGAGGAGCAAAGTGACATGTTATTTTTGTCGTGATTCATAGCGGGCCATTACAGAACATGCAGGAAGGTGCATAACATGTGGCACGAGGATGTCAGGACTATGGTGTAATGCTTCAGGGCTAGCAGTTACATTTCATGAAGAAGATCAAATGTTTGAGATCCGAGGAGAAAGTCAAAGACAATGAAGAGGCGGGGAAGATGAAACGAAGCGATCTGGGAGATGAAGCGAAGAGTCACAGGGCAAAACAGAACGCATTGCCAGAAGGTTTAAAAGCAAAAGAGTAGGACAAGTAGAGGGGGTGAAAACCGTTGCGGGCAGTGTTGCAGAGCTGAGGGTGATAAGCCATTTTGGACCTACTTTTGGAGCGTTTCCTTCACTGGTTTTGGTTTTGTCAAAACTAGAACATTCTGTCATTGTAACTGATACATTCCTTTTAATACATAATTACAGAGAGTTGCATCTCATTGGCAAGAAAGGAGGAGTTATTTTTTGCATGCAAAATTGAATGTTTATCTTTCCCCTTTCAGATTTTTAGGTTTATAGGTGAAGTTTAATGCAAGTTCTCTTGGTTGCTTCATGCGAATGCCTAAATCTGAAAACCATAGTTAAGACCCAGAAACTAGCACCTAGCTTATCTGGATTGTGCAAGTTTGCAGGTTCAATAGGTTAGGTTGTATGTAGAAAACCTCATTATCTTCGATTTTGTCGAATTGGATCGTAGCACCCCGAGTGTATTTTAGTTCCATTTTCTTTTACATTTTATTTTTATCTTCTTTGCACTTTTATTTTCAGAAAGTTTAACTTCCATTTTAATAAACAATTGAAAATTCACCAAAGCAAATCAAAAATAGATTCATCATAAATAATTACTTTGAGTCCACAATTTCAGAGTGAAATAAACCATAGTGCCCCTTGTTAACAGTTGCTTGCAACCACTAAGGTATTCCGAACATTCACATTGAATAGCAGCACTTATACCAAATGCTAACATAGCGGAGACCTTGGAGAAATTACTTGTATAATTTCTTTGCAAGAGGGGATTTTGGGATTCGGATCCTATCGGAGAGTGTGTTTTCACAACTGGGTGAAAATACCACTCAACACCACACAAAGTAGCTAATATTGGGGATCAACTTATTGGCCCACATCTACTTGACCATGAAAGGAGCCTCCACTAGGTCCCTTTGGAGGGCACAAGCATATTTGACTGAGATGTAGCTACTACTAGTGCCATGCCAGACACATTTATCCTCCCCCCAACCGAAAGGGATGATGGTAATCTCGAGGAGGTGTTGGAACCTAGAAGCTTGAAGCAGGTGACAGGGGTTCAATATGGGTCCCCAGGTGCATTTCCCCTAATCCTTGACCAAGTAGTCCAACACATTAGGCCCTTTGGAGGATGTCAGACTCGGTTTAAGGACTCTAAGGTCACTGTCAACACTCAAGGCCTCATATTGGATCTACCTGTTCTCCTAGAAGTTGATCTTGACCCCATCACCAAGGATCCATCAGGACCCTTTCCTAATAATGTAGTTTATGAGGGTCATGGATTTCCAGAAGGTTGATCCATCTTTGGGCTGGAAGTTGCTGAGGAAAGGGTGTTGATGGAGGTATTTTCTAAGCACAATACTGACCCATTCATCTGGGGCATTAGTGAACACATTCCATGATTGCTTGGCCAGAAGGGCTTTGTTCATGAGGGGAACCCTCCTGATCCCAATCCCTCCCTCATATTTGGACCTACATACAAGGACCCAGGAGACCAGGGGGATCCTCTTCTTGTCTTTGCTTCTAGACCATAAAAAACCATTTCTAGATTTGCTCAATGTGGGCTACAATCGAGGCAAATATTTTGAAGACAAACATGAAGTAAACCGAAATGCTTTGGAGGACAATGGATGTGAGGGTGGCCCTACCTACCTGGGAGAGGAAGTGACCCTTCCAAGAGGCCAAATTCCACTGGACCCGCTTGACCAGCCCACTCCATAGGGCCTTGGAAGAAAACCCTATGAACATGGGTAGCCCGAGGTAAATGGAGGGAAGGGTGTCAAGGGTGCATCCCAGGATCCAACCAATCTAGGCTTGCCTAGCTGGGGGGTGTGGATGAAATATATTTTTCTTTTATGGAGGTTTATATTCTACCCAACCACCTCTTTGTACATGATTAGGATATGCTTCATGACCTTAGCTTGAGTGACCGACGTGGAGGTGGCAAGAATGGTGTCATCCACAAATTATTGGTGGGACACTAAGAGTAGCTCAGGTGCAAGCTTGATGCCATATATGATGCCATAAGAGGTAGCACTCAAGATGGTGTAGGCCAAAGCCTCAGCTAGGATGATGAATAGCATCAAGGATAGGGAGTCACCTTGACAAAGGCCTCTAGAACTGGGGAAGAATCCAGTCGAGGATCCATTGATCAAGATAGAGAACCAAGGGGAAGACATGCAGTTATTAATGAGGTTAACCCAAGAGGGGTGGAACCCAAACTTGAGGAGGATGTTGAAGAGGAACTCCTGGTTGACTCTGTCAAAGGCTCTATTCATGTCAAGTTTGAGTAAGAAGGACAACTTATTGGAAATGAGGGCTGAGTGAAGGACCTTCTAGATGATGATGACCCCATCTGTGATAAGCCTTCATTTAATAGAGCTTCCCTATCTAGGTGCGATGATCAGTGGGAGGATGTATTTGAATCTGGATGCCAAGGACTTGGTCAATATTTTGTAGAGGACGTTGCATAGGTTGATGGGGTAGAATTCAGCTAGGGATCTGGCCACCTAGGACTTGGGAATTAGGACAATGAAGGTGGAATTGATACCTCTAGGGATGTATTTGGTGAACTGGAGGTCTCAAATGGACGCACACACTTCCTGTCCAATGAGGTCCCAAAAGGATTGGAAAAACTGGGGGGAAACCCATCCAGGCCCAAGGTAAAATTAGCTTTCATAGAAAAGATGGCTGTGTTGATTTCTTCATCTGAGAGGGGTCTAAGAAGTATCTCATTTGAATGGGCCAAGACCAATGGGGGAATGTGCTCCAATAGGGTCTCTTTCACCAAGGGCTATGGCTGGGGCTTACCACCAAGGAGCTCTTGAAAGAAACCTATGACTTTAGCCCTGATATCCTCCTCCTCTTTAGCAACCCTGCCATCACTGTAGATAATCTCAAGGATTCTATTTGAGCTCCTATTTATGAGGGTCGAGGTATGAAAGAACTTGGTATTGGTGTCACCATTGGCCAGCCATAGGGTCCTTGAATTTTTCCTCTAGAAGGCTTCCTCCATGGATAATACATTATGATACTCGGCTAGGACTAAGTGCTCCTCCTCTCATTCTCCTGGGTCCTGGCACCCTTCCTAAAATCTAATATCAAAATATTCCAGTTGTTTCTTGAGGGTTTCTTTGCTCTCAAAAATATTTCCAAACACCTCCTTATTCCAGATCTTGAGCTTGTCTTTGAGGAGTCTAAATTTTTGATAAATTTGCTCAGTAAGGCACCCTAGGATTGGGCAATACCACCTAAAGACCACCTTGGCCCTGAAATCTGAGTGGTGGAGCCACATGGACTCGAAGCGAAAGGGGCACTTATGGGAGGGATGCTTACTAGCTTCAAGGAGGAGGGGGCTTGGATCATATCCAACTTTAGGGAGGGCCAGCAGGGTTGCATCAGTAAACAAGGGGATGGCTTCCCTAGATAGGAAAAATCTATTCAGTCTAACATAAATGAGTTGGGATCCTATTCTTTTGTTAGTCTAGGTGTTCTTGGATTCTTTCAAGTGGACATCCATGAGCTCATTGGCATCAACAAAGTCCTGGAAGTCCTCCATACTTTTAGTAGCCATCATAAGACCCCCACTCTTGTCAGATGGAAATAGGGGACTACTAAAGTCACCCACAAGGATACAGGGTAGAGGATCGAATGCCTCCATCATGATGCTAATTTCATTCCATAATGCCACTCTTCCATTCGAGCTGTTGGGAGCATAAAAATTGGACAGAATCCAGGATTGCCCTAACTTTAACTAGTGGATCAGGATGTTGGTGATTCTTGGGGATGATGAAATTAGTCTCCCTTCAAAGAAGCATGGGTCCCAAAGACACATAAGCCCTCCAGCTATGCCCGAGGTCAGGGTGGACAAAAAATTTTTGTTCCTCCAGATAACTTTGGCGACTCTCAATGAGGACACATCATCAAGTTTGGTCTCCTGAAGGAGAAGAATAGTTGACTTATGGTCCTTAAGAAGCTGGGAAAGGATCCTTTTCTTGGTGGTGCTATTGAGCCCCCTCACATTCTAGGTGATGAGCTTCATTTGAAACCCTTGGGGAGTCTCTTGCCTCCCTTATTGGCCTAGGTGGGGGTTTGGATCTCTAGGAATCAGCTTTCAAAAAACTCATGAAATCATCAAGGAGGGTCGCCTGGGAGCTGCTAGCAATATCGTCCTTAGTGAGCTTGTTACATTGGTCACCAAGGGTGGGATGACCTCTCTTATTTTTTCTTCCAAATTCTATGGTAAGCTTACTATTTTGGGTCTTTTGGAGCTAAAATATTCTAGCTTGAACTAGGAACATCCAGAATCAGCCTCCGTAAACCTCTCAAAACTACAATCTGAGGAAGGGTGGGAAGAGGGGAAAGAAGGAAGGGGGGAAGGGGATCGAGCAGGGAGAATTGGGGGAGTAAGGGGCACCCTACCCACCAAGGCTAAGGAGAGAGGATGGGGGTTGGGGAGCCTTGATAGGTCACAAGTCAGGGAAGGGGCTTCCTCAGATCAGGCTAGGGAGGGGTTGGCCTACGGGCCTATCTGGGAAGTAGGGGTTGTGGTGACCTCGAAGGATATGTAGCACCCTAAAATTGGCACAGTAAACCTTAGCAATAATTTAAAATACCTTAGTAATAATTCAAATTCAAATTTTAACCCCGAACCACCCGTTAACCACCTGTTAAACCGCTTTCCTCATTTTCCACACCATTTTTAGGATTTGTTGTGACCGTTGGACGATATCGTCGCCGATCAGACGATATCGCCTCAAATCGAATGATTTCGTCTGGACTAGAATGTCCAGACGATTTCGTCCCAAAACTAATTTTTCATAATTAGCTTTTGTTTCAACGGTGTCTCTAACCTAGGCAAAAGCGTTTTTGCATGGTTAGAGACTTCCCCCGTTGGAGATCTCCCAAATTGGGATGATCTCCAACCTCCCAACCTCCTTCCTATGCCTATTTAATCTTAGGCCCTCCCCTTGACATTCCCCTAGCTGAATTTTTTTGTACTTCAAGTTTTACATGCATTAGAATGTCTTAGACTATTGTTTGCCTTATCCTTTTTCAAATTTTCTTGCAAGAACTTTGTCATTCTTCAGTCGGAGCAAGCTCAAATCGTCATGGACGATCCTGTACAATCTCGGACGATCTCACCCCAATTAGATATGATTTCGATTGCAGTCAACATTAGGGGAAATCAGTGCCCTAAGTTTGCATTCTTTCTCCACTATCTACTGTTTTGCTTTGCATTAGTTAGACTTATTACTATTTTGCATCCTGGAGTTCACCCATATAGTTTCAATGCATAATAAAATCATAATTTTTCATTAAATCATTGTAATGCACTCATATTTTTGTTTATAATTATCAGTTTAATATTATTGTTGTCATTTTACATCATTGCCCTTTGTTAGAATAGTTGCATTTTTTGTATTTTGTATCTATTTCTCTGATTGCAGGTCTCTAACGAATTCGTCAGATCTCAAACGATTTTGTCTGATCGTAGATGATCCTATCATATCAGAGGCGATCTTGACTGTTTCAAAAATTAGAACCTCCATCAGACATTCGGATTAGATAGGGCTTTTAATCTACTATATTCTCTATGTTTTCTATTCAAATCTATTTTTTGTATTCATTTAAATCTGCATTTCATATAGAACAGTTTAGATTCATTTGGCCAAACATAGGATTTGAATGATTAAAGATAAAATTGAACACATCAAACACATTCCCAACCTAGGCGTGGAAACTGCCATTCAAAATTTTCCTAGTGAACCCACCATCCGTCGAAAAATCACCTTAATACCCCTCCCCCGAGATGCGGGACCTTCAAAGGGCCTCTAAGTCTGAGGTATTGTCCCATATTTCCTGCATCCCCCTTCCGGGCGCAGATCCTTTAGCCTGAAGGTAAGGGTGCGAAAAATTTGGAACGATACATTTTGGTGAACCTAACATGAAACTAAAACCTTTTGAAAATAAAAACAAAAACATAGATGCATTTAAAATCATTAAAAAACTACTAAGTTGCATATCATGTTTAGATGGTAGCTCTTAAGAAAAGACTAGCTATCACTATAAATGTTGAAAATTAATTAGCAGCCATAGAAATTAATTCTATGCTTAGTGTGCTTGAAACAGATAGAAACCAAATTTTATGGGACAAACTTGATAGGAGACTAGGTATCATTTCATCTAGGTCAATAGAGCTTAAACAAATCAAGAGGCTTGTCCTAGATAGAATCCTGGATCCTCATCAACTCATTTTTTATCATGAACTTCAAAGAGCTTGCCATAGGTGGTTAGCAGATAGAAGAGCCCTTGTGTCTTCTGAGTTGTATACCTTTGAGGAATTCCTCAAGAATGTAGCCATAGTGCATCAATTTCTAGCTCATATAGAGGACCAAGAAGCTGATCTTGCAGATAGAAAAATATGGAATAGAGTTCCTAGAGCTGTGTTATATCGATAGTATTGCCACGAGCTTTACTT
This sequence comes from Wollemia nobilis, assembly GCA_028583015.1. Classification (NCBI taxonomy): domain Eukaryota; kingdom Viridiplantae; phylum Streptophyta; class Pinopsida; order Araucariales; family Araucariaceae; genus Wollemia; species Wollemia nobilis. The sequence continues at coordinate 1,440,557 of JAQPPZ010002660.1, forward strand.
CTACAAACCAGAGTCTGAAATAGATAATATCACCATAGCACACTTTGTTGACTTCTTGAAAAACAATTTTCAATTTGAAGAAGAAAATTTTATGACTCCTGAAGAACTTGAGCCCATTAATGATATTTATAAATTGTTTATATAAAACTAGATCATTGCTTTCATTATTATTATTTCTTGTGTTTTGTGTGTTGTTTGCTATCTTTATAATATTGTTATAAAAAAAAACAAGAAAAACATAATCTAATCAAAACATTTTATTTTAAATATTATAGTAGGTATATAATTAAAATATATACCTCTTAAGCCTGTTGCATATATATATATATATATATATATATTTGCTGAAATCTAAGTTTAAGCACAATGACTAGACTTAGGAATGGTAAACAAACTGAAGAAGAAGAAGAAGAAGATTGGTTAGGAAAGAAAACAAAAAAATTAAATGCCCTTCCTGAGGATCCAATTCTAGAAGAAGAAACTCTAGAATAGCTAGAAGATGATCTAGCTGAAGAAAATGAACAACAAGAAAATGTTAGAGAGGAAGGATCCTCATCCCCTAGAATGGCTCCAGATGGAGCCGTTACTTTTGATAACATAGATCATTTCTGGAAATTCTTCAATAATAATATTGGTGCTCTTAATATGGCAGTTCGTATTGATAGGGGACAAATTAGTGAAACTCAAGCAATCCTAGAAGAAGGATTTAACATGCACACTAATCCTTTGTCTTTTGTCGATCAAGAAAGTGATAAAGCTGGACCATCCAATATGGATATGGCCGCTATAATTCAGAACATGCAAAAACAACAGGTTACCCAACCTCCTAAGGAACCTGTTATTGAGCCTAAAATCATTCCCACACAAAAGAGACCTTCATTCACTGCTTTATTGCGCCAAACTATTGATCAATATGCTTCAAATCGACAAAAACCTAAAATGAAGCCAAACACCAATTTTCAACAATACGGGATACAACATAATACAACTTCAAAACTTCTTCATAACACCCTTCCTACTAACAATTTACACAATAGCAATATAGCATCTAATCTTCATGTCCCTCCATCATATGCTCACCAATCCCATATTCATGCTCCACCGAACCAATATGGTGGGCAAACCAGTAATCTAGAAGCCATGGTGAAACAATTAGCTTCTTGTATGGACTAGATAGATCCCTACCATCCCTCGTACAATTATCAAGAGATGTGTAGTCAGCCTTTGGATCCCCTAGTTGTAGCACAACCATACCCTAAACATTTTCCCATGCCCGTCCTACCTATATATAAAGGAACTGAAGATCCCATAGAGCATCTTCGCATGTTTAGGATAGCATGTCATGATATATCACATGATGACTTGTTATTACTAAAAATGTTCTCAAAAAGTTTAGGAGGAATGGCATTGGAGTGGTACTACCAATTTCCCACTCATTATTTGAGAAATTTTGAAGAGACCACTAAATCTTTTGTGCATCAATTTAGTGCCTATATCGAAAGGCATGTAACCATTAAAGATTTGTACAACTTAAAACAAGAAAAAGATGAATGTTTTTCTGATTTCTTAGCTAGATGGAGGCAGTTGATAGGAAAACTGCACTTTGTGCTACCTTATAGGGAAATGTTGGACATTTTTATTAATAATTTGCAAGAACAAATATCTTATGAGTTATCAATTGCTACCTTAACTACCTTCGATCAGGCTATAGACTTAGCTCGAAGAGTAGAAGATTCTCTCATTAGGAGAGGCCCACTTAGGAAGAAAGATGATGAGAAAACATCCAGAAATCAATATAAAAACAAACAAGTTGTAGGTGACGGAGTCACTAACAGCAAAAATGTTGCTAATATCAATACAATGAAGACAACAAAAAAATTTATATTGAAACCTCCTAATAAACCTCATCGAGAGTTTACTAGATTGAATCAACCATTATCAACTATTCTACCCCAATTACTCGAAAGAGGTTTGATTCAATTACCGGCTATCCGGGAACCTGATCCAACCATACCCGGATATAGAGCTGATTTACACTGTGATTTCCATAGAGGACCTGGACATTCTACCAACTCTTGTAAAAGGTTAAAACATAAAATACAAGATCTGATTGATAATAATGAGATGGAGGTGCAAGCCTTCCAACCTAAACAAAATGCTCCTAATAATGCTCAAAAGAACATTCCTAAAAATCAAAATCAAAATGCTAATCAATCATTAGATATATTTCAACATCCTTTACCAAAACATGGTAAAGAGGTGGCCAATAAAATTGAGCATCATAATGTCCCTCCTCCTACCCGATATGTAGGAACTATTAGTGGACATTTACCTAATCATGATTTACAAAAATTTGACACAACTTTATCCATGGTCACGACCAGGCCCCTACATAATATTCAAACACCGGATCTCAGTGATGTAGAATCGAATACTAAAATTGAAATAGACATCACCTTAAATCAATCGAATAGTTCTGAAGATGAATTAGATCCTATTCAACCTATCACAGATTCTATGGTTCCGGAAGAACCATTTCCTAGAAGAGTTACTACTCGACCCTCTTCTAATCAGTTCCTTCCTAATGAACAAGCTATAAACACTAGACCAAGACCTATTCATCATCCTCAATATAACATTGTAGGAACCATCGAAGCCGTTACCAGACAACAAGCTCAAAATTTTCAATAAGAACCAAATCAGAACAATGGATCAACCCCATTTGTTTTGAAAAATCCTAATAAAGGGAATCATGCTCCTAATGTTCAATCTAAACCTCCTTATAATATTAATGAACAATTATCCAATACTACAGTCGGAATTTCCATTTTGGACCTATTAATATCTTCTCCTATCCATAGAGATGAATTGATGCTTACATTAAGCCAAATGATGGTACCACAAAACATTCAACCTGAAGCCATGACCAATACTATCATCACTAGAGAAGTTGATTGTATTGACTTCCAAGATAAAGATATACCACAACATAGTTTACATAAGGATAACCCCTTATATATTACTACCCTAATAGGAGATGTAGCAGTCAAAAGGGTCTTGATTGATAATGGTTCATCTCTAAATATTTGCACTTTTGATTTCTACCAAAGATTTGGGTTTAGAAGTGATGAAATGAAGAAAAATGACATGATCATAAAAGCTTTCAATGACGAAACACAAGAAATGTGTGGAGTTATCACCATCCCATTGCAAGTTTGTCCGAGAACCTTAGATACAACCATGTTTATTGTACATTGCCCCGCATCATACAATATACTCTTGGGTCATCCTTGGATCAACGCAATGCGGGCTGTTCCATCAACTTTACACCAATGTGTTAAATTCGAATTTAAAAATAAATTGGTCACTATCCATGGTGATCCTAGACCCTTTGATATATGTGCTTTGGTAGAACCTGTTGGAGTTCAATTTTGCCCTGTTCTATCATCCACATATCCTAATTCTTATTTTTCATCTAAACAATCTTCTAAAAAAAACACACTAGAACCTCAAAAAGATCTTAAATCCACAACCAATCCTTCATGTTCCATTCTTATAATTTCAAAACCTATAGATCCATCTATTAACACCTCTACATTATCTACATCTATCATACCTTCCACATCTAAAGATATAGGGAATGATCCTTCTACATCTTATGCTCTTTCTGATGAACTCTTACCCGATTTATCTAACATTCTTATATCAGAAAAAAAAAATGCTTCTATGCAAAATTCCATTATCTTAAGTAATTTGTCGCCATCTCCTCATACTTTGGGCCTCCCACAACCTATGGGAAGTACTTACCAAGTCGGGATTTGTGCCTTCATTTATAAGGGATATGACTGGGGAAGAATACCCAAGAACATCAAAACTCATCATGAGGGATATGCTCGATGCTATTTTACTAATGAGTATATTAAAGCTAAACCTATAATGCTTAAAATGGGATATAAAGGGAAAGGCTTGGGACCTTTCCAAGATGGTATGAAAGAACCCTTTGAGGTAGAACCATGGCCCGCCCGATGTGGTGTGGGCCTATTTCCTAGTAAGGGTCAACCCTTCCATTTTGAAGATGATGATCAACTTATATGTTATCAATATTATTCGGATGGGTGTGATGATTTGCCTCTAAAAAATCAGCCATTTACATGCAATATGCTATCCATAGCTTATCCTGAAATGATTTCTGAATCCGATGATGAGTTGGAAGGAGATATTTTCCATGATGTCTCCGTTGAAGAGATGTTACATAATGGTTTTTATTTTGATGGTTCTATACCTACCATAGCCCAACTTGAGGCGATGACTCCTCAAGATGAATTATTCAAGTTAACCTTAAAAGAATTACAAGAATTGGGCGTTTCACCTGCCCCACCTAATTTTGAAAGAGATCTACACATGGAAGTAGAAAACGTCATTAAAGTTAACATTGGAACCAAACATAACCCTCACATAATCAATATTGGATCAGAATTAAGTCAAGAAAAACAAGAGCAATACATTGCATTCCTTAAAGAATATGAAGATGTCTTCGCTTGGACATATGAAGATATGTCAGGTTTAGACCCTTCTGTAGTCATGCATCACCTAGTAGTCCATCCGGATGCTAAACCTGTTAAATAGAAACTTAGAAAAATGCATCCTAAAGTGGCCTTGCTAGTCAAAGGGGAGTTAGAAAAACTCTTGAATGTTGTTTTTATACAAGCTATTGATTATGCTGAATGGATCTCGAATGTAGTTCTAGTCACCAAGAAAGAAGCTACCAAAGTTAGGGTTTGCACAGACTTTAGAGATATTAACGTTGCATGCCCTAAAGATGATTTTCCTCTTCCAAACATGGATCAAATCATTGATTTTACTGTTGGGAGTGGAATGATGTCCCTAATGGATGGATTCTCTGGTTATAATCAAATCAGGATAGCTCCTAAAGATCAGGCCAAAATAGCCTTTATTACCCCTTGGGGAACCTTTTGTTGGAAAGTGATGCCATTTGGCCTAAAGAATGCAGGTGCAACCTATCAACGAGCGATGACTTATATTTTTCACGACATGATGCATGATATCCTACATGATTATGTAGATGATATCATAGCTCGTTCCATCAAAGAAGATGATAATTTAAATGACTTAAGGACAGTGTTTGATCGGTTAAGGGAATATCTTATCCGACTAAATCTTGCTAAATGCATATTCGGAGTTAAGTCCGATAAACTATTAGGGGTTATAGTTTCTTTACATGGCATCAAAATCGACCCTCTCAAGATTACGACTATCACTGATATACCCGCACCTACCAATATATTTGAGTTACAAAGTTTACAAGGTAAGCTTCAAGCTATCCGTCGCTTCATCGATAAGATGGCAGACAAAACCAGTCCCTTTCTTAAGCTTCTTAAGAAGGATGTCCCCTTTAATTGGGACAACGAATGTAAGGAAGCTTTTGAACTTCTCAAACAATAACTCCTTAACCCACCTGTGCTTTCACCACCTAGACCTGATCACCCATTTATCCTATATATTTTAGCTTTAGATTTTGCGTTAGGAGCTATGTTAGCTCAACTTGATGATGAGAAAAGAGAACGTGCTAATTATTATATTAGCTAAATTTTAATTAGTTATGAAACCCGCTACACAAAATTAGAAAAACTAGGTCTAGCAGTCGTATTTTCTAAGCCAAAATTATGCCATTATATGCTCAGTTAGAAAACTTATGTCATTGCTAAATATGATCCCTTGCGGTATCTCATGAGTCGACCTTATTTATCGGGTCGCACAGCAAAGTGGGTTCTTGCTCTTAGCAAGTTTGAACTCATGTTTATAGGACAGAAGTCCGTTAAGGGTCAAATCATAGCAGATCAATTAGTTGCTGCACCCTTAGAGTCTACCCATCCCCTCATCATTGAGTTTCCAGATGAATGCCTTCAATTAGAGGTAGACCATGTTGAACAATGGTCCTTATACTTTGATGGAGCCCGATGCATGAGTGGGGCTGGTGTAGGTATTATTTTAATATCTCCACAAAAACACATTATACCTTTTTCCTTTAAATTAACATTTGCTTGCACCAATAATACTACTGAATATGAAGCTCTAATCCTTGGATTACGAGCTACCTTGGCGCTAAAAATTAAACATCTACTAGTTTTTGGTGATTCTCAACTTGTTATAAACCAAATTAATGAAGTTTATCAGACCAGAGATGATAAATTGCGTCCATATAAAGCATATGTTTTACAATTAATGTCTTTATTTGATCAAGTTACTTTGGAAGCTATTCCTCGAACTAGCAACTGTGCAGTTGACGCTATGGCCACAGCTGCATCTCTTCTGCCCTTGGAGTTAGATGACGAATATGCCACCATCATTATTCATCGACTCCAGGAAACCGCTTCAAATAAGTCATTCTTAGAACCATTGGATGTGTTTCTAATCAATGAAACTACTCCTGAACCTTGGTATACAGATATATTTGATTTTCTTCACAATGGGACTTTCCCTGCCAGTGCTACTAGAAACCAGCGTCGGTTATTACGTATACGAGCAAGTCAATTTGTAATAATTGGCAATACTCTATATAGGAGATCTTTTGAAGGTATCCTATTGAGATGTTTGAATTTAGAAGAATCCAGATCAGCTTTGAGTGAAGCCCATGATGGATCTTATGGAGGACACTTCAGTGGTAGTGTCATTGCTAAAAAACTCCTTAGGATGGGATACTTTTGGCCTACCATGGAGAATTATGCACATGATCATGTGTGCCATTACGACAAGTGCCAAAAAAATGTTGACCTTGTCCATGCCCCTGCACAAGAACTGCAAGCTATTTCATCTCCTTGGCCCTTTTCAAAATGGGGCTTAGACATTATTGGCAAAATTAATCCTGTGTCATCCGATGGACACAAATTCATCATAATCGCCATTGAGTATTTCACAAAGTGGGTTGAAGCTATGCCTTTAGCTTCCCTGCCTTGGAACACAAGTCTCTAAATTTATTTTTAATCAAATCATTTGTAGATTTGGAATTCCTGCAAATCTCATCTCAGACAATGGAACTTGTTTCAAAAATAAAGATGTTAAGAAACTATGTCAAAAATATAAGATTCAACATCACTGGTCCACTCCCTATTATCCTCAAGGTAATGGCCAAGCAGAAGCTTCTAACAAAACCTTAATCAAAATTCTCAAAAAATTGGTCAATAAATCTGGCCGTGACTGGCACATTCAATTATATCCAGCTTTGTGGGCATATTGCACTAGCGTTCGTACTCCCATAGGTACTTCACCTTTTGTTTTGGTTTATGGTGCTAAAGCCATTTTTCCCTTTGAATTAGAAGTTCCTTCTTTGGCTCTACTACTTCAAGATACCAAAGTAGGAGATGAATATCGAGCTGGCAGACTCAGTCAGCTAGAACTCCTAGATGAAAAGCGCATCAATGCTTTGGAGCATCTTCGTGCCTACCAAAACAAGCTTAAAAGATCATATGCTAAGAAAGTTTGTCATCGATCCTTTGAGGTCGGTGACCTTGTTTTAAAAGAAAATAAAAAAAATACTAATGCAACTAAACACCTTAAAGGTAAATTTGAACCCAACTGGCTTGGACCATATATTATCACTGCTAAATTTGAATCGAGAGCATACAAATTATCCACCTTAGATGGTAAAGAACTTAAAGAACCCATGAACATTTTGCATCTTAAATGTTACTATGCGTAAAACATTGGTCATTTCATCATTGTATATATTTGTTTAAAATATTTCAAAAAAACACTATCTTGTATTTCTTTCAATTTATAAATTCAAAAACACCAAAAACATTCAAAATCATCAAAATCTTCAAAAAACATCTTTTATTCTTTGTACCTCTCAATTTGTGAAGTATTGCAGTTATATTTCCAGTTATTTTGGATAAATTAGCATTTATTTGGAATCCCGCACTTTCACATTCACATGAATAAATATCTTGATTTTATCTGGCATGATTACTAATCTCCCTTATATCAAAGTCCACAAAATTCAATTAAATAAAGTTTGAGCATAGAGAATTGATCTTGTTATTTACTTAAAACAAGTATATCCTTTTACAATAAAATGATTATATTTGTAATGTCCATGCTATGCTACATAGTCGAAGTGGTCTAGAATATTTGAGAATTGACAAAAGGACAAGCTCACCCCTACCCAGAATAAAAATCCCTTGCTCTACAACTAATCCGAGCAAGTATCCCTAGCATAGGAAGAAAAAGAAAAGTTCAAGAAAAAGAGAAAAAGAAAAAGGTTATTTCAGCATTATCTCAAATATCAAAGCAAAAGATACAAAAAAAAAAAAAGCAAAGAAAGCAAAACAAGCAAAAGCAAAAGCAATAAAATCCCTTTCCCTACCCATTGAAAATAAAAGAAGGGTTGATGAGCTTGAATCCCTGGAATTCTCAATTATTCGAAAACTATGAGGTAAGCCCCATAACAGGTGGTTTTTGCCCAACCCGCTTGGCCTGGGGTAACTCGTAGCGTGGTGATATGTCTGTCACATTAGCTACCTTCTTTTGTACAGACCTATGTCTGCTTATGGATTAGCTAGCTCTTGATAACCCGACTTACATAGTAGTATGGTATGGTTATATGCATCTAAATCATGGTTAATGAACACTTATTTGGTTAATTCAAATCACTTGTATCAAATTATCTTGCTCAAAAATGGTAAATGCACAAAGCAATTGCACACACATTTGTATTTGAGATATTTTGTGTATCATTATGATAAATCAAGATCGAAAATGAACTCACATACGCACATGGGATTCCTTATAAATCTAACTTTTGTCTTTAAGATACCTTGAAATATTTTTGCAAATTGTCTGGAATAATTTCATTTTCTTCTCTGAGAACAGTTGTTTAGTATAAATACAAATACATGCATTACCATAAAAATCAAAATCGTTTTTAAAAAACATGCAATAAAGTTACATTTATATATAACTTTTGACTTTCGCTATGATGGTATAGTTCCAAAACCAAAATTGGAATTTTATGCCTAGCGCAAGTCCTCATCTTCATATTTTCTGTTTATTAAAAATCAACCATGCAATAAAACTATTATTTTCTTCTTTGGATTTCACGATGATGGTATAAGTCTATACCTAAATATTCTATGCCTAACACAAACCATTGTTTAATTTTATTTTTCCCATCTATTTCACATCATAAAAACATATGACTTAAATCATTATGTTACACAATTATGCTTTCAAAGAACGAATACTTATTCTATTTCATGTCATTATGTCAAAATTCAATTTTGCAATGACGGTATAATTCCTAGGGAATTATTCAAAATTTTTATCACACTTAGGAATTTATGCCTAGCAAAAATCATTTTTAAAAATATTTCATGCATAATATTTTTATGAAAATCTGAAAACAAATCATCAAATCATCATCAAACCATCATCATTTGCATCATCACAACAAAGTCTTAAGACAGTCTCTTAAGCAATATTTTACTTTTAACAATATTTCTATATTGGGATTAGCTTGACAACCGAGTGAGCGGCGACTCCATGGAATGGTCTATAATAGCGACAATGTCCTTTGAAATTATTGTTAGAAGTCCCTTTTCATTTTTATCAAATTATCCCACAAACAACCAATTTGTTTATATCAGATTATTTCATTTAAATTTTAAAAGCATGATATTCAAACCATAATATTTCCAAATGACATAATTACATGAATCATCAAATCCATCACACCCAAAACATTAAATAATTATACAAACACATAAGACAAGTCATATGATCAAAAATATCTCATATATAGGTATATATCAACAATATATACATCATCTCAAAACTGGATCGGTATGCCACAATCTGTACCTCAGCATACTCAATCCTCTATCAAAAATAATGATAAACACTATATCAATTTGTGTAGTGTAGTCTGTAGCAGCAGACCACCTACCACCCCAGCCAAAACCTATGTCATTCTAGATGCCCCTAGCATCTGGTGTAGTGACTCGATGTTCACTCTGCCTTTCTCCAGGGTGAAGCTCGGATCTCCGCACAGTCGCATCATTGCGTGGCCCTGATTGGCCACGGGAATGATTAGTCGTCGTTGTATGGGGATCCTCAAAATCCTCCATACATCCTCCAATGTGGGAGTCATCTCCCTTGTCGGTAACCAGAAACAAGAAGAACCTGGATACCACCTCTCTGCTAGGGCTGTCAATAGCCCCATATCTATAGAAACCTGTGGCATATCTACCATGTGTTGCAAGCCGACCTGCGCCAACTGATCTCACTCTGCCTGAGATAGAGCGGCCAAGTCATCCTTCAGCCCACTGTATTTCCATTCTCGGCTCTTTAATAATCCTCTCTGCAACATAAACAACAAAACAATAAAAATCATTAATAAAACATTAATTAAAAATTCAAGTAAAACAAGTGCAATTTTATACAAATGATGATATCGTCCACTATTGGATGATATCATCCCAAATTTGAGCAAATTCGTCTCTGATTTCGCAAGAGGGAATCGTCCCTTATTGGATGAAGTTGTCCCTATATCGCTGATTTCGCCCTTGGACGAAATCGGCGATATCGAGACGATTTCGATGAAATTGAGACGATTTCATCCCGACAACGTCGATAGCCCAAAAACGGCCATGATGCTCAAAAATCAATCAAAATTAATCTAAAAAGCATGAAATTCTAAATTAAAAGCATTCTAAACTAAGTTTAAAACCTTACCCATAGCCCGCGCTGGACCTCTGTTGATCTGTGCGCTGTCTCGACCATCTTGTCTGCAGAGCTCTAGAAACTAGGAAAATGAACAGTAATAATGAATTAGGGTTTTACCCTATTTTTCTTAATTTTATTCAAAACACATTTTTAATTTTGCTTTTCCACGTTTTTACCTCAAACGTTTGATTTGGGTAAAAACACGGAGGGGGCACCATAGTAAGCTGTCGTGCGATTCGACCTAGAATCATCGCCTAAAAATGGGAATAATTTTTGCTTTCTCGTAGATCGAGAAAAACTCATCTTTAACGCATTTTCTTCAAAAAATTTGCTAAAGAGGGGGCAAAATGTAGCACCCTAAAATTGGTGCAGTAAACCTTAGCAATAATTAAAATTACCTTAGTAATAATTCAAATTCAAATTTTAACCCCGAACCGCCCGTTAACCGCCTGTTAAACCACTTTCCTTATTTTCTATGCCATTTTTAGGATTTGTTGTGACCGTTGGATGATATCATCATCGATCAGATGATATCATCATCGATCGGATGATATCACCTCAGATCGAACGATTTCATCTGGACTAGAATGTCCAGACAATTTCGTCCCAAAACTAATTTTTCATAATTAACTTTTGTTTCAACGACGTCTCTAACCTGTGCAAAAGCATGTCTGCACGGTTAGAGACTTCCCCCATTGGAAATCTCCCAAATTGGGATGATCTCCAACCTCCCAACCTCCTTCCTGTGCCTATTTAATCTTAGGCCCTCCCCTTGACATTCCCCTAGCTGAATTTTTCTATACTTCGAGTTTTACATGCATTAGAATGTCTTAGACTACTGTTTGCCTTGTCCCTTTTCAAATTTTCTTACAGGAACTTTGTCATTCTTCAGCCAGAGCAAGATCAGATCGTCATATATGATCATGTACAATCTCGAACGATCTTGCCCCAATTAGAGATGATTTCGATTGCAGTCAACATTGGGGGCAATCATGGCCCTGAGTTTGCATTCTTTCTCCACTATCTACTATTTTGCTTTGCATTAGTTAGAATTATTACTATTTTGCATCCTGGAGTTCACCCATATAGTTTCAATGCATAATAAAATCATAATTTGTCATTAAATCATTATAATGCACTCATATTTTTGTTTATAATTATTAGTTTAATATTATTGTTGTCATTTTACATCATTGCCCTTTGTTAGAATAGTTGCATTTTCTGTATTTTGTATCTATTTCTTTGATTGCAGGTCTCTGACGAATTCGTCTGACGAATTCGTTAGATCTCAGACGATCTTGTCTGATCATAGACGATCCTATCATATCAGAGGCAATCTTGACTGTTTCAAAAATTAGAACCTCTATCAGACATCCAGATCAGATATGGCTTTTAATCTACTATATTCTCTGTGTTTTTTGTTCAAATCTATTTTTTATATTCATTTAAATCTGCATTTCATATAGAACAGTTTAGATTCATTTGGCCAAACCTAGGATTTGAATGATTAAAGATAAAATTGAACACATCAAACACATTCCCAACCTAGGTGTGGAAACTGCCATTCAAAAGTTTCCTGGTGAACCCACCATCCATCAAAAAATCACCTTAATACCCCTCCACCGAGAGGTGGGACCTTCAAAGGGCCTCTCAGTCTAAGGTATTGTCCCATCCTTCCCGCATCCCCCTTTCGGGCACGGATCCTTTAGCCTGAAGATAAGGGTGCAAAAAATTTGGAATGATACAGGATATTTCCTTTGCACACCTTAGAGGTTATGAAAATCTCACAAGAGGGGAATCAAGGTTAAGATATACCGGGGCTTGAGCACCTGAGCAAGTAGGATCCACCAAGGATTCCTTGGCATCAGTAGATTCTAACTCTTTTCCATGTCGTTCTGAGATGTTGCGATCATCACGTGGGGCCCACGGGAGGGGGCCCGACTGGGTCGAGGGGGGGTTCTCAGGGTGCGATGTACAAGCCTTCTTGAAAAAGGGGCATTGGTAGGAAAGGTACCCATGTGTGTTGCATAGGGGGTAGAATATGGGTTTATTCTCATAAATTAGGGTTTGGCTCCAAAAGAAGGATCCTGAAGAAATAGTAATCATAGAAGGGAATTCAGATTTGAGGTTTACATTGACGCAGAACCTGACATGGACCATGCGAGACCCTACCTTGGTAGCAAGATAGAAGGCAACTAGTTCACCAACTACTTGTGCAATGAGCCTCAAGACGTCCTCCTACCACAAATGAAAGGGGAGTTCAGGGAGGTGAACCTAAATCAGGGTAATATTAATGCTTTGGGTGCTGGGGTTGAAATCAGATCCATAGCACTTGAGTAAGAGGCTTTTATGCCCTAGGAACCAAGGTCCACTAGAGATAATCCTATTGAAGTCATCACTATTATTGAGCTTGATGAGAAAGGAACCCTTGGTTAGGGCCATGAACTGCATGTGTCCTAAAATTATCCACTTGGAGGTTGCCCAACGTCGGATGGTTTCCATGTTTGAGCATCCTATGAATTTCCCCACTAAAGAGAAGGAGGAACTGATCACAAATGTCAAGTAGATAACATCTAGGATGGATATGTGCATCCATTTTCAAGAAATCCCTAAGCCCAGAGCCCATGGCTAGGTGCTAAACCCATACAGGATCTGCTAGAAAGAGGATTTGGTCCCTCCTGGGCCAGAGCCCTCACCTTTGTTGGGGGTATTTTCCCAAGCCCTGCACTTGCATCGACACTACCAAGGGGCCTGGAACCTAGAATCCTATCCCCACCCTGCTCACCTGCTTTCCCGGGACTCACGTCTGGCCCAGTTCTTGCAGTAGAACCTGCAGGCCCAGACTTAGAGGTTGCATCTGCTCTCGACCCTGCTCCCACTCTTTCACCTGCGTCCACTCCTGCTCCTACTCCCACCATCATCCATTAACCAATTTTTTTTTTATCTTCATTTGTTAACCATATTTTATCTTCTTTTGTTAACCACCTTTTATATTCGATTGTCAACCAAATTTTATCTTTGATTGTTAACCAAATTTTATCTTCGATTGTTAACCAAATTTATCTTTTATTGTTAATATTTGCAAAAAAAATGAAAATGGAATGATTCAATCTAACTTTGGAATGTCATATTAATTGTTCACTTTAACAAAAAATTAGAATTTACAGAAATTTCATTTTTCATTAAATGAAACTAATTGATTATTTGGAAAAATTGTGCAAAGTTTAAAATTTTAAATTTCTATTAAAAAATGTGAATTTATGTGAACCGACATATTTCTTTTTTGGCGGTTTTAATTTTTTTTTTTTTGTATTTTTTATTTGATGAAATAAAGAAAACAGGTAAAAGGTTAGGGTTAGAGAAAATAAAATAAAAGAACAAGTTGTCGTAACTTCTACAATTTCAACCTGAATTTGCATAAAACAATATCCTGCACTAAACCAACATTAATTTGACCCGTCTTCACGCTGTCCAAAATTAATGTCGTGCAATATTCTATGGAATAACACAATATATTAAGAAAAATAAACATGTTTACCATCAACATGCATAAATCTTATTAAAAATTTCAATATATTACCAACATGAAATATTTCACCTCCTATATTGAAGATACATGATCCACGAGGAAGTTTCTCTGTGTGTATAGATGCATCGCTAGAAGGACTGGGAGGCATGCTCTCACAAGAAGAAGTGGTAATAGCCTACAGATATAGGAAGCTAAAAAAGCATAAGGTTAATTACATAACTTATGACTTAGAATTAGAAGTTGTGGTTTTTCTCTCAAGAATTGGTGACACTACCTAATTGGTAGACCCTTTGAGCTAAATACGGATCATCAAAGTTTACAATATGTATTCACCCAACCCTTACTCAATGCTAGATAGAGGATATGGATGAAATTTCTTGCAGAGTATGATTTTAGCATTGAATATATTAAGAGAAAGGAGAATAAATTTGTTGATGCTTTAAGTAGAAGGAAATGCATTCTAGTATTATCTCATGTTCATGTTGATTTTATGGACCAAGTCAAGGGAATGCAAAGTCAATATGCCTACTATAGGAAAATACAAGAAAATATGGAAAGGGAATCAGAAGGAAATGGACATTTTAGCATCAAGGATGTATTCCTATGCTTTAAAGATAGGATAGTAATACCTGAGAATGGTGATATGAGAAGGATGATAATGAATGAAGCACATAGATATCCCTATTCTACTCATCCAGGAGGAGCAAATATGAGAGAGAATATGAAAAAGATATTCTTTTGGCTAGGAATGAAGAGAGACAACATAATTTGTTGCTTAATGCCTCGAGTGCCAAAAAGTAAAATCAAAGCATAGACATCCTGCTAGATTTTTATTTTCACATGATGTGCCTATGCAAAAATAGTAGGTGATTTCGATGGAATTCATAGTAGGGCTATTTAAGACCAAATTTTAGCATGAAACAATCCTAGTAGTGGTCAAAATACTAACCAAGGTTGCACACTTTATACACAGAAGTACCAAGGATGATGATGTAATTGTGGCAAACAACAAAGAGATATTTTGACTTCATGGTTTTTTAAAGGTAATTATATCAAATAGGGACTCAAGGTTTATCTCTAAGTTTTTGCAAGCCTTAAACTAAATCATTGGTACTAGGTTGAACATCTATTCATCCTATCACTCAAAAACTAATGTACAAATGGAAAGGGTGAGTCAAGTATTAGAGGACATGATTTTCATGTAATGCATGAAACAGAAAACCCGTTGGGAGTACTTAAATCTAGTAGAATTTGCCTACAATAATGGTAACCATTCGATGTTGAGCATGGCTTTATTCAAAGTTTTGTTTGGTAGAAGGTGCAGGACACCATTGTCATGGGATAATCTAGAATATCATATTATGCTCAAACTTGACATGGTTAAATAAATGGAACAAAAATTATAGGTGATCAGAGAAAGGTTGAAGGAAGTGACAAACCATCAAAAAATTTATGCCAATCTTAAAATATCTTCCAAAGAGTTTGTTATTGGGGACATAGTGTTTCTGAGGGTGAGACCAAAGAAGAGTGCTATCAAGTCTACAATTATTGATCCTCGTTTTGTAGGACCCTTTGAAATCATAGAAAGTATCAGTCCTATGGCATGTCGACTTGCCTTTCCACCCAATCTGTCCAAGATTCACAACACCTTTCATATTTTTTTAATTAAAAAGTATGTTTCTAACCCTAAGAATGTATGGAATTTTTCTAATTTGTAGATGGCAAAACCAAAGGCTATAGAGGTTCGACCAGTCAAAATCCTTGAATTCTAATCTAAATCGATGAGGAAAGGAATTTTGGAGCAGTTCAAGGTCTAGTTGGACTAGTACTCTGAAAGAAATGCTACTTGGGGGAAAGTAGCTGATATGCAAAAGCATTTTCCTTTTCTTTTTGAAAATACATTGTAATGTTGTTTTGAAAACTAATTTTGAAAGAAACCACTTGTATGAACATAGATAATTGTGTTAAGCCTAAGGAGGGAGTATGTCATAACACATTCAGTAGACTTTGAACTTGAATAGATTTTTCTTAGCTAAGATGTTTTGCTTCAAGGAACAAGTGACAGTGATGTTTTAATTCTGCAAGTATGGATGGTTTGTAGAAATTAAAATATTTTAAATGAATAAATGCTTGGTAATAAATGAATCATTGTTTCAAGTAAGTATTTTTCATGAAAGAATATGATGTTGCTAATAGACTATGTTTGTACAAAAAAATAAGGTTCTTGTGGGTGGAGAAAGAATAATCCACCGAGAACAGGAATACCTGGTGTAAATGATGTGATGGGTTATTTATAGAAATAATTGGAAAGCAATATGTATGAATTCTTCACCCTTAATGATGATTATTTTCATTAAAATTTGCACATGATAAAGAAATTCCAGTCTTGTGATTGCTTGCATGATTTGTTGATATTTGCCTTATGATTGGATTTTTAGATATATGATCTGGATATACGTATTATATGCATGATTTATGTGTCTTCACAAAAAAAAAAATAGTTATAAAGATATATTTTTATGTGGTAGCACCACCATGTAAATGAATGATGTGTAAGTGAAATTTAATAGTTAGCATTAACTAAGAAAAGAGCGTCTACGGTAATGGCTTACACATTGGACTTGAATGTTAAATGAACCCATCATAGAAGCACGTGAGATTTATTAAAAAATGTCATTTGATGGCCACTTGGCAAAAGGCTTCAAAATTCTATCAAGGAGGTTGAAATATGTGCTCTTGCGGTGAGAGAGTGTGTGCATTCTGGAAGAGAGGAGAGAACGAACAGAGAGTGGAGGAAAAATGTTATTGGTTGGAAAGAGGAAGAACATGAATGAAGGACACTACATGGAGTTGTTAACTGGAACACGATTTATAGGTAAGTGGATATGTGATCTTGTCTTATCTTTCATTATGTGAAAATGCTCTTTTTTGTGTGTTTTCTTGTAAACAATAATTCTCTGCATTTATCTAGAGAGTGTGAAATCATAGTGCATTTTGACTACCGTAGAAATTATCTAAGTACATATTACTTGGTGTTGAGTTAGTCAAGTTTTACTAGAAGTAAACGTAGACTATCTAGGGTTGCCTTGGTTGAATGTATCATATTTCTTTGGATGATTTTGAAGGTCATACTCCTGACAGATTGATAAATAGCAATGCAAGTTAATTTTATGGACAATGTGATCTATTATTAAACTTATTGGTAGCCATCTAAAATATAGGGAATGTTGATAAAATTGGACTTGAAAGATAAAACATGTATTTTTCAGATATTCTATTCAGTTTTATTAAAGTAGTGTTTCATTGCATATGGACTGGTTGTGATGCTTGGTTAAAGTGTGTGTTTACATTTTATATAGAACATTTGATTTATGAATAGTTGAATAGGGAAATAAACTTGAGTTCTACTATGAGAATCTATGCAATAACTATAAATAATTGTTGGTATTTCATAGTTGATTGATTGTGTGTATCTATTTTAGAATTTGTATACTTTGTTGGATATCCCAAGCTTATGAGTGGAAATGATGAATTTTATTGTGTGTATGGATAGCACATTTTATTATTAGACGAGCTTTAAATAATTATTGAATCTCTAGTTATTGGAAATGCATGGGTAGATATAACATAAAGGAATTTATTGAAAAACCCTGTGTGAATTGAATTTAAAGTATGCAATTTTCTGTTGTCTAGAAATATGATTGTGTGCAAATGGAAAACATCAAAGAGATAATGGTGCACATTGGAATATCACAAATGAGTTTTAATGGAGCTATATTTGATACTCAATAGATGGCAACCACTATTATTGGTTGGTTTATTGCAAAGATCATGGAGGAGGTGCATGAGGAGTGTTGTACCAGGACGATGATAGTTTCAAAAAACTTATGCTATGGTAGATGTAACACCAAAGAATTTGGGTATGTCCAAGTTGACTAGATATCCTATGCTACAGAATAATGTAATTAAGGATATTGTAATATACTTTAGAGATATCAAACTCCTTCCAGTATTGTTGTGTTGGAGAAGATATATTGTTGTTATGATATTCGAATGATGTGAATGTATGCAATCTACTCATTTAATTAAGATGAATATGTTGAGAGTTTCTTTGTTGCCATATATGATTATCTAATTATCTACCTGTGATATTTATTAATTCAAATGTGTTATGTTTAATGAATGCATGTTTTCATTGAGTAATGAGTGGGTTTAGATAGATTGATATCGCCCAAGGAATTTACATTTCTATTTGTTAGTCTCATTGTTAATTGTAGTGCTATGAACGAAATATTTTTAGATGTATTTGGGAAGTCATGTAAGCATGGATTTATCCTTAGGATACAAACTGAGTTTCACATTACTCCAAAAGTAATACCGATTTAGCTAGTTTTTAGTAAGCAAGTCACGACTTCTATTGTTGTGGTAGTTGAGTGCTACGTGATAAAGAGTGAGTTTTTTTTATCTAATATACCTTTGGTATGATTTCCCCTAACTTCATTAAAGAAGTGGAAGTGTGCCTTCTTGAATCGAATCATAGTGAGTGTGTCTAGGGCATAGGAGTTAGATAGTGTTATCTTCACCAAAGGATGGGTGAATGGTGATTGTTTAAATATGATAGGATGCTAAGTGCACCATGCAAAAGGACTTGTGTGGATAAGCGAGGATTGGCATATTAAAAAATTTTGATATAATGAAAAGTAATTTCCTTTACAATGAACCGTAAAGGAGTACCCTTTCAAAGGAAATAAAGGTGAGACCCCTTGACGGAATAAAGAGGGACAATCCTTTTGATATATTGAAAGAAATAGGATAGTCGCTAGTGGAAGGTAGTTGAGTGGAGTACCTTCTTAAGGCTAGTATCTAGGAAAATATTTATAGATTTCGGGTAGGATCTTAGTGATATGTTTCCTTGATTATTGATGATAGTGAGGATGATGCCTTCTTATGTTGAAGAATCTTACTTAGATTCACTATCGTTTAATTTAAAGTGATTGTCTTATATTCAACTTGCTTAGAGTTAATTTATTGTGTGTAAAAAAAAATCTCTCAACTTCATTAAATGTTAGTAGAAGCTTGAAGGGTTGTCACAAATTCTGTGATATATAGTTATTAATAGATTCTATTAAAATCTGGTTTTCCTCTTTTTTGCATCATTGGATTGTGTAGTGGGTGTTGTTTCTATTATTGCAGCTATGTCCTACTATTTTCTTCTTAAGATCTTTCTCAGAGGAGGAGGTGAAGGTGGTTGTGTTTGTATCTCAAAATTTATTTCTCCTACCTTAACTAGGTCCTTTGCAATAGATTTTCTTCTTTACTTGGTGAATCTACTATTTCAACTAGTGACCCAATTATGTTAGAATTGGAGGGTTTGACTATGTAGATGTTTCTGCCTAAGCAACAATATTAGTAACTTTATTATTGAAAGTTACTTTCTTGGTCCTTGGTTGTTTTGCAAGGCTACCTTTAGCTTTCCTCTTCGTCTATGCACTAGTTCTAGTAGTTGGCTAAAAATAGTTCACCAACATTTATTGCTCTTCTACTGCAATACTTTTGCAACTTTTTGATTTTTTTGATAATGCCACTACAATCAAGTGATTTTTTTTAATATATTCTTCCTATAATGCAATATTTTAGTCTTTTATTTGACATCCCGTGTTTAGTTTCAAAGGTCCTTGCAACTTTGTTGATTATAGAGCTCAAGCATTTATGATTTTGACATAAAGGAATCAGCTCCGAAAGATGATGTAGAACATGTTGTGATTCACATGCATCAACTAGACACATGGCATGTGTTGATTTGGTTTTATCTTCAATTTTTTGAAATACGCATGCACGCAGGGATAAAATTCAAAACAAATGTGTGCCTACGTTGTTTTAAAAAAATTTAACCTCATTCCAAAGATCTTGGTCATTATGAAGCTCTATAATTTTTCTATTTCTATACAACCAAATATGAACTCATTCCAGAGTTCTGGTCATTCTAGAGTGTTGTATCTTTCCTATTTTGATCTGCATCCAAATTTGATTTTTTCATGCCACCAGGGGTAGGATAGGGTGCTTCTTGACATTTTGAATAATCCATTTTTATCTACCAAATTTTAAAAATAATTTGTGTTAAATACTAAATTATCATACATTACATGTTAAATGCTTATTATGACTACATGCAAGAAACACATAACTTGTCCTGAAAAATTATCATACACCTTACAAATTGTTGCTTCTAATTATTGTTAGCAGAATATCTAAAATAAAAAACATGACATATGTGTAGTAAGTGATATTTTTACAATGGTGATAATTATGGATAATATCAAGAAGGCAAACATGCCAAAAACTGGTTTTCATGTAAGCCTTAATTCAATAGCACATTCGAAAAGGTTTTCACTATTGAATTATTTTCTTTTTCATTTTTTTTTTCTTTTTTTTTGTCTTGATTGTGCCCATGAAGGAATTTCACAATCAAAATTATTCCTATTTTTTTTCTTATTGTTTTTTTCCTTTTTATTTTACTTTTTCAACATCACTCTGAATCTATCATGGAAGAGAAAGTCTCTTCCATCATGTGTACATCCAACTGTGCAATCTGCTCCAAAAATTCTTCCTTAGTTAATGGTTCATGGTATACTCAAAGGTGATTTCCATTTACCACTAAATTTCTCCTTGAATCATCAATGGGAGAAATATGAACTGCTCCATTTCTAAACACTTCTTCAATCAGGTTGGTCCAAGCTACCTAGTCAATAATTTTCCAAAAAAATATTCATAATGAGAATAAAAAATAAAGCCCAATCTCCTTGCTCAAATTTCCTTTGTTGAATGTGATTATCATACCACATATTTTACTATTCTTGGATAAGTTTCATGTGATGTAGTGCTTCCAATAAAATTTCATCCAATGCATTGAGTTGCATAATCATGTCCATCTGTACCTGTGATAATTCAATACCAATTTCCAAATATGTACTAAGTGTCAGTAACTCAAATTAAATAGGAAAAAGAGGTTTATTACCATAAACCAGTTCTTAAGGTGTGAAATGTATCTGATTATACCCACTAAAACCATCAAGAAACCAAAAATACTTCTTTCTTGTGAGTGTGTCTAACACTTGATCAATAAATGGTAATAGAAAATGGTCCTTATGTGTGACTTTATTTAATTCTCGATAATCTACACACACTCTAAATTTTCTATTTTTATTTGTGACAATAACCAATGGAGGAACTCATCGGTTATTAGAAATCAAATAAATAAATCCAACCCCTAAGAGTTTTTTTATTTCTTCCTTGACAATATCTCTTAGAGTAGGATTCAATCATCTTTGTGGTTGTCAGACATATTTAACATCTTTAGTATATATCCTACGGGTACATACATCAGGATGAATTCCCATCATATATTTGTATTTCCAAGTGAATGTATTGACATGTTTTTCAAAATAGCAAACAATTCTGCTTCTTGTTCATCAATCAACTAGTTATTGATGTTTAAGAATTTTCCTGGTTGTACCTCAATCTATTTGGTTCCTTGATGAATAAAATTAACTCCTTTGTATGTGATTACTAAGAATTTAAGTGGGTGGTGGTGTGGTAGAAGAGAGTAGAAAATTTGTGTCTTAGTATTGATTGTTATTCCCTGATGGAACTAAATATGATATGGGATAATTAAAGGAAGACAAACAATGATGATGCCACCATTTGAAAATACTTTCTTGTAATGAAGAGGGTATCATTTTTTTAGATGCTTGACCCTCATAATTCCATAACAAGTGATGAACAATGATTGTTTCATCCTCAAGTCCTAATTTTTGCATTGTATTTATCAAAATGATTTCATCTTCAAATGTCTCTCTCTCATGTGAATCTATCTCCTCTATATGTTATTTCACTACTATAGTAGCTAGTGTGGAAATGGTTTCTTTGTGTTCCTCATCAGAATCAAGAAACCATAAATGACCTAAAAAATTATTGAAGGTTTCACAAGAGGGTATAAAGAAATATTTTTTAGATCAATTCCATTAGAAATAGTCATCTCCCCTAACCTACATTCAATGAAAGTGGTTGTAGTAGCAAGCCAAGGCCTTCCCAAGATGATTGGATAGCCATTCGTAGAACTGTGAGCCTACAATACCAAAAAGTTCAATAGGGTATTCCCATGAGGATATTATCATAGGAATATCCTCTATGATCCCTTCTGGTTTAGCAATAGACCTATCAACCATTTCCAAAATAGTAGATGTAGGATTCAGATTGTTTAACTATAATTTCTGCATTGTGTCTTTGGTCATAATGTTAATGGTTGCTCCTAAATCAACCAAAACATTAGAAATTTACATTGACCCAATGGTTATTGTGACAACTGGACTTCTTGGGTCACTATACTTTAGTGGGACAAGCTTTCCAGAAAGCAGGTCAACCAATTTTCCATTTACCTATACAGTCTTAGGAAAGGATTTCTTTTTCCTTCCTGATTTTTTATGCACATGTCCTAAATAGTTTTGTTTATTAAATGCACATCCTTGATTTATTGCAACAAAGGAAGTGAAATGGTCAAAAATTTTAGCTCTTTTACTAGGTATAATTTAGGAGTATTTTTAGAATTTGTAAACCTGTTAGGATATGGTATCTTCTCTACAAAAGGTTATTTTTTTGTGTGCAATTTTTTTGGTTTTTCTTCTCCTTTATTCAAGGTTGATTTATGTGGTTATGGACTAAAGTATTTCTATCTCTTCATTGATTTTAGTTCTTCAATAATAGTATTAGGAAGCATATTTCCTGAGCACAGCTGGATATTACTACAATCAATTACATTGACTATGGTATTTTCATTATATTCATGTATATAGACAGGGGCTACCTATCTTGTATTATTTGGATTGGCCACAGGTTGGGCTGGAAGTGGTGGTTACTTTACTTGTTGTTGTTGTTGTTGTCTCCCTTAAGAAAAAATTTAAGTGGTACCAAGCAAAAAATTTTGTGTTTGACCTCAATATATTTATTGTCCCTATTATGATGAATACTATTGTCCCTAATTCTATCCATGAAATTGGGCTTGCATCCAAGGTGGATTAGGTTGAATCCATTGTGGATTTTTCCACCCATATTGTGACTAATATTGATAATATGTCCATGGAGGTTGAATCCAATATTATTGTGGTGGTTTTGACTAACCCCATGGCATAGTCCAATGGTTTTGACCCCAATTTGTGGGAAAATGGGGTATTTTGATGTTGTTAAAAGTTTCCCCTATATCTTTGCCAAAAAAATTTGAGTTCTTTTGTTTTTGTTTCCAAAACATATTTGAGTCCTAGAAGTAGATGGTATTGGTTAAAAATATTTCCTTTTGAACAAATGCTACAAATAGCAGATATAGAGGTTTTGTTTAAGGGACAGTCTTGAAGAGCATATTTATTTTTCATCTTGGACAATAAATAGCTACGGGATCTATAGATTTGGTTTTGGCATTCATTTCCCCTAATGTAGTATTAATATGTACCAATATGTTAGTTTTTATATTGGAAAATTCTTCCATTAGCTCTTTCAAATCACTACCATTATTACTCCACTTTCATATTCTATATCTTGTGCATGAGTAATTTCTACATAATTTTATAATTTCATCAATGTCAAGGGTGCTTACATCTCCCTTTCCCATTAAATCCAGCACTTCTCTAGAATCATCTTGTAACCCTCTTAAAAATATGGCCTTACACATTTCAGGTTCAATAGGCTCACATATTTTTTGTACAAAGGTAAACCTATCCAAGTAATCCTCCATATTTTCATCTTCTTCTTGTTTGATTCTAAATAGTTCATCCTTTCTATTTTTCACCCTATAGTATTCTTGGTATTTATCCAAAAATACTTCTTCCATATCTTCCTAGGTTTGGATTGAGTTGGGTGCTAAGCTCATAAACTAGTGCAATGCTTATTCTTTGAGTGTAGAGGAAAATCTTTCATTTTTTGGTTATCCTTTATGTAGTCATATGGATGGCACAAAACTTTAAATTTAAACAAGAATTGATCAGCATCTTGGGATGCAACTACCCTAAAGGTTGGTAGCACCAAAGGTGAAATTATTTCATTAGAGAATTTTGTGTGGTATTTAATCAAATAGGATATTTGAAAGTCGTAGAAGGTGTAGGATTATCTATTTGATTATGAAATTTTTACCCATGTCCGAGTTTACTAGTATTTTTACCATTATGTCTTCCCAATACCTAGTGTAATTTTGTTTGAATTGCCTTGAATTCAGGATGAGGAGGTACTAGAAATTTGCTCCTCTCATATTTCTCTCTCAAGAGATATACTTCCTGATGATGATAATGATGGTTTTGTTTTACAATTTCAATAATTTCAAATGTAGGCAATTCACCACCTTGGCATGAGTATTGCCTATCTATGGTAGGTAAAGGGATCTTAATAAATTGTTCTTTTCATCCCTTAACCTATTTATTCATTATGTTCTCGTTTTATAATTTTTTGAAGTGCAACTATCAATTTTGTAACTATGTTTCATGCAAGTTATTATGTTTCAAGATTTTACTCTAAAGTTCACAAATTAGCATAATTAACAATTTTAACTATTTTATCCCCTAAAAACACCTATTTTCCCTAACAATGATGCCAAAAATGATGAGTGTTGTTAGTGTCATCATTTAATTTTCAATGTTGTCAAATCCAAGGTGGTGTCCAAGGTTATCTATGATAGAAGGTTTTGGAAAGTTATAGTTTAGCCATTAGTTTATAATATTTATTTGGTGAAATAGAGGTTCATTTGGTATTTTCAAAAGTCACACTAATCCTATTTTTTATAATTGAAACTAATTAACTTGTAGAAATTGAAATCACTTCTAAGTTGTAGAATTGACACTTAATCTATAATTGTAGAATTGACAATTAAACTAAATTGAAGAATTGAAATTATTGCAAAAGGAACTAATTTACACTTTCTAATTAAAAATAATATAAATAAAAAATGCTAAATTTAAACTAACTAAATTTAACCATGCTAAATTTAAAATGTAGAAAGTTGCCAGAAAAACTACTACAAAAACTTGTTAAAAAAAGTTGCTGAATTTGAAATCAAGAAAATAGGGGAAATAAATGCACACAAAATAGGATTCAACTAGCTGTAAACAAAATCGCACACATCAAACTTGAAATATAAGAAAAAATATGCTAAAAATAAAGGAAACTATTATTATAAGATTTACGAAAGAATTTTGATAAGAACTATAGATAATAGAAATTTATCAAAAAAACTGTAAAAATGCTCCTTCCTCCAGTCCCAAGAGTGGACCCTTGATACCTAGTCTAGAATAAGGTCTATTTAGACCAAAGTATAAATTTTAAATACTCTCACACTCATAAATCAACATGTTTGGATAAAATTGCACTTTTATTAAAAACTTCCATTACAAAAGATGATTGTTACAACTTTCACTTTCTGACTTCTAATCTAACTCATCCAATGGGTGAGTGGCCTATTTATATTATTTTCTATGTATACAATTGCAAATACAAAAACAATACTTTGTACTATCCATGCGTGATTTGCTATTTTGTTGCAAAAAACTTGGTCTATTTCAGGATAAAATATATTGTAGCAGTTATCCGTGCATCTTCAATCTGGTGGGAATAGGTCAAAAATAGGTTATACATGGTTTTTACACTTTTTATCATGATATCCTCCTTAATTCCCCATGATATGGATGCAATATGTGCCTTTTATATTAGAATGGATTGTTTCTGCCTTTCATTTCGAAGAGCTATAGAATATTAGGTATAATTATTAGGATATCTTGTTGTCGTCAATCTAGACAACTTGGGGATGCATCCAAGTGTATCATAGGTCTTCCCAAGTCTTCGTGAACATGTTCCAACTAGTTTTAATAATTACTTTTGACCACTTCCATGCCCTCTTTTAATATTATAGGTGGCTAATATTTGTATGTTGTGTTCAGCTGTTAGTGCCCTATTTTATAGCAGAGTAGTTGATTTGGTGTTTTTCACCTCAAAAACTTATTTTTAGGGTATGAAAACATTCAAAACACTTCATCCAATCACAAGTCACAATATTTTTATTTGCTATCAAATTTACTATGCTATTTTCCACTAAAATCATGCAAAAACAAAACATAAAATGCAAAAAAATAGTCAAAATAGGGGTACAATATTTCTAAACATTCAATCATGCAAACATCAACAAATAATATACTTTAATCAACTATTTGACACAAAATGATATTAAATATTGTTAAATAGAATATTTTTTATGTCAATAATGTAGCAAAAAAGAGGTATTTCTTGGTCTCATCAACATCAATGCTTAAAATATGAATATCCATAAGCCTTTAGCCTTATGCAACCTCTTAGACCTTCATCAAAAATTAATCATCCTTTGACCCTCACTTCAACTAGCATTACCATCCAACTTGTCTAATACAAAAAAAGGGTAGAAAACATTAGAATAACCCCCTATAAAACTAGGGTACAATCCCCAATCCACTTCAAAAGATCAAATCAACTTGATTCTCCAAATATTGATCCTTTCATAAAATCTATTAGTCTATTCCTTTCCCTTCATGCTACAGGTTTACCTAGTAGGAAAAGGTTGAAAGTTAAAACAAACACTTGTGCTTTCATCTATGGGGAACTGCCTTCAATGAAAGAATACAAGGTCATAATTTCATGCCTAGCTAATGAGCATACACATCATGTTACATGTCATCCATATGTTTTTTATAAAAAATGTTAGTTAACATGGGTTACCAAGACAAAGGCTTATATTAATTTGAATAGGGTATCAAAGAACCTTTAGGAGTCAAACCTAGTCCAAGAAAAGGTGGGATTGAATGCATCCACAAAAAAAATAAATCATCACCTTTATTAGAATGGAATGATGAAGAAAATTACACCAAGTCTTTACATGGCTCCTAATGCAGTGACAAATATGAGAAAGAAATATGGTCACTTATTTATGAAACACATAACAAAACCATATGTTTTTTCTAGCATCAACATATTAACAATTATCCATCCTCAATCTATATCACATCAAAATGAGAGTAACATTCAAGAATCTCTTAAACATATCTTCAATTTAGATTCTGCACAATTACCTAAATTAAAACAAGCATTGTTAGATTTATAAGAGATAATATATTTTGGTATATTTGCTACCCCTCCTCATTTTGAATATAAATCACAAATCTTAATCAAATTAATAATAGAAATAAACATTGGTATCAAACAAAACCCTTTACTCCTCAAATAGGATCTAAAATTTTATCTTTGATGGATGGATTTCTAGGTTACAATCAAATAAATATTACTCCTAAAGATCAATCAAAAATGACCTCCACAACCCCTTACAAAACCTTATGCTATCAAGTCATACATTTTGGCCTTAAAAATGTAGGAGCAACATATCAAAGATCCATGACATTTGTATTTCATGACCTTATGCATTATACTATAGAAGACTATGTAGTGAAGAACACAAGCTTATACTCAGAGGGGGGTGAACAATATAAGACCACTTCTTACATTTATTTCCCAAACATGATTATGCAATATATCAATGGTAATATCAACAATATTAATCAAAGCAATGCATCACCATACACAATAGAGACACCAATTTAACGTGGTTCACCCAATGTGGGCTACTCCATGGAGAAAAAATTTCACTAAAATTTTCTTAACAAATCTCTTAAGAATCCTTTCCCTATTACAATGTTTATGGACCTTTATCCAAAGGAGACATAAATTCTCTAATAAATTTTATGTATATCTCTCCATAGGAGACACCAATACCCTCAAATGGTTCATGGATCTCTATATACAAGATAAGGCCTTCTCCTCTACTTTGGCTGGTGATCCTCTAGAATACTATTGCCTCCACTACTCTGGCTTGTGGATCTATCTCCATTGAAGACTTATATCCTCACTCAAAATACCTCTATCCTCACTACCTTGGCTAATTGATATCTATCCACTGGAGACTATTATCCTTTGCTCTATCACCTCTAAATATTGATCTTAGCTCTATAAAATCTACACTAAATATAGTCCTTCAATCTAGCACAAATATTCTCAATATTTATCTCAAATATGTACTAAACACAATTCTTTGGTCTAGAACAAATCTTCTCAATATCTGTCTCTAATATGCACTCAACATAGTCCTTTGATCTAGCACAAATTTGCTCAATATTTATCTCTAATATGTACTAAACACAATCCTTTTGTCTAGCACAAATTTGCTCAATATCTATCTTTGATCTAGCATAAACCTACCCTCAAATATACACCAAACTCTATCCTCAAATTTATCCTTAGCTCTATCCTCAAGCCTTAATACAAAGATTGATCCAATCACAAATCAACTCTGCTAGATCTACTCGAAACCTTAACTCAAGGTTTGAATAAATCAATCAATCAACTCTTCTCACAAGTCTTCTCAAAGACTTATCTCAAATCTATCCAAAAAGTCCTCCCTAGAACTTGTCCAATCTGCTCAACAAGTTCTCACTAGAACTTGTCCAATCTGCTCAACAAGTCTTCACCAAAACTTACCTCAAATTTTCTCAACAAGTCCTCACTAGAACTTGTCCAATCTGCTCAACAATTCTTTACCAAGACTTATCTCAAATCTGCTCAACAAGTCCTCACTATAACTTTTCCAATCTACTAAACAAGTCTTCACCAAGACTTACCTCAAATCTGCTCAAGTTCTCACTATAACTTGTCCAGTCTGCTCAACAAGTCTTCACCAAGACTTATCTCAAATCTGCTCAAAAAGTCCTCACTATAACTTGTCCAATCTGCTCAACAAGTCTTCACCAAAACTTACCTCAAATCTGCATTGTAAGCTTCCACAAAAGCTTACTCTACTCAACTCACTTTACCACATAAAACCTCTTCAATAACACAAACAAGCTTCACACAGAATCTTGTTTAACTTATAGAAACATATATAGAATGGTTAGAGAATCAATATGCTTCACACTCACAACAATGATCAATCACTTTTAATCTCTCTTGTTCAACCACATAAACATATGGATAATGGTTAGAGACTCAATATGTTTCACACTCACAACCACTCAATCACTTTCAATCTCTCTTTCAAATAAAATCATAATATGGAACAATTTGTTTTTACTGAAATTGAACTATCACTCCAACACTTTAAATCAATTAAGCTCAATCAACTCCACTCAACCAATCACTAAATGAAATCTTAGTCAACAATGCTTATCAAAAAAACCTCAGATAATAATGATACTCATGATCTTTCACAAACCCTAATTCAAGATAGTTCTCAAATTCACATAACAATGATACTCATGATCTTTCACAAACCCTAGTTCAGCATATGAAAGCTTACTCAATATTTATCAAATAAGATTTTTAGTATCAACTTTCATTCCAGAAAACCAAACTCAACAATGCTTATTAAACAATCCTTTTCACTCCAACTTAGCATTCACAACATCCAACAATCACTCACAAGGAAGATGTGCCCATACCTTTTTTTTTATGAAGAATTAACCTTAAAACTTGTCTCAATCACAATTACTCTCTTTGCGAATCTCAAGGGTTAGATGATAAAATATCACTCTAACACTCCCTCAAAATATTTCAAAATTTAAAAAAAAAATTAAACTCAAATACACCTTATTACTCCATCTTGAAATTAGCAATTTAGCATTCACCAAAAACATACATAAAAATAAATCTCTTATTACACTTTATAACTCCACCTTAAATAAATCAATCCACCAAACAATTAAATAAAAAATAATAATTTAATTTTATTAACCTTATATCTCCCTAAGCTCAAAACTATACCACACAACCTTAGGAGCCAAAAAAAAAAATTAATAAAAATTTAGTACCTCTCAAAGTGCTCTTGGTGAGATTCGATCCCGAGTCGAAGCACCTCTAGTGCTTTAGCCATGGTTGCCTAACCGTGTGATCTAATCGCACACATGGGAGGCAAAAACACCCACGACACTTTATCTCTTTCCCTGTAACTAAAAGCCAAAAGGGTTTTGGCATCTGCGATGTAAAAAACTCATGACTTTCCTTACTATGAATCGAACGCATCACCTTGCATTCCCAAAATTGCTGCCAACTACAGCTAGCTCACCTAGATAGATGGCGATAAGGCTTCCAATCCTTGTTGCTTTTGACCCTTTCCAAACTACCCAAAAAAGAATTCAACGGAGGACTTCTTCCTTCTTTCAATTGCCAAAAATATTGCGTACACCTTAGCTTAGGAAATTTCAATTAATTCGATCGTGGATGATTATTTAAAGCCACATAGGTATTTGGTATTTATACCTAGGCCTCCAAATGTGTTGACATCGATGGAGGAGAAAAGGATGACATCGACGCATTAACTTTACCCTTATAACCCTAACCTTAGGGTTAAATAAATTAGATTATAATTTAATTAATAATAAAATTATTATAATTAATTTATAATTAATTTAATAACTATAAGGTTAATTAAATTAAATTATAAATTAATTTATAATGAAATTATTATTATTATTATTTATTTATTTATTTATTTATTTATTTTTTAACATGGTGGAATCGGTAGCCGCCACGAATCCGGGAAGGCTGTCCAAATTTTTTTATGGCCACCACAGTATTTTGTGTTGTCTGCCCCAAAAGCCGCCACACAGATTTTCATGTAGTCCACCCCTATAACCACCATGCCACAATCATTTTAAACCTTTTACGTCGTTGAAAGCACCAGGAAAGGGAAAAGCATTCAGTCCAGCCAGGCCTGAGATTTTAACCTTGGACCTCCACCCCCCTTATGGAGTTTGTTATAATTATCTTATTATTATTTTATTAATAATTACTTTAATTACTTTAGGTCTTACCATTAGACCTATTAATATTATAATAAAATATTATAATATTATTTTTCTTGGGCCTTCTTATTTCTCATGTAGACCTTTTCTGACCACCTTTAATATTATAATGGGAGATATTATAATATTATTTTCCTTAGGTCTAGAAGCAATTTTTCTCTTGCACTGATTACTGAAATTGACTCTTGGCATCCTTCTTCTTGCATTGCTCACTAAAAATTACTCTTGACATCAATGACAATAAATCTTGCTCATATTTCCAAAAATCTCTCCCTTTTTCATTTATGGTAATCCATTTACCTTATACCATTTCCTTTACCTATTTCTGGTCTTCTCCCCCTAAGAAACTGCTCCCCTGATTGAATGCTCTTCCCCTAACTCAAATATCTCCCCCTTTGTCATCAATGGCAAAGGATCACATTTGGGGATTTGGTCTAAGAATGAGACTCTTAGCTTAGCCCCTCCTCCACCTCATTTTGAGGTGGTTAATTATGGGGTGGGATTATTTCTACTCCCAACATGCATTGATCTTTACCTTTATCCACTTTCTTACTTATTTGATCCTTTTGATTCCTCTGACTATTCCTGTTCTTGCTTGTCTCTGGAATTTTTGCTCTACACAATTTTATTGTATGCCTATTATTATTGTACTTATAAGACTTAATGTTGTTATTTCTTGGAGGTACAAATATCTTGGGGTTTCTCCTAGTGAAGCCATATACATTCCTATCATGAACCTTGCAATTCACTGCCTTATGACCAAACTGATTACAAGAGTAGCAATACCCTTGAAAAATCTACCTGTTTCTAAAATTTCCATATTCCTGTATTTCATGTGTCCTGCACTGTGTAGCCTTGTACCCAAACCTATAATATGAGAAGCATAATCCATTGAAACTACCTTTCCTTGACCCCACTGGTTTCTTAGTTTCTTTTACCCTGTGTTGGTTCCTATTCCATTTGTTCCTCATTTGTGCATTGTTCATTTCTTTGTTGAAATTTTTATTGTCCAACTCATCCTCAAAAGTCTCACTCTCTCTTACACTCTCTTCTTCTGAAGCTTTTTCTTCTTCGAAGCTTGATATTGACTCCTCTCCTTGTTTTCTTTGTACCTGTTCAAAACCAAGATCTTTCTTGTTTGATGTAGATATTTATACCTTGATAATCATATCCAGGTTCTTTAAGCTTCTCCCAAACCTATGTAACTTTTTCTTAAACTCTTTTACTTCCTTAGTGAATCTACCTCATGCTCTAACCTTTCACATTCTAAAACCTTTGCTTCTAACTTCTCTTTGAATCTTCTTATCTTAGCTATTGAGTTAATTAGATCCTATATAAACTTTTCTTTCTCTTCATCACATTCTTAAAATTTAAGCTTGATTTTTGAGTTCTACTTTCTTACATATCTTAATGCATAAATGGCATGAATAAGCTCACCCTCAAGATCAACTTATCCTTTCTCTGATTTTTCTCTATTTTTTAACCTTTGGGATCATCTTCATTCCTTTCTATTTTATTTCCACTAGAAGTATTTCCTTATTATTCTATTGCCATAAGAAGACTTTCTTCTAGTCCTTCAAGTGTATCTTCATATTCATATTCACTTAACTGAATCCATTCCTTGTACAACTATATTCAATATGATCAAAGTTACCACATCTAAAATACTTGAGAATCATTGGTGCCCTTTTTCTAACATCATCTTTTTCTTTTTCTATAAATAGTACTTCATATTTATCATTATCTAAGGAAATTTCATCACTATCACTTGAGCTCTTGCCTACCTTGTCTGCATAGAAACTCTTCTTATGCCTTTGGAAAAACTTCTTTCCTTGCTTTCCTTGTCCATCCTTGCTTTTCTTTTGGTACCTATATTTTCCTATTTCCCTATTCTTATGATCCTGTTTTTCTTCATCATTGCTATTTCCAACCTTTGGACAATCAGATGCATAGTGACCATATTTTCCATAAATGAAACATCTAATTGATTTTGTACCTTTATATTTTCTTGATTCCTTGTTCCTTTTGCCATAATTTTCTTCTTCATCATTGGATGACTCACTTCTTGAATATGACTTCTTACTCTTTGTCTTCTTAGTAACTTTTAAGGCTGCTTCCTTTTGAGGAATAGGTTCCTCTTTTATTCTCATATCAAAAGCTATGATAATTCCATGTAATTCATCCCTTGTTAAAAGTTCAATATCTTTTGACCCTTCTATAGCTAAAATATTTTCACTATACCTTTTTGGTAGTGACCTTAAAATCTTATCACAAACATCTATTTCTTCAAATTTAATCCCAAGTCCTTGCATGGAGTTAACAACCTCATCTACATGAATTAGGTATGCAACAATATTTTCCTTATCCTTCTTATTTAGGTCTTCAAATGTTCTCTTGTAGTTTTGCATCTTTGCCCTTTTGACCTTTTTGTCTCCCTCATATATACCTTTGAACTTATCCCAAATTTCCTTTGCTAATTTGTAGTGCATAACCTTTTTAAACTCTATTTCATGCAAACCCTTTAAATTCCATCCACTGCCTTTGAATTATTCAGATGTAGGAGCTTACTATCTTTATCTGTAGGTGGCATTGCTGGTGGTATGTATCCATTATCAACTACTTCCCATATTTAGTTTCCAAGTGCCATTAGGTGAATCTTCATTCTCATACTCCAAAGTGCATAATTGTTTCCATCGAACAATGGTGTTGAATTCCCTGAAGATCCATTCTGAGAATCCATCTATGTTCCTATAAGCTTTTCCTTCAAGATATTAAATTATTCTTAAGTAACCCGCTCTGATACCAATTGAAGAACACAAGCTTATACTGATATGAGGAGTAAATAGTATAAGGCCATTTTTTACCTTTCTTTCCCAAACAATATTATGCAATATATCAATGGAAATATCAATATTTATAATAAAATCAACACATAATTCACCACACACAATAGAGACACCAATTAAACATGGTTCACCTAATGTAGGCTACTCCACGAAGAAAATATTTCACTAAAATTTTCTCAACAAATCTCTTTGGAATCGTTTCCCTATTACAATGTTTATGGACCTTTGTACAAAGGAGACACCAATCCTATAATCAATTTTATGTATCTCTCTCTACAAGAGACACCAATCCCCTCAGTTGGTTCATGGATCTCTATCCATAGGAGAACTCTAGCTGGTGATCCTCTAGAAGACTACTACCTCCACTACTCTGGCTTGTGGATCTCTCTCCACTTAAGACTCCTATCCTCATTTAGAAGACATATGTCCTCACTGCCTTGGCTAATGGATCTCTATCAATTGGAGACTACTATCCTCTACTCTATCATCTCCAAAACTTGATCTCAGCTCTATCAAATTTGCACTAAACACGATCCTTCAATCTAGAACAAATATGCTCAATATATATCTCAAATTTGCACTAAACACAATCCTTCGGTCTAGCACAAATTTTCTCAATTTCTATTTCTAATCTGCACTAAACACAATCCTTCGATATAGCACAAATATGCTCAATATCTATCTTTGATCTGCACTAAACATAGTTCTTCGGTCTAGGTTAAATATGCTCAATATTTATCTC
Source organism: Wollemia nobilis (assembly GCA_028583015.1). Lineage (NCBI taxonomy): Eukaryota > Viridiplantae > Streptophyta > Pinopsida > Araucariales > Araucariaceae > Wollemia > Wollemia nobilis. The sequence continues at coordinate 1,475,318 of JAQPPZ010002660.1, forward strand.
TGATATGGTACAAACTTGTCCTTAAATTTGCACCAAACTCTATCCTCAAATCTATCCTCAAATTTGTCCTCAAGCCTTAATACAAAGCTTTATCCAATCACAAATCAACTCTGGTAGATATTCTCCAAACCTTAACTCAAGTTTTGAATAGATCAATCAATAAAATCTACTCATAAGTCTTCTCAAATACTTGTCTCAAATTTTTCCAACAAGTCCTCCATAGAACTTGTCCAATTTTCTCAACAAGTCCTCACTAGAACTTGTCCAATATTCTCAACAAGTCTTCACCAAAACTTACCTCAAATCTGCTCAACAAGTCCTCACTAGAACTTATCCAATCTTCTCAACAAGTCCACCAAGACTTGTCTCAATTTTTCTCAACAAGTCCTCACTAGAACTTGTCCAATATACTCAACAAGTCTTCACCAAGACTTGCCTCAAATATTCTCAACAAGTCCTCACTAGAACTTGTCCAATATGCTCAACAAGTCTTCACCAAGACTTGTCTCAAATCTACTCAACAAGTCCTCACTAGAACTTTTCCAATCTGCTCAACAAGTCTTCACCAAGACTTACCTTAAATATGCATTGTAAGCTTCCACAAAAGCTTAATCTACTCAACTCAGTCTATCATAGAAAACCTCTTCAATCACACAAAAAATCTTCACACAGAATCTTGTTTAACTTATAGAAATATATAGAGAATGGTTAGAGACTCAATATGCTTCACACTCACAACAATGCTCAATCACTTTTAATATCTCTTATTCAACCACATAAATATATAGAGAATGGTTAGAGACTTAATATATTTTACACTTACAACCACTCAATCACTTTCAATCTCTCTTCCAAATTAAATCAGGATATGGAACAATTTGTTTTACAGAACTTGAACTATCACTCCAACACTTTAAATCAATTAGGTTCAACCAACTCCACTTAACCAATCACTAAATGAAAGCTTAGTCAACAATGCTTATCAAACAAACCTCACATAACAATGATACTCATGATATTTCACAAACCCTAGTTCAAGATAGTTCTCAACTTCACATAACAATGATACTCATGATATTTCACAAACCCTAGTTTAGCATATGAAAGCTTACTCAATATTTCCAACAATGCTTATCAAACAAGGTTTCTAGTATCAACTTTCATTCCAGAAAACCAAACTTAACAATGCTTATCAAACAATCCTTTTCACTCCAACTTAGCATTCACAACATCCAACAATCACTCACAAGGAATATGTACCCATACCTTTTGTTTGATGAATAATTAACCTTAAAATATGTCTTAATCACAATTACTCTCTTTGTCAATATCAATGGTTAGATGATAAAATGTCACTCTAACACTCCCTAAAAATATTTCACAATTACAAAAAAAATAATTAAACTCAAATACAACTTATTACTCCATCTTGAAATTAGCATTCACCAAAAACATACATTAAAATAAATCTCTTATTACACCTTATAAATCCACCTTAAATAAATCAATCCACCAAACAATTAAATAAAAATAATTATTTAATTTTATCAACCTTATATCTCCCTAAGCTCAAAACTATACTACACAAGTTTAGGAGCCAAAAAATATTTTTTAATAAAAATTTAGTACCTCTCAAAGTGCTCCCAATGGGATTCATTCTTGAGTCGAAGCACCTCCAGCACTTTAGCTACAACTACCTAGTTGCGTAAGCTAAGCACTCACATGGGAGGCAACAATTCCCACAGTGCTTTGTCTCTTTCCCTAGCACCAAAAGCCAAAATGGCTTTGGTATTTGCGGTGCAAAAACCTCACGACTTTCCTTGCTATAAATTGAATGCAACACCTTGCATTCTCAAAAGTTTTGCCAACTGCTGCTAGCCCACCTGGCTAGGTGGTGACAAGGCTTCTAAGCCTTGTTGCTTTTTCCCCTTTGCAAACTACCAAAAAGAGAAGTCAACGAAGGACTTCTTCCTTCTTTCGATCGTTGAAAATATTGTGCACACCTTAGCTTAGGAAATTTCAATTAATTCGATCATGGAAGATTTTTTAGAGCCACTTAGGCATTTGGTATTTATACCCATGCCTCCAAATGCATTGACGTTTACGGAGGAGAAAAGGATGGTGTCAGCGCATTAAATTTTCCCTTATAACCCTAACCTTAGGGTCAAATAAATTAGATTATAATTTAATTAATAATAAAATTATTATAATTAATTTAATAACTATAAGGTTAATTAAATTAAATTATAAATTAATTTATAATGAAATTATTATAATTAATTTAATTACTTTAGGTCTTACCATTAGACCTTTTAATATTATAATATTATTTTTCTTGGGCCTTCTTATTTCTCTTGTAGACCTTATCTGACCACCTTGAATATTATAATGGGAGATATTATAATATTATTTCCCTTAGATCTAGAAGCAATATTTTTGTTGCACTGATTACTGAAACTGACTCTTGACATCCTTCTTCTTGCGCTACTCACTGAAACTTACTCTTGACATCAATGACAACAAATATTGCTCATATTTCCAACATGTAGATGATCGTTTAGGTCATTCAAAGAAAAGATAAAATCATGTTCAAGACCTAAGATGCAGTTTTAAAAGATTACATGAATACAAAGTTAGGATAAAACCCAAAAAATGCATCTTTGGGGTAACATCAAGAAAATTACGAGGGTTAATCATATCTTATTGTGGAATTGAAGTGGACCCTTCCAAAATCATGGAAATAAAAAACATGCCACCACCAAAAAATTTGACTAAACTACATAGACTCCAAGGAAAATTACAAGCTATTTTAAGGTTTATCTCATAAATAGTAGACAAATTTCAAACTTCTTCTAGGATACTCAAGAAAGACACAAAATTTTATTGAGATAGTGAGTGTCAAAAGGATTTTGAATCTCGAAAAACTATCTCTTAGTGCTACCTATCTTTATTTGACCTAACCCAACCCAACCATTTTTTCTATACATAGTTGCTACCTAGTATGCCCTTGGAGCCTTATTAGCTCAATAGAATGACCAACATCAAGAAACGGTCATCTACTATATAAGTAGAAATTTGGTGAATTACAAAACTTGTTATACACACTTGGAAAAGCTATTTTTAGTAGTCATTTTCTCCTCCCTCAAATTAAGACATTACATGCTCAGCCAAAACACCTATGTCATAGCAAAATTTGATCCCTTATGATACCTCATATCAAAACCTTACCTATTAGGGAGGATTGCAAAATGGGTCATAGCCTTTAGCAAACTAAATCTTGAATTCATTAGACAAAAGTCATTAAAAGGACAAGTTATAGTTTATCAACTTGTTACGAAGTCCTTAGAGTAAAAAAATACCATGAAAATAACATTTCTTGACAAAAGGATTGTAGCTATAGAAACCTAAAATATTGAGTTCTATATATTATACTTTGATGGAGCTAGATGCATCAAAGGTATCGGGGTAGGAATAATTTTAGTCACACCACAACATCAACTTACATATTTATTCTTTAAACTATGTTTCTCATGCATAAATAACACAATAGAATACAAAGCACTAATTTTAGGTCTTAGAGTCACATTAAAGCTTGAAATTAAAAATCTTAATAGTATATGACAACTTATAATTGGTGATTAACCAAGTCAATGATGTTTATCAAACTAAATATGAAAAACTAAAGCATATTTTTGTATTATGAATCCAACATAGAAGTTATTCCATGATCCAACAATCACCATGTTGATGGTGTAGCCACAACATCATCCCTCATTCCCTTAGAACTAGAGGATGAAGAAGCCTCTATTATCATAAGATCAATAAAAGAACCTTCAGTCAACTTTAGAGTAAAATCTTGTAAATATATTATCATTGGAGACATATTATATTATTTTGCCTACAACCTCTAAATATTTGCACCATTGAATCAACTTTACCACAAGAAACTTAGTATCAATACATCCTTAAATTCCTCAAATAAGGAACATTCCTTTAAGGATTAAATCACCAAAATCATAAAAATTTAGAGTAAAATCTTGTAAATATATTATCATTGGAGACATATTATATCAATGCTCTTTTGAGGGTATACTCCTTATATGGGTAAATTAGGAAGAAGCTCAAAAAATCATCAATGAAGCCCATAAGGGATCATGTGGTAGGTATTTTAGTGGGCTATCCATAGCTATTAATCTTCTTAGGATGGGTTACTATAGGACATCCATGGAGAAATAAACCTATAGCTATGTTAGGAGATGCGACAAATATGAGTGACATGATAATCTTGCCCATGCTCCTTTCCAATAATTACAACCAATCACATCACCTTGGACTTTCTCCTCTTGGGGATTACACATTATAGGAAAAAATAATCCTTAATCATCATATGGCCATAAATTAATTATCAATACCATATAATACTTTACGAAGTGAATCTAGGCCATGCCTCTATATTTTGCATTAGGAATTTAGGTTTCCAAATTCATCATTAACTCCTTAGATGGGTAAATGAGGAAGAAAATCAAACAGTCATCAAATAAGCACATGAGGTATCATGTGCTAGGAATTCTAGTGGGCTATCCATATCTATAACAATCCTTAGGATGGGTTGCTATTGGCCATCCATGGAGAAAGAAACCTATAGCTATGTTAGGAGATGGGACAAATGTTAGTGATATGGTAATAGTGTCCTTTCTTCTTCACAAGAATTGCAACCAATCACATCACCTTGGATTTTTTCCTCTTGGGGATTAGACCTTATAGGAAAAATTAATCCTTGATCATCATATGTGTTGGGTTCCAAACACTGGTTAATTTTTTCCTATATTTGTCACAACACTTGCATTTAAATTATCAACCCGAGATCTTGTAGACTTTAGAAGTGCCACGATTGAAACTACCCACACTACCACCTTAGAAATGAATCCACTAACTGCCATTGGGGGTGTTTATGAAACATCAATTGATTTGTCCACACCAAGAAAACTTAAACATAAATGAAATGCATAAAAGTAAACACACCACACTGAAAGCAGTAATACATCTATCGTAAAAAGCATACAACTATAAAATAATTAAATTTAATCTAGGGACTCAAACATACTACCACACATAATTAAATATATGAAAAGGCTAACTAAGAAATAGGGGAATAATACTGGCTTGGATTGGGCCCGATTTCTAGTAGATTCTACCCAGCAAATCACGAACGCAGCACGCAGATAAGAAAATATTCAAGATTTATTAACAGTGCAAAAAATATTACATGCAATAGTATTATAAACGAATGCTTCTCCCTACTTCAGGGAAGTCTGTATGTTTATATACCACACAAAGGACTTCCTATTGCAGTTTTGTTACAACATGTATCCTGGTTATAGTCTAAACTGGGATAGTCCAGTTACTATAGTCGACGCGAGATGATCAGTGTCTTCATTGTTTACTTACAATCAGGTGAGTTATGGTTCTGCTTCAAGAGTGGTTGTGCATCTATCCACACTAGTTGGAACAACTCATTCACTAGTGGTTTTCCCTTGATGACATGGAATGGTGGTCGTACGGGTCCTTCTCCAGCCAATTTGGTCAACACGCATGATTTGGGCATCTACTCGAGGAATGCGCCTACTTCAGTAAGGTGCCTTCTTTAGTAAGGCGTCTACTTTAGTAAGGCGCCTACATGAGTAAGTTGCCTACTTCAGTAAGGCACCTTCATGAGTAAGGCACCTACTTCAGTAAGGCACCTACATGAGTAAGGTGCCTACTTTAGTAAGGCGCCTACATGAGTAAGGTGTCTACTTCAATAAGGCGCCTACCTTCGTGTGCCTTTATTTTATGGGGTAGAACCATTCCAGGTCCACGTAGGACCTCGACTAATCAAAAGATGAAAAAATCTAGGAAATAACTACAAAAAACACACTTCATGCATGGATAATATAATACACATGATTTTATTAAATACATACATAATATTTCATAAAAATTTACAACTCATTATATAATACCATGTAAAAACCATTAGTACATATACAAAAATATGAGCATATCTGGTGCTCATCATCCCCCCATGCCTAATATGTGCCACACCCTCATGGCACCTAAAATTGGTAAACACCTCTTATGTGTAGATCACTGTTCATTATTTCCTTTTCTTTCTAGTGGCCTTGGATTTCTCTCCATCCTAAAGGTTTTTGTTTCTACTAAGGGACCCTGGTTTGTTGCAAGGCATCCTTGGGCTGTGCTATCCTTCAGCTACATTGGCTATCGAATGTGATGGGTTGGCCTATATTTTGTGCTAGTTTTCTGTTACACTGCATCTACCTTCCAATCATACTTTGCCCTGCACCTGTACTGGGTTCTCTCATAGTCATTACCCCTTCTATAAGGCTACCTCTGCTTCCTACCATAGGTCAGCGTGTTGAGGGCATAGTTCTTCAAAGGGAATTTTGGAGTCATCCCTCTTTTGTACAACCATGTTGGCCTTGTACAACATAAGTTATTAGAGGTTGAGGTCAACATTCTCTTTCGTGATCACTGCTACCTTGGTATTCTATCCATATAATCCCCATATTTCCAACCATTTCTTCATCTTAGAAGGTCAACCCCACGAAGACCAATAGATATCCCAAAATTGATCATCGTTAGCAGGGTTCACACAGATGCCTAACCCTATTTCTTCCTTTTTGGTAGCTTTCCTAGCTACCTTTGCCTCCTTGAACTCCTTACGAAGCTATTCAAATTTTGTTTTTGCGCAACGAAGACTTGTAGACCTTCTTCCCATTATTCATCCGAATGATGGTTCGATATGGCAAATTTCACCCTAGCCTTTCTTTTTGCCCTCTTCTACATAGTTTGAGGTACCTTCTCCTTTCCTTTGTTTTGTCTTGCAATGACCTATGTTGGGAGGTATTCCTTTCCTGCAGAGGCTACCTCTCTATTTGACGATCCATGGAGTTGTTCCTCTAGTCGAGGGTCCATTGTAGCTATTCCCCATGTTTCTTACACCTACTCTTATGGTTCTTAGGATAGTGCCTCTTTGGTTTTAGGTCCTTGGTGCTCTAGGGAATCCCTCCTGTCTTTAGGTTTAGGGTTTTTACCTTGATTTTTCCCTGAATTCCCTTCATCGTCATCGATGTTGATAACAAGGATTTCTATTCAAAAAACATAATTCTTCTGTTCCTCTATAATTCCTCTATCAAAGGTGAACGTTCTGTCTTCCACCTCCAATTCCTCATTGTAGGAATCTAACCTAACTGCCTTGGATGAAACTACTCTCTCCAGTAAGGTTGGAGAGTTTGTGGGTACCTCAATTTCCCAATCAATTTATATAGAGGCATCCCTCCTTTCGACCACCCAGACCTGTAGTTATTGGTTCTCTGCCCTAAGATGTTGGATCAATTACTAGAATTGGATGATGGTGGCCTCTTGACTCTGAATTCTTCTCATAGTCCTCTCCTTATACTCATTGAACAACACTTGCATCATGGATTTCTCACTCTGTTAGGTGTGGTCCTCCTCCATTGGTATCTCAGGCTATAGTTGCATACCTGCTAAGGACTATGGGTCTTGCAGGCTACGAGCGGCCAAATTCCATTGGGTTTGGGCTATGAAGCCAAGATCTACATATTATTCCTCCTCCTCACTTGAGAGGATTAGGCACTATAGTTGCCTTCGATCGTGCATGCGCTCCGTCCGTCATGTTATGGGTTTGGGGTTGGAGGATTCTGACCTCTCCTTCATATAATTAGGCAAACAACCCTACCCTTCTTTAGCAACATCTGGTGAGAATCAGGGGTGTTCCTCTTCAAACATTCTCCCAATTTCACATCATCCTCTACCTATGTCACTGCTTGCTTTGTTGTATCAAAATGTTTGACCCTAATATCCTCGATCGCCCCCCATAATGCAACCTTTTATTCTACTTCGACCGCTACCTATTCCTATGCCCTCAAATGTTTAGCCCCATATACTGATGAGATTCCCTTGCGCTCCTATACATGGCATCCAGGGCTGTAATTAGCCCATAGTGGGCTAGGATAGAATGCACCCCTCTTTGGTATCACAATACTTCATCCTACAGGGCCTGATCTAGGTAGAACGGGATATTAATTTTTTTTCCATGCACCAGATGTCTCAAGAATTGCATGCAGTTCACATTTAGGTGAGAATACTTCTCGATGCATGTGAATTATCTCACCACCCACTCAAAGAGCTTCCTTAGGTGCATTGGAAGCCTCTACTTTGGAAGCCCATGTGGGTCACATGAGATGCTCCCTCGTTCGAGTAGGCCTTCTATGTGCTTCTTAACCACACCGTCCTTATACATGCATTCCCCAATAAGGGGGGGCGATGACTTGATCAATGTGCTCTAGAGTGACTAGAATTTCCAATCCTCACATCTAGGTGACTCCTCTATTTATAGATGCAACAAATGCCTTTGCTGCCTCTACATATTGGTCTTGGCTGAATAGGTGGTAGTAATTCATCCACCTGGTTGCTTTGACCGATGTGCAACGTCTCCCCTGATCCCCTTAGTTTCGTTGGGCTCATGCTTTTTGAGTGCATGATTGTTCGATCATCCACCCATGGTAAATTCCCTACTGGTTTTGACTGGTTTGATGCCCTGCCCTTAGTAAGGTGCCTTTTTATAAACTCAAGCACCTGAATCTGGAAATGATTTTTGCATTGGGGTTGGCAAGGTACCCCACCCAAATTAATCATCCGACATGACGTATTAGGCATGAGGTTGAATTCAATTCTTGCACCAACAATATTTTTATAGAAGCACATTATATGAAAAATTACATATATATCTAAATTCAATCATGCGCATACTTAATTGCTCATTACATGTTGCATGGAGTATGTGGAATTGGTGCTCAATGTTATTTTTTCCATGTGTTGATTGCATTGCCTTGGGTACTTCATTCTTGGTTTTCTCGAGGTCCTATGCAAAAAATGTAGTGGATCCTATTGGTTCAGGTTGGGATGCATATCTTTTCAACAATTTTCCTTGGGACGTGGAGAGATCATGCCCAATGATTTCAAAATATTTTTGGACACTTCAAGATTTTTGTCATGTGTGATGATGGCATTGGCTTTAGCTGCTCTACATACTACCAATTTTGTGCATATATTTTGATTCGATCGAGGTGCCTTCTTGAGTAAGGCACCACAGTAATGCACCTTCCTCAGTAATGTGCCTTCATTAGTAAGATGCCTACTTCAGTAAGGCACCTACTTGAGTAAGGCACCTACTTCAGTAAGGCACCTACTTGAGTAAGGCACTACATGACTATGAAGAACACTTTGGGGTGATACCTCCTTGGTGGAGTAAGGTGCCGCTCCAGATTAAGGTACCTTTCTTAGAAATAGAAATATATATATATATATATAGATATATATATATGTATATTTTTTTGAAAGAACGATAAAGCACTCCAGGAGGTGGTTCCTCTTTGATGAATAAAAATATCGCTCCTCCCGAGTAAGGCACCTACCTGAGTAAGGTGCCTACTTCAGTAATGGGCCTACCTAAGTAAGGCACCTAATTTAGTAAGGCACCTAATTTAGTAAGGCATGTACCTGAGTAAGATGCCTAATTCAGTAAGGTGCCTACCTAATTAAGGCACCTACTTTAGTAATGCACCTACTTTAGTAAGACACCCACTTGAGTAAGGTGCCACTTAACCATGATGAATATTCTAGGGTATGCCTCCTTGGTTGAGCAAGGTACCACTCCTCTGGATTAAGGCGCTAGATTAAGGCACCTCCCTTTCGGAGTCGTTCATTCCTCCATAGTTGAAAAGTCAGTGGTCAACGTGTCTTCTGATGTGAGGTTGATCAAGCCTCCTAAAATTCTCCTTGTACAATGTCAACGTCCACTTAATCTAGGCATGGGGGTGCATAATTTTTTTCTTCTTAGTAGGTAATAGGTGCCCATCCTATGTCTATATCTACACTATCCTCCTATTTCACATGTTTATGGATGTTGAGCTAGTCTAGGCCCTATTCCTAGAGATGACTATTGTTCAAGAAATCAGGCCATTCCCCTATAAAAAGAAAATGAAAAAGAAAGAAAAAAAGTATGCAGTTAAATGTAGTTCATGCCTGTTAGGCCCTGTCTTTCAGGATTCTTGTACCTTGAATGCATGAGTTGTCCCTATAAAACACACCATAAGCTAAAAAAAATAGGAAACTATACTAATTTTCCTTTTTGGACACCTTTGCATCAACCCTATTTTTGAAAATTCTGGTGAAAATTTTACTTGCATGGGGTCTCCCCCATGCCTATTTTGGAATCCATAAACATGCTTTTAGATCTATGATATGGGCTCAACTAGTGGCCATTTTCTTTCAAAATGGTGTTTTTGTCGTCAATTATCTTGACTCGCACAACACTATTCTTAATTATTTCCACCACCTCATATGGTCCCATCCATATTTGCATCAATTTCCCATTCCATCCTAGAATATGGAATCTGGAATTATACAACAGTACCCAGTATCCTTCTTTGAACTAATTTGTTTTAATGTGGTGGTCATGCCACTGCTTCCTTTCCCTCTACACGATTTCGGTCCTCTGTAGGACGTCCATTAGAAAGTCATCCAACTGATTCGATTATCGAATTTATTCCTTCTATGCTTCATCTAGGCTTAGGTCTAGTTCCATTGCCATTATGAGTGTTTTGAATTCAAATTCGATGGGTATTATTGCATCCTTCTCGTATACCAGTTGGAAGGGTGTGAACTCGATGGTTGATTTCCACATTGTGTTATATGCCCATACTACCTTCAGTAATATGGTAGCCTAATACTTCTTATATTGTTGTATGGTTTTTGTCAAGATGTTCTCTATCTCCCTGTTGGTTACCTCCACCTACCCATTTGCCTACGGATGGTAGCGGGTGGTTCTTTTGTGTCATACCCTATATTGTTCCATCAGTTCTTCGATTAACTTGGAGGTGAATTGAGGATCTTGGTCCATTGTAATTTCCTTAGGCACTCCAAACCTTGTAAAAATATGGATGAACAAGAATTTGACCACCATCCTCTTCTTAGAATCTCTCAATGCCTGGACTTCGACCCACTTGGTGACGTAGTCTATGCAAACTAGAATATACCTCATTCTTATTGAATATGGTTTGATGGGTCCTACGAAATCCATGTCCCATTTGTCAAAGGGCTCAATATGTACATGAGGTTGCAGGGGCATTTCATCCCTGTGGGTCAGTTTACCCATTCTTTGACATTCATCACACTAGCTAGAATATTCAGTTGCACATTTTAAATAGAGTGGGCCAAAAATACCCTATTTGTAATACCTTATACGCAGTCCTCCTTCCCAAGAAATATCCTCTGCATGGCTTGTTGTGATAGGCTTTGAATATCTCTGAAAACTCATGCTCTACTATGCACCTTTTGATGATCTGGTTGGACCCCGTTTTAAACAAGAGGTCATCAATCCATTGAAAGGCAACGCTCTTCTCGATCACCCCCTGTTTCTCCCTATATGAAATAGTAGGGGATGTTCTACTCGTTTCCAGATGTTGAGGTGCGATTTTGTCAAGTCACAAAACCACTAGACAACTTAGAACTTTAAGTTCTCTCTTGCAAAGAAAATATATATATCTCCAAGGTTCTTGTATTCAATGTTTTATGCATAAACTCATATAAGTGCTAAGAATAAAACTCTAGGGTCTTGCAAGTGTTGTTAACAAGGGGCCTGGGATCATGTAAATGATTTCGAATCCATCATGTGGAGTATGTCTTTGATATCAATTCAACAAAATAAAATTTGTTTTATGATCTTAGGTTAAAGTATACCAAATTTTATTTCCTCTCTTCAATTTAATGTCTCAAAATGCTTTAAATGAAATTAGCATAAAAAGAATCTAGCATTTTGTATTAAATTTCAATTTAACTTTGATAAAGATCAAAGTAAATGAAATTTTATAAATTTAATAAACCTTTGGAATATAATAAATTTATAATAAATTCATTTCCCAAATGTCTATTTGATAAAGCGGTTATTTATTCAAACCCCCTTATGAAATTATAAATCAAACCCGGAAGAGGTGAATAAATGAAATAATGTCTTGCCCAATTTATAAGGTTCCAAAACCTTGTCAATGATAAAATCTTAGGGCTTAATATGAAACTAATCTATAAACTTTGGATTTTATGATAAAATAAAGTTTATAAATTAGATTTGCTTATAATATTTATCTTTTGAAATATTTATGAAATTAAATATTCAAAAGAGTAAATGTGATCTCTGATTTGAAATTTGGACTTCTGAAATAAATAGAACTATATTATAAATCAAATCCAAATTGAATTTTAGAGATATCAATCCTAGTTCCTCAACCTTATGAAATTAAGGTGAGGAATAGAATATTCATTTATCCCTTCTTAAATTTATTAATTCAAATATTAATTGATGTAATATTTGAATAATAAATTTAATTTATAACCTAACCATATAATTTCACTTTATAAAAATTATGCTAGGTTATAATATATAGTTTTCAGAATGAAATAATATAATAATAATAAAAAAATATTTTAAACTTTAGAAATTAAATTAATGTCTCGGACAAAATCCACATATCAGATTTCCATCTACAGAATTCTAAAACCAATCCAATGTTCACCAGTATTCACACAATGAAATCAAATGAATTGATGCAATCTTCTAAGGTATACAAACTATTAAGAAATTGTAATAAACATTTTATTAATTCCAAATACATCTATGCACAAATCTGGATCCAAAATGCTTAAAACAATTTATAAAATCTTACAATAATTTCCATTGTTCTGCAAATGGCTTTCTCCATTTTCCTCCAATGAATGTGTAGCTTTGCTCCTTCCAATCATTCCTCTCCTTCTCTGTATAAAATCTCCGACCTTTTCCATGAATCTCAATGATTTATTTATAATTTGAAAAGTTTAGTTATTCTATTTCTTCACCGGGAACGGATTTTATAACTATCTTCTTCAAACCCTTGCCCTTGTATTACCTGCATAATGAAACAATAATCATAATATCAAAACAAAACCAAACTTTACTTTCTCGTAACTTTCCTTTTTTTCAAAAGTATTTCAAAGTTCTCATATTGCTAAACTAACCTGCTATTTTTTGGTGAAACTGACATCTGGAATCTTGCAATTTTGATATCATTAGAAAGAGAAAATCCATATCTTTTTACCAAGTTTTGAATGAGATCAAACAGAGTTTTCTACCTCAAGATATGTCCATTTAAATTTTGCATTAATTTTAGGGTTAACCCTAAAATTAAATTTAATTATTTAAATGAAAATTAATCATTTAAACCTTTGAAAATGATTTTAATCAAATTATTTGATTCGAAATAATGCAATTAATATGCAAATAATCAAAATATTTAGTTTTCAAGCATTGCAACTATATTCAAACCTTCAAAATGCAAATATGTCAGCAATTCCAAAGTGAAAGCAAATTTTCCAAGACCTTGATGCGAGCAAAATTGGATAAACAAAAATCCCTCAAAATCACAAAATTTAAGGTGGGTCCCCAATTTTGGGGTCATTGTGAAGGACATCACAACATTGGCGACTCTACTGGTAAATGTCCCTGGACATTTCGGACTAAAAACCAATCTCTGAAAACACACAAAACATGAAAATTAGAATCACAAGCATTGATAAGCATCCAAAGAATGTGAATAGACCAATACAAATATGAATCACCGAAATCAGAGATGATTTATGCATAATGTGATGTATTACTGGTTGGGATAAGGTGATATGTATTAATGATCATTCTCAATATAAATATTTGTTTTGGCCATGCTTATCATCATACTTTAATCAAGGGCCCTAAAATGAACATTCGTGAAAATAAGATGATATGAAAATGATATGACGTAAACTGAAACATGTATTAACATGATGTAATAATATGAATGACATGTTTTACAAAGACTCAAATACTCTAGTACAATAAACAAACACACTAAAACTTATCTAATCCTCTTAGGACCAAAAGTGTGTGTTGTGAGTTCCTTACCAGATCAAGAGCTCAGTTATGACCTTACTATCATCTAGAACCAGTGTGTGTGCAAGTGAGTTCATTACCTCATTTTGACCAAAATGATTAAACCTGTTATGAAAGAAACACAAGGCTAGTCTACCCATTTGAAATGATCATAGGTCTCACTTTTCAATGAGACATATCGCCATGCATGAGCATACTCCACTGCCATTCAAGCATCTATAGCCCCGATGGAGGTTAACCCCATAGTCCATAATTTTAGCTTTTGATTGCTTGAATCCTGGGGATGACTACCCTTCCTTTTGACAGATGAGTAGTATGAATCCTTACGATCCAATAGTGACTGATGTGTTTGGCTTTTGATTTCTTGAACCTTGGGGATGACTACCCTTCCTTCTAATAGATGAGTAGTATGAATCCTTATGATCCATTGGTGAATGATGTAAATAGACTTAGAGATTTGGGGAATTGGATTCTCAACCGAAGTATGATGAGAATTTGACCCTATCCTTACTACTATGACTTCATTTGGATTTTTCAAGTATTTGTGGTGATAATGAGTTTTATGGACTATGTTGCATGATAGGACTGACAAGGATGTCCCTTTTCACCCTACATTTTCTTCCAAGGATGGTTTTGACCATTTTACCCAAAAAAATTAATATGTGTAAACTATGTTTGGTTCCAAACAATTTCAACATCAGTCCCTGATCTCAAGATCCTTTTATTGTATATTGTGCAATGATCCTAAGAGAATATGATATGCTTTTCAACAGTTGCCTACCATACTAGAAATGGTTGAGTGACTGAAAACATTTAGAAATTTGGAAGCTATGGTGTGTAAACATGAAGCTTTGTATTTTATAATTTTATACAAAATGCCTTTGTGAAAGTGCCCCTGATTAAAGCAACATGACTTTTGACAAAACCAATTAACACTTTTGAATTTGATAAATGATCTTTCTATGGGATATGAAATATGGAGTGCGAGGGTGATGTATGCAATGTTATGAAATATGTTATGAAATGTGAGTGCATGCAAGGATATGAAGTTTTTTGCAATACAATTCCAATTTTTCATATTTGCTTTATCTTTGTTCACATTCATAAGGACATAAACCAACACCTCGTTTTCCTTTTTCTAGGTTTCATAGGTCCTCAAACTAGGTAACTTTACCCTACTCTTTAGAAGACTCACCTAAAATTTGTGCCAACTTGAAACACATTCAGTCACGAAACTCCAACAAGGTCTGGCGAAGTCCATATGTCATTAAGCTCAACAATATACAACAAAACTTAACAAGACATATGAAAACAAACATAACAACAAACACAACAACACAAAAAACTAACACATCACATGACAAAACAGCACAATGAACACACAATCCAAAAAACTATTTACAAAAATATACATAATGTACAAGACACTGCAAAATTTCTACCATCATTTCCCTGGATCCCAAACACGATAGACACACCTTAAAATACATATATCATGATTTGTATTCCAAGCTTTACATAGATCCAACCAAAACAAGATTAAGTCAAACCATGCAACCCTCATTTTGCCTTTCACATCCCACTGATTTGATTCAAACTTATAAGCAGATCCATGTTTAAGATTTGATTTATTAAACTTAAAAGTGAAAACATGATTTTCAATTATCCTTTGCTTATTCAAAAAGGTGTAAATTTCATAATTTGATTCATAATTTAGAACTAGGCTCCCCTTTTCAAATAGGAGATCTTTGAAATAAGAACCTATTTCTAAAACTTTCAAATTCAAGTCACTTTCAATGTTTTTAAAACAATCACAATCATTCAAGAATTGACAAGCATCTAGGATATTTGGTATAAGAATGTCATTAAGAATTTGCACCCTAGATTCACTAGTGGATTGCTCATGAATTTGATTAAACATTTCAAACATGTTTTCCTTCATTTCATTTATGGAAAAACTTTTAAATGTTGTCTCCAACTTTTTGTTAACAACATTTGACATTTCATCATTAATAGCATTAGCATCCAAAAACCTATCATGCATCCCATTACCTAAAAATTTTGTATCTAAGGAGAAAGGTGAATATTTTACCTCGTTATCTCTACTCATCACATCATTATTATAATTTACCAATATTTGATGAGCATTTATCACTTTTTCCTTTTCTTCATGGTCTCCATCATGATCACCTTGTAATTATTCATCTTCATCAAATACCTGTTTGTTAAAGACACCAAAATTAGGCACCCAATTAAACGTATGCCCATCCTTTTCAAACCACAAACCTGATTGATCACAAGATGTGTTAAATAATAAATTTTCTTGATCAACCACCTGAGTTACTTTAGATATATTAGCATTAAATTCAAACCATTCATGTGAATTTGTACTCAAATTTTCATTAGTCATGGGTAAAAGAAATGACTTTACCTCTTCCTCATTATTAACAAATGAGTTATAAGAAACATTTACCATTTATTCATTTTCAATTTCAGAAAGGGGTCCAATAAATTCATATTCAAAGTGATTCACTTTTGGAACCTTCTCTATTTCTGCAATTGGCATGTCATTTTCTGATTGTGTAGGAATTGCGAAATATTCTTTTGAAATAGAAGTTTCAACATCCTGCATATCAAGTGAAACAAAAATTTTATCAGTAGAAGTATGAGAAAACAACAATTTACCATACATACCCCATCCATTATAGTAATTATCTTCTAAATCTAAGGGGTGAGATTTTATCGTGGCTTTAGAAAACATGTGATTATTTAACTGTACAGGAGTTGTAGACTCTTCATGTAAGATATCAATTTTAGCATCCTGCATATCAGATGAAGAAAAATTCTTATCATTAGACATTAATGAAAAACATTCATCATATCTTCCTCAACCATTATAAAAATTATCTTTTATAGTTAAAGGGTGAGGTTCAACCATATCTTTTGTGTAAAATTTAGATAGGTCTATAATTTCCTTTTCAAATTCACATTTATTAATTACCTGAGATGAAGACCTATTGATTTCTTGTTGTATGAGCATTGTAGAATCCTTAAGTGACACAAGGCTTTCAATTTCTTGCACATAATTTGAGATAAGAACTTCTTTGGAACTTGTAAATAATGTTAATTCTTCTTCTTCATGATATGAAATAACAAAATCATTATCTTTCTAAAGCACTTTGTGACATTCCATATTTGGATTCATTTTTATATTCACCTTATTCAATAAAGAATTAATCTTCATTTTCAAATAATTCATCTTCCTCAAACAATAATATTTTAGGATCATTCATTTGAACCATAATCATTGATGTATTATTTTTTTGTAATCCCTTGCAATCTTCAATGAAATCACATTTATGATCATTCAATTCTTTAACTTTACCTATTTGAACATCACACTCATTATCCTCCTGAAACAAATGATGAAAATCTATCATTTCTTCTATATATTCTTCATATTCATTTTCAAATTTATTTTCTTTAATTTCAAAAAATTCATCTTTCTTAGATTCATTCTCCTCAATTTCAAAGAATTCATCTTCCTCAAATTCATCTTTTGGTAAGACAAGGATTTTTGAGTGGGATCAATTTTTTTATTTTGTTTTATAAGATCATCCCAATCCTCTTTTGTGAATAATGTCTCTAAATCATTTTCTACATTTTGATCAACTTGATCATCATAATGTTCATTGATGGGTATTGACTCTGAAACCTATACCTCACTCTCAACATCTAAGGAATTTGTGACATATAAACTATCAGTCTCAACTTGACTCATTTGTGATCTTTGATCATGAATTTTAGGTCTAAATCTATATAGTTACTCCATATTAACACCTTGAGATATCAATTGTTGTTCAAATGTTATTGCCTCATTGTAAGCTCTAAGTGTTGAGCAAGGTGCAGCAATAGTATTGTCATTGTTTTCAACACAGTCAGACAGATCGGTTGATGTAGTGGATAGGAGTTAAGAGGTTCTTCAGAGTATGTACAGTGATTTTCCAAAAGATCGAAGTGGCCCATATGCTAAAAATCAAAATAAAATCACAAGGAATAAAATTGTCGCGATATCGTGACATGTTGAGCAAGAAAGAAAAACTATCGCGATATCGTGACATGTTGAGAAGAAAGAAAAACTGTCACGATTTCACGACATGTTCAAAAAGAAAGTGCAAGCAGGAAAAACTGTCACAATTTCATGACATGTTCGAAGAGAAAGCGTAAGCAAGAAAAACTGTCATGATTTCACGACATGTTTGAAGAGTAAAAGGCAAGTAGAAAAAGTGTCACGATTTCATGACATATTGCAAGAGAGATTGTACGAAAGAAAAAGTGTCACGATTTCGTGACATATTGCAAGAGAGAGAGTCCGAAAGAAAAAGTGTCACGATTTCATGACATATTGCAAGAGAGATTGTACGAAAGAAAGTGTCGTGATATCACGACATATTGCAAGAGAGAGAGTCCGAAAGAAAAAGTGTCACGATTTTGTGACATATTGCAAGAGAGATTGTACAGAAGAAAAAGTGTCACGATATCGCGACATATTGCAAGAGAGAGAGTCCGAGAGAAAAAGTGTCATGATATCATGACATGTCGTGTTTTCATGACCCGAAGGCAAGAGAAAGAACAAAAGAGAAAAAGTGTCGTGATATCGCGACATGTCACTTTTTCACGACCCGAAGGCAAGAGAAAGAACAAAGGAGAAAAAGTGTTGCGATATCGCGACATGTCACATTTTCATGACTAAAGAAGGAGAGAGAAAGTAAGAAGGCAGAAGTGTCGTGATATCGTGACAAAAGTAAATAGGAAGAGTATGGAGGCAAAAGTGTCACGATATCATGACATGTTATATTTTTTGGTTCAAACCAAGTAAAATAGCAAGGAGGCGAAAGTATCGTGATATCGCGACATGTGTTTTCATTGGTACAAGACAAGAAAAGAAGCAAGGAGGCAAAAGTGTCATGATATCGTGACATGTTGTATTTTTGCGAGCAAAATCCAAGAAGAGGACAAAGAGGCAGAAGTTTCATGATTTTGCGATAGGTCATTTTGGCACAAGCTAAGAAGAGAACCCAGCTGAAATAAGATATGTGACAGTTAACTAAATTTATACGATAGTTACAGGGGCTGTTACAGAAGAAAATCATGCAGCTAAAATAAGAAGAGTTAACTAAAGTCAGTAAGATAATTACAGGTGCAGTTACAGAGAAAAATCATGCAGCTAAAATAAGAACAGTGAACTGAAGTCAAAATGACAGTTATAGGGCCAGTTACGAAGTGAAATCATTGAGTGACGGTTAAACTAAAAGTCATCAGTCGAAGACCAAACAAAGATCTGTAACTATTAATAGGCTGCATGAGAGAATACTATGTGATAAAGGAGTTACATATAGAAGTTTCTATTAATAAGTTGCATGGGAAAATATGGAACTTAAAAATAGAGTCAAAACTTTGTTATAAAAAGACGTCTGCGTGGAGAATTACATTGCAAAAAATGAGTGAAAGTGCTACAAAAAGAGGGTTGGAAGAGTGTCATAAGAGAGCGTTAAGGAGAGCCATGAGAGTCGTAATAGTGCAATAAGAAGCACAGCAAGAGGGCTGTAAGAGGGTCATAAAAGTACAGTAAGTAGAGCCTCAAGTGTGTGTGGTTTTTTGGTGAATAGCGAGAGAGGTTGGGTTAGCAATAGACCAGTCAGGGTCTTGTATAAGCGAAGGCATTTTTATGTCAATCTTATAGTTTCAAAATTGCAGTCCAAGTTGGTGCTTATAATTAGGGGTTGGTGCTCCTTTCTGTTGGTGTAGATAAATTAAGGGTTGGTACTCCTTTCTGTTGGTGTAGATAAATCAGGGGTTGGTGCTCCTTCCAGTGGGTGCTGGTAAATTGATTATAAAATTGGTATTTTGCAAAGGCTAGATTTGGATAGGAATCCAAGTAGTCATTTTTGAGGAGTATCCAAATTGGTAAACCTCGTTACATCATGTGTTGTGGAATTCTCTCTTGTTATACTTGCTTTATCTGATTTAAATTTTATTTGTTTCGGTGTTAAGAGTTGTAGATTTGAATTTAAATAGCTACATTGATTCACCCCCCCTCTTAGTGTCATTGTGAGACAAACAATTGGTATCAGAGCTAAGTTTCTGAACAAGCTTAATCAGCTAAGGTGATTTTGGAAGTGAGACAATGGCAGGTGGTGAAGGATTCTCATCAAACAAAGCACCATTGTTTGACGAAACTAATTACGCATTTTGGAGACTCAAGATGTAGACATATCTGTGTGCTTTGGGATACGACATTTGGGAGTTAGTAGACAGTGGATACACAATACCCACCACTCCTCCAACTGATGTTGCCGGTAAGAAACTATTTAAGAATAACTCTAAAGCAAAGAATGCTATCATATGCAGTTTAGTGGACAGTGAACTGATAAATATTATGAGTTGTAAAATGGCAAAAGACATGTGGGACAAACTAAGGAGCATTCATGAAGGAGACGACAAGATCAAGGAGGCCAAGTTACAAACACATCGAGCTCAGTTAGAAGCATTAAATATGAATGATGATGAGAATACAGAGGCATACATGCTGAGAGTTAATGGAATCATTAATGCAATTAGAGGACTCAGCGAGGAAATGGAAGATGTTGTCATCGTGAAAAAAGTACTAAGATCTCTTCCCCAAAGATTTGATTCTAAATTTTTAGCAATAGAAGAAGCTAAAGATATAAATACTTTTAGTATTGATGAGATGCATGGTTCTTTGATTGCATATGAAATTAGAATAGGAAAAACTAAACCCATAGACAGAGAAGCTACTTTTAAAGCACATAAAAATATAAAAGCTAAACAAGAATCCGAGGAAGAAGAGACATCAAAAGAAATAGAAGCAAACTTTTTTTGAAAACTAATAAGGGAAAAAGGAAAATACAGAGGAAAGCTACCATTTAAGTGTTTCAACTGTGGATGTGTTGGGCACTTTGTAGCTAAATGTCCACTTAATGAGAAAAACAAAAGTGATGAAGGTTCACACTAAGAAAGAAGTGATTGGAAGAAGAAACCAAATTTTAGAAAAGGTAACTTCAAGAAGAAAAGTCTCATATCCAAGAATGTCAGTCCTTCAAAAGACAACTTCAGTGAGGATTATGAAGAAGAAATAGGTGAAGCTCTTTTCATGGCATTCAAAGAAGAAAAAACAGAGGAAAAATAGAAATGTAATAAAAAACTTGAGGCTAAGGCTGAAGTAGATCTGGAAGGTGAGTTGGTCGCTGCACTTAAAGAGCTGAGTATAGAAAGGAAAAAGAATAAGAAAATTTCAAGAAAGCTTGAGGATGACAATGAAATCATAACCAGCTTGAAAGTATAGATAGACGAATTTAAGAAAATATCTGAAGATATTGAAGTACAATTAACCATGAAAATAGATGAGTGTAGCAAGCTAGAAGAAGAGATTGATGGTTTAAGGATGCAACTAGAAGAGATGAATTGAAAAATGAGTTGTTATCACAAACTTGAAGAAAGTTCTGTGAAGTTGGATAAGATTATAAATAACCAAAGGACTACAGGCATCAAATTTGGTTTAGGCTTTGTCGAAGGAGAATCATCAAATGGATCAAATTCCATAATTGTAGAACCCATAAAGAATGAAGATAAGATCAGGGTTGATCAAGAAAAATGAATCATGCTAAAGAAAGCAATAATTCCAGGCATGAGAGGAGTATTGACAATGATGGATTCACCAATGTCACTCATCAAAAGAGAAGAATATTTATGGCTCTCACTACAAAATGGCAAAGACCATCACCCAGGTTCAATCATTCCTTTTTTGGTTATTGTTTTAAATGTAATGGTTATGGACATAAGATTTCAGATTGCAAGTAGAATGTAGGTCAAAGGAACTTTACCAGTAGAAATGTTTTTTCATCGTTGATGGATTATGTAGTAGAATGTTATAACTATCATAATTTTGGGCACATTGCAAGAAATTATCGAAGTACATTTGCAACAAATAAACATCAGGGAAGAAAATTTCAACCAAATGGTTTGAGACAAAATAGAAAATTTCTCGAAAAACATGCATAGGCTACTAACAAATAAAATTCAAAACAAGTGACCATAACTATAATCAAACCAGAGTGGAAATAAAAGGAACGACCCAAGGAAGAAAATGAATCCTTGATCATACAGACAGCATTTAAAGCACAGAAAAAATCTGCACCATGGATACTTGATAGTGGATGCTCCAGTAATATGACAGGTGACAAACAAAAATTTGAGAAGTTACAGAAATATGAAGGTGGTTCTATAAAATTTGGAAATAATGATGGAGCTAAGATAGTTGGCAAAGGATCAGTTAAGATCAGTGACAAAAAAATCAAGTCAAAAGAAGTCTTGTTTGTGATTGGTCTAAAGCATAACTTGTTAAGCGTAATTTAGATTTGTGACAGAGGTCATGAAGTAATTTTCAAGAAGTAGGGTTGTGAAGTCATAACAGCAAACTATGGAAAGTTGATATCAACTGGATCAAGGACATCTGGCAACCTGTATACTCTCTCAAAGATTTCAAAAGGAGCATGCTTGATTGGACAGGAAGAAGAAAATTGGTTGTGGCACAAGAGGCTCGGTCATATTAGTTTTGAAAATCTAGTAAAAATTAGCTCAAAAAGGGCAGTGAGAGATATTCCCACCATTGGCAAACCATTAAATAGCAGTTGTGCTTCATGCCAAAAGGGGAAGAAAACTAGAGCCACATTTAAAACAAAAGAGTACTTCACAAGCAAACCTTTAGAACTATTACATACTGATTTATGTGGACCCATGAGAACGCAAAGCATAAATGGTGAAAAATACTTTATGTTGTGCATAGATGACTATTCCAGGATGACATGGGTACTATTTTTGAAGCTTAAATCAGATGCCTTTGAGATGTTCAATATTTTCAAAAAACAAGTTGAGAATCAAACAGGAAAAATGATTAAATTTTTAAGATCAGATAGAGGAGGAGAGTTCATTTCAGAGGAGTTTGCAGAGTACTGTGAAAAATATGGGATTAGGAGACAGTTTTTAGCAGCAAGGACACCTCAGTAGAATGGTGTGGTAGAAAGAAAGAACAGGACAGTGCAGGCAATGGCATGGACTATGTTGACTGAGAGAAAAATAGTAGACAGATTTTGGAAAGAGGCAGTCCATACTGTGGTATACATCCAAAATAGGTGCATGTTGAGGACGCAT
Source organism: Wollemia nobilis (assembly GCA_028583015.1). Lineage (NCBI taxonomy): Eukaryota > Viridiplantae > Streptophyta > Pinopsida > Araucariales > Araucariaceae > Wollemia > Wollemia nobilis. The sequence goes on from JAQPPZ010002660.1 coordinate 1,498,587, forward strand.
GAAATAAAAACTCCATATGAACTATGGTTCAGTAAAAAGGCAACAACAAAATACTTTAAAGTTTTTGGCAGCAAGTGTTACATCAAAAGAACTGAAGATAATCTTGGTAAGTTTGAAGATAGAGCTGATGAAGGTATTTTTCTTGGCTATTCAACAAAAAGCAAAGCCTACACATGCGACAACAAGAGGCTAAATAAAATTGTGGAGAGTGCCGATGTTAAAGTTGGTGAAGGTAGGGAACGAGAAATAAGCTATGAAGAAAACTACCCAATTTATGAAGAGGTTATTGAAGGAGATGAGGAAAATAAAATGGAAAAGAAACAAAAAATTAACTCAGATGATTTAAGTTGTGATTCAGAAGAGGAAGAAAACAAGAAATTCAAAATAGGCAGCTGGCAAAAAAATCATCCTAGAGAGCAAATAATTGGAGACCCCATAGTTGGTGTTCAGACAAGAAGAAGAGTAGTAAGTAACTACTCTCTATTATCCAGCATTGAGCCCAAAAATGTTGCTGAAGCAAGAAAAGATGAAAGTTGGATGACGACAATAAATGAAGAATTAGATCAGATCAAGAAAAACAAAACTTGGGAGTTAGTACCAAGACCTGCAAATAAAAATATAATCGGTACTAAATGGATTTTTCGAAACAAATTAAATGAAGATGGATAGGTAGTCAAGAATAAAACAAGATTGGTCTGTAAAGGCTATGCACAAGTTGAAGGTATTGACTTTGAAGAAACCTTTGCACTAGTGGCTAGACTAGAGGCAATTAGAATGTTTCTAGGCTTTAGCAGTTCACAAGAATTTCAAATTTTATCAAATGGACGTGAAATCAACATTTCTAAATGGAAAACTTGAAGAAGAGGTCTATATTGAGCAGCTATATGGTTTCCAACTTGGTGATAATCCCAACTTCGTCTACAAGTTGAAGAAATCATTGTATGGCTTGAAATAGGCACCCAGAGCATGGTATGCAAAGCTAGACAACTATCTTACTCAACAAGGGTTCAAAAAAGGTATGGTGGATAGCAATTTGTATGTCAAAATAGAGAATGGTCATCTCATTGTCCTTGTTGTATACGTAGATGATATCATTTTTGGCAGCAGCAATGATGAGCCGTGTAAAGATTTAACAAATAAGATGCAGAAAGAATTTGAAATTTCAATGATTGGTGAACTTTTGTATTTCCTCAGACTGCAAGTTAATCAAAATGAGAAGGGCATATTTATTTCTCAAGTTAAATATGTGAAAGATATGCTAAAAAATTTCACAATGGAGGATTGTAAGCCTATTAGAACTCCCATGACGACAGGTTGCAAGTTGAGCAAGGATGACAAATCTCCAGATGTTGATCAAACCATGTACAGATCAATGATTGGGAGCCTACTGTATTTGATAGCTACCAGAATAGATATCTTGCAAGCAGTTTGCATGGTAGCACGATTTCAGGCTAGTCCCAAGGAGACTCATGTGACAGCAGTGAAGAGAATTCTTCGGTATCTCAAGGGTACTATGGAGTATGGGTTATGGTATCTGAAAGGTATTATAGATGAAACAAACCCTGAAAGATCTTGGAATTAACTTTAGTGAGCCAATTTCAGTTAAGTGTGATAACACCAGTGCCATTAAAATCTCAAAGAATCTGGTTATGCATTCTCGCACAAAACATATTGCTATCCGATATCACTTTCTAAAGGATAAAGTTGCGAAAGGTGAGGTTAAGTTGGATTTTGTCCCAACTTCAGAGCAAGTAGCAGATATCTTTGCAAAACCGCTTCCCAAGGAAATTTTTGAGTACCTTCGCAATAAATTGGGAGTGGTCACGCTTCCCAAGAACTGACTAGCTATCGGGGCCACATTCTCATGGGGAGCATTTATATATTTGATTATATTTTTGCTTATGTTTGTAATTTTTGCTAACTGTAATAATTTGTGCCTGAGAATGTTGTGCATGGACTCAAGGGGAGTCTGTAGCAGCCCTTTGGTATTATTGTCAAAGGGGGAGAAGAATTATAGGAAATTAAACATGTTTTGCCAGCAATTCCAAAGGGGAAGATTGTTGAGCAAGGTGCAGCAACAGTATTGTCATTGTTGTCAACACAGTTAGACAGATCGGTTGATGCAGTGGACAGGAATTAAGAGGTTCTTCAGAGTATGTACAGTGATTTTCCAAAAGATCGAAGTGGCCCATATGCTAAAAATCAAAAGAAAATCACAAGGAAGAAAACTATCGTGATATCGTGACATGTTGAGCAAGAAAGAAAAACTGTCGTGATATCAAGACATGTTGAGAAGAAAGAAAAACTATCACAATTTCATGACATGTTCGAAAAGAAAGCGCAAGCAGGAAAAACTATCGTGATTTCGTGACATGTTCGAAGAGAAAGCACAAGCAAGAAAAATTGTCGCGATTTCACGACATGTTCAAAGAGTAAAAGGCAAGTAGAAAAAGTGTCGATATTTCATGACACATTACAAGAGATATTGTACAGAAGAAAAAGTTTCATGATTTCACGACATATTGCAAGAGAGAGTCCAAAAGAAAAAATGTCGTGATTTCGCAACATATTGCAAGAGAGATTGTACGGAAGAAAAAGTGTCATGATATCGTGACATATTGCAAGAGAGAGAGTCCGAAATAAAAAGTGTCACGATTTTGCAACATATTGCAAGAGAGATTGTATGGAAGAAAAAGTGTCACGATATCACGACATATTGCAAGAGAGAGAGTCTGAGAGAAAAAGTGTCGTGATATCACGACATGTTGCGTTTTCGCGACCCGAAGGCAAGAGAAAGAACAAAAGAGAAAAAGTGTCATGATATCATGACATGTCACTTTTTCGTGACCCGAAGGCAAGAGAAATAAAAAAGGAGAAAAAGTGTCACGATATCGCGACATGTTGCATTTTTGTGACTAAAGGAGGAGAGAGAAAGTAAGAAGACAAAAATTTTGTGATATCATGACAAAAGTAAAGAGGAAGAGTACAAAGGCGAAAGTGTCACGATATCACGACATGTTATATTTTTGCGGGTTCAAACCAAGTAAAGTAGCAAGGAGGTGAAAGTGTCACGATATCGCGACATGTGTTTTTGCGGGTACAAGCCAAGAAAAGAAGCAAGGAGGCGAAAGTGTCATGATATCGCGACATGTGTTTTCGCGGGCAAAATCTGAGAAGAGGACAAAGAGGCAGAAGTGTCACGATTTCATGATAGGTCGCTTTGGCACGAGCTAAGAAGAGAACCCAACTAAAATAAGATATGTGAGAGTTAACTAAAGTTATACAATAGTTATAGGGGCCGTTATAGAAGAAAATCATGCAACTAAAATAAGAAGAGTTAACTGAAGTCAGTACGATAGTTACAGGTGCAGTTATAGAGAAAAATCATGTAGCTAAAATAAGAACAGTGAACTGAAGTTAGAATGACAGTTACAAGGCTAGTTACGGAGTGAAATCATCGAGCGACGGTTAAACTGAAAGTCATCAGTCGAAGACCAAACAAAGAGTCGTAACTATTAATATGTTGCATGAGAGAATATTGTGTGATAAAGGAGTTACATATAGAAGTTTCTATTAATAAGTTGCATGCAAAAATATGTAACTTAAAAATAGAGTCAGAACTTTGTTATAAAAGAAGGTCTGCATGGAGAATTACATCGCATAAAATGAGAGAAAGTGCTACAAAAAGAGGGTTGGAAGAGTGTCATAAGAGAGCATTAAGCAGAGTCGTGAGAGCCGTAAGAGTGCAGTAAGAAGCACAGCAAGAGGGCTATAAGATGGCCATAAAAGTGTAGTAAGCAGAGCCTTAAGTGTGTGTGGTGTTTTGGTGAATAGCGAGAGAGGTTGGGTTAGCAATAGACCAGTCAGGGTCTTGTATAAGCGAAGGCATTTTTATGTCAATCTTATAGTTTCAAAATTGCAGTCCAATTTGGTGCTTGGAATTAGGGGTTGGTGCTCCTTTTTGTTGGTGTAGATAAATTAGGGGTTGGTGCTCCTTTCTGTTGGTGCAGATAAATTAGGGGTTGGTGCTCCTTCCAGTGGGTGCTGGTAAATTGATTGTAAAATTGGTATTTTGCAAAGGCTAGATTTGGACGGGAATCCAAGCAGTCATTTTTGAGGAGTAGCCAAATTGGTGAACCTCATTACATCGTGTGTTGTGGAATGCTCTCTTGTTATACTTGCTTTATCTGATTTTAAATTTTCTTTGTTTCGGTGTTAAGAGTTGTAGATTTGAATTTAAATAGCTACACTGATTCACCCCCCCTCTCAGTGTCATTGTGAGACTAACACTAAGAAATTATGTAATTTTAAGAACTTCCCTCAAAAATATATATGTGATGTGATCTAAGGCTCCCATGTATATTTGGGTAGATCTTTCTTCTAAAATGATATAATGCATCCCCACCTCAATATACAACCTATGAAACTTATCATTAAATGATCTCATGGGTTCGTTAATTTTTTTACGGATGGAGACAATTTGATTTAACATCATAACTAAATCATCCAACCTTCCAAAATGTTCAAGAAATGTTTTTTCTATTTTAATCTGAGAAGTAGCATACCTTACAGGTAATTGTATCTACCTCTTAAGCGCAACCTCATCCAATGGGTATGAAAATAATCTGCAAGGAACATCTCCCTGCATAAGCTACAAATGGCGTAATGCACTCTTGTATCTTTGAATATGGTCCTTCGATTGATCCACATCACGCATAAATCTGGGTAAACAAACTTCTACACCTTTAGAATTTGATGAATAGCCATTTTTAAATTGCTATAATAATCACCTATCCAAGAAGCCATCAATTTCCATTACTGAAGAAAGTGATGCCATTAGTGAAATTCAAAGAACACAAAATTTAATACCAATATTATTAATCAAAGAAATATATCTTGCAACTAAGCTTGAAATGACTAATCAATTGATAAAATATATGCATAAATTAAACTTTGGCATTAAGTAACACCCTTCAATTTGTAATTTTTTTTTTTTAATTGAGATTTGAATGATTTCAAATGAAAATCAAATATTTACCTTTCATGCCCTCCTTCTAGCGCCAATTTTTTGAGGTGCAATTTTTTCAAGTCACAAAACCACTCGACAACTTAGAACTTTAAGTTCTCTCTTGCAAAGAAAAATATATATATCTCCAAGGTTCTTGTATTCAATGTTTTATGCATAAACTCATATAAGTGCTAAGAATAAAACTCTAGGGTCTTGCAAGTGTTGTTAACAAGGGGCTGGGATCATGTAAATGATTTCAAATCCATCATGTGGAGCATGTCTTTGATATCAATTCAAAAAAATAAAATTTGTTTATGATCTTAGGTTAAAGTATACCAAATTTTATTTCCTCTCTTCAATTTAAGGTCTCAAAATTTTTTAAATGAAATTAGCATAAAAAGAATCTAGCATTTTGTATTAAATTTAAATTTAACTTTGATAAATATCAAAGTAAATGAAATTTTATAAATTTAATAAACCTTTGGAATATAATAAATTCATTTCCCAAATGTCTATTTGATAAAGCAGTTATTTATTCAAACCCCCTTATGAAATTATAAATCAAACCCAAAAGAGGTGAATAAATGAAATAATGTCTTGCCCAATTTATAAGGTTCCAAAACCTTGTCAATGATAAAATCCTAGGGCTTAATATGAAAATAATCTATAAACTTTGAATTTTATGATAAAATAAAGTTTATAAATTATATTTTCTTATAATATATATCTTTTGAAATATTTATGAAATTAAATATTCAAAAGAGTAAATGTGATCTCTGATTTGAAATTTGGACTTCTGAAATAAATAGAACTATATTATAAATCAAATCCAAATTGAATTTTAGAGATATCAATCCTAGTTCCTCAACCTTATGAAATTAAGGTGAGAAATATAATATTCATTTATCCCTTCTTAAATTAATTAATTCAAAAATTAATTGATGTAATATTTGAATAATAAATTTAATTTATAACCTAACCATATAATTTCACTTTATAAAAATTATGCTAGGTTATAATATATAGTTTTCAGAATGAAATAATAAAAAAATATTTTAAACTTTAGAAATTAACTTAATGTCTCGGACAAAATCCACAGATCAAATTTCCATCTACAAAATTCTAAAACCAATCCAATGTTCATTAGTATTCACACAATGAAATCAAATGAATCTATGCAATATTCTAAGGTATACAAACTATAAAGAAATTGTAATAAACATTTTATTAATTCCAAATACAGTCTGTGCACAAATCTGGATCCAAAATGCATAAAATAATTTATAAAATCTTACAATAATTTCCATTGTTTTGCAAATGGCTTTCTCCATTTTCCTCCAATGAATGTGTAGCTTTGCTCCTTCCAATCATTCCTCACCTTCTTTGTATAAAATATTTGACCTTTTCCATGAATCTAAATGATTTATTTATAATTTGAAAATTTTAGTTATTTCGTTTCTTCATCGGGAATGAATTGTATAACTATCTTCTTCAAACCCTTGCCTTTGTATTACCTGCATAATGAAACAATAACCATAATATCAAAACACAACCAAACTTTACTTTCTCGTCACTTTCCTTTTTTTCAAAAGTATTTCAAAGTTCTCATATTTCTAAACTAACCTGCTATTTTTTGGTGAAATTGATATCTGGAATCTTGCAATTTTGGTATCATTAGAAAGATAAAATCCATATATTTTTACCTCATTTTGAATGAGATCAAACGGAGTTTTCTACCTCAAGATATGTCCATTTCAATTTTGCATTAATTTTAGGGTTAACCCTAAAATAAAATTTAATTATTTAAATGAAATTTAATTATTTAAATTAAAATTAATCATTTAAACCTTTGAAAATGATTTTAATCAAATTATTTGATTCGAAATAATGCAATTAATATGCAAATAATCAAAATATTCAATTTTCAAGTATTGCAACTACATTCAAACCTTCAAAATGCAAATATGTTATCAATTCCAAAGTGAAAGCAAATTTTCCAAGACCTTGATGTGTGCAAAATTGGATAAACAAAAATCCATCGAAATCACAAAATTTAAGGTGGGTCCCCAATTTTGGGGTCGTTGTGAAGGACGTCATAACACCAGGTATTTAGCAATGTTCGCATACCATGGTGTATGTTTGCTGATGATGAAAAAATGTTCATCTAAAAATTGATCCTCTACCGTTGCATGATCTGCTAGGATTAGTCTGGATAGGAAGTCTACGACTATGTTATCCTTCCTAGGCTTGTCATCTATGGTGATGTCAAATTCCTGTAAAAGCAGAAACCGCATAATTATCCTATCGCTAATCGCTAGTTTACTCATTAGATATCTAATGGCGGCATGGTCCTTATGGATGAACACCTTGTACCAAGTGATGTAGTGGCAGAATTTTTTAATGGCATGTACCACTACGAGAAATTATTTCTTTGTTACCATGTAATTGAGGTCAACCCCTACTAAATTTTTACTGACATAATAAATGATGTAGAACTCTTTGCCATCCTTCTGCCCTAGGACCACTCCAATCATATTGTTGGATGCATCATAGTATATATGAAATGGAATAACCCATTTCAGGCCCTACAACATTGGGACAAAAATCAGCTTCCCTTTTAGCATTTGAAATGCTTGCTCACAGTCGTCTGTCCAGTTGAATTCTATGTCCTTCACCAGCAATTTGTGTAGTGGTTTGGCGATCTTACTAAAATTGATGATTCGCTTGTATTACCCGATAGAACCGAGAAAACTCCTTACATCCCTCTGCATTTTTGGGTTGGATAGATCTTTAATTACCTTTATCTTCTTTTGATCTACTTTTATCCCTTCTACCGAGATATGATGTACCAACACTATGACCTCACGCATCATCATAAAACACTTCTCATTGCTGAGAGATAAGTTGTTCTCCTCACATCGTCGGAGCACACATTACAGGTTTGTTGTTGCTTCTTCAAATGTTTTCCCATAAATGGTGAAATCATCTATATATACCTCTACTACCTCTCCCATCATATCTAAAAATATTCTCAACACCGCTCTTTGGAAGGTTGTTGGTGCATTGCACAACCCAAAGGGTAGCACTCTATAGGTGAATGTTCCCCATGGGTAGGTGAAAATTATCTTGTCCTGGTCCTCCTCTCCAATATGGATTTGGTTGTACCTACTAAATCCATCCAAAAAGGAGAAGTATTTCCTCCTGAACAGTGTGTCCAACACCTGATCAACGAAGGAAACTGAGAAGTGATATATCTTAGTCACCTTATTTAGTGATATATAATCAACACATATTCACCATTTCCTATTTTCTTGGGAACCACCATGAGTGGTGACACCCATTCACTATCAAATATTGGGTAGAGGAACCCTACAGATAAGAGCTTTTATAGCTTAAATTTAATGATTTCTTTCATGGTCAGGTTCATCCTCCTATGTGGTTGTCTGGCTAGGGTTACTTATTATTCAAGGTAGATTCGGTGAGTGCAAATATCTAGGATGATCCCTTTTATATTTTAATAATCCCAAAAAAATGCTTGCTAGTGTCTGGCCAGGAGCTCTTTTAACTCGCTCAGTTGTGTGGGAGTCAACCCACTACTAACGTTCAATATCTTGCTAGCCTCAATGTAGATCTGCTTGGTATGGTGGTCCTAAGTGTCAACCAATGGTGACTCAAAAATGGTGAGGGAGGATTCCCCTTTCATGTATCCTATTATAACACCATCTTCATTGCCATCCTCCAACTCTATCACTTCCATCACAGGCTGGAGCATGGATAATGAATTGTCATCCATATTATTTGATGTGGGTTCCCCTAGCATGTCCATGGATTGGATGGGAGGAGAGAACATCAATTTCTTGATGTTCCATCCATTTTAAATCATCATCAATCCTTCACAACAACTAATGTAGGTGTCAACTATAGCTAACCATGGTCGACCCAAGATGAGTGGCTAACCACCCAACTCTATTTTTTATTATAGCACTAGGAATTCGACTGAGTATTCCCATGCATCAAATTTTACAATTATTTCCTCAAGTATCTACTCTAGCACTACATTTGATCGGTTGGCCAATTGCAATACCGTCTTGGTGGGTTTCAGGTTCATAAGCTTCAATTTCTACATGGTCTCCTACAACATCACGTTGATGATCACACCTAGGTCAACTAAGGTGTTTTCCAGTGAATGTCCTCCTATTTTTACCATCAATACTGGGCTGCATGGGTCTATGTATTTGGGATGATATGCATTCCCCATAATCAAATCAACCAATTTCCGTTCAAAGTTGATGGTTTTTATCGCCTTGCATCCTTGTTTTCTCAGATATAACTCCTTTATTACCTTGGTATATATGGGCACATCTCGGATGGCTTGAAAGAATGAGATAGTGACTATTATATTTTTCAAGCTCAAGAGGATATCAAATTTTGGCTCCGTTGGCTTCCTTTTTTCCTACAGCAATTTAGGAAATGGAGCCTCTATTTTCTCAACAACTTTCTCTTCGTCCACCTCTTCTATCATAGGGTAATCTTCTATGTTTTCCTCCTCTTCTAACATGGGAGGTGCCTCTACTCCTATATGCTTTCCTAATCTAGGATTACAACTAATATGATACATTGGATATATATATCCTTCCACTTGGTATGATGGATAGTTTACCTCCTTGTCTAGATTCATCGTCGACTGTGCTGGTAACTGCATAGGTCTTACTGCAGGTAGGGTTGGTAAGCCTTTATGGGGTGGAACCTACGCCATGTTCTATGGAGCGGAGTTCCACATAATTTGGTTCCTCCACTGCTTACCAGGGTGCTAATATGGCATCCATGGTTGCTAGCTGGAAAATGTAGCCCTTGGATGTATGTTCATCCAAGGTGGTGATCCCCACCATCCCATATTGGGTTATTGTGGCTGACCTTATGGCATATATATTCCTGCTCCATAGGGTGGCATTCTTATGGGAACATTCCCCATAGGGGTGTGCTACCAATTTCTCTAATTGCCCATGAAATAGGCTTCAGTTATGCCAGCCTCCTCCTTGGAACTGGGTAGCTATGGGTATAGTTGCATTTTGTGGTTCTGCTAGCAAATTACACATACTCTGATCTTATTTTTTGGGAACACATTTCTAGCATGCTTCCATTTACATTTTAGATAAAAATAGGTCAACACTGCATCATCCTCTTATTTCTTCTTCTCCAGCAAGAGTGTATCGAACTAAAATACTAAATAAGACAACATTTCACTCTTAAAATCCTCCAAAATGTTTTCTATATCCATTTTGGTGATCGATGCAGTCACCTTCATAGTCCTAGGAGCTGGTTTGCCTCTCCTTTATGAGTAATTTTGACATAACTATCAGATATCTTCCATGGCATGCTGGTAAACATATCCTCTCGAGATCATGTCTAGTGCTTCTAGTGATTCATTGTTGAGTCCTCTTAGGAAAATGCTCTTGAGAGACTTATCTCCCAGTTTTGTGTGAGGATATCGATGTAGGTTGAAGTTGAACCTCTCCCAGTACTCTTTTAGGGACTCATCCTCCTTCTGTGTCATGATAAGGACTTCTTCCCTAGAATTTCATGCTCTTCTGAAGTCCTGGTACTACTCTAGAAATAGCTTCCTCATATCTTCCCATGTGGTGATATGTTTGTTCCCCAACCTAATAAACCATCATCGAGTTGAGTCATCCAACGTTGATGAGAAGAGCTTCAACTTATAAGATTCTAACTTGTAGTCAACAAACCTACACAACACATCAAACTTAAATAAAAACATGTCAAGGTCTTTGGTTGGATATCCCTAAAAGGTGGGGAGATGGGTAGGGGATATGTTTTTCATTTTTGTTTCCCCTGCTCCTTCCTCTATCAAGAATATAAATCCATATGAGACTTCTTCAGCCATTTTTTCAAGAAATATGGTCTCTTCTATAGCTTCTATGGCCTGTCGATCTCTCAAGACTTTCTATATTAGAGACTTTAAGTTGGCTGGTGTAACATTTTTGTCCTCTATGGATTTCCATAGTAGGGCTTCCTCCGAGGGTGTTATTTTGAATAGTGGGTTTAGAATAATTTATTCTTTCCTAGGTTGATGAGATGAGGAGGCACTTTGCATGAAGTGAGGATGCTTACTCTAGTGGACTATTGGTGATGAGTTGGGAGAATCAAATTCAAATTCTAGGTCATCGGCTAACTTAGATTTTTATGATGGGTTTTGTCTTATAAAATTACCGTTGGGTTCTCTTCTTCTTGGGGGACTCATACAAGGTCAAGTAGAAAGGTTAGAGGGGTAATGTAATTAGTCTACTAGTGGTGCTTCCCCAGCAATGACACCAAAATTTTGGGTGCCAAACACTGGTTAATTTTATCCTATATTTGTCATAACACTTGCATTTAAATTGTCAACCCAGGAGCTCGTAGAATTTAGAAGTGCCACAATATAAACTACCCACACTACCACCTTAGAAATGAATCCCCTAACTACCATTGGGGTTATTTATGAAACATCAGTTGATTTTTCCACGCCAAGGAAACTTAAACATAAATGAAATACATAAAAGTAAACACACCACACTGAAAGCAATAATATGTCTATCGTAAAAAGAATACAACTATAAAATAATAAAATTTAATCTAGCAAATCAAACATAATACCACACGTAATTAAATATGTGAAAAGGCTAACTAATAAATAGGGGAATAATATTGGCTTGGAGTGGATCCAATCTCTAGTATATTCTACCTAAAAAATCATGAATGCAACACGTAGATAAGAACATGCTCAAGTTTTATTAACAGTGCAAAAAATATTACATGTGATAGTATTATAAAAGAATGCTTCCCCCTGCTTCAGGGAAGTGCATGTGTTTATATACCACACACAGGATTTCTTGTTGTAGTTCCATTACAACAGGAATCTTGGTTATAGTCTAAACTAGAATAGTCCAGTTACTATAGCCAACACGAGATGATCAACATCTTTGTCATTTACTTGCAATCGAACAAGTTACGGTTCTACTTCAATAGTGGTTGTGCATCTATCCACACTGTCTAGGACAAATCATTCACCAGTGGTTTTATCCTGATGACATGGAACGATGGTCATGCGAGTCCTTCTCCAGCCATTTTGGTCAATGTGCATGATCTAGGAATCCACTCGAGGAAGGCACCTACTTCAGTAAGGCACATTCTTTAGTAAGAAACCTACTTCAGTAAGGCACCTACATGAGTAAGGTGCCTACATGAGTAAGGCACCTACTTCAGTAAGGCACCTACATGAGTAAGGTGCCTACTTCAATAAGGTTCCTACATGAGTAAGGCACCTACTTAAGTAAGGCGCATACCTCCATATGCCTTTATCTGATGGGGTAGAACCATGCCAGGTCCACATAGGACCTCGACTGATCAAAGGATGACAAATATAGGAAATAACTAAACAAAACACACTTCATGCATGGATTAGATAATACACATTATTTTATTAAATACATACATAATATTTTATAAAATTATACTACTCATTATATATTGCCACGTAAAAACCGTTAGAACATATACAAAAATATGAACATATCTGGTGCTCATCAATATGGCCATAAATTAATTATCACTACCATAGAATACTTTACCAAGTGGATCAAGACCATGCCTCTATCCTTTGCAATAGGAATTCAAGCTTCCAAATTCATCATTAATTAGATCATTAGCCATTATGATATCCTTTTTATCCTAATTATAGATAATGGCACACCATTCAAAAATAAGGAAGTCACCAAGATGTGCACCAAATACAAAATTCAATAAAATTGGTCAACACCATAGTAATCTTAAGGGAATGGCCAAGTAGAATTTTCCAATAAATATTAATCAAGATACTCAAGAAATTGGTCAATAATAATGGACAAGACTAGAATTTACAACTTTTTCTTTCCTTGTGGGTATATCATACTAGCATACAATCTCCTACAAGAGCAACACCTTATGATTTTATTTTATGGAACATAAGGATTTTTCCCTTTCAAACTTGAAATCCCCTCTCCAAGAGTCCTATTACAAGGCTCTTAAGTCAGAGATAAATATTGCATAGGTCATCTACAAAAATTAGAGATTTTAGAAGAAAAGTGTATCCATGCCCTAGAACATATTAAAATATACATGCCTATCATAAGAAATTATGCCCAAGATATTTCAAGATTGTGTACCTAGTCTTCAAAGAAAATCAAAAGAATACCAATTCTAAATATGAGCTTAAAGGAAAATTGATCCCAATTAGCTAGGGATTTTTATCATCATTGTTTGCTCATATTAGTGATTGCATAATTGTTTGATTGTATTATAGTCCAAAATAACATATATCCAAAAATATTATGTCATTTGCATGAATTTTTGGTTTGCTTTATCACACCATAGAGTCAAGAGGAATTTTTGACCATGCAAATAACAACCCTATCTATTTAAAAATCACTTGTATTGCATTCACATAGGAAACCTCATGTTGAGCTATTATCCCAGTTCAACAATTTTCTTGTCTTTCTCCTCTTATCACACCTTCTTATAACTCCATTTTTATTATCTATCACATTTCATCACTTTTCCCTCTCTTAGGTTAAGTGATATATGATGTGATCATTTGTAACCCTAATGAACTGACCTCATCCATTTCTTATGTCCTAACTTTGGGACACTCAATATAAACAACAGTCAAATACACCTACATTCTTCTATATCCCTTTTATTATCTATCATATTTCTTGTTTTATTCTCCCTATCTTGGGTTAAGTGATACATGATATGATCATCCATGACCCTAATAACCCGACCTTACCCTTTTCTTTTTTCCAAGATACACATAACACTCTCATCAGTTTATATCAATATTACTTTCAACAAATTTCTCTTTTCTCAATTCTCATGATTATTTGATAGGATCTTTTAGGACACTACTTCTATTTTAATGTACTTAATAGGCCCTTTATAGGTATGTTCCATAGCAAAGGAGGATTCTATTATCTCAACATGGCCTATCAAATCTATCATGACATCAATTCATCAAATTCATTAATTTATCACTCGTCTGGTAAACCACCTAGGTTGAGAGGCATTATTTATCAAATATCTTATGGACTTACAATTATTTGTAAGCCTTATCAAATACTAGATAAATAGGATCCTCTTTCCCACTTGTTTTATCCTATAAGAATGCAAATAAGCACCAATCATGATCTCAAAAGTTGCTTTCAAATCAACCATTGAGTCTAATAAGCCTTATTGATCCAATATCTTGTAGGCTTATAATTACTTGTAAGACTTACTAGATACTAAATTGAGAGGGTCCTCTTTCCTGTTTGGTTTACCGAAAAAGAATGCAATACAACACAAATAATGATCCCATTAAAATTTTATCTATCTTATAAACCATACGAGTAACAAGGCTTTTTTAATCCAATATCTAATAAGCCTACAATTATTTGTAAGCCTTACCAAGCATTGGATAATAGAGCTCTATTCATCTACCTGGTTTATTAAACAAGCATGTAATCAAATACAAATCCTAACATCTATGTGATAGAAAATGTTGGCTATAAGTTCCAATTAAGATAAGTAGATATTCTCTATTCATTTCTATAGTTTCTCATATGCTAGTTAATGGATAGAGAACTTCTTCCATCTCAATTGATGAAACAAGCAACCATTCCTATTATAATCATCTAGATTTTTCTTATATATTAATGGAGTACTCAACTATTCATGTCCTATTCCTCACGTATAATATTTTTTTTGTATGTATGTTATACAAGGGACATGCATAGCTGATGACAACTACTGATATATTAAGCAATTTAGGAATTTCATCACCTCATCTTAACCCTTGACATCCTTGAATAATATCATCAAGCAAAATCAAGTACATCATTTTAGCATTTTGTGTATATATAAACCTTTGCATAAACACTAGATAATGAAATCAGAAGCAATGAATCCATTTGCAAATATACTAGAAATTTTAAAATCAAACCATCAAATCAATCAAATAATCAATATTTACCAACAAAGATAATATTATCACTAATTTGTAGGTCCTAAGGAAACATCAAGACTTAGTGATCAACACTTTGCATATCCATAATAGCTTATTAGTGTGTCAAGCAATAGATCATTAAATCTATGTACTTTTTAATATTTTATGAGTCAACACAGGGACACTATCCTCATATTTACAACAAATTTAAGCTATGTATCATGCTACCATATGAACCTTCAAGAAAAGGTGAATCATTTTACCTATATTCTATGCATATATAATTCTTTATACGTACATCATATAAAGGTGAAGGACTTTATATTTTTACAAAATATCCATATGATAGAGTTACACTTAGCCCACAAATTTTTTGTTATATAATCCATACAAAATTTTCAAATCTCTCAACATATCAGATATGGCTCCAGATCCTAGGTCCATTCCTCATGTATTTGTAAATCTTAGCATATGCATTCGGTAAGGGACCTATGGATCAAAAAGCCCTATCTTATGCATTCAAATATTTAAGAAATCATAATAACCATCTCTATGACTAGAAGTATAGTCTAATGTACCTTTCATGTAGACTTGTCTAGCATATTCACTCATATTGTATACTCATTATTATATTGTGGGTATGATGGTTAAATGTATATGATTTTTGAATTCATCCTTGTTGGCACTTTTGACAATGCTCTCCTCACATGAAATCTTAATTTTCTTCACATATCAAAGGGAGTGATGGATCTTAAGTCAAATTCCTCATGCACATGTAAATATTTGTATATGTGTTAGGTTTTAGAATTATAGACCCATGATAGCCTCTCTCATATGTCAAAAACTCTAAGATAATATCACTATATCATACTCATCAATACATTTTCAATCAATAATGACATTTCAACTAAGAGTAAACTACTCCTAAAATCATAAATTGTTTTCTCAAAATATAACTTCATAAAGCAACTTATCTCTATCACTACATATATTCAGGTATATTACTTCTTTCTTAGGTATACCTATAGGGATAAACACGCAAATTTCTTTCTCATACATTTGCATAAAATCCTTCAGGTATGCCTCTCAAAGTGTACATAAAATTCCTTGGGTAAGTCTCTCAAAGCATGCATAAAATCCTTTAGATGTTCCTCTCAAATTATCTATAAAATCCTCTGGGTATGCCTCTCAAAGTATGCATAAAATAATTTTGAATATACCTCTAAAATCATTCGTAAAATCCTTTGGGTAGACCTCTCAATGAATGTCTAAAATTCTTCAAGTACGCATCTCAAACCATGTATAAAATCCTTTGGGTATGCACCTCAAAGCATGTATAAAATTATTTGGGTATACCTCTCAAAGCATGCATAAATTCCTTTGGATATGCCTCTCAAAACATGCATAAAATCCTTTGGGTATGCCTCTCATAGCATGAATAAAATCCTTTGGGTATGCTACTCAAAGTGTGCATAAAAGCATTCAGGTGTACCTCTCAAAGCATGCATAAAATCCTTCAGGTATACATCTCAAAGCATGCATAAAATGCTTCGAGTATACCTCTAAAAATGTACATATAATACTTTGGATACATGTCTCAGAGCATGCATAAAATACTTTGGGTATGCCTCTCAAAGCATTCATAAAATCCTTTGGGTATGCCTCTCAAAGAATTCATAAAATCCTTTTGGTATACCTCTTAAAGAGTGCATAAAATCCTTTGGGTATGCCTCTCAAATAATGCATTACTATCACTAACAACTAACTTTACTAACAACAATACATATATCTTGTACATATTATAGGTACCTCATCATGTCTTAAGTGCTTGTCTTTTATGCAACATCCTAGGCCACCATTTAAGCATAATGAAATTTAATTCCTCTTTATGGAATCTCATAAGTGTTCTTCAAGCTCAAAGGATAACATTGGATGCAAAGAGCACTTATCTTTTATTAGGTTTAGATACTACTACTCATGAAAATAAATAAGCATGAGTGCTTATCTATTATCAAACTTTTAGGTCACCACTCAACCAAATAAATTCTTGTATTTTAGTTTTTATCCATTATATGGCTTCTTAGGTCATCACTAAAATGCTACAAATTATTCTTCAAACAACTACTATCCAATCAACAATTATCATATCAAAATTATATATCAAAACAACAAAATCATAGCATCACATCATAAAAAGCCAACAGTTAACATAATGTCATAACTATATACAATACCTCAAATCATACATGAATATAAGATATGTGTGTCACAATGAAAAAATTGATACACTCAACCCCTATTCTATAATATAAGATGTACCACATAGTAAAAATTTGTACACTCATTCGTAGAAGCCTAGCAACTAGATCATGCATCCCCTCTACTAGGTGTTGCTAGAGGAGGTAGAGATAAAAAACTAATTGACCTCTATAAATAGTGACTCATAGATGGATTCCTTAGTCATAACTATGATGGGAATGGATGTCGCTACTATTAGAGAACAATAAAGTGATAAATATATCAATAATATATAGCTCGAGTCCTCTCCCTCCATGTCTCTACCTTACCTAACTAGAGATCCTTCCTCATCCTATATAAATCCTCCCTTGTCCTATCCATATCTACCCTCACCCTATCCATCTCCCTCTCCATCTACTCCAACCTATGCTCCAATAGACCAACTACCATAGCCATTATACCTACATCCATCCCTTGGCCCACCCTTCAAATAGCCTCATCTCTCTCAAATAACCCACTCTTAAGCTACCTACATCTTAGCTAAGACCTCATTGTAAGCTATCTACTCTTGCATCACTCAAGTTATCTCATCTCGAGCTCTCAATGCCTCCTTTAATGTAGCCTCCACTAATACAAACCACTTTCTAACCTCAAGGAAGCTCCTAGTGAAAGCCTCTAACTCTACCTGAGTAGCCTCTACAACTACCTTACTATAACTAGCTCTAATAAATACCTTTGGTACCACAAGAGCCATAGCCAATGGAGGTATGTCCAATGGGGTATCCCAAGCCCTACTCTTACTTCGTCCTCCTCCCCTGGTTTCCTACCTCACAACCTCCTATCCTTTCACTCCCTCCCCAACCATTATCATATACCCCTTAAGATCCTAGTTATCTCCATCATCACAACCTACTCCATTAGAGTCTCTACTAGTGTCAGCCTCATGAGATAAAATTAGTCATACCATCATGTTTATTTTACTATCACTTTGACATCATCCATAATTAGATCTAGCATCTCGTAATAATTTGCATTTACCTTAATAAAGAAATACAAATTTGTAGGCTCAAACCATCTCTTATATGTAACTTGATGCACCTGCATATCTCCCACTCTTGGTATCCCTTGAATCTCTCTAAACTAACACACCACTCGATCATATCAATATAGCTCATAATACTATCCTTCATCATCCAACCATTAGATCTTTCTCACTTGATCCAACTCTTTACCATCATATGTGCATGAGAATTGACCTCTCTATGGCTACCAAGTAATTTTTCCAACCCTCAACTCATCAACAAAATTCTAAGCCTATGCCAAAATATAATGAATGGGTCTAATATTGCTTTTCCATCGGTACACTATGGGCTTGTCCACCCAAGGTCTCCTACACTCTATCACTGGTCACCTAACTACTATATGCTTCCAAGCCCACACCTAGAGAAAAGTATAACATACCAAGCTATTACCATTTTGATATATCACTAAGTAAAATGTTTGGTATAGCCTAGCCAAAATAGCTAGCCCTCATACATATATAGTCTAACAATCCTATAATCCAGTTATAATCATACCTCATCCCCAAAGCATAGTCTACCTACTAGTATTTTTCATCAAAATCCTTGACATAATGAAACATTGCAACATCATCAACCAATCTATATGCCCTCCCTTATATGCATCATTAATGTGTATACCCTTTTCCATCTATATAAGCCTCTCCTACCCTATCAAAAGCACCTTCCCAATCTTATTATCCCTCCCAAGGTAAATTGGGACTCCCTAAACAAGAACCTATAGGATGTGCCAAACATTATCTAACATCATTGTTATCTCTCCTATAGATAGAATAAATGTATTAGTAAATGGTTACCATCTCTTTTCCAAGGCTATCAAGAGTGGAAAATCAAACTCTAACTTGGCCATGTACACCACATAGTCTAGACCAATAGCCACCAACACTCCTTAGTTATAATAATTACAGTTTTTGGTCATGATGTTGTGCATCACCTTTTATTATCACTCTTGGCTCACCAACACCTTCATCCCCTATCAAAATGCAAACCCAAATAACATTTGCACCATTTATAGACCATTTTTAGTATGTGACAAAATCACAAGTGGCAAAAATACCAATGGCAAATTTGCCATAAATGGAAAAAAATCCAGTGGTAAATTTCTCACAAATGACAAAAATACCACTTCCAAATTCACCGCTTCTATCAAAAATACAAAAAAATAGCCTTAAATGATAAATATTGATCCCTATTTGTGAATGTTCCTATACAACCTTCTTTGGAGTTGGTACCATACCTTGAGCCACATTTTTACAATGAGCGAATCTCCTATTCTCTACTATTGATATCTAGCCTCATTTGCACAAGCTCTACCACTTTTTAAATATGTAAAGTTAAAATGACCCTCATTTTCCCTCCCTTTCCCTTTTAACCCACCACACCTACTCTACTTATTTCACCCCACTCAACAACGTTTTCTCCATTTCATCCTATTGAGATTTCTCTCCAAATGAAATTTGGTAAAAATTCTCGAGGGGGCACCTATGGGACATACAAACATATGGGGCATAATTTTGTATATATCAATAAGCCATAAATCATTAAAGTTGAGGCATACATGCAACAATGATATTAAGTAACCAAAATAGTCACAATCACAATCATTTCTTCAACACAATATCCTAAGATTACAATAAGAATCATAGTGTTAAAATTGGATTCCTACAACTTATTTTTGAGCAAACTTCCTAGAAATCATATCAAAACTAGGGAAAAATGTATACACCTAATTTTGACACACTATCAAAGTAGAAACCACCAAACATCACACTAAATATCAATAGACAATCAATCAACTCCAACCAAGCAATTTAGGCATCATTTTCAACCCTTATCAAAATCGCCACTCATTGTCACAAATATCAATGATGAATTTGACATTCAGTGGAATTTTTACAAAATGTTATTTTTTTAGCCCAACCAGTCAAACTAACCGTTGGTTAAAATTGCCAATCAGTGTAAAAAATGTCTGTGGCAACTTTGACACATAGTGGTAAATTTTCCAAATGGCCAAAATATTTTGGCATGATCTAGAGGTATGCATATTTCTTCATCCCATTACCTCCTCTACCCTCACATGCTCCAATAATGAACCAAGCCTACAGATTAAGAAAAAAAATAAGAGCATCCCAACCAATTTTCCCTCCCCCTCCCCCTCCAAAAACCTATAAATATAGCCCTTGGGAAAGCTTTTTAATAAGCAATTTTGATCTAGAAATACTCTGCTAAAAATTCTCTTAGATTCTCTCATTTACATACTCTAATCTTCTCATTTGATCATCTTAATGAAGCTATTTTGAGCACGTCAAGCAAGGCTAGAAGAGAGATTCAGGAAAGAAGAGCATCTTGGGCCAAGGAGGAGCTCTTGCTAGATTGTATAACTCCTAAATTATCTTTCCTTATATTTTCTTGTTCTTATTCATGCATTTTCCTCTTCTATTTTTAGCCTTACTAACATTAATTTCATATTCAGAATTACTAATTCCTATTTTATTACTCATTTGATACTTCTAACACTCTTTTGCAGGTCATTTAAGCTAGTATATACTCATTTTGTTTCATCTAAAACAAGTTGTCTTTATTTCATAGGTATTACCTTCTTCATTATTGCATATTGATCTCATTCATGCATGTTAGTAATTAATTTCTCTTATTTTATAGGTATTTACTTCTATTTTTTCTAAATCACCCTCATTTGCAGGTTTAAAATTTATGTATCTTACTTTAATGCCCATTCCTATTTTTTACCAAGTTCATATACTCACTCCATTAATTTCATTTCAAGCTCATTATGCAATCTATATTAAGTCTTCATTTCTTATTTTTATTTCAAATTAACATTATTTTTTGCATTCCCCTTTCATTCCTCATCCATATGTCTCTGTATTTCTTATCTCATATAAGAGAGAATTAAGGTCTCTACTATAGCTTTCATCTCTAAAAAAGGTTCAAAACCTTGTTATCTCATCTCCTTCATACCTCTTTGTAAATTTTATGAAATTCGAATATCATCCTTTCAAAACTCTATAAAATCATAATCAACAGACATTAAAAATCCATCATTCCATCCCATCTAGTCGGTTTCATGCCAAATTATCCTAAAATAATCCCAAATTTTGATTCAAAACTCAATCAGCCCTTCTTAGAGAAAAATTACCACTTCCCGGTGAATCTAACTCTCTACAAATACATAAAGCAAAAATGACACCACCCGTTGAAATTGCCATTAGCAAATTTTCCACTTAGTGGTAAATTTGATAGGGTCTATATTCATTCCAAAAGGATGTCAAATCATACTAAATTTTGATTTAACATAGGGTTTAAGTGGGAAGATATCCTATCACCTCTATATAGTCAAATAGACCCCCAAAATTAGAAACCCAAACTTTGCTTACCTCTTTTTGTATATTTTCAAAAATTCTAGTCAATGTCAAAAATGCTAGTGGTAAATTTGATAGGCAATGGTGAATTTTATCAGGCATCGATTCAAGAAATTTTGCCACATGTCATCTCTCAACTTTTTATAATTTCATTAATTTTAGTTTACAACTCTATGTTTTTTGATAAATAGAATATTTAAATCACATTTATTTTGACAAATAAAATAATATTTAGCATAAGTCTTTTTATTTCAAAATATACATATGCAAAAAACAAAATCATATATTTTGCATTCTAGGATATATTATTTTTTGCATATTTCTCTTTCTTCCCTTAAAAGAAAATATCTCTTAACATAGACATCATTCAAAGTCAAAAGCATACTAGGCTAGCTCTTGTATTCTTCCATTTTATGTGTTTGTACTTAACATGCATTTTAGATAATTGTTTCTTTAGGTTTGATTAAACTTTTATCTTTTCAAGGCTCAATAAAGAGTTGGATTAGCAATCCAAAGTTCTAGGTTTTTTTTGAATAAACCCATTAAACACTATACAAGCACAACATTAACACAACACACATAGTAACTTTGTTTTATATACAAAGTAAAACCTACACATGTGAAATATTCTCATATCTTCAGGGTTTCCTTTGGAAAGAGAACCTTGAGTGGGGAAGAAGGGATTCCAATAAATCTCCCCCATGTGTAAGCAAGGTTTTTCCTAAATATTCACTCATCATGTGGCAAGACCATCCAAAAGAAGATGCTACATGAGATCTTGAGAGCATTTTCCAGTATTTTCTAGCTTTGACAATAAATCTTCCTGACGGGAGCCATATAATGATCTGAATATAGCCACGTTGGATATTATTTTTTATTATAATCTTAGGCTATATATTTAGTTAGTTGAACCTTTAGTATTAGGCTTGGGTATTTATTGATTTCATCTATAAATAAGAAGAATATTTTATTAGTTTCAATCATCACATAAAATGGAATTAAGTTGCCTTGATGTGTATGAGACTTTACATTCTCAAAGTGGTGATAATTTGCCTTCTTTGAATGTCTATGGATTTGATATTATATTGATTTATTCTAGATTTGATATTTATTGTTTGAGGTATTTGAATCTAAATTATTATTGTTTGCATGTTGTTAATAATAGTTCAATGTTGAAGTGTTATTATGAATACTAAATATTTATGTGTTATTGTAACAATTTCTAATATTAGTTTAGAATGTTACTAACATCCTAACAAACTTAGTTCTCTAAATTTATTTTATTTTTTTAGCCAATCCAATTTACTATAAGATATTGTTTCCTAAAGACCTATTGAACAGAAATTTTATTTCAGCTAGCTATATTTGTATTAGGTACTTCAAATGTTTTTCTTAAGCAAAAGTCAACTATTTGTATGTTATATTTTTCAAATGATTCTCTTAAGCAAAAGATATCATTAGACAAAAGTACCCCTAAAATTTTAAAAATAAATGGGCATGGATTTAGTATAAAAAATAAGTAATGCATCACAAAAGAAATTCTCTATCCACATATGTTTGCCTAATAAATATGAGTGCTAATAAAAATATCTCTATTATAATAAAAAATAATAATAACCACAAATTAAATTATTGCTAGATAACTAGTATATGTTAGTTTTATGTACCATCAATCTTACTAATTAATAGATAAAAATGAATTAGTTCTTAATGTCTTTTCATCATACACTATTTTCACTTTTTGATTAATATTTTTTTTAATTCAATATTTTTTTTAATTCAATATTTTTTTCTAACACTTTTACCATGCATAATAAATATAAAATTACATAACATGAATAAAGTTACAATAAAAAAAATCGCTACACTCATGTGCTTATTATGTGTTATTTTGTAAATTCACTACATTTAGTGTGAATTTATCTTTGGTAAGGGTATTCCCTTTAATAATGATCCAAACATTACTGCTAGAGCTTCACTAGGTTTATTGACAAAAACCATATGTCTCCTTTAACTATCACAAAATTTAGTCTTTCATACCATTTCACTACATCGTTATTAATTTATCTTTGGTAAGGGTATTCCCTTCAAGAATGATCCAAACATTGCTAGAGATTCACTACGTCTAATAACTGGAACCAAATGTCCACCTCCTCTAATTGTCATAAAGTTTAGTCCTTCATATTCAATTATGCGACCAGCCACCTACATAAAGAAGGTCCTAAAATTAACATCATTTCAAAAAATATATATTAATTATAAATTTGTATTCATAAGAATAGTTAGTGATAAAATTAATTTTTAACATGATAATATTTGTTATTTTAATTCACCTGATTTTTATGGTACCATGTATACCAATCTTCTTTGATTTTCAATCCCAATGCATTTAATATATATCTCGTGGATGTTACTGGTAGTCTTCCATCTAAATCTCCACTGCAAGTCATAAAGTGTTTATTATCAAAATGGACAATAATGACTAGAGAATATATCATATATAGCTTTAACACTATAAGTAGTTATCTCTTTATTGAAAGATATAAAACCATGAACACTATTACAAAGAGTAATCCACATTCTATTCCTAAGAATTATATATATGTAATTCTTAGGAAGTTCAAATAAAATGAATCACTTATTTCTTGGACTAAAGTATGAATGAGTTATACTTATTTTGGGTGATCACTTGTACATATGTGTGACACTATTGATGTAAATGTCTTTAATATTTTAAATTATATTTCATTTATAATTTGATGTTGGAACATACTTTTTTGAGTGAAGATATTTCAAGATTAATAACTATGAATTCTCTCTCATAATAAAAAATTTAGATATTATAATACACTATTAAAATAAATTACAAGAACTTGTTAATTTGTACGTATTAAAAAATAAAATTTGATATTATTTTTTAACTTGTTATGTAAGATATAATTATTATATTATTTAATGATAGGTAAATATTATACCTCATGAGAGGTTACTTAGAGGCTACAGTAGTTGTTTATCTTGATCTTTATCCCTCATTTCTTGTAATTGATCTAATATATTGAATATGTTGTATTGTTTAATGAAATTTTGAATCATTCTCTTGGTTATTTCAATAATATGAGGCTAAAGGTAATCATGATTGATATGTAAGGATAAATTAAACTCCAATCATATTATATCATGATATGTTAATGACCTGCATTACAATGAGCAATATTATCATATGTTACACCATTTTAGAATTTTTTACTCTAATACAAGGAAATAAACGCGAGGTGAGCTAATAAATATTTACCATTGTAATATAAAAACTTGGATAGAATATTAAGATTAAAAACTAGATAAAAAGAGATAAATATTATAATGCAATAATGGATTGATATTTAAAACATAGTTACACTCAACCCTAAATCCATATATTACCATAGGTTTACCTTACCTCTAAGTGTATCTAGGGTTGTACAAGACATCTACCTATAGAATATGAATCTAGGTTTTAGCTTACTTTCTACCACTTATCACAAACCATTGGGTAAAACAATACATATATCATGAACATCGTATAAGAAAAATAAAGTGACTAAAGATAGATCAATTTAGATATTATAGAGTGAAGTGTTTGGTTTTGTTCATTTTATAAATTTAAATGTTTTCCTTAACTATCCAATAATTCTTGAAATTTTTGAGAGAATTTAAATACAACATTTACTTATTACTTTTTTATCCAATTGATATCTTAAATCTAGATGAGATATTAAAGATAAGTTTTTGAAAAATAAAATATAATTGTTGGAGCAATGGAGGGGTAGGGTTTCAGTGAGCCTCCTATTCAGTATGGTGAAAGAGTAGCAGGTTCATCCAGAGTGCATCAAGACTTCAACCCTTACCATGAATGTGTAGTATATTGTTTTTGGAGAACTGCTAAAGCTAAAGAATGCTAGGAGAAAGAATAAATAGGGATAGGAGGAGCAAGAAATATGATAGGTGAGGGTTCTATTGTAACAAAATCCCCTAAGGATGTGGATAGGAGAAATTCTAACCATTTAGATCCAAGAGTAGTAGATCCAAATTAGATAGCAATAGAAAAGTCAAAGGGAGGTGCTTCTTGGGCACAAATTTTGAAGAGAGGTCGCAAGAAGAGAGATTTTTTTTTCTCTAGATCAAGATGAAAAAAAATTACTCTTAATATCCCAAAAATTTTGGCTAATAAAGTGATTTAGAAAGAAAAAAATATTTGGTCAAGAAATTTTTGGGTAATACACTAGATTTAGATACAATAACGATGTGGATTCAGGATAAATAGAACCGTCTGGGAAAGGAAGCAATGGTGGCTTTACCTTAATTTTTTGCAGTTTAACTTTTTAAATCTGGAGGATATGGAAAATATTTTATTTAGGAGCCCATGGTTTTTTGGGAGGAGAGGGTTATTTTTACAAATACAGAGCTAAGGCTTTAATCCAACCACAATCACTCTTCAATTGGTGCCCTTATGGGTGAGTCTATTGGGACTTCCAATGGAATTTTAGGATGACAACATCATTCTTGGGATAGCTAAAGTGATTGAAAAAATAATTGCTTTTGATTTAACTACTAAATATTGAACCATAATGATAGCCACCCATTTTTATATACAGGTAGATTTTGTTAAACCACTACCTAAATCTATTAGGCTAGTTTCAAATTATAGGGCATGGGAACGAGAGAGTATGAAACTCTCATTTCCTTGTGTAAAATTTGCAAAAGGGTAGGGCATATTTGGAAAACTTACCCAAAAAATCCTAAGGATAAATTTATGAATAATAGAACTGGAAAACCTTTGAGGGTTTGAAGGAAAAAGAAAACTAAGCAAGGAGAAGATCTGGGGTAGAAATTAATTGGTGAAAGTAGTAAGGGTCCATATTCAAATAGCTTTGAGGTTCTTCCTATCCTTGATGAGGATGGCATTTTTGGAGAAAAAGATTTTGTTCTAGAAATTGAACCTAGAGGTATTAATGAATTGATGATTGAGGCTTTGATTGAAAAGGAAAATAATTCTTCTTTGCATGTAGAAGAGAATATTGAGAAAGAGCCACACTCTCTAGTAGGGATGAAGGAAAAGAGCATAGAAATGAGAGTTTTGGGAGAAACCATTACTCAAAAAAATGTGACATTGATTGGCTATGGGAGAAAAAAAAATATTAACATTATTCAGAATGGGTTTGAGGATGAAGAAGATGGAGGTGAATGGAATTCTACTAATGATTCAAAGTTGGAAAAGAAGGAAAAGGTTATCCATAATTTTTCTTTTGGAAGTAGAAGTAAATTTAAGAAGGTTGATTTAGGAATTTTAGTTTATCAAGGAAGGACCAATCTGTGGGAATTGAGAACCAGAGTCGTTGCTAAGGATGTAGCTGATGGGAAGTAAAGAATTTTATCTTTGTGAGAAATAAAACTTTCTTAATTTGATACAAAATAAATTTTCTATCTTGGAATATTTAAGGTATGAATGCCCCAACTAAACATAGGGTGTATATTTAGGAAAAGTTACTATTACTATTTTGATCATTGCACTTTTGATAGAAAAGGTTATATTGTATAGAAAATGTAGAATTTGATTTGTAAAAAGATAAGTTGTTTTTGTGTTTGGATTTATTCATTTGTTATTCTTGGATTTATGGGAGTTGTAAAAGGGAAGGGTCCCTTTCAAAACCATATTCATATGGTAGATGTAGAAAAATAAGTAGGGCAGATTACTATTACTATTTTGATCATTGCACTTTTCATCAGCAAAGGTTGTATTGTTTAGATAATGTAAAATTTGATTTGTAACAAGATAAGTTGTTTTCTATACCTGAGTTGATTCATTTATTATTTTTGGATTTCCATGAGTTGTAAAAGGGAAGGGTTCTTTCAAAACCCTGTTATTTACCAATAGCAAAAATATAAAAAATAAAAACTTTATTTAAGTAAAATTGTTTAATATGCAAATATAATGAATATTGAAATTTGAAATTTATAAAAAATAAATAATAAATTGTAATGAAAACTTAGGTTTCATAGTGATGGATAGTAATAATCTTGATAATAGTGTTGATTGTATCTACAATAATATAGTAAACAGGGCTTAGTCATAATCAAACCTTAATTTACATATTTATATGAGAATAAGGATCTTAAAAATACATTAATGTTATATATGACACTATTTTTTTACCACACTCTTGTTGCTCATTTTTTTTATCTACGAATAAACTTAAAAGATTTAGAAACAAAAATATAACTATTAAATATTAATAAACAAATATAATATAAATATCAAATAATATTTTGTTTTCACAACACATATTAAAAAGTTATAATTATTTGTTTAACATCTCTAACAAGCATTGTTTTTCTTCTAAAAAAATGTATTGGATATGACGAACTCTGCGTACCTGTACATCCATATCTTGAGGCCACCCTCCACAAGCTTCTTGTAAGTTGGCAGAAGTGTGAATGCTGACATATTATATGATGCAAGGATTGAGTCGCTGCATAAAAGGACAAGTGGAATCGGTAATAATGTTCTCAATAAGTATATCATTTATAATTAGAAATATGAATCCAGATTCTTGGCTCTTATTTATTTATTGAATTCCATGGATCTTAAGAGCACATATGGATGACCTGCACAGAGACCATTGGTGTGGAACATCGCGGACATGGAGAGCTTCCTGTACATCACGTCTGTTGAAATAAACGGCGGGTAACTTATAAAAACAAGGATCAAATCCTGCGCCAGGAATAAGAGGCTGCAGATTCTTTGCACGTCTCAACACCTAAATCAAACGTTGCAAAACTTATATATCTCCAACGATATCTTTTCCATACACAAATTACAGAAGTGGTGAGGAAACTATCATCTACTCAGACTCACATTAATGTCAACGATAGCCGTCCCAGCTGTGGTCGTAGAATTCTGAATGCAAGTGGGCAATATGATGTTGTAGATGTCAATTTTATGATACTCAGCTAATACTTTAAACACGTTATCGTGGCAATCCTGCGTCCACTTATCCGTGTGGAAGTCGCATATTTTTGTGATGTTGTTATACAGAGTATCAGATATGACTGCGTGCGTCCATGCGAAATCTATTATTCCAACCCAATCGTAGAAATTGTCTGTCATGGCGTTACCCACCTGCATCATCATTTATAGTCAGCTTTAACAGAAATTACGGCTACAATAGGCAAGTCATGAAATTCAAATAAGAATTTGCATACCATGAATCCTTTCAAATTGATGGGAGAGTATGAGGAGTTTTCTTTGTTGCCGTCAAAAATTGCCTCCGCTAGTTGAGGTATATAATGTCCTGCACATGATTTTATATATATAAGTATCAAAATTTATGAACGACCAAAGATAAGTAGCTAAGAATGAAAGATGCCGAGGATGAGTACGTACCTGCGTAACTGTCGCCTGCTAAATAGAATTCTTGGGATTTGTACTCGGGAAATCTCTCAAACCACTTCAGAATAAAATTATACGCATTCTTGGCTGACAAATTGAGATACAGATAGGAATCAGTAATTTGCCTATTCATATATATTACAATACTATGCCGATTAATGTTGATGTCCATAATGTCAATTGGGCTTACCAGTGCCTTCGTCGTCAAGATGGTCGAGATCTGCAGAGGTGTTGGTATAAGAAAATCCAACGCCAATCGGAGACTCCAAAAAGAGCAAGTTCGCCTCTGAGAAAATCACAAATTTGTACACATAAGTGATCACCCATCTAACAATAATCGTCTCAATAGAACTTGAAATAGCAACAGAATGATATTTTCACCTTTGTTCCACGAGAAGTTGTTCAAGTGAAGACCAGCTCCGTCGGAATTAATTAAAAAAGGTCCCACTTCAAACGCCGCTCCTACTCCGATAGATGAGCAACCGGGCCCTGCATTTACATTAAACCAGGAGAACCAATTCTTAAAGTGGAAACAAGAAGAGCATGACAACAAACCAGTTGAAACATGGATTGAGTACTTTGTTCAGATGATATGTGACGTACCTCCGCTGAGCCAGAGAACTAAAG
This sequence comes from Wollemia nobilis, assembly GCA_028583015.1. Classification (NCBI taxonomy): domain Eukaryota; kingdom Viridiplantae; phylum Streptophyta; class Pinopsida; order Araucariales; family Araucariaceae; genus Wollemia; species Wollemia nobilis. Next base: position 1,528,360 of record JAQPPZ010002660.1, read on the forward strand.
GCTTTGTGGATGGGTCGGTCTCGGCTTCAATGAACCAGTAAAACAGAACTTGGCCATGTGAATCATCGACAGTGATGTAGCCAGCATACTGAGCAAATCCTACCATTGGTTGGCCTGGAAGACTGCCCAATCTGTGGCCATTTTTAGCCTCCCATGGGCTCGCCTCGGTCAAACAAGAGACGAGGAGAAAAGAGAACAAGATGAGAAGTTTACTTTTCATGGTCTCCACATAGAGGAATGTAATTATTCCAATCTCCATCGGAGCAGGTTAGGAGTCTAGTCCCAATTTATAATCTCCATCGGAGCAGGCTAGGACAAGGCTAGGAGTCTAGTCCCAATTTATAATCTATCTGGCGTGGTATACAACAATTATTGGTCTATAAGCCAAGCGACCAACATAGTAATAAACGACAGAATGCTGCAGGCCTCGACAGCACCTCCAACATAGTAACGGAGACTAACAAGAAATTAAGTGAAAAACATTTGATGTAGATGGAAACTGCTATATACAGTTCACATTTATGAATATTAAATATGTTAGCTGTGAAGTTTTGGATGCAAAAATCGTCTGTTATAAATGGAACCATTGCGGCTTGTGAGCATATTCTCGATGACATTTGTTCCTTATATCGACCTTCATAGGGATTGCAATGTTCTTAAAAAAATTGTGCCTATGGGGTGTGGACCTTCAAATATCATCCAACAATGGAAATATCTCATTAAATAATATTAGATCAATTAATTATATTTCTCAATTTTTAATGTAGAGATTTAAACTTAATTTTGGTTGAGTTATTCTTAAACTATTATAGTATCACTATATGGACATGATGTAATATATGTGAGGCCTATCTTAATCCTATATAACCAATTAAAAAATAAGATATGAAAACAACTTAACTTTAACAATGTTAAATATTGAAAACTTTATATATACTTAAATTGAAGGATGCAAAACATATAAAAAAATTAAGTTAAACAATATTTATAAAATAAAGAGTATGACTACAAAGCTAGATTTTTATTGAATGGTGACATACCAAGATATTTATACTAATACCAAAACCCCAATTACCTAAACAATAACATAAGCTAGCATAACAAGAGGGGTTTAGGTTACTAAATTAACTCATTTATACAATGATTATCATTGCCCTATATAATATTACATCATACAATGTTGGTCTTGTTGAAATATATAATTGATCTTATTTAAGACAAGGTTGAAAGTGAGAAGAAGTGCTTATGAGCAATAATAATATAGCCTATGGACATGTTCATGTAATTCTAAGGGCCCCTTTCATATTTTACCCTTAGTGGTATTGATTAATCCACCTTTATGGATAACCTTGCTTAAAGGGTAATTTATTATTATTTTATTGTAAGGTTAACCTCAAGGTTAAGTTAATATCATCCTAAGATTAATTTCTCATTGGGTTTTAGTATCACTATAAATACCCCATAATGATGATTCATTTATATCATAAGTGTGAGTAAAATGTGATATATTATGGTTCCCATAAGCACCCACATTGTACTTTCTCTTATTGTCTTTCTTCATCTCTTTACTTTATTTAATATTGTTATCTTTTAATCAATTCTACTTCCTTTTTGCATATGATTATTGTGAATGCATATTTTGGAATGCTTCTTAGTAATATTATGAATTTGAAATTGGTATCAAAGCAAGGTCATGAATTTGAAATTGGTATCAAAGCAAGGTCCAAAGCTATGTAACTCATAGGCAAAGGAGAAATCAATCATTAATAATCAAAGGCATCATATCAATCTCAAGTTTATGCTTCATTTCAAATTCAAAAATTCAAATTTTAATTTTTCCTACCTAAAAATGGACTATATTTCATCCATATTTCATGCACTACCCACTTGCATGTGCTTATGCACATCCATAAGACTCCAATTCTAAAATAAGTGTTGCATCTATATGGAGAGAATAATGGTAAGGATGTATGGTTTCTATTAGAAGGTTTTTAGTTCAAAATATTGTGAGTTTTTTTTCCTATAGCCGTCGCTATTTTTTTACTTCATTACTATGGAAACATCTATCTATGTTACATAAAAGGGAGTGGCGTAAAAGAAGTGTTGCATCTATATGGAGAGAACAATGGTAAGGATGTATGGTTTTTATTAGAAGGTTTTTAGTTCAAAATATTGTGAGTTGATTTTGCTATATCCATCACTATTATTTTACTTCATTAGTATGGAAACATCTATCTATGTTACATCAAAAGGGAGTGGCATAATAGTAGAAACCAAGAATTTTTTTATTAAAATCCTTGAGGCTCAATTGTTGTAGGTGCATTTGATTGAACAATTCATACACATACATGTCAAGATGATATACTTACACTCCAATAAAAATAGCTTATAAACCCTAGAAAATTTGATCAATGTTTAGGAGCCTACTTAGGATGCTATATGATTAAGCTTGGAGGTGTAACAACCAAACCCCCTTGGTCTTTATAGATAATTTTTTGAAAATTAAATGATTTTTTATCTTTGGAAAAATCAAAAGCAATATGAAATAAGTATGCAACAATAAAATTAAATGCAAATAGAATGGATATAATAGAAAGCTAACATGCAAGATGCAAATTAGGGTTCAGGGAAACAAGAACTTGCCCCAAGCCCTAATTGATAAAATTCATACCCTATAAGGGGTGATAATGAATCTGGCTCATAAAATTAACCTTGTATAGACAATGCATGAATTTGGTTTAGAAAATCTTTTTAAGTCTTAAAACACCAAAAAATATGATGCAAAACAATGAAAAATAGGTCTAATGACTAATAATGCAAGTAAATAACTTGGTTAGCTGATGGAGGATGTAAGAAGCAATGATAAGGTTAAGGAGAAACCCAATATGATATACCTCTCCAATCATATATACTCCTCCACTTTTTCACCAAAAGCAGCCAACACCAAAGCATAAAACAATGAAATAGCAATCCCACAACAACAGAGCACTTTTTAGAAAGCCTAGATATCATCAAGATCACTTAGAGGAGAACTTTCTTAGAAAAATAGAAATCAAACCCTCTGTTTATATGAGGTTTAGAGGGCTAAAATGTGGGAAAATTAAAGTTCACCATGGGCAAGAGTCGATGCCAAAAGGATTCAATGAGGAGGGGGGGATTTTGAGAGAAATTTTCCTAAAAAGCTAAATTCATACCTCATCCTTATAGGGTGAAAATTTGGTAAACCAAATTCATGCTTCGTATGGATTGGGTGTGAATTTCGAAAGGCTAGGGAAAGGTATAAAAGAAGAGGGGAAAAGAGGCCAATTTTGCACTTAGTAAGTTTGGGTGGATTTGTAAAGATCTATTAGCTTTTGATAATATATGACATGAGAGAATTCAATCACAAGATATAAGAAATGCATAAAAGTAAGTAAGATAATGGAAATATTCAAGAATGCTAAAATACGTTATTAATAGAAAGTTACGAATATAGTACAATGCAATGTAATGGAGAAAATGAACACTCTAAAACTCTGATGAAAAACTACATTGTACCTCCTCACAAATCCATAGTAATATCCTATGTCTATAGCTCTATCTTGCTCTCTATTCTAGGGCCTATATAAGAAGATAAGTTGCTTGACCCTTACTCTTCCTAACTACCTTTCCTATGACTCATGTACAAGTGGACTCATTGTACATTTACATCATTGCACATTGATACTTGTGCATTTATTACTTTTACATCAAGAAACCTAAGATAATACCCTAATATAATAATGTACCCAAGGTGTTACCTTGAAATATACCCTAATAATGTAATATACTCTAACAATATCTAAGGAAATATTAACTCATTTTATGGGCCAATTTTCCATGTCTATAGTAGTAAATGTAAGATTGTTGAAAGTAAACATGTGTCAGTAGTAATATCATAATAATTTTCATTATAGGTGATATTTTGAATTAATGAAAGGGATAGTAATGGAATATGGAATTAATAACTTTTCTTGTTGAGGCCAACAATTGGATTACACACTCATTTAAGCTATAAAATCACAACCATCTATCAAAATGTCATATAATCTTAATATTAGGTATAAACATGCTAGAATCATGATTGTATCACTAGAACGCTTAGAAATTTTCATCATATCATTGATCATCAAGATGCACTATAGAAGAATGTGTCAACATATTTATTACCATACCTCTCTTTATTTTAAAGTTTTGGGAAATGTCACAAGTGAAAATGCCAACAAAATATGGTAGAAAGTTAGTAAACTAGATGATAGAATGGAAACAAACCATCATTCAAAATGCTTTATCATCATCCTACCCAAGGACTAACAAAGGTAGTTCACCCTTATCCCATATTAGGAGGATAAAAATATCCATAACCTACAAGTTAGTTGTTAGTGCTCTTTTTACAAATACATATTGCCCCTCTTTAAAAATTATCCTTAACATCACAAGGAATATCCACTCAAGATTCCTTAATGAAAATTATAAATATAAATATGCAATAGCCAAATCAATAAAAATAAAAAAATTATGCTATGGTGCAGAAATAAGAAAATTGTTAGTTTGAATCTATTGCTTATGTAAAATACAAAAATATGAAGTAAACAATATAAATATATAAAAAAACATAGTTAAATAATGTAAACATGGAGGAAAAAATATCTGATATTTACATGTATGTGTTCTTGGAAATTTTAGTCAATAAATTTTTTCTTTCCCCATGTGACTTTGGAGAAAATTACCTTAAAAATTTCTCTAAGAGCTAATAAATGCTAATTGGCTGTGAAATGAGCAAAAACAATGTACAATGTGTTTGGGGTAAGCCATAACTCTTAGAAGTACTACCCATACGATATCGCTACAAAATTTAATAAAATATTATGCAAAAACCAATTTTGCAATTAAACCTATATGATTAGCATTTAATTTATGGCATTTGAGATTCATAACTCCAAGAATATTTTCCATGACACATTAATGATAAATACATGAAACATCTAAAACCTTACACAAATATTAAAAACATTCTAGACATGCCTCAAAATAAAAATATTTGTAAGAGGGAGAATCAAAATTATGCCACTAACAAGAGGTGTAGGTGATTCATGTCTTAGCCTAGACTACCTACCTACAATATATGACACACAATGTGTCAAAAAATATGTAGGACACTATAGTAGGTAGAAACCAAATTCTTGTATTTGATGGACATTATGTGTTAGCAAGCATTTCTATCACTATACGTGGAACAATAAACTACATGTAGTATGATGTGTCAACGATCACACTCAAAAATATAGTGGGGGTATACTAAAGTGATGTCATCAACAATTCATATAGTGAATTTGCACCTTGTCCTTAAAATACCTTATAGTATTTGACAAGCATGCTTACCACTATAGGGAAATGCACTATAATACTCAACTAACATGATGTGTCAACAAGCATACCAATCACTATTACAAAAAAATTAGAGAGCCACAAGATATTATATGACAAGCATGATGTGTCAACAAGCATTCTTATAACTACAAAAAAAGCAACCACAAAATAGTGTTCAATGAACATTATGTATCAACAAGCATATTCATCAATTGTTGTAGGGTGGATCAACAGTATGCCACCAATATAGAAATATGTAGGTGATCCTTCCCTTGATCCAAATTGCACCCTATTGTATCCAATAAGATGATGTGGCAATAAGCACACTAACCATGACAAGGAGAGAACAAAAAATACTAAGGAAAATAGAGGGGCAATATAGACATTGCAATATATCCAAATCTATGAGTTCTTATCAAATAAAACCATAATGCCTCTACTACAATTATCTAATATAATGCACTATAGTATCCAACAAAGCATGATGTTTCAACAAGTATGCTCATGACTACAATGGGAGATAACTAGGATTGATGGATTGGATTTGATTTTTTTTAATAATTTTAGTGCACAAAATATTAAAATATTGCCTTGGTGTTCCAAACACATACCATATTGAATGTAGTATGGTTTGAACTAAATAATATTCTTTATGGCACTTATAATTTGGTAATAACACAAAATTATAAGGGAGACCTTAAATACAGTATGATGCACCTTTATTGGCAAAAGTGACAATATGCCATAGGAGTTCAAACAAAGTCAACAATAATAATTTTTGATGAAAAAGAATTTCAAACACTAGGAAACTAGTAAAATGCAACACATATCATGTAAATGGAAGAAATTAAGGTCAAAATGACAAAATCATCATTTATTAAACTTAAATTACTAGGATGTTGAGATTTACACTTAATGTGGTAATCATAATAAAGATAAGAAAAAATCATAAAAGCATATAAAGACATGTCAATAGCTAAAAATATGCATGACTCATGTAAACATAGACTCACAAATCAAATGTTCAAAGTAATCAAAGCATAAAATGAGGCAACAAATTAACCAGCTAATCAAGAAAAGATAAATATTGTGAGGTCAAAAGGGGCTATGCATAGAAACATTTGACATGGATGGAATTAGTATATTCCTTCAACTCAACTCCATATATTGGCTATAATTTCATTGCTCCAAATCCATACAAATTTTTTATAGTATATGGACCAAACAATTTATATATAAACTTCTCTTGCACTTTTTATGCATATTATCAAGCTTAAGGACCATGTCCCTGATTTTGAAATCATGATGACAAACATTTTTATTATAATACTTGGAAACATGTGTCTTATAGGATCTATTGTGCTCAAAAGTATGTAAACACATTTCATCAAGCATAGTGAGTATGGAAAAATAGGATTCCCAATAATGCTAATGATATTCATCATGAGTCAATAAATTCTTTAAAGAAACATGCAAGGAAGACATTATGATTTCAAGTCGCAAAATCAACTCCAGTACCATAAATTAAAGGAAAATGGATTACCCCTATGAATGTCTAAATACTGGTGTAATATTTCAATGATGTAGGATATAAATTCAAGTGTCAATATTTCTTTGATTCTCTAATTGTCTTGTCAAAAATGTTGATCAAATTTTTATTCCTAGATTCAACTTGACTATTTCCTTGTGGATAATAAGGCATGAAAAAGTGGTGTTAAATATTTATTTGTGAAGTAAATTCTTATATTTTATGTTTCTAAAAGGATTTCCATTATCCAAAATTATAGTATATGGGACACCAAAGTGACACACCATCTAATTGAAGAAAAATTTAGATTTAATGAGGAATGTTTTATTTATAAGCAACATGGCTTCCATATGCTTTATAAAATATTATGGGGATGTGTTGATGCATTTATGATCATAATAGTACATGGGATATATAGTTCATACAAGGTTTATTCTCTAATAAAAATTACCAAAGGGACTTGATTGGATGAAGAACCTAGGTAGGGACATGGGTTTCATCTTTATGGAACTAACATTTTTCACATAATTTAAAATCATTTTTGGCATTAGCTTCCATTATAGGCTAAAATTAACCCATTATTACCATTTTACAAGCTATGGAATGACCATTAAAGTATCCCCCACAATCACCACTTTGAACATCAAAGAGGAATTTTGGTTCTTCAATCTCTATAAGGAATTATAGACCACTATTAAGGTTTGATAGTATAATACTCCATCCAAAATCACATATAAAATAAATCTCCTACAAATGTGATCCCACTACTTAGTAGTAGCCATAAGTGGATAGGTTTAATTATCAAGGAAGCATAAAATGTTACCATACCAAGGATATTCTATAGAAACTTGGTAATCCATAACATTAACCTCAATCGTATGCACTTCCATCGGTCCTTCAATGATAAAAAAACATGATCATTGTGAAATTTTACCTTAAATTTTGTTTTAATAATGTTCATATGTGGTATGGATTTTTTTCCTAGAATGGCTAGAGACTTATACTTAGCATTTTATCCCTTTGGGGAATGCCTAATGGAAAAGGACTCAAAGGAATTCATTAGGATTTTATTTACTTGATGGTAAGGAATCAAATGTGATGCTTTAATAGTATACTCACTTGATATCTGATGGACCACAATTTAGATATCATATGACACCTTGATGTGCTTGAAATTCATATGTTGAGTGCTCAATATCTCTAATTAAAGTCTCATATTGTACAACAATATTAGTAATTTATAACATTTAAACATAATACCATAGGAATAGTTAGACTATTTAGAGACATGAGAAAGATACTAATTCTTATACCAAATTTATTGTTTGTACCATCAAAGTGAAAGGTTGAAATATTAGGGTGAATATCCTCTTCAATTGATCAGGGTGTGTTCTTTTCCTTATCCCTGGCTTCATATCATCTCTCAACAACTTCTTGGGACTCCAAGAGATATATTTCTTATTTAGTAAGGGTATAAGGACTAGATTATTTAATTAGGCTATTAGAAATAGAGGAATAAAATATGATAAGTTTTAAGAATCACAAGAAATGAGTATTGTGCCCTCATCCCATAATACCTCTTTTAAAATTTGTAGGGTTGCAATAAGACCAATCATCAATTGATTCATAATCACTTGAAATTTAAACACCTTTTGGATGATAATATAAACATCAAATTCTTGCACCATAATTATCCACTTTCCATATCAAGTGTCACTAGATATGTATGGTTTTTGAATGAGATTCCTTAGGGCATCAGGTTTTAATAACCACATAATTTGCCTAATAGTACATGTAATGTTAGGAATTCTCATAAGATAAATAAATATTTAAGCAATCCTTCTCCATTGGAGTGTAACTAGTTCCTAATGGTCATATAATTCAACTATTATAATACATAGTATATGGCTTATTGTTATTATATTGTTAGGCAAGAACAACTTCCAAGGATACCTACATAGTTTATGTGTATAAAAAAAATAGCCTATCCTAGTTGGGGGATGAATATTGGGAGTCTTATAAAAACATTTAATTCAATAAATGCATTACTATAGATTTCATACCATTTTAAATCAACATATATATTTAGTGAATTATTCAATGGGTAAGCATTGAATTTTCACTCAAGGATAAATCATCAAATGCCTCCTAACTTCCCTAAAAAGAATTTTATATCTTTGATAGTGCAGGAGGAAGGCATGGCATAAATTAATTTAATCTTATCATAGTCTACATGTATACCCCTATGAGACACCTTAAATCCTAAAAGCTTACCACTAGTCATACAAGAATGTGACCCTTTTGTGACATGTCTTTATGCTTAAAAATACCCAAAAATCTATTTTTTGATCCTAACCTCACTATTACGGGTATATTATTTTTTTAAGACTCCAGTGTTAGGGGAAGATATGGCATTAATGGATTTTATATTATTATTATCTATACATGTATCCCTATGAGACACCAGAAGGCCTAAAATCTTACCACTAGTGATCCAAGAATATGAGCTTTTTGTGGCATATCTTTATGCTTTAAAATACACAAATATCTATTTTTTAATTGTAATCTCACTATTAGGGATAAAAATTTTATGCATGAGACTCTTGTGTGAGGGGAATACATAATATTAATAGATTTTATCTTATCATTACCCACATGTATACCCTTATGATATGCCATAAATCCTAAAATCTTACCACTAGTGATCCAAGAATGTGACTCTTTATGGTATGGCTTTACGATTAAAAATAACTAAAATTCTATTTATTAATTCTAACCTCACTATTAGGGGCATAAATTTGTGCTCAAGACTTTGTTTTCATACATTCAAATAGCATTGAAAATATTAGAGAGAGAACAACAATTTCTATAAGCAACTCTATCATCAACAAAGTTGTTAACAACTTTGTAGAAAAATGTTCCAAAGATCCTAAAAAATTGGAAGTAAAATACTTACTTAAATTAGAAATTTTCTATTTTTATATTTTCTTAGCCAAAGTACATATCAAGTTATGTTTACATATTATACATGGTTATATTAGTTGATCAAGAAAAAGATGAAATTAAGTCATTCAAAACAACAAAAAGAAATTTAAGATGCACTTACTGTAATAGAGAAGGACATGAAAAAGTTGATTGTTGGAATTTGCATCCTTGTAAATATTGTGGAAAAGAATCTCATTCATCTACCTTATGTTATTACAAGGAAGAATATTACTTGAATTTTGAAAAGGTTCTAACTTACATATTATAGTGTCTATTTCAAAATATTATTTCTAAAGCTTTTGCTAACAATGAATATAAGCATGGAGAATAGGGAAAAATATTATTCAAGGATCAAGAAAAATAAAAGTGGACTAGAGATGTAATTAGATCCCTTACTCAACAAGGCTATCTAATGGTTGATTGTATTAACAATCCTAAACAAAAATAGAATTCAAATACAAAGAAAAGAAACCAAGTCAAATAGAAGATTGATGATTTTAAGGACAAAGGCAAAAATAATACTATCTTGCAAGAATCAGATGATAGCATAATAGTTCATGAAAGAACAAAGACTAATTCTAATAATGAAGATAAATAAGTAGAACAAGAGAAACTTGACAACGAAAATATACAGTGAAAACTAAATTGAAGACAATAAGATGAAGATCCATATTAAAGACTAAAGTATCCAATAACCAAATAATGTAATATAGGGTGGTGTTGGAATATATTATATCATTTGATACATGATAATGTACCACCTTGGGTACATCTTTATATTAGGAAAGTATCTTATATTAGAATGAGAGTATTTACTTTATGCAATGTAATAAATGCACAAGTGTGCAAAGTATTTTGGCAATGTAAATGTGCATAGTTATCCATATGCACATGTGTCATAGAATAGGAATATGAAGAGTCACATTCCATTATATATGTGTATATGTGGGTGTGAAATATATATAGAGATATAGAGTGATAGATAGATTGGTCATATACAATTGTAATGAAGAGTGATGAAGTATGATGTATTTGAGATCTTTATTCAATAAAGATCATATTTTTGTTATCATTTATTAGTGGTATTTATATGATTCATTTATAAAGTTATTTATGAGTTTTATATGCTTAATAGTTTTATTGCAACTTTATATTAGATCGTGTGGTTACTTTATCTTATGTATTTCGATTCAAATGTTGATAGGGCCTAAGAATTTCAACATTGAAGATTGGATTCAAACCAAGATAAGATGAAATATTTAATTCATAGGAATTTGATCCCACCTTCTTGGTTATGGTGTATGGTCCATAACAAAGATGTCTAATCTTCCTATGGTGTCCTACAAGTCTCCTTTTCTAAATATGTAACTATACTTTATATCCAATCTTAAATTGATGTGGGACCTAATGCTAGTGATGGTGTTACTTGTATTTCTTATTTATATTTTACAATACATCATGGACCTATTGCTACATGTGTTTAATATTCCATAAGTCATGCTACCTTTTATACTTCTTTTTATCCATACGATGAGTACTCCATAGGCTGAACATGGAGAGCTACATTAGTGGGTGTTAAGGGTTGGGTCTCAAAATAGACATAAAATAGGATGTGTTTAGTAGAACTTTGTAGATATTCAATTGTATCCACGATAAATGTATAGGACACTCTTATCCCATGTATGTTGATGCTTGGAATTGTACATTCAAATAATATGTAAAATCAACCAATTCAGAAATTTTATCTAGCCATGAATCTAATTATGAAAGGATATAGACATGGTTAAATTGGTGTCCATCATGCTCCATAGGTTGTACCAAACAATACTTAGAAATTTATTTTTGGTATTAGATATAATGAACTTTGAAAAGCCAAATTTGAGCCACACATGACTAAAATAAAGCTTAGTAGTCTTCTCAACTAAAATGGACTTCATACAAGGAATCATGATAACCATTTTTTAAAAATTATCAACTAATACAAAAATATAATCATTCCCATACCTAGATGTGGGAAAACCTAAGAAGAAATTCTTGAAGATAATTTTTAAAGACTTAAATAGCACTGGAAATGGTGTATGCAACCCTTACTTCTATTTGGTTGGTTTTTAAATATCATAGGGATTGCATGATTTAATGTACCTCTAGAAATTATTTATCATCATGGTCTAATAGAATTTTTTTTGATGTATTGCAAAAAATAATTCCACCCTCAAGTGACTTGCTTCTTTTTTGAAGTGTGATTCCCAAATTAGCTTTGAGTGTTCACTAGCTATACACAAATATATCCCATATGGTGAAGGAGATTATCTTGCAGATAAAATTCAAAAATATGCTTACCCATATGAAGAGCTTGGTATGCATTTTCAAAATCAATTTCTATATCATATAAGGTGAATCATTTGGAAACCTCATGCTCGCAAGAATTAAAAAATGGTGGTCATCACTATGATTAGAGGTTGGATCAAATAATTTACTATTGAATTAGAACCCCCTTTGTTATGTATTGTTATCAAATAGTATTATTGTATATTTGTGTCCCACTTTTGATGTCTTTCATTCCTTGGCTTAGCTTACTCCAATTTTGAATGAACTATAGAGGTCTATGACCTATGTGGATGATGGTTTCTTTGCCCAAGATGTAGTGATTTCACTATTTATAAACTTAGACAATGACATAGAGCTCTTTGTCATACTTGTGGTATTTTTAAATTAATTCATTGTATATTTTATTATGATAGGAAATTGGATGGCCATGCTACATGAGAAAAATTTCTAATGCATATGTTATTGCATTAGGCATTACCTCAAATTGTTGATGTGGATCAAATAGAGAAAGTGTAGGAGTTGAACACAATTGGTCCTTCAACCTTTAAAATATCCTCTATTATGTATATCCCTAATGGAAATTGTATTTGGTACCTCCTTTGATAACTTTGTGGATCATCCAAGTAGTGTGTGAGGACCCTAATACAAATATTTGATAGAAATTGGCAAGACATAAAAAACTATGAAGCTCTATTAGAATATTTGGGGTAAGGCCAATCTCTAATTACTTGAATCTTCTCAAGGTTAAAATGGACTCCCTCTTAATAAATAATATACCCACAATACCAAATATTAGTCATGCCAAATGATCACTTATTCATATTATCATATAGCTTGTGCCTTCAAAAAATTTGAAGTACCTATCAAATACATTGTAGGTGTTCCTCCCATATCTTACTATATATGAGAATATCATGGAAGTAGACTACCACAAGTGAGTTGTTGTAGGTATATAAGATGATATTCATCATACTCATGAATGTGGTAAGTGCAGTGATCAAGATAAAATATAAAATTAACCACTCAAATCAACTCTTATTGGATTTGAATATATTTTTCCATACATTAGTGGGCTCTATGGGTATTTAAGGATAGATAGACTTGAGATCAATTTTGGTGAAGAACTTTGTACCATGGAGTTGGTCTAGAAAGTCATCTATATAAGTATTGTTTTGTGAATAAATTTATATCATGGAGTTGGTTTCTCTTGTGATAATTACACCATATAGAAATGTTGTGATTCAACATTCATGAGTTAGAAGGTCACCCATGCAAAAATATGGTGATTTACCTTCCATGAATTACGAAGTGTATATTAAAAGAAAATTATATACATGACTTGTCCTTTTATGTTTTATCTTCTACTAATATGTCAACATAGCTAGAGATGTATTTTGGCTAAGAAAATCTAAAAATAGAAATTTTTTAATTTTAGCAAGAATTTGATTTACATTTTTTATGGTCTTTGGAGTATTTTTTTACAAACTTGTTAAAAACTTTATTGATGATAGAGTTGCCTATAGAAATTTTTGTTCTCTCTCTAATTTTTTTTATGCTACTTAAATGTATAAAAATAGTCTCGAGCACAAATGTATGCCCATAATAGTAAGTTTAGGATCAAGAAATAGATTTTAGGTATTCTCAATCATAAATCCATGCCATATAAAGTCACATTCTTGGATCAAGTGTGGTAAGATTTTACGCTTTATGGTGTCTCATAGGAGAATACATGTGGATAGTGATAAGATCAAATTTGTGCTGTCTTCCCCTGACACTAGAGTCTCAAGCATAAAATTTTACCCCTAATAGTGAGGTTACAATAAAAATATATATATTTGTGTATTTTCAAGCATAAATACATGCCACAAAATATCACATTATTAGATCTAGTGGTAATATTTTATGCTTTATGGTGTCTCATAGGGATATACATGTAGATACTAATAAGATCAAATCCTTTAATTCTATATCTTCCCCTCACACAAGAGTCTCGAGCAAAAATTTATGCCCCTAATAGTGAGGTTAGGATCAAAAAATAGATTTTTGGGATTATTTAAGCATAAACATATTCCAGAAAAGGGTCACATTCTTGGATCACTAATGGTAATATTTTTAGATTTATGGTATCTCATAGGGGCATACATGTGGATTATGATAAGATAAAATTCATTTATGTCATGCCTTCCTCTTGCACTATCAAAGATATATATTCCTTTTTATGGAAGTTAGAAGGAATTTTATGATTTATCCTTGAGTGAAAATTCAATGCTTATCCATTGAATCATTTACTAAAGAAAGATGTTGATTTCAAATGGTATAAATCTATAGTAAGGCCTTTATTAAATTAAAAAAAAAAATTATATGATCCCCAAGTATGCATCCCCCAACTAGGATAAGCTATTTATTTTATACACATAAACTATGTAGGTATCCCTGGAAGTGGTTATTGCCTAACAATATGATAATAATAAGCAATATACTATGTATTATAATAGTTGAATTATAAAACCATTAGGAACTAGGCACACTCCCATGGAGAAGGATTGCTTAACTAGTTATTTCTCTTATGAAAAGTTATGACATTACATGTACTATTAGGCAACTTTTGTGGTTATTAAACCTGATGCCTTAAGGAACCTCCTTCAAAAACTATACATTCCTAGTGACACCTAATACGGAAAGTGGATCATTATGGTACAATAATTTGATGTTTATATCACCACCCAAAAGGTTTTGAAAGCTCAAGTGATTATGAATCAATTGATGACTAGTCCTATTGAAACCCTATAACTTTTAAAATAGGTATTATAGGATGAGGACATAATGCTCATTTCTCGTGATTCTTAAAAATTGTCATATTTCTTTCCTCTATTGCTACTAGCCTAATTAAATAATCTCATCCTAATACCCTTACCAAACAAGAAAGTTCTCTTGGATTCCCAAGAAGTTGTTGAGAGATGATATGAAGCCAAGGATAAGGACAAGGACACACCCTAACCTATTGAAGAGGATCTACACCCTAATATTGCAACCCTTCACTTTGATGGTACAAATAATGAATTTGGGATAGGAATTAGTATCATTATCGTGTATCTAACTAGCCTAACTATTCCTATGGTATTATGTTTAAATTATTTTGGATTACCAATAATTTTACATGATGTAAGACTTTAATTAGGGATATTGAGCACTCAACATATGAATTTTAAACACATAAAGGTGTCACATGATTCCCAAATTGTGATCCATTAGATATCAAGTGGGTATGCTATCAAAGAACCCATTTTATTCCTTAACATCAAGTAGATAAAATCTTAATGAATTCCTTTGAGTCCTTTTCCATTAGGTATTTCCCAAAGGTAGAAAATACTAAGTATAACTCTCTAGCCATTCAAATAAAAAACTCCATACCACATGAGAATATTATTGAAACAAAACTTATAGTAAAAGTTCACAATGAGAATGTTTTTTAATCACTGAAGGGCAAATGGAAGTGTATACGATTGAGGTTAATGTTATGGATTACCAAGTTTCTGTAAATGATCCTTGGTATGGTAAGATTTTGTGCCTCCATAATAATTAAACCTATCCACCAATGGCTACTGCTAAGTAGTGGGATCACATTTGTAGGAGATATTTTTGATATGTGATTTTGGATACTATCAAATCTTATTAGTGGCCTATAATACCTTATAGAGATTGAAGAACCAAAATCCCTTTAATGTTCAAAGTGGTGATTGTGGGGGATACTTTAATGGTCATTCTATAGCTTGTAAACTTATAATAATGGGTTATTTTTAGCCTACAATGGAATCTAATACAAACACTTATTTTAATCATGTGAAAAATGTTATTTCCATAAATATGAAACCCATGCCCCTACCTAGGTTCTTCATCCAATAAAGTCCCTTTGGTAATTTTTCTTAGATAATTGACCTTTTATGAACTATATATCCCATGTACTATGATGGGTATAAATATATCATCACATACCCATAATATTTATAAAGTAAATTGAAGCCATGTTGATTATAAATCAAACAACCCTCATTTTATCTAAATTTTTCTTCAATTAGATGGTGTGTCACTTTGGTTTCCCATATACTATAATTTTGTATAATGGAAATTCTTTTAGGAACATAAAAATATAAGAATTGACTTCACAACTAAATATTTAACACCATTATTTCATGCCTTATTATCCACCAGGAAATAGTCAAGTTCAATCTACGAATAAAACTGTGGTTAACATTTTTGACAAGACAATTGGAGAATCAAAGAAATATTAACACTTGAATTTATATCCTGCATCATGGGCATATTGCACCAGTATTTATGCATTCATAGGGGTAATCCCTTTATCTTTGATTTATGGTACTAGAGTTGATTTTTCTACTTGAAATTGTATTGCCTTCCTTGCATGTTTCTCTAAACAATTTATTGACTCATGATGAATATCATTAGGATTATTAGGAATCCTATTTTTTCATACTCACTATACTTGATGAGAGGTGTTTACATGCTCTTGCTCACAATAGATACTACAATACTCACATTTCTAAGTATTATAATAAAAATATTTGCCATCATGATTTCAATGTCAGGTACATGGTCCTTAAGCTTGATAATGTGCATAAAAAGTGCAAGAGAAGTTTATACATAAATGGTTTTGTCCATATACTATCAAACATTTGTATGGATTTGGGGCAATGAAATTGTAAACAATATATGGAGTTGAGTTGGATGAATGTACTAATTCCATCCATGTCAAATGCTTTTATGCATAGCCCCTTTTGACTTCCTTATAATATTTGTGTTTTCTTGGTTTGCTTGTTAACTTTGTTGCCTCATTTTGTGCTTTGATTACTTTGACCATTTCCTTTATGAGTCTATGTTTACATTAGTGTTTCATATTTTTATCTATTGACATGTCTTTATATGCTTTTATAATTATTTTCTTCTCTTGACCATGATTACCATTTTAAGTGGAAATCTCGATATCCTAGTAATTTAAGTTTAATAAATAATGATTTTGTCATTTTGTGGCCTTAATTTATTTCATTTGCATGATATGTGTTTCATTTTACTAGTTTTCTAGTGTTTTTCATCCTTTTTAATTAAAAAATTATTACTTTGACTTTTTTTTTACCTTTTTTGAACTCCTGTTGCATATTGTAACTATTACCAATAAAGGTGCATCATGATGTATTTAAGGTCTTCCTTATTATTTTGTGTTATTACCCTACTTTTAAGTGTCATAAAGCAACTTATTTAGTTCAAACCATGCTATATTTCATATGGTATGTGGTTGGAACACCAAGGCAACATTTTAAAATTTTGTGCACTATAATTATTAAAAATGTTCAAATTCAATCCATCAATCCTAGTTATCTCCCATTGTAGTCATGAGCATACTTGTTAAAAAATCATGCTTTTTTGGATACTATAGTGCATTATATTATGCAATTTTAGTAGAGGTGTTGAATTTTTATTTTATAGGAACTCCTAGATTTTGACATATTGCAATGCCTATATTGCCCCTCTATTTTCCTTAGTATATTTTACTCTCTTTGTCATGGTTAGTGTGCTTATTTACATGCCATATTATCAGATATAATAGGGTGTAAGTTGTATCAAGAGATGGATCACCTACATATTTCTATATTGGAAGCACACTCTTGATCCACCCTACAACAATCAATGAATATGCATGTTGACACATAATGCTCATTGAACACTATTTTGTGGTTTTTTTATAGTTATAAGAATGCTTTTTGACACATCATGTTTGTCATATACTATCTTTTGGGTCTCTCCTTTGTTATAATAGTCACTAGTATGCTCTTTGACACATGATGTTAGTTGAGTATTATAGTGCATTGGTCTTCTTTATCGTGGTGAATGTGCTTGTCAAATACTAAAGGATATTTTAAGGATAAGTTACAAATCTACTATATCCCTTGTTGATGGCATCACTTTAGTATGCCCCCACTATAGTGATGAGTGTCATTGTTGACACATCATACTTGCTAGATACTACATGTAGTTTATTGTTCCACCTATAGTGATAGGTATGATTGCTAACAAATCATGCCCATTAAGTACTAGATTTTGTTTTCTACCTACTATAGTGTTTTACATGTTTTTGATACATTGTGTGTTAGATATTGTAGGTAGGTAGTCTAGGCTAAAACATGAATCACCTACATATCTTGTTAGTGGCATCATTTTGGTCCCTCCTCTTACAACTAATTTTCTTTTGATGCATGTCTAAAATATTTTTAATTTTTGTGTAAGGTTTTAGATAATATATTACATGCATTTATAATTATTGTATCACAAAAAATCTTCCTCGAGTTATGAATCTCAAATGCCATAAATTAAATTCTAATCATATAGGTTTACTTGAAAAAATGGCTTTTTTGCATAATATTTTATTGACTTTTGTAGTGATATCATAGGGGTAGTACTTATAAGAGTTATGGCTTACCCCAAACTCATTTGTACATTGTTTTTTCTCATTTTGTAGCCAACTAGCATTTTTTAGCACCTAGGGAACTTTTGCAAGTATATTTCTTAAAAGTCAGATGGGGAAAGAAAAAATTAATTGACTAAAATTTTCAAGAACACATACATGTAAGTATAATATATGTTTTCCTCCATTTTTACATTATTTAACTATGTTTTTTATATGTTTATATTGTTTTCTTAATTATTTTATATTTTACATAAGCAATAGTTTCAAACTAACAATTTTCTTGTTTTTGCACCATAGCATAGAATTTTTATTTATTTAGATATTGCATATTTATATTTATAATTTTTCTTTAAGGAATCTTGAGTGGATATCCCTTGTGATCTTAAGTATGGTTTTTAAATAGGGGCAATATGTATTTGTAAAAAGAGCACTAAAAACTAACTTGTAGGTGGTGGGTAGTTTTATTCTTTTAATAGGGGATAAGGGTGAACTGCCTTTGTTAGTCCTTGGGTAGGATGATGATAAAGCATTTTTAATGATGTTTTTGATTTCATTATATCATCTATTTTATTACCTTTCTACTATATTTTGTTGTTATTTTCACTTCTTACCTTTCCCAAAACTTTGAAATAAAGAGAGGAATGGTTAATAAATGTGTTGAAACATGCTTCCATAGCATGCATCTTGATGATAAATGATATGATAATTATTTCTAAGGGTTATAAATATACAATCATGATTCTAGCATGTTTTTATACCTAATATTAAGATAATATGACATTTTGATTGGTAATTGTGATTTTATAGCTTAAATAAGTGTGAAATCCAATTGTTGATCTCAAAAAAAAAACATTATTCCATATTCTATTACTATTCATTTTATTCATTTACAATATCACCTATAATCCAAATGTTTATGATCTTACTACTAACACACATATCTACTTTCAACAATCTTATATTTATTCACATTTTTGTTATTGTCATAATAAGTAACCTTCTATTTTATCTCTCTATCTCTCTTGTCCTTTTAAGTATGATCAAGACCATAGACCATTGGTTCACTACCTTACATAGAGGAGAAATGGATGATACACTACGATTTATACTTAAATATCAAGTTTGTTACTTGAAGATAGTTTTCCAAGACAACTTAAGTCCCCTACATTAACTTGAGGTGTGTTACTTACTTGTTATAATGATGATGTCATAAGCAAGATAGAATAATATTGAATGTTTGGTATACTTATTATTGTAACTTTTTTGGATAATATGTCCTTGATTCCCTAAGTTATCAACTATTTTCTCTTCATCATTAGTATTTAGTATTGTAAATATCCTATGGATGATCTTAGTGTACTAAGATTTGTATTCTCATTATTTAATATTTGATTTGAATAAAATAGATATAAAATAAATAATTACATGATGGCTTATCTTTATATTGATTTAGAATATTGATTAAATAATTTTGGTATATCTTATAGTAATTTGTGTAATTGTATGAAATCTCCTCTTTTTCCCACAAACAATCACTTCTCTACATTCTTCTTAAACCAATGATGAAAATTTATGAACCTTGATATTCCTTCTCATATTAGGTTTAAGATCATAATACATTCTCCATGACCATAATGACCCATAAATATCATTCAAGGTTTTTTTATTCTTTCCTCCCAACCATGTCCCATATGGCTAATGGTAGTTTGAATGAAAACTATATTTAATATTAGGTACTATTTTGTTCATATTATTTACTATAATGTACTCATGATTGGATGATTCTATTGGATTTACTTAGTTCTTACTTTGGTATGTTTAGGTAAAATTAATATGGATCAACCATATTTTAATAGTGGATTTACATCATGAGTCAACAATAATACAAAAGTAATCGATGATAGTGATGAATTATAGAATGACAATATAGAGTCTTAAAACTTAATATATTCAACTTGTCCTAAAAATATAGTATAATATAGCTATTCAAGTTAATTAGTCAAAGAAAAATTATTAACAATAGTATAAGGAGAAACTAATGCAATATACATGAGTTAAAACATGACAAAACTTTTTAATTTAGAAAATATAGATTAGCAATTGTTTAGGTATCTTCCCAAATAGGGCATACACGATCTATCTTAATAATAAGAACTTTGATCATTATTTCCATATTAACTTCAATAAGATAAATAAATAATATTATTTGAAAGATAAATGTGATAACAATATGCCAAATTTTGAAAATTTTATCCATTCAAAGATATACGTAACTAGATAATAGCTATTGTTGTCATCTATGATTGTCCTTGGTAAGGCAATTGAGCCTCACAAGGAGCAACACAATGGGCCCATGACCAAGAACATGGGGTTTGATTCCTTGTTAATATGTGATCTTTTAGGAACACTTAAACTCAACAGAAAGAAAATAAGAGAGAAATAAAATGAAAATGACTCAACAAAAGAGAAAGGATGGTGATGCACCAAAAGATATGCTAAGATCTTCCTGCATAACATGCATGAATTCTACATGCCAATGGTAAACACTTCCACTCATCAACATCATTAAGCACAAATAAACTTCACCCACATATGTACACATAAGAAAATAGATCTGAAGGAAGCCACAAATGGCTAAACTAAAAATTGACATAGGCTTCTCACACATGCATACACAAGCAAAACTCATGAACAAGTAAAAGCAATAGATGCACACATGCACATAGAAATAAGTTCATAGGGAGTCACAAATGACTAAACCAAATATTGGCTTAGACATCCATCTATATATATATATATATATATATATATATATATATATATATATATATATATATATAGATAGATAGATAGATAGATAGATAGATAAATAGATAGATATATGCAAAGCAATTACTTACAAAGATTGTACTAGAAGTGGGGGTTCAAAATTTACACACAAGTTGCTCAGGAGCCAACTACTTTATATAGAGAAATGAAATGAAAACTTACTAAAAGCATGAAAATGCATTCACCATATAAATTATAAATATAAAAGAAATACTGAAAGGAACATACGATGCAAAACATGAAATAAAGAGACCAAATGGCAATGGAATTTGGCTATATTAATCTTGCATTGATTTATTTAAAATGTGTTACATATGATCCCCTTTAGGTATTTTATCCATGATATAATCTTACAATGATTTCCTAGTTCAATCCAAATGGTTTTCGTACCCACAATAATATCTTGTTAAGCAAGGTGCAGCAACAGTATTGTCATTGTTGTCAACACAGTCAGATAGATCTGTTGATGCAGTGGACAGTAAGGTCAAAATCTATTCGAGATGCGGAAGACAGGAGTTCAAAGGTTACTCGGAGTATGTACAGGTGATTTTCCAAGAAGACCGAAGTGGCCCATATGCAAAAGATCAAAGAAAAAGACAAGTAAGAAAAGTGTCGCGATATCGCGACATATACAACAGGCAAGAAAACTATCGTGATTTCGTGACATGTTGGAGGAGAGAGAAAAAGGAGAAAAACTGTCATGATTTCGTGACATGTTGGAAGAGAGAAAAAGCAAGAAAAACTGTCATGATTTCGCGACATGTTGGAAGAGAAAAAGGCAAGTGGAAAAACTATCGCGATTTCGTGACATGTTGGAAGAGAAAGAAAAAGTAGGAAAAACTGTCATGATTTCGTGACATGTTGGAAGAGAAAAAGGCAAGTGGAAAAACTATCGCGATTTCGCGACATGTTGGAAGAGAAAGAGAAAGCAGGAAAAACTGTCATGATTTCGCGACATGTTGGAAGAGAAAGAGGCAAGTGGAAAAACTGTCATGATTTCGTGACATGTTGGAAGAGAAAGAGGAAAGTGGAAAAACTGTCACGATTTCGTGACATGTTGGAAGAGAAAAAGGCAAGTGGAAAAATTATCATGATTTCATGACATGTTGGAAGAAAAAGAGAAAGCAGGAAGAAGTGTCGCGATTTCGTGACAAGTTCGAAGAAAGAGAATAAGTAGGAAAAGTGTCACGATTTCGTGACATGTCGCATTTTTACGACTAAAATAGGAGAGAGAAAGTAAGTTGGAAAAGTGTCACGATTTCATGACATGTCGCATTTTCATGACTAAAATAGGAGAGAGAAAGTAAGTTGGAAAAGTGTCACGATTTCACGACTAAAATAGGAGAGAGAAAGTAAGTAAAATGTCACGATTTCACGACATGTCGCATTTTCGTGACTAGAAAAGGGCAGGAAGGAAGAGAAAAAAGTGTCATGATTTCATGACATGTCGCATTTTCGTGACTCGGAAAGGGCAGGAAGGAAGAGAAAGAAAAAGTGTCATGATTTCGTGACATGTCACATTTTCACGACTCAAAAAGGGCAGGAAGGAAGAGAAAGAAAAAGTGTCGCGATATCATGACATGTCGCATTTTCATGACAAAATAAAGAGAGGAAGCGTACGAAAGCAGAACTATCATGATTTCATGACAAAAGCAAAGAAGACTTAAGTAGAAGTGTCACGATTTTATGACAAAAGCAGAGAAGAAGACTTCGAAAGTAGAAGTGTCATGATTTCATGACAAAAGAGAGAAGAAAGTATAGAAGGAGAAGTGTCACGATTTCATGACAAAAGAAGAGAAGAATACTTCGAAGGCAAAAGTGTCATAATTTCGTAACAAAAGTAAGAAGGAAGGAATGTCACGATTTCACGACAAAAGTAGAAAGAAAAAGCGAAGTGTCACGATTTCATGACAAGTCATTTTGTCATGATTTTGCGACAAAAGCAAAGAGGAAGTATACGGAGAGAGAAAAAGTGTCACGATATCGTGACATGTATTTTCATGGGCCAAAGCAAAGAGAAAGAGGAGAGAGAAAAAAGTGTCACGATATCATGACATGTTACATTTTTATGGGCCAAAGCAAAGAGAAAGAGGAAGGAGAAAATAGTGTCACGATATCATGACATGTTGTATTTTCATGGGCCAAAGCAAAGAGAAAGAGCAAGGAGAAAATAGTGTCGCGATATCACGACATGTTGTATTTTCACGGTCCAATGCAAAGAGAAAGAGCAAGGAGAAAAAGTGTCATGATATCATGACATGTAGCTTTTTCATGGTCCGATGCAAAGAGAAAGAGAGAGAAAGAAAAGTGTCATGATATCGCGACATGTAGCTTTTTGGGTCCAAAGCAAAGAGAAAGAGAGAGAAAGCGAAAGTGTCGCGATATCATGACATGTTGTATTTTCATGGTTAAGTTGAAGCCGACGAAGACCGATGAACAACCGACTAATTTTAGGGTTTTCAGTTGTTATGCAAGCCGACTAAGATTAGGGTTTTCATCATGAAAATGTTGTTATAAAAGGAGGGTTGTTTGGAGAATTGTGAAGTAGTTGAGTAAGTCGTCGAATGCATGTCGAAGTGTGAAATGTGGTCGTAAGAGCACAGAAAGCATAGAAGCGGTGAGATGATGGTGAAGTGCGCAAAGTGAGCGAAGAGTCATGTCGAATTGTCCTAAGTGCATCTGTGATTGCGCAGAGAAAGCGAAGAGCAGAGAGTGCAAAGGGCGAAGACGAACGCAAAGTGGAGCTGTAATGAAGCAGAGTGTGCGAAGTGATTACGTAGAGAGAGTAGAGTGCGCAGAGAGTGCAAAGGTGAAGAAGACCAGTCAGGGTCTTGCAAAAGCAAAGGTATCTTACTATCAATCTTCTAGTTTCAGAATTGAAGTCCAAGTTGATGCTTGGCATCAGGGGTTGGTGCTCCTTCCAGTTGGTGCTGGTAAATCAAGGGTTGGTGCTCCTTCCAGTTGGTGCTGGTAAATCAGGGGTTGGTGCTCCTTTCTGTTGGTGCAGATAAATAAGGGGTTGGTGCTCCTTCCAGTGGGTGCTGGTAAATTGATTGTAAAGTTGGTGCTTTGCAAAGGCTGGATTTGGATGGTAGTCCAAGCAGTCATTCTTGAGGAGTAGCCAAATTGGTGAACCTCATTAAATCTTGTGTTGTGTGATGTTCTCTTGTGATACTTGCTTTATCTGGTTTTAAGGTTTCATTATTTCAGTTTTAAGAGCTATGAATTTAAGTTTAAAGAACTACACTGATTCACCCCCCTCTCAGTGCCATTGTAAGACTAACAATTGGTATCAGAGCCAAGTTCCCTTCTCAGGCTAAATCAGTCAGGGTTGATCTTGGATTAGTACGCAATGGGTAAGAAGAATAGATCCTCCTCCAAAAGGGCATCTCAATCAGTTTCAGTTCCTGTGGAAGAGAAAATTGAACCAGAAAAGGTTGAAGACTTCTCATCAAACAAAGCACCTTTGTTTGATGAAACTAATTACGTGATCTGGAGATTCAGGATGCGGGCATATCTTTGTGCTTTGGGATACGACATCTGGGATTCAATAGACAATGAATACACAATACCCATCACTCCTCCAACCGATGCTGTCGATAAGAATCTATTTGAAAATGACTCAAAAGCAAAGAATGCTATCAAGTGCGGATTAGTAGACAGTGAATTGGTAAAGATCATGAGTTGTAAAATGGCAAAAGAAATATGGGACAAACTGAGGAGTATTCATGAAGGAGACGATGAGATCAAGGAGGCCAAGTTACAAACACATCAAGCTCAGTTCGAAGCTTTAAAGTTGAATAACGATGAGAACATAGAGGCATATATGCTGAGAGTTAATGAAGTCCTAGAGGATGATTCTAAAAAAGAAACAGGTGGAGGTCTTTTCATGACACTCGAAGAAGAAACAAAAAAGAACAGGAATGTGATGAAGAAGAAATTGATGCAAAAATAAATTTGAAAGAGGAACTAATTGCAGCTCTGGATGAATTGAAGATAGAAAGAAAAAGGAATAAGGAAATCTCAAGAAAGCTTGAGGATGCAAATGAAATAATAACCAGTTTGAAAGTACAGGTAGAAGAATTCAAAAGGATTGAAGAAACTCTCGGGTCACAGATCAATGAGAAAGAGATTGGTTGTCTGCAAACAAGAGGAAGAGATTGTTTTATTGAAGAAACAACTAGAAGAGGCCAATACAAATCTCAAATTCGAGAAGAGCACAGAGTTGCTAGATAAAATGATAAGCCAACAAAGAAGCTCCATGGATAAGCGTGGTCTTGGATATGAAGCTGAACAACCTTCATCTTCCAACTCTACAGAGAAGAAGAAGTTCACTGTTGAAGGATCGAAGCAAGAAAAGTTTGAAGCTGAATCTTCAAAAGGAAGAAAATATCAAAGGAGATCTACAACAAAGCAACCACAACAAAAGAGGTTCTATCACTCTCACTCTATTCATAATAATACTTTTAATGGCTATTGTTTCAGATGCAACCAGTATGGTCACAAGGCAACTTATTGTGGATTGAATAATAAATCAAAGAGTTATGCTGGTAGAAATACATCTGTGTTTCTGAGTGAACACTATGTACAATGTTTTCAATGTAATGGTCATGGGCACATAGCAAGGTTTTGTCCAAGCACTTTTGTATCTAATCTAAGGCAAAACAATAGATTTCATCAGACGCAAAGAACGCAACACAGACAGGGAATAAATCATGTACATAAAAGAAAGGAAAATAATCATTCATCAAGGATGCACAAGAGACAACCACACAAGAGAAATGTTTGAGTTCACAAAAAGGTGCAAAATAGGGATGCAGTTGAAAAATCCAAGCCCGAGTTCAAGAAAGTTTGGAGAAAGATAGAAGAAAGGAAATCGTGTCTCCTTGGACTAAAGGAGACTACTCCTCTATTGCACTAAGCAACTCCAGGTAGCACATCCTCAGGGGGAGCAATCTTAAAGTTTCATTTTAATGCTCCTATGTATTTGTTTGATTACCTAAGGATGAAAGGCAAGTAGTCAGGGGAGTTGTCGTATAGTTGTCGAAGTGTGTTTTCAGTTCATGTAGTTGTTTGTGGAAGTGTCGTGAAGGGTGGTGATTAAATTGAGAGTTCTCATTATTGGTAGTATTGCTATATGTCATTGTTGTACTGGTGATGGTTCTTACTACCACTGTCCAAAGTTAAGGATTATAATAGTTCAGATAATTTGGTTAGTGAAAGAATGTTGCCCTAGCCGCATATATGTGTTTCGATAAAAGCAGTGTGTATTTGAACTACACATTGACGTGAAGATTGTTAGATCTATTATGACGTTGTGGTGAAAAATATTGAAGTCTGATCATTGATTCATGTTTAGCTCATCAAGATGAGCAACTTTGCTTTGTGAATCATACCTATCCGAGGTCCGAAAGTATGAGTTTGAGTAAGGTGCACTATAGTTGGCCGTGAAGTGTTTAACAAAATATTGTCTCCTGATTCGAACAGTTGAAAGTAAGGTGTGACCAGCGGTGACTATAGAAAACATAGACCAAGTTGAAAATGTAAAAAGGGATTTGGTTGGTGTTGTGGTACTGTGTTTGATGCTTGCACAGAGTTGGCAGTAAAATTGCAGTGTTGGTACAGTGTTGGACAAAAGTTGGTACAAGTGTGAGTCACTTGTCAATTTTGTTGACAGATGTGAAATCAGCGTTTTTGAATGGGAAGCTTGAAGAAGAGGTTTATATTGAGCAGCCAGATGGTTTCCAACTTGGTGATGATTGGTTGAGTTGATTTGATTGAGCCTAGTCAAGTTATGTGTGAAGTGATTTTTGAAGTTCTATGAAATAAATTATTCCATCATTCTATGTTGAGTTGAGATTGAGGTTAGAAGATATTAAGTCTCTAACAATTCTCTTTATGCTTCTATGAAGTGGATTTGATTTGAGATTGTCATTCATTGTTGAGTTCATTTTGAGTACTACTTGAGCATGATTGATTGAGCCTTTGAAGAAGGCCTTTGGGAAATATTTGAGGACAATGTTGGGACAGATTTGAGGACAATGTTGGGACAAATTTCTAGAGCAGATTTGGGCAAGTTCTTGGTGAGATTGCTAGAGAAGATTTGGGCAAGTTCTTGGTGAGCTTGCTAGAGCAGATTTGGACAAGTTCTTGGTGAGCTTGTTAGCAAGATTTGATAAGTTCTATGTGAGCTTGTTAAGTAGGTTCTGTGTGAGCCTATTGAGCAGGTTCTTAGTGAGCCCATTAACAGAGCTTTGGAGGTGACAGAGTACAGAGGACAGAGTCTCAATGGATAGAGATCCAGCCAACACAATTGAAGATAGATCTGAGTGAGGATTCTTCAAGTGGAGAGAGGTCCACCAGTCAGTGCAGCAGAGAGACAGAGTCTTCTATAATATCAAGGGTACTATGGAGTATGGGTTATGGTATCCAAAAGGTAAATACTTCACCCTTATTTCATATTCAGATGCAGATTGGGCAGGAGGTGTCGATGATAGAAAGAGTACCAGTGGAGGTGCATTCTATCTTGGAGATAGATTGGTCGAGTGGTCACACTTCCCAAGAATTGACTAGCTACAGGGATCACATTTTCAGGGGGAGCATTTAAGTATTTGATTATCTTTTTGCTCATGTTCATGCTTTTTGCTAAGTGTAATAAATTTTACCTAGAATGTTGTGCATGGACTCAGGGGGAGTCTGCAGTAGCCCTTTGGTATTATTGTCAAAGGGGGAGAAGAGTTACAGGAAATTGCACATGTGTTGCCAACAATTCCAAAGGGGGAGATTGTTGAGCAAGGTGCAACAATAGTATTGTCATTGTTGTCAACACAGTTAGATAGATCTATTGATGTAGTGGACAGGAAGTTCAAAAGATATTCAGATGCAGAAGATAGGAGTTCAAAGGTTACTCAGAGTATGTACAGTGATTTTCCAAGAAGACCGAAGTGGCCCATATGCAAAAGATCAAAGAAAAAGACAAGTAAGAAAAGTGTCACGATATCGTGACATATACAACAAGCAAGAAAAACTATCATGATTTCGTGACATGTTGGAGGAGAGAGAAAAATTAGGAAAATCTGTCATGATTTCGTGACATGTTGGAAGAGAGAAAAAGCAAGAAAAACTATTGCAATTTCGTGACATGTTCGAAGAGAAAAATGCAAGTGGAAAAACTATCACGATTTCATGACATGTTGGAAGAGAAAGAGAAAGTAGGAAAAACTGTCAATTTCGCGACATGTTGGAAGAGAAAAAAGCAAGTGGAAAAACTGTCGTGATTTCGCGACATGTTGGAAGAGAAAAGAAAGCAAGTGGAAAAACTATCACGATTTCATGACATGTTGGAAGAGAAAAAGGCAAGTGGAAAAACTGTCACGATTTCGTGACATGTTGGAAGAGAAAGAGAAAGTGAAAAACTGTCGCGATTTCGTGACATGTTGGAAGAGAAAAAGGCAAGTGGAAAAATTGTCATGATTTCGTGACATGTTGGAAGAGAAAGAGAAAGAAGGAAGAAGTGTCACGATTTCGTGACAAGTTCGAAGAAAAGAGAATAAGTTGGAAAAGTGTCATGATTTCATGACATGTCGCATTTTCATGACTAAAATAGGAGAGAGAAAGTAAGTTGGAAAAGTGTCACGATTTCATGACATGTCGCATTTTCGTGACTAAAATAGGAGAGAGAAAGTAAGTTGGAAAAGTGTCATGATTTCGTGACATGTCGCATTTTCATGACTCAAAAGAGAGGAAGGAAGAGAAAGAAAAAGTGTCACGATTTCATGCGAGAGGAAGGAAGAGAAAGAAAAGTGTCGCGATTTCATGACATGTCACATTTTCGTGACTCGAAAAGGGCAGGAAGGAAGAGAAAGAAAAAGTGTCACGATATCGTGACATGTCACATTTTCATGACAAAAGAAAGAGAGGAAGCAAAAGAGAATGTCACGATTTCATGACAAAAAGAAAGAATGTCATTTCATGAAAGGAGAAGAAGAATGTCATGATTTCATGACAAAAGAAAGAAGTATGAAGTGTCACGATTTCACGACAAAAGAGAGAAGAAGACTTCAAAGGAGAAGTGTCACGATTTCATGACAAAAGAAAATGTCGATTTCATGCCAAAAAGAAGAAGGAAGTGTCACGATTTTGTGACAAAAACGTGATTCATGACAAAAAGCATCCAAGTGACAAAAGCAAAGATGAAGTATAAGGAGGCGAAAGTGTCGTGATATCATGACATATATTTTCATGGGCCAAAGCAAAGAGAAAGAGGAGAGAAGAAAGTGTCATGATTTCATGACATGTATTTTCATGGGCCAAAGCAAAGAGAAAGAGGAAAGAGAAAATAGTGTCACGATATCATGACATGTATTTTTATGGTCCAAAGCAAAGAGAAAGAGGAGAGAGAAAATAGTGTCATGATTCCGGACATTGTATTTTTCATGGTCCAAAGCAAAGAGAAAGAGCAAGGAGAAAAAGTGTCACGATATCGCGACATGTATTTTTTGTGGTCCGATGCAAAGAGAAAGAGAGAGAAAGAAAAAGTGTCACGATATCTCGACATGTATTTTTGAGGTCCAAAGCAAAGAGAAAGAGAGAGAAAGTGAAAGTGTCACGATATCACGACATGTTGTATTTTCATGGTTAAGTTGAAGCCGACGAAGACCGATGACAACCGACTAAATTTAGGGTTTTCAGTTGTTATGCAAGCCGACTAAGATTAGGGTTTTCATCATGAAAATGTTGTTATAAAAGGAGGGTTGTTTGGAGAATTGTGATGAAGTTGAATAAGTCGTCGAATGCGTGTCGAAGTGTGAAATGTGGCCGTAAGAGCGCAGAAAGCGTAGAAGCGGCGAGATGATGGCGAAGTGCGCAAAGTGAGTGAAGAGTCATGTCGAATTGTCCTAAGTGCGTCTGTGATTGCGTAGAGAAAGCAGAAGGAGCAGAGAGTGCAAAGGGCGAAGACGAACGCAAAGTGGAGTTGTAATGAAGTAGAGTGTGCGAAGTGATTACGTAGAGAGAGCAGAGTGTGCAGAGAGCACAAAGGTGAAGAAGACCAGTCAGGGTCTTGCAAAAGCAAAGGTATCTTACTATCAATCTTCTAGTTTTAGAATTGAAGTCCAAGTTGATGCTTGGCATCAAGGGTTGGTGCTCCTTCCAGTTGGTGCTGGTAAATCAGGGGTTGGTGCTCCTTCCAGTTGGTGTTGGTAAATCAGGGGTTGGTGCTCCTTTCTGTTGGTGTAGATAAATAAGGGGTTGGTGCTCCTTCCAGTGGGTGCTGGTAAATTGATTGTAAAGTTGGTGCTTTGCAAAGGCTGGATTTGGATGGTAGTCCAAGCAGTCATTCTTGAGGAGTAGCCAAATTGGTGAACCTCATTAAATCTTGTGTTGTGTGATGTTCTCTTGTGATACTTGCTTTATCTGGTTTTAAGGTTTCATTATTTCAGTTTTAAGAGCTATGAATTTAAGTTTAAAGAACTACACTGATTCACCCCCCCTCTCAGTGCCATTGTAAGACTAACATATCTTTAGAAGCTAGTTTTTTTGAGACCATAGCACAAGGGTAAGATTTAAAATTTTTAGCTATCTTGAATTCTATCACATGTGTGCAATGAAACAACAAAAGAATCAGTAGCATCTATAGGGCCCATTGAAATTGGACCCATATTGATTAAGAAATAAATCAAAATAAAGCATATGCATACATAAAAATAGCAAATATATAAGTTAATACAGGAAATTAAAGTGCTCAAAATGAAGGATCTACCATTAAAACTAACATGAAAGTGTAAATATAAAGTAAAAAGCAATAATAATTATAAAACTAGTCACCTAATCAAGGCCATATCAGGTGATATGATCTTTCCTATGGGACCATCTCAGCAGATATGGTCTTTTTCATGGACCTACAACTTTTTAAAACTAGGTCGAGGTGATGTTGGGGTGATCCAAGTATGAGTTTTTTCAATGAATGGTTAATGACTTTTAAGGTGAAGGTGTAGGTTTGAGCATCCTGAGCCTATGGTATTGATCAAGCAATATTATAAAATACTTTGTTAAAACTCATGTGGAAACACAATGGCATTACTTTAGGCAATGAAAATGTGAGGTTGAATTTTTGCAACACTTTATTGCTTCAAAATTGAATTTGTGGATCCTAAAACCTAGAGGGGATACCTCCATTTTATAGCCTCCTTGGATAGGTTCCAAAAGAGACAATGTTTAAATTAGGGGTAGTTGATTGCCACTTTGCAGGTGGTAGGGACAAGTGTAGGTCGCCATGGATGACTATAGATCATTAGGGGTGGTAAGAAATTTGTCGTTGCACTAACAAGCAATCCTGCTACTTGATTAATATTTTTGAATTTATGCATGTACAATCATTTTATAGTGAGATAGCCTCAACTCTAAGATCATATTGGGTGAGACAGTCTTGCTTCCTATGAGGGAAAAGTGCACTTTTGTTGATAAAAGATACTAAATAACCTTGAGGCTGCCCTAGGTGGGTTAGATGGGTTATAAGAAGGTATTTTGGAGATTATCCTTGTGATTATGCATTTTAGGTGTCTATAGATACCCCTTTTTGGAATTCTTTGTGCCTAAGCACAACGTGGAGCAAAAATAAATGACCTAAAATGGTTGATTTTATGATGGATGATGTTAAATTGAAAAATTCAATGTGAGATACCCCAATCATAAAAAATGTGCACATATTTGAATCATTGCTTCCCACACATTGATGAATTTGATTTGATTTTGATAATCCTTTAGTCATGAATTTAGGAATTCAACCATGGATAGACGTAATTAGTCTACAAGCTTTAGACTTTAGGTATACCAAAGAGGTAGTTTCGATTGCCCATTATTTACCCCAAAAAAGGGATTATGATAGTTTTCGGTAATGATTCTTGGACAAACATGATTTTAATTTTTGAGTGTTTAATTGTTGAAATGATTTTGAAATTGATTTTTTATAGTTATTGATTATTCCCTCCAGCAACAAGTCAATGGAGGAGATAAAAATTTGATGATAGTGATAAGTCAGTCGACGAGAATGACTCTGTTAGCATGGTTGCCTTATTTTTGAAAAATTATCATTTGGAATTTTTTTTTGCTAGACCCTCTTATATGGTTCACATAATTATAATGGATGATCAAAAGGCTGGTCATCTCATATGAGTGTACCATATTGCATGCTTGTTCAATATGGTCTTGTCATTAATTTTTCTTTAAATAGAAAAAGTCATGGGGAGACCCTCATTTGTGCACCACGTGAAATGAGGATATGGGGAGATGAGGAGGGGAGGATCTAACTGTATATAACAAAGTGGTTATCTACTAAATACCAATCCATGCCATAGACCCAAATCTTCCACAAGTGGAGGAGTTAGAGAGAGAAAGATAAGGATGAAAAATTTTGACCTTTCATTATTTAATGAAAATGAACCTTAATTAAATTAAATGGAAATATGTAAAATGAAAATGACCCTATTTTTTTCCCTTTTTCCTTTTAACCCATGACACCCACCATAATTATTTCACCCCACTCAGCAAATTTTCCTCAATTTTATCATATCAAGACTTCTCTCCAAATAAAATTTGGTAAAAACTCTCAAGGGGGCACCTATGGGGCTAATTTTCTTTAGATATCAATAAGGCATAAATCATTAAATTGGAGGTATAAATACAAAAAAGATATTAAGTAACCAAAAAAATCACAATCACAATGATTTCATAAACACAACATCCTAAGACAACAACAAGCATCATAGTGTCAAAATTGAATTCCTTTAACTTATTTTTGAGGCAACTTCCTAGAAATCACATCACAACTAGGGCAAAATGTAGACACCTAATTGTGACACACTATCAAATCAAAAACCATAAAACATCACACCAAAAATCAATAGACAATAAATCAACTTTAATCGAGCAACTTATGCATCATTTTCAACCCTTGTGAAAATCACCACTCATTGTCAACAATTTCAATGTATTGAGCAAGGTGCAGCAACAGTATTGTCATTGTTGTCAACATAGTCAGATAGATCCGTTGATGCAGTGGATAGGAAGTTCAAAAGCTATTCAGATGCAGAAGACAGGAGTTCAAAGGTTATTCAGAGTATGTACAGTGATTTTCCAAGAAGACCGAAGTGGCCCATATGCAAAAGATCAAAGAAAAAGACAAGTAAGAAAAGTGTCGCGATATCGCGACATATACAGCAAGAAAAACTATCACGATTTCGTGACATGTTGGAAGAGAAAAAGAAGGAAAAACTGTCATGATTTCGTGACATGTTGGAAGAGAGAAAAGGCAAGGAAAAACTGTCATGATTTCGTGACATGTTGGAAGAGAAAAAGGCAAGTGGAAAAACTATCGTGATTTCGTGACATGTTGGAAGAGAAAAAGCAAGTGGAAAAACTATCGCGATTTCGCGACATGTTGGAAGAGAAAAAAGCAAGTGGAAAAATTGTCATGATTTCATGACATGTTGGAAGAGAAAAAGGCAAGTGGAAAAACTGTCGCGATTTCGCGACATGTTGGAAGAAAAAGAGAAAGCAGGAAGAAGTGTCGCGATTTCGTGACAAGTTCGAAGAAAGAGAACAAGTGGAAAAGTGTCACGATTTCGTGACATGTCGCATTTTCGACTAAAATAGGAGAGAGAAAGTAAGTTGGAAAAGTGTCATGATTTCGTGACATGTCGCATTTTCGTGACTAAAATAGGAGAGAGAAAGTAAGTTGGAAAAGTGTCACGATTTTGTGACATGTCACATTTTCGTGACTAAAATAAGAGAGAGAAAGTAAGTTGGAAAAGTGTCACGATTTCGCGACATGTCGCATTTTCATGACTTGGAAAGGGTAGGAAGGAAGAGAAAGAAAAAGTGTCACGATTTCGCGACATGTCGCATTTTTATGACTCAAAAGGGCAGGAAGGAAGAGAAAGAAAAGTGTCACGATATCGCGACATGTCGCATTTTTGACAAAAGAAAGAGAGGAAGCGTACGAAAGTAGAACTATTACGATTTCATGACAAAAGTAGAGAAGAAGACTTTGAAGGTAGAAGTGTCATGATTTCATGACAAAAGCAGAGAAGTAAGTACTTAAAGAGAAGTGTCACGATTTCATGACAAAAGTAGAGAAGAAGACGCTGAAGGTAGAAGTGTCACGATATCATGACAAAAGAAAGAGAAGGAAGAGGGAAAGTGTCACGATATCATGACATGTATTTTTCGACCAAAGCTAAGAGAAAGAGCAAGGAGAAAAGTGTCATGATATCACGACATGTATTTTTATGGGCCAAAGCAAAGAGAAAGAGGAGAGAGAAAATAGTGTCACGATATCGCGACATGTATTTTTGCGGGCCAAAGCAAAGAGAAAGAGGAGAGAGAAAATAGTGTCACGATATCGCGACATTGTATTTTCATGGGCCAAAGCAAAGAGAAAGAGGAAGGAGAAAAAGTGTCGCGATATCACGACATGTATTTTTCGGTCCAAAGCAAAGAGAAAGAGAGGAGAAAAAGTGTCGCGATATCGCGACATGTATTTTCAGGGGCCAAAGCAAAGAGAAAGAGAGAGAGAAAAAGTGTCACGATATCACGACATGTTGTATTTTCACGGTTAAGTTGAAGCCGACGAAGACCGATGACAGTCGACTAAAATTAGGGTTTTCAGTTGTTATGAAAGCCGACTAAGATTAGGGTTTTCATCATGAAAATGTTGTTATAAAAGGAGGGCTATTTGGAGAATTGTAATGTTGTTGGATAAGTCGTCGAATGCGTGTCGAAGTGTGAAATGTGGTCGTAAGAGCGCAGAAAGCGTAGAAGCGGTGAGATGATGGCGAAGTGCGCAAAGTGAGCGAAGAGTCGTGTCAAATTGTCCTAAGTGCGTCTATGATTGCGTAGAGAAAGCAAAAGGAGCAGAGAGTGCAAAGGGTGAAGACGAACGCAAAGTGCAGTTGTAACGAAGCAGAGTGTGCGAAGTGATTGCATAGAGAGAGCAGAGTGCGTAGAGAGCACAAAGGTGAAGAAGACCAGTTAGGGTCTTGCAAAAGCAAAGGTATCTTACTATCAATCTTCTAGTTTCAGAATTGAAGTCCAAGTTGATGCTTGGCATCAGGGGTTGGTGCTCCTTCCAGTTGGTGCTGGTAAATTAGGGGTTGGTGCTCCTTTATGTTGGTGCAGATAAATAAGGGGTTGGTGCTCCTTCCAGTGGGTGCTGGTAAATTGATTGTAAAGTTGGTGCTTTGCAAAGGCTGGATTTGGATGGTAGTCCAAGCAGTCATTCTTGAGGAGTAGCCAAATTGGTGAACCTCGTTAAATCTTGTGTTGTGTGATGTTCTCTTGTGATACTTGCTTTATCTGGTTTTAAGGTTTCATTATTTTAGTTTTAAGAGCTATGAATTTAAGTTTAAAGAACTACACTGATTCACCCCCCCTCTCAGTGCCATTGTAAGACTAACAATTGGTATCAGAGCCAAGTTCCCTTCTCAGGCTAAATCAGTCAGGGTTGATCTTGGATTAGTACGCAATGGGTAAGAAGAATAGATCCTCCTCCAAAAGGGCATCTCAGTCAGTTTCAGTTCCTGTGGAAGAGAAAATTGAACCAGAAAAGGTTGAAGACTTCTCATCAAACAAAGCACCTTTGTTTGATGGAACTAATTACGCGATCTGGAGATTCAGGATGCAGGCATATCTTTGTGCTTTGGGATACGACATCTGGGATTCAGTAGACAATGAATACACAATACCCATCACTCCTCCAACCGATGTTGTCGATAAGAATCTGTTTGAGAATGACTCAAAAGCAAAGAATGCTATCAGGTGCGGATTAGTAGACAATGAACTGGTAAAGATCATGAGTTGTAAAATGGCAAAAGAAATATGGGACAAACTGAGGAGTATTCATGAAGGAGACGATGAGATCAAGGAGGCCAAGTTACAAACACATCAAGCTCAGTTCGAAGCTTTAAAGTTGAATAACGATGAGAACATAGAGGCATATATGCTGAGAGTTAATGAAGTCCTAGAGGATGATTCTAAAAAGGAAATAGGTGGAGGTCTTTTCATGACACTCGAAGAAGAAACAAAAAAAGAACAGGAATGTGATGAAGAAGAAATTGATGCAGAAATAAATTTGAAAGAGGAACTAATTGCAGCTCTGGATGAATTGAAGATAGAAAGAAAAAGGAATAAGGAAATCTCAAGAAAGCTTGAGGATGCAAATGAAATAATAACCAGTTTGAAAGTACAGGTAGAAGAATTCAAAAGGATTGAAGAAACTCTCGGGTCACAGATCAATGAGAAAGAGATTGGTTGCTGCAAACAAGAGGAAGAGATTGTTTTATTGAAGAAACAACTAGAAGAGGCCAATACAAATCTCAAATTCGAGAAGAGCACAGAGTTGCTAGATAAAATGATAAGCCAACAAAGAAGCTCCACGGATAAGCGTGGTCTTGGATATGAAGTCGAACAACCTTCATCTTCCAACTCTGAGAGAAGAAGAAGTTCACTGTTGAAGGATCGAAGCAAGAAAAGTTTGAAGCTGAATCTTCAAAAGGAAGAAAATATCAAAGGAGATCTACAACAAAGCAACCACAACAAAAGAGGTTCTATCACTCTCACTCTATTCATAATAATACTTTTAATGGCTATTGTTTCGGATGCAACCAGTATGGTCACAAGGCAACTTATTGTGGATTGAATAAATCAAAGAGTTATCTTTGGTAGAAATACATCTACATTTTTGAGTGAACACTATGTACAATGTTTTCAATGTAATGGTCATGGGCACATAGCAAGGTTTTGTCCAAGCACTTTTGTATCTAATCTAAGGCAAAACAGTAGATTTCATCAGACGCAAAGAATGCAACATAGACAGGGAATAAATCATGTACATAAAAGAAAGGAAAATAATCATTCATCAAGGATGCACAAGAGACAACCACACAAGAGAAATGTTCGAGTTCACGAAAAGGTGCAAAACAGGGATGCAGTTGAAAAATCCAAGCCCGAGTTCAAGAAAGTTTGGAGAAAGATAGAAGAAAGGAAATCGTGTCTCCTTGGACTGAAGGAGACTACTCCTCTATTGCACTAAGCAACTCCAGGTAGCACATCCTCGTGGGGAGCAATCTTAAAGTTTCATTTTAATGCTCCTATGTATTTGTTTGGGTTTCTGAGGATGAAAGGCAAGTAGTTAGGGGGAGTTGTCGTATAGTTGTCGAAGTATGTTTTCAGTTCATGTAGTTTGTGGAAGTGTCGTGAAGGGTGGTGATTAAATTGAGAGTTGTCATTATTGGTAGTATTGCTATATGTCATTGTTGTACTGGTGATGGTTCTTACTGCCACTGTCCAAAGTTAAGGATTATAACAGTTCAGATAATTTGGTTAGTGAAAGAATGTTGCCCTAGCCGCATATATGTGTTTCGATAAAAGCAGTGTATATTTGAACTACACATTGACGTGAAGATTGTTAGATCTTTTATGACGTTGTGGTGAAAAATATTGAAGTCTGATCATTGATTCATGTTTAGCTCATCAAGATGAGCAACTTTGCTTTGTGAATCATACCTATCCGAGGTCCAGAAGTATGAGTTTTAGTAAGGTGCACTATAGTTGGCCGTGAAGTGTTTAACAAAATATTGTCTCCTGATTCGAACAGTTGAAAGTAAGGTGTGACCAGCGGTGACTGTAGAAAACATAGACCAAGTTGAAAATGTAAAAAGGGATTTGGTTGGTGTTGTGGTACTGTGTTTGATGCTTGCACAGAGTTGGCAATAAAATTGCAGTGTTGGTACTGTGTTGGACAAAAGTTGGTACAAGTGTGAGTCACTTGTCAATTTTGTTGACAGATGTGAAATCAACATTTTTGAATGGGAAGCTTGAAGAAGAGGTTTATATTGAGCAGCCAGATGGTTTCCAGCTTGGTGATGATTGGTTGAGTTGATTTGATTGAGCCTAGTCAAGTTATGTGTGAAGTGATTTTTAAAGTTCTATGAAATAAATTATTCCATCATTCTATGTTGAGTTGAGATTGAGGTTAGAAGATATTAAGTCTCTAACAATTCTCTTTATGCTTCTATGAAGTGGATTTGATTTGAGATTGTCATTCATTGTTGAGTTCATTTTGAGTACTACTTGAGCATGATTGATTGAGCCTTTGAAGAAGGCCTTTGGGAAATATTTGAGGACAATGCTGGGACAGATTTGAGGACAGTGTTGGGACAGATTTCTAGAGCAGATTTGGGCAAGTTCTTGGTGAGATTGCTAGAGAAGATTTGGGCAAGTTCTTGGTGAGCTTGCTAGACCAGATTTGGGCAAGTTCTTGGTGAGCTTGCTAGAGCAGATTTGGGCAAGTTCTTAGTGAGCTTGTTGGAGCAGATTTGGACAGGTTCTATGTGAGCTTGTTATTCAGCATTGGACAAGTTCTATGTGAGCTTGTTAAGCAGGTTCTGTGTGAGCCTATTGAGCAGGTTCTTAGTGAGCCCATTAACAGAGCTTTGGAGGTGACAGAGTATAGAGGATAGAGTCTCAATGGATAGAGATCCAGCAGCCAACACAGTTGAAGATAGATCTGAGTGAGGATTCTTCAAGTGGAGAGAGGTCCACCAGTCAGTGCAACAGAGAGACAGAGTCTTCTATAATATCAAGGGTACTATGGAGTATGGGTTATGGTATCCAAAAGGTAAAGACTTCACCCTTATTTCATATTCAGATGCAGATTGGGCAGGATGTGTAGATGACAGAAAGAGTACCAGTGGAGGTGCATTCTATCTTGGAGACAGATTGGTCGCATGGCACAGTAAGAAACAAGAGTCAATTTCTTTATCGACAATAGAGGCAGAATATATTACAACGACAACATGTTGTACGTAGGTATTATGGATGAAACAAACCCTAAAAGATCTTGGTATTTGCTTCAGTGAGCCAATATCAGTTAAGTGTGATAACACGTGCCATTAACATCTCCAAGAATCCAGTTATGCATTCACGCACAAAACACATCGCTATCAAGTATCACTTTTTGAAGGAGAAAGTTGCAGAAGGTGAGGTTAAGTTGGATTTTGTTCCAACTACAGAGCAAGTAGCAGATATCTTCACAAAACCATTGCCCAAGGAAGTTTTTGAGTACCTTCACAATAAATTGGGAGTGGTCACACTTCCCAAGAATTGACTAGCTATAGGGATCACATTCTCAGGGGGAGCATTTAAGTATTTGATTATCTTTTTGCTCATGTTCATGATTTTTGCTAAGTGTAATAAATTTTG
Organism: Wollemia nobilis; assembly: GCA_028583015.1. Taxonomy (NCBI): domain Eukaryota; kingdom Viridiplantae; phylum Streptophyta; class Pinopsida; order Araucariales; family Araucariaceae; genus Wollemia; species Wollemia nobilis. The sequence goes on from JAQPPZ010002660.1 coordinate 1,568,154, forward strand.
CCTGAGAATGTTGTGCATGGACTCAGGGGGAGTCTGCAGTAGCCCTTTGGTATTATTGTCAAAGGGGGAGAAGAGTTACAAGAAATTGCACATGTGTTGCCAACAATTCCAAAGGGGGAGATTGTTGAGCAAGGTGCAGCAACAGTATTGTCATTGTTGTCAACACAATCAGATAGATCTGTTGATGCAGTGGACAAGAAGTTCAAAAGCTATTCAGATGCAGAAGACAGGAGTTCAAAGGTTACTCAGAGTATGTACAATGATTTTCCAAGAAGACCGAAGTGGCCCATATGCAAAAGATCAAAGAAAAAGACAAGTAAGAAAAGTGTCGCGATATCGCGACATATACAACAAGCAAGAAAAACTGTCGCGATTTCGTGACATGTTGGAAGAGAAAAAGAAAAGGAAAAACTGTCATGATTTCATGACATGTTGGAAGAGAGAAAAAGCAGGAAAAACTATCGCGATTTCGTGACATGTTGGAAGAGAAAAAGGCAAGTGGAAAAACTGTCACGATTTCATGACATGTTGGAAGAGAAAAAGGCAAGTGGAAAAACTATCACGATTTCGTGACATGTTGGAAGAGAAAAAGGCAAGTGGAAAAACTGTCATGATTTCGTGACATGTTGGAAGAGAAAAAGGCAAGTGGAAAAACTGTCACGATTTCGTGACATGTTGGAAGAAAAAGAGAAAGCAAGAAGAAGTGTCACGATTTCGTGACAAGTTCGAAGAAAGAGAACAAGTAAGAAAAGTGTCACGATTTCGTGACATGTCACATTTTCACGACTAAAATAGGAGAGAGAAAGTAAGTTGGAAAAGTGTCACGATTTCGTGACATGTCGCATTTTCATGACTAAAATAGGAGAGAGAAAGTAAGTTGGAAAAGTGTCACGATTTCGTGACATGTCGCATTTTCGTGACTAAAATAGGAGAGAGAAAGTAAGTTGTAAAAGTGTCACGATTTCGTGACATGTCGCATTTTCATGACTCGGAAAGGGAAGGAAGGAAGAGAAAGAAAAAGTGTCACGATTTCATGACATGTCGCATTTTCACGACTCAAAAAGGCAAGAAGGAAGAGAAAGAAAAGTGTCACGATATCGTGACATGTCGCATTTTCATGACAAAAGAAAGAGAGGAAGCGTACGAAAGCAGAACTGTCATGATTTCACGACAAAAGTAAAGAAGAAGACTTCAAAGGTAGAAGTGTCACGATTTCATGACAAAAGCAAAGAAGTAAGAGTATGGAAGCAGAAGTGTTGCGATTTCATGACAAAAGCAAGAGAAGAAGACTTAAGGTAAAAGTGTCACGATATCATGATAAAAGCAAAGAGAAGGACGAAGGGAAAGTGTCACGATATCGTGACATTGTATTTTCACGAGCCAAAGCAAAGAGAAAGAGGAAAGAGAAAATAGTGTCGCGATATCCTGACATGTTGTATTTTCATGGGCCAAAGCAAAGAGAAAGAGGAAAGAAAAAAGTGTCACGATATCGTGACATGTATTTTCATGGTCCAAAGCAAAGAGAAAGAGGAAGGAGAAAAAGTGTCACGATATCGCGACATGTAGCATTTTCGCGGTCCGAAGCAAAGAGAAAGAGAAGGAGAAAAAGTGTCACGATATCGCGACATGTTGCATTTTTGTGGGCCAAAGCAAAGAGAAAGAGGAGAGAGAAAAAGTGTCGCGATATCGCGACATGTTGTATTTTCGTGGTTGAGTTGAAGCCGACGAAGACCGATGACAACCGACTAAAATTAGGGTTTTTAGTTGTTATGCAAGCCGACTAAGATTAGGGTTTTCATCATGAAAATGTTGTTATAAAAGGAGGGTTGTTTGGAGAATTGTAGTGTTGTTGGATAAGTCGTCGAATGCGTGTCGAAGTGTGAAATGTGGTCGTAAGAGCGAGCATAGAAGCGGTGAGATGATGGCGAAGTGTGCAAAGTGAGCGAAGAGTCGTGTCGAATTGTCCTAAGTGCATCTGTGATTGCGTAGAGAAAGCAGAAGGAGCAGAGAGTGCAAAGGGCGAAGACGAATGCAAAGTGTAGCTGTAACAAAGCAGAGTGTGTGAAGTGATTGCATAGAGAGAGTAGAGTGCGCAGAGAGCGCAAAGGTGAAGAAGACCAGTCAGGGTCTTGCAAAAGCAAAGGTATCTTACTATCAATCTTCTAGTTTCAGAATTGAAGTCCAAGTTGATGCTTGGCATCAGGGGTTGGTGCTCCTTCCAGTTGGTGCTGGTAAATCAGGGGTTGGTGCTCCTTTCTGTTGGTGCAGATAAATAAGGGGTTGGTGCTCCTTCCAGTGGGTGCTGGTAAATTGATTGTAAAGTTGGTGCTTTGCAAAGGCTGGATTTGGATGGTAGTCCAAGCAGTCATTCTTGAGGAGTAGCCAAATTGGTGAACCTCATTAAATCTTGTGTTGTGTGATGTTCTCTTGTGATACTTGCTTTATCTGGTTTTAAGGTTTCATTATTTCAGTTTTAAGAGCTGTGAATTTAAGTTTAAAGAACTACACTGATTCACCCCCCTCTCAGTGCCATTGTAAGACTAACACAATGATGAATTTGAAATTCGATGGAATTTTTACAAAACATTTTTTTTAGCCCTTGAACCAGTCAAACTAACCATTGTTTAAAATTTCCAATCAGTGTAAAAAAATATCAGTGGCAACTTTAACTCATAGTGGTGAATTTTCCAAAATGGCCAAAATATTTTGGCATGAGCCATAGGCATGTAGATTCTTCATCCCATTACCTCCTCTATCATCACATGCTCTAATAATGAACCAAGCCTACAAATTCAAAAATAAAAAATATGAGCATCCCAACCATTTTTCCCTCCCCATCCCCTTTCCAAAAACCTATAAATATAGCCCTTAAGGTAAGATTTTCAATAATCAATTTTCATTTGGAAATACTTTGCTAAAAATTCTCTTGTCTTCTCTCATTTGAATTCTCTAATATTCTTATTTTAGCATCTTTATCAAGCTACTTTAAAAAATTAAAGCAAGTCTAGAAGAGATATTTGGGTAAAAAGAGCATTTGGGCCAAGGAGGAGCTCTTGCTAGGTTGTATAACTCCTAACTTATCTTTTCTTCTATTTTCTTGTTCTTATTCATGCATTTTTCTCTTCTATTTTTAGCCTTACTAACTTGAATTTCATATTCATAGTTACTAATTCCTTTTTTATTACTCCTTTGATACTTCAAACACTCTTTTGCATGTCATTTTAAGCTTGTTTATACTCATTTTCTTTCATCTACAACAAGTTTTCTTTATTTCATACATATTATTGTAGACACCAAAACAGCACCAATCTAATCATGTGGCTACAAGCACTAACCGAATTGGCATAGATAGCCCCTAGGGCAGACCCAAAGGTTAAACAATGGTCCTAACCACTCCCAAAGCATTTTTCAAAGGTCATAGGTCAATTTGGCACCTTTCAAGCACCCTGCTCCTTACTCGTTCCACCCTGGGGTGATTAGAATGCTATTCGCCCCACCCCGGGATGATTAGCAACAATCACTCCAGGGTGGGGCGAATAGCAGGTTTGATGGGAAAAAAGTCAAACCTTGACAAATTACAGCCCAGATCCACCACTCAACTCCACCTTCAATGCATGGGAGTGTGAGTGAGCATTTCAAATCTCAAAGAGGCAGTCATAGAGGCATTCATGGAGCCCTTAATCAGGGAGGAATCTCCTCTCCCCTAACAAGGCATGATGGCCAAGTGGTGCCCCTGCATGCACATTCAAAGTAGACCTTCAGGTCTATAAAATGGTGAGTCTTCTCACCCAAAAAATAGGATAGAGGAGGAGCATTTGGAGCAACAGAGTGCTGTCAAATTATACCCTCGCCCTCATTGTGCTTCCTACATCCTCGATCTCTCTTTTGGAAGGGAGGTTATTGGGTGAACATTAGGAGAGCAATCTAAACCCAAAACCTGAACAATTGGCCACAATACCACACCCAATTTTCTAACACAACCCCCTAGGAGTTTTTGGACCCATCCCAAGTGGATTGGTGTCAAAACCAAGCCCCAAACGATGGGCATCCTGCCCTCGGGCGCCTCCCATGTTGTTGTAGTCCTAATCGCCCTACCCTAGAGATATTAGAAATCTATAGTATATTTCTTCACTATTTATTTTGCATCATGTTTTTTGTGTTTCATATATGTTACGATTCAAATTTCAATGCATTCTGACTTGTTTTGACTATGTTTTCATTATTTTATGCTTTTACTAACATACAAGGAGCGCCTTCGGATACAAGGTGATCAGGGAAGAATCAAAAAAATCCGACCTTCTGGGTCATCTCAAAATGCCCCATTTTTCCTAAAACCAAGTTTGTAGGTGTTTTAGAGGCCCCTGAATGGGACATTTGGGAGGTCACTTCTAAAAATTTTATGACAATCCTAATCGTCCCACCCCGGAGCGATTAGAAATCTACAGTATATTTCTCAACTATTCTTTTTGAAATGTATCCTTGATGGTGTTTACATGATTCTATCCAAATTTCATTTCATTCTGATAATTTTTTATCACTATTTTAATTATTTCATGTATGCATTAATCGAAGGCCTTGGGGATTGCATGTTTCCCTCCATCCGCATGTGCTATTAATCATTTGTTTTTTCTCTGTATGCAAGATATCGACACTGGAGGGGCAAAAAGGAACCAAGAATGTATTCACACAAGCAGCAACGATGCTTGGCCTGCCCATTTCAAATGTGGGCACGCGAAATATCCCGAAGGGAAGCGCACCATCCGTTGGTGTAACAAAATCGTATCAAATGCTCCTAGCCCATGAAAAGGGGGGATACGTATTGTAACCTAATCATAAGAAAAATTAATAAAAGAGGCTGCACATTTTTTTTTTGGTTTACATCTCTTTTCATTCATGCTTTACTTTTCCTTTTTTTATGCACTTAGCGTTTCATTAATACAACTATTTTTGTTTGCATCACACCTGGTGCGCCTGTGCTTCCGTATCCAAGTGCTTTCAGTGGTGATCATGATGGTACATTTTCCCTTAATTTTGGGATCAAATTTTTGATCAAAAGTTTATGTTTTTTCTTGCAGATGTTAATCCTTTAGGCATTGGACAGATGCTCGTGCCACCCTGTGACAAATACAGAGTTGGTATTCGTTTCACCCAAGGACGAATAGACATTTTTCCCACCCTATGAATAATATAGATTTGCTATTCATCTCACCCCATGATGATTAGCTCTCTATGCATTTTTTGAGCAGAAACTTAGGGGCATCTAGGTTGGGCAAAGAAGAGGTAGGTTTTCTGAACATCCTCTATAATTTTTTGTCTCTTTTTCTATGATTTTTTTGCTTTATTTGCTTGCATAGAGAAGTTTTCTACATGTTTTCTTTATTTGCACAAGTAAAAATAACCATGAAAACCATGTGATAATATAAACATCAAGGATTTGGTCTTAAAACCCCAACACTTTATCAATACCAACGGTGGATTTCATCACCACCTTGGCTTGAATTTTGCATACATAACCCCGATCGTGACTGTCGCTAGATGTAAATCCTAACGAAAGTTGACCAAGTGTCATTGGGGTGATTCCCAGTGCATGAGGATGTCTTCTATGGTAGGTCTCAAAAATAGAGCGATTCCCTTTCTGTACCGTCTATGTTCCACATACTGTTCTACTCTCGCATACCAATAGTTTCCCTCACATAATGACAGGTATATTGAGAGGTTCGGTATAATGGCTTGGCAGTGGTATATTGAAGGTGCGACCATTTTGGGAGACATAAGAGCCCTCATATTTCATGTACAACAAAATTTTCTTTACAAGGCTTTCAAAACAAAAATCAAAACACACTGAACCATATTTAGGGCACACATTTAATCTATAAACAAGATAATCACTTCTTTGTTTGTGTGACCCCTTTTTGTTTAGTGTAGCATAAAAAATTGTAAAGAAGATAAAAACATACATATATTTTAGAGAACCACCACCATGGTGTACACCCATAGCCAAGCCCAATCACGGGTAGAAGCTACGGAAAGTGTACAAGGGGGCACAAGTTGCCTCCGTTATAGCCCCAAGGACTTGGTTATACCACCTTGGTGGCCTGACCCACAAAATAGTCCACATCATACCATGACGAAATAGGACTATAGAGGCACCCCTTTGAGGGTCACTCTCATTCAACACAGACCCTGTCAGGAGGAGTACATACATAGGAAGGCCCCATTAGACACTCATTATGAGTGGCCACTACACGATGAAGTGCTAGAATAGTAGAGTATCCATAAGGAGGGACCACATGATTATATCATCCCTCCTCTACCCCTCATTGCTATTAGAAACAATAGGCCAAATCCAGAGTGCAAAGCTCTTCAAGCAGGGCGAGCCAAATCTGCCCGCCCCTTTCACATATATGAAGGGGAGCATGAGGAAAACCACTATATTTATCAAGAGCAATACACAGCGTGGGAGAAATGCGCCTTTGCACCTGCTATTTATTAGGATCACCTACTAAGGCCAGAGCCTCAGATGAATGTTACTAACCTTGACAGAGGGAAGAGACCTATAGAGATCTCAGATCACTACGACCAAGATAGATATGTAGGGGAGGCATCTAGGCCTCCTAGACCTAAGACGGTAGAACAAATTGGCTTGGCATTTTCCAAAAATACCACCCATCAAGCGCAAATCATGCAACTTGAGCAGAATCAACAACAGTTAGAGCACCTGTACCATCTTAGCAAAGAGTGCATTCAATGTCAGACGGATGAGTTGCTCCAGAACACTGTGCATGAGAGGATTCCAACCCCTCACACACATAAGATAGAGCTTTATGAGAAGCATAACCCCTTGGTATGAGATAGGTCTCCACGACCTTATAAAGCATTGCCTCCAAGACCTCCTAGACCTGAGCAGGAGACCACTCCCAGAACCAATGATGGGCGCCCTCCTTGGGCACCCACCCATGTTTATAGGTCACGCCCAGGAACTCCTCAAGAAGCCTATGAGGAATTTGAGCAAGAAGAAGAGTGGGCTGAAATGTGATGAGCAAGGTGCAGCAACAGTATTGTCATTGTTGTCAACACAGTCAGACAGATCGGTTGATGCAGTGGATAGGAGTTAAGAGGATCTTCATAGTATGTACAGTGATACTCCAAAAGATAGAAGTGGCCCATTTGAGAAAAATCAAAAGAAAATCACAAGGAAGAAAACTGTCGTGATATCACGACATGTTGAGAAGCAAGAAAACTATCGCGATATCGTGACATGTTGAGAAGCAAGGAAAACTATCGCGATATCATGACATGTTTGGAGAGAAAGATCCAGAAAGCAAAACTGTCATGATTTTGCGACATGTTTAGAGAGAAAGCGCAAGCAAGCAAAACTGTCGTGATTTCATGACATGTTCGGGGAGAAGGCGCAAGCAAGAAAAACTATCATGATTTCACGACATGTTAGAAGAGAGAGAAGAAGAAAGAAAAACTGTCACGATTTCGTGACATGTTAGAAGAGAGAAGAAAGAAAAATTATCATGATTTCGTGACATGTTGGAAGAGAAAGAGGAGAGAGAAAAAGATGTTGGGATTTCATGACATGTTTCATTTTCGCGATCCAAAGCGAAGAAATTAGGAGAGAGAAAAATGTGTCACGATTTCGCGACATGTTTCATTTTCATGGTCCAAAGCGAAGAGAAAGAGGAGAGAGAAAAAGATGTCACAATTTTGCAACATGTTTCATTTTCGTGATCCAAAGTGAAGAAATGAGGAGAGAGAAAAAGGTGTTGTGATTTCGTGACATGTTTCATTTTTGCGGTCCAAAGTGAAGAGAAAGAGGAGAGAGAAAAAGGTGTCGTGATTTCGTGACATGTTTCATTTTCGTGGTTTGAAGCGAAGAGGAAGGCAGAGAGAAAAAGTGTCACGATTTCGCGACATACTGCAAGGAAGGTTGTACAGACGAAAAAGTGTCACGATTTCATGACATATTGCAAGGAAGGTTGTACGAACGAAAAAGTGTTGTGATTTCGTGACATGTTATAGGAGAGAGAGTCCAAAATAAAAAGTGTCACGATTTCGCGACATGTTGCAAGAGAGTCTGAAAGAAAAAGTGTCGTGATTTTGCGACATGTTGTAGGAGAGAGAGTTCGAAAGAAAAAGTGTTGCGATTTCATGACATATTGCAGGAGAGAGAGTCTGAGAGAAAAAAGTGTCACAATATCGTGACATGTCGGGTTTTCGTGACCCGAAGGTAAGAGAAAGCACTAAGGAGAAAAAGTGTCGTTATATCGCGACATGTCAGGTTTTTGTGACCCGAAGGCAAGTGAAAGAGCAAAGGAGAGAAAGTGTCGCGATATCGCGACATGTCACATTTTCACGACTAAAGGAGGAGAGAGAAAGCAAGAAGGCGAAAGTGTTGCAATATCGTGACATGTGTTTTCATTGGTTGAAGCCAAGAAGAGTAGCAAGGAGGCGAAAGTGTCGCGATATCGTGACATGTTGTGTTTTCACTGGTTGAAGCCGAGAGGAAGAGCAAGGAGGCAAAAGTGTCACGATATCGCGACATGTGTTTTCGCGGGTGCAAAGCCGAGAAGAGGACAAAGAGGCAGAAGTGTCATGATTTCATGATAGGTCACTTTGGCGTGAGCTAAAAATAGAACCCAGCCTAAATAAGATATGTGATCTTTAACTGAAGTCTTGCAACAGTTACAGGGGCCGTTACAAAAGAAAATCATGTAGCTAATAATAGAACAGTTAAAGAAGGAGAAATCTAACAGTCATATAAATAGAATCGAATATGCATGCATGCATAGAATTGAAAGATGAAAGGTCATGTTAGGGGTACATGTATAAATTCGTAACATTCATCATGTTTGAAAAAAAGACTACCCTATATATATACAAAAGCAGTTATAGTGAGAAGGCGTTACAACTGACAAGTGGCGCATGAGAAATTAGAGAAGGTGTTACAACTGACAAGTGGCGCATGAGAAATTAAAGGAGTTACAACTGACAAGTGGTGCATGAGACATGAAAGAAAGAGTTACAACTAGAGTTACAAAAAATACAATATGGGTATAAAAGGTGGTCTGCATGTAGGTTTACAAGCTGCTGAAATAGAGTGAAAGTGCTGCTAGAAGTGTGTTGAAAGAGTGCTACAAGAAGAGTATCAAGCAGAGCAGTGAGAGATATAGAAGAGCAGTAAGCAGAGTTTGAAGAGTTAGAGAGGTTGGGTGAGCAACAGACCAGTCAGGGTCTTGTATAAGCGAAGGCATTCTTATGTCAATATGATAGTTTCAAAAGTGTAGTTCAAGTTATTGCTTGAATTAGGGGTTGGTGCTCCTTTCTGTTGGTGTAGATAAACCAGGGGTTGGTGCTCCTTCCAGTGGGTGCTGGTAAAGTGATTGTAAAATTATATTTTGCAAAGGTTGGATTTGGATGGGAATCCAAGCAGTCATTTTTGAGGAGTAGCCAAATTGGTGAACCTCGTTACATCATGTGTTGTGGAATGCTCTCTTGTTATATCTGTGTTATTGAGTTTAAGTTTTCTTTGTTTGGCATTAATAGTTGAAGATCTAAGTTTTTAATAGCTACACTGATTCACCCCCCCCTCTCACTGTCATTGTGAGACTAACAAAATGCCCCACCAAGGTAGGGGGCACTATTTGACTACCCCTCCATAGGCCTCAAGTTCCCCATAATTCACAATGGGAACAACCAAGGAGAAAGAGATAAAATCTTCTGATGCATACAAAGTGCTGCTAGAGTGCTTAGAGTCTATGGAGACCAAGACTTCTGGGCCCCAAAAACCCACTTTATGCCATCTTTGAAGTCACCCTGTGCATCCTTTAGTGTCAGAACCCCCATACCCTGAACACTTCAAAATGCCTCAATTAGCAATTTTTAGAGGGGATGAGGATGCCCAAGAACACATGACAAGATTCCTAAGTCAATGCTTTGGCATTCAGGACAACGATTCTTTGCTTCTAAGAACATTTATAACCATGTTCATAGGCCTTTCCTCATATTGGTTTACCTAGTTGTCGAAGCATAGCATCAACAACTTGGACCAGCTAGTGGACATGTTCCTTGAACGTTTCACCTTCAACACCAAGAAGAAGGCATCATTAAGCGACCTAGCTAGCCTCAGGCAGTATGAGGAAGAGACCATATTGGCTTACAAAAATTGGTGGAGGATGTTGCTTTCAAGGCTACCTTACCTCCCTCCCATGGCCGACCTGACCAAATGTTCTCAAAGAGTTTTCTAAGGTCGATCTTCATGCTATTGTAGTTGTAGTAATATGCCACTCTCGAGGAAGCCCTGGCACAAGCCAAAATAATTGAGGAGATCAAGATACATGATGGTGATATTGCCAAGCCATGCAAGAAAGAGTGACCTAAAAACACCAAAACTGGGTCCACGCAATCGAAACCCACCACGGTCAATTAGGTTGCCATAAACATACCAAAGGCTACACAGACAACACAGCCCCCAAAGGCTAATTACCAGGTAGTTCCTCTTGACAGCTATGAGAAGGAAAATCATAGGCAAGAGAAAAATCAGCAACATCGCCCTAGGCAAAAATTCACACCCTTCATAGAGTATAAAGACTCCTTGTTTGACCACTTTTCCACGGCAAACTTGATAAACCTACTATAAATTCAACCCGTAGACCCCAACATGCCAAAACCCAAGGGTTACAGAGAAGACCTATATTGTAGATTTCACCAACAAAAAGGACACGACCTTTATGCATGTTGGAAGTTCAAAAGCTTAGTGCATAACCTAATAGACAACAAAATTCTAGCGATGGATAATCCCGTAGCACCAAGAAACCAATAGATGGAGGTCTTCAAAGACCCCCTTCCTACCCATGATGCATAGGAAAAGACTCTACAAGTCAATGAGGTGACACAAAACTACCCCATGCAGGGGTATGTAGGGATGATAAGCATAGTGACATGGAACAAGAGGTACCCAAGCATAGTTTCCCTCATTGTAGCTATAGGAGAGGTTCCATCAATGTCACAACCTCAAAAACACCCTACGCAACCTCCCCCACCTAGACCAGTGGCCATGATTCGGACTAAACTTACCCAAAGTTTAAGGACCACGTCAGCCAGGCTCTCCATCTATGAGCTCATCCAACAATCATCGCCCCATTGAGAGGCTCTAATGGAGATACTCAAAGCCATAAAGTTATAGCTCCATGAATCAAACTCTTTCAACAACTTTGTGGGACATGTAAAACAATGTACAGAACTAGTCATCACCTTTAGAGAAGACAAACTAAAATCGATGACTGATGATATGGCAGATCCACCCCTGCACTTCATTGCACGGTTCAACGGGATTCCATTTAAGAGGGTGTTGGTGGACACTGGCTCGTCCAGAAATATAATCACAACAACAACATTGAAACACCTCAAGTTGCCAGCATCTCATATTGTGGCCTCCACCTATACTCTTTGAGCATTCAACGATGTGATATGCTCGACGGTTGGCACAATCGTCCTACCCATCCAAGTGGGACAAAAGACTATTCCTACATTGTGCCACATCCTAGAAGGTGATATGGCCTATAACATCTTGCTGGGTTGGCCTTGGATCATGGACATGAAGTGTGTCCATTTGATAGCCCATCAATGTCTAAAGTACACATACGAATGGCAAGTGCATGTAGTCCTAGTAGACTTAGAGCCCTTCAAGTATTGCAATATGGTGTAGCTAATGCCATAGTCGACCCTCCCATCAACACATTTGGACTTTTAGTTGAATCCATCCAAATAGGGTCTGATTTTGCATACATCCCCCCTATTAAGTCCCTCAAATCACCAATCGGGCCCATCTTCATCGTCTGGTCCTTCACCAACGACACCACCTACGATAGCCACATCGAAGGACAATAGGAAGAAGCCCCTGCAAGAGATATCACCATTGGTCTCAACCATCTCTATCGAAGATGTGCCCAACTGAATGGAAGTCGAGACGCCTGGTTCACCCAACATGGAGTGGAACCAGGAAGAACTCCCATTCCCTCCCCCTCAACCGCCAATGATCATCATTGAGATGGCCAATACAAGCTTGGGGGAGTATCTAGTGTAGAACATTGTAGCAACACCCGTGCTTGAGTCCATGCAGGACATCAGGAGACCTCGCCTCCTCATAGGCACCATTGTCCCTTTGGGCTACCCACCAAATTAGAAAAATTTTATATATGGGGGCCTCGACAACGGTATTGAACCTTACTTGCAAGAGGAAGAGGACGAAGAACCCTTTACTGAGAATTTCAACTATATGTCCAACCTAGACTTCACCTTGAAATACCTTGGAAAATGTAATTGGCACGAACATGGATGATGAGCAAGGTGCAACCAAAGTATTGTCATTATTGTCAACACAGTCAGGTTGATCAGTTGATGCAATGGACAGGAGTGGATAGGAGTTGATTGATGAGCAAGGTGATGGATAGGAGTTGATTAATGAGCAAGGTGATGGACAGGAGTTGATTGATGAGAAAGGTGTAGCCAAAGTATTGTCATTGTTGTCAACACAGATAGATAGATCAGTTGATGCAGTGGATAGGAGTTTAGAGGTTATTCAGAGCATGTATAGTGAATTTCCAAGAAGACAGAAGTGGCCCAGATTCAAAGGATCAAAGAAAAATACAAGTAAGAAAACTATCGCAATATCACGACATGTTTTCTATTGCGATTTCGTGACATATCGGAGGAGAGAGAAAAATATAGAAAAGCTGTCACGATTTCGTGACATGTTGGTAGAGAAAAAGCCTAGTGGAAAAACTGTTGTGATTTCATGACATGTTTGCAGAGAAAAAGCCAAGTGGAAAAACTATTGCAAATTTGTGACATGTTTGAGAGAAAGAGCTTGCAAGGAAAAGTGTTGCGATTTCGCAAAAATTTGCAAGAAGGACAGTACGGACAAAAATGTGTCACGATTTCATGACATGTTTGAGAGAAATAGCTTGCAAGGAAAAGTGTCACGATTTCATGACAATTTGCAAGAGGAAGCGCTAAGGAGAAAAAGTGTCATGATTTCATGACATGTCGAGTTTTCATGATCCGATGTCAAGAGAAAGCGCTAAGGAGAAAAAGTTTCATGATTTCGTGACATATTGCAGGAGAGAGAAGGCAAGATAAAAAGTGTCACGATTTCATGACATATTGCAAGAGGAAGAGCTCGAGAGAAAAAGTGTCGCGATATCGCGACATGTCGCATTTTCACGACCTGAAGAGAAGAGAAGAGCTAAGGAGAAAAGATGTCACAATTTCATGACATGTCACATTTTCGTGACAACAGTAGAGAGGAAGACTTCAAAGGATGAAGTGTCACAATTTCACGACAGAAGAAAAATGAAAGAGGATGGAAATAGGAGCGTCACGATTTCACGACAAATTCAAGGAGGAAGAGCTCAAAGGAAAAAGTGTCACGATTTCGTGACATGTTTTGTTTTCGTGGTCAGAAGGCAGAGAAAGATGCAAGGCAGCGAAAGTGTCACGATTTTGTGATATGTTCCAATTTCACTGGTGCATGCAGAAAAGAAGTGCAAGGCAGCAAAAGTGTCATGATTTCATGACATGTTCTTATTTCGCTAGTGCATACGAAAAATAAGTGCAAAGCAGCGAAACCGTCGCAATTTCGTGACATGTTCTGTTTTCGTTGGTGCATGCAAAGAGAAGTGCAAGGAAGCGAAAAGTGTCATGATTTCATGACATGTTCCATTTTCACTGGCGCATGCAAAGAGAAGTGCAAGGAAGCAAAAAGTGTCATGATTTCATGACATGTTCCATTTTCACTGGTGCATGCAAAGAGAAGTGCAAGGAAGCGAAAAGTGTCACGATTTCGTGACATGTTCCGTTTTCGATGGTGCAAGTAGAGAAGAGTGCAAGGAAGCGAAAGTGTCACAATTTCATGACATGTTGTGTTTTTGTGGGTGCAATCCGAATAATGAAGCAAGAAGGTGAAAGTGTCGTGATATCGCGACATGTCTTGTTTTCACAGTCGAACGCCAAGAAAAGTCAAAGGGGCAAAAAATGTTGCTATTTCACGATAGGTCACATTGGCATGATGGAAGAAGAAGAACCCAGCTGAAGTAAAGTTAAAGAGTTAGAATTACAGTTGCAGGGGGTGTTGCAAAGAAAATCATGCAGGAAAAATAAAGAAGAGTTAACTGGAGTCAGAACTGCAGTTATAGGGGGTAGTTATAGAATAAATTTATGCAGCTAAAATTAGAAAAGAGCTTTAAATATAGAACGGCTATTACAAGGTTGTGTCGCTGTGAAACTGTCAGAGTGATGGCTATACTGAGAATCCCAAATAAAGAGACAAACCTATTAATAGGTTGCATGTAAGAACAGTGTGTCAGAAAGGAGTTATTTATAGGAATGGCTATTAAGAGGCTGCATGCGGGATTATGGCAGTTACAGAAGACTTAGGGTTTCAAAATGAAATATATTATTTTAAAATGGTAGTCGCGTGTTGAAGAAATAAAGAAGCTCAGAATTGAAAAAGGTGTCATCATAAAGAGGGAAGGTGCCACTGATAAGAATGTCAGAGCATCGAAATGAATAGATAAGGCTGTCAGAGACAAAATAAGCAGATAAGAGCATAGATAAGACTGTCAGAGCGTAGTAAGCAGAGTGGTAAGAGTGATCCGTTAGGTTGAGCTCTATGTGGGTAGATATATATCTAAAAAATCCAAAGAAAGAGCTGAGCTAGTTAAGAGAGATAGAGCACTGCTGAGACAAGAGAGGTGAGGAAAGAGTGCTGCTGCATAGAGGAATAGTGTTGTGGGCTGTTACAAAGCTATAAGAATGTTGTAAGAAGTACAGAGCTATGAGAGCTATAAGAGCAAGCCATAAGAAAGGGTTGTAAGTGTGCAGTAGGTAGAGCTGTAAAAGAGTGTATGTTTTGTGGACAGGGAGTTGAGATTGAGAGTAAGAAATAGAATATATTGAGTCTCTAACAATTCTCATTATGCTTCCATGAGATTGATTTGAGTTAAGATAGACCAGTGAGGGTCTTGTAACACAAGGCATTTTTATGTCAATCAATATTTAAAATAGAAATCCAAGTTGGTGCTTGGAATCAGGGGTTGGTGCTCCTTCCAGTTGGTGCTGGTAAATTAGGGGTTGGTGCTCCTTCCAGTGGATTCTGGTAAATTGATTGTAAAGTTGGTGCTTTGCAATGGATGGATTTGGATGGGAGTCCAAGTAGTCTATTTTTGAGGAGTAGCCAAAACTGGTGAACCTCGTTACATCTTGTGTTATGTGATGCTCTCTTGTGGTACTTGTTGTTTCTGGTTTTAAGCTTTCATTGTTTTGGCTTTAAGAGTTAAAGTTTTAAGTTTTAAATAGCTGCACTAATTCACCCACCCTCTCAGTGCCATTGTAATACTAACAATGGATTGGGCAGATATGAACAAGGAGTATGTGTTCTTTTCCAACCAAGATATCAAATGCAATATGATAAATTAGGAGTAGGGTTCAACCATCCTTTGCCCCTTGACATCTTGGTAGAGAACATGCAAGGCCTAGGGCTAGGCAACAAGGATGGGTTGGCACAATATCCATATGCCAATCCTAACACAACATACACATTGGGGGATTATCTCCCATTGTTAACAACACACCTTGTTGACCTCAACAACCCCTTCTCTTCGATTGAGAAAGAGGAAAGTTCAAGAACTTACCTCCAAGAGGGATATAAATGAGGTCAGGAAGGATCTTTTAAATATGAGTCATAGTATGAGGTAGCACCTTAGGACCCTTTTGAGTCTGATAGCAATCACTCATAGGTGACACCCATAGACGACTATCAGGAGAACTTCATGGCAATGTTCCCCTTGAATGCTCCAATCGAGCGATTGCCACCCTAAGAGAATTAGGTCCTCCCATAGAGAGCAAAAAAACCTCGATGGGACCAAATCAACTTGCTCAAATAGAAAGAGCCTCACATGCCGTAAATAGTTGTCGAAGCCAATGAAGGCCTATGGATCTCTGATAGTGATTATTAATATGAGACTGATATGGCATACCTCAACCATATGCAGTAGCAGCAATACCCCATGGACATTGATGACATTTTTGAACATCTAAAAATGGGGCCAACGCATAGGTGGCATTTGAATCAAGCATAGTTGGACCAAATGCTACATCTACCACTTTAGGCATATAGAGAGCACCTTCCACACGGAGACCTTATAGAGCCATCAGTTCCAAATACAGACCCTATCCTTCTATCCGCACATAGGGCTAATTCATTTGTGCCAATACCCACAGCCAGATTCAGAGCACAAAGATCACCAAGGATGTCCGAGTCACTACCCATGCGGTAATGGAGATCAAATTCACTTCATCAACATGATCTCCATTGACTTAATCACCCCCATCCACAATCCAATTGATACAGCATGACCATTGTATCTAAACCTAAATGCCATAGACTAGGATCGTGCTAACTCAACACCATCCCCATCAGAGTACTGGCCTTGCGGTGAGATGCTTCATTTCACCCCAAGACCAACTCAGGATATCTTCCATGCTGAAGAGGAACCCGATGTTCCCAACGTAGATCTAAATTTAGCAAATGATATCCACTTGATCCCAACTCCACACCAGTTGGAGGACGGGTCCCACATGTCAGTCGAAGAGACGACTGACATAGACATTGACTCTAATCCAATGAATCTACAAATCATCAATATGGGGGTAATTCTATCCCCTAAACAGCAATCCAATTACATTTCCCTTCTCAAAGAGAAGGAGTTTTTTGCATGGTCCTACAAAGACATGTCGAGGCTAGACCCACAACTAGTCACGCATAATCTAACGCTTGGTCCAACAGTCAATCCAGTCAAGCAAAAGCTATGTAAGAGGCACCCAATAGTGGCCTTGATGGTCAAATATGAATTACAAAAGTTTTTGGATGCACAATTTGTCATCTACGTAGATTACCCACCATGGTTATCCAACATGGTGCCCGTCAAAAAGCCTAACGGGAGGATTCGCATATGCATCAATTTTTGAGATCTAAACAAAGTGAGTCCCAAGGATAATTTCCCCTTACCTAGCATCGACGCATTAGTAGATGCTACAATAGGCCATGAAATGCTTTCCCTCATGGATGGTTTCTCAAGATACAGCTAGATTCATATCAATCTCGATGATCAACTAAAAATGGCATTCACAATGCCTTGGGGGACATTTTGTTATAAGGTCATGCCCTTTGGCCTTAAAAATGCTGGCACCACCTACCAACGTGCTATGACATACATCTTCCATGATCACATGCATAAAAATTTGGAAGATTATATGGATGATTTGTTGGCCAAATCTCTTTTGTGCCCAGATCATCTCAATGACTTGCGCAAGATCCTTGATCACCTCATTGAACACAAAGTTAGGCTAAACCCCAAGAAGTGCGTATTTGGCATCACATCTAGAAAACTCTTGGGTTTCATAGTCTCAAAATGAGGCATCGAGGTAGATCCAAAAAAAATCAAGGTAATCCTTGAAATGCTTCCCCCAACCACCATCAAGCAACTCATAAGCTTGCAGGGTATGGTCACATCGATCAAGCACTTCATAGCACAACTATCTGAAAAGTCTCAACCCATGAATAAATTATTACACAAGGGGGTAGCATTTCACTGGGATGACGAGTGCCAGTCAGCCTTTGATGACATTAAACAATACTTGGATTCACCACCAGCATTGGCACCACCTAGATCAGGAGTGTCATTTTATTTATACATCTCGACTATCGAGGTGGCACTGGGTGCCATGCTAGCCCAAAAAAATGAACTACATAAAGAACATGCTAATTATTATCTTAGCCACACCCTAGTCAGTTATGAACTTAACTATGCATATGTTGAGAAGCTATGCTTAGCAGTGGTATTTGCCACCAAAAAGCTATGCCATTACATACTAAGAAATACGAAGTATGTTGTGTCTAAGGAGAATCCATTATGGTACATGATGAGTCATATTTATCATAGTAGCCACATGGCAAAATTGATCATGTCATTGACGAAGTTTGACATTGAATTCATTGTACATAAGTCCATCAAAGGTCAAGTCATCGTCGATAAATTAGTAGAGGATCCTCTCGAAGATGATTAGCCTCTGATCATAGAGCTACCCGATGATGGGGTCTTCCATGTCTCAGAGTCACCAGATTTTGATGAGCCTAAGTCACAGGCTGAAATAACCCTATTTTTTTATGGTTCTAAATGTGAGCAAGGGGTGGTACGGGAATCATATTCTTCACACCACAAGGGGCTCCAATGCCTCTATCATTTAAACTTGATTTCTCATGCACCAATAACAATGTTGAATATGAAGCCTTGCTCATAGGTCTTCAAACAACCATCACCATGAACATCAAACGCTTGAACATCTTTGGTGATTCATTGTTAATTGTCAACCAAGTGAAAGGGGTATTCCAATATAAATGACCAGTTCTATAGGCCTACAAAGCCCTTGTGGATAAATTTTTGGCTAAGCTTGAATGGTATGACATCGAGGCACTCCCTCCATCATCGAATCATTTTGTGGACACTATGGCCTCCTTGGGGTCACTAATCCTGCAAGACACTTCTGGTGATATGACAACCATTCAAGTCAAAACATTATCACAATCCGGGATGGAGCGTGCAAGCTTTGACCTAACACCAAAAATCAACCTGATCTAGATTGAACCATCTCAGGATAAGTTCTCTCAAATCCATGATAGTTTGAATCATGCTAACTGGAGGTCTTTTTTCTCCCTGACCCCTCTTAATAGCAACACAGCTATTCTTACAAGTTCTTTCTTGCTTCGCTTTTGCTAGGGATGAACTTCAAGAGGAATTGGTCATTCATACCATCGAGGTTTCTAATCAGCAGGATTGGTACACACCCATAAGAGACTATCTCAAGTTAGGTAGCCTCCCACTTGGATTGACGCATGCCACGAAAATATCATTCAAACAAAAAGTGTAAAAACATGTCTTGCTAGGAGACATTTTGTACCATCGAAGCTATGAAGAAATCCTCCTCCGTTGCTTGGACTAGCAGGATTCCACTTGGGTGATCACCCAAGTGCACGATGGTACATGCAGTGGTCTATTCAATGATATGGCCATCGCAAAGCACATCCTTTGCATGGGCTATTATTGGCCATATTTAGAGCAAGATTATTGTGCGTATGTAAGGAAGTGCATGAAATGTCAACACCATGCTAATTTGACACACGTACCTTCTTAGGCCTTGCAGTCGATCCAATCGGCTTGGCCATTTTTGTAGTGGGGCTTAGATCTAATCAAAAATATCTCCCCTGCATCGCCAGGTCATCACACATTCATCATAACGGCCACAGAGTACTTCACCAAGTGGGTGGAAGCAATTTCGCTTACCTCTACAATTGGGACCTACATTGCGAAGTTCATTTTACATAACATGATATGTCATTTTGGTATTCCATCCAATATCATCTTGGATAATGGGATGTCGTTTAAGAACAAATATGTGCGTGCTTTGACAACAAAGTACAAAATTCAACATAATTTTTCAACACCTTATTATCCACAAAAAAATGGGCAAGCAGAGGCATCAAACAAAATGCTTATTGCCATCCTTAAAAAGACAGTCATAGATAGTCATAAGGATTGGCACATTCAGATCCCGCTTACTCTGTGGGCTTATTGCACTAGCATTCGGACGACCACTAGGGCAACTCCATTTTTGCTGGTGTATGGCTCCGAGGTATTCATGCCTCTTGAGTTGGAAATACCTTCCCTGTGCATATCAATGCAAGAGTTCATCGATGATGACACTATGCGACAGGCCCAATTAGACCAGCTTACGTTGCTTAACGAACGACGCATCAATGCTCTCGAGCATTTGCGTATCTATCAAGAGTGACTTAAGAAAGCATACAACATGAAAGTTCACTTGAGGGACTTTCAGGTTGGTGACTTGGTCTTAAAAGAAAACCAACAAAACTCTAACTTGTCGCCCCATCTAAGGGACAAGTTTGTAGCAAACTGGTTAGGTCCTTATGTAATCGACAGTAAAATAGGACCTAGAACATATCGGCTAGCCTATCTTGATGGAATCAAGGAACTAGAACCCTTGAACATCATTCATTTAATGCCATTCCACATTTAAAATAGCCATGGCCCACCCTAAAAGCTCCAAGGATTCCCACAATTGCTTGGTCAACCCCAAAATGCCCCAAAGGTGTCTATAATCCCTTTGCTCAAACCAAAAGCTACAAGGAGTCTCGTAATCGCTTGGTCAATCTAAAATGCTCTGAAGGTATCCATAAAACCTTTGGTCAAACCGAAAGCTCCAAGGGTTCCCACAATCGCTTGGTCAAAAATGAATATTCAAAAAAAAAAACATAACAAAAAAATTGCATCTCACTTTCATGCACATTCTTAATCAAAACACAAAAAAAGAAAAGTAAAATAGCATTAGGCATCGCACACATACATTACATATTTGCTGGTCATACATGTCAAAAGCACCATAGACTGTAGTTACTCGGAAATTCCATCATTTTCCAAATTCAATCCATTTTGTGAAAAGATCCATCATAAATAATGCCCTTTGCATTTTTGCCATATCATAGTTAGTTGTCTGCTAATGTCTTTAGGGTTTTTCGTCATTCAGCTATTTTTAGATTCCTAGTCAAATGTCATACAAAGTCAGACCAATTTTTACAAGGTAGAGTTTTACTTGGATCATGCCTTGTTACATCACATCCCAACACAAGCTTAAAACACATAAAAAATCCCAAGTTGTGTGAACAAGAGAAACTTGCAAAGCAATCTAAGGTATCATAAGTGAAAATTTTATTCTGCTCGTCCTCCTATGCGAATGGTTCAAGAATGCTGAGAATTGACAAAAGGACAAGCTCTTCTCCATCCAATTCCCCATAATAAATAGTGGTTTTCACAACTATCAAAAATTCCAAACACCTTTGATTCCCAAAGTCGTAAGGATTCATACTACACACCCCTGAGAAGGATGGGTAGTCATCCCCAAGGCCCAAAAGGATCAATGCCATTCACAAATCCCAAAATTCCACTATCAAAAATTCCAAACACCTTTGATCCTAAAGTCGTAAGGATTTCATTCGACACGCCCCTGAAAAGGATGGGTAGTCATTCCCAAGGCCTAAAATATCAATGCCATTCCATAGCAAAATTCCCAAACCACCTTTGATTCCCAAAGTCGTAAGGATTCGTACTACATGTCCCTAAAAAGGATGGGTAGTCATCCCCAAGGCCAAAAGGATCAATGCCATTCACAAGCCAAAAAACCCACAAGCTCAACTTTGAAATCAAAATACAAAATCAAACTCCTCAAAAGGTAAAAATAACAGTGGTTATCACCACTACTTAAACCCCTTGCTCAAGAAAGAAAGAAAAGAGAAAAATAAACAATGATTTTCATCACTATGTATAAGAGCAAGTATCCCAACAAGTTGAGCAACCGAAAGATGCCTAAGCTTGAACCCATGGAATTCTCAGTATTTGAAAAACCATGTAGGTGATCCTCATTACGGGTTTGGTGGACAGCCTACCTGGCAATGGCAGCATCCTACATGCATGATGATATGTCTATCACATTAGCTTTGCGTGTGAGTAGACCAATGTTTGCATGTGGATGAGCTAGCTTATGGTAGCCTAGATTGCATTGCAGATTAATCTTACTATATACAAAAAAGGAGTTAGTGGAGCTAATTATGTGATCCTCAGTACATGTTTGGTTGACATCCTATCTGGCACTGGCGGTATCCTGAAAACAACCACATAAATAAATTCAATCGCACACACAGGGATGTGAAATAACTCGGTCAAACTCAAGTCTAATTCATACCTTGATCAAAAGTCTTGTGAGATAAATGTACAGTCTTGAATAGTTAGTTAAAAAATTTGAGTCTCAAAAAAACCTTAACTACATTCTAGAACACCTGTGGTAAATTCCATTATTACATCACCATTGGAAAATACAAAACAAAAAAATTCACACATGCAACGTCATTCCACAAAGCAATCACATAGTACATAAAGCCAGTTAATCTTGTATATTCTATGGTGCCACTGCCAATATATCAACAAATCATTTCATCCATTCCATATGCATACATCCATATAGTAGAAACATTCACATTCACAATAACACATGCATACATCAACATAAATAAATGTGCACAAAATAAACATAAATCATGACAAGTGTATAATCAAAAAGAGAGTCATGTATATATTTCAAAAATACCTACAGGCTACAATAAGTCGGTCCTTTGACCTCACAAAAAAAATCAAAAACTCAAAAACCCCAAGCCTAGGGATTTGGCCACCATGATCACGTAGGATCGGTGTGACTAGAACTACCCCCAGTGGCGTGGGTCCTATGGGACCTCTCGAGGAGGCTACTTCCAGCCCTTGCATCATGCCCACTAATGCTACCCTCACCCACCTACCTACGACGAGAGGAAGCAGACTGCTCAGTCTCACTATCTCTCATTCGGCATGACAATCCACCTCCAATGAGCTCAGGTAACTGTCCATCGAGGTGGATAATCTCGACCTCCAACTACACCCGAAACTGACCCCACTCCACATCCCATCGATGGTATGTAGCCAATTCTTCATCTTATTGCGCTAACTAATCCTGTAAGTGATTTCTCTCGATGTTGTGCTCCTCATACCATCTTCAAAGTAGCTTCTCCAATCATGCTATCTTAGTGTGAAACCTATCCTCCATATCCCTTGGGACTGCCTGAGGCATGCGCACCTTCGGGACGGCCTGCTGCTTCGACACCCGTTGCTTCGGGACGTCCTGTGTATCTGACTGCTCCAAAACCCCTAAGTCATCCCTAGTCAAGTCATTTACCTACACCATATGACATCATTGAGTAGATCCCCCCAACCCTCCCCTAATGCCTCCGCAACCCCACCGTCTGTTGTTGCTACATCCGGACCTCCTAGAGGCCCCTCACCCCGCCATCGCAACATCATCCACCACTGGTCATACTCTGTAGTAACCCCGACATTGTCCACATTGGGGACATCAATCACTGGATCTGACTCCTCATCCAATGGCTCAATAATTAGCCATGCTAGAGTCCTCTTGTCACCCCGACGTCGATAGATCAAGGGCTCACCAGGCAATCCCTTGTGCACCCCAAATTGTCGAGTCACCTAGACATACGAGAAGTACTCCTGCTCGGTCCCATGTCACTCGATCAACCATCTCCCCCTGCACACCCATCGAAGCCACTCCCCAGCATCAGGCCAAGCTGGACAGTCCTGGTATGGCTGCCAGAACACCTCCCCTGGAGCAAGATGTGAGAAGGCATCAGCATAGTGCCCTACGACACCTACCCACCGATGACTCTACCCCTACTCCTCTGACCTCCACCATAGAGTAGCATACCCAATCTCCCTGTCCACCATCTCTCCCCGAGTGGTCCAAGGCAACCCTTGTGGCCGCTCCATAGCTATGTGCTACCACCCCCAACACTACAATAGATAGTTACACCCAATCCCCTTTCACCTCTAGAAACGGACCTCATACAGCTCGTCATATAACTATGCTAGTAGTGTCTGACCCCACCTCATAATTAGTGGCACTACTTTCAGGCACTCCACCAGTCTGAACACTACCTCAAGAAGGTTCCAAGGGAACATCACATCTGAGGAGTCGAGAAGTAGCATATTAGAGATGAGGATCATCATCAGAGTAAGCCTCACCCCTAATATGCCCTTCTCAAACCACCACCGCACCAGAATCTTGCCAATCATGCAGTCCCCATCTACCCTCTCCACCGCCTCATCCACCCCTATCTCCACCGCATGCCCAAAGCACCGTGTCAACACCATCATTCGTTGATCATGAGGAGTCCTCCAAATGGGCAGCCCATCTATCAAAATCTATAGAATCCGATACATGTCCTCCAGAGTCATTGTCATCTCCCCTGTTGGGAGATGAAAGGTGTTGGTGTGGGGATCCCACAAATTGATCAGGGTAGTTAAATATGCCCTATCCCCAACCATAGGCTCTAATCGCGTCACTTTCTTGAGCCCAAGGGCATCAAGCCACTCTCAATCCACCACAGTTAACGCATCTCGTGCATCATAAAATACCGTCGGTTGACGGTATCGACTCTTCACAACCTAAAAAACAAAAACAACACAAAAACATTAAAAAATGACAACAAAAAAAATGTACAATAGTGTACACAAAAACAATAAAACAACAAAGAACAAATTAGGGTTTCAACCTTAATTTAAACAAAAACATTCAAATAAACTATACAGATGACAAACAATGTGCAAAAAAACAAAAGTACATAACTGTATAGGCAAGTACAGATCAAATCAAGCAGAAACATTAAAATTGTACTAGGTTTTTTAACCTTAAGTGTAAACAAAAAAAATCATCTAGGGTTTTTAACCTTAAGTGCAAACAAAAAAATCAAATTAAAACACAAAAATCATCTAGGGTTTTTAACCTTAAGTGTAAACAAAAAAAATCAAATTAAAACACAAAAATCATCTAGGGTTTTTTAACCTTAATTATGAACAAAAAACACATCAAAACAACAAAAATTCAAACTAGGGTTTTTTAACATTATGATGAACAAAACAAAACAAAAAAAAAGCACAACATTCATTTAGGTTTTTAACCTTAATGTGACAAAAAACAATGATAAAATGCGAGTTTTAAAAATTCATATAAAAACAAACAAAAAAACAAAAAAAAGGAAGGAGCACCTACCGGTCTCACCCCGGCTCTGCCACTCAAGGATATGGTCCTTGAACTCATGGTGTCCACAAAAATTTGGCAGTGCTTCGCTTTGCAAACTAGCACTCCTCCTCACAGCTCCAAATTGCCAAAAAAAATAATTGCAAATGAGTCCAAAACCTACTTTTGGCCCTTAAATAGGCTCTTAGTCCTGTAATCGTTCCACCCTGGGATGAGCGCTCTAGTTAGCACTTGTCTCACCCTAGGATGATTACAAAATTGGTATTCTTTCCACCCTTGGAAAATTACAGAGCAAGAAAATCAAAACAACCAAAACTGCATCCAAAATGCACCAAAAATAGCAATAAAACTGCCGAACAAAGGCACCTTTGCACCTACAATTCATGGCATCCAAAACCGACATTGGGGTCACAAATCCTCACTATCCTACTCCCTAAGAAGGCTACCATAGCCGGACCGCTCCATGGGAGGATGAATTTTTGACAATTTCATCCCCAAAAGGCATCACAAAAAGGGTCAAAACCCACCAAAAAACAACAATAAAATTACCGAACAAAGGCATATTTGTGCCTAACATTCTTAGCATCCAAAAATGATGTTGGTGTCACAAATTATCACTATCCTACTCCCTAATAAGGCTACCATAGCCGGACCGCTCCACAGGAGGACGGATTTTCAAAAAATTTAGCCCCATGGCATCACCAAAAAGGGTTAAAACCCACCAAAAAGAGGTCTGATTGTTGGGAAACTGCACAAGCATTCAACGGAAAACAACTGAAGGCACCCTTACCAAAGTCATATTGGGTCAATTGACTCATCATTTTTCTCATGTCGGTCATTCCCTCATCGATTCGTCGCTTAAGGGGGTAGTCACACTTAGTCACCAATCAACAAGTACACACCCAATCAAGGAAATGGTATGCATTCAAAGAATCATTTACAAATACAATCACGCTCCTTCTTGGGGCAGCAAACAAGCAATAATCACAAGCTAATCAAACACTTGGCATTCTAGAATCTTGAACTCAAGGTTCTCACAAACAAAATGTTATGCCCTTTGCCTATTCATGACTGAACAATGTCCAAGATTAAGTAACACCTCACCGAAAAAGTTTAACACTTGAATTAAACTCCTTAGCTCGTCAGAAGTAAGGATTCAAGGATGCGTGCCCTTTCCATACTTGGGGCATCAAAATTTGGTTAGGTTACTAAGAAACCCTAATCATTAAGTGCTTTGGTTATCTATTTTTGCTCAACACTATGCCACGCACAGTGCATCCCAAAAAGGGGCATCTATAGACACCAAAACAGCACCAATCTGATCATGTGGCTACAAGCACTAACCAAATTGGCATACATAGCCCCTAGGGCAACCCTAGAGGTTAAACAGTGGTCCTAACCACTCCCAAAGCCATTTTGGAATGTCAGAGGTCAATTTTGTACCTTTCAATCACCCTACTCCTTACTCGTTCCACCTTGGGGTGATTAGAATGCTATTTGCCCCACCCTGGGACGATTAGCAGTAATCGCTCTAGGGTGGGGCGAATAGCAGGTTTGATGGGCAAAAATTCAAACCTTGACAAATGGCAGCCTAGATCCGCCACTCAACTCCACCTTCAATGCATGGGAGTGTGAGTGAGCATTTCAAAGCTCAAAGAGGCAGTCATGGAGCCCTTAATCAGGGAGGAATCTCCTCTCCCCTAACAAGGCATGATGGCCAAGTGGCACCCCTACATGCACATTCAAAGCAGACCTTTAGGTCTATAAAATGGTGAGTCTTCTCACCCCAAAAATAGGATAGAGGAGGAGTATTTGGAGCAACAGAGTGTTGCCGAATTATACCCTCACCCTCATTGTGCTTCCTACATCTTGGATCTCTCTTTTGGAATGGAGGTTATCGAGTGAAAATTAGGAGTGCAATCTGGACCCAAAACCCAAAAAATTAGCCACAATCCCACACCTAATTTTTTGACACAACCCCCTACGATGTTTTGGACCCATCCCAAGTGGATTGGTGTCAAAACCAAGCCCCAAATGGTGGGCGTCCTGCCCCCCGGCGCCCTCCATGCTATTGCAGTCCTAATCACCCCACCCCATAGTGATTAGAAATCTATAGTATATTTCTTCATTGTTTCTTTTGCATCATGTTTTGTGTGTTTCATATATGCTGCGGTTCAAATTTCAATGCATTCTGACTTGTTTTGACTATGTTTTCATTGTTTTATGCTTTTACTAACATACAGGGAGCACCTTCGGATACAGGGTGATCGGGGTAGAATTAGAAAAATCCAACCTTCTGGGTCATCTCAAAATTCCCCATTTTGCCTAACCCCATGTTTGCAGGTGTTTTGAATGCCCTTGGATGGGACATTTGGGAGGTCACTTTTGGACATTTTATGATAGTCCTAATCGTCCCACCCCAAAGCGATTAGAAATTTATAGTAGATTTCTCGACTGTTCTTTTTGCAATGTGTCCCTGATGGTGTTTACATGCTTTTGTCCAAATTTCATTTCATTCTGATAAGTTTTGATCACTGTTTTAATTATTTCATGTATGCATTAACCGGAGGCCTTGGGGATTGCATGTTTCCCTCCATCCGCATGTGCTATTAATCGTTTGTTGTTTCTTTGTACATAGTATCTTGACAGCAGAGGGGCAGAAAGGAACCAAGAATGTATTCACGCAAGTGGCAGCGACGTTTGGCCCGCCCATTTCGAATGTGGGCACGCAAAAGATCTTGAAGGGAAGCGCACAATCCGTTGGTGTAACAAAATCATATCGAACGCTCCTAGCCCATGAAAATTGGGGAGACGTATTGTAACCTGATCATAAGAAAAATTAATAAAAGAGGTTGCACCTTTGTTTTTTGCTTTACATCTCGTTTCATTCATGCTTCGCTTTTTATTTTTTTATGCACTTAGTGTTTCGTTAATACAACTATTTTTGTTTGCATCGCACCCGATGCGCCTGTGCTTTCATATCCAAGTGCTTTCAATTATCATATTCATTATTGCATACTGTCCTTATTTACTTGTTATATCCATGCATGTTAGTCATTAATTTCTCTTATTTTATAGGCATTTATTTCTATTTTTCTAACTCACTCTCATTTGTAGGTTTAAAATCTGTGTAGCTTAGTTTAATGTTCATTCCTATTTTTTCTAAGTTCATATACTCACTCCTTTCATTTCATTTCATGCTCATTATGAAATCTATATTAATTCTTCTTTTCATATTGTTTATTTCAAATTAGCATTACTTTTTGCATTCCCCTTAAATTCCTCATCCATATGCAAGTCCTCTCTATGTCTTATCTCATATACGAGAATATTGAGGTCTCTGCTATAGCTTCCATCTCTAACAAAGGTTCAAAACCCTGTTGTCTCTTCCCCTTCATCCCTCTTTTTTATGAAATTTTATTATCATCCTTTAAAAACTCTAAAAAATCACAATTAATAGATATTAGGAATCCATCATTCTATCCCCTATCCTTGGTTTCATGCCAAATTATCCAAAAATAATTCTAAATTTTGATCCAAAACTCAATAATCCCTTCTTAGAGAAAAATTACCACTACTTATAATTATTGGTGAATCTAACTTTCTATAAATACATAGAGAAAAAATTCCACTACTTGTTGAAATTGTCACAAGCAAATTTTCCACTTAGTGGTAAATTTGATAGGATCTACATTCATTCCAAAAGGATTTGAAATCACACTCAAATTTTCTTTAATATAGGGTTTGATCAGGTAGGAATATAGTCTATCAACTTTTTACAATCAAATAGACTCCCAAAATTATAAACCCTAACTTTACTTACCTCGTTTTGTAGATTTTTAAAAATGCTAGTGAATGTCAAAAATGCTAGTGGTAAATTTGACAAGCAGTGATGAATTTGATTAGACATCGATTCAAGCAATTATGCCACTTGACATCTCCAAAATTTCTATAATTTTCTTATTTTTATTTTACAAATTTATGTTTTCTGATAAATTTACTATTTAAATCATATTTCTTTTGACAAATAAAACAATCTTTAGCATAGGTTCTTTTATTTCAAAATATACTTAGGCAAAAACCAAAATCATATAGTTTGCATTCTAGGATATCTTGTTTGTTGCACATTTCTCTTACTTCCCTTAAAATAAAAAACCTCTTAGCATAGACATCATTCAAAGTCAAAAGCATACTAGGTTAACTCTTGTATTCTTGCATTTTCTATGTTTATACTTAATATGCTTTTTAGATAATTGTTTCTTTAGGTTTGATTAACTTTTTATTTTGTCAAGGCTCAATAAAGATTCATATTAGCAATCCAAATTTTTAGGTGTTCGTTGAACAAACCCGTTAAACACCATATAAGAAAAACATCAACACAACATACATAGTCACCTTATTTTATACATAAAGTAGAACCTACTTGTGTGGAAGATTCTCATATCTTTGGGGTTTCCTTTGGAAGGATATCCTTGAGTGGGGAAGAAGGAATTTCATAAAATATCTCCCATATGTAAGCAAGGTTTTTCCTAAATATTCACTCATAATATGGAAGGACCATCCAAAAGAAGATGCTACAAGGGAGCTTGAGAGTATTTTCCAGTATTTTCTAGCTTTGATGATAAATATTTCTAAAGGAGGGAGTCATACAATGATTTGAATATAGCCATGTTGGCTAATAATTTTTATTATTATCTTAGGCCATAGATTTAGTTAGTTGATCCTTTAGTATTAGGTTTAGATATTTATTGATTTCATGGAAGAATCATTTATTAGTTTCGATCATCACATAAATTGGATTTAAGTTTCCTTTTGTGTGTATGAGACTTTACACTCTCAAAGTGGCTATGAGACTTTACCCTCTCAATGTGGCTATGAGACTTTACCCTCTTTGAATGGTTATGTATTTTCTATTACATTGATTTATTCTAGATTTGATATTTATATATTGCTCATGGCAATTGATTGCATATTGTTTGAGGTATTTGAATATAAATTATTATCGTTTGCATGTTGTTAATAATAGTTCAATGTTACCCAGGTGTTGTAGGTAAGTTGGAGAGGAGAGGGCAATCCTCCAAGGGAGGTCCCAGGTTCAAATCTCCACCCTACCAAAAAAAGTTGAATTGGGTATCCAAAATCCAATTGATAATGTTGGTGCAGGAAGGGTTGGGTGCGACTCCTAGGTGACTTTGACGGTGTATAACCCCTTGTTCATGGTCTCTCAGACCAAGGTGGCCCCGCAAGGGGTTTTTCTCTTAGGAAAAGAAAAAAAAAAAGTTCAATGTTGAAGTGTTAGTATGGATATTAAATATTTATGTGTTATTGTAACAATATCTAATATTAGTTTAGAATGTTCCTAATATCATAACAAACTTAGTTCTCTACATTAATTCTATTTTTTTAGTCAATCCAATTTACTATGTGATTTTATTTTCTAATGGCCTATTGAACAAAAATTTCCTTTCAGCTAGCTATTTTTGTGTTAGGTATTTCAAATTTTTCTCTTAAGCAAAAAATAACTATTTGTATGTTAGATGTTTCAAATTCTTCTCTTAATCAAAAGATATCACCAGATAAAAGTACCCCTAAATTTTTAAAAATAAATAGGCATGGGTTTAGTATAAGAACTAAATAACACATCACAAAATAAAATTTCTCTATCCACATCTCTATCCACATGTTTTGCCTAATAAGGATGAATGCTAATCAAAATATCTCTATTAGAATAAAAAATATAATAACCACGGTTTAAATTATTGTTAGATAACTAGTATATGTTATTTTTATATATACTAATTAATAGATAATAAAAAAATGGATTAGTTCTTAATGTCTTTTCATCATACACTTTTCATTTTTTAATCATTTTTTTTCTTTTAATTCAATATTATTTTCTAACACTTTTAACATGCATAGTAAATATAAAATTACATAGCATGAATAAAATTATAATAAAAATAATTGACACACTCATGTGATTATTATGTATTATTTTCTAAATTCAATACATTTATTGTAAATTTATCTTTTGTAAGGGTATTCCCTTTAAGAATGATTCAAACATTACAACTAGAGCTTCACTAGGTTTATTAACAAAAATCATATGTCTCGATCCTTTAACTATCACAAAGTTTAGTCTTGCATGCCATTTCACTACATTTATTATGAATTTATCTTTGGTAAGGGTATTCCCTTCAAGAATGATCCAAACATTGCTAGAGATTCACTACGTTGAATAAATGGAACAAAATGTCCACCTCCTCTAAATGTAATAAAGTTTAGTTCTTCATATTCAATTATGCAACCAGCCACCTGCATAAAGGTCCTAAAATTAACATCATTTCAAAAAGTAGAATAATATTAATTATAAGTTTGTATTTATAAGAATATTTAGTGATAAAATTTATTTTTAACGTGATAATATTAGAAAACTAATTATTTTAATTCACCTGATTTTTATGGTACCATGTATACCAATCTTCTTTGATTTTCAATCCCAATGCATTTAATGTATATATCGTGGATGTTACTGGTAGTCTTCCATCTAAATCTCCACTGCAAGTTATAAAGTGTTTATTATCAAAATGGAGAATAATGACTAGAGAATATATCATATATATCTTTAACACTATAAGTAGTTATCTCTTTATTGAAAGATATAAAACCATGAACATATTACAAAGAGTAATCCACATTCTATTCCTATGATATATATAGTTTCAAATAAAATGAATCACTTATTTGCTTGGACTAAAAGTACGAATGAGTCATACTTATTTTGGGTGATCACTTGCACATATTTGTGATACTATTGATGTAAATGTCTTTAATATTTTAAATTATATTTAATTTATAATTTGATGTTAGAACATAATTTTTGAGTGAAGATATGTCAATATTAATAAGCATAAATTTTATCTCATAATTTAAATTTTAGATCTAAAAGCTATTACAATACACATATAATGATGTAAATTAAATTACAAGAACTTGTTAATTTGTACTTTTTAAAAAATAAAACTTGATATTATTTTTTAACATGTTATGTATGTTAGGTAAGATTATTATATTATGTAATGATAGGTAAATATTTTACCTCATGAGAGGTTACATGGAGGGTACAATAGTTGTTTATCTTGATCTTGATTCCTTACTTCTTGTAATTGATCTAATATATTGAATGTGTTGTATTGTTTAATAAAAGTTTAAATCATTATCTTGGTTATTTCAACAATATGAGGCTAATGGTAATCATGATTGATATGTAAGAATCAATTAGACTTCAATCATATTTTCTCATGATATGCTAATGACCTACATTATAATAAGCAATATTATCATATATTACACCATTTTAAGAGTTTTTACTCTAATACAAGGAATTAAACTTGAGGTAAGCTAATAATTTTACATCATATTTAACATTGCAATCACATTGATACTTAAGCCTTGAGAACACTAATTCAAAGCTTTGATTACCAATAAATAGATTTTTTGATCTCTAGACTAAATATTAAGGTTAACAATTAGATAACAAGAGATAAATATTCTAATGCAAGAATGGATTGATATTTATAACATAGTTACACTCAACCCTAAATCCATATATTACCATAGGTTTACCCTACCTCTAAGTTTCTCTAGGGCTCTACAAGACATCTACCTATAGAATATGAATATGAGTCTATCGGTGCTCTCCAATGGATGACAAAATTATTCTTGGGATAGCTAAAGCAATTGGAAAAATAATTACTTTTGATTTAGTTACTAAATCCTGAACCATAATGATAGCCATTTGTTTTTATGTATAGGAAGATCTGGTTGAACAACTACCTAAATCCATTAGGTTAGTTTTAAATTACAGGAAATAGGAACAAGATATTAAGTATGAAACTCCCATTCTCTTGTGTAACATTTGTAAAAGGGTAGGGTATATTTGGAGAACACCCTAAAAATACTAAAAAGAAAGTTATGAATAATAGAACTGGACAATATTTGGGGGTTTGGAGGAAAATGAAATCTAAGCAAAGAAATGTTTTGGAGTAGAAATAAATTGGTGAAAGTAGTAAGGGTCTATATTTAAATAGCTTTGAGTTTCTTGCTACCCTTAATGGGGATGGCATTGTTGGAGAGGAAGAGTTTTTTCTAGAAACTAAACCTAGAGGTATTAATGAATTGATGGTTGAGGCTTTGATTGAAAAGGAAAATAATTCTTCTTTGCATGTAGAAGAGAATATTGAGAAAGAGCCATAGTCTCTTGTAGGGATGAAGGAAAACATATTTTAAATGAGAGTTTTAGGAGAAATCATTGCTCAACAAAATATGACACTGATTGGCTATGGAAGAAAAAAATATTAACATTATTCAGAGTGGGTTTGAGGATGAAGAAGATGGATGGGAATGGACTTATACTAATGATTCAAAGTTGGAAAATGAGGAAAATATTATCCATAATTTTTCTATTGGAAGTAAAATGAAATTTAAGAAGGTTGATTTAGAAATTTTAGTTTCTCAAAGAAGATCCAATCTCTAGGAATTGAGAACTAGATTCGTTGCTAAGGATATAGCTAACCACTAATAAATAATTTTATCTTTTGGAAGAAATAAAACTTCCTCAACTTGATACAAAATTAATTTTCTATCTTGGAATATTCAAGGTATGAATACCCCAACTACACATAGGATGTAGTTATAGGACGTGTTACTATTATTATTTTGATCATTGCACTTTTGGTTAGAAAAGGCTATATTGTTTAGAAAATGTAGAATTTGATTTGTAAGAAGTTATTTTTGTGCCTCGATTCATTCATTTGTTATTCTTGGATTTCTAAGAGTTGTAAAAGGAAGGGTCCCTTTCAAAACTATATTCAAATGGTAGATGTAGAAAAAGTAGGGCAGGTTACTATTACTATTTTGGTCATTGCACTTTTCATAGCAGAGGTTGTATTGTTTAGATAATGCAAAATTTGATTTGTAACAAGATAAGTTATTTTCTATGCTTCAGTTGATTTATTTGTTATTCTTGGATTTCCATGAATTGTAAAAAGGAAGGGTCCCTTTCAAAACCCTATTATTTACCAATAGCAAAAAAATTAAAAAAATTAAAATTTTATCTAAATAAAAATGTTTAATATACAAATATAATAAATATTGATATTTGAAATTTATAAAAAGTAAATAGTAAATTGTAATGAAAACTTAGGTTTCATAAAATTAAGTGATGAATTATAAAATTAAGTGATGGATTGTAATAATCTTGGTAATATTGTTGATTGTGTCTACAATAATATAGTAAACAGGGCTTAGTCATAATCAAACCTTAAATTACATAAAATTTATATGAGAATAAGGGATCTTAAAAATACATTTTTATATATATATATATATATATATATATATATATATATATATATATATATATATATATATATATATATATATATATATATATATATACTTTATATTTTTACCAATTTTTTTGCTATTGAATTTTTTTAGATCAAGGAATAAACTTAAAAGATTTAAAAACAAAAACATAATTATTTAATATTAATAAATATATATATTAAAATTAAATATAATATAATTTTTTTTTTTTTTTTAAGAACCTTTTATATACATCATATCCGCAACATGTACTAGGAACTCTGCGTACCTCTACATCCATATCTTGAGGCCACCCTCCACAAGCTTCTTGTAAGTTGGCAGAAGTGTGAATGCTGACCTATTATATGATCTAAGGATTGATTCTCTGCATAAAAGGACAAGTGGGATCAGTAATAATGTTCTCAATGAATAGATAAATAAGTATATCATTTATAATTAGAAATATGAATCAAGATTCTTGGCTTTTATTTATTTATCGAATTCCATGGATCTTAAGAACACATATGGATGACCTGCACAGAGACCATTGGTGTGGAACATCGCGGACATGGAGAGCTTCCTGTACATCGCGTCTGTTGAAATAAACGTTGGGTAACTTATAAAAGCAAGGATCAAATCCTGCGCCAGGAATAAGAGGCTGCAGATTCTTTGCAGGTCTCAACACCTAAATCAAACGTTGCAAAACTTATTCATCTCCAACGATATCTTTTCCATACACAAATTACAGAAGTGACGAGGAAACTATCATCTACTCAGACTCACAGTAATGTCAACGATCTTCTTTGAAAAATATTTTCTCGATGAATTGGTCGTAGAATTCTGAATGCAAGTAGGCAATATGATGTTGTAGATATTAATTTTACTATACCAAACAAATACTTTAAACACGTTATCGTGGCAATCCTGCGTCCAGTTGACCAATTTGAAGTCGCATATTTTTGTGATGTTGTTATACAGAGTATCAGATATGACTGCGTGCGTCCATGCGAAATCTATTATTCCAACCCAATCGTAGAAATTGTCTGTCAAGGGGTTACCCACCTGCATCATCATTTATATTCAGCTTTAACAGAAATGGAGACTACAATAGGCAAGTCATGAAATTCAAATAGGAATTTGCATACCATGAATCCTTTCAAATTGATGGGAGAGTATGAGGTGTTTTCTTTGTTGCCGTCAAAAATTGCCTCCGCTAGTTGAGGTACATAATGTCCTGCACATTATTATATAAAATAATTAGTATCAAAGTTTATAATCGACCAAAAATAAGTAGCTAAGCATGAAATATGCCGAGGATGAGCACGTGCCTGCGTATCTGTCGCCTGCTAAATAGAATTCTTGGGATTTGTACTCGGGAAATCTCTCAAACCACTTCAGAATAAAATTATACGCATTCTTGGCTGACAAATTGAAATGCAGATAGTAATCAATAATTTACTCACTCATATATCTCTCATCACAATATTATGGCAATTAATGTTGATGTCCATAATGTCAATTGAGCTTACCAGTGCCTTCGTCGTCAAGATGGTCGAGATCTGCAGAGGTGTTGGTATAAGAAAATCCAACACCAATCGGTGACTCCAAAAAGAGCAAGTTCGCCTCTGAGAATATCACAAATATGTACACTTAAGTCATCACCCGTCAAACAGCAATCGTCTCAATAGAACTTGAAATAGCAACAGAATGATATTTTCACCTTTGTTCCACGAGAAGTCGTTCAAGTGAAGACCAGTTCCGTCGGAATTAATTAAAAAAGGTCCCACTTCAAACGCCGCTCCTACTCCGATAGATGAACACCCGGGCCCTTCATTTACATCAAACCAGGAGAACCAATTATTAAAGTCGAAACAAGAAGAGCATGACAACAAACCAGTTAAAAAGCACAAGGACCCACTATCCACACTCACTAAGGTAAGTCATCACACATAAAACAGGACCGGGGGCAAACAATGAAAGTTTAAAACATGGATTATGCCAGTTAAAGAGTAGGTTATTCTCAGGTGATATGTGACGTACCCCCATTGAGCCAGAGAACTAAAGGCTTTGTGGATGGGTCGGTCTCGGCTTCAATGAACCAGTAAAACAGAGCTTGGCCATGAGAATCATCGACAGTGATGTAGCCAGCATACTGTGCAAATCCCACCATTGGTTGGCCTGGAAGACTGCCCAATCTGTCGCCATCTTTAGCCTTCCATGGCCTCGCCTCGGTCAAATAAGAGACGAGGAGAACAGAGAACACGATGAGAAGTTTACTTTTCATGGTCTCCACATAGAGGAATGTAATTATTTCAATCTCCATCGGACAAGGCTAGGAGTCTAGTCCCCATTTATAATCTATCTGGCGTGGTATACAACAATTATTGGTCTATAAGCCAAGCGACCAACATAGTAATAAACGACAGAATGCGGCAGGCCTTGACATCCCCGCCAACATAGTAACGGAGAATAACAAGAAATTAAGTATAAACTTTGGATGTAGATATATACATTTCACATTATTGTGAAGTTTTGGATGCAAGAATCGTCTGTTATAAATGTAACCATTGCGGCTTGTGAGCATATTCTCGATGACATTTGTTCCTTATGTCTATCGACCTTCATAGGGATTGCAATGTTCTTAAAAAAATTAGAATATCCTCCAACAAATATTAGTTCGATGCTGGTGAGCATCTTCTCAATGACGTTTGTTCCTTGTGTCCATCGACCTTCATAGGGATTGCAATATTCTTAAAAAAAAATCGAATATCCTTGAACTTCGACTAATTATATTTCTCAAATCTAAACTGAAGTTTTGTTCGGTTATACATGCATATTTCTTAAATTATTGTACTATCACTATATGGATATGATGTGTAGTATCACTATATGGATATGATGTGTAGTATCACTCTATGGATATGCTGTAATATAGATGAAGTTTATCTCAATTCCATATAACCAATTAAAAAATAAGAGATGAAAACAACTTAACTTTAATAGTGCTAAATATTGAGAACTCTATAAATGTTTAAATTGAAGAATGCAAAGCATAGAAAATAAATTAAACAAGTTAAACAATATTCATAAAATAAAGAGTATGACTACAAAACAAGATTTTTATTGAATGGTGACATAACAAGATATTTATACTAATACCAAAATACCAATTACCTAAACAGGTATAATATAAGCTAGCATAACAAAATGGATTTAGGTTAATTATAGGTTATAAGGTGGGTTAATAATAATTTATTTTTATTTTTTTTGAAATATATGGCATAGGCGGGAAAATGAGCTCTGGCGATTTTTTCCTCTGAACTAGGGTTTCTGGAACTTCAAAAATTCTTGGGCATCAGGTGGGTTGCCGTAGTGTTTTTCTGGTTACTGTGGATCTGAAGGCAAGTCTGCTGTCCCAGGAGGGTCCAATGGGGACTCCTCCGGATCCTCTCACAGGGAGAAAGAGCTCTTTTGCAGACTTGCTAAAAGATAATTCTCCATCTTCTAATGACGAAGCTCAGAGAAATGCTCTTCATATGCTCTTCAAGAACGCTTGGAAAGAGATCAACGACCCAACGAGTCAATGGATGCCTTCCACAGTCCGAATCAAGGCCCAAGATTGTCATCGAGCCAAAGATGGTCGAAGACACAATCTTATACAGAGCCAACCACGATCTGATCTGTAAATTCATGGGTATTCGCCCTACCCTGAATTTCTTGCATACCTGGGTCAGGCAAAACTGGGAGCCTCATGGTGAGTACTCCTTATGGTTTATTAGCAATGGGTATTTCATTGTTAGTTTTTCTTCTCCGGCCAATAGAAATAGGGCTTTTGAATCGGAAAAGAGGAACCATGGTCCGGCAGGGTTATTTGTTCAACCCTGGAGAGTGGGTTTCGATCCTCGTATTGAACCCACGGCTGTCCCGGTTTGGATCCGTTTGTATGCTCTTCCAATGGAGTTTTGGGGTGAGCTAGTTTTGGAAATGATCGGTAACTCCCTTGGAAGACATTTGGGTGTCTCCAAAGACACCATAGAAGGAAACACAGCTATTTTTGCAAGAATTTGTGTGGAAATGGATATTAGCCAGCCTCTACCGGCAGAGGTGGAACTTGAACTGGCGGGACTATCTTGGATTCAACGAGCTAGATTATGAGGCTCTGCCCTTCAGATGCAGAGTTTGCCACAAATATGGGCATTTGGCCCGATTTTGTCCAAATAATTTGAACACAAAAATGGAGGCCCCGCTTGGAATGCCAAATCGTCCCAGGGAGGGTAAGTCAACTCTAACCAAAGAACCAACCAATACTCCTCAAGGTAAAGATGTTCAGAAAGATGGCTTTGAACAGCCCAAAAGAAGGAGAAAGCAAAAGAAAAATGGTAAGGAGCAAACACAACTCAAGCCAGCCAATAGGTATGAAATATTTAAGACACTAGTGGACCAAGAGGATCAAGTTATGGAAGGAGTGGATGCGAATATTGAAGACAATAACATCCACGCTCAAGCTTCTCCTTCATCTCCCACCGTCATAGAACAGGTAATTGAGTACACTGAGTTACCGCAGTCAGAGAATGCAGGGGCATTGATAGTGCACACCCAAGCGCAGCCAATAATCAAGGATGTCGGCATGGGAATAGCGAGAAAAGAACAGAGAAAGGCCAACCCTAGGGATAACTCGGGTAGAAATGAAATCAAAAAATAGCAGCTCTCAAGGAGTGGGTAGAAAATCAAATAAGGACCTGCTAGCAGTGCAAGGAGACAAACTGGTCACTGGAGGATCGGTGAGGACAATTGATTCTTACTGCTCTCAAGGTTTTCAATGATTATACAATCATGGAATGTTAGGGGTTTAAACAGTAGAACCCATCAATCTGTTGTTCAAAGACTCTTAGGAAAATGCAAAACAGATTTTTTGCTTATCCAGGAGACAAAAATGTCGTTAGATCTTATGTGTAAAACAGTTAACGAGAATCCGGGGGGCGCTGGTCATATGGATGTGGCTGCCCAAGGTGCCTCAGGGGGGATTGTTACTCTTTGGAACTCTCTGGAATGGACTGCAATAGAACATATAGCTTGGAGGGGTGTTCTCACATCTCATTTTAGGAATAATGTCACAGTTGAACATGTTTTAATCACAAATTTTTATGGGGCTCAAAACCTTGATGGCTAGAGGCTCCAATGGAAAGCTGTGCATAACATGAGGACCTCAAGGGAAGATTTAGACTGGATTATTGCTGGGGATTTTAATGCTAAATTATCTTCTAGAGATCAGGAAGGGGGAACCCCAATTTTGGACCCAGGGGATCGACTTCGATTGCCCAAGTCCGGGCTTTTCACTTAGTGGATATTAAAGGCCATGGAACCAACTTTACTTGGACTAACAAGAGGAGGGAGCCACATAGCAGGAAGGTAAAGCTAGACCATTTTTTGGTTTCAAAGGAGGCATTTGTAAAATGGAATACAAAATTCCAGATTTTGGAGGGTCCGATTTCAGATCACTTTCCCATTTTGTTGGAGGGAGGGATTATGACAGGGCAGCATCACAAACCTTTTAAATTTGAGAATTTTTGGTTACAAAAAGAGGATCTTCGAAAGAAAATTCCACAGTGGTGGGAAGAAGGTCGTCTACCTTTTGGGACAGCAATGTTTAGATTCCACAAACAACTTCATTATGTCAAAGCTCAATTGAAACAATGGAGGCAAGCTAACAAGACAGACTTCCAGCTTCAAAGAGCTCCTTTGGTGGCAGATGGGATGAGGTTCAAAAACACTTTAGGGAAGGAACAATTACAGAGCGGCTCAAAGCCGAGGATGATGCCTTGCGTAAAGCGGTTGAGGACATTGATAACCAAGAGGAGACCTACTGGAAACAGAGAGCAAGAACCACTTGGTTATTAGAAGGTGATAGAAATACCAAATTTTTCCATCGGTCTACCTGTGCTAGGAGACAGATGAATAACATGGAAGCTCTTCAAGATGAGAATGGACACTCCTTTGATACTCTTCCTGGTATGCATTCCCATTCAATGGATTATTTTTCTAAACTTTTTAAGGAAAGTATGGAGCAAGATGTAGAGGCTCAAAACGAAGTTATTGATGTCATACCCTCTGTTATCTCTGAAGAAGAAAATCAGACCCTTCTTAAACCCATTGATAGAGAAGAACTGAAGAATGTGGTCTTTGGAATGAGCACCGGCAAAACTCCGAGGACCAGATGGCTTTCCAATTGAGTTTTTTCAGGCCTTTTGGGATACTTTGGAGGAGGATGTTTTGGCTGTCATAGAGGAGTCCGGAGGTAATAAAAGAATGCTTAAGGCATTAAATCATACCTTCATCACTTTAATTCCAAAAGGGGAGGAGGGGGTTCATATTTCAGATTATAGACCTATTGCCTTATGCAATGTGATTTATAAAATAATCACAAAGGTAATGGCTGAACGGCTAAAACCTCTTTTACATAACATTATCTCCTCAGAGCAAGGGGGTTTTGTAGAGGGTAGGCAGATCTTGGATGGGGTGGTTCTTGCTCGGGAGGCAATCCATACAATGCAAAAATCCGGTAATAAAGGAATGTTCATTAAATTAGATATGTCAAAGGCTTATGATAGGGTGGAGTGGAGTTTCTTGTCAAAGATGATGGCAGCCTTTGGTTTCTCTCGAGATTGGATAGATTGGGTCATGAGTTGTGTATCTACGCCGTCTTATTCAGTGTTAATCAAGGGTCTTCCCTCGCAACCTTTTGGAGCCACTCGTGGTCTTCGTCAAGGGGACCCTTGCTCTCCCTATCTTTTCCTCATTTTGGCTGAAGGATTAGGTAGACTTTTCTTGAGGAGAAGACATCAAGGTTTGCTAACAGGTATCAAGGTGGGTGAGGAATTTTTGACTCACTTACGGTTTGTGGATGATACGAGGATTGGTTGGAGTGGCCGGCTTCAGGGAAGCAAGAGTGATCCAAGATACTCTTAATGTCTACCTTAGGGCTTCAAACCAAGTCATCAATGATAAAAAATCCAAAGTGGTCTTTCTCAATCTTGATCAAAGGCTACAGGACAGAGTTCTAGAGATCTTGGGATTCACAAGGACTTCTCTTCCAGTGGTTTACTTGGGGGTTCCTTTGCATTTCAAAAAACTAAAAATAGATATCTGGAAGGATCTTTTGGATGGTATCAAAGATAGAATGAATCATTGGTCTCACAAATGGTTAAGCTATGGGGGTAGATTAACTTTTTTACAATCAGTCATTCGAGGCCATGCCAATTTATAAATTCTCTATCCTGGCTGCCCCACATACTATATGGAAAGAGCTGGACAATATGGCTAGAAGATTTTTATGGGAAGGAGTAAAAGGAGAGAGGAAATGGGCCTTAGTTGGTTGGGATAAAGTAACCCAACCCAAGGAAAAAGGAGGGCTGGGACTGAGAAGATCCAAGCTAAATAATAAAGCTTTGGCTGGAAAGTTGTACTGGAGGTGGATTTCCCAACCAACCTCCTTATTCAGTAGAATCCTAACTAGTAAATATTTGGGTCATGTTAACCCCAATGAGGTGGGCCGTTTCCCTTTGGATGGTCCTGGATCCCTAGTGTGGCAGGCTCTCAAGATAGGTTCTCAGGTTGTTAAAGATCGATTGTTTTGGAAAGTGGGGAGAGGGGAGAAGGCACGTTTTTGGACAGATTCATGGGATCAATACCCACCCATCATTGTTGAATTTCTTGAATTGCAACCAATAAAAACAGCCATTGAAACCAAGGGATGGGTCCACATTGAAAGTTATTTCATCACTAGTCAGTTGGGGGAGTATAAGTTTAAGCAGTTTAAGAAGTTGGAGGAGTGGCCAATTTCAATCCCTCCGGAGTTGGCACCCATCATGACTAAAATCTTGTCAGAAATATTTCTCACAGGTAGAGACGAGGAGGATGAATTAGCTTGGGGCTATGGGAGCCTTGGTGTCTATACAGTGAAGGACGGATATGAGAAGATCCTCCCAGAGCCTCCCCCCATTCATTCCCGATTGAGGATTGGAGAAAGATTTGGCACTCCAAGGGCTGGCCGAAAGTAAACTTTTTTGCCTGGCAGTTTATGCACAATGGAATTCTCTCTTTTGACAATCTCGGATGTAGAGGAATCATCGGTCCATCTCAATGTGTATTATGCTACAAGAACGAGGAAACAGCTGATCACTTGATGTTTGAGTGCCCTTTCACGCGTCAGATTTGGAAGCGATGGCTTTCTTGCTATAAAATTCAAGTTAATGGTGACTTGAATCGGACTAATATCTGGAAAATATGGAAGAGTGGTAGATTTAAATCTAAAGCTCTTCGAATTGGTTGGGAGCTTGGATTAAACTTCATTTGGTGGCAAGTGTGGTTGGAGAGAAATGCTAGAATTTTTAGAGAAATTTTTTCCTCGTTAGATGGAGTTTGGCAGGTCATCCGGAGCAAAGTCACGAAAGCGTAGCTCTCTATGCTATAGAGGAAACTCGAGGTTGTTCTTGGGCCAATGGAAGAGGGAGTTGAAGAGCAAGAGGGACAGGACAGAGCTAGTTGGAAACCACCACCAGAAGGCTGGATTAAAATTAATACTGATGGAGCTGCAAAGGGCAATCCGGGTAGTGCCGAAATTGGAGTGGTTTGCCGGAATCATGATGGATCAGTGCTCTATTGGGAACTGCAAGGCTTGGGAAGAGCCACAAACAATGAAGCGAAGCCATTGCTATCAAATCCGCTTCTATTTGGGCTGTGAAACAGGGCCACAGGAGGATCATTCTTGAATCGGATTCTCAAATAATGGTTGGAGCTCTTGATTGCATGAGGAACTTTGCTTTGAAAGCATGGAGGTTGAGGATTCTTGTCACTCAAATTAAGGAATTATGGAAGGAATTAGATGATGTGATTCCAGTTTATGTGAGTCGAGAT
Organism: Wollemia nobilis; assembly: GCA_028583015.1. NCBI lineage: Eukaryota > Viridiplantae > Streptophyta > Pinopsida > Araucariales > Araucariaceae > Wollemia > Wollemia nobilis. Next base: position 1,611,210 of record JAQPPZ010002660.1, read on the forward strand.
TTAAACAAAGCGGTCGACTTCCTGGCTAAGATGGGTCTTGAGAAGGAGGCAGGGGTCCAGCTTCACAGTGACATGGCTATTGAGGATGAGGTGATTAGGCAGGGTCTTGAAAGGTCCTTGAGCCAATGATCAAAGAAAAAGCAAAGGGAGGAAAGTTGTCGCGATATCGCGACATGTCGCGCCGTCGCGGTCGCTGGAGGAAAGTTGTCGCGATATCGCGACATGTTACGCCGTCGCGGTCGTTGGAGGAAAGTTGTCATGATATCGTGACATGTTACGTCATCGCGGTCGTTGGAGGAAAGTTGTCGTGATATCGTGACATGTTGCGTCGTCGTGATCGCTAGAGGAAAGTTGTCGTGATATCGTGACATGTTGCACCGTCGCGGCCGTTGGAGGAAAGTTGTCGTGATATCGTGACATGTTGCACCGTCACGGTCGCTGGAGGAAAGTTGTCATGATATCGTGACATGTTGCACCGTCGTGGTCGCTGGAGGAAAGTTGTCGCGATATCGTGACATGTTGTGCCGTCGCGGTCATTGGAGGAAAGTTGTCGCGATATCGTGACATGTTGCACCGTCGCGATCGTTGGAGGAAAGTTGTCACGATATCATGACATGTTGCGCCGTCGCGGTCGTTGGAGGAAAGTTGTCACGATATCGCGACATGTTGCGCCGTCGCGGTCGTTGGAGGAAAGTTGTCGCGATATCGTGACATGGTGCGCCGTCGCGGTCGCTGGAGGAAAGTTGTCGCGATTTCGCGACATGGTGCACCGTCGCGGTCGTTGGAGGAAAGTTGTCACGATTTTGTGACATGTCGCTCCGTCGCGGCCAAGGGAGGAAAGTTGTCACGATTTCGTGACATGTCGCTTCGTCGCGGCCAGGGGAGGAAAGTTGTCGCGATATCGCGACATGTTGCATTTTCGTGGCTTAGGGAGAAATGGTGTCGCGATTTCATGACATGCTGCATTTTCGCGGCCAAGGGAGCTAAGGTGTCGCGATTTCGTGACATGTTGCTTTTTCGCGGCCAAAGGAGAAAAGGTGTCGCGATTTCGTGACATGTTGCTTTTTTGTGGCCAAGAGAGAAAAGGTGTCGCGATTTCGTGACATGTTGCTTTTTCATGATCAAGAGAGAAAGGTGTCGCGATTTCGCGACATGTTGCTTTTGGCCAAGAGAGAAAAGGTGTCACGATTTCGTGACATGTTGCTTTGCGGCCAAAGGAGAAAAGGTGTCGCGATTTCGCGACATGTTGCATTTTCACTGCCAAAGGAGAAAAGGTGTCGCGATATCGCGACATGTTGCATTTTCGCGGCCAAAGGAGAAAAGGTGTCGCGATTTCGTGACATGTTGCACTTTCGTGCCCAAAGGAGAAAAGTGTCGCGATTTCGCGACTTGTTGAGTTTTCGCGGCCAAAGGAGGAAAATGTCGCGATTTCGTGACATGTTGCTTTTTCGCGGCCAAAGGGGAAAGGTGTCGCGATTTCGTGACATGTTGCTTGTTCGCGGCCTAAGGAGAAGATTTGTGTCACGATTTCGTGACAAGCTGCTTCTTCTATTGTAAGATTGTGTTCTCTCTGAGTTCGGATGGGAAGAGTCTCTTCCCTTTTTGTAATTGATCTTTGTGTTAATACAAGTTTTTTCAAAATTTTCAAAAAAATATAATAATAATTTTTATTACAATTAATAAGGCTTACATAATTGAATAATACAATAAATTAAATACATTTGTGCAATGATTATCATTGGCCTATATAAAATTACATCATACAATGTTGGCCTTGTTGAAATATGTATAATCTAATCTTATTTAAGCCAAGGTCAAAAGTGAGAGGAAGTGCTTATGAGCACTAATAATGTAGCCTATGAACATGTTCATGTAAGCCTAACGGTTGCTTTCATATTTCACCCTTAGTGTTATTGATTAATCTACCTTTATGGATAACCTTGCTTAAAGGGTAATTTATTATTATTATATTGCAAGGTTAACCTCAGGGTGAAGTTAGTGTCATCCTAAGGTTAACTTCTCATTGGGGTTTCAATATCACTATAAATACTCCACAATGATGATTCATTTGTATCATAAGTGTGAGTATAATGTGATATATTAGGGTTTCCACAAGCACCCACCTTGTAATTCCTCTTATTGTCTTCCTTCATATCTTTATTTTGTTTACTATTGCTATCTTTTAATCACTTCTACTTCCCTTTTGCATATGATTGTTGTGAATGCATGTTTTGAAATGCTTCTAAATAATATTATGAATTTAAAACTGGTAGCAAAGCAAGGTCCAAAGCTATGTAACTCATAGGCAAAGGATAAATTAATCATTCACAATCAAAGGCATCATATCAATCTCAAGTTTATATTTCCTTTCAAATTCAAAAATTTAAATTTTAAAAATTTCCTACCTAAAACAGACTCTATTTCATCCATCTTTCATGCACTGCCCATTTGCATGTGCTTCTACACATCCACAAGATTCCAATGTTGAAATAAGTATTGAATCGATATGAAGAGAACAATGGTAAGGATGTGTGGTGCTTATTAGAAGGTTTTTAGTTCAAAATATTGTGTGTTGATTTTGCTATTGCCATCACTATTTTTTTTACTTCATTACTATAGAAACATCTATGTTACATTAAAAGGGAGTGGCACAATAGTAGAAGCCAAGAATTTTTTATTGAAATCCTTGAGGCTCAATTGTTGTAGGTGCATTTTCTTGAACCATTGATGCATATACATGCCAAGATGATATAATTGCAACTCGACTCCAAGAAAAAGTTGTTTGACATAGTGGTTTGACCTCTTCTTTGCTCAAAAGGGATCTCTACTTTGAGACTCAATAAACTTTTTTGTAGGAACTTAAAAAATATGGGCATTTAAAGAGCATTTCCATCCATTAAAATTTGCATTAGTTAGCATGGTGTAGTTGTTGCAAAGTTGGCTTGTTGAAGTGAATTTCCAAGTTTAAAAGATACTGTGGATCTTTGTCTTGCTCTAGTGTAAGTTTTTCCTCTTTGCCTCACTCAAAATCAAATTGATTTATGGTTCTATTCAAGCTAACACACATAGCACAATTGACCTACCCTTTATTGTATGGGTAGATAGTTTAGGATTTCAGCCACTTTAGCTCCAATACAACACACACACACACAAAATTCAAATGTGTATGTGTGAATGTATGTATGAGAAAGGATGAGTAGTCTAACCAATAAAATCAATCAATTTATCAAACTCTAATTTATTGGTTGAAAGAATGACATTGAATGTAGTAGTGCCAATTCTCACTAGGGAATGACTAAGCTTTTAGACTCCTAGTATTCTAGACATGTCTAGTAAATAAGACCAAATTTTTGTTCAACTAAGATTTCGTCTTAATGTGACAATCATAGTTTCTTCTACATAATGGAAGACAATTAATGCATAGGAATTTTTACCTATCTCAAATTTTCTTTCCCGATGCATGGAGATGCTTCCTATTTAGATAGGCTATTAGACAACTAGATTGATAAATTAGTTGATCCTACATCATTTTCTTCAACTAGATATTTAATTGAAGTAGAGTTCTCTCTTGAGATTAAACTCAGGTTATCATGGCCTCCTTAATAAAGGTTTATAAATAATTAGAGAAATACTTTGGTCCTCACATCCCTATTCTTCATAATTTTTAGTCTCATGCTTAAATCCTTTCTTGACACAAAGGCAAAGGGCATGAGGTTGAATCTATACTTAAAATTCCAAACAATGTTCTCTTCATCGATTTCTTACCTAATGATGAAACAATTCTTGAATTTTTATATTCTAGATAGGAATGGGTCTCATGATAGTATCATAAGAAAGGGTTTCTAAAAAATCCCAATGCTAAGTGGAGAAGGCATAAATGGTCTAATTATATTTGCTAGGTTGAGATTAATTTTAAACTAGATAACCTTCATCCTACTCCAGATCACTTTTAGTAAAGAGATATCATGGATGCAAATCCTAATATAGACATTGATATATGCTTCTTGAAGCATCCACACATAGCTAAAATCAAGGTTAGTCTATCCAAGAAAGAACATGTCATATTTAATGCTTTACTTAAAGAGTAAAAAAATATTTTTGCATAAAAATATTTTGACATGCCTAGAATAGATGAGGGTCTAGTCATCCAAAACATCATTACTTATGATGACATAAAATGCATTCAAAAAATCAAAGGATATTCTTTGTTGTAATTCAAAAGTTCTTAGATGCTAAATTTGTTAGACTTATTGATAATTTAGGATAGGTTTCTAACATAATTCCTATGAAAAATAAATAAAATAATATTATTCAGATTTACTATAATTTTAAAAACATCAATCTAGGTTATCTTAAGAATAACTTATCATTACCTTCTATTGATGTTATTGTCAAATCTATCATAGGGTATGAGATGGTGTCCCTTATGGATAAGTATTCAGGGTATATCCAAATTTATATTTCCCCTAAGGATCAAATAAAAACAACTTTAATTATATCTTGGGGCACATTCTACTCTATCAATATACCATTTGGATTAAATAATGTTAGAGCTATTTATTGACATGTTATAACAACTATATTTCATGCCCTGACTGGGAATATAGTGGAGCCTTATGTTGGTGACATGTTGGTTAGTCCAAGAAATAGACTATCCATCTTATTAACCTTCATATCATATTTGAACAATTCTGTCATTATAAGATCATAAAAAACCTAAATAAATGTGTGTTTGGTGTCATTAGTTGACCTAAATTTTATAATTTTGAGTTAAGAAAGATCATGAAAGAGTGCATTGAAAAATAACAAAGCATAACACACATATATAAGCAAAATAACAAAATAATTTTATTGCTAAAAAATAGAGTACAATGCAAGCAATCACTAGGAAGAGATGTGAGGCTATAACATTGCATCCATTATATATAGGGATTCATCTCTATGAATTGGTGTGTTGGAAATTTACCATATTGAATATGGAAGGTCACCCATATGTAAATGTGGCAATTCGTCTTCCATGAGTTACAAAGTGCATGTTAAATGAAATTACAAACATATGATTTTTCCTTTATATTTTATCTTCTACTAATGTGTCAACAAAGCTAGAGATGCATTTTGGCTATGAAAATCTAAAAATAGAAAATTACTCATTGTAGTATGTATTTTGTTTTTGCATTTTTGGGGACCTTTGGAGCATTTTCTACAAATGTATTGGAAGCTTTGTTGATGATAGAGTTGCCTACAAAAGTTACTTTTCTTTCTCTAATATTTTTAAAACTTCTTGAATGGTTTAAAATGTAGTCTCAAGCACAAATTTATGCCCCTAACAGTGTGATAAGAATCCAAAAGTATATTTTTTGAAATTTTTGATCATAAATCCATGTGACAAAAATTTTACACGCCTAGATCATTCATCCCCCATTGAAAATCAATGGTCCTGATTACATTAAATTTTGACATTAAATGTGAAAATTGTTTTTTTATCTATTTTTTGTGACTCATTCTCCATTGGTGACCAAGTTGTTCTAACTTTACTACTCAGGAAATTTGAGTGGAGTGAATTTCTTGTGATCTTGGTCCATGTATTAACAATATGATCCTCCACCATTAGTGCTAAACTATCTATATTGAGTTCTCCAATATCCAAATATTTTCCTATTATAAAAGCGTCCAACAAAGGTAGATGATAGGGCCTAAGAATTTCAACATTGAAGATTGGATTCAAACCAAGATAAGATCAAATATTTAATTCAAAGGAATTTTATACCACCTTCTTGGTTATGGTGTATGGTTTATAACGAAGAGGCCTAATCTTCCTATGGTATCCTACAAGTCTCTTTTTCTAAAGATGTAACCATACCTTATTTGCAACCTTCAATTGATGTGGGACTTGATGCTAGCTTGAAATTTGTATTTGTGTTTTCTAATACATCATGGACCTATTACTACATTTTTTAATCTACCATAAGTCATGCTACCTTTTCTACTTTTTTTTATCCATGAAATGAGTACTCCATAGGCTGAACATGGAGAGCTACATTAGTGGGTGTTAATGATTGGGTCTCAAAATATACATAAAATTGGATGTGTTTAGTAGAGCTTTGTAGATGTTCAAGTTTACTCATGATACATGTAGGGGAGACTCTCATCCCATGTGTGTTAATGCTTGGAATTGTACATTCAAAGAAGACATACAATCAATCAATTCACAACTTTTTTCTAGCCATGAATCTAAGTAGGGAAGGCTATGGACATGGTTAAATTGATGTTCATCATATCCCATAGGATGTACCAAATAATACTTATAACTTTTTTTTACTATTAGATATAATGAAGTTTGACAAGTAAAAGTTGAGCCACACATGACTAAAATAAAGCTTAGTAGTCTTCTCAACTAAAATGGACTTCATACAAGGAATCATGATAGCCATTTTAAAAAATATAAATTACTATAAAACATGATTATTACCATACTTAGATGTGGGAGAACCTAAGAAAAAATCCATGAAAATTTTTGAAGACTTAAATAGCACTGACAATGGTGTATGTAGTCCTTACTTTTTTTGGTTGGTTTTGTAATAGCATAGGGAGTACATGATTTTATGTACCTCTAGAAATTATTCCTCATCATGGGATAATAGAAGTTTTTTGAAGTACTGCAAATGTTTTTTCCACCCCAAAGTGATCTACTACTTTGGTGAAGTGTGATTCCCAAATCAACTTTTAGTGTTCACTAGCTAGTACCCAAATATATTCTATATGGTGAAGGAGATTATCTTACAAGTAAAATTCAAAAATATGCTTACTCACATGAAGATCTTGGTATGCATTTTTAAATTAAAATTCTATATCATATAAGGTGGATCACTTGCAAAAATCATGCCCACAAGAATAAAAAATAGTGGTCATCACTATGATTAGAGGTTGGCTCAAACAATTTATTATTTAATTAGAACCCCTTTTTATGTCTTGTGATCAAATAGTATTTTTGTATATCTGTGTCCCAATTTTTATGTCTTTAAATCCTTATCTTACTTCATGTTTGAATTAACTATAGAGGTCTATGATGTATGTGGATGATGGTTTCTTTGCCCAAGATATAGTGACTCCACTATTTACAGGCTTAGACAATGACATATAGCTCTTTGTCACACGTGTGGTATTTTTAAATCACTTCTTTGTAAGTTTTATTATTATATGAAATTGGATGGCTATGATACTTGAGAAAATTTTCTAATGCATAGTTTATTACATTAGTCATTATCTCAAAATATTGATGTGGATCAGGTAGAGTGTAGGAGTTGAACACAAATGGTCCTTCAACCTCTCAAATGTCCTCTATTGTGTATCTCCCTAATATAAATTATATTTTGCACCTCCTTTGATCACTTGGTGGAGAGACCAAGCAGTTTGTGAGAAACCTAATATAAATATTTGATAGAAATTGGCAAGACCTAAAAATTTATGAAGCTCTATTAGAATATTTAGGGTAGGAAAATCTCTAATTATCTGAATCTTCTTAAGGTCAACATGGACTCCCTCTTCATTAATAATATACCCATAGTACTAATTATTAGTCATACCAAATGAACACTTATTCAAATTATCGTATAGCTTGTTGCCTTCAAAAAATTTTAAGTACCTATCAAATACATTGTAGTTGTTCCTCCCATGTCTTACTATAGATGAGAATGTCATGGTAGCATACTACCACAAATGAGTTGGTGTAGGTATATATTAGCCACTCAATAAACTCTTTTTGTATTTGAATATAGTTTTCCATACATTAGTGGGCTCTATGGGTATTTGATGATAGCTAGATTTGAGATCAATTTTGGTGAAGAACTTTTTACCATGGAGTTGATCTAGTAAGTCATCTATCTAAGTCTTTTTTATGAAGAAATTTGTATCATGGAGCTAGTTTCTCTTGTGATAATTGCACCATATGAAAATTTTGTGTTTCAAAATTCATGAGTTAGAAGATCATCCATGCAAAAATGCGGTGATTTACCTTCCATGAATTACAAAGTGTATATTAAATTAAAATTACATATATATGACTTGTCCTTTTGTGTTTTCTCTCCTACTAATATTTCAACATAGCTAGAGATGTATTTTGGCTAAGAAAATCTAAATATAGAAAATTTATAATTTTATTAAGTATTTTGTTTTGCATTTTTTAGGGTCTTTGGAGCATTTTTCTACAAAGTTGTTAACAACTTTGTTGATGATAGAGTTACCTACAGAAATTTTTGTTCTCTCTAATATTTTTAATGCTACTTGAATTCTTAGTTATCAAGTTCGATTTCATGTTCGAGTTTGATACTCTTGAAGTTCGAAAGAAATTCGACATGTTCAAAAATTCAGGATAAAATTTGATATAATATTTGATATATTATAAATGTGCATGTATCCTTTCAGTGTTATGTAAATAAATTAGTAACTAAGAAACTCAAACGGAGAATTGAAACAAACATTAATAATTCCCTTGTCATATATTTCCAAGCTTCTACAGTAGATTTTAATGGTGCCATTTTAAATAGTTTTTCAAGAAAAAAATGCCATTTAATTTTACTTTCAACATTTAAATATAAAATTTTATTTAAATGTATTAAAAGAATGTAAACCTACTTTCTACATTTTTAATATAAAACTTTTACTTAAATATATCAAAAATATATATAAACATTAAAACTAAATGTAAAAAATATCTTATTTATTTTTATTTTTTATTTAAAATATATATAAAGCAAAAATATGAGAAAATTCATATAAAAACAATAAATCTATTATAGTAAATCACAGCAAATTTATTTAACCTAGTAAAACTACTAAATTATAGTATAGAGAAAAATCTAATGCAGTTGCAGAAGTTCACAGAGATTTTTGGATGTTGTAAATATTTCCAAAAATCAAATATAAATGAAAAAAATCAAATATAAAGGGGAAAACACATGCATAAAATTTCCACCATGCATTTTCTCCTTCCGATGTGCATTACCCAATTTTTTTCCTGCTGAATTTAAGGTTGAAAACACATTCAAAAAATTTCCCACATGTATTCCCTACTTTTTTCCACCCAATTTTCTTTTCTTACCGAATTTAGGATTTATTCACCGAACTTATTTGTCAGGGTTTTAAATTCAACAAATTTAATAACTAAGCTTGAATGTATCAAAATAGAGTCTTGAGCACAAATTTATGCCCCTAATAGTGATGTTAGGATCAAGAAATAGATTTTTAGGCATTTTCAATCATAAAGCCATGCCATAAAAAGTCACATTCTTGGATCAAGTGTGGTAAGCTTTTAGGTTTTATGGTGTCTCATAGGGGAATACATGTGGATAGTGATAAGATAAAATATATTAATGCTATGTATTCCCCTCACGCAGGACTCTCAAGCATAAAATTTTATCCCTAATAGTGATTACGATCAAAAAATAGATATTTGTGTATTTTCAAGCATAGATACATGCCACAAAAGATCATGTTCTTGGATCACTAGTGGTAAGATTTTAGGCTTTATGATGTCTCATAGGGATATACATGTAGATACTAATAAGATAAAATCCATTAATGTTATATCTTCCCCTCACACTAGAGTCTCGAGCAAAAATTTATGCCCCTAATAGTGAGTTTAGGATCAAAAAATAGTTTTTTGGGTTTTTTTTAGAATAAATACATGCCAAAGGATCACATTCTTGGATCACTAGTGGTAATATTCTAGGATTTATGGTGTCTCATAGGGGTATACATGTAGACTATGATAAGATAAAATTCATTTATGCCATGCCTTCCTCTTGCACTATCAAAGATATAAATTTATTTTTAGGGAAGTTATGAGGTATTTGATGATTTATCCTTAAGTGAAAATTCAATGGTTATCCATTGAATCATTTACAAAAGAAAGATATTGATTTTAAATGGTATGAAAGCTATAGTAAGACCTTTATTGAATTTTAAAAAAATAATATGACCCCCAAGTCTTCATCCCCCGACTACGATAAGCTATTTATTTTATACACATAAGCTATGTAGGTATCCTTGGAAGTGGTTCTTGCCTAACAATATGATAATAATAAGCAATATACTATGTATTATAATAGTTGAATTATACAAACATGAGGAACTAGGTACACTCCCATGGATAAGGATTTATTAACTATTTATTTCTCTTATGAGAAGTTTTGACGTTACATGTACTATTAGGTAACTTATGTGGTTATTAAACCTAAAGCCCTAAGGAACCTCCTTAAAAAACTATACATCCTTAGTGACATTTGATATGGAAAGTGGATCATTATGGTGCAAGAATTTTATGTTTATATCATCACCCAAAAGTTTTTGAAAGCTCAAGTGATTATGAATCAATTTATGACTGGTCCTATTACAACCCTACAACTTTTAAAAGCGGTATTATGGGATGAGGACATAATGCTCATTTCTTGTGATTCTAAAAAATTGTCATATTTCCTTCCTCTATGGCTACTAGCCTAATTAAAAAATCTAGTCCTTATACCCTTACTAAACAAGAAAGATCTCTTTTGGAGTCCTAAGAAGTTGTTGAGATATGATATGAAGCCAAGGATAAGGACAAGGACACATCCTAACCTATTGAAGAGGATATTCACCCTAATATTTCAACCCTTCACTTTGATGGTACAAATAAAAAATTTAGGATAGGAATTAGTATATTTCTCATAACTCTAACTAGTCTAATTGTTCCTATGGAATTATTTTAAATTATTTTGGATTACCAATAATGTTGTACAATGTGAGGCTTTAATTAGGGATCTTTAGAACTCAACATATGAATTTTAAACACATCAAGTTGTCATATGATTCTCAAATTGTGGTCCATTAGATCTCAAGTGGGTATGCTATCAAAGCACTATATTTGATTCCTTACCATCAAGTAAATAAAATCTTAATGAATTCCTTTCAGTCCTTTTCCATTAGGAATTCCCCAAAGGGGGAAATACTAAGTATAACTCTCTAGCCATTCACATCAAAAAATCCATACCACATGAGAACATTATTGAAAAAAAAATTGTGGTAAAATTTCACAATGAGCATATTTATTTATCACTGAAGGGCCAATGGAAGTGCATACAATTTAGGTTAATGTTATGTATTATCAAGTTCGTGTAGATGATCCTTGTTATGATAATATTTTGTGATTCCATAATAATTAAACCTATCCACCTATGGCTACTTCTAAGTAGTGAAATCATATCTATAGGAGAGCTTTTTGATATGTGATTTTGGATGGAGTATTATAGTATCAAACCTTGATAGTGGCCTATACTGCCTTATAGAGATTGAAGAACCAAAATCCCACTTTGATGTTCAAAGTGGTGATTGTGGGGGATACTTTAATGGTCATTCCATAGCTTATAAACTTGTAATAATAGTTTACTCTTAGCCACAAATGGAAGTTAATGCCAACACTTGTTTTAAATCATGTGAAAAATATTAGTTCCAAAAAGATGAAATACATGCCCTTGCCTAGGTTCTTCATCCAATCAAGCACCCTTGGTCCTTTTTTTCTTAGATAATTGACCTTTTATGAACTATATATCCCATGTACTATGATGGGTATAAATGTATCAATACATCCCCATAATATTTATAAAGCATATGGAAGCCATGTTGCTTATAAATCAAACAACCCTCATTTTATCTAAAGTTTTCTTCAATTATATGGTGTGTCACTTTGGTGTCCCATATACCATATATTTGGATAATGGAAATCATATTAGGAACATTAAAATATATGAATTGACTTCACAAATAAATATTTAGCATCACTTTTCATGCTTTATTATCCACAAGGAAATAGTCAAGTTGAATCTAGGAATAAAACTTTGGTTAACATTTTTGACAAGATAAATAGAAAATCAAAGAAATATTGACACTTGAATTTATATCCTACATCATGGGCATATTGCATCAGTATTTATACATTCATAGGGATAATCCATTTTTCTTTGATTTATGGTACTGGAGTTGATTTTGCTACTTGAAATTGTATTGCCTTCCTTGTATGTTTCTTTAAATAATTTATTGACTCATGATGAATATCATTAGAATTATTAGGAATCCTATTTTTCCATACTCATTATGATTGATAAGATGTTCTTACATGCTCTTGAGCACAACAAATCCTGCAATCATGTTTCCAAGTGTTATAATAAAACTATTTATCATAAATTCAAATTCAAGGACATGGTCCTCAAGCTTGATAGTGTGCATAAAAAGTACAAGAGAAGTTTATACATAAATGGTTTGGTCCATATACTATCAAAAATTTGTATGGGTTTGGGGCAATGAAATTGTAAACAATAGGTGGAGTGTTGGAGGGATCTACTCATTCCATCCATGTCAAATGCTTTTATGCATAGCCCCTTTTGACCTCCTTACAATATTTGTATTTTCTTGGTTTGCTTGTTAACTTTATTGCCTCATTTTGTGCTTTGATTACTTTTACCATTTTCTTTGTGAGTCTATGTTTACATTAGTCTTGCATATTTTTGGCTATTAACATGTCTTTATATGCTTTTATGATTTTTTTTCTTCTCTTGACCATGATTACCACTTTAAGTGGAAATCTCAATATCCTAGTAATTTAAGTTTAAAAAATTATGATTTTTTCATTTTGTGACCTTACTTTCTTCCATTTGCATGATATGTGTCGCATTTTACTAGTTTCCTAGTGTTTTTCATCCTTTTTTTAATTATTATTTTTACTTTGTTTTTACTTTGTTTGAACTCCTGTGGCATATTGCCACTATTGCCAATAAAGGAGCATCATGATGTATTTAAGGTCTTCCTTATTATTTTGTGTTATTACCCTACCTTAAGTGTCATAAATCAACTTCTTTAGTTCAAACCATGCTACATTCCATATGGCATGTGGTTGGAACACCAAGGCAACATTTTAAAATTTTGTGCACTAAAATTATTAAAAATGTTCAAATTCAATCCATCAATCCTAGTTATCTAGTCCCATTGTAGTCATGAACATACTTGTTGAAACATCATGCTTTTTTGGATAGTATAATGCATTATATTAGACAATTGTAGTAGAGGCATTGGATTTTTATTTTATAGGAACTCCTAGCTTTGGATATATTGCAATTCCTATATTACCCCTCTATTTTCCGTAATATTTGTTTCTCTCTTTATCATAGTTAGTGTGTTGATTAACATATCATCTTATCATATGCAATAGGGTGCAAGTTGGATCAAGAAACAAATAACCTACATATTTATATATTGGTAGCATACTCTTGATCCACCCTACAAGAATCAATGAATATGCTTGTTGATACATAATGTTCATTGAACACTATTTTGTGGTTGTTTTTTGTAGTTATAAGAATGCTTGTTGACGCATCATGATTTTCATATACTATCTTGTGGATATATCTTTTTTTGTAATCGTGATTGGTATGCTTGTTGATACATCATGTTAGTTGAGTAGTATAGTGCATTGGTCTTCCCTATACTGGTGAACATGCTTTTCATATACTATAGGTTATTTTAAGGATAAGGTACAAATCCATTGTATCCCTTGTTGATGGCATCACAGTATACCCCCACTATAGTGGTGAGTGTGGTTGTGGACACATAATACTTGCTAGATACTACATGTAGTTTATTTTTGCACCTATAGTGATAGGTATTCTTGCTAACACATCATGCCCATAAAATACTAAAAAAAAAATTCTACCTACTATAGTGTCCTACATTTTTGACACATTGTGTGTCAGATATTGTAGGTAGGTAGTCTACGCTAAGACATGAATCACCTACATATCTTGTGTGTGTCATTATTTTGGTCCCCCTCTTACAACTATTTTTCTTTTGAGGTTGTAAAATAGAAAGTATCAACACCAAAAATAACAATGAATCAAAACAAGCAATATGTACACGAAAAGAATGATCTCATATATTATTGCATTGGGGAGCCTTGATCTCCACTTTTACACATCAATATGCCCCAAATCATGGGGGTTACATAATATTGCTTATTTTGATAATACAATGATTACAAAGGGGTAAAACCCTTTTGCTGGATCAAACAACTGTGGTGTCTTCAGATCTTCTCTGCTACAAACAAGAGGTTGAGTGGGCTTCTTGAATATCCTTATGAGCCACTCCAGATGCAACAGCTATCAAAGAAATTATCACTAGTACCTACACACAAATAAGCCACAACAAAGAGTTAGTAACACCTATGGGGCCTCCACAGTGTGAGGCCCTCTAAAACATAAAAGTGCAACCTACAAACCCTAGTTGAAATACTTGTAGAATGTAGAGCAGAATACAGGAAAATGTAAGTTAAATAATAAAATCAAATGCCTTGTCAAAATACCTGATTTTGTGATATGTGCGTTCGAGGGTTCGAAATGGCATTGCGTGGATGCTCGACAGCGTCCGAGGACTTGAAGGATGTAATGTGGTGTTTAACGGATGCCTTGGAGTGTTTGTAGACTATGGTGGATGCCCTATAGTGTTCGATAAATGCCCTACAACATTTGGAAAATGCCTTGAGGTATTTGCAGACTGTGTTAGATGTTTTGTAGCATTTGGATCTGGTTTGTAGAAGTGATTGTGAACGACGAATACGATGATAACTAGGGTTTGCAAAATGAAGTGTGAATGTGTATAACTTGTGTGATCTCATAATGTTTGACCCTTATTCACAAAAAGTGAATAATATTTTATAACCCTTCACTTAAGATTAGGGTATTGACGATAGCAAATGGATGGTTAAGATTAAAACTTGATGAGCAGCTGAGATTACAACTTGATAAGTGACACAGATTGCATTTAATGAGTGGTAAGGATTGCCACATGGCCCACTAAGATGGAGTTTTTATGGATGGCTTAGATTTATATATATATATATATATATATATATATATATATATATATATATATATATATATATATATATATATATTTATATTTATACTCATATATATATGAATAGATATGTATATATGTATGATGATGAATGGACTCATCATTCATCATGATGATGATAGAATATATATAAAAATAAGAGGCACCTGGTTTGATGGAATGGACTCAACGTGCAAGAATATTTGAAAATTTTATGGTTTTAGCTTACCCCCTCAATTGGTAAATGGGTGAAGAATGAAACCCATGAGCCAATTGACCGAATGTGGATGATGCAATGGATGCGTATGATGTATGCAGATGTTAGAAATCAAAGTCAAGTTTGGTTGCCCCAAGTTTGGGGTGGTTCTGTGCTGTCAAAAATTTACCTTTTGGTATCATTGAAATGCAAAAAAATAATGATGAAGTAAAGGAACCTAGTTCACTACCCAGTGATCGAATCAAATTCCTTAATGCAAAATGATGAAGTAGAGATTTTTCTGTATTTGTAACCCCATGGAGAGGGTATCAATGACAACCTTGGGTAAATTAGCTTGAACACAATCTCACTCGAGAAATGAGGGACCCAATTGATTTTGTTTTCAAACAAGATGATGTTGGATGATGATTTTGAGCAAGCGTCCTTATGGTGATATACCCATCCTACCGGATTGCATGGATAACCAATCGTTGCAACCATTAGGGGACTAGGGTAAATCACTAGATACGAGGTTCACTTGATAATGTAAGTGGATTTGATGATGTGAGGGGATGATGTAAATGCATTGATGAGTGGATTTGATAGTTTTGTGAAATTTTGAATCATTTTGGGATGTTTTGAAGTATTTTTGGGTATTTTTGTGACTTTTGGTCACATTCAAAAATTAAACACCCAAATCAATCCATGTTATCACAAAATGTAATATGATGATGTGATGAATGCTTGGAATAGTGGATTTGGTAATTTTGTGAAATTTTGGATCATTTTGGGACATTTTGAAGCATTTTTAGGTGTTTTTATGACTTTTGGTCACATTCAAAAATTAAATGCCCAAATCAATCCATGTTATCACAAAATGTAATGTGATGATGTAATGAATGCTTGGATGAATTTTGTGGTGATTTTGTGGGGTTTTTCTATATTTTGAGGCCCTTTTGAAACCTTTTGTAGCATTTTGAAGATAAACATCGACCTGCATCTATATCTCCATAGATGTAGGATGGCATCTATCATTCTGTAGATGTAGTGAGGCATTTGAGTGTGCCTATCAGATGCACTAGGGTATTTGGGTGCACTAACTCAGCTATAAAAGGGTCTAGGGGTGAAATTTTCATTTTATTCTTGCATTTGAGAGTTGAAGAAGCAACGTTTGAGAGAAGGAGAGTGAAAGAGCTTGGCGATGGCGATGGAGGGAGTTGATGTGGTGGTTGGAGTTGATGTGTGGGTGGTAGAGGTAAGTTCTTCTAGCCCTTCTTGTTTGATTTTGCAATGTTTTTTATATTTTTTATAACTAAAAGAGGGGCGATGAAAAGTTTTTTTTTAATGGATGAGATCTTGATGTGCATTTGCTTTTGTGTTGTGCTGCAGTTGAGGATTTTAGAGGCTCGACATCGATTCTCACCTATCCTATCGAGGGTGAAAAAGGCATTATGGGAGGTCGATTGGGAGTGGTTGGAGAAGGTGGGATTGGATGGATGTGCATGGATTGAGGTGGTGAGGGTCGATGAGGGGTACCTCTCTACCTTAGCAGAGTGGTGGGATCTGGATAGGGGGACCTTCTAGCTCTCGATAGGGGAGATGACAGTGATGCTTGAGGATGTACATCACATATTTCATGTACCTATGGAGGGATTGCATGTCCGAGTTGGGTATGACAAGGGATATGAGATGAGTTAGAGTTTTGGGATCTAGACTTTTGAATATGAGTTGCGAGGATGTGAATATCAATGGTGGTGGCATCAGATACCTAGAGTTGTACTCATAGAGGTGGTTGGAGGTATTACCAACCTATGTCATGTTCCTGCTGGCCAATGTGTTGGTGCCTAACAACATCGGATGTCGGTTCCCTTGGAACATGATTAGGTTGGTATTCGATATGATCGATGAGCCTCGAGTATATGCTTGGGTGCTTGCTTTACTAGCTCAGGTATACATGGAGTTGTATGAGGTGAAGAGGTAGGGGCAAAAGGGATTGGGTTATAGTGTGCTACTTTAGATCTAGGGTTGGGAGCATTTCAACATAGCTCATCCTATAGGCCTACCATGTGAGTGGGATAGGGCTCAGCCCTATGTGTTGAGATGGTAGGCAATGGAGGAGATACAATTGAGTCATCCTGGTCATAGTGACCAGGAGTACAGAGATTTATGGGTAGGATTGACACCTGATCAGGTGTATTAGTGACCATGGTGAGATCGCAGGTGGCCTACTAATGGGGAGAAATATTAGGTAGGCTAGATGGGTGGTTGGTCGGCATGGTAGTGAGGTGGAGCTGATCTAGTTCTCATGAGTTCTATAATAGTTTAGGATATGATAGGGGGTTCCTGATGCTCCAATGTTGTACAAGCATCAAGTTGATGAGTTGAGCTTACCCTGTGCTGAGGCATGGTAGGTGGAGTATGAGGATGATGAGGATATGGATCTCCCAGATGTGGATGATGTCAAGACCACGACGAAGTATGATGCCTAGTTTACTTCTCAACCTCCATGGGCACCAAGTCAGGTGGTGGATGAGGGTAGTGGTGATGATGGGGAGGTTATAATCAAGGTAGAGGAGGCTCCTCAATGATAGATATATCATCGATCTAGTGATGAGGGAAACCATCAAGGGCTATGATAGATCAACCTCTTAATATTAGAGGTGATGGTGAGGGTGGGGGAGGTATGGAGGAGATTCTAGAGAGACCTCCTAGTTGGAGTGAGGAGGAGTGGGCTATGCTCCAGGATGAGCAAGATAGCCTAGTTGAGGAGTGATATCGGGTCTTGCATATGTTGGAAAAATGGGATGTGATGGTGGTACTTAAGATGCGAAGATGGCTCGACTATAGAGGGAGCTAGAGGTGGGGGCTACTATAGGTGGAGGTGAGGATGTGATAGCTAGGCTTTGAGTAGAGTTGGAAGGGAGGGATGCACATCAGAGATAGGATCTATCTCACCTTTGATCCTAAGATAGCTACATCCAAGAGCTTGAGGATTACCTTATGTAGCATGGCATTGGATTACCAGTATGACCTTCCTCCTCTGTATCTAGATCTATTAGGCATAGTGACTCTAGGTATAGTGGCTCTCACTCTAGGGCTCCTTGGGCTCCTAATCCCTCAAGATCATAGGGGTCTGCCTTAGGGTACTAGCTAGTGCCTCTTGTATTTTTGTATATGAGCCTTAGTGCTCTATTGTATACAACCTTCAAGTGTACTTTGTACATGCAATATTTATACATATATACATGGCTTTTCTTTTGTGTATGCTTTTGTGTGAATGTATGTGTGAATGCATGTGTATATGATGTGATGGATGCAATATGATGACAATGTGTATGCTTTATGATAATAATGTAAGTGAACTGATGCTCTAATGATCATTTGTAGTAGTTTAGATTTTGCTTGACCATCTTCATTACTTAATCAGGGACACCAACATCTAATGGTGGGATATGAAGTGGAAGACTCATGTAATGATGTGACTATGGTATGAATGCTATTTTTGTTTATGGAAAATGGATATGGAATTGTTTTACAGAGACTCAAACATCCTAGTGATTTTGAACAAACTCATTAAGTTCTTTTGAATCTCTTAGAGACCAAATGTGTGTGTAGTGAATGTTTATTTACCAATCATGAGCATGGTAATGACTCAAGCCAATCAAGAACCAATGTGTGTGCAAGTGAATTCATTTACCCATCTTGAGTAAAGTGAGATGAAACCTATCATAGAGAAGACCAGGAAGCTAGCTTGTCCTTATGTGTGGTCAGAGGTCTCTTCAAGAGAGATGTGTCACCATGCATGAGCGTACTCCACTACCAGTCAAGCATCTATAGCCCCAATGGAGATTAGCTCCATAGTCCAATGGGAGATGATATTTAAGCTTTGGGGAATCAAACTACATAACCATCTGGATGGAAGTGTAATTCTATCCTTACTACTTGGGGACCTATTTTGTGGTGTGTAAAAGAGTTAAAGCTTTGGGGAATCGGATTCTCAACCGAGGTGTGATGAGAATTTTACCCTATCCTTACTACTCACTCTTTTATTTGGAAATGTTGTTAGTGGTGAAAACCATTGTTTTTGGACTATGTGCATAATGGGACAAGCAAGAAGATATTTTTTGCTTTGAGGTTCAACCCAATCATGGTGTCATCCCTCTCTGACACAAGATGTTATTAATAAGTGTTAAATGTGTTTGGTTCAAGAATGTTAGAGTCAACTCCCAGAACTCAATATTTTCTTAGTGAAAATGTGCTTTGGTCCTAGAGAAAACTTGACATGCAATGGAGGTTGCTTGAAACACTAGGAGTGGTTGAGTGACCAAAAACACCTAGGGGTGATGAAATTTTATTGCAAATGGTAACATGACTTATGAAATGGTGAAATGGGATTGATGTAAAATCAAAGGTGCCCCTGATTAAGGCAACAAGACTTATTGGATTAATAATTATCCAAACTAAGCAAATGACCATTAATATGGTGGATGAAATGCACTGAAATGACATGAATGTGATTATGCAAAATGGATGTATGGAATGAAGTATGAATTGTGCTTTTGTGTTTTTTTATTTAGCCATGTATATATGTATATATAAATCACATTAAGCATAGAACGCTCTCAAGTGGATAATGTTCAATGGCTCGGGCTCTTCTACTCCCTCTAGACTGGCAAGCCTATATGTTCCTTGACCCACTTTTTGTTTGATAATGTATGGACCTAACCAATTAGCCATGAATTTATCATGAAGATGCGATAATGCATTGGTGTTTTGCTGATTTTCTTTGAGGATGAGATCTCCTACTTGGAATTCACGTAGATGAACTTTGGTATTGTAAGCATGCTTTAGATGATCCTGATATACTCATAAGTGCTCCAAGGCATTGATTTACCTTTCATCAAGGAGCATGAGTTGGTCAAGATGTGCTTGTCTAGTGGTATCATCATCTATGAATTCCTGCAATGAAATGCATAGTGAGGGGATCTCAAGCTCAAGAGGCATGATTGCTTCAGCACCATAGACCAATGAGAATGGTGTTGCCCTAGTAGGTGTGCAAATGCTCATTTGATAAGCCCATAATGCCAAGGGGATTTGAGTATGCCAATATCGATGATTTTCTTTGACTAATTTCTTTAGAATAGCGATCAATGTCTTATTGGTTGCCTTAGCTTATCCATTTTTCTATGGGTAGTAAGGAGTCGAGAAACTATGTTGGATATTATATTTTTTGCAAAGTGCTCGAACATCCTTGTTTTTGAAAGACTTGCCATTGTCAGAGATTATTTTTGAGGGAATACCAAAGCGACAGATGATATGTTGGAGTATAAACTCCATAATTCGAGGTCCTATCATGCTGGTTAGAGGAATTACTTTGACCCACTTGGTGAAGTACTTAGTGGTAGTGATGATGAATGTGTGTTATCCCGAGGAAGGAGGTGAGATTTTACCAATCAAGTCAAAACCCCATTGTGAAAAGGGCCAAAGACTTTGAATGGGCTGTAATGCTTGTGATGGCACATGAGTTAAATTAGCATGTTGCTGATATTTTTGACACTTCTTGACATAAGTGCAACAATCACGTTCCATGGTGGGCCAATAATAACCCATGCATAAGATACGCTTTGTGATGGCCATTCCACTAAAGTGACCACCACAAGTACCATCATGAGCTTTAGATATGGCTCATTGTGCCTCTGCAGGCTCGAGACAATGAAGGAGGACTCCATCATAACCATGTCTATACAACACATCCCCCAAGAGAGTGAAACAAGCTACCTTTTGTTTGAAAGTTCATTTGGCAATTCATGATAAATCTGATGGGAGTGTTCCAAACTTGAGAAAGTATCTTACTTGACTAAGCCAAGGCTCGTATGGTTCTGCATGAATAAAGCAAACATCCTTCTCATATTTAGACTCAACTCATGAAATTGTAGATTTAGAGATTGTTGTGATGATCAATGGTTGAACCTCTCCTACGGAGTTCTTTGGAATCAATGATCCTAGAGAGGCCATCGCATCTACAAATCTATTAGTTGAATGAGGTAAGCTATCAATCTCATACCAGTCAAATTTTACGAGCAATTTCATTGCTACTTCATTATAAAGTTTTAGGACTAGTTCTTTACATTGGTATGATCCATTTACTTGATGAACGACAAGCTAGGAATCACCAAATATTCTTATACGCTTTATACCCATAGCTATGGTTGCTTGAAGTCCTAAAATTAGGGCTTCATACTCTACATTATTGTTTGTGCATGGGAAGTCAAGTTTAAATGATAAGGGAATGGGTATCCCTTGTGGTGTATGAAATATGACTCCTGCACCTTGTCCTTTTTTGCACTTGGAACCATCAAATAATAGGGTGATATCCACATCCTCTTCAAGAATGACATCTTCCTCCTATTCAGTGATATTAAATACCGAATCATATGGAAGCTCAATAACCAAAGGTTGATCATTAGGAAGTGGAGCTTCTGCAAGTTGATCGACTATTACCTGACCTTTAATGGATTTTTGGTTGATGAATTCAAGGTCAAATTTTGTTAGAAGCATTATCCATTTTGTGGTACGGGTATTTTTGTATGTGTGAGTCATCATGTATCGTAGAGGATTTTCTTTAGCTATGACATAAGTGGTGTGACTTAGCATATAATATTTGAGTTTCTTAGTGGTAAAAACCACTACTAGGCATAATTTTTCCACATAAGCGTATCTAGTTTCATAGCTTACCAATGTTCGACTAATGTAGTAGACTGCTTGCTCTCGATTGTTTTCATTCTTTTGTGCAAGCATTGTCCCTAATGCAAAATCCATTGCTAAAACATAAATATGGAAGGGGACCCTTAGGTGAGGTGGAGTTAAGACTGGTGGAGAGGCTAAGTATTGCTTGATATCATCAAAAGCTTTTTGACATTCATTTGTCCATGAAAATATCACCCCCTTTTGTAGCAGGTGATTGAATGGCCTGCATTTATTTGAGAGTTGTGCAATGAAGCGATGGATCGATTGGATATTTCCTTGTAAGCTACGCAACTCTTTCAAGTTTTTTGGGGAGGCATCTCCATAATGACCTTGACCTTGTTTGGATCCACTTCAATGCCATGCTTGGACACAATGAACCCTAAGATTTTTCCTGATGTGACTCCAAAGACACATTTCTTGGGATTCAACCTTATGTTATGCTCGAGAAGTTGATCAAAAACTTTTTCCAAGACATCGATGTGCTCTTGACGTGTTTTAGATTTGGCCAATAGATCATCCACATAGTCTTCAATGATCTTATGCATATAATCATGGAAGATGTATGTCATGGTATGTTGATAGGTAGCACCCACATTTTTAAGGCCAAATGGCATCACCTTGTAACAAAAATTCCCCCAAGGTGTTGTGAATGTTGTTTTGTGTTGGTCATCAGGATTAATTTGAATCTGGTTATATCTTGAAAAACCATCCATTAAAGATAGCATTTCATGGCCAGCGCAAGTGTCTACAAGAGTATCGATGTTTGGTAGAGGAAATTCATCCTTAGGACATGCTTTGTTAAGATCTTAAAAGTCAGTGCAAATGTGAATCACCCTGTTAGACTTGTGAATGGGTACCATATTTGAAATCCACTCAAGGTAGTCAATGGGTTGAATGAAACCCACATCTAATAACTTTTGAAGTTCTTCTTTGACCATGAGGGCAATGGTAGGATGTAACTTTCTTAGTTTTTGTTTGATCGGCTTAGCATCAGGATGCAAGGTTAGATTGTGGATGACCAAGTTAGGGTTAAGGCTAGGCATGTCTTTATAAGACCATGCAAATATACCCTTCTTTCTCTTGAGGAGATCTATGAATTGCTCTTGTTCATCAACGGATAAACTTTTTCCAAGTTTCACAATTTATGGATTGTTTGGATATGTGCTTAGGTTCACATCTATAGTTTCTTCAATGGCCATGTGTGAACCTTCCTCAAGCTGATGGGATGTTATTCTATAAATATGCAAATGCAAAAAATGTAAATAACCAGGATATGCAAATGCAAAAAATGCAATGTTATTCTAATTTTTTTCTTTTTGATTTTTTATACATATTTACATCATGTTTTCTTTGAGGTGGTCAAGGTGGTGGTGGTGGCTCATCATTTGGCTCAAATCGCTTTCTTGGAAGGAGCAAAAGAAATATGGGCTGATGGATGGGGAACATTTTGAGATAGTACTCATCATATTCAGTGAATGGAGTGACTAGGATTGATTCTTATTTGGATTCATCTAAGGCTATCAATAGGTCCTCTCTATTTTAAATGGGAAATTCTTACCATTGATGGTGTATTCCTCATATGATTCATCCTCAAAATCATAATTATCATTATCCTCTTCTTCTTTAAGGTCTAGAGTAAGACTTTGACAAGCTCATTCTATAGAGGAAGAGGAAGGTTGTGGACTATATCCTATGTTAGAAAAATCATGTACTTCTCAATATTTAGGTTTGATAATGTCACACATGCCCTGTTCATATCGTCTTAGTCCATATCCTTGCCAATTAACCCAACAAAAATATCATTATGGTAAATTGAAGTTAGACATGTGCTTAATATTAGCATAGGATGGTTATCAGGGTTCATCTAGGAGTGTATTGGATGATGAATCAACCTCCCCCCATATATAAAGTTAATTCCATTTGGTAATTACCCCATATTGTAAACCGCTTCTATGGCTAAAGGTGGGTCACATGGGTGACCGTAATCCCTTACAATTTTAATGGATAGTGGTGTAATGGCAACATTTTAAACCACATACTCACCAATTTTAGCACTAGTGAGATGTACTGCAACTTGTATAGGGGATGATGTGGATGGATTGGGTATGGAAGTGTGGGGTACAGGAGTGTCTTGTAGCTCCTGAAAAGATGTATGCTGAGGTGGCATCTCACGATCTAATAAATCAACTTGATGTTGGTTGATTGGGGTGGAGGTGAATCAAGTTTGGATGAGGTAATGGTAGGTGCTAGTGGAGTTGATTATATTGGTTGCAATAAATAATTGATGATAGATGATGTGGATGATTGTTCCTGAACATATGTACATGATATCAGCTAAGATGAATATTGGGATATGGAAGTAGTGTGATGGGATGTGGAGGTGGAATCCTTATTAATATCGATGATGGGGAGTTCTTCTAGAATAGGAGCTTTGAATAAATTATTTTGTTGTGGAGTGGGTTGTGTGGATGATGGAATTAGTGATAGATGGGTGGATGGTAATGATGGGTTGTAAGGATTAATTATGAAGTTGTAGTACTTGAATGGTTGAATGTTTGCTAGTGTACAGTGTATCTTTCCCTCATGAACATATTTCAAGCATTGAAGTAGTGTAGAGGGAATACATTTCATCTCCCTAATCCAGGGATCCCAAGGAGTATGTTGTAAACCATGTCCCCTTCTAGGATATGAAACATTGTATGTAATGTCTTTACCCCCACTTTTATGGGTAAGACAATAATTCCAACTATGGAGCATAACACATTGTTAAATGCTTGTAATGTAAATGTGGATTTGGTGATATGAGAGGGTGGAATATTTATGTGGTGGAGTGCGAAAGTGGTAATGATGTTGATTGACAAGTTGGTTTCAATTATTACTGTTTTGAAATACTTTTGGTCAACCTAAGTCATATTATGCAGTGGAGGATCCAGTGATTTTGATGATATTATTTTGATTTCAAAATCATAGAATACGATTGAAGGCTCCATGCATGTTTGGATATTCCCCACAAAATTATTGAAGGCATTAGAGTCTTGAGTTTGGATTTCAATGGATTTCAAGATCTCCATTAATGCCTTACAATGTGGAGGATATTATTGTATGATCTCATAAATTGATAATTTAGCTAAAGCCATTTTTAGACTATTTGTCAATTGGTTGCTTAGTGTAATTATTGTTCATGGTGGGAAGCTTGAAATATGGATGGATTAATGTGGATAGCTTGGGAGATGAATAAGTTGATATGGATTGATGGGGTTCAATTGTGAACACACATTTTTTGGTGGTGCCACTTGAGGTTGCTCATCCAATTGTTGTTGGTAGTTTGTTCTTCTTTATCCTCGGGTTACCACATGGATAGCCCCCATAATTCCTTGGTGTTTTTGCACATGATTAACTTGGTTAGGAGAGGTCCTATTAGTTGATGCCTCTCCCATTTTTTGTGCTTCATCTCGATGAGGAAATGGTGTCTAAAAAATACTAAGATCTTTGTTTTGTTGTGGCAAGGGGTTATCCAACTTAATGGCCCCCAAGTCTAAACAATATTGCATGATATCCTTAAATGTAAAGTAATTATTGATATCATGACCTTTATGTCGATGAAAGGGGTAAAAAAAGTGTTCCCTATAGCCCTTGACATGTTTAGTTGGGTTTTCAGGTCTAAATTCTAGTAGGGTAATTACATGTGGCATACAACCTTTGGAAGATGGAGTTATATGATATGAGTAATGGTGTGTAATTACTAGTTTGTTGAACGAACTATTGGTGTTGATTGTTGTCTATAGTTGGAAATAAATTTTTCACTTTTTGTGGAGGTGGAAACTCTTGATACATTATCTATTATGTTTGTGATTGTGATTTTTTAATGTGGACTTGAGATTGTTGATTTTTCATGGTAGGTTGAGTCAAGACCACCTGGTTCACCTCATCAGTTTTTGTTTGGCCATTATAATTCTCTTTATTTTGGCATTTTTTCTACCATTATTTCTTCTTGGGCTTGATATCACCCTCTTGGATCTTGATTTCTTCAATGACCTAGGCTTGGGCAAGAGCCTCTTTGAATTTTCTATATTATTGTAGTTGAAATAACAAGGATATAAGTTTCAGATAACTCTTTGTGAATATTCATGTTAGTTCTTCCATTAGGAGGGAGAATGGCAATTTGGTAATGACTGATCTCCAATATTTTTTGAAATAATACATTGAATATTCTTCAAATTGTTATAAATTATAAAATTTGGTTAGTATGGTTTTCTTCTTAACTTTGAGGGAGAACCTTTCTAAGAATTGTTCTGCCAATTGTTTAAATGTATAACATTGTGATGTGGCAAGTGGTCATACCATTCTAAGGCATCTTCCCAAGTGTTTAATGAAATGTGTAGAGCATTAGAGCATCATTCTCTTGAATTCTAAAACATGAGTAGATGAATGCACTTATGTACTCTCTAGGATTATCAACCCATTTGAGTTTATCAAACTTTGATAATGTGAAATTTGTAGGATATGGTGGCAATGATATCGAAGGATGAATGTTATGATTTATCAGCTATATCAATTTAGGTTTTGATATGCCATACCAGGCATGTGTAACATCAAGCTATCAATCTAGTTTTGCATAGACTGGATTTTAGTATATTCAAGTATTATTTGGAATCCTTGGTTTGATTGATGATTGTATGTGGGTGGTGTATTTTGAGTGATAAACTATTGTGATGAAGTGAGGTTTTGATTGGCTAATGGTTTGATGTTGGTAGGTATGTGGTGGTGTTGAATTTTTTGTTGAAATTGATTATGGAATGTTGGTGTTGATGATGTGGAGATTGATGATGTGTAGATTGATGATGTGGATATTGATGATGTCATTGTTTATGCCTTTTGTCTTGAATAATTTACCTACCACATTAATGAGGATAATGGATGACATCTTGCATCCCTACACTAGTTTATTTATGGTAGGCTACTTAGATGATATTCTCATATATGTTAAGATATAGGAGAAACATCTACAACATATTTTATAGGTACTTCAAATTCCTTGAAGACACAAGTTATATGTTCTAATTTGGCATGACTAAGATTCAGTACCTTGGGTATATTATTGACCAATAAGGAGTACCTATTGACCTTGATAAGATTCAAGGAATTAGATATTTTCCTACCCCAAAGATTCTAATAGAGCTTCATATATTTTTAAGTATTTTTAATTTCTATCAAATATTTATATTGGGGTTATTGCACATTGCTTAGACACTACATAAAGTTACCAAAGTATGTTCCAAATAAAAGTTTCATTAGGGAGATATGCTATAGAGGGTATTTGAGAGGTTGAAAGACCAATTGTGTTTAGCTCCTAAACTTTTTCTACATAATCTATATCAACATTTTGGGGTAATAACTAATGCATTATAGTATGCATGAGGAGTTATTCTCACATAGCATGGGTATCCAATTGCCTATTATAATAAAACATACAATGAAGAAATTTGAAAATACGCCATGTGTAATAAATAACTCTATTCCATTGTCTAATCTTGTAAATAGTGGAAGCACTACATCTTGGGCAAACAATCCATCATCCACATAGGTCATAGACCTCAAGAGTTAATTCACACATGGAGTAAGCTAAGGAATGAAAGAGATCAAAAGTGGGACACAAATCAACAAAAATATTATTTATCATAAGCTATAATAAATACAATACCAATTTAATAGTAGATTGTTTAATTCAACCTCCAATCATAGCATGGATTACCATTCTTGATTCTTTTGGGCATGATATTTCCAATTGGTCCATATTGTATG
The DNA here is from genome assembly GCA_028583015.1 of Wollemia nobilis. Classification (NCBI taxonomy): domain Eukaryota; kingdom Viridiplantae; phylum Streptophyta; class Pinopsida; order Araucariales; family Araucariaceae; genus Wollemia; species Wollemia nobilis. The sequence goes on from JAQPPZ010002660.1 coordinate 1,638,868, forward strand.
ATGTAGAATTTGATTTTGCAAATGCATACCAATCTCTTCATGTGGGTAATAATATTTTGGAATTTTATTTGTAAGATAACCTCCTTTTCCACATGAAATATATTTATATACTAGCTAGTGAGCACTCAAATCTAATTTAGAAATCACACTTCAACAAAGTAGGAGGTCACTCTTGGGTGGAAACAATATTGGCAATACTTCAAAAATACTTCTATATCCTAAGATGAGGAATGATATCGATAGGTACATCAAGTCATGTACTCTCTTTGCTACTACAAAACTATCCAAAAAGATGCAAATACTACATACACCATTTCCAATTCCATTTAAGCCTTTGTAATATGTCTCCATGGACTTCCTCTTAGGTTTACTCATATCTTAGTATGGCAATGATTATATTTTTGTGGTAGTTCATCATTTTTCAAAAATATTTATCATGATTCCTTGTCAGAAATCCATTTTAGTTGACAATATTACTAAGCTTTATTTTAGTCATGTTTATCTCAACTTTGGCTTGCCAAACTTCATTATATTTGATAGGGATAATAAATTTCAAAGAATTTTTTGGTCCATCCTATGGAGCATGATGGACACCAAGTTAACCATGTTCATAGCCTTCCATACTTAGATTCATGGCTATATAGAAGTTATGAATTGATTTATTGTACATATTCTTGGAATATATAATTTCAAGCATCAATACAAGGATGAGAGCCTCCCATACATTTAGCATGGGTACAATCAAGATCTAAATAGCTCTACTAAATACATCTCATTTTATGTTTATTTTGAGATCTAAACTTAGCACCCATTGATGTAGCTCTCCTTGTTCAACCCTTGGAATACTTATGAACAAAAAGGAGTAGAAACGATAGCATGATTTATGGAAGATTCATCACATCTAGTAACAGGTCTATTATATCTTGAAAAGGAAAAACTAAAAATACTAACAACACCATGTCCAACATCTAGTCCCACATAAATTCAATGTATGGTTAAATATTTAGAAAAAAAGACTTGCAAGAACCCTTAGGGAGATTCGACCTTTTTTCTATGGACCATACACCATTACCAAGAAGGTGGGATAAAATTTCTTTGAATTTATTCTTCCATATTATCTTGGTTTGCATACAATCTTCAATGTTAAACTTCTTTAGTCCTATCATCCATATCTATTGGACACTTTTATAGTAGCAAAATAGTTTAACATTGAATAAATCAATCTAGATAGTTTAGAACTAGTGGAGGAGGATCATATTATTGAAACACGGACAAGGACCACTAGAAAGTAAATATGTTCAATTGTATTGAGTGGTCAAGGTAGGACTACTTGGTCACCAAGGGTAATGGCTCACAAAAATTATATAAAGAAACAATTTTTACATATGATGTCAAAATTTAATGTAATGGGACCATTGCTTTTCAAGGGGATATGAATGATCTATGTGTGTAACTTTTTTTTCACATGGCTTTATGCTCAAAAATTTCTAAAAATATTTTTCTTGATCCTCATTTCATTGTTAGGGGCATAACTTTGTGCTTGGGACTATGTTTTGATACATTCAAGAAGTGTGAAAATATTAGAGAAAAAATAATAATTTCTTTAAGCAATTCTATCATCAACAAAGTTTCCAAAACAAAATGTAGAAAAATGCTCTAAAGGCCCTAAAAAATGAAAAATAAAATACTTACTAAAATGAGTAATTTTCTATTTTTGGATTTTCAAAGCCAAAATGCATATTTAGCTATGTTGACACATTATTAGAAGATAAAATACAAAAGAAAAAATCATATGAATGTAATTTTTATTTAATATATACTTTGTAACTCATAGAAGATGAATTGCCATTTTTTCATATGGGTGACCTTCTAACTCATAGAAATTGAACCACACATTTCAATATGGGTGACCTTCCATATTCAATACTATAGATTTTTAATACACCAATTCTTATATAAATGGAGATGCAACCCTAAATATAATAGATGCAATGTTATAGCCTCAAATCTCTTCTCGGAGAATACTTATATTGTAATATGTTTCTTGAGAAAAAAAAAATGTTATTTTGCTTATACATGTGTTTTATGATTTGTTAGACTTTGTTATTTTTAATGTGCTCTTTCATAATATTCCTTAACTCAAAATTATGAATTTTACGTCAACTAATGGAACCAAAATTGCATCTATTTGAGTTTATTTTGACCTTATAATAACATAATCATCCAAATACTATGTGAAGGTGAGTAATATGGATAGTATATTTCTTGGACTAACCCAACATCTCATAAACATAAGACTCCACTATCTTCTCAATTAGGTCATGAAATATAGTTTTTTTAACATGTCGATAAATATCTCTAACATTCTTTAATCCAAATGGTATGCCAACATAGTAGAATGTGCCCCAAGATGTAGTGAAAGTTTATTTTATTTTATTTATGGTAAATACAAAATTAGTTATACCCTGAATATTCATCCATAAGGGACACCATTTCATACCCTAAAATATAGTTGACAATACCATTAATGGAAGGTAATGAGATAATATCCTTATGACAAGCTAGTTTGGTGTTTCTAAAATTATAGTAAATTCAAATAACATTATTTCTTTATTTCCTTTTGACAAGAATGATGTTAGACACCTATCCCAAATAACAAAAAGTCTTACAAAGTTAGCATCTAACAACTTTTGAATTTCAATTTTACATAGGTCTTGAATGATAATAGATAAGTTTGTTTAATATTTTTGGATGATATTTGTATCCTTATAAGTAATAATGTTATGGATGAAAATATCTTCATCCATTATAGGCATGTTAGATATTCCTAGGTAAAAATATCTTTATACTTTTTAAGTAAAGCAATAAATATGTCATGTTCTTCCTTAGATAGACTAGCCCTAATTTTAACTATGTGTGGTTACTTAGAAGATCCTATATCAGTGTCTATAGTAGGCTCTACATTCATGATATTTCCTTCCTCAAAGTGATATAGAGTAGGAGGAACATTCTCTATGTCAAAACTAATCTCAATCTAACAAACATAATTAGACCATTTATGCCTCCTCCACTTAGCATTGGGATTTTTGAGAACCCTTTTCTTATGATACTATCATGGATTAATTCATCTATAGCATATAAAAATTAAATAATAATTTTTTTATTATGTAGGGCAAGGATGAAAAGAACATTATTTAAAATTTTAAGTACAAATTCAACCCATACCCCTTGCCTTTTATTCAAGAGAGGATTTGAGCATGGTACTAACAATTATAAAGGATAGGGCTATGATGACAATAGTATAGATCTAATTATTTATAAATATTCAATAAGGAAGCCATGAAAACTTGGGTTTTATCTCAAGAGAGAGTTATGATTTAATTAAATTTCTAGTTGAACAAGAAGATGTAGGATCAACTAATTTATCAATCTAGTTGTTTGATGGCCTATCTAAGTAGGAAACTTCTCTAGGCATAAAAAAAGGGAATTTGAGATAGGTGTAAATGCCCGTGTTCATTATCCTATAAAATATATAAGAAACTAGAATTGTCACATTAAGATAAAAACTCTATTGAATAGAAATTTGGTCATATTTCCTAGACAAGTCTAGCATAATAGGAGTCTCAAATCTTAGACAACTACTAGAGACTATTGGCACCATTTGATTGGATGTCATTCTTTCTACCAATGAATCATACTTTGATAAATTCATTTATTTTATTGGTTAGATTGCTCATGCATTCTCATATATCTATATCCATATATATATATATATATATATATATATATATATATATATATATATATATATGATGGGTTAGAGCTAAAATGGCTTGAAACCTAGACTATAAGACCAATTGTGCAACATGTGCTACCATAAATAGAACCATGAATGAATTTGATTTTGAATTATATAGAGAAGATAAACTTACACTAGAGTAAGAAAAAAAATAGCATTATATTTTGAACTTAGGACATCACTTCAACAAGCCACCTTTCCAACCACTATACCATGCTAACTGATGCAAATTTTGATGGATGGAAATGCTCTTTCAATGCCTTCTTTTTTGAAGATCCTACAAAAAAAATTATTGAGTCTCAAATTAGAGATATATTGTAAGAAAATTAAGGAGATCCCAAACTATTGTACCAAACCACCTTTCATTGGATCATAGTTACAACTACATCATCTTGTAATGTATGCATATGAATGGATCAAGCAAATACACCTACAATAGTCAAGCCTCAAGGATTTCAATTAAAAAATGGTTGGCTTCTACTATTGTGTCACTTGTGTTTGATGCAACATAGATAGATGTTTCCATATTAATGAAGTGAAAAATACAATAATGGTTATAGAAAAATCAATGCATCAATAGAATCTTGTGTATGTGCAGAAGCATAGGCAAGTGGGAAGTGCATGAAATATGAATGAAGTAGAGTTTATTTTTGGGTAAGGAAATAGTTAATTTATAATTTGAAAGGAAGGATAAATTTAAGATCTATATGATGCTTTTGATCACCAACAAATGATTTCTCCTTTGTCGATGAGTGACATAGATTTGGACCTTATTATGATACTAATTTTAAATTCATAATACTTTTTAGAAGTATTCCAAAACAGGCATTCACCAAAATCATATTTAAAAAGGAAGTGGAAGTAAACAAAGTAAATATATGAAGGGAGATGACAAGAAGAATTAGAAGGTGGGTTCCCATGTGTTAGATGTAGATTTTATTACATCATTTAGGTGATATTATGTAATATGCCAAGGTATATAACTAGGACATTATATTATTTTAGGGGGAATTTATCTATTTACTTGGAAAAGAAGTAACGTATGCACAGGTGTCATTATGCATGTTGTAAGTGTGCAAGGTGTCCCCTTGTACATCTGGGTAGAGTTTTGGCCAAGGAATCAATCTTCCTATATAAAGGGCCACATAGTTCCATTTGTACATATCAAATTATTCCATGGAATATAAAGTTATTTTATCTTGATCGTTGTCTTGTTGTGTAATGCAATGCTGGAAAAGACATCAGTGGTATCAGAGATATGGTCATTCTTAGACAGGAATAGGGAAATTCATTGCTATGGGTTTTACAAAATAGATGCACCTTTGGACCTACCACTTACAAAGTCCATTACTTGTAGATCGTTTGAATATCTTGACAAGAACAAGGAGATCAAAGAAATATTTGGGACAATTATTACCATCCGACAACAATCCCAAAGGCAAGATATTTGAAGATTTCCTCCTATAGAAAGAGGTCACTACTTTAAAGATACAAACTTCTCCAAATCTATAGTAAAATGAGGATATTATAAGAGGATATCAAAGTCACCAGATCCCAGGCTTGTAAAATAAAGTTTGAGACCATCAAATTGGTGATCGTATGCATCAAGGACTACATCCTCTACAGAAGTAGAAAAGGAGCTACAAAAGCATTCAAAAAAAGGTAAGCAACTATCAATGTAAGTAGATTCATAGGTGGATTACTTATCAGATTTATTAAAGCACCTTCATCATGATTAAAGTTGAAATAAGGGAGATTTGTATTACAATATTCAAGTGTGCAAAAATAAAGATTATTTTTAAGGTTCATTTACACATTAGGAGTTGATTAGATTTCAAATTTTTTATACTCTATCAACTAGCCTATTATCTACTTTGGAAAGAAAAAAAATACTATTTCCTAATATCTTGCTTGTAAGAAATTTATAGAATAAATCTTGAAGGTTCATTTGATATTATTCTTGATTAGTTGCAGTGAATTGATTAAGTGTATTTTCTTGAGAGTAGATTGGAGTGATAAAGTTTAATTTTTTAGTTAAAAGTGGAATTTGTTAGATTTATTTGCACTATTATTACTTTAAAAATAAATTAGGTTTGTGCTTTGAAATAAAGGGTACAAAATCTAGTTTGGATCAAGTGTCTAAAGACACTTTTAAAGTATAGAAACCTGTAACTCATAGTGGCCAATAGAAGCCACCAAAATTGGTTAGAACAAACAAAGGAAAAAGAAAAAACTAACCAAAAAGAAGCTTCTAATATTGAGACTTGGTGAGTCTCAAATCCAAAGCACTTAGGGTTAGTGCAACTAAAATAAAGCTTATGTTCTATAATATTTACAAGGCTTGGATTCACCATTAATCATACAAGCTGATGAGGCCTGCAAATGCCTCATCCATGGATAAATTTTGCTAACTTATAAACACTTTTGAACACCTTATGTTATGTTTTGATGCTAATTATAGTGATAGAATGCATTATGTATTGATTTTTACATGTTATAAATGTTAAAGTGCATATATCCTGTTTTGACTATTTTTTAATATTTTATAGTCTGTTTTAGCTGTATTATTTAGTATATTTTACATTAAGTTAATGTTGTAATATTAAGGTGCTGCTATCTATTTGGTTTTGTGCTTCTTTCATAAGCTTTCCCCACCGTTTAAACCATTTTAAATAACCAAAAGGTGCCAAAACTTTATCAACAGTTTGACTGTGCAAAAAACAAGAACTTTTCCATACAAATTCCAGCCAACTGTACATATACAGCATGGCTTGGAATTTGTCCACTCCAACTCATGCAAAATATGGAATCAGTCTTCTGGGCACTTATGGAGACTATTTTTTCCGTCACAACTGTTCTCATGCGCTTCTAGAGTATGAATTAATATAAACTTCATTATGCTGCCTGATATTCCAAAGCAGCTCTGGAATAAGCGCAGAAGTAATAGTTTGGGTCAAAAGTGCCTTTAATTGCAACAGAGGGTGGTAAATGGTGGTTGCAGCTATTTTAGGGATATCCCTATCTTTTCAAATGCCTATACCTCAATGGATGAAGCCCAACAGATGGAATGGATAAGAGATAATAGACCTAATCCTTGTATTCTGGGAAATAGTCCTGTAATAGTTGTAACATTCCTACATGGCAGCACAAAACCTCATCAATGTTGTACCCTACTTGTATAAATAAAATGCTCTCATTCGGTTGAGCATATAGAATAATATAGGAAATAAGTGATAAGAGTTTGAACTGTTTTAAGTGTTGTAACTATGTATTACAGCAGCACAGTAGCCTGCAGATCTTCCCTTACACTGTTGTCATGTTGTTGAGAATGAAATAAAGGTGCAATATTTGACATTCATGTTTGCTTCTTATTTGAATGTGAAAACTTAATAGTTCAGAGTAATTTTATTTGCCCTCTTTTGGTTCAGGAAGCAAGGGCCACTTCCAGGTCCATAGGAGGGTTTTTACCTGACAGAATTTTGTTATTTTTGGCTACAATAGGTCAACAAAGATCTGACAGTTTTTGCATGGTTAGTGATTAGGATAATGTGGCATTTGAATGCATGGTAGGTAACTCATCTAGGGTAGAATTTAACACAATACTTTATATTTCTAATTTGTTTTAGAATTTTCAATATTTCCATAATTTCTTGTCAGCCTAATTTGTTACAAATTGTGCAACTTTATTTATCAATTTTTGAATGTTATTTCCATTTTAGAAAGTGACATTGTTTTCTACAATTTTAGAAAGTTTCATTATTTACCAGTTTGAATGTTAATGCTGCAATTTCAATTTAGTAATTTCCTATCAATTAAATTTTGCTATTTTCAGCTTTGCAATAGTTTAGTTTTATTTTTCTACAACAATGTGAATTTCAATTCTGCAAGGATAAGTAGGAGTTTAGTTTTAGTTTTTAGGAGTAAGAAAGGAGACCCCAAACACCCCAATATCTAAATGTTTCATAAATAGAGCCATGATCTAAATGAACTAAAAATTATTTTGTTAACCCCTACTTTCGTATATAGCCTTGGACACCACCCTGGATTGACACATAATGATTAAATGATGAAGATTTGATGACACTCATCATTTTTTGCACCATTATTAGGGAAACTTAGGTGTTTTTAGGAGAGGTCTAGCAGTCCAAAAAATGTCCTATTTTAGGAAACAATTTTTAGAAACTCGGGGTTTAGTTTATTTAGTAAATAGGCATGAATGCATAGGCCAAGAGACAAAAGAGGAAGGTTTATCAGAACTGGCTCTTTTCCACCAAGACATTCTTCATGATCAGGTGAAGATATTCTTGTGTATGAACTGTCTAAAAGACTTAAAAGAGAATCATCTTCTTCATCAATTGAAATTCTAGGATCTTTGCAAGAAGAGCTCTTAGAGGCACTTGCTTCTAGATATACCCATAGGGTTGATCCATCTGAACCAGTTGAATAAATTAAATCTAAGGAAGCACCTATGGTAGAATAAGGAGAACATGATAGGGATATTGTTGGTCATGATGTTGACAATCCTCCTGTTAGAACTTTTGAATACCCTATTCGTCTGAATCCTACTCAGAATACTCTTATGAAAACAATTTCACCCTTAATATTGTCAATATTTAGGGGAGTTGTTTCTGAAGATCATGGTCAATTTTTGTTTGAATTCAAGGTCCTGTGTCAGACTTATGACTATGTCAATGATAACCAGAAATTGAAGTTATTTCCCTCTACACTCAAAGATGCAGCCTTACGGTGGTTTATGAGCTCCGCACTTGGGATCAAATGGAAACTGTATTTTTGGATAAGTATCAGGAGTATTGTAGAGTGAGAAAGAGGAAGGATGAATTATTTTGGATAATACAAGAAGAGGATGAAAAATTAGAGGATTATCTTGATATATTTGCCTTTATCCAAAAGATATGTGGTCCTATGGAAACTGACTTATTAAAAACTATATTTTTGAGAGGTTTGCAGGATGATTCTAGAGAAGTATTAGACTTAATGGGAAAAGGATATATAAACCAACTTGATATTAATGATATTGTAGAGTTGTGCAAAAATTATTCTCGCACTAGGCAAAGAAGAAGGAAAAGGAATCCTGGTAATACTGATATAAAAAAATTTATGGAGGAAATGGCTAATATGAAAACTGGTATACTTGTTCAACTAAACACTGCTTTAGGAGAAAGGAATACAAGAGCCAATTCTTCACCACCCCTGTCTATCTATTGTCCTAGGTGCAGAAATAAGCATGCTCTGCAATATTATCCTTTAGACAAGACTTAAATTTTAGAAATTTGTGGCATTTTCTCAAAGGAGCATAAAATTGATAAATGTCACCTTTTGTCCCATATTTGGAGTGTTTTAGAAACCCAAGTTGAAGAACTTCATGCTATTGAGCAAAGGCCAAGAGGCAACTTCATACAAAACCAAAATGCCCCTCGCTTTTCTTCAAATTGGGGATAGAATCCTTGGAATATTCCATGGGAGTATATCGAACCTCCTCCCCAAAATTGGAATCAATATTGGGCAGCCCCTCAAGATTGGTCACATTCTGGTTGGAATCAGCCATGGCATCTATTTAATCCATCTTGGGTACCAAATCAGTCAGGACAAATATGGGGGCCACAATACCCATCCTATCAAGGGCAACAGAGGTATCAATCACCAAATCAACACTTGTTGCCAGCCCCTAATAAAAAATTTTAGGGAAGAGTTCAACCACAGCAAACACATCCAGTTAAGCAACCTCCACTTCCAACTTAGCCTATGGCTAACCCCAATAACAACAGACAAGCAGCCCCTGTTTATGGAGTTGATTCTGAAGAGACTACTGCAGTCCATGTCCTTGATTGTAATAACATCCAGTTATATTTAGGGACGGTTTTACCTAACCTTGCACCACCCACTATTGAAGAAATTGATGGAAAGCAAGAATTTTCAAGTCCATAAAAACCACAAACAAAGCAAAAATATGAAAAAACAAAAAGTTTACAAGGAAAAATTGAACCTGCCTCGGTAGACCTACCGTATCCTAAAAGGTTTGACCACACTATCACTGCTCCTAAATCAGAATTAATCACAGAATTGAGGAAACTATCTATCTCACTCCCTTTTTTGTAGGAAATAAAGGATGTACCTCTAATTATGAAAACCATTCAGGAGTTGTGTATTAGGAAACCTGGCGGAAAGAAGAAAGCCTTTCCTAAGACTGTACAAGTAGAAGCTAAGTTAGCTAACCTGCTTTCTGAAAAACTAGTACCCCCTAAATATGGTGATCTAGGGAGTCTAGTCGTTACAATTATTGTTTGGTTAGTTTAAATTCCAAATGTACTTATCGATTTAGGAGCTGTACTCAAAGTGATGACTAAGGAAACCATGTATAAATTGTAGCTCAATAACCTTAGTCCTACTACCACATTTTTGGAAATGGCAAATAGGTCAGTGGCTAAACCGAAAGGAATTCTTGAGGATGTTGCCATTGAAGTGTCTTCTTGGGAATACCCTATAGATTTCTTAGTGTTGCAGCCTAGAAACTTAGCTAATGGCTATCCTATTATTCTAGGATGACCTTGGCTTGCCACTACAACTGCATTTATAGACTGCAGGTCAGGTGAGATGACCATTTCAAAAGGTGTAAACCTAAAAAATATTTCCTTGTATCCACCACCTCAACCTTCAGCCAGATTTTTTGGACATGTATGGTATCCTGAGTCTAATGAAGAACAGGAAACTATTGTCACCTTGGCCACCATTGTAGTAAAAGAACATATTGAAGAACTTAATTCACTAAAAATAGAAATCTTTGAACATGAAACAATTTTGGTGAAAACATTGCAAGAAGAAGGCCTTAGGGATGATCAAATTATTGTCCATCATTTGTTATGGAAATATGAAGAACAAACTGCTGAATATCTATCATCTATTCCACTACAAGAAAGATCCTTCACATTGCCACATGGATGGCATCATCATCTTCTGACTTCTTTCATCTATCCTATGCAAATGATCCCATCGGGTATCACATTTACACCAGAACCAAGAGTATTTCATACTCTGTAGCCACATCATTGTCCCTTAAATAGTTTAATCAGTAAATATGAGGTTGTCAATTTTGTTTATCCAAGGATTAAGCAAATTGAGATACAGTCAAAAAAAATTTGAACATTAATAGCTCATTGACTAATGAGCAAGAAGCCAAATTATTTGTTGTTTTACAAAGACATGTTCAAGCTTTTTCTTGGAGTTATAAGGACATTACTAGAATTCACCCTAATGTGTGTACACATAGGATATTGATGGGGAGCCAAACTTCTCTATTCACAATACCACAAAATTTCTCATTAAACAACTTGAAAAGATTTACAAAAATGGCAGCAGTCTGCCAAATAAACTCCTTTACTCCCCTTGGAAGAAAAATAGCCCAAACAGGTCCAGAATGGCCCTCTTGCCTTCAGCTCTGCAACTCTGTCTCGATAGTTTTTTGACCCCTTATGCATGCCTTTGCTTTCCCTTTTAAAATCTCTGGCATGACTCTCTGTTTCCCTTTTTTGGCCCCCCCAGCTTTCGTGACTGAACCTTCACATATTTTACCCTAACTAGCAACTGCCACCGGGTCAACCGTGGAAACATGCATTGATGAGTCGTCTAAATGTCTTTGACCTTTGGACATAGCATTCGAGTGGCCGCCATGCTTAGCAAGCTTACCGAGCAAGAAAACATGCATTAATGAGGCCTTTGACTGCCTTGGGAAACACCATCTGGGAACGCGTGCCTTTTCGAATTGTGAACCAGCAGTATGTTGCGATATCGTGACATTTTTCTTCCTCATTGCCTTTCTCTTCTTTGGGTCACGATATCATGACATCTTTCCTTTTCGGCTCTTCTTTCTCCTTTTCGGTCATGAAATTACGACATGTCACGATATCGTGACCTTTTTTCTTCCTCACTGCCTTTCTCTTCTTCGAGTCGTGATATCGCAACATGTGCGATATCTTTTCTTTCTGGATCTTCTTTCTCCTTTTTGGTCATGAAATCATGACATGTCGTGATATCGTGACATCTTTCCTTTCTGCCTCCTCCTCGCCTCTCGGGTCGCAAAATCATGACATGTCACGATATCACGACATTCTTCCTTTCTGCTTCCTTCTCGCCTCTTTGGGTCGCAAAATCATGACATGTCACGATATCGTGACAGCTTTGCTCTTTGCTTTCTCTCTCTATTTCGAGTCACAAAATCATGATAGCTTTGCCTTCCACTTTCGCTCTCTGCTTCGGGTCGCAAAATCATGACATGTCACGATATCACGATAGTTTCCTTCCTTGCTTTCTTTCTGCTCCTTCGGTCACAATTTTGCGACATGTCGCGAAATCGTGACATTTTCTTCTTTGGCCTTTCCTGTCTTCTTTCGGTCATGATTTTGTGACATGTCACGAAATCATGACATTTTTGCTCCTCGCCTTCTCTCTCCTTCCTGAGTCATGAAAATACGACATGTCACGATATCGCGACACTTTTCTCTATCGCGATATCATGACATTTTTGCTCTGCGTCTTCTCTCTCCTTCTTGAGTCACAAAAATGTGATATGTCACGATATCGCAACACTTTTCTTTGTCGCGATATTGCAACATTTTTGCTCCATGCCTTCTCTCTCCTTCCTGAGTCATGAAAACATGACATGTCGCGATATCGTGATACTTTTCTCTCTTGCACCTCCTCTTGTCTTCTAGTCATGAAAATGTGACATGTCATGATATCATGACACTTTTCTCTCTTGCACCTTCTCTCGTCTTCTGGTCATGAAAATGCGACATGTCACGATATCGCGACACTTTTTCTACTTTACGATATTTTGCCTTTCGTTGGATGCTCTTGCATCAGACAACCAAGGTGGATTAAGAAGTGACCTTCACTTCCTTCTTCTCCTCTGGGTTTAAGCCCTCTATGTAGCTCCTCTTGCAGGGCCTGAACTTGCCTCTACAAAGCTCTGAAATCTTTTGTTGGCACCATATTTCTTCCACCACCATGGTTTCTTTGTGGAGGCATTCTGTTTGTTTCTATTACAACCCTTCCACAGATCCTAGTGTAAGCTACCTCACTTTCAGCGATCTGCTCACACACTTAATAAATCTTGCTCTTCCACAGATCCTAGTGCAAGCTGCCTCACTTTTGGTGATCTTTTTACACACTCAGGAACTCCCGCTCTTCCACAGATCTTGGTGCAAACTGCCTCACTTTCGATAATCTATTTACACACTCAAGAACTCCCACTCTTCCATAGATCCTAGTGTAAACTGCCTCACTTTTTATGATCTATTTACACACTCAAGAACTCCTGCTCTTCCATAGTTCCTGGTGCAAACTGCCTCACTTTCGACAGTTTGTTTATACACTCAAGAACTTTTGCTCTTTCATAGATCTTGGTGTAAACTGTCTCACTTTTGGTGGTCTATTTACACACTCAGAAACTCTCGCTCTTCCACAGATCCTAGTGCAAACTGCCTCACTTTCGGCGATCTATTTACACACTCAGGAACTCCCACTCTTCCACAGATCTTGGTGCAAACTACCTCACTTTCGATGATCTATTTACACACTCAGGAACTCCCACTTTGATACCACTTGATGGGGGACCAAAATTGCTCAACTCAATCAGATTCAAGCTCTAATACCACTTGATGGGGGACCAAAATTGCGCAACTCAATCAGATTCAAGCTCTGATACCACTTGATGGGGAGCCAAACTTCTCTCTTCTCAATACCACAAAATTTCTCATTAAATAACTTGAAAATATTTATAGAAATGGCAACAGTCTGCAAAATAAACTCCTTTACGCCCCCTAGAAAAAAAATAGCCCAAATAAGTCAAGAATGGCCCTCTTGCCTTCAGCTCTACAACTCTGTCTCGGTAATTTTTTGACCCCTTGTGCATGCCTTTGCTTCCCCTTTTAAAATATCTGGCGTGACTCTTTGTTTCCCTTTTCTGGCCCCCTCAGCTTTCGTGACTAAACCTTCACATATTTTACCCTAACTGGCAACTACCACTGGGTCAGCCGTGGAAACATGCATTGATGAGCCGTCTGAACATCTCTGACCTCTAGACGTAGCATTCGAGTGGTCGCCATTCTCAGCAAGCTTATCGAGTAAGAAATCATGCATTAATGAGGCCTTTGATAGCCTCGAGAAACATCGTCTAGGAACACGTGCCTTTTTGAATCGTGAACCAACAGTATGTCACAATATCATGACATTTTTCTTCCTCACTGCCTTTCTCTTCTTCGGGTCGTGATATCACGACATGTCTCGATATCGTGACATCTTTCCTTTTCGACTCTTCTTTCTCCTTTTCGATCACAAAATCATGACATGTCACAATATCGTGACCTTTTTTCTTCCTCGTTACCTTTCTCTTCTTTAGGTCACAATATTGCAACATGTTTTCTTTTTGGCTCTTCTTTCTCCTTTTCAGTCACGAAATCACGATATGTCACGATATTGCGACATCTTTCCTTTCTGCCTCCTCACTTCTCGGGTCACCAAATCATGACATGTGATATCGTGACATTCTTCCTTTTTGCTTCCTTCTCACCTCTTTGGGTCACGAAATCACGACATGTCATGATATCGTGATAGCTTTGCTTTTTGCTTTCTCTCTCTGTTTTGGGTCACGAAATCGTGTCATGTCGCGATATCGCGACAGCTTTGCCTTCTGCTTTCGCTCTCTGCTTTGGGTCATGAAATCGTGACATGTCGCGATATCGCGACAGTTTCCTTCCTTGCTTTCTTTCTGCTCCTTCGGTCGTGATTTCGTGGCATGTCACAAAATCATGACATTTTCTTCTCTAGCCTTTCCTGTATTCTTTTGGTCGTGATTTCGTGACATGTCACAAAATCATGACATTTTTGCTCCGTGCCTTCTCTCTCCTTCTTGAGTCATGAAAATGCAACATGTTGTGATATCGCGACACTTTTCTCTATCACGATATCGTGACATTTTTGCTTCGCGCCTTCTCTCTCCTTCCTGAGTCATGAAAACGTGACATGTCGTGATATCGCGACACTTTTCTCTCTTGCGCCTCCTCTTGTCTTCTGGTCACAAAAATGCGACATGTCACGATATTGTGACACTTTTCTCTCTTGCACCTTCTCTCGTCTTCTGGTCACGAAAATGCAACATGTCACGATATCGCGACACTTTTTCTACTTTGCGGTATTTTGCCTTTCGTTGGATGCTCCTGCATCATATATACATTGAAGATGTCAAACCAGTAAGACAACCACAAAGGCGGATGAATACCGCTCTGAAGGATATTGTTAAGGAAGAAATCGAAAAACTATTGGATGTAGGATTCATTTATCCAATTTCAGATAGTAGGTGGGTTTCACCATTGGTCATTGTTCCAAAGAAAAATGGGAATATGAGAGTATGTGTGGACTACAGGGAATTGAATAAGGTCACACATAAAGATCACTTTCCATTACCATTTATAGACCAAGTGTTGGACACCCTTGATGGTAAGAAATTTTTCTATTTCCTTGATGGTTTTAGTGGTTATAATCAGATCCAAGTTGCACTAGAAGACCAGGAAAAGACAACTTTCACATGTCCTTGGGGAAAATTTGCTTATAGAGTATTACCCTTCGGTTTGTGCAATGCACCAGCAACATTTCAAAGAGTTGTTTTGGCTATCTTTTTTTATCTAACAAATGAAAGTGTAGAGATTTATATGGATGACTTCACAGTGTTTGGAGATACATTTGAATATACTTTAGAACAACTTGAAAAAGTTTTAATACGTTGTGAAACATATCATTTGTCTCTGAATCTTGATAAATATTTCTTGATGATGGAAGAAGGAATTGTTCTTGGACATCATATTTTTGCTTATGGAATTAAAGTTGATCCTAAAAAGGTAGAGGTCATCAAGAACCTTCCTCCTCCAAAAACTCAAACTGATGTCCGTAGTTTCTTAGGACATATTGGCTTTTATCATAGATTTATTGCTAATTTTAGTACCATTGCTAATCCAATGTTCGCATTGTTAACAAAGGATTCTGAATTTGTTTGGTCTGCTAGGTGTCAACAGTCCTTTGAAGTTTTAAAGGAAAAGTTAACAACTTCGCCTATATTGAGAGGTCCTAATTGGGAGTTACCCTTCCATATTCAAACTGATGCTTCCAATACTGCTATTGGAGCTGCATTAGGGCAGATTGAAGATGGACAACACTATGCCATATACTACATTAGTAAAAATTTGACTGGAGCTGAAAATAATTATACCACAACCGAGAAGGAATTTTTAGTTGTGGTGTATGCTATTAACAAATTTTGACACTATATCACAGGATATCACGTATTCATCCACACATACCATGCTGCTATAAAGTATTTGATGAATAAACCCTTGGTTAGTGCATGAATTATTCATTGGTTAATACTATTGCAGGAATTTGATATTACTATAGTCAATAAACTAGGGAAGTCTAATGTAGTGGCAGATTTCTTGTCAAGATTGTCAAATGCAGATACAGAGGAATTGGTTGAGGATGCGTTTCCTGATGAGAAATTGTTTGTTGTTTCTATACAATCTCCATGGTTTGCAGATATAGCTAATTATTTAGCTATAGGGAAGATTCCTCTTCACTTTACTCCTAAACAAAAGAAACAGTTGATCAAGCAAAGTTCTTCTTTTGAATGGATAGGAGGTTTATTGTTTAAATGCAGTCCTGACCATGTTTTGCACAGGTGTGTTCGCAAGGATGAGGTATATGACATCCTGCGAGCATGTCATGATGAACCATCAGGAGGGCATTATTCAGTGAAAAGTACCATTCAAAATATTTTGGGTATTGGTTACTACTGGCCATCCTTGCACAAAGATGTCAAAAGGTATGTCAAAAATTGTGATGCATGCCAAAGGATGGGTAAGCCTACTTTTACTAGTGAAATGCCTTTACAACCTCAATTAGGTACAGAACCATTTGAAATGTGGGGGCTAGATTTTGTAGGACCCATTGATCCACCTTCCCAAGGGAAAGTGCATATCTTGGTATGTACTGATTATGTAACCAAGTGGGTAGAAGCCCGTGCTTTTAAGCATGCCCGAGAAGAGAAAGTTGTTGATTTCCTGTATTCACAAATATTTCTATGATTTGGAGCCCCACATTCTATCACCACTGATCAGGGACCTCAGTTTACCTCAAAATTTGTTGAAGCCTTTACAAAGTTGTATGAAATCAAACACCGAAAATCCTCACCTTACCATCCACAAGCCAATGGCCAAGTTGAAGTGACAAATAGGGAATTAGAGAGGATCTTAACCAAAACTATAGCAGCCCATAGGAGGAATTGGGTGGAGAAGTTACCTGAAGCAATTTGGGCTTATAACACCACTTGGAAATCCACTACTGGATTTACTCCCTATGAATTGGTTTATGGCAAAAAGCCTCTTTTGCCTATTGAGTTTGAATTACTAACTCTTCGAACTGCTTTAGAAGTTGGTATTGATTTGTCATAGGCATAGACGGATCGGATTCTGCAACTCAATGCATTGGATGAGCTACGGAGGGATGCATTGCACCAGACTGAGCTGATCCAAGCACAACAAAAATTGTGGCATGATAGTCACATTCAGCAAAGGAAGTTTCAGCAAGGCGACTGGGCTTTGTTGTTTGACTCACGTTATGAAGACTATCCTAGAAAATTGCAGACTAGGTGGCTTGGACCATATCAGATTGAGGAAGTGTTTGCAAATGGAGTTGTACATCTTTCACCAATAGATGATTCAAGAAGGAAAATGGTGGTTAACGGTCATCGTCTTTGGATATATCACAAACCGTTAACCAAGGAGGAGTTTCTCAAGCAAGTAGGAAACTTGGATGTATCAGTATTGGAAGAAACCACTTCTTCCAAGATGGACTCAATCAAGTGACATGAACCAAAATATATAAAAAAAATGAAAAAATAAAAAATATATATATAAAATAATAATAATTTAGAATGTGAAAACCTCTTTGAGGCGCATCTGAATTGGGCTTACATGAAAACCAGTTTTTTCGGCATGTTTGCCTCACGGACCCACCACCATTCCATTCATTCTCACCATTGTTTCACTATTTACCATTCCATTCATTTTCACCATTGTTTCACTATTTACCATTCCATTCATTCTCACCTCTGTTTCACCTATTTTCAGATTGCACCTGTCTTAGTCAGTAGAGCAGCCAACAGAGAATCAGCAGAAATAGCCACTGTACGATTGTAGATAAATGGTTATATCAGGTATGTGCCTTTCTCATTTTAGAACATTGTTGATATCAAGTATGTAGTGCATAATATCCTTAGTTAGTATATGAGGCATACATAAGGTTATTTAAAAAAAAAAAGTTATCCATCTAGTCAATGGAAGTTGTGAAAACAACAGGAAAATTTTTACCTTCAAATGCTTCAGCATGATAATGCTCCGGAATAAGATTTATGTTCAGCTTCGAAATGATGGAAGCTCTGGAATGAAAAACTATTGTTTTAACAAAAGCGGCTTCAGCATAAAAAGGGGTGTGCTTCGGAATAAAAATTGTTCAAACCTCGAAGAAAAAACTTTGGAATGAATAAAGATAAAAATGAAATGACATGTGGCATCATAATCCAATTCCTATTGTTTGAAGTAAGGAAAAATTATGGCACAAATTTTAAGACGTAGGTTTCCAACACAACGATGGGAACGGAGGTGTTGGGAATCATCGTACATTTTGCGATAAGCAAAAATCTTTGGCACACTTCACAAGGACTTCGGGAAAAAGGAAAGCTTTGTACGTGGTACATGACGCGGCCAACAGATGACTGCCACGTCAATGCATCGTAATCATTTAATCAAATGCAGTGGATCACGTTCCCTCAGAGAAATAGAAATCTGCCACGTGATACATAAAGGAGAAATTTAATTTTTCAAATGCTTCAACACGTTCCGAAGCATTTTTTTGGCGCTGTAAAATTTTAATTCCGTAGCCCAGAAGCCATTTTTGCCCTGCAACTACAAATAATTTGATCCAGACTCAGGCACAACGTTGTTGTTTCGGCACTAAGAAGAGATAGAACACAGAAAAATAAAAATGGGGGGTAAGAAGAATCGGATTGAGCCAAAAAACGTAGATTGCCTACAGGGAGATCCTGAATCACTACGTATCTTCACGGAGGAAGGGTTTATGCCATTTCTACGAAAATTCGATGGACACTCTGAAGGGTTGGCAGCCGAATTCGCCCGAACGTTCAGAAACAACCAAGTCCATATTAGCGGCATGACCATCCAGGTAACTCCAGAAATTCTTAGTTCTATTACTGAAATGCCTTTGCAAGGGGTCCAAATTGTAAAAACTGGAAAGAATGCCCTGGTAGAAATTGTCAATCAATTTAGAGAAGAAGGGGACAAGCCAATTGAATTTTTAATGAGCAAAAATGTTTGTAAAGGGGTTAAACGGTCTAGTCTACCACCTCCCTGGAATGAAGTAGTTGTGTGGGTTATTAGGTTTTTAACCTATGATGGACAATTTCTTGTTCTATCTGGGCATCATATCAGAATTTTGAATCATCTACGACATGGTCATTCAAACCCGGAGGTCAAGATAAATCTGCCCTTATATCTTCATCAAGAATTGAGCAATATGGCTAGAAAATACCAACAAGGAAGGGGCACTCCCAAACACCATGGGCTCATCAAGCTCATCTACAAGCATCACTTCAGAGGAAACCCTAGGAGTTTTGAATGGTTCTTTTCTTCCTGGAATTAATTAGAGAGTGAAAGCCCTGAATCTGAAGGAGAGGCAAAAGGTGAATCTGAAGATGAAGCAAAAATTACAAGATCTGAACCTGAAATTGAAACTGAATCCTCTGACAAGGGAATCCCCTCCTCACCACAAGGACCTCCATCCTCTAGGACTAGGAAACAAAGGGAAAAATGGTCCAAGTCTGGTCCCATGGGAAAAAGAAGGAAAGTTACATTTTTTGAGAATGTAACTATTTGTCGAACACAACCTGTCGAGCAGTCTGGTAGTTCAAGTAAAGAAAGGCAAATAGGGAAAGAAACGCCTAAAGCAGGTTCTACTCCAGAATCATCAGAATTTGTTTTGGAGTTACCTAAAAAGGTTAAACAAGCTCCTGTGGGGTTACGAAGGTCTTCCAGACTTCAAAAACAAAAAGTAACAGAAGAAATAATGGATGAAGAAGCTACACCACTATTTCAGTAGTTAAATACAGAGCAGGGGCAGGAAGTTCTTGTAGAACAATTTACAGAAGAGATATCAGAGGAAGTATATATGGACATAGAAGAATTGGAGGTAGAGACAACAGTCACAGATACAGAAATACCTACAGTCTCACTTGTTGACTATTCAGACTCTAAAGATTCTGATTCTGGCAAAGAATCAATAAGAAAAGAGGAAGAGCTTGATATAAAAACCCAGTTACATGTTGCTAGAAGTGTCATTAAGACACAAATGGGTTGGATTGAACAACATGAAGCCTCTCACATAGAGAAAGATAAGCTTATTGCTAATTTGTAGGAAGAGGTGAATAAACTAAGGGCTCGGTTGTCCACTCTAGAGCAACAGTCTATAGAAACTGGTTCTGAGGATGAATTGGCCAGAATTCTGTTAGAATTAGCAGAAGATCATAGAGAATTGGCCTTACCTAAGGAAGAATCACCCATTAGAGGAGTGGAAATAGAAGAAACAACAACCCAAATTTTCCAGTAGGATGTCAGCATGATAGATTCAGAAGCCTCTGTAGAACATTCTAAAAATTCACAGCAGGGGGCACAAACAATACAAGCAGCTGAGGAGGCCAATGAACAGGAGGAAGTGCAAGAATAGGTAAATATACAATCTCCTCAACTATCTGTTGAATTAATTATAGTTGAATCACCTCAAGTTGAAACAACAAAAATTGGAGTGCAAGTAGATCTATTCATTGTTAACACATCAGAAGTTGGTATACAAGTGGACTTGCCTCCAAAAATACAATCAGTTATAAGGCCCCCACAAATAGTTACAATGACAAAATATAATGAGGACA
Source organism: Wollemia nobilis (assembly GCA_028583015.1). Classification (NCBI taxonomy): domain Eukaryota; kingdom Viridiplantae; phylum Streptophyta; class Pinopsida; order Araucariales; family Araucariaceae; genus Wollemia; species Wollemia nobilis. Next base: position 1,659,729 of record JAQPPZ010002660.1, read on the forward strand.
TAGCACATTGGATGTTGTAGTGTCAATAGATGGAGGCACAAATTTCAGCCTTAAAACCTTTGAAGCAGAAGCTAGAAGCCCAAACTACAGATATAACTAAGTTACAGGAACAAATACAAGATATGTGCCAAATTGCAGAGTACTTAGTTCAGTGCAGAAGGCCTGCAAGGTTTTATACTCTAATATTAAAGGAAAAATACCTCCGTTGGCAATTAATGAGAATTGTTTCCAAACTTCCATATAAACTGGACACTGCTGAAGAATTTGTGGAAACATATTTGCATAGTCCAGAGAAACAGAGGAATCTGCTTTGTGAACTATTTTTGCATAACTTCTTCTTACCTAAAAATGGAACCTTCTTGCCACACATCTTTATAGGAGATATTCAGCTGAGAGCCTTTATATCTTTAGTACAAAATCAGATTTATTGGGAGGAGGAGAAAAATGCAAGCAAGGAAATGGAGTTAACAGCTGAGTTACTGATCAGAAGAACCCATACTAATTACAAGGAGTCCATCAATCAACATTTTACTATGATGAGAGAACAAAAAATCAGAGAAGTATATAAGAGCAATCTTACTGATTGTATCAAGAATTTTTAGGTCTTCTGTAATCAACATTTTGGTAATGCTCTCTCAGCTTGTAAAAGCAGGTGGGGAGAATTGTCAATATCACTTCAGAAGAGGGAACCTATCTCACCTAACAATTTATTATGGTCTAGAAGGAGAGCAGAAGGCATAGTACAGGTTATCCACAAGTTGTAGGATCACTGGGTAGGTTTGAGGTATAGGCTGCCAAATGTGATAACTCTAGTTCCTTATTTCTTTGATAGTGATCCCCAATCAGATGAGCAGTTCCAAGAATGGCTCAAGAAAATACAAGCAATCAGAGGATATTATAAGGTTCCAGGACCAAAGCTGAGTTATGAAGAACGGAATCTGGATGTAGATCTCTGTGCTATTGTGGCTGCACATAATGCATGAGGACATGCATTAAAATAGGTTGGGGGGAAAATGATGAGGCCTACAAATGCCTCATCCATGGACTAGTTTTGATAACTTATAAACACTTTTGAACACCTTATGTTATGTTTTGATGCTAATTATAGTGATAGAATGCATTATGTATTGATGTTTACATGTTGTAAATGTTAAAGTGCATATATCCTGTTTTGACTATTTTTCTATATTTTATAGTCTGTTTTAGCTGTATTATTTAGTATATTTTGCATTAAGTTAATGTTGTAATATTAAGGTGCTGCTATCTATTTGGTTTTGTGCTTCTTTCATAAGCTTTCCCCATCGTTTAAACCATTTTAAATAACCAAAAGGTGCCAAAACTTTGTCAACAGTTTGATTGTGCAGAAAACAAGAACTTTTCCATACAAATTCCAGCCAGCTGTACATATACAACATGGCTTGGAATTTGTCCACTCCAACTCATGCAAAATATGGAATCAGTCTTCTGGGCACTTATGGAGACTATTTCCACCATCACAACTATTCTCATGCACTTCTGGAGCATGAATTAATATAAACTTTGTTCTGTTGCCTGATATTCTGGAGCAGCTTCGAAATAAGCGCAGAAGCAATAGTTTGGGTCAAAAGCACCTTTAATTGCAATAGAGGGTGGTAAACGGTGGTTGCAACTATTTTAGGGATATCCCTATCTTTTCCAACACCTGTCCCTCAATGGATGAAGCCCAACATATGGAATGGATAAGAGATAATAGACCTAATCCCGCATTCGGGAAACAGTTCTGTAATAGTTGTAACATTCCTACATGGCAGCACAAAACCTTATCAATGTTGTACCCTACTTGTATAAATAAAATGCTCCCATTTGGTTGAGCATATAGAAGAATATAGGAAATAAGTGATAAGAGTTAGAACTATTTTAAGTGTTGTAATTGTGTATTGCAGCAGCATAGTAGCTTGTAGATCTTCCCCTGCACTGTTGTCATGCTGCTGAGAATGAAATAAAGGTGCAATATTTGACATTCATGTTTGCTTCTGAGTTGAGTGTGAAGACTTAATAGTTTAGAGCAAGTTTATTTGCCCTCTTTTGGTTCAGGAAGCAAGGGCCACTTCTAGGTCCAGAGGAGGGTTTTTACCTGACAAAATTCTGCTATTTTTGGTTGTAGTAGGTCAACAGAGATCTGACAATTTTTGCATGGTTAGTGATTAGGATAATGTGGCATTTGAATGCATGGTAGGTAACTCATCTAGGGTAGAATTTAACATAGTACTTTCTGTTTCTAATTTGTTTCAGAATTTGCAATATTTCCATAATTTCTTGTCAGCCTAATTTGTTACAAATTGTGCAACTTTATTTATCAGTTTTTGAATGTTATTTCCATTTCAGAAAGTGACATTGTTTTTTGCAATTTCATAAAGTTTCATTATTTACCAGTTTGAATGTTAATGCTGCAATTTCAATTTAGTAATTTCCTGTCAATTAAATTTTGCTATTTTCAGCTTTGCAATAGTTTAGTTTTATTTTTCTGCAACAGTGTGAATTTCAATTCTGCAAGGATAAGTAGGAGTTTAGTTTTAGTTTTTAGGAGTAAGAAAGGAGACCCCAAACACCCCAATATCTAACTGTTCCATGAATAAAGCCATGATCTAAATGAACTAAAAATCATTCTGTTAACCCCTACTTTCGTATATAGCCTTGGACACCACCCTGGATTGACACATAATGATTAAATGATGAATATTTGATGACACTCATCACAATAAAAATGGTAAGGATTCTATCCAAAGAGACATCCTTAAAATCCTTATTTTGCACTTATTAATCTACTACAAAAATAAGAAATATAGACCTAAAAAAGAGTGCAATAAAAGGGTTATATATACATGTAAAGGTTACATGGTGTTACACTTATACAATACATCAAATGCAGGGAAAGGAATGGATTTAAAGGTGCCACAATAGGAACAATAGGTACAGAAAAAAGTAGCCAAAGGAAGTGCCAAAGTATCGAGAGTTCTCCAACACCAAAATGGTATTCTCTCCAAGATCGAACCTTTAGACAAAGGAATTTTTATGTAAATGATAGCAAGTCTTCAAAGGCTATTTACGTAAGCTAAAGGAGCAAAATGAAATCTATCATGAATGTTTACGTAAATCATAGAAATGGAGAAGAATCTATCTATGTAAAATAAAATATAGAGCACATTTCAGCATTCAGAAGCATCAATTTTCACCTCTATCATCATGAATAGGGAGTACAACATAGGGATAAGCACACAAAAGGAAAGAAGATGCTACATTGGGAGTAGCATCAACAAACTAAATAAAGATAGCTACCTCCTCCTCATCCAAAGCTCCAAGGTGGCTCACGGATTACCTGCAGAAGAAAATGCATTGCTTTCTATTCAAGAAATCAATGCAAGCTAAGGATAAAGACATTTGAAGGAGTTATAATCTCCTTCTTGGAGGCGTTACATAGGAAAATCCATGCAAAAGGGTTGAGTGCCACTTGGCACATTATTCCCTCATGGCTATCATTTCTCTAATGCTCAAGATATGAACATTGAGAGCACTCAAGCAAGAAGGATACATTACGTAGGAGTAACGGTTGGCACAACAACATTACAAGAAGAGGAGGCAGTGTTACCAAGCTATGAGAGTGCCACTTATCTGCAAAAGACTATCCATATATGTAGCATAGAGAGCGAAGGGATAGAATTCATGTCCGACATCTATAGAGTGTGTGAAGAGCAAGCACAATCCAATCAATCCATAGTGTGGAAGAAGGAGAGCATAGGAGCATTTAAGAATCCATTGAAAGGACCAACATCTACTCTCCAAGCATCGAAGAGGAAGCCCGATAGCCATACCACACTTGTTTACTCAGCCTCATCAAGTCAAGCATCATAGAAAGGGTACGTAGAGGACTATCATATTTTAGTCAAAATCAGTGCCATCCAAGTGTGAAGTCAAGAGGGCTAAGGTAAGAAAAATATCTCATTAATATTGCTTTCAAACATTGGAGATATAAGGTTATATTTTTAAGGATTATTTTTAAGGTTGAGAAAGCAAAAGACATAGGAGATAACTTACCAAAAATCAGAATACTATTTGTAAATTAACCTAGGAGATATAAGACCTTCTACTTAGGTTGAATCATTTAAATATTTTGCAAATATTATTATATTTTCTAATTTTCCAAATTTGGGAGTCATAAGGTCTACTACTACAAATTGATTTATTGGAAATTAGAAAAATTGAAATCAAATCTCAAAGGGCCATTATAAGAGGTTTATCAATATCATATAAAGGTTGGAAATTATAATATTTACTTGTCTCAAATCCTCTCAAATAGAGACAAAATATCCAACATTAAAACCTCTTGAAATATAGAAAAAGTGCTTAGTTCAATAGGAGCAATAAGGACAATAGAAGTTGATTTTAGCATTTACATAACTTTACAAAATCAACCAAGATTGAACTATATATTACAAAAGCACTTTATATCTTATCCAAAACATAGGGAGTCATAAGGCATTCCACGAAATCTAAAATAGCAAGCATGGATTATTGGTATATAGATTCAGGTGCAAGTAAGCATATGATAGGAAACATACATTGGTTCAAATATCTGAAGAAGATAAATGAAAAACTAGTTGTTGTAGCAGATAGCAAAACATATGAAGTAAAAGGAATAGGAAATGTTCTAGTGAATCTTAAATATGGAAAATGTGTAATCAAAAATGTATTGTATGTTCCTAGATTAACTACCAATCTTATTTTTATTTCATAACTCATGGATCAAGATATATCTATTGAATTTAAGGTTCTCGTTGGTAGAAAATAATCTCACATATCTAGACAGGGAAGAATGATAACATTAGGATCTTACAAAAATGGTCTATTTGTCTTAGACACAACCCTTCACTCAGCACTCTCAATCAATGCTTCAAAATTATGGCATAAATGACTAGGACATACCAGTGAGACATCAATGAAGGAATTATCCAGATATCAAATGGTAGAAGGACTGCCCAATCTATCTTCAGAGATGACTATATGTCCAGAATGCCTAGCAGGAAAACAACATAGAATTCCTTTTGAACTTCATCAACATAGGGCTCAACATCCTCTGGAAATAATATATACAGATTTATGTGGACCAATGAAAGTTGATAATGTTGGAGGTCATAAATATTTTCAATTGTTTGTTGATGATCACACTAGAAAAATGTGGGTATCCTTTATGAAGTACAAATTAGAAGCATTCAGTCACTTCAAACAATTCAAGCTTCAAGTGGAAAAATAATCAAGGAAGACCATAAAAGCACTTTGTTCAGATAGAGGAGGAGAATTTATTTCCAAGGAATTTGATTCATTTCTTGAAGAAAATGGGATCAAGAGATAGCTTACTACAACATACTCACCTCAAAAAAATGGAATTGCAGAAAGAAAAAATAGATCTATAATGGAAATGGTAAGATGTATGTTGAAAGAAGCACAACTTGACCATGAATATTGGGTTAAAGTAGTACAAATAGTAGTCTACATACAAAATAGACTACCAACAAGAGTGCTCAAATATATTACACCAGAAGAAGCATGGTCAGGACAAAAGCCAAATATAGAAAAACTAAAGATATTTGGATGCAAAGCTTACATGCATGTTCCAAAGCAAAGGAGAACTAAACTAGATGACAAGACTATGATAGGGATATTTGTTGGCTATGACAATGAATCTACAAGGTACATAATTTTAGATCCATCTACAAAGAAAGTCTACATTAGTAGAGATGTTGTCTTTGATGAGAAAGCCAAGACCAACATAGATGAATCTAGTGGTGATACAAAAGCTCTCATAGATCTATCAGAAGAAGATACAATGAGTATAGAGTTAGAATCAGAATCTCAAGGACAAGATATAGAAGCATCATCAGCATTTCCTAGAAAAGAACCAATATGGCTCAGAGATACTCTCAAAGAATCAAATTTGGAAATAATTCCATATCTCACCACTACAGGACCACAAACTCACAATATGACTAGAATAAACAGAGGAATGTTAAGCAACTTAGTAGAACTAACATCAACAACCCAAGCACTGGAAAACTCACATTGGAAAGCGGCTATAGAATCTAAATATGCATCACTCAAAAAGAATAAGACATGGAATCTAGTAAATCTACCCCCAGGAAAGAAAATAGTAGGATGCAAGTGGGTTTACAAAATCAAATACAAAGTAGATGGAACACTTGATAAATACAAAGCTCGTATAGTAGCCAAAGGATATACTCAGACAAAGGGAATTGATTATGAAGAAACATTCACACCAACAACTTGAATGACCACTATTCGTATAGTCTACGCACTAGCAGCACATCAGGGTTGGAAACTTCATCAGATGGACGTAAAAAGTGCCTTCCTTAATGGTGACTTAGAAGAAGTCTATACGACACAACCTGAAGGCTTTATTATCCAAGGGCATGAAAGCAAGGTATGCAAATTGAATAAATCTCTTTATGGGCTGAAACAAGCTCCATGGAATATAATGATCAATTATCATCTATTACATATTGAATTCAAAATAAGTTCATCAGATCCTAGTCTATACACCAGGAAAATTAGAAATGATGTCTTGATTCTCATAGTATATGTCGATGATATAGTGATTATTGGAAGTTCATAGAAGGTAATATCTGACATCAAAAGGGATCTAGAAAAGCATTTGAAATGATAGATCTAGGTCTAATGAACTACTACCTTGGTCTAGAGATTTATCAAGGAGAAGATAGAATAGTCATCACTCAATCAAGGTATGCAAAATATCTCCTTGAAAAGTATAGAATGATAAAATGTAAGCCCAAAGATACACCAATGGAACAAGGAATTCAACTATCCAAAAATGATAAAACACCATTGGTTTCAGCAACAATGTATCATCAGTTAATTGGAAGTCTTCTATATCTAACAAACAATCGACCAGACCTAGAATTTGTAGTAAATTATCTTTCTAGGTTCATGCAAGAACCAAGATAAAGTCATTGGAAAGCTATAAGAAGAATACTACAATATATCAAGAAGACTACAGACTATGGATTAACTTATATGAAGGATGTGAAATATTTTCATCTGCAAGGGTACTCAGATTTAGATTATGTTGGATCTATTGATGACAAGAAATCCACCTCAGGTTATGTCTTCTATCTTGGATCAAGACCCATATCTTGGCACAACAAGAAACAACATACAATGGCACAATCATCTATTGAAGCAAAATACAGAGCAGCAAGAGATACTACTTGTGAAGCCCTATGGTTACAATACATACTATCTGACATGGGACTCAAATGAACTCCTACTATGATATTCCATGATAATAAAGGAGTACTAAATCTAATCAAGAATCCAATCATACATGAAAGAACAAAGAATATTGAATCTCAATGCCATTTCATCAGAGAGCACTTTCAGAACAAGCATATCATCCTCAAGTATGTACCTATAGAAGATCAACTAGCAGACATCTTTACAAAGGTGCTTGGAAAAATCAAGTTTCAAACATTCAGAGATCATCTATGTGATTCAAGAGAATCTTATACCAAATAATGTAATACAAGGAGGTGTTAGAATTAGAGTTTATTACATCATTTGGTTGATATTATGTAATGTGCCTAAGGTACATAACTAGGACATTAGATTACTTGAGGGGGAAGTTATCTAGTTACTTGGGGAAGAAGTAACATATGCACAAGTGTCATTGTGCATGTTGTAAGTGTGCAAGGTGTCCCCTTATATAGCTAGGTAGAGTGTTGGCCAAGGAATCCATCTTCCTATATAAAGGGCCACATAGTTCCATTTGTATATATCATATTCTTCCATTGAATACAAAGTTCTTTTACCTTGATCTTTATCTCGTGGTGTAATGCAATGCTAGAAAAGCCATCATAGGTACCCTAATATATCACATTTTATTCATACTTGTGATACAAATGAATCCTCATTGTGGGGTATTTATAGCAATACTACAACCCCAATGAGAATTTAAACTCAAGATTATATTAACTTAACCTTGCAATAAAATAATAAAAAATTACCCTTTAAGCAAGGTTATCCATAAAGGTGGACTAACCAATAATACTAATGGTAAAGTATGAAAGGGGTCCTTACGCTTACATGAGTGTTTATAGGCTTACATAAATGATGAATGCTAATAGGCTTACATAAATTATAAATGCTCATACGTTTACACAATTACATGCCCATGGGCTATATTAATAGTGCTCATAAGCATTTTTTCTCACTTTTGGCCTTGATCTAAACAAGAACAGATTACACATATTTCAACAAGGCAAACATAGTATGATATAATCTTGTATAGACCAATGGATAATCATTGTATAAATATATTAAATTTATTATATTATTTAACTATTTGAGCCTTATGGGTCATGGTTAACCCACCTTATAACTTGTAATTAACCTAAACCCCTCTTATCATGTCAACTTAGGTTAAACTTGTTTAGATAATTGGGGTTTTGGTATTAGTATAACTATCCCCATCACTCCATTCATTGTATCAAGGCATTGTGATTATTAAATATGAATAATATAAAGATTAATTATGGTGCCTACAAGTTCCCACTATCTATATCTCTCTTTTACCTTTTTATATACCTTTTTGTATAATATTTGATTGAATGGATTGCTTATGTTCATTTTTGGAAACATGTGAATTTCAACATATTTAACCTATATAATTGTTAAGGTGCATCTATGGAATTGGAATCTTAGCTTATAATATAAATCTTCATATTTCTCACCACTTGTCCCAATCCTAGTAAATGTTAAAATTTATCTATAAAATTGAAACCTAGGCATAGGACATGAATTTCTCATTTACCACTATTTTTTCTCGAACCTACTGGGAAAAATTATTGAGGTTCCCTTATAAGATTGAAACATTGGCTCATGGTGTAAAAAATATTTCTCCCAACCACTTTTCACAAACCCATTTACTAAGTGTTAAATTTTACTAATGAAATTAGAACCTTGGATTATGGTGTGAAACAACTTGCTTCCCACCATTTTTGCTAAACCTATTAGGCTAAATGTTGAGTTTAACTAATGGCATTTTGCATAAAACTATCAAGAAATAATTATTTTACTTCAAAGCATTTTCATTAGAAACCAAGATCTACCAAAGGATTAAAATATTCTTGGGATTACATGCAAAAGTTTTTTTAAGATATATTTTAGTTCCATGTGTGTATATTCTATGCGAAAAATGTACAACTTCTACTTTTATTCATATCCAAAATTAAAATAATAATAATTATCTTTTGTTTATTGATTAATTTATTTTTATTTTTTGGGTTATTGAAAATTAAGAAATTATAATATTATTCTCTAATTATTTTTAAGCATGCATAATATCATGATAATAGCTACACTTTTATTTCTTCTTGGACTATTTGGTCATGCTTACAAAATTACTCATACCAACTCTTTATCTTGTGTTTGTGTTTGTATTTGATATCTTCTTGGAAATAGGTTGAATTTCCTTTTTAAAGTAAAAGTAAAGTAGTTTTTGACATCCATGATATCATAAGTCATATGGGACAATGTGGTTTACTACAAATAAGTTTATCTGACCACTAATTACTATAATATGGTGTATAACCATACCTCCTTCCAAAATAGGGTAACAAAATCAATTGAAGCTTTACTTTTATACAAGATTAATTTTCTCTATTTGCTTCTTATAATATTTACAATATAATTTTATTTAATAGAAATTTTCTTAGCCTCTTCTTACAACATAATCTCATATAATATAAATCTTTTTTTAATTGGATATATAGGATTAAAATGGGGCCCATTTGTATTACATCATGAGACATCATAGTGTAGTACTATATTTTTGATAATTATGCATATATCATTAGGTAAATATTTAAACTCTAGTCTCCACCTTAATATTTTGACATATTTAACCATTTAAGTTGTCATTTGCTTTATTTTATAGAAATATTTTTACTAATATAGATGCTTATATTTTCACATAATCTTTAAGGGAATTATAATGTTTTATTCTTGTTCATTTTAGGAGCCAATATGATCAACTAAGTAATAATATCCTTCACCTTCTTGTAATGATTCAACACAATTTATTTTTATTACATTTATAAAGAGAGAAACTTCCAATAAAAATTTAGTTTTATAATCGTACTCTTTATTTCATGAATATTGTTCAACTTGGTAAATTTATTTTCGTATGTTTTGCGTCCTTCAACTTAAGCAGCTATAAAGTTCTCAAGATTTAATATTTATTTCAATTAAGATGTTTTCAGATTTTTTTTCTAACTAGTTATATGGGATTGAAACAAGTCTCACCTATATTACGTCATGACCATCTAGTGGTAATGTAACAATTTGATAACTATGCACATATCACTTGATAAATTTGAGCTTGGGTCTTAAGGGACTTAACTAATTGATCTAATGTCGTTTTATGAGCTATTTTTATCTTTCAACTCATTGTTAGACAATAATTAGATGTCCACACCCAATAGCCACAATGTTTTTAAGAACATTATCACTTTTATATTTTTTTTTTGGTTACAACCACACTATTTCAAGTAACTGACAAGTGCAAGGTTCAAACCACAGAGAGGTTGCTTCCACCAAACCTATTTTGCTTTGTTATTATTGACCTGATGTGAAGGGGACCACCAATTACTTAGGATTTGTACCATTATCGTTAGTCTGATGCGCACTTAAAGAATTCAAATCAGACTACTACCTTTGCAAATAGACTGCTCCCGAGGTTTGAACCTAGATGTCTTCTTAATAAATGTCTAGACTGACAAGCACTTTCCAATCTACCTAACTCAATAGACTAAACTTATTACCTCCAAATAATTTTACAAAATAAATCTTCAAATAAGATAAAAGTTTAATTTTTTTAATTTTACAAAATATTGTCTTCAATAAATGTAAAAAATAAATATACTCTAAATATTTTCATCTTATGATAAAAACAAACCCAATCTCTAAAGTTTGATACCATATTAAAAATTATTAAACCTCCATATATTAAATGTCCCATATATATTAATCTAATACGTAACAACTACATTTATATTAATAATATTTGATGAATACTTTCATATAAGTATAATTGGAAACTACATGTACTACTTGCAAAATAAGTTAAACACATTAAAAGTATTCTCCAACCATGATTCAAACTACATATATACGTATGTGAGTACATATTCTCCAAATTAAAGATGTCATGTCCCAATGATGCTATGCAGAAAATTTGAACAAACTCAAACCTCACTAGTCCACCGCCTATACGTCGTGGTCACAAAAGGTAAATTTTATTGAATATATAATAGGCCACGACCACTAGCAGTCCCCACGAAGCTCGACATATATAAATAACAAATATTGAATACATAATACTAGCAGTAATCGTAATTTTGTATTTTTTAGCTATTAAAAATGGTGTTATTATAATCAATTATTATAAAAAATAGCAATATTAAATATCAATAGTAAATAGTTACATTATTGCAATTTCTATTGCATTCAAATTTTATTGCTTAATTTCACAACTCAAACTTTTAACCTCTTGCCCCTTAATTTCACAACTCAAACCTTTAACCTCTTGGCCCTCACAAGGACATTTTAACCTTTAACCTATAGGTAGTGGTCGCAAAAAGTTAAATTTTGTTCAAACAAGTAATAGGCCACGACCACCAGCAATCCCTAGGAAGCTCTACACACATAAAAAACAAATCTCATCGAGAATACGCTCACAAATCGCAATAGTCCCATTGTATAACAGACGATTCTTTCATCCAAAACTTCACGGATAAGGTATACATTTTTCATAAATGTGAAGAGTATATTGCAGGTTCCATCTACATTCAAAGTTTATTACTTAATTTCTTCTTATTCTACATTACTATCTTGGAAGTGCTATCAAGGCCAGCGGTGTTCTGTCGTTCATCGTTGTCTTCTTGTCTTTGGAGGGTTCTCGCTTGGCTGATATACCAAAAATGCGTCTTTGTATACCACGCCAGATACATAGATTATAAATGGGGACTAGACACTCTAGCCTTCTCCGATATAGATTGAAATAATTTGCATTCCTGTTTATGGAGACCATGCAAAGTAAACTTATCATCGTGTTCTCTGTTCTCCTCGTCTCTTGTTTGACAGAGGCGAGGCCATCGACGGACTTGTATGGGCATGAATATGCGGCTAAAGATGGCGACAGATTGGGGAGCCTTCCAGGCCAACCAATGGTGGGATTTGCACAGTATGCTGGCTACATCACTGTTGATGATTCGCATGGCCAAGCTCTGTTTTACTGGTTCATTGAAGCCGAAACCGACCCATCCACAAAGCCTTTAGTTCTCTGGCTCAATGGTGGTACGTCACATATCATCTGAGAATAACCTACTCTTTAACTGGCATAACCCATGTTTTAAACTTTCATTGTTTGTCCCCGGTCATGTGGGATTCCTTACCTTAGTGAGTGTGATAGTCATTCCTATGTTTTTGAGCTGGTTTGTTGTGGGTCTTTATGTTTTTACTTTAATAATTGGTTCTCCTGGTTTGATTTAAATGCAGGGCCCGGGTGCTCATCTATCGGAGGAGGAGCGGCGAGTGAATTGGGACCTTTTCTCATTAATTCTGACGGAGCTGGTCTTCACTTGAACGACTACTCCTGGAACAAAGGTGAACAGCGAAAATGTCATTCTGTTACTATTTCAAGTTCTATTAAGACGAATGATGACTTAAGTGTACATATTTGTGATATTCTCAGAGGCGAACTTGCTGTTTTTGGAGTCTCCGATTGGTGTTGGATTTTCTTATACCAACACCTCTGCAGATCTCGACCATCTTGACGACGAAGGCACTGGTAAGCCCAATTGACATTATGGACATCAACATTAATTGGCATAGTATTGTAATATATATGAATAAGTAAATTACTGATTCCTATCTGTATCTCAATTTTTCAGCCAAGAATGCGTATAATTTTATTCTGAAGTGGTTCGAGAGATTTCCCGAGTACAAATCGCATGAATTCTATTTAGCAGGCGAGAGTTACGCAGGCACGTGCTCATCATCGGCATCGTTCATGTTTAGCTACATATCTTTGGTCGATTAAAAGCTTTGATAACCTCCTTCTTCTTCTGTTTTTTTCTGTGTATGTGCAGGACATTATGTACCTCAACTAGCGGAGGCCATTTTTGACGGCAACAAAGAAAACTCCTCATACTCTCCCATCAATTTCAAAGGATTCATGGTATGCACATTCTTATTTGAATTTCATGACTTGCCTATCGTTGTCGTAATTTCTGTTGAAACTGACTATAAATGATGATGCAGGTGGGTAACGCCTTGACAGATAATTTCCACGATTGGGTTGGAATAATAGATTTCGCATGGACGCACGCAGTCATATCTGATGCTCTGTATAACAATGTCACCAAAACATGCGACTTCAGCACGGACAATTGGACGCGGGATTGCTACGATAACGTGTTAAAAGTATATAGTGAGTATGATAAAATTGACATGTACAACATCATATTGCCCGCTTGCATTGAGAATTCTACGACCACAACATCGAGAAAATTCTTTTCACAGAAAATCGTTGACATTAATGTGAGTCCGAGTATATGATAGTTTCCTCACCACTTCTGTAATTTGTGTATGGAAAAGATAAATAATGTTTGCAACGTTGGATTTAGGTGTTGAGACGTGCAAAGAATCTGGGGCCTCTTATCCGTGGCGCAGGATATGATCCTTGCTTTACTAAGTATCCCAACGTTTATTTCAACAGACGCGATGTACAGGAAGCTCTCCATGTCCGCGATGTTCCACACCAATGGTCTTTGTGCAGGTCATCCATATGTGCTCTTAAGATCCATGGAATCTGATTAATAAATAATTAAAAGCCAAGAATCTGGATTCATGTTTGTAATTATAAATGAACTCGAAATATATTCATAGACTTGTTATGTAATTCATTGAGAACATTATTACTGATCCCACTTGTCCTTTAAGCAGAAACTCAATCCTTGGATCATATAATATGTCAGCATTTACACTTCTGCCAACTTACAAGAAGCTTGTGGAGGGTGGCCTCAAGATATGGGTGTACAGGTACGCAGAATTCCTGATCTCCAATACATGATTCCTATGTTAGCAATGCTAGTTACAAATGTTAATCAAATAACTAAAACTTTAATATGCGTTTTAAAAACAAAATATTATTTGATATTTATATTATATTTATTTTTAATTATTAACGTTTGATTTAAAAAATTAAAATTAAAAAAAAAAATTATATTAAAATAAAATTATTTATAAGTTGGGTAAAATTTCCACCCTTTAAACTTTAACTGTTGGGATTCCCATCGAGTGTGGGGTGGGGAGAGGAGAGCGATCCGCCCTCTGTTTTCAAAGCGAAAGATCCGATAAGATGATGGGTTCAACCGCGACTGAAACAGCGCAAACGCTTCAGAAATCCTATCCCACTTCTGCCCGAAACCTCTCTATTTTTAAAAGGGGATAGGCTTTGGCTCCCAAGACAAGAATCAATTTGATAACTTTAAAAACTAATATCCTTAAAATTAAACCATTAATTAAAACATTTTAATTAAATTTCTTAGGCCTATCCATCTCATAATTATTTTTTTTCGAGAAAAAAAAAATAATAAAAATATATATATAGCATTAAAAGCATTGACCTTTTAAGATCATTTATGTTTATTTTCATATTAATTTTATCCAAATCAAAGTTGATAGTTAAGCCTTGTTTACTATATAATTGTAGACACCACTAACACTATTATCAAGATTATTACAATTCGTTAGAACCTTAGTTTTGTTATAATCTAACATTTAATCTTTCATAAAATCTAAATTTTTAATAGGTTATATGTGGTTTTTATTGGGGCCATTCCCATCAAAATATCAAAATATTACATTTTTTGTAGTAAACAGTTTATTACTGTTTTTTTTAGAAAACGTTTACAAATTACATCACCAACCACCCTCAAGGATTTTTGAACACAAGACCACTTAAGAAACAACCACCATCTTAGCCACTAGGGCAACTACCTGTCGGTATTTATCACTATTTTTTCTTTTCTTTTCTCTTAAATACATTCTTCAACTTTCTCTCTTAAATATATTCTTGAAAACCTAAAGTGCAAGGAACACGCTCCATACTACTTTCATTTTTATTGGAAGGAGAATATTTTAAGCTACTTGAGGATAGTAAAGGTGATTTACCTAGATTAAGCTTGACCTCCTTCTCCTTATTTGATTTAAGATTCATCTCCTCATTTTCCTTTGTATTAAAATTTTCTTCTCCTCTTCCTTCACACCTTGAGCTCCTATATTCGAACTTGTGTAATGTACTTCCTCATCTTCCATACCATTTTTTTCTTCTAATAGCTTATTCGAATGAATTGTAATTGCCTTTTCCATTTGATGATGTAGAGGGATTTTTTTTGCCACTTTCCTAGGAGCGAAAAATCCTTGATTTGACCTAGCTTCTCCTGTGATATGATCTACTTGTTTCAAATTAAAATTACCCTCATGCCCAAAAAATTTCATCTCTTCCTCTATTTTTACTTTGCAGTCTTTTGTCATGTGCCCAGTTTCATGACATTTACGATATTGGAATGCAATGTTTTCATAATCCACCTGCTGATATCATTCTCTTGATTCAGTTTTAATCCTAAGTGATTACGGTAAAGATTTATAAATATCCATGAAAACACATATTCAAGTGTATACAGCATGTCTTCTCTCCTTAGTAGATGGTCCCTCTTGTATGAATTCACCTAGAGTATTACCAATACTCTTCAAAACCTCTTTATTGATGAGTTGATAAGGAAGTCCAAAAAGCCTAATCCATACCAAAAGCCTTTTAATAGTTTCTATGTCCACAAAAAAATTCTCACTCCAAGGTCTTAAATATAATGTATCTTTACCCCTAAACCACGGGCCTCCATCCATTATTTTATCCCTTATTTCTAAACTAGAGAAAATGATGAGAAAAAATTCTTTCGAAAGAAAAGTCATGGAGTAATTTGAATTCAATCCCCACTTCCACTTAATCCAATTTTAAATCTCATAAAAACCTAGCCAATATCCATGAAACTTACAAATTAACCAAATTAACCCTCTGGTTTTAAGAATCATTATATCATGCTCAATCGTCTCATTTTTTATAATCACTTATGGTGTAGAATCTGCTACCCAAATTGGGTTTGCCATAGATTTTCTCTCACCCTTATTGCTAGATAGGGCATCCAAAATTCCAACTTGGCCATTCATGCTTTCAATAAGGACTTTCACAAATGATTTTCTTTCCATGTTACCTAGGTTTTTTCAAATGAATCCTCTACATTTTCTTGATATCTAGAACAAGTGACTGGTCACACTTTTCTTTTTACTGTTTGCTTTCCTACTCACACTTCTTCCTCACTCTCAACTTGCTTGCACTTGCTTTTGGATGCACTTACTCCCGACTGTAAACTCGATACTGATTACACTCGCACTCATTTCGTACTTGCACTCTTTTTTTTTGTTATATTCACTCTTGGCTTATGCTCACACTTATTTGTGGTTGCATTCACTCCTAACTTGTGCATGCACCTACTTTCGGTTTACCTCACTCTCGGCTTGTTCTTCCACTTTCTTTTGGTTGCATTTACTCCTGGTTGCACTCACTCCTGGCTACCCTCCTCGATCGTGCTCGTACTTGTTACTACACTTACTCCTGGCTCATGCTCACACTCGCTTAGTTTACTTTTCTAAATTTATTCTTGTTATATTTGCATGTCAAATCCATTTTATTTGAATAGAGTATCGTATTCTTTCAAAAAATATTTTTAATATTTTATCTTGATTTAAAATAACAAGGCAATGGTTTAGGCTTTGGCTTTTCTTCAAGAGGTCCAAGGTTCAAACCTGAATGAGTGTGTGAGGGGGTGGGTGAGTATATAGTTATGTGTTTAGCCCCTATTGATAAGCTTAGCTCTTGGCTTTACGAGGGGTCATGGTTGGGATGAAAATACTTGATCCTAAACATCAGTTGCAAGGGTAGGTGAACGTGTGTTTAACTCATGTTAATAAACTTACATCTCAACCTTACAAAATGTTATGGTTGAGATGGAAATGCCTAACACTAAGTATCAGTCACAGGGTTTCTCGCACTACCCTAACGAAAAAAATAATAATCAAAAGATAATAAGTTGTATTGAACTTTTCTCACAAATTTCAAGTATTTGTAATAGTTAAGAAAAACTTTAAAATTTATAAGCCTAACGAAACCAAACTCTTCACTTTATAATATTTAAGTTGATCTATTTTTAGTTAATTTTATTTGTATACGATATTCATAACATATGTATTTTCTTATTTAGATGGTTTGTGGTAAGTAGTGGGAAGTAAGACTAAAAACTTGTACTTATATTCTATAAATAGATGTCTTGTAGACCCATAAAGATATATATATATATATATATATATATATATATGTGTGTGTGTGTGTGTGTGGGTGGGGTAAACCTATGGTAATATATTATGTTATAAATGTCAAACCTATGGTAATATTATATGGATTTAGGTTTGAGTGTCACTATGTTATAAATGTCAATTTGTACTAGTATTATTTAGAATCTTTATCTCATTTTATCTAATTCTTAACTAAATCATTTTATCCAAGGCATTATATTGTATTGGTAAATATAATGCAATATAATTAGCCAATTCAAATTCAAATCCTATGATTAAATTCTTATGATAATATAATATATAATAATATTGGTCATTGTAGTATAGGTCATCCGCAAATTATGATACAAAATGAATGGAGTATAATTGATCCTTGCATAATAAGCATTAGGTATGATTATCTTTAATCTCATATAACAAGTAAGATTAAAGATCATTATGCATTAGGTATGATGATCTTTAATCTCATATAACAACTTAAAAAATCATATAAATTATCCGCACTAGGTACTTCATTGGTAAGTTTCCTTAATCCTCTAAAAGAAGTCTAGGGTTCAAACTTGGCGACCTGCACATATACAAAAAAAAACCTTGACTATTTTGAGGAGTTCACCCGGATGGGACAGACCTTGTAGAACAGAAATTCCTAGCCCCCAAGAGAAATGGGGAACAATTTTCCTTAACAAAGGTTTAACCCCCAAGGATTAGGTGGATTGGTAAGTGCTAGTCTGGTTGGGCACTTACCAAGAAGATACCTAGGTTCAAGCCTTGGGGAAGCTTGTTGCAAAGGTAGTAGTCTAATACGAATCCTATGATGATTATACAAATCCCAAGCATCTGATGGTCCATTTCACTCTAGGCTATAAAAAATAAGGTTGAATAGATTTGGTGGATGCAACCCCTATGGTTTGAACCTGTGCTTACCAACTACTAAAAATAGTGTAGTTGTAACCAACTCTCCTATCAAGAAAAAAAAAACATACAAATTTCACTTTTTCATATGTATAAAGTAATAAGTTCTTGTTATTTTTTCAATATCATTATATTTGTATTATAAACTCTTTTAGATCTAAAAATTTAATTATGAGATAAAATGCATACTTATTAATATTAACATATCTTTACATAAAAATTATATCCCAAGATCAAATTATAAAATAGATATAATTAAAAATATTTAACTCAATAATATCACAAATATGCACACACCAGTGATCACCAAAAATAAATATGACTCATTTATACTTATAGTCCAAGAAATAAGTATAAATTAATTTTATTTGAAATTAATATATATAACTTAGGAATAGAATTTGGATTACTCTTTTGCAACATTATTCATGGTTTTGTATTGTATTTTTAATAAAGAGATTACCTATAGTGTTAAAGAGATATTTGTTATATTGTCCAATCATTATTCTCCATTTTGATAACAAACACTTTATAACTTACAGTGGAGATATAGATGGAAGAGTACCAGTAACATCTACAAGATATACATTGAATGCATTGGGCTTGACAATCAAAGAAGATTGGTATAGTTGGTACCATCAAAATTAGGTGAATTGAAATACAAAATTTTATAATATTATTATGTTAAAAATAAATTTATTATTAAATATTATTGTGAATACAAATATAAATTAATATTCTTTTAATTTATGAAATGAAGTTAATTTTAGGACCTTCTTTATGCAGGTGGCGAGTCATGTAATTGAATATGAAGGACTAAAATTTGTAACAGTTAGAGGAGCTGGACATATGGTTCCAGTCAATAAACCTAGTGAATCTTTAGCAATGTTTGGATCATTTTTAAAGGGAATGCCCTTACCAACAATAAAATTATACTAAATTTAGTGAACTTAGAAAAATACATAATAAGGACATGAGTATAGCAAATTTATTTTGGTTATAACTTTATTCATATTATGCAATTTTATATTTACTATCATGTAATTGAATATGAAGAACTAAAATTTGTAACAGTTAGAGAAGATGGACATATGGTTATAATCAATAAACCTAGTGAAGCTTTAGCAATATTTAGATCATTTTTAAAGGGAATATCCTTACCAAAGATAAAATTGTACTAAATCTAGTGAACTTAGAAAAACACATAATAAAGACATGAGTATAGAAAATTTATTTTGGTTATAACTTTATTCATATTGCAATTTTATATTTACTATGCATGTTAAAATTGTTAGAAAAAATTATTAAAAAATTAAAATTAAAAACATTGAGTAAAAAAATAAAAATAGTGGACCTGCAAGGGATACCATAATGGTAATTCCTTGGGTTTTCATCGAGGAGATCCAAGTTCAAACCCTAGTATGAGGGGATTGGTACCACTTATAAAAACTCATGTAAACTTATTTTTTTGTATTAAATGGCATTAGCTCAACTAGTTAGATTTCTCAACATTCAAAGATGAAACTCAAGTTTAAATCTTGCCAAGAAATTCACGATAACATCCAAGCTTTATTGTAATACTATTAAGTGGTGATGATGTAATATAGGTTGGGTTATTTCAATCCCATATAATCAATTGAGAAAAAAGTAAAAATAGTATATGATGAGAAGATATGTTAAGAATTAATTAAATTCTTTTTTTAATTATCTATTATAATAGCGAGATTGATGATATATAAAACTAACATATAATAGATATCCAGTAACAATTTAAATTGTGGTTGTATTGTACATTTTAATGGAGATGTTTTAATTAATATTTATCTTTATTAGGAAAACATGTATGGATATAGAAAATTTTATTCTATGGTGTATTATTTATTTTTCATACTAAACTCATGCCTATTTAGTTTTAAAATTCTAAAGGTACTTTTGCTTTATGATGTCTTTTGCTTACAAGAAATATTTAAAACATCTAACACAAATAGTTATCTTTTGCTTAAGAGAAAATTTTGAAACACCTAACACAAAAATAGTTAACTAAGATGGAATATTTGTTCAATAGGCCTTTAGGAAACAAAATCAAATAGTAAATTTAACTAACTAAGAAAATAGAATTAATTCATAGAATTAAGTTTGTCAAAATATTAATAACATTGTAGACTAATATTAGAGATGTTTGTCAAGAGATTAGTAACATTATAGACTAATATTAGAGATATGTTACCCATGCTTGCACAAGTCTATAAGGACACTACGCCACATAACATAGAAATCCTAACACTAGTTTAAACTAAGCAAAACCCAAAAATAATCTGTATAAATATGGAGAATGTTATATTGGAGTCAAATTATATGGATACCCCTAAGTGAATTTTCTATGTATAAACAGGTGAGAGCAATGGAGATCGAGGGCATAAGTGAGGTGGGATATTTCTTCTAGGCATAAAATATATTAGCTAAGTTTTCATTTATCCCTTCAATATCTTTGAAGTTTTACATGCATATTGTTGTAATTTATTTATAGGGGTATATTATCAAATGTATTGAGTTTTAGAAATTGTAAGGTCTAGTTCAAATAATATAATTGCTATAGAATATATTGGTAAATATCAATCAATATTGAGTTATAGTGTCTTTCCCATGGACTGATTTATAGCTATCCTTAGAATTATCCCCAATAGTAGATTTTAAGAAGGACCTCACAGAGAAACAACCCTTGTTGCTCAAAGGTAAGATAGTCATTGATAAATTTAATGGGTCTTGGGAAGGGGATTTAGCTTTGAGAAAATGTATTGATAGGAGATGTAAGTCTCCAAAAGTAAGTCTATTCTTTCTTCCCAAAGGTTTTTTTCCTAACCACTTTCGATTATAGGGATGAAAGAGGTAGAATTCTAAAATAATTTCATTGATTTATGGGAAGAGTAGGACTTTTTTTTACCTATTGGAATGAAGTCTCTGCTCATAAAAATGTAAATCTATCCTTAGTACCAGTATGGGTTAGGATATTTGGGTTACCCGAATTGAGTACCTTCAAGGCAATAGGAAACACTCTGGGAGAATTCTTTGATATTTTAGAAACTATAGAAGATGGATTTTTGGCTATTTAAGCCCAGATATTGTTCATGATTGATATCAGTAAACCTTTCCTAGAATAAATCACTCTTAAGTATGGGGTAAGTTGCGGATCTAAACCATGGATTACGAAAACATATTTCAAATGTAGAAGATGTCATGAGTAGGGACATATTGAGACATCATGCCCTAAGAAGTTTTTAGCATAACCATATGTAGAAAACCACAAGAGAAACTTACAAATGGATAAGGATGAGGATGGTTGCTAATTTCTAAAAAATAGGTCCAAGAAGATGAAAGTAAATAAACAATAGAGACTAGTAAGTAAGGATATTGGAAGAAAAACCAATTCTTTTGAACCTTTAGCCTATGAAGAAAAAGTAGATGAGATTTTAGAGGATATGGTACAATAGGATCAAAATATTGTTTAATCAATTTAGGGATGAACATTTCTATGTAATCTTAGGCATGTGCCTCATCAAATTTTGAAGACTCCCTTGAAGTACCATGCACCATTCAAGAAAAGAAAATTTGTAGATAAAATACAATGTTAGATGCTAATACCTCTACCATGAACAAGGAAATACCAAAAAATGAGCAAGATAATTTAAAAGCTTTTTTAGCATATTCAAGAGATGATAAACTAATAAAAAATAAAGTTGTAAAATAATATTGAGTAATATAATAATAAGAACTAACCCCAGTACTAGTAAGGCAAAAAGAGGAAAACCTTCAAATTATCAAGCAATATCCAAGGAAGCAAGAGCAAACATAGAGAAAGAAACACAATTTGAGTTGGTTGAACTTCTATTTATCAAATAGTAAAATAATATTGGTAATTTACAAGAGAAGCCAGCATCCCGTAATGAAATATGATTATCATATCATAGAATATAAGGGGTGATAATGCTCCCTCAAAGAAAATGTGTATCAAGGACCTTTGTTGAAGTAATAAGTTTGATATTCTTTATATCTAGGAAACTAAAGTGACAAAGAAATAAGTTTATAAAACTATGAAAGCATTATGGAAAATATGTCAATGGGCCATTTTGGATTTAGAAGGAGTGACAGAGAGAATTCTAACATGTTAGAATCTAGTTGAATCAATTCATGAAACTGGGCATTGGATAACGTGATTAGTCACATGCTACTTTGCATATATTCATTACATCCTTCTCAATATCTATGTACCCACAACTCAATTAGGTAGATTTGAAGTATGGAGGGGAACTCAAGACTTTATGAGAAGTATAGACTAAAAAATCTAAGTCATGATAATAGAATATTTTAATGTCATAATCAAGCTCGATGAAAAATTTAGGAAATATAGGAAATAAACCAAAGTATGGTAAATTTCTTAGATTTTATTCAAAACAATAATCTATGGGAGTTTGATTTTGAAGAGGATATTTATACATGGACCAACAATAATACAGGCTAGAACTTAATAGCAAAAACATTAGATAGATGCCTACTCTCAAATCATTGGCTAGATGAAGAAACTTGAGCTAAAATTAATACCTTGACAAAGATTGGTTTAGATCACTAACCAATAAGAGTTAAAATGGTGGTAAGTGAACTCAAAAACATCATATTTTAAATATGATAAGATGTAGGAAGACAATCCTTAATTTATTGATATGATAGTTTACACGTGTAACACTTCAAAATATGATGGGCTATATACCCTTCCAAAACAAATAAAGTCAATGACATCTAGATTAAAAGAATGGAACAAGAACACTTTCAAAAACATATTTGAGAAGAAAGAAGAACTAGAAGATAAACTTTCAAAATTCTAAAAAGGTGAGCACAATAATCCAAGGTCATAGAAAGGGAGTTGCTTAGTGAATATCATAATATTTTGATTATGGAAGAGAAATTTTGGAGATTAAAATTGAGATAGACTTGGTTAAAAGGAGATAAAAACACAATTTTTTTCATATGATGATAATAGTACATAAATTAGCAACTATAATAACTATAATTAAATTAATAGAAAGGGTTTGGATTGAATATTAGAGCAAAATCAAAAAAGGAGGTAAGGCATTTTTACTAAAATATTCTAGGATAGTACAAGATTAAATTTTTTAATGATAAAATAATGTAAGTACCTTCAATTATATCACATGAAGTCAATAGCAAACTAATGGAGCCTATGACTCTATAAGAAGTTCATACAACTCTTTTCTCTATTGATAAGGATAAATTCCTAGGTCTAAATGAACTCTCTATGATATTATATTAGCATAACTAGGAAATAGTGAAGTATTGTTTATTGGTGGTAGTGGAATAGTCTAAGGAAATATAGTATATACCTTATAAAATAAATGCAATATATCTTATCCTAATTCTAAAAAATAATGATACAAAATTATTTGATTAATTTATGCCCATAAGACTATGTAAAATTGCATATAAGATAATCTCCAAATTGGTGGTCAATCGGATAAAATGACTATTACACAAAATTATTTTAAAAGAGTATGGAATATTTATGAATGGAAGATATATTTTGGATGGGATCCTAGTATTTCATGAAGTAATGTATTTAGATACTTCTATAAAAGAGAGAGCAATGATATTAAAACTTGATATGAATAAAGTCAATATAGGGTTAAATGGTGTTTTCTTTATGTAGTATTAGAAATGTTTAGATTTAGAAGAAATGGGTTAGATGGATTAAAGCTTGTGTCTCTACATATTCAGTGTTGGTCAGTGGGCTAGTAACAAAATAATTTAAAACCAAGAGGGAACTTAGACAAGGAGATCCCTTGTTATAATATCTATTCATTATTATGGTAAAGGTATTGGGAAGGAACCTAAAGAAGGCATATAAAAGTAGGCTAGTAAGCAAACTTAAGGCTAGTAATAACATCGACAACATTACCCATTAAAATTTTATAGATAATACAACATTTTTTGGTAGGCAAGAAAAAATGAGACCAAAGCTTTGAATAACTTATTAAAGGAATATGAAATAGTGTCAAGGTAGAAAGTTAATAGGATAAAATTTAAACTATACTTCTTAAAAAAATTTAGCTAAACTCAAAGCAAGGATATACAAGTTACTTCAAAGATGCCCTTATTTGAGGGTAGAATGAGGATAGGATTATGAAATTTGGTTATAAGTAAAGTTTAGAATAAACTACAAGTATGGAAAGGTAGATGGCCGTCGTAAGAAAGAAAAGTTTAGCTAATTAAATCAATCTTATAGGCCATTCAACATATTAAGTGTACTTGTATATTATGCCAAAATAGGTAGAAAATATTTTAATCTATATTATGCATCATTTTTGTGGTCAAAAGTACATGGTAAAAGGAAAATTCCTTTGGTAAAATAGAGCAAGGTATGCGATGATAAAAATAGGGGAGGTCTTGGTTTAAGAGATCCTATGAATGTAAACTTAGATCTAAGGGGAAAAGCAATTTGGAGATTACACAAAGAGAGTCAAATACAATAAACAACAATTCTTCTAAGTACATTGAACCCAATAATCTAAGCTTAATATTTATTCCACTATCACTACCGGGTGGTTATGCACTATAGAATAGTTTTAAAAAAATAAATGGTCTATTGATTAAAGGTCTAAGATGGGTGGTGGGAATTTAAGAAAATTTTATATTTCTCTTGATACTTGGTGTGATGAAAAATCACTCAACCTAAATCCAATTTTAAAACCATGGATGAGATTACTTCAAGAAAAATATGGTGATAAAGTTTAAAACGTTATGTACAAGGATCAGAAAGGAAGAAACAAATGGAAAGAAAAAATTTACAAGTATATGGGGCATAATTGCTAGGAGGAAGTTGAGCAAAAAGATAACAACAATTATTATTTTTAGAGGAGCCTAGGATAAGCTAGTTTTGGGGTTGAATAACTAAGGAGAATATATAGCAATAAGTGGATATAATATAAAGCACCAATAAAATAGGAATATTACAAGAATATGGAGAGATATTTGGGATAGTCTAAGCATTCCATAAATCAAAATGTTTATATGGCTAGTAGGTCATAGGAATATTTTATCCATGGATAACCTAATGAAAGGGGTTTTCATGACTCCTCACAATGTGTTCTATGTAGAAAATAGGATGAGAGTATAGACCGTCTCTTGGGGTACTACTCAATAGTTTAGAAACTATGGCAATGGATTCTTATTATGTTTGGTAAATTCTTGGTGATGAATGGTAGAATTGAAGGATGGTTAAAGCAATGGTTGAGCTCCTTTAAAAGTGAGGAATTATAGAAAATTTGGAATACATCAAAAGATACAATACTTTGAATAGTATGGATGGAAACGAATAGAAGAATATTTAAAGGAAAGGAAAATAATTTAGAGATAATGAAAATGAGTATTTTTTTAGCTCTAGAGGATTCTAAACCATCCCCATCAACTCACACAATACCTAATCTCAAATTGGAGAGCTATGATAGATGGAAAAAGTATAGGTGAAATAAAAGGAAGGTAAAGAATATAAAGTGGAAATCACCAAAAGTAGAGTTAGTCAAATTGAATTTTGATGAAGCATCTAAAAGAAATCCAAGACCAGTAAAAGAAGGAATAATAAAAAATAACAAGAGCAACATTTTGTCACATTATGTTTTCCATAGTGAATAAAGACAACTAATGAAGATAAATCCTAGGTAGCATTGGAAGGACTAAAAATATGGAGACAAATGAAATGGAATAGAGTATGTATGGAAGACAATTGACTAATAGTAATAAATACAATTTTAAGGAAAGCAAAAGCTCCATGGAATATACAAGGGATCATTATGGAAATACAAGACCTTTCTATATAGTTTGAAGAAATTAGGTTTACACATTAATTAAGGAAAGGAAAAAAAGGTACAGATAGGCTACCCAATAGAGGGGTTTTAATAGAGGATCATGAAGTTAAATTTTCTTCTTCGTGGTAAGAGGAAGTAGTAAGTATGGCTAAAGTTGACAAAAAATTTTGAAAGGATTCAATTCAAAATAATGTTTTAGAGGACTACTAAATGTTTTAGGGGATCCATATATAGATCAATTCATTGGTGGAAACTAATGGTCCATATTTGGCAAAGCAAATTATTACTTTTTGAAGTGAGCAGGAGATTTGTATGTTGAAGCAGAAGAAGATGACATTAGATGGACTTCATGGTTGAATGGATCATTTGAGTTCTTGGTTGTTGGTTATATTATGAGACAAAGTATGAATTAGAACTTTCAACTTTTTGAGACCACTAAACTATTTACCATAGTTCTTGTGGTTGCACTTATAATTCAAGAAGGAAACTAACAATCCAAATCTAGTAAAGCAAACTATGATAACACAAAGTTTAGTAATCTATTAATATGTGGTGTGTAGACAATGGAGGTGAATTTTTTGTATTGTGAAGGCTATTGCAAGAAAATTTTAAGAAGAAGAATGTTGAATTCTAGAATATTTGTATTTACAAAGAAAAGAAAATTGAAGATCTAAAAAAAAATCAAGAATTTAAACTTTTAATGAAAATTATGTAGGTATCTAACTATAGCAACTCAATTGAGATGAGAATTGAATATGTTTGTGAATCCTAAAGCTCTAAAAAAATAGAGTTATGATTTATCAATTGTAGGAGACTTGAGTACAACCAACTTTTCTCTAGCTAAAGAACAAAAAATGATCTAGGTATAAAGTAAAATGTAAGGTGATAAGTATAAAGTCATAAATAAAGAGTAGACATTTGCACAAACCTAACTAGCATAGTTTATGCTAGTGCTCTATCAAACTAAATGACATAACAAATAAAAACAACTATTCCAATATTCAAGATAAAGCAAAATAAATACAAAGCTGATAAGGGATGAAAAAAATGATTTTTTACTAAACTTAAAAGGTTTTAATCACTTTATTAAGCTTAAATATAATTGAATTATTCTTATCTTCTTAACTTCTAATGTTGAGTTCTTTGATCCTTTATTCTTCTTATTTTATTCTTCTTGGTGTTGTTGTGGCCAGCGCACAACTTACCCCAAACTATGGGGACCCACTTTTTTATTTTGAGTTTTGGGTTTTTGTGTGGTTGGTTGGTTAGGATCATAGGCTTAATTTTTCGTTTGGTTGTTCAAGGTTAGCTTTAATTTTTTCTTTTTATTTTTATTTGTAATCGTTCAATCTTTCAAAGGTTGATTGGGCTACTTTTTAAATGAAATAAAAATAAAATAAACATTAAAAATATAAATATATGTAATAAATAAATTAAAATAAAGTGATATAATATATATTGATATATATATATATATATATATATATATATATATATATCATAGGTTTGATTTCAATTTTAATTATTTTGTGTGTTAGTTTAAGTTTTGATTTTAATTGTTTTATGTTAATGTGTTTAGGTTTTGATTTTAGTTGTTTCATTAAGATTTTAGTTTAGGTTTATTTTAATTTTGTGTTCACTGTTGTAAAGTTTAGTTTGTACGTTGTTGTATTATTTGCAGGTAAAAGTAGAGAAGCCTAGTTGTTGGGATGTGATTGACTAATATAAGATGGAACTCAATGCAGAAGCACTGAGGTGGAGCACGGTAATTGGCTTGTGAATGGATGGATAGTTGAGGATAGACTTATTGGCTCAGATGTGGATTCGACACAATTTTATAGGAATGAGGACTTGGACCACTGGAGCATGACGTCAACGATAGTGGGTAGTTTAGAAAACATAGGTTTTGGATACCAACCATGATGATATGAAAACACAGTCATTGCATAGATTTCACAGTAGACCCCATGGATACAAACTAGATTAAGTATTAGGTAGTGACTTAGATATGCATGGTGATGCAGACTGGTGTAGAGTGGTTGCCATGATGGAACAAACCTCACAGAGTTAATATGGATACAAGAAAAATGGGTGGACGTCACGTAGCTTGGATGACACTATGGATGTATTACAGGTGAACCAACCAGATATGGACAACTCACGAGGCACAACTCCAACGTAGGATACCAAACCGGATGAGTTGGACTATGAACATAGATTTATAGTACATGATTGGGTCTACCGACGATATTGTGATAGTGTAGTGAGTAGTTTACTGGGGCTAGCATTGATAAGGCATCAAGTGTGGACAAATATTTGTTGGTCAAGTGATGTCGAATTTGTCGAAGGGAACGCTGAGTATATGTCTGGAAAATATGAAAATAACTTGGCAGTGTGTAGTGGAGAGAATAAAATGTGGAGAGAATCAAATATGGAGAATCAAATGTCTGGTGAAGACTATTAATAACACTTTCATCACAAGTTGCATAAATTTGAAATAGTGCTCAGATGAGAAGTTTTGGTGTATATGGAGACCATGAATCTAGGACGTGGTGTAAAAGTGATTGTAATGTATGCTATGTGCCATGTAAGCCTAACACTCAAATAAACAATAAATGTGTGTTTGAAAAGTAACGTTCAAAAGGGTATGAATACATCGCATGAAGAAGGCCCATAGGTTTTCAAATTGTGAGGTTGCAAAGAAAGGTGGCATGAAGCATTTTCAAAGCGTTGAGATGGAAACGTAGGGAAGACGAAAATGTTGGAATAGGAAAACGAATGGAGGTATCCCAAACTCTTCGAAGCCCAAACTGAAGGAGAGGAAATAAAATTTTGTGTACAATTTTAAATATGGCATCAAAATAGGAAATAGAGGCTGGACCTTTTTGGAAGCCAAGGTTGGATAATTTTGGAGGTCATGGCTATATTTTTTTGAAAAGCCACATCACTGGATAGAATTCACCACATGATGCCAATTTGGGGCATAGGTTTTTGCACTTGTGTTTGATGTTGAAGATTTTTTCTGCAATATATTGGAGATACATCAAGTTTATGCATGTTAATGGTTTACTTGTGTGTCATTTTTGATATATTACACCATTTCCTTAGAATCTCACACCGCATTAGATGTTTGATTGCGTGAATTCGGGTCACACTAATGTTGGTTTTGTGAAGAATACTTATGCTTGCAGGGTTTGTGGGACACTTCTAGATTGTAGCAATTCACTATACTTATTTTATTTTATTTTATTTTATCTAACCCTTTCCTTTTGCAATTTTGTTTTAAAACTTCGAAAATTAAAATAAAAATCAAAAATAAATAAAATTCCAAAAATAAATGCATGGGTGTGAAGAAAAAGCTTTAACGTTGTATTTAGAACAAGTTTGATTTTATTTTGAAGCCATTTTGAAATTTATAAAAATTATTCAAAGTTGTTTTTACAGGCATTTTATAATTTCGCATTTTACATAATTGCATATTTTGAAGGTAAATCAAATTTCAAGATTTGCATGTTTGTTTTGCAAGCAATAAATTAACTTTCCTTTATGAAAATCACAATTTCATTAAAGGGGAGTGATTTATATGGCATTTCAAAGGCCATTGTTTTTAAAGCAATAAATTGACTTCTCTTTATGAAAATTCTAATTTCATTAAAGAGGGGTAATTTATTTATTATATCAAAGGCTATTTTTATTTTCACGCTCAAAGCAACATTAAATGAATCCTTTCATCATTTAAGTTTCACATTTAGAGATATATTTTAATCTTCTATTTCATGCTCAAAGTAGAGTTTAATGAAAGATAAAACTTGTTTAAAATATGTTTAACCAAAAGCAGATAAAATCTGCCTAAAATTCTTCAAGATAAAATGAACTAAGGCTTTGCATCATGGTCATATGAGGTCCAATCACATTTTTTGTTTTTCCTTTAAGTTTCATGAACAATCACTAGCATAGCATAGTAAAATAAACCAACGCAGGCCCCTTGTTAACAGTTTTTTGCAAATAACTAAGGTATTCCTAGCACTTATTTGACACATCTTCACAAGATTACAATCACACATTAAGTCAAAGGAACCTTGGAAAAATTTATATCTCTTTGCAAGAGAGGGTTTTGTCACAAAATCCTAACTGTGAGTGTGGTTTTGTAATTGGGTAAAATTATCACTCAACAGGTGCAAGTTTGAGATTTTTCTTTATTAATGATTCTCTATCATGACCCTGAAGGAGATATTCCTTTTGAATGATAATACTAGTTAGGGAAAAAAGAGAGTGGTTTCTCTTTTATTGTCTAACAAATAATAATGTTAAATCATGCATTGAGTCCCTTAGTATCCTAGGATGAAAGTATAAGATATTTAGAAGAAATTATGTATATTTATGAAAAGGGATTTTGGTAGAAGAGGGTTTTTACCTATTAAGATTTATTTGACTACATTTTATCCATACCAATTTTATTTTTAAAATCAAATTGATGGGAGCAACGGTTAGCGTTAGGCATCATCATTTCTCAAGTTTTAAATGATCTAATTGGATCAAGATGGCTTTAATGGGACTAAAGAAAATAAAATTTGAGAATAATTTTGACTTCTAGGGTGTTTTAAGTGATAGAACCAAAGAGGGTTTGTAGGATGACGCTTTTGTAAAAATAGTAGTGCTATTGTAATCAAATTGGCATTGTTGACAAAATGGAGAAATATAATGAATCTAAATGAATGGGGGATGTTCCTAAGGATCATTTATTTATCTTAGGGCCTACTAAGTATTTTCTAGGTGACAAAAAAATATGATTCATATCCTATGGATTTGTCAAAAGGAACAAGAATCTAAGGTGCCAACTAATATTTATACCTCAATGACTACCTACCCTTTCTTGGGAACCACTAATGAAGAAATTTAATAAGTATACTTAATAGGATGAAATAAATTTATTATGAATATCCCAATTCATTATTAGGGGAAGCTTCCTTGAAATCAATTTTGCATGACACATAAATTATTAGAACCTACTTATAACTTATTTTATAACATGAAAAGTTATACTCCACTAAATGGAGGATTATAAGTCAAAAATATGACATGACTTTCATATGAACTTAGTCTCTTGGATCCATAATATGATAAAGATAAAAATGAGATAAAATAAATGAAAACATAAGGTTTGTTGATGCAACAATACTAATTATTTAGAAATCCATGAAACTCACTTATCATTACATGGTGAGATACCCACCAAGGGATAAAAGTTAACAAAATATGAATGTGATAAAGGCATCCAAAAATAAAAAGAATACTTTGGTTTAGGAATTCCTCATTTAGATTTCCTAATTTTCTTTGTGCATTCATTGATAAGCCATATAAGTTGTATGCATTTTTCATATATAATCCATATAATGAATGCTCCAATGTGTAGACACCCAATTTTGTGCATTGTAGTTGCTTGTTCACTATTTCTATGCCTAGGGCAAAAATATTCCTTATAGAATGCCCAAATAACCTTCCCTTCTAGTGCCTAGTTTGAAAATGTCATTGGTAAGCATAACTACTTCTAGTGGCCCTCTAGCAACCATCAATACTGGTCTTTTTTCCATCCATATTATGGACCTCTATCTATGACCACGAACCCAAGAATGGTTCAATAATGCTGAGAATTGGTTGTCCATGGTCTTTTTTACTGTGTGGATGGTTCAAGAATGTTGAGAATTGGCAAAAGGACAAGCTCCTCCTTATCCAATTCCTCAAATTAAATAGTGGTTTTCACCAATATCATCAAAATCAAAATTCCAAAAACTAAAAACCAAAAACAAAATAAATAATTTTTATCACCACTCCCCCATCCCTGCTCAAAGAAAACAAAATACAAAAATAAACGATGATTTTCATCACTAAGTATGAGCAAATATCCCTGAAATCAAATAAAAGAAAAGAAGGGAGCATTGAACTTGAATCCCAAGAATTCTCAGTATTTGACAAACCATTAGGTGATCCTCATTACAGGTTCAATGGCATCAATATGGTTTGGCAATGGTGGTATCCTTATGCATGATGATATGTCTGTCACATTAGCTTTTTGTGTGTGTGCAGACCAATATTTGCATGTGGATGGGCTAGCTTTTGGTAACATATACTACCTAGTGGTCTAATCCAACTAAATACAAAACCTAGGATCGTGATATTCATGGGGTGATCTTCAGTACAAATGGGTTGCGTTAATCATGTTTGGAACTGGGGTAATCTTATGCTTATCACAAAATGAACTCACTTGCACACACAAGGATATTGAGTATCTTGGTCATCCTAGAAGATTCATACCTTATCAAAAAGTCTTGCATGGTTAGTATATAATTTTTTGACCATTTGACTAGAGTGTTTGAGTCTCATGAAAACCTCATAGACATCCTGTAACATCCTATCATTCATTCCATTTTATCATATCCATGCTAGTTTACATTATTCACAAATCCATTACATAGTCTCATGACAACATTACACATGAATTGATGAATTCTATATAATCTATGGTGCTAGCATAGTATCTCATACAGTATATACATTTCATCATCTAGATCACTACATCATCCATCTCAATATTCATCCATGCAAATATACATATCATCAAATCAAAGAAAATTACCACATATGCATACATGATAGACATCCATCATCATATCATAAAGCAAATAAACACATTGCATACATATCATAAAGCAAATAAACACATTGCATACATCTCATAAAGCAATAAACACATGATGATAAACCACATAAAAGCTCATATATATATATATATGTGTGTGTGTGTGTGTGTGTGTGTGTGTGTGTGTGTGTGTGTGTGTGTGTGTGAAAAAGATACATCATACTGCCCATAGGCTACAATAAAGTGAGTCCTCAGACTTCACACTGCTACACATCCAAAAATCTAAAAAAAAAAATTCATAAGAGCCTCTATCACCCTGGTCATATAGAACTGGTTCTACAGCTCACACTCCCACCCGTAGTTGGAGTTCGATCCAAACTCCCATACCTGCTACCACCTGCCCTATCAGCCCGTCATACAGATCCAAGTGCCTCCATTCTAGTTGAAGACTTCCCTATCTCGCTTCGTCAACTCTGGTGTGATCCACTGATAGTTGAATCATCTAGTAGATGCCCACCCACCAAGGTGCACTACCTCATTCTCCAACTCATTCATGTAGGTCCACCCCTATTAGTACCACACCTGGTAGATCTCCACTACAAAATGGAGATGTATCACCTTTGCCTGCAGCCTAGCCATATCCTTAATGCTATATCCCTCTCGCCTAGGGCTCTGAGATCACAAATGCACTTGTAGAGATGCTATCTCTACCTGAGTGCCTTGCACCTATGCTCATTGAGGTACGATCTCAGCCTGAGCATCCTGTACCTATATCCAAAGGAGATCTCTTTCCTACCTAACCCTAATCATCTCATCTTATAGATCAATCTCTATGTCATCTTATACCACCTGTTTTGCCTACACCCCCTTATCCCTAGTATCATCATCCCCAAAGTCACCCTAATATCCTAAGTCTAGGAGGTCTACCTACTCATCTTCCATGTGCCCATGCCCATGCCCATGCTACTCGTCTGCCTCAACCTGGTCCTCATCAAGAGCTTGTTGATGAGCAATCCCTACTATCGCCCTTACTACCTCCCCCTCTAGTGGCCCCTCTCCTCGCCACCGATGTGTCACCCACCAAGAGTCATACTCCTCTGTAGTCCTGACATCATCCAAGTCTGGAATGTCTACTACAGGATCTACATCCCTGTTAATCATCTCCACAATCGACCACCTCAGTGTCCTCTCATCCCCATGGAACCGATAAACCATTGGCTCACTAGGTAACCCCTATCGTAGCCCAAACTACTGCATAACCTAAGCATATAAAAATAATTCTCGCTCGTTCTTGTGTCGGCCAACCAGCCATCTTGCTCGCATCACTTGGTGGAGTTGCACCTCAGCATCAGCACATGTTGGGCAATCCCTATAGGATCTTCAAAACACATCAGCTGCTTTGAGTCCTACAAAATATTGGGTATAATGACCCACATCGCCTGCCCAACGTTAACTTTTTCCTACATCTCAAGCCCCTGCCATAGGATCCCGTAGCCAATCTCTTGGTCCTCTAGCTCTGCCTGTGTCATCCATGGTAGTCCCTACGGCCTATCCACTACTATATGTTGTCATCCCCAAACTTGTAGTAGAAATTTGCACCCCAAGCCCTTCCACCCTTGGGATAATATCTCGTACAACTCATCATACAGTTTTCTCAGTAGTGTCATCCCCCATGCCATCACTAGTGGCCACTCCATAGCGCATCAACCAGAGTAAACACTAACTCCAAAAGGTTCCAGGGAAACCTGGCACTCGATGAGTCTAGTAGAATCATATTAGAGATCAACGTCATCAGTAGAATGTCCCTCACACCCAGTACCCTGGCCTCATACCAATGTACCACTAGTATAACTCTATTGGAATAGCCCCTTATCACCTCCTTCGTGGCCCTGCCAAAGTATCTCTTCATAACTAGGTCCCTCTGATCCTGATGAGTAGACTCAATCAGCCATACCTCTATCAAAATGTGTAATATCTAGTAGACATCTTCTAGTGTCATCATCATCTCCCTTGTCAGTAGATGGAAGGTGTTGATGTGTGGGTCGCATAGGTCAATAAGTGTTGTCAAGTAAGCATGGTCACCCAACACAGGCTCTAACCACGTCACCTGCTTGAGGCCAAGGCATAAAGCCACTCCTATTTAGTATCAGTCAATAATTCTCTTGTCGTATCAAATAGGATCAAAATATGACACCGAATCTTCACCACTTGGCAGAGACAAGTCGGTCAATAACAGGCTTCAAAATGCCCCAAAAACACTCAAAAAAGACAAAAAAATGCCCTTTTTTTAGGCCAGTTTGTGGTTGTCCCACCCTAGGAGAGCCCCCAAATTTGTGATCATGCCACCCTGGGACGACCTCTAAAAATATCAGGTTGGTCGTCCCACCCCGAGACGGCCTCCAAACTGGGCAAAATTGGACCTTCCAGGCCCTCAAAAATAGGCAAATAATGATAAAATAAAGCCCTAAAAAGCAATAAAATCACATAAAAATACAAAAACAAGCATAAAAAATTACAGTTTATCCCTAATAAGGTGTAATCACCGAGAATATAGTGTGCTTTGTCAAAAATCAAAATAAGCCATAATTTCAATTTCAATTTCAAGCATAGTGCAGTAAGAAATTCAAATTTCTTACCCATCTCGCATCGGATCCACTACTGGATGAGTCTGCACATTGGATCATGGTGATTGTAGGATGATTTCGGTAGTGCTCTACTACTCAGAAACTTATCCTCCTCCTCCTCACCTCTCAAGCTACAAAGTTGCAAATGCACAAATGAGCCCAAATGACCCATTTTGGCTTAAATATCCCTCCTGGGGCCCTGACCATCTTGGGGTGAGCCAAGTGATTTATTTTTAGCCATACCACCATATGATAGTCATTAAATATGCCACCATCCCACCCTGGGATGGCCACATAAAATTTGCACAAAAACAACTTAAAATGCACCAAAAAGGGTCCAAAACCCACCAAAAATAGCTCAAATTTGGTCAAATTTCACATAAGATCACAAGGAATCTAAATTGCTCTTGTAGAAGTGCAAAATTCTTTACTTCAAACCCTAATAAGGCCATTGTGTCTAGACCACCCCATGGGAATGAATTTTTTAGCTCCTTTCTTCCATACAACATCAACAAAATCACCAAAATCCTCTCAAAAATGCTCTATTTTTCAATGAGTAAAACTGGAGGAAACCCTACCAAAGTCATATTGAGTCGCTTTTATCACTGGTCACTCCATTATAGACTCATCGCTTTTATCATTGGTCACTCCCTCATCGACTCATCGCTTGAGGGGGTTGTCATATCTAACACATCCATAATCACAATTAACAATCACACACTCAATCATGCAAATTGTGTTCATTCAATGAATCTTTGACAAAGATAAGCATGCCCCTGCTTGGGATAGAAGACAAGCATAAATTTTCAAATGCTTGGCATTCTAGAATCATGAAGGATACGGCTTGACTATTTCATGACTGAACAATGTCCAAGATCAAGTAAACCTGAAATACAATGTTGTACTTGAAGAAAGCTCCTTAGCTCGTCAAAAGTAAGGATTCAATAACGCATGCTCTTTCTATGATTGGAGCATCAAAATTTGGTTAGGTTATTGAATAACCCTAATCATTTAGCATTTTAGTTATCTATTTTTTCTTAGCACTGTGTTGCACACAACGCATCTCAAAAAGGGGCATTTGTAGACACTAAAATTTGGTCAATCCGATTAGGCAATCAAAAGCACTAGTTAATTGACACCATATGGCCCCATTGGGAAACCCTCAGAGGTTTTACAGTGGTCATAACCACTCTTGGAAGGATCTACCACTTTTGGGTGCTTTTGGGTCATATAGGCATGGTCGTCCTACCCGAGATGGCCACAGTTTGTGGTCATCCCACCCCAGGATGGTGGCAACCTGGCCGTCCTAGGGTGGGATGGCCACAAGGTTTGACTCTCAAAAAGTCAAATATGGATAAATGGCACCCATAAATGGCTATTTACCCTTCCTATTCAATCATGCAAGTCATAGGATGCAGCATCCTTATGACATGTTCTATATAAGAGGCCAAATAGGGAGATTTTCTTCTCCCTCCAATGCATGCCACCCTGTTGGCCAAATGGAGCCTCTTGCCCTGCATGCCCTTGCATGCCTTCTTTCCCAAAGGCCTCGTTTGACTATAAAGTGAATCATTTTTCCACACAAGATAGATAGAGGAGTTTTGATACATAGCAACAGAGTGCTGCCAATATTTCCCCTCACCTTTTGTGCCCTTTTTCCTCAAAATCTCTACCTAGTGAAGGAGGTTTGCAAGTGAACTAGGAGGCGTAATCTATTTACAAAAATGAACCATATGAATAATTTTTACCACAAAATTTTATTATAACACTATTTATGAGGTCCCTGACCAATTCATATAGGAATTCATGATAAAATAAGTGCAGAACTAGTGCTCGTCCCACCCCAGGATGGTCCCCAGTCTATGACAGTCCCAACCGTCCCACCCCAGGGTGGTGGATGATATGTGTATTATTTATTTACTATTCCTTTTTAGTTATATTTTAGATTATCATATGATGCTACTGTCCAAATTTTATGCATTTTGGAGCTATATTGAGCGAGATATCACATTTTTAGTGTTTTGTAGGGTCTTATGTAGGTCTACGTAGATCACTTGGAGATGCATAGGTATATGTACCTTATTTTACAAATATTACCACATGGGTTGTCTTGAAATGTCATTTTATGTATTATGTACAATTTTCATGCATTTTAGATATTTTTAGGGACATAAATTGTTTGCTTTGGGTTTTGCAGGATTATAAGGTCTACTGCGATTACGCCATGCCATCAGATGCAATTTTGGTTTTTTTTTTAATAATATCTTCCCAAAACCATCTATTATACATATCTCTATAATTTCAAGTTATTTGGACTTGATTTAGATAGGCGTATTTCATTTTCATGTTTTCTATTCTTTTAGTACCTGTGGGGATTGCATATTTTCACCATAAACACTTGCTATTTAATGATTCTGATTTCCTTGTGTGTAGGTGCATGTTTTTACAGTGTACAAGGGAGGAGCATGAGATCATAGAATAAAGTGGTGGCATCGTAGGTTTGCCCACCTCAATTATGGGTATGAGGAAAGACATTGGAAGTGCACACGAGCTTCTTTGAAAGGACTTGATCCTTTGGGCACCCCATCAAATTTATAACAATTGTATCATCTTCGAGCCCTCAAGGGGAATCCTATGTAACCTTAGACTTGATCCAACAAATTAATAAGAAAAAGACTTTCTTTACTTCATTTCTTGCTATTTGGTATTTCTTCCATTTTTACTTGCATGCTTCCGATTTGATGCTCATGAGACAGGAGATAGATGCATATTGTTTATCACTCTTATGTGCACCATTTTTCCTCTACTTCAGGATTAAATCAACAAAAGGGGTTTGGATTGAATACCAAAGCAAAATTAGAAAGGAGGGAAGAATTTTTACCAAAATATTGTAGGATCATAGGAGATCGAAGTTTTTAATGATAAACTGTTGCAGGAAGTACCTTTAATTATAACAAATGAAGACAATAGCAAATTTATGGAGCTTATTACTCTATAAGAAGTTCATTCAATTTTCTTTTTCTCTTTTGATAAGTATAAATCTTTAGGTCTAGATGGATTCTCTGTAGCATTCTATCAACATAATTAAGAGTAGTAAATGATTCTTTATTGGTGGTAGTGGAATAGTCTAGGGTAAAATAGTATATACCATATAAAATAAATGCAACATATCTTACCTTAATTCCAAAATAGAAGGGTGTAAAATTATTTGATTCATTTAGGGCCATAATCCTATGTAATATGGCACATAATATAATCTCCAAAGTGATGGTAAATTATTTAAGACCACTATCAGATAAAATTATGTCAAAAGAGCAAGGAGAACTTGTCAAAGGGAGACAAATTCTAAATGAGATCAAAGTAGTTCATGAATTAATGCATTCAAAAACTTCTAGAGAAGAGAAAGTTGTGGTATTAAAACTTGATAAGAATAAATCCTATAAAAGGGTTACATAGGATTTTCTTTTTGTATTATTAGATAAGTTTTGATTTAAGAAGAAATGGGTCAAATAGATTAAAGCTTGTGTCTCTATAGTATCATATTCAATGGTGTTTAATGGGCTAGTAATAAAATAATTTAAATCCAAGAGGGGTCTCATATATGGAGATCCTCTATCACCATAGTTCATTATTATGGAAAAGGTATTGGAAAGGAACTTGAAGAAGGTATACAAATATGGGATAATAAGTGGACTTAAGGCTAGTAATAACATTGACAACATACCCCATCAACAATTTGTAGATGAGCCCTTATTGGGAGGGCAAGGAAAAATAAGGCCAAAGCTTTGAATAACTTATTAAAGGAATATGAATGAGCATCAAGGCATAAAGTTAATATAACAAAAGCTAAAATTTACTTCTTAAACACTCTAGCTGGAATCAAAGCAAGGATATGTAGGTTACTTCAAATGGAGGAGGCAAATTTCCCAACAACTTATCTAGGGATGCCCTTATTTGAGGGGAAAATAAATATAGAATTGTGGAATCCATTTATAATTAAAGTCTAGAATAAACTACTAACATAGAAAGGTAGATAGTTATCGTTATTAGGGAGAATGTAGCTAATTAAACCAATCTTACAAGCCCTTCCAACACATTATATGTCCTTGTATATTATACCAAAATTTATAAAAAAATATTTAATCTATATAATGTGGTATTTTTTGTGGTCAGGATTACCTGATAAAAGGAAATTTCCTTTGGCAAAATGGAGCAAAGGTGTGTGATGATAAAACTATAGGTCTCAGTTAAATAGTTCTTATAGATGCAAACCTAGCTCCAAGGGGAAAAGTAATTTGGAGATTGTGCAAATAGATTCAAATACAATTGATAAGAATTCTTCTAAGTACATTGAGTTAAAACTGACAAGAAAATGGACACGAATTCTCTTTTCCATGGTTAGAGAAAGTAGTAAGTTTAGTTGAAGCTAATAAGAAATTGTTGATTGTCTAAATAAAACAATGATTAATATTTACTTTAATGTTTTCCATTGTTATTATTTGTTATAATTTATAATATTAATGTGTTTTCATATAAACTATTTATTACAATTCTTATGGTTGCACTTATGCTTTAGAAAGGAAACTAACAATCTAGATTCGGTAAAGCTAAGTATGATAGCGTAAAGTTTTGGAAATATTACTCTACTAAAATGTAGTGTGTAGATAGTAGAGGTGAAGTTTTGGTATTGTGAAGATTGCTACAGGAAAATGTAAAGAAGGGTGTTGAATTTTAAAATTATTGTATTTACAAAGAAAATTAAAGAAGATCCTGAAAATAAAAATAAAAAATTCAGACTTATTATGAAAACGATGCAGATAACTAGCTATAACGACTCAATTGAGGTGAAAATTGAATCTATTTGTAAACTCTCGAATTCTAAAAGAGAGAGTTGTGATTTGTCAAGGGTGGGAAACCTAAATATAACCACTTTTTCTTTAAAAAATATATATTGAATTTAAAATAATTTAAAAATATTTTCTATTTGTTAGAAACTTACATATAAGTTTTTGTATAAGATTAAATTTGTTTTTCAAGATAACATAGATAATTTAATTTTCATAGAAATTATATGAATAATTTCATAATAATATTAAATTTTTGGTAATAAATAAATATATATATATATATATATATATATATATATATATAATTTAAAATATTAAAGAAAATATTAAATGGTATAATTTGATCGATTAAATTCCTCAACTTTTAAAAAGAGATTCCAATTCGAATATCCCCATAATATATATAATTATAAGATTATTAGATGCATAATTGTTAAGTTATTATAATATATAATATCGTTGATCATAATGTAATACAAGTAAACTTGTTTCAAACTAAAAAAACTAATAGGTGAATACTAAATCATTTCTACCTTTAAGATACAAATAGAATCTTATATGCACGCGCATGTGAATAATAAGTATTGATCCAATAATAATAATAATTTAAAATTACTCATCATTTCGAAGAATTAACAAAGAAAAGAGGAGTTTGTGAATCTATGAAGAACTAAGAACGAATCACTGCCTATTGGAGTTGACCACGAAGGAAGGGGCGACCAAATGAGGCTCAATCACATAAAACAAAAATTAGGGAGGTGTAGGGATAAGCGGTCAGGGTGGTACATGTCCTCCCCAACCATCATATTTTTAGTCCTTCACGTTGTTGCCTTCTCGCTATTATCCACAAAAAAAGTCTAACTAGCATGAAACAACTATCAGGTGGTTCATCATGAGTTTGTGGATAGGTCTATCAGACCATAATCTTAAGTCAAAATAGTGTATTAGCAAGAGAGGTTTAATAGATGATCTTTTAAGCACGAGTTGGGAGTGAGTCTCCAAGTTGAGAGTGAATGAGATCATAGAGGGAGTGTGAACCAAGAGGGAGTGTGAACCAAGAGGGAGTGAGAGCCAAGATTCAATCATGGCAGAAGAGCGACAGGTTCATCCGAAGTGCATCAATGCTTCAAACCCTTACCATGAATGTGTGGAACATTATTTTCAAAAAATTGTTGAAGCCAAGGAACATCGAGAAAAAGAAGAGACAAGGGCAATTGTGAGCCAAGAGGGAGTGCAAGCTGGGAGTGAGTGCGAGGTAGGAGAGAGTGCAAGGCAAGAGAGTGTGAACCAAAAGGGAGTGTAAACTAAGAGGGAGTGCAATATGGGATTCAATCATGGCAAAAGAGCGATAGGTTCATCCAAAGTGCATTAATGCTTCAAACCCTTACCACGAATGCATGGAACATTATTTCCAAAAAATTGTTGAAGTGAAGGAATACCAAGAAAAAGAAGAGACAGAGTAATTGTGAGCTAGGAGGGAGCACAAGCCTGGAGCAAGTGTGAGGCAAGAGAGAGTGCAAGTTGGAAGCAAGAGCGAGTGCAAGCAGAAAGGGAGTGCGAACCAAGAGGGAGTGCAAGCCAAGAGCAAGCCCCATTAGCTATTGTGGAAGGAAAGTCATTTTTGAAAGCCCTAATGGGAAGTTAGGATGCCCTAGCTAGAAATAAAAATGCCCTAGTTGGAAGTATGAAGGCCCAAGCTAGAGATAAGTGAAAGAGCGAATACATGGCAAGTTCGATCCAGGTAGCATATGGTACACCAGAAGTAAGTATCAAGGATGAGATGATTGAGAATGATATAATGGTTCTTAAAAGTAGAGGGCTAATATGTAAGTTCCATAGATCATGGCCAGGGTTTTTGGAGATTCAAAATTGGATCAAGTGGAAGTGGGGATTGAATTCAAATTATTTTGTGACTTTTCTTCCTAAAGGTTTTTTCCTCATCATCTTTTCCAATTCAAAAATTAGGGATAAAATAATGGTTGGTGGCCCATGGTTTAGGGGAAGAGATGCACTTTATTTGAGACCATGGAATGAAAAATTTTTCGTTGAGATAGAAACTATTAAGAAGCTTCCAGTATGGGTTAGGCTTTTTGGACTTCCATATCAGCTTATAAATAAGGATGTTTTGAAAAATATTGGAAATACCCTAGGGAAATTCATCAAGGAAGGACCAACAACTAAGGAGAGAAATCATGCTATATATACTCGAATATGTGTTGCTATGGATATTTCAAAACCTTTGCCACAATCCATTAAGATTAAATTTGAATCAAGAGAATGGGATCAACAAATAGATTATGAAAATATTGCATTTTGTTGCCACAATTATTTTGAGATTGGACACATGGCAAGAGTTTGCAAAGTAAAAACTATGAAGAAAGAGACAAAAAATTCTAGCCATGAGATAAACTTCAAGATGAAGCAAGGAAATCATACAATAATAGAAGCTAGATCAGATCAAGGATATTCCACTCCAAAAGAAGAGGCAAATAAATCCTATCGACAATATCAATTGGAAAGTTTAGAAGGAATTAAAGGTGCAAAAGAAGATGTGGAGTTAAAACCCAAAACAAAGACAACAAAAAAGGTCAAGTTTATTCTAGATAAATCATCTTCATTTTCCTCTAGTAGTATAGAATCCTCTTATAGAATCCTCTTCAAGTAATAAAAGTGAAAGTGGTGAAGATGTTATCCCTTGCACTTTAAGGTTTCAAGAGCAGAATAATATAGAAATGAGGTTGGAGGAAACCCATAACAATTTAGGGTTTTTAGGGTAAAATAAGAAGGTAATTGCTATAGAAGAGCATCCTTGCACTTTAGGGTCTCCAGGGAAATATAAAGAAGATTGTGCTTTTGAGGTTATTCCTTGCACTTCAGATCCTTTAGAACAAGACAAACCTAAAGATGATAAGTCTTACTATGAGCAGTGTGAGAAGATTGAAGAGATTGATGAAGATGAAAGTATTGTTGGGAATGAAAAAAAGAGAGGAAGACCCAAGAAGCAAAAACAAAGAGAAAAAAAACACAAAGGGATATTGATATGGGAAAACAAAAGCAAATATCACAAGTGTTAACAAGAAGTGGGGCTAAACCCTCAAATAAAATAAAAAAATAACAATGAAAATAATATCTTGAAATATTAGGGGAATGAATAACCCTAAAAAAAGTATTAAGAAATTGTGAGGTGGTTATAGACAATATATTTTTGGATATAGAAGTTGGGCAACAAATATTTTAGCCATTCGTAGTGTTGAATTTCATCTTGACAAAATTTAAATTTTTGAAGGCATTTGATATAGGAGTTGATTGTGGATACTTAGCAGTTTGAGGAAGATGAAGAATATATTTGATAGAAGGGTAAACGAAGAATATCTCTGATAGAAAGATAGATTTGGATATGCTTTAATTAACTTGTTAGAAATGTAATGAGAGCAATGTAATGTTTTGTTTTCGTAATGGGAGTGGCCCCCAATAGAAGCCACGCATAGCTTATTAAAAATAATAATAATAATTTAAATTTAAATTTTTTAAGCACCCAAGGGCTAGGTGGATAGGTAAGTGCTTGTCTAGCCATACACTTACCAAGAAGACACCTAGGTATAAACCTCGAGGATAGCCTATTTGCAAAGGTGATAGTCTGATCTAAATCCTCTTAGTGCGTGCCAGACTAACGATGACGGTACAAATCTTGAATGAGCGGTAATACCCTTCATGTCGGGTCAACAATAATGAAGTAGAACAGGTTTGGTGGAAGTAGCCCTTGTGGTTTGAATCCTACGCTTGTCAGTTACTAAAAATAGTATGGTTGTGACCAACTCTCCCATTTTTTTTTGTTTGTGGAAAACATCCCAGAAGGGATGCCATTTTTGGGTAAGACCCAAGGAGGCAGGGGTATCTATTCCACCAAAAATACCCAGGGCTCGCACCTAGCCTACCACCTTTGACACACGCAAGGAGCATGCCTAAAACAACACACAACAAGAACAAACAAACACAAACACACAAAAAGCTAAAACAAATAAAGCATACTCCTTGAGTGTGTCGACAAGAAAAGGCACAAGCAAAAAAACACAAACCACACAAAACAAACACACAAACAATAGAGGAAAACACATTCAAAAAAAATAAATAAATAAATAAAATTTAAAAAAATGACAAAAATAAACAACACCAAAACACGAAATACATAGAAAAACCACCAACGTAGCATAACAAACACTACCATAACAAAAACAACAAAAAGAAACAAAAAACCACAAACACAAAACACAAAAAACCCCAAAAACAACATAACAAAA
The DNA here is from genome assembly GCA_028583015.1 of Wollemia nobilis. Classification (NCBI taxonomy): domain Eukaryota; kingdom Viridiplantae; phylum Streptophyta; class Pinopsida; order Araucariales; family Araucariaceae; genus Wollemia; species Wollemia nobilis. Next base: position 1,704,456 of record JAQPPZ010002660.1, read on the forward strand.
CAAAACCAAAACAAAAACAACAAAAAGAATAAAAAACACCACAAACGAAATCAAGAAAAACAAATACAACAAAAACTAAGCCAAAGGAGCAATTGACAAATCAAACAAAATACGGTAACACTAAGAAAAAAAACCAAATCTTAACAAATTACCAAAAATATCAAAAATTGCTTAGCAAAATAGCCAAAGCTTCCAACATTGCCATAAAGAGACTGACTATAAACCTTAGGATTATGGCATCCTTATCCTTTTATTCGTATCTTGCTTCATTCCAATTGGGACTATAGGTTGGTTACTTGGTACCACGACACTACTATTGGAATTTGTATGGTCTTTTTGAGGATCCGTTTTGTTTGTAGTTTGAACCTGCCCTTTTGTTTTGCACTTGGGTTGGTTTTCTACATTGTAATTTTTTTCCTTTACTGTTATTTCTCAACATCAAGGCAAGCTCTTTTAATGATTTCTCATCATGCAATCCTTCATGTTCCCTCTCTTCATCAAATTGTGTCTCCATAATAACTGTTTCCATTTGACCATCCTCATCATCTGCTTGCTCATCCGTGGAGAGAATTTCAAAGGTGTTAGGAGAAATAATTGTTTTCTCTTTTGTTGCTATTTTTTTTGTGTTTTTTTGTTTAGGGATTTGAAACCCTGCCAAGTCCCCATCCTCTTTCTCTTTGTTAGGGACCTTATGTGGACAATCCTTGGCTAGATGACCATATTCATGACAAATTTTGCATCTAAATGGAATATTTTCATAATCTACTACTTGGTCCCATATTTCTTCCCCATATTGTAAAGTAATCTTCTCTAGAAGTGGTTTGTCAAAATCAATCAAAACACAAATCCTTGCATAAATCATATGCTCTAAGTGTTGGGTACAATCATAAGTCATCATGTAAACTCCTAAAGAATTTCCAATTGTTTCGAATATCTTTGGATGCCAGTATTCTATCGAAAGACCAAATAAACGGACCCAAACAGGGGCAGTTGATGGCATCTCTTCCTCAGCTTTGAACTTGGTATGCCAGGGCTTCATGAAGAGCCCTGCCCTACCAAAAAACCATGGCCCCCCTTGAAAAATGTTCTCCCTATCTTCTTCATTTTCAAAAAAAAATAAGAAAGTAGCCATTAGGGTATGTAAAAATTTGGAACTTACCTTTAGTGCTCCAGTTATTGGCAGCCCATTGCTTGAAGGTAGCAACAGTCGGTCGAAATCCCATGAATCGACAAATTAGGCTTTTCCTCTCAATCGCATCTATTCCTTTCTAAACATCCGTTATTTCCAACTTCACTATTAGGGATCCATTAGTTGCTTTCATGCAACCCATATCTATTTTCCTTGGATCAACCTTTGGCATCCTCAATGGTTTCCTTGGCAATCGTTGATTGTGTTCCCCTCCTGTTTGAGGTGGTCCTCCACGGATTGCTTCTCTAAAATTCATTTTTGACTTAATGCATGCATCTCTGTTGAAACCCTCCATCCCAATATCCAAAAGATGAAATTGCAGGAAACCCTAAATTTTCACTATAAACCCTAATGCAACCGCTTTCACCCTCAAACCGTTATGCTATAAGAAGAATTATAAATCCATAATCTGCGTCTTCGATTCCCTAGCCTTCAAAAAATCCGTTGTCCACCATTTCGTCGTCGTTGGGTAGTATTCCTGATCGCACTGTTTATGTGTAATTGTTCGCCACAATGAACAGTGCTCGGGCTCCCAACTCTTCTATGTAATCAAAAAAAATTATTTTATTTTTATCTTGAGCCCCTCCAAGTACCCCTCACTCAAAATAAACATTTAAAAAAGTGGGACAAAGAGTTATTCCTTTATTAATATTAAAATTTAAATAAAAAAAAACTTATAAAAGTTCAATCTAAAATAATTTAAGAATATTTCCTTTCATCCATAAACTTACATATATCTTTTTTTTAAGAGAACATAAATAACATAGTGTGAATAACTTTAATCTAATAACCATTAATTATATATATATATATATATATATATATATAATTAAAAAAAAATAGATGAAGATGAATAACTTTTTTAAATAATATATAAAGAGAAGATCACCTAGGATATCCACATATTTATCAACACAATTTTATAATTAAATTTCCTATTAATAAGCATAGCTCTCGGCTTTATGAGGATCATGGTTGGGAAAAGATTGTTCAACCCTATGCATTGGTCGTAGGGGTTTGTCACACTAACAAAATCCAAAAAAAAATATTAAATTTATTTTGTGGATTGTTTAAAGTTTTTGTTTTAAATAGTGTTTATGTTATTTCATCTTATATATATTTTTTAATTGGTTATATGGAATTGAAATGGTTTCATCAGTTTTGCATCATGATCACATGGTAATACTAAAATATGTATGTATGACTTAGCAAGATTCAAACCTTAGTTTCTTCCTTAAAGGTTGAGGAATCTAACCAATTAAACTAATATCATTTGATCACTTTATATTTACTTTTAGCTTATTTTTTTAAATTAATTAAAAATGTAATTGTCTCTTTAAATTTTAATTCTTATATTATTAATTATAATATATTTTAAAAAATAATAATTTGGTTAGTATGATAAATTCTTGCAACCAACGCACAGGGCTGAGGAGTCTCCTCCCAATCATGACCCCTCGTAAAGCAAAAATCTAAGCTTATCAATAAAGAATTTAATACACACCCACCTCTCACACACTCGCCCATGCCACGGTTTGAACGGTTTGAACCTTGGACCTCCCAAAAAAGATAATATAATATATTTCAAATTTAATGTATTTTACATTCCTAAAATATCTTAAATCTATTGTATTTTCTTTGCTCCCAATCCCTTAATCCTTATGACTTCATGCATTAGGAATTGAATATTTGAATAAAATTTGACATACATAATTCTTTCTTTGTTAAGGTTGTTCCATGAATTCTTATTCATTGTTTGGTTCATTTTTTTACCCTTCTTACCACAAAATATTTATTTATAAAATTTAAATTAAATATTTTAATTTATTATTATTTGAGAATAATTTTTTCTTTGTTGAAAAACGTCTTGTATTACTAAAAATAGCAGTTACACTGATCACAAAAAAAAATGTGGGTGGCATTGAGGCACACCTCGAAATATTTGTTTGATATTTCACCTAGAATAAAAAATAGAGATTTGGAGACTTACATTGTTACATAGTTAAACTAAAATTAAAACAGAGCAAACAATTTGAATCTCTAGACTGTCAAACTGAAACATTATAAATAATAAAAAAACTTTGTAGATACTACAAATGAATGAGACTGAAGTGTTGGTACCATCGTATGTCGTTTGTGCATTTATGAAGTTATTCCAAGTAGTCCTCATTGGGAGACCCCTAAGAGCAAAAGAAATGATTGATTTATAGTCATCCTGCTTTTGTTTAAGCAACTAAAATTCTATATAGAACAAAGAAAAAATTTGTAGATCCTACTAATGCTTACTCAAAAACAAGGTGTTATGATCATCAAAGGACGTAAAAGCATTGTAATTGTTAGATCCTCTAAGGTCATTGCTTAAGCTCCTCAATTGAATGTGGGTAACTGGCTATTCCACTGAATCCCTTTCATCTTTCTTATGTTCAAGCAACTCCAATACATCAAATTCATTGAAACTGCATGGTTTAGAGCTTGCCTAATAAGGCCAGATGAATGAACCATTCTTTAGGTAAACTATCCTTGTCTACTTTACCCTGTCGAGAATTATGGGGATGCCAAAATTACATAAATGGAGAAGGGGGAAGAGAACTTGCCAAAGGGTGACACAAAGAAGCCTTAAATTTCTCTTCCTTCATAGGGATCATCATTTCCATCGTTGATGCCTCTATATTGTTAATAATTCGAACACAGGAACCATTGCATTAGATGAATAAATAATACAATCAAACCTGAGAATAGCCTGTAATCTACGAAACCACCTGAGGTGATTATTAGCAGTTGTTACAACAAATAACAATATATACCTATAATGTTATAGCAACCTAAGCTACGCTAACATCCCCCCTTATTACATTATTTGGGTAATGATATAACTACTAGCTATGCTAACATACCCCATACAACAGTATTTGGGTAAAGTATATAACTACCCCAATATATTGAAGAAGAAGAAGAAGAGAAATGAAAGAATGGTGGCTCGTGCTTTGTCTTTGGCTCTGGCTCTAGATTGTGGCTCTGGCTCTAGCTTTGGCTCTAAGCATACCTCTAAAATTGTACTTCTAGGTCTATCTCTGGATCTGCCATGTAAAATTGCCTTTGGATTATTGCCTCTAGATCTGCCTATAGATCTGCCTCTGGAACTTTGTCTTTGGTTCTGTCTTTAGGTCTGTCTCTAGGTCATTATCTTTGGGACTGCCACTCGATCTGTCATTGGATTTGCCTCGGGGTCTACCATGGGTTTTACCTTTTTGATAGAAGCCATACAATATTTCTTTCATCATGGTCCATTGTGTGTGATATGTCCATCCACAATCTATATGAACCTTGTTGGCCATTTTTAGTTTATACCAACAACTTGAAGAAGAGTGATTCATACATCCACAAGAATCACAAGGATGTAATCTCCAACACTTAGCTACAACATGTCCTGTCTTTCCATAATGACTGCAATAATGCTTTTTAGGAGATGGAGGAGATTTAGGTTTTACAAACATAAAATTACTGGTACTTGCATGTCCAGTATAGCCAAGGCCTTCATTCTTTGCCCTGACATTTAGCATTATTAGAATTTTAATGCCTTATTCATGTTTACCTAATCTCTCACCATTAAATCCTATTTTCTTCATCATTTTGGATCCATATCCTTGGGTGTGTTTTTCAAAACACCCAATTTCATCATCTTCATCAATGTTTTTAACAATATGGCATTTGTCACTATTGATGAGATTATGATGCTCATTTTTAGGAGGTTCAATTTTTAAGTCACTAGTGTCACAAGCAAAATCTACTACTGTGATGAGATCACCTGTGCTACAACTGATATCTACCATAGAAGGTAGGAGGTCACCTGTATCACAACAAGCATTGGCCATCATGGGCTCAAGGTCACATGTGTCACAACAAGCATTCACCACCATGGGTTGAAGGTCACTTGTGTCACTACAAGCATCAACCATTAGGGGTTTGACCTCTGTTTCCTCACTAATTTCCCTTTCACTTTACTTTTAGCAATGTCAAGAGAAACAAATGACATGAATATTGCCATTACAACGCCAATAGGGATTAGAACACCATTTTTTTGCATATCTTCACAATACGCAGAATCATTGATTATGGCATCTACACCATTCCATAGTGTAAGAAATGTGCCATCTTCATAATAGTATATCCCTTCCATGTGTGGGGAAAAGTATGTACCTTTAACTGATTTAGCAACATCAGTTGGTTTTGGGATAGTTTTCTTCTTTGATCTACCCATTTTCTAAGGTGTCGATCTCTGTCGAAAATGCACCTTTTACAATAAATTTTGTAAAAATAATTTGACTAAGGTGTCGATCACTGCCAAAAATGCACCCTTATAAGTCTTTCCCCCTTGTTTTTGTAAAATTGTATCTCCTCTGTGTGCAAGATAGGAGATAGTGGAGAGAGAAAAATTATCCCCCCCTTTAATGCAATAATGAAGCCTCAAAAGGCTCTTACAAAGCTTGCCTCGTAGGCAGATTAGCACAATGTGTCACCAAAAAAATCCCCCCTGTGTGAAGTACTTCAAACAAAAAATGTTTGCTATTTATGAAGCCTAAAAAATAGGTTTTGAGGTTTGATGATTGTATGTGAATTGCTCAATGAGGGAAAAAAAAATCCCCCTTCACTTATGCAGCAAAAAAAATGCCCCCCTTTTTAAGTTTGAAAAAATTTCTTTCCAATGTTTTAAAAAATATATTTAAAGTTTAATTAAATTACTTTTCCAAAAAGAAATATTTAAAAAAAATAATTCTTTTTAAAGAAAATAATTAAAAATTTAATTAAACTAAAAATAATTTTTAAACATTAAAAAGAAAAAATTTAAACAAACAAAAAATTTGTATTACCTCAAGGGGGTTGAAGGGGTTTGAACCCCCGACCTCGAGCTGCTAAGGCGTGGTCGATAACCATCCGAGCTACTACCTTGGTTGGGTTATAAAGGATTGAAACCTTTATTTAATCTGGCATGTGTGGGCCCTTCCTTAAAAGTAGTGCAGTGGCTACATCGTACACGATGCTCGGGTCCTCCATAATAGGCGGTAATGGCGATGGGTGGCACCGTTTGGGCTGCGACGGCTCTCGGGTCCTCCACAATAGGCAGCAATGTCAAGAAGTGAAATACTAATGCACATTAGCAAATTGTTTGCCAATCGACGTCTAGATCTCGGTGCAATGGCTTGAAGCGTCTTTTGCCTATGCCAATCCTCATTGATTGTTGTTGTAAATCTAAAAAATGGTAGCTTCAATTTAGCATATCTCCAAAGCAAAACGCATCAACGACTGTAAATTTGAAAACATGGATCTCTGATCAGCTTTGCGAAGAACGTTTCTCTGCTAATCGATTTGCCAATGACTCCTGGAATCATCTCTTCTGCACATTCGAAACGGCATTAGTTTGTCAACAATGCCTGAAATCCTATGTGCGAATCAATCGTACATCTGTTGCGAGATAACGTCTATAAAATACATTATCGAATTGGTTGTTTTACACCAACGCATCCAATCATTACAAATTAGTCCATAAAAATTATCTGCAAATGATGGTTACACTGAGGCACAACAACATAAAATATGCAACGATCAATCCTCTTCGACTAAGCATTCTTGCATTTCTCTATGTGTTCTCCAATCATGCAGACAAAGCTTCATTTTTTACTGTTTGAGGTGCACTTTGCCACAGAAAAAATAATAATTATCGCCTACGTAACAGCGTTGTTGTTGTGTTTGTGCAGATAATAGAGATAGAAATCCTACATAGGCAATATGGGGAGCTATTTGTGATTTAAAAACAAATACACATGTATAACTAATCGACTACCTTCTGATAGTTTGTACCACCCGTAAAACTCCCTCGCATTGACACACAATCTACCACTTGTCGTAATGAAGTTTTATCCAGATCCTGCCTTAGTCTACCATCAAGTTTCTCGTGTTGTGCTAGGGTCTACCACATAGGTTCTTCTAATGCATCCAGGTCGTCGCTACTGCTCCCAATGTCAGTCGTCCTAGGGTCTCACGTTGGTTGGTTCAGTAGTTGTCACGGACCTATCCATATCCTCACAGGTAAGTCTAGTATCCAATAAGGGGTACAGCCTCCAGCCACCTCCAAATCGAAAGCCACAACAACAACTCCAAAACGGATGAGATTCTTACCTCATAATCAGAACAAGGTGCCAGAGCGTTCCCGCTCTGATACCATGTCAATAATCTGAACACAGGAGCCATTGCATTAGATGATAAATAATACAATCAAACCTCAAAATAGTCCGTAATCTCCAGAACCACCTGAGGTGATTATTAGCAGTTGGTACAACAAATAACAATATATGCCTATAATTTAATAACCTAAGCTACGCTAACATATATTTGGTTGCATTTCTTCCTTGGGTGAAGATTGCAGAGTAGAAAAAGCAACCATCTATGGATCTTAAGGTTGCGAGCTTACGATGATTGTCGACTATGAGCAAATAAAATTTTTGGTTGTGAGCTTGCAACGACCAGTCTATGGAGTACAAAAAACTTTCATTTGTGGAGTTGGAGCAGCACTACATTGTTAATTTTTATGATTGCCCATAGTGGTCCAACCCTCCTCCTTAGGGTGAGTGGTTTCCCTAGGGGTGGGCACAAAAGCTAGCTTCGACTTGGGATGCAGCTTACACGGATAATCTTTCACCTTATGATTATATGCTTGGCAGAGAAAACAAATGTTTGAGAGACTAATGTAAACCACCCTCTGAGGAATAGTGATGGATTTTAGAATATTCTTAGACAAATCTTCCTCCACACATACTTGCCTGGTGAGACGAGCATTAAAAAAATTTCAAGTTCAATGAGAACAACATGCCCAAGCACACCTACAATTTGGTCCATCCAACCCACAAAGAAAGGAGAAGACTGGTGAATCCACCCAGATAGAGACTTTATGTAATTTATCCTTAGAGATAGTAAAATCATGGGTCCACGACAAGAGAACTAGAAAAAAATCCCACAAGTATCAAGGACCATGCTCATAAAGAGCTTTGATATGAGCAAAATCAACAAAATGAAAAAGGAAGAAACCTTTGGTAATATTTTATACCAGTTGAACATTAATGTCATTAGGGGCCCATATCAAAATGACCCAAGCCCTTCGGATTGACCCAATAGAGATATATCTCACAAAATACTCGACCAAGGTGTGTGACTCCAACCAACTACATGCAAATTCGACAAATTATAAAGGTAAAACAACATCGAGGAATAAACCCTTACCTCAAGAAATTTTAGTAGAAGCCATTTTCAAGAACAACCAGAGGTGCCATTGATAGGATGTGTCTTCCCTACAACACCAACGTAAATCATTAAGTCGTCGAGGTTGGAGGCCATGGAAAACTCTAGAAAATTATGAAAACCCTAACTCAGCTCATACCAAAAACCCTACTAGAGCCCCCCTATCTTGGATGACAGTTGATCTTAATTTTATTATGTATAATCGAATAGCATAAGTTCAATCAATTATATTCCTCAATTTTTAAAAAAGAAATCAAAATTTGAATCTTATCAAATAATACATGCATAATTATCAAATTGTTATTATTCATTATATAATCACTTATAATATAAATAAAACATATTTTAATCTATATAACTATTAAAAAAATACCTACCTTTTATAATTATATTTATATTTTATAAAAAAAAAAAATTCCTACTTTTTATAGCATCAACATCTCAAATTACTTTTAGTGTGGTGAATCCATCATCTTCCCCTCTTATTTAAGAAAATGTATCCATCATGCACAAATGTATTCATAAATACTAAAAATAAATTAACAATACTTGAGATTTTTTTCCAATGTATTATTAATTTTTTTGGTAAGGATGACGGGTTAGAAGTATGGTAAAATATAAAATGTAACTCTATTATTATTTTAATTTTCGGTATCCAGTAAACAAATTTATAACCTCTATTATTATTTTAATTTTTGGTATCCATGCAAACAAATTTATAACCTCTTTTTCGTATCAATGCAAAACTTGGAATCTATAACCTCGTCCAGTTTGCCTACTAATTTACTAATAAATAGTAACCTTTTGAAAATATCAGTACTTACATTTCGCTTATAGTATTATACTATATAACTTATAAAATTTAAAAAAAAAATTAAACTATCAAACCTATAATAAACACACTTTATGGTTTTAGTTGTTGCAATTTCTAAAAGACATCACCCTATTGCGAGTATAAAGAATTATAGCCCCAAAAAAAATTCTAATCATAAGCAGAAAGGATTGTGTTTTATATATGAGACTAGACCCTCTCCGGCAAACATGTCTACAAAGAATTAATAGAATCTTCCAAAACAATCGGCTTCTCCCAAGTCAAGTTTTAGGAAGAAAATAAGCATATATAATAGAAATAGTTTGTGTTCTCTTAAAGCACTTATAAATTTAGATGGAATATGAGTATAAGGTTATCAAGAACTTTAGAATCCCTTTGTCCTTAACCTGCTTCTATTGCAAGGTACCCATAGAGGTAATCTAATAGTACAATGGTTCAAATCACCTTTGATCTAGTTGAAAATAAATGTGGATGATCCCTTCATGTAACACAAGACGATTGGGATGGAAGGGATATGTTGAAATGATGACGTATATTCTATTTGAAAGATGCCATGGGTTATGAAACAAACAACCATGTTAAAGCAATGGTAATTAACTTCAACTTGTAGGAAGTCAATAGAAGGGTCATTAGTAATATTATTGTGGATTCAACTCTGTTATTTTAGTTGGTAGAATCAATTTCTTGAATTTTATAGAGTAGAAACTCAACATGATTATATAAATATTTATATATATTTTATAAGGGACAATAAATATGGCAATTTTTTTTTTGGTTAAAGCAACTTCATAATTAAAGTAATTAATGATTTGGATATATTAATGAGAGTAACAAAAAAAATTATTAGTAACAAAAATAATGTTATTGATTAAAAGTTTCAATGAAGTAATAATAATAATGAGGAAGTAGTCTTGGTGGATTGGCAAGTGTTTGTTTAGCCAGGCACTTACTAAGAAGATTCCCAGGTTCAAACTTTGTGGACAGTTTGTTTGCAAAGGAAATAGTCTAATCTGAATTTTTTGAGTGCGCGTTAGATCGATGACGGTATGAATCTCGAGCAACCGATGGTCCCCTTCACGTCAAGTCAACAATAACGAAGTGGAATAGGTTTGGTGGAAAGCAATCCCTGTGGTTTGAACCCTGCACTTGTCAGTTACTAAAAATAGTGTGGTTGTGACCAACTCTCCTATGTAACCAAAAAAAAAGCAATAATGAGGAAGTAGAGAACTAACAATGCCCCTTCCATGTCTTATAAAGAAAAAGAAATGATAAGAAAACAATAAAATCTGTAAAATAAAATTAGTCAAATTGTTCCGACAAAGACACCGCAATGAAAAAGTCATTGGGCTCTCTTGACAGAGACCCAAGTTCAATTCATGGGAAGGGTGGCCACTAATATGTCCCTGCTCTTCAACCACTTCAAAAAAAAATAGTCAAATTAAAATATATATATATATATATATTTCTTTTAATGTAGTGATAAAACAAAAAATATTTACATTAATATATATTTTTCTTTTAATATTAATGTTTACATTAATATTAAATTAAAACAAAAAATATTTTGAATTATTTTTCTACTTATCACTACATTAAAAGAAATATATATATGTTTCTTTTAATGTAGTGATAAGTAGATATCTTAAAAATAATTCAAAATAATTTTTGTTTTAATTTAATATTAATGTAAACATTTTTACTTAGACAAAAATCAATTAATCAAATTACTATTTTGACTACTAAATAATGAAATATACTTCTATATAATCTAAAAACATAATAATTAAAATTTTATATGATATTTAATACTTCTATTAAAATATTTTTATAAATTCAATAACTAAAATTGTCTATCAACGATGAGATGATTGAGCATGATATAATGGTTCTTAAAAGTAGAGGGTTAATATGTAAGTTCCATAGACCATGGCCACAGTTTTTGGAGATTCAGAATTGGATCAAGTGGAAGTGGAGATTGAATTCAAATTACTCTATGATTTTTCTTCCTAAAGGTTTTTTTCTCTTCTTTTTTCCAGTTCAAAAATTAGGGATAAAATAATAGGTGGTAGCCCATGGTTTGGGGGAAGATAGATCCTTTATTTAAGATCATGGAATAATTTTTTTGGTTGAGATAGAAACTATTAAGAAGCTTCAGGTGTAGGTTAGGCTTTTTAGACTTCCATATCGGCTTATCAATACGTATGTATTGAAGAATATTGGAAATACCCTAGGGGAACTCATCAATAAAGTATTAACTATTAATAATTATCTAGAATAGAACTTCGAAAAATCTAGGGCATCAGCTGGATTGCAGAAGTGCTTTCGGGGTACGGTGGATCTGAAGGCTAGATTGGTGCCCCAAGAGGGTCCAATGGGGACTTCTTCGGCTCCTTTTCCAGGGAGTAGTAGCTCATACGTAGATTTTTTTAAAGAAAAATCTCCTCCAAAGAACGACGAAGCTCAAAAACGACATATAAAATGCTCTTCACGTCTGCTGGGAATAGGTCGACAGCACATCGTGTGAATGGATGTTTGCCGCAGCCGAAACCAGAGCCAAAAATTGTCATCGAGCCAAGTATGGTTGAAGAATCGATCATTTACAGAGTTAATCACGATTTAATCTGCAAGTTCATGGGTATACATCCTTCCCTAAATTTTCTGCACTCTTGGATCCGCCAAAACTAGGAGCCTCACGGTGAGTATTCATTGTGGTTTATTAGCAATGGATATTTTATTGTTAGTTTTTCATCTTTGGCCGATAAAAATAGGGCTTTCGAGTCAGAGAAGAAAAATCATGGCCCGATAGGGCTATTTGTTCAACCATGGAGAGTGGGATTCGATCCCCGAGTTGAACCTACTGCTGTCCCAGTATGGATCCGACTATATGCTCTTCCAATGGAAGACATCTGGGTGTTGCCAAAGACGCAATTGAAGGGAGCATGGCGGTGTATGCAAGAATATGTGTGGAGATGGATCTCAGCTAGCCTTTGCCGGCAGAAATGGAAATTGAATTGGCAGGACTCTCCTGGATTCAACAACTGAACTATGAGGCCCTACCTTTTAGATGTAGGGTTTGTCACAAACATGGACATTTGACCCGTTTCTGCCCTAATAATATGAATGCTAAAATGGAGGCCCCTTTAGGAATGCCAAACCTGCCTAAAGAAGATAAGGCAACACTTAATAAAGATTCTAATAGCACCGTTCAGGGCCAGGAAGCTCAGAGAGAGGGTTTTGAACAGCCCAAAAAAAAAAGACGAACAAAGAAAAAAGAGGGAAAGGAGCAATCCCATCTTAGACCTGCCAATAGGTATGAGATATTTAAGTCACTGGCTGACGAAGAAGAACAATTTATGGAGGGCATGGAGGGTAATAAGGAAAATTCTAATATTCCCGTGCAACTCCCCCTCTCATCTCCTCCCATCATATAGCAAGTAGTTGAACTCTGTGAGGTATCATAGCCAGTGTGTTCAGGGGCTTTAGTAGTGCATAACCAGGAGCAGACAATATCTCAGTCAGCATGGGAATAGCAAAGAAGAACGAGGAAAGGCCAACTTTGGGGATAACCCGGTAGAAAAAAGATCAAAAAATAGCAATTCTCGGGGAGTAGGTAGAAGATCCAATAAGGAGTTGCTAGCGATCCAAGGAGACAAACCGATCACGGGGGATCGGTGAGGCCAATAGACTCTTATTGCTCCCAAGGTAACCAATGATTATACAATCATGGAATGTGAGGGGTTTAAATAGCAGAACCCATCAATCTGTTGTTCGAAGACTTTTAGAGAATCGTAATACTGATTTTTTGCTTTTACAGGAGACTAAGATGTCATTATATCTTGTCCAAAACAGTCAACAAAATTTGGAGGGGTGCTGGTCATATGGATGTGGCTGCCCAAGGTGCCTCAAGGAGGATTGTTACTCTGTGGAACTCTCTTGAATGGTCTGCAATAGAACATCTTGCCTAGAGGGGTGTCTCACTTCTCTTTTTAGGAATAATGTCACTGCGAAACACGTTCTAATCACAAACTTTTATGGGTCTCAAAACCTAGATGGTTAGAGGCGACAGTGGAAGGTTGTGCATAACATGCGAACCTCAAGGGAAGATCTAGACTAGATTATAGCAGGGGACTTTAACGCTAAATTATCTTCTAGAGATCAAGAAGGGGGAACACCATTTTGGACCTAGGGGACCGTTTCATGATTGCCCAAGTCCAAGCTTTGCACTTAGTGGACATTAAATGTCCTGGCATTAACTACACTTGGACTAATAAAATGCGGGAGCCACATAGCAAGAAGGTTAAGCTAGATCATTTTCTGGTTTCAAAGGAGGCGTTTGTAAAATGGAATATAAATTTTTAGATTTTAGAAGGCCCAGTTTCAGATCATTGTCCCATTCTGTTGGAAGGCGGTACTAGGATGGGGCAGCATCACAAACCTTTCAGATTTGAGAATATTTGGCTTCAAAAAGAAGAACTTCAGGAGAAAATTCCACAGTGGTGGGAAGAAGGCCGCCTAGCTTATGGGAGAGCAATGTTCAAAATCCACAAACAACTACAATATATCAAAACTCGATTGAAGTATTGGAGGCGTGCTAATAAAACAGACTTCCAGGCCCAAAGAGCTCCATTGGTGGCCAAATGGGATGAGGTCCAAAAACAGTTCAGAGAAGGAGTAATTATAGACCAGCTCAAAGCTGAGGATGATGCCATGCGTACAGCAGTTGAGGACATTGACAACCAAGAGGAGACCTATTGGAAGCAAAGAGCAAGAACCACCTAGTTATTAGAAGGGGACAGAAATACAAAATTCTTTCATCGAACTGCTTGTGCTCGAATACAGATGAACAAGATGGAGGCCCTTCAATATGAGAACGGTCATTCCTTTGATACACTTCCAGGTATGCATTCCCATGCTATGGATTATTTTTCTAAGCTTTTTAAGGAAAGTGTGGTACAAGATGTAGAGGCCCAAAATAAAGTTATTTTTGTCATACCTGCTGTTATTTTTGAGGATGAAAATCAGGCCCTCCTCAAACCCATTGATAAAGATGAATTGAAAACTATGGTCTTTGGAATGAGCACCGGTAAAACTCCAAGTCCAGACAGCTTCCCAATTGAGTTTTTTTAGGCTTTCCGGGACTACTTAGAGGAAGATGTAATGGTCATTGTAGAAGAGTCCAAAGAAAATAAGAGAATGCTTAAAGCTATAAACCACACTTTCATTACCTTAATTCTAAAAGGGGAGGAGGGGGTTCATATTTCAGATTATAGGCCTATTGCCTTATGTAATGTGCTATACAAAATAATCACAAAGGTAATGGCTGAGCACCTAAAACCTCTTCTTCACAACATTGTCTCCTCTGAGCAAGGGGGTTTTGTTGAGGGACGACAGTTTCTGGATGGGGTGGTTGTGGCCTAGGAAGCAATCCATTCAATGCACACTTCGGTAATAAAGGGATGTCCATAAAATTGGACATGTCAAAGGCTTATGACAGGGGTGAATGGAGTTTCCTGGCTAAAATGATGGCAGCCTTTGGTTTCTCTCAGGATCGGATAGAGTGGGTCATGAGTCGTGTCTCTACCTCGACTTACTCGTGCTAATCAAGGGCCTTCCTTCGTAACCATTTGGAGCTACTCGAGGACTCGCGCTAGGGGGATCCATGTTCTCCTTATCTTTTTCTCATTTTGGTGAAGGTCTTGGCGAGACTTTTCTTGAGGAGAAGACAAGCAAGGTAGATTATTGGGTATCGGGGTGGGTGGCGAAGTTTTAACGCACCGCAGCTTTGTGGATGACACTCGGTTTGGTGGGAGTGGCCGACTTCAGGGAAGCAAGAATGATTAGGGATACTCTTAATGTCTATCTCAAGGCTACTCAACAGGTCATTAATGACAAGAAATCCAAAGTGGTTTTTTTAATCTGGAGCAAAGGCTTCATAATAGAATTTTAGAAATCTTGGGATTCACAAGGACTTCTCTCCCAGTGGTTTACTTGGGGGTCCCCTTGCACTTTAAGAAGTTGAAATTAGACACATGGAGGAATCTGCTGGAGTGTATCAAGGACATAATTAATCACTGGTCTCACAAGTGGTTAAGTTATGGTGGCAGATTAACGTTCTTACAGTTAGTCATTCAAGCCATGCCAATTTACAAATTCTCTATCCTGGTCGCCTCGATTACAATATGGAAAGAGTTGGACAAGATGGCCGAGAAAGTTTTTATGAGAAGGAGCAAAGGGAGAGAGAAAGTGGGCCTTAGTGGGCTGGGACAAAGTTACCCGACCCCAAAGTTAAAGGAGGTCTGGGTTTGAGAAAATCTAAGCTGAATAATAAAGCTTTGGCTGGAAAGCTATACTGGAGATGGATCTCCCAACCCACCTCCCTTTTTAGTAGAATCCTAACTAGCAAATACCGGGGACAGGCCAACCCAAACGATGTAGCTCGCATCCCCTTGGATGGTACTGGGTCCCTAGTTTGGTAGGCTCTCAAGTTAGGGTCTCAGGTTGTTAAAGACCGCTTATTTTGGAAAGTGGGAAGAGGGAAGAAGGCTCGTTTTTGGACAGATTCTTGGGATCAGTTCCCACCCATCATTGCTAAATTTCTAGAATTATAGCCAATAAAAGCAGCCATTGAAGCCAAGGGATGGATCCGTATTGAAATTTATTTCACAACTACTCAGCTGGGGGAGTGTAAGTTTAAGCAGTTCAAGAAGTTGGATGAGTGGCCCATTTCAATCCCTCCGGATTTGACTCCCATCGTGACTAAAATTCTAACAGAAAGATTTCTTATAGGGGGAGACGTGGAGGATGAATTAGCTTGGGGCTTTGGGAGTCTTGGCGTCTATACGAAGAAAGGACGGATATGACAACGATTCTCCTAGAGCCCCCCTCATACTTTTCAGAGTTGAGGACTGGAGGAAAATCTAGCACTCTTAAGGCTGGTCGAAAGTTAACTTTTTTGCCTGGCAGTGCATGCACAATGGAATCCTCACTTTTGATAATCTCATATCAAAAGGTATCATCGGCCCTTCTCAATGTGTACTATGCTACAAGAGTGAGGAAACTGTTGACCATTTGCTGTTTGGTTGCCCTTTCACCCGACAGATTTGGCTATGTTGGTTTGCATACTTTAAAATTCAAGTAAGTGGTGACCTAAACAAGATGAATATCTGGGCAAAATGGCAGAAAGGTAGATTCAAATATAAAGCTCTTCGTATTGGTTGGGATCTTGGTTTAAGCTTTATCTGGTGGCAAGTATGGCTGGAAAGAAATGCCAAAATTTTTAGAGAAACTTTTACTACTCTAGACGGGGTTTGGCAGACCATTTGGAGCAAGGTTACCAAAACTGTGGCTGTTCATGCTGAGGAGGAAGCTCAAATTGACATTGGAGCTATGGAAGAACGCGTTGAACTGCAAGAGGGACGGGACAGAAATTGTTGGAAACCTCCGCCTGAAGGTTGGATTAAAATCAATACTGATGGAGCTGCAAAAGGCAATCTAGGTAGAGCCAAAATTGGAGTGGTGTGCCGAAACCATGTTGGGACTGTGCTCTATTGGGAATTGCAAGGCCTGGGAAGAACCACTAACAATGAAGTCGAAGCCATTGCCATCAAGTCTGCTTCTGTTTGGGCAGTGAAACATGGCCACCACAGGATTATTCTTGAATCAGACTCGCAAATAATGGTTGGAGCTCTAGACTGCATGAGGAACTTTGATCTAAAAGCTTGGAGGTTGAGGGCTCTTGTTACCCAAATTAAAGAATTATGGAAGGAATTGGAGGACGTGATCCTAGTTTATGCGAGTAGAGATTTGAACAAAGCGGTCGACTTTTCTGGCTAAGATGGGTGCGGAAAAGGAGGTTGGAGTTCAGTTGCACAGTGACATGGATATTGAGGATGAGGTGATTAGACAGGGGTCTTGAAAGGTCCTTGAGCTAATGACCTTCGAAAAAATAGAGTACGATGGGGGACCCCATGGCAGCTAGTTTTTGGTTCACGAAAATTGGCTCCGGTGCAGTTCTTCCTTTACTATTGTATGACTGTGTCCTCTCGGACCTTGGCTGGGAAGAGGCTCTTCCCACATTGTAATTGATCTATGTCTTAATACAAGTTTTTTTTCAAAAAAAAAAAAAATAACGTATTAACTATTAAGGAGTGAAAGCATGCTATATACACCGAATATGTGTTGCTATGGATATTTCAAAACCTTTGTCACAATTTATTAATATTAAAATTGAATCAAGAGAATGGTATCAACAATTAAATAATGAAAACATCGCATTTCGATATCATAATTATTAACACTAGACACATGGCAAGAGTTTGCAAAGTGAAAACTATGAAGAAAAATACATAACATTGATCATAAGATAAAATTCAAGACGAAGTGAGAAAATCATAAAGCTAGATTAGATCAAGGATATTCCACTCCAACAAAAAGGTGCAAGAAAATCTATCTAAAACCTCATTTGGCAAATGCCACATAGCTCACTTGGATCAACCATTAAAAGAAATAAAGAAGGATATAAGGGATGAGAAAGTACAATGTGTAAGTTCAAGTTCAAAATAAATTAAAGGTGCAAAGAAATATGTGGAGGAAAATCCTAAAACAAAGATGATAGAAGAGGTCAATTTTATTCAAGGTAAATTGACTTCATTTTCCTCAAGTAGTATAACCTCCTCTTCTAATAATAAAAGTGAGTGGTGTAGAGGTTGTTTCTTGCACTTTAGGGTTTCAAGAGCAACATAAATAAGAAATAGGATGGAGAACTTAAGGGCATAATAAGAAGGTAATTACTATGGAATAGCATCCTTGAATGTGCTTTTGAGGTTACTCTTTGCACTTTAAATCCTTCAGACTAAGACAAACCTAAAATGATAAGTATTTCTATGAGCAGTGTGAGAAGATTAAAGAGATTGATGAAGATGAATGTATTGGTGGGAATGAAAAGATAGAGGAAGACCCAAGAAGCAAAAACAAAGAGAAAAAGAAACCTAAAGAGATATTGATATGGGAAAACAAAAGCAAATATTGCATGTGTTAACAAGAAGTGGGGCTAAACCCATAAATAAAAACAAAAATAACAATGAAAATAATATCTTGGAATATTAGGGGCATGAATAAGAACCCTAAAAAAAGGTATTAAGAAATTCTTATGTTGTTATAAATAAGATATTTATAGATATAGAAATTACGCACGAAATATTTTATCCATTCACAATGATGAATTTTATCTTGACAAAATTTTGGAAGGCATTTATATGAGTGATATTTTATCTCTTAATAAAATTGATATAAAGGAGTTGATTGTGGAAACTTAGCAGTTGGAGGAAGATGAAGAATATCTTTGATAGAAAGACAAGTTGAATACTTTTTATTTAACTTGATAGGAATGTAATGCGAGCAATGTAATATTTTGTTTTTGTAAAGGGAGTGGCCCCCAATAGAAGCCACACATAGATCATTTTAAAAAATTATAAATCAATAAAAAATAAACTATAATAACACATTTTTACCACTTTTAAACACTATATCATTAGTTAATTATGTCAAACTTGATTACTTGTTCAAATCTTATGAAACAATAAAAATATCTCTTTATAAGATCTAATACTCTAAATAAAAATTGTTAAACTAAACATGTATCTTTTTTTTTTAGCAAACTATATATGGTTTTTATTAGAGGCCACTCCCATTAAGATATCAAAACATTACTTTTTTTATTAGGTCAATTAAACCATATCTAGCTTGCATTTCTTTAAAAAATATTCTTTATCTTCCTTAAAGCATTATATTTTTATCAATTCCTTGACAACATTTCTGGTAACAGATAAAATCTTCCTAAGGCCAATTACTTTCCAAAATTTATATTTCTCTGATACATAGTTCAAAATGGTTATTTCAAAAAACTTGTGCACCGAAAAGGCCCTTGACCACTTTGACCAATGAAAGGGAGTTTCACCTTTTTTCTCCTCCAAAATTCTATTTCGCCCATATATCCTCTAAAAGGTAATTTTTTGTCTTGTAGTGCGAAATAAATTTGCGCTCCAAAAATTAACTTTGGTTAATCCTCTATTTTACCTCTTATTTTCCTAAAAGGTCATTTTAGGACTTCTTAGTCCCGAAAAGGAGTTTGACGTTGTTTACCAGCGAAACCTCTGAAAACGCGTTACGCATTCTATTTCTCCCAAAAGAGCATTTTGGGACCTCCATATCGCACAAAGCCATTTTGGATGTTTTTATCCCAAAAAGGAGTTTTAGAACCTTCGTTGTGCAAAACCTGCTAGTCACGCCTTTGTAGATTTTGCTATTTCATTTCAAATTGGTATTAGAGCTAGAGCCTTCTCGTGGATGATAAGAAGCAATGGCTTTCGATAGCAACCCTTTGCAGTTGTAGATCCCATGGTTCAATGGCAAGAACTATGATTACTGGAGCATCCAGATGAAGATCTTGTTTGGGTCTTAGGAGCTATGGGACCTAGTCCAGAATGGTTATGCAGAACCAGCAGATGCAGCAGCCGTGAGCGCTCTCTCCTAGGAGGAGTCAGATTTGCTGAAGGAGAATCGAAAGAAGGACCAGAAGGCATTATTTTATATAATGCAAGTGGTCGAGGAGACAATCTTCCCATGAATTGCAGCAGCAACCAAATCGAAGGAGGCATGGGAAATCTTAGCTAGCTCCTTCCAAGGCACCAACAAGGTGAAGTTGGTGTGGTTGCAGATGTTGAGGAGGGAGTTCGAGAACTTGCAGATGAGCGAGTCGGAGTCCATGAGCGACTTCTTTACCCGAACAATGGATGTCATCAACCAGATGAGGTTGAATGGGGAGAATGTGGAGAACCAGAGGATTATGGAGAAGATACTGAGGAGCCTACCAGCAAGGTTCGACTCAGTGGTGATTAGCAATAGAAGAATCGAGGGATTTGACAACCCTCTCTATGGATGAGCTCATGGGTTCTCTACAAACACATGAGCAGAGGCTGAGTCGGTCAACTCAGTCCTCATTGGAGCAAGCGTTCAAGATGTAGGTCTCATTCCGAGACAATAGCAGAGAAGAATCCCACCAAGGAGCCTCCAGTTCTCAAGGAGGAAGAGGCAGAGGCAAGCGTGGAAGAGGTAACAAGCGAGGAGGAAGGTCAAACTCCAATGACGGAGAGACCAATTGCAACTTCCATCAAGCAGGAGGAAGAGGCAATGGAAGAAATCAGCAAGGAGGATCTAATCAGAGGTATGATAAATCGAAGATCCAATGTTATTACTGCAAGAAATTTGGTCATTATAGCTATGAGTGTAGAAAGAAGATGGCCAAGGATAACAAATAACAAGCCCACTACACAAATGAATCTGAAAATGCAGAGTGTAGAGATGCTTGTGGGAATGTGTTGTTGACTTGTAGTATTGAGGAGGAGAGCCAGAAGAATACCTGGTATCTCGATAGTGGGTGCAGCAACCACATGTCTGGGAACAGAGAGATGTTCTCACAACTTGATGAAACAATCAAGTCTAAGGTGAAGATGGGGAACAACAACAAGGTACCTATCATGGGGAAAGGAAAAATCATTATCCGCACCAGGCAAGGTGAAAGGAAGCAGATCATTGATGTGTATTATGTGCCTGGGTTGAAGCACAATTTGTTGAGCGTTGGATAGCTTGTGCAGAAGGGGTACACTATTCAATTCAAGGATGGAGCCTGTACCATCAGAGACAAAGAGCATGGGCAAATTGCAATTGTGTCCATGACAAAGAACAAGATGTTTCCCCTATAGATTCAGAATGAATTGTTGATGTCATTCAGTGCAGTGGTGAAAGATGCTACCTGGCTGTGGCATCTCAGATTCGGTCACCTGAGTTTCAGTGGCCTGAACTTGCTGCACAAGAAGCAGATGGTGAAGGGTTTACCCCTCATAGAGCAACCAAATCAAGTTTGTGAAGGTTGCTTAGTTGGCAAGCAGCATAGGGATGCATTCCCTACAAGGTAGTCTTGGAGAGCTTCACAACCATTGGAGCTGGTGCATTCAGATATTTGTGGTCCAATGCAGACCAACACATTTATCGACAACAAATACTTCCTGACTTTCATAGATGATTTCAGTCGGAGGACATGGGTATATCCCATCAAACAAAAGTCAGAGGCATTCGAAAAATTCAGGGAGTTCAAGGCTCTGGTTGAGAAACAGAGTGGCTACTTCATGAAGACTCTCAGAACAGATGGAGGAGGTGAGTATATCTCCAATGAATTCCATAATTTTTGCAAGCAAAATGGAATTCGTAGGCAGCTCACTGCTAGATACACACCACAACAGAATGGTGTTGCAGAGAGGAAGAACAGAACAATCATGGAGATGGCATGGAGCATGCTGAAGGCAAAGAATTTACCACATGAGTTCTGGGCAGAAGTTGTATGTTGTGCAGTTTATCTGCTAAATCGGTGTCCCATGAAGAGTGTGAAGGACAAGATTCCTCAAGAAGCCTGGAGCAACCAGAAGCCCAGTGTGGCTCACTTAAGAGTTTTTGGGTGCATAGCATATGCACATGTTCTAGATGAGAAGAGGAAGAAGTTGGATGATAAGGTGGAGAAATGCATCTTCACTAGGTATAGTGAAGAGTCGAAGGCATATAGGTTGTATAATCCTGTGACGAAGAAGTTGATTATCAGCCGAGATGTGAAGTTCCTGGAGGATGAAGCCTAGAACTGGAAATCAAAGACTGGCCAGCCTGAGCCAACAATTATCGAGTCTGAGGACTTGGAAGAAGAAAATAGAGTGCATCAGCCTGTAGCTTCAAGCAGCAATACTAGAGCTAGCAGCAACACTGCCTCATCATCACAAACACCTCAACTTGCAAGCAGGATCTCCAACTTGAGGACACCAACAAAGACGAGGAGCTTGCAAGACATTTATGAGGTAACCCAAAATCAAATAGATGAAGAACATTCTGATTTTGCTTTATTTTCTGAGTGTGATCCAATTTCATTTGAAGAAGCAATTCAGAAAATGGGTGCAAGCTATGGATGAGATAGAGGCCATAGAGAAGAATAAGACATGGCAGTTGATGGATCTCCCAGTAGGGAAGAAGACCATTGGAGTCAAGTGGGTATATAAAACAAAGTTTAATGCCCAAGGTGAAGTTGATAGACATAAGGCCAGATTGGTGGTGAAAGGCTACAAGCAGAAGTCAGGGATTGACTATCATGAGGTGTATGCACCTATAGCGAGACTTGACACAGTCAGAATGATCCTGGCATTGGCAGCCCAGAAGGGTTGGAATGTGTACCAGATGGATGTCAAGTCTACCTTCCTCAACGGAGTGTTGGAAGAAGAGGTCTACATAGACCAACCACCAGGCTATGAGTTGGAAGGACAAGAAGGTAAGGTCCTAAAATTGAATAAGGCCCTGTATGGGTTGAAGCAAGCACCCAGGGCTTGGTACAATCAGATTGATGCCTACTTTTAGGAGAATGGGTTCATCAAATGCCCATATGAGCACACCTTGTACCTGAAGACAAATGCAGAAGGGGAGATGATAATCATCTTCTTGTATGTAGATGATCTGATATACACTGGCAATAACAATGTGCTATTTGACCAGTTTAGAACAACCATGAAGAAGGAGTTCGAGATGACGGACTTAGGGCTGATGAAATATTTTCTAGGCATTGAAGTTGACCAATCTGTGGATGGCATCTTCATTTCTTAGGGCAAGTATGCAAAAGATGTCCTAAAGAGGTTTAAGATGGAGGACAACAAACCTGCCATCACACCTGTTGCCATAGGTCTGAAGCTGAGCAAAATGGATTGCAGTAGAAATGTTGATCCAACTTTGTATAAGAGGTTAGTTGGCAGTCTCATGTATTTGACTACAACTAGACCAGATTTGATGTTTGGAGTGAGCTTAATTAGCAGGTTTATGGAGACTCCAAAGGACACTCACTGGCAAGTAGGAAAAAGGATTTTGCGGTATGTCAATGGGACCAGGAACCATGGAATTTTTTATGCCAAAAAAGACCAACTTGAACTGGTTGGCTACATAGATAGCGATTGGGCTAGCAGTACAGATGATCGAAAGAGCACTTTCGGCTATGCTTTCCATCTTGGATCGGGAGAAATTTCATGGTCATCAAAGAAGCAACCGATAGTTGCATTGTCCACTATAGAGGCAGAGTATGTTGCCGCCACGTCAACCGCATGCCAGGCAGTATGGCTACGAAGAATCTTGGGTGAGCTGAATCATCCACCGAAAGGGGCAACAACTATTTTCTGTGACAACAATTCTGCCATAGCACTATCGAAGGATCCAGTGTTTCATGGTAGGACCAAGCACATCGATATCCGCTACCATTTCATCAGAGAGCTGGTGAAAGCTAACGAAATTGAGTTACTATTTTGTAGGTCAAAAGAGCAGGTAGTAGATATTTTCACAAAACCTTTGAAGGAGGAGGACTTCAACAAGCTGAGGGAAATGTTGGGCGTCAAAGATTTTGTGAAATCTAGTTTAAAGGAGGATGTTAGAAAATTAAACCAGATTTGATGCCTAAAAATATCTCTGACAGATCTTATCGCCAAAATTCGATCATAGATATTTGACATCCAATCGTCATAAATTTCCAGCATGCGCAGTTAATACTGGTAGTTGCATTCGTTCAGTGATTGGTTAGAAACCCTAGTTTTGCATTAAAGGTATGTTAGAAGATAATCCTTATCCCTCCCTTCACCTGGCTATATAAGGCAATGTTGCATTTTAGTGCAATGTAGATTAAAAGATGAGAGGAGCGTGAAGTAGATGTAGATAAAGGAGTCAGAGCAACAGCCTTTCGTAAACACCATTGGGTGTTTAACCTGCAACTGAGCTTGTAAATGTTTGTAAAGCTTCAATTCAAGAAGTGTTAGGTGACATACTTTGTATTTTGCATAGTAAAATTGCATCTGCAAATATAATTTATTTGTGCATGTTTGATATTTCGCATGTTTATTTAACCTTGTGCAAATCTGTGGTTTAAAAATCCTTGGCAGGGTCGATAAATTAGATGTGTTATTTCGAGAAACTAGTGCACCGAAAAGGCCCTTAATCGCTTTGACCAACAAAAGGGAGTTTCACCCTTTTTTCTCCTTCAAAATTCTATTTTGCCCATATATCCTCTGAAAGGTCATTTTTGTCTTGTAGCACGAAATCAATTTGCACTCCAAAAATTGACTTTGGTCAATCCTCTATTTCGCCTTATTTTCTCAAAAGGTCATTTCGAGAGTTCTTAGTCCCAAAAAGGAGTTTGACGTTGTTGACCAACGAACCTCCGAAAATGCATTGCGCGTTCTATTTATCCCGAAAGAGCATTTTAGGACCTCCATATCATGCAAAGCCATTTTGGACGTTCTCAAAAGAGCGTTTCGGGATCTCCATATCGCGTAAAACCATTTTGGATATTTTTCTCCCAAAAAGGAGTTTTGGAACCTCCACTATGCGAAACTTTCTGGTCACGCCTTCACCGATTTTGTTATTTCGTTTCATTCCCAACTAAAACAACATGCTTTTTGATTTGAAATTATGATTCTGTAAATTCTCCTGCCAATAATCTCTCTCTAAGAATGGCTACACCTCTTTTTCTTTTGGCTCAAATTTTTGGAGAAACTTCATGTTTATGGGGAATCTGAGGTAATGATGGTGGAGGGGGATAAATGGAAAGATGTTTAGCAACAAAGAGCATGTAAATGTATGGTTTGGGCTAGGTGTGACAAGTAGAACAACCATCATTGACTTGTTTAGTGGTAGATATATAGGGACTTCGTGGGATGGAAGTTGATCGGTGTGGGGCATCATTCTGTGAGAATGGAATAACATAACTCTGTCTGGCAGATCTTTTGAAAGTCAGGGTTTTAATCGTAGCACATTCGATAGTAGTTTCAGAGATAAAACTGCTCTATCAAACAAACTATTGAGCAACATGGGGTTTCTAGTTATGATTTCAAAGAGATATTTCCCAAGAAGAAGGAATATCAAATTTTGGGAACTCTAGAGAAATAGCATGGGATCCTTCATATTGATCACCTATAGGAACTGGGCTAGGAAATGTATCCTTAAGATGTGGTAGAACCATAGGATATGTAGTACTGCAAACTTGACAAATAACTCTAATCATAACAATAAGCTTGGCAGATTCGGCTGCCATGTCAAGACCTTTTATTTGTATTAACATCTAAAAAAGGTTGGGCAATTTAGAGGCTGGTAATGGGAAGAAGAAACCTGGATAGATGTCAAAGTATTGGCAACCATTATCAAGCTGGATAACAAACTGGCCTATCAATGCATGCGAATAGGATGTAAACCTAGAATTAATGAGAGTAATATGAGAGGTGGCTGGAATACCTTTCTAAAATGCAGGTAAAACTTTAATTTGGATACCTCCAAAGTGGACATAATTATATCCTTTGTTAATACAGTCACGGAGGAATCTAATTTCTTCAGGTTTGAAAACACAAAGTTGGATAGTGCCATCGACGGTAGGAGGGGTCTTGATGACATCTTCTACTTGATGATAGATTTGTTTAACCTTATGGCTATAGATTGCAAGAGGGATGATTATTCTACGAAGAAAATACTGTTCTTTTTTTTTGAGAGATTCTTTTTGTTTTTTAGGATCATAGACTTCTTTTTCTGTAAACCTACGTAAAAAGCTGAAATCATAAACACCAGGGCTAGAAGCAGTAAGATCTTCTACATGACCATCATAATTGGTATCAAAGCTGAGTAATAGTAAAAATTTTAGAGTTGAGTAACAGTAAAATTTTCAGAGCCAAGTAACAGTAAAATTTTTAGAGTTGAGTAATAGTAAAATTCTTAGAGACAGTGTCATTATGGAAGAATGTGTCCGCTATTTATTTGAGCTCCTTTCACTCAATGAGGTTGTTAATAGAAAATCATGATCTTAGAATTGCTTCTCACATCAATATAATTTTTACCTTTGAACCTATACCAGCTAAGCATACCTCAACTAATGATTGTCAATAAAAATAAGAGGATAAGGATTCAACTTTACATCAAACCAAAAATTTGTAAAATACACTTCATTAGTTGACCGCCTAATATGTTTCTTGACCAATTACATACTCTTTCATATGAAGTTCCATATGATCCCCTAGGTATGATTTGTTTCCTTAACAATTTTATTGCATTAGCAAACCTCTATGCTTTTGAAGTATCATTTTTGCGCAACTCTTTCCTTGATCTTTGAATAATCTCCAACTAGGTTTTGTCCCTTTTTTCAAAATCGTAAGTATGCAATTTTACAAGTTTTCCCCTCTAGTATTTTTTCCTTAATAAACCCCGTCCTACTTACAAATAAGAAGTCTAATTTTTTCTCGCATCATTTACAAAGAAATATTTAAATTTTATCAAGTTCAAATGTTATAACTACTAGTGATATTGAAAGTGACATCATATATATGGAGATAAAATCGCAACATAGTCTTTAAGAATTGTAGCCTTCCAACTATGTTGAGATCAAACCTTTCCAACATATCAAACAAAATTTATTCTATCCAAAATGGACTCTCAAATATCATTCTTATTTCTTTTGTCAAACAATTGAATATCTATATATGTTTATGGTAATTTTTAATATCCACAATAATCTATTCTAAGTCTAGGATTATTAATGAATATATACTAGATTTCATAGTACTAACAAAATGTCCAACAACCTTATCATAGCATGATAATATTGATTGAAATTGCATAACCTCATTATTTAAAGGGCAACCCACAATAAAAGCATCATTAATAAATGAAATATGGGATTCAAAGGGAAAATTGGTTGCAACCTAAATACCTTTCATTTTCTCTCATTTTTTCCTTTAAAAAAACTCTTTCTAATGAGTCGACGAGAATGATGTAGAGATAACGAGATAGTGGGTCACCTTGGCAGAGTTCATGGGAAGATTTAAAGTATCTAACATGGGATCCAATAGTCAAAAGAGAATATTTTGAAGTGTTATAACAATATCTAATCCATTCACACTATCCTTGATCAAACCTAAATTTTGTAAGAATATAATTGTTAGTAAAATATTGTAATTTTAATAGGTTAAAAACTCACCAAGACATTAAATAACATGCATATATCAAACTCCAATAATGAACAATAATCTCACAAAAAGCTTTATTGCAACTATTAAAGAAATGTGTCTCGATAGGGACACCGCAATGGTAAAAGTTATTGGGCTCTCTTAATGGAGACCCAAGTTCAATTCATAGGAAGGGTGGTCCTTGATATGCCCCTACTTTTTAACCTCTTAAATTTTTTTTTTAAAGCAATGTATAATTGCAATGCTTCCTTGAGTTACATATTATAAGGCTGCGTCTTCAATATATAGATATATGAAGCTCTTCACATTACATAACTCTTGACCTTTGCTCTCATCAAAATCATAGAAGAAGTATCTCTTCATATTTTACTCTTACATAATAATATAAAGTCTTTCATGATTGCTTGTAACTCCCTACTTCTAAACTTAACACTTCACTCTCATAACTCACACTTACAAACAAGACACCTCACACACTTATTTACATGATACATACTCACACTTCAGAACTTGACACATACTATAGACTCAAATATCAAACTCACTCCCTAATATAAATATTTACAAAGGTACCCCCCGTATTACATTATTTGGTATGAAGAACTTTTGCCTTCAAACTTTAATCCTTGTCTTGGTTGCCCAGCTCTGGCTTTGGTATTGCTTCAGGCATTGTATTTCTTCCATTGAGTTGTTACCGGCATCTTCTTCTTCTTTTCCTATATTTATTCTTGTTAGGCGTATTCCCTTCTTGTAAAAACATTTTAACATTTCCATAATTTTGTTGCATTCCATTTTATTTATCCATTTACAATGAACTTTAATTTTCTTTTCTTGACAATTCTTTGGTTTGTTTTTCACAGATCTTGAGCATATTTTATTTTATTTCATTTTTTTCTTTAGCTGCTTTTTCAATAACTCTTGCTTTGTTATCAGTGTTATTACTAATGGAAATTTTTTGAATGGCTTGTATCATCATCTTTGCCGTATTGTTTCTCAATTTGGTCCATAACTTTGTTTTGTATAATTCTTTCCATAAGGGCTTTATGTGTTGTTTCATTTTCTTCTTCATTGATAATTTATGTTTCTTGTACTTTTTTAACCAAGTTTCCTTTTTTGTTTTCTCGTTTTCGATGTTGTTGTTGTATTGATGGGTATCAATATTGATTTTGTCTCGACTGGTATCTTTGGAAAGGTCTATTCATTTGATTCCATTGGTTCAGAGAATTGTATTTACAATAACTTGTAGTATGACCTTTTTTATTACATATATGACACTATCTTTTCTTATATTCAAGTTGAGACTGAGATGTTTTTTTTTAAGCGAAAAACCCCTTGCGGGGCCGCCTTGGTCTGAGAGACCACCAACAGGGGGTTCTACACCGTCAAAGTCACTCGGGAGTCACACCCGACCCTGCCCGCACCAACATTATCAATTGGATTTTGGATACCCAATTTAGATTTTTGGTAGGGTGGATATTTGAACCTGGGACCTCCCTTGGAGGATTGCCCTCTCCTCTCCAACTCACCTGCAACACCTGGGTAAAGATTTGAGACTGAGATGTTGAAGTTGTATTATTTGACACCTTGTTCTTTGAATAAGTGCGATATTTATCGTATCATATTTTGCTAAAGTTTTTATTTCATAGTTTTGGAGTATATTAACCAATTCATCAAGGATATGTTTCTGTTTAGCACTTGAAGAGAAGTGGCTAATAAATGTTTATGGGAGTGCCCTTAATGTAACTTGAACAAGAAATTTTTCTTGCACTTTTTCCCCATAGTTTTCATTTTAGGTTTTAATTATGCTACCCTTCAAAGAAAGTGTTCTATACTCTCTCTATCATGAACTCTTAGAGAATACAACTGTGATTGCAGGTGTAAAATAGTTACTTTATTTCTTCTCTCTTATATTGTGCATAATTTTTTCCATGCATTTTTTGAAGTTTCTACCTCACTTATGTGTGCTTGAATTTCATTTGATATACCAAATGTGATTAACATAAGAGCTTTTGCATCATCATCTTTAAATTTTTGTATTCCAATTTCATCTTTTGGCATATCTTTTTTTTCATTTACCACATCCTAAAGTTTCTCAACATTGAGTATTGATCTCACTTTATTTTTTTGTGGAGTAAAATTTGGTCCTTTTAGAAGTTATGATTTAGAAAATAAAATCTTTGTGTTTTCCATAATTCAATTTTCAATCTTTAAATTCTTAAATTAATTTCATTCACTTTTCATTTCAATTAATTTCTTCTTTTTATAACTCCTTTGAATTTTCTTCTCTAATTTTATTCTTCGATTTATCTTTCTTTAATTATCAATCTTCAACTTCTTTAATTTCAATTTTCAATCTTTCAAATTTTCTTTCTTCAATTCACTTTCAAATATCAAATTCTTTTTTCGATCAATTTCAAATTTCAAATCTTCTAATATCTCCCTTTAATTCACTTTCTCAATAATTCAATTCTTCATTTCTTTTCCTTTAATTCATTCAATTATCAATTTAATTTCTTTTTCAATCAATTTATCTTCTTCTTTTCAAATAATTATTTTTCTCTTTCTTATAACTCTCATTCATTTTATTACTCATAATACCAATTCAATTATTCAATCACCTTCTTATATCTCTCAAAAACAAACCAATTCCATTTTTCAAATTAAATGTGCACCCAACTTAAATAATACAAAGGTTAAACTTTACCTTTAATAGCACTTATCCTGTAAATTAGTACATTAAGTTTGTGTGCACTAATCTTGCTTCTTTTTTAGTGTTACTCCAAACTATATTGACCAATCATGTTCCTTATTTTACCTATCATTTTCAAAAGCCTTACAAGCATAACAATAGGCACATGCATTCATCTTCTTTGTGGTATTCTATAACAATCTCCTTCACATTATCTGGTCTTTGGAATGCTTGTAGCATGACTCCTTTCTATGTAGATCCTTGGACATTTTTCCATTGGCCTATGGATACTCTATCTTCAATTTTTAATATTGGACATCTTCCATCAAACTCTGAATACTTCTCAAAATATTTTATATCCAACACTAGACATCTCTTTGTTGCTTTATCATTTGATAACACTTGCAATATTCTAGACATGCTCTTGCCACTTCAACAGGATTCAGCCAACACTCTTATCCAACTCTGTAAATGTTCTTCCTCCAACACTGCTCTTTATTTTCTTCCTCTTTCCTTATTCAATCTCCTCCTTCAATCTTGAGTTATCCTCCTCCTCCAAGCTTGTTCACCACCATGACATTCCTTTAGAGGTGCTTGATATCAATTTAGAACCTATACTCATATCCTTTAGCATAACTCCCATCTAATCCACTAGTTATAAACTCTTTATTGCTCTCCTTCCTTCTTGGACATATAACATGACTCTCACCAATGAGGTTTTAATACCATTGTTAGCAAAATACTATAATTTTCATAGGTTAAATACTCACCAAGATAAAAAATAATATGCATTTATCAAACTCCAAGAATGAACAATAATATCACATAAACCTTCATTGAAACTACTAAAGCAATGCATAAATGCAATGCTTCCTCGAGTTACATATTACATGGCTTTATCTTCAATATATAGATACATGAGACTATTCACATTACATGACTCTTGATATTTTCTCTCCTCAAACTCATAGGAGAACTAACTCTTCATATTTCCCTCTTACATAATAAATCTCACATATTACATAAAGATAAAGTCTCTCATGATTACTCATAACTCCCTACTTCTAAACTTGACACTTCACTCTCATAACTCATACTTACAAACAAGACACCTCACACACTTATTTACATGACACATGCTCAGACTTAAGAACTTGACACATACTATAAACTCAAAACTCAAACTAACTCCCTAGTCTAAATATTTACAAAGGTACCAAATAATGTAACACCTCCAACAATCATGTAGAAACTCCAATACCATATCATATGACTTGTTCATATATAATTTTACAAAGATACTTCATTTTTTCATGGAATAAAAAGAATATATGGACTTTCGTACAATGATTATACCATCAATAATTTGCTTAACATGAAAAAAAACATCTTGTTCCTCCAAGATAACACAAATTAGAATGCTTTTTAAATTTTTTTCCATACTTTTTAAATTTATTTTATAAACTATATTACAAAGGCTTATTAGATAAAAATACCAAAATATTTTACCCCACCTTTCATGGGAACCAATTCAATAAAGGTAACATTGATATCATTTATTGTATCCTTCTTTTTCATGGACTTCTCAACCTTAGTTTAGCATATCCCTTCTTAACTAATACCAAAAAAATTAAAAGAAAATTGCAAAAAATATATCAAGGTTGGGTGCCTTATTAAGAAGGAAAGAAAAAATACCTCCTATACCTCCTTCATAGAGATATTCCTCATTAAGCTCTCATTTTATTTTTTTTGTGATAACTGATGAAATGTTTTACAAAAATTTACCTTAAACCTCCTTATATTGCCCAACTTTTGACATAATGTCTTTGAAATAATTAATTGTTTTCTTCCTACTATCTTCTTCTTCCTCAATACATTTTTCATCTAGGGTTGAAATATTATTGTCTCGTAAGGGATACCATAGTGGTATATCTTTGGGTTTTCATTTAGAAGACCCAAGTTCAAACCCCAAGTACAAGAGGATGGGGACCCCTCATAAAAACCCATATTTTTAACTTAAAATTTTACCTGAAAGGGAAAAGCCAATTGATAGCAGTTGAGGGCTTGCTGGTGGGCTACCCTAGTTCAATTCCCTAGATAGTCGGGGGTCCCTTTGAATTTATTTTTACCCAACGGGATAAGGTTTATAAAGTTTCCCTATGCAACAATTTTTTTTTTTTTGATTTAATGAAAAAAAAATTGTTTTGGCATTAATATTAAAAATTTGATATTTCTATCCCCTTTCTGAGGTCATCTCTCCCTAGATTTTTGGCCCAATATGACTCTTCCTTTTATAATATATTATGATAATAAAAATAATTGTTTTTCTTGCATGCAAATATGTTCATCCATTCCTTTGATTTTTCATAATATATCTTATCATCTATAGGTTTATGCTACCTTAGAGAAATCAAAGTGCAATAAATAGCCTTGAAAACACTTGTTTCTTTATGTTACATTTGAAACCCTAAAGTGTAAGGGCAATACTCCATAACATTACTTTCTTTTCTTTTTTTTTTGTGGAAAACACCCCAATTGGGATGCCACTTTCGGGTAAGTCCCAAGGAGGCAGGGGTATCTATTCCACCAAAAATACCCAGGGCTCGCACTTGGCCTACCCCCTTTGGCACACTCAAAGAGCATGCCTAAAACAACAAAAAACACAAACAAACACAACAACAAAAAACAACAACAAAAAAAAACACAAAAACAACAAAAACACAAAACAAACACAAAACACAAAAACAACAAAAAACACAAAAAAACACAAAAAAAAAAACAAAAAACAAAAACAACAAAAAACAAAAAACACAAAACACACAAAAACAAAAAAAAAACACAAAAAACACAAAAAAACAAAAAAAAAAAAAACAATACAAAACAACACACCAAAAACTAAAAAGAAGGAAAAAAATAAATACAACTTTGGCCTTTCTAGGCCAAAAGGCTATTCAGGCAAGATTCAACAGAGGAAACATAAGAATGATCAGTCTGAGCAAGGGAACTAAAATACCCTGACCGAACCAAAGAGAAGCAAAAACAAAGAAAAAGGAACTAGGTACCTCTAGTACTGGAGCCATCCAGAGAAAGGATAGAAAGAAGAGCTTCCCTTATTTGTGAATCCCACCATCTGGGAGGGTGGTCATAGTAAGTAAGATCACCTTTGTCCAATGCCCAATTAGCTAAAGCATCAACACTCATGTTCTATTCTTTAACCACATGATTGTATTCAACTTTCAAAAAGCCCATATGGATTAATTGAATCTTCTCAACAATTATTTTTATTCTCCAATCAACCTTATGATTCTTAGGAGTCTTCAATAGATTAATCATGACTTGAGAGTCAGATTCAACCAACACCTTTTTCCATCCGACCTTAGCAGCCTCTCGAAGGCCTCTAAGGATACCATACCCCTCAACAAGGTTATTGGAAAGGATACCCAAATTCTCAACAAAAGTGAAAACCAGGGAACCATCTAAAAGTCTACCAATTCCTCCCACACTAGCTTTTCCAAGGTTCCCCTAGAGGCTCCATCGATATTGAATTTTCCAAAATCCTTAGGAGGAGGCTACCAATTCCTTGTTCTATCCATATTTTGATTACTCACATTCCCTTTAAGTTGGTTGCCCTTAAAAGAGTTAATCTTCAATATTTGCATCACTTGATCCCATATTTGGTGGGAGTTTTAGGGGTGTTTAAGGAGTTATTGGACTGATTCAACTAAGTTGGCAATGGTCTTTTGCCAGATATAGTGAATGTCCTTCCTTTCTTGATTGAAAATCTAATTGTTTCTTTCCTTCTAGATATTCCAAGGTAGAATGGTAGAACCCATCCAAACTAGTTGCCTAATAAAATGATCAACACCCTCTTGATTAGGCCAATCCCTCCAAAGTTATTCAAAAGTAAAAAATTGGACCATTATAAGCCAAGTAAGATGGCCATTCTCCTCCATAGCTCAGAGGCTAAGGTACACTCAATAAAAATATGGTTGAGAGTTTCCACATTCTCTCCACACATTTTACATCTAAATAGGCCATGAAAACCATATTTCATAAGTTGCTCACCAGTAAGCACCCTATGATGCAATAAAATCCAAGTAAAGAACCTCACCTTAGGCCAGAGATTTTGAGCCCACAACTGAGTAAATATATCATATGATTGGTTGGGATTATTATGGCATAAGGTCAAATAACCTTGAGCAACTGAATACTCACCCTTAGTAGTGTTGTTCCATCCAAAATAATCTTTATCATGGGACCAAGAGAGAGATCTCATATGAAGGATGCTTTGGATATATTTTCTTTACCTTTCTAGCATTTGAATAGGCCAGTCCTCAATAAGGATCCAATATCTACCAACCTCTAAATTACCAGTATGGTACCGATAGTAATTAGCAACCTTTATCCAGTTAGCTCGATGAAGCTCCTCCATCCAAGGCCTCCAATCAAGAAACTGAGTTATCAAAGGTTAGTGACCATCCCAAGAATCTATCCAAAAATTTACCTATTGACCATTATGAATGATCCAAAATAACTTTTTCTTAATCAAATCCTCACCAATCTTAAGAACCGCTAAAATGGGAGAACCTTTGGTAGGCAATTGATAGCGAACAAGGTCTTCAGGACTTTTGTTCTCAACATATTTAGCATGAAGATTCTTGGCCCAAAGAGCATTGGGGTTATGCAAAATCCTCCAATACAATTTAGCAGCTAAAGCCTTATTGTTATTAATAGCAAACCAAAACCTAACCCCCTTCATTCTTGGGAAGGCATAAAGTATCCCATTTCACCAAGGCCCATTTTATTTTCTCCTTAGTACCACTCTAGAGGAACCGATGATTGATTTGATCCAATTCTCGAAGAACTACCTTTGGGATATTCAACACAATAAAAACATAAATAGGTATAGCTTGAAGGACTAATTTTACCAAGGTAATTCTACCCCCAAATGAAAGCCACCTATTGGTCCACTTTCCAATTTTCTTCTTAACTCTATCCAACAACCAATTCTAATTTTTTTTTATCTTTGAATATTGATAGGAATGCCTAAATAAGTGATCGGAAGGGAGGTCTTCTTATATATTAATTTATCCAAGACCATGGATTCCTATCTAGGAGAGCAGTGAAAGAAAATGACTTTAGATTTATCTTCATTGATCAATTGCCCGATAGCATTAGAAAAATAACTAATGATTTGCTTAATTTTAGAAGCTTCCTTAACTATAGCTTTACCTAACAGAGTAGAGTCATCAAAAAATTGAAGATGAGAAATAGGCCTAGCTCCATGAGCAATGGTAACTCCCTCAAGGGTTCTATTTTCTCTATTTTTGGTTATAGTCCTACCCAAGCATTCAACAAGAATGATGAATAAATAAGGGGAGAGGGGGTCACCTTGCCTAATACCTCTAGAAGTAGGGAACAACTGAGAAGGCCTACCATTGATAAGAATAGAGTAGGACACCGAAGAGATACATCCCATAATCTAATCCATCCAATCCTGAGAGAAGCCAAATTGCCTTAAAACTTTGACAAGGAAGTGCCAATCCACTCTATCATAAGCTTTAGATAAGTCTAAACGAATGAACATAGATGGAGATTTTTGCATTTCCATGGAATGGATGGCTTCCTGAGCAAGAACTATCTCATCCACTATTTGATGCCCTTCCACATAACCCCCTTGTTCAGGGGAAATAATCTTATGCAAAAGAGGCTTCAACTTTCTACCATGATCTTTGTAATGATTTTGAGAAGAACATTACATAAAGCTATAGGTCTAAAAGTTGAGATATGATCTACCTCTTGAGATTTTGGGACAAGAGCTATATAAGTTTTATTGATAACCTTCAAAATTTCTTTGGCTTTCTCGGCTTCTTCCACCACCTCTAATAAATCAACATGAAGGATATCCCAAAACTCTTGATAGAACTCAATGGGAAAACCATCAAGACCTAGGGTTTTTCCTTTTGCATTTTAAAAACCACCTATTGAAGCTCATTGATAGTAACTAGAGCAATCAAAATAGAGTTCTCCTCAGAAGTGATAAGAGTAGGGATCGCTTGAAGAATATTTTATTGAGAAGTCGAGTCAAGAGGTGCAACAACAAATAGATTGGAAAAGTAATTGACAACAATAGAGTTCATGCCATCCCAAGTGTAGACAACATCTCCAGAATCAGATTTTAGGGAAGAAATAAAGTTGTGAGATCTTCGAGCTAGAAGAGATTTGTGGAAGAAATTTGTGTTTCGATCTCCTTCTTTGAGCCATTGGATCCTAGATTTTTGCTTCCATAAGAGTTCTCTTTTTCCCATTCCTCTAACTGAGTTGTGAGTCTAATTTCATCTATACTTCTACTCTCTATGAGGCCATCTAAATGGATTTTCTTATTCAAATTTTCAAGCTGAGCAATAACTTCATTTTTTTTGTCAAACATCTCCAAACTCCTTCCAATTCCAAATCTTGATTTTGGATTTAATGTATTGCAACCTTTTGGAAAAACAAAACATCTTAGTCCCATACCTTGGTTTACCTTCCTTCCACCATTGTTGCACTCGAGGTCTGAAGGAACTATCTCTAAGCCACATTAACTAAAATAAAAAGGTGAGAAACTCACATTGGTTTTCCAAATTTCCACCATGATTAGCCAGTGATCCAAACCAACATTGTTAAGAGTCTTCACCTTAGGAATGTGACCATGGATTAAGAAATTATCAGAGAACAAGAACCTATCCAATCTCTCCATGATACAAGCTAAGCCTTACCTTCTATTAGACCAAGTCATAAGGCCATTATCTAGTTGGATGTCCACAAGATGAAGGTTTGCAATATATTCACTCATGAGGTCAATGCTTTTATCCAAATTTCTATTTCCCCTATTTTCTCATCCAGAGAGAGGATGGTATTGAAATCTCCTCCGATCAAGATCCAAGCTTCAAGAAAATGAGAGATAATATAAGTTATATCCTTCCATTATCTTCTCTTTTCCTCCAAAGTAGTCAGAGCATAAATAATTATGCAAAGCATAATTTGGTTAGAATGTCTACTTTGAATAGCTATAGCCAAAAGACCCCAACTACCAACCATATGGTGAATAACTACCTCTTTTGGGTCCCAAAGGCAAGCAATGCCACCAGAAGTCCCTTGGGAACTGAGGGAAGCAACTTTTCTAGTTAGCTAGATTTTACTAGCAATTGAATCCATTTCCTCTATTGACATCTTCATTTCCTGAAGGAAAACAAGATGTGGATGGTTTGTCTGAATCATTCTTCTAATTTCATTTTGTTTTGAAAGACTCCCTTTGAGTCCTCTAATATTCCAAGTGATGATCTTCATTAATACCAGGGCTAAAAAATTGGTAAGGGCATTAATCTTACCTTCCTCTACAAGCTTTTCACCTTCTTTTACCATATGATGTTGATTGGTCTTACGACCTACCTTTTGGTTGGAATCCATATTTAGTTTTTTTCCCTATTTCTTGACTTACCCCAATTGAATCTGGGATGGCTTCTAACCTCGAAGAATGTGTGTACAAAGCCAAAGTGTTACTGGAAGGTTCAACAGAGTCTATCTTGGGACCTATATTATTTGAAGTCTCAACATTTAAAAGATTGTTTTTCTTGTGTATATTTCCTCTTTTTTTCCTATTGAAAACCTTTAATTTGTTGGTTTGTCTCTGAGTCCTTCCCTACATCTTTAAATTGTGTTTCTAAGATTTTTATCTCCATTATTTCCTCTTCCTCACCTAGGACATCATTTGTGGAAATAATTTCAAACATATTAGCTGATAACTTCGATTGATCCTTCATAACTAGTTTTTTAGTGTTCTTCTTAGGCATTTGGAAACCTGCTAAGTTTGTATCCTCTTTCTTTTGATCTAGAATTTTATTTGGGAAGACACTAGCCAAATGACCATATTCATGGAAAATTCTACAATGAAAAGGAATGTTCTCATAGTCCACCACTTGCTCCCAAGTGTCCTCCCCAAATTGTAATGAGATCTTTTCAGGTAGGGGTTTGTCAAAATCCATTAAAACACAAATCCAAGCATAAATAA
Organism: Wollemia nobilis; assembly: GCA_028583015.1. Classification (NCBI taxonomy): domain Eukaryota; kingdom Viridiplantae; phylum Streptophyta; class Pinopsida; order Araucariales; family Araucariaceae; genus Wollemia; species Wollemia nobilis. The sequence continues at coordinate 1,742,574 of JAQPPZ010002660.1, forward strand.
TATGTTCAATTTTTTAGTACAATCAACAATCATCATAAAAGTTCCCAAAGAGTTTCCAATTGAAGAAAAAATAGTCGGATTCCAGAATTCAATTAGGAGGCCAAAGAGTCTAACCCACACAGGACCTATAGAAGGCATCTCTTCTTCGACTTTAAATTTAGTATGCCAAGGCTTCATGAAAAGCCCCACCCTTCCAAAGAACCAAGGACCCCCTTGAAATATTTTCTCTCTATCTTCATTATTAGCAAATAAAACAAGAAAATAACCATTTGGATAAATAGAGATTTGTAACTCACCTTTTGTTTTCCAATTTTTTGTAACCCAAACTTTGAAAGTAGATAGGCTCGAATGAAAACCCAAGAAATGATAAATTAGTCCTCTTTTTTCTAGATCTTCTATGCTAGTCTGAATGATGCCCATATCTAGCTTAACAATCGGAGTTCCATCAGCTGCCCTAAGACATCCCGACTCAGTTTTCCTAGGATCAATCTTAGGCATTCTCAGAGGTTTACGAGAAACCCTAAGATTAATGTTAGCATTAGGTTGAGGCTGTCCACCATGGAGGGCATCCCTAAAATTTATTTTTGGGGCCGAGTCTTTGAAATCCTTGCCCTTGAAAGGGGTTTCCATAGTGGATTTGTTTTGGGGGTGCTCCTTAGCATCGGATTCACTTGAGATCTGAACCATTTTTTGATCAGCTGCTTGAAACTTGTTTCGAGATCTCTTTAATCCATGCCTTGGACGTCGAGAAAAGGTATGATTTTCACTTTTATTTTGTGCAGCAAATTGGAAGCCATTGTCAATCAAGTTCGCAGCATGAAGATCTATTGAAAGATATATTTCTAACCCATCTTGGGTCCCCTGCAACATATCCCGCTAAAATCTTGAGCAAAAACCACAAAAATATTGGTCGCTAGGGCCCAAAGGCCCCAAAAAACAACCTCTGGAGCCGCTTGCACTCAACATAGATGAAACCCTCGCACAATCGCTCACTTTCATATCATTACTTTCTTATGTTACCCTAAAAACCCTAAATTACAATGGTTATCCTCCATACTTCTTTCCTTTGATACTCTTGAAACCCTAGAATGCAAGGGATAAACCGTATGCTAATTTCAATTTTATTGTAAGGAAATAATTTTCTACTACTTATGGAAAATGAAGATGATTACCTCATTCTAAATTGACCTCTTTCATCTTTATTTAAAAAATTGCTTCCACATCTTCTTTAACACCTTTACTTCCTTCTAAATTCAAACTTATACGTTTAGTTGTTTAGTTCTTTATCCTTTGCATCCTTCTTAGTTTCTTCTAATAATTGCTCTAAGTGAATCGTGAAGGCCTTTGCCATCTAATGAGGTAGAGGGGGATTTTATTTACCACTTTTTATGGGTAAAAAATTCGTTGACTTGAGCCATTGTTTACTACAATATGTTCTCCTTGCTTCATCTCGAGTTTTATCTCATGACCAAAACTCTTCATCTCTTTTTTGATTATTTTTACTTTGTAATCTCTTGCCATGTGTTTAATCTCATAACATTTATGATTTTTTATTTTTATTTTTATCACTTGTTGATGCCATTCTCATGATTTAGATTTAATCTTAATAAATTATGCCAAAGGTTTTAAAATATCCATGACAATAATATCTAAGCGTACACAACATGTTTTTGCGCTTAATAGTTAGTCCCTTCTATATAAACTCCTGTAGTATCAATGTTCTTCAAACCTTTCTTATTGATAAGTTGATATGAAAGCCCAAAAAACATAATTTATATGAAAGAATTTTATAATTCCATTATTTTTAGAAAAAAAATATCATTCAATGATTTTAAATACAATGCATCTCTCCCCCTAAACTATGGGTCACCACCTATTATTTTATCCTTGATTTTCAAACCGGAGAAGATGACAATAAGATATCTTTTGGAAGAAAAATCATGAAATAATTTGAATTCAATCCTACTATTTAATCTACTTTTAAATATTTGAAAAATCTAACCAATAATCAATAAAACTATATATATATATATATATATATATATAAAATATTAGGTTAGTGTGAGAAATGAGAAACCCTTATGATTGATGGTTAGGGTTGGGCATCCCCATCCTACCATGACCTCTCATAAAAAGAAAAGTTAAGCTTATCAATAGGAAATTTAACACATAGTCACACATACACCGTGGTTTGAACTTTGGACCTCTCGAAGAAAAGCAAAGCCCAAATCATTGTGTTGTCCCTCGGAACAATGGAACTTATATATTAACCGTATACTTTTACGAACCATTATATCATGTTCTATCATCTCATCCATAATAATCATATTTGATGAAACATCTATTGTTTGGATATGTATTAACACATTTTCGATGTTTCTCTTTTCTTCGACTAGAACATCCTCATTTTTAACTTGAAAATCCTTACTTCTAATTAAAACCTTCAAAATAATTTTCATTTCTTGATACTTAGCTTTTCCTCGTAAAATAATATTTTTAAATTTTTTCTTCGTATATTTAGATCAAGAAAAGCTAATTACTTTCATTTCCTAGTCACACTCTAAGTTATAAATACATTTATCCTCTAATCTAAAACTTACTTTATAACTAATCCTTTATAATTGTATAATTTTTATAAATAAAAATTCTAACCCAAACTAATTATAAAATTCTCATTGGATACTGTTGAGTTATACAATCATGTTTGATGTCACTGGTATTTGAACCTTTTTCAATGAGTTTACATAAGTTTTTATAAGAGATCCTGGTACCCTCCTACTAAGTAGGGTTTGAACATTAGACCTCTCAAAGAGAGGCCAAAGCCCTTACCACTATATTAAGCTTGCAATTCTATAAAATTTGAACCTTAATGCAAATTGTATCATCTATATATCTCAACCATTAAACCTAAACCTCATGAAAAACATCAAAAATTACCATTACACAACACACAATTTTATTATGCTTGTCCCTGTGGGAACACCCTAATGGTGTGTCATCGGCGTTTTATCACAAGGAGGAAAATTCCCTCTTACTATGTCATGGAGAATGTGGTCCTACTTGTGCCACCGATTGTACTTCACATTTTCTTTTATTCATAGGAGAGGGTTACAACCACACTAGTTTTAGTAACTTTCAAGCATAGGGTTCAAAGCAAAGAGGTTGCTCCCATCAAACCTATTCCACCTAGTTATTGTTGACCTGACCTAGTTATTGTTGACCTGACGTGAGGGGGACCATAGGTCACTTAGAATTCGTACTATCATCATTGGGTTAACGTGCACTTAGAGGATTCAAATCAGACTACTACCTTTGCAAGCAGGTTGCCCCCAAGGTTTGAACCTAGATATCTTCTTGGTAGGTGCCCAATCACTACATTTTTTTGGGTACATAGGGGAGTTGGTTACACCCACACCATTTATAGTAATTATCAAAGTACAAGGTTCAAACCACAATACGCCCAACAAGCCTATACCACCTCGTTATTGTTGATTCGATATGAGAGGACCACTAGTTGTTCGAGATTCGTACTATCGTTGTTGGTCTAACACACGCTTAGAAAATTCAGATCATACTACTACCTTTGCAAACAAACATGCATGCCCTAAGGTTTGAACCTAGATCTCTTCTTGGTAAATGCCTAGCCAAACATACAACTACCAATCCACCTAAACCTTAAGGACATCGAATGTACTTCACATTATTTCAATTTTTTTTTTGTTATACTTATACTTATACTTAAGCCAAAATAAAAAATAGACAAGCAACCACCAACCCAATCCTTAAAAATAATGGTTATACTTCACATTACTTTAGTCTGTTTGTGTAGCACAATTGGTGAAAGGCTTGGGTGTTGGTATTATACTTAAGCCAAAACCAAAAATAGACAACTAGCAATCCACCCAATCCTTTAAAATACTGATTATATTTCACATTACTTTAATCTACTTGTGTAGCACATTTGGTGAAAGTCTTAGGTGGTGCTGGTAGAGGCCGACCCAGGTTCCATTCCCTCTGTGTTCACCATGTAGATACAAGATGTAGTTGAAAATTGTTATATGTGTTGGTAGAGACTAACAAGGTTCCATTCCCTCTGTGCCCACCCTATTGATACCCAAATGACTATGTATTATTTCCCTTATTGACAAGTGTAGCTCTCGGCCTTACAAGGGGTCATGGTTGGAAGGAGACTGCTCAACCCTATGCGTTGGTCGGTCATAGGGGTTTATTATACTACCCACATAAATTTATCCATACCCAAATGACTGTGTGTTATTCCCCTATTGACAAGTGTAGCTCTCGGCCTTACGAGGGGTCATGGTTGGGAGGGGACTGCTCAGTCCTATGCATCGGTCGTAGAGGTTTATCACACTAACCAAAAAAATTTATCCTCAATCCTAGGAAGGAGGTATGGGGTTCAAGCCTAGCGGCCTACGCTGTATACAAAAAGCCCTTAGACTAGCCTAAAGAGTATACCCGAATAGAATAGGCCTCGTGGAATGGAAAGTCCTGACCCTAGAGGATACGAGGAATGATTTTTCTTAAAATAAGGTTTTTGTCCCCAAGGACTAGGTGGATTGACAAAGGCTTGATTGGCAAGTCCTTGCCAAGAAGAGACCTATGTTCAAACCTTGGGGGCACGCTGCTAGCTCTAGCAAAGGTGGTAGTTCTTGCTGGGTCCTTGGGTGTGTGTCAGATTGACGACAACGATACAAATAATAGCGGTAACCAACTCCCTATGTAACCAAAAAAAAAAAAAAAAAAAAAAAAAAAAAAAATATTATATGCTTGTGCTTGAGCCAAAGCCAAAAATAAGAAGAGACAACTTCCCTTACCTTTTAAGCTTTACCAAAAATGCAACCCAACTACGATTTTTATTATTTTTTCAATACAAAATTATAATGGGACTTTACTCTTGCGTTGAAGCCTTTAAAGCACTAGCAGCAACGTAACTTGTGGAAGGGGCAACCGCGAGCGTTTCTATTATAGTTCGATGTTTTTATTCTGCAGCACATCATTAACATAGAAAAGACAGAAAAAGAAAGGACGCGCAGATTGAAGCAAAATCCAAAAACTGAAGTGTGAGATTGTTGCGAACTGATTCATATTTTCTAAGATATGTCGGTAAGTTTGAGTTTTCAACTTCTTAGTTGCACTTGAGGTCAATGTTTTGTTTTTCTTCCGAATACAGATTTGAGAAGTCTACAATGTCAGTCATTCTGGCTTTACTCCTAGGGATTTAGGGGATACTGAAATGTTCGCTTTATTAGGAATTTTACGTTAGACTCATTTGATATAATGTGAGGATATTGTATTCGATCAAGGTGGCTCCGTAAACAGCTCAGGTTTGTACTTTGATTTTCACATGTGTGGTCCGGTATTGGGATAATTTAGCTTATTGCCTAATATTTTAGGTTTTCTAGGGCTTTGAGGTTGTATTTTGGTTTTGTTTTTTGCTTTTTATTTTTTAAAATGGATATCTTTTATTTGATGGATTTGGGGTTTTGAGAGTTTGAGTTTGGAAAATTAATTTTTTAGGGCTTTCCAATTGTGAACGTTTCAAGGATGATTTATGCATTCAGGGATTTAGTTTTGCTTTTCACTCTTTCCTGGCCGCAATAAAAAACAATGTTTATAAAACTCAACACGGGATATCTGAAATTCCTTTTTCCAAACAAGTCTATAATTTTTTTTCATTAACTTTTCTGTCGTTTTAGATCACTTGGGTTTTATTGATGTTTAAAGGATGTGTGCACTTACTGCCTCATAGCAGATATTTGAATACAATGGAAGTGCTCTGGTGGCAATGGTTGGGAAAAATTGTTTTGCCATTGCTAGTGATCGTCGTCTCGGTGTCCAATTGCAAACCATAGCTACTGATTTTCAGCGTATATTCAAGATTCATGACAAGCTTTATGTGGGTCTCTCTGGATTGGCAACAGACGCGCAAACACTGTAAGCTCAAATCCAGGGCTTTTGAGACTTTATCGATGTATTGTTGCTTTCAAATTTTTCTTAGAGTTGAAAATGTAGTCCACATTGTAGTTACTTTTCATGGAGGGCTGAGATATAAACTTTTGAGGAAGTACAATAACTTGCACTAGTATTTGCTTTGCGAGCATGATTCTGATGAGCGTATGATTTCGCTGAGCACCACACAAGAACTCATTGGTAGTTTTGCTAATGAATGACGATATTAACATTTTCTTTTGGATTGGCCTACATTATGTTTTGTGCAGACACCAAAGATTTGTTTTTAGACATAAGCTGTATCAGCTACGGGAGGAAAGGAATATGCGTCCAGAAACTTTTGCAAATCTTGTTTCTGCATTGCTTTATGAAAAGAGGTACGTAAGGCCTAAACTTTTTCATATCATGTCTTGAATCTACTGCTGTTTTTTGTAATTTTTTCTCTTTGCAGTAGTAATTGGCTTCATGTCTGTCTCTGTAATCGGCATTCCAGCAACCGATGCAATTGCCATTAGAAAGTCAAATGCTCATTCATAAAATCATATCACATTGGTCCCAAAGAATTTTTCGTGGACGTTAATAAAATCATATCATTCAGAACTTTGCCTCATTTTTTCCCCTCCTTATAGGTAAAGTTTTGAATTTCATTCACAACTGTTTGAACAATTCACAGGGGTTTTTGGTCCCTGAAACTAAAATATACAGCCTGCCGATGGTCTTCTGGTCTGAAATCTATAGTTACATAATCCAGGATTGGTCCCAAAGACGTCCTCGTGGATGTTAATAAAATCATATCACTTTGGTCCCAAAGACTTTCTTGTGGACGTTAATAAAATCATATCATTCAGAACTTTGCCTCATTTTTCCCCCCCTTATAGGTAAAGTTTTGAATTTCATTCAAAAATGTTTGAACATTTTTGGTCCCTGAAACTAAAATATACAGCCTGCTGATGGTCTTCTGGTCTGCAATCTATAAGTACACTTACAGGTAAAGGGAGTTACATAATCGAGGATTTGGTCCCAAAGACGTTCTCGTGGATGTTAATAAAATCATATCACTTTGGTCCCAAAGACTTTCTGGTGGACTCTCGTGGATGTAAATAAAATTATATCACTTTGGTCCCAAAGACTTTCTGGTGGACTCTCGTGGATGTTAATAAAATCATATCACTTTGGTCCCAAAGACTTTCTGGTGGACGTTAATAAAATCATATCATTCAGAACTTTCCCTCATTTTTCCCCTTCCTTATAGGTAAAGTTTTGAATTTCATTCAAAAATGTTTAAACTATTCACAGGGGTTACTGGTCCCTGAAACTAAATATACAGCCTGCTGATGGTCTTCTGGTCTGAAATCAATAAATACACTTACAGGCAAAGGGAGTTACATAATCCAGGATTAACCAAGATTAGTGCATGTGAGCATAGTTAGAAACATTGCTGGAAACTGGCTAAGAAATCATGGCCTGCGATTTTTTTTAAAAATTTCTTGGCACCGAGAAACTTTCTGATTTGTGGCAAGATTTCCACCAAAAACTCTCTGATTTCTTGCGAGAAAATCGGCTGCAGTTGCAAAAACAGAGGAAAAATGCAAAAAATGGTTTTAATAACCCATTTGAGAAACTCGTCAACTCGTGGCGAGATTTGCACTAAAAACTCGCTGATTTCTTGCTAGAAAATCGTTTGCAGTTGCAAGAGCAGAGGAAAAGAGCAGATTTTTGTTTTTAATAACCCATTTCTTCTCATTTGTTCATTTTTCCTTCTCTCCAGTTGTGTGGAAATTCTTCTAAGAGGTGAAAACATTAAACTTAAACCACTTTTTGGGATCACATCGAAGATTGAACACTGGTTCAAGGAGATTTGAGGCAATTGAATTGGATGAGCTAGATCCACTATGTGATTGGATTGTCGAGAGTCCTGTGGATACCGAGTTTACTGCAGAGGACATTGAGGCACTTGAGGAGGAAGCAGAACATTTAAGAGGATTGGAGTAGATATACCATGATGATACTGTACTTGAGGACCAGTTCAGAGCCAAGGCCAACCATCTAGTGCAAGGGGGAGGAAGGGAAAACAAAAGGCAGTTTAAAAAATGCTTCATATTTTGAAATGTTGCATTTCTATGATGTATTTTGGTTGGATTTGCCGATTCATGAACTGTAATTGTACTCTTTTATATGAATTTCTAATATAAAATAAACTTTTTGGCTCTCCAATTGTTTAAAATGTTCCTTTTTCTAAAAAAAATACTTTGTTTTTTTTTTGTTGAGTTTTGCCTAGTTTTTCAAAGTTGTTTATAAAATCTCCAAAATTGGGCTGCCGAGTTTATTGTGAGTTGCGAACTTTCCAACTATGCATGCGAGAATAGACTTTGTGACTGATAAAGCCAGCAGTTCCTTGCAAATTGCTTAGATGCCTATATCCTCATTGCCCTGGAACCCTGTCCCTCTCAATCTCGTCATTCTCAATTATAATGCGATTGGCTCCCATGCTTGTCAATCTCAAGCCTACTATGTCCTAACTATTCCACCCAGGGCATCTTATGTTTTATCATTAATCCTTGTCTATTGTTTAGAAGCAAGCCAATAATTTTTTTTTGTTTACATACTTGAGTATTTTAACAGTGGAACTGACCTGACCTTGAGACAGTCTTGTAAAAGAAAGGGAAATTAGGGTTGCCTGGTAATTTAAAGATCATTTTAATGCATGAAAAATGTGTTCACATACTAAGACAAGGAGAAAAGATTGGATAAGCTCATGATATACAACAATATTTGGCTGTTAAGTTCTTGTACTACCAAGTCATTCTTTTCCTTCATAGAAAGTTTTGGGCCTTTTTTGGAAGAGGCTTGCTTTTTTCTATTGCTCATTTCATGGTGCATCAAGGTTGCTTTGATTTCCAGTTGTTCTTAGAAACAGGCCTATCAAGGTTGCTTTGATTTCCAGTTGTTCTTAGAAACAGGCCTATACCAAGAACGTGGGCTGTCAGGATTTGAATGGGGTTGTTTGCACAGCAAGCACTATAGCTTGCCACTAGGCAATAACCCAATGGCCGAAACAGTTGTCTTAACAGAAGATATACAGCTGATATTATTTTACTTTAAAAGCTTTTTTTATGAGGACCAAAAGGGACCCTAATTGGATCATGGTCTTTACACTTTTACAGCAACAAGAGAACTTTGGTTCCTGGTCTTACAGACCCAGACCATAGATTAACACAGTTTTGGTGAAATGTGTTGCAGTCTTGTGATGGCAATTCCTTGTAGTATTTAGTTTGCTTATATATGTATTTTGTGACCAAACACATGCACACTCACATGGAATATGCTTCTAATAAAAACTAGTTAAGGTAAAACCTTCAACAGAGTTGTTCCAGAAAAAGACTACTGGACCTTATTATGGAAACAGGCCAACCATCATAGAGACATAACAGTACAGCTTAACTTGAGACTGAATAACATGAAGAAACATAAGCCATGACTAACCCTTATATACATGTTCAGGAGAGATGCTGCATATTTTGCTTATATGAGAGACTAGGAATCATAGAAAAGTTATATACTGTTCAGTATTTGGGATTCTTTACCATTAGAATATACTTTTTCTGTGTGCTGAATATGGTGCCACTAATGTTTTGAATCCTTGTTATGTGATACTTTGTGTCCATATTTATTGTGCCTTTTGGAATTTAGATTTTAGAGCATGTCTTTTCTCGATGCTGGTAGTGACAAGTTAGAAAGCTGTCATTGTATAATCTATTTATTTTTAGTATTATAGTTGAAGTAGGATTCATGATCTTCTTTTGTCCAGCTCCCTTCTGTTTGTCTCTGTGTCTATTGTTCTCAAAGTGTCTTGTCAGGAAAATTAGAGAGATTTACTTCTAGTTAATGGCCATTGTTAGGTGACTGATTAGTTTGAAAATAATTGCTGTGTTTTACTTTTGTGGATTGTATACTACACAAACAAAAGACAGATTTATTAATTGAGATAGCAGAATAGCATATGCCAAGATGGCCATACGGGTTCTTAGTATAAACAATATTCTCCTAGTAGAAAAGTAGATGCAAAAATCAATATATCGTACTGGCAATTAGGTGCAGAAGGGTCTAGAGGAATAAAATTGATGTGGAATTATTGCCCTGGATGGTATTAGCATAACATTCTGCTGTATGCACTTCAATTCCTTCAAGACAAGACAAATGGATCATTCTATTTGTTGAACTCATATAGGCAGTGAATATTTTGTTGTGTTCTAATTTAGTATACCTATGATGTAGGGTTTATAAGGTTGGTTCCCTTTCTTCGATGCACCTAGAATGTATATGTATATATCTTCCTTTTCTTTATTTTAATTATTAGTCCTCATGATACTTCTCAGTCCTAAAATGCCATATAAGATATCTTTATCTCATTCCTTTCTACGTACATGTTACACTTGCTATATTTTCTAAGCTTTTTCCTATACTGTAGTTGTTCCTTGGTAGGGTGTTTTGGGTCTATTCTAGTTATGCTTTCATTGACATCATTTGCACATTTAGAGATTAGTAATGAAAAAGGTTTAAAAAACCCACTTTTTGAGAGACAGCAGAAAATCTCATCAATCTTGCATTCCCTTTGTCAAGGGAAGAATAAGGTCTGCAATGCAGAGAAAATCTGGAAGAAAAATCTTGACATTCTTAACTTGTGATTATTGTGCAGTTGGACTTGCAAAAGCAACTAAGGATTCCATAAAGGATTGATGATGATTGTATGCTACATAGGTCTCAACTCCAATAACATTGCTGAAGCGGAAGTAGCTCTGGAGGGCACTAGGCTAGCTTGGAAGAAAGGAGTCAAAAATTTGATCATAGAAGGCGACTCCAAGTTAGTTATCAGAGTGATTAGCAGCAAGGGAAGTAAACACTAGCAGTTGAGCTCAGCCATTGAAACTGTTGGAGCACTTCTGAGGCAGTTTGATCAAATTGAAACTAAACATTACTTTTGGAAAAGCAATGAGGTGGTGGATTGGCTTGTCAAATATGGGGTTACTGGTGCTGAAAAAGAAAGGTCAATTCAGAGGTTAAATTTACAAGAATTTCTGGATCTTTTAGACATTATTAGTACTGACAAAAACTCAATGTAAGCCTCCTCAATGGATAGGGAAGGAGCAGGTTCCTAATGTAGCTAGTTTCCAGGTGTATGTAGACAACTATTTTGAGCAAGACGGTTTGAAGGCCAATGTTCATAGTGGAATTGGGCTTCCATAATGTCCATGCTTTGTTGGCTCAAGGGGTTTGGTGCAATATTGACTATAACCAGGGGAGTGTAGGTGGAACTGTGGATGTACTTGAAATCATACTGAAATTTTACCACCTACGAGAATGGAAAAGCCTTGTACAAAAACAATGGAAACACTGGTTGAGGATGTTAACAGAACATGAATTTTCCTCTTGGGATGAGGTTGTTCATTCAAACAAAGTAAACAAGTGATGGGAGCCATCTAGAACATGACTTAGAATGTTTAGTTTTTGTACAATCCTCCTGTCATTCCATAGGCCCTACGCTAGATCTAAAATGCTGCCCACCATCTTCCAACAAAGAAAAACAAAACGTTTTGTTAACTAATGAGAACTTGGCATGGAAAGAAGTAAACTGTGAAATGGGTGGTCGTATACGTATTCCTGAACCTACTATTGCAAGCTTCGATTCCCACAGTGATTAGGACTATTTAGTCTAGTATGTATGAAAACTACTATCATAGAAGTCCTATTTCGTTCATCAGAATGTTGTCTAAATATCTCGGATATACTGAAATTATAAATAAATCTATCGTCATGATTTGAGAGGTCTCCTTTTCCTTTGTGTAAGGGGCAACTTCTATTGCAATTTGTTTTTTTTTAATCTATGTATTAGAAGATGAGTTCCCTAAAAATTGATAATAGTCTAAGACATTTATACAATAAAATATTAAAATCATAAAATCATAATAAGGATCGTGTTGTCCTTCTTAAGTATATTACATTTTATTTATAAGTTTTTTATTTTTTATTTTAATTTTGAAATATATTATAAATCATAATTTTTCGTCAAAAAATTTAAATTATTCTAGACTGGTGTATTATTTTAAAATTTATAATACAATATACACGGTGTTATTAATTAATTAATTTATAAAATATACCTTAACAAAACATGGTGTATTATTTAAATTTTATTTTTATATACCATAATCATTTTTCATTTTCGTTATGTAAATTATTTTAAATTGCTAAAAATTTTAATACTATTATACTTGCCGCCCTCTAGCCATCCCGTTAAATCGGCTTGCTGTCCCTCGCCATCCCCAAAACCCGTCCCCTCGTCCCCCAGCCTCGTGGAACCTTGATAATAAAATGGAGTTGTAATTGTTGGGTCAAATAGATATCACCTTATTTGTGGGCGTTCCTTCTCCAATTTGAGACGATTTGTTTGTATTTTGATGATCACATGGAGCATAGAAGCTGACAGACCTATTGACAAGTTCAAGTTAGAGGTTGTGATAGGGCATGCAACATGGAAGGAGGAATCACAATGGAAATAAGTGAGAATGATGGTAGGATAATTGACGCGAAGATTGTCAATGTCGATGCTGCTAAACAGAGTTTGCTTAGGCTGCAGATTTATAAACTGTGTTACTAGAGAGAAGTAGTGTTAACAAGGGCGGAGTATCGTTGCATTCCAATCAAATCTTTTTGTTTCTTATGGGATGGGTATTTCCTTTTTGGATGTCAGTCGTTTCCTGCGTTATATGTAGGACTAGAGATTTTCTATTCTTTATGTATCTTTCCTCCTTTGTTTTTTGTGTTGTGTCTATTTTGGGAGGCTGATTTTTCTAAAAGTTTATACCTTTTTTTTGTATCAATGGCTTTGCTGTTTTTACTCCTTTGCGTCTTCTCTTGTTTCTATTTTGGGAGGTTGATTTTTCTAATTTTCACCCTCATCCTTTTTGTTCTTAGGCTTTATCAATGTTTTGTATCATGATTTTTGGTGTGGTGACTATCAGTTTTGTAAGGAGATTGTCAATTATGGTACTTTCATTTTCTTTTCCAATATCGAAAGGGATGGTTGACTTTCCTTCCATGCTTTGGCAATTTTTTTCTTTGAATTGTTGTTTCCTTTTTGGTAGCGATCTAGCAAGTCTTTTTAACCTTTTAAATCTCTACACGGGGAGCATTTCTATGCTTATCCTTTTTTTTAGTTGATTATATGGGATTAAAATGGGTCCCACCTGTATTACATCATGACCACATAGTGGTATTACAACAACTTGGCAATTATGCATGTATTGCTTGGCAAGATTCGAACCTAGGTCTCTTCCTTGAAAGTTGAGGAATATAACCGATTGAGCTAATGCCATTTGATATTTCTATGCTTATCTTATCCATGATGCTTTTGGCAAGTTTTTTTTCGGTCCTTCCTTGCTTTTCATTTGTGTTCCTATTAGGTGGTACCCTTATTTAAAGAATGATAAACCTCTTTTTTTGGGTGTTACCTTTGGATCCTCTCCTTTATCTTGCATTTTCAAGGGATGATTGCGACCCATGAATCTTTAATATGGTCCAATGTTTTCATTATAGAGTTTGTTGTTTCAAACGGGGGCCTAGTTGCTACTACTAGGGAGCAAGTGCGAGCGATGTAAGAATGGGATCAACCATTCCAAATTATGTTTGCCAATCTTTTGTAACAATGAGGGAGAAGCAAAGATTTAGGAAGTCTACAGGTTAGTCGAATAAGTATTTAAGAAGGGTGAGACAAGTTGCATTGGATAATCAACATCAAGGAAAGGTCATCGTTTTGGATGAATTTGGCACAATCCATGTTGAGGGATTTGTAGTCTTAGATGTGCACATGAATGGTGGAGTGATTTAGGAAGAAGGCTAACAAGCTAAGAAATGAAAATCAAAATGCCATGCTGACAATGAACAAGAGAGAGGAAATCTAAGGAAATCTATACATTCAAGGGCAATGCAGTTGCTGGCTAAGAAAGGGTATGCTTAAAACAATTGCTTCCAGAGTTGAAGAATACAAAGGTTGAGAATTTGAAGGCAAAGGAAGTTCACACCTTTTCACAAGAGAGCAATGTTAAAGTTGACAAGGGAAGGGAATAGCCTGAAGTATCTTATTAGGAAGTTATTGATGGAGGCAGCATTGATGTAGCCATTGATGAGCTAATGTCCTTCCTATCCTTTCACATGGAGACCTGCAATAGTAAGACAACGTCTTCACCATGGATACATGATGAAGGTGCTAAAATAGATTATCCATGATGAAGGTGCTAAAATAGAGTTCTAATCTTGCCCAAGTTTATAGTAGGGAGTGAAAAATTTCGTGCATAGAATGTGTGTCTTGAATACATGAACTCAACTATGATGGTACTTTTGTCTTTGTTGATTTTTGTATTTATGAGGGTTTGAAGAATGTTTTGGTTAAGCTGGAAGAATTCCAAGGGATGTAGGAAGAGGAGCATATTTTTGTGCATGAAACCTTCGATGGTTATGAAAGGTAAAATAAAAGGAGTTATTTGATATTTTTGATGCATGACAAGTTTGTCATGGAGGAGGAGCCGAGTGAGCTAGGCAAGTTGAAGAGCCCACTGGGGAATACATGAAGCCTTGAATGGTGTCAAGGAAAAACCCAAGCTCCTTTCCTTTGTTAGCACTGACATTTGCACCAAACAAAGTTGGTATGTGGATCAGTGTTTGTGTGAGTTTGTTGTAGATGATCTATCCACCAGAAGGAATAGATAATCATAGTGAATATTGTGGGTAGTTAAGCCAATTGTGTCTGTGTGGATGTTTTCTGTATTTATGGTTTGTTGAAAGTTACAGCATTATAGATGATATTCATATAAGGGAGGAGAATCAATATAATTATAAATCATTTTCCCATCAAAAAATAATTGATTGCTTGATTCTAGTATTAAATTGCCAACTGTCACTATTTAGAGGATGACACCAAACCTTCAGTAAGGGTTGAAAGTTGAATTGCTTCACTTCCAAATGCTATCTCTTCACATTCCACTTTCTACCTATAAGCATGTCTGAAATAAATAGATAAATAAAATGCACTGAGATAACAATCTATCATCCTATGTCAACTTATGGCCACCTACACTTGAGAGGGTGCGTGAAGAATTTTGTAATCATTGAAAGCTGAATCATTCACTTTCTCACATTGTCTGCTTGTCTTCTGTTGCATTGACATACAGAAGTAATTGTTTTTGAACACAACTTGATGATAACCTGATAAAAAAAGAGAAGCTAGATATCAACTAGCCTGCATCAATTCACATCTCATCACTACACCAATGGCTGTGTCAGTGCATCAGTGGACCAGAGACATGACATATGCCATCACATCACTTTTCAAAGATATGAGGGCCTTGTTTGCTTGGGCTCGTATGAGAAGGTTTTGAGAGAATTCAAACTCTCATAGTTAAGCGAGTGATTTAGTGTAAATGTATTCTCTCCGCAGGTTATTGTACAGGCTAAATTTAGGCTCTTTCTCTTCGGCTAGAGATGATATTTGGGCGTACCACATACTTGCATAGGTTTCTATTCATTGGATTTTCTGTTTCTGGATGAGATAGATATTCCTATTTGGTTCTCTGTTCTTCACGAGAGTTTGCTTTCCTTTCCTTACAAATTACCTCGAGGAGAAAAAGGTGTTGGTATTCAGGGGTGGCTACATTGTTGGAATCTGTTGATATTTCTATAGTTCTTCCTTCCTTTTTATATTCTTAGATGCTTCAAGCTATTTCCTTCCGACCAAGGCAGAAATTAATCATATAATTAGGGAAGATATTATTCATCCAAGTTATGTGGACTTCTCCTTTTCAGCTGCTTGGTTCCAAGTTAGACTTCTACCAGCATCATCATGTATTCATGGTAAGACAATTCAAGATGATTAGAAGATTCTTGACTTTTTCACCAACCTCTCAGGTCGAGGTGGTCATAAGCTGATAGATTGATATCTTGTTGCATTTCGCTTATTTTTTTATTCAAAACATGCTTATATGTTGACAACTATATTCCATAAAGTTTCTGAGGTGGGGACGGTGCGAGATGTGTCTGGGACGGTGGAGGGTTGGCCCTAAAATCTTAAATGGTGTGGGGCAACTGGGGGACAATTTATATAAATTTATATCAAAAGTATATTTAAGCAACAAATGGAATTTGTTAAGCAGAAATTATAAATATGTAACATAACATAATGTAAAAGCATAGAAAACAATGAACATCAAATATCCATCAAACATCCATGACCATCATTCATGTAACAATAAAATTTGAAAACCATAGGCAATTAGGATTTTCAATTCAACTATAGTTCAAGTTCCAACTACATAAACAAAATGAAAGTGAAACCAAGTTCTCAGTGTTTTTGCAAGGGCATGTGAAAAGTGAGCTTGTATGTAAATGCAGTTGGTTGTGTGCACTCTATTATTGGTATTTAGAGTAAGGTTGTGTCGAACTGAACTTGGATTCAATGTGAAAACATTAAACTCCTCGTAAAGGTCTCCCACACCTATGAGGTAATAGAGATGAAGTACATTAAGTAACCTATGGGATTGTAATCAAAGGGCATGTCTGAAATTAAGTAACCTATGGGATTTGTTATGAGTCGTATTTACACCTGTTTCTGGCTTGACAATCCTATTATGGGCACCGTAGACATGTTCTATGATATTGCAGGTCTGTTAAATGTGTTTATGCTTCCTTCTGTGATATTGCAGGTCTGTTAAATGTGTTTGTGCTTCCTTGAAAGGCCTGTTAAATGCATTTAATTCCTTTTTGCATACCTACATATGCATTTCTATCTTCTGGAATACATGTACATGAATTTTTCTTGTTTGGCATGCCTGTTACATGGCACCATGCATTTGATGTCTTCTACACGACCTGTACTTTGTATTAATCTGGCAGGATTGTATTAACATTATTACGGGAAATTTCTTCTTTGATCTGATTGAGAGAAGTTAAATTGTTGTGTGATTGTGGCGGGTGGAGGCTCCATTGTGGCCCCCCAATCATGTTCTTCACGTTTGTTTATTCTTTTTTTTTCTCAAATTCCAAATGTGGTGGATGCTATCTGGAACACCCAGCTGTCCCAGGGACGGTTGTGGAACATCCAGGGTATCCTGTCGATGTCTCTGTTGTGCTGAGGCGTACACGGACGATCCTGTTTTGGGGATGGCTTGGGATGCCCTGGGATGTTTTAGGGATGACCACCCCCAAATGGCAAAAAATAGGGATGTTTCTTCCACGCCCATGAAATGCTAGGGGACAACAAAATGGGGGCCATGAGGAGGGGAAACATGTCCCTCTGTAACATAGGTTGACATGTAATGTGGAATGTGAAGAGAGAGAATCTAAAGGTGAGGCAGTTCAACTTTTAACCATTGAGTTTGATTTGCATTTGGTAGTTTAGTAGCCAAATGGGGTCATAACCTTTATTTTTATTGTTTGATAGGTAAATGCTTTACTACAATAGTGAAAATCCTCCTTTACATGAATATCAGGTGTAATGCTGAGACAATCAACATACCATTAACACAGAAAATATCTCCACACATAATTAACTAGATACACACAGTCCTCACTATAACTATCTATCCATGCCATTGGATTGAAAACCTACCAACAATCTCCTATAAACACTGATCTAGACACCGACTTTATTTAGTACCAGTGATGGCGTCGAACAAGCAAAGGAGCTTGGGTTTTTTCTTGACACTATTTGGGGCATCATACATTATCCAATGGGCTTTTCTACTGGCCTAGCTCACTCAGTTCTTCCTCCTCCACAGATTTGTTGTTATGCTTCAGAGAAGTCAGTGGCGATTCCCACTCTTGCACCTTACCTTTCACACACATCAACTTTTCATGCACAGAAAGATACTATTCTTCTTGCTTTTCTTGGAGTTCTTCCAGCTTAGTTGAAACATTTTTTACTCCCTCACACATAGAAAATATTCATTAAAGACAGGTATGCTATCGTAGCTGATTCTATTTCTTCAAGACAAGTGGTCCATGCATGAAATTATTTGCTCCCCAGAGTAACATTAGGTAAGTTGAGGGCTGTCTTTTACCAGCATCATCATGTATTCATGGTAAGACATTGTCTAAGTGATCCAGATCTCCATGTGAAAGGATAGGAAGGACATCAAACCCTTAATGGCTGCATGGATGTCACCTCCACTTGTAACTTCCTGATGAGATGCTTTAAGGTTCTTTCCTTCCTACAGCCTACACTTGATGCTGGTCAGAGGATTGGAGTCTAAAAAGGAAAAGTCAACTTGTAAGAAACAAAACAACTTAATTGGAATGCAATGATACTGCGCCTTTGATAATGCTGTTTTTTGTAATAAAGCCAAGTTTATAAATCTCCTGCCTAAGTGAAGTCTGTCTATTAGCGTTGATGCTGACTATCTCTGTGCTGGTTATCCTATCTTTGTTCTGACTGATTTCCATTATGGTTCCTTCCTGCATGCCCTGTCATAATCTCTGGCTAACTTCTACTTGTCAGCAGGTCTATGAGCTTTTATGCTCATGTGACTGTTGGTTTATGAACAAGCCATCTTAACCTTGCGGAGTTAACAATTACTGCTACAGTGAGTCTTTGCTACAGTCATGACAAGTATTCTCTTATTCTCTTGACTTTTTTTATATATATTTGATTTTGGTGTATGTCTGATGGAAGTATCATTGGGCTCCACATGTTTCTAATCCACATGCCCTCATTTTTCTAGAATAGTGTTCAACTCTGCCTCAAGGTTGACAATTATAGCATTGGAGTTGGCACTATCACTATTGACTTGCTTGCGTCCATTGGGCGGGACCACATTACACTTCTTCAACACCTGCAATCTAACAACGAATTCTTTGACATTTTGTAATTTCTGTAGACACAAGGTGGTGAAAAATGATTTCCGGTTAACAATAGCCTTTCCCATGCTCCTATAGTGAACGCATTTGCTTCATGCCACGTCAAGTTGGATTCGGATTCACCATTGCAGGTAAACATTCTAAGTCGTGTTCTAAATCGATTCTCAGCACCCATCTCATGTTGCCTAAGTGAACCTTCTTGCATTTGGAGGAACTTTTCTGTTGTCTTAATGTCCTCAAAGGATCCTTGGAATGTTTTTCTACAAAACTCTCCAATCTCTTTGGTGCCAAAAATCCCAATATGGTTTTGAGTACATCCAACCTGTACTCCCTTTTAGTCAATGCTGAATCAGTCCTTCTGGTGCCAACAAAGCATATGTTGTGGTAGAAGCACGATTTTGCTATAACTGTTGGTCTCCAAACCATTTTTCTTGGAAGAATTGTCCACATATGCTTGGAAACTACCTACCGTAGGAAACATTCTTGAATCTTTCAGATATTGTTTTTTGTTTTTTAATTGGTTATATGGGATTGGAACAGGTCCCACCCGTATTACATCATGACCACATAGTGGTATTGTAATAACTTGGCTATTATGCATATATTGCTTGGCAAGATTCGAACCTGGGTCTCCTCCTTGAAAGTTGAGGAATTTAGCCATTTGAAATAATGCCTTTTGATAAATGTTGGTTCACCCATGAGATTTGAACCTTGGTTCACAATGTGCAACTTTCTACTCCAAACTAATTGCTCTAAACCCCATGAGCAAAATGTTAAGGTTTACTCATGAGACTTGAACTTTGGTTTAGGGTGTGAAACTCATTACACCCAACCAATTGCCCTAAAACCCATGGGCAATCTTTTAGATATTATTAATAATGGCAAAGATTCAATATAAGCCTTGGCAATGTATAGGGAAGAGGCTTATATTATATCTTTGTCATTATTAAT
Organism: Wollemia nobilis; assembly: GCA_028583015.1. Taxonomy (NCBI): domain Eukaryota; kingdom Viridiplantae; phylum Streptophyta; class Pinopsida; order Araucariales; family Araucariaceae; genus Wollemia; species Wollemia nobilis. The sequence goes on from JAQPPZ010002660.1 coordinate 1,762,398, forward strand.
AATATTAAAAAAATTTGGGAATTCTTGTAAATTCAACTTCTGAATAGTTCCAATATCTCCATGAATTGCAAGCCAATCCATCACCTTATTTCTTTACCAAAAGCCATTAGTTTCAGTTGCCTCAGAAGTGCTCCAATGGCTTCTATATTTGGGGTCAACCACCAGTGTTTATCTCCCTTGCCTCTAATAGCATTGATTATTAAGTTGGAGTCACTTTTTATGATCAAATTTCCGACTCCTTGCTTCCAAGGTAGCCTGGTGTCCTTTATAGCTGCTTCCACTTCAGCAAAGTGGTTGAAGTTGAGGTCTGTGTAGCAGGCCATCATCAACATTAGAGGCTGAAAAAGAGACTTTCTGACCACTCAGCTGAAAAGCCTTTACCACTAAGAGAAGTAGATGTCCATAAAAGAAATCACTAGAATGATTAGAAGTTCAGAAAAGAGATCCAACATTTTAGAATGTGACTCTGTTTAGGGATTCCAAGCAAAAATACTGAAATGCTGGAAAGATTGTTTGCAAAAAACACCTTGAACTCAAAGCCAAGGATGCTTTAGGGCAGGCAGATTCCAATTGAATAAGAATGGAGTCAGGTCAGAGAGTAAACAATTGTCTATGCAGAAAGACCTGCATAAGTCATGGGGATTATTATCCTTGATTGGGTCAGGGAACCAGAAGTAAGGGATGCAGTTGTTTGTGTGGCCTGCAGGTTCTGCTGGTAACCCTAACAAAGCATGACCTTATCCTCTTTTGATTGATTTTTGCAGGTTTTATATGTATTTGCACATACATAGAAGTAAACAAACCAGAAAAAGCTGGCCAGAATCTGCCAGTCTAGTGAGGTTCTAGAGTGGTTTGCATGAATTTAAAACCAGTTAGAGTTTGTTGACGGACATGGGTGTGCTTATTCTTTTAAGAATTCCCTATCTTGTGATGAAACTCTACTATATGCAAGTAGTTTAGAATTCTAGCTAATCAAACATTATAGAATGCTGGACATTTTGTTGTTCCACTTGCATTGCTAAGTGAGCTTTGGTAGCATTTTGTGCTAACCTGGCCTTTTTAAGGCTATGTGGGCATTGGGAAAGCCTAATATGAACAAGAATTAAGAGGCCTATAACTGCATGTTTACATTTTAGTCTATTTGAGAAATAATTTTCCAATGGGATGGATTTTAAAATTGTGCTTAGTTATTTATCATCATGGTTTTGCTTTTTTTCCCTTTTATGTATTACATGCCTATTTATTTCTTGTCTTCAACTAGTTTATTCCTTACTAGAGGTTGTGCAGTTTCTTATCTTCTACTTGTATTGCTGGTGGTCTTCCACTTAATATCTTTTTTTTTGTCATAAATTACTTTTGTGCTTTGGCAGTTGGAAGCACTGGTTATAGCCATAATAAAAGATCTTTTGCTTATGCTTTTTTAGAACGCACAAATGGCTTTTTTTAAAGGGCTAAGAATTTGCTATTCTTGAATTATCCTCTTCACAATAAGTTATGGACTACTTTAGTGACAGTTTTGTTGGCACTATTTTCCACGCCCAAAAGAGATAAAATAATTGGTAAGTACTTACCTCTAGGCAGATGCAATTCTGGTATTGTTCAGAGCATGTGATTAATACGTGTTTCTCTATCCTATAATATCAAATGGATTTACAAGTATTTGAGGTATCCTATTAGTGAATCATATCATTTGGAAATTAGGAGGACTTCATCAATGATCTGAAATTTATCATGAGCTTGAGCATTTTCAACAGATTGAGAAGACTTGCAACTCTCATTCTCGATGGTCTCACACAGCTGTATATCTTATCCTTCACATTTATTTGATGATTTCCTTTTCTATTTTCAAATCTTTATCAAATGCAAATCATATGGAGTTTTAGGTAATCAAATTTATCAGAACATTCAATGTTCAAAACTATCATTTATGAATAGTCAGATTGAGATAACTTATGAGTTATAATAACTGTTAAATCTTGGAGTTAACTAGAATTTCACCTCATTTGTATGTTGGAGTCTATGTGTATTCAATTTTATTAATCCTTATGGCAATCTTTCCTTGCTCCTCTTATATGTCTTTTTTTTCTTGGTCTTGTTTGTAATGGTAATGGCAGTGGAAATTTTCTTGATGATCCTCCTCAAGCCTATGTTGTAGGTGCTTCTGCTTAAATATTGAAGGTCTCTGTTTGATTTACTTAAAACCCTCTGTTTTTTCTTCCAGCTATTCATTATAATGCTTATATGCAATACGTAGGGTGGAATTAAGGAGTACATATGCCATCAACTGAAAATGGAGAATGCATCATCAAGCTTAGACTACCTTTTGGCTTAGAAACTACAAATGAGGGGTATCTGTTGTGCCAAAAATTCATTTGGACTTGCACCCAAGTTCATACAAATGGCCTAATGTTGAGCAAGGTGCAGCAGGAGTATTGTCATTGTTGTCAACACAGTCAGTTAGATCTAATGATGCAGTGGACAGGAAGTTCAAAAGCCATTCAGATGCAGAGGACAGGAGTTCAAAGGTTGCTCAGAGTATGTACAGTGATTGTCCAAGAAGACCGAGGTGGCCCATATGCAAAAGATCAAAGAAAAAGACAAGTAAGAAAAGTGTCGCGATATCGCGACATATACAGCAGACAAGAAAAATTGTCGCGATATCGCGACATGTTGAGAAGAAAGAAAAACTGTCGCGATATCGTGACATGTTGAGAAGAAAGGAAAACTGTCGCGATTTCGTGACATGTTGGAAGAGAAAGCGCAAGCAGGAAAAACTGCCGCGATTTCGCGACATGTTGGAAGAGAAAGCGCAAGCAAGAAGAAAACTGTCGCGATTTTGCGACATGTTGGAAGAGAGAGAAGAAGCAGGAAAAACTGTCGCGATTTCGTGACATGTTGGCAGAGAAAAAGGCAAGTGGAAAAAATGTCGCGATTTCGCGACATGTTGGAAGAAAAAGAGAAAGCAGGAAGAAGTGTCGCGATTTCACGACAAGTTCGAAGAAAGAGAGTAAGTTGGAAAAGTGTCGCGATTTCGCGACATGTCGCATTTTTGCGACTCGGAAAGCGCAGGAAGGAAGAAAAAGAAAAAGTGTCACGATTTCGCGGCATGTCGCATTTTCGCGACAAATGAAAGAGAGGAAGTGTACGGAAGCAGAACTGTCGCGATTTCGCGACAAAAGCAGTGAAGAAGACTTCGAAGATAGAAGTGTCGCGATTTTGCGACAAAAGCAAAGAAGCTAAGTACGGAAGCAGAAGTGTCGCGATATCGCGACAAAAGCAGAGACGAAGTGTACGGAGGTGAAAGTGTCGCGATATCGCGACATGTAGCATTTTCGCAGTCCGATACAAGGAGAAAGAGGAGAGAGAAAATAGTGTCGCGATATCGCGACATGTATTTTTGCGGGCCAAAGAAAAGAGAAAGAGGAGAGAGAAAATAGTGTCGCGATATCGCGACATGTATTTTCGCGGGCCAAAGCAAAGAGAAAGAGGAGAGAGAAAATAGTGTCGCGATATCGCGACATGTATTTTCGTGGTCAAAGCTAAGAGAAAGAGCAAGGAGAAAAAGTGTCGCGATATCGCGACATGTTGTATTCTCGCGGTTGAGTTGAAGCCGACGAAGACCTATGACAGCCGACTAAGATTAGGGTTTGCAGCCGACTAAGATTAGGGTTTACAGCCGACTAATATTGGGGTGTTGATCATGAAAATTGTGTTATAAAAGGAGGGCTGTTTGGAGATTTAATGGGTTGATGGATGTGTGGTTGAAGTGCGTGAAGTTCGGTCGTAGAGCAGAGTGCAAGTCATATCGAATCGTGCTAAGTGTGAAATTCGCAAAGGAAGCAGAGTGCGCAAAAGGGAGAAGACGATCGTTCGACTGTGATGTAGCAGATTGTGCGAAGTTATTTCGTAGAGAGAGCAGAGTGCGCAGAGATCGCAAAGGTGAAGCAGACTAGTTGGGGTCTTGTAAAAGTGGAGGTATCATTCTGTTAATCTTCTAGATTCATAATTCAAGTCCAGGTTGTAGCTTGGCATCAGGGGTTGGTGCTCCTTCCAGTAGGTGCTGGTAAATTAGGGGTTGGTGCTCCTTTCTATTGGTGCAGATAAATAAGGGGTTGGTGCTCCTTCCAGTGGGTGCTGGTAAAGTGATTGTAAAGTTGTTGCTTTGCAAAGGCTGGATTTGGATGGTAGTCCAAGCAGTCAATTTTTGAGGAGTAGCCACATTGGTGAACCTCGTTAAATCTTGTGTTGTGTGATACTCTTTTGTTATTCTTGTCGTATCTTGTAATAAGTTTTAATTGCTGCTGTTTTAAGAGCTGTAGTTTCAAGATTTAAGAGCTACACTGATTCACCCCCCCTCTCAGTGTCATTGTAAGACTAACAATTGGTATCAGAGCCAAGTTCCTATACAAGCTTAACCGGCTAGGGTGATCTTGGAAGTAACACAATGGTAGGTGGTGAAGGTTTCTCATCAAACAAAGCACCATTGTTTGATGGATCTAATTACGCATTCTGGAGAATCAGGATGCAGACATATCTCTCGTGCTTTGGGTTACGACATCTAGGATTCAATAGTTAGTGGATACACAATTCCCATCACTCCTCCAAAAGAGGCTGATGAAAAGAAACTATTTGAAAACAACTCAAAAGCAAAAAATGCTCTCATGTGCGGATTAGCAGACAGTGAACTAGTGAAGATCATGAACTGTAATACGACAAAAGAGATATGGGACAAACTAAGGAGTATTCATGAAGGAGACGATAAGATCAAGGAGGCCAAGTTATAGACACATCGAGCTCAGTTCGAAGCATTGAAGATGAACGATGATGAAAACATTGAGGCATATATGCTGAGAGTCAATAGAATCATTAATGCGATCAGAGGACTCGATGAGGATATTGGAGACTCTGCCGTCATGAAAAAGGTACTAAGATCTCTTCCTCAAAGGTTTGATTCCAAAGTCTCAGCAATAGAAGAAGCTAAAAATCTAAATTACTTCAGTATAGATGAGATGTATGGTTCTTTAACTGCATATGAGATGAGGATAGGAAGATCTAAACCCACAGACAGAGAAGCGACTTTTAAAGCCCTTAAAAATAAAAACACTAAACAAGAGTCCGAGGAAGAAGGGACATCTGATGAAATGGAAGCAAACTTTGTTAGAAAACTAAAAAAGGGAAAAGGAAAATACAGAGGGAAGCTACCATTTAAATGTTTCAACTGTGGAGGCGTCGGGCATTTTGCGACTAAATGTCCACTTAAAGAGCAGAACAAAAATGATGAAGGATCGCACCATGAAAGAAGTGACTGGAAGAAAATGAACTTCAGAAAAGGCAACTTCAAGAAGAGAAGTTTCATCTCCAAGAATGTCAGTTCATCAGAAGACAACTCCGGAGAAGAGTCTGAAGAAGAAAATGGTGAAGCTCTTTTCATGGCATTTGAAGAAGCAAAATCAGAAAAGGAAGAAGGAGTGATCTCTGAAGTATGTGGTGAAAACCCTGAGGCTGAAGTAGATCTAGAAGGTGAGTTGATCTCTGCACTTGAAGAGTGGGAGATAGAAAAGAAAAAGAATAAGAAACTTTCAAGAAAGCTTGCGGATGCAAATGAAATCATAACCAGTTTGAAAGTACAGATAGAAGAATCCAAGAAAATCTTCGAAGATCTCGAAGTACAAATAACCATGAGAATAGACTATTGCAAGCAAGCTAGAAGAAGAGACTCGTTGGTTTGAGAATGCAGCTAGAAGAGATGAACAAGAAAATTAGTTGTTATCACAAACGTGAAGAAAGTTCTATGAAGTCGGATAAGATCATAAATGACCAAAGACCTTGCAGGCATCAAGTTTGGTCTGGGTTTCATCGAAGGAGAATCATCAAGTGGATCAAAGGCCAGAAATGTAGAATCCACAAAGAATGAAGATAAGAAACAGGTTGATCAAGGGAAATTGCCTCATGCAAAAGAAAGCAATAATGCCAGGCTCGAAAGGAGAACTGACAATGATGGATTCACCAATGTCACACATCAAAGAAGAAGAAGACCTATGGCTCCTACGGCAACATGGCAAAGACCATCTCCCAGGTTCAATTATCCCTTCTCTGGTTTCTGTTTTAAATGCAATGGCTATGGACATAAAATCTCAGACTGCAAATATAATGTTAGACCAAGGAATTTCACCAGTAGAAATGCTTTTTCTCCTCTGATGAATTATACAGTAGAATGTTATAACTGTCATAATTTTGGGCACATTGCAAGAAACTGTAGAAGTACATTTGCTTCAAATCAGTTTCAGGGAAGAAAATTTCAACCAAATAGGATGAGACAAAATAGAAAACTTCTCGTAAAACATGCACATGCTGTTGATAAGGGAAAGGCAAAACAAGAGCCCAAAACTTCCATCAAAACGGAGTGGAAAGAAAAGGAGCAACTTAAGGAAGAAAAGGAATCCTTAATAGTACAAACAACATTTAAAGCACAGAATAAACATGTACCATGGATACTTGATAGTGGATGCTCCAGTCATATGACAGGTAACAAACAAAAATTTGAGAAGTTACAGAAATATGAAGGTGGTTCAGTAAAGTTTGGTAATAATGATGGAGCTAAGATAGTTGGCAAAGGTTCAGTTAAAATTATTGATGGAAAGATTAAGTCAGAAGAAGTCTTGTTTGTGGATGGTTTGAAACATAACTTGTTGAGCGTAAGTCAGATTTGTGATAAAGGTCATGAAGTAGTTTTTAAGAAGCAGGGTTGTGAAGTCAGAAAAACAAACAGTGGAAAATTAATAGCAACTGGATCAAGGACATCTGGAAACCTGTACACGCTCTCAGAGACTTCAGAAGGAGCTTGTTTTATTGGATAGGAAGAAGAAAACTGGTTGTGGCACAAGAGACTCGGGCATATCAGTTTTGATAATCTAGTAAAAATCACCTCAAAAAGGGCAAGTGAGAGATATTCCCACCATCAGCAAACCCGCAAACAACATTTGTGCTTCATGCCAAAAGGGGAAACAAACTAGAGTCACATTCAAAACAAAAGAATACTACACAAGCAAACCTCTGGAACTAATACACACTGATTTATGTGGACCCATGAGAACACAAAGCATAAATGGTGACAAATATTTTATGTTGTGCATTGATGACTATTCTAGAATGACATGGATATTTTTCTTGAAGCATAAATCAGAAGCTTTTGATATGTTTAAGATTTTCAAAAACCAAGCTGAGAATGAAACAGGAAAGAGGATCAAATGTTTAAGATCGGATAGAGGAGGAGAATTCATTTCGGAGGAGTTTGCAGAGTACTGTGAAAAATACGGTATTAGGAGACAGCTTCTCAGCAGCCAGGACACCTCAACAAAATGGAGTGGTAGAAAGAAAGAACAGGACTGTGCAGGAAATGGCACGGACTATGTTGGCTGAAAGCGAGTAGTAGATAGATTTTGGAAAGAAGCAGTCCATACTGCGGTGTACATCCAAAATAGGTACATGCTGAGAACACATGAAAACAAAACTCCCTATGAATTATGGTTCGGTAAAAGGGCAACAACAAAATACCTCAAAGTTTTTGGCAGCAAGTGCTATATCAAAAGAACTGAAGACAATCTTGGCAAGTTTGAAGATAGAGCAGATGAAGGTATTTTTGTTGGTTACTCACCAAGAAGCAAAGCTTACAAATGCTACAACAAGAGGCTAAAGAAAATTGTGGACAATGTTGATGTTAAGTTTGATGAAGGTAAAGAACGAGTAATTAGCTATGAAACGAACTACCCAATCTATGAAGAGGTTATTGAAGGAGATGAGGAAAACGAAATTGAAAAGATACAAAAAATTGACTCAGATGATGTAAGTTGTGATTCAGAAGCGGAAGAGAATAAGAAATTCAAAACAGGCAGCTGGCAGAAAAATCATCCTAGAGATCAAATAATTGGAGACCCCAAAGTTGGTGTTCAAACAAGAAGAAGAGTAGCAAGTAACTACTCTCTATTATCCAACATTGAGCCCAAGAATGTTGCTGAAGCAAGCAAAGATGAAGGTTGGATGAAGGCTATAAATGAAGAATTAGACCAGATTGAGAAAAACAAAACCTGGGAGTTAGTACCTAGACCTGCGAACAAAAATATAATCGGGACTAAATGGATCTTTCGTAACAAATTGAATGAAGACGGACAGGTAGTCAGAAATAAAGCAAGATTGGTATGCAAGGGGTATGCACAAGTTGAAGGCATTGACTTTGAGGAAACGTTTGCACCAGTAGCTAGACTAGAGGCAATCAAAATGTTTCTGGCTTTAGCAATCTACAAGAATTTCAAAGTTTATCAAATGGATGTGAAATCAGCATTTTTGAATGGGAAACTTGAAGAAGAGGTTTATATTGAGCAACCAGATGGGTTCCAACTTGGTGATAATCCAAACTTTGTCTGCAAGTTGAAGAAAGCTTTATATGGCTTAAAACAGGCACCCCGAGCATGGTATGCAAGACTAGACAACTATCTCACTCAACAAAGGTTTAAGAAAGGTATGGTGGATAGTAACTTGTATGTCAAAATAGAAAATGGGCATCTTATTGTTCTTGTTGTATATGTAGATGATATTATATTTGGCAAGCAGCAAAGATGAGTCATGTAAAGATTTAGCAAATAAGATGCAAAAGGAATTTGAAATGTCAATGATTGGTGAACTGTCATATTTCCTCGGTTTGCAAGTTAATCAAAGTAAGAAGGGCATATTTATTTCTCAAGTTAAATATGTAAAAGAGATGTTAAAGAAATTCACAATGGAGGATTGTAAGCCAGCTTAGCACTCCCATGACGACAGTCTGCAAGTTGAGCAAAGATGACAAATCTCCACCTGTTGATCAAACCATGTACAGATCTATGATTGGAAGCCTACTGTACCTGACAGCTACCAGACCAGATATTTTGTAGGCAAGTATGCATGGTAGCACGCTTTCAGGCCAATCCCAAGGAGACTCATGTGACAGCAGTAAAGAGGATTCTTCGGTATCTCAAGGGTACTATGGAGTATGGGTTGTGGTATCCAAAAGGTAAAGACTTCACCCTTATATCATATTCAGATGCAGATTGGGCTGGATGTGTAGATGACAGAAAGAGTACCAGTGGAGGTGCATTCTATCTTGGAGACAGATTGGTTGCATGGCACAGTAAGAAGCAAGAGTCAGTTTCTTTATCAACAGCAGAGGCAGAATATATTGCAGCGACAACATGTTGTACGTAGGTATTGTGGATGAAACAAACCCTGAAAGATCTTGGTATCTGCTTCAGTGAACCAATATCAGTTAAGTGTGATAACACCAGTGCCATTAACATCTCCAAGAATCCAGATTATGCATTCACGCACAAAACACATCACTATCGGTATCACTTCTTGAAGGAGAAAGTTGCGAGAAGGTGAGGTTAAATTGGATTTTGTTCCAACTACAGAGCAAGTAGCAGATATCTTCACAAAACCATTGCCCAAGGAAGTTTTTGAGTACCTTCGCAATAAATTGGGAGTGGTCACACTTCCCAAAGATTGACTAGCTACAGGGATCACATTCTCAGGGGGAGCATCTAAGCATTTGATTATCTTGTTGCTCATGTTCATGATTTTTGCTAAGTATAATCAATTTTGCCTGAGAATGTTGTGCATGGACTCAGGGGAGTCTGCAGTAGCCCTTTGGTATTATTGTCAAAGGGGGAGAAGAGTTACAGGAAATTGCACACGTGTTGCCAACAATTCCAAAGGGGGAGATTGTTGAGCAAGGTGCAGCAAGAGTATTGTCATTGTTGTCAACACGATCAGATAGATCTAATGATGCAGTGGACAAGAAGTTCAAAAGCTATTCAGATGCAGAAGACAGGAGTTCAAAGGTTATTCATAGTATGGACAGTGAGTTTCCAAGAAGACCGAAGTGGCCCATTTGCAAAAGATCAAAGAAAAAGACAAGTAAGAAAAGTGTCGCGATATCGCGACATATACAAGCAGGCAAGAAAAACTGTCGCGATATCGCGACATGTTGGAAGAGAGAGAAAGCAGAAAACATGTCGCGATTTCGCGACATGTTGGAAGAGAGAGAAAGGAAAAACTGTCACGATTTCGCGACATGTTGGAAGAGAGAGAAAGCAAGAAAAACTGTCGCGATTTTGCGACATGTTGGAAGAGAGAGAAGAAGCTGGAAAAACTGTCGCGATTTCGCGACATGTTGGAAGAAAAAGGCAAGTGGAAAAACTGTCACGATTTCGTGACATGTTGGAAGAAAAAGAGAAAGAGAAGAAGTGTCGCGATTTCGCGACAAGTTCGAAGAAAGAGTAAGTAGGAAAAGTGTCGCGATTTCGCGACATAAAGCAGTGAGAGAAAGTATGTTTGAAAAGTGTCGCGATTTCATGACATTTGCCAAGAAAGAGAGAAGGACGGAAGAAAAATGTCGCGATTTCGCGACATAAAGCGAGAAGAAGATTCCGAAGAAAAAGTGTCGCGATTTCGCGACATAAAGCAAAGAGACAAGTACAAAAAGTGTCGCGATATCGCGACAAAGCAGAGAGAAGGTACGAAGGAGAAAGTGTCGCGATATCGCGACATGTCGCATTTTCAGCCGATACAAGGAGAAAGAGGAGAGAGAAAAAGTGTCGCGATATCGCGACATGTATTTTCGCGGGCCAAAGAAAGAGAAAGAGGAGAGAGAAAAAGTGTCGTGATATCGCGACATGTATTCTCGCGGGCCAAAGCAAAGAGAAAGAAGAGAGAGAAAATAGTGTCGCGATATCGCGACATGTTGTATTTTCGCGGGTCAAAGCTAAGAGAAAGAGCAAGGAGAAAAAGTGTCGCGATATCGCGACATGTTGTATTCTCGCGGTTGAGTTGAAGCCGACGAAAACCTATGACAGCCAACTATGATTAGGGTTTGCAGCCGACTAAGATCAGGGTTTACAGACGACTAATATTGGGGTGTTGATCATGAAAATTGTGTTATAAAAGGAGGGCTGTTTGGAGATTTAATTGGTTGATGGATGTGTGGTTGAAGTGCGTGAAGTTCGGTCGCAGAGAGCAGAGTGCAAGTCATATCGAATCGTGCTAAGTGTGAAATTCGCAAAGGAAGCAGAGTGCGCAAAAGGGAGAAGACGATCGTTCGACTGTGACGCAGCAGATTGTGCAAAGTTATTTCACAGAGAGAGCAGAGTGCGCAGAGATCGCAAAGGTGAAGCAGACTAGTTGGGGTCTTGTAAAAGTGGAGGTATCTTTTTGTTAATCTTCTAGATTCATAATTCAAGTCCAGGTTGTAGCTTGGCATCAGGGGTTGGTGCTCCTTCCAATAGGTGCTAGTAAATCAAGGGTTGGTGCTCCTTTCTATTGGTGCAGATAAATAAGGGGTTGGTGCTCCTTCCAATGGGTGCTGGTAAAGTGATTGTAAAGTTGTTGCTTTGCAAAGGCTGGATTTGGATGGTAGTCCAAGCAGTCAATTTTTGAGGAGTAGCCACATTGGTGAACCTCGTTAAATCTTGTGTTGTGTGATACTCTTTTGTTATTCTTGCCGTATCTTGTAATAAGTTTTAATTGCTGCTGTTTTAAGAGCTGTAGTTTCAAGATTTAAGAGCTACACTGATTCACCCCCCCTCTCAGTGTCATTGTAAGACTAACACCTAACTTATCATGGCTGTTGCATTAACATAGGGAGCTTGTCTAATGGGGCTCGAAGCTGGGGCATGATTATGGCAATTGCTTCACCTTTACCACTAGTCCATGGACGATGGATCTGTTGTATACACCTTATATATATATATCATATGTGGCATTTACTTTATGACTGAGTTTTTGCTATTATCCAGAAAAAAGGTCTGGACTTCTGCAACTACATTTTGTACGACTTTTTGCACACTCAGAGGCAGTCATGGAACTGCAGAAAAAACCATATAAAATGTACCGGTCTTTTCAGGTTGAGTTTGGATGGGTTTAGGGCAGGGGAAAAAGACAATTTGGTTGTGAGAAGCGAGTATATTTGTCATAAATAGCTAATTCTTATTATTAATATCTGCATTATGTAAATGATGTAGTCTTTGAGCTTATCACATGGTTTGGAGTGCTTGATGCACAAATTATTGTAACAATAACCAAGTCATATTTGAATTATGACTTTTCAAGTTTATGTTGATAGTTAATTTTGTGAATAATCACATATTATATCTTTCACTGGTTGTAGTTATTGTTAAATTTTGATACCAACTTGTCTTTTACTGTTTCTATATATCGAAAGTTTATTTGTTAACATGTTCTGTATACTGCACGAGCTGATTCAACAATTGTATCCAATCATTTCTCACGTAGCCATGTTATCCAGCTTAAAAGCATTAGGCTTTAACAAATAGAGAATTACATACATGTAAGATAGTGTTTGTATATATATAATCTATGAATCATGATTTAGCCTGTGACTTGTCCTTATGCCGTGGTATGATTTTCTGTGTAATGATTTATGACAAATGGCATCAAATTTTGTGGTCCAAGTAAAGTAAAATTTCTTTGACAAGTTATGAATCATTCTGGAGATGCTAACTGGAGTTGTGTATGGTTCTCTCAGGTTTGGTCCATACTTTTGTCAACCAGTGATTGCTGGATTAGGAGATGACAACAAACCATTTATCTGCACAATGGATTCTATTGGTGCTAAGTATGTTTTCTTCTTCCTGTATAGAGTTCATATGACTCTTTGGAAGCCGTATTTTGTGCTTTATTTGTGCATAATCAAATCAATTCTTTGGATAGTTGTAACCTTAAAAAATATCACATGAGCAAGATTACATGTCAGGAAGTAATAGTATATTTATTGCTTTGAATGCCAAATCTGTATTGGCTTCCTGTTAAATTTAGCTTCCTTTGTCAATACTATGTTTATGGTCTGGAAATGTCTTCTTGTGTTTATGTTATAGTTTGTGAAAAATTCAACTCTATGGGAGGCTTATTGGGCTTGAAAGCTCACTAGCTTGATATGGTTAAGGCTTGTTAAATCAAGCATTGTTTGAATTGTTGTAAGTGGAGCCCAATTAGAAGCATATGGAAGAAAAATGAGTTGAACCCACATTATGAGGATAACATGTTATAATAATCTGGTGGATGCCTTGAAAATGAATTTCTGTAGAGTAACATGACTTTGATTCTCCGTCAAAGCCAGGAGGAGATAAAAAATATTTGTAGAAGTGGAAGCACAGCTCAGAACATTCACTTAAACTAATTATAAAATCATAACATGAGGAATAAGTTAAAGTGGTCCAAGCTGCTTATGGTTATGTTCAGCAATGTGTGGGCAAAGAAGATGTATACAGCAACCAGCTAGGTTGTTCGAAAAATGGGCAAAAAGAAACAAAGATATAAAAGAGGTTTCAATCAAACTCTGCAACAGTAAATGAAGACATTAAGGTTCTGTTCTACTTACGCGATATATCCTACATTATTTCTACATTATTTTATTGTCTTCAATTTCTTCCACTGATGCTAATGTTTTTTTCTTTTGCATCCTTATTTTTTTAATTCGTAAATTTAAGTTGCAACTTTTTTGTCATGGGCGGTATATAATTCTCACCACCCGTAGCATGCTTGCAACCAGAGAGACACCACTAACCATGTGTTCTTGATAGAAATGGAACACTACCACAAAATGCAATGAAGATGAAATGCACTGCAATCCCAAAATATACAGAAAGAACCTACTTGTTCTTATATTTTCTTCAATTGAAAGATAAACAATATCTTTTAATATATAAAAAATAAGAGATGATTATAAGGAGGGCTAAAACCCTTTATTTATAGAAAGGGTTAATTGTTCCATAAGCTAATGTTATGTTTAGATATTGGTCCTTCAATCATAATACTACTTATAAAAACCATGGTCTTACATATAAAAGAGCCCCACGTACAAAAACATGGGCTGAAGTACAAACTAGCCCTCTGTACAAAACCATGGCCATTACTACAAATAGCCTATTATTATAAATATTGAATTGCTGCATTTTAGTATGCAACATGCTCTCCACCTTTGAATTATTTCATCCTCGAAGTATTTGGGGAAGTAATTGGTATGGCCTTCATAAATCTTCAAAGAAGCAATGGGCTGCATCAGGATGAATCCATCTTAGGGATATCTTGATTGGCATTGCATCCCCTTTGATGTCTTCTTGGACTTTGGCTCCATGATTGTCCTTTGTATGCAATGCATCTATGCCTTTTATTTTGTTGAACATCTTGAATCAAGGCTTTCGTTATTGGTCCATAATGGTAGCCAAACAATGACTATTCTTACAATTACAGATTTAAGAATTGAAAAATATATTAAATCTCAATGCGATTGCTATTAACTACTGAAATTCAATAGTGTAATTAACAAAACATTCACACAGATTAGACACAAAAATTTATAGTGGTAAAACCCCAATGTGGGGAAACATCCACTTTCCAAGAGAGCTCACTACTTTATTAATGAACAGAAAATACAACTGCAACCTCCGAAGGGCTACCAAGTATTGCTACTGTAATGAAAACAACCAATACTATGCAACAGTTTCACCCAACAGTCTGCAACAGTTCACCATAAACACAGCTCCATACCTTCTCTCCAATCCCTCCTTAACCATGAAGAGATGCCAAAAATGACATAAATAACCATTCCAATAACTCCTGGCCTTTCAGCTACCAAGCATGTCTTTTGGTCTCCAACTGCCTTTTGGTATTCTGCTATCAAAAGTACCAGATTGCCATTTTGGAACATGTACAACTTTTGGATTACGTGTCCAATCGACCTAAAAATTTTACCATGTGTTCTCAGTAGTTCGAACTACATCTGGTTAAAATTTGAGGTCCTAACTCTTTATGAGTCGCTATCAACATGTCCATGAATATGACCACCGAGGCTGATTTTTACACAGTTTTCCAGCTGTCAAAAGTGTGCAGTCCAGTTTTGCAAAAAAGTATGAAGTTGCCTACTTTGAGAGGCTATAACTTTCGTTCTGTTGCTCCAATCTCTTTGCTCTTTATACTGTTAGAAAGTACTTTCCAAGCTCTTTCCAATGGTATACTACACACCCATTTTTGATAAGTGGAAGACCTTCATTTTGCCCCTTCAAAATGCTGCGGACGTCTGTGGGTGCCTGACAGTTTTAAGTTGTTTAAGGCAGATTGCAGCCCAGCTGCGACCCGACTGCGGATGTCTGCGAGCCGACTGCAAAAACAACAAAGGTGGTTGTGTGACCACTCGTTGGAAAGGTCTTTTCATACTCTTTCCAATGGTGTATGATTTGACAAAGTTTGGTGGTACTAACAACACCCAAAATTGAGGTTATGATGTCAAAATAACTCCACTAAGATGTTTACTTACTCACCATGATGATTAAAATTTTATTTATCTGAAAAATAATTCCGGATCAGTTATAATGTGATGTCAATAGGATTCCATTCTTGCAGGGTCTGCATTGTTCACTTCTACTTTGTTTGCCTTACATGCAATGGCACACTTTTTTTTTTAAAGCGAAAAACCCCTTGCGGAGACGCCTTGGTCTGAGAGACCACGAACAGGGGGTTCTACACCGTCAAAGTCACCCGGGGGTCGCACCCGACCCTGCCCGCACCAACATTATCAATTGGATTTTGGATACCCAATTCAGTTTTTTGGTAGGGTGGAGATTTGAACCTGGGACCTCCCTTGGAGTATTGCCCTCTCTTCTCCAACTCACCTACAACACCTGGGTCAATGGCACACTTTTTAATTTGTTCTATTTGAACTCCAATGGATTTTTCCTAAGGTTGATGAAGATCTTGAGTTTGCATGTCTTTATCCTCATGGACAATTTGCTAAAGCTTCTTTTCCTTCGTCAGTCATGACTTTGGAATCTTGGATAATATACTTGATTATGATCCTGAAGTTATTGAATTTTCTTGTTTTTTTCTCCTTTAACTTCTCTTTTGGTTGTTGTAGCTCCAGCTTTAAGAAGTATACATCCCCTTTTTTACTGTTTAGCAAAAGATATCTGTTCTGGATTTTCCCCAAAAAACCCAAGTCTTTTCTTTCCAAGATGTTTCTACTTTTCCTCTGCTTCTTCCCCAACATAAAATATCATCATAGAGTGAAAAATTTGAATGACAAAACTTCATATGTATGTATGTATATATATCTCCATAAAATATCTGTCTATCTATATATGTATGTATGTATTCTAACCGTAAGCAACCATCTTCCTTTCCTCAATGTTTTTACATCTTCCTGTAATTCCTTTTGATCATCAATCTATTGTTTTTTATTGTGCATGAGGGTTTTGAGGCTTGAAATTGCATAAACTTACTCAGCACGTCAACAAAAAATATGACATTGCAATCTGATACTTGAGTTGGGAGTTATAGGCACATGAAGTCAAGGTGCCTGAATTCGTTGTGTTTTTGCACTAGTCCCATGCGGCATATTGCCTCAATTCGATGCTTCAATACAAAGTTATGCCTTTTGCAATGATTTTCCTTGAAGATCTGGAAGCTGCTATGATACCACCTGTAGCATGCCTTCAACCACGACATAGTTAGCTTTAATACCACCTGTAGTGTTCTTGGATGCAAATAGAACACTCCTACGAAATGCAATAAATATGGGATGCACTGCAATCCCAAAATATGTTTATATAAAAAGGTTCTTTCCACTCACAGCCCAAATATTAAAAGATTTGGGGAGACAAAACTGCTCTTTAAAATCTCGAATGGCAGTTGGTCTGTCTTTTTCAAAAACCCTCACCAGATATGCCTAGCTTTTAATATCATGAAGGTGGTTTGTTT
Source organism: Wollemia nobilis (assembly GCA_028583015.1). Taxonomy (NCBI): domain Eukaryota; kingdom Viridiplantae; phylum Streptophyta; class Pinopsida; order Araucariales; family Araucariaceae; genus Wollemia; species Wollemia nobilis. The sequence goes on from JAQPPZ010002660.1 coordinate 1,779,195, forward strand.
CAGCTGTAGCCCCCTTAAGAATTCTCCGAGAATGACCATCTTTATTACTTCTTATTTCCATTCTATTATGGCTATTGGTAGGATAGAAATGCCCCATAGCTACAAGTCTAGTTAACTACAGACCTATTTGATACTCTAGACAAGGGCCAGAATTACTTGGCGTAAGCATCATTACAAGGCTTCACTCCACTGATGTATTACCAGCCATTTTTACCACTGGAAGGGGTCTTTCGTCCTCAGCTCACAGAGGAAACATTGCAATGCTACTGAGGATACTTCCCAAAGCCCCAGGCCATTCACCAGAGGTTGGCATTCTCTGGCAACCTCTTCTGTTAAGTATTATTCTGAGCTCAGAGGATGAGAGGGTTTAGTTGCTCAGAAGAGGAGAGGGTCTAGCTATCCTCCCTTTTTATATCAATGTCAAAAAAAAAAAAATCTTATTTCCAGCTGTAGTCCCCCTAAGAATTCTCCGAGAATGACCACCTTGATTATTTTTTATTTCCCTTCTATCATGGCGATGGGTAGGATAGAAATGCCTCATACCTACAAGTATAGTTAATCACAGACATATTTGATATTCATTCATAGCTTATACTACTTCAGCATGAGCTTGGGTTATATTTAGGAGTCAGAGAAGGATCAGAATTACTTGGGGTAAGCATCATTACAAGGATTCACTCCACTAAACATATTACCAGCTTTTTTTACTGCTGGAAGGGGTCTTTTCTCCTCAGCTCACAGAGGCAACATTGCAATACTACCGAGCATACTTCCCAAAGCCGCAGGCCATTCACTAAAGGTTGGCTTTCTCTGGAAACCTATTCTGTTAGGTATATGATTCTGAGCTCAGAAGATGAGAGTGTTCAGCTATTCTCCCCTTTTGTAATTATGTCATTTAATATCTTATTTACAGAGTTTTATCACGATTTCTGTGGGCTTTATATGCTGCTTCTGTGTGGGATGGCTCTTCCATGTTGTTATCTGTGTCTGATGCACTTCAGTCCTATTGACTCATTTTTACCATCAGGAGGTACTGATTTATAATGTGAATTTCTGAAAAGTTGTGCAAGTGAAGAAATAAATTGTTTCCATTAACAAAAAACCCTGGAGACTGTTTATAACCAAAAGACTCAATGCCTTGACGTGAGAGCTTTTTTGCTAACTGTTATTAATAAATTAGGATATCTCAATGGCTGAACTAATATTGTTACAATCGGAAGAAATCTATACAATGAACTTAACTAGGTATGGTATTTATAAAAACCTAATACAGTCACCCTTAACAGGTATAACATCAATTCAGAAGGTTGTAAATTATATCTCACAGCTTTTGTTTTTATTTTCTGGTTTTACTGTGATGAGCAAACTTTGATTTACCTCATTTTTGATTAAGGGAAGTATTGCATTCATAGAGAGTTGGACAAATGTTTTATGTCTTTCAATAATCTTATAATATCTGTTATTCACTAGAAAACGTTGGTTCAACCGTTTTATTGGCCTTCTGCTGATTTTGTGGGCTGTGTTTGTTTGCAGGGAACTGGCTAAGGACTTTGTTGTGGCTGGTACTGCTGCAGAGTCACTTTATGGTGCATGCGAGTCCATGTACAAACCTGATATGGTTTGTGTTCTTACATAACTGCTTGGGTTAATCATATATGACAAACTTGAAATTGATTTCCATTTTAGATATTTATGGCTTCAGTTGCCATTATATTTGTGCCATGATTTTTAAATTTAAATTCTTGCATATTAGGAACCGGAGGAGTTATTTGAGACGGTTTCCCAGGCTTTATTATCGTCTGTTGATCGTGATTGTTTAAGTGGCTGGGGAGGTCAGGTTTATGTTGTGTAAGTATCATGCTTTGTTTACTAAAAGTTAAATTTGCATGTCAGTTTTTTGTTTCCTTTTTCAAAAGTTCCATAAAATGTTACTAAGGTCACTAAAAAGCTGTGCTCCACCGGGACAATGCCCCCTACCTTTGATACCTGTGGGTATGTGTCCCCATTGTGACGGGGGAATGTGTTTTGTTTCTCCTTAATTTTATTATTTTGGGAGAAAGTGGGGGGATACGTTTGCATGTCAGTTTTCTGTTTCCTTTTTTCATAAGTTCCATAAAAAGTTACTAAAGTCACATGGAATCTGTGCTCCATAGCAATATGCCCCTACCTCCTGATACCCATAGGGGTCAGGGGGATGGGAGGGGACGTCTTTCTGGTTGTCCCCTTGCAAAAGGGATGGCTAGAGGGACGCAAGGGGATGGATGGGGAAATGCCTCAATGATGGCCCCCTTTCCCATACTTGTGGGGATGCTCTGATGTCTCCACAGTGGGTTTTGGTTAACAAAAAATTGTAGAAAAGCCTAGGAAAATGCTAGACGTTTTGACTTTCTGTTTTAGATGTTGATTTTCCTTTCTTTTCATTTTGTGTTTTGGTCATATTAAAATGTGTTGTGGCATGGAGTTTTCAGTGCTATTCAATCAAATCATGTTCAATCCAATTCACTTTCAGTTGCAGCCTGTAAATTCTTCCTATTGCATGGCATTTTCATATCAATGCCATTGTATTTTCATATTTTTTTATCATTTCTTTTTTTGAAGAGATTGAAAAGCAGGGGTATATCAGGGGCCACCCTTCCCGTGAATTGAACTTGGGTCTCCGTTAAGAGAGCCCAATGACTTTTGCCATTGCGGTGTCCCTGTTGGGAATTCATATTGTCTATCATTAGTAATATAAAAATTAATGGTTAACTCAAATCTGTTATAATTTTTTTTCAATGCCCACGAGGCCATATGCCCCATATATATATCTTTTAATTTTTTTTGTGGCTGTCATCTTTTTCCCAAAATCTGGGTGTGTCTTATGCCTGTCTTCTTTTTGCATGGCTGTTTTTCCTTTAGTCCTTTGAAGGGGACTTGGTGGAACTTAGCCTAGAAAATGAATATGACATACAGGCTATTGCATTGCATATTCACAAGGACATGAAGTGGTTAGGTTTAATAATCTTAGACTTGGAGATTGATCAGTGTGTCATGTTCTACCTTTTTTGGATTGCATTTCTAGATAACACATGTTTGCTGATATTTGTTCAATGCTTTGATATACCTCTTAGGGTATTGATTGTCATGAGACAAACTATGAAATAATCTGAAGAAAAGTAATCAGTGTGTCATTTCTGTTTTCAACATGGGGTGTGTCCCTTGTGCTTGAATTGAACTCTTAGGGGACTCATTGTCAGGAATGAGAAACTGTGAAATAATCTAAACAGAATAATCAGTGTGTCTGTCATTTTAATTTTCAAGATGGTGTGTATCCTTTGTGCTTGAATTTGGGCAAATTATTCTCTTCAAGTATAAAATATTTGGAAGCAGTGTGATTCAATGGAGGACCATTAGGGTATATCCCACCTAACCTCAGGTTTGCCTTCTTTGGACCCATTGCCACCTTAAAAAGACCCTTATTAATACGTTTTAAGGTTGCTGTGGCTCATCTATTCATAATGACTGTGGGTTCCAAAATCATATGCCAAAATATATGGATTAACTGGTACATAAGATGCATATTACAAAATTGCATTAGCTTAAGTTGAGGCCATGTTATTTTCATGATTTATTTTATTATGAGTAGGAGGTCAAAAATACAAGGATATGCATGCACTTGATCAAGAGTAATACCCACTTGATCTGATGTTCATAATTTTCACAACGGGATGTAGATGAGCTCATGCCACCTATAGCATATCCTCCTTGATCTAGCATAAGGATGTATGGCTTACCTATATATTTATCTGTAAGATTGAAACGGGCTGCATCCATATAACATCATGACCATGTTATTGTGGTATTTCAACAAACCACACAATGGTATTATAACTGGCAATTATACATACATAGCCTGGCAGGAAACAAATCTTGGTCTTGACCTTCAAAACCTGAGCTTTTAAACGCCTGAGCTCATGCTGTTTGATGAGTTTCACATCATTATCTGTTGCAATATCCTTCAGGTATGCGTTGTGACCAAAACCTTAGATTTTGTTAACAAAATCTTTATGCACTATTTTTGCCAGTTGGCAAGTTTGCTATAATATTTAAAAATTATTTACCAATTGAAAACAAATCTCAAAAATAATATTCAAATCTTAATATTAACTATATTCACCAAGCTTTACGAGCAGTAATAGTCAATTCTATGATTTTTCTCAAATATCAACACATGATATTTATATGTATTGTTTTATGGAATCCAAAGATTTGCTATTTATTCTATATTTGTAAAAGCTTTTCTACTTTAATATTTTTATGTGCATTTTAATACCCCAGTTAAAACCAGTGGATCTGAAATAAATCCAAAAGCAGCACACGGGCAAAAGGAAATAACTTCTTCAAATGGCATGAGCTCATATAGTCAAAAACGTGGCCTTTCAAGGCATAGACGTAAGTTCAAATATTGCCAGGTGATATATGTATAATTGCCAAATGCCACCGTTTGGTTTGTTAAAATACTGTGGTATCATGGTCATGATGTAATATGGATGGAGCTGTTTCAATCCTGTATAATTAATTAAAGAAGGAAATAACTTCAAAGGCTTTCTGTTTGGTCTTTGTTTGCAATATTGAAGAACTGTGTGATTTATAACAGCAGCTTCAGCATTGTTACTACCATTGGCCATTACCATATACCAAGAACCCTTGCCTCTATAGGATGGGTTTCCTCAAACCTAAAAATAAAGCATCAGATGTACTTAGTGCTATTTACTAGGGACGTCTATCTCTTGCTACATGTATGCTCTTTACTGATGGGGTAGAGTTGTACACCATACTTTGATAACCAGAGTTTTTCTGGATAAACACATACTGGGTAAACAACATTCTCTCTGAGGATCGTCCCATATGGCATATGGTTTCGTGGATGTTAAAAACTACTTTAATTTACTTTTTCTTTGTCTCTACCATTGTACAGAAGAGTAGTTTGATCTTGGAAGAGACACGCTGTTATTAAATACAGCTTTAGTGCTTACAAACAGATGTGAGATCCAGTTGAGAATCCAGTCCAGAAGAACTATTAACAGGCTTTCCTAACTTATATGATGCGCCTTAGAAATTTTACTATTTCATCGATAGGAGTATGGCTTGATCTAGGAGAAATTCGTTTTCCCTTGTCAAGAACAACCTGCCTAAGACTAGACAAGATGCACAAGATCTTCCTTAAATAATAGCGTCCTTAAACAAGTTTTGAAGGATTTTTCAGAGATTCATGAAAAAGATGATTCCTGTGGCATGCAACAATTGTATAAACTTGAGCGCATCTTGCATCTTGCTTTTGCTAAACCATTTTTTATGGTTTTATTCATTGTATTTTCTTGTCCTTCTACTGTTGTGGCCTTTGGCTTGTAGAGGCCGAAGTATTGTTTGCTATGTCTCTGGATGTTCTATTTACTGGTATTTGGTTATACATTCCCATGTTGTCATTGGTAATTTATTCTTTTCATTTCTGGCAGAGATCATCTTTATTTTAGGGTCATCAATTCCTATTAGTTGTGATAGGATAACTTGATTGGAACAAAAGTAAGAATTTAAAAAATTGTGTGTGGGCTATAGGCAAAGTTTAACTCTTTGTAACAACATTACAGGTCTCCAGATCAAGTGATTGTGCGCACATTGAAGGGCCGAATGGACTGAGATGTTTTGTCATATTTCTGTCTTCAACTAGTCCAGCAAGAAGCACTTTTTAAAACAATTTGGTCTATGTCATATATTTTTCATTTTCTTTTATTTGGTATATGCATGGACAATTCAGAGCTTTTTTTTTTTTTAAAAAGATTAATGTTTTGATCCTGGAAACTTGTGGCTGAGTCTTCCAAATTCAACTTCTCAACGGGGATTTGAAGCAGCACAGAATGGAAAAGCAATTCTGTATTTTGTTGCCCATCTATTCTGCAACAAGTGCTATCATGCTTTAAGTTAGTAATTGATAAACTGTTTAATTCATTATCTAAAAACTAATTCTTTTGGCATTATTGTTGTCTATTGAATGGATGCAAATACACTAGTTCCTTTCTCATTCTGCGATTGTTTAAACCATTAGTAAATACTTGCCATTCTTTCTTTCACTTATAGGTATTATATCCACTAAAAGCTATGCTATACATTGAGTTCTGGCTTAGATTCTTAAAAATTCCTGATTTTGTTTCTCCTAAGTTTGCAGTCGACTTCCTCATGGACAGCACTGAAGAATCAATATAATAAGAATTTTAAGCTTATCTTGCGTATATAAAAATCCTTTCCATTGTATCAATTAGCAACACTACCCTAAACTAGGTTGCCTGTAGTATCTGCTTCACCATCGCATTCTTTACTAAAGAGTGGATGACAGTTGTTTATTCCTTGGAAATCTCTCTTTTTTATGTTTTGATGGTCATTTATGAGTGGTTTTTTTTTGGTTAAGTTGTCTACTCATTTTTTTAAAATAATTTTGGATGTATGCTATTGACACTATTTTTGAAACATCTGTATTCTTCGTTCTTTTGTTTTAGATGCTTTTTCTAAAGCTTTTTATAAATCACTGTTGTTCCATTTTCCAAGCACTAAGAATCAGCCAGGCTCTGTTACCACCTGACGCAGTCTGCCTAAGTTGTTGGCAGGATTGTATTCTGCAAACAGACCTGACACTGCCAGATCACAGTACGCAACCCTCTTCCCAAAAAACATATAATAGATAACACTGCAGAATAATGCAACCAACTAATAAAATCTAACTGTTTTTTTCTTCTTTTAACAAAGCACCAGAATTAATAACACAATGAACAATATTATAGCCTTACAAATAAGAGACTACTTTCTGCCTAAGGAGTTTGTCTTCTACACAGATCAGAAGGCACTGCAGTATGTAAATAGCCAAGCCAAACTAAATCAGAGGAAGGTGCAAGTAGCTCACAACGAGGAAGATTTACATGCTTGAATGGAAACAATGGAAACTGGCCAAAAGAGGGAGGAAGAAGCAACTCTGAAGATGTTGAAGAAGAAAGAATTTGAGGAGGAAGACAAACCAGAACAACTAGTAATTAAGGCGATTGCAAAGATTGGTAGCAAGCCAAAGATGGATATGTCCAATTATGCTCTAAATCTGGATTCAGAAAAATTGAAAGACTGGATCTCAGGAAGGAAAAATATTTTGATCTAGAACAGATCGAAGACCCTAAGAAGGTTAAGATAGTTGTTACACAGTTAAAGGGTCATGCATCCTTATGGTGGGATCAAGTGCAAAAAGAAAGAATATGTGAAGGAAGAGAAGATCAAAGCTTGGGATCGAATGGTGAGCAAGCTAAAGAGAAAATTCCTGCCAATTGATTATTCAATGATGTTGTTTAAGAAGTTACAAAATCTCCGGTAGGAGAGTGTGAAAGAATGAGGGCTGGTCACTTGGAAGAAACCACAGAAAAGGTTTCAAGATGTGTCAATGGATTGAAGTTGGCAATACAAGATGAGAGCAGGTTGTTGAAAGGAAGACGCTGATGAAAGCAAGTAGGCAAACATAAGGGAAATCACGAGGACAGAAAGGAAGGTGCAAGTAGCTCACATTGAGGAAGATTTCAGACTTTTAGAGGCAAAGGATATGGATCAAGAGGATGTGGTAGAGGACTCAATGCTACTTGCGACAAGTGTGGAGCACAAGGACATTGAGCCTTTGAGTGTGTAGAACATGAGCATCGGAGGGGTGACAACAAAGCAAATATTGCCTGAGCAGCAGAGGTGAGAGAGGAGGTAGTTGTACTTCTAGCATTTGAGAATGGAGAACATTTGATGGTTTGGAGAATATTGGTAACTCTAGGAAAACAAACAGAGGAGCCATGGCAAAGGAGAAGCATCTTTAGGACTAGATGCAAGTCTGAAGGGAAGTGTTACAAAATGATTGTGGACAGTGGAAGCATTAATAATTTGGTTTCAACCAAGATGGTGGAGAAGCCGACATTGAAGATTGGGGCACATCAAAACCCTTGCAAGGTTTAATGGCTGTAGAAGGGTCATCAAGTGATGGTGATAGAGCAATGTAAGATCAATTTTAATATTGGTCCTTACTATGATGAAGTATAGTGTGATGTGATCTTGATGGACACTAGTCATGTTCTTTTAAGAAGACCACAACAATATGATTGGAATGCAATCCACGATTGAAAAAGTATACCATCACAATATCAAAAAATGGTAGAAAAAATAGAGAAGATTAGGAGTGTAAGAGTAATGCTGATTGGTAAGCATTTCTTAAGAGAATCCAAGGAGACTCGTGTGCTATGCTATGTTTCCTCAAGAGGAATAGAGGGAAGAAGAGATACTAGCTGAAGTAACAAACATACTATACGAGTGTGTAAACATTGTCACTCAAGACTGGTTGGAAGGATTGCCACTTGTGAGAAAGATTTATCATCAAATTGATTTGATTTCAAGAGCTAGTTTGCCCAACAAGACACCTCACCTAGATGGATCCTTAGATGTCGACAAAAATGAACCAACAAGTGCAAGAATTGTTGGATAGAGGACTGATTATGGAGAGTTTGAGTACCTATGCAACACCATCAATGTTGACACCAAAGAAAGATGGAGAATGCGCATTGATTCTAAAACCATCAACAAGATTACCGTTTGGTACACATTTTCCATTCCCCTAATAGATGATTTGTTAGATTGTCTAAGTGGTGCTAAGTACTTCTCCAAGGTAGATTTAAAAAGTGGCTATCACCAAATCAAGATAAGAGAGAGTGATGAGTGGAAGATTGCCTTCCGGACTAAGAGGGCTATATGAGTGGTTGGTTATGCCATTTGGGTTAACCAATGCCCCCAACACGTTCAAGGATTGATGAACAAAGTGTTGAAGCCATTCCTAGGCGAATTTGTTGTAGTATATCATCCTAATATACTAATATATAGGAGACTAAGGAAGAGCACTTACGCATTTGAAACAAGTTTTGAAAAAGTTGAAGTGGTTAAATTTTCATTCTTGAAGGAGAAATTGAAATACTTGTGATTTGTGATCTCAAGCAAAGGGTTGAAGATGGACCTTGCAAAGGTAGTTGCAATTAAGGAGTGGTCAACCTTGAGAAATGTAATAGAGGCAAAAAGTTTTCATGGGTTAGCAAGCTTCTATCGAAAATTTATAAGGAATTTTAGTAGCTTTTGTGCGCCATTAACCTCTTGCATGAAGAAGGGGGTATATTCACATGGAGTGTTGAAGTGGAAAGGAGCTTTCAACTACTAAAGAAGAAGGTGATTGAACAACCAATGTTGGCAGCCCTTGATTTTGAAAAGGTATTTCAAGTGGAGTGTGATGATAGTGGGAAGGCACTTGGAGCCGTGTTAAGTCAAGAGGCTAACTTGTAACATTCTTCAATGAGAAACTGAGTGAGGCAAGATAAAAGTTAGTTTATGATCAATAATTTTATGCCATTGTTTAGGTATTGAAAAATGGAGGCATTACTTGTTGCCTAAAGAGTTTCTCCTACACATAGATCATAAGGGATTGCAATATGTAATCAGCCAAGCCAAATTGAATTAGGGGTGGACAAAGTGCGTCGTTAATGAAAAAAGAAACATGGTGAAGCAGTACTCTAAAAAGGTAAACTAGTTTTTGATTCACCAAATCGCAAAAGAGTTAGTTTATGATCAATAATTTTATGCCATTGTTTAGGTATTGAAAAATGGAGGCATTACTTGCTGCCTAAAGAGTTTCTCCTACACATAGATCATAAGGGATTGCAATATGTAATCAGCCAAGCCAAATTGAATTAGGGGTAGACAAAGTGGGTCGTTAATGAAAAAAGAAACATGGTGAAGCAGTACTCTAAAAAGGTAAACTAGTTTTTGATTCACCAAATCGCAAAAGAGTTTGTCCTACACATAGATCATAAGGGATTGCAATATGTAATCAGCCAAGCCAAATTGAATTAGGGGTAGACAAAGTGGGTCGCTAATGAAAAAAGAAACATGGTGAAGCAGTACTCTAAAAACGTAAACTAGTTTTTGATTCACCAAATCACAAATGTGCAAGTGAAGAGCATACTCCTAGTGTTGCAAGCTTTCTGGTTCACTAGATCACATTACGTGCAAGTGAAGAGCATAATACCGACAACAAAAATGTATTAGAAAACAAAAAGAAGAAAAAAGAGAGATTATAAACTTAAAGAAAGAGATGAGTTAGGAAAGGAACAAAAAACATTTGATTGAATTTTTATTCTAAAGAAAGGAAGTGATACATCTACAAAACTCCGAACGCATTTCGGCCTATAGGTCTCATTAGCGGAGTGAGCTTCAAAGAGTTACAACCTCTTTTTATAAGGACCTAACTCTAAGGGGGGAGCTAAAAAAAAATGCATGCGGGATAAAAACACCCAAGCAGTGTTACAAACTGCAGGTTTATAGGCCAAGACGATGAAAAGAAGAGAAGTCCCATGCTCAACCCCCCCACCCCCCAAAAAAAAAATACACTCACCCAGAAAAGAGGAGAAACACATTAAAAAATGTGAAAATACAAGGTGAGAAATAGAGTTCCTCGAACAATTTTATTTTTACAAAAATAAGATCGAAGAGGTTTTTGGTTCCTCCAACAAATGATGCCTTAGCAATGTGCTTGAGCTCTCTATATTTTCTCCATTTTTCAAGCACAAGTTAGGACAATCAAATCAGGTAGTTGATGCATTGAGCCAAAGGATATTTTGTTGAAGACCATGAAGGTTGAAGTCATTGACCTGGATTGCATGAAGGATTTGTACAAGGACCTTGATTTTTGCCAAGATATGGAAGGCATGCCAAGACACCAAGGTGTCAAAATAATTCTTTATCCAAGAAGGATTCTTGTTCAAGAAACAATTGTGTATACCACAAGGCTCCATGAGAGAGAATCTCATAAGAGATGCATGGAGGGGGTCTCGATGGACATTTTGGTAGAGATAAAACTTTGTGGCAATTGAAGGAATAATATTATTGACCAAGTTTACAGAGGGATGTAGAGAATTTTGTCTCAAGGTGTAGAACATGTTAGCTAGCAAAAGAGACTAGCCTGTTCCTAATGGCTTGTGGGAGGACATAAGCATGGAATTTGTATTAGGATTGCCAAAAACACAAAGAGGCAATAATAACATTTTTTGTGGTGATGAATAGATTTTAAAAATGGCCCATTTCATACCCTATAAGAAGACCAATGATGCCTTGAACATCACCAAACTATTCTTCCAAGAAGTAGTAAGATTACATGGTTTTCCAAAGAGCATGCTATCATATAGGGACACCAAGTTCATAAGTCATTTTTGGAGGATCTTGTGGAAAGGGTTGGGCACTAGATTGGATTTCAGTTTTGCCCATCATCACCAAACAAATGGACAGATTGAGGTGGTGAACAAAAGTCTAGGTAATCTACTAAGAAGCTTAGTTGGAGATCGATCAACTCAGTGGGATACAATCCTTGCCTAGGCCGAGTTTGCTTACAATAACTTAGGCAGACGATCAAGGCCTTCGTGTATGATACTCTTATGGTTTCCTTGTTCATCATGGGAATAGTAGTGAAGGGTAAGGGAGTGGATATGGCAGGTAAATATCCTCAAGTCTTGTACCAAGTATGGTTTCCTCTAATAGTTATGGTCTTCTACTCCTATAGTTATGTCCTCTCTAATAGTTATCGTGTCCAAAAACTACTTTTGATGCTCTCTCTCTCTCTCTCTCTCTCTCTCTCTCCTAAGGTGTAATCTCTCTTCTAATGTATACTTTTTTTTTTTGTTATTAATAGGTCAACAAGTGTTTCCCTGTTTCATGTAGTATATAGGTCTCCAAGAGGCATCACAGGCTTGGTGAAGATAATTGTTGATAGGAAGAGTGCGGATGCAAATGACTTCATTGAACATATGAAACAATTACATGAAGAGATTAGGAAGCAAATAAAAAAGAGCAATATGAACTATAAGGAAACAATTGATAAAAAAAGAAGAGTGGAGTAACTCTTAGTTGATGAGTCATTTTCCTACAAAAAGAAGGGTTTCCCACATGAACCTATAATAAGTTGAAGTATAAGAAAATTGGACCCTGCAAGATTTTGCAGAAATTCTTCGATAATGCTTATGCGATTGATCTTCCACCAAGAATTGATATATCACCAATTTTCAATGTTGTTGATCAGTATCCTTATGTAAGTGAGAACCGTGCTATTGTAGATGGTGATAATGTTGCAAAGTGGATCAAACAGATTCTATAATAGAGCCAGGGGAGATTGAACAAGTATTGCAGGAAAGAGTTGTGAAGAAAACTAGGAACAAGGAGTACACGTAATATTTGGCCAGATGAAAAGCCAAAGGGCTTGAAGAAGATGAGTGTTTGTTAGAAGTATATTTTGCTCAGAGGAGCAACCGCCAAACACAGTTATAAGAGCCTTGTGAGTAGGAGCTCACATTTTCTATATCCTGGACGACTGATGCAGTAGTATCGAAGTGGGTAATAGAAAAAAATAATAAAAACAATAATAATGGTTTGAGACCATGGTTTGGGGTACATGGTTTTCAAACCATGGGTTTGGGGCACATGGTTTTTAGACCATGGGTTTTGCACATGGTTTTCAAAACCATGGGTTTTGCATGTGGTTTCATGGGTTTTGTACATGGTTTTCAAAACCATGGCTTTTGCACATGGCTTTAGACCATGGGTTTTGTACATGGTTTTAGAGTATAGATTTGGACACATGGTTGTTGTGCCTTTTATTTTGTGTCTTTTATGACTATATATATACATAGGTAGAAGGGAGATAAGTGAAGAAGGAAAAGAGCATAAAAGCCAAAAAATTGTACTTTGGGGAGTGCTTGGAGCAGAAATATTGGTTATAACCTTGAAAGAACGTTGCAAAAGTTTAGATATGGAGCTAGAGATTAGTACTCTATGAAGTGCTTGCATGGGATATGCTAGGTATAGTAACCTCAAAAAGAGGGAAGTTGCAGAAGTCTGTGGCAATTGTGGAGTTAAGGAGCTTGGAACACAACTTGTCACATCCAAGAAGAGTTAAAGTGTTATGTTGCAAATAATTTCATGTTTTTAGTTACATATATTTCAGTCTTCTGTTTGTAGTTCATGAAGCCTTTTGTGTAAGGCTATAATATTGTTAATTGTGTAATTAATTTTGTTGCTCTGTTAAAAGAAGAAAAAACCACAGTTATTTCTTATTAGTTGGTTGTGTTATTCTGTAGTGTTACCTATTATCTATTTTTATTTTTTGGGTTGCTATGTATTGTGATCAGTGTTACCTATTATCTATTTTTATTTTTTGGTTTACCGCATATTGTGATCTAGTAGTATTTGCAAAGTAAAATCCTGCTAACAACTTAGGCAGATTGTGTCAAGTGGTAACAAATCCAAGTTGATTCTTGGTGCTTGGAAAATGGAATGAAGAGGCATTTTGGCTAAGTCATTGGCAAGATTTTACTTTGCAAATAGACCTGGCACTACTAGATCATAGTATGCAACAACCCAAAAAAAAAGAAACAAATAATAAATAACACTACAAAATAACACAACAAAGTAATAACAAATAATTACGTTTTTTTCTTCTTTGAACAAAACAAAAAATTAATTACACAATTTACAATATTATAGCCTTACGCAGAAGGTTTCATGAACTACACAATATTGAAATATCTGCAACTTAAAACATGACATTATTTGCAACATAACACCTTAACTCCACTTGGATGTGACAACTTGTGTTCCAAGCTCCTTAACTCCATAGTTGATACAAAATTTTGCAACTTCTTTCTTTCTAAGGTTACTATATCTAGTATGCTTCCTATAGGCACTTCACAGAGTATCGAATCTTTGGATCCAACTTTAGACTTTCTCAACATTCTTATGAGGTTATACCTAGTATACCTCTTGCAAGCACTCCACAAAGTACCAATTTTTGGCTTCTATGCTCTTTTCCTTCTTCACTTGTCTCCCTTCTACTTGTGTACATATTTATAGTCATAAAATACACAAAACAAAAGGCACAAAAACCATGTGCCAAAATCTATGTTCTAAAACCATGTACAAAACCCATGGTCTAAAGCCATGTGCAAAACCCATGGTCTCAAAACCATGTGACCCAAACTATGGTCTCAAACCATTATTCTTGTTTTTATTATTATTTTTTTCTATTGACCACTTGGATGCTCCACATTCTTTACCAAAGAGTCGATGACATTTGTTTAATCCTTGGAAATCTTTCATTTTCATAATGAATAGTTGATAATGGAAACTTCCCTTGCTAATCCTCTTAATGTACTTTCAAGTGATAGTTATTTACAAGTTGTTTTTTTTGGTTAATTTGTCGACTCATATTTTTTTAATAGTTTTGAATTGAGAGCATTTATGAAGCATTTGTATTCTTCATTCTTTTGTTTCAGATGTTTTTTTATAAAGATTTTTATAAATCACTATTGTGGAAATAAGGATATATATAGTCAAAGGCAATGTAAAGGATAATTTTTTAACATAGGGGCATAAGGTCTAATTAGGGCCAAAATGCCTGAATAATGGTAGACTGAAATGTTTATGTTGCAGTGGTCGGGGTCTAAGGGTTTCTTTGGTGCCCACCCTAAATCAAAGTTAAGGGTTATTTATGAAAATCTGGGATATTTTTGGAAATAAAAGGTTTGCTCTTCATCTTTCGTTGAATTAATTAGGAGAGGGAGCTACAATGAAGATCACAAGATCCAAATTGCATTCCATATTGGGAAGATATGACCCTTATGGTCACTGGGTGCGGAGTGGGGAAACCCTTTTTGCTTCATGGGAACCTCCTTCAAGGGTTTCAATGGATTTCTCTTTGGACGTTTGCTTTTCTCCTCCTAAGCTAGAAACCCTCTTTGTTTTGATGAAGAGCGGGTTGTCAATTTTATTTGAATTTGGAGGTTTGGATAGTTCGTTGGATGTTGCAGCCAAAAAAGTGGTCGGATCCAGGATTATGGGTGGTGTTGTCTCACTCTTGGACCCGAAGGATTTTTCTCTTTGCGGTGCTTTTCTACCCTTGGAATTGTTTGTTACCAGTTTTCAGACCTGCCCGGTGGTGGATTCTCTTTATCTCTGGTGGTTGGTAGGCCGAAGAGTTGGTTGGACCGGTGCGGGTGGTAGCTATGGAGCATTTGTCCAAGTTACTGTAGTTGGTCGGTGTGTCAGCTTTAGAGTCTTTTTGACTTTGTTTCTTTCTTTTGTGTGTTGGTGGGGTTAGAACCCACTAGGATTGGGGGGTTTTCGTTCCTTTTTGGGGATCTCAGGGTTTTTCTCCCTGGCTCTTTGCTAGGTGGGGATTACGCTTGAGATTTCTTTGGTAGCTCCCATGGTTTATAGGGTTGTAGATGTAGTTTCCTGCCTGTGGGTGATATTGCTCGTGGTCAAGTTGCTGGTTTGATGATTGGTGGCTTTGTCGTGCTTCAGGGGTCTTGTTGTTCCAAGGCCTCTCCAGATCTTGCAGGTTTGGGGTCCTTTGTGGGTCTTAGGCAAAATTTGGTGCTAGAATCTATTTTCCTCGAGACAAGTGCAGGATTGTTCTTACCGTAGGATTATTATTGCTACTGGAGGTCAGAGTTTCATATCTTTAGTTCCTTATTTGGGCAAGAAAGCTTCAATTGGTGACTTGATTGTATGTTGTCCCTGTGGTTGGTAGTTAGCAGTTTCGGTTGTTGGGCTCCTATTGGGTGGGAATTTTTTCCCGTCGTGTGTTTCAAATTTGGGCACTCCTTCCTATTGGGATTTAGCTGTGGATTGTGATTGTTGCATATGTTCCAAATTTTGATGTGCTACGTGTCAGATACTTGAGGTCTGAATTTCTAGTTTCCAGATTCTAGCTCTTGGTGGGATTTTCTTTATTTTTATTTTTAAATTCAACTGTGGGTGTTCGTTTTTGTGGGTTTGTTTTGGAACTATTGTTGGATGGCCCTCGATGCTCGTTGGATACCTTTTTTGGGGTAGCTTTTCTTTTGGTTCTTTGTGTCAGTTTTCCCTATCGCTAGATTGTTTCTAGTTGACCTTGTTTTTCTTTGGGTGAGGTATTCCTTGGTTTTTGTCCAGGAATACCTCGGTTTTGCTTTGTAAAAGGTTCGATGACCCTTTCAAAACCCCTTCTACCTAATAAGAAAAAATGTTTCTTTTGCACTTAGCCCATTGACATAAATTTAAAATGATTTGATTGAGTTCTAGAGGGTGTGAATATCTTTTGAAGCCTATTGAACTGATAATGGCAAAACATGTAAAATTAATTTTTTTTTTGGTAATTATTATAATATATTAACAGTGGGTTTTTATAGAGGATCCCAAAACCTTATGTACAAAATTAGCCAACTTCCTAATGATGCATCATACCTCTTGGCTGTAACAATAAAACTAAATGAAAATAAAACCATCCTAATGCTACAAACTTGAAAACAACAAAAAGGGCTTTTAGGCCTGGAGACCCAACAACAAAAAGAAACAGGACAGACCCGAGAGAAACCCGAAAAGAGGCCGAAAACAAAAAAGACAGACACCATGGACTGCTAATCACGATCCTCCTGTCCTTCCGAATTTGGTGGAGAAACCAGATAATCCGCCTTGGTGGAGAAAAAGGAGTAGAGAGTCTACAGGGTGCCAACTCTGGTGTGTCCTGGATACTTGAAAAACAAAATGCTTTGGGAACAGGGGTGCGCATCACAAGACACTTGCGCCCACACTCGCCCAAGGGAGTAGACAAAAATGCCACACCACCCCAAAACACGTCGGAAGGGGCCTTCCAAAACCTGTGCAAGGAAAACATCAGGAAGGGATGTCTGCTCTGGCCAACCTTTCCACCTCGGATGGGAAGCGAGACCGCCACACAACCGGGCACGTGGTCGCGAGCCCTTTGTTGGCCATGTGGTCAGCCACGCGATTTCCTTCTCTCAAAATATGATTTGCTTTCCATCTACCACGATAGGAGAGAAGAGATCTAGCCTCGAGGATGATGTTGTAGACTTTCCAAGATGGATTTTTGGTGCCAAGAAGGTAATTCACGATGTTGAGCGAGTCACCCTCAATGATAAGAGGTCGAGGATCCTCAGAGAGAATCCGAATACCATTCAGAGCGCCTCGGGCTTCAGCATAGTGATTCGTCTGGGAGCCCAAATCTTCACAATAGGCCATCACAATATTCCCGTCATGATCACGGACAACCCCTCCAGCGCCAGCGGGCCCAGGATTCCCCTTAGCCGCTCCATCAAAGTTTAATTTAATCCACCCCACTGGGGGTTTGGTCCACACAACATTCCTTCGACAGGGCCCTTTAACAACCTCCAGAAATGGCCAGAGATTCATCATTTTGAGAATCGCTTCTTCGCTCGAAAGATGGGGACGGGGACTGGGAACAACAATAGAATTCTCAATGGCGTAAGATAACGCCCTTTGAGCAACAGAAGGGGGCCCTCTAGGAGCTCTGCCAAAGATTCTGGCATTCCTCTCTAACCAAATTTGCCAAATTAAATGGTGGAAGGAGGCCTCGAGGAGGAATCGGAGTTTGGGATTCTTGAAAGGATTAGGCCATTGGTGAAAAGCATCTCTAAGGGAGCGGGGAGAGCACCAAAGGATCTGGAAGGAGGATAGGACAATGCTCAAAACAGAGTGGGAAAATGGGCAATGCAAGAATAAATGATCCCTCGTCTCACAATCTGCTAGACACAAGTAACACCTGTTGGGGAAGGCAAAACCTCTCTTGTGAAGGTTGTCAATAGTTAAGGCTTTATTGTGGAAAGCAATCCATGCAAAGAAGTTGATTTTAGGGACAACTCCTTTCCTCCAAACAGTATTCCACCTGTAGTCCAGAGCAGTCTTGGTGGTGAGAAGCTCATAAGCTGATTTAACAGAGAAATGCCCATCCTCCGTACCACTCCAGATGATCCTGTCATTCCTCCTGGCAGAAGGAATTAAAACCGACTGAAGGATATTATCAAGGAAAGTAACCTCATTATTAAACCCCTCCACAACAGGAAGCTTCCACCGAGGGAAACGGGTGCTCCGGTCTATGAAACCCGCCACCCTGAGTTGGGAGTTAGGGTCGGTCAAGCTTCTCAGCCCAGCGAGGTCCGCCCTCGACCCAAGGGCTTCTTCAATCGCCCACCTGTCCTTCCAAAAGGAAATGCAGTTGCCATCACCCAAAATCCAGCGGGCTCCCAGACTGATCAAATGTCGGGTTTGGAGCACAGATTTCCAAAAGATCGACGCCACGGAGGACGTTTCAACATCCAAGAAGGGAGTGGGGCCAAGATACTTCATTTTAACCAGCGTAACCCACTCCACCGGGTCGCTAGACATAATCCTCCAAGCGTGCTTCGCGATCAGAGCCAAATTCATAAGTCTTGATCTTCTCAACCCCAAGCCGCCTTGATCTATTCTCGAACACACCTTGTCCCAGGCTACAAGGGGAAGTCTAGATTTCTCTTCGTTACCAGACCAAAGAAAGGTCCTCTGAATCTTCTCAATTTTGGAGTGGACTGCACTCGGAAGCATGAACACCGACATGAAGTAGGTCGGGATCCCCTGAAGACAAGCTTTGGTAAGGGTGGCTTTCCCAGCTTGCGATAGGAGTTTGCCCTTCCAAGTGCCGAGTTTCCTGTGAAGGCGCTCAAGAATCGTGTTCCACATGTCCCCACTGGCCCGCCCGCTATAAGATAGAGGCAACCCCGGATAGGACGTAGGCAGGGAATCAATAGTGCATTCAAGAATTCTAGCAATCCGAATTTGTCTGCGTAGAGGAGTGTTAATAAAGTAAATTTTGCTCTTGATGTAATTGACCTTTTGCCCTGCAGCTTGCTCATAACGGGACAGGATCCTCTTGAGCGACTTGGCTTGAGCAACGGACGCCCCAGTGGAGATGAGGGTGTCGTCCACAAATTGCTGATGAGTGACAGGATTAATTCTAGAAGTCGGCAAGATGCCAGAAATCTTGTTCTGCCGAAGAGCCTCTTTCATGGACCAACTCAGAACCTCCGCCAGAAGAATGAACAGGATGGGAGAAAGAGGATCGCCCTGTCTGAGGCCTCTGGAGCTTTGGAAATACCCAGCTGGGGACCCGTTGACCAAGACAGAAAAAAAGGGAGTGGATATACAGTTGTAGACAAGGTCAATCCAGAGGGGATGAAAGCCGAACTTGAGGAGGACTGCACACAAAAAATTTTGGTCGACACGGTCGAAGGCTTTGTTCATGTCGAGCTTAAGAAAAAGAGCAGCATTCTTAGAGCGGTAAGCGGAGTGAAGGGTCTCATGGACAGTGATAACACCATCAAGAATGTTTCTGCCTTTAACAGTGCTTCCCTGACAAGGATCAATCAGGAGGGGGAGGATTGTTTTGAGTCTATTGGCTATAGACTTGGTGAGGATCTTGTAAAAAACATTGCACAGGCTAATGGGCCGATAGTCAGAGAAAATTTTGCAGGAAGGAGACTTAGGAATGAGGGCAAGAAAGGTGGAATTGAGTTTCGGGTGGATAGATCTGGAAGCTTGGATAACCCGAATAGCATCACACACATCCGGGCCCACGACCTCCCACATGACTTGGAAGAATCGGGGGGGAAACCATCGGGCCCAGGGGCCTTATCTGGTTGCATGGAGAACAATGCTTCCTTAATCTCAGACGAGGAAAAAGGTTCCAGGAGCTTCATGCTTACCTCATGGGGAACTTTAGTCAAAAAATTGGCGAGCATAGATTTCTGGACCTGGAGGTTGCTATCCGGAGGAGTGCCAAGCAAATCCTGAAAGAAATTAACCGCTTCGCTCCTGATTTCCTCAATCTCCCTGGTAATGTGCCCATCCTTACAAGTCACTTCTCTGATCTTGTTGACCCCCCTGTGCCTCATAGTAGACGCATGAAAAAACCTCGTGTTGGAGTCTCCATTCTTCAACCAAAGGTCACGAGATTTCTGGCGCCAGAACGTTTCCTCCCTAGCGAGAATAGAATGAAAGTCCACCAAAAGGCTCCGCTCTTCCTCCCTGAGACCCTCAGTGTAACCTTCGAGTTCCATCCTTTCCTCCACAACCTTCAGGTTCTCAGCGATGGATTTTTTGGACTCAAAAATGTTGCCGAAAACCTCTTTGTTCCAAATCTTCAGTTTTTCTTTGACCATTTTGAGCTTTAAAGCCACCCTCTTAGGAGCGCTTCCTTCCACCTTCGATTGCCACCACGCTGAAACCAATCCTTTGAAGTCTTTGTGAGAAATCCACATGGATTCGAATCTGAAAGGGGTCATAAAAATAGGCCCATCGTTCGCCTCCAAGAAAATAGGGTTATGGTCAGACCCAATCCTTGGAAGAGCCGAAAGGATAGCCCCACCAAGGATGGGAATGGCTTATGGGGAAATGAAGAATCTGTCGAGTTTGACTTGAATCAAACCGCCCCCAATCCTTCTGTTACTCCATGTGAAGGAAGCCCCTTTGAGTTCGATGTCAAGCAGGCCATTAGCAGAGACAAAATCTCTGAAATCTTCCAAGCTGCAGCTGGAGTGGTCAGACCCTCCTTTTTTCTCCGAAGGATGAAGGGGACAATTGAAGTCACCCCCTAAAACCCAAGGAAAGTTGCTAAAATTCTCCCTCATCAGAGAGATAGCTTTCCACATTTCTGCTCTCTGTGGCAGAATTTGAAGCATAAACGTTGGACAGAATCCAGGAAAAATTGGTGGTTTTGGACTGGAACAGTACATTGATGATTCTGTTGGAAGTTGATAGCGAGCTGCCCTCAAACCTCGAAGGGTCCCACAGAACCATGAGTCCTCCCGTTGTTCCCACTGCAGGGCTGAACAGACAATTTGCCTTGGCCCAAATGGCCTTCGCCACTTTGTCAGAGGAGATAGCATCAAGCTTGGTCTCTTGCAAAATAAGGATAGAAGGGTTAGTCCTCCTACGGAGATCAACCACTAACCTTCGCTTGGCTGCACCGTTCAGTCCTCTCACATTCCATGAGAGGACTTTCATCTGGACAGTTTGAAATTTTTCTTGCCTCCCCTTCCTTGTTGAGGGGGAGGTTTTGATGCATGTGCTTCGCCCGACTGTGCGTCACAGTCATCCAGAACCAGCAAACGTTGGGTTCCATTTGCAACGTCATTTGCAGTCTCTTTGTCTCGCCTGTCCTTGTTAGGAGGACGACCCTGCTTCCTCTCACTACCAAAATCCACACTTTGCTTTCGGCTCCTCGTGTTTCGGGGGCTAATGTGACCGGACTGTTCACCCCTCCTTCCTAAGAGGTAATCTTCTAGCAGCGTCTGCGACTGACTGAAATCGGGATGACCCGTATCTTGGAGCAAAGAAGCAGCTTGAGTCATAACTTGGGAAGGGGTCCGTTCCATCTCTTCCTGCGATTCACTTTCCAAGTGGGAGTCTGCTCCTTGTTGGTTGTCAGCCTCAAGATGCTCGGGGTCCGATTGGAGAGTGGGATTCTCTTCAGGCTGAGAGAGTCCGACACAGTCTCTAGAGGGGCCTGGGGATCCATGGCCCTTCGCGCCTGGAAGATTTGGTTGCTTTGATTGACCTTCCTTGTGCTCCAGGGGGTTGCCATTTTCACGTTTCTGATTTCCCGGTTTTTGAAGAGGACACTGGGCCTGGAGGTGCCCTTGGGACCGACACTGGGTGCAGAAAGCTGGTTTATTTTCATAGACAATAGCTTGTTTATGAAGAATGGTACCTCCAGACCGAAGAGTGATGGAAGTTGGGAGTTCTGCCTCCAAATCTGCCAGAACGCAAAAGCGGGCCTGGACGAACCTTGTTCGAGCTCGGGTGGGAGGGTCAATGGTGACCAATTCCCCAATGGAACGCGCAATACCCCTTATGACATTTTCATGCCAGCCAAAGAGGGGAAGATTCGGGAGCCTAACCCATATTGGGGCAATGTTGATGTTCTGGGTATCAGGACTGAAATCCATGTCCCACTTCCTGAGAAATAAACTTCTGCGGCCCAGAAACCATGGCCCGCCAACCAAAATTTTACAGTAATCCTCCTTATTGTTCAGTCTAATGGCAAAAAAACCCCGGGATAGGGCCGCCAGCTCCAAATGACCAGAAGTCCTCCATTTGCTTGCTGCCCACTTTCGGATAGTTTCCATGTCGGGACGGCCTCCAATGAATTTGCCTATTAGGGTAAATTTCTCAAACTCCATGAAGCTTGAAAGTACTTCCGTCGGGATGTCCAGCTCATCCCCAACCGGAAACAACTCTTTGGTAAAAAACCCGTTTAGGGTTTCTGAGGCCGCTGCCTGGGCATAAGACTTTTGAGCCCCACCACCCCCTTTGTCTGGTGGGTCCTTACCTCGACCAATACCGTTGTCAGCCCGACCATCTTCAATGGGCCCGGGCATTTCCGCTCCACCAGAATCTTGGTGCCCTCCGATTGCTCCGCTGCGTCCAAGAACCGAACCACCGCCGCTCCCGATCTCCCCTGCAGACGACTTCCCGCCCATCGACATCCTCCGCCGCTTCCCTCATCCATGTAAAATTAATTTAACAAAAAATACTTTAGAGTGTTTTATCCAACATCTCTTGAATTCAAGCAAAACTTTTATTTTACTGTTTTTTTTCCATTTTATAATTTGAAAAATAAGCTTAAGTAAAGATCCTCCTTACTTGGACTAAGATGATGAGAATTATGTGAATATTTCCAATGTATAATCATGCCTACACCAAACATCATAGTGTGACTTAAATTTTTCAACATTTCTTGAATGGAAGCAAAGCTTGTAGTGTTTTTATTTCATTTTTAATTTGATGGATGAGCTTCCTAATGATCTTCCTTTCGTGTTTTTATTTCATTCTTGATTTGATGGATGAGCTTCCTAATGATCTTCCTTTCTTGGACTAAGATGATGAGTTTTGCATGTGAACTTTTCCTAGATATAATTACGCCTCCACCAAACAATTATTCTAATTATCCAAATTTTGTTTTGCAGTCTTGTTAATGGCCAAGTTTAATAATTTTTACTGAAGAGCTCTATTTGACTTAAATGATATGTTTATTTATTATTATACAATAAGTGGGTTTATCAATAATTGTAAAAATCAAATGCATTTTGATCATTTTATTTGTATCTCTAGATTTAGTATATCTAGTATTTTAGTGGACAGGTTTTTATTGCATAGCATTTGACTATAAATTTTAGGAATATTTTTAATCATTTTATTTTATTTAAAAATAAAAAACAAACCAAAACTCTTAGTGGACATGTTTTTATTGCATAGCATTTGACTATAAATTTTAGGTATATTTTTAATCATTTTCTTGTATTTAAAAATAAAAATAAACCAATTTTTTTGGGCTTGTACGTGTATACCCTATCATATTGATGAAATATTCTTATACAATATTTCTAATAGCAATAACAACGTTAAAACCAAAAACCAATTGAATATAATTTTGCATTGCAAGAGTTATACTAATTTGGTAAGCAAGAAGCATTAGTTTTTGTTGGCTATTGTAGATTAGAAAAAAATTGAAGGAAAAATAACTCACCTTTTTAAGGATGCATCCATAAAATAATGGTCACTTCTAAATCAAGAAGTTTAATATTTTCCTTTTCTTTAAATAATGGTTACTTCTATATAAAAAGTTTTACATTGCTCTTTGGCTAAATGCGTTTGTTAGTTAAAGAGATTGAAAAAAGCTAGATGGAAACACCTTTTCTTGTGATGGTTTAATTTTAAATTTAAAAAATATTTTAAGTGTAATCCTTAGAGGCAATAGGGGCACACTACTAATGTTTAAGCACTATATATGGTTGGTGGTCTAAAGTAGTTTTCCATAAAAAGGAGAGACATTATGCATAATCAAGAGCTTTTCCCCCCAAGAATTATTATTATCATTAAAATGGAATTGAATGCTATTGATGTATACTTTGACAAGCATTATGCACATGCTTTCTCAAGGATTAAATGTTTGCATCGAATTTATGAATAGAATATTAAGTTTAAATTGGATAATTTGATTTAGTATCCAATTGTGGTTTGAATTTTTATTTTTTTTTAAATTTTCAAGCTAACTTAAGTGGTGATTTTTCTATGTTTGAAGGCATTGAACTAAATGAGAGATACATCACTCATCTTTAACACAGTTAACACACCAATGTTTCTTAATATTTCTAAGGATGATACAAGTTATAAGAAGCAAACATGGCTAATCATACAATGGATGGTTTAATTTTATATCTCATGAGACGACCTAGTATTATATAAAGCTCATTTTTTTAGAATATTATGTTTCCAAGTTCATTGTATGTAGCCCTAATTTAGTAGGTTGTAGTAAAAACAAATTCTAAGAATGTTTAAAATAGTGGAGGAAGATGAAAATAACTGTTTTTGGATTTTATATTTGATTATATATAAGGAATCCATCCTACACCGCTAGGGCTTGCTATTGTAAATGCAATTAATATCCTAGGTATGCAAGCATCCCATTTTTTATTTTATTTGTATATTTATGCCTCCTTTGGTTGTAGGCAGACTACAAGTCGAATGTATCAAAGATGGTTCACATCTTGTATAGGAGGAAGAATGACATAGGGAATAAATATTTAGTTAGCTTGTTTGCAAGGAGTTAAGAAAGAAGTTCCAAATTTTGTATTGGAGATAAGACACTAGGTGAAGTACTTTTTTAGAAGTGTTATCAGTCATAGTTGAAGAACCTCGAAAAATAACTAAATTTTCAAAAAGAAAGAGTAGGAGTTGGTAAAAATATAGGATACCACTTTGGCATTTACAAGTCACTTAAAAACAAGAAGAAGAATATACTTAACTGTCAAATAAAGATTCCATAGTATGATTATGGGAAAAGGAATGGAGATACATACATGTTTGGGCAAGCTCAAGCTTGCTTTCAAAAGGTATCTTTGATAATAAGAGGTTAAATATTGCCCCTTCAACCTTGAGACATGACAACACATATGGTGGGAGATAGGTAGTCTTTTGAAACTTTTGAAAGTATTTTAGCGATCTGGCTAATGTGTCAAACTTTTGGAACTGACCAAAATTATAAGAGAAAAATTAAGATTTTAAGGCTTGAAGTCAAAGGCTAAAATCCTAGCAAACTTGGTACAATAAGTATACATAAAATCTATACTTGTAACATATGTTTAAAATATCAAACTATCACATGTTAATTTATATGTCTTTTTTATTGTTAGAAGGGCAAAGTTTCATTTGGAAGCTATTCAAAAGGAATATTTTGAGTTTTTTTGAAAAATATAGTATTTATTTTATAAGAGAAATAGAGCAGGGAAAAGGTTTAAGTTTGACAACTTAGAAGTCCTAGTAGCTCGTTGACCCAAGACCTCCCCTTGCACCTCTTAATACCTATCACAAAGGTATCTAACGCTTATACTTATCACAAAGGCACTTGACCTTGTGTAAGGGTCATATTTGTAACCCTAAATATTTTTATATGGCTAAAGATGTGTGCTTATTTGAGTTGGAATTAGAACTAGATATTGAAAGCACAAATCCTCTTATGTTAAATGGGAACAAGACTAAAACCATTTCACATAGAAGTAATAGAATAATTTTTATTTAGTCCCAATGATTTGGGTTTGCTTAACTACCTTTAATTTACTGCTCATATCAAATGACAAGGACTTTATTCATGGTATGCATGGGTAGAACATAACAGTTTGGACAATAAGCAAGTTCAAATGTGGGTTTCCATATTGACAACTTTGAATGTTTTCTTATTAAATATCAAACTATCATAACATTTGAAGTCTTGGAGTGGTGCATATTGTAGAGTTTGATATGGGTGATCATACCGTTGGGGATGAATTTTATGTTTTTGAAATTGGGGAAGTTGTTCTTTTGGGTATTTAGTACTTGTACTCACTAGGGACTTATTTCATATAATAAGAGAGGTTCATTTCCTTCAAGCAAATGAACCGTTATTATACTATTAAACTCTTATTATAGAGGGAAATCAAAGCTTTTTACTTCAACCAAATCAATAATGTATTGAAGAATGTGTAATTTGATTTTGTGCCATCTTAGATCAATATGTTGAAATTCCAAGAATTCTAGTACTCTATAAGCACAAGGTAATTTTATAAGAACTATAAAGAAGTATTCCTCCACTCATAACATTAGAACATATATTTGAGCTTGGTCCTAAAAAGGGACCTATAAAATTTCACCTATACAAGTTTAGGTACTTCCAAAAATCCAAAGGTAAGAGATTGAGAAACTTGTATAGGAGTTATTAGATATATGATCATTGTAGCTAGTAAGATCACTTATAGTTATTTCTATTATTAGATAGGAATAAATATAGATATAATTATCATTGCATCATTAGAGGGAACTCAACAAAATTACAAACAAGATCAACTTTCCATTTTCTATTATTAATGTTCTATTGGATAAGGTATAGGGGTCTAAGTAATTTTAGTCTTAGCTTGATGCTCTAATGTAAATTAAGCCTTTTGAAACAAGTTGCTCCAATACCATGTGTAGAGTCTATAAAAAAAGAGCCACAAATACACAAAAATATAGAAGAAATGATTTGAATGCATCTACATAGACAGAGAGGAGGTAAAATAAATCCTCTACCAATCTAAGAAAACATATCATACAAGAATTGTCAGTTTTTTGTACAAGCTAAATAGGCTTGTAAAAGGATTCTCTAATACATCAAACTGAAAATTAGAATTATATCACTCTAAGAAAAGATATCATACAAGAATTGTAAGATTTTTGTATAAGAAAATAGGCTTGTAAAAGGATTCTCTACTACAACAATTTGAAATATAGAATTGTTATAAATGGTATGGAATATGAAGATGTGAAAGTAACACAAATAATATGGAATGAGGATTCCAATAAATATAATGAACACTGCAACAATTATAGGATAAGGATCTTTATAAAAAAAAGAAAAAAATGATATTGGGTGATGAGGATGCACATGGAACATATGATTCACAATTAGATTACCATTCAAAGATATTTAGAAGCATGCAATGAAACATGTATCACATAGGAAAATATATGTAATACTACCATGTCTAGTGATATTATGACAAAGTTGATGATGTTATTCCGTGTAGTCCAAATATAACATAGAAATTCATGGAAAAATTTGGCATTTATGTTTGGATATAACATATGATATATAAAGAAGTAAAAGGTGGAAAATAACACAACTTTAATTCTATCCTCGAGCTATGAGGATAAAAACCTTTAAGGTAAAGCAATTGAATGCTTAAACATAACATATTTTGTAATGTAGTGCTAATGTGTAAGTGTGAAATAATAAAAATATAAGGACTAATCTAGCCATTAGTAGTTTCTAATTAGTTTAAGGAAGGTATGCAATTGTTTTATGAGGGGTTTATAGATAAGGAAAGAATATTGTTTTATTTATGTTAATCATGTTACTAAAAATACCCATTTTTGTCAGTTAAATCATGCATTTTCAACAAACATAATGATAGTAAAATTTATCAAGTATTTTAGAAAGCTTAATGCAATTATTAAGATCATATTTAACAAAATAATCCAATTATTATCTCCAATAACATTTTGGTAAAATATATTTAAGACCTTAGAAATCACTTAGGAACATCTTAACATCAACCATTTTTAAATGAACTAGCAAAAATGCTCAACAAATATCTGCAAAAATGTCTTTATTATTATATTTTTAAAAATAAACTATCACAATTATCTAAATGGTTCTCTTAAAATGATAATTGACATAAATAAAATTTAATATAAAAAATATGACATACCTTAAAGGAAATTGTGGGTGTGATGTTCACTCCCTCACACTATTAGACATATATATATATATATATATATATATATCCTATATTCTTACTTTAGCAAGTAAAAACTTTTGAAAATTTTGATATTGTGGATTGTTACTAGGCATGTTGTGTTTGAATGATTTATTCATTAGATTGTAAATGTAGGATTTTTTATTCATGTAATATTATTATTTTATAAGACAAGATATGTCAAATTCATATATGTATTTTATGCAAACATTAACCCTAAAGGGAGAAATTATGTCTATAATGGGATTACAAGTATTGAAGGCTACTTTGGGGGAGTATACATGTCTTAGGTAGATATAGAATTACTGCCTCATCTTTTATAAATTTGATCTATCATGTACGATGATTTATATGTAATATCTTATATTGTGTCATTGAATGTGCTTAAATGTCTATATATGGGTCTAATAATTATTGTCAAATATTAATTATAAAGAGGAAGCCTAATTAAAACCTATAATATAAATTTTAATAAAAATGTTAAGAGGGATGAAAGAAGAGAGGTAGGTGGAAGTGATATTGAAAGAAGAAGATGAAAGAAATAAGAAAACAAGGATGGAGAGTCAAGATGAAGGTATTGAAAGAGAAGGAAATTGATGCATTTTAAATGGTGGGGGTCAACTGAACGATAACCTCCCCTAGCAACAAAGGATTCACTATTCACTCAAACCCATAGTGTAATATTTAGTTTGTTTATGATTTACACACAAAATACTGGCAAGAAAACAATTTCTAAGATGGTAAAACGACAATTGACAAGACAACAAGATGGAAAAAAAAAACACTACCGCAAGATGACAAGGACACAATATGACACATTGATATTATATAATGATAATGCTTTCAAGTTGGTGCAACTTACACTTGAACTATATTTCCACTTATATAACATGATGCAACAACTTCCATTTAAATAACACAATACAATTTTCACTTGGAAAACACTTCCACTTGTATGACACGATGCAACTTCCATTTGAATGACATGGTACAACTTCCACTTGAATGGTTAATTGCTAATCAGAATACTAACTCGAAATACCAATTGCACTATATCCTCTTGGATGACAATTCCTACTAGAACGACATCTTCATACAAACTGCAAACATACCTCATCCTCACATGTAATCCTCCATAAATATCAGTCTATGCAACCTACAATATTTAATACAATTACCATTCAATTAAAGATAAATTTGAGGTGGAAAGTTAATGTTATTGTTAATGTGCTAGTTGGCTCTATATCACAATATTTTTCTTTTCCTTTGTTCCTCTACCTCTACCTTACCTTTCTCTCTTCCTATTTTCTTCTTAACTCTATATGCTCACCCATTTTTTCTTCTTCTCTCTTCTTGTATTTTATACACAAGGATGATGGTTACCCAAATTACCATCTGGAATACGTTTCCCTAACAATTATATTAACAAATATTAATATAATAAAAATTAAATTGCTTGGATGCTCCTACATCATAAATATTGAGTAAGAGGAAATGTTTCATAAGAAAAAACTCATAGATTTATTTTGAAGTTCATAATCGAGATTCTATATTTAGCAATATCAAAAACATTTATTCTTGTCACTGCTTCATCTGGCCAGTTCTTCCACTTGATCAGATACTCATAATATA
Source organism: Wollemia nobilis (assembly GCA_028583015.1). Lineage (NCBI taxonomy): Eukaryota > Viridiplantae > Streptophyta > Pinopsida > Araucariales > Araucariaceae > Wollemia > Wollemia nobilis. Next base: position 1,808,621 of record JAQPPZ010002660.1, read on the forward strand.
CCTTACGTCTTGTGCTCTTAGTCACTCTAGAATCTATCATTGGCTCAATTTCATCCCATTCTATTTTTGGTAATTGTGATATCCATTCTTCCAATGAAAAATCATGTGACATCTTCATTACTATCCATGGTTTTGTCATGGTATGAGTACAAATATACCATATTATAAATTTATGAGATATCTTCTCCTTTTGGAAGTTCAATTTCATATGCATTAGCTGTAAACTTCTTCAAGGCCTTACAAGATTCATTTTTTTCTAATTAAGCTTGTTGTAAGTGCCTTTCAAGAACCTTTCCTCTTACAAATGTTTCCAAACCAACTCTTCAATCTAGAATTATTGTCCACTTGAGATCAACACGTTGTTTGTATTCTATGACACTCTTTTCTAAATTATCCTTCACTTCCTGATGTAAGTCTTGCACATAATCATCAAAGTCCTCTGCTATGACACTATATCTCTATAAATCAACTGTACTATGCAAGTCATATACTCCTGTTAGACAATTTTCATACACAATCTAGATGGTATTTTAGTTATGATTCTATCTATTGAATTGTTATATACAAACTTCGATTGTGCCAAAATGGTATCCCATAACTTCGACTTCTTACCCACTAAGAACCTCAATAAATTCTCAAGGCTTCTATTCACCATTTTGGTTTGTCCATCTATTGTGGATAATAAGTCATTTGAAACTCACTTTGGTGTCCAAATTCTTCCACAAAGTGTGCCAAAAGTGACCTACAAACTTAGTATCTCTATTCGATACAATACTTTTTGGTAAACCATGTAGTATTACAACTTCTCTAAAGAATAAATTAGCAATATGCATAGCATCATTTGTCTTTCTACAAGTTATAACATGTGCAAACTTTGAATTTCTATCAATAGTAACAAAAGTTGAATCATTATCTCTTTGTGTTTGAAGTAATACAAGGACAAAGTCCATACTTATGTCGTCATGTGGTCTCTTTAGTATTGATAATGGATGATACAATCCAATATTTTAGTTTCTCCCATTTGCATGTTGGCAAACTCAACAACACTGTACAAATATCCATACACCCACATTCATTCTGAGCCAATAATAAGTTACACAAAGCTGTCCCATTATTTTATCTACTCCAAAATGTCCATCTAATTCACCGCTATGTTTTTCTCTTATTAAGTTCTCTCTCATTGAGATTTATGGTATGCATAACTATTATCCCTTGAATAATAATCCCTCTTGGATAAAATTATCAAGTCATGATATATTATCTCCTATAGTAGGGTTCTTAAATGTTTTCCATTTTTTTTGAAGTCCAAATGATCAACATCAATCTTTTTCATTCTATCAAAACCAATTTCTTATACTCAAGGTATCTGCTACTTGATTTGAACTTCTACTTCTATACTTCAAAAGAAACGAGTAAATTTGAAGATACTCAACCCATTTCATATGTCTTTGATTCAATTTTCTGATGCAGGAGCATCCGGAGACAGTAGAGCAATCTTGCATCTTCCAAATTTTTTTTCAAATTTTTCTAAGTTCATTGCATTTTGATTTATTTATTTTCAGTATCGGGGAAATTTTTGTAAAGCAATTTTCAGTTTGGGGAAGTTTTGTAAGGCAAGAGGGGAGGGGTCGCGAAATCGCGACCCCAAAAGCTGCATTGTAACTTTGGCGAGTTTCGTCGCGATATCGCGACGTGATAGTATCTCAAGGCGGAGGTAAAGAGCTTCAGATGTCGCGATATCGCGACAGTATTGCAAAAACTAAGGCAAAAGGCTTCAGTCGTCGCGATTTCGTGACCTGTCGCGATATCGCGGCCAGGTGAAGACAAGGCCAAAAGAGAATAAGCGGACGGCCGGGCAAGGCCAAATTTGACACGTGGACAGCCACGTGTATCATGACAGTTGTGAAGGGCACGTGTATCAAATATATTGCGACAAGGAGAAGGCATGGCCAGATTTACACGCGGTCGGCTACGTGTATGAAAACAAAGATGAGGGTCACATAAATTGATAAAGGGAGGTGTCGGCCACGCATTTTTTTTATTATTTATGGCAACACAACAATTACAGGTGATGGCTTTATGGAGGAGACAACAGTGCAGAGGACAGTCAGAACAAAGCGGCCGGTGCAGGTTAAGGGAGGCCATCAATGCAAGCGTCATGGTGGATCGGGCAGTTGCCCATTTATGGCAAAAAATTTGAAAAACTCGGTCGGAGGGAAAATCGAATTTGAAATTTTGTTAGGCGGGGCATTAATTGCCTAGAGGATCGAGGCCTCGATAAAAACTCGAGAAAAATTGTAAGGGAGGGGATGGTGAGTTCGGGATTGAGGGGGAAGAAGAAGTATGCCTGGAAATTGTATTAAAAGACTGTATTAAGCAATTTGCAGTGAATTAATTTGAAGTTCTGTTGTGTGAATCTCGGCTTGCCATCAAGTGGTATCAGAGCGGGAGCTCCTGAGCGTGTAACAGATCGTCGGAGAGAGGCAGTTACACCAGGATCTGTGGAAGGATTTGAAGGGGAAGAAAGAAAGATGCCTCCACGAAGAAACCGTGGTGGAGTAGGAAATGTGGTGCCGGTCGAAGACTTTCGAGCCTTGCAGAGACAAGTTCAAGCCCTGCAAGAAGAGTTACGCAGAAGGCACGAGCCCGGAAGGGATGAGGGAAGTGAAGACGAAGTTGAAGAAGAAGACCAGTCTGAGGAAGAAGAAGAGGCCGTGGATCCTGCACAAGCCAGGTTGTACAAAGCCATCTCTCAGATTGGAAAGCAACCAAAAATGGAGGTTTCTACATACTCGGGAAACCTAAATCCAGAAGAGGTGATTGATTGGATAAATGACTTAGAAGAATATTTCGAATATGAGGAGGTTGAAGACCCTAATCGGGTCAGATTTGCTAAGACCAAGTTGAAGGGTCATGCCAGCATTTGGTGGAGAGGAATACAGTTGGAGAGGAATAGAAGAGGGAAGGAGAGAATAACAAGATGGGATAGAATGGTGGAAAAGCTGAAAAGACAGTTTATTTCGATAGATTACGAGTTGGATCTGCTAAGAAAAATGCAGAGTTTGAGACAGACAAACAAAACTGTCCAAGAATACACCGAGGAGTTTTACAAGATTTCTATTAGAACTGGGCATTTAGAGGCAAACAAAGAAAAGGTAGCCCGTTATATCAATGGGTTGAGACTCGGCATCCAGGAAGAGCTGAGCCTAGTTCGGGTAAGCACCATTGAGGATGCTTACCAGTTTGCCTTAAAGGTGGAAGAAAAACTGAATAGGCGGTTTGAAGGCAAGCAAAGAGGAAGGGGCCATGGTGGAAGAACTGGTGGGAGAACCAGTGGAGAAAAGTATAAAGACCCGAAGAAGACTGGTGAAGCCAGTAGTAACCAGGATCAAAGGGAAGAGGATGTTTATCAGCCCCGAGATCAGAACAGCTACCCAAGAGGACGGGGTGGATCTGGACGAGGGTTTGGAAGAGGAGTATTTCGTGGGACATGTTTCCACTGTGGTGAAGAAGGACATCGAGCATTCGAGTGTCCACAACACCGGGAAAGAACGAACAAGAGGCCTGAGGGTCCGGCCAGAGCTGCTGTGGCAGAGGAAGATGCTGAATCTGAACATTCAGAAGAAGCGGAGAGAGGGGAGGCAATGATCGTGAGGAGAGTCCTGTTGAATGAGGAGAAGGACACAGATCAGAGAAGAAGTTTATTCCGCACAAGATGTAAATGTGCGGGCAAGGTTTGCAATATTATTATTGATAATGGTAGCACGGATAACCTGGTTTCAGAAGAAATGGTTACCAAGCTACAGTTAGAGAGGAAGAAGCACCCGCATCCATACCGGGTCGCATGGCTACAGAAAGACCATAGGGCTTTGGTCAGTGAGCAGTGCTCCGTTAAATTTAATATTGGGAATTATTGTGATGAGGTCCTGTGCGACATCCTACCTATGGATGCTTGCCATATGTTGCTGGGAAGGCCCTGGCAGTTCGATCGGAGTGCAGTGCATGACGGCCGTGCCAACACCTACTCATTGACGAAGAATGGTGTGCGCCACAAGCTGAAGCCCTTAAAGGAAGCGGATGAAAAGGTATGTAACAGCTCCAGAATCTGTTTAGTTGAAGGGAGAAAGTTTTTGGACGGGTTGAAGCATGAACATTTATGTTATGCAATAATTCCTAGAGTTAGGGAGAAGGAATGCCAAGATACCCCAGTAGAAGTCCTAGATCTGCTGGAGGAATTTCCAGATATTGTGTCTGATAATGTGCCTGAGGGTTTACCCCCAGTAAGGAAAATCAGCCACCATATAGATTTGATGCCAGGATCGAGCTTGCCAAATAAAGCTGCACACAGAATGACGCCTGTAGAGACTGAGGAGTTAAACAGGCAGGTCCAAGAATTGTTGGAGAAGGGATTGATTCGGGAAAGTTTGAGCCCATGCGCAGTACCTGCAGTGCTGGCGCCAAAGAAGGATGGAGAATGGAGAATGTGTACAGATTCACGGGCCATCAACAAAATCACTATCAAATACAGATTCCCGTTGCCAAGGATGGATGATATCATGGACTGTTTAAGTGGAGCTGAGTACTTCACAAAGATTGACCTGAAAAGTGGCTATCATCAGATCCGTATCCGAGAGGGAGATGAGTGGAAGACAACCTTCAAGACAAGAGAGGGCTTGTATGAGTGGTTGGTCATGCCATTTGGGCTGTCCAATGCACCAAGTACCTTCATGCGGCTGATGAATGAAGTGCTGAAAGAGTTTCTGGGAAAGTTTGTCATTGTTTATTTAGATGATATATTAATTTTCAGCAGAACCCTGGAGGAACACCTGATGCATATCAGGAGGGTTTTTGAAAAGCTACGGGAGGAGCAGTTATTAATAAATCTGAAAAAGTGTAATTTTGTCAAGAAGGAGTTAGTATACCTGGGATTTGTAATCTCAGTAGAAGGTCTGAAAATGGACCCAGAGAAGGTGAGAGCCATCATCGAATGGCCTACCCCAAGAAGCACAATAGAAGTAAGATCATTTCATGGTCTAGCCAGCTTTTACAGGAAGTTCATAAAGAACTTCAGCAGTATTTGTGCACCTCTCACGGAAACAATGAGGGGGGATAAAAAAGAGTTCAAGTGGACATTAGGGGCTGAGAGGAGCTTTGATGCATTAAAGAAAAAGGTCACAGAACAACCTGTTTTGGCACTCCCAGACTTTAACAAGGTATTTCAGGTGGACTGTGATGCCAGTGGCAGTGCAATAGGGGCGGTACTGAGTCAGGAAGGCAGACCTGTTGCTTATTTCAGTGAGAAGCTAAATGATGCTCGAAAAAAGTATTCAGTTTATGACCAAGAATTTTATGCTATAGTTCAGGCTCTGAAGAAGTGGAGACATTATTTATTGCCAAAGGAGTTTGTTCTATTTACTGATCATCAGGCTTTACAGTACATTAACAGTCAGACAAAACTGAACCAAAGGCACATGAAGTGGGTGGAATTCCTTCAAAGCTATACCTTTGTGCTGAAGCACAGAAGCGGGAAATCAAACAGAGTTGCAGATGCCTTGAGTAGAAGGCAGAATCTACTGATTGAAATGACAGTGGAAGTAGTGGGATTTGAAGAACTGAAGGGTTTGTACCCTGAAGATCCGGATTTTGCAGAAGCCTGGACGGCTTGCTTGACACCTGTTACTATGGACAGGACAAAATGGTTGGATTTCCTAATCCAAGATGGAATGTTGTTCAAGAGAAGTAAATTATGCATTCCAAGGAGTTCCATGCGGGAAAACTTAATCAAGGAAAAGCACAACGGAGGACTGGCTGGGCATTTTGGTCGGGATAAGACCATTGCCCTGGTGGAGGAAAATTACTACTGGCCACAACTTCAGCAAGATGTGCGGAAGTTTGTGCAAGGTTGCAGAATATGCCAGATGGCAAAAGGTGTAAGGCAAAACACAGGATTATACCAGCCATTACCTGTACCTGAGAGGCCATGGGAGGACATAAGCATGGATTTTATTCTTGGATTGCCGAGAACACAGAGGGGAAATGACTTGTATTTGTGGTGGTTGACCGATTCTCCAAAATGGCACATTTTATTCCCTGCCAGAAGACAAGTGATGCAGTTCACATTGCAGGGGTTATTCTTCAAGGAAGTGGTACGACTTCACGGTCTACCAAGAAGCATAGTTTCTGACAGAGATACAAAGTTTGTTGGGTATTTCTGGAGAACTTTGTGGAAGAAGTTGAAGACAGACCTGAAATTCAGTTTTGCATACCACCCATAGACTGACGGACAGACAGAGGTGGTGAATAGAAGCCTGGGTAATTTGCTGAGATGTTTGATAGCAGATCAACCCAAGGGATGGGATTTAGTTTTACCGCAGGCGGAATTTGCGTATAACAGTTCAGTCAATAAGAGCACAAATAAATCTCCATTCCAGATAATATATGGAAACAGCCCGAGAAATGTGTCTGAACTGAGAAAGTTGGACAAGAGAGAAAAGTGCAGTGCCGAGGCAGAAGAATTTGCGGAACATATGAAAAGTCTGCATGAAGAAGTAAGGAAACAAATTATAAAAATGAATACTCAATATAAGACAAGGGCAGACCAGAAGCGGCGGTTCAAGGAGTTCGAAGTAGGAGATGAGGTCATGGTGCATCTCAAGAAGGAGAGATTTCCTGCCAAGACTTATAACAAATTGAAGATGAAGAAGTTTGGGCCATGCAGAATACTGGGAAAACGGGAGTCAGGAAATGCATATGAAGTGGAATTGCCAAGTTGGCTTGATATTTCACCTATTTTTAATATTTCAGATCTAGTGGAATATCATGAGGGAGAGAGTACAGAGGTACCAAGTGCAGAAGTATGGCAAATTCCAGCACCTGCTCCAACCACAGACGAGGTCGAAGAAATATTAGACACCCGTGAAGGCAGAAGCACCAGAAACAAACAGTATTCTGAATATTTGATAAAGTGGAAGGGCAGACCTGTTGAAGATGCAACTTGGTTGTCAAAAACGGAGGTTGACCGCCTGGGTCTTCCCCTAACAAAACAGAAGTGAGGATCACTTTTAATTTACCCCGGGTGTCTGATGCAGGAGCATCCGGCGACAGTAGAGCAATCTTGCATCTTCCAAAATTTTTCTAGATTTTTCTAAGTACTTTGCATTTTGATTTATTTATTTTCAGTATTGGGGAAAGTTTTGTAAAGCAATTTTCGGTTTGGGGAAGTTTTGTAAGGCAAGAGGGGAGGGGTCGCGAAATCACGACATGTCACGAAATCGCGACCCCAAAATCTGCATTGTAACTTTGGCGAGTTTCATCGTGATATCGCGACGTCGCGATATCGCGATAGTATCTCAAGGTGGAGGTAAAGAGCTTCAGTCGTCGCGATATCACGATATCGCGACAGTATTGCAAAAACTAAGGCAAAAGGCTTCAGTCGTCGTGATATCGCGACGTCGCGATATCGCGATGGTATTGTGGAGCAAGGCGGAGGGGGAGAGTCCTGTCGCGATATCGCGACCAGTTAGAAGCCGCCACGTGGCATGATTTCAAGGCAACATCAAAGGCTAAAGCAAGGCGGAGAACATTACAAAGGACTTCAGCAAAGTGAAGGCAGAGGGGGGGTCGCGAAATCGTGACATGTCACGAAATCGCGACCCCAAAGAGCTTCGGCATAGAGGAGGCGCTTTTGGTCACGATTTCGCGACCTGTCGCGATATCGCGGCCAGGTGAAAACAAGACCAAAAGAGAATAAGCCGACGATCGGGCAAGGCCGAATTTGACACGTGGACAGCCACGTGTATCAAAACGGTTATGAAGGGTACGTGTATCAAATATATTGCGACATGGAGAAGGCATGGCCAGATTTACACGCGGTCGGCTACGTGTATGAAAACAAAGATGAGGGTCACGCAAATTGATAAAGGGAGGTGTCGGCCACGCATTTTTTTATTATTTCTGGCAACACAGTTGTTACAGGTGAGGGCTTTATGGAGGAGACAACAGTGCAGAGGACGGTCGAACAAAGCGGCCGGTGCAGGTTAAGGGAGGCCATCAATGCAAGCGTCATGGTGGATCGGGCGGTTGCCCATTTATGGCAAAAAATTTGAAAAACTCGGCCGGAGGGAAAACGAACTGGGGATTTTGTTAGGCGGGGCATTAATTGCCTAGAGGATCGAGGCCTCGATAAAAACTCGGGGGAAATGTAAGGGGATGGTGAGTTCGGGATTGAGGGGGAAGAAGAAGTATGCCTGGAAATTGTATTAAAAGACTGTATTAAGCAATTTGCAGTGAATGAATTTTGAAGTTCTGTTGTGTGAATCTCGGCTTGCCATCATTTTCCTTAACTATTAATGAACTACAAAGCATGGTGATTTGCGAACAACAAAATTTCCTTCGATAATAGATAATGCCTTCACTTCTAGAGTGCTTGCATAGTGGCATAAAAATATTGATCATAAACTAAATATTTCTTCTTGGCTTCATTCAAATTCTTATTGAAATTAGCAATAGGTCTACTTTCTTGACTTAGAAATCCTCCAATGGTTATTTCATTTGCATCACAATCTACTTGGAAAACTTTGTTAAAGTATAACAATGCCAGAACCGACTAATTCATGACTTTTTCTTTCAGGATTTGAAAGCTTCTTTTTTTTGCACTTGGTCATTTGAACTCATGCCTACCTCCCTTCATTATTTATGTGATTGGAGCTCAATTTCCACAAATTATTTTGATGAAATTTCTATAAAAAATTGCCAAACCATAAAAAATTATAGTTTCAAACATACTCCTTGACACCAACCACTCCACAATATCCTTTACATTTGTTGGATCTATTCACAAGCCATACTTGGATATTGAAAAACCTAAATATACAAATTCCTTCTTCATAAAACTATACTTCTTCAAATTGATCATCAATTGTTCCTCCTTCAATATTTGTAAAACTAGCCTCAAATTAATTAGGTGTTCTTTTATATTGCAAAACACCAAAATATAATCCAAGTAAACCACCATAAACTTATCAAAAAAGGCTTTAAGACCTCATTCATCAATCTCATAAAAGTGCTAGGTGCATTCGTCAACCAAAATGGCATAAACAACCATTCATATAATCCCTCTTTGGTCTTAAATATAGTCTTCCACTCATCTCCTTTAATTAAAATTTTATGGTAATCACTTTTCAAATAAATCTTGATGAAGCACTTTGATCCACTCAAACAATCCATCAAATTATCCATACGAGGTAATGAAAACCTATATTTTATTATCATCTTATTAATAATCTAGGAATTCGTACACATAGTCCACTCTCCTCCTTTCTTGGGTGCTAGCACAATTGGTACTACACATGGGCTCAAGCTCTTCCTAATTAGCCCCTTATTCAATAGCTCTTGGATTTGTCTCTTTATCTCTTCATTTTCCATGGGTGTCATCCTATAGGTTGCCTTGTTTGGAAAAATTGCTCTAGGTATGAAGTCTATTTGATGACTAATGCTCCTCATAGGTGGTAATCCATTTGAAAACTCCTTTGAGAGAATATCTAAAATATCTTTTAACATATTAGCTACTTTATGAGGGATTTTATCTATTTCAATGATTATCCCAACTTCCATAGGTTTGGTGATGAGGGCAAAGCATAATTCCTCCTTCATCTCCTTCAAGAATTATTTTTTGGAGGTCAAACAAACTTTAGAACTGCTACCCACCTCTTCTCTTTTGTCCTTCAATGGACTCAATGCATAACGTTTACCATCTTTGACAATTAAATAAGTAACCATCCTACAATAATGTATTGCTTTCTTGTAAAATTGCCATGGTCTTCTCAACAAAATATGATATTCATCCATTCATATGATATCACATAGAATTACATCCTTATAAGAACCAAAAAATTTACTATACTTTGTTTGGTTACCAAAATTTAGTGTCCATTTTATAACCATGATACTTTGTAAGGATTTGGATGCTCAATTCCTTTCAAGCCCAATTTCTCTACCATTTATGTTAACACTAAATTGTTTGTGCTTTTTTTTTTTTTTTTAGCGAAAAACCCCATGTGGGGTCGCCTTGGTCTAAGAGACCACGAATAGGGGGTTCTATACCGTCAAAGTCACCCGGGAGTCGCACCCAGCCCTGCCCGCACCAACATTATCAATTGGATTTTGGGTACCCAATTCAACTTTTTGGTAGGGTGGAGATTTGAACCTAGGACCTCCCTTGGAGGATTGCCCTCTCCTCTCCAACTCACCTACAACACCTGGGTATAAAACTAATTTATAGTGGAAAACACCCCTTTCGGGGTGCCACTTTCAACAGGTTGGGCATAGGAGGAATGGAGCCTTGTCGGCCTCTACCAGCACATAGGACATTCCTAACTATACCATATATCTGCAGGATCGAGACAAGGGGAATGGAACCTGGGTCGGCCTCTACCAGCACCGAGGGCATTTACCACTGCACCACAACAAGCAGATGGATTGTTTGTGCTTTTGCTATCCACAATCACCTCACAATATTTACCTCCTAATTTACAAGTTATGAACAAAATTCTTGTTTCCTTATGTTCATGCACCTCCTTTGCTAATTTCAATACTACCCTTTTTATTATAAGGGATTCTCCTTGTTTTGGTTCCTCCATGTGCTTTGATGAAGCAATAATTTCTTCATCTGCTTATGTGATCTAGTTATAGGCTTCCTTTCCATGCTCGCTGGTCTACTATGCTTGAGGATACTCATATGATCTATGTCCTTCCAAGAACCTGTTGTGATGTATTTCACAACGACCCAAAAATTGGGGACCCACTAAAAATTTGTGAAATTTTGATGTTTTGTTTGTCATGTTTATTGGTGTTTTGTTGTTTTAATTTTTTATAGATATATGTTGTGTTTTAATGTTAACTTTAAGGTTTATAAGTTTGGGTTGTTTGTTTTATTTATTTGTTTAGTTTTATGTTTTCTTAAAGTAATTGGTTTTAGTGTTATTTTGTTGATGTTTTGTTTGTTTTGGTTAAAGTAATTTTTGTTAAAAAGTTTTTTCTTTATATGATTATATTTGTCTAAAGGTCTCAATTGCTTTAAAAGGATTTTGAGTTTAAATTAAAATGTTCATTTTAAATATTTTAATTAACATCGATTTAAAAATTTCAATTTAAAGTGTGATTTATTTTAAATATTTTATATTAAACATTGATTTAAAATATTTAAAATGATAATGATTTTGATTCAAATATTTATATCATTTCAGATTTAATAAAAATAATTTGTTTCATATATGCAAGGTAAAGGACTTCGAGAAGGTTAAAGTATCCGTCAGTCAAGAGGCACATATCAGGTGAATAAATCATCGAAGAGTATTGGGAGTTTGTTGAATTATAAAGAGCTCATGGTGCCCGATCTGAACAAATGTGGGACCACCGGATTACATGGGTGCAAAGAAGCCATAGAGTTACCGAAATATAACACGACGTTGCGGCTGAAAGACATGTGCAGGTAGTACGTGGAATTCAGTGAGCATGAAGGAAGCCATCACGCAGGGTCTCATCGGCAATAATGTGGGTACAATATGCAGATTTTGGTGAAATAAGTAGCAACGACAACATGATAGTTTCAAATTTGGTGAATAAAAATTCATGGGCGTATATAACAAAAGATTATCACGATTGCTATAGCAGATTGCTCTTCAGAATTTCGCATAAAGTGAAATGAAATTTCAACATAAAAATATGTCACTAGAAATAAATAGCTTGTATGAGAGCATAACATCATATAAACAGGTTGAAAGCAAGAGATTATAGCAGCGATGACCAGGTCGTGGTAAGTCTCAAAGCAGAGACGACAATATTTTTAGATGATTTGGTTTCTAATTTTGTAATGGATGCTGCGAGGGCTCAATGTAGCAGATAGATAGATAGGTATTAACGTGGAACGAAATTCCAATCATGGAATATGCTACTAGACTTGCATGTGGTTTCTAATTTTGTAATGGATGCTGCGAGGGCTCAATGTAGCAGATAGATAGATAGATAGGTATTAACGTGGAACGAAATTCCAATCATGGAATATGCTACTAGACTTGCATCATCACATTAACCGGTTAGAAAGCAAGAGGGCCAACCCCCACACATGCCCAAACTCGATGTTAATAAGGATGAGGAATCCCACAAAATGGGACCAAGAACTTGCAGACTAACCAGAGTTCACTGGCTGTGCGATTGTGCTTTGGAAGTGCAATTTCTATCTAGTCAGTTATTGTGGATGTTGGGTGAAGTTTTTACTATCACACTGTCACTGAAAATGATGAGTACTATGTTTGAAAAGATAGTGCGGTGGGCAACTATTCTATTGCATACAACAAATGGTCATTTTAATCAGTTCCAGAAGGGTTTCCGAGAGGCACCATATAACGAAGGAGTATTTGATCGTGACTAAGATAGTGATGCATGTAGTAGCTAGAGGATAGTAATCATGGTCCTGCAGATAATTGATCCTAGCGCCCATAAAACAAAGCGGATAAATGGTGGATTAATAAATTGATGATAACAACTTTCTGCGTAACTGAAGAAACAAATAATGCGATTTTTTAGGTGCTTGAGTATGGCCGACGAGTTGATGCTGGGCGTCATCCGGGTTGAAATGAAGATAGATTGTCATAAACAGATTGATAGAATAAGTTATTTGTATTTAAACAACATTAGAAGTACAGAAATCATAACGAAGGCTTTTCGGTTATGAATTTTGATCCTCAAATTATGCGCTTTCCATGGTTATGGCTGGTATTGGGCATTGGGGAACATTTAGATGGATGCGTTATTTCCATAGCCAGAATGATATTTATGAGCACACCAAAAGGATTTGCTCATATATCATGAAGAGATGGACCTGACATAAATAATGTTTCATAGAGCTGTTTCGAGGTTTGATGTGATATTATATGGACAACAACATCACACAATGTTTGGGAGAGCTGCAGAATTTTGCAGAGCATTTTGTGGAGTAATTCTAAAGTCCGGCATGGCATAGTATGGAGGATCATGTATCCATCACAACGGATACATTGACCCATCTTTGTACTTTTTGATACTGGTGACACAGGAAAACATATACAAAAGGGAAAACACTACAAAGGGAGATAGTTTATAGCGAGTATGTGCAGCATAGTAGAAGTATTTCATCACACTTGAGATAGTAAAATGCTGGCATGGTGTTCATTCGTCGGTAGAAATAAAAAGATATGTGAAGAACCGATGGGAACCCGAATTTTATGACAGTAATGTTTGCTTCATGACACTGAAGTAATTAATGACACTGAAGTAATTAATACAGATATGAAGAGTATATTGAAGATAGTAGCTTTACTGTACTCCATGAAAAGAGTATATTGAAGATAGTAGCTTTACTGTACTCCATGAAAAGAGTTTTAATATTTCAGATAGAAACGACAACGACAAGTGAAGTGTTCGAAGGAAGATGCCGATATATTGTATGATCACGAATTTGGTAAATGGAAAATTTATGATTTTTTTGAAGCATTAATTAAATTCACTTTACATAGGAGAGGTTATAAAGTGGTTATATAATTTGTTTCAACACTATAATTGAACTAAGTGAACGAACAATATAACGGGAAATTGCAATCTATAAATAAGTCATTGAAATTCAAGAAGAGGGTCGGACAGGTTGAGAAGAAAAGAAGGGATTGGAAAGAAGCAAAAGAGGAAAATCTAAGGGTTACAGTCCATAGATTTTGGAAAAGTATTAATTGTAACATCCATGAATTTTTATTAAAATATTTTATTTAGATAAGTATGAAATGATATCTTAAATTGAGTTAATATTTTGATATAATTTTATTTATTCAAAGTTTCATAGAAGATAGCATTAGGTTTAGGTTTATTGCAGGACTGTGTTGCTATGTTGAATCTAGTCTGCATAAATTTAATTCATATTGGTTTATTACTCAAATATTTATATGGAAAAACCAATATTATATTACAAAGAAGGTTTTTATCCTAATTTAGGAATTATAAAATGATATATATATATATATATATATTGGTAGGTAAAAATTATATTAAAAGTGGGTTTTGAAAGGATCCCAAAACATTTAAACAACAGGTCAACCGACCAAACCAAAGGTCAAGAACAATCAATTTGAAGAATCATGCCCAACGAAAAATAGATAGTTTGGAAAAACCCACCCAGTGAGAAAAGACAATTTTGAAAAATCCTGCCTAGCGAGGAACCACAAATATCGCCTAGCAGGAATCCACCAATTTTGAAAATCCTGCCCAGCAGGAAACCACCAGTCCTGCAAAATCCTGCCCAGCAGGAAGCAGCCAAAAACCACCAGGTTGGAAATCCCACCCAGCGAGAAAACCAGTAGATTGGAAAATCCCGCCTAGCGGGAAACCAACAATTTTGAAAAATCTCGCCCAACGAGAAACCACCAGTTTTGAAAAATCTTGCTTAACGAGAAAACATGCAAGATGATGAATTTGAAAATCCTGCCCAACAAGAAACAGTTGAAAACCATCAGATTGGAAATCCTGCCCAGCGGGAAAACCAGAAGATTTGAAAATCTTGCCCAGTAGGAAATCCCATCCCGTCCAGTAGGAAAACCAACAAAAAAATGAGATTGAAAAATCCTGCCTAGCAAGAAAACCAGAAGATTTGAAAATCCCGCTTAGAGGGAAATCCCTTCCCGCCCAGTAGGAAAACCAGCAAAATAACAGGATTGAAAAATCCCGCACAGTGGGAAAACCAACAGGAATGGAAAATCCTGCTCAGCTGGAGAACTAGTAGAAGAAAGGGTTTGGGAAACTATAGGACTGGAATCTCACCAATAGGAGTACGAGGAAGCCGGAAGGATCAAGGGAGAAAAAACACAGGTACAAAGAAAGGATCCTGGAAGCCATAAAGGACCAGGGACCCACCATCCTTGCTCATGAACAGTTCTAGGGAAGAGGAACTGGGACTGGGAACAACTCAAGAACAAGAAAAGGCCCCCTCCAAGGCCAAGAACAAGCTCTGAGAGTCCACCAAGAAGCAAGACCAGAAAATATAATCCCTCGAACAAAAAATAAAATGAAAACATGTGAAGCCCAGACAAAAAGCAGCAACAGACACAAATATGGGATCCATGAAAACCTAAACTGAGGGATCTAGGGGTTTGCATGCATAGATCACCGATCCCCCCAAGATCGAGACATGCAGTAGAAAACCCAAAGCACCCCAGCAAAAAGGACCAGGAATCCCCATCCTTGCACACGAACAACTTTAGGGAACTGGGACTGAGGCTGGGAACAACTCAAGCACATGAAGAGGCCCTCCCAAGGCCATGTAAATGCTCAAAGCATCCACTAAGCAACATATCCAACAAAAAGAAGCCTTCGAACAGGAAAACAAACATGGTCCCACCCAAAGGGATGAGACCACCAGCAACCAATGGCATCCTAGAGAGGAAACACGAGCAAATCAAAAACTACCCCCCTAGACCAACCTCGATGAAGAGAGAACCTCATAAGATGCACCAGAAAGCGAACGAGAATCTAACCTGCAACCACCACAAACCGAGAAAGCCTTGGGAATGAGATCCCAGTAACAACCTATAAAAAAATCCCTAGAGAAAAGCCTAAGGGAGATCAAATACAGGATCCCAGGAACATGCAGGAAACCCCAGAGGATCCTTGGGAAGCACCAGGCCCGGGATTCAAACAAGGAAACCCCAAAAACTACTGGGAAATGAGTAGAAAGTGGGCAAGGATCTCCCCCCAAGGAGATCATCTGCTACAAACCATTCCCAGAGTGGGATGAATCAGGGACTGGGCAAGAACTAGGGAAAGGGGAGCAGGTTCCTCCCCATCCCATCAATGTCTCATCATAAAATGATAAATTTTATGATTAGGGTTAAAGTTTATTTCATGTGAATTTACATAAATGCATTTTGAGAAATAAACTATAAGGTCATTTTGACATTTTATAAACCCTAAAGCTATATCATAAAGTTTAAACTTTATAATAGGGTTAATATTTATTCATTCTCCAAATATTTTTATTAATTTATATTTGGAAGAATAAATATAAGATTAATTTGAAAGTTTATTTAAAACCCTAATTCGATAATTATAGAGTTGTAAAATTTATAATTAAGGATCTAAAGTTTATTTTACCATCATTTTGCATAAATCTTATTTGGGAAATAAACTTTAATTTAGGGTTAATATTTATTCATTTTCCAAATATTTTTATTAATTTATATTTGGAAGAATAAATATAAGATTAATTTGAGAGTTTATTTAGAGCCCTAATTCAATAATTATAGAGTTGTAAACTTTATAATTAAGGGTCTAAAGTTTATTTTGCCATCATTTTATGTAAATCTTATTTGGGAAATAAAATTTAATTTAGTTAAGTTGTTCAAATTGATTTATAAAGTTTTTTAATATAAATTTTTTAACACTACCTAAAGGTTAAGTTGAAAATCAAATTTAATTATTAAGTTTCAATTTTAAGAAAATAAATTTTAGGAAAGATTGCATATGATGATGTCAAGTCAAAATACCTAAAATCCAGGCCCCTTGTTATCAGTTACTTGCAAACCATTGAGGTAGTTTGAGCACTTATTTTAATACATTTCATGATATTTAAACACATTAAGTGAAGAACCTTGGAGAAATACATATTTCTTTGCAAGAGAGGATTTCAATCCTAACTGTAGGGTGATTTTGTAATTGGACAAAATCATACCTCAATAGAACCTATAACACTTTCTAGAAAAAACACATCCTCTACCTATACCAAATCCACCTTGTCCTCTCAATGATTCACCCTTCTCTTGGGTACTCTAGTTGAAACTATTTGTTTGTGAGGAATTTTCTCCTGCATCATGAGTTTTCTATCTTCTTCCTCCATGGAAATTTTCTCTTTCTTTTAAAGACTACCCTCTTGCTTTGGAGTTATTTTGTTTCTTGTGTGTCAACTTTTCTTTTGCCTTGAGCACATATTGATATGCTTCTTCAACAGTTTTGATTCAAATCATACCAATTTCATCTTGTATAGATAACCTTAGTTTATTTATATACCTTCGTACTCTTTCAACATATTCAATATGACCTACTTTATGGTCAATTTACAAAACTCCTATGTATACTGTTTCACTCCTAAATCCCTTTGCTTGAGGTTTTAGAGTCTTCTAAACAATCCGATCTAATAATTAACATGTAGAAATTTTATTTTTAATTTGGCTCCAAACTTATCCAAATTTTGGATTCTATCCTTCCTTGTTTATTGCTTTTTTGTTAGGACATGATCCCACTAAATTGATGCATATCCATTTAGCCACGTACATACAAATTTGACCCACTTTAGATCCTCCATGTTCGTTATCCAATCTATCAAATATTTTTAAAACTAGGAATATTTATCTTTATCTTACTTTCCATATTTGAGATTACCCGAATCAATCATTGCTCTAGTTCTTATCCTTGATCCTCATATCAAAATTTTAGGTGACTAGTCTCCTCCTCTTCACTACCACTAATCTCTTCAAGATAAATGTCTCTAATTTGGGAAGTCTCAATTGCATCTAACCTAGTGATGATTCCTCTTAATATTTTAGCTATATATGTTGGTTGGGATTCCAAACCACATGGTCTTCCTCTTCCTCGTTGTGCCATTTCTCTAAAATTTTTGTCTTTGGATTTGATACCAAATGATGTAGTCTAAACGAAGGAGGTCAACTAAACAACAACCTCCCTTAGTAGAAAATAAATCACAATTCACTCATACCCACAGTGTAAGATTTAGTTTTGTTCTAATTTACACACGTAGATGATAAAACTAATAATAT
Source organism: Wollemia nobilis (assembly GCA_028583015.1). Taxonomy (NCBI): domain Eukaryota; kingdom Viridiplantae; phylum Streptophyta; class Pinopsida; order Araucariales; family Araucariaceae; genus Wollemia; species Wollemia nobilis. The sequence continues at coordinate 1,826,467 of JAQPPZ010002660.1, forward strand.
AATGATTTCCAAGATAGTAACATGAAAATTGGCAAGATGGTAGGATTATAATTGGTAAGATAACACTTACTAATATGGTAATTGGTAAGATAATAATAGCCAAGATGAAAATATGATAGTATCAAGATGATAATGGCACAAGAAAACACTACCACAAGATAAAAGTACCCCAAGATGACAAGGAAAAAATATGATGCATTGATTTTATATGATGGAAATGCTTCCAAGCCAATGCAACTTCCACTTGAACAATATTTTCACTTGTATGACTTGGTGTAACAACTTCCACTTAAATGACATAGTATAATTTCCACTTGAATGACACTTCCAATTGTACAAAACAATGCAACTTCCACTTGAACGATAGTGCAAATTCCAATTAAAGAATAGTGTAAATTCCACTTGAATGGCCAGTTGCTAATAAAAAAACTAACACAAATGACCAATCACACTATATCCTCTTGAATAAAAATTCCTACTTGAATGGTGTCTTCATGGGAGTTTTAATCATAGTTCATTGTCACCTACAATCTTGCACAAATACTAGTCTATGCAACCTACAATATTTAATATAATTACCATTCAAACATAAAGATATATTTGAGGTGGAAAGTTAATGTTATTTCCAATATGCTAGTTGGATGTATATTACAACATTTTTATTTTCCTTTGTTCCCTTGGCTCACATGCATAAATAATTGGAACCTTTACCCTACTTTCTCTCTTCCTCTTCCCTTCTTAACTCTATATGCACACCCCTTTTTTCTTCTTCTCTATGTTTATATTTTATATAAAAGGATGAAAATTACTAGAATGAAACTCTACAATATCTACCCATAACCGTTATATTAAAAAACCTTAATATAATAAAAATTAAATTGCTTGGATACTCCCACATCAACAATACAAAAGAAAATTTCATAAGAAAGGAGTGCATGGAAAACACTGAACTCAAAGCACTACACAAGATAAATTAGAATGCTACAACTATGGGTTAAGGGAAGTTAGTCAAAAATTTCAAGTAAATCTTGATAAAATCTTAATATAAATATTTAGGATTAAATCAAATAGTAAAAGAAAAATAAATAAAACAAAATCAATATTTTGTATGGTTGTTTGTTATTGTATAGATCTCTAATATAATAGCATATAGTATGGATATGAAATCATATTGTATGAATTTATTCAAAATAGTAATGTGTTGATATGAAATCATATTCTATGGATATGAAATCTTATTGTCTAGATCTAAAATCATATTGCATAGACCTAAAATCATATTGTTATTTCTATATAGAACCTATATATTTTCCAATGTCGGATTCCTTTCTTGGATTATTGTGTTACATGTGTTCAAAAATCTTGTAGTCCAAGAGTGAGGCTAGGATGACTAGGATGGATAGGAATCCCATTAGATTTGATATAATTTTATGATAGTAGACCTACACTTTTTTGTATGGATTGAGTGGCTCTCCCTAAAGTCAATTTGAGGATTGAGCTATACTCTCCATAATCTGAGTGGTTATTCTCATGATGACTAGATGTGCGTGGTATGTATTATGTTGGTGAGGATATGATGCTAATGATAGGGTGTGATGATTAGGATTTGTGTAGATGGAAGTTTGTGATTATAGTATGAGGTACTTGAACCAATTTTAAGTGGCTTGATAAAAGAAACTAGGCGTGAGAAATGAGGAGCCTCGAGCAAGATAGAGAGGAGTCAACATTTTTTAAAATCACTATAATTTTTACAAAATCTAAGCAATGATATAGTAGGAAGAAAAAAGAGAAAGACTAGTTCAATAAACCAATAAAATTTCAAAACTATAATCTTTTGAACTGGCGATCTATCAGGACCTAGTAATTTGTTAGAATCATGAATGACAAGGAAAATCAAAGTCTAAAAATGACATTTTTGTCTTATGATATAAAATATGATATTGAAATATTTTTACATAGGGTAAGAAGGGTAAAACCATTGCTATAAATAATATCCTAGGGATCATTATAAATATTATTAACCATTTTAAAAAATATTAAAGCTATTCTCTTTGAGTGCAATTTTATTTTTTATTAATGAAAAAATATGATTGGATGCCTTACATAACTATGTATTGATTGGTTGAACCTCTCTTTATGTGAATGTATTTATGGTTATGCCCTTACACTTGTTGGTTAACTATCTATTTTGTTGAATGTAAGCATGAGATGAATTTGAATTGTTGTTATTTGGTATCATTTGAATGTTACAATTTATCACACACTAGCCATGCTACGATGTCTGGTTATATTTATGTTTTCTTGTAAGGAGATTGAAACATCCAATTTCTAAGGCATTGGACATAGGGTCATGGGTATGATCTTCGATCAATTAGCCCCATGGATCAATATTTACATTTCTAGCATACCAGATGGGACATGTACCACTCATCCCAATTTATTCAAATTAGATCTCAACTATTATATAGGAAACCCAATTGGATTCGTTAAAGGGTTTGTTTAGACCTTAAGATTCAGTAGAACTAGAAATTATTCTAGAAACCATTGCTCTAATTGGTTCATATATTAAATTTATATTTTGATAGAAGTTTGAGGAAAACTATAGATATATGATGGTTTAGAGAAAATGGCAACTCTGTTAGCAAGTTAAATCAATAAATTTATCTAAGTATTTAGTTTATCAATTCACCGAGATTAATTACAATTTTTCAAGATTATGCTTATGATAGCTTTATGTCATTTTTCTCTTAATCTATTTTAATCTATTTTGAGCTAAGTCAAAATTCCCATGATTTGTTGAAAGGATCTAGCGTTTCACTAGAAAAAGGAGCTGACACCTAGTCATATCGTTACCATCATTCATATTTTGCAAGGCTAAGGTGTGATTACTGCAATTCATTAAAACACAATGATTCATTAAAATAAACTTATTTTGAGTTTTTAATAAATTTGACTTGTTGAGTTTTGTGTTTTGGTAGGTACAAAAAGCTCAAGTGATTGACTACAAGTATTGATCCATATTATAAATACAAGTTCTAAAGCATGTGATAAGGGAAAATAATTAAAGTAGGTGAAGCTCATTGAATTTAGATAAAAATTAATTAAAGGTAGGAATCCATCCACCACTATTTGGATACTAGGATCAAAAGAAAGTCTTCTAACTCATACTAGAAAAGACACCATGTCAAGTCTCACCACTCCTAAAATAGTCTCAAACTACATCCTCTATATAACTAAACCTACCTAATCACCTACTAGTGGATCATAAATACACTATATTAGGTGTTAGATAGGCTTGGGCCAATAATCCCCCCATTGCTCCAAACCTCGTCATTAATATTTTGATTAGCATGGGTTAAATTTCTCAAGATATTTGACACCTTTTAAATAATTCATATTTGGGATCATATGGCATGGTTTCTTAGATAAACACCATATATTGTACCTCCTCTATGTAACAAGAAAACCTACTAAATCCCAATCAAATTAAGACTTGTAAGCTAGATCAAACAATCAAACAAACACTAACCCATCCTAATCTAGTACTAGTAATATAGTAAATACAAACCAACAAATAGCCATCTTGATTCAAGTGTTCACCCCTCCTATTGCCTCATCTCAAATTTCTATAGAAATAACTCAGTCACCAACCTAAATTCCTACAAAATAAGACTCTAAAGAATTTCCAAACATTGCTCATTAACAAAACATGTATAATCCATTAATTATTAATATATCCCAAAGTATAAAAAATCAATTTAGACCAAATTTGATACTGAATCAAAATGTTTCTCAATACCAATAGGTACCACACATGTAAATAGGATCTTAAAACCTAACACCCCCTTCTAGAGGTTATTAGACATAATATTTTCAACCTCCACACTTCAATACATAAATGCTTTGACATCCTTAAGAATTTTTGAATCAACAAGCACCACCTAATCCACCTCTGCCTAAAAAACCTAATATTTTAAATCTAGTGATACCAAATCATCCTCCCATTATGAATCCTAACTAGCAACAAGTTTGTCATGGACTAGCTTCCCATGAAACCAACAAATGATCCCTAATCAACAAATATTACCATTTTCTAAACAACTACAAGGGTATGCAATCTCTCTTCAACAATAAATTCCTTATTAGATATAAATTCCCTATGGTTACCCTCCTCCAAATTATCATATTTAGGTATGGTTAGACCACAAAAAAAATTGATTGATTGGACTTATTAGGAACCCCTAAATTTTATGGTTTATTCTCCCATACCTGTAGCTAACATGAAATCATTTCCTACCTTTTATGGTAATGGGAATTAGAATTATCTATATCATCCAAATGAGTTATTCACCTTGATGTCTATAAATAGGTTCTAGGAGGAGGATATTATGGTTAATAGATATTCTATCTCTTTTTAGTTAAATGCAATGCAAAGACATCCCAAGAGAATATCCATGTCTATAGCACTAGATTTATGAGGACCTTGTACTTTATGCCTTTGAAAATTAGACCTTTAGATGAGTAAGCTTTACCTTATTACATCAATGGTCTACAATCTAATCTAGATCTAATAATTTTGTTGCAAAACTATTATTATTAAACATGAACCATTCACCAATATGCAGAAATATCAAATCATTCATCCACAATACATTATCCACAATAACAATCCACAAATGCGAGAGAGATAGATAATACCCTTAAGGTAGGGCAACACCAATAATAATCCTTAAGGAAGGAATAACTCCACAAGATATCCCAAGATGAGAGGCCACTTCGTGGGCACGATGATTACATAAGATTCTTCTTCAATGATATGAATATCCTTACAATGACAAATATCTCTTCTTTATATATCCATATTCTTATTCTACTTTGGAGAGCCTACTATTAATATTATATTATATTAAAATATAATATAATATTATAATACAATCAACCTTGGGTTATGTGTGGCCCATGCCAACCCTTATACAATATAATAATATATCCCCAAATATCTATTCCTAGGTACCCTACCATGCCACCCTCCTTACAAATGTTTCGTCCTCGGAAACATATGAAGAAAACTGATAGTATGATTTGCTAAGCAATGTTAGCAATTGGTACCAATCTCGATCATCCATCCATCCAAGTGAAACTCGATGATGCTGGTACGCCATTTTGTTACTTGAGTATCCAAATCTTCTTCGTTGGCTCCACACTTCTACTACTGTATTTTGATAACTTGAATGATCGGTCCACTTGTTCCTTGATATTTGATGAACCATGCTGAAAACCATGATCACTATGCTTTCTTTGCCACACATTGCCATAGTTGGTGCCCTATTGATTACATGTCGAACCATAATGTTGTTGCCTTGAACCATGCCTCCAATATTGTTTTCGCTCATGGTGGTGTGGATGGCGATATGGTGCAACCTTTACTTGATGTTCTACCTTCTTTGACTTTTCAACCTTTGGCTTCATTGTTATAAATTCTTCTACACCTTGTTATTTCATGTTATTTTTGTTTGGTGTGTCCTTGTGCTCTTCTATCAAATATTCCTTGGACTCTATTGCTGCTATCGCCTTCGTGGATTCTGTTTCCTATTCTTTAATTTGTTCTTCTACAACCGCTTCTTGATTTTCCTTGTATCCTTTCTTCTCAAGCTGAGAAATATCCTGCAATGTTATTTCCACTGAATTAGTTACTGCTACTTCTTTCATGGACTCTATTGCTACTATTGCCTTCTTGGATTTTGTTTCATGTTCTTCAATTTGTTCTTCTACAACCACTTCTTGATTTTCCATGTATCCTTGCTCCTTAAGTTGAGACATATCCTGCAATGTTATCTTCTTTTTTCTGTACCATAACTTCATAAACTTCTTTTGCACATTAATGTTAACAGTACCCAAAGAATCTAACCAAGGATAACCAAGAAAAATATCCTCATCATCCATCTCAATAGCATAGAAATCTGAATGTAAAACATATTTATCCATGGTGATCTTTAAATATTCAAAAATCTAAACATTCTCACCCTCTAGTTGTATGTCCTTAATTTTTGTTGCTTGAACTTGCAACTTCTTAGCCAAAGAAATATTAATAAAATTATATCTGCTACCAGGGTCAATGGAAATAATAACCTGTTCCTTTTGAATGCTTCCATGAACCTGCAAAATAGAATTTTTAGATTTAAACAAATTACTTTGTCCATTTTCTAATTTATCTTCCACCACAGGTATGGTTTCCTCTGTCTGCATACTGACATATTTTTTATCTTCCTTGACCTTTTCCTCTTTCTTCTTGAGTAATTTTATTTCTTTTTCATAGTCGTCGATCAAATCCCTTAGGCGATCTACATAATATGGGTCCCATTTACTCAAGAATGCATGCTTCACTTCCTCCAAAGTGTATTCATTATTTGTTTCTTGACAAAAATTTACCAACCACAACAAAGCTTTCCCTTGAAGAGAGAAATGAAGGGAGTATTTCCAATAAGGATTACTATGATGTCGATAGACAAAATTTTTCCACCATTCCATAGCATCAATATCATCTTCTCCAGAAAAACTTTGGAGTGCCATTGTGCATGCCCTAATGCAACTAGGGTTTTTTGATAATAAATATCATATCATGCCCTAATGCAAACTAGGGTTTTATGGAAAAAAAATATCTTCCCACCAAGTTGAAGCTAAAAATCCCAAAGACAACTACATCTGCAATTTTTTCTTCCAAACAAAATAAAGTGCAACTGATTTGCTTACCCGAACTAAACAAATTGTCTTTTGAAAAATTTGCGACTTGAAAATTTGTCACTTTCCTTGTTCCAGATGGCTGAATTCAAAAGGTCATATCTCCCTTAATACTTCTCATATTCCTTCATATGACCACTCATTTTAAAGCTCTTCAAATTTTGCACAATCTGATCCAAGAGTCGTTGCAATCGAATTAGCTATCGCAAAGATATGGCTTCTGAAAGATGAGATGTTTTTCCAAAAAAAATCTGCGAAATTCATCACTATCTTGTTTCGGATGACTAACTTCAAAAGGTCATATCTCCCTCAATACTACTCGGATTCCTTCATATGACCACTCATTTTAAAGCTCTTCAAATTCTACACAATCTGATCCAAGAATCGCTTGAATCGGATAGACTTGCGTAGAGATATGGCTCCTAAAAGATGAGATGTTTTTTCGAAAATTTTTTTTGCCCTAATTCTAGGGTTTCACACAAAAATCCCCACTTTGCCAAAATCGTTGCTCTGATACCACTTGTTGCAAAACTATTATTATTAAACATGAACCATTCACCAATATGCAAAAATATCAAATCATTCATCCACAATACATTATCCACAATAACAATCCACAAATGCGAGAGAGATAGATAATACCCTTAAGGTAGGGCAACACCAATAATAATCCTTAGGGAAGGAATAACTCCACAAGATCTCCCAAGATGAGAGGCCACTTCATGGGCACGACGATTACATAAGATTCTTCTTCAATGATATGAATATCCTAACAATGACAAATATCTCTTCTTTATATATCCATATTCTTATTCTAATTTGGAGAGCCTACTACTAATATTATATTATATTAAAATATAATATAATATTATAATACAATCAACCTTGGGTTATGTGTGGCCCATGCCAACCCTTATACAATATAATAATATATCCTTAAATATCTATTCCTAGGTACCCTACCAAATTTGTAATGTCAATCCCTATACATTTTCTATAGCCTTTGAAGAGGTTACTCAAGTAAAATATGTGTTTATTCAAGTTGGATAATTACCTCTTGATCCACATATGGACTATGTTGAATATGTAAATCCAATCCTTAGTTTACCATTACTAGGAGTGAAACATATTATTAATCCTATTTCCAATGCTCAATCCCAAACTACATAAATATAGCCTAACACATCCACATATCCTCAGACTAAAACTCCATAGATCATAATATTTTTAGGTCAAAAGGTATCATAATTTGTAACCTTTTAATTCTAATTGGTAGCTGTAGGTCAAAAATGGCTACATTCATACTCAAGATAAAATTTTACAAAATTTTGCTAAGTATGTAAAGGAAATACGAAAGCGCTAAAAAATATCCAAAGCTGAGAAGCGTTGAAATCGTCTCAAAAGTAAGAATTTTGGCAAAGGTCATGCTTCTCAATTCCCTTTGTACTCACCGCACATAAGTGAAGGATGCTAAAAACTAAAAAAACACCATGCAAAGGTGGAAAATGAGAAAGCGTTGAAATCAAGTCAAAAGTGAGAAGTCTAGAAAGACCGTGCTTCTCAACCTTCTTTGTGTCAAGTGCACAGCCAAAAAATGATAAAAATATCCCAAAACTAAGACATGCTAAGAAGGGAGTAAAAAAAAGAAGTCACAAAAGTTGTGCTTCTCGATCATCTTCACATAAGTCGCGCAAATTGAAAAGTGCCGAGAAAAGGCTAAGATTGAAAAGCGTTGAAAAGAGTTGAAAATAAGAAGAACAAAAAGCTGCATTTTCTCTCCTTCTTTACATAAGCCACACAAATGGGAAATCATTGAAATCAAGCTAGGCGTGAGAAGCACCAAAAAAGATGAGAAACAATAAAAGGTGAAAAGTTGTAATTTCTTTCTTTCCTTCGTTACCATCACGTAAACAAGAAGCGATACTATAGTCGTTCGATGGTCTGATCTATGATCTAAATTAAACTTCTACCTACCTTAAGGATTTTTGGTGAAATTTTGCATGCGTAATCCAATAAGTAGAGGAAAAACTAAAACTGATGCTAGAAGAGTTGAATAGAAAGTAGTTACAGTCCAGAACCTTCCAGAACATCCTGCTGAACTAGATTCAGTTGTGAGATTGATGAAGAGGAATTGATTTCAAGAATCACTAACGATGACGATGAACTCAACTAGAAGGCTATTGCAACAGGACCAAAAGGGCATAGTTGACGGGCATCATGAATAATATGTGGTTAGATAAATCATGAGAGAATCAAATTTACCTGTGATGCTTAAGAGTAAAATGATTATTGTAAAACCTATAAATAAGAGTAGCTAGGTCCTTCCAAATGGTCGACTCTGGAGTGTTTTCTTGCACCACTATGTAAATATTTGTAAATTTATGAATGAAGCATTACAATGAATTTTTACCTCAAATTTGTGCTAGTGTTGAATGGTGGACTTGATTATTAGATATGATCTCATCTTGCTACCATGGTTAGTCTATTCTATTAATTTGAAAAGGTAACTTAGAGTAGATCGAGTTAATTGTTTATGCATACATGTTTATAAAGAATTTTATTTTTTTCAAACCAGAGTATTGATCTTATTATGCTAAAACTGGATAATCAATATTATTAGATATTTGGAATAATTCTGTAAACATGCGAAAAACCATTTCAATAATGTAACTGCATAAATTTTGAAAGATATTAATCCTCTAGGATGCTTTCTAAAATCATTTTTTAGAAGATACTGTGTGGATGTCTATGCTATTAGCCTCACTCGTCCATATTAAATCCCTTTGTTTCTAACCCTACCATTTCTATCCCTATGATTTCTATATTTGTACTAAATAGAGTCAACTTTCATTAAGTTGATAGGAGCCAGCCTTCTCTGGAGGTTGAATCAAAGTAGTTTGATTCTACCAATGTTTAGTCTAGGATGTGATCAACGGGTTCTCACCTTCAAATCCCAAGAGATGATAATCATAGTTCTAGCATGAGCTAGATGAAAAACTAGGCTACAAAATTTTTTGGTACGCTTGGTGGGACCAATCCACCACATATGTTTTACCCGGAGGAATCAAAATTTAGTGAATTATTTTGACCTCATGTGTAGAGAAAGTAAATTCATTTGTGACTCCTTGAGAATAAAATCCAGTAAAACCTCAATCCTAAATTTTTTAAATTTTCATGTTCACTAGAGGCATAGCTAAGAAAAGTGAACAACCTACAAATTTCTATGAGTTATTCTCAAAATCCAAGTATCCTAGATACTCTTCTTCTAAAACTTTCGTTAAAGAAACTCCAACAACATCCTCTTCTTCAGATTCTTCTAGCACTTAGACCAATATGTCAGAAGAATGGGATGATGTTCTACATAATTATCTAGATTGGGATGCCCCAAATCCATTATAATTTCAAGCTTCACATGACATTCCTCAATCTGCTATTAAATCCATTTTGACCTATGATGGTACTGGAATAACAACTTATGAGCATTATCAGGATGTATTATTAATGGCAACTATTCATAACATAAGGCATGAAGATATTATTGTAAATTTTTTGGTTCTTTCTTTTAGATGTAATATTCTACATTGGTTCAAGACCTTGGAAAATGTTTCTATCAAAAATTGGGTTGATTTGGTAGGTCATTTTGTATAATAATTCAATGAGTTTTTAGATCTATTCTCACTTCTGACTCAGTTTACAGTCATTTAGAGACATCCGTAAGAATCAATTTTATATTTTAATCTCAAATTTAATAGAACTTGGAAAATAATCCCTAATGAGTTTAGGCTTGCTTCTCCCTTAACTTACATATATTACATCAGATATTTAGGACCAGATATTGGCTTGCAAACTCAACAATATGAAATCACCATATTTCCTAATGTTTATCAAGTAGAAATTCATGCTGAAGATATCTTAATTTTAGTTGGAAGATTACCCTCCAAGCATGTTAGCCCCTATAATCCTAAAATTATGCAACAATCCTCTGTTTCATATCTTACTACCATGAATCCTATTCCTATTGCAACTCACCTCTTAACAACAAACCCAAATCCAAAGCTACTTACTGTCATACCTTTTCCTCCTCTTCCATCACAACCATCTCAGGATAACTTAGTACTTCTTGATATTCAGAATTCTTTGAAAACTATCAACAACAAGGTCAATGCTATAGAGAAGAAAGAAGTTGAGAGGTCCTAACAAAGGATATCCTTACATAAATAAATATCAAAAGCCTAGTTCAAGTAATAGTGTAGGACCAAGGTGAAGAACATGTGCTTATACTGAGAGGGGGGTGAACAATATAAGATAAATTTTTTACTTTTCAATCCATATGATAACATCAATAGTATTAAAGCAACAATCATTACACAAAGAATCACATACATGAGAGACATGATTTAACGTGGTTCACCCAATGTGGGCTACTCCATAGAGAAAATATTTCACTAAAAATTTCTCAACAAATATCTTGGGAAACCTTTCCCTATTACAATGTTTATGGACCTATTTCCAAAGGAGATACCAATCCCGTAATCAGGTTTGTGGATCTCTATCTATAGGAGACACCAATATCCTTAGTTGGTTCATGGATCTCTATCCATAGGAGAACTCCTCTTCTCTGGCTGGTGATACTCTAGAAGATGACTACCTCCACTGCTCTAGCTTGTGGATATCTCTCCTCTAAAGACCTCTATCTCTCTACCCTGGATAATGGATCTCTATCCACTGGAGACTATTTTCCTCCACTCTATCACCTCCAAATCTTGCTCTCAACTCTATCTCAAATTTGTACTAAACACAATCCTTCGATATAGCATAAATATTCTCAATATCTGTCTCTAATATGCACTAAAAATAGTCCTTCGGTCTAGCACAAATATACTCAATATTTGTATCTGGTATGGCACAAACCTATCCTCAAATCTACACCAAAATCTATCCTCAAGCCTTAACACAAAGATTGATCCAATCACTAATCAACTCTTCTATATCTGTCCAAAATATTAACTCAAGGTTTGAAAAAATCAATCAATCAACCCTACTCACAAGTCTACTCAAAGACTTACCTCAAATATGTCCAACAAATCCTATCAAGAACTTGTCCAATATAATCACCAAGTCTTCACTAAGACTTACCTCAAATATGTATTGTAAGCTTCCATAAAAGCTCACACAAATCTATCCTTAAGGTTTCAAAAAAATCTTCCTCAACTCTGTCCTTAAGTCCACTCTAGGACTTACTCAAATCAGTTCACAAGATTTCACAAAATCTTATTCAAATCAATTGCAAAACTTGCATATAAAACTCAATCACTTCCAACTCTTTTCAATCAACAATGCTCACAAAATTCAATCACTCAATGAAACCCAACTTGATAACAAACCCTAAACAAGTGTTTCACAATGCTTTCAACAACTCTCACTATGGAACTCAAACTTAACTCAAGATGATTCCAAATTCACATAACAATGATACTCATGATCTTGCACAAACCCTAGTTCAAGATAGTTCTCAATTTCACCTTTAATTGACCTCACAATCATTCACCATGTGAAAACTCACTCAAAAATGCTTATCAAACAACCTTTTCACTCCAACTTAGCATTCATAATATCCAAAAAATAATATTCCACTCACAAGGATGATATACCCATACCTTTTGTTTGATGAAGATTTGATCTCAAAACCTGTCCCAATCACACTCAACCTCTTTGACAATATCAATGGTTAGATATCACAAATCTATCCTTAATATTTTCTTTCAAAAATATTTCACCATGCCAAGATATCAAAAATCAACTATACCTTATTTCTCCTTTCAAATCAATTTTTATAATATCACTTTATTTCAACAAATAACATCTAACATCCTTGGCACACCTTTTTACTCCTTTTATAAACTTTAACCTCTTAAAAATCAAACACAAAAATTAAAACTTTGCATACCCTTTTATCTCCCTTTTATCACTCATAAACCCTTTTAAATATGCAAATTTTAATTTAATAAAACTTTAGGAAATTAAAAAATTAATTTCCTCCCTTACAAATTTTGGATGCAACTTAAGACCTTAGCAATTTAGCGCATACCTTGTAATTTACCCAAAAATGCCTTGGTAGGATTGGAAAACTCGATCCCCTTCTCCCAAGTGCCTCTACACAACGTACACCCACCAAGTGGGCTACATGACCTCACACGATGGTTGAGGTGCACGCCTCCCTCTCTCTCTTCCTTCGATGATGCAAAAAATTAAAATCGAACTCTACCTTCCAAAAATCACTGTCGTGCAGATCGAACCCACGACCTATCACTTATGAGAAACTTAGAACAACCCTGGTCGCCAACCGTGCTACCCAACACCTTGCAATGTAAGATGAGCTTTGCTCAGCCTTGTTCCTTGGTCTACCTCCTTAAAGGATTAAACACATGCAAATCTTCCCTCTCAAGCCTTGGCACACAATTTCTTTTTTGCATTCGATGGATCACATGGATGCTTTCCTAAGGTTGAACTTACCACCTTATATATGCTTTATTATATTTTCAACCATGTTGGCACTTTATTTATTTGAATTCAAATTAAATCAAATTTTGAATTATGGCACTTTTAAATTAATTTAAATTTAAATTTTACCTTAGGATAAAATATTTAAATTTACATAATTTAAACTTAGGGCTTTATAAAATTTTACATTAGTATTTTGGAGGAATAATAATTTTATCATTCCTTGGCCTTCATTTTTCTTCACACCAACCTGTGACCGAAAATATTATAATATGATATATTATAATATTATTATTTTCATTAACCTGCTTCTTTGCCTTGTTGGAAAAACCACTAGAGGACATTAATAACACCAAAACTTGGACATCAACCTTTTGATATAAATGCATGGATGACAATGAAACTTGGTCATCATATTCTTGACATTAATGACAACAAACCTTGCTCTCTTCTTGACATCAATGACAAAAAATCTTGCTCATATTTCTAACAATATCCCCCTTTGTTATTTATGACAACCCATTTTCCTTTTACCATTTCCTTTACCTTTTTATGTTCTGATCCCCCTGAGAAACTACTCCCCCTAACTGAATGCTCTCCCTCTAACTCAAATCTCTCCCCCTTTGAAATTAATGGCAAAGGATCAAATTTGGGGCTCAAGGCTAAGAATGAGACTATTAGCTTAGCCCCTCCCCCACCTTCTCTTGAGGTGGTTAATTCTGGGGTGGGAGTAGAACTACTCCCAAATTTTCTCAAAGGTACTCAAAAGTCTCTTTCGAAAGTGGCTTAGTGAAAATGTCTACAATATGCTCCTTTGTAGTAACATATTCCAACCTGACTTTCTTATCTATTTCTTATGTTGACTATGTTATCAAAATTCAAATGACCCATTCCTCTATGCCACAACCAACTCTCATCTTCTTGTGATAGAAAAAACTTTTTCCCTTTAATCTCACTAAGCATATAGAGGTTGTTTGAAGTTCTACTTGCATTTGTAATGACTTTTCGAGTTTCAAACTTTCTTATTTCACATCTATCAGGGTGAAATGTAACCATATGACCTTGGTAACAAAGTTGACTTACACTTAGAAGATTGTGTCTTAACCCTTTTACATATAGTACATTTTTTGTTCTTGTTTTCCTGTTATCTAAACTCAGAGTTCCTTTTCCACAAATTTTTGTTGATACATTATCACCAAAACTTACTGATCCTCTTTTACTTTCTTTGAGTACAAGCAATTTGTCTTTGTCTCCTATCATATTTCTAGAGAAACCACTATCAAGAAACCATTGTTCTTCTTTATCCTGAAAATTTAGAAATGTTTGAACCAACATTGATCTAGCTTTCTCATCCCATTTTTTCTATTTTCTAGTTGTTGAAGTTGTATTATTTTTAATTGACTCAGGAAGTACCATTTTGCACCATCTAATCCTGTGCCCAAATTTATTGCATTTTTAACATATGATATCATCATTCATAAGAGGTGTAAAAGAGTTGAAATTTCTATTAACATCATTTTTCACATAACTAGTACAATGTACAACTCTATGACCATATTTGTTACAAGAAAAGTAATAACCATGGCAGAAATTATGTAACCTGTTTGGATGCCTTTGAAAATGTGGTCGAGTGCTTCTCCTTTTGTGATTAACTCTCATCCATGGTTCTTCTTTACTTTCTTCTTTCTTGATGTCTTTTCCTTTTGGGGTATGAGTAACGAGCTTATATTTATTTGGTGTCTCTATTTATTGAAAGCTAGATTCCTCTTTCTATTTTCCTAACTTTATATCTTGTCAAAACTTGATCTTTTCAACTTCATGCCTTAGAGACACAATTTTTGCTTCCAATATTTCACACTCTATATCCCTTTCTCTTAATATATCTGTCATAACCTATTCAATTTTATTTCCTTATTCTACCTTTATCTTGAGTTCTATGAGGTTTTGTAGAAGTTATATATTTGCTTCTTCATCCTCTTGAATTTTCTCCTTCAAACTTGAATTCTTCTTTCTAATATTTTCAAGATTCCTGAGAGCAGTGAAGAATTCCTCTTTTATGTCAAACATGGTCTCTTATTCATTCTCTAAATTCATGTATATTTCTGATGGATCTTTCTCCAAGTTGTTAGTCTTTTCACAAAGAGATCCGCTCTGATACCAATTGAAGAACTTGTGCTTATACTCAGATGGGGGGTGAACAGTATAAGATAAATTTTTTTACTTTTCAATCCATATGATAACATCAACAATATTAAAGTAGAAATCATTACATAAAGAATCACACACACGAGAGACATGATTTAATGTCGTTCAATATAGTTTTCAATTTTACCTTCAATTGACCTCACTATCATTCACCAATCATACATGTGAAAAATCACTCAACAATGCTTATAAAACAACCTTTTTACTCCAACTTAGCATTCATAACATCCAACAAACAATATTCCACTCACAAGGATGATATGCCCATACCTTTTATTTGATGAATATTTGATCTCAAAACCTGTCTCAATCACACTCAACTTATTTGACAATATCAATGGTTAGATATCACAAATCTATCCTTAATATTTTCTTTCAAAAATATTTCACCATGCCAAGATATCAAAAATAAACTATATATTATTTCTCCTTTCAAATCAATTTTTATAATGTCACTTTATTTCAACATATAACATATAACATCTAACATCCTTGGCACACCTTTTTACTCCTTTTATAAACTTTAACCTCTTAAGAATAAAACACAAAAATTAAAACTTTGCATACCCTTTTATCTCCCTTTTTTTTTTAAGGAAAAAACCCCTTGCGGGGCTGCCTTGGTCTGAGAGACCATGAACAGGGTGTTCTACACCGTCAAAGTCACCCGGGAGTTACACTCGACCCTGCCCACACCAACATTATCAATTGGATTTTGGATACCCAATTTAGCTTTTTGGTAGGGTGGAGATTTGGACCTGGGACTTCCCTTGAAGGATTGCCCTCTACTATCCAACTCACCTACAACACTTGGATAAAAAAAACTAATTTATAGTGGAAAACACCCCTTTCGAGGTGCCACTTTCAATAGGTTGGGCATAGGAGGAATGGAGCCTTGTCGGTCTCTACCAGCACATAGGACATTCCTAACTATACCATATATCTGCAAGATGGAGACAAGGGGAATGGAACCTGGGTCGACCTCTACCAGCACCCAAGGAATTTACCACTGCACCACAACAAGCAGATTTAAAACTAATTTATAGTGGAAAACACCCCTTTCGAGGTGCCACTTTCAACAGGTTGGGCATAAGAGAAAAGGATCCTTGTCAACCTCTACCAGCACATAGGACATTCATAACTATACCATATATCTATAGGATGGAGACAAAGGGAATGGAACCTGGGTCGGCCTCTACCAACACCCAGGGCATTTAACACTGCACCACAATAAGTAGATCCCTTTTATCTCCATTTTATCACTCATAAACCCTTTTAAATATGCAAATTTTAATTTAATAAAAATTTAGAAAATTAAAAATTTAATTTCCTCCCTTACAAATTTTGGATGCAACTTAAGACCTTAGCAATTTAGTGCATACCTTGTAATTTACCCAAAAAGGCCTTGGTAGGATTCAAACACTCGATACCCTTCTCCCAAGTGCCTCTGCATAGTGCGTGCCCACCAAGTGTACTACGTTCCCTCACACGACGGTTGAGGTGCATGCCTCCCTATCTATCTTCCTCCAACGGTGCAAAAAATTAAAATCAAATTCTACCTTCCAAAAACCACCATCGTGCAGATCGAACCCATGACTTGTCACTTGCAAGTGACTTAGCGCAACCCTAGTTACAAACTGTACTACCTAGTGCCTTGTGATGTAATATGAGCTCCGCTCAACCTTGTTCCTTGGTCTACCTCCTTAAAGGGTTAAACACATGTGATTCTTCCCTCTCAAGCCTTGGTGCACGATTTCCTTTTGCATTTGATGGATCGCATGGATGCTTTCCTAAGGTGGAACTTACCACCTTATATATGCTTTATTATTTTTTCAACCACGTCGACGCTTTAATTATTTTGAATTTGAATTAAATTAAATTTCGAATTATGGTGCTTTTAAATTAATTTAAATTTAAATTTTACTTTAGGGTAAAATATTTAAATTTAAATAATATGAACTTAGGGCTTTATAAAATTTTACATGGGTATTTTCGAGGAATAATAATTTTATCATTCCTTGGCCTTCATTTTTATTCACACCAACCTGTGACCGGAAATATTATAATATGATATATTATAATATTATTATTTCCATTAACCTGCTTCTTTGCCTTGATGGAAAAACCACTAGAGGTCATGAATAACACCAAAAATTGGATATCAACCTTTTGACACAAATGCATGGATGACACTGAAACTTGGTCATCATCTTCTTCATATTAATTATGTCAAGCCTTGCTCTCTTCTTGACATCAATGGCAATAAACCTTGCTCATATTTCCAACACAAGGGTCAATACTAATCAAGAAGAATATGATTTAAATCCTGAAATAGCTCTAGTTAATATCTGGTGCTTGGTTTGCAATGATCCACATGACCCTGAGTCTTGTTATATGTATCAACATCATATCCGACAAGCTATGGAAAAAGTAGAAAATAACCAGAAAGGGAGAATTAATATGCTGAGACAACATGAGAAAAAGGAAGATGAACCTAGCTCTTTCGAATCAGAACATGTCATAGTATTGACTAGATCTGGGAAGAAACCAATACAAGTTGATTCTCAAAAATTGGGATCATTTCAGGTTCCTTCTCAGAATAAGAAGGATCAACCCTTGTCAAACAAGGAAAAATTCCCTATTCCTCAAGTTGCTACAGAGTTAACACCCCAGAGATATGAAAAGGGTAAAGTTGCACCAAAACCAATATACAAGGATAAAGAACAACCAGGTTCTAAAGAGGAAGCTAGAGAGAAACTACAATTCCCCTCTATCACTAAAAGGTAGAGGATTGAAGTTACCCAATAGTACAGAAGAAGATTTAGAGATATGGATAGAAGGGAAGAGAGAAATCCTTTGGATAAACCTAAATTTAACATTGTAGAAGAGCTTAAAAAGACACCATCAAGAGCAAGTCTCTATGATACTCTTTTCCTCCCTGGTCATATTGATTTGTTAAAAGCATCTCTTAACAAGAAATCTCAAGGAAAATATATGGCTACCATGCTCAACCAACCCCTAGAATAGAGACAACTGACACCTGCTACTTTGAAAAATAAGCCTCCCCCATTCTATATTTCCTTGAGAATGGAGGGATGGATTGTCCATAACTGTATGATTGACTCTAGAGCATCTACCATGGTAATGCCCAAGGCTGTTTGTGATGATATGGGTATGGAATACACCCGCTCTTGTCAAGGCATTCTACAACTAGATGGTACCCTAGTGAAAACTATGGGAGTAGTAAAATATGTATTAATGAGGTTGCATAGAGCTCCTGAAGTCACTATTGTACAAGAGATCGTAGTGGTAGACCTTGAACCCTACTTTGGATTATGTCTTTCTAGATAATTTACCACCAATATGGGAGGATACATGTACTTAGACTACTCTGGTATGATGATACCTCATAAAGGAAGAAGGATAAGACTGATTCCTAAAAATCCAATCACTTACCATATTGAGAAGATAGAAGAAGAAATGTACAATCACTCAGTTATGGAAGAGCCAGAACTGGTAGAACTCCTAGAGGATTTGGAAGTTGATGATCAACTACCTTTCCAAAATGATCAAGCTCTGCTAGAGACAGGATTGGGGACATATAGTATAATATCAAAAGTAGATAAGAAAATTCTTGCAATCTCCAATCAATCATTAAGAGAGTCCAAAATTTGGACAATGCATTTTGATGGAGCAAAATGCAGAAATGGAGTTGGAGCAGGTGTAGTTCTGAAATCTCCATCTGAGGGAACAAAGAGTTTTTCTTTTAGACTCGCATGGTCTTGCACAAATAATACTGTAGAGTATGAAGCTCTCTATTTAGGGTTAATGCAAGCAGAAAATGATGGGCATCAAGATGCTAGACATTTATGGTGACTCAGAACTGATCATAAATCAAGTTACTAAAAAGTATAGCAGTAAGCATCATTATCTAAAAGCTTACAAGAATAGAGTCTGGGACCTGATGGAATCTTTTGATGCTTTGAATTTATGGGTCATCCCTAGAAAACATAATTCTTTGGTAGATGCATTAGCTATTAAGGGAGCTAATTTCTCTCTCTCAATAGATTATGGATCTCCAAAAAATAAGAGAGTTAAACTAGTTTTTAGGCCATCCATGCCTGATAAATAGGTTTACTGGTAAGTCTTTGAAGATGATGAACAAATTGTAGATTTTTTAATCAAAGAAGTAGATTGTGCTCTTTCAAACGGTGAGCTTGTTCAAGAGTTTGATCAAAAGGGGATGATTCAGTTGAAAAACAACCACATACCCAAAGGCTTGATTACTCTAGAGAGCTTATTCGACAATGAAGATGGAAAAATATTAAAGCAAATGAAGGTCGATGATCAAATCTACAAAGAAATTGAGATGCAGAATGGAGAAAAGTTGAAGTTTGGTATCCAATGTACTATAGAAGAAATTGAGAGCTTTAGAGCTTTATGTCACAAGTATCAAGACATAATAGCTTGGACTTATGATGACTTGAAGGTATACGACAAAAATGTCATCCAACATACTATCGAGTTAGTGCTGAATGCTAGACCATTCAGAAAAAAGCAAAGGGTAGTAAACCCCAAGATTGAAGCAATTATGTGGGAGGAATTACTTAAGCTACTAAGAGCTAAGATAATTTACCTAGTCAAACACTCAACTTGGGTAGCCAATCTAGTCCCAGTAAGGAAGAAGAATGGTGATATTCACCTTTGTGTGGATTTCAGGAATCTGAATCAAGCTTCTCTGAAAGACCACTACCCCTTACCATAGATGGACCAAATATTACAAATGGTAGTAGGGGTAGAAATATTCTCCTTACTAGATGGTTTCTCTAGGTACAACCAAATTTGGGTAAAAAATGAAGACCAACACAAAACTACATTTACAACAAAGTGGGGCACTTTCACCTACCAAAGAATGCCATTTGGTCTATCAAATGTTGGTGCTACTTTTCAAAGAGCTATGGATTATGCATTTGGTAAATTGATCAACAAAATAATTCTGATATACTTAGATGATATGACTATGTTCTCACATGAAAGACAGGATCATCTTTATCATTTAGAACAAGTTTTCTAGAAATATAGAGAATTTGGCATATCATTAAATCCTAAGAAGTCCATCTTTGCAGTTCATGAAGGAAAGTTGCTAGGGCATGTAGTATCAAAATAGGGGATGTCTATTGACCTTGATAGAGTGAAAGCGCTACTAGAATTACCTCTCTCGATGAACAAGAAGGCTCTACAATATTTCTTTGGGTAGATTAATTTTGTAAGGAAATTCATTTCAGATTTTGCTCAGATTATAAGACCAATTTCAGAATTGCTCAAAAAGAATGCAGATTATAAATGGATTGATAAAAGAAAGCAAGCATTTGAAATGATCAAATAGGCCATCACCATAGCTCCTATATTAGTCAATCCAAACTTTGATAGAGACTTCATTCTCTATGCTTATGGCACTGAAGAGAGTTATGTCATTGTACTAACCCAAAAGGATGAACAGGGGAATGAACATCCTATCTTCTTTTGGAGCCAAACCTTGCACGAATACTAGGTAAAATACAACTTCATAGAAAGGCAAATATTTGTAGTCATGAAGTCATTAAAAAAGTTTAGACAATATCTAGCTCAGAGAAAAACACTGGTCTATGTAGTCCATCCCGACGTAAGAGCTTTCATATTACAAGGGGAACTTGGTGAGAAAAGAGCAGGTTGGATTACAAAGATTCAAGAGTTTGACATTGAAATTCACCCCACCAAGGTGGTAAGGGGTAGAGCTCTCTATCAAGAATTAGTGGCTACAACAAATCCATGAGAAGAAGTAGTATGCCAGATCAATGAGCTAGATCAAGAGGATGAGACTCTCCCACAAGAAGCTGATTGGATAGATCAACTCACAAGTTACTTCCAGACTGAGATCTATCCTCAAAATCTCAATGCTTCACAAAGGAGGAGGTATAGGCTTCAAGCCTTGCATTATACCATATTGTCTGGAGAACTTTACAAAAAAAATCTTGATGGCATTCTCTTAAGATGCATAAGAGAAAATCAAAAGCATAAAGTCCTAAAGGAATTTCATGATGGACCATCTGGAGGCCATTATTCGGGAAGATCTACTGCACTAAAAATTATAAGGGTAGGTTATTTCTGGCCTAATATTTTTTCTGACGCTTTTAAAATTTCTAGAGCTTGTGACAAATTCCAGAGATACACAGGTAGAAATAAAAAGGTTGCAATGCCTCTACAACCAATACAAGTTGAGCAACCTTTTCAAAAGTGGGGTCTAGACTTTGTAGGAGAGATCAGTCCTAATTCTTTGGTAGGCCACAGGTACATCTTAACTACCATGTATTATTTCACTAGATGGGTGGAGGCAATACCAACCAAGAGGTGCGATCAGGATGTAGTGCTCGAATTCCTTGAAACTCTGATCACCAGGTTTGGAATCCTTGAAGCTTTGGTAAGTGATAATGGCCCAAATTTCATAGGAGCCAAGTATATAGAATTTTCTAGAAAATATGGCATTTAATTGAAGAATTATTCAAATTATTACCCATAGGGAAATGGCCTAGCAGAATCAAGCAATAAAAATCTCCTCAGGATGCTCAAAATATCGTTAGAAGACAATAAGAAATCTTGGCATTTGTTGATGAACCAGGTATTATGGGCAGATCGAATTACCATGAAAAAATCTATAGGTACATCTCCCTATACTCTGGTCTATGGAAAAGAAGTCATGCTACCAATCCATTTAGAATTGTCAGCTTTGAAATACATCAATGATAGTGATTTTGATAAAGAAGATCCTGTGAATGAAAGACTACTTCAACTGATGCATTTGGAAGAATAGAGGGAGGAATCTTACCAGAGGTTCCAAAGACACTTATCATAGACAAAGGGTTGGTTTGACAAGAAAACCATACTCAAAAAGTTTAAAGTTGGTGACTTGGTTTTAAAATGGAATGTAGACAAAGCCAAGCCAGGTAAGCATGAAAAGTTTGACTCATTCTGGGAAGGTCCCTTCCAAATAGAATCTATCAAATAGAAAAATACCTTCCAGTTGAAAAATCAAGAAGGAGAGGTGCTACCCATCCTAGTGAATGGATATCACCTCAAGTTGTACGTCCAATAGTGAGTTGTCCCCTATGTATCATATGTATCATAAAATTGTAAATATTTTCACTTTTTGCACTTTATTTTATGATAAGGGTAACTAAAAGACAAAGGCTAATCCATGGTGGCAAGTACCCTCACAAGCCACAATGCCCAACTATCTCATAATTCAACCATGCTACATGGCTCATAGTGGCACCACCTCATTACAAGAAAAGAATATTTTTTTACATAAATGAGAAAAGAGAGATCCGAGGAGGATTACACTCAATCAAGAAAAGCTCAAAATAAATGTAGGGCCCATGATCCAAAGCAAAGCCAACACTATATTTTATATTCCCAAGTATGAGAAGTGCATACGTGTCCAAGAAGCATCATCAACCTCAAAGGTGACCCAATCATAGGAAGCAATGGCATCAATATTGGTTTGCATGTAGAGGAATATTGTAACCACCTCATTTAAATCGCATGTACTGAGATGACTATATGTTCGATACTGCTCAACAGAGTTTACTCTTGCTACAAAATTTGATTTCTGAGATTTGTGTGAAGGAAAGAGGAGAGTAGTTTTTTACAGAGCAACCAAGAGCTCAGAGTTTTATTTTAGAGGGAAGTAGTTCAATTCCACCTAGAACCATGGCATCACCATCTGCTACTACCAAGAAGACCACTTCTAAGGAAACCCAAGTAAGTAGTCATTTCCAAGATAATGCAAGTAAAATTGTTGATACGGTTACCACCTTCAAGGAGAAGTCCCAAATGAGGATAGAGGTAGAACAAAGGGTCATGAAGTGCATATCATCCTCAAACTCGAAGGTGATAGTGGTAAGTTCATTACTATATTTTTACATGTGTGATTCTATGCATCCATACCCTAAACTCATCCAAGCTATCATGAAAAATTTTGACCCCAAGCAAAAGATATTGTAGAGCATCGAGGGCAAAACCCTGATGCATTTCAAAGCTCAATCCTTCAATAATGCCTTCACCCCAGGAGTAGAACTAGGCTCAAGAGCCAAAGCATTTTCCACTAAGGCCCAAGCTCAATATTACACCCTAAGTAAGCATACCGAAGGGGGAAGAAATTTTCTAAACTGGGTAGCTAGACAGTTAGATAAAACATGGAGTGGCAGTACCCTACCTCTGATCCCCATCAAATTGGAAGAATTCAAAGATCTAGAACTTTACTCCATGCTAGCCATAATTGTTGGTTTACAGTTTGATAGACAAGTGTACAATTGGTAGATAGCTATGATTCACTACATCTCCAACCCAAAAAATTATGAGTCTTCTGGATACAACAACAACCCAATATTCTTTGATTGGCCTCAATACTTAGCAGTTTGGTCCCAAGAATACCTAAGTTAGATGAAAACAAAGAAGGAGGGGTCCTCATTCAGATATTGTTCCCATTTGGCTTGGCTTTTCTTCTACTTTAACCATGAAGAGTTACCATTTATTCCTACACAAAGACCAAATCTTGATGGAACTGCTTGATCCATATATAAATGGATGAATGCTCTAAGCAAAGGAGAGTCTTTTTATAATTTCAATATAGAATTCCTAGGACTAGCTTTGAAGCTGATAAAAGGAGAAATCCCTAGAATTCCCCAATTAGCAAGAGATATTTTGAGGAAGAAGGGCGAAGAGGAAGGTGACTGGTATATCTTAATAGAAGGGATAATCATTCATGTATATGGTTTCACTGAGAAACCTTTTGTCCTACCTCACTATGTCATCGAGCAAATTTTTTCTCTTGAATATTACCGCTAGAAGGATTATACTAACATCATCTTTGGAATGGGCAAGGGCAGGAAGGGCACCTACACCTATCCCCTAAAAGTGAGTGATATAGTGGTTGGTAAAGGACAACACAAAAGCATTACCAAATACATGCGAGAAATGGGTTTAGTGGAGCTTCCTCACAGATGGAGGTATGACCTAGAAAATATATTCTTTGAGAAAATAAAATAAATAGGTTCAAAAGAACTCTCTATCCCCACATCGAGAAATTCAGAAACAATGATGAAAGATCCGAATTAGAGTGGGATGTTCAACATATGGAGGCACTACCCCTTGGAGAGACTTCTATGATCAGGTGGTAGATTATGAGCCAGAAAATCACCCAACGCATGTTTTTATAGAAGATGATGTTAAAGCTTTGGTGAAAACAAAAACTTGGAATTCTGCAAAGTTGTTTGAATTTTGGAAAATACGGGTAGAAACAGATACCATAAGCTCCAAATATCCTATCAAAATTGATAGAATGTTCAAAGACTATTATGATTCACATGTCGACACCTGGAAGGGGACCAAAAAGTTCCTAGCACTAAGCTTCAAGAGGCCTACTGGCCAAACAAAGGAGGCAAGTAATGAATAGGCCATCAGGTCAAGGTTGAAGCCTTTTACCATTCGAACACCCCCATCCTCTCCTCAATGGACTAAGAGTACTACAGAAGATATCCCTATTGGGAAGGGAAAATAGGTTGCTTTCCAATCCCCAATAGGGGAATTACAAACATATGGGCTAGGTGCTCACCTAATGCAAAGGCAAGGGTACCAAGGAAGAGGATTGGGCCCTAACGAGTCAGGCAACGTAGGACCTATCCTAGTTGAGAAAAGACCAAAAATATTGGCTCTAGGAGCATCTAATGAGGGTTATGTGGAACCCAGGTATAGAGGTAATCAAGATCAAGTCATGTCAGGGACTTATATTGTGAGATTCACATGTTCTACCTCCCCTCAATGATAAGAGCATCCCAATACTTCACAATCACATGATCAAGAGCCTATTCAAGGAGAGAAATCAATAGTTGACATCTCTAGGTCACAATATATGGTAACCCTTTTTGGAATGCCTTAGGAAGAGGAACAAGAAATAGAGGAAAGAGGGACAGAAGAGGAGCAAGTTCAAGCTCCATAAAATGAGCAATCAAGCATGGATCAAGATGCACATCAGTCCCCACCAAGGGACTCAGGTACATTTTCTATCTCTTCTCCTCCTAATCCTCCACCTCTAAGTTCCCAAGAAAACCTCCCCTCCCATTCTAAAATTCATGTCTCATCAGTAGAGGTTCCCCCTCTTGTATCACCCCATGTTGTTACATCCATCTCAACTCCATCCATGCAACATCCATTAGTTTCCATTGAAACCCCACTTTCACTTTCACAGTCACAAGAGCCCCCCACAATTCCATCTATGATATCAATAGGTCCACAAATCACAACACCACTTCCTCCCCCTACATCAGTAGAGGCCATGATAACTACTCCTTCACACCAATATTCCACTATTTTGACCTCTCCACTCACCCTTATAAGTTTGGGGTCATCTTTGATCACTACATCTATTCCAACCACTAACTCTATTGCAGCTCAACATCAAAGAATAGAAGAGATAACCTTCAATGCAATATCCTAGTGGAATGAGAAGATGGTAAAAGACTTAGAGGATGTAGCACAAAAGAGGAAAACTATAGTCACTAATCCAGTGTCCAAAAAGAGGATAAAATACACTATCACTCCAAAAGTGAAGAAACCAAGAAAGGAGATGACTCTGGAAGACTATGAGATAGTCGAGAAAACTATAGATATCATGCAACTACCAGCTTATGATGAGTTGGTAATGGCCAAAGCTCATATGGATACGATCTTCTTGCAAGGAGATGTTAGAAGAGAGGAGAATAAAGAGCTAAAACAAAGAATAGAGCAGTTGGAGACCTCTCTCAGAGAACGTGAAGACTTGGCCAACTCTCTCAGAGATGAGGTGAAAGAGTGGTAATGTAAATATCATGAAATAGCTAATTTTAAAGAACAAGTAGAGGGCCTCCAGGCCCAGGTAATGGCTCTTATAGAATAGAATAACCAGCTAAATCAATAATTATTGTTAGAAAGAGCCAAACCTATTGGGTTCTCTAAAGAAACCATAAAACAAGCTCGAAGAAGGGTATGGTCAGAGATCAAAGTAAAAAGTGTAGAAGCTAAGCTGATTTTTGTATTTTTAGATGAAGCCACAAATGAGTTAGTAAGTGCAAGGAATACCCTTCAAAAAGTGAAATATGAGCTTCAACATAAGATAGCCCCAATAGAAAATATTTGTAGACTGGCAAAGACCAAGTCTAGAGTCATGGTCAGACTCATTTCAAATAAACAATGGTACATAGCCGAGGGAATAGCCAAGGATATTCTAGACAAAAATAAGTTACTATGGAAAGGTCTACAATTGCTATCTAGACTGGAGGAGAAGACTAACAAGATGATGAGCAAACTCTCCCACCTTAGGCAACTCGGATTCCTTGACTACTTTGGAGAAGATCATCAATTCATCGGAGAAGCAATACTATCAAGTTGTATAGATTCCATCATACAAGATGACTCTAAAATAGAAGGGTGGACTAAACCAATCCAGTAGGAACAAGTAATCAGCTGATTGAGAACTTGATAGAGGTAAAATATGTCATCTCTAAATTGGGAAATGATGGTTTTGAACCATCCCACAAGAGGTTGTCCAACTTACAGAGACTCCATCGGAACATATCATTAATGCTAAGAATTCCAGAGAAGATATGGGAACAAGCCTCGAGTGCACTAAGCCATGTTACCCAACTACTTAGTGAAGAAGATAATGATGATATCAATGTCACTATAGAGGAAAGTGAAGGATATGAGTCTGATGAAAATAGGTCTGATGATGAAGACCATGAAGAAGGGGAAGAACAGATTGATGATGAAGTCAAAGAAGATGAAGAAGATGATGAAATTCATGAAATCATCCCTAAAAAACTAGAGATCGAAGTGGTTCACCTAGGAGAAGAAGACGAAGAAGAGGAGTAGAATGAATAAATTGGTCTAAACAAGAGACCTATCAGAAGCACATTTTTGGTGAAGTTTTTGTAGTATGACAATAGTCAAAAAATAAATAAAGCATGAACATGTATAGAGCCTCATGCTCATGGCATGGAATATTGCTAAGAAACTGCCTATAAGAGGAACCCTCTTGAGAATTGAGAATCATTTTTTGCTTCACAAATAGTTTCTTCATGACTATCAATTGCAGGATGTTTTATCTCTAATCAAGAAGTTGGTAGTCATGAAGGAGCAATTTTTGAGCCATGATGTTGAGTCTAAGTTCACCATTCATTTCCCTCCATATCATTTCACAAATCCCTACCCACTCCACTCCTCCATCCATTTCCATGCATCCCAAATCATACCTTCCATCTCATCCCTATTTTCCATTCCATAAATCATTCACCCCATCAACTCCATAAACCCAATGAATAAGGCTCTGAGTTCTTAAACCTTGTGAGCAAGATTCCCTAGGAGGTACCAATAATGTAGGCCAAAAATGGCTACATTCATACTTAAGCCAAAATTTTGCAAAATTTGGCTAAGTATGTAAGGGAGACGCAAAAGCGCTACAAATCACCCAAAGCTGAGAAGCATTAAAATCAACTCAAAAGTAAGAAGTCTAGAAAAGGGTACGC
Organism: Wollemia nobilis; assembly: GCA_028583015.1. Taxonomy (NCBI): domain Eukaryota; kingdom Viridiplantae; phylum Streptophyta; class Pinopsida; order Araucariales; family Araucariaceae; genus Wollemia; species Wollemia nobilis. The sequence continues at coordinate 1,854,504 of JAQPPZ010002660.1, forward strand.
TTCTCAGTTTCCTTTGTACTCACCATGTAAAAGTGAAGGATGCTAAAAACTAAAAAGCAATGCAAAGGTGGAAAATAAGAAAGCACTAAAATCGAGCTAAAAGTAAGAAGTCTAGAAAGACCATGCTTCTCAACCTTCCTTGTATCAAGTGCATAGCCAAAAAATACTAAAAAGAACCCAAAGCTGAGAAGCACTAAGAAGAGAGGAAAATAAAGAAGTCACAAAAGCCATACTTCTCGATCATATTCACATAAGCCACGCAAACCGAAAAGCATCGAGAAAAGGCTAAAACTAAGAAGCACTAAAAAAAGGTAAAAATAAGAACAAAAATCCATGCTTTCTCTCCTTCTTTGCATAAGCCATGCAAATGAGAAAGTACTGAAATCAAGCCAAAAGTGAGAAGCACCAAAAAATATGAGAAACAACTAAAGGTGAAAAGCTATGATTTCTCTCCTTCCTTCATTACCATCATGCAAACAAGAAGTGGTACTACAACCATCCGATGGTCAGATCTATGACCAAAATTAAAATTCTACCTCCCTTAAGGGTTTTTGGTGAAATTTTGCATGCGTAATCCAAGAAGTAGAGGAAAAACTAAAATTGATGCCAGAGAAGCTGAACAAAAGTAGTTACAGTCCAGAACCTTCCAAAACATCCTACTGAACTAGATTCAGTTGTGAGATCAGTGGAGAGGAATTGATTTCAAGAATCACCAATGGCGATGATGAGCTCAACTAGAAGGCCATTGCAATAGGACCAGAAGGGCGTAGTTGGTGGGCATCATGAATAACAAGTGGTTAGAGAAACCATGAGAAAATCAAATTTCCTTATAATGCTTGAGAGTAAAATGACTATTGTAAAACCTATAAATAAGGGCAACAACCTCCTTCCAAATGGTCGGCTCTAGAGTGTTTGCTTGCACCACTATGTAGATCTTTGCAAATTGATGAATAAAGCATTACAAGGGATGTTTACCTCGAATTTGTGCCTGTGTTGAATGGTGGACTTGATTCTTAGATATTATCTCATCTTGCTGCTATGGTTAGTCTATTCTGTTAATTTGAAAAGCTAACTTAGAGTAGATCGAGTTAATTGTTTCTGCATACATGTTTATCGAGAATTCTATTTCTGTCAAATCAGGGTATTGATCTTATTCTGCTGAAATTGGATAATCAATATTTCTAGATATTTGGAATAATTTTGTGAACATGCAAAACACCATTTCAATAGCGTAACTGCATAATTTTTGAATGTTGTTAATCCTCTAGGATGCTTTTCTAAAATCATTTGTTAGAGGATACTATGTGGATGTCTATGCTGTTAGCTTCACCCATCCATATTAAATCCATTTATTTCTAACCCTATCATTTCTATCCCTAACCTTCCTATATTTGAGCTAAATAGAGTCAACACTCATTAAGTTGACAAGGAGCCAACCTTCTCTGGAGGTTGAATCAAAGTAGTTTGATTCTCCCAATGTTTAGTCTAGGCTGTGATCAATGGGTGCTCACCTTCAAATCTCAAGAGATGATAATCACAGTTCTAGCATGAGCTAGATGACAAACTAGGCTACAATAGTAGCATTGTCCACTCCTCCTCAATCCTATAATCTAAATACTAATCCCACATCTCAAAATTAGATTGATGGAATCCAAACATAAATAAATGAACACAAAGAAGTCATGAAGGTTTTATACACTAAACCAACCTAGAGAAGAAATAATCATAATGTACAAGGATGTGGTTGGAAATAGATAGGGAATTAGAAATAAGGAAGAAATATTTCTCTTAGGAAGTATTAAATACTCCATAAAACTACCAATGCATTTGGAAACCAAGTATAGAATAAAATGGTAAATACCAATATAGAAATAAAAAATATATGGTTTCTTGTGTGTAATACTAGACATAATCCACTAGAATGTATTAGTGCAATAAGAAATGATCACATTATGATATATAATAAAAAATTCTAGGTACAAAAATAAAAAATGGGTTAGGCAGTAGTTTCTCAATGATAGTAGCTAAATAGGCTGATGCAAAACCCAAATCTAGTAGACCCATAAAAAATGATTTAATAGTGGATTAAAAATATACCTAATCAAGGGAATGCTATTTATGTGAATTTTTATGACTTTAATAAGAAGGGAATGTTGAGATATATTACATCATTTGGTACATGCTAATTTATCCCCATGGTACCTTCATGGTACATTTGTAAGTATGTAATAGATTAAGGTCAAGTCTATATTTTAGAGTGTGATTTGTATTTATCATTTTATGTAAGTGTTAATATGTAAGAAATGCACACATGTCATGTAAGAGTGCATGTGCAAGAAATGCATAAGTGTCATGTAAGTTAGAGTGCAAGTGTAGATTGAGAGAATGTGCACAAGTGTCTTGTATGTAAGAGTGTAAATATGTAATGTGAGGATGTGCACAAGTGTCCTAGATTAGGAGTGCATGTAGGAGTCCAAGAGTCATGTAGATGTGTGCAAATATTGTAGAGTCAAGTGTCCATCAAGTATGCAAGTGGTAAGTTGATAAGCCAAGAGTCATGAGACTTGGCATATGGAGAGCAATAGTCAAGTACTTGAAGAGTCACATAACTATGGCTATATTATGGATACAATGCTCCATAGAAGCATGTTTAATTGAATCAAATAGAATTAATATTAAATCAAATAAAAAATCTAGAAATATTTGCTATAACCAAAAGTGGAGCAATAAAGCTTGTATGCTTTTTGAGCAATTAATATTTACATGCATAGTTTATGAATAATTTAGAATATTTACATTCATATTTAAGTATATACATGAATTTTATTTGCTTCATTATATAAACCTTGATATACATATGAATTTGCTCATATACTATTCTACTCATTATTATTAAATTGACCTTTATTATTGTGGCTATTTTATATTGGGACCTGCATGATATTGTGAGATAACCTACAATATTTTATGTAGTAAGGCTTACAAATCCAATAATAAATGCAATATTTGAGGATAAACAAATCATTATCAATAAGAAAAAAGGGATCATGACTAGGTGCAAAAATAAGGTGATGAAAAATAACTTAGACATTCAAATGATTAGACTAAACCACCAAAGTCACTTGATCTTAATATGAAGACTACCATTATTAGAAGAGAGAAACCTCCCTTGGATATTAAAGATTAAGGGGTCAATTGTATCTAATCAAGAGGTAAAATCTAATAAATACTTGGAGATACCACTCCTAAGACTCTCAAATATAAAATATAGAAAATAGATGCATTAGTAGTTGGTAAAGAGTGATAATAATGGTAAACAAAATTGATAGAAATCACTATGAAAAGAAGCTAAGAGAATTTTGAAGTACCTCTTGTTAACTAATAAAGGTAATTTGGTGACCATAAGGTAATTTAAAAACTTTATACTATGTAATGAGGGTATCTCAACCAATATTAGGTTCAACATCATTGAAGAACTAAAAACACTAGCCAAAGTATGTATGCTAGAGGTATTAGCATTACATGGTCAAAGAGATTTGTTACAAGAGGTATTGTTAGAGTATGAATAAAAATACACTAAAACCTAAAATTCAACTCCTAACACTCAACCTAATGCATCTAGAAAGAAAAATCTAATAGCACAAAATTAACCTAATATACAAGTAAATGTTACTAATGTACTAAATTCTCCTCAACAAAAAACTATAAATTCCCCTCCTTTCTATATCACTCTAAATATAAAATAATTACTGAAGAACGTGGACTTATACTGAGAGGGGGGGTGAACGGTATAAGACTTAACCAATTAATAATTTTAACTTTAGATAGCAGTGGCATCAACACAACATTAATCAAGACAGAAAGCATCACACATTGAAGACCCATTTTTAACGTGGTTCACCCAGAATGGTTGGGCTACGTCCACAAAAATTTTCTCTAAAAGTTATCTCAAAGTTCTTTGGGAATCCTTCCCAATTACAATGTTTATGAGCCTCGGCCCAAAGGAGATACCTTCCCCCAATCAGAATTTATGAGCCTCTGCTCAAAGGAGATACCTTCCCCTCTGCTCGGAAATGATCCCTCGGAAGATCAAATGCCTCTACCTCTTGCCAGGACGTGGAACTCCTTTCCACCGAAGACCTCCTATCCTCAATGCTTAGCCTAAGAGACCTCTCGCCTTCTATGATCACGTCCACAATAGCTCAAGCAACCTGTACCAAACACGGTCAGTCGGTCTAGTACAAGTCTTCCTCTGTCTGTCAGATCTGTCCAACACTTGAACAAATCAATCCTCTGCACACAAGCCTTCTCAAAGACTTGCCAAATCTGTCCTCAGGTTCTTCTCAAAGAACCAGTGCTCCTCTGTCCTCAAGTTCTTTGATAGAACTATCAAAACTCAGCTCACAAGTCCTCTGCTAGGACCTGTCCAAATCTGCTCACAAGTCCCCACCGAAACCTCGTCAAAAATGTTCACAAAACATACACAACTTCTGCGCTCTTACAGCCACACTTCGTCTTCTCTAAGTCGTCTCTTTGCACACACTCTGCACTTTCTTCACACACTCTGTGCATCATCTCGCCACTTTTACGCTATCTGTGCTCTTTCGGCTGCATCTCGCACACTTTGACGCACATTCAACGACGCATCCAACAACACATCAACTCTCCAAACAGCCCTCCTTTTATAACAAAATTTTCATGATGAAAACTTTAATCTTAGTCGATCTGTTATAACAAATGCAAACCCTAAACTTAGTCGGCTGCAAACCCTAATTTTAGTCGGTCGTCATCGATCTTCGTCGGCTTCAACTCATGAAGATATTCGGTAACTCAACCGCTCGAAGACTTCATTCGATAACTGACCCTGTAGCCGCTGCACTGTCATTTGTTCACTCTTCACATTTTAGCTGCAAGAATTCACCCTGTATCTACCCCTGTAAATGCCATGGAGATGTCGGTCCTCTGTCATACTTCTCATTCCAGTCGGGTTCTTCTTCTTGTCTTGCGCTCTTACGACCTGTCACGAAATCGTGACATTTCTGTCTCTGTAGCTTCTTTTATTTTTGTTGCCATGACAATGCCACATGTCGCGATATCGTGACACTTTTGCCTCTTTGACTTTTTCTTGGATGTTGATCGTGAAAACATAACATGTCGCGATATCATGACACTTTCGCCTTCGAACTGTTCCTTCTTTCTTTTGTCGCGATATCGTGACACTTTCTGCTTCCGTACTCTTCTTCTTTTCTTATGTCGTGATATCGTGACACTTCTAACTCCTTCATCTTCTTTTTAGCTTTTGTCACGATATCGCGACACCTTTTCTTCCTTAGACTTCCTTTTTGTTTTTGTCGCGATATCGCGACATTTCTGACTCCGTACATTCTCTCTCCTCTTTGAGTTGCAAAACTGCGACATGTGATATCGCGACACTTTTCTAACTTGATTTCTCTCTCCTACTTGAGTCACGAAAATGCGACATGTCACGATATCGTGACATTTTTCTAACTTGCTTTCTCTCTCCTGCTTAAGTCGCGAAAATGCGACATGTCGCGATATCGCGACATTTTTCCTCCTTAGCTCTTTTCTATTCTTTGGGTCGTGAAAACTCGACATGTCGCGATATCGCGACACTTTTTCTCCTTAGCGCTTTTCTTTTCTTCGGGTCGCAAAAACCCGACATGTCGCGATATCGCGACACTTTTTCTCCTTAGCGCTTTTCTTTTCTTCGGGTCGTGAAAACCCGACATGTCGCGATATCGTGACACTTTTTCTTTGTGAGCTCTTTCTCTCGAACCTGTCGTGAAATCATGACACTTTTTCGTCCGTACAATCCCTCTTGCAAATTGTCGCGAAATCGTGACACTTTTCTTTGTGAGCTCTTTCTCTCGAACCTCGTCAGCTTGGGGTTTGCAAAAGACCTTTGAAACTGTCATGCCGTAACCTTCATCAAAACAAATTATTTGACATTAAATCAAATTCCTTCAAGAGCTTCTTGACATCAATGACAACTTATACACTTGAGCAAAGGCAATGTACCCAAAGTACCCAAAATTGCCAACAATCTCCCCCTTTGTCATTGATGGCAAACCTTTACTGAAAACACTTCTCAAGAGCCAAAACTGAAACCAATTGTGCTAACAACTGAGAATCTTCCTTTGAAGTTTTTCTCCCCTGACTTGAAGCTCTCCTCTTCACTTTGAAGCTCTCCCCCTTACTCATATCTCTCCCCCTTTGTCATCAATGGCAAAGGGTCACCTTTGGGGCTCGGGACTAAGAATGAGCCTCTTAGCTTAGTCCCTCCCCCACCTCCTGATGAGGTGATTAATTCTGGGGTGGGAGTACAACTCCCAATTTCTCCCTTAGATACTCAAACGTATCTCTTGGAAGAGGTTTGGTGAAGATATCTGCAATCTGCTCTTTAGTAGACACATACTCTACCTTGACTTGCTTGTCTTGCACTTTCTCCCTTAGAAAGTGATACTTGATGGAAATATGCTTTGTCCTTGAGTGCATTACCGGATTTTTGGAAATACTTATGGCACTTGTATTATCACAAAGTATGGAGATGGGTTGTTCATGCTTGACTTTGAAATCCTCCAAGGTGGTTTTCATCCATAAAACCTGTGTACACCCAACCACTATTGCTATGTATTCAGCCTCTGCTGTAGATAAGGAAACCGAAGGTTGTTTCTTACTTAGCCAAGAAACCAAACTCTTTCCCAGAAAGAATGCTCCACCACTAGTGCTTTTCCTGTCATCAATATCGCTTGCCCAATCTGCATCTGTATAAGTTGTGAGGGTGAAATCATCACCTTTGGGATACCAAAGCCCAAAGTCCATAGTGCCCTTCAGATATCTGAATATCCTCTTAACTGCTATAACATGAGAATATTTTGGAGCTGCCTAAAATCTTGCTACTAACCCAACTGCCTGCATGATATCTGGTCTGGTAGCTATAATATATAGTAAACTGCCAATCATAGATCTGTACAACCTCTGATCTGCCACTGGAGATTCATCATCTTTACTCATCTTGCACCCTGTAATCATTGGAGTACACACTGGTTTGCTGTCCATCATCCCAAATTTCTTCAACATTTCTTTGATATACTTTCCTTGAGAGAGAAATATACCATCTTTTGATTGAGCAATCTGAAGACCTAAAAATAATGACAGCTCTCCAATCATAGACATCTCAAATTCCTTCTGCATGGTGTTAGCAAAAACTTTGCACATCTGAGTATTATTTCCCCCAAAAATAATATCATCAACATAGACAACCATAATCAACATATCATCATCTTCATTCTTAATATACAAATTGCTATCTCGCCATGCCTTTCCTGAAGCCTTGCTCATGAAGATACCTGTCAAGTCTTGAGTACCAAGCCCTAGGTGCTTGCTTTAACCCATACAAGGCCTTTTTTAGTTTACACACATAGTCTGACTGTTCTGAGAGAGACACTCCTTCTGGTTGTTCTATGTAGACTTCTTCTACCAACACCCCATTTAGAAAAGCTGACTTTACATCCATTTGATATACCTTGAATGATTTGAAGCTTGAAAGGGCCAAAAACATTATGATAGCTTCAAGACGAGCAACAGGAGCAAACGTCTCTTCGAAATCAACACCTTCTATTTGAGCATAACCTTTGTAGACTAACCTAGCTTTGTTTCTGACAATATTTCCATCCTCATTGAGTTTATTTTTGAATATCCATTTTGTGCCAATGACATTCTTGTCCTTAGGTCTTGGAACCAATTCCCAAGTTTCACTTTTCTCTATTTGATTTAGCTCTTCATCCATTGCTTTTACCCAAAACTTATCTCCACATGCTTCACTGAAATATTTTGGCTCAATCTGAGATAATAATGAAACATTTGTAGAATCATGTGAAGGAATGACTCTTCTTCTTGTTTTCCTGCTATTTGGATCACCAATGATCAAATATTTGGGATGATGTTTCCGAACATATCGTGAAGGAGTTTTGGGAAGCAGTTGTTGTCTTTCCTCTTCTTCATCTGAAACCTCTCTGAATTCTTCTTGACAAATTTCATCATTGAGTTCCTTGACTGGTTCTCTTATCCCTGTCTTTTCATCAACCATTACATTTATGCTCTCTACAACTGTATGAGTTCTTTTGTTGAAGCATCTGTAGGCCTTGCTTCTGCTGGAATATCCAAGAAAGATTCCCTCATCACACCTAGGATCAAACTTACCCAAATTCTGATCTTCCCTTCTGATGAAGCACTTACTCCCAAACACTTTGAAGTATTTTACTGTAGTTGGTCTTCCTTTCCATAACTCATAAGGAGTTTTATGATGATTGACTCTAAGTTGGGCCCTGGTGATGATGTAGACTGCTGTACTGACTGCCTCTTTCCAAAAGCCATCTGAAAGTTTTGACTCATTTAACATTGCTCTAGCCATATTTTCAATAGTTCTGTTTTTCCTTTCAACTACTCCATTTTGTTGAGGAGTTCTTGCTGCTGAATATTCTCTTTTGATTCCTTGTTGCTCATAGTATTCCACAAATTCATTTGAAGTGAACTCTCCTCCTCTATCTGATCTTAAGCATTTGATTCTCTTGTCAAGTCTCATTTTCAATCATTTCTTTAAAAGCTTTAAATTTTTCAAAAGCTTCAGATTTTTCTTTGAGAAAAGTAACCCAAGTCATTCTAGAATAATCATCTATAAACAACATGAAGTAGCTTTCTCCCTGAATGCTCTGAGTTCTGGTAGGGCCACATAAATCAGTATGAATAAGATCCAATGGTTTTGAAGAAGTATACCCTTTTGATTTGAAACTGGTTCTGGTCTGTTTTCCATGTTGACAAGGACCGCAAATGATGTTATGGGGCCTTTTTATTTTGGGCAAGTCTCTAACTCCTTCCTTGTTACTAATATTGACAAGATTATCAAAGCTCAAATGCCCCAATATTTTATGCCATAACCAACTCTCATCTTCTTGAGTTAGAAAACACTTTTCCTTTTTTATCTCACTTAGCATGTAAAGATTGTTTGGAGTCCTTGTAGCACTAGCAATGAGTTTTCCATTTTTTTCTTTACTTATCTCACATCTATCCGAAAAGAAAGATACTATGTGCCCTTGATCACAAAGTTGACTCACACTTAGAAGATTATGTCTTAGGCCTTCTACATAAAGCACATTTTCTATTTTGGATTTCCCATCCAAACTAAGAGTCCCTTTACCACAGATTTTAGCTGACCTGTTATCTCCAAAATTGACTGTTCCTCTGTTTGTTTCTTTTAAGACCAAAAAATTTTCCTTTTCACCAGTCATATGTTTTGAACAACCACTATCAAGATACCATTTTTCTACTTTGTCTTGAGCATGAAAAGCAGTTTGAACTATCATTGACTTAGATTTGATCTCATTTCTCTTTTTAGTGAACTTAAGGCTAGATCTATCCAAACTGCACATCCTTGCTATATGCCCAAAATTCTTGCACTTGTAACACATGACATTTTTATTCATAAGAGGTGCAAAAGAGTTAACATTTTCCTTACTATGGCTATTCAAAGACTTATTGCAATGCATAGTTTTGTGACCAAATTTCTTGCAGGAAAAACAATAGCCATGGAAAGTATTATGTAACCTGTTTTGATGCCTTGGATGATTGTTCTTCTTGTGACCAACTGGAATCCACCGCTCTTCAGGATGAAGATTGATCTTGCTCGAAGACCCTGTTTCATGAATGGTGATACCATCCTTCTTTTGCTTTTCACACGGAGTATTCTGTCTGAGAGCCAACTGTTCCAACTTCACTCTAAGAGACATAACCTCTTTTTCTAGTTTCTCGCAATCAGCTTCCTTTCCTTTGAGAGCCTCTGTCAGAACCTGTTCAACCTTCTTCCCTTCTTCAGCTAGAATTTTGAAGTCTATAACACTTTGAGACAATTCTGATCTTGCTATCTCTTCTTCCTAGCATTTATGCTTGAGAACATAATTCTCTTCCCTAAATTTTTCAAGCTTTCTTAAAGCCAAGAAGAATTCACCTTTGAGATCGAACTCAACCTCTTCATCTCTTTCTGAATCTGTATGTTCCTCTGATAGATCCTTCTCCAAGCTGTTAGGCTCTTTCTGGAGTGACTCGCTCTGATACCAATTGAAGAACGTGGACTTATACTGAGAGGGGGGGTGAACAGTATAAGACTTAACCAATTTATAATTTTAACTTTAGATAGCAAGTGGCATCAACACAACATTAATCAAGACAGAAAGCATCACACATTGAAGACCCATTTTTAACGTGGTTCACCCAGAATGGTTGGGCTACGTCCACAAAACTTTTCTCTAAAAGTTATCTCAAAGTTCTTTGGGAATCCTTCCCAATTACAATGTTTATGAGCCTCGGCCCAAAGGAGATACCTTCCCCCAATCAAAATTTATGAGCCTCTGCTCAAAGGAGATACCTTCCCCTCTACTCTGGAAATGATCCCTCAGAAGATCAACTGCCTCTACCTCTTTCCAGCACGTGGAACTCCTTTCCACCGAAGACCTCCTATCCTCAATGCTTAGCCTAAGAGACCTCTGCCTTCTATGATCACGTCCACAGTAGCTCAACAACCTGTACCAAACATAGTCAGTCGGTCTAGTACAAGTCTTCCTCTATCTATCAGATCTGTCCAACACTTGAACAAATCAATCCTCTGCACACAAGCCTTCTCAAAGACTTGCCAAATCTGTCCTCAGGTTCTTCTCAAAGAACCAGTGCTCCTCTATCCTCAAGTTCTCTCGATAGAACTATCAAAACTCAGCTCACAAGTCCTCTGCTAGGACCTGTCCAAATCTGCTCACAAGTCCCCATCGAAACCTATCAAAAATGTTCACAAAACATACACAACTTCTACGCTCTTACAACCGCACTTCGTCTTCTCTCAGTCATCTCTTTGCACACACTCTACACTGTCTTCGCACACTCTACGCATCATCTCGCCACTTCTATGCTATCTATGCTCTTTCGGCTGCATCTCGCACACTTTGATGCACATTCAATGATGCATCCAACAACACCTCAACTCTCCAAACAACCCTCCTTTTATAACAAAATTTTCATGATGAAAACTTTAATCTTAGTCGATTGTTATAACAAATGCAAACCCTAAACTTAGTCGATTGCAAACCCTAATTTTAGTCGGTTGTCATCGATCTTCGTCGGCTTCAACTCATGAAGATATTCGGTAACTCAACTGCTCGAAGACTTCATTCGGTAACTGACCTTGTAGCCGTCGCACTGTCATTTGTTCACTCTTCACATTTTAGCTGCAAGAATTCACCCTATATCTGCCCTTGTAAATGTCATGGAGATGTCGGTCCTCTATCATACTTCTCATTCCAGTCGAGTTCTTCTTCTTGTCTTGCGCTCTTATGGCCTGTCATGAAATCGTGACATTTTTGTCTCTGTAGCTTCTTTTATTTTTGTTGCCACGAAAATGCCACATGTCGCGATATCACGACACTTTTGCCTCTTCGACTTTTTCTTGGCTGTTGACCGTGAAAACATAACATGTCGCGATATCGTGACACTTTCACCTCCGAACTGTTCCTTCTTTCTTTTGTCATGATATCGCGACACTTTCTGCTTTCGTACTCTTCTTCTTTTCTTATGTCACGATATCGCGACACTTCTAACTCCTTCGTCTTCTTTTTAGCTTTTGTCGCGATATCGCGACACTTTTGCTTCCTTAGACTTCCTTTTTGTTTTTGTCGTGATATCGTGACATTTTTGACTCCGTACATTCTCTCTCCTCTTTGAGTCGCAAAACTGTGACATGTCGCGATATCGTGACACTTTTCTAACTTGCTTTCTCTCTCCTGCTTAAGTCGTGAAAATGCGACATGTCGCGATATCGTGACACTTTTCTAACTTGCTTTCTCTCTCCTGCTTAAGTCACGAAAATGCGACATGTCGCGATATCGCGACATTTTTCCTCCTTAGCTCTTTTCTATTTTTTGGGTCACGAAAACCCGACATGTCGCGATATCGCGACACTTTTTCTCCTTAGCGCTTTTCTTTTCTTCGGGTCATGAAAACCCGACATGTCGCGATATCGTGACACTTTTTCTCCTTAGCGCTTTTCTTTTCTTCGGGTCATGAAAACCCGACATGTCGTGATATCGTGACACTTTTTCTCTGCGAGCTCTTTCTCTCGAACCTGTCACGAAATCGTGACACTTTTTTGTCCGTACAATCCCTCTTGCAAATTGTCACGAAATCGTGACACTTTTCTTTGCGAGCTCTTTCTCTCGAACCTGTCAGCTTGGGGTTTGCAAAAGACCTTTGAAACTGTCATGCCGTAACCTTCATCAAAACAAATTATTTGACATTAAATCAAATTCCTTCAAGAGCTTCTTGACATCAATGACAACTTATACATTTGAGCAAAGGCAATGTACCCAAAGTACCCAAAATTGCCAACAATCTCCCCCTTTGTCATTGATGGCAAACCTTTACTGAAAACACTTCTCAAGAGCCAAAACTAGAAACCAACTGTGCTAACAACTGAGAATCTTCCTTTGAAGTTTTGCTCCCCCCGACTTGAAGCTCTCCTCTTCACTTTGAAGCTCTCCCCCTTACTCATATCTCTCCCCCTTTGTCATCAATGGCAAAGGGTCACCTTTGGGGCTCGGGACTAAGAATGAGCCTCTTAGCTTAGTCCCTCCCCCACCTCCAGATGAGGTGATTAATTCTGGGGTGGGAGTACAACTCCCAATTTCTCCCTTAGATACTCAAACGTATCTCTTGGAAGAGGTTTGGTGAAGATATCCGCAATCTGCTCTTTAGTAGACACATACTCTACCTTGACTCGCTTGTCTTGCACTTTCTCCCTTAGAAAGTGATACTTGATGGAAATATGCTTTGTCCTTGAGTGCATTACCAGATTTTTGGAAATACTTATGGCACTTGTATTATCACAAAGTATGGAGATGGGTTGTTCATGCTTGACTTTGAAATCCTCCAAGGTGGTTTTCATCCATAAAACCTGTGTACACCCAACCATTGTTGCTATGTATTCAGCCTCTGTTGTAGATAAGGAAACTGAAGGTTGTTTCTTACTTAGCCAAGAAACCAAACTCTTTCCCAGAAAGAATGCTCCACCACTAGTGCTTTTCCTGTCATCAATACTGCCTGCCCAATCTGCATCTGTATAAGCCGTGAGGGTGAAATCATCACCTTTGGGATACCAAAGCCCAAAGTCCATAGTGCCCTTCAGATATCTAAATATCCTCTTAACTGCTATAACATGAGAATATTTTGGAGCTGCCTAAAATCTTGCTACTAACCCAACTGCCTGCATGATATCTGGTCTGGTAGCTGTAATATATAGTAAACTTCCAATCATAGATCTGTACAACCTATGATCTGCCATTGGAGATTCATCATCTTTACTCATCTTGCACCCTGTAATCATTGGAGTACACACTCGTTTGCTGTCCATCATCCCAAATTTCTTCAACATTTCTTTGATATACTTTCCTTGAGAGAGAAATATACCATCTTTTGATTGAGCAATCGAAGACCTAAAAAGAATGACAGACTCTCCAATCATAGACATCTCAAATTCCTTCCGCATGGTGTTAGCAAAAACTTTGCACATCCGAGTATTATTTCCCCCAAAAATAATATCATCAACATAGACAACCATAATCAAAATATCATCATCTTCATTCTTAATATACAAATTGCTATCTACCATGCCTTTCCTGAAGCCTTGCTCATGAAGATACCTGTCAAGTCTTGAGTACCAAGCCCTAGGTGCTTGCTTTAACCCATACAAGGCCTTTTTTAGTTTACACACATAGTCCGACTGTTCGAGAGAGACACTCCTTCCGGCTGTTCTATGTAGACTTCTTCTACCAACACCCCATTTAGAAAAGCTGACTTTACATCCATTTGATATACCTTGAATGATTTGAAGCTTGAAAGGGCCAAAAACATTCTGATAGCTTCAAGACGAGCAACAGGAGCAAACGTCTCTTCGAAATCAACACCTTCTACTTGAGCATAACCTTTGCGGACTAACCTAGCTTTGTTTCGAACAATATTTCCATCCTCATTGAGTTTATTTTTGAATATCCATTTTGTGCCAATGACATTCTTGTCCTTAGGTCTTGGAACCAATTCCCAAGTTTCACTTTTCTCTATTTGATTTAGCTCTTCATCCATTGCTTTTACCCAAAACTTATCTAGCACATGCTTCACTGAAATATTTTGGCTCAATCTGAGATAATAATGAAACATTTGTAGAATCATGTGAAGGAATGACTCTTCTTCTTGTTTGCCTGCTATTTGGATCACCAATGATCAAATATTTGGGATGATGTTTCTGAACATATCGTGAAGGAGTTTTGGGAAGCGGTTGTTGTCTTTCCTCTTCTTCATCTGAAACCTCTCTGAATTCTTCTTGACAAATTTCATCACTGAGTTCCTTGACTGGTTCTCTTATCCCTGTCTTTTCATCAATCTGTTACATTTATGCTCTCTACAACTCGTATGAGTTCTTTTGTTGAAGCATCTCTAGGCCTTGCTTCTGCTGGAATATCCAAGAAATATTCCCTCATCACACCTAGGATCAAACTTACCCAAATTCTGATCTTCCCTTCTGATGAAGCACTTACTCCCAAACACTTTGAAGTATTTTACTATAGTTGGTCTTCCTTTCCACAACTCATAAGGAGTTTTATGATGATTGACTCTAAGTTGGGCCCTGGTGATGATGTAGACTATTGTACTGACTGCCTCTTTCCAAAAGCCATCTAAAAGTTTTGACTCATTTAACATTGCTCTAGCCATATTTTCAATAGTTCTATTTTTCCTTTCAACTACTCCATTTTGTTGAGGAGTTCTTGTCTGCTGAATATTCTCTTTTGATTCCTTGTTGCTCATAGTATTCCACAAATTCATTTGAAGTGAACTCTCCTCCTCTATCCGATCTTAAGCATTTGATTCTCTTGTCGATCTCATTTTCAATCATTTCTTTGAAAGCTTTAAATTTTTCAAAAGCTTCAGATTTTTCTTTGAGAAAAGTAACCCAAGTCATTCTAGAATAATCATCTATAAACAACATGAAGTAGCTTTCTCCCTGAATGCTCCGAGTTCTGGTAGGGCCACATAAATCAGTATGAATAAGATCCAATGGTTTTGAAGAAGTATACCCTTTTGATTTGAAACTGGTTCTGGTCTGTTTTCCATGTTGACAAGGACCGCAAATGATGTTATGGGGCCTTTTTATTTTGGGCAAGTCTCTAACTGCTTCCTTGTTACTAATATTGACAAGATTATCAAAGCTCAAATGCCCCAATATTTTATGCCATAACCAACTCTCATCTTCTTGAGTTAGAAAACACTTTTCCTTTTTTATCTCACTTAGCATGTAAAGATTGTTTGGAGTCCTTGTAGCACTAGCAATGAGTTTTCCATTTTTTTCTTTACTTATCTCACATCTATCCGAAAAGAAAGATACTATGTGCCCTTGATCACAAAGTTGACTCACACTTAGAAGATTATGTCTTAGGCCTTCTACATAAAGCACATTTTCTGTTTTGGATTTCCCATCCAAACTAAGAGTCCCTTTACCACAGATTTTAGCTGACCCGTTATCTCCAAAACTGATTGTTCCTCTGTTTGTTTCTTTTAAGACCAAAAACTTTTCCTTTTCACCAGTCATATGTTTTGAACAACCACTATCAAGATACCATTTTTCTACTTTGTCTTGAGCATGAAAAGCAGTTTGAACTATCATTGACTTAGATTTGATCTCATTTCTCTTTTTAGTGAACTTAAGGCTAGATCTATCCAAACTGCACATCCTTGCTATATGCCCAAAATTCTTGCACTTGTAACACATGACATTTTTATTCATAAGAGGTGCAAAAGAGTTAACATTTTCCTTACTATGGCTATTCAAAGACTTATTGCAATGCATAGTTTTGTGACCAAATTTCTTGCAAGAAAAACAATAGCCATGGAAAGTATTATGTAACCTATTTTGATGCCTTGGATGATTGTTCTTCTTGTGACCAACTGGAATCCACCGCTCTTCAAGATGAAGATTGATCTTGCTCGAAGACCCTGTTTCATGAATGGTGATACCATCCTTCTTTTGCTTTTCACATGGAGTATTCTGTTTGAGAGCCAACTGTTCCAACTTCACTCTAAGAGACATAACCTCTTCTTCTAGTTTCTCGCAATCAACTTCCTTTCCTTTGAGAGCCTCTCGTCGAACCTCGTTCAACCTTCTTCCCTTCTTCAGCTAGAATTTTGAAGTCTATAACACTTTGAGACAATTCCGATCTTGCTATCTCTTCTTCCCGACATTGATGCTTGAGAACAGAATTCTCTTCCCTGAATTTTTCAAGCTTTCTTAAAGCCAAGAAGAATTCACCTTTGAGATCGAACTCAACCTCTTCATCTCTTTCTGAATCTGTATGTTCCTCTGATAGATCCTTCTCCAAGCTGTTAGGCTCTTTCTGGAGAGACCCGCTCCGATACCAATTGAAGAACATGGACTTATACTAAGAAGAGGGGGGTGAACAGTATAAGACTTAACCAATTATTAATTTTAACTTTAGATAGCAGTGGCATCAACACAACATTAATCAAGATAGAAAGCATCACACATTGAAGACCCATTTTTAACGTGGTTCACCCAAAATGGTTGGGCTACGTCCACAAAACTTTTCTCTAAAAGTTATCTCAAAGTTCTTTGGGAATCCTTCCCAATTACAATGTTTATGAGCCTCGGCCCAAAGGAGATACCTTCCCCCAATCAAAATTTATGAGCCTCTGCTCAAAGGAGATACCTTCCCCTCTGCTCTGGAAATGATCCCTCGGAAGATCAACTGCCTCTACCTCTTGCCAACACGTGGAACTCCTTTCCACCGAAGACCTCCTGTCCTCAATGCTTAGCCTAAGAGACCTCTGCCTTCTATGATCACGTCCACAGTAGCTCAAAGCAACCTGTACCAAACATAGTCAGTCGGTCTAGTACAAGTCTTCCTCTCCGTCGGATCTATCCAACACTTGAACAAATCAATCCTCCGCACACAAGCCTTCTCAAAGACTTGCCAAATCTGTCCTCAGGTTCTTCTCAAAGAACCAGTGCTCCTCTATCCTCAAGTTCTCTGATAGAACTATCAAAACTTAGCTCACAAGTCCTCTGCTAGGACCTGTCCAAATCTGCTCACAAGTCCCCACCGAAACCTGTCAAAAATGTTCACAAAACATACACAACTTCTATGCTCTTACAGCCGCACTTCGTCTTCTCTCAGTCGTCTCTTTGCACACACTCTGCACTATCTTCGCACACTCTACGACATCATCTCGCCACTTCTATGCTATCTGCGCTCTTTCGGCTGCATCTCACACACTTTGACGCACATTCAACGATGCATCCAACAACACATCAACTCTCCAAACAGCCCTCCTTTTATAACAAAATTTTCATGATGAAAACTTTAATCTTAGTCGACTGTTATAACAAATGCAAACCCTAAACTTAGTCGGTTGCAAACCCTAATTTTAGTCGGCTGTCATCGATCTTCGTCGGCTTCAACTCATGAAGATATTCGGTAACTCAACTACTCGAAGACTTCATTCGGTAACTGACCCTATAGCTACCGCACTGTCATTTGTTCACTCTTCACATTTTAGCTGCAAGAATTCACCCTGTATCTGCCCCTATAAATGCCATGGAGATGTCGGTCCTCTGTCATACTTCTCATTCCAATCGGGTTCTTCTTCTTGTCTTGCGCTCTTATGGCCTGTCGCGAAATCATGACATTTCTGTCTTTGTAGCTTCTTTTATTTTTGTTGCCACGAAAATGCCACATGTCGCGATATCGCGACACTTTTGCCTCTTCGACTTTTTCTTGGTTGTTGACCATGAAAACATAACATGTCACGATATCACGACACTTTCACCTCTGAACTATTCCTTCTTTCTTTTGTCGTGATATCGTGACACTTTCTGCTTGCGTACTCTTCTTCTTTTCTTATGTCGTGATATCGCGACACTTCTAACTCCTTCGTCTTCTTTTTAGCTTTTGTCGTGATATCGCGACACTTTTGCTTCCTTAGACTTCCTTTTTGTTTTTGTCATGATATCGTGACATTTTTGACTCCGTACATTCTCTCTCCTCTTTGAGTCATGAAACTGCGACATGTCACGATATCGCGACACTTTTCTAACTTGCTTTCTCTCTCCTGCTTAAGTCACGAAAATGCGACATGTCACGATATCGTGAAACTTTTCTAACTTGCTTTCTCTCTCCTGCTTAAGTCACGAAAATGCGACATGTCGCGATATCGCGACATTTTTCCTCCTTAGCTCTTTTCTATTTTTTGGGTCACAAAACTCGACATGTCGCGATATCACGACACTTTTTCTCCTTAGCGCTTTTCTTTTCTTCGGGTCACGAAAACCCGACATGTCGCGATATCGTGACACTTTTTCTCCTTAGCACTTTTCTTTTCTTTGGGTCGTGAAAACCCGACATGTCGCGATATCGTGACACTTTTTCTCTGTGAGCTCTTTCTCTCGAACCTGTCATGAAATCGTGACACTTTTTCGTTCGTACAATCCCTCTTGCAAATTGTCGTGAAATCGTGACACTTTTCTTTGCGAGCTCTTTCTCTCGAACCTGTCAGCTTGGGGTTTGCAAAAGACCTTTGAAACTGTCATGTCGTAACCTTCATCAAAACAAATTATTTGACATTAAATCAAATTCCTTCAAGAGCTTCTTGACATCAATGACAACTTATACATTTGAGCAAAGGCAATGTACCCAAAGTACCCAAAATTGCCAACAATTACCTTATAAGGAGTTGCATTATTGATTCAAGAGAAGTTACAACAGTAATTCTAGAGATTATTTATGAAGAAATGAAGTTATCATACTTAGAAATAGCTAGAAGGACAATTTATATGGATGGGATATAGGTCAAAGCTATTGGTATACTAAAGATTTGGTAATGACTATAGCTAAACATCTAGTATTGGTGGTAGTTCTAGAGGTTCTTATAGTTGATATCTTACCCTATTTTAGGATGTTATTTTTGTCAAGGAAATGGATTAGAAAATTATTAGAGAATGGGTATTTAGACATGGATTACACTCACTTGAAGGTGGCTCAAGATAAAAGTGATTCAAATAGATAATGGGCCTATATGTATCTATCTTTTGCATAAGTTGGGAAATTATGGGATAGTTAACTACAATGAGCTCTTTGAATTTATAGATGATGGATCAATAGAAGGCAAATATATTTTTGAAATAGATATGATCAATGGTGTACTACAGGAGGAAGAAGACCAAGAGGTAAGTGAAATATATGAGGAAACTGAGCTAGGTAATCACCTAGTGTTGGAGGATCCTACCATAGTCCCAATTCTAATAAGCTAGCGATGCAAAAGGTCAAATCAAACATAGACTATGTATATTGATGGTGCAAGGATGAGAATTAGAGCAGGTGCTAGAATACAAATTATCAGTACTTTGTTGAAGATATTACATTAATTGACCCCTTGATAATATTAGTTTGGTAGATGATTTATATTTGTATAATGTGTGTCAATATTAGAGAAAGTGCAAGGTGTCAGGATAGAGAATGAAGAGTCACATGATATGTGGCAAGATGAGAGCTTTGTATTTATGAGAGGAATATGAAAGGTTGCATCTTTTAGATGAAAGAGGAGAGCAATAGTCAGAGTACTAAAAAGTCATGTAAATTGATATATTGGAGATAAAGCTCCATGCAATGTAAATAATCTATATCATTCATGTAATATTTGTATATTGTGTTCATCTGAGTTAAATTTATGATATATTATTGTTATTCCAATATTGAGATTCATTGTTATTTTCATTAGTGATATATTTTATTTGTGCTTCATCTTGGTTAAATATTTCTATGAATTAATATATTTAGAAAGATAATAGTGGTATTAGAGCCAACAAAATATGGATTATTGGGACAATCATCACCATCCGATGACATACCCATTTGAAGTATAAAGTTGTTGAAGACTTGCTAGATTTATTGGAGGAAAATCAAACTTGTAAGGATATCAAATTTGCTTTGCATAAAAATTCTTATGAGAATAATCATTCTATGCACGATTTTGTAGCTTGGTGAGCAAAGTCACAACCATAGCCATGATAGAGGTATTAGTCCCATTGAACCATTGGGATCTATAATTTCCCAAGCATTTTTAAACCACCTTGCACACATGTTAATTTGAGAGCACATCCTATAGCTTGAGGAAGTGATAAGTTTTCACCATATCGATGATGGTGTGAGTGAGGGCCATGAACTTGCACTCCAAGTAGTGTCCCTACTTGATGATGTGATAAAAAAACTCACCCCTGATGTTAGCTTCTACTTCATAATCAAGTAGCAGGCTTCCACAATCTCCTAGATGTTGATGCCATTTAATTCTACAAGTGTACCTAAATAATAGAGGAGGTGGTTAAGTCATTGCACTAAAAGAGAAAGCCAGAACCTGTGCCATAGAAAATTCTAAAAGGGGACTTGATCTATGCTAGTGACCATTTGGGGATTCAAAAGTGGGTTCTTTGCTATTCTATCATGGTGTCATTAACACATGCTTGTAGCGAGAGAATAATTATCATAGGATCCTCCAGACTAAACCAAGAATATTCCTTGCGAGCTAGATTCATTCTTTGAGTCATCGATTGAGCACATTTTGTATATTCCAAGAAGTGCTAAAACCCTAGCACTCAAAAAACAATACCACTTGGTGTACATTTTCTCAACTGATAGAGTGAGTACGAGTGAAGGAAGCATGCAAGGTTAATGATATGTTGAAGCATCTGACACTTTTCCCAATATAGTTTTTCTTGAGCATTAGGTGTAACATTCAATATATTTTGGAATGTTACAAGGAGTAACATTCCCATCCACTAAGCATACCAAAAGTGGAATGCTTTGAAACACTTTTTGTTTTGGAGGTAATTTTTTTTCAAGTTTGAATTAAAATGAGGGGAGTTGAAAAATTAAAAGGAAAAATGGAGATATAAGGAGTTAAAAAAAGGTTTAATTTGAAATTTGAATTAATAGATATAAGTTTTTTATTAATGGAGAAATAAGGAATTATGAAAGTCAAATTATAAAGTAAAATATTATAATGAAAAATTTGATTTGAAGAAGTAGGAATTAATAATGTGTTTTTGGAAGCTATAAGTATATTTGAAGTTTATTATTTTTTGGCTTTCAAAATTTATGAAATATTTTCAAATTGATTAATTTGGAGTGACAAGAAAGCCAACATAAAACCTAAGCAAACTAAATTTATAAACCTTTTATTTCTTCACAAGTTTCTAAACATTAGGAAGACAAAAGGGTTTCAAAATCAAACTTTAGGAAACATTTGTAAAACTTATTCTTCATCTAGGGTGTTATAAGGTTGTCAAATCCAAAGGAACATGGCAAATAAAAAGTAAATGAAAAAGAAAACAAATGATCAAAAAATAGAAACAAAAATACATGAGTTGAAAATAATTGAAATAGGAAACTTATGTTTTCAAGAAGAACAAATAAACATTCAAGATGACTCATTAGAAGAAACTAATGAAATTTTGTAAAATTTGAAATTTTGTATTAAATACATGATACCAAAAATTTAAGAACAAAATGATACATCAATGAAGGAAAATAAAATCCTACAATCAATCATGAGAGAAGCTCAAGATGAAATTTTTTCAATACTTAGAAATTATATAAGTTCAAACATTGAAGACTTTAAAGGTGTTTTCACATTACCTAATGATATAGGAATTATAATAAATATGGAATCACTTTCTAATGAAGTCCTCAAAGGCAATAATAGAAAACAAGAGGAAATGACTAATAATTTGAAGAACAGGCTTGTTGATATTTCCAATGAAGTAGAAAAAGGAGAATTTTCAATACTTCAATAATGCATGCTAATGAATGTTATGAAGATTTTTTTACTAAACTTGCTAGTCTATGGAGAATAATTTACAAGGGAATAATCACTCTAAATGTTTCTAAGATGAGAAAGCAAGAAAATGTTGAAGAATTAGGGAATAAGATAATTGTGAAAGATATTTCTTGTGATACAAATGATTTAAGATCCATGATGATAGATTCATGTTGTGATACTATAGAATTAAAACCATTTATGATAGATGCATGTTGTGACACTAGTTATCTTCATAAAAAATAAAAAGATGCAAATTGTGATTCTTATCAAAATTAAAGGAAATATTATGATGAGCAATTGTGACTTAGAGTTCATAACAAAGATAGAATAACCTGTTAAAAAAATAGATGTTACATGTGGTACAAAGAGTTTGAATAAAATCCATGTTTGCTTAGAAAAATATTATGCTAACAAAATTGATATTGACATAGATTCAAATGATGACAAAGATAGTGATGCACAAAGTTGTGTTGATATTGATAGGGATCAGTCTAATGCTATTTTTGGTTATTGAAAAATATACAAAAGGAATTGGTTCAAAGTTGTTAAATAAAATGGGATATAAAGATACAAGTTTGGGAAAACATGAGCAAGTGATGAAAGAGCTAATTGTAGCAAAGAATAAAAAACTAATTTTGTGATAGAAAATAATGACACCAAATATATGATAGGAATTGATAGAATCAGTAATAATGAATGACAATATAAAAAAAGGAATTTTGTAATAGAGAAAAAATGTAATCATTGTAGTAGATATGAACATAAGATAGAGAGATGCTAGAATATTCATAGTTGTGATATTTATGGAAAATATAGTCATTCATAAATATTTTATCTACAAATAAAAAAAGACTACATATTAAAAATGGACTGTGGATGGATAAACATGAATGAATGGGATAATATAAAATGAATGTTGTATGGTTTCTACAAAAGGAAACCAAGTATAATAAATGTTTGCTAAGATTATTTCCACTAGGTTGAAGAATAACCAATGAATAATAGGATTTATATTTTGAAGAACCAACTCAAAATTAAGTTTGTCATAGCCATTTTCCTTTAGATATTTAGAAAATTTTCATATTGGATTCTTAAGTAATGCTAGAGAAAGATATTGCTATAGCAAAAATTGATCTTTAGAATTTGAGAAGCTTCCTACAATGGATAGAGAAGGCTTTCATCTTCGATTGCTTGAAGGTCGTGAGATTTCCTCATGTAGGGATTGGTTTGATTTGCAGTTAAATTTTAGATATAGATATTGATAAAGTTTCAGGTCTCAAAGATAGACCTTTAGAAAGTAGAATGAGTTAATCTATTCCAAAAAGTCTATTCAGAATAGAAGGCAGTCTACAATATAGATTTAGGTCTTGAAGATAGACCTTGATATTGATAGAGAAAGAAGACCCAAGCAAGGAGGTCCATCATAAGTATATTGGTCCTTAGTAAGAGAAGAGACCATTAATATAAGCTTGATCTATAAAGATAGAAAGCATCTATAGTGATGATACTACATATATGATGATCTTATAAATGTTCTAGTGGATGACCCAAAGGTAGAGTTCTAGAGGCAATGATCCAAAGGTAGTGATCCAGTGGCAGTAACCTGAGATAGATACCTAGAGGTAGATACCCAAATATAGTGACCTAGAGGTAGATCCATTGGTAGTGATCCAAAGGCAATTACCCTGAGATAGAGACCTTGAGGTGACTAAGATACATTGATCCAGAAGCAGACACAAATAATTTATAAAGGAAGATCTATTGAAGATTATATATATATCTAGCTATAACAGAGTCAAAGCTAAAGAATGAAGAAAAAAATAATTAAATATTGAAGGTGAAAGCCTTCCTACCAAATATTAAAATACAGAGGGGTGTTGGAGATATTACATTATTTGTACCTCTTGTCATATTAGTTTGGTAGAAGATTTATGTTTGTATAATGTGTCAATATTAGAGAAAGTGCAAGGTACCAAGATAGAGAATGAAGAGTCACATGATATGTGGTAGGATGAGAGATTTATCTTTATGATAGGAATATGAAAGGTTGTATCTCCCGGATGAAAGAGGAGAGCAATAGTCAGAGTACTAAAAAGTCATGTAAATTGATATATTGGAGGTAAATCTCCATGCAATGTAATCAATTTGTATCATTCATGTAATATTTGTATATTGTGTTCATCTGAGTTAAATTCATGAGATATTATTGTTATTCTAGTATTGATATTCATTATTATTTTCATTAGTGATATATTTTATTTGTTTTTGATCTTGGTTAAAGCTTTCTGTGAATTAATCTATTCAAAAAGCTAATATAATTAAGATGATTTAATGAACCATGCCTATTGGATTTTGTTCAGTTATACTAAAAACATGGTTGATTATGAAGCTATGCCTACTAGATTAAGGAAATCTAAAAAAATAGGTACAATAATCTAATGGATTTTGGTGATCCATATCTAGTGATAAATTATATAAATTCAACTTGCACCATGATAAATTGACAACTAAACTACTACATGCATCAAGTTTGAGATCTCTTGGAAAGTTTTGATACATATGATATCATAACAATACCAAGGTAAATAAATACTAAAACAAATAAGATAACTATATTAAATGTAAATTTGGATTCTTATTCAAATATGTGGAATAGGCCCAAAGAGCTAGAAGTGTTGTTTTGACCCATAGTCCCAAATAATGCAAATCATTGGTAGAAGTTTAATAATGATGATAAAATTATTGAGTTCTTAATTAAATAAGTGTAGTATGCTAAAGGGACACATGATCATGGAGATGATATTAAATATGGGATGATTCAACTCAAAATCAATCATTTACATGAGGAATAGACTACATTGAAAAGTATGATCAACCCAAATGATAGCACTAAGAAAATTAACATAAAGATAAAACTATATTCTTACCATACTATATATGTGGGCAAAGGGAAGCATGGTTATGCATAAGGGGTCGGCCCTAAAATATATTTATAAAAATTTGGCGAATCGGTTTCAAAATCCAGGTGAATAGTTTTGAAACACATGTAGAAGGTTCACTATTATTAGGGGTAATGTTGAAAATTTAAACTTAAAATGGTCAAATTATTATAAAATTGGGGCGAATCGACCAAAAACAAATTACACCCAAAATGTTTTGGCTAATGGAATTTGGTAAAGGGTCCCAAATATTAGCCAATTCCAAATTTTGAAAATCCTAATTTTACCCAATTTTGTGAAAACAACCACTATGCATAACCCTGAAGGGAAGAGTATTTTTATGGGAAAATAATGCACCAAAAATGATGTACACATGTTTAGGAAATTATGTGGCTGGTATAACAATGATCACTTAGATTTGAAGATCTAAAGGTGTATGATAGAAGAATTATTGAGAACCCCATCAACTTAGAGTATAGGGTAAACCATTTTGGTAGAAAAAAAGACTAGTAAATATAAATATAGAATTAGTTATGAAGAAAGAGCTCCTCAAATTAATACAAGCTCAAATCATATTTCCAATAAAACATTGTTGCTCACTAAACTAGTCCCCTTTAGGAAGAACAATGGATACATAATGTTGTGTTTAATTTAAGAATCTAAATAAAAAATATTTGAAGTATCACTACCTACTACCATCCATGGACCAAAATTTGAAAAAGTGGTAGGCTCAAAATTTTTGTCATTGCTTGATGGATTTTAGGGTGTAACTAGATTTGGGTCAAAGATGACGGTAAACATAAAAATATGTTCACAAGTAAATGACGGATGCTTTCCTACAAAAGGACACCATTTAGGTTATCAAACATAGTATTAATATTTCAAAGGACAATGGACAACATATTTATAGTTTTGATTGATGAAATAATCCTAGTCTATTTAGATGATGTAACCATTTTTTCAAAAGAGAGATCTAAGCATATACAACATCTAGAGGTAATTTTAAAAAGTTGCAAATAATTTGGTATATTTATGAATCCAAATAAGTCCACCTTTTTTTTGTACAAGAATAAATGATATTGGGCCATGTGGTATCTAATGATAAACTTGTTATTGAACCTTATTGTTTTAAGTCTTTATCAGTATTACCACTACTATTGTTAGTTAGGGGTATTAGATATTTCCTAGGATAGATTTAATTTGTATATAAAGTAATCATAATGTTTGCACAATTGGTAAAACCTATAATTGATATAGTGAAGGAATATGCTACATTTTCCTATACTAAAGAAGAGAAAAGAGCATTCTAGGAAATCAAGGAAGCCATCTCAAAAGCACCAGTCCTTATCAAATCTAATTTCTCAAAAGACTTTAGATTACATGTGTTCAGAATTGGTGAAATTATAGTTGTGGTATTAACATAGAAGGATGACAAAAATGAAGAACATCTAATAGAATTTATGATCCAGGTACTTTATAACTATGAAGAACAATGCACTTTCACAAAAAAACAAGTGTTTGTATTAGTAAAAAACTTGAGAAATAATTCTATACTACTTATCCCAAAGAAACTAGGTGTTAGATATATAATCCCTCATAGTAAATTGGCATAGAAATGAGGGTGGATAAAAAATATACAAAAATATAAGATTGAGATGAATCCCACCAAATTAGTGAGAGGGAGATCCATTTGTAAAAATCTAGCCATGGTATGTTTAGGTGAGAACATAACATTAGTTAAAGAGATTAATTTAGGAGAAATTATAGTATGGATAGGTGGTATAAAGAAATATATGCTAATAGGGAACATGGTCAGAGGGTTAATGATACAACAAAAATATAGGTTTAGATAAAAATACATAAATTACGCTTGGCTCAATGTTTTTTTTAAAAAAAACTATAATCGAGTGTTGCATAGGTATGTAAAAGAAGAGAAGATTAAGGACCTAATGAAAAAATACCATGGCGAATTTAGCTATTATTTAGCTTAAGTTATAGCCCACAATTTTTTGAGAGAAGGGTATTCTTGGCCAATCATATTCATAGATTGCTTTCAATGTGTGAATTGTTATAAAGCACACCATATCTACATGAATTGAAGGAGTAAATCCCATATAAATTTGGAAATGATCACAATGACTAAAAATTTATAACAATGGAGGATATAATTAATTGGAAATATAAATTAATTATTTATTCAAGACACATTAGGTCTTGATAGCTATTGATTATTTTACTAGATTAGTAGAAGCTATTCCAAAAATATTAGCATGTTAGGAGGTATCATCCAACTATTGCAATACATAACCTAATTTAGAGAATTCATAGTAATAACCATTGATAATGTTACTCCATTCATAGGGAAAAAGTTATTTTAATTTGTTTTAGAGTATGAATATACTCAAGACCTCCTCAAATTATTACTCATAGGGAAATGTCTTGATCAAGTAATGAATAAGATCATGACTAGAATCTTGAATATGATGGTCATCAAGTTAAAAAAGTATTTGTATATAAAACAAAAGAAAACATTATGGGATTATATGGGTACACCCAAATTATTTATTGGGACTTACCCTTATAAATTGGTGCTTGAGAAATAGGAAGTACTACCCATCATTATAGAAATCAATTCACTCCACATGTTGTATCAACTAGAACTTAAAGAAAATAATATATCACCTATGTAGACCCACCTTAATGCTTTACTATAGCTAAAGGAGGATACGTAAAAATCCTTCCAATGGTTCTTGCACCATAAAAAAATAATAAATAAGTGGTTTAATAAATAGGTCACCAATTTTTAATTCAAGAAAGGATATTTATTAATGAAGTATGATGAAGTTAGAACTAAACCAAGTCAACATGATAAGTTTGATTCCTTATAGAGTGGGCCATACTATATTAGCAAGGTACAAGATCCCAAAGCAAATAGAATGATTACAATAGAAGTATATTGTCTGTATAAGTTAATGGAAAACAATTATAGAAATTTTAGGTATAAAAAGGGGGAACCATTTGTAAATATGTAAATATCACTTTTCTATTCCTTTTATCCATCTTCTCCTTTTCCTTTCCCCTTGCAAGTGAAAATATCAAAAGAGACAATTTCCCCCATTCTTCCTTTTTCTAATAGGCATTAGCCTAAGAAGTTGAAAATTATTAGAAGAGTTGCCCAAAATACTGAAAAATATTTTCTAGGGTAAAAATTTACTAATTCATTGGACATGTCCAATGATTTACTATATTTTGTGGTGACATCATCCCCACATCAACACAAATTCCACCAAAATTTCTATTGAGGATCAATCTAACGATTTGTCAGGTTTTAGAAATTCACTAAAACTAAGTTGATGTAAAAAAGAATAAATTCAAAATCCTCATAAAGCACTGAACCATTGAAAAACCTACGCACTTTGTTAGTTGTGTAATGTCACACTAATGTAGGTTTAAAGAACCTAATACCTAGGAGAGAAAAAAATAAAGTCAATAACATCACCTTGAATGAAACATAAGTTTTTAAGATAGTGGATATCAAAGGTGTGCAATAATTTCATCATGAGTTAGCATTGATCTATTCACTTTAGAAGAAATAAGGATCAAAGAAGATGAATATATCATGATCATGTCATCTGAAAATCTGCTTATCTATTGAAGAATTCATGCACCAAGGAAATTTATTTCATGATGGAAAAATCTATTTCATATGTATAGGGTGGTTTTCTAAGAGGATATAAATAGATATTAAGGGGGGATGCTATTTTATTCTATTATCACAACTAAAGAACTCAAATACCCTCTAGCAACCTACAAACTGACACATGAGCAACCTATCGACCCTATTCCATGCAAAGAAGACTCCATTACTAACCTGTAAATCCTATTGTACTTTATTATTATAAATAAGATTTATGATTCATTTAAAAGGGAAAAATATTATATTGAGTGGGTAAAACCCTAGCTAACATCATTTTTTATCCCAATGGGAGCCATGGTAGCCTAAATTAGTGCCCTCATAATTAGTTGCATTAGTTGTTTCTATAGGGAAACCTATGCACTACCTTAAAGGTTTTCCTATCAACTATATGACACCCCTACTATCTCCTTCTATTTCTAGAATAACCATTATGTCCCAGTTGTACTTTGCAATAATCTTGACCAAACTTAGTAAGTCCTCAAGCTACTCTTCCCTCTATTGTTTCTTCTTCTTTCCCTACCATCAAAAGTGAATCCTCCATCTATCTTATCATTTTTTTATTGCTTCAAACCCTCTAAAGTCCAAAATATTTGATACTAATAAATTATTGGAATTTGAGCCTAGATCAACAAAAAACTTTGCCTTTTTATTTCAAAAACATCTATCCCCAAACATCTAAATCATCAACTTTATTCCTTGAATCATCAGTTGAATCCAAATCAAGTGGTTCATTGGATTTCCACTCTAAATTATTAATAATATTATCCCATCACAACTACAAGAAATAATATTAGTTGTTCACAAGACAAACTCGATGTTTTACTAAATTAGGGTGCAAAAGTAAAAGAATTTTCATATTACATTGATTTTTCAAAATTCCAATAGACTACAAGTAGAAACTGATAAAAATTTCAAGAAAACTTCTAGATATTCTTTCCAATAGGATCCTATAATACAAAGCATTAGCTCTATTAGGAAGGTTATGGAAATAGAGTTTGAGGAAGAAGAGTAATCCTTCCCCATTAAGGAATCACTCCCACCATCCATACCACAACAAACTTCTACCTTTAGGAGATAGAAGACCATAAAGTCTTAAAAAGGAGGGGAAAATAACTACTACATCCCCACAACCCAAGTAAACAAATAAGGAGGCAAAAAGGATAGTTTAGACCCTTTATGATAAGGTGTAATATGGAGACTTAATATTTTTCCTAAGTAGTCTAGGAGAGGCCATTTGAAAATACAATATGAACCTAAGAAGTCTTGGATAGTCATGAGAATGTGGAGTTCAATGTTCGGGTAAACTTTTGTCTTGCATGTATAGGAGTACCTAGAGATATTACACATATATGTATGTAGATATGATATAAGGGGCTAGACTATAGTTCCATTATAACTAGATGTGCTTTCAAATTTTATTATCTCAGATGCCATTCATAACATGATGCACATGCTTGATGATAACATAAACTAGATATATTTCTCCCCTTAGGAAAAAATATCACTTTTTTATGGGAAATATAAGATTACATGGGAGAAGATTTTGGTGACATAAATAAACAACTGCAATGAGGCCAGGGGTTCAAATTACCACTTAAAATAAAAATGGTCAAGAAGGCGTAGAAGAAATTATTGGAAATAACTTTAATAACATAAAATAATTCAAATAGGATTATGCCAAAGGAGCACTCGATAATGCTACATAACATGATGGAAATAGTGAGACACCCTCAACTACTGTATTATACCACTTTCACCTCAAAATAGATAAATATACAACTAGAGTATTTCAAGTAATCCAAGATCCTCATGCACTATTCACATCCAATATGACTCATCCTACATTATAAAATAGATTGGTTCAGGCACCTATAGTTGGATAAGAAATATGTAGTGGGCCAACCCCTAAAATTATCTATTTTTGAAGTAACAAATATCCCATGCATCCAACCAAATAAGTTATGTTATAATTTTCATATCAATCTTTATAAGCCAATTTTGGAGAGGCTAAAGATAAGTTTTTTGAGGTTATCTATAGCATGCTGAGCACTTATATAGAAGGATGAGGAGATAGGGGATTTTTACCTAGTATTATACTCTTCATATGTTTGTCTTTATGGGTTATCCAAGGAAGTTTTTTTACTATGATATTATGTACCTAACTACATTTTTATGCATGAAGTGACTAGACAATTAGAATTGACCAATAAACATTTAAAAAAAGGTCAAAGAAAGATAAATCTATTTGACCATGAGAATTTCTACTTAACAATCAATACACTAGAAAAGGGGTGATGGAGGACATTTAGAATAAGTTACGAAATGTGGTATAGTGATAGTTAGTGATATATGGGATTATGATCCCAATGCTTAGTTTGTATAAATATTTTTGGAAAAAGAACCCAACACCATATGTACATGAAAACCAATTAAAAATTAAAAATAGAGGAATATCAACAAGGAGAAGGCCACAAAGAGGATATATGTAGAGGATAAATAGGAGGACAATATGATTTTCTTTAGAAAAAACCTTCCCACAATTATAATTTTATAGGAGGATTTTGGATCAAGAAGGAAGATAAATCCACACTAATTTTGAATTGGATGTTTATATTAACTATCAAACCATACAAAAATAATTAGGCCAAAGTACAATTAGATCTTGGAAAATGTGGTGATGCAGGCTCATACCATATATGAAACAAAAGACCCCAAGATGAAGAATGAGATGAAGCTAATGAACGGATATTTTGATAAATATTTTCCAATATCTAGGATGATCAACACCCTTAGGAGGTAAAGATACATAAAATTTTAAAGCAATTAGAACTTGTATATTATCTCCATAGGTGTTTTATAATATAGATATATTAACAAAATTTTATAGTGTTGCACAAGCCACAATGGAATAAGCCTATAGAAGAGGAGAAATTGAGCAGACATGAACCTTATACCCTAGTACAAAGAGAAAAAGGAAGGAAATAAAAACAAAGTGCCAATGCCCTGATAAGCACAAGTGTGGGATCCTTAGTTAGCACTGGAGGTAGATTAAAAGAGATGGGAGTTATATAGCTACTAATGAAGGCACCCTCAAAATCATTATTGTCTCTATTAGTAACAAAGTGACACATATCACTTTTGTGGCCCTTAAATATACCACAAACATATTCATTATCATAACTTCTTACCTTTCATCTTCTTCTATATTTTCTCTCTCACATAATATTTCTTCTTAAATCCCTCCTTTTGATGTACTTTCATCTCCATATAACATAGGTGCAACCACTCCCTCAACTACCACTCCCACATTTCCATCCACCAATCTACCTTCCTCCACTAGTATATATTTCTCTGATCTATTCATCTCCACCTCATCCATCACCACTCATACCATGTCCACCATGGCATCTTATATATTTTCTACCTATATTTTTTCCACCACCACCACTCCATATAGTTCACTCTTTAAGAGGGTGAAAACTATCAAAATTTCTGTTTCCTCTTCCTAAGGTCTTGAACATATTACTCATAGTGCTAGATAACTTATAGAGGCTCCCAAAATCCAAGATATAGTGCAAGAGGCCCTAAAAACAACATATAAACCTAAGGTTCTAGGGAAACACCAACAAGAAAAAAATAATATAGACACCCAACTATAAATCATCTCTAAATCTAAATTGTATCTAGCCATTTAAATGATATAGGATTATATAGGAGCCAGGTAATCCAATGCAAATCATGAATTGCTTGCCATTACAAACAATCATGCGAGTGAGCATAAACGCTATGAATGAACATTTTTTGAAGGCTTAATGAGGCACTTATCATACTTTAATAGGTGATTTCATCACAATAGAATCCATTCCTACCTTGAGGACAAAGGTGATAGGAAGGTGTAAAGAATATTAATTATAGAGGCTCATCTTACTAAAAATAGATTCCCTACTACCGTTTCCTTAGATTACATGGCCAAGGTCTAGCATCAATCTACAAAGAGCAAATCATATTAGTGTGTAAAAACCTAGCCATGCCATACAACTATATGAGGCTAGCCAATGAGAACAAAATATAATTCATACAAAACAAGGAACTCATCATAGCACTAAAGTAGGCCAAAATAAAGACATGTTAAAATGAGGAAGAGAATAAGAAGTTGAAATAACAATTGTAAGTCTTGAAAAGGGAAAGGGATAACCAGAAGTAGTAGAGAAATAAACTAAAATTAGAACAACAAAAGTGACAGGTAGAAAAGGAACAAGCCTTTCTTGCACACTTGAGTTAATTATATCATAAGCCTTTACTTTTTGGTGAGATGGATTATGACACTTATCAACTTCTTATTATTCTTAGTTTCTTATCTAAATAGCAAATATGTTTCCTCCACCTAGGAATTATGTTGACCTCAAATTTCCATGTACAAGTGTCCTTCATTGGGAGTATATTCTACATTAAATAGCTTAATAAGTAATACAAAACATAAGCATAGGTGATAATTTAAAGTATTATATCCAAGGCATAATAAAGATATTCTTATAAGGATATATAGGTATCCATAATTTACCTTTTAGATGAAAAGGCATAATGCACTTTTCAAATAGATGAAATTTTTGTCATAAGTTGATCAAATAGATTGTATATGATTGTTATTTATTGTTATGAAGGATAACATTGTAAATTATTTGCTATACAAATTTCATAGTTAAATATGTCCATTTTATACTTGAAAGTGGTAAATTATAGTATGGAATAATAGTAATTTATCTTTAATATCTTGAAATAAGACTATTTTTTATTATTGTAGTTTATTCATGTGATGTTCTATATTGTAACTAAAATTTAGTACATTGTATACTAATTGGTTATGAAAAACTATTGAAAGTGTAATTTGACTTATGGCCAATAATGATATTGTATGATGCAATTTTGTATAGGCCTATAGGAAATCATTATACAAATGTATTTAATTGATTGTATAATAGTTAATTATGCAATCCATATGGGTTAGGGTTAAATTTTTTATGGTTTAAACCTTCTTATAATTTATAATCAACCCAAATTCCACTTGTTATGTCAACTTAGGTTAACTTGATTATGTATTTGGGGTTTTGGTTTTGATATAATACCCCTCACCACTCAATTAATTACAGAGGAGTGTCATAATTCTTATCTATGGATAGTAAATTATTTATTTATGATGATTAAGGGTACTCACTAATTCTATGCCCTTTCCTTTTACTTTTATTTTTTTATGCTTTCTATATAAGTTTTGAGTGGATGGATTGATTCTATTTTTTTCTAGAAATAGGTGTGAATTCTATTATGGTATCATAGTGGGTATGAAGTAACATTGCTTGGTCATGTAGAAGGTATATTTTAAGCCTCTAATCCTTCTTCCTATAACAAAGAAAACATATTATGTAAATATTCATAAGTTAGGTATGACACAAGAAGTAATGGCATAGTAATTTTTTAAAATTTATTTTCTATAACCATTGTAATGGTGCTATTATGGAGGATTTTTTTTTAAATTTTGAAAAGAGGCATCACCACACTTTTTTGCTTTATGTATTCATTATTTCAATAGAATTGGTTCTTATCAGATCAATAGATTATAATTAGATATTTTGGAGGCTTCTTGCTCTATATATTGAGGAGTGCTTATCATCAAGAAGATGATGCTAGAATGATAAATTTATTTATGGTTTATTTTAATGTGTCTTCAGTCTAAGCCACATCTTACTACATTGTAGGTTAGTGTAGGGTCATGCATGTAATTTTAAAATCTAGATGAGTAGCCTTATCAAGGTGAGACATCACTTTTTTGGCTCATTGATAGTGGGATCTAGGTTAGACTATAAATATATACATAATAACTTGCATAGAGAGGTCAAGAGTTTGATTCCCCCCTCTTTTTCTTGTCAGCATAGGTTTGCGAGGGAAATTTTATTCTAATGTTGAGTGATATAGGTCTCCTTTAAGGAGGATATTATAACACAAAATTGTTCATTATAGTTGGAATAATTGTAGGGGGGATATATTGAAAGTATTTTGCTACTTAGTGTTTAATTAAAATCCATTTTTATTTTGGAACAATACATGCTAGTCAAAAGGCTTCAAGATCACCTCAATGGATGAGAGCATTATCTCTATTATAGTGCATAGGTATGGATGAGTCATCCACCATCCATGGGTTAGATATTTGAACCCCACCATTTTTTCTTTCATGAAATTGTCTTCTTTATCACACTATGTTAGTTGAGGTCACAATTGATGTGGTTAATTAATGAAGATAGAAATTAATTTCTTGTATTTATATCATCTTATGACTAGTCAAATTTAGTTATAAAATGTAAACTCATTGTATATGAGCATCTAGTGGAAAAAAGTGGTAAAATATTAGTGATAGTCATTAACGAATCAATATATGCCAAGTGGAAAATATAGGTTGAATATAACAGTTCTAATGTTTTATTGGTTAATTTTTTATTTTTTGATGACTATTAGCAAAAACTCTTTTGAAGGCCATAAAATTTGCATACAAAAACATTTTCAACTTGTTATTTTCATATCATACAATGTATTGATCTATTCATATTCATGGCATTCATTCAAGTACTTGGTATAGTGTTAAGGATTGAATTGTGCATGGTATTCCTATAGTGATAAATCACTACACCTTTTGAAAGTGAAAGTTTGAGTCATAAACACGTGCATGAGAAAAGCCTAAAAAAAATATTCGATGATTGGAGGTTATATCTCATAAGCAAATAAGGTTCAAAAGTCAAAATTTCCTAAGTCATGGGTAGAAGACAAGGAACAAAAATCCCAACAAGGGTACAAGAGGAAAAAGCCCCAAAAATCTTAAGACAAGCAACCCCAAGTGATGAAGTAAAAATCCCAAAAAATACCATTGATTCCCTAAAAGTTAAACCAGTAAGCTATGCATTCTTTGACGAATATTGTCCTCTCTAGTAAAAATGGTCTCATATATTTGAGAAAGGATAACAACATGGACCCATAACAAAAGTAGTTCAAATATCAAAAGTATTAATTAGATCAA
The DNA here is from genome assembly GCA_028583015.1 of Wollemia nobilis. Taxonomy (NCBI): domain Eukaryota; kingdom Viridiplantae; phylum Streptophyta; class Pinopsida; order Araucariales; family Araucariaceae; genus Wollemia; species Wollemia nobilis. Next base: position 1,890,196 of record JAQPPZ010002660.1, read on the forward strand.
TATTCTACACCTATGTGATGGAAATTTCTAGAAATAGGTAGATGCAATAGAGATGATAGCTGCTTGTGCAAGGGCTCAAGATCAATTGACATTCATAATTTTAAATCTAGAGGATCTCAAAGGGATAAATAATTAGACAAGACATGACTCAATATTTGAAATGAAATCCACCTAGAAATATCTGCATGAGTTTTGGAAGGAAAACCCTCCTTTTGTAATCTATAAATAGGAGTAGCAATAGCTTTGTAAAGGATCAACAAGTTTACAATTGTATACATTTGTAGGATTTTCTTTCATTTCTTTCTGTAAAAATAGTTGTGGCTCTTGAGCAACTTGTGGGCAATCTCAAACCCCCACTTTTGGTACAATTTATTCTAAATGTTACTTCCATATATATACATGAGCCTGTCTATTGTTTCGTATAGCCATTTATGGCCTCCTGTAGACCCATTTCTATGTGCATGTATTTATCTGTAACATTTTTCCTGAATTTTAGATTTTATTAAGTGTATGCTATGTGAGGGGCCTACATCTATTTTTGGATTGAGTCACTTGCTTGGATATCTAGAGGGACCCATATTCTTGTGCATGCATATAATTGGTAACTCTCATATATGCTTCATTGTGTTAAGGAGAGGAAGTGTTCACCATTGGCACATAGAATTCAGGCTTGTTTTTATAGGAAGATCTTAGTGGATATCTTAGCACATCACCTCATTTTATTTTATTAAGTTTTTTTTATTTTATTTATATTTTATAACATATATTTTCCCTTTATTGAGTATAAGCACACATTGAAGATCACATCCTCACAAGGATATGACCTTGTAAAAGCTCTTGGAGGCCCTCGATTGAGTTGAACCCTATGCTCTCAACCATGATCCCACTTTGTCACTCCCTATGAGGCATTCTCATCCTTGCTCGAGATAATTAGAGATGAAAACAACTCTTGAATATCTATTGCTCTATTTTAAAAGGAAAAATTTATAGTATTCTATACAATTATTATGTTTGGTCCATATTCATAGGAAAAATAGTTGGATTTATGATATTTGAAATAGCTACTAGGTCATTTAGAGGTATACAAAAATTATTCAAAAAATTATTAAGTCAATCCTTTCTCCTCATATCAGATAAGGGCTATTGGTTGATTTTATGCATGTAGATGATACCCTTAATTATCTCTTCTTTCTTCTATTCTTTGTCCATGTACAATAAAAATTTTGTAATGGGTATTGTCATAAATAGGTTTATGCAAAGCTTCTTTTGGTGATGGACATCAAGTGGACTAAGGGCAAGTTAAAGTGTTCAAATTATTAAAAAGTAAATAGTAAATAATTTTTTTATCACCTTCATGAAGGCCTAGAATATGAAGGTACATCATGTTGGTATTCAAAATATGAAGGGTCTCTTGATACCAAGAGACACCATATTGTATACATTTGAAAATATATACATTATTTTGAGCTAGAAAAATGAATTCTATTGATATAAATAAAAATATTTTATGTCCCACTTCCTCTCTAATTCTATCACTTGGTATTAGAGTAGAGGAGAGTTTGTGTGAGGTAGAAAACAAGAGAGGTGTTATAAGGAGTACTATTCAAGAAGGGATAAACATCAAGGTATGCCATGTGTGCTTCTAATATATTTTCTCAAAAAAATATTTGATATTGTTGTGTCAAGATTCCACTAGAGAAAACTTTCAAAACAATTCTTGAAGACTTATAGGGGTTAGAATGAGACCTATTTGACCTTGAGAGCATTTGAAATTTTTGTTCTAGAATACTTGATGTTCTTAAATTGCATGTTGTTTTTAGCTTTTTAATGTGTACTCTCTGATTTGACAATAGCTGGTCAGGAGCCCTAAAGGCAACAACTTGAAAAAATGAACACCCAATGAAAGTTTGAATGAACAATGGAGAGTAAATTTCTAGATTGTAACACTAACATTCAAAAACCATGTGGAGGTGGCAACAATCCTTGTCATAAATAAGACTATTCCTGGAAGAGTTTGGAAAATATTATCTAGAGGTTGTTGGAAAACTACCTATGCAAAACTAGGATGAAGCATGTCTCGAATATTAAACAAAAGCATTTGTAAATATTTGACTATAAAACTGGTAAATGGAGATACGAGTTGATGTTTGAATGCCTTGAAAATATTCTCTATGAATATTATGAATATTTTTTATGATGTTCGAAGGCTTCATAATATATTACATATTAAATATAGTAAACTATTTTATCCATTTCCTAATCAGAAAGGAAATGCCACTTCAAAGACTCATGGTAGTGATTGAGACGACCATGTTGAGGATAGATAGTATACTGAGTTGCCCATTTTTCTTGTGTGTAGAAAGGAGACCAGACTATAACCTATATGTGAATTATCTATAAGGCATTTCCTTTGAATTTCTCTTTGTAAGTTGCAAAATGCATGGTGGGAAAGTTGGTCTTTAAAAGAAGATTAAAACTTTTGAAAGAAGGAATGCAAGTTCAAATCTCATAAAAAGCATAGTTTGAAAAAATAATACTACCTTAGAAAGAAACATTATACTATTGCAATATTTCCTATAATCATTTAAAATATTTTTTTCAAAAGAAAAATATAATAACTATTTTGTGAATGAAAAAGGTAGTAATTTTTTAATTGTAAAAAGGTTCATTTTTGGTAGTGACCAACACCTTAATTTAAAAAAGTGCTTAGTGCAATCACAATATTTAGTATAAACAAAACCTTTGGCTTGTGTTTACAGATGAAGCTATCACATTAAGCTATTGTATCTATAGCCTAATATAGCTACAATAACAACATCTGGGCTTTGACCCTATAAATTATCAAGGATAAATAAGGACTTTTTTTGTGATTATTTCCACTCAATTTTTTTACACTATTCATCATTATCATTAGACATAAATTTTAAAATTGAGAAACTATAAGTATATAGGAAAGTTATGCCCATGTACAAGGATTTATATTTAAGTAGGTGTCATTGATAGGGTGAATCCCTATAGGTAACACCTTGTTACCATGTATCATTCTCTTTCACATACCTTAAGGCATCTCTCATGTATGACCATATATATAGAGCGGACTAGCTTCTTCCATATGTTGATGTGTATAGAGAAAAAGTAGGTGTATAGAAGAATCTATATATAGGATTAGTGGTATACATAAAGGGGGACCATTTTGTGAGATATAAGAAACCATCACCATGGCTACATATATTTTTTATTATAGAAACAAAATTTCTCAAAGCCCCAAATTTTACACCTTGGAAGACCAAGATGAAGACCATCCTAGTGTTGAGAATCTATAGGACATAGTCATTGGAGAAGAAACTCAATCTAAGGGGATTGCATCTTCAAATAAAATTTATGAGGGAGATGCCAATTTGCTAATGTTCATCACTCTACAGATGAAATTCAACCACACATTAGTGAAAAAAAGATATTAGCAAAAGCATATGATATGATTTCACTATATTTGAAGAGAATAATGAAGCCACAATTCTTCATCTTAAATACCAGATTTATACATTGAGGTTACAAGATGGATAAAGTATTAAGAAATTTATTCATAGAATTGTACAATTGAAGGAAAAAATTTAATACCATAGGGTAAAATGTAGAAGATAATATTTTAGTACCCATTGTACTTAGAACTCTCTCCGATTCATATTGGATGTTGATTACTTCATTACAAGTATCAAACAAAAGGGTGTATTTTGAAGAGTTGATGAACATGCTTCATAAGAGGAAACACAAAATTAAGGGACCAATTATCCAATAATGCACTCATCTTAACAAAGAAACCACAAAAGGGTTAAAAGGGTATTTCCACTTATTCTTCATCACAAAAAAACCTAAAGAATAAAGGAGATCTTGTCATATTTATGAAAGATATGGATATGATACCAAGTTTTATAGATATAATTTGATGACTCAAGGGGGTCAAGTTCATAAACCTCCTCAGAAGAAGTAATAGTTTTGAACACAATATTAAAAAGGGCATGTTGCTCTTGAGTAATCTAAATTACATTATGAAGAGGATATTGAAGTAGCACACAAGGTACTAATGGATAAATAAGGGACTAAACAAAGGAATAAAGGGACTAGTAAACAAACCAAGAAACAAGTGAAAGTTCAAAAATATGTATCACCAAATAAATATTTTTTTTTGGTAAGTAACAGAATATTTACATCGGGTTTTTTAAACAGGATCCCAAAACTTTAGTTACATCATAAGCCTAGGCTGAAATAAGAACAAAAACGAGGCTGTGCCCAAAGGCAAAAATCTGGGGCCTGGGGCCCTGGGCCCTGATGCCTACAAAAAAAACCTAGAACAAACAAAAACAAGACTTTGGCTAGAAGCCACCAAAACCAAAAAACACCACCACCCAATGCGTAGAAGCTGGTCAAAAGTAAACTAGTAGGCCCAACGGCCGTCTTGGGCCAGAATGGGGCCCCTCGTCAGTCAAAACTACTCCCTATCGGGGCCATCTCCTAGCCTGCGTCGGAGCTCAGCCAGGGCAATGGTAGCGGAGGAGGTTGCTTGGGCAGTCACAGTCAGAGATCCTATAGCCACATCAAGGAGGGCTCTGATAGCCAGATTTTGCATTCTATTGCCAAAATCGGAGCTAACATCAACGGGCTTCGGGGCTTCTTGATTGGTCCTCTTGGCACTGCCTATAGCCCTGATTTTTCTAGGGGAGGGGCCAGTGTGGATGCCCCTAGGGGTCGAGGCCACGCCAGTGCCCTGGGTCGAAGTCTTGCACTTTTGTGTTGGTCTACGGTGCTTCGGGGTAGGGGATCCTACAGGCGAGGGGGACTCCTTAGAAATGGAAGTAGCATGGGAATTAGCCACCTTGAGGGGGGGACAGTAGACAGGGGAGGAATGCGATGGAGCTATGGTTGGTTGGCTAGAGCATGCCTATACAACATAGCCATGAGGCCTTGGTGAGAGGGCTGAGAATGGATTTTGCGAGCACGATCGATGGCAAGACCCAGGGAATACAGTAGAAAATTGGGAGTGCTGACCACTATGGCACCTCAGAGGTGGTTGAAGTAGCTCAGGTGGAAGCTAAAAATCCTTTGGTTTGGGTCATCACAGGTAATGTATTGCATTACTGGGATGATGGCCTCATCAAAGGGGGCTGAGAGGTTGGATCGAAATAGGTTTGCCTTGTCCCATTGCTGCTTCGATAAGCGGGACAACTCCTCCTAATTATGCTTGTCCCACCTGACTACACACCCATTTTCCTTGTGGTGGAGCCCTATAACCCCAGTTAAAAAATCTTTGTTAACTTTAAAATGAAGCCCCTTGATCGTAACCTCGCCATCGATCCACAAGTCCAGGAAGCATTGGGCGATCTCATCATCAGCTCCAATGAATTTGCTGAAGAAGGGAGTGAAATGCTTGTCATTGGAAAAAAGCTTGGTTGACTCGCTTAGAGAGAGCATGGAAGGCTCGATACAAACACTTTTGGCAGCCAAGGGGCAGGGGAGGGAGGGGAAATCAGACCAGGGGTGCGGGGGCAGGGAATAGGGGAAACAGACACAATAAGAAAACTCAGTGCACGAAGAATATAAAATCACATCGAGGCCCAAAGAAGGGGGGAGCCATTGACATCAGGAATGGGTGCTTGAGATAGGGTGCAACATGAGGGGGAGGGGGCTGAGGGGGCATGGCTATAGTTTGCCATGCGGGGCAGGGGGAGGGACCACTTCCAATATGCCAGGTGGCACAGGATGAGCGAGGGTGCGGCTTGAGGGAGCAACACAAGATAAAGCCACGAGTGGGCTGACATGACATGGGGATCCATCCTCGCAGTGATCGAGGCAAAAATTTTGGGAAGGCCGATGAGGAGACAACCTTGAAATTTCTAGAAGTGCCAACCGGGTAATGCAAGTCCACGTCAAAAATCACTGAGCTTCTGACGTGGTCGATAAGTACTACCATCGCGAGGGAGATCTGGGAGGCCAATAGACTGGTAGGAGACGGGCCTGAGTCGGGCAACAGGGCACCACAGGGGCCTTCTGTCTTTTGGAAACTATGCTAGTGGAAATATGGGGCCCCGACACGGGGTGAGTTAGACACCAGGGTTCTCCACATTTCTAGGCTAATATTGCATGATAATGTGAACCAGAGCTTTAGGAAAGTTTGTGGTCCAAGTAGTGAAGGCATCAACAGAGATGACTTGGTTCACCATGAAGTTGGTTGCCCTGTTGCCTTCTCTGTACACATGTCGGAAGCTATGATTGGGGAATCCCTGAAGGACGAAGAGGGCTTCCCAAATGAAGTTGTGGAAGCACCAGAAGTAATTGCCTAGACTATGAGCAGCATTTATGATGACTTGGGAGTCACCCTCAATGATGACTTATGAGGGAGACTCCCTGAGGGTGATCAGCCCGCTTAGCAGAGCTGCTAATTTGGTAAAGTTGTTAGTCTAGAAGCCAAGCAGATCAGCAAATGCTAAGATCAGGGCCTTGTGGCAATCGTGAATGACCCCACACACCCTGGAGGGCCTGGGATTACCTTTAGACGTGCCGTCAAATTTGAGCTTAACCCAGTTGGGGGGGGGTAGACCACCTGGTCAAAGATCAATGGAAGGGAGCAGGGGGGGTCCGTGGGGGGGAGCAACATGCCGAGAGAGGATAGGAGAGTAGCTTCACCCAGCCACTGGGTCACCTCAGTTAAGGGGGTGGATCAGGAATTCTCAAGGGCGAAGGTCACAACCTTGGTCACAATCCACTAGGGGAATGTGCTGGGGAGGAAAAGGCTTTACTATTGTGCTCAAGCCAGAGTTTCCATAGCAAGTGGGGAAGGCAAGACCTCCAAAGGAAATGGGTGAAGGGATGGGCAAAGGGGTTGGGCCATTACAATAGAAGGTCAGATAAGGATTTGGGGCCCACCCACTGGATGGAGGATTGGGAGAGGATGAGGCCCAAGACTTCAGATGAAAAGGGACAGTTGATAAAGAGGTGGTTGGTGGATTCCCAGGCATCACAACAAAGGTAGCATCTATTCGAGATCTGTAAGCCCCTCTTGATTAGATTCTCTATCATCAAAATATTATTTTGGATGGCTACCCAAATCAAGTGGTTGATTTTGGGGATCAGCTTCTTGGCCCACTGTATCATTCCAAAATTTTCACACCCTTACCTTCAGGCTATAGGATCCGTGCCCGAAAGGGGGATGTGAAAAGGATGGGACAATACCTCGGACTGAGAGGCCTTTTGAAGGTCCCGCCTCTTGGGGGAGGTGTATTAAGGTGATTTTTCGACGGATGGTGGGTTCACCAAGAAAATTTTGAATGGCAGTTTCCATGCCTAGGTTGGGAATGTGTTTGATGTGTTCAATTTTATCTTTAATCATCCAAAGCCTAGGTTTGGCCAAATGAATCTAAGTTGTTCTATATGAAATGTAGATTTAAATGAATACAGAAAGCATAATTAACATAAAATACAGAGAAGAAATTAAGTGAAGAAATCCATACCTGGTTTCGGATGTATGATGGAGGTTCTGATATTTGAAGCAGTCAAGATCATCTGTGATTTGACAGGATCGTCTCCAATCTGACAAGATCATCTGAGATTTTACGAATTCGTCAGAGACCTACAAACAGAGAAATAGATACAAAATACCAGAAATGCAACTATTCTGATGAAAGAAGATGATGTACAATAATAATAATGATGTTAATAAGATAATCTCGAATAGAAATGCAAGTAAATTGTGACACTTTAATAGCTAATCATGATTTCATTATGCAATTAAACTACATGGGTGAACTCCAAGATGCAGGATAACAGGAAATAATGATAAAACTGACTAAATGCAGAATAAAATAGCAGCAAAGTATAGGAAAATCACAAACTCTGGGCACTAATTGCCCCCAATGCAGACTGCATTCAAAATCGTCTCGAATTTGACAGGATCATCTCCGATCTGGACAAGATCATCTGTGACGATCTGAGCTTGCTCCAATTGAAGAATAACAAAGTTCCTGCAAGAAAAAATTGGAAAGTACAAATGCAGATGGTAATCCAAGGTATTCTAATGCGTGTACAGGTCAAGTTACAAGAAAATTCAGCCAGCCAGGGAATGTCAAGGGGGGTCCTAAGGTTTAAATAGGCTTAGGAGGGAGGTTAGGAGGTTGGAGATCATCCTAATTTGGAAGATCTCCAATGGGGGAGGTCTCTAGCAGTGTAGACACGCTTCTGCCCAACTTAGAGACACCGTTGAAACAAAAGCTAATTATGAAAAATTAGTTTTGGGATGAAATCGTCTGGATGTCCTAGTCCAGACGAAATCATCCGATCTGAGGCGATATCGTCTGATCGGCGACGATATCGTCCAATGGTCACAACAACTCCTAAGAATGGCACAAAAAATGAGGAAATGGGTAGCAGGCAATTTTGGAGCGATTTTGGGGTTGAAAATTTAAATTTGAATTATTACTAAGGTAATTTAATTATTGCTAAGTTTTACTATGCCAATTTTAGGGTGCTACATTTTGCCCCCTCTTTAGCGGATTTTTTTAAGAAAATGCGTTAAAGATGAGTTCTTCTCGATCTACGAGAAAGCAAAAATTATTCCCATTTTTAGGCGACGATTCTTGGTCGAATCGTACGATAGCTTACTATGGTGCCCCCTCCGTGTTTTTACCCAAATCGAACGTTTGAGGTAAAAACGCGAAAAAGCAAAATTTTTAAAATGTTTTTTTTTTAATTGTTTTTGAATAAAATTAAGAAAAATAGGGTAAAACCCTAATTCATTGTTACTATTCATTTTTACTGGTTTTTAGAGCTCTAGAGACAAGATGGTTGAGACAGCGCACAGATCGACAGAGGTCCGACGCGGGCTATGGGTAAGGGTCTAAACTTAGTTTAGAGTGCTTTAATTTAGAATTTCATGTTTTTTAGATCAATTTTGATTGATTTTTGAGCATCGCGGCCATTTTTGGGCTGTCAACGTCATCGGGACGAAATCATCTCGATTTTTCCAAAATTGTCTCGATATCGCCAATTTCATCCAAGGACGAAATCGACGATAGGGGGACGATTTTGTCTAATAAGAGATGATTCCCTCATGCAAAATCAGAGACGAATTTGCTAAAATTTGGGACTATATCGTCCAATAGTGAACGATATCATTATTTGTGTGAAAGTGAACTTATTTTACTTGCTTTTTTTAATTAATGATTGATTAATGATTGTTATTGATGATTTTGTTGTTTATGTTGCAGAGAGGATTAGTAAAGAGCCAAGAATGGAAATACGACGGACTGAGGGATGACTTGGCTACTCTATCTCAGGCAGAGCGAGATCAGATGGCATAGGTCGGCTTTCAGCACGTGGCATATATGCCACAAGTGTCTACAGACATGGGGCTATTGACAGCCCTAGCAGAGAGGTGGTATCTGGGTTCTTCTTGTTTTCTATTATCGACAAGGGAGATGACTCCCACATTGGAGGATGTATGGAGGATTTTGAGGATCCCCATACAAGGATGACTAATCACTCCCAGTGGCCAATCAGGGCCACGTGATGATGCGGCTATGCGGAGACCCGAGCTTCACCCTGGAGAAGGGCGAAGTGAACATCGAGTCACTGTGCCAGATGCCTGGGGCATCTAGGCTAACACAAGTTTTGGCTGGGGTGGTAGGTGGTCTGCTACTATGCCATCAGAGTGGATATAGGCTACCATGGTTTCTGATAGATGTGGTCTACGACATGAGAGACCACGAATACAGGTTTTCTTGGGGGAGCTTTGTTCTATGCCGATTGTATAGGATCTTGCATGGGGTCGTATACAAAGATGATCAATGTCTAGTCATGACATCGCTACTACAGGTTTGGTGCTAGGAGCACATCATAGTGTAGAGGCTGGTAGGGCTCCCACTGATAGGGATTGATGGGGAGAGGCCCCGAGTTTTCTACTGGTGGCTTCGGAGAGGGTCATAGCGATGGATAGATCTGCTAGTGTCCCGGAGACTACTTGATGACCTTGTCTCCGACTAGATCACCTAGAGGCCTTGGAGAGATCATCCAGGGTGGGCCAAGGATAGACAGGAGCTGGCTCATGTCATGAGAGTCTGCTGGTTGAGGATGGAGAGGGGAGAGGTGGAGCTCCATCGATACGACCAATTTTTGAGGCAGTTCGATCTACAATAGGGGATCCCATCTCTCAAAGACTACGAGTTTTCTCGGACTGTTTGAGATAACACTATAGTTAGCGAGGCTCCAGATATGTAGTGATTCTAGAGTTAGGACATAGATGATGCCCCCATTCAACCAGTGGATGGGGATGATGTAGGGGTTGTCGACGGCTATGATGCCTGGTACGCAGGCATCCGCCCTCCTCAGATGACAAGGGCTCAGGGTCCGATTCATGTAGTTGTGCATCGGATGGGGAGGCGGTGCCAGGTGGCCATTGAGGTAGCACAGGGTCATGGTGGGAGAGAGTAGAGGAGACCATAGGCTCAACAGAGGCCATGGCAGCGGGAGAGGAGGGAGGAGAGACCCCCTTCTCCACAGAGAGAGAGGCCACCATCGCCCGATAAGGGCAAGGGTGTCGACATAGGAGAGAGTAGTGAGATGGCTACTCTCTAGGTGGAGACTGTCCATCTTCAGGAACAGGTGTAGAATTTACAGGATGAGGCTACACATCACCGAGCAGAGGTGACACGGCTCAAAGATGAGGTTGCACGCCTCAGAGCACAGAGCGAAGGAGCGAGCAATCAAGAGCTGGCATGGTCGATTGCTCAGACCGCATTCTATCAGGGTATCTACTTCCAACTAGTGCCAGAGGGCCAAAGGGTACAACTACCAGCCGAAATTGTAGATCCGATCAGGGTTGGGTCATCGAGGACTTCATCTCGATCGACGACTAGGACTCGTAGTACCACACATACTATGATGGGGCCACCTCATCCACCTCAGGGTTGGGGAGGAGATGAGGCTGAGAGCTCGAGGGGTTCTCGAGGCTAGGCTACTGCACTACACAGACTGGATACATGATTGAGAGGATTGAGTATGCCAAGATGTAGATTGTGGCATACCAATCTAGTTTTGATATGATGTACATATATTGTTGAAAAAAAAAAAAAAAAATATATATATATATATATATATATATAGATGATATTTTTGATCATATGACTTGTCTTATGTGTTTGTATGATGCTTTAATGTTTTTGATGTAATTGATTTGATGATTCATGTAATTATGCCGTTTGAAAATATTATGGTTTGAATGTCATGCTTTTTAAAAATTTAAATGAAATAATCTGATGTAAACAAATTGGTTGTTGCGATGTGATAATTTGATAAAAATAAAAGGGACTTTTAACAATAATTTCAAAGGACATTGTCGCTATTATAGACCATTTCATGGAGTCGCCGCTCACTTGGTCGTCAAGCTAATCCCGGTATAGAAATATTGTTAAAAAGTAAAAGAGTGCTTAAGAAACTGTCTTAAGACTTTGTTGTGATGATGCAAATGATGATGATGATGGTGATTTGTTTGCAGACTTTTCATAAAATAGTATGCATGAAATATTTTGAAATGATTTTTGCTAGGCATAAATTCCTAAGTGTGATAAAAGTTTTGAACAATTCCTTAGGAATTATACCATGGTTGCAAAAACTGAATTTGAACATAATGACATGAAATAGAATAAGTGTTCGTTTGTTTGTAAAGCATAATTGTGTAACATAATGATTTAAGTCATATGTTTTTATGATTTTAAATAAATGGGAAAATAAAATTAAAACAATGGTTTGCGCTAGGCATAGAATATTTAGGTATAGACTTATACCATCATCGCGAAATCCAAAGAAGAAAATAATAGTTTTATTGCATTGTTAATTTTTAATTTTTGAAAATAAATAGAAAATATGAAGATGAGGACTTGCGCTAGGCATAAAATTCCAATTTTGGTTTTGGAATTATACCATCATCATGAAAGTCAAAAGTTATATATAACTGTAACTTTATTGCATATTGTTGAAAATGATTTTGATTTTTTGGGTAATGCATGTGGTTGTCCTTATACTAAACAATTGTTCTCAGAGAAGAAAATGAAATTATTCCAGACAATTTGCAAAAATATTTCAAGGTATCTTAAAGACAAAAGTTAGATTTATAAGGAATCCCATGTGCGTATGTGAGTTCATTTCTGATCTTGATTTATCATAATGATACACAAAATCTCTCAAATACAAATGTGTGTGCGATTGTAGTATTCATTTACCAGGTTTGAGCAAGATACTATGATACAAGTGATTTGAATTAACCAAATAAGTGTTCATTAACCATGATTTAGATGCATATAACCATACCAGACTACTATGTAAGTCGGGTTATCGAGAGCTAGCTAATCCATAAGCAGACATAGGTCTGTACAAAAGAAGGTCGCTAATGTGACAGACATATCACCATGCTAGGAGTTACCCAAGGCCAAGCGGGTTGGGCACAAACCACCTGTTATGGGGCTTACCTCACAATTTTCGAATAATTGAGAATTCCAGGGATTCAATCTCATCAACCCTTCTTTTCTTTTCAAGGGGTAGGGAAAGGATTTTATTGCATTTGCTTTTGCTCATTTTGCTTGCTTTCTTCTTTCTTTTTTTTTCTTTTGTATTTTTCTTTTTCGTATCTTTTGCTTTGATATTTGAGATAATGCTGAAATAACCTTTTTCTTTTTCTCTTTTTCTTGAACTTTTCTTTTCTTCCTATGCTAGGGATACTTGCTCGGATTAGCTGTAGAGCAAGGGATTTTTATTCCGGGTAGGGGTGAGCTTGTCCTTTTGTCAATTCTCAAAGATTCTAGACCATGTGCATGATAGGATAGTAGGGGAAACTTTTCGCTCAAGAAACCACTTCTACTATGTAGCATAGCATGGACATTACAAATATAATCATTTTATTGTGAAAAAGATATGCTTGGTTTAAGTAAATAACAAGATCAATTCTCTGTGCTCAAACTTTATTTAATTGAATTTTGTGGACTTTGATATAAGAGAGATTAGTAATCATGCCAAATAAATCAAGATATTTATTCATGTGAATGTGAAAGTGAAAGTGCGAGATTCCAAATAAATGCTAATTTAGCCAAAGTAACTGAAAATATAACTGCACTATGTCACATTTTAAGAAGTACAAAAAATAAAAGATGTTTTTGAAGATTTTGAATATTTTTGGTGTTTTTTAGATTTTTAAGTTTATAAATTGAAAGAAATACAAGATAGTAGTTTTGAAAATATTTTAAACAAATATATACAATGATGAAATGACCAATTTTTATGCATAGTAACATTTAAGATGCATAATATTCATAGGTTCTTTAAGTTCTTTACCATCTAAGGTAGATAATTTGTATGCTCCCGATTCAAATTTAGTAGTGATAATATATGGTCCAAGCCAGTTGGGCTCAAATTTACCTTTGAGGTCTTTAGTTGCATTAGTATTTTTTTGATTTTCTTTTAAAACAAGGTCGTCGACCTCAAAGGATCGATGATGAACTTTCTTAGCATATGATCTTTTAAGCTTGTTTTGGTAGGCATGAAGATGCTCCAAAGCATTGATGCGCTTTTCATCTAGGAGCTCCAGCTGACTGAGTCTGCCAGCTCGATATTCATCTCCTACTTCGGTATCTTGAAGTAGTAGAGCCAAAGAAGGAACTTCTAATTCAAAGGGAAAAACGGCTTCAGTGCCATAAACCAAAACAAAAGGTGAAGTACCTGTGGGAGTACGAACGCTAGTGCGATATGCCCACAAAGCTGGATATAATTGAATGTGCCAGTCGTGGCCAGATTTATTGACCAATATTTTAAGAATTTTGATTAATGTTTTATTAGATGATTCTGCTTGGCCATTACCTTGAGGATAATAGGGAGTGGACCAACGATGTTGAATCTTATATTTTTGGCATAATTTCTTAACATCTTTATTTTTGAAACAAGTTCCATTGTCTGAGATGAGATTTGTAGGAATTTCGAACCTACAAATGATTTGATTAAAAATAAATTTAGAGACTTGTGTTCCAGTGCAGGAAGCTAAAGGCATAGCTTCAACCCACTTCGTGAAATACTCAGTGGCGGTTATGATGAATTTGTGTCCATCAGATGACACAAGATTGATTTTGCCAATAATGTCTAAGCCCCATTTTGAAAAGGGCCAAGGAGATGAAATAGCCTGTAGTTCTTATGCAGGGGCATGGACAAGGTCAGCATGTTTCTGGCACTTGTCACAATGGCACACATAATCATGTGCATCATTCTCCATGGTAGGCCAAAAGTATCCTATCCTAAGGAGCTTTTTAGCAATGGCACTACCACTGAAGTGTCCTCCACAAGATCCATCATGGGCTTCACTCAAAGCTGATCTGGATTCTTCTAAATTCAAACATCTCAATAGGATACCTTCAAAATATCTCCTATATAAAGTATTTCCAATTATTACAAATCGACTTGCTCGTCTACGTAATAATCGATGCTAGTTTCTATTGGAATTGGCAGGGAAAGTCCCATTGTGAAGAAAATCAAATATATTAGTATACCAAGGTTCAGGAGTAGTTTCATTGATTAGAAACACATCCAAAGGTTCTAAGCATGACTTATTTGAAGTGGGTTCCTGGAGTCGATGAATAATGATGGTGGCATATTCGTCATCTAACTCCAAGGGCAGAAGAGATGCAGTTGTGACCATAGCATTAGTCGCATGATTGCTAGTTCGAGGAATAGCTTCCAAGGTGACTTGATCAAATAGAGATATTAATTGTAAAACATATGCTTTATATGGGTGCAATTTATCATCTCTGGTCTAATAAACTTCATTAATTTGGTTTATAACAAGTTGAGAATCACCAAAAACTAGTAGATGTTTAATTTTTAGCGCCAAGGCAGCTCGTAATCCCAATATTAGAGCTTCATATTCCACAGTATTATTGGTGCAAGAAAATGTTAATTTAAAGGACAAAGGTATAATGTGTTTTTGTGGAGATATTAAAATAATACCTGCACCAGCCCCACTCATGCATCGGGCTCCATCAAAGTATAAGGACCATTGTTCAACATGGTCTGCCTCTAATTGAAGGCATTCATCAGGAAACTCAATGGTGAGGGGATGGGTAGACTTTAAGGGTGCAGCAGCTAATTGATCTATGATGATTTGACCTTTAACAGACTTTTATCCTATAAACGTGAGTTCAAACTCGCTTAGAGCAAGAACCCACTTAGCTGTGTGACCCGATAAATAAGGTCGACTCATGAGATACCGCAAGGGATCATATTTAGCAATGACATAAGTTTTCTGATTGAGCATATAATGGCATAATTTTTGCGTAGAAAATACGATTGCTAGACATAGTTTTTCTAATGTTGTGTAGCGGGTTTCATAACTGATTAAAGTTTGGCTAATATAATAATTAGCACGTTCTCTTTTCTCATCATCAAGTTGAGCTAACATAGCTCCTAAAGCAAAATTTGAAGCTGAAATATATAGGATAAATGGGTGATCAGGTCTAGGCGGTGAAAGCACAGGTGGGTTAAGGAGGTATTGTTTGAGAAGTTCAAAAGCTTCCTTACATTCGTCGTCCCAATTAAAAGGGACATCCTTCTTAAGGAGCTTAAGAAAGGGACCGGTTTTGTTTGCCAACTTATCGATGAAGCGACGGATAGCTTGAAGTTTACCTTGTAAACTTTGTAACTCAGATATATTGGTAGGTGCGGGCATATCTATGATAGCCGTAATCTTGAGAGGGTCAATTTCGATGCCACGTAAAGAAACTATAACCCCTAATAGTTTATCGGACTTAACTCCGAATATGCATTTGGCTGGATTTAATCGAATAAGATATTCTCTTAGCCGATTAAAAACTTTTCTCAAATCATCTAAATGATCATCTTCATTAATAGAGCGAGCTATAATATCATCTACATAATCATGTAGGATATCATGCATCATATCATGAAAAATATAAGTCATAGCTCATTGATAGGTTGCACCTACGTTCTTTAAGCCAAATGGCATCACTTTCCAACAAAAAGTACCCCAAGGGGTAATAAAGGTTGTTTTAGCCTGATCTTCAGGAGCTATCCTGATCTGATTATAACCGAAAAATCCATCCATTAGGGACATCATTCCACTTCAAGTGGTAAAATCAATGATTTGATCCATGTTGGGAAGAGGAAAATCATCTTTAGGGCATGCAACATTAATATCTCTAAAGTTTGTGCAAACCCTAACTTTGGTAGCTTCTTTCTTGGTGACTGGAACTACATTCAAAATCCATTCAGCATAATCAATAGCTTGTATAAAAATAACATTCAAGAGTTTTTCTAACTCCCCTTTGACTAGTAAGGCCACTTTGGGATGCATTTTTCTAAGTTTCTGTTTAACAGGTTTAGCATCCGGATGGACTACTAGGTGATGCATGACTACGAAGGGTCTAAACCTGGCATATCTTCATATGTCCAAGCGAAGACATCTTCATATTCTTTAAGAAATGCAATGTATTGCTCTTGTTTTTCTTGAATTAATTCTGATCCAATATTGATTATGTGGGGATTATCCTCAGTTCCAATGTTAATTTTAATGACGTTTTCTACTTCCATGTGTAAATCTCTTTCAAAATTAGGTGGGGCGGGTGAAACACCCAATTCTTGTAATTATTTTAAAGTTAACTTGGATAATTCATCTTGAGGAGTCGTGGCCTCAAGTTGGGCTATAGTAGGTATAGAACCATCAAAATAAAAACCATTATGTAACATCTCTTCAATGAAGACGTCATGGAAAATATCTCCTTCCAACTCATCATCGGATTTAGCAATAATTTAAGGATAAGCTATGGACAGCATATTGCATGTAAATAGCTAATTTTTTAGAGGCAAATCATCACGATCATCCAAATAATCTTGATAACATATAAGTTGATCATCATCTTCAAAAGGGAAGGGTTGACCCTTACTAGGAAATAGGCCCACACCACATCGGGCGGGCCATGGTTCTACCTCGAAAGGTTCTTTCATACCATTTTGGAAAGGTCCCAAGCCTTTCCATTTATATCCCATTTTAAGCATTATAGGTTTAGCTTTAATATACTCATTAGTAAAATAACATCGAGCATATCCATCATGATGAGTTTTGATATTCCTAGGTATTCTTCCCTAGTCATATCCCTTATAAATGAAGGCACAACTCCCGACTTGGTAAGTACTTCCCATAGGTTGTGGGAGGCCCAAAGTATGAGGAGATGGAGGCAAATTACTTAAGATAATGGAATTTTGCATAGAAGCATTTGTTTTTTCTGATATAAGAATGTGAGATAAATCAGGTAAGAGTTCATCAGAAAGAGCATAAGATGTAGAAGGATCATTCCCTATATCTTTGGATGTGGAAGGTATGATAGATGTAGATAATGTGGAAGTGTTAATAGATGGGTCTATAGGTTTTGAAATGATAGGGACAGAACATGAAGGATTGGTTGTGGATTTAAGATCTTTTTGAGGTTCTAGTGTGGTTTGTTTAGAAGATTGTTGATCTATATATGAGGGTGAAATTAATGGAGGAGAAACATATGAAGTCACGAGTGTGTGTTTCATAGGTTTAGATGAAAAATAAGAATTAGGATGTGTGGATGACAGAGTAGGGTAAAATTGGACTCCAATAGGTTCTGCCAAAGCACACATATCAAAGGGTATGGGATCACCGTGGATAGTGACCAACTGATTTTTAAATTCGAATTTAACACATTGGTGTAAAGTTGATGGGATAGCCCGCATTGCGTTGATCCAAGGACGACCCAAGAGGATATTGTATGATGTTGGGCAATGTACAATAAACACGATCGTATCTAAGGTTCTAGGACCAACTTGCAATGGGATGGTAATAACTCCACACGTTTCTTGTGTTTCGTCATTGAAAGCTTTTATGATCATGTCAGTTTTCTTCATTTCATCACTTCTAAACCCAAATATTTGGTAGAAGTCAAAAGTGCAAATATTTAGAGATGAACCATTATCAATAAAAACCCTTTTGACTGCTACATCTCCTATTAGGGCAGTAATATATAAGGGGTTATCCTTATGTAAACTATGTTGCTTTATATCTTTATCTCGAAAGTCAATACAATCGACTTCTCTAGTGATGATAGTATTGGTCATGGCTTTAGGTTGAATGTTTTGTGGTACCATCATTTGGCTTAATGTAAGCATCAATTCATCTCTATGGGTAGGAGAAGATCTTAATAAGTCCAAAAGGGAAATTTTGGCTGTAGTATTGGATAATTGCTCATTAATATTATAAGGAGGTTTAGGTTGAACATTAGGAGCATGATTCCATTTATTGGGATTTTTCAAAACAAATGGAGTTGATCCATCATTCTAAATTTGATCTTGTTGAGAATTTTGAGCTTGTTGTCTGGTAATGACTCCGATGGTACCTACAATGTTATATTGAGGACGTTGAATAGGTCTTGGTCTAGCATTTATAGCTTGTTCATTAGAAAGGAACTGATTAGAAGAGGGTCGAGTAGTAACTCTTCTAGGAAATGGTTCTTCTAGAACCATAGAATCTGTGATAGGTTGAATAGGATCTGATTCATCTCAACTATTCGATTGATTTGAAGTGATTTCCATATCACTCTCAGTATGCGATTCTACATCACTGAGATTCGGTGTTTGAATATTATGTAGGGGCCTAATCGTGACCATGGATAAAGATGTGTCAAATTTTTGTAAATCATGATTAGGTAAATGTCCGCTAATAGTTCCTACATATCGGGTAGGAGGAGGAACATTATGATGCTCAATTTGATTGGCCACCTCTTTACCATGTCTTGGTAAAGGATGTTGAAATATATCTAATGATTGATTAGCATTTTGATTTTGATTTTGATTTTGGGGAATGTTCTTTTGAGCATTATTAGGAGCATTTTGTTTAGGCTGGAAGGCTTGCACCTCCATTTCATTATTATCAATCAGATCTTGTATTTTATGTTTTAACCTTTTACACGAGTTGGTAGAGTGTCCAGGTCCTCTATGGAAATCACAATGTAAATCGGCTCTGTATCCGGGTATGGTTGGATTAGGTTCCCGGATAGCCGGTAATTGAATCAAACCTCTTTCGAGTAATTGGGGTAGAATAGTTGATAATGGTTGATTCAATCTAGTAAAATCTCGAGGAGGTTTATCAGGAGGTTTTAATATAAATTTTTCTTGTCTTCGTTGTATTGATATTAGCAATATTTCTGCTATCAGTGACTCCGTCACCTACAACTTGTTTGTTTTTATATTGATTTCTGGATGTTTTCTCATCATCTTTCTTCCTAAGTTGGCCTCTCCTAATGAGGGCATCTTCTACTCTTCGAGCTAAATCTATAGCCTGATCAAAGGTAGTTAAGGTAGCAATTGATAGCTCATAAGATATTTGTTCTTGCAAATTATTAATAAAAATGTCCAACATTTCCCTATAAGGTAGCACAAAGTGCAATTTTCCTGTCAACTGCCTCCATCTAGCTAAGAAATCAGCAAAACATTCATCTTTGTCTTGTTTTAAGTTGTACAAATATTTAATGGTTACATGCCTTTCGATGTAGGCACTAAATTGATGGACAAAAGATTTAGCGGTCTCTTTAAAATTTCTCAAAGAATGAGTGGGCAATTGGTAGTACCACTCTAATGCCATTCCTCCTAAACTTTTTGGGAATATTTTGAGTAATAACAAGTCATCATGTGATATATCATGACATGCTATCCTAAACATGCGAAGATGCTCTATGGGATCTTCAGTTCCTTTATATATAGGCAAGACGGGCATGGGAAAATGTTTAGGGTATGGTTGTGCTACAACTATAGGATCTAGAGGTTGACTACACATCTCTTGATAATTGTACGAGGGATGGTAGGGATCCATCTGGTCCATGCGGGAAGCTAACTGTTTCACCATGGCTTCTAGATTATTGGTTTGCCCACCATATTGATTCGGTGGAGCATGAATATGGGATTGGTGAGCATATGATGGAGGGACATGAAGATTAGATGCTATATTGCTATTGTGTAAATTGTTGGTAGGAAGGGTGTTATGAAGAAGTTTTGAAGTTGTATTATGTTGTATCCCAGATTTTTGAAAGTTGGTGTTTGGCTTCATTTTAGGTTTTTGTCGATTTGAAGCATATTGATCAATAGTTTGGCAAAATAAAGCAAGTGAATGAAGGTCTCTTTTGTGTGGGAATGATTTTAGGCTCAATAACGGGTTCCTTAGGAGGTTGGGTGACCTGTTGTTTTTGCATGTTCTGAATTATAGGCCATATCCATATTGGATGGTCCAGATTTATCACTTTCTTGATCAACGAAAGACAAGGGATTAGTGTGTATGTCAAACATATGTTCCATGGCTGCTTGAGTGTCACTAATTTGTCCCCTATCAATACGAACTACCATATTAAGAGCACCAATGTTATTATTGAAAAATTTCCAGAAATGATCTAAGTTATCAAAAGCAATAGTTCCATCTTGAGCCATTCTAGGGGATGAGGATCCTTCCTCCCTAACATTTTCTTGTTGTTCATTTTCTTCAACCAGGTCATCTTCTGGTTGTTCTAGAGTTTCTTCTTCTGGGATTGTATCCTCAGGAAGGGTATTTAATTTTTTGTTTTTCTTGCCTAACCAATCTTCTTCTTCTTCTTCGTCAGTTTGTTTACCATTCCTAAGTTTAGTCATTGTGCTTAAACTTAGATTTTAGCAAATATATATTTATATATATATGCAACAAGCTTAAGAGGTATATATTTTAATTATATACCTACTATAGTATTTAAAATAAAATATTTTGATTTTTGTTATGTTTTTTGTTTTTAATAACAATATTATAAAGATAACAAAAAGCACACAAAACACAAGAAATAATAATAATGAAAACAATGATCTAGTTTTCTATAAACAATTTATAAATATCATTAATGGGCTCAAGTTCTTTAGGATTCATGAAATTTTCTTCTTCAAATTGAAAATTTTCTTTCAAGAATTTGACAAAAAGTGCTATAGTGATATTATCTGTTTCAGATTCTATTTTGTAAAAGTAAAGCTCGTGGCAATACTCTCGATATAACACAGCTCTAGGAACTCTCCTCCATATTTTTCTAATCATAATATTAGTTTCTTGGACTTCTACAAGACCTAGGAATTGGTGTATAGTGGCTGCGTTCTCAAGGTATTCCTCGAAGGTGAACAATTTTGAAGACACAAGAGCTCTCCTATAAGCTAACCACCTATGGCAAGCTCTCTGAAGTTCATGATAAAAAATGAGTTGATGAGGATCCAGGATTCTATCTAGGACAAGCCTCTTGATTTGTTTAAGTTCTGTTGACCTAGATGAAATGATACCTAGTCGCCTATTGAGTTCGTCCCACAAAAATTGGTTTCTATCTATTTCAAGCACACTAAGCATAGAATTGATCTCTATGGCTGCTAATTGGTTTTCAAAATTTATAGTAACTGCTAGTATTTTCTTAGGAGCTACCATCTAAACATGATATGCAACTTAGTAGTTTTCTAATGATTTTAAATGCATCTATTTTTTTTTTGTTTTTTGTTTTCAAAAGGTTTTAGTTTCACGTCGGGTTCACCAAAATGTATCGTTCCAAATTTTTCACACCCTTACCTTCAGGCTATAGGATCCACGCCCGGAAGGGGGATGTGAAAAGGATGGGACAATACCTCGGACTGAGAGGCCTTTTGAAGGTCCCGCCTCTCAGGGGAGGTGTATTAAGGTGATTTTTCGATGGATGGGGGGTTCACCAAGAAGCTTTTGAATGGAAGTTTCCACGCCTAGGTTGGGAATGTGTTTGATGTGTCCAATTTTATCTTTAATCATCCAAATCCTAGGTTTGGCAAAATGAATCTAAGTTGTTATATATGAAATGCAGATTTAAATGAATACAAAAAGAAGAATTAACATAAAACACAGAGAATAAATTAAGTGAAGATATCCATACCTAGTTCCAGATGTCTGATGGAGGTTCTGATCTTTGAAGCAGTCAAGATCGTCTGTGATTTGACAAGATTATCTCCGATCTAACAAGATCATCTGAGATCTAACGAATTCGTCAGAGACCTGCAAACAGAGAAATAGATACAAAATACTAGAAATGCAACTATTCTGATGAAAGAAGATGATGTACAATAATAATAATGATGTTAATAAGATAATCCCGAATAGAAATGGAAGTAAATTATGACAATTTAATAGCTAATCATGATTTCATTATGCAATTAAACTACATGGGTGAACTCCAAGATGCAGGATAATAGGAAATAATGATAAAACTAACTAAATGCAAAATAAAATAGCAAAAAAGTATAAGAAAAGTGCAAACTCTGGTCACTGATTACCCCCAATGTAGACTACAGTCAAAATCGTCTCGAATTTGACAGGATCGTCTTCGATATGGACAGGATCGTCTATGACGATCTGAGCTTGCTCTAGCTGAAGAATAACAAAGTCCCTGCAAGAAAAAATTGGAAAGTACAAATGCATATGGTAATCCAAGGTATTCTAATGCATGTACAGGTCAAGTTACAGGAAAATTTAGCCAGCCAGGGAATGTCAAGGGGGGTCCTAAGGTTTAAATAGGCTTAGGAGGGAGGTAAGGATGTTGGAGATCATCCTAATTTGGAAGATATCCAATGGGGGAGGTCTCTAGCAGTGCAGACATGCTTCTGCCCAACTTAGAGATGCCGTTGAAACAGAAGCTAATTATGAAAAATTAGTTTTGGGATGAAATCATCTGGACATCCTAGTCTAGATGAAATCGTCTGATCTGAGGTGATATCGTCTGATCGGCGACGATATCGTCCAACGGTCACAACTCCTAAGAATGGCACGAAAAATGAGGAAATGGGTAGTAGGTGGTTTTGGAGCGGTTTTGGGGTTGAAAATTTAAATTTGAATTATTACTAAGGTAATTTAATTATTGCTAAGTTTTACTGTGCCAATTTTAGGGTGCTACACCCACACCTGTCGGGTTGGGAAGGGAGTGTCGTCGGGGACTCTCTAAAAATTGTATGTAGACTTGACAAAAAAGACTCTGTTGGGAGTCCCATGCCAAACACATCTATTGTTTCCTCCAGAGGATAGGATGACAGTCGTATTGAGGAGGCCCTGGAGTTTTGCAGCTTGGAGCGAGTGCGTGGGGTCCAGGATGGGCATCCAGGTGGCACACCCCAGGTTCTAGGAGAGATAGGCCGCAACCCTGGGACATTTGTTCGCCAGTCCTAGTTTGATAATGAGGAGCTCTCTATTGGAAGATAGGGCCTCATCCTGGATCCATCTGTCATCCTAGAAATTGATGTTGGCTCCATCCTCGAGGATCCATCTGCTCCCTTTTTGGATTATGTCTTTGGTAGAGATTAAGGACTTCCAAAAGGCTGATCCATCTCAGGGCTGAGAATCACTAAGGAAGGGATGCTTATGGCAGTATTTTTTGTGCACAATGCTGACCCACTCATCAAGGGTGTTGGTGTGAACCTTCCAGGCATGCTTGGCCATGAGAGCCTTGTTCATGGGAACCACTTATCTGAGCTCGATCCCTCCCTCAGCTTTGGGGTGGCAGACCAGGGGCCAGGAGACCAGGGGAATCCTCTTCTTTTCTTCACTTCCTGACCAAAGAAAGCATTTTTGAATTTGTTTGATATGAGCTATAATGGATGCCAAGATTCTAAAGACCAAAATGAAGTAAATCGGAATGCTTTGCAAGACTGCCATCAAGAGGGTGGCTCGGCCAGCCTACGAAAGGAGGTGACCTTTACAAGGGGCCAACTTCCTCTAGATCCACTCAATCACCCTACCCCACAGGGCCCTAGAGGATGCACCTGTGAATAGGGGGAGCCCAAGATATGAGGATGGGAGGGAGCCCGAGGTGCAGCCCAAAATCCACCTAATTCTAATCTATCTAGCCAAGGGGGTGTGGATGAAGAAAATCATGCTTTTTTGGAGGTTGATTTTTTGGCTGGCCACCTCCTCTTACAAGGTCAAAATATGCTTGAGAGTTTTTGCTTAGGGAATAGAGGTAGAGGTGGCAAAGATGGTGTCATCCACAAACTGTTGATGGGACACAAGGGGTAGGCCTGGCGCAGGCCTGATGCCTAAGATGAGACTGCGAGACACAGTGCTTGAGATGGTATGACCTAGGGCATCAGCTAGGATGATGAAGAGGATCGAGGATAAGGGGTCACCTTGGCGGAGGCCTCTGGAGCTGGGGAAAAATCCAACAGGGGATCCGTTGACAAGGATAGAGAACCATGGGGAGGACACACAGTTACTAATGAGCCTGAACCAGGAAGGGTGGAACCCAAACTTGAGGAGAACCTTGGATAGGAAATTCTAGTTAACTCTTTCAAAGGCCTTATTCATGTTGAGCTTGAGTAGAAAGGAGGCCTTATTGGATAGGACAACTGAGTGAATGACCTCATGTATGATTATGATCCTGTTAGTGATCAATCTTCCTTTGACCAAACTACCCTGACAGGGGGCAATAATCAAGGGGAGGATATGCTTGAGATGAGAAGCCATGGATTTGGTCAGGATTTTGTATAGGACATTGCATAGGCTAATGGAGCAAAAATCCGAGAGGGATCAGGCTGCTTGGGTCTTGGGGATCAGAGCTATGAAGGTGGAGTTGATGCCTCTGGGAATGGATCAGGCAGTCTGTAGGTCTCGGATGGCAGCACACACTTCTGGCCCAAAAATATCCCAAAAATATTAGAAGAATTGGGGGGGAAATCGTCTGAGCCTGGGGCTGCCTTAGCCTTCATGGAAAGGTGGCCGCATGGATTTTAGAGTCAGTAAGAGGCTGCAGCAGCATTTTATTTGCCATGGCCATGACAGAATATGGGATTTGCTCCAAAAGGGAGTCAGACGCATCTGGGGACATGGGGGGGCTGTCACCTAGGAGCTCTTGGAAGTAGCAGGAGGTCTCAGCTCGAATGTCCTCTTCTTCCTTGATGATTCTACCATTGCTGCCCACCAACTCAGCAATTCTGTTGGAGCCCCTATTCCTGAGAGTCGATGTGTGGAAGAACTTAGTGTTGGCATCGCCATCTTGGAGCCATAGGGCTCTCGACTTCTATCTCTAAAATATTTCCTCCTGGGCCAGGATGTTATGATACTCACTAAGAACAAGATGCTCCTCATCCCTGAGCCTTAGGTCTTGGGATCCAGCTTGAAATTTGGCCTCGAGGGCTTCAAGTTTTTCTTTGAGAGTAGCTTTGTTTTCAAAGATATTACCAAAAATATCATTCCATACCTTGAGTTGGTCCTTGAGGCGTCTCAATTTATGGAAGATTTGCTCAGTGGGATGACTAGGGACTGGGGGAGCCCACCAGCTCCCAACCTGGGCTCAGAATTTAGGGTGATGCAGCCTCATGGACTCGAACCAAAAAGGCCTCTTGGGGGAGGGCCTGTGATCAATTTCAAGGAGGAGGGGCTGTGATCAAACCTAATTTTTGGGAGGGCTAGTAGGGTGGCATCAGCAAACATAGGTAGGGCTTCCTTGGACAATAACACTCTATCTAGTCTGACCTAGATATGATTTGCTCCCACTCTTTTGTTGGTCCAAGTGAACCTGACACCCTTCAGGCTGAGGTCCATGAACTCGTTAAGGGCAATAAATTCACCAAAGTCCTCCATGCTCTTGCCTTGAGCCGTTGATCCCCCACTTTTGTCAAAGAGGAATAGGGGGCTATTGAAGTCCCTAGCCAGGATCCAAGGCAGGGGGGTGAAGGCTTCTCTCATCGAGCTAATTTCCTCCCATAAGGCCACTTTCTTGATGGGACTGTTAGGAGCATAGATGTTGGACAAAATCCATGAGCATATTGACTTTACGTAATGGACCAACATGTTGATGATTCTGGGGGATGAAGATATGAGTCTTCCTTCGAAGCATCAGGGGTCCCACATGCACAGCAAACCCTCGACTGTGCCAGCCACAGGGGTAGACAGGGACTTGCAATTGCACCAAGTAGCTTGGGCTACACGTCGAGCAGTAGCCTCATCTATTTTAGTTTCCTGAAGGAGGAGGAAGGATGGATGGTGATCCCTACGGAGTTGGTCGAGGATCCTTTTCTTGGGGGCCCCATTGAGGCCCCTGATATTCCAGGTGATGAGCTTCATTTGAAACCCCTGAGGGGTCGCTTGCCCCCTTTCCTAGAATGAGCAGGGGGTTTGGAGCTATTGGCATCCACCTTGGAGAAGCTTGCCCCCATGTCAGAAAGAATTGCCTGGGAGCCATTGGCTATGTCATCTTCAGTGATCTTGGTCCACTGATCACCCAGGGAGGGGCACCCTCACTTGAGTTTGCTGCCAAAGTCTATGGCAAAAGACCTACTCTGGGTCATATTCGAACTGACTTCGTCGACCCCGGATGAAGAGCTAGCTTCAGTATCTCATTGGACTTCTTAGATTCGCACTCCAAGGGAAGCCCAACAAGGATCATTAGGAGGGCCTGTAGGGGGTCCAGGGAGGTGCAGGGATGGGGGGGAAAGGAGCCCCTAGCCAAGGGAGCCGATGGGGAAGAAGGCCTGGGCAGCTCACTTGCCACACAAGCAGGGCCTTGTGGGGAGGGGTTCAAAGTAGGCTGGGAGGAAGAACCTGGGATTAGGGCCATGAAAGATGACCTAGGGGAGGAAGTAGCAGAGGGGGAAACCTGGGGGAGGTCACCCTCTAGACCGAGGTCTATGTGAGAATCCTGAGGGGCCAGGGGGGCCCTTGGTGGTCCAGGCATGGGATCTGGGGCTATCACAGGGGGGCCTGTGAGATAAGGCCCGACCAAATTGAGAAGGGGGTTTGGGGGGAGGGCCTTCTGCCTTTCTAAAAATTGAGCATTGGTGGGAGAGGTTGCCCTGAGTGCTATAGGTAGGGCAAAATGCAGATTTTTTTCATAGATTAGAGGCTGTCTCCAGAAGAGGGACCTAGAGGAGATGGTCACCGAGGAGGGGAGAACAAATTTGAGGTTGGCGTTGACGCAAAATCAGGCATGCACCATCCAAGAACTTGCCTTGGTAGCAGGGTCAAATGCCACTAGGTCCCCGATCGATTGAGCAATGATTCTGAGGACATCTTCATGCCATAGATGGAAGGGAAGGTCTGGGAGCCAAACCTAGACCAGGGTGAAGTTGATGCTTTGGGTGCTGGGGTGGAAATAAGCTCCATACCGCCTGAGGAAGAGGCTCTTGTGCCCCAAAAACTAGGGCCCACACGATAGGATATACTCGGCATCCTCACTATTGTTTAATTTGATGATGAAGAAACCCTTGGTCAGGGCACCAGTTAGAGGTGCCTGGAAACCTTCCATTTGGTAGTTGCCTACCTGCGGATGGTTTCCATGTCAGGACGTCCTCCCAGGAATTTCCCTACTAGGGAGGCAGAAGAACCAGCTACCAAGGAGGAGTAGACCTTGTCATAGATAAAAATGTGAGTGCTCTCAAGGGAAATACCTAACCCTGGGGCCCAGGAAGGGGCCCTGGAGCTCACCAGGATCTATTAATAGGAAGGTTTGAGCTCGCCCGAGACAAATCCCCACTCAAAAGCAAGGGACTAATTTCCTAGCCCTGCGCTCGTATCGAAGCTAGCCTATGGGCCAGGGCCCAAGACACCCTAGCCCCCAAATGGATCATGAGCAGACCCATCCTTTGGGCCTACTAGGGGACTTGCAGACCCAGGATCAGGTCCTGACGTTCCTGTCCCCGACCTCGAACCCGATCTTGACTAAGGCCCTGCACCAAGCATTGAACCAGCCCCCACCCCTATACCTGCTCCTGCTCCCACTCCTGTCCCTGCTCCCACTCCTGATCCCGCCATCCTACCTATTTTTCAAGGCATAGTCATTATCCATTTCAAAAATTTCTATTTTTAAGTTGTTAGTACTTTCTAGAATTCTGCCACTTTTCTTCTTATAATTAGTTGTAAGCTTAAAATTATCATAAAATTTGCTAAAGAGTTTTGTGTGATGTGATTCAAAGCTTGACAAAAATATCTCGCCACCAAATAAATAATTTTATTTCCAAAAAGATACAAATTTTTATGAAGATAGAAAATTCCTAACATTTAAGTTGTGCTTATGCTCAATTATGAAAGGAACTAATGCTTGTGAAGATCTTCTTGAAAATGATGTTACATTTACTATTGATGTTTTGAATACAATATAAATAACATTTATCAATATTGACATATATAAGCATAAAAAGCAAAGATAAATAAATGAAAGGTTGGATGTCAAGCCTATGATAATAAAATATTGTTATAACACAAGTGATTTCAAGCCTATGTTGGAGAATGTTTGTGTGAGACAATTGACCTTGTCAAAAGTATAGATTTTTTTTGTGATACTAATAATAATTTAAAATCTATAGTGGTAGATGTTTGTTGTACCACTTGCAATCTTATTAAAAGGATAAATTTTGCTTGTGATATAAGTGATTTGAACATTATTGATGATAGTAGGGTTTGTGTTGAAGATGAGCATCATGATATCATGCTCAATCTTGTTGATTATGTTGGCCATGACAAAATCCATGTTGTTGAAGACCATAGTGATGGTAAAAAATTTGGATGTTTAAATGATGATGATAACCATATTGATGAAGGCCATAGTAATGATGAATAAATTGGGTACTTTAAAAAACACACTAAAGGAATTGACTCAAAATTAATAAGAATGGGTTATAATAGTATAGTACTAGGAAGGAATAGGTAAGGAATGGAAAAGCCCATAGAAACAAATGTAAGGCCAAAGAATTAAGGCCTTTATGATGGTCCAAAAGGAAGTGGTGAGACCAAGTTTATAAAAGGGAAACCTATACAGAGAATGAAACTCCTAGAATAAATTGTTATAGTCATTCTGGATGATCTAGACATGTGACAACTAGGTGTTGAAATCTGCATCCTTATGAGATTTGTGGAGGTATTAATAACTCTTAGAGATATTATTAACATAAGGAAAGAATGACCAACATAATGCATGGTGATTGTGGATGAATAAATATCATAAAATGGGAGAAAATACAAAAAATATTAAATGGACTCTATAAAAGAAGTTTTTATTCTTAAAAAAAAATCAAGGATTAGATGAAGTTTGGTGGTTAAGATATACCATAATGATGTTTTACCCATGGTGCAGTGCAACACTGGGATTATTTAAAGATGCATGACTTTTGCATCAAAATACTAAAGTGAAATGTCATATGAAAGATATTAAATGCTAGAGGCTATGAATTAGAGGAATACCTAGAGGTTGACCCAATGGAGATGAACCAAAGGTAGACCTAGAGGTGATGGCCCTAGGGTAAACCTAGAGGTAGATCCCAAGCTAAATATAGAGCCAAATATAGAGCCAACACCAGTGTAACAACCCAAATTTAACCATCTAGAGAGAGAGAGTGAATTTTTTTAAAAGAAAAAGTTCACAAGTAAAATTCTCAAAGAATTTTCTAAAATTCTTTCATTGTTAATAAGGCATAACCAAATTTGAGATACTATCACTGAAGATGAATCTTAAGTGGACATGATAGACCAACATCCCATATTTTTTGGGGATTAATTTTCTAAACCTCTATGGTTAAAATAGACACCTTTAGTGGTTACCCCAAATTCCTTACACTCTCCCTAAGTCCAAGGAAATTTAACCATGGTGTAGTGATCATCCCTTATCAATATTTAGAGATAGGGGACACCAATTTTCGAACTATATATAAATTAGTATATGTATGTGCTTTCTAGCATAATACCTTAAAGCCTAATTATCACATATCTGTGATGAGATAAACTAGTACTTAGTGCTTAATTACCACACATACATGGTGGGATAATCAAGGCTATTATCAATCCACATGATAATACACATGGCCACCCGATCCTTCCCACTCAAGGTGCCATCATTTGAATATGTTGCAAATGGTTCCTAACCTCCATGATAGAAATTATGGTCCAAGCTTCCCTCTTAATACCTCTCCTCAAAAACCTCCTTGCTTTTGGGAGTACACCTGAGCCTCACTACTCTAGATGTAACCATCACAACTAACCTGGCTATTGTTTGACCTGGATTTTGCCTCCCTGCAACTTACCAAGTCTTGGGAATAAACTTAACTCTAGGGTTCTAGTAAATCTTTAAGATTTTTACCCAAGAAAACACCCCCTTATAAAATAAAACCCAAAGTCATTTATTAGAAAACTTTGATCTCTCTCTTATTAATCAATCATAAAAGAATATGCTTATCATAATTAACTGGAAGTAAAACTTAATAAGGAAAATAACCTTCATTTTTTCATAAACATAAAGCATTAATATAATCATTCTTATAAATATTCTATTCTAAAATAAAGATTTTCAATTACTTCCATAATAGGATAAATCCATATCTTGTAAGCATATTCATATTCTAATTCATAAATTATTCTAGGATGCTTTTTTTCCTATTTATATCTTTTGAAGTGTTACCTGAGCTTCTATAAAATATAAATAGGTTTCTCGCATAATGAATCCAAACTATAATCAAATCAACTTGAATAAGTACCAACCAATTGGAAAGGGTAGATCTCTTATGATATACGCAATACGAATTATATGTTATTCGATTTTGAATTGAATGAACCATTCTACCTATAAATAGATGAAAGAATCGATGAATGAACATGACCAATCGATAAAATAATGTCTACTTTGAGATCATTACATGGCTTCCCTCCTCAGAAAGCTTTGTACTCAAATATAGAAAGGATTGGAGAATATTCTCAGGTTCCCATGTAGCATCTTCTTCTAGGTCCTGCAACTTAATTAAGAACTCTTTAATTTGGTATGATCAAAGATGTTATACTCTAGATCGTAATATTGCTTCGAGTTGGATATTTATATGACCTTCTTAGTCAAGTAGTGGGAGCTTTGTCTAGGATTACACCTTTTGGCCAATAACTTGTTTGAGGCATGACACATGGAAAACTAGATGGATGTGAGATGAAGGAGGAAGCTCCTATTGATATGCTACTTCACCAATGTGACAAAACACTTTGTAGGGTCTATAAAATCAAGGTATCAATTATTTATTAGACTTGATCTTTAGGGATAGCTATTTATAAGGTTGTAGGCACAAAAAGACCATATATCTAACTTTGAAGTGTCATTCTAAACAATGTAGATCCTATTATTGCTTCATATAATTTTATGCCTGGGTTAAATTATCCTTAAGAATTTTAAGCATCATATAACATTGTTGTAACAAATCATCGACCTAGGCTACCTTGGAAGCACCTGGAACATAGTCTATGATGGCAGGTGGTTTCTAACCATACAAGGATTCAAATGGTGATATCTTAAGGGAAAAATATTAAAAAGTATTATACCACCATTCTTACAAGGAAAGGCATTGAATCTAGTAATGTTTCTTATCTTGAGAAAAAAAATGAAGGTAAGTGAAGTACCTAAACACTTGTTGACAATATCTATTTGACCATCCAACTGGGAATGATATACAAAAGATAAATTCAACTTGGTATTGCTAAGGCAAAATAGTTCCTTCCAAAAGTTACTAGTAAATATAGGATCACGATCACTCAGAATGGTTTTGGGCATACCATGTAGTTTAAAAATGGAATTAAGAAATACCTTGGCCATCTTACTTGCTGAATAGGGGAATTGTAAGGCATACAATTGAGCATATTTGGATAGGTGATCTAATGCCACCAAGATCATAGTTTTACCTTTGGATTTGGATAGACCTTCAATTAAGTCCATGGAAATATGCTCCTAGTGGAGGTTAGGGATAGGTAAGGGTTATAATAAACCAAGAGTTTGAACTGTGTCCCCTTTGTTACATTGACATAATTTGCACTCAACCATAAATATTTTGACATACGATTTTAAGACTTTCCAAGAGAATGATTGCTTTACCTATTGGTATATTTTTAGGAATCTGAAATGACCTACAATAGGATATGCATGCAGTTCTTGGAGAATCATTGATTTAATAATGGAAGATTGAGGAAGGTAAATACGATCTTTCTTATGAAGTACTCCATCAGAATAAGAGAAGTAAGAATGCAAGGATGATCTAGAATTTATATCTTGGATGACTTGAGTAGTCTCTAAATCAGCCATCCATTCTTCTTAAATTTAGGAAAGCCATTTGGGATAAGGACTCAAGATGGTATTGATGGTCATATAATCTTTGTATTTGTGAGATAAAGCATCAACTACTACATTTTATTACCTTTCTTGTATTCAATGACAAAATCATAACCCAAGAGTTTGGTCAGCAATTTATTTTATTTAGGATACTATTGTGGGGATTTTTTTCTTACCTCCTTAAAATATGTCATGTCACAGGATTCCCAAGGATCACAACTAGTTTGTAGACTTCGGTGGATCTACCTCTTTGACCTAGGAATAGATTATCTACAAGAATCTAGATAGACCAGGTTGGGTAAGGAAACCCAAGATGATGGGTTTGTATATTTGCCATTATGAAACTATAACCCACGTCTTACCAGATTCAATGGTATTATATTAGTTTTTGTTCTTTTTGACCAAACCAAGCAGTATTATTAAGACCAGACCAGTGCCATGTCCATTGGGTAGTTGTATCATATTTATAATTTTCATGAACTAAGAAAATAATAGGAAAGAGGAACTAGTTCATCCACATTCATTCAAATGATGTAATCAATGAGAATGATTAAACTAGTGAGGGAAAGCATCATTCACACATTTAGATTACTGTAATATGTAAATAAGAAAGACACATAAACCATGAACATGGGAAATTCTAGGAATAGAGTTGGAATTTATATTCATATAAAAATATTTACATATGAAAATCCTGGTAGAATGCTCAGGTCTTATATGACAGTAGCTACAATGGCACCCTTCAAATATCGTAACATGGGGCTATTTCTCTCCATCCTGATTGTAGTGATGTGAGAGTCTCCAACTCTATCATGTCCATATAAAATAATATCCATAGAAAAATCTTTCTGGATAGTCCCTAGAAAATGGTGGAGGAAAATGCAACATGAGAGACAAATGGATAAAACATACACAAAAAAAATATGACTTAACTCTAGAACACAACTATACTTGGACTCAGATTTTTTCTCTCTAAGGCTTGATAAATAAATACCACTACTACCATGGTATTCTATGTATAGGGTTGAGTGATCAAGCTATGTTACAACCATTTCCTCATCAGCCCTCCATCTGGCTTGATTTCCTATTTTGTACAAAACTATGGCAGAAGCAAAAATGGATAGGTGGCCCATACCTTTCCCCTATGGATGTTATTTTCATGTGCCAACTTCCTAACCACCATGAGAAGGTGGCTCTGTAATGCTTTTATTTGGTGCCTCCTTTGATTTACTGAACCCCACTCCATCTTGGTTGTTACTGGGCGCATCCCCTTGTGGGCTATTTATCACCCCTCCTCCATCTTCAGGATTCTAAAAATTATGGTCAATATAGACCCATGCTTCATCATGAAAGGTTAAGGTAAAATTCAATAATTTGACTTCTTGTATGATTTTATTCACTCTCTCCCTAGACCATTTCTTGGTGTTCTCAGTAAATACACATAAGCGGTCCACAATTTTGAATAAAGGAGTGAAATGCTTTGCTAGCTTGACATTTTGATCAGAGTCAAATTCTTGTATTCTGTTGAAGATAAAGTCTTTAATACTGGGTGCTTGAAAAAACTCTTCCAATGTAAATCTATAGTCATTGAGTTCATTCTCCACTTCTTCAGATATGGCTATATCTTCATCCCTACAATGAATTCCACGTAATTGTTTTTGAACTTTTTATATACAGAGTGTATCAGATTTATCCTATGGTTTGCTTGTTGTATCAGGTCCTTCAAGTTACCCACAATATGTATGATGGCATAGATGTTATAAAATATCACTGTAAAATCAACCAAGTGCTCATATATCTTATCTTTTATTACCTGCTTGAACTCCTTAATGGTACTAGAGTAATTTCTTGTCTACATAGAAGTAATCTACAAGGGAGTCAAAATTTATCTCAGTTGATCTATCTTAGCTTGTAACTACTACACTTTACATTGTAATTGCTCCACTTTTGCAACATTGGCATTTAAAACTACAATCTCATTTTCCACAACTTCTACCACTTGCACTTGGGAGGCCACGTGTGATTTCATCATATCCATCGTGTCCACTTCAGCCATCATCAATCCTTTATCGAGATCAATCATGGTTTCCTTTAGGCTTGGTGTTAAGGGGATGGTATATGTAGTAGTGGACACGTCACATGTTTCTTTTTTTGTTATCGTTCTAGCTCTACTTAATCCCTTATTGGGAGATCTCTATTCTTCCATATGTTGAATTTGATCTTCTTTGTCAGTAGTGAATTGGACCATGTCCCTCACCTTGGATAGTGTAAAATTATCTATGCCTGAGGCTGATGATTCAGTATTGGCACTCTTTTGGGTGGGAGACTATGAAGGAGTTCCCACCTAGACTTCATACTCCCTAAGTATGTTTGATAACCCCCTTGCTTCTTATATTTTATTGAGAGCCTTAGGAGGAATATGATATTATTTTTGATTAATCACCAGGGTGGCAGAGAATAAAGAAGATTGGTCCAACACCAAATCAGTCTGGTTGGATGGAGATATCAATGCTTGCATTGAAGATGCAAATATTTGCACTTGATACGAGGAGTAAGTTACCAAATCCTTTCATTTTGATGTAGCAGTGGGGGAGCTGGAGGACATAGGGAGCCTTGATTGCTCTCTCTAAGCTTCATCTAATATTTTCATCATGTCTTAAAATAAATCTAAATTTTGGTGTATGAATTGGAAGGTGGGGTCCTAAAATTCTTTTGGAGGAGCAACAAGGACTAGAGAGACCACCTTGTCAACCAACAATTCCCTATGTAGGATCAAGTCAGAGATAATCCCCTACTACTATTTTTTTGCAAGGTCTTTTATCCATATTCCACACTAGTTCTAATGATCAAACCTACCTAAAATCCTTTTGCATTTCATCCTCAAAATCATCCACCCTGTGTGTAACATGCAAGAGAGAAAGTTTGGCATAGATAAAATGTCTATGATAGCCATGAGGATTGTAAGGCCTCTAGGCAATTTCTTGAAAATAGTAGGTGTCCATATTCCAGATGGCCCGAAGTAAATAAATGTGGCCCAGGTATGTATAGGGACCCATTGCATAGGGTATGGGTAGCCATGGGACTCCTTCCTTCTTCCTTATTGACCAGACCTTTACCTCCTCTGCAATCTATCTAATTATCTCCAAAATGTCTATGGAAGTTAGGCAATATTTGGGCAACCTTTCAGGGATAGCTTAGACCCATACAGTTTAATGTAAGAATATTATTCTGTATAGAAGAAGTCTCCTACTTTTGCTTTATGCAGAAACATCCTTACTCTAACCTCAAATTTGTTAGGCTCTTCTCCACATGAGTGAGCATGGATCACTGGAAGGACATTTTTGAAGAATGCTACATAACTTGAACATCTCTCCTATATACATAACAACCGATCCTAAATTGATGTAGCACTGAATCCTATTTTACTGATTAGGGATTGCTTCAATTGGCCTATAACTAGGTGAATAAAAAATGAATAATAGGAAAAAGGAGGGCATTGCTCTTTATTTTCCAAGATAGCCTCTTGTAATTCTGTTAGCTCCTAATTGATGTTATCATTGATGGTATCTTCCCATTGATACATAGATATTTTTATCTCTTTTATTGCATCGAATTATTAGGAACATAATATCCTTAGTTATATGCAACAAATCCTTTGTGCCCAATACCAAATTGATCATATCTGCATAATATTGAGCCCAGGGGTGGAGAATAGACTTACATATGGGGAGATTAGGAGGCATACACCTGTTCCTTTTTAGGAGCATACCTAACAATGAGGTTTTGAAGCATGAAATTAGATTTAAGGGTCAATAATTGGAAGTCCAATATCAAAAAGACTATGGAGAGCTTGAACACTCTTTTTAGTCTATTGGCTATGAGTTGAAATACCACCTGGTTGGTATGGTCCCCGATGGTCCTATTTCTAGAATTGCATGTGATCACCATCCAGACAAGGGGATCATACGAGTGATAAACCTTAGGGTCGACCATGCTGAGGTATTTTTCCCATTAATTACAAATAAGTATCTTTTCATTGCTATCTCTCTGCACCCTTGATAGGGATTAGGTGTGTTAGGTGTGGTATATTTTATGTAATAAACCATTATATTTTAATGGTCATCTATTTTTAATTATGGTTTTTGTAATGGATAAGGTGCACCATAAATATTGAATGCAACCTTATCCAAAATATGTGATGTATTGCCTATTTATAGGCCTTTTTATCAATGAAAACTAAGTTTTTGGATTGTCAATTATTTCCTTTGTCTGTTGTAATTGCTCCCATATCATTGGTATCAGAGCAAGTTGTAGAAAAAGGTTAGTATTCTCTTCCCCTAGGTCGAGATTGGTTCAGATGGGAAATGAGAATGCCTTCGTAATAAAATCCTTCAGGAGAAGTTACGTTCTGTTTCAAATATTTTTTCATTGCAAGCTTTTTACAGAATTGTTGATTCCATTTTGTGGTTTCATCCCACTTTTCCTGATAATTTTTGATAATCACTAAACTCCATTTATCTTCTTTGTCATTTTCACACAAGTTCATGATCTAAATCTACTCATTTATGACATGTTTTTTGGAGCATTGATATAAATTTTTTAGGCCTCCATTTGATTTACGGTGTTTGTGCCTCTCACCGTTTGGCCAGATATGCCATTTTTGATTTGTTGTTGTAGTTTTCAAGGATAATTTGGTAATTTTTTGGTAGTGATCATCCATTATCAGCACCACTTTGTTGTCTCTTGCATCCACACAAATTATTGGCATATATTTTCAATGGTTTACCTCCTTCGATCATGCGATTTTGGCTTCTCTACGATGATTTGTAAGCTCCTCAGCCTCACGTATCTCTCCTAGGAGCTCTGGTGCATGCTTTATGACATTCCTCGATAATTTTTGGCCTCAAGTAATTATCGGTGAGTGATATTTCACTTTATAAGGTTTCACTAAAAAAATAAAACTTTTTCAGTGCTCATTTTTTGATGGCATTTGTTTTTGTGACAACTTTCCTTCCATCGTTGGTCCACCCAAATGGTGTCCTGGTCAGATTTTTATCCATTGCTGGGCTGCTGCTTTATAATTAGTGTCACCCTCTATTGAATAGCTTTTGGAATACCTCTTGGTTTTTGCATCCATTAAATGCTTGCCATTCAATACCATTCCAACTTACCACCATTGGAATTTATTGCTATTGAAAATTAAATCCTAGCTATTGTAATTAAATGTTGGCCTACAATTAATGCTGGATACCCACATTAATGCCATTGCAAATTTGTGTCTATAAACAATCAATACCAGATAATATTCATTGGATGCATAACCGTTGGAATTAACTCCTTCATTACTTGCTCCTTGATCATTAATTATCATTATTGTTGCTATCCACCATTGGAGTTGCCAATCATTAATGCCATTCTAAAATAGTCATTGGCCTACCACTAATTAATGCCATAGCCATTGGATGTTGTTGCCCACTAATAGCCATTAAAAAACATTTAATGTTGTTGTCATTGAAGGTTGTCCAATTTCCATTATTTAATGTCGTGGATACTTGCCAATTCAATTGACCATTGAAAACTGAATTTTTACCAGTTTTTTATTTCAAGAGTCCTCTTGCAATTTTTTATTTTATAGGGCCATTATTTTTTTGAGTATACCCTTGCATATACTTGTTGGAAAGCCCATTTCAATATCTATGCATCTGCCATGGTAATTTTTCCATTTGCACCTCCCAATTTGTTTCCCAAAGCATAACTTCTTCTCGGGCTTGCATATTTGCATTTTGACTGCCATTTGGTCAAATTTTAGTTTTTTCTTCCTGGATTGCACCAAAAATATGGCCAAAAACATGGCCTTAGCCAAAAAATTGGCTGAAATTTCACAATTTTTTTCTCAATCATCCACCACATTGGCCGCAGTCCAAGTCCAAGTCACCTATTTTACTGATAAACTTCAGGATGTCACACTCAAGTCCTCCTCATATTATGCCAAATGTGAGGTCTATATCTATGAAGATTCTCAAGATCCTAATGTTCTCAATACTTGGATCCTCAACATGGAGACCTGGTTTGACTAAAGTCAAATAATGGAGGATGAAAAAGTTCCATTTGCCAAGCTGAAACTTTCTGGCATGGCTAAAGTCCTGGTAAATGAACACCACATTATCACATGGGATGACATGGTCAAAGATTTGAAGGCCATATTTTATCCATCTCATTATGATGCTGATTTGTAGATTTATTGGTTTCACCTTCAACAAGGATAAAATAAATTAGTTCTTGATTATGTGTATCAGTTCAATAGGTTGTGTGTTTTGTTACACATTGCTGATCCTATAGATTCCATGATTCTGAAGTTTAAAAGTGGGCTTCTTGCACATTTTTTCATGAGTTGAAATATACTTTGTGCACCACACTTGATGATGTGTTCAACCATGCTCAACTTGCAGAGGAGAAGTTCATTGCACAAAGTCAAGGTCCTCAATACTTGTCTGGTGGATCCACAAATGAGTCTCATCAACAACAACAAGCACCAAGGCACTCTTCTTATTTCTCCCCTTCTTCTAATAATCCTGCTTCTCATAATTCCCATGCTTCTAATAAAACATTTCATTCTTCTTCTACTTCTCAACCATTATGTCGCTATTGTAAAATACCAAGGCATGACAAATTTGCATGTCCCAAGTTACATAATTCTAACAAGAAGAATCTCATTGTAAAGTTTGATGAGGGAACATTTGATAACCCCATCAAGGCTACTAGTGAGGTAGAGATATATGAGGAGTTAAGGGGAAAATTGAATGATGTCACCTTGATGCATCATCATTCCACAACCCGTGATCATGATAATTTGTTTGTAACACATGCATATTTGCTGCATAATTTTGTTGTAGACTGTATCATTGATAATGGCTCACAAAAAAATTGATTGCATAGTCCATTATTGATAGGCTTAAACTTCCCACCAAATATCATCCATTTCCATACACTCTTGGGTGGAAGGATGATAACAACACTTCATAGATCACACACATGTGCTCAATTGCCTTTGCTTTTGGCCCTAACTTCCAATATAGGGTCACTTGTGATGTGACACCAATGGATTGTTATGGGTTATTATTGGGTAATCCATATTAGTATAATAAGCATGCCACTTATGATGCCTATAATAATACTTACACTTTGCAACATAAGAATAAATCATTTCTTGTCTGTAGTGTTCCACCCACTACACATCAGGCTTGTACTACTTTACAGATGGAACAACCCATTAATTTGATTTTCAACATACCACAACATCTGAAAGTTCAACCATGAGTCCCTTTATCCACTTCACAACACCTACATAAAGTTTCTATTCCTATTGCACATACAGTTCCTATTGTACCAGTAGTTGTTCCTATTGTACCCCTAGCTATTCCTATTCTAGTAGTTGTTCCTATGGTTTTTGCACCTGCACCTATTGTTGCACCAACATATCTTCGTGTTGCTCCTACTCCAGATCTTCATTTGGTTCACACCATCCTGCATCGTGCCTCCTTCACATTGTAAAAAGTTCAACATTCGATGGTCTATCAGACACTGCCATTTATACACACTCATATTGGTAGTCCATATTACTTCTATATGGAGCCTCATTTTGGAGCATCTCCCCAGCCTCCAGGATTCACACCAACTTCCTTCCATTTTGTATGCATTGGAGGCCAATGCTTCTATGGTGGGGAGGAATGATAGGGATTAGGTGTGTTAGGTGTGGTATATTTTATGTAATAAACCATTATCTTTTAATGATCGTCTATTTTTAATTATGGTTGTTGTAATGGATAAGGTGCACCGTAAACATTGAATGCAACCTTATCCAAAATATGTGATGTATTGCCTATTTATAGGCCTTTGTTGTCAATGAAAACTAAGTTTTTGGATTATCAATTATTTCCTTTGTCTATTGTAATTGCTCCCATATCATTGGTATTAGAGCAAGTTGTGAAAACAAGGCTAGTATCCTCTTCCCCTAGGCTGATATTGGTTCAGATGGGGAATGAAAACGTCTCCATAGTTAGATTCATTGGGAGAAATTATATTT
This sequence comes from Wollemia nobilis, assembly GCA_028583015.1. Classification (NCBI taxonomy): domain Eukaryota; kingdom Viridiplantae; phylum Streptophyta; class Pinopsida; order Araucariales; family Araucariaceae; genus Wollemia; species Wollemia nobilis. The sequence continues at coordinate 1,930,459 of JAQPPZ010002660.1, forward strand.
TGTTTCAAACATTTTTTTCATTGAAGGATTTTTATGGAATTGTTGATTCCATTTTGCGGTTTCATCCCACTTTGCTTGGCAATTTTTGATAATTTCCAAACTCCATTTATCTTTGTTGTCATTTTCACACAAGTTCATGATTTGGAGCTACTCATTTATGACATGTTTTTTGGAGCATTGATCTAAATTTTTTAAGCTTCCATCTGATTTACGGTGTTTGTGCCTCTCACCATTTGGCTAGATCTACCATTTTTTATTCATTACTACAATTTTTAGGGATAATTTAGCAATTTTCCAGTGGTGATCACCATTTTTGGTATCACTTTGTTGTCTCATGCACCCACATGAATTCTTGGAGTGTATTTTTGATGGTGTACCTCCTTCGATCAGGCCATTTCGACTTCTTTGCGATGATCCGTAAGATCCTCAGCCTCAAGTCTCTCTCCTAGGAGCTCCAGTGCATGCTTTGTGATCTTCCTCAATAATGTTTAGTCCCAAATAATTACCTATGAGTGACATTTCACTTTCTAAAGGTTTCATCGAAAAAATTAAACATTTTTTTATGCTCATTTTTTGGTTGTATTTATTTTCATGGCAACTTTCCATCCATCATTGGTCCACCCAAATCATGTCTTGGTCAGCTTTCCATCCATCATCGGTCCACCCAGCTTTCCATCCATCATCGGGCTACCACTTAGTAATAAATCATTCACCTATTGTTTGACTGTTGCACCTATTACCATTAACTAGCTGTTGGAATTCCTCTTGGTCATTGCACCCATTAAATGCTTGTTATTCAATACCATTTCAACTTACCACCATTGGAATTTATTTTTGTTGAAAATTAAATCCTAGCCATTGCAATTAAATGTTGGCCCACAATTAATGTTGGATAATAGTTTTTTGGTGCATAACTGTTGGCATTAACTCCTCCATTACTTACTCCTTGGCCATTAATTATCATTATTTTTGCTATCCACCATTGGAGTTTCCAATCATTAATGTCATTCTAAATTAGTCATTGGCTTGCCATGAATTAATGGCATAGCCATTGGACGTTGTTGCCCATGAATAGTCGTTAAAAAATATTTAATGTTGTTGTCATTGAAGGTTGTCCAATTACCATTATTTAATGTTGTGGATATTTACCAATTCAATTGACCATTGAAAACTAAATTTTTATCAGTTTCTTATTTCAGGAATCCTCTTGCAATTTTTTATTTTTTAGGTCCATTATTTGTTCGAGTATACCCTTGCATATACTCATTGGAAAGCTCATTTTGATATATATGCATCTACCATGGTCATTTTTCTATTTTCATCTATTTTAACTCCTAAATTATATCCCAAATAATAATTTATTCTCGGGCCTGCATCTTTGCATTTTGACTATCATTTGGTCAAATTTTGGTTTTTTCTTACTAGATCGCACCAGAAATATGGCCAACAACATGGCCTTGGCCAAAAATTAGCTAAAATTTCACAAGTTTCTACCCAATCATCTGCCATATTGGCTATGGTTCAAGCCCAAGTCATCTATTTGGCCAACAAAATTTAGGATGTCACACTCAAGTCCTCCTCATATTATGCCAAATGTGAGGTCTGCATCTATGAAGGTTCTCAAGATCCTAATGTTCTCAATACTTGGATCCTCGACATGGAGACATGGTTTAACTATAGTCAAATAGTGGAGGATGACAAAGTTCCATTTGCCAAGATGAAAATTTTTGGTATAGCTAAAGTTTTGGTAAATAAACACCATATTGTCACATGGGATGACATGGTCAAAGCTTTGAAGGCCACATTTTATCCATCTCATTATGATACCAATTTGTAGATTCATTGGCTTCATCTTTGATAGGGACATAATCAGTCAGTTCAATATTATGTGTATCAATTCAATAGGTGTATGTTTTATTACACATTGTTGATCCTGTTGATTCTATGATTTTGAAGTTTAAAAGTGGAATTTTGGCACACTTATATTATGAGTTGAAATATACTTTGTGCTCCATAGTTGATGATGTGTTCAACCACTCTTAGCTTGCTAAGGAGAAGTTCATTGCACAACACCGAGGTTCTCACTACTCATCTGGAGGATCCACAAATAATTCTCATCAACAACAATAAGCACAAAGGCACTCTTCTTATTTCTCCCCTTATTCTCATAATCCTGCTTCTCATAATTCCCATACTTCTAAGAAAATATTTCATTCTTATTCTACTTCTCAACCATTCTATTGCTATTGTAAAAGACCATGGTATGATAAATCTGAATTTCCCAAGTTACAAAATTCTAACAAGAAGAACCTTATTATAAAGTCTAATGAGGGAAAATTTGATAACCCCATCAAGTCTATTGGTGATGTAGAGATATATGAGGATTTGAGAGGAAAATTGAATGATGTCACATTAATGCATCATCATTCCACAACCTGTGACCATGATAATTTATTTGTAACGTGTGCACATTTACTGCATAATTTTATTGTAGATTATATCATTGATAATGGCTCACAATCAGTTGTTGATAGGCTTAAACTTTCCACCAAATCTCATCCATTTCCATACACTATTAGGTGGAAGGATGATAACAACACTTCACATATAATACACATGTGCTCAATTACCTTTTCTTTTGGCCCTAACTTCCAAGATAGGATCACTTGTGATATGACACCAATGGTTTATTATGGGTTATTGTTGGATAAGCCATATCAGTATGATAAGTGTAACACTTATGATGCCTATCACAATACTTACACTTTTCAACATGAGAACAAATCTTTTCTTATTTGTAGTGTTCCACCTACTACACATCAGGCTTGCACTACTTTGTAGATTGCACAACCCATTTCTTTGATTTTTAGCACACCCCAATAGCAATATATTTAGCCATGAGTCCTTTTGTCCACTTCACAACACCTACATTGAGCTCCTATTCCAATTGCACCTGTAGTTCCTATTGTACCTCTAGTTATTCTTGTTGCACCTATTATTGTTCTAGTTCTTTCAGTAGTTGTTCATGTATATTTTGTACCTACTCTTGTTGTTGCATCAACATATCTTCATGCTGATCCTAATCCTACTCCAGTTGTAGTTCCTCCTATAGTTATTCATTTGGTTCCCACCACTTTGCATCATGCCTTCATGACTTGCAGGACTTTTAGTGTTTGGTGGTATATTTGAAACTATCATTCATACACACTCATCTTCTTCATATTGGTAGTCCACATTGCATTCACATGGAGCCTCATTAGGGAGCCTCTCCATAGCCTCTAAGAGTCACACCATCTTTCTTACATTTTAGAAGCATTGGAGGCCAATACTTCTATAGTGGGGAGGAATGATAGGGATTAGGTGTGTTAGGTGTACTATTTTCTATGTAATAAACCGTTATATTTTAACTATCATCTATTTTTAATCGTGATTGTTGTAACAGATAAGGTGCACCAAAAATATTGATGCATTACCTATTTATAGGCTTGTGTTGTCAATAAAAATTAAGTTTTGTCATATCATGTATTTGTCTATTGTAATTTCTCCTATATCAACCCTAATGAATAACCCCCTGAGTAGAGTTGAGTGACATTGATTGTATTATTTTGTTGGGTCAAAGCCATATATGGTTACATTTTACAACTCCTATTAATGGTCTGGCATGATATATTTATTCAATAACTACTGTTAAATCAAAACCTTTAAATCTCTAGCCCTTCACATTCTCTTCATTATTAGCCAAGCCCCCATAAATTCCTTTATTCGAGATTTTATATATGCTATCCCGATTGCTAATATGCTCATTGAAGACATTAGGTTGGGCAACCACGTACTGAGGATATTTCTATGCATTGTCATTCCTTTTAGTTACCCACTAGATCAATTCACCTCTATGATCGGTACTTGCAACACTCTCTGCATGTGCCTATTCAATCCACTCTCATTGATGTTATAAGGGAAGTTTACCACCTTCATTTTAAAGAGCTTGCACTAATAGCATTAGGTGGAATGTTGCTTCCCTATTGGCTGATGGGACCTTATTCATCATGCCATAGGGATTGGGCACAAAAATTAATATTTCATCAGGTACTTATTGGATGCCTTCCCGATCTACTTACTTGGATCTCCATAGGGAGGAATCACAACTACCCATGTGTCTTTTTATCAATGGTTTGGGCGGGACATGCTTGTGCACTTTAAATTTGGGGTGCATGACTTTAAGAGGAGGTGCAAAAAATTCATGTGCCTTCAATGCACTTGTGCACTCTTAATAAAAGTAGGTGTGTGACTCAAAGGTGGGGTGCACAAAATTCGTGCCCCATTGGACCTTCATGTGCTCCACATGATATGTAACACTTGGCACAAAAGTGGGGTGCACAAAACGTGCACCCCTTTTGACCTTTGTGTGCTCTATCTAAAGTAGAGTGCACACCTTAAAAGTGGGGTGCATGACTTTGTGCACCCCTTAGGACCTTCATGCACTCCACTAGAAGTGGGGTGCATGAAATAAAATTGGGGTGCATGACATGTGCACCCTGTTTAACCTTTGTGCACTCTTCTCAAAGTAGAGTGCACGACTCAAAGTCAAGGCGTACAACTTCATGCGCCTCTTAGGGCCTTCATGCACTCTAATAGAAGTGGGGTACACAACACAAAAGTAGGGCACATGAAATGTGCACCCCTTTTGACCTTCATGCATTCCATATGAAGTGGAGTGCATGAATTAAAATTGGGGTGTGTGACTTTACATGCTCCTTAGGATCTTTGTGTGCTCCACTAGAAGTGGAGTGCACAAAATAAAATTTAGGCATGCAATATGTGCACCCCATTTGACCTTTGTGCGCTCCATTCAAAGTAGAGAGCATGACTCAAAGTCAAGGCATGTGACTTCATTTAACCCTTAGGGCCTTCATGCACTCCACTAGAGGTGGGGTCCATGATACAAAGGTGGGGCACGCAGCCTCACACACCCCTTTATAATTTGAGGTACTCAACCAAAATTTCAAGTGCATCCAAAAACAAAGAGACTTAAAAATGGAATTGGAACTCTTGGAAACAAGGGTGGGATTGTTTGCAAGACCAACAGATACAAAAGACATTGTTCTAAGAAATGCTTAAAGCTACTATGGTCAGTTTTGATGATGAAATGACTACTTAATAAATAATATCTCCATTTATCTATAGCATGTAAAATAGCTAGCATCTCCTTTTCATAAGTGGATCATCTCAAATTATTCCTTGAAAGTTTCTTACTTTCAAAAGCTAATGGATGTCATTACTACATTAAAACAACTCCAATACCTATGCCTAAAGCATCACACTCAATGATAAAAGGCTTGCTAAAATCAGGAGTGGCAAAAAATGGAGTGGAACACATAGTCTCTTTAAGGTTTTGGAGGGCCTAAGAAGCAACTTCATTCTAAATAAAAGTATCCTTTTTAGTAAGAGCAGTGAGAGGTGCCAAAATATAACCATAGTTGTAGATAACTTTTCTATAATAGCCTGTGAGTCCTAGAAAACCATGAATTTTTTTGAGTGATTTTGGTTGAGGCCAATCTTGAATAGCTTTGATTTTATAAGGATTGAATTTGACTCCTTCATGGGATAGTTTGTGTCCTAAATATTCCACCTCTTGGACTCCAAATGCACAATTGGATCTCTTAACAAAGAGTTTTTCCTTTTGCAATAGATAAAGGAATTTATCGACATGAGCTAGGTGATCCTTCCAAGATTTACTGTATATTAGAATATAATAAAGTAAAACTAGGGTAAACTTACAAAGATAGGTCCTAAAGACATGATTCATGAGGTTTTGAAAAGTTGATGGAGCATTAGTGATACTAAAGGGTATGACTAGAAACTCGTAATGATCCTCATGAGTACGAAAAGCCATTTTAGGGATATCCTCTTCTCTAACCCAAATTTGATGAAAGCCAAAGTGTAGGTCTAGCTTGGTGAAAAAACTAGAACCATGTAATTAATCCAATAAGTCATCGATGTTTGGGATAGGAAACTTATATTTTATGGTAATCTGTTAAGAGGATGAAAATCAAGAAACATATACTAGGAGTTATCCTTATGACATACCATCACCATAGGGGATGAATAAGAATCGATGCTAGGATGAATGATGCCATGCTCTAACATTTCTTGGATCAACTTATAAATTTTTGATTTTTGGGGTTGTAGATAGCGATAAGGATGCATATTAGGAGGTAGAATACTAGGAATTAGATGAATGACATGATCATATGATTTCTTAAGAGGTAGATCCATTGGTTCACTAAAAAAATTATCATAATTATCCACAACATCTTGAAGATCCCTTGAAATGGTTTTAGGAGAAGAATCCAAGGATTGAGCCTCGATGGAATTTATTTGGGCAAGAACACCATAGCCACCCTTCTTCAATAAATTCTCCATGCTATGTAAACTCACTACCCTAGAATAAGGATGCCGAATACCTTGAAGACAAATGATCCTTCCATTCTCTGCCCACTTTATGTATAAATTTTAAGGATTAATAGTAACATCGCCAAGCTGATATAACCATTGTGCTCCCAAAAACAAATTGAGATCCCTAGGCTCATAAAAAAGAGAGTACCTATAAATGTATACTTTTCCATTTGGATTGTAATTTTAGATGTGTAACCCACGCATTGAGAATTATCTCCATTTGCAATAAGGACTTGAAATTTATATTTATGAGAAGAATGGATATACAAGTTCAAGGATTTGGCTATCTTATAGTCGATGAAGTTATGTGTACTTCATAAATCAATAAACACATTAACACATTGGTGTTTAATGAATACTTGTACCTTGATAGTATGATGAACTTGAATACCCATAAGTGCATGTATTGAAAGAGCCATTGTAACATCCTCTTGTATTTTATTATTTGATAGTTCTATAGATGGCTTAGGTTGAGGTAAATATTCCTCCTTAGTAACTAATGCATCATAATATTATGAGTGAAATTTTTGGTGCTGTACACAAGCTTGATATTGTATGATGTGAATGACATTTAAAGTAGAAAAATCCTATGGAACACTCGAAATTGTGAAAAGGACAATGAGCGTTAAAATCACGTCTATAGGAAGGAACAACATCTTGGAGTTTTTGTTTTGTTGCTTGAGCTATACATTGTGCATCATCTAGGGTATAGGGATCATGCATGTCAACTTCCTTTTGAATATTATCCTTAAGACCATAGAAAAAAGCAAAAACCACCACTGCTAGACTTAATTCATGTGTATAGGTGAGTAGACTATAAAATTTAGAGATATAGTCATTGTAGACACCTAAAAGTTGCACATGGTTGCAAATTCATCTTTTGCAGTTAATTGAGTTGCAAACCTTACAAAATCATACTAATAGATCTCAAAACACCCTACATTCACAAAAGGGCTCTCCATAAGCCCCTTTAGGCCATCTAAGCCCTTTCCTACACCTAATAATGGTTATCATGTGACCACCTTAAAAAATTCTAACCATGGTAAATCTAACCTTAATTTAAAGTTACTTTATGATAAAGTGCACTTTATGACTTAAACACATGATTAGTTAGGATTAATCAAGATTAAAACTAATCTCATCCTCACACATGTGTGCACCCATCACTTAGTTAAGATATTTAAAATATGTTTAACTTAACCATAACCTAACCTAGGATTTACTTAACCAAGGTTAACCCTAACCCTTGCTCACACATGTGTGCACCTAGATATTTCTAGATATTTAGGAGATTCCTCTTCAGGGTATGTGAGGGGATGACTCACCTTCCACCTCACCCCTCTAACCTCACCATGGTTAGGACCTAACCCTAACCACACTCCACCTCATAGGGGACACCTCACCCCCCTAAGCTCTCCAAAAGCTATAAATAGGAGTACTTTTCCTCCTAAATCCATCCATCTCATTCAACATAATAGAACTCTACCAAAATTACATAAGATATACATCCACCAACACATCCATCAAATCATCATGACAACTACACCATTTGTATCCTCTTATCTCCCATTTTTATAGGTATTGATAGACGAAAGAACACATCTGATGTTGACTAGGAGCTATTATAGCCATAGGGCAACATCATATTTTGACAAATCCAAAAAAACATTGTTATAGTCTTGATCGCTAGGTATAGACTTTGGCCAGAGTGCATTTCTAGTAGATAAAAAGTTACAAAACCCTCCCTGTAGGTATACTTTTCTATTTTTTATCATTTTCAATCATTTATAGCAACTTCTTACATGCTTTTTACTGCTTTATTCAATGTCATTTATCTTAATTACTATGGTATATGATGCATGATAGGTCCTTAAACACACTAACCCTATTTTATAGATTAAACAAGTTTAGAGGATGGTTTGACTAATGGTGGCACACTTGTAGTAGGTCCACCACCCCTTGAGGATCATTGGAAGACCAATCCAAGATGTAGTTGATAGTTAACTTCAAGAAAAGGGATATTCACCATGTTGAACCCTTATTTTGTAGCCTTCTAAGGTAGATTTGTGAAAAAGGACATTCTGTAACCCTTTTTGAATATAATACAATTCCATAAAATTTATGCCCATTTTACACTGAGTTCATTCTGGCATGCTTGATGGGACCTCCACTTGCTTTATTTATTGTTAGTTATCTCATCTTATTAATTAGCTAATTTTAACCGTTTTCTATGTTACAAGAGCTCAAAAAACCAACTAAAAGCTTACAAAACCCTAAAAAATTTACTTTGAATTGAGATAACTATTTTTTGGTCTATAAATTTTAGTCACTAGGTAGGGTGCAACCCAATCCAGTCACTAGGTACCCAAAAACCCAATCAAAATCTCATAGAAATAGTGCAGAACCACTTCTAATACAACCCATAACAACTATAGTGTTGTAGGTAAGTTCGGGGGACTGATTTCCCCCTATATGGGATTGCTATCCCCCTTACCAAAAAGACAATATTCATAGCCATAAACCTTCTAAAGAAACTAACATCATCAAAAGGTATAATCAATCATTCTTTGTGAATCTAGAACCCTTAAAAAATTTGGCACTACACCACCTTGTGAGATTTTTTTTAGTAATATTTGATACTGCACAACCATTGCTAACATCATAAACTATTCATCCATCCATGGCCCTTCATCAGTACCATTGAAAATATGAAATACCCAAATTTAATAAATTTAGGGGTAAGGAGGATCCTCAAGAGAATTTTCGTATGTATCGATACACTTGCCACGTTCTTCAAGGTAGTTATGCACTTATGCTTCACACATTTCCTATATTCCTTGGTGGTCAAGCTCTTGACTGGTTCAACAACTTGCCCAAACATAGCCTATACACTTTTGAATAGTTGGCTAATCAATTCTTGGAACAATTTTCCATCAATATTAAGAGAAAGACATCACTTCTTGATCTCTATAGTTTGTAATAATTCAAAAACAAGCCTGTCAATGAATACGTTTCTAGGTGGTGTGGAGTCATCCACGATCTCATGTTTCCTATTCCAACTACAAATTTGGTCAAGATGTTTTCCAAGAGTTGCGCTAAACACATATCAACCACACTCTAGATCCAACAACATTGCTTCTTCGAGGATGCCATTTACTAAGCCCGATTATTGAATATATCAAATTGTAGTAGGGCAAAGTCACCCTTCAAACAATTATGGATTACACCCCAAACATCCACTTTGGTAAAGGGAATTCTAATATAAATCCTCCATTGCCTCCTTAGGCCAATTAGGTGGTCATAGAATCTATGTCTACCTTATCCATGCAACAATCTCAACCTTATCGCAAGGCGGTCCAAAAATTAGGATATTCTCCCTCCACCCCTCAAAATCAATACCAAAATCGATATTTACATTTGCAATGCCCACAACAAAGTGGACTCCCTTGTTAGAACCTTTACAAAATATCTTCCAAAGGTTGTATGATGTTAAAAAAAAATTCTTACCAGACTTAAGGCCAGAAGATCCTACGCGTCAAAAGCCAAGGGACTTCAATGAGAATACTTTTTACAAATTTCATATGCAACATGGTCATGAAATTCAAAACTATTGTCAATTTTGGGGTTTGGTACAATACCTTATAGATAATGGGACCATCCACACTGAAACCTATTGCCCCCTTAAAATAAAAATTTAGGTATCTATAAGACACCTTTCCAAGACCATCAATTTCCCCAACATACCTCTACCTCTCAACCTGCATCTCACCAGGTCAATCAGGTTAACAAAGACTCTCCTAAAAAGGGTCTTATAGGTGTGGTTCATGTCATCATGTAAAATCAAGCATACCCAGCTCACCCTGCTCATATTGAACATTAGGTCGCCATTGCCCAGGCTTTAGTTATAATACCCATACAAACCCCTCCACCACCAATACCACCTCATGTGGTCACCATTTGAAGTAGTCTCACTCACCAACTTTACATAGCTCCTACTAATATATCCATATATGATCTCTTGTAGTAATTACAACCTCATCATGAAGCTTTAAATGAGAATTTATGATACATAGACATGGAAGTACATGATACCAATGCCTTCGTATAGTTTGTGGGCAATGTGGAAATATGAATGCAACCCTCCATCATCTTCTATGACTACAAGATTACTACACTTGAAGAAGAAGGCATTGATCCTCCCCTTCACATTATGACTAGTATCAATGACATCACTTACAAGCAGGTCTTGATTGACCCTAGATATTCCATCAGTATCATTTCCACTGTGGCCCTTAGCCATCTTAACATCCCCCATACTCACCTTGCTACTCCCACTTTCGATTTGCAAGCATTTAATGGATCTATGCACAAAATAGTTGGGTCCATTTTACTATAGTCCAAGATGGTGCTAAGATGATACGAACCCTATGTCATGTCATCGAAGGTAATATGCAGTACAATATCCTTCTTGGGTGACTATGGATCAAGAAAATGCAATGTGTCCCTTCCAAACTTCATCATTGTTTGAAATATCTTCACAGCATTCAAGTCCATCACATTCAAGTAAATGCTAACCCCTTTTAGTTTTTCAACATGGTTAATCTACCATCCACCTCATCATTTGTGTCTTCCCAATTCACACCTATTTCCATTCATCTTGTTAAGTCAAACCACTCATCCTCATCATCATTCAACCAATCAGCACCACAATTTTTACCTACCCCTTCTTTCACCTCTCTTAGTTTGACCTTGACATTCCTGCTAGTCACATCTTGTACACCATCAATATTACCTACTTTTCCATTATTTCAATAGCATTCAATTCCATCTTCATGCTCCACTTTTCCTATGTTACAATCTCTTCTAAAAGTCACTATGACACCAAACACTCTCATTTTGATTCCTCCAATCATCTCTTCCACTCATATTCCTATGGTTCCATGTATTTCATGCATTCATCGATGTCCACGTAGACTATTTTCTTTATATTTGCCACAACCCCCTCATAATATTCATCCCATTCTAGATACTTCCTAGAGTGTCATTCATGGGAGCAACATGTCATAGGCCTTGTCGTCCGAATATAGTAGAACTAATTTTTCACTTCACCTTCTCCATCCATTTCAATTTCACCTGAATCACAATCCACATGCCCTTCATCACATTAAAAATCTACACCACTTACCACATCTCCTCCTACTATCTCCCTTCCCTCTGATATATAATCATCATCCTCCATTCCACTACATCGTGAATCAACACCCAATAAATACTTCTATGGGGTGTCCCATGTGTCCATACTCATGACTGCCTCAGGTCTAGGAGAATATAACATGCAAAATGCTTGTATTTCTCCTCCTAACCTTCAATCCATGCATGATTTTGGTTGCCTCCACAATGTTCCTCTTACCATTGGAGCTGGCATCCCTTTTGGCCCACTTACAAACTATACTAATTTCATCTATGGGATTTTGGATACACCATCTTCTCTAGAACCAAACCCATGTGAAGATGAGTTTCATGGTGCCCTTGATTATTTATCAAACTCAATTTTCACAAAATGTTACCTCAAACACTTTCATTAGCAAGGGTTCGATCTAGGGAGTTATGAACAAGGATATCAAAATTTCCTGTAGCCTCCTTATTGACTAAATGGATATAGATATGGCTTAGGATACCACTATTCTACTCCCCAAATTCTATATGATACCTCTTAATATCCATATTATGATCCACTCAAGGAAGAATGTGCCATGGAGCTCAAATTTGATGTTCAAAGTAATTCCTCATCTTCTCAGTCCTCCATCGACATTCTGGATTATTTCTTTCTTGATTCATCTCCACATGAACTCCTTCCTACTAATGACCTCGAGGATATTATCTAGATATTTACTACATTATCTCTTGCATCACCCATCATGGAGGCTACCCCCATGCCACCACACTTATATTCACTTCTACCATCTGTTCTATTACATAATAGACATTGAGTTCAATTCTTTATTCAATGATCACACTCTCCCCCCATCATGCTACAAGCTAACCTCAATCAATCCATTCCTTCTTATTTTTTAGACACATCTACATCTACAAAAAAATCATCCCCTACCATTATCATATCAATGAACATGATTTATGTTGATCTTTTCGCCCCCTTCATCAGGAGGATCAACCCGAGCAAATCATCTATACCAATTCGAATTACATTGATTTAGACCATATTTCCTCTAAAACTTCCCCACAGGGGTTTCTTCTCTTCAAGTGTTTTATATATTATGCTAACTCTCCTTATTCTTCCACTCATTCATAGGCTCATAACATCCACAACACCGACATCACACATGAGGATGAGATACTTCTCCCCGATTCTACATATGACTTACATCTCATTCCCATTCTTTCTCAACTTGAATATGGGTCACACATCCTCATAGAAGATACTATCAATGTCAACATTGGGGATGATGCATAAAATATCCATATTGTTAATATTTGCAAAGGTCTCTCCCTCAAAGAGCATGCTAGTTTCACTACATTACTCAAAGAATACAAGCACATATTTTCATGGTCTTATACTGATATGCCAAGCCTAGAACCTACTTTGGTTGTTCATAGCCTAACACTTGATGAAAACGCTAAGCCATTTAAACAAAAACTACATAAAATGCATTCTACCATTGTTTTAATGGTTAAGTAAGAGCTATAAAAGATCCTAGATATGGGATTCATAGTACCAATTGATTACCCTGACTAGGTGTCTAATATGGTTCCCATGGTAAAACCCAAAGGGGGAGTCCATATTTGCACTAACTTAAAATATCTGAACAAAGCATGTTCCAAAGATAATTTTTCCCTTCCAAACATCGATACATTGGTTGACTCCACATTGGATCATGAGATGCTATCTCTCATGGATGGGTTTTTAGGATACAACCAAATCCTGATTAATCCAGAAGACCAACACAAAACATCTTTCACTAAAACTTGGGGTACTTTTGCTATAAGTTCATGCCCTTCAGCCTTAAGAACACTGGTGCCACTTACTAGTGTGCCATGACCTACATATTCCATGATTACATACATAAAAATATGGAGGATTATGTACATAACTTGTTAGCTAAGTGGAATAAGTGTCAAGATCATATTCATGACTTGCACAAAATTTTCTATCATCTCATAGAGCACAATGTTCGTCTCAATCCCAAGAAGTGTGTCTTTGGTGTCACCTCAGGTAAACTTCTTGGATTCATTATTTATTTACATGGCATTGAAGTTGACCCTAAAAAGGTATGAGCTATCATTGATATGCCACCTCCTACCAACATCAAATAGCTACGTAACTCACAAGGCAAAATTAAATCGATTCATCAATTTATTTCTTAATTATCATAGAAATGTAACCCATTCAATCACCTCCTATAGAAAGGAGACTCATTTCACTAGGATAGTGAATGTCAACATGCCTTTGATGACATAAAAACCTATCTCACTTCACCACTTGTTTTATCGTCATCTCGTCCTAGAATTCCATTTCATTTGTATTTATCTACCACATATTTTACACTGGGCACATTTTTAGCCCTAAACAATGAGGTATCCAAGGAACAAATCATCTACTATATCATCCACACACTCATCAGTTATGAGATGCGATATTCCTATATGGAAAATCTTTGACTCGCATTAGTTTTCATTACCAGAAAATAGTGTCACTACATGCTCAACCATACAACCTTTGTGGTTTTACAAGCTAACCCCCTCAAGTACATGATGGATAAGAGATATAACAACAGTTGCACAACTAAAGGGATCATGCTTCTAACTAAATTTTACCTTGAATTCATTAGCCAAAAATCCATCAAAGGGTAAGTCATCATCAACCATCTTGTTGAATCTTCTCTACCCACTACTCACCCACTTGTCCTTGACCTTCTAGATGATGCAGTATTTCACACTTCTAAAATCAAACAATAAGCTTAATCTAAGTCTATCATAGACATGACCCTATTTTTCAATGGCTCTTGATGTAAACGAGGAGTTGGTGTAGGATTTGTCTTCATTACACCACAAGGGGTACCACTCCCATTCTCTTTCAAATTAAACTGTCCATGCACCAAAAATAATACCAAATATGAAGCACTCATTCTTGATATCAAAATGGCACTCGCCATACGCATTCAAAAAATCCAAATATAGGGTGATTCCCTCCTCATTGTGAATCAAGTCAAAGGTATTTTTCAATGTCGATACCTTGTGCTCAAACAATATAAAGACGTGGCCACTCAACTACTTGATCAATTTGAGTGGTATGAAATTGAAGCCACCCCATGCTCTACTAATCACTTCATCGATACTATGGCTTCGCTTAGATCTTTGATACTTGAATATCCACACAATGAAACCACTTGTGTGCTTGTCCAAGTCCTTTCTCAATCCTACATCGTTCCATAAACACCGCCTTCTAACGCTACTATTAACCTCATTCAAATTGAGCCTCTAAATCCTTGGTTTTATCAATTCAAGGATTACATCAAATTAGGTTTACTTCCACATGATCTATCCCAAACTAGCCAAGCATACTTTCAAAAAATGAGCAATACACTTCACCTTGTTAGGAGATATCTTATATAAACACAACTATGAGGGCATTCTCTTACGATGCCTCGAAGCTCATGAAGCACACCAGGTCATTATGGCTACCCATGATAGCAACTGTGGTGGCCACTTTAGTGGTATCATTATTACTAAGTGCATCCTTCGCATCGGTTACTATTGGTCCAACATGGAGCATGATTGTTGTACATATGTGAAAAAGTGCATCAAAATGCTAACCTCACACACCTGTCATCACAAGTCCTTCAACCTATTCAATATTCTTGGCCATTTTCTCAATGGGGGTTGGATATTATCAGGAAAATAACCCATGCTTTCTTAGATAACCATAAATATATTATTACTACCACTGAGTACTTCATTAAGTGGGTCAAATATATTCCTCTTGTCCAAACCACTGGGCCAAAATTTGTTGATTTCATTACCCAACACATCATACGCCATTTTGGTATTCCTTCCAAACTTATTTTTGACAATGGTACACCATTTAAAAATAAGAACATGCATGCATTGTACGCTAAATACAACATCCATCATAGCTTCTCCATGCCATAATACCCCCAAGGCAATGACCAAGATGTAGCTACAGATAAAATAATCTGCACCATTCTTCGTAAGACTATCGCAGAATCACATGACGATTGGCATAATCAAGTTCCTATCACTCTATGGTCTTATAGGAAAAGCATACAAACCCTAATTAGGGCAATGATGTTATCTTTAGTTTATGGCATGAAAGCCATCATGCCTTTAGAGCTCAATATCCCTTCATTACGAATTTCTTTGCAAGAATTCATCGACAATGATACAAATCACCAAGCATGATTCAATCAACTCAATCTGCTTGATGAATGTTGTATTCATACCATCGAGCACACACACGTATATCAATATCATCTTCGATGAGCCTACCACAATAAGGTTCACCCATGTGAATTTCAAATTGGAGACTTGGTCCTTAAATAAAACCAACAAAACACTAGTCAACCACCACATCTTCATGATAAATTTTCTCCAAACTAGTTAGGACCTTATGTCATCACCCATAAATTCAGTTTTTGTTCCTATTCCTTAGCCACTATGGATGGCATGGTAGAATTTAATCCTCTTAATATCCTTCATATTCATGTATTTTACACTTAATGCACCACCTCTTTCACACTGCACATATTATGTTTAACATTTATTTTTATTTTTTTCTTCTTTCTTCCCTTTTGTATCCCTTCTTCTAGAATTGTATCGATGTTGTATGGTCATGCTTCGAGCGGCTAGATACCTTTGACTTAGTTAGATATTCTTTTCTTCTCTTCATTTATTATTTTTCTCACCCTATGTCATTATTTTATGGTCATGCTATGAGCGGCTACATACGTTTAATTTAGTTTGAGCTTCTTTTATTCTTTCCCCATTTCTCTTTCACCTTCTCTCCTTTATCTCTCTTTTCTTTTCATTTCACCATCTTCTTCCTTCCTTTACTTTCCTGATAATCAGGGCCTCCTAGTCACATTTGGTATTTACCTACTCATCATCATGATACTCTATCATGCACATTCATATGTATCACTCACACTTGCTACAGCCTTACATTGACATTCTTTTACTTTGCTTGTATATTCTTCCCCATCTGTTCGCTTTGGTCCAGTACATTGGATATCATATGGGGATATACCACTATGCATTCATCTCACACACTTACTTTATTTTTCCACTCATTCCAAAGGCATCTACTACCTTTGGCTTACTCACATCACTCTTTCATACATATTCACACATATCACTCATGGTTGCTACTACCATACAGTGAAATTCTCTTTACTACATTTCTACATATGCCTACATAATCATATCCAACACATCAAACATCATATCCAGATGCATCACCTTGCATTTGCCTATCTCACTTGCATTGGATCTCTCACACATATGTCAGTCATCTACCACCATGTATTTTAGGCATTTTCTTATGTTAAGTCCTCTTGTACATATCAAAGTACCAACATTATTTGTCATCATGTCCACATCTCCTTTTGTGCATCGACCACCCATTGTTTACATATAGTACTACTTTGAGGAGTTAAAATTACATTTTCTAGCATTATTATTGTGGTGTCCGATCCTGTTCCTAGTTGCATGATAATGGGAAGCTTTTCTATTGCTCAACCATTCATAGTCAATCTAATCAATTTATATCAAACTTCATCAAGTTCTACAAGATTTTAAGGCTACCCCTAATTGGATTGAGGTTATTCATGGACCACTCACACATTCACATCTTAAGAAAATTTTGAGTCTAGGGAAGACAACACCTTGCATAGGCCTTTCCATTTAGTGAATAGTTTCTCCTTGCTCATCCTATCATTTACATGATCAAAATAAACCTAGGGATAAATAAAGGGACAAGCATAAGAAACACAAAAAATGGGTAGAAAATAAAAGCCAACCACCCAACAAAAAGAAAAAAAGCACCACAAAAAGAGAATCAAAAGGAAGAGGGGTAGAAAACAAAAGGAAAAGCCTCCAAGAGTACTATAAAAATGCTTGAATCCCTTTGGTCCTTAGGTCCAAAATAACATCATGGGGTTATTTTCATCACCAGAAATAGGCTCCAAGAGTCTACCTAGTAGTGGAATAGTCTTAGAAGTGGTGACACATCTCTCACATTAGTGACCTTCTCTTGTACAGATCAATATGTGCTTGTGGATGAGCTAGCTACTTTGGCTAAGTTTGCAATGGGTTAGTCTAACCTCCCTCAAAATGGATAAATGAACATCATGTGCACACATAGGTCCATGATAGACTTAGATTCAGTTAGGCTAGTCCAGATATCTATAGGATATTGCATGACTATTAGACGAGTTTGATTGTTCACACTATGTTGTTTGAGTATCTAGAAATTCTTTTAAAAATCCTTCATGCTTCAAAATTTAGGGTGAAGAACATCACCACTGCCTCTACTTATAACAAGTGTATCATCATTATGGTTACACACCATCCTCAGATATAGTTCATTCATGCATTTCTTATACACACACATTAGTCCAAACACTTCATATCTACACATTGCATATCCGAGTCATTAGTTCACAACCCCATTTATTTGTTTTTGGCCTTGCAACACAAAGTGAGACAAGTCAAACACAACACATATAACTAATCACCTGATACATTCTCATATTTCTCATATGCACACATTTTGCTATCTTTTATTGGCACACATTCATCTATGCATCTTCATGAAATCATTGGGTTCATCTTACCTAACATTTATCTTGAATCAAATCACATCATACATACTCAATAATTTGTGTTTCACATCACATACATACATCATTTGCATCATTCATTCCAATCAAATAAAATGCATACATCATTCGTATTCATCACATCATACACATTACACACACAATATATAATCATAACAAAATCATCATTATATATATCAAAAATATGTGTACATGGTACATAATCTCATCGCCCGTAGGTTACATCAATCATACATCACCACATTGGGCTATCATCTATAAAATTAGTGGCACTATTTCTACATCAATAAAACATTAAATGATATAATATTGTAGGCTACCTCATATTTATACCTCATCATGTGTCTCCCCACTCCCATTTCATGGGGTAGAATGCTCCTCTACTCTCCTTTATCTACCTTGGCTATAGTGGTTGGAATCGACACCGCTCGCTTGTGGTTATCTCTCTCATCACCCACTCCTACTTCAATGAGATCATGATCCTGACTCTGAAAGCTCTCATATGCTAATCACATGGGCCACCAAGTGTTCCTCCAATAGATGCACCCTCCTCCCCTCTCAAAGAAATAAACCCTCTATATGCTCCTTAGCATGATACATCACATCCATCTCGATCGTTAAGACCTCTTCACTGTGTCCTCTATTGAGTGACCCAGGGTTATGCATAGTGGTTATTTATCACCAAATTATCTAAAATTATGATTTTCAAAATTTAGAATTGGCTAATATTGGGACCCTTGACCAGGACCCATTAGCCAATTTTTTTTGGTTGAATTTTTTTTGGGTTGATTCACCCCAAATTTATAATAATTTGACCAATTTAAGTTTAAATTTCCAACATTGTCCCTAATAATAGTGAACCTTCTACATGCGTTTGGATATTATTCTCTTGGATTTCAAATTTGACTCACCAAATTTTTATATATACACTTTGGGACCGACCCCTTATGCATAAACCTAGAGTGACCTCATCTTATAGTCGCACCTCCAAGGCCTCCTACTAGGTCCTCTCTTGGGTATCCTCTTGTAGCCATGCTACGATGGCATCCCATTATATCTTCTTTTGAGTAGCCTCCTCTTGTAACCACTCTAGCTCTACTACTAGAGCCTTTGATTGTGTGGCATAGTCAGGATACAAAATAGCTAAAAAGCATGAAGAATGTATGGAAGAAGATGCAGGAATCCATTGTCATGGGATAATCTAGAGGATCAGGTAATGATCGAACTTGATACTATAAAAGAAATGGAATATCAATTAAAAAGAATTCAACAAAATATAGAGGTCGCAGATCTCCATAAGTACTACATGAACCTCAAAATAACATCGAGGTAATACTCTGTAGGTGACAGAGTGTTCTTAAGGGTGAAACCTGAAGAACACAAGTTTATACTGAGAGGGGAGGTGAATAGTATAAGACCACTTTTTAATTTTTCTTCCAATTCAATATTATGTTATGTAAATATAGTAGTATCAATAGCAATAATCAAAGAAATGCATAGAAACCATACACAATAGAGACATCACAATTTATGTGGTTCACCCAATGTGGGCTACTCCATGGATAAAATATTTTATGAAAAATTTCTCAATCAATCTCTTTGGGAATCACACCCAATTACAATGTTTATGGATATCTGTCCAAAGGAGATGTTGATCCCCTAATCTCAAGTTCATTGATATATTCCATAGGAGAACTCTTTCCCCTTCTACTCTAGCTATGTGATCTTCTAGAATACTCCATATCTCTACTGCACTAACTGGTGGACATCTCTCCACTTGAAGACTCCTCACTCAGATCTATCTTCAATTGTGCTACTACTAGATCTCTATCCACTGCGACTCTATCCTATGTACTCTATCACCTCCAAAGATTTATCAATAGACTCACTAATAACCTGCTCAATAGGCTCACACATAACTTGCTTAACAAGCTCACACATAACTTGTCCAAAACTGAATAACAAGCTCACATAGAACTTGTCCAAAACTGAATAACAAGCTCACACAAAACTTGTCCAAATTTTCTCTAGCAAGATCACCAAGAACTTGCCCAAATCTGCTCTAGCAAGCTCACCAAGAACTTGCCCAAAACTATCCATAAATCTGTTCCTACACTGTCCTCAAATTTGTCCCAAAGGCCTTATCAAAGGCTCAATCAATCATACACAAAAAATCCACAAATTAATCTAGAAATTTGTCCCAAAATCCTTCTCAAAGTCTCAACCAATCATGCTCAAGTAGTACTCAAAACTCATCTGCAATTCTATCAAGGTAAAGCTCAAAGATGAACTTAACAATGAATGGCAATGTACTCTTAAATGGATGACAACAATGACCCACAATGATCTCAACTCAACTCAACTCATAGAAGCATAAAGAGAATTGTTAGAGACTCAATATGTTCTAATCTCAATCTCAACTCAACTCAACTCAAATCAAATCATAGAAGCATAAAGAGAATTTTTAGAGACTCAATATGTTCTAATATCAATCTCAACTCAACTCAACTCAAATCAATCTCAACTCAACTCAAGTCAATCTCATAGAAGCATAAAGAGAATTTTTAGAGACTCAATATGTTCTAATCTCAATATCAACTCAACTCAACTCAAATCAACTCATAGAAGCATAAAGAGAATTTTTAGAGACTCAATATGTTCTAATATCAATCTCAACTCAACTCAACTCAAATCAATCTCAACTCAACTCAATTCAATCTCATAGAAGCATAAAGAGAATTGTTAGAGACTCAATATGTTCTAATCTCACTCTCAACTCAAATCAACCTCAACTCAATTCAAGTCAACCTCAACTCAACTCAAGTCTTATAGAACCATAAAGAGAATTGTTAGAGACTCAATATGTTCTAAGCTTAATCTTAAATCAACATAGAATTATGGAATAGTTTGTTTTACAAAACTTGAACAATCACTTCACACATCACTTGACTAGGCTCAATAAAATCAACTCAACCAATCATCACAAGGGATAACTCTTTCTCACACAACCCTAGTCCAAGTATGTATCAACCAACTCAAATGTTTCCAAAAATGGTCAACCACAAATCTCACATAACAATGATACTCATGTTATTTTCTAAATCAAGTTATTTTACAACCAATGGGCTTCAACAAATATGCTTATCAAATAAGGTTTAGACACAACTCTCAATTCAGAAAACCTTGAAGCATTCAACCAACCACTTTTGAAAAGGAAACCACAAACAATCCTTTTCCCTCCAATGATATTTTAGAAATCAACCACCATAAACAATCAATAGGAGAATATGCCCATACCTTTTATGAAGATGAAAAAACCTCTTTGTAAATCTGCCACAATCACAAAATTCTTTTGCCAATATTCACAAGGGTTAGTAGATCATAAAATAATCAACATTACTCCACTTTTCAATAATCATCACCAAGGCCTTTAATTGCACAACTTCCTTATCTCTCCTAAAACCACTTGTACCATAAAATAAAATAAATAAAAAAATTGCATAACCTTTTCACTCCCAAAACCACTTATACCATAAAATAAAATAAATCACAATATTGCATACCTTTTCACCTATGAAAGAATTAATCCTCTTGAAAAAGAACATGGTAAAATTCACTTTTGGAACCCCTTTGTAAAATCAAAAATATCTCTTTACACACGCCTTATTTCTCCTTATAAATAAGTTACTCAAATAGCCCTTGAAATAAGCTTTCTAAAAATATATAATATGCCCCCATTCCAAAATAAATTGAAACATTTACATGTATATATATGCCAACCACCATTAATTGCACATAGGTTGGCCCTCCATTAATTTAAACTTAAAATTTAAACTTTAATATCTTCATCACCGGAGGTCATTTTTTGATGAAACAAAATTCCACCTTGGCTTTTAAGAAAATATCTTTCCATATAAGCCCACCATGGTTTTAAATCAAACCTTTTATTTTGTCTACCTTGGTTTTCATTAAAACCCTGTAAATGGCCATGCTTTCCAAAATATCATAAATGCTTATTTATGAAATATTTTGGCCACAAAAACTAAATGTTATCCATGTGACATAAATGATCTATGTGAAATCAATGACAACATAAAATACCTAAAATTAACTCAAATTGCCAACAATCTCCCCCTTTGTCATTGATGGTAATACCTCTAATGCAAACACCACAATCATTGCAAAAACTATCTATGAGAATCAAAGATGCTCCCCTTGATTCAATACTGTCTATGGAGGCTGCTCCCCCTAACTCAATACTCTATTTGGAGGTTTCTCCCCTAACTCAATGCTCTCTTTGGAGGCTACTCACCCTAAATCAAATCTCTCCCCATTTGACATCAATGGCAAAAGGGACACCTATGGGGCTAAAAGATATGACTCTTAAGCTTAGCCTCCTCACCCCCTTCTCTTTTGAGGTGATTAATTTTTGGGTGGGAGTAATTTTAATCCCATATCACTTTGTTTATTTCCTCTATCAAATTCCTTCCATGTTTTTCTGATATCCTTCTCTTGATGAATTACTTGATCTTCTTGTCTAGAACCTGTTTGACCTTCTTACCTTGAACCTGTTTGGAATTGAGTCCTACACCATTTTGCAATATGCCCAAAGTTATTGCAATTAAAACATTTGATATTGTAGCCTTTTCTTGGTGCCCATGTCATGAATTCTTTCTTGAAGTAATTTCTATATTTATTCCTTTCCTGAACCCTGTATTGTGAAGCTCTATTTTCATGACCATTATGACAATGAATTCTAAAATGTGTATCTCTAAAACAAAAACAATGTTGCTCATTTACTTTGCACTGAAAAGCTTTATAACCAATCCTGTTACATGAGAAGCAATATCCCTAAAAACCATACCTTCTTCCTTTAAAGTTTCTTCTAGCAAAATCAAACTTCTTTGATCCATGGATCCTGCAATGTATAGCCTTGTGTCCAAATCCATTACAAGAAAAACAATATCCTTGAAAAGCCTTTTGTTTATGCCTTGGTTCCTCATACCTTTCTTAACCATTATCCTTATGATCATATTCAACCTGTACATTGCATTCTTGAACCTTCTTTGTAGCATCTAAAACCTCTTCCTTAGTTTCTTCCTTGCCTTTTTCTTCAAGAATTTATTTTCCATTTGATCTTGATTCACCTATCTCAAAACAAGAACCAAACTAAATATTTGGAGCCATAGGAACTTTGGAACTTTCCTCACAAATATTAGGTGCTTCTTTGCTTTCATATTTTAGAACTTCCTTTCCTTTTGAATGTGATTCCCCAAACCTGAAATATGGGACCTTTGGTGCTTTAGAATATTCTTCTTTCTCTTCATTTGTGTCAAGTAGCAACTTGGCATCCATCTCTATAGCCTCTGAAATACATGTTTCCTTATTAGTACAAATATATTGACCTTTTGAGTCATGTTATAGATCAAACTTCTCATGTAGGAAACATCTCAATTCTTTTAGATTCTCCTTAACCTCTTGTAGTTGATCATGGATAACATTGAAGTCTTCATTTAGATCAATTGAGCTATTATCCTCTTGTTTAACTTCTTCTATTTGGAGTGAATGTTCTTCTTCTACTTCTTTTATTCCATAGAAAAACCCTTCTTCATCTTCACTATCACTAAGATCATTATAATATTTTATAGCAAACAAAATCTCAATATTTCTTTGACCATGCCTATTTCCTTGATGTGTCATCTCATATTCACTATCACTAAAACCATTGCAATAACCTGAGATATGATTGAGTTGACCACAAGTAGAATATTATTATTTTGAAACCTTGAATGCTGCCTTTTGAGAAACAATATCTTTGAAAATCCAGTCAAGTTCCATTTCCTCTCTATTGCTGCTATACCCATTTTGTGGACAATAAAATTCCATGTGACCAAGCTTACCACACTCAAAACATCTTACTGATTTGTATTCTTCCCATCTTAGAGCTTCAATATCGGATTCATTTTTCTTATTAGATATCATGGATCTTATTTTACCTTTCTTTGCCATGTGTGTTCTTGTAGAATATTCACTCAAGCTGTTAGCCTTTCCAAAGGAACCCGCTCTGATACCAATTGAAGAATGTATGGAAGAAGATGCAAGACTCCCTTGTCATGGAATAATCTATAAGATCAAGAAATGATCGAATTTGATACTATAAAATAAATGGAAGATCAATTAAAAATAATTCAACCAAATCTAGAAGTCATAGATCTCCATAAGTACTACACGAACCTCAAAAAAACATCGAGGGAATACTCTGTAGGTGACAGAGTTTTCTTAAGGGTGAAATATGAATTAAACAAGTTTATACTGAGAGGGGGGTAAACAGTATAAGACCACTTTTTACTTTTTCTTCCAATTCAATATTATGTTGTGTAAAGATAGAAGTATCAATTGCAGTAATCAAATCAATGCATAGAAACCATACACAATAGAGAAACCACAATTTACGTGGTTCACCCAATATGGGCTACTCCATAGAGAAAATATTTTACTAAAAAATTATCAATCAATATCTTTGGGAATCACTCCAATTACAATGTTTATGGATCTTTGTCCAAAGGAGATGCTGATCCCCTAATCTCAATTTCGTGGATATATTCCATAGGAGAACTCTTTCCCCTTCTGCTCTGGCTATGTGATCTTCTAGAAGACTCTATCTTTCTATTGCACTAATTGGTGGACCTCTATCCACTTGAAGACTCCTCACTCAGATCTATCTTCAACTGTGCTGCTGATGGATCTCTATCCACTAAGAATCTATCCTTTGTACTCTATCGCCTCCAAAGCTCCATCAATAGGCTCACTAAGAACCTGCTCAATAGGCTCACACAAAACCTACTTAACAAGCTCACACAAAACTTGTCCAAAATTGAATAACAAGCTCACACAGAACTTGTCCAAAACTGAATAACAAGCTCACAGAAAAATTGTCCAATTTTTCTCTAGCAAGCTCACCAAGAACTTGCCCAAATCTACTCTAGCAAGCTCACTAATAACTTGCCCAAAAATTTCCACAAATCTATCCCAACACTATCCTCAAATTTGTCCCAAAGGCCTTCTCAAAGGCTCAATCAATAATGCACAAAAATTACACAAATTTATCCAAAAATCTATCCCAAAAGCCTTCTCAAAGGCTCAATCAATCATGCTTAAGTAGTACTCAAAACTCATCCACAAATCTATCAAGGTAAATCTCAAAGATGAACTCAACAATGAATTGCAATGTTGTATCGCTCCAAATTTTTTGCATCCTTACCTTCAGGCTATAGGATCCACGCCCGAAAGGGGGATGCGAGAAGGATGGGACAATACCTCGGACTGAGAGGCCCTGTGAAGGTCGCGCCTCTCGGGGAGGGGAATATAAGGGTGAATTTTTGATGGATGGTGGGTTCACCAGGAAAATTTTGAGTGGCAGTTTCCATGCCTAGGTTGAGAATAGGTTTGATGTGTTCATTTTGTACTTTAATCATTCATATCCTAGGTTTGGCCAAGATGAATCTAAGCTATTCTATATGCCAATGCTGATTTATATGGATACAAAAAACATGAATAAGTGCTAAACATAGAAAGTATGCTAAATAAGACAGAATATACCTGATTTCGGATGTCTGATGAAGAGTCTGAGGTTTGTAGAAGTCCAGATCATCTCAAATATTACATAATCATCTACAATTGCATAGAATCATCTCAAATCATAGTCGATCATCTGAGATCAGACGAGATCATCGTCGATCTGATGAATTCGTCAGACGAATTCATCAAAAACCTGCAATCACAGAAATAGATACCAAGGACCAAAAATGCAACTGCAAAAGCAAGGGGAAATGATAGAAATAATAGTAAATTTGCCTAAATGATAGATCCAGATAACGATTAAAGGAAATGCATTACTTTAATAATTTATTTTAACTTTATCATGCATCTATGCTAAATGAGGTGAACTCTAGGATGCAGAAATGGAATAAAATAAGTTAATGCATAAAGAAATGAAGAGAGAAGATAAAGAAATGCAAACTTCGGGCTCTGATTGCCCCCAATCTGGACTACAATCGAGATCACCTCCAATCGTATGAGATCATCGTCGATCTATGATAGGATCGTTCAAAATCGTCTGGAATCGCCTGAGACGATCCGAGCTTGCTCCGACTGAAAAATAGTAAAATTCTTGCAAGAAAAACTTGAAATACAAAATGCAAACGATGGTGCGAGGGTGTTCTAATGCACAAGAAACTAAAGTTGCAGGGAAATCAGTCAGCCAGGGGGATAAACTAAGAAAATCCTAGTTTATATAGGATTAGGGAGAGGTTAGGAGGTTGGAGATCACCCCAATTTGGGAGATCTCCAATGGGGGAGACTCTAACCACGCAGACACGCTTTCTGCCCAAGTTAGAGAAGTTGTTGAACATAAGCTAATTATGAAAATTTGGTTTTGGGATGAAATCGTCTGGACGTTCTCTTCCAGATGAATTCGTCAGATCTGGGATGATTTCATCTGATCGTCGACGATATCATCCAACGGTCAAAACAAATCCTAAAAATGGCACGAAAAACAAGGGGAGCGGGTAACGGGCGGTTTTGGGGTTAAAATTCAAATTTTTATCTTTTTACTAAGGGTTTAACTACGCCAATTTTAGGGTGCTACATTTTGCCCCCTCTTTAGCGAATTTTCTGAAGAAAATGCGTTAAAGATGAGTTCTTCCCATTTTACGAGAAAGCAAAAATTTACTCAATTTTATAGGCGACGATTCTAGGTCGAATCGTACAACTGCTTACTATGGTGCCCCCTCCGTGTTTTTACCCAAATCGAACGTTTGAGGTAAAAGCATGGAAAAGCAAAATTAAAATGTTGTTGTTTTTAAATAAAATTAAGAAAAATAGGGTAAAACCCTAATTCATTTTTATTGTTCATTTTTACTATTTTAGAGCTCTGCAGACAAAATGGTTGAAACCACGCACAGATCAACAGAGGTCCAGCGCGGGCTATGGGTAAGGATCTAAACCTAGTGAATTATGTTTGTAATTTGATTTGTGTAATTTTTTATTTAAATTTTGACTATTTTGGGGCATCGCGGCCATTTTTAGGCCGTCGACGACGTCGGGACGAAATCGTCCCCATTTCGTCGAAATCGTCTCTAGATCGTCGATTTCGTCTGAGGGCGAAATCGGCGAACTAGGGGCGATCCCGTCCAACAAGGGGCGATCCCCAAGTTGAGAAATCGGAGATGATTTCATCCTACAAAGGATGATTTTACCCAATTTAGGACGATATCATCCAATAGTGGACGATATCATCATTTTTATGAAA
Source organism: Wollemia nobilis (assembly GCA_028583015.1). Lineage (NCBI taxonomy): Eukaryota > Viridiplantae > Streptophyta > Pinopsida > Araucariales > Araucariaceae > Wollemia > Wollemia nobilis. The sequence goes on from JAQPPZ010002660.1 coordinate 1,958,101, forward strand.
TTAAGCTTGTTTGAATTGCATGTAATTGATTTTAATAATTGGTTTATTAATGAATTTTATTGTTTTATTGTTTATTTTGTAGAGGGGATTACTAAAGAGTCGAGAATGGAAATACGGGGGGCTGAGAGATGACGTGGCCGCGCTCGACTAGGCGGAGCGAGACCGACTGGCACAGGTCGGACTACAACATGTGGCAGAGATGCCACAAGTATCGACAGACATGGGGCTACTGATAGCCCTAGCAGAGAGATGGTATCCGGGGTCGTCCTGCTTTCAGTTACCGACAGGGGAGATGGCTCCCACACTAGAGGACGTATGGAGGATCTTGAGGATCCCCATACAAGGACGGTTTATGACTCCTACGGCCAATCAGGGCCAGGCTATGATGAGGCTGTGCGGAGACCCGAGCTTCACCCTAGAGAAGGGCGGAGTGAACATCGAGTCTCTGAGGTAGATGCCTGGGGCATCTAGGTTGACTCAGGTTTTGGCCGGGATAGTGGGTGGCTTACTACTGTGCCACCAGAGCGGGTGTAGATTACCCTGGCTCCTTTCAGATGTGGTCTGCGACATGAGAGACCACGGGTACAGATTTGCATGGGGTAGCTTTGTACTATGTCACTTGTATAGGATCCTGCATGGGGTCGTATACAAGGGAGGTCGATGTCTGGTTTTGACATCGCTACTGCAGGTTTGGTGTTGGGAGCACATCATGGTATGGAGGCCGGTAGGACTCCCACTGATAGGGGTTGACCGGGAGAGACCCCAGGTTTTCTATTGGTGGCTACAGAGAGGGTCATAGTGGCGGATAGATCTATCGATGTCACGGAGGTTGCTAGATGACCTCATCCTAGACCAGATCACCTAGAGGCCATGGAGAGAGCATCCAGGGTGGGGAGAGGATGGGCAGGAGCTGGCTCGCATCAGGCGAGTTTGCTGGCTGAGGATGGAGCGAGGAGAGGTAGAGCTCCACCGCTACGACCGAGTTTTGTGATAGTTCGGTCTACAGTAGGGGATCCCATCTCTCAGGGATTATGAGTACTCCTGGACTATTCGGGATAGTACTACACTGAGCGGGGCTCCAGATATGCAATGATTTTGGAGTCAGGATGTGGATGATGCCCCTATCCAGCCAGTGGATGGGGATGATGTTGGGGTTGTTGATGGATACGATGCCTGGTACGTAGGCATCCACCCTCCTCGGATGATGAGGGCATAGGGTCCGGTGCACGTGATTGTGCGACAGATGGGGAGGCGGTGCCAGGCTGCTATTGAGGCAACGCGGGGTCGTAGCAGGAGAGAGCAATGATGGTCTCTACAGGAGAGATGCCAGAGGATGCCATAGGCTCCATAGAGACCACAATAGATAGGGAGGAGGGAGGAGGGATTCCCTTCTCAGTAGGGGGAGAGGCCACCATCACCCGATAAGGGCAAGGGTGTCGAGGTAGGGGAGAGCAGCGAGACGACGGCTCTCCGGGCTGAGGTTGCCCACCTTCGGGCTCAGGTGCAGACACTACAGGATGAGGCTACATGGCTCAGGGCTCAGAGCGGAGGGGCGAGCATGCAGGAGTTAGCATGGTCTATGGCTCAGACCACATTCTACCAGGGAGTATACTACCAGCTGGTTCCAGAGGGCTAGAGGTTGCAATTGCCAGCTAGTATTGCGGAGCCGATCAGGGTGGGATCATCGAGGACTTCCTCACGATCGATGGCGAGGACCCGAGACACTACCCGGACCTCTATGGGACCACCTCCTCCATGCCAGGGTGGGAGAGGAGATGAGGCTGAGAGCTCGAGGGCTTCTCGAGACTAGCTGCCATAGACTGGATTGCATACATTTTTTTGAGAGGATTGAGTATGCCAGGGTATAGATTGTGGCATACCAATCCAGTTGAAATATGATGTACAAAATTTGTTGATATATATAGATGGTATTTTTGATGATATGACTTGTGTATATGTTGTATGATGCTTTAATTTTGGATTTGTTTGATTGATTATTCATGTAATTATGTCGTTGGAAAGAAATTATAATTTTATGTCATGCCATAAAATTTAAATGAAATAATCTGATGTGAACAAATTGGTTGTTTTGGTGGTGTGTTTTGATGCAAAATAAAAGGGACTTCTAACAATAATTTCAAAGGACATTGTCGCTGTTATAGACCATTTCATGGAGTCGTCGCTCACTAGGTCATCAAGCTAATCCCAGTATAGAAATATTGCTAAAAGTAAAAGAGTGCTTAAGAGACTGTCTTAAGACTTTGTGTTGTGATGATGAAAAAATGATGATGGTGATGATTTGTTTTCAGATTTTCATAAAAAATATTATGCATGAGATATTAAAAGAAATATGATTTTTGCTAGGCATAAATTCCTAAGTGTGATAAAATTTTGAATAATTCCCTAGGAATTATACCATCATTGCAAAATTGAATGTTGACATAATGAAATGAAATAGAAAAATTTGCGTTCTTTTTAAAGCACAATTGTGTAACATAATGATGTAAGCCATATGTTTTTATTAAAATGAATGGGAAAATAAAATTAGAACAATGGTTTGTGCTAGGCATAGAATTATAGGTATAGACTTATACCATCATCGTGAAATCCAAAAGGAAATTGATATAATAGTTTTATTGCAGACTTGATTTTTGATTTTGAGATAAACAGAAAAATATATAAACATATAAACATGACTATATTTACTAGGTTTTTGAAGATGTGAAAGAAAATTTTGGTTTTTGGAAAGAAATATATTTAATTGTTTTTATGCTGAGCAAATGTTCTTAAATAAGAAGATGAAATGATTCAAAAAAGAATTGCGAGAGATATTTTAAATTATCTCAAAGACAAAATGTAGATTTATAAGGAACCCTCATGTGCAAATGTGAGTTCATTACTGATCTTGATTTATCATAATGATACAAAATCTCTCAAATACAAATGTGTGTGCAATTGTATGTTCATTTACCAATTTTGAGCAAGATAATTTGATACAAGTAATTTGAATTAACCAACCGAGTGTTCGTTGACCATGATTTATATGCATGTAACCGTACCAGACTACTATGTAAGTCGGGTCATCAAGAGCTAGCTAATCCATAAGCCGACATAGGTCCATACAAAAGAAGGTCGCTAATGTGACAGACATATCACCACGCTAGGGATTACCCAAGGCCAAGCGGGTTGGGCACAAACTGCCTGTTATGGGGCTTACCTCATAGTTTTCGAATAATTGAGAATTCCAGGGATTCAAGCTCATTCACCCTTCTTTTCTTTTCAAGGGGTAGGGAAAGGGATTTTATTGCTTTTTGCCTTTTTCTTTTCTCTTTTGCTTTTTTTTTTTTTTGTATTTTTGCTTGGAACTGAGATAATGCTGAAATATTGCTGCGATGGTACAAAATGATATTTTTCTTTTTCTCATTTTCTTTTGACTTTTCTTTTTCTTCCTATGCTAGGGATACTTGCTCGGATTGGTTGTAGAGCAAGGGATTTTTATTCTGGCGTAGGGGTGAGCTTGTCCTTTTGTCAATTCTCAAAGATTCTAGACCATGTGCATGATAGGATAGTAGGGGAAACTTTTCGCTCAAGAAACCATTTCTACTATGTAGCATCATATCGAATTTGCAATGAAATCATTTTAATGTGAAAAGATATGCTTGGTTCAAGTAAATAACAAGATCAGTTCTCTATGCTCAAAACTTTATTTAATTCAAATGTGGACTTTGATATAAGAGAGATTAATAATCATACCAAATAAAATCAAGATATTTATTCATGTGAATGTGAAAGTGCGGGATTCCAAATAAATGCTAATTTATCCAAAATAATTGAAAATATGACTGCAACACTTCAAGAATTGACAAGTATGAAAATAAAAGATGTTTTTGAAGATTTTGATGATTTTGAAGTTTTATATTTTGATTTTAATTTATGAATGGAAAGAATAAATACTATTACTATTTTTTGAAATTTTTATATGGATGACAAAAATGAAACAATATGCAAAATAACAATATATACAATGATGAAATGACCAGATTTTATGCATAATAGCATTTAAGATGCAGAATGTTCATAGGTTCTTTAAGATCTTTACCATCTAAGGTAGCTAATCGGTATGCTCCCGATCCAAATTTAGCAATGATGATATACGGTCCAAGCCAGTTGGGCTCGAATTTACCTTTAAGGTCTTTAGTTGCATTAGTATTTTTTTGATTTTCTTTTAAGACAAGGTCGCCGATCTCAAAGGATCGATGATGAACTTTCTTGAGGTATGCTCGCTTGAGCTTGTTTTGGTAGGCACGAAGATGTTCCAAAGCATTGATGCGCTTCTCATCTAGGAGTTCCAGCTGACTAAATCTGCCAGCATGATATTCATCTCCTACTTCAGTATCTTGAAGTAGCAGAGCCAAAGAAGGAACTTCTAATTCAAAGGGAAAAACTGCCTCAGCGCCATAAACCAAAACAAAAGGTGAAGTGCCCGTGGGAGTGCGAACGCTAGTTCGATAAGCCCACAAAGCAGGATATAGTTGAATGTGCCAATCGCGGCCGGATTTATTGACCAGTATTTTGAGGATTTTAATTAATGTCTTATTAGATGCTTCTGCTTGGCCATTACCCTGAGGATAATAGGGAGTGGACCAACGATGTTGAATTTTATATTTTTGACATAATTTTTTGACATATTTATTTTTGAAACAAGTTCCATTATCTGAGATGAGATTTGTAGGAATTCCGAACCTACAAATAATTTGATTAAAAATAAATTTGGAAACTTGGGTTCCAGTGCAAGAAGCTAAGGGCATAGCTTCAACCCACTTCATGAAATACTCGATGGTGGTTATGATGAATTTGTGTCCATCAGATGACACAGGGTTGATTTTTCCAATGATGTCTAAGCCCCATTTTGAAAAGGGCCAAGGAGATGAAATAGCCTGTAGCTCTTGTGCAGGCGCATGGACAAGGTCAGCATGTTTCTGGCACTTGTCGCAATGGCGCACGTAATCATGTGCATCATTCTCCATGGTAGGCCAAAAATATCCTATCCTAAGGAGCTTCTTAGCAATGGCGCTACCACTAAAATGTCCCCCACAAGATCCATCGTGGGCTTCACTCAAAGCTGATCTAGATTCTTCTAGATTCAAACATCTCAATAGGATGCCTTCAAAAGATCTTCTATACAACGTATTGCCAATAATTACGAAGTGACTTGCACGTCTACGTAATAACCGGCGTTGGTTGTTATTACAACCTTCGGGGAAGGTCCCATTTTGAAGAAAATTAAATATATCAGTGTACCAAGGTTCGGGAGTAGTTTCGTTGATTAGAAACACATCCAAAGGTTCTAAGCATGATTTATTTGAAGCGGGTTCCTAGAGTCGATGAATAATGATGGTAGCATATTCGTCATCTAACTCCAAGGGCAAAAGAGATGCAACTACAGCCATAGCATCAGCCGCACGATTGCTAGTTCGAGGAATAGCTTCCAAGGTAACTTGATCAAATAGGGATAATAATTGTAAGACATATGCTTTATATGGATGTAATTTATCATCTCTGGTCTGATAAACATCATTGATTTGATTTATGACAAGTTGAGAATCACCGAAAACTAATAGATTTTTAATTTTCAGTGCCCAAGCAACTCGTAATCCAAGGATTAGAGCCTCATATTCAGCAGTGTTATTAGTACAAGCAAACATTAATTTAAAGGACAGAGGTATAAGATGTTTCTGGGGAGATATTAAAATAATACCTACACCAGCCCCACTCATGCATCGGGCTCCATCAAAGTATAGGGACCATTGCTCTGGATGGTCTGCCTCTATTTTAAGGCATTCATCAGGAAACTCAATGATGAGGGGATGGGTAGACTCTAAAGGTGCAAAAGCTAATTGATCTGCTATGATTTGACCCTTAACAGACTTTTGTCCTATAAACGTGAGTTCAAACTCACTTAGCACAAGAACCCACTTTGTTGTGCGACCAGATAAATAAGGTCGACTCATGAGATACCGCAAAGGATCGAATTTAGCAATAACATACATTTTTTGACTGAGCATATAATGTCATAATTTCTGTGTAGAAAATACGACTGCTAGACATAGTTTCTCTAATGCTGTGTAGCGGGTTTCATAACTGATTAAGGTTCGGCTAATGTAATAATTAGCACGCTCTCTTTTCTCATCGTCAAGTTGAGCTAACATAGCTCCTAAGGCAAAATCAGAAGCAAAAATATACAAGATAAATGGGCGATCAGATCTAGGTGGTGAAAGCACAGGTGGGTTAAGGAGATATTTTTTAAGGAGTTCAAATGCTTCCTGACATTCGTCGTCCCAATGAAAAGAGACATCTTTCTTAAGAAGCTTAAGAAAGGGTCCTATTTTGTCCGCCAACTTATCGATGAAGCGACGAATAGCTTGAAGCTTACCTTGTAGACTCCGTAATTCAGATATATTTGTGGGTGTGGGCATATCAGTGATAGTCGTGATCTTGAGAGGGTCAATTTCAATGCCACGTAAAGAAACTATAACCCCCAATAATTTATCGGACTTAACTCCGAATATACATTTGGCTGGATTCAGTCGGATAAGATATTCCCTTAACCGATCAAATACTTTTCTCAAGTCATCTAAATGATCATCTTCTTTGATGGAACGAGCTATAATATCATCTACATAATCATGTAGAATATCATGCATCATATCGTGAAAGATATAAGTCATGGCTCGTTGATATGTTGCACTTGCATTCTTCAAACCGAATGGCATCACTTTCCAACAAAAGGTCCCCCAAGGGGTAATAAAGGCTATTTTAGCCTGATCTTCAGGAGCTATCCTGATCTGATTATAACCAAAAAATCCATCCATTAAGGATATCATTCCACTCCCAACAGTAAAATCAATGATCTGATCCATGTTGGGAAGAGGAAAATCATCTTTAGGGCATGCAACATTAATATCTCTAAAGTCTGTGCACACCCTAACTTTGGTAGCTTCTTTCTTAGTTACTGGAACTACATTCGAGATCCATTCAGCATAATCAATGGCTTGTATAAAAATAACCTTCAAGAGTTTTTCTAATTCCCCTTTGACTAGTAAGGCCACTTTAGGATGCATTTTTCTAAGTTTCTGTTTAACAGGTTTAGCATCCGGATGGACTACTAGGTGATGCATAACTACGGAAGGGTCTAATCCTGGCATATCTTCATATGTCCAAGCAAAGACATCTTCATATTCTTTAAGAAATGCAATGTATTTATCCTATTTTTCTTGACTCAATTCTGATCCAATGTTGATTATGTGAGGATTATCTTCGGTTCCAATGTTAATTTTTATGACATTCTCTACTTCCATGTGTAGATCTCTCTCAAAATTAGGTGGGGCGGGTGAAACACCCAATTCTTGTAATTCTTTCGAGGTTAGCTTGGATAATTCATCTTGAGGAGTCGTGGCCTCAAGCTGGGCTATACTAGGTATGGAGCCATCGAAATAAAATCCGTTATGTAATAATTCCTCAACGGAGACATCATGGAAGATATCTCCCTCCAACTCATCATCGGATTCGGCGATCATCTCAGGGTAGGCTATAGATAGCATATGACATGTAAATGGCTTATTCATTAAACGCAAAGCATCATGTTTATCCAAATAATCTTGGTAAGATATGAGATGGTCATCATCCTCAAATGGGAAGGGCTGACCTTTACTAGGAAATAGGCCCACACCACATCGGGCGGGCCATGGTTCTACCTCAAAAGGTTCTTTCATACCATTTTGGAAAGGTCCCAAACCTTTCCCTTTATATCCCAATTTAAGCATTATAGGCTTAGCTTTAATATACTCATTAGCAAAATAACATCGAGCATATCCATCATAATGTGTCTTGATGTTTCTAGGTATTCTTCCCCAGTCATATCCCTTATAAATAAAAGCATAGCTCCCGACTTGGTAAATACTTCCCATAGGCTGTGGGAGGCCCAAGGTACGAGGAGAGGGTGGCAATTTATTTAAAATAAGGGAATCTTGCATAGCAGCGTTTGTTTTTTCTGATATAAGAATTTTAGATAAATCGGGTAAGAGCTCATCAGTAAGAGCGTAAGAGGTAGAAGGAACATTTCCTACATCTTCGGATGTAGAAAATATGCCTCTGGTAGGTGTAGATGTTGTAGAGATGTCGATGGATGGGTCTATAGGTATGGAAGTTATAGGAGTAAAACAAGAAGTATTGGTTGTGGGTTTAGGATCTTTTTGAGGTCCTAATGTGGTTTGTTCGGAAGATGGTTGAACTATATGTAGAGGTGGAGTTGATGGAGAAAAAGTAGATGATGTTATGGGTGTGTGTTTCACACGTTTAGACGGATAATGAGAATTAGGATGTGTGGATGATAAAGTAGGGCAAAATTGAACTCCGATAGGTTCTGCCAAAGCACACATATCAAAGGGTCTAGGATCACCATGAATGGTAACCAACTGATTCTTAAATTCGAATTTAACACACTGATGTAAAGTTGAGGGAACAGCTCGCATCGCGTTGATCCAAGGGCGACCCAAGAGTATATTGTACGATGCAGGGCAATGTACAATAAACACGGTCGTGTCTAAGGTTCTCGGACCAACTTGCAAGGGGATAGTAATAACTCCACATGTTTCTTGTGTTTCGTCATTGAAGGATTTTATGATCATATCAGTTCTTTTCATTTCGTCACTTCTAAACCCAAATCTTTGGTAGAAGTCAAAAGTGCAAATGTTTAAAGATGAACCATTATCAATCAAGACCCGTTTAACTGCTACATCTCCAATTAGGGCAGTAATATATAAGGGGTTATCCTTATGTAAACTATGTTGTGGTATATCTCTATCCCGAAAGTCAATACAATCGACTTCTCGAGTTATGATAGTATTGGCCATGGCTTCAGGTTGAATATTTTGTGGTACCATCATTTGGCTTAATGTGAGCATTAATTCATTCCTATGTGTAGGAGAAGATTTTAAAAGGTCCAAAAGGGAAATTCTAGTTGTAGTATTTGATAATTGTTCATTAATATTATAAGGAGGTTTAGGTTGAACATTAGGCGCATGATTCCATTTATTAGGAACTTTCAAAACAAATGGAGCTGATCCATCGTTCTGAGTTTGATCTTGTTGAGAATTTTGAGCCTGTTGTCGAGTAACAACTCCGATGGTACCTACAATATTATTTTGTGGATGATGAATGGGTCTTGGTCTAGTGTTTATGGCTTGTTCATTAGAAAGTAATTGGTGAGACGATGGTCGAGTAGTGACTCTTCTTGGAAATGGTTCTTCTGGAACCATAGAATTTGTGATAGGTTGAATAGCATCTGATTCATCTTCAGAACTATTCGACTGATTTGAGGTGATTTCCATGTCACTTTTAGTCTCGTATTCTGTATCACTAAGATCAGGTGTCCGAATGTTATATAGAGGTCTGGTCGTAACCATGGATAAAGTTGTGTCAAATATTTCCAAATCATGAGTAGGTAAATGTCCACTAATAGTTCCTACATATCGGGTAGGAGGGGGAACATTATGATGCTCAATTTGATTAGCCACCTCTTTACCATGCTTGGGTAAAGGATGTTGAAATATGTCCAATGATTGATTGGCATTCTGATTCTGATTTTGGGGGATGTTCTTTTGAGCATTATTAGGAGGATTTTGTTTAGGTTGAAAGGCTTGCACCTCCATCTCATTGTTATCAATTAAGTCTTGTATTTTATGTTTTAATATTTTACAAGAGTTGGTAGCGTGTCCAGGTCCTCTATGGAAATCACAGTGTAAATCAACTCTGTATCCGGGTATAGTTGGATCAGGTTCCCGGATAGCTGGTAATTGGATCAAACCTCGTTCTAATAATTGTGGTAGAATGGTTGATAGAGGTTGATTTAACCTAGTAAATTCTTGAGGTGGTTTATCAGGAGGTTTTAGTATAAACTTCTTCGTTGTCTTCGCAGCATTAACAGTAGCAATATTTCTACTATCAGTGACTCCATCACCCACAACTTGTTTATTTTTATATTGATTTCTGGATGTTTTCTCATCATCTTTCTTTTTAAGCTGACCTCTCCTAATGAGAGCATCTTCCACTCTTCGAGCTAAGTCTATAGCTTGATCGAAGGTGGTCAAGGTAGCGATTGATAACTCATAGGATAGTTGTTCTTGTAAATTATTGATAAAGATATCCAACATTTCCCGATAAGGTAACACAAAGTGTAATTTTCCTATCAACTGTCTCCACCGAGCTAGGAAATCAGCAAAACATTCATCTTTGTCTTGTTTTAAGTTGTACAAATCTTTAATGGTTACATGCCTTTCGATGTAGGCACTAAATTGATGAACAAAAGACTTGGTTGTTTCTTCGAAATTCCTCAAAGAATGAGTGGGTAATTGATAATACCACTCCAATGCCATTCCTCCTAAACTTTTTGGGAACATTTTTAGTAATAACAAGTCATCATGTGATATATCATGACATGCTATCCTAAACATACGAAGATGCTCTATGGGATCTTCGGTTCCTTTGTATATAGGTAGGACAGGCATAGGAAAGTGTTTAGGATATGGCTGTGCTACAACTATAGGATCTAGAGGCTGACTACACATCTCTCGATAATTGTACGAGGGATGGTAGGGATCTATCTGGTCCATGCGGGAGACTAACTGTTTCACCATGGCTTCCAGATTACTAGTTTGTCCACCATATTGGTTTGGTGGTTTTTGAGCGTATGATGGCGTGATGTAAGGATTAGATGCTATATTGCTATTATGCAAATGGTTGGTAGGAAGAGTATTATGAAGAAGATTTGTAGTAGCATTATGTTGTATCCCAGATTGTTGGAAATTGGTGTTTGGTTTTGTTTTGGGCTTTTGTTGATTTGAGGTATGTTGATCAATAACTTGGTGAAATAGAGCAGTGAATGAAGGTTTATTTTGTGTGGGAATAACCCTAGGCTTGGTAACAGGCACTCTAGGTGGTTGGGTAACCTGTTGTTGTTGCATGTTCTGGATTATAGCGGCCATATCCAAATTGGATGGTCCAACTTGATCACTTTCTTGATCAACGAAGGACAAGGGATTAGTGCGTGTGTGATATATTTCTTCTAGGGTTGCTTGAGTGTCACTAATTTGATCCTTGTCCATATGGACTGCTCTATTAAGAGTGCCAATATTAGTATTGAGGAACTTCCAGAAATGTTCCATGTTCTCAAAAGTAATGGCTCCTCCCGGAGACATTTTAGGGGATGAGGATCCTTCCTCTCTAACAGTTTCTCTTTGTTCATTTCCTTCAGCAAACTCTTCTTCTTGTTGGTCTAGGGTTCCTTCTTCCTGAATTGGGTCTTCAGGAAGGACATCTAGGTTATTTGATGGTTTTCCTAACCAATCTTCTTCTACTTCATCTGTTTTCCATTCCTAAGTCTAGTCATTATGCTTAAACTTAGATTTTAGACTAAATATATATATATATATATATATATATATATATATATATATATATATAAATATTTGGGAGGTATATATTTTAATTATATACCTACTATAAAAAAAATGTTTTAATTTTTGTTATATTTTTTTTTGTTTTTGTTTTTTTATAATAATATTATAAAGACAACAAACAACATACTAAATGCAAGAAAAATAATAATAATAAAAGAATAGCTTAATTTTCTATAAATAGTTTATGGATATCGTTAATAGGATCAAGTTCATCAAGAGTCATGAAATGCTCCTCTTCAAATTGGAAATTGTTTTTCAAGAATTTGACAAAGTGTGCTATGGTGATATTATCTGCTTCATACTCGAACTTGTAAAAATAGATTTCATGGCAATACTCTCGATATAACACAACTCTAGGAACTCTATTCCATATTTTTCTATCCGTAAGAATGACCTCTTGATCCTCTATACGAGATAGAAATTTATGTACTACAACTACGTTCTCAAGGTATTCCTCAAAGGTGTACAACTCGGAAGACACAAGTGCTCTTTTATCTGCTAACCACCTATGGCAAGCTCTCTAAAGTTCATGGTACAAAGTCACCTGATCAGGATCCAGGATTCTATCTAGGACAAACCTCTTGATTTGCCTAAGTTCGGTTGATCTAGATCCAATGATACCCAATCTCCTATCAAGTTCATCCCACAAAGGTTGAACCCTATTTGTTTGAGGTACTCTAAGCACATAAGTAATCTCTATGGTTGTTAATTTATTTTCAACATTAATGGTGACAGCTCATCTTTTATTATAATCTACCATCTAAATATGATATGCAATCTTACTTGTTTGTATGATGATTCTAAATGCATTTATTTTTATTTTTATTTTTATTTTGGATTGTTTTCAAAAGGTTTTTAGTTTTCACGTCGGGTTCACCAAAATGTATCGCTCCAAATTTTTTGCATCCTTACCTTCAGGCTATAGGATCCACGCTCAGAAGGGGGATGCAAGAAGGATGGGACAATACCTCGGACTGAGAGGCCCTGTGAAGGTCGCGCCTCTCGGGGAGGGGGATATAAGGGTGAATTTTTGATGGATGGTGGGTTCACCAGGAAACTTTTGAGTGGCAGTTTCCATGCCTAGGTTGAGAATAGGTTTGATGTGTTCATTTTGTACTTTAATCATTCATATCCTAGGTTTGGCCAAGATGAATCTAAGCTATTCTATATGCCAATGCTGATTTATATGGATACAAAAAACATGAATAAGTGCTAAACATAGAAAGTATGCTAAATAAGACAGAATATACCTAATTCTGGATGTCTGATGAAGAGTCTGAGGTTTGTAGAAGTCCAGATCATCTCAAATATTACATAATCATCTACAATTGCACATAATCATCTCAAATCATAGTCGATCATCTGAGATCAGATGAGATCGTCGTCGATCTGATGAATTACGAATTCGTTAGAAACCTACAATCACAGAAACAGATACCAAGGACCAAAAATGCAACTACAAAAGCAAGGGGAAATGATAGAAATAATAGTAAATTTGCCTAAATGATAGATCTAGATAATGATTAAAGGAAATGCATTACTTTAATAATTTATTTTAACTTTATCATGCATCTATGCTAAATGAGGTGAACTCCAGGATGCAGAAATGGAATAAAATAAGTTAATGCATAAAGAAATGAAGAGAGAAGATAAAGAAATGCAAACTTTGGGCTCTGATTACCCCCAATATGGACTGCAGTTGAGATCACCTCCAATCATACGAGATCATCGTCGATCTACGACAGGATCATCCGAAATCATCTAGAATCGCCTGAGACGATCCGAGCTTGCTCCGACTAAAAAATAGTAAATTCCTACAAGAAAAACTTGAAATACAGAATGCAAACGATGGTGCGAGGGTGTTCTAATGCACAAGAAACTAAAGTTGTAGGGAAATCAGTCATCCAGGGGGATAAACTGAGAAAATCCTAGTTTATATAGGATTAGGGAGAGGTTAGGAGGTTGGAGATCACCCCAATTTGGGAGATCTCCAATGGGGGAGACTCTAACCATGCGGACACGCTTTTTGCCCAAGTTAGAGAAGCTGTTGAACAAAAGCTAATTATGAAAATTTGGTTTTGGGATGAAATCGTCTGGACGTTCTCTTCCAGATGAATTCGTCAGATCTGGGACGATTTCATCTGATCATCGACGATATCATCCAACGGTCAAAAAAAATCCTAAAAATGGCACGAAAAACAAGGGGAGTGGGTAACGAGCGATTTTGGGGTTAAAATTCAAATTTTTATCTTTTTACTAAGGGTTTAACTGCACCAATTTTAGGGTGCTACAAATGTACTCTTCAATGAATGACAACAATGATCCACAATGATATCAACTCAAATCAACTCATAGAAGCATAAAGAGAATTGTTAGAGACTCAATATGTTCTAATCTCAATCTCAACTCAAATCAAATCAATTCATAGAAGCATAAAGAGAATTTTTAGAGACTCAATATGTTCTAATATCAAGCTCAACTCAACTAAACTCAAATCAATCTCAAATTAACTCAAGTCAATATCATAGAAGCATAAAGATAATTGTTAGAGACTCAATATGTTCTAATATCACTCTCAACTCAAATCAACCTCAACTCAATTCAAGTCAACCTCAACTCAACTCAAGTCTTATAGAACCATAAAGATAATTTTTAGAGACTCAATATATTCTAACCTTAATCTCAAATTAACATAGAATGATGGAATAGTTTATTTCATAGAACTTGAAAAATCACTTTACACATCACTTGACTAGGCTCAATCAACTCAACTCAACCAATCATCACAAGGGACAACTCTTTCTCACACAACCCTAGTCCAAGTATGTATCAACCAACTCAAATTTTTCCAACAATGCTCAACCACAAATCTGACATAACAATGATACTCATGTTATTTTCTAACTCAAGTTATTTCACAACCAATGGGCTTCAAAAACTATGCTTATCAAACAAGGTTTAGACACAACTCTCAATTCAAAAAACATTGAAGCATTCAACCAACCACTTTCAAAAAGGAAACCACAAACAATCCTTTTCCCTCCAATGATATTTCAGAAATCAACCACCATAAACAATCAATAGGAGAATATGCCATTGCATTTTATGAAGATGAAAAAAATTCTTTGTAAATCTACCACAATCACAAAATTCTTTTGCCAATATTCACAAGGGTTAGTAGATCACAAAATAATCAACATTACTCCACTTTTCAATAATCATCACCAAGGCCTTTAATTGCACAACTTCCTTATCTATCCTAAAACCACTTGTACCATAAAATAAAATAAATAAAAAAATTGCATAACCTTTTCACTCCCAAAACCACTTATACCATAAAATAAAATAAATTACAATATTGCATACCTTGTCACCTATGAAAGAATTAATCCTCTTGAAAAAGAACATGGTAAACTTCACTTTTGGAACCACTTTGTAAAATTAGAAATATCTCTTTACATACATATTATTTCTCCTTCTAAATAAGTTACTCAAATAGACCTCAAAATAAGCTTTTCGATGATATATAATATGCCCTCATTCCAAAATAAATTGAAACCTTTAGATGTATATATATGCCAACCTCCATTAATTGCACATAGGTCAGCCCTCCATTAATTTAAACTTAAACTTTAATATCTTCATCACCGGAGGTCCTTTTTTGATGAAACAAAATTCCACCTTGGATTTTAAGAAAAGCTCTTTCCACATAAGCCCACCATGGTTTTAAATAAAAAAATTTATTTTTCCTACCTTGGTTTTCATAAAAACCCTGTAAATAGCCATGCTTTCCAAAATATCATAAATGCTTATTTATGAAATATTTTGGCCACCAAAACCAAATGTGATCCATGTGACATCAATGATAACATAAAATACCTCAAATTAACTCAAATTTCCAATAAAGCACACAAAAAAATGCAAACAAGCATTTCACACACATGCTTCTTGAAAAATATGTAATTTTTACACACAACAGTAAACAAGTGGAAACACACAACAAATATTGCACACATGCATAAATATCAATGCAATTTCACTTTCATATGCATACAATCCTACATCTACATTTTCATTCCATTTTGTGCATCTATAAAAATGCCCTAGGGTTCTTTTTAAAATCTCCAAAATTCACCTATACCACCCACTCACCATCATGTCTAGCCAAACCTACCATTTCACCCCTCACATCATAATTTTGACAGCACTCTATGTCAAATTCCCTTCAACTCACTCTCCTCACTCTCTTTTAACAATTTGTAGGTGCACAAATGATGCATGCACCTCGTGATCACCCATTTTATACTCATGAATTTCAATCACTGGGTACCCAATGACTTATTTCTATCGGTAGGTACCTAATGACCCATTTCAGTTGTTGGTACCCAATGACCCATTTCAGTTGTTGGTACCCAATGACCAAGTCAAACTGCATCAAAATTTACCCTAGGATCCCCCAGGTGATTCTCCACCTCTCCAACATATCCTTTTTGTATGATTCTCTCATTTTCATCGCATTTCATAATTTTTCTCACTTCATAAATCAATATATCAAGCATTTTTTCTCTGCTTCATTTTCACCTCTCATCACCTCATCGCTTGAGGGGGTAGACATCTCACAAAAGCCACTTTATGCATGATCAATAACCAAACACTCAATACTAAAAATTATGTTTATCCAAGAACCTTTGCCAAAGATCATTTTATGCCCTTCGTTGGGGCAACACAAAAGAAAAATTTCTCTTCTCATCAAAAATCCAATTCAAATAAACGTTTGATGCACCAAAATACCTGAGTCTTTAGGTTGATCATGGATTTATTTCTCCAAGACTGAAAGTCATAAGACCAATCATGGATGAAGAATCTAATGAAAACCCACCTAGGGTTATATAGTTCATCAAATTAAATTAAGCTCAATGAAGTAACAAAGGCAAAATTTCAAGGACATTTGCTCCTTCCACAATTGGGGTACCTCACATTGATCATGATAGTAAGGTAATCTTACGTCTACTCTTTAAACAATCACTGTGGCATGACAAAAGCCATAATAACCCATAATATTTCATCACAAATTCTTCTTTTATTTCCAAAACAAAATCATCTTCTGGTGTCATAAAATTGTTGCACAACCCTATATCTTTACACATTGCAGTGCAAAAAGGGGTAAATGTAGACACCTAAAAGTTGCACATGGTCGTGAATTCATATTTCATAGTTATGAGTTACAAACCTTACAAAATTGTACTAATTGGTTTCAAAACACCCTACATTCACAAAAGGTCTCTCCATAAGCCCCTTTAGTCCATATAAGCCCTTTCCTACGCCTAATCATGGTTATCATGCAACCACCTTCAAATAGTTTAACCATGGTAACTCTAACCTTGATTTAAAGTTACTTTATGATAGAGTGCACTTTATGACTTAAACACATTATTAATTAGGATTAATCAAGATTAAAACTAATCTCATCCTCACACATGTGTGCACCCATAACTTAGTTAAGATATTTAAAATATGCTTAACTTAACCATAACCTAACCTAGGATTTACTCAACCAGGGTTAACCATAACCCTTGCTCACACATGTGTGTATCTAGATATTTCTAAATATTTAGGAGATTTATCTTTAGGGTATGTGAGTGGATGAATCACCTTACAACTCACCCATCTAACCTCACTATGGTTAGGGCCTAACCCTAACCACAATCCACCTCATAGGGGACACCTCAATCCCCCTTAAGCTCTCCAAAAGATATAAATAGGAGTTTTTTTCCTCCTAATCCCATACATCTCATTCAACATAATAGAAATCTACCAGAATTACATCGGACATACATCCACCAACACATCCATAAAATTATCATGACAAATAAACCATTTCTATCCTCTTATCTCCCCTTTTGACAAGTCCTGATAGGTACAGGAGCACATTCGACACTGACCAGGAGCTGTTACAGCCATAGGATAACATCATCTTCTAACAGATCTAGAAAAACACTATTACATTCCTGGTTTCTAGGTACCTAGTGATCCAATCTAGTTGCTAGGTACCCATTGATCCAATTTGGTTACTAGGTAGGTTGTGACACTGGCCAGAGTCCATTTATAGTAGAAAAAAAGTTACAAAACCCTCCCTACAAGTATACTTTACTATTTTTTATTATTTTTAGTCATTTAAAACTTCTTACATGCTTTTTACTACTTTATTCAGTGTCATTTATATTCACTATGATGGAATCTAATCCATTATAGGTCCCTAAATACACTAACCCATTTTGCAAGTCAGACAAGTTTAGAGGATGATTTGACTAATGGTGGTACACTTGCAGTAGGCCCACCACCCCTTGAGGATCATTGGAAGACCAATTCAAGATGTAGTCGATAATTAACTTTAATAAAAGGGATATTCACCATGCTGAACCCTTATTTTATAGAATTATAAGGAATATTTATGAAAAATAACATTCTATAACCCTGTTTGAATATAATACAATTCCATATACTTTATGCCCATTTTCCACTGAGTTCAATCATCTACTGACCCTGTTTGCTTAATTTACATAAGACAGACCATGTATGATGTGGAAGATCCTTTATCATATCTTCTAATAAATTTATCCTTAAAGTTATGCCATAAAAGAGGACACTAATTTTCACAAAGTTTCCATAACAACCATTGAGATGCTTGTGTACCCAGTTTAGAAGCTGCAAAAGCAACATGACTAGTTTTTGAAATATGGTGCAATTGGATAAGGCCTTATATTTTTACCAACCATCCTTGAGGGTCAACCCATTAAAATATGGGCACATAAAATTAGTGAACTTGAACATCATGAGGTAATTTCAAATAAATGGAAGCACCACTTGCTTTTGGGTCTAAATCATTGGAAAAACCTTGGTTAGCAACAACTTGTCTTTGATGAAAGTTTAAAGGTTTGATATTGAGAACATTTTATGACCTGGGGGTATGAGGAAGTGTTGTAGTATTTATATGGGATTAAATGGATCTTAGAATAGTATGGATGTTCTTAAACATTATTTCTTGTCGAGGAAGATATTGACGTAAGGGAGGATCAACTTTTTTAGGGATTGGTATAGGTGGGTTAGAAGGATTGACAGTGTTTGAAGAATGCGAAGCCATGGAATTTTGTGAATAATAATGACATTGGTAAAAAATATTGATGTTGTTGGGATTATTAGGATGCATACCTTAAATTTTTGATGGTTGCCTCCTTGTCATAAACACATTAATTTGTTGTTCAACATGTCATAATATTTTGCCTGTTCCTCGAATCAAATCAGGAAGTTCACTCATGCAAATTGTGGACCTAACGTAGTCAAAAATTTGAATATAGATTTCACCAATTATAATTGAAATCTATGGTCCTTGGTAGTCAAGGGCGAAGTGATGCAAAAATTGTTGCTAAAAATAAAAAAAATTATTGCCAAAAATTATCATAAAATTTACAAAATATTATTTCAGAATTTGTAAAAAATTGTGGGTTAACGGTCAAATTTTCAAATTTTGAATCATTTTCCAATGGTCTGAAATTCAATTATCACATGGTAAAAGGGTAAGTTTGAACAACCACAATGGTCATAGAACACCGATCACAACGATTTGAAATTCAACGGTCACACGATCAACTGGTAAGTTTGAATTACCACCATGGTCATGGGACCCTGATCACAACCCCGATCACAACGATTACATGAAATGATCATCCAAAATGGAATATAATATGCAAAACAAGATGAAGGAAACGATTAATGGAACATAACACAACACGTGGAATGAGATAGTTTGTAGGGTTTTAATTAGGTCACAATAACATGAGAATGCAGGGTTGACCACCACAAGGTGATCAATCTACTATGTGGGTGAAATCATTTTTAAATTATTGTTGGGTAGTCACACAATCAATGTGGGACTAAAAACCCACAAAAAAATTAAATTTACACTGAATATGCATCTGATTTGAAGACCCTATCGCTACGTGGAGAGCTATAATAGAATGTTGAGGTGGAGCGATATTATTGGGTGAACATTAGGGTTATGAACTCAAACCTAATTGGTCAATATAACCTTAGAAATCATATTTAATTTTTTGATAATGTTTATTTGAAAAGAAATTAAAAAATATCCGAGTCTATTTTTTGGTATGCCATTGGAGTTGTTTCTTGTGGATGGAGGTGAGACATAAGTGAGGCAAAATTGATGGAGGCTTCTATCCTTGCTATGTTTGTATAATATTTTATAGCATCAAACTATGCAATGAACCTTGTGGACCGTTGAATACTAGATACAATAGGATATATGTTGTTTTCAATGAACACTAGTTGAAGCACACATATGCCTTTTGTGGAACCTAAAAAAAATCAACGATGTCATGGATATGCTATGATTATCATTGGTATGCCTACTATCGGATATTTTTAAAAATTGTAGAGATATTTTATTGGTTATAGTGAACACACCAATACTACTATGATTATGCTTTTGCTAGCAGCTTAGAAAAAAATTAATAATGTTCTTATCCTACCAGTGATTCAAAAAAATTTCTTGTTTGAATTGTATTAAAAATTAAACTTTTGTGTAGCTTTCCAGAGTGAACAAATATAATACCACTTGAAGTGTTACATAGGCTTCTATAAAATATAAATAGGTTTATTGCATAGAAAATCCAAACTATAATCAAATCAACTTGAATAAGTACCAACCATTTGGAAATCTCTTGCGATATACACAATAAGAATTATATGTTATAGGATGATGAATTGAATAAACCATTCCATATATAAATAATTGAAATAATCAATTAAAAAACATGACCAATTGATAAATCAACATCTAATTTATGATCCTTACATATTTTAAAGCAGATTTATAAAAGATATCCATATATTTTCTTGAAAGCATAAGATAATTCAACTTATTCAAATTTCAATACCATTCAATCCTTCATCAAAGCACATACTAATTTCTACATTATACAATAAGATTTATCTTTTTTGTATAAACCATACATATCAATGGTTTACAAATAGATAATTCTATTCAACAATATCTTCAAATTCTAGGAGATAACATCCCAAGTTTTAAACTTCTTGTCCCCCATTCTCGGTTTCTCCTTCTTCTAGCATGTAAGGTGATGGAAAAAGGGATCAAGACAACTCATAGAAAAATGGATGCATTCCTATATGCTCATTTCAATAGCTACAATGAATTAAATAATAACTAACTCGTATAGAAGAAAACTCCCATAAATTATTCCCATACCAAGTTTCCAAGCCTTCTAATTCAACAAGTTAGTTTACATTTTTAATTCTTT
The DNA here is from genome assembly GCA_028583015.1 of Wollemia nobilis. Lineage (NCBI taxonomy): Eukaryota > Viridiplantae > Streptophyta > Pinopsida > Araucariales > Araucariaceae > Wollemia > Wollemia nobilis. The sequence goes on from JAQPPZ010002660.1 coordinate 1,978,949, forward strand.
CATTTCCTTGAAAAGACACATAAGAGCTATAATTTTTTCCCTATGGTTGAACTCTATATCCAAATCTTCATACATTCACATTAAAAATAAACACAATATATTCATTTATATTTTCAGTTTAATTAAAATAATATAGCAAATAACCACACCTCAAACTAAAATCACATGCATTCTTTTACTCCTTTACTTCCATATTATCTGAATGTAATTAAAGAATTTAACTAGTTATGTTCCTACATAATGCATTTGTGTAAAACACAATGGTTCATATATTTTAAATAGGATGAAAATTCTATGATTTATTTTTAAAACATTTCTTTCCCTGATTTAATCTAGTGAGACAATGAACAACATTTAACTATTTTAAAAATAACTTCAATGTTTTCTATATAAAATAAAACCAACTTTAACTTATATATTAAAACATATTATGCTTCATTGGAACACATATTTATTACCTATAGCATTATGAAATTCACATAAAATTTCCTTTAAATAATACTAAAGTAGGGGAAAAATGGTGCACCTAATGAGTGATGAACAATATGCATCTATCTCCTATGTCTTATGAGCATCAAATCGGAAGCATGCAAGTAAAAATGGAAGAGATACCAAATAGCAAGAAATGAAGCAAAAGAGAGTTTATTTCTTATTAATCTGGTGGATCAAATCCAAGGTTACATAGATGTCCCCTTGAGGGCTCAAATATGATACAATTATTACAAATTAGGGGTGCCCAAGGATCAAATCCTTCAAAGAAGCTCGTGTGCACTTCCAATGTCTTTCCTCGTACCCACAATTGAGGTGGGCGAACCTATCACTGCTCACTATCTTTGTTCTATGAGGTCTTGTGCTCCTTCCTAATGCACTGTAGAAACCTGCACCTACACACAAGGAAACCAGAATTGTTAAATAGCAAGTGTGTATATTGAAAACATGCAATCCCCACAGGCACTAAAATACTAGATAATGAGAATATGCATGGATCCTATACCAAATCAACTCCAAATGACTTGAAATTGTAGAGGGATGTAAAATAGATGGTTTTGGGAAGATATCACTAAAAATAGAACCGAAATTGTATCCGATGGCATGGCGTAATTGCAGTGCACTTTTCCAACCTACAAAACCCAAAGCAAGCAATTTATACCCCTAAACATATCCAAAACACATGAAACTTGGATAGTATACATAAAACATGATTTTAAGAGAACTCATATGATCATATTTTGCAAAATAAATATCATAGGTGTAGGGCTCTCCAGATGACCCATCCGTAGACCTGCATAAGACCCTGCAAAACACTAAAAATATGATATCTCGCTCAATATAGCTCCAAAATGCATGAAATTTGGACAGTAGCATCATATGATAATCTAGAATCTAACTAAAAAATAATAGTAAAGAAATCATGCATAGATAAGCCACCATCCCTGGGGTGGGATGGTTGGGACTATCACAAACTAGGGACCATCTTGGGGTGGGACGACCACTAGTTCTACACTTATTTTATCACCAATTCCTCTGTGAATTGGTTAGGGACCTCCTAAATAGTGTTTTCATCAAATTTGGTGGTAAAAATCACTCATATGGTTCAGTTTTGTAATCAGATTGCACCTCCTAGATCACTCACAAACCTCCTTCGCTAGGTAGAGATTCCGAGGGAAAAGGGCACAAAATGGTGAGGGGAAATCTTGGTAGCACTTCATTGCTATGTCTCAAAACTCCTCTCTATATTTTATGTGGAAAATGGATCCACTTTATAGCCAAAGGAAGCCTTTGGGCAAAAAGGCATGCGAGGGCATGCAGGGCAAGAGGTGCCATTTGGCCAACAGGGTGGCATGCATTGGAGGGGAAGAGAATCTCCATATTTGGCCTCTTACATGCAACATGTCATAAGGATGCTACATCCTCTAACTTGCATGGTCAAATAGGTAGGGAAAATGGTAATTTATAGGTGCCATTTATCCATAATTTGACTTTTTGAGAGTCAAACCTTTGGTCGTCCCACCCAAGGATGACCATTGTCATCCATCTCAGGGTGGGATGGACACAAACTATGACCATCCTAGGGTGGGACGATCATGCCTATATGGCCCAAAAGCTCCCAAAAGTGGGGTAGAGCCTTCCAAGAGTGGTTAGGACCACTAGTAAACCTCTGAGGGTTGCCCAAGGGGGCCATATGGTGTCAATTAACCTGTGCTTTTGATTGCCTAATCGGATTGACCAGATTTTAGTGTCTACAGATGCCCCTTTTTGAGATGCATTGTGTGCAGCACAATACTGAGAAAAAATAGATGACTAAAATGCTAAATTATTAGGGTTATTCAATAACCTAACCAACTTTTGATGCCCCAATCATGGAAAGAGCATGCATTCTTGAATCCTTGCTTTTGATGAGCTAAGGAACTTGCTTCAAGTACAACCTTTATAGTAAGGTTGACTTGATCTTGGATATTGTTCTAGTCATAAAAATGAGAGCATATCATTCATGATTCTAGAATGCCAAGCATTTGTTTAATTTATGCTTGTTTGCTGCCCCAAGTAGGAGCGTGATTATCTTTGTCAAAGATTCATTGAACGAACGCAATTTGCATGATTGAGTGTGTGATTGTTGATTGTGATTATGAATGTGTTAAGTATGACTACCCCCTCAAGCGATGAGTTGATGAGGGAGTGACCAGTGATAAAAGCGATGAGTCACTTGACACATATGACTTTGTTAGGGTTTCCTCTGATTTTACTCATTGAAAAATGGAGCATTTTTTAGAGGATTTTGGTGATTTTGTTGATGTTGTATGGAAGAAAGGAGCTGAAAACTTCATTCCCATGGGGTGGTCCAGCCACAATGGCCTTATTAGGGTGTGAAGTAAATAATTTTCCACTTCTCCATGAGCAATTTAGATTCATTTTGATCCTATGTGAAATTTGACCAAATTTGAGTTATTTTTGGTGGGTTTTGGACCCTTTTTGGTGCATTTTAAGTTGTTTTTGTGCAATTTTTTTATGGCCATCCTAGGGTGGGATGGTGGCATATTTTATGACCATCCTAGGGTGGGAAAGCCAGCCAATTAGCCACTCATATCACCCCAATATGGTCAGGGCCCTAGGAGGGTTATTTAAGCCAAAAATGGGTCATTTGGGCTCATTTGTGCATTTGCAACTTTGTAGCTTGAGAGGTGAGGAGGAGGAGAAATATTCTAAGTAGTGGAGCACTACCAAAATCATCCTACAGTCACCATGAGCCAGCATGTAGACTCATCCAATGGTGGAGCCGGTGCGAGATGGGTAAGAATTTGAATTTCTTACTGCACTATGCTTGAAATTGAAATTGAAATTATTGCTTGTTTTTGCTTTTTGATAGAGCACACTAAATTCTTGGTAATTAAACCTTATTAGGGATACCCTATAATGTTTTATGCTTTTTTTGTGTTTTTATGTGATTTTATTGCTTTTTAGGGCTTTATTTTGCTATTATTTGCCTATTTTTGAGGGCCTGGAAGGCCCAATTTTACCCAATTTGGGGGTCATCCCTGGGTGGGACGGCCAGCCTGAGCTATTTAGGGGCCATCCCTGGGTGGGATGGTCACAAATTTGGGGGCCATCCTGGGTGGGACGACCACAAACTAGCCTAAAAAGGGCCCTTTTTTATCTTTTTGAGTGTTTTTGGGGCATTTTGAAGCCTATTTGGAGCTTGTTATTGACCGACTTGTCTCTGCCAGGTGGTGAAGAGTCGATGTCAAGTTCTAAACCTATTTGATACCATGAGAGACTTATTGAATGACATGACTAGGAGTGGCTTGATGCCATTGGTCTCAAGTAGGTGACATAGTTAGAGCCTATGTTGGGCGACCATGCTTACTTGACGATGCTTATTGATCTATGGGACCCACGCACCAACACCTTCCACCTACCGATAGGGGAGATGATGGTGATGTTAGAGGATATCTACTAGATATTATGCATTCTGATAGAGGGATGGTCGATTGAGTCTACTCATCCATGACCGGAGAGATAGTTATGGAGAGGTACTTTGGTAGGGCCACGAAGGAGGTGATAGGGGGATCTTCCAATGGAGGTATACTTGTGGTGCATTGGTATGAGGCTAGGGTACTAGGTGTGAGGCACATTCTACTAATGACATTGATCTCTAATATGCTTCTACTAGACTCATCGGGTGCCAAGTTTCCTTGGAACCTTATGGAGTTAGTGTTTACTTTGGTAGGGTGCACTATGGAGCAGCCACTAGTGATGGCATGGGGGATGACACTACTAGCATAGCTATATGATGAGTTGTACGAGATCCACTCCCAAGGGTGGAAGGGCTTGGGGTGTAGCTTTCTACTATAGGTTTGGGGATGGTAGCATATAGTGATGGATAGGTCATAGGGACTACCATGGATGACACGAGTAGAGTTGGAGGACCAAGAGATTGGCTATGGGATCCTATGGTAGGGGGCCCAGGAGGTAGGATAGAGTTGAATGTTGGGTAGGTGATGTGGGTCATTATACCTAGTATTTTGTAGGACTCAGAGTAGTTGATGTGTTCTAGAGACCCTACAAGGATTGCCCAACATGGGTTGATGTTGAGGTGCAACTTCATCGAGTGAGGTGAGGGAGATGGTTAGTTGGTCGACATGGGATAGAGTGGGAGTTCTTTCCATATGCTTGGGTTATGTGATAGTTTAGGCTATGATAGGGGTTTCCTAGTGAGCTAGTGGTTTACCGATATCATGGGGATGAGAGGACATTGAGGTGGTCGATGGTGGAGGTGGTTAGAAGGATACAGATCCTATAGTAGACATTCTAGATGTGGATGATGTTGAGACTATAGAGGAGTATGAATCCTGGTGGGTGATGCACCAGTGGTGAGGAGAGGGGCCACTAGGGGGAGGTATAGTAGGGTAGAGGAGGCTCATTAGGAGGCTCCTGATGAGGACCAGGTCAAGGTAGGTGAGTGGCATGGGCATGGGCACATGGTAGATGAGTAGGTAGACCTCCTAGACTTAGGAGATCAGGGTGACTTTGGGGATGATGACACTAGGGATGAGGAGGTGCAAGCACAATAGGTGGCACAAGGTGACATAGAGGCTAAGCTATAGGATGAGATGATCAAGGTTAGGTAGGAGAGAGATCTCCTTTGAACATAGGTACAGGATGCTCAGGTAGATATTACTCTATAGGTATAGTTATGATCTTAAAGCCCTAGGCAAGAGGGATCCAGTAGTGAGGATGTGGCTAGGCTATAGGAAGAGGTGACATGACTCCATTCTATAGTGGAGACCTACCAGGTGTGATACTAATGGGGGACCTACATAGATGAGCTAGAGAATGAGGTAGTGCACCTTGGAGGGCACCTACCAGATGATTTAGCTATTAGTGGATCACACCAGAGTCAATAGAGTGAGATAGGTAGTCTTCAGCTAGGATGGAGGCACCTAGATCTAGATGGAGGGTGATAGGGTAGGTGGTAGCAGGTATGGGAGTTTACATCAAACTCTGACTATGGGTGGGAGTGTGAGTCGTAGTACCAGTCCTGCGTGACCATGGTCATTGAGGCTCTTGTGATTCTCTTTTTAGATTTTTGGATGTGTAGCAGTGTGAAGTCTGAGGACTCACTTTATTATAGCCTATGGGCAGTATGATGTATCTTTTTACCCCATACATATACACATATATATGAGCTTTTATGTGGTTTATCATCATGTGTTTATTGCTTTATGATATGTATGCAATGTGTTTATTTGCTTTATGATATGATGATGGATGTCTATCATGTATGCATATGTTGTAATTTGATTTGATTTGATGATATGCATGGATGCATATTGAGATGGATGATGTATTGATCTAGATGATGAAATGTATATTATATGACATACTATGTTAGCACCATAGACTATATAGAATTCATCAATTCATGTGTAATGTTGTCATGAGACTATGTAATGGATTTATGAATAATGTAAACTGACATAAATGTGATAAAATGGAATGAATGATAGGATGTTATAGGATGTCTATGAGGTTTTCATGAGACTCAAACACTCTAGTCAACTAGTCAAAAGTTATATACTAACCATGCAAGACTTTTGACAAGGTATGAATCTGCTAGGATGACCAAGATACTCAATATCCCTATGTGTGCAAGTGAGTTCATTTTTGTGATAAGCATAAGATTACCCCAGTGCCAAATGAGATTACACCCATATGTACTGAAGATCACCCTATGAGTAGCATGATCCTAGGTTTTGTACTTAGTTGGATTAGACCACTAGGTAGTATAGGCTACCAAAAGCTAGCTCATCCACATGCAAACATTGGTCTACACACACAAAAAGCTAATGTGATAGACATATCATCATGCGTAAGGATACCACCATTTCCAAGTAGGTTGATGCCACCAAACCTGTAATGAGGATCACCTAATGGTTTGTCGAATGCTGAGAATTCTAAGGATTCAAGTTCAATACTCCCTTATTTTCTTTTATTTGAATTCAGGGATATTTGCTCATATGTAGTGATGAAAATCACTATTTATTTTGTATTTTATTTTCTTTGAGCAAGGGATTTGGGGAGTGGTGATAACCACTATTTATTTTGATTTTGATTTTTCTTTTTGGGATTTTGATTTTTGATAGTGGTGAAAACCACTATTTATTTTGGGGAATTGGGTAAGGAGGAGCTTGTCCTTTTGCCAATTCTCAACATTCTTGAACCATTCGCACAAGGGGATGAGCAGGATAAACTTTTCACTTAAGGTAACCTAGACCACTTCGTAGGTTTCATATTTCCTTGTGCAAAACTTGGATTTAATGTGAAATATGTGTTGGGATTTTGAAATATACAAGGTACAATCTAAGCAAGACTCTACCTCCTAAAAATCATGATAGCTTTCTACAAAATCTGAAAAGAAAACTAGAGATGGTTGAGTGACCAAAAACCCTAATGACATTCTAGAACAAATGGCTAGGTGAAGGGAATGGACACAAATATGAAAAGTGGGAAATGTAGGTGGAAATGATATGTGAAATATGAAATGATGTGAATGATGACTTGAACAACATAGATTTTGAATGATGACTAGTGTACAGTCGTAGTGCTAGACATGTATGAGCAACTCTAAAATGCAAAGTGCAATGATGAGTATGCCTAATGCAATTGATGATGTAATGCAATGGTATGCAATGTGATGAAATGCAATATTTTTATATTTTTTTTTTTTTTTATATTTTGATGATGTTTTTGAATTTTTGATTGATATATATGTATGTACATGTGACCAATGGGCTTATTAGAGGCCATTGGGGCATTTTGGGTGACCAAAGGGCTTATGGATGCCTTTGGGTTTTTGACCAGCAGACCTAGGAGTTGGTAGGTACACACCCTTGGAGCCTTTTGGGGTGACCTAGATGGTCATAGACCACCTAGGAGCATGGTTACCGAGTGAGTAATTTTGGGTTGACCAAGCAGGTTGTAGACACCCTTGGAGCATTTTGGGTGACCTAGATGGTCATAGACCACCTAGGAGCATTTTGGGTTGACCAAGCAGGTTGTAGACACCCTTGGAGCATTTTGGGTGACCTAGATGGTCATAGACCACCTAGGAGCATTTTGGGTTGACCAAGTAGGTTGTAGACACCCTTGGAGCATTTTGGGGTGACCTAGATGGTCATAGACCACCTAGGAGCATTTTGGGTTGACCAAGTAGGTTGTAGACACCCTTGGAGCATTTTGGGGTGACCTAGATGGTCATAGACCACCTAGGAGCATTTTGGGTTGACCAAGTAGGTTGTAGACACCCTTGGAGCATTTTGGGGTGACCTAGATGGTCATAGACCTACCTAGGAGCATTTTGGGTTGACCAAGTGAGTTGTAGACACCCTTGGAGCATTTTGGGGACCTAGCAAGGATTGGGTGACCTAGATGGTCATAGACCACCTTGAAGAGGATTGAACCAAGATTGAGGTTGTAGACACCCTTGGAGCATTTTGGGGTGGGCCACAACACTCTAGGCATGGAAAGGCCACAAATGAAGGATGTTCAAGGGTTTAGGATCCTTGATTCCTTCAAGGGAGGCTAGGCGATAAGTTTTGGGTCTGATATGACTAGTGATGACAAAGGGACCTAACTAGTTTACCATAAACTTGTCTCGTAGATGGGGCGACAAATTAGAATTTTGTTGGTTCTCTTTCAGAATAAGGTCACCAACCTGAAAGTCTCTAAGATGGACTTTCATATTGTAGGCTCTCTTAAGTCACTCTTGATAAACGTGTAGGTGCTCAAGAGCATTAACACGATGTTCATCAAGCAACGTAAGTTGATCTAGGTGAGCCTACCATGTGGTGTCATCATCGATGAACTCCTGCATGGATATGCACAATGATGGGATTTCTAGCTCTAGAGGTATGACTACCTCGGTGCCATACACTAGTGAAAATAGAGTTGCCCTAGTGGGCATCCAAATGCTAGTGTGATAGGCCCATAGAGCAAGGGGTATTTGCATGTGCCAATCGATGTGATTCTCTTTAACTATTTTCTTGAGAATGGCAATCAATATTTTGTTTGATGCCTCTGCTTGCCCATTTTCTTGAGGATAATAGGGCATCAAAAAGTTATGCTGGATATTATACTTTGTTATCAAAGCATGCACATATTTATTCTTGAATGATGTCCCATTATCGAAAATGATCTTGGATGGAATACCAAAATGACAAATGATATTATGCAATATGAACTCCGCTATGCGGGGTCTTATCATAGTGGTAAGGGGAATTGCTTCCACCCACTTTGTAAAATACTCGGTAGCCATAATGATAAACGTGTGATGGCCCAAGGAGGTAGGTGAGATTTTCTCGATTAAATCCAACCCCCATTGCGAGAATGGCCAAGCCGATTGGATCGGTTGTAAGGCCTGAGAAGGTACGTGTGTCAAGTTAGCATGGTGTTGACACTTCATGCACTTCTTAACATATGTGCAACAATATCGCTCTAAAGTTGGCCAATAATAGCCCATGCGAAGAATGTACTTTGCGATGGCCATGCCACTAAAATGGCCACCACAAGTACCATCGTGTGCTTGGGCCATTGCCCAAACTGACTCTTGATGCTCTAAGCAATGAAGGAGGATACCTTCATAGCCTCGATGATACAAAATATCTCCAAGCAAGACATATTTTTCCACCTTCCATTTAAATGTCCTTTTGGTAGCATGCGAAAATCCAGGAGGGAGATTACCAAGCTTTAGATACTCCCTAATTTGTGTGGACCAATCCTATTGTGAGGAAGCCTCGATTGCATGAATTGCCTATCCCTCTTGAAGTTCATCCTGAGTGAATGTTGATTGGGAAAGAACTTATAAGAATAGCATTATACTACTATCAAAAGGGGTTTGAGGGAACAAAGTCCCCCAAGTGGCATGATTCAAGTGCTCGTGAATGTGCGAGAATCTCTCTTGATGAGGTTCAATTTGAATCAAGTGGACCTCTGGCATGGCTTGAGTGCTCTCATGCTCAACCGTAGATTGTGATAGCATTTTGACCTAAATGGTTGTCATCTCATCAGTAGGGTTCTACGGGATCAAGGACCCTAGGGAGGCCATTGTATCCACAAAATGATTAGATGATCGAGGGAGTGCCTCGATGTCATACCATTCAAACTTTTCTAGGAGTTTATCCACAAGGGCTTTATAGGCTTGCAGAACTGGACACTTGCACTAGTAAATCCCTTTGACCTAGTTGACAATGAGCAAGGAGTCACCAAAAATATTGAGCTTGGTTATTCTCATGGTGATAGCCATTTGAAGACCTATGAGCAAGGCTTCATACTCGACATTGTTGTTGGTGCATAGGAAATCAAGTTTAAATGATAGGGGTATGGGAGCCCCATGAGGTGTGAAAAACATGATCCCTACACCACCCCTTGCTCGCACTTGGAGCCATCAAAGAATAGAGTCATATCGACCTATGACTCAGGCTCATCAGAATTAGGCAGATTCTGATATTTGGAAGACTCCATCATCGAGAAGCTCCATGCTAAGAGGTTGATCATCCTAGAGAGGAGCCTCTACGAGTTGATCGATGATGACATGACCCTTGATTGATTTTTATCTAATAAATTCTAGGTCAAACTCCATCAACAACATGATCCATTTTATCATGCGACTATTGTGATAAGTATGACTCATCATGTATCACAATGGATTCTCTTTTGATACAACATACGTGGTATGGCTAAGCATGTAATGGCATAGCTTCTTGGTGGCAAAGACCATCACTAGGCATAACTTCTCAATGTATGCATACTTGATCTCATAGCTGACCAAGGTGTGGCTAAGATAGTAAGTAGCCTATTCCTTATGCAATTCATTATTCTAGGCTAACATGGTGCCCAATGCAATCTCAATGGCTGAGATGTATAAGTGGAATGACACTCCTGGTCTAGGTGGAGCCAATACTAGTGGTGAAGCCAAGTATTGTTTGATTGCATCAAAGGCATCCTGACACTCATCATCCCAATGGAATGTGACCCCCTTGTGCAATAATTTGTTCATGGGTCGACACTTGTCCGACAATTGCGCTATGAAGCATTTGATGGATGTGATCTTACCCTGTAGGCTTTGGAGCTACTTAATGGTAGTTGGGGGAGGCATCTCGAGGATTACCTTGACCTTGTTGGGGTCCACTTTGATGCCTCATTTAGAAACTATAAATCCCAAGAGTTTTCTAGATGTGATACCAAAGATGCACTTCTTGGGGTTCAATCTCACATTATGCTCAATAAGGTGATCGAGGACTTTGTGCAAGACATCGAGATGCTCATGGTGTAATAAATATTTAGCTAGTAAGTCATCCATGTAATCTTCCAAAATCTTATGCATGTAGTCATGGAAGATGTATGTCATGGCATATTGGTAGGTAGCACCGATATTTTTAAGGCCAAAAGGCATGACCTTATAGCAAAATATTCCCCAAGGCATTGTGAATGTCATTTTGAGTTGGTCCTCTAGATTGATACGAATCTGATTGTACCCAGAGAAACCATCCATGAGGGATAACATTTCATGGCCCATTATGGCATCTACCAGGGTATCGATGCTCGACAAAGGAAAATCATCCTTAGGACTCACTTTGTTTAGGTCTCAAAAGTTGGTGCAAATGTGAATCCTCCCATCAAGCTTCTTGATGGGAACCATGTTGGACAACCATGGTGGATAGTCTACAGAAATGACAAACCTAGCATCCAACAACTTTTGTAGCTCATATTTGACCATTAGGGCTACTGTGGGATGCATCTTTCTTAGCTTTTGCTTAATCGGCTTGGCCTTGGGGTCAAGCGTCAGATTATGGGTGACTAGATTTGGATCCAGTCTCGGCATGTCTTTGTAGGACCATGCAAAAGCTTCCTTCTTCTCTATGAGAAGGGCTATGTAATCGGCTTGCTCTTTGGGGGATAGGCTTTCCCCTAACTTGATATACTATAGATTCTGAGTTGATATCTTTATCAATCATAGGCTCGATTGACATATGTGATCCCTCCTCCAATTGGTGAGGAGTAGGGATCAGGTGGATGTCATCAAATGGGTTTAGATCAGCAATTGGAACCTCGAGTTCCTCCTCAACATGGAAGACATCATGAGTAGGCCTTGGAGAGAAATGAAATGGTTGTAGCATCTCATCGCAAGGCCAGTACTCAGAAGGCGATGGGGGTGAATCTCCTCGATCAAAGTCAATTACCCCCAAGTCGAGGTGCAATGGCTTCAATGGGTTATTCAGATCTTGCAAGGGCTCGAACAGGTCTATGGAAATCATATTTATGGATGGATGATTTCCCCTATGTGGTTGGTGGTGTCCATGGACATCAGGATGTCGCAAGACTTCTAGAGGTGGTTGCGGTGGAGGCTGAATGATCGAAGGTGGTCGATGTGGCTACGGGTGAGCTTGCTCCTCTAAAGGTAGAAGTTGTCACCATATGGGATCATGTAATGGGAACATGCACAAATAGAACTCATCCTCATCATCCAGAGGGATGATTCATGTGTATTCTCCATCAGAGCTATCAGAGTCAATCGGTGTGACTCCATAATCTGACTCATCATCAGATGTCCACTCATAAGGGGACCCTGGATCCTCTTCCTCACTATCATGGGGAAGAGTGCGTGAACCTTCACCTCTCTCATAATATTGGATGACATCATGAGGTGGGTCATCATCTCCCAAGGGCATAGGGAAGTAGTCCCCTAGTGAGTAGACATGATTGGGGTTGGCATAAGGATCTCACACAAGCTCATCCCTAAAGTCTAGAGTCATGCACTCTAAGCTATCTATGAGGACATCTAGGGGCATAGGCTTGTTGTGTCCCAAACTAGACTTGTCATAAGGCATTTGATACTATGGATGATAAGGAACTTGAGTGCCTTGCTCATACAGGCCCAACCCATAACCATACCAATTACAGAGGTGAAGATACTTCATGGCAAAATCAAGGTTGGACATGTAGTTGATGTCCTCAAAAAAGGGCTCTTCATCCTCCTCCTACTATTGGTAAGGCTCGATGCCATAGTCAAGGTCCCCATAGATGAAATTCATTTGATTAGGGGGAATACCGAGAGGTATGATAGTGCCTATGGGAAGATGAGGTCGACCCATGTCTTGCACTGACTCTATAGTAGGGGTAGTTGTAACATTCCTAACCATGTACTCTCCTAAACCAATAGAAGCTAGGTGCACTATGACCTAAGGTTATAGAGAAGGAGGAGATGAGAGTGAGACTTGAATTGATTCAATATTTACCTCATGAGGTAGCTCCTCATCTATTGGGCTAGGAGTCTCACTGGTGGAGATGGTGGATATGGTTGGAGGGCTCTCATCAATAGGCCTCTTCCCCATGTCCCTCGATGGAGGATTCATCGATGATGAAGGCATATATGGAGGTGTTGAAGATGAGGATGGTATGGCATGAGATGATGATGGATTGAATGAAGGTGATGGTGATGGAGTCAAACCTTGGCTAGATTTATTCGGTTGAAAATCTAGATGGGTGGATGGTAAGGTAGACTCAGGGAGCTATTGCACCATATTGTAGTACTTGAAGGGTTCTAGGTCTATAGGGATGACATGAACTTGCCCTTCATAAGTGTATTTGAGGCATTGGTGAGCAATGGAAGGGACACACTTCATGTCCCTGATCCAAGGTCTACCTAACAAGATATTGTATGCCATATCACCCTCCAAGATGTGGCACAGTGTTGGTATGGTCTTTTGTCCTACCTGGATGGGTAGGACTATTGTGCCAACTTGAGCATATGGCATCATTAAATGCTTGAAGGGTGTAGGTAGACATGACAATATGGGATATTGGGAGCTTCAAATGCTTGAGAGTTATTGTAGTGATGATGTTGCTAGAAGACCCAGTGTCTATCAACACTCTCTTGTAAGGTGTTCCATTTACACATGCAATGATGTGCAAGGGAGGATCCACCATATCATTTGGAACCAGTTTAAGTTCATCTTCTCGAAAGGTAATCACCGATTTCATGCATTACCGCACATGCCCCACAAAATTGTTGAAGGAGTTAGACTCCTAGGGCTGAAGCTCTATTACCTTAAGGATCTCCATCAAAGCTTCTCTATGAGGTGGTGATTGTTGAATGAGCTCATAGATGGAGAGTCAGGTAGATGTCATTCTTAAGCTCTGAGTGAGCTTGCTCTTAATTGTGACCATAGGCCTAGGTGGGAGGCTCGACACAGGAGGTGGTAAAGGCTACGATATCGAAGGAACATCACCTTGAGCCATAGGTGGTGTGACTGGACTTGGGTACCACCTATTCCTCATTACAATGTTGATCATGCCGACATACCCTTGCTGAGGGGGTGCATGATGAACCTCATTTACCTAGGGCACTAGCTTGGCCTACTCCACATGGGTAGGCAAGGGGTCTTTAAAGACCTCCATCTATTGGTTGTTTGGTGTGATAGGGTTGTCTACCTGAAGGGCATTCCTATCGATCATGTCTTGCACCAAATGCTTGAACTTATAGCACATTTGCATATCATGCCCATTTTGCCTATGAAACTTGCAATATAGGTCTTCTCTGTATCCTTTGGGCTTAGGTGCATTTGGGTCGATAGGTCGACTCTCAAGAAGATTGATCGAATTAGCTGCTAAGAGGTGCTCAAACAATGAGTCCATAGACTCTGCAATGGGTGTGAACTATCACTTGGGGTGATACTATTGATTTTGCCCTTGACTATTCTGGTTGTCCTTGGCATAGTTCCTAGGTGTGGCCTGATAATTAGGCTTTTGAGGTGGCATTGCTTGCACTGGCCCTGGGACACTAATGGCAACCTGATTCACTATTGTTGGCTTAGGCTGCACTGGGGTATTCTTAGCATTCTTGTTCCACTCCTTCTTGCGAGGCTTCACAATCTCTCCCTCTTGAATCTTGATGTCTTCAATGGTCCTAGCCTATGCTAGGGCATCTTCAAGAGTCGGATATTGTTGCAACTACAACAACAAGGAGATCGGCTTTAGGTAGCTCTTGGAAAACATCTGAGTCAACTCCGACATGGGGAGTAGATAAGGTAGCTTGGAGAGCAATGCTCACCACCTATTGCCATAATTTGCTATTGACTCATCATCATATTATTTCAACCTAGTGAGATCAGCCAGCGTCACCTTCCTCTTGGTATTGAAGGTGAAGCATTCTAGGAATACATCTACAAGTTGATCCAAATTATGGATGCTATGCTTCAGGAGTTGGGTAAACCACTCTATGGTGGGCCAGAGAGGGTAGTCATGAATATCTACAAAAGCAAAGCATCATTATCCTGAATGCCAAAGCATTGACTCAAGAATTTGGTGACATGTTCCTATGCATCTTCCTCTCCCTTAAAGGTAGCCAACTGAGGCATCTTAAATTGCTCTAGATAGGGAGGGGTAGGAACCGAAGGATGAAGGGGCTGACTACGTAACTAGTGCAAAGTGGGCTTTTGAGATCCAGACCTAGAGGTCTTGTTCTCTACTAACTCTAGGTGCTCTAGCAATGCCTGATATGCATCTGAGGATTTAATCTCCTCATCCTTGCTCCTATCCTATGATGGAGGTCGAGGATCCTCCAACCTATTTTGGGGTGGTGGCATGTCACCCCCTACCTTGGTAAGGCATTTCCAAATATTCTACCTCTAGCTCATGCTCAGTGTAAGCCCCATAGGGCATCTCTCGAGCCGGTCTATAAAGAGGGGTATCTACCCACTATGGGCACCCTATGTTTGGCCTAGGAGGCAAGTCCCGATCTAGCCTAGGAGGTCATGGAGGCAACATTGGATAAGGCCTAGGAGACCTATCTCGAATGAGCATGGGTTGCCTCAGATGGACTTCCTACCTATGTGTCTTAGGGGTAGGAACCCTCTCTCATAAAGTTTTTTGGAATAGCTCATTGGTCTACCATTCGATTCTTTCTTTCTCAAGCTGATGCAAGTGGTCTAGTTGCTCTTTGTCTCATCGAAGCTGCTTGAACTAAGCTTGGCATTCCACATATCTTGCAACCACTTGATTGATCTATTCCACTATATGAGGCCTAGGAGGCCTAGGAGTCTCACCCTAAGGCCGACCTCATTCAAGATAATCTATGATATCTATCATGCGCTTCCCTCGATCGAGGGTCATCACATTGACTTGAGGTTTGAGCCTGAGCATATGCTCATTATACTCAATGGGCATAGAGGCACATCGTGCATGCATGGTATACTACTCTTGAGGATAATCGAGGATTTCCTCATGCCTTCCTTCATGGATGAGGAAGGGAAGGGTAGAGTTAGCTCACCTTGAGTGATGAGTATCATACTCATCAGGTTGCCTAAGCTATTGGACCCTATCAGGGTGATGTAGAGGTAAGGTTGGATCAACCTGCTCTACCCAATATGTGAAGTCATGCTCTAGCCTATGAATAGGCATGTCAGACCTATCAGGTATGCAGATGCATGGCACCACTCTATCTACTTGCACCTCAATGCACTGTTGCCTTTCATCAAAGAAGGCATGTGATGTGTCTAAATATCGAGAACACTCTCCCAGGTAAGGTCCATCACCCATAGGGGTGTCCCGCATAGGGCTCCCTTGTAGGTGTGGTTCATGCCCCACTATTTTAGGACTGGGGTGAGTAGAGGCTCACCAGGGAGGTATGACCAAGTCCTTAGGGCTAAAGCGGAGATGACTCATGTCTCCTAGTCCACTCTCCATAGCTTCCACCCATGATTGGGCTTGGCTATGGGTGCACACCATTGTAACTCTCTACCAAACCCTAGATGATTATCTCCTTTAAAAATTCTTAATGAAACAACACACAAGAAAGGAAACACTCAATAAAAACAAGTGATTATCTCTTTTAAGTTTTAGATGTGAATCCCTAAACTATTTTGTGTGTTTCAGATGTGTTGTTTGTAAAGGATGACCTTGTGTCACATGTTTGAAATCTTGTTGAATGATAATCTTGTGTTTAATTGGATTTCACCTATATACTCATAGCTCAAAAACCTGGTAATGAAAGTCATGATCACGTAATCCAACCTATAATGTGTGGTGATGAAGTCCACACCTAGCCAATTCCTCACCCAGTTCACCCGTAGTCTATGATATACCTCTCCAAAGAGAGATACATGCTATAACCCATGGGCTATGATGGATCTTGGAACCGACCTTGGAAAAGAACAAGGTTCATGGGATTTGAGACAATGGGTGGAGATGAAAGCCACCTCATTGAACTCTACTAGTGGATGGTGATGAAATCCACCTCACTAGCATTTAAGTGAATCATGGTGTGTGTGGTTCTTTTTAATCCAAAGAAAGTAAACAATGAAGCATTCAATGATCATTCACTAAATGCATGCAAAAGTACATTTTACTTTTAGAAGAAGCTAGATAAAAAGAAACCTACAAGATGCAAACCCTAAATGATGGCCTACCCATTAGGTAGCCTACATGCAAGCAAACCATACAAGGGCATCATAACTTAACTTATTTTTTATTTTTCTTATTTTTTTATTATTTTTGCATTTATAAGAAAAGGAAACTATATTTCTACCTTTCTAGCAAACAAAGCATGCAAGAAAAATCAAATTTCAGCTAATTCTGACTATGTAGCAGAAAACAGAAAGTTCAGGTACCTACCTTATCACCCGAGGAACCTGCTATTTTTGGCATCTGAGTAGAAAAGGCTCTATTTTGTGGCCATACCAGGGTGGGATGGCTACCATTTATGTCCATCCTAGGGTGGGATGGTTGTGTGGCCATCCCAGGGTGAGCTAAGGAGCAGTCCAGAGGTCGTTTCAAGCCAGGACGACCAGTACCTGCAACAGAAACCAAGAAAAATATAAGGTTAAACCTTAAAATAAGCAATAGGGATAGGGTCCCACCATGATCACCACTGAATTAGGGGAAAAATGGTGCACCTAATGAATGATAAACAATATGTATCTATCTCCTATGTCTTATGAGCATCAAAACGGAAGCATGCAAGTAAAAATGGAAGAGATACCAAATAGCAAGAAATGAAGTAAAGTAAGTCTCTTTCTTATTAATTTGGTGGATCAAATCCAAGGTTACATAGATGTCCCCTTGAGGGCTCAAATATGATACAATTTTTACAAATTTTATGGGTGCCCAAGGATCAAATCCTTCAAAGAAGCTCGGGTGCACTTCCAATGTCTTTCCTCGTACCCACAATCGAGGTGGGTGAACCTATGCTACTACAAATTTGTTATATGATATTGTTATCCTTCATTTTATACTATAGAAACCTGCACCTACACACAAGGAAATCAGAATCATTAAATAGCAAGTGTGTATGATGAAAACATGCAATCCCCAAAGGCACTAAAAGACTAGAAAACATGAATATGCAATATGCCTATAGAAATCAACTCCAAATGACTTGAAATTGTATAGGTATGTAAAATATATGGTTTTGGGAAGATATCACTAAAAAAGAACCAAAATTGCATCCGATGGCATGGCGTAATCGTAGTAGACCTTCCAACCTACAAAACCCAAAGCAAGCAATTTATACCCCTAAACATATCCAAAAAACATGAAACTTGGAAATAATACATAAAATGACATTTTAAGACAACCCATATGGTCATATTTGCAAAATCAATACATATTCATATGCTTCTCTAGATGACCTTCGTAGACCTGCATAAGACCCTACAAAACACTAAAAATATGATATCTCACTCAATATAGCTCCAAAATGCATGAAATTTGGATATAAGCATCATATAATAATATAGAATATAAATAAAAAATAATAGTAAATAAATAATGCATATATAAGCCACCATACTGAGGTGGGATGGTTGGGACTATCACAAAATAGGGACCATCTTGGGGTGGGATGACCACCAATTCTACACTTATTTTATCACCAATTCCTCTATGAATTGGTTAGGAACCTCCTAAATAGTGTTTTCATCGAATTTGGTGGTAAAAATCACTCATATGGTTTAGTTTTGTAATCAAATTGCGCCTCCTAGATCACTCGCAAACCTCCTTCGCTAGGTAGAGATTTCGAGGGAAAAGGGCACAAAATGGTGAGGGGAAATCTTGGCAGCACTCCATTGCTATGTCTCAAAACTCCTCTCTATATCTTGTGTGGAAAAATAATCCACTTTATAGCCAAAGGAGGCCTTTGGGCAAGAAGGCATGCGAGGGCAAGAGGTGCCATTTGGCCAATAGGGTGGCATGCATTGGAGGGGGAAGAGAATCTCCCTATTTGGCCTCTTACATGCAGCATGTCATAAGGATGCTGCGTCCTCTGACTTGCATGGTTGAATAGGTAGGGCAAATGGCAATTTTTGGGTGCCATTTGTCCAAATTTGACTTTTTGGGAGTCAAACCTTGTGGCCGTCCCACCCCAGGATGGCTAGGTTGCCACCATCCTGGGGTGGGACGACCACAAACTATGGCCATCCTCGGGGTGGGACGGTCATGCCTATATGGCCCAAAAGCTCCCAAAAGTGGGGTAGAGCCTTCCAAGAGTGGTTAGGACCACTAGTAAACCTCTGAGGGTTGCCCAAGGGGGCCATATGGTGTCAATTAACCTTGTCTTGGTTGCCTAATCGGATTGACCAGATTTTAGTGTCTACAAATACATATATTAAAACATCTGAAAAAGCAACACTACCTTTCTTAAAAATACTCAAATATGTATAGGTGAATTTAAGAGCTAAAAGCATTTATTAATATTTGGTTTTTCATGAAATATTATTACTAAGATGATGCTACTAAATAATAAAATGGTAAGGGAACATCTACCAACACTTTGGATAAGCCAAACCATTGGCAAAAACATAGATACTCCTCTAATTACCACAACTTACTCAAATAGAACTGTCAACCTAGTTTAATTTGAGATAAAAATAAATAAAAGTGTCTATAAATACCAAAGGTTTATTTTCTATTAAAACATGGGCACTTATCAACAACACCAACCCAGTTCAACTTAGAAGAAAAACACAACTACTATTTTAAAAAGGAAGATCAAATCATATTTGCACTATTACACAGGTTGCTAATATCTCAAAACAAAAGCATAAAGTTTCAACAAGAAGATGTTCATATCACAATAATGGTGTCATGGGATGGCCACATTTTGATTTATGCTCTAATAAAATAGAAATCAAAACCATTTAAGGCTTCAAACAATTTTAGAGGGGTTAACCTTAACTTTAAACAAGTACAAATACATAGAGAAACAAGCACACAATCTAATGCATAGAAAATTGAGAATTTAATAGCCCAACTTGATGTTTGGTGCCCAATAATGTCAAATTTGTCTAGTGCTACATTTTTTGGCTTTCCTCTAGATGTCCCACCTTTTCTTCCAAGTCCTTCCTTATTTTTGTTGTTCTTTTTCTCCTTCATTTTCAAAAATGGTTTTTCTTCCAAAACCATACGAATAAGAAGATAAAACACTCAAATTGAAAGTTTTTAACTCACTCCTTAAGTTATCTGAAGAGATTTTTTAAAAATATCCTCATTCTTTTATTAAAAGCCTTTTCAAGCCATAGAATTGCAATATCCCTTTTTGCTTAAGTAAACTCATTAATAATGGCCCATTTATATTTTTTCAACCTTTATTTTTTTGGTAAGTTAAAAATTTTCATTAAAGAGGGCATTTGAAAGGTACCCTAATACCTTAATACATCAAAATAGAAAAGGATGCAGAGGACCACAAAAAACGTAGAGCATCCTTGAGGACCAGAGTAAACAAAGGATAGAAAAAGCAACCCAAAAAGAGGTAAGAAAAACCCCATAAGGGACAAAAAATATAGTACAAAAGCCAATAAAAAAATAAAAAGTTCATCAAATTCCTCCTTATTGGCTTCCTTAGCCTCATCCTTAGGGACATCCTTGAAAATTTCCTTAGCGATCTCAAAAACCTTGTCATTCATGGCTTCAGGTTTAGTTGTAGCAAAAGATTTAGCAACAGAAGCAAGGGTATCCTCTTCTAATGTGTCATAAAAAACATAAGAATAAGAGAATTCCTATGCTCTTTCAGTTGTTAAATTTCTCCTCCAATATCAAACCAAGAGGTTTCCAAATGAATGATCATAGACGAAGTAGTATTAATGACATACTTGTAGAGAAACTGCTCCACAGGGTCATTTGGATCATCCTCATAAACTTCCTTCATCTTCCTTGGACTCTAAAATTCCTTGTTTTTGAGACATTGAGAGCTCCTTGTGGGAGTTACCTCCACCTTGATCCTCTTTTTTTCCAGCTCTGGTCTATAGTGCTTTTCTTACATCCTCTTCCTTTTTAATCCCCAGATCTTGTAAGATGGAGTGCAAGAAGCATCATCTTCAATGTTGCCCGCCTGAAGTTCTTGCATGGAAAATTTTCCCTTAGGAAACTTATCCAAGATAAAGGCATACAACACCTTAAATAGGCCCTAATGAGAAGGCTAAGATACCTCCTTCGATCGATTTGAAGTGATAGTATAATCCATTGATAGAAATAGAAATTTGAGAATGTTGAGCAGCTTAGCCTCCCTAAAATGATTCACAAAGGAGATGTGGAAGCTACATAGCTGTAAGCTAGGGTCATCAACCGTTATGTACTCCATAATGGGTTTCATAACCTCATTCCAAGGGATAGGAAAATATCCATGGAATATCCCTTGCTTGATGGTCCTCCTCAAGGGTAAATTTACCTTAAAATAGCTCAGCTTTGTATCTCAATTATGTTTATGCCTTCTCATAGTTCATTCAATAATCAGTTGACCTATGATATCTGCCAAAATGCCCATATATATCTAAAAATCAACATCGTGGATGATAACTAGCCCCTTATCCTAGGTGGACTCGAAGACCATGTTGATGTCCTAGTCCATTCCAAAAAATAGCTTGAAGAAAAACATAAATATCCTGTCATTGAGGATGGCTTCAATGATAGGTTCAATGGAAAGAGTATCAGGCTTTGAAGGTTATTTTTCCAACATTTATTGCTTATAAAGTAAATTTATTAATAATGATACACTATAATTTTCTAATTTTAACCATTAACATTATAAAAAAAAGATAATAAAATTAATTATTTTCTTCTAATTAATTTTATTAACATCACAAGCTAATATTAATTATTAGCCTTTACATTAGCACTTGGGTCTAAAACCCTCTTAATTAATATTATCATCCGTAGCGGATCCCTTTGCTAGATCCATATCACACATAAAAAAATCAAATGCTATTAAAAAAAAAGCATTGCAAACCGTTATACCACCACCTATTCTTAATTAGCAGGTTTTATTGATGACTATTCTACCATCCCCCGACTATTAAGAATTACTCCCTTGCTTTAGAAATTTTCTAGCCAATGGTATAATGACATTCAACCATGCATATATGATAATGCAACTACATAAGGGTAAACATTTACCCTAGAACTATCATAAAGTATTTTCCTCTAGCCATCATTTCCATTTTATTTGGTCTCTCATTCCTAATGGTTAAGCTTCATCTCTCCACCCACGAGAGTACATGATATTGCATCCATACACATCATCAATAGTACCATATCCTATCATAGAATAATTATAATAGCAAATGTAAATAACCACTCATAACGATAATACAACTATTGAAAAACCACACATCAATACTTAATCATTATCAATAACGAGTCCTGCCAAGGAGGGTCGTGACATACTCCCTTGGACTAAACATAGTCCTCTATGTTTCTTGCAATATAAATTTCAAATATATTTTTTCATTCAATTAAGGAAATTGTTTTCTCATATCCTCCATTTTTCCCAAGTGGCACATTGTTCAAAATAGTGGTCCCACTAGACCAAGCATTATTATAAGGTTTGTTTCCTCGTAACCTTAGAATAAAATCCTAAAATTTTTAATGCTCTTACCTCAATGATTGAGGGATATCTCATATACAATTTAGAAACATTCCAAACATGAGTAGGATCAACAACATATTTCCTAAACACGTATACATGGAAATTATTATGGATCTTTGATAGGTTGGGCAACAAGGCAAGTCTATAGACTATTGGATTTATACTATAAATGATATCAAATAACCCAACATAATGGGGATACAATTTAGTTGACTTGATGACACTTTTCAAGGGTCCAACTCTTAAGAAAACTTTATTTCCCATAGAGAATTATTTAGGTGATATTTTCAAATTATCATAGCTCTTTTAGTGATTGACAACTTTGTGAAACCTCTGCTAGATTACTTTGAGCTGCTCCTCCATCTCTCTAATATTGTTTGGTCTGATCACCACCCTATATTACTAATTATCCCATGATAGAGGTGTTCTACATATTTTACCATAAAATGCTTCAAATAGGGCCATACCCAAGGATGCATGATACCCATTGTTATATGCAAATTCTATGATCCATTTCACCAAAGGAAATTTCCTTTTATCATGTGAACCTGACCACATAATGTAGATTAATTTTTTTTGTCAATTTTGGCATACTATACAAGGAAATATAATATGTTGGAATGACTTGCAAGACTAATTTAATTAGTTCCACACTCCTTGCTAATCATAACCATCTAGATTTCATTACCAATCGTTTATTTTAAACTTTACTTATAACTAGATTCCATAATTCCATCCCCATTTTCCCCTCAAATAAGGGCATCCCTATATAAGTTGATGCCAAATTTGCCTTCTCTATTTGAAGTAACAAACATATCCTTACTTTGATTCTAGCTAGGGTGTTTAGGAATTAAATTTTAGATTTTATTCTATCAACTTTCTACATTGACACTATTTTCTATTCCTTTAATAAGTCATTCAAATCTCTAGCCTCATTTATTATTTCCCTTCCAAAAAGGGTTGTCATCTATAAATTGTTGACAGGTGATGTTGTTGATGTTATTATTAGCCTTAAGTCCACTTACAAGCCCATATTTTTTAGCCTTCTTCAAGTTCCTACCCAAAACATCTACCATAATAATAAACAAATATGGTGATAGAGGATCTCCCTATCTAAGGCCTCTCTTGGATTTAAGTAATTTTGTTACCAACCTATTGACTAGCATTGGATATGAAACTATAGAGACACAAGATTTAATCCATTTGATCCATTTCTTACCAAATATGAAATTTTATAATACTACACAAAAAAATCCCATTTAACCCTATCATAGGCTTTACTCATAAATTTTTTAGGTCATTGCTATCTCTTTTCTTGAATTTTATAAATGCATAACTTCATGAGCTACTATGATCTTGTCTAGAATCTATCTCCCTTTCACAAATCCTACTTGGTATTCTAAATTAATTTTATCTAACAATGATCTTGACCAATTCACTATTAATTTAGAGATAATGTTATATTCCATATGTAGTCAAGCAATGTAATAAAGCCATAAATCTGGCTACAGTCTTTGTGAAAGGGGTGTAATTACTAGGTGTAATCAAGTGATGGAACAAAGCAAAAAATTGAGCTATAGTATTCACAAAAAGGATTCTAATCCTAGGTGTAGTGAAGTGTTGAAGGAAGAGGGTTTTTCATAGATCATATCTTCAGTCTATGAGAAATACTCTTTGGTTAGAAGAAATATATCTCAGGGATCTTTGGATTTGTGGGTGGATGAACCTTTTCCCTCTATCAAGATTTTGGAGGATGAATTTGGGCTGGATCTAATTGATCATGAAGTAAAAAAAATTATATGCAAACTCAAGGGAAAAATACCAAGCCTAGAGGAGCTCAAAGGATATATTAAATATTGGTAGACCAGTATAGAATTCCATGTAACATCCCTATCCAAAAAATTATTTTCTATTTCTTTTTCTAATTTAGTGGATAGAGATAGGGTAACAAATTATAGTTATAAAAGATTTTTTAGATAAAGGGGTGTCTAATAAGACCTTAGAATCCTAGTTTCAGCCCATTTATAGAAGAAATTAATGGCTTCTAGTTTGGGTGAATATTTATGCTCTTCCTATGGAGTTTTTGGGAGAGAAGATATTCACCAAAATAGATAATTTCATTTGTGCATTCTAGTATATGGATACCCAAACAGAGGAAGATTTTTATAATAAAATTAATATGAGTAAAGCAAGATTGGTTATTTGTATGGATGTTTTAGTTCTTGGTCCTCAATTCATGACTATATCCTCATGCAAAGGGTAACGGATCCAAAATATTGAATATGAAAACTTCTCCCTAAGATGTTATGGCTATCAATAATATGGACACTTCAAGAAGAGATGCCTAGTCCTCTGATCATGCTCTAATTCCTATTTACTAGAGTAGAAGGCCCTACATATGAATGATTAAAAAACTTTAAATGTTCTAGTACAAAAGAAATATTCTCATCCTCAAAATGCACCAATTTTCCAACAGGAATCATGCGAGCAACATACGACTCAACCCCAAATGGAGAATTTTAATTAGATCATTGATAAAATCGAAATGGTTACTAAAGACCATCTTGATGGTTTCCATAGAAAATATTCGTACCTTAGATGATATTATTAAAGCTAATTATGAAACAATCAGTGATGATCAATTTTATATAAAAGAAGATCCTACAAAATGTGTTACAACTAGATATTACCTCATGATCTTGAAGTGCAAAAATACATTTTTAGATCTTACCACTCTAAAGGAGGAAGGACCTCTACTATAGAAGAAAAGTAATTGAACTAATTTCATCTTTGATGGATGATTGTTATGTTTGTTTTCCATCTATCGGTTGGATTTATGTATCATGTAAGAAGTGTTATGGTTGTTATTCCTTAAAAAAAGAGAGTTGATTATGGAAAATTAGTATTTTGAGAAAGATGGAGAATATTTTTGATAGAAAGGAAAATATGGGTATGCTTTAATTAACTTTTTAGAAATGTAATGAGAGCAATATAATTTTTGTTTTTGTAATGGAAGTGGTCCCCAATAGAAGCCACACATAGCTTATTAAAAAATGTAACAACCCAACTCTACTCACCTGGTTGTACCACAAAAAAAAACCAAGCAATTTTTATGGTAATTTTTTTTTTCATTTAAGTTTATTGTTTAACGCTAAAAGTGCTTTCATGTTCACAACAATTATGTTTCACCCAATGAATAATTAACATAATTTTTTTATCAGTACAGGCATATCATGCCACTTTTGGGTTTCAGACCACTACAGACAGTCACCCAAGTGGATGAGATTGGAAAAATCCCGTAAAGGTGTCATTTTGTGTGAATTGTCTTATTTATCATCCACTTGTTCTAGCATAAGGGTAAAACCATAACTGGGGTTATTCTCTAGGGCATATAACACCTAGAGTGTGGATGCATACTCTCCTCATACCTTAGCATATTGAACCTTGACTTATTCAGTTGACTTGTTCCAGCTTTGATATGCAAGGGGGTTAAATTACATATGCCTAGTGTCTACCTAATTATCCTACTATTCAAAGTCATCTAGAGCCATGTCATTACCCTGACACTAGACTTAGTCTCAAATACCCATTTTGATTCATAAATTTTTATCCCATACCAAACATTATGGTAGAACTAGCTTCCACTGTCATGCTAGTTCCCTTTAACCAGAATGAAACACATACATATCACTGTACTTTTGGGTAACAACCTAGAGGTGACGTCCCATACCACCCCTCATTACTAATTATGATAATTTTACTTGATCTGACCTATTCTATTAGAAAAATGATTGCCCTCGAGTCATGTTGAATGCTTACCTGCATTCCAACGATATTGGGTGTATTTAGGTTTGAAAATGGGTTCTTAAACTTTCCCTTTCAATGAAGTGCATACCCAAATAAAATGGTGCTAACTCCAACCATGGTCTAAGTTTTTTTATTGGATGTCTATTCTCTTTTTTCATATTTAAGGTTTATTCATCTCATATGATCACGAGTTTAATTAGAATTTCTCACATCTTTAATCCTTTTTAGCACTCACATACCAATAATTGACTACAAATATCTTGTAAAAGGTCCCACTCCAATTATAGTAATTCCAAGGCACTTCAAGCTAATAAATTATTTACTAAACATGAGGTTTACTAAAACTGCACATATTGGATACCATTAATCAATAAATTTTCCCCTAATAATATTATTTAACACTATCACACTTCCATGATCGAAGCATTGGGTCAAGCATCATATCAAGAGATTTCAAAGTGTTCTATATTTAAATATAACACTGACCTCTACCATTGGAAAGATATATTTCATCTAAATTTAGTTTAGGTAGAGTTTTCAAACAAGCACTTGCAACATTAAAGGCCTCTCAACACAAAGGTATATATTATTTGTTTATATATATTTAAGAAATACAGACTTACCTAGCAAGCATTTCTTAGCAGACATTGATGAAAGAGAACATAGTGGCTTCTCTTATTTGCTTTGAGCAAAGTATCTACGTTATTCCACAATTTTAGTTGTTGGAAAGTCTCTTAATAGTCCCGATGTTGTAAACCACTCATGTAATCCAAATACATTTTTTCAACAATAATTTTACTATCTCCGGATAAATATCTAGTGTTAACACCTTTTTCCATGTTTTAAAACTCCAAATCTATAACAAAATTTTATAAAGTAAATATGCATTCATCTATCACTTTTATTTAAGTTTATACAATTTTTCACAACTTTTAAATATAAAGCCTACTCATACGTTAATTGCCAAGATATCATGGAAATAACATTGCTTTCAAAATAAAATGTTTATAAATCTACATATTCCAAAAAAATGTAAACTCGAGTGCAAGATTTAAATACATTCACCAATGAACACTTGTTTTCAAAATAAATTTATTTGCAATACAAATTTTTCTCAATTTAATAATGAAATATGACAATCATACATAATACAAATATTTTTCTAGAAATTATAGTTTTTGATTCTTTACATGAACACTACTTTCATATACAGGTGTGAAATAGGTACTATTGCTCCTCGACCCAACGAGTTTTTATTAAGCGGCCATGACTACATGCAATAGTCTAGAAAAAAATTCTTCCACATCATAGTTTAAGTTTTATCCAAAATTTAGCATGGCTTCTATTCCAGGATCATTCACAGCACACCTTTGACTGTCAATATCTTTACTAGTAGCTAGAACTTAGATAGTTATGAAATAGGTATCAATCAGCTTGTATGCAGATGGCATGCATTATAATATGCATTCATATAATTCCAAATAGATTGAAAACATATCTTTCATATCAAGAATTTAGAAAACACATATCATACCATCCAAAAAAATATCTCCCATTTAGGATATAACACTTAGCTCAAGCAAGTAACACTCTTTGCCAATGTTGATTGACACAGTGCATTCAGTTTAAAATAAGAAAAAGTGGATTGCTTCAATGAAAAAATCAATTTTCTCAAATTATAATATTTTACCCTTAAGGCCATCTCATACTTGGGTAGAGTCTAACTTCTATTCACATTACCCAACATTTCCATAGACAACATATGCATCAAATACAACCAGAACATTTTTAATCATAATAAATACGTTCTAAAATCAACAATAGGTATGCTTAATTCTTTAAAAATACATAAGCAACTAACATATTTTGGGTTATCTCCATCCTAGATATATTATCAATTCATTTAAAGAGAAGAGTATTCCACACAAGATTCTCAATATTTTCATTTCATCACTAATGACATTCTTAGCAGGTAAATCCCAAGCATTCATCATAAAGCAAAAACTGACCTGAAGCTTGTTGTTGTTGTTAGTGAGTCTTCTCTAGCTTTACAAATTCATAATTTCCAGCAATCTAGACAGTCTAATATAACCACCTTATTCTCCCCCAAGACCAGAATCCCCCCCACATAAAACTATTCCTCATGCATACTACCTTTTTCCAAAAACCACCAAAGACTTCTCATTCGAATGCATGCAATTTGCCAAGCATGAATGAGGTTACAACAACCGGATTGAGCACAAAGATAATCATAATAACACAACATGCAATAATTTTATTCATTCCATTATCTTTTATAGTATTCCAATCCTTATAAAAAATAGTTAATACATCCTCAAGAACTATTAAAATATAAAATCTACCTTTTCTAATAAATTAATAATATTGTTATTTGTTATTGCTATTTATTTATTTACTTATTTCATTATTCATTTTAACTTATTTAACCCTATTACCTTGCAAAGAAAATAATAAGCATTCAAATAATTCTTAATCCATCTCATAATTCAATATGGATGGCTCCCATACCTATAGCATTATCAGTGCCATTAGAAATCACATATATGCAATATTTATCATCAAACAACATTTATATTTAAAGGATAAGGCACATACATGCTTGTAAATTAATCATGATGCTCCTAAATAAAATGCAATGTGTGAGCTTCCATGTGCTCATGAGCCAATCATCATTTCCACACTTACCTTTTTCCTGCCAACCTTCTCCCATTCATCGAAGGTTATCCTTGGTCCTGCATACACAATGGAAATAAGCAATACCAAGCTCTAACAATAAAGGTAAAATATAATGATAAAAAAATATACATACAATGGTCATGTGAGGAGGGTTGTTACACCCTCCCCCACTAGAAATAAACACAATCTCTGTGTTTAATGCATATTTAAATAACAAATACATTTTCATATAACTTTCACATATGCAATAGTAATCATGTCAATTCATTGTTCATATATCATTCATCATGTCACAACTCATCCTTGAATAATAAATAATTCTAACTTGGATAATTAATTTATCCACATAATTTCATATTGGTTTCCGTAAAATATTAGTGCATAAACCAAAACATACATCAAAACATACATCAAAAGCTACTCTACTCAGTAGTCCAAACACTCATACACACATATATATACATATACATCATCAATTCATATGAAATATCTTAAAATGATCACATCTACTCAAATAGATAAGGAAACTGATGTTGCATATCTGCCACATTCTCCCACATGGTATTTTTTTCTGAGTAACGGTCCCACTGGACCCAACATTGCTCAATATTCCTCTTTCTCAAGTTCTTAGTTCTAAATCCAAGTACACAAACTAGCTGAACTTTCTCATTGGTTCTGAAATATAAAAATTGAAAACATCTTAAATGTGAGTGGGGTCAGAAATGTACTTCCTAAGGAGGGACACATGGAAGACATTATGGATTTTGAATAAGCTTGGTTACAGAGCAAGTTTGTATGCAACAAGGCTTATCTTGCCCATAGTTTCAAATGGACCCACATATATTGGGTCAAGTTGGGAAGATTTGATAAAAAATTTAGTAGGTTTCATCCTTAAGAATATTTTTTCTCCCACATAGTATTCCCTCGATGTCATTTTGAGGTCTGCATAGCTCTTTTGGTGATCTAAAACCTCCTTCAACTTTTGATAAATTCTTTTCAATTGATCTTCCATTTCTTTTATAAATTTTGGTTTGATCACTAATAGATATTCTGGATTATCCCATGACAAGGGAGTCCTACATATTATTCCATATAGGGCTTCAAAAGGTGTCATACCTAGTGATGCATGATAACTATTATTGTATGCAAACTCGACTAGGTATAAGTAATCTTCTCATTTAGTATGTTGATCCATACAATACATTCTCAACATATCTTCTAAAACTTGATTCACCCTCTCAGTCTATCCATCTATCTCAGGGTGATAGGCTAAAATGATATTCAATTTGGTACCCAACACTTTCAAAATTTTGAAGTAAAGATTGAAGTAAAGCAAGAATATTTACCAAAGATTATGACTTTTGGAAACTCATGAAGTCGCACAATTTCTTTGGCAAATTTATTCACTATAGTAGGTGCATCATCCCATACATTACCAAGGATAAAAAGTGCAACCTTGGTTAACTTATCCACAACTACCAAGATTGCATCATGCCTAAATCTTGTTTTAGGCAATCCAACTATAAAGTCCATTGAAACCACTTGCCATTTTTGTGTGGGTACAAGTGACCTATTGGGTGCAAATACTTTGTTTTCACTTTTTGGAACTATAAGCACATGGCCACATAATCATTGATATCTTTTTTTATACCTAGCCAATAGCAATTTTTTTAAAACTTTCATGCATCTTTACCCCTATAGGAAGCACCGTATAAGGAGTGTTATGTGTCTCCTTAAGGATTGTTTCCCTCAATCCACCCATATAAGGAAAAACCAATTTGTTCTTAAATACAACAAGTCATCTTTATATACAAAACATGTATCTTTTCTAGGTTCTTGCTCAGCTTGAGCATTACATGACTGGTAAAATTCATATTTTTGTTGCAAGTTCTTAATTTGATCTATCAAATCATAATGATATTTCATCATTGCAGTAATACATCCTCTCCTACTCAAAGCATCAACAACCTTATTTCTCTACCCTTGAGGTACTCTATACCAAAATCGTACTCAGCTAGAAAATCCATCCAACATCATTGTCTAGCATTTAACAAGGGTTGAGTAAATATGTATCTTAAAGTCTGGTGATCCATATTAAGTTCAAATAGTTTCTCAAGCAAGTAGTGCCTCCAAATATTAAGAGTATGTACCACAACTACTAACTCCCAGTCATGAGTAGCATAGTTCACTTCATGTCTCTTAAGTTTCCTTGATTCAATGGAAATGACTACATCATATTGGGTTAAAAACCCTCCTTATCCTTCAATTTATGCATCAATACACCCTATAAAACTTTTAGTAGGATCGGGTAATTGTAGAACTGGTATGGTCATCAACCTCTCTTTCAAAATTTGAAAGGCTTCTTCACACTATTCTATCCATTTAAAAGTCTTACTCTTTATTTGCAAATTAGTAATCGGTTGAGCAATTATTGAGAAAACTCTAAAAAGTCACTTGTAATAGCCTACTAAACCCATAAAAATTTACACCTAAATTAAATTTGTGGGTGCAGGCCAATCAAGAATTGCTTCTATCTTCTTAGGATCGAACGTAATCTCTTTAGTAGAGATAATATATCCTAAATATTTTTTCTGGAATATATCAATATGTCATCAAGGAAAACAAACACAAAATTATCTAACTACTCTCTAAAAATGCTATTCATAAGATTCATGAATGTAGCTAGGGTGTTAGTTAGCCCAAAAGATAGGACTATAAACTCATAATGTCCATACTTGATCCTAAAAGCAGTTTTGTAAGTGTCTTCTTCCTGAATCCTTAATTGATGGTAGCCTTATCTTAGGTCAATCTTTTAGAATATGGTTGCTCCTTTCAACTAATAAAAGAGATCATCTATTCTTGGTAATGAGTACCTATTTTTAATGGTAACCTTATTCAAAATTCGATAGTCTATGCACATTCTTAAAATTTTATCTTTCTTCTTAACAAACGAAATAGGAGCTCCCCATGGTGACACACTAAGATTAATTAGCCCTTTATACAACAAGTCCTAAAGTTACATCTTGAGCTCTTATAGCTCAATAGGAGTCATTCTATATGGTTCCCTAGCAATGGGTATAGCTCCAAGCATTAATTCAATAGAAAAAATCACTCTCTTTGAGGAGGTAACCCTGGAAGGACCCTAAAAATACATCCTTGAATTCACTTAAGATAGGATACTTTAGAAAAGGTCAGATTCCATTCCATTTTCCTCTTTATTATTCATTTTGTTTGCAAAGACTATTTCTCTTTTCCTAATGGCTTTCTTCACTTACATTGTGGTCAATAGATGTGGTTTAACTGACCTACGATCACATTAAATTCTATTATTTTTATTAGATTCATCTGTAAACTCCAACCATCTATCTTCAAAGTTCAGAAGAGCCTTATGATATTTTAGCCAATCACCACCAAGAATGATGTTGAAGGTATGCAAAGGTGCCACATATAAATACCGGTTAGTTCTTACTTGGGGTAAAATGATACGGGGATCAAATTAGCATTGGTTAACTTGGTAGGTTTTCCATGACCCATACTCTACTTTCCAACCATTAGCAAAAAACCTAGGTCTTTCAAGTATGCCACTCACTAAACTAGTGGAAAACAAAAATATCAGTTGATCCAATATATATCAAAATGCATACATCCTTATAATATTTTTTACCTTTTAACAAAAAAAATGAGTAACTTGTCCATAAAGTAGGGGACTACCTATTTTAGCAAATATCCTATGGGTGGTTTCTTTCAAATATTTCTAACGAAGATCAACTCTATAGGGACTTTTATTGGTAAATTTGGGGCATTTGCAAATATAAAAACCATTTGTAGGAGCTCTACTACCCCTGTTGTTACTTTCATTGTTGCCTTGAGGTGCAACATATTTAGTCTTCCCCTACTCTGATGGCCTTTGTTCATTACTCCTAGGATATCCTTTGTCATATTTCCTAAACTTGTTACCTTAGAAAGTATTTATGGTTTTTCCTCCCTATCTGTTATGATCTCCTCCTTTAGGATTTTTACTTTTCTCCATAACCCACTTCATAAATCCCACACTTTTTATTTTCACCTACTAAATATTTGGGCCTCCCTCTTTTCACCAGTGCTCCGAAGGAATCCATGTGGGGTAATGCTATTGAGAGGATTAAAAAAAACTTGTAGGTTGGAAAGGGACCCTCCTCTCTCAACCATCCAAAGCCACCATGACAATGGATTATCTACAAATTTATATTGTTTATTTCATGTCCATATTAAAAGTTTCTACTATTGTCTACATGAAAATTGAGCAAATTCAAAAAATATTTTTGTGGGCAGGTGCCAAGGACAAGAAAATATTTCATCTGGTTAGTTGGAACAAGGTGTGATCCCCAAAAAGTTAGGGGGGATTGGGGCTCTGAATATTTTGTAATATGAACACAACCTTGTTATCCAAGCAAGCATGGAAGGTTTTCACCAACAACAACCTTGAATGAGTCTCAATTATCAATAGAAAATATCTTCAAAACCATTATTTCCTGAATGATGATATTCCCAAAGATGGGTCCACTTTCTGGAAATAAATTACCCAAATCGGATGTCTAATTCAGAAGGGGATAAGGTGGAAACTAGGCACAAGGAGAAAAATTAATTTTTGGACTGATAGGTGGATTTCTAATAAATCGCTTTTAGAGAACAATGAAATTGATATCTTACAGCCTTTCCTGGACACATTAATTGGCACAAGGTTGAATATTTCATCGGATTCCAAATGTTGGAAATATTTCCATATTACATGTGCTAATGGTCAAATATCTACTACCTAAAAAGTTATCAAAACATCCTAAATGCAACAGTCATCCTCATTGATAATTCCCCTAACTCTCCTTTTTGGAAAGAAACTGATTATGGGTTGTTCACTGCCAAATTTGCTCACAATATTACTATTGATTATCAAGTTGTCCATATCCTTTATGATCAAGTGTAAATTAAATACCTCATACCTAAAGTTGCTCACTTTAGTTGGTTGGCCATTAAAAATAAGATTCTAATGATTGATCACATTATGAAAAGGGGTATGTATGTCCCCAACAGATGCTATTTGTGCATGAATGTATGGAAATCTATCAATCACCTCCTTTTGGAGTGTCCTTTCTCTAAGACAACTTTGGATTACCTTATGTCCACTTTTCATATCTCTTGGGTTCCTCCTAATTCGTTGAGTCACCTTTTCACCCAATGTCCCACTCCATTCAAAAATATAAGATTATCTTCTTTATGGAAATTGAGCCTTCATCATATCTTATGGCAATTATGGCTTGAAAGAAATAGTAAGTTTTTTCTTCCTCCTCTATAGATCCCATATCTGTTACCAACAAAGCTATTGCCTTTGCTATTGAGAATTTCTAGCTCTTCCCTTATCCCAAACCACCTAATTCTATATTGGATTCTATTATGTTATCTTATTTAAATATTCCCTACAACTCTAGTTCTAGATTACCAGCCTGCCATCCTAGAGTGGGTGCTCATTGGATTCATCCCCCAAGTGAGTAGCTAAAACTTAGCTTTGATGGTGTCTCCAAAGAAAACCCAAGGGATGCTGGTGTAGGTGGCCTAGTCAGAGATAACAGTGGACAAGTTATTATGGCTTACGTTGAGTATATGGGGTGCCAAACTAATAAATTTACTAAATACCGTGCACTATGGAGAGGGCTAGATCTTCTCAATGATTATAAAGGCAACCTTTTTATTGAAGGAGTTTCTTTGAACATTATAAATGCTCTTAAAAATAATAGGTTGTCCTATTTGAATGTTAGAACTATTGTTTAGGAAGCTAAGAAGCTATCCCAAAATTTCAATATCTCTATCAACCATGTGTATCGTGAAGCTAACAAACCTACATATATTCTTGCCAATTGGGGAGTTATCCATAAATCTCTATCCATTTGGAAAAAAATCTTTCCCCAAGAAGTTTTAAATGCTATTAATAATGATTTGGTTTGAAATATGTAGTCACAGGTTTTGGCAGATCAGCTTCTATAATGTTGACTCTACCTTTTTAGCATGATGTGTTTCTTTGGTTCCAATTCTTATGACAATTTTTTTTGATTAGCGTGACTCTCTATCTTGCTATCAGTGCTAGCTTTTGGTTCTTCCGTTTCCCTTTCATGAAGTATGCAATGTACAAAGATAGGCCTTATCAGTGGGTTTACCTCATGGTTGTATTTTCCAAGCATGTCAAGTCCCTGAGTTGGTCTAGGCTGTGCAATTGTATATTATCTAACAATGTTAATATATGTCAAGTATTAAGATGCTTAATTTTGTCTTATGAATTTTGAGATTCATTTTTTCAATCATTTGGCACTCCCAATCCTTTCCTAGCCCTATCATGTGTGAAGTCTATCCTGTGCCATGTCTATTTTTTTTGATGTCAGTTCCCTAAGGAGAATTATTATGTGGTCTACCAATCACACCAACTTAGCTTTTGAAAAGGGTGTCTATGGTGCCAAAAATTTCTATATTTACATCCCCTGTTCTGTGTCAGTCCATCGTTGTATGGTTTTTTTCACCGTTGTGTCCTAGGCAGTAAGAAGCTTCTATGGTCTTCATTTCTCCCTAGTCTTGCCAACATGGCCTTGCTTGAGCCATATACCCTTCAGCTTGATCCCCTGTATCACACCTTTCAAGAAGCTCATGGTATCATTCCATTTATAAGCAAGTTCAAAAGAGTTGAGCAGGATATCACTGAAGCCTTTGTACACCTCAATTTAGGAGGTTAGCCCAACTTAAGAAATAAAGAGTTGATACCAGTCATAGATTCCCTTACCATATTTTAGATGAAGATAGTGATGATCCTTGCATTACTACTCACAACATAATCCATGTTACCATCATCAACAACATTATCAATGCCATGGATAATATCAATGAGACTCTTAAGGTGCTACTCCCAAACCATCCTAGAGATGCTCCTACAAATGAATATGTTATAGAGGTCTAGGTCTGGGTCTATTAGTACTTTGTTTGTTCTCATGTTGGGTCTTTATATTTTTTGTCTGTTTATCACTTGCATGGGATTTTAATTATAGTCTATAGTGCCCCTACATGGGTATTTTTGAGCACTGTGTTTATTTTTGTATAGGTGTCTATTATAGTTTTTATGGATATTTTGCAAGCTTCCCCTATGCGGGTTTTTATCATAGCTCCTTTACAAGTTTTTTAGGTAGTTACTTCTCTTAAGAAACCCCTACATGGGTATTTCTCAAACTATATTTTTGTTTATCTGACATTAGCATTCCATCCAACCTTCTCTACTACTGTTTGGACCTTTTTGTTTAGGTTGTTGTTGGCCAATATGCAAGCATGTGTTATCTTATGCTATTGGTTTAGCTACCAATTTATGTACTTGGGTTTGGGGCCCATTTAAACCCCACACTTAATCATTTTTACCTACCAAAAAAATATCATATTTTTCTTTTTCAATCAATTTTGGTAATTGATATAAGTCTTTTTAGCTTCTTGATAGACTTCTTCTTGCCAAGCCAAATCAAATGCTTTAGGAAGATTTCCAGGATTAAGCATATTCACCTCAGTCCTAATCTTAGGATATAGTCCTAGTATAAAATTTTGCACCTTCATATCCTCCATGCTCTCATAGTCAGGCACATATTTTAATAGTTGGATAAATTTTTGATGATAGGCTCGGACTGTCATTAATCCTTGTTGCAAATTAGTGAATTCCTAAAATTTCTCCACTACATTACCATCACCTATGTTGTTAAACTTGGAAATCATGACCTTATTTAGGTCCTTGGCCAACTCCACACTCACTTTGGCCCTACCAATGCTAATTCCTATAGGCTCATGAGATGCTCATTCTATCGTACCTATAGTTTCCCTTCCCATGGTTAAGTCCTCTATTACTTTATATTGTTGGAATATAAACTCTTATTATTGGGCCATGTGAGTTTTTTGTTGGGCCATTTCCACTCTTAACTACTCCATATGAGTTTGTACTAGTTGTACCACTTTGCTAGGTTTCCTTCCTCCCTACTAGGCTCATTTGGAGGAGGTTCATTTATTTGTTTCATTCTTCTTTTCCTTTGAGGACCTTCTTTCCTTACCCCTATCCTTGGTCCTCTTGGAGGTCTTATGGTGGTTTCTTCTTGCCCAGCTTCCATAGGGTTTCTCAAAGATCCACCTTGCAACATGTGCACCATCTAACTTGTAGGAAAATGAAGCAAGTTAATTTATTGGTTTAAATTTGTCTAGCCAAAATATTTAATCATAGTCCTACAACTTTAAGGATCTCGTCTTCTCTAATACCACATGTAACAACCCAAGTCTACTCACCTGGTTGTACCACAAAAACAAGCCAAACAATTTTAGGGTAATTATTATTATTTAAGTTTATTGTTTAACCCTAAAAGTGCTTTCATGGTCACAATAATTATGTTTCATCCAATTAATCATTAATATAAATCTTTAATCAGTACAGGCATATCATACCACTTTTGGGTTTCACACCATTGCAAAACGTCACCCAAGTAAATGATATTGGCCAAATTTCATAAAGGTGCCATTTTGTAGAATTGACTTGTCTTATTTATCGTTCACTTATTCTGGTATGAGGATCAAACCATGACTGGGGTTATCCTCTAGGGCCCATAAAACCTAGAGGGTGGATACATATTCTCCCCATTCCTTAGCATATTGAACCTTTACTTATCAGGTTGACTTGTTTTAGCTTTGATATGCAAAAGGGTTAGCGTATATATGCCTAGTCTCTAGCTAGTTATCCTACTACTTAGAGTCATCTAGAGCCATATCATTACCCTGACACTGGACTTAGTCTCAAATGCCCACTTTGATTCACAACTATTTATCCCATACCAAACATTGTGGCAGAACTAGCTTCCACTATCATGCTAGTTCCTTTAACCAGAGTGAAACACAAACATATCATTATACTTTTGGGAAAAAACCTAGAGGTGACATCCCATATTGTCTCTCATTACTAATTCTGATAAGGTCACTTGATCCGATCTATTCTGTTAAAAAAATATTTTATCTCAAGTTATATTGAATGCTTATCCGTATTCCAATGATATTAGGTGTATTTAGGTTTGAAAAGGGGTTCTTAAGCTTACCCTTTCAATGAAGTGCATACCCAAATAAAAGGGTGCTAACTCCAACCATGGTCTAAGTTTTTGGTTAGATGTCTATTCTCCTTTTTATTATTTAAGGTTTATTCATCTCATATGCTCAAAATTTTAATTAGAATTTTTCACATCTTTAATATTTTTCATCACTCACATACTAATAATTGAATTCAAATATCTTATAAAATGTCCCACTCCAATTTTAGTAGTTTCAAGGCTCTTCAAGCTAATAAATTATTCACTAAACATGAGGTTTACTAAAACTACACAAATTGGATACCATTAATCAATAAAGTTTACCCTAATAATATTATTTAACACTATATCACATCCATGAGTGAAGCACTGGGTCAACATCAACTCAAGAGATTTCAAAATCTTCTATATTTAAATATAACTCTGACCTCTACCATTGGGAAGATAAATTCTAAGATATATTTCATCCAAATTTAGTTTAGGTAAAGTTTTTAAACAAGAACTTGCAACATTAAATGCCTATATATATATATATATATATATATAAGAAAAATTGACTTACCTAGAAAGCCTTTCATTGCGGACATAAACAACAAAGAACGAGTAAAGGGTCTACGGTATTCCGCAATTTTGGTTATTGGAAAGTCTCTTAAAAGTATCGATGTTATAAACCACACATGTAATCTATCACTTTAAGTTAGGTTTCTATAAAATTTTAAATATAAAGTCTACTCATACGTCAATTGTCAAGATATCATGGAAATAACATTGCTTTCAAAACAAAATGTTTATAAATCTACATCTTCTAAAACAATGTAAACTCAAGTGCAGGATTTAAATACATTCAGCAATAAAACACTCATTTTCAAAATAAATTTAGCTGTAGTACAACTCTTTATTAATTTGATAATAAAATATGACAATCATACATATGCCAAATATTTTGCTAGAAATTACATAATCCATTCTTTACATGAACATTGCTTTCATATACAAGAGTAAAATAGGTACTATTGCTCCCTGACCCATCACATTTATATTAAGCGGCCATGAATACCTGCAACAGTCCAGAACAAAAACTTTCCACATCGTAGTTTAATTTTTATCAAAAATTTAGCATGGCTTCTAGTCTGGGATCATTCACAGTACACCTTTGACCTTCAACATCTTTACCAATGGCTAAAACTTGAATAGTATGAAATAGGGATCAGTTGGCTCATACGTAGATGACACACATTCTAATATGCATTTATTTAATTCCAAATAAATTGAAAAAATCTCTTTCATATCAAGAATTTGGAAAACATATATCATACCACCCAAAAAACTATATTTCCTTTGGGATAAAGCACTTAACTCAAGCAAGTAATACTCTTTGCCAATGAAAACCAACACAGTGCATTCAATTTAAAATAAGCAAAAGTGGATTGCTTCAACCAATAATAATTTTTCTTGAATTATAATATTCTACCTCTAATTCCATCTCATACCTAGACAAAGTCTAACTTCTGTTCACATTACCCAAAATTTTCATAGGCAACAAAAGCATCAAATACAAAAAAAAAAAATTCAATCATAATAAATACATTCTGAAATCAACAACATGCATGTTTAACATGCACACAATTGTAACCATTTACTTCATTAAAAATACTTAAGCAACTAAAATGTTTTGGGGTATCTTCATTCTAGATATATTATCAATTCATTTACCATAAAAAGTATAAAAATAAGAGCATTCCACACAATATTCTCAATATTTTCATTTCATCACTAATGCCATTCTCAGTAGGTAAATCCCAAGAATTTATCATAAAAAAAAATTGACTTGAAGCTTGTTGTTGTTTTTAGCAAGTCTTATCTAGCTTTACGAATTCAAAATTTATAGCAATCCAGATAGTCTACTCTAACTACCTTCTTCTCCCCCAAGACCAAAAACCCACCCACACACAAAACTATTTCTCAAGCATAATACCTTTTTCTAAAAAAATTGCCAAAGACTTCTCATTCAAACGCATGCAAACTGCCAAGTATGAATGAGGTCACAACAACCATATTGAGCATAAAGATAATCACCATAACACAACA
Source organism: Wollemia nobilis (assembly GCA_028583015.1). NCBI lineage: Eukaryota > Viridiplantae > Streptophyta > Pinopsida > Araucariales > Araucariaceae > Wollemia > Wollemia nobilis. The sequence continues at coordinate 2,019,062 of JAQPPZ010002660.1, forward strand.
TGCGATGATTTAATTCATTACAATCTCTTATATAATATTCCAATCATTAGCAAAAGTAGTTAATACATCCTTGCAAAATGTGCGTCATCTGACCTGTAGGAAAATGAAGCAATTTAATTTACTGGTTTAAATTTGTCTAGCCAAAATATTTAATCAGATTCCTACAACTTTAAGGATCTCTTCTTCTCTGATACCACATGTAACAACCTAAGTCTACTCACCTGGTTGTACCATAAAAACAAGCCAAGCAAATTTTAGGGTAATTTTTTTCATTTAAGTTTATTGTTTAACCCTAAAAGTGATTTCATGTTCACAAAAATTATGTTTCACCCAATGAATCATTAACATAAAGTTTTAATTAGTACACATATATCATACCACTTTTGGGTTTTAGACCACTGTAGACAATCACCCAAGTGGACTAGATTGGCAAAATCTCGTAAAGGTACCATTTTGTGAAATTGATTTGTCTTATTTATCATTCACTTGTTCTTGCATGAGGGTCAAACAACGATTGAGGTTATCCTCTAGGGCCCATAACACCTAGAGTATGGATACATACTCTACCTATTTCTTAGCATATTGAACCTTGACTTATTAGGTTGACTTGTTCCAGCTTTGATATGCAAGGGGGTTAGTGTACATATGCTTAGTCTCTAGCTAATTATCCTACTACTCAAATTCTGCTAGAGCCATGTCATTACCCTAAAACTAGACTTAGTCTCAAATGCCCACTTTTATTCACAAATGTTTATCCCATATCAAACGTTGTAGCAGAACTAGCTTCCACTATCATGCTAGTTCATTTTAAAGAGTGAAACATAGACATATTATTATACTTTTGGGTAAAAGTCTAGAGTTGACATCCTATACTATCCCTTGTTACTAATTATGACAAGATCACTTGATTCGATCTATTCTGTCAAAGAAATATTTGCTCTCAAATTATGTTGAATGCTTATCCGTATTCCAATGATATTAGGTGTATTTAGGTTTGAAAATGGGTTCTTAATCATTCCCTTTCAATGAAGTTCATACCCAAATAAAAGGGTTCTAACTCCAAACATGGTCTAAGTTTTCTGGTTAGATGTCTATTCTCCTTTTTCTTATTTAAGGTTTATTCATCTCATATGCTTATAAGTTTAATTAGACTTTTTCACATATTTAATCAATTTCATCACCCACATACTAATAATTGACTTCAAATCTCTTATAAAAGGCCCCACTCCAATTTTAGTAGTTTCGAGGTACTTCAAGCTAATAAATTATTCACTAAACAAAAGTTTTACTAAAACTACACAGATTAGATACCATTAATCAATAAATTTTCCCCTAATAATATTATTTAACACTATCGCACTTCCATGAGTGAAGCACTGGGTCAAGTATCAACTTGAGATTTCAAAGTGTTCTATATTTAAATATAACTTCGATATCTACCATTGGGAAGATAAATTATAAGATATATTTCATCTAAATTTAGTTTAGGTAAAGTTTTCAAACAAGCACTTGAAACGTTAAAGACCTCTTGACACAAAGGTATATATCATTTGTTCTATATATATATTTATGAAATACCGACTTACCTAGAAAGCCTTTCATAGGGGATGTAGACGATAGAGAATATAGTAGCTTATATTATTTTATTTGAATAAAGTATCTACGTTATTCCATAATATGGTTGTTGGAAAGTCTCTTAAAAGTCCTAGTGTTATAAACCATGCATGTAATCCAAATATATTCTTTCAACAACACGTTTACTATCTTCGGACAAATATATGGTATTAACATTTTTTTCCATGTTTTAAAACTTCAAATCTATAATAGAATTTTACAAAGTAAATAAGCATTCATCTATCACTTTAAGTGAGGTTTCTACACTTTTTCACAACTTTTAAATATAAAGTCTACTCATACATCAATTTCCAAGATATCATCGAAATAACATTGCATTCAAAATAAAATGTTTTTAAATCTAGATCTTCCAAAACAATGTAAAATTGAGTGTAGGCTTTAAATACATTCAACAATAAACACTCATTTTCAAAATAAATTTAGTTGCAACACAAATTTTTCTTAATTTAATAATAAACTATGGCAATCATACATAAGCTAAAAATTTTGCTGGAAATTACAACTTTCCATTCTTTACATGAACACTGCTTTCATATACAAGAGTGAAATAGGTACTATTGCTCTATGATCCAAACGATTTATATTAAGTGGCCATGACTACATGTAATAGTTCAGAATAAAAATATTCCACATTATAGTTTAAGTTTTATCCAAAATTTAGCATGGCTTCTAGTTCGGGATCATTCACAACACACCTTTGACCTTCAACATCTTTACTGGTGGCTAGAACTTAGATAGTATGAAATAGAGATTAGTTAAATTGTATGTAGATGACATGCATTCTAATATGTATTTATTTAAATCTAAACAAATTGAAAACATCTCTTTCATATTAAGCATTTGGAAAACACATATCATACCATCCATAAAACTATCTTCCATTTGGGATAAAGCACTTAACTCAAGCAATTAATACTTTTTGCCAATGACAACCAATATAGTGCATTCAATTTAAAATAAGCAAAAGTGGATTGTTTCAACCAATAATTAATTTTTCTCGAATTATAATCTTCTACCTCTAAGTCCATCTCATATCTGGGTAAAGTCTGAATTTTTTTCACATTACCTAGCATTTCCACAGGCAACAAAAGCATCAAATACAACCAGAATATTTCAATCATAATAAATACTTTCTCAAATCAACAATAGGTATGCTTAACACACATACAATTGTAACCATTTACTTCTTTAAAAATACATAAGAAACTAAATTTTTTTGGGTTATATTCATTTTAAATATATTATCAATTCATTTACCATAAATAAGTACAAAGAGAAGAGCATTCCACACAGGATTCTCAATCTTTTCATTTCATCACTAATGCCATTCTCAGCAAGTAAATCCCAAACATTCATCATAAAACAAAACTGACCTGAAGCTTGTTGTTGTTGTTAGTGAGTCTTCTCTAGCTTTACAAATTCATAATTTCCAATAATCCAGATAGTCTACTCTAACCACCTTCTTCTCCCCCAAGACTAGAATCCCCCCCACATAAAAATATTTCCCATGTATACTCCCTTTTTCTAGATATTATGTCAAAGACTTCTCATTCAAATACATGCAATTTGCCAAGTATGAATGAGGTTGCAACAACCAAATTGAGCATAAAGAGAATCACCATAACACAACATACGATGATTTAATTCATTCCAATATCTTTTATAATATTACAATCCTTAGAAAAAGTAGTTAATATATCCTCAAGAACTATTCAAATATAAAAGCTGCCTTTTTCCAATAAACTTTAATAATATTGTTATTTTATTTATTTAATTTTTCATTATTCCTTTAAACTTATTTAACCCTATTCCCTTGCAAAAATAATAATAAGTATTAACATACTTTTTAATTCATATCATAATTCAATAAGGATGGATACCATACCTTTAGCATTCTCACTACCATTAGAATTCAAATATATGTAATATTTATCATCAAACAACATTCATATTTAAAGGACAAGGTACACACATGCATGTAAATCAATCATGATGCTCTTACATGAAATGCAATGTGTGAGCTTCCATGTGCTTATGAGCCAATCATCATTTCTTCACTTAAATTTTCCTTGCCAACCTTCCCCTATTTATCAAAGGCTATCCCTGGTCCTAATACACAATGGACATAAACAGTAAAAGGTAAGCTATAAGCATAAAACTATCTGCTATCGATGGTCGTACGAGAAGGGTCATTACAAAAATCTTATATACCATATTACATAGACTTATGAGACTAAATGAAGGAAATAATTTTGCATCCTTTTCTTTGGAAGAAGGGTAAGATATGTTGCATTTAATTTATAAGGAATACATTATTTTATCGTAAACTGTTCCACTACCACCAATAAAGAATCCTTCACTATATTCCAATTATGTTGATAGAATGTTTTTGATATCCCATACAGACCTAGGTATTTATCCTTATCAATAGAGAAAATAACTAAATGAACTTCTTCTAGAGTAATAAGCACCATCAGTTTCCTATTGTATTCATCTATTATAATTGAAGGTACTTCTTATAATAGTTTATCATTAAGAACTTCAAACTTTGATCCTAGAATATTCTAGTTAAAAAACCTTACATTCTTTCTGATTTCACTCCAATATTCAATCCAAACCCCTTATTTTTATTTAATTCTACTAATTCTAGATTTTGGTCCTTGTACTGTTGCCATCCTATAAAAAAATTGTATTTTTATCTCCTTTTAACCAAGTTTGTCTTGATTTTAATCTTCGAAATTTCTTTTCCTTACTCAAAATGTTATAATATTCACTAAGAATTTCCCTATCCTCTAATTCCAATTATTATGATCACCTTTTTAGAATTTTGAAATTTGATCTTTTGGTTCTTTCTTCTCAAAAATATTTTCAAAAATGTTCTTGTTTCATTTTTTTAATCTAGATGTCATTGATTTAATTTATTTAGGAAGTGCATATGATGGGGGACCGAAAAACACACGCTTCACAAACCCTACTTTTTCATTAAGAAATTTGGAAAATACATGCATATAGCCCGCAGGCTTTACAATGACCAGCGCTCGGCTTGGTCTTCTCACTTCTACGCTCTAAGTGCGTTCCCCGATCCACCACCATGATCCAATACAATAAACTGGGTTTTTATAGAGGCCCCGACCCTCTGAAACTACTTACGTATTAAACCGAGACACACCAACCCAATTTATTACAAAGACTGGTTTTTATAGAGGCCTCGACCCTCTGAAATGTCTTTCCTAAAAATTGGATCACCAACCTGATTAATGGCTCACTCCGCATGGTCTCTGTCACTGTAGATTTCATCAGAATACTCTGTGTGACCCATCCTCTTTGTTCCCCACGCTTCTGGGTTCTTGTCCGCCTTTACTGCACTTTGTGCCACGTGTCATCCATAATAATTTTTGAAAATACCGCCTGTCGTGGTTTCCCGCCATCGCCTTCTCCTTCTTCGCCTTCTTCTCTCTCCATCATGATATCGTGACATGTCACGATATCATGACATTTTGGCCTCCCGGTGCTTCTTTGCACTTTTGGTCATGATATCACGACATGTCACGATATCATGACCTCTCTGCATATCTGCCTTCACATTAACTTTTCGTCACGATATCGCGACATCGCGATATCGCGACGTCGCAATATCGTGACCTCCCTGCTGCACTGCCATCTCTTCAAATTTTTGTCATGATTTCATGATAGTCATGATTTTATGATGTGTCACAAAATCATGACACTTCTGTTGCCTCCACTCTGCCGTTGCTTCGATGTCATGATTTTGCGACAGTCACGATTTCGTGATGTGTTGCAAAATCGTGACACATCCACTGCTCCCTTCGTCCACTCCACTTCTCCATCGTGATTTCATGACAATCATGATTTCATGACATGTCACAAAATCACGACAACCCCACGAACTTCCTTCACTATTGCCCTATCGTCGTGATTTCGTGACGTCGCGATATCGCGACGTCGCGATATCACGACGTCGCGATATCGCGACGTCGCGATATCACGACGTCGCGATATAGTGACCTTCCAGCTCCTCCGCCTTCGCTTCTGAATTCTGTCACAATTTTGTGACGTCGCAATATCATGACGTTGCGATATCGTGACCTTCCATATCCTCTGCCTTTGCTTCCTAATTCTATCGTAATTTCACGACATCGGGATATCGCGACGTCACGATATCATGACCTTCCAACTCCTCCGCCTTTGCTTCTGAATTCTGTCACAATTTTGTGACGTCACAAAATCATGACATCGTGATTTCGCTGCAACTCTCGACTTCTAATTTTGCCTCACTACGACATCGTGATTTCACGATGTCGTGAAATCGTGACGTTGCGATTTCGCTGCTGCTTTCTTCTTCTGCCTTAGCAAAATTTTACTCGCCTTCTTCTTCTTCCTGAGCCAACTCTTTTGAAGTGGCTCTCTCGAAACTAGATGCTTTTGCTATAGGTGCTGCTGGATGCTCCTGCATTAGACACTCGAGGTAACTGGAGAAGTGATCTTCACTTCTGCAAGGTCTGGTTGCTACCTCCTGCAACACCTTCAGACATTTCTCTGCCTCTGCAGACTGCTCCAAACCCTTCTCCTGGTCCACATAACTTCTGTCTTCCTCCAGATAGATTTTACTACTGCATACTTCTTCTGCAGCCTGCTTCAACTCCTCCTCTTTCCCAAATTTTTTTTATCTTCTTCTAGGCAGATCTTGGCACTGCTGCACTCTTTTGCAGCCTTCTTCAGCTTCAGCTTCTGATGCACTCCCGCATCTTTCTTTTTCTGTCTTTCTTCACACCTTCTGCGTCGCTCCTCTTGCTCCCATAATTTTATGCTAAGCCATTCCTCCTACAGGGCTTGAAATTGCCATTGTAATGCCAAGAACTCTTCTTCTGGCACCATATCTTCCTTGCTGTCTTGGCTTCTTCGAGGATGCATTTTTTTTTTACTGGGTCCTAGTGTAAACTGCCTCACATTCGGCGAATCTGCTTGCACACTCCGAGACCCTAACTCACTCTTCTCTCTCAGAACCCTACCACAGATCCTGGTGTAACTGCCTCACATCCGACGATCTGTTACACACTCAGGAACATTAGCTCTGATACCACTGATGGGGGACCGAAAAACACATGCTTCACAAACCCTACTTTTTCATTAAGAAATCTAGAAAATACATGCATACAGCCCACAGGCTTTACAATGACCAGTGCTCGGCTTGGTCTTCTCACTTCTATGCTCTAAGTGCATTCCCCGATCCACCACCATGATCCAATATAATAAACTAGATTTTTATAGAGGCCCCGACCCTTTGAAACTACTTATGTATTAAACCAGGACACACCAACCTGATTTATTACAAAGACTGGTTTTTATAGAGGCCCCGACCCTCTGAAATGTCTTTCCCAAAAATCGGATCACCAACCCGATTAATGGCTCACTCCGCACGATCTCTGTCACTACAGATTCCGTCAGAATACCCTGCACGACCCATCCTCTTCGTTCCCTGTGCTTCTGGGTTCTTGTCTGCCTTTACTACACTTTGTGCCATGTGTCGTCCATAACAATTTTTGAAAATACCGCCTGTTGCGGTTTCCCGTAATCGTCTTCTCCTTATTTGCCTTCGTCTCTCTCCGCCGCGATATCGTGACATGTCACGATATCATGACATTTTGGCCTCCCCACGCTTCTTTACACTTTTGGTCACGATATTGCGACATGTCGCGATATCGTGACCTCTCCGCATATCTGCCTTCACCTTAACTTTTCATCGTGATTTTGCGACATCGTGATATCGTGACGTCGCGATATCATGACCTCCCCGCTGCATTGCCATCTCTTCAACTTTTTGTCATATTTCGTGACAGTCATGATTTCATGACGTGTCGTGAAATCATGACACTTTTGCTGCCTCCACTCTGTCGTTGTTCTGATGTTGAGATTTCATGACAGTCACGATTTTGCAACGTGTCACAAAATCATGACACATCCACTGCTCCCTTCGTCCACTCCACTTCTTTGTTGTGATTTCGTGATAGTCATGATTTCGCGACATGTCACAAAATCGCGACAACCCCATGGCCTTCCTTCGTTGCTGCCCTGTTGTCGTGATTTCGTGACATCGCGATATCACGACCTTCTAGCTCCTTCGCCTTCGCTTCTGAATTCTATCATGATTTTGCGACATCGTGATATTGCAACATCGCGATATCGTGACCTTCCAGCTCCTCTGCCTTCGCTTCTGAATTCTGTCATGATTTTGTGATGTCGTGATATCGTGACCTTCCAGCTCCTCCGCCTTTGCTTTCAAATTTTGTCACGATTTCACATCACAAAATTGCGACGTCATGATTTCACTGCAACTCCCCACTTCTGCTTTTGCCTTGCTACAACGTCACGATTTCACGACGTCACGAAATTGTGACGTCGTGATTTCGTTGCTGCTTTCTTCTTCTGCCTTAACAAAATTTTCCTCACCTTCTTCTTCTTCTTCTTGAGCTGACTCTTCTAAAGTGGCTCTCTCGAAACTAGATGCTTCTGCTGCTGGTGCTGCTGGATGCTCCTGCATCAGCATACAACGCACCATTTCTTAAATAATTCTATGTTTGTGCTATAATATCAAAAAATTGAGGATAGTATTCCCATATTTGGTCAAATTTAAATATGATATTATTTTGTATATGTCATACTCATATAGAAAGGTCATGAAGTGTGAAGGATTAGGGTTTTTTACTAAAGATATCTTATATTTTAGGATCCATATCTTCGTAAAAAGTTATTTGATTTAGCTTATTATTGGACCAAATTATGCAAAATTTGATGATTTTTAAAATGAGTGGTCATATGCGAAAATATGAACAATATTGAGTGAGATACAATCCTGTGAAATTAATCATTTGGAACAAGGGTAGTGATGATTTTTCAAGTCATGAAAAATGAAATTACAAATATTTTCTAGCTAGGGTTCAAACAGCGGAAAGAGTGATGAAGGTTTAGGAATTTAGTAAGTCAAGACGTTCTATCTTGACAAATAATTTTTTATCTAAGTTTTTTTCCTTTCTTTATCTTAAAAATTGTGCATGAAAATATTATATAGTTTTTATCAAATATTATATTTGCTATAGGATATTCAGATATATTTTAATAGATTTTGTATTTTAGTTTCCTTTCCATGGACTGATTTATAGTTAAATCCTTAGAATCATATCTAGTGGTAGGTTTTAGTGAACCACTTCAAAGAGATCATCGTTGCTCCAAGATAGGGTAGTTTTTGGAAAATTTAATGGGTATTAGACAAGGGCTTCAACCTTGAGAAAATGAATGGATAGAAGTTGGAAGGCTCCAGGAGTGATTCTATCATTTCTTTCCAAAAGTTTATTTCTATCCATTTTTTGTCCTAGGAAATAAAGAGAAAGAATCCTAAAAGGGGGTACTTGGTTTATGAGAAGAGTAGGACTCTTCCTTACCCACTCATATGAATATTTTTCACCCAAATATATAAATCTATCCCTAGTACCAGTTTGGATTAGAATATTTGAGTTACCCATTGAATTTTAGGAAAAAAATACCTTCAATGCAATAGGCAACACTTTAGCAGAATTCCTTGAGATTTTAGATACGATAAAAGATGGATTTTTGGCTATTTATGCTCAAATACTGGTCATGATTGATATAAGTAAATATTTACCAGAATAAATCATTCTTAAGTATGGGGATAAGATGTGGATCCAAACTATAGATTATGAAAACATATATTTTAGATGTAGAAGATGTCATGAGGTGGGGCATATTGAGAGATCATGCCCTAAGAAGAGCCCAACAAAATCATTTGTAGAAAACCACAAGAGAAACTTACAAATGGTTATGGATGAAGATGCCTTTCAACTTCTAAAAAATAGATCTAGAAAAATAAAATAAAATAAAATAAACAGTGAAGACCAATAAGGAAGGATATTGGAAGAAATACCAACTTTTTTGAGGCTTTAGCCTATGAAGAAAAAGTAGATAAAAAATTAAAGGACATAATACAACAATTTCAACATATTAACAAGGAACTGTCTATTCTGTATGTTCCTAATTTAAGGAAGAACATTCTCGATGAACCTAAGAAATGTGTCTCATCAGATTTTGAAGACTCTCTTGAAGTACCATACACTATTCAGGAGAAAATAATTGGTAAATAAAATGCATTTTTAGAAGTTAATACCTCTACCATTAATAAGGAAATACCAAAACATGAGCAAGACAAGTCAAAAGCTTCTATAATAGAGCTAGGAGAGGATAAATATTATGAAAAATAAATTTGTGAAAGAATATTGAGGAATATAATAATAAGACCTACTCTTTATATAGGCAAGACAAAAAGAGGAAAACCCTCAAATTATCAAGCAATATCTAGGGAAGCAAGAGCAAACATAGAGAAAGGAACATAAAATAAGTTGGTTGAACTTATCTTTTCCAAAAAAAAATGATATTGGAAAAACACAGGAGGGGCCAAAAGCCCCTAATGAGACATGATTATCATCTCATGGAATATAATGGATTCCAATGCCCCCTCAAAGTAAAGGTGCATTAGGGACCTATGTTTAAGTAATAAACCTGATATTATCTGTATCCAGGAAACTAAAATGACAAAAGAAGAAGTTTCTAAAACCATGAAAGCAATATGGGCAAGATGTGAATGGGATGCTATAGATTTTGAAGGAGCGGTAGGTGGGATTCTAACTTTTTGGAATCCTTCTAGAACCTCTTGTGTAACCATTCATAAAAAATAGGTATTGGATAACCTTTTTAGTCACTTGCTATTTTGCAGATATTTATTTCATGTATATAAATGTCTATGGACCTACAACTCAGTTAGATAGATTAGAATTTTAGAGTGGTATTGAAGCCTTTATAAGATGTAAAGACCAAGAAACCCAATTCATGATCATTGGAGATTTTAATGCCATAACCAAGTTGGATGAAAAATTTAGGGAAATTAGGAAATTGACCCAAAGTATGAAATATTTCTTAGCTTTTATTCAAAATAATAATCTATGGGAAATTGAGTTTGAAGAAAACAACTATACTTGGACCAAAAATAGGATAGGCCAAAACCTAATAGCAAAAATATTAGATAGATGCATTCTCTCAGGTCATTGGCTAGATGAAGTAACTTATGCTAAAATTAATATCTTAACAAGGATTGGTTCAGATCACTGGCCAATAAGAGTTAAATTGGTGGTAAGTGAATTAAAAAAATATCATATTTTAAATATGAGAAGATGTGGGAAGACCATCCTCAATTTATTGATATGATAGCTCAAACATGGAATTATTTAGGTAATGGTGGGTTGTATTCTCTTCCAAACCAAATTAAAGCTATGACATCTAGATTAAAAGAATAGAAAAATAATACCTTTTGAAATATTTTTGAGAAGAAATAACTAAAAGATAAACTTTCAAAATTTTAAAATGGTGATGATATTGAAGCTCAGAGGAAAGGGATTTTCTTAGTGAATATCATAATATTTTATGTAAGGAAGATAAATTCTAGAGATTAAAATCAAGACAGACTTGGTTAAAAGAAGGAGATAAAAATACAAAGTTTTTCATAGGATGGCTATAGTACAAAAATGAACTCCCAGAATTAGTAGAATTAAATCAATAGAAGGGGTTTGGATTGAAGATCATAGTGAAATTAGAAAAGAGGTAAAGTCATTTTATTAGAATATTCTAGGTTCAAAAGAGATCAAAGTTTTTAATAATAAACTTCTTCAAGATGTTCCTTCAGTTATAACGATGAAGACAATAGGAAACTAATGGAGCCTATTACTCTAGAAGAAGTTCATTTAGCTATTTTATCTTTTAATAAAGATAATTTCCTAGGTCCAAATGGGCTCTCTGCAAAATTTTACCAACATAATTGGAATATAGTGAAGGATTTTAAATTTGTGGTAGTGGAACAATCTAGGGAAAATAATACATACCTTATAAAATAAATGCAACATATCTTCCCCTAATCCCAAAAAATAAGGATGCTGAATTATTTGATTCTTTTAGACCCATATGCCTATGTAATATGCCATATAATATTATTTCCAAAGTGATGGCGAATAGAGTAAGTCCTTTGTTAGATAAAATTATTTTAGAAAAGCAAGGAGGATTTGTGAAAGGGAGACAAATTTTGGATGGGATCATAGTAGCTCATGAAGTTATACATTCAACAACTTTAAGAAAAGAGAAAGTAATGATCTTAAAACTTGATATGAGTAAAGCCTATGATAGGGTTAAATAGGATTTTATTTTTGTAGCTTTAGATAAGTTTGGGTTTGGGAAGAAATGAATTAGATGAATTAAATCTTGTGTCTCTACAATTTCTTATGTAATGTTGGTCAATGGATTAGTGGCAGAATATTTTAAAGCCAATAGAGGCCTTAGAAAATGAGATCCTCTATCCCATTATTTTTTCATTATTATGGCAGAATTTTTGAGTAGAAACTTAAATAAGGCTTACAAATATGGGCTTATAAGTGGATTTAAGGTTAGTAATAACATCGATAACATGTTTTTACCACCTCAGGAATTGTATATGACCTGGGGTTTTTTTGAAGTAACAAGACCAACCAACAATTTTTAGGGTTTTGACGATGCGAAGGGGTTTTTTTGGAGGTGGAGGGATGACGGTGGGCGGGAAGGCTGGTTTGGGAGAGCAAAGGAGCACCAACAGGTTGAACCAGGGGCACGACAGGGTGGAGGGAGGGCAAGCAGAGTCTGGGGACGCCGAGGATCCACAGACAAACGGGGAGATGGGCCTCGGAAGTCGTATGCTCTAGCAGTGGCTTCTAAAACCCTAAGTGGGCTCTCCATCAAGGAGCTATTTCCATTCGGGAAAAAGTTGGACATCCCGATAGAAATTCTCTCAAGCTTTATGGAATTTAAAAAATTTACCCTCATCGATAAGTTTATTGGTGGTCGTCCCGACATGGAGACCATCCGCAAGTGGGTGTCTAGAAAATGGCGGACCTCTGGTCACTTGGAGCTGGCTACCCTAACCCGGGGCTTTTTTGTGATTAGACTGAGAAACATGGAGGACTACTATAAAATCCTGGCTGGAGGGCCTTGGTTCTTGGGTCGTAGGAGTCTCTTTCTAAGGAAGTGGGGTTTGGAATTTAACCCCGATACCCAGAATATCAACATTGCTCCAATATGGGTTAGGCTCCCGAGTCTCCCCCTTTTTGCTGGCATGAAAATGTAATCAGAGGAATTGCTCGATCCATCGGGGAGTTTGTCACTATAGACCCTCCCACCAGGGCTCGAACAAGATTTGTCCAAGCTCAGTTCTGTGTTTTGGTAGACTTGGAGATGAACCTTCCTTCATCCATTACTCTGTGGTCTGAGGGTTCTTTTCTACACAAGCAAGCTATTGTTTGTGAGAACAGACCAGCTTTCTGCCCCCAATGTAGTTCTCAAGGGCATCTTCAGTCCAATTTTCCTCTTCAAAAGCTGAGGAAGAAGAAGCAGGATCCCTACAACCCTCTGGAGCACGATGAAGGTCAGACGAAGCACCCTATTGTGAAAGACCATGAATCTCTAGGTCCATCCAGAGACCATCTCAAATTCTCCTTACCAGATGAGGAAATCACCATTCAACCGGACTCCGAGCTGTGCGGTGGATGCTCCCAACTATAACCATAGGGGGAAAAGGAACATGCCCCCCCTTATCACCACACTTGCAGATTCGCCCAAAATTTTTGATCGACACTCTATTGAGGCACAAAAGATATTGGAAGATTACTTGCTAGGAAGAAGAGGTTACCAGCCTGGTAATATTAGCCCTCAAATTACGAGGAGTCGAACGCAAGGGGTGGATTTTGGTGGTAATAGGAAGCAGGGCCGTCCCCCCAACAAGGAAAAGAGAGACAAGGAAACTGCGGCTGATGTCGCAAATGGCACCCAACGGTTGCTATTTTAGGATGACTTCAATTCTTTGATGGGTGACGCGCTTATCCCAAAACCTCCCCTCCAGCAGGGAAATGGAGGTAGGAAGAACCTCAAACCGTATAGATGAAAGTCATTCTGGATGTGAGAACCTGCTGTGGGAACGATGAGTGGGCTCATGGTTCTTTGGGACCCGGAGAGTGTTGAGGGCAACTTCTTTTCATCTTCCAGTAGGACTTTCAACTTTTTAGTTTAGTCCCAAGCCATCATTTTTTCTTGGATCCTATTCATCGTGTTTACTTCGAATTCTGCCTTGGAGAAAGCAGAAATGTGGAAAGTTATTTCCCTGATAAGGGAGATTTTTTGTAGTTTTCTTGGCTATCTTTTTCTACTTTCCAATGGTCCAGTTTTTATATTGGCCATAGTTTCCAGGATAATCAGGCAAAAATGCCTCCTTGTAGCCCTCGGGCAATTAGCAGCTTTTTGTTTTTTCTGCATACAATTTTATTCATCCAACCAAGAGGCACGAAGCACCATTTAGCAAGGCTGATTTTGTATATAAGGTTTTGGGATCCTCTATAAAAACCCACTGTTAATCTATTATATAATTACCAAAAAAAAACATCGATAACATCACCCATCAATAGTTTGTAGATGATACAACCCTTTTTGGAAGGGCAAGGATAAATGAGGCCAGAGATTTACATAATTTTTTAAAAGAGTACAAAATAGCTTTAGGACAAAACATTAATAGGACTAAATCCAAAATTTACTTCCTTAACACTTTTTTTAATATCAAAGAAATAATTTATAGGTTACTTCAAATGGAGGAGGCATATTTACCAATAAATTATATAGGGATGCCTTTATTTGAGGAGATAATGAGGATATATTTATGGAATCCAGTTATTAGTAAAGTTTAGAATAAACTTCTAGCTTGGAAAGGTAGATGGTTTTCGTTAGGAGGACAAGTAAAATTAATTTAGTCAGTATTACAAGCCATTCCAACATATTATATGTCATTGTATTCTATGCCAAAATCAATTGAAAATTTTTTAATCTATATTATGTGATCCTTTTATGGTCAGGTTTACATGATAAAAGGAAATTTCCTTTAATGAAATGGAGCAAATTGTGTGATGATAAAACTAGGGGAGGTCTTGGTTTAAGAGTTATTACAAATGGAAACTTAGCACTTAGGGGAAAATTATCTAGAGATTGTACAAAGAGAGTCAAAGACAATGGACAAGAACTCTTCTACGTATATTGATCCCAATGACCCAAGTTTAATATCTATTATATTGATGCAAGAGCATCTAGTGGTGTACGAGAAATATTGCATCACAAAAATTTGCATTTTCTCTTTTAGTTGTAGGTTTGTTTAGTTGTTTTATAGTCCATGATGACACTTGAGAGGTGTAAGCCAGTCAAAGATCTAAAAAGGTGAAAAACAGTCATTGACTATTTTTAGTAAGTTGGCCTAAATGGGCACGTATGGACTTGAAAATTTACCCCAAGGATCAGAATTGAAAAATGTACCCGATGATGAAAGAATAACCCCAATATCTTGAATGGTTTGAGATATATTAAATTTTTCATCCCGAGAAATCCCGCCAATAAAGTTTAAAAATAAAATTTGAAGATCTTAGAGGGTAAACAAATGATGAAAATTTGATCAAATTATCTTTAAATATTTTGAAGTTGTAGATCTCTTCGCAAGCTTTCCAACAATATATTATAATAGCCAATTGGACAATCGAGTCAAAAGTTATGGCTCTGGGAAGCTGTGCCACAAAAATTCAAGTTTCAAATGAATATCTTCCTGGGTGGGAAAATGACAATGAAAATTTCAATGGAATATCTTCCTGGGTGGGAAAATGAAAATTCAAATTTCAAATGAATATTTTCCTGGGTGGGAAAATGAACGACAAGAAAATGGGAGTTACATTTTATAGGAAGTTATTAAAGGGGGAACAAAGATTTATTGGAGGCAATCCAAAATCACAGATCATGGCTCCAACTTGTAGATTTCCAAAAGATTTTCTTTGTGATAAAATTGGCCTTATGGTCGTAATACCGTAATTTCTGATTATGTATTTCCATTGCATTGAAATAATATCAGACGTCGTGTTTATTTTGCAATTTTCTATGATATTGAGGATTGTGTGAGTGTATAGTGAGTAGCCCTTCACCATGTATTCTCTCTACCAAATTGTTCTACTATTTGAAATGGTTTAAAAAATGATTGATATTATGATTAAAGGTTTAATATAGGTGGTGGGAATTGGAGAAAAAAATTCTATTTGTATGGATACTTGGTGTGATAAAAAACCATTCAATTTAGATCAAATATTGAAACCTTGGATGAGATTACTTCAAGATAAATACGGTGATTAGGTTTCAAATATTTTTTACAAGGATCGAGAAGGATGATACAAATGGAAAGAAGATTTTTTTATAAGTATACAAGACATTGATTCTAGGAGGCAATTGAGTAGAGAGACAACAAATATGATTATTTTGAGTGGAGCCAAGGATAAATTGATTTGGGAGTTGAATAGCTCAGTAGGATACACAACAAGAAATGGATATAATGTTCAACACCAACAAAATAATAATGTCACTAGAATATGGAGAGATATTTGGGATAGCCCAAGCATTCCTAAAGTTAAAATGTTTGTTTTTCAAGTAGGTCATAGAAGAACTTTATCTTGGGATATTGCTCAATAATCTGGAATCTATGGTAATGAATTCTTAATATGTTTGGTAAAGTTCATGGTGATAAATAACATAGTTGAATATTTGTTAAAGAAATGGTAGAGCAGTTTTAAAAGTGAGGCTTTACAAACAATATGGGATATATCAAAAGATACAATACTTTGGACTATATGGCTAGAAAGGAATATAAGAACATTTAAATAAAAGGAAAACAATTTAGAGATAATGAAAAAGAAGATATGCTTAGCCATAAAGGAGTCTAAACCAACCTTATCAACTCACCCAGTCCCTAATTTGGAAGTAGAGAGTCTTGATAGATGGAGTCAAGTCATTAAATGGAATTATGATGTTGGGTACAAGAGAAGAAAAAGAAGGTAAAGAATATAAAGTGGAAACCACAAGATGTGAAGTGGGTTGAATTGAATTTTGATGGAGCATCTAAAGGAAATACAGGACCACCAGGAGGAGGAGGAATAATTAGAAATAATAGAGAAGATACTTTGTCTCATTATGCTTTCAATAGTGGATTTAAGATAAATAATGAATCTGAATATTGGGCAGCTTTAGAAGGGTTAAAATATGTAAACAAATGAAATGGAATAGAGTATGTATGGAAGGTGATTCTCTCATAGTAATAAATGCAATTTTGAGGAAAGCATAGGCTCCATGGATAATTGTAGAAATTCAAGATCTTGCTAAAGAGTTTGAAGAAATTAAGTTTACACATATATTAAGGGAAGGAAAAAACTATGCAAATAAGATAGCCAATAGAGGGGTTTTGATTGAGGATCGTGAAGTTAAATTCTCCTTTCCATGGTTAGAGGAAGTAGAAAGTTTAGTTGAAGCTGAAAAAAATATTAATTGATTGAATCAATTAATGATTAAGATTTACTTTAATTCTATCCATTGGTAATGCATTCTTTATTTTGTAACAATAATATGTTTTCATTTAGACTATTATTATAATTTTTGTGATTGCACTTGTGTTTCAGGAAGGAGACTAGCAATCCATATTTGGTAAAGTGGACTGTGATAGTGTGATGTTTTAGAAATATTACTCTACTAAGATGAAAGGCATAGATAGTAGAGGTGAATTTTTGGCATTGTGAAGGATACTATAGGAAAATTTCAAGAAAGATGCTAAGTTCTAGATTAATTGTATTCATATAAAAATTTGAAAAAATCTAGAAAATGAAAAGCAAGAATTCATACATTTTATGTAAAATGATGTAGGTTTCTAGCTATAACATCTCAATTGAGATGAGAAGTGTATCTATTTGTAATATATCAAGCTCTAAATAAGAGTAAAAAATTTATCAAGGGTGGGGAACCCAAGTATAACCCCTTATTATCCAATAAAAAAATATGATCTTCTTTTAAATTCACTTATCACCATTTTAACTCTTATTGGCTAGTGATTTGAACCAATCCTGGTCAAAATATTAATTTTAGCACAAGTCCCTTCACCTAGCCAATGATTTGAGAGTATAAATTTATCTAATTATTTTTCTATTAGGTTCTAGCCTCTCCTATTATTGGTCCACATATATTTGTTTTCTTCAACCTCAACCAACCATAGATTATTGTTTTGAATAAAAGCTAAGGAATCTCTCAAACTTTGGGTTAATTTCCTAATTCCCATAAATAATTCATCTAGCTTGGTTATGTCATTAAAATCTTCTATGATCATGAATTGGGTTTCTTGGTCTTTACTTCTCATAAAGGCTTCAATCACACTCCATAATTCTAATATACTTTACTGAGTTGTAGGTCCATAAACATTGATATGGATAAAACAAATATCTACAAAGTAACATGTGACTAAAGAGGCTATCCAATGCCTAGTTTTATAAATGATTAAATAGGAGGTTCTAATAGGATTCTAACATGTTAGAATTACCCCCATCACTCCTTTAGAATCCACAACATCCCATTCACATATTGCCCATACTACTTTCATAGTTTTGAAAACTTCTTCCTTTGTCATTTTAGTTTCTTGGATATAAAGAATATTAGGATTATTACTTAAGCAAATATCATTGACACACCTCTAATTTAAGAGGGCATTAGAACCATTTATGTTCCATGAGATGGTATTCATGTCTCATTAGGGGTTACTAGCCCTAACAATGAATTACTGATATCATTTTGTTGTTTGGTAAAGAGAAGTTTAACCAACTTAGTGTGTGTTCCTTTCTCTATCTTTGTTCTTACTTCCTTGGATCTCACTTGATAATTTGAGGGTTTTTCTATTTTTGCATTACCCATATCAGGAGTAGGTATTATTATTCTATTCCTTAATATTCTTTCTTAATCTTATTTTTCATTAGACTTATCCTCTCATGGCTCTACTACGAAATATTTTGACTTGTCCTACTCATTTTTTGGTATTTCCTAATGTTAGAGATATTAACATCTAACACTACATTTACTCTACCAATTTCCTTCAACTAAATGGTGCATGATACTTCAAAAGAGTCTTCAAAATTTAATGGGACACATTTCTTAGGTTCATTGAGAATGTTTATACTTAAATTAGGTTCATATTAAATAGACAATTCCTTGTTAATAATTTGAACCCATTGTACTGTGTCCTATAAGATTTGATCTACTTTTTCTTCATAGGCTAAAGCATACAAATAATTGTTATTTATATAAACATCCTTCCTTATTTATTTCCACTATTTATTTACTTTCATCTATCTATAGCCATGTTTTGGAAGTTGAAAACCATCCTCATTAATATCCATTTGTAAGTTTCTCTTATGAATATCTACATATGTTTCTATTGGACTCTTCTTAGGGTATGATCTTTCAATATGTCATACCTCATGATATTTTCTACATCTAAAAGATATGTTTTCATAATATATGGTTTAGGTCACCCCCATACTTAAGAATTATTTATTTTCATAAAGGTTTACTTATATCAATCATGACCAATATCAAAGCATAAAAAGCCAAGAATTCATATTTTGTAGTTTTTGAAATCTTAAGGAATTATCCCAGAGTGTTGTCTATTACCTTAAAGGTATCCATTTTATAAAAATCAATGGGAAATTCATACATCCTAACCCAGATTGGTACTAGGGATATATTTATATTTTTAGGTGTAAAGCCTTCATATAGGTGGGTAAGGAAGAGTTTTAATCTTCCCATAAACCAAGAACCCCCTTTTAGGATTCTATATCTTTCCTCCATGGAATAAAGAATGGCAAGGAATAAACCTTTAGGAAGAAAGGATAGACTCATTCCTAGAGACTGCCAACTCTTATCAATCCATTTTATCAAGGCTAAAGTCCTTGGCCAAGATCCATTAAATTTACCAAACATTTCTCTATCTTTGAAGAGCAAGGATCGATCCTCCATGAGGACCTCACTAACCTCTACTATGAGAGATGATTCTAAGAATTTAACTATAAATCAATTCATGGGGAGGAAACTAAAACTTGAAATCTACTAAAATTTACCAAAATATCCTATAGTGATTATAATATATAAAAAAAAACTATAATAATTTACATGTAAAATTTATAAGATAAATAAGGGGAAAAATAAAATTAGCTAAAAAAATATATACCCAAACATAATGTCTTGTCTCACTGAAGTCCCAACCCTCCATTAATCCTCCCATCATCCAAACCTTAGCTAATAGATATCTACATTTTTTTTCATGACTTGAAAAATCATCATTGCCCTTGTTTTGGATGACTAAATTCATTAGGTTTTATCTCCCTCAATATTGCTTAGATTACTTCATATGACCACTCATTTTAAATCTCTTAAAATTCCACACAAATTGGTCTAAGAATAAACAAAATCAAACAATCCTTCACAAATATATGCCTCCTAAAATATGAGATATTTTTCCCTATTTTTAAATGAATATTTGCACATGGTCATCTCCCTCAATACTACTTGGATTATTTCAAACGACCACTCATTTCAAAGCTTTTCAAAATCCACACAAAATGGTACAATAATGGTTTGAATTAGACACATCTATGTAAAGATATGGCTCCTAAAAGATTATTTTTTTTGAAAAAATTGCCCAAGCTTTGCCAATTCATAATTTTACCCTTCCATGGAAACATTATTTTTTAAAAATAAAGGTATAACTAGATTATATTCAAAACATTTTCCATACATCTTGTAGGCACCGGTAGGCGTAAGATCCTTGCTAGTGCTAATAACTAATGGGACCATTGTTATTGTAGTATTTAGACCCTATTTTATTAAAATAATTTGATATTTATAGTATAATAACTACCATACTTATTTATTAAGCAACTATTTTTATCGATTTGGCATAACATATCTATTGTTCTTATATATGATATATTTTTAATAAAAGTACCTTTGTTCCATTTTTATCCATTAATTACTTTTCATAAATTTCCTTGCATTTCCATTATTTTAGCAGTTGTAATTAAGAGGGAATGTAAAGTAATGATACTTCCTATTTTTGATGTACATATATGTTGTAAGTTTCCATCCTAAGTGTTTATTAAGGAGGGAAATTATGATTTTAAATAAGTTCACTCATTTCAGTTTTTATTTTAACTCCAAAATAAAGATTAAGAAAAGAGTGTTAGGGATGTCAATTTTTATTTTTGAATAATTTGTGATAAATATTTATTGTTCTCATTTATGAGATAATACTTATAGGATGAGTTTTTCTCTACCATCCATGTGATTTTTCACTCATTAATACATGAGGAAGTTGTATTGACCTCTCTTATATGACTCTTATTAAAAGTTTCATATGATTTTGGTTGAGAGTGACACATTTTATATAATTCCATTTACATGTCACTCAATATTCCCTCATGTAGAGAACATTAGGATGCTTAGTCACATATAATGAAACTCTATCTTATTTATTCCTACTATGCATGTTGAAATTGGTGCAAGATGTAAAAGGTCCTAATATGCAAGTAGGTATGAAGCTTTTGATGGAACCATTCTTTGTAATCAAGGGAGGATTTTATATTGTGTCATTGTAACCTTACATAGAAAATATTTGAGAATTTATTTTTTCTATTAATCATTTATTTTCTTATGGTATTCATCTTAAAAGCCTTGTCTTTAATTTATGTGATTTCTTCTCATATGTGTACTAATAAATAATTTATTATTTTGGTTTAGTATTTTATACTTGATATCATGCTATGTGGATTTATATAGAATCATATTTAGTTTATCCTTACAAAACATTAAAAAAATAATAATCTCTACTAAAATACATAATTTGATATGTTTATCATTTTTAAAATAAATATTATATTCCTATTTTACAATTTATTTACATATTTTTTAATTTAGAACATCCTCTTATTCTCAATACAAGTAGTACTTATTATTTTTTAAACTTGAGCATATTTCATTTTGTAAAAGACTTGTACATAGGCTAAAATTATGTATCTGTACCACTTTTAGACCTATTTACCATCCTTAAATTGTTATACCATTTTATTATTTTAAACGAATAAATATATATTGATTTATTTAGAATTATTTTTTGAGAGGTTTTTTTTTTAGGAGAAAGTTTACAAATTACATCAACAACCACCCTCAAGGGGTTTGAACACAAGACCACTTAAGAAACAACCATCATCTTAGCCACTAGAGTTTTATTCTTATTAAATTCTAGTTTTCTATAAAATGTGTATTATTTTCCTTATAACTATAAAATATCTTACATTTTCTAAATTTTGTGTAGTTTTATTACACTTGTATTTTAACTTGAACATGCATAAAAATACAATTTAAATATTAAAATAAAAAAAAATTGTTTAAGGTTTAATATGGTAAAAATTGATAGCATCAAAAATTGATAAAATTCGATGTAATAAATGGAGAGGGAAGAAAGTAGAGAGGGGAGGGCTCTGGTCCCTCCCCTGCTCCCCCTCCCATGGCTCCTGGTTCCTACCCAGTCCCTGGCTCAATCCAGGTCATCCCTCTCGGGGAGTGGTTGTTTGCAGATGATCTCCTGGGGGAGATCCTTCTCCACTATCTGCGCCCCTCCTGGCCGGCTAGGGTTTCCTTGGTTGTTTTTTCAGACTGGTGCTTCCCAGGTATCCCTGTTTGGTTGGGGATCCCTTCCCTTTTTCCCTCAGGCTTCCCCTGGGGTTTTTTGCAGGTTATTCACGTGGATCTGGTCCCTTACATTTCTCGGTGTGGTGGAGGTGACGGTTTAGGGTTTGGACAACTTCCCCATTTTCTTGCGAATCCTCGGTGGGCTCTGTGCTTGGACAAGATTCTTGGTCCCTACTGCTGGGATCCTCTTCTATTTTCTCGGGGCGGGTTCCTTGTGGTGCAACTCTCTGGTCACTTCCTGATGGGTTGGATCCTCTCTGTGCTGGCTGTCGGCTTCCTGCAGGATGGCTCTCGCTGAACGAAATGTTTTCTCGGTGGGCGGGATGGTTTCTCCACAGGGCGGGATCCGCCAAATCTGCCGGTTTTCCCACGAGGCGAGATCCTTTCTTTTCTACTGGTTTCCCGGATGGCGGGATTTCCCTGTTGCTTCCCGCTAGGCGGGACTGTTTGTGGTGGTTTTGACTGCTTCCCGCGAGGCGGGATTTTATTGTAACTATTTTTCTTTGCTTCCTGCTAGGCGGGATCTTCTCGATGGTGGTTTTTGGCTACTCCCCACTGGGCGGGATCTCCAAAACTACTTTCTTTCTTATTTGTTTGTTTCCCGCTAAGAGGGATTGTTTCATGATTACTTTATGCAGTAGGCGGATTTGCATTTTGGTGTTCAGTTTCAAGGGATTGATGCCCTAGGCCCATTTCTTATGTAATCAGGTTTTGGTATCCTTGTTAAAACCCGTTATAAATACAAACACTATAATTAACAAAAAAAAAAAAATATGGTAAAAATTAAATATCAATAAAAATTATTTATCTTATACTCAAATTAATTATAAATAAATAATGCAAATAGGATATCTTCCTTTGAAAAGACCATCTCTCATTGTATTTTTAATATTTTTTATGTTCTTGCTCACATTGTTAAAAATGAAACTATATCAGGTCAAACGTTATTGGACCATTCACCCTCCAAATAATATTTTTACGAATAGTGGCAAGTTGTAAGTTGTTGAAAAAGAATTCCAGGCCCTTAAAAAAGTCAAGCTATTTGCTAAAGGATATTCAAAGTTTCCTTCAAAGTGAAAATGATGTTTAGACTACCACAAATTTTGAAGGATACTTTTATCTTTAAAAAAATCATGAAGGAAGTTGGGTAATTAATCTAAATGGTTCACTTAAATTTTCACATGTTCGAAATGAATAGTGGCAAGTTGTAAGTTGTTGACAAAAAAAATTCCAAGCCCTTAAAAAAGTCAAGCTATTTGCTAAAGGATATTCAAAGTTTCCTTCAAAGTGAAAATGATGTTTAGACTACCACAAATTTTGAAGGATACTTTTATATTTAAAAAATTCATGAAGGAAGTAGGGTAATTAATTTAATGGTTCACTTAAATTTTCACATGTTCGAAATGAATAGAGGCAAGTTGTAAGTTGTTGTGACAAAGATTTCCAAGCCCTTAAAAAAGTCAGGCTATTTGCTAAAGGATATTCAAAGTTTCTTTCAAAATGAAAATGATATTTAGACTACCACAAATTTTGATGGATACTTTTATATTTAAAAAATTCATGAAGGAAGTAGGGTAATTAATCTAATGGTTCACTTAAATTTTCACATGCTCGAAATGAATAGGGGCAAGTTGTAAGTTGTTGTGACAAATATTTCCAATCCCTTAAAAAAGTCAAGCTATTTGCCAAAGGATATTCAAAGTTTCTTTCAAAGTGAAAATGATATTTAGACTGCCACAAATTTTGAAGGATACTTTTATATTTAAAAAATTCATGAAGGAAGTAGGGTAACGATGGTTGTTTTTTAAGTGGTTTTGTGTTCAAAATTTTTGAGGGTGGTTGTTGATGTAATTTGTAAACGTGTTTTAAAAAAAAAAAGTAATTAATTTAATGGTTCACTTAAATTTTCATATGTTGGAATTGAAAAAAAAAATTGTAAAATTATATAAGAGTGATTCTATTTACATGTCAATGTTATAGATATATATAGGTATTGTAGTTGTAAAATATATATAACTTTAATGGTGTATTATTGGTATTTTATTTTGGTTATTTTACATTTTTTTTTTTTTTTTGATAAAGGAGATATTTTGTTTCTATGTTCTCAAGAGAACGTGGTCTCAATTATGTTACCTGTTATACTTCACATTTTTTGTCGGTTACATAGGAGAGTTGGTCACAACCACACTATATTTAGTAACTAGTGCACGGTTCAAACCACATGGGATGCTTCCATCATCATCGATCTCACAACATCATCGTCGATTTCACAGGATAAATCAGACTACTACCTTTGCAAATAGGCTGCCCTCTAAGGTTTGAACCTGGGTGTCTTCTTGGTAAATGTGTGGCCACACAAGCACTTATCAATCCACTCAACCTTTAAAAACATGCTATACTTCACATTACTAAAAAAAAAAAATACATTAATATGCAAATCTTTTAACAAGGTGATCACTTTTTGATATATCATTTTTAAAAGTTGTATATATAATTAAAGTTTGGGTCTTGTAAACAAGCATGAGTCCAACCTAACAAATATTTTTAGTTAGAAAATTATTTTTTAAAATTATTAAAATAATATTAAATATAATAATTAAATATTTTATTTAATTAGATAATATTTACAATTATTTATTAAAATTATTATAATTATATATAAAAAACATGTAGGTAAACAATTGTATATTTTTAATTTATTTCTTATATAATGGTATGTGATTATAGCATGAAAATTTAGTGTCAGCAATTTAACATTATAAGAAAGAAAAGTCTTATAAAGATTAAGTTTTAAAAAAAAAAACCGACCTTAACACATGAAACTCTTTAACAAAATAATGGCTTAGGTACATTAAAAAAAAAACTTTACATATGAATATTTTTAACAAAATAATGGCTTAGAAATAAAAAATAACAAAATTGCATTATCACGCCCAAAGTTTATAGAAAATTTTATTATTGATTTTTTTTTTTTACTATATTATTTATATTAATTAGCTTAAACAAACTAATATCTAAAAAATAAATTTAGCGTACAAAATTATACAAACTCTTTGTTTAAAATTAACAATTGAGAATCAGCTTTATATGTCTCAAAATTATTTATCATATTTATATCAAACCATCGTGAGATGTGGTGTATGTCTGTGTAAGTGAGCTTGTGTACCAAAAAAATATATATATTAAAAATATAAGAATTTTTTTAAAGTATAACAGGTGGGGGCACACTCTTTCCAAAGATACAACCGAGATCTCTTCAATCTGATTTGAACTTGTAACTTTAATAACAGCTTCAACCACATACCATTAAAATATCCTTTCAAAAAAAATTTAAAATTATATAATTCATTTTTTATTTTGTTTTTTCCTTCCTTCAACTAGCTACCCATACTGGTATGCTTTTTTTCCATAAAAAATTACTTTAATAATGTTTGACTAGTTAAGTATTTACTCAAAAGAGATTATGAAGAAAAACAATAAAATAAAATAAAGGTTATAAGAAATAACCCTAAGATTTAAATCCTGATAAATAGAAAAAAATAAAAATAAAAATAATGATAGAAGTTGCTGCAAGCTGTTGGCTGAAATCGTTGAAAAGAAAAAGAAATTCTCGCTGTGTACTGCCTTTTCGCACTTAATTTGGCGGTGGTCAATACTGGCAACTGAAGTGGAACATGGGCCACAATCTCGCCATTTACCATGAACGTCCTTATTCAAGATGCTCTGACCGAGATTAAAAAGTAGTTAGAAATCCACGCAAATGGTATCCTATCCTTCTTCGATTCGAATTTTAGGTCTCCTAAGATTTCTAAGTTTTAATAACTAAAACTTCATTTAAAATTTCGAATTAGATCCACTCAAATTAAGTAACCGCGAAAGAAATATATGCATATAATAATGCACGCCAAGTTTTAGGTATAGGTCATCGTAGCTGATCAGTGATGGGAAAGTGAAAACGAAAGCTCCGAGTTCAAGTCTCCGTGTGTTGTGGATTCTTTGTCGGTTGATTTTGACGAAATCTGGAAGAAAGTAGTTGAAAAAGTAGGCCGATATGAAAAGACAATAGAAATTGGCCTAGGTGACGAGGAAGAAAAGAGTGGATGAGAATAAAAAATCATCTCCACTTAAATTTAAAATCTAATAACACTTATAATTTAATTGTTTCATGGTTTAAACCATAAATTGCTTACATTTTATAATTTAATAATAGTGTTTTTGTTTTTCCTGATGATACCTGGTGCTGAGAGTAAGGCACTGAGTCAGCACTAGCAGACAAGGTGTTGAATCAGCACTAAAAAGATAAATGTGGACGACTGTAGACAGATGTGCGCGCAGACGACAGAGGATGCGGACAGTACTTCTCAACGCTATTGTGCCCTATCTGTAGTATATGGTGTATTAGAACTTTTATAGGAATAGTGCATCGTTTCATGATACCTAGGGACAGGTTCATGATTTTTTATGAATATTTTGCATAGGTCCTATATAACTTAAAGGTTTATTATATTTTAATATTATATTAAAATAATGAACTAATAATAAGTTGATTAAGAATTTAAGAATATTAGTATTTTTTATTTTTTATTTTTATTTATTTTTATTTTTTATGTATACCAGAATTGGTTAAAATATAATTTTTTTTTTTTTTTTTTATGGTTGCCTCCTATATCCTTTATTTTATATAGCCTTTATTTCATTTTTTTGTTATTTAGTTTCATGTGAAATGGATCATTGGCTGTTTTGTTCAGGCAACAGCTCACTTTGTTAATCCTTTACATTTATCTTTTAAATATGAAATCATAAAATACTTTAAGACTATATATTAACGTTTTATTTTAATAACCTTAATTTGAATTATAAGAGGGAAAAATCCTTTAGGACAGAAGCAAACACAACACCTTGTTTTGCTTAATTAAGGTTAAACCGTTGTGGTTTTTGCGTAATTAGGCTTAAACCATTATGCTGTATTTTTAACTACTGTGTTCCTCATCCACATCTTGCTAAGATTTGAAATGGTTATATATATATATATATATATATATATATATATATATATATATATATGTTTTTAAATAATTTTTATTTTTTAAAATTAAATTTTATTATATAATATTTTTTAAGTTTGAAATTTATATTATTTTTATAATTTATTTTAATTTAATAATATATTAATTTTTTTTGTTTGTGGAAAACATTTTAAAAGGATGTTATTTTTGGGTAAGATTTAAGGAGGTAGAGTATCTCTTTCTTCAAAAACGTTCACTATTCGTACATGGCCTACCATCTTCGAAATACTAAGGAGCATGCCTAAAACACAAAAACAAGCACACACAAACACAAAAAACACACAAAAAAAACACCACCTTCAACACACTCAAGGAGCATGCCTAAAACACAAAAACAAGCACACATAGACATAAACAAACACAATTCCCCTCCCCTAAAAGAAAAAAAGGAAACACAAAAAAAACCACAAAAACAGAACAACACAACACTTCCATAACAAAAAAACCAAATGAAACAATTACACTACAACCAAAACATAGAAACAAAAACAACAAAATACACGAACCACACAAATAAAACTACAAAAACAACATAATAAAATACAACCAAAACGAAAACAATAAAATGACACAAATACACCACAGACAAAAACTTGAAAAAAACAACAAAAACTAAGCCAATGGAGCTATTGACAAATTAGACCATGTAAGATAACACTAAAACTAAACCATAGCTTAAAAAATTACTAGAAATATCAGAAATTGCTTAGAAAATTAGCCATAGCTTCCGACATTGCCATCAAGAGACTATAGGATAACACCCATCCTAAAAAATCCTTAGGATTAAGGCATCCTCATCCTTTTATTTGTATCTTGCTTCATTCTAGTTGGGACTATAAGATGGTTACTTAGAACCATGACACTACTATTGAAATTTGTATGGTCTTTTTGAGGATCCATTTTCTTTGTAGTTTGAATCTGCCCTTTGGTTTTGCACTTGGGTTGATTTTCTACATTGTTTTTTTTTTTATAGTTTAAAGTTGGTTGAGATGGCTCTCTTTGATTGTTATTTCTTAGCATCAAGGCAAGCTATTTTAGTGTTTTCTCATCATGCAATCCTTCCTATTCCATCTCTTCATCAAATTGTGTTTCTATAATTATTGTTTCCATTTGACCTTCCTTATCATCTACTTGCTCATTCATGGAGAAAATTTCAAAGGTGTTGGGTGAAATTATTGTTTTCTCTTTTGTTGCTATTTTTTTCTTTGTCTTTTTTTTGTCTAGGGATTTGAAACCCTACCAAGTCCCCATCCTCTTTCTCTTTGTTAGGAACCTTATGTGGACAATCCTTGGCTAGATGACCATATTCATGACAAATTATGTATCTAAATGGAATATTTTCATAATCTACTATTTGCTCCCATATTTCTTCCTCATATTGTAAAGTAATTTTCTGTGGAAGTGGTTTGTCAAAATCAATCAATACACAGATCCTTGCATAAATCATATACTCTAAGTGTAAAGTGCTATATTGACATCATGAAAGCTCCTAAATAATTCACAATTGTTGCAAATATCTTTGGATTCCAATATTCTATCAGAAGACCAAATAAATGGACCCAAAAAAAGGCATTTGATGGCATTTTTTCCTTAGCTTTGAAC
The DNA here is from genome assembly GCA_028583015.1 of Wollemia nobilis. Taxonomy (NCBI): domain Eukaryota; kingdom Viridiplantae; phylum Streptophyta; class Pinopsida; order Araucariales; family Araucariaceae; genus Wollemia; species Wollemia nobilis. The sequence goes on from JAQPPZ010002660.1 coordinate 2,048,095, forward strand.
TTGGTATGCCAAGGCTTCATGAAGATCCCTGCCCTACCAAAAAACTAAGGCCCCCTTGAAAAATGTCCTCTATATCTTCTTCATTAGCAAATAAAATATAGAAGTAGCCATTAGGGTAAGTATTAATTTGGAACTCACCTTTAATGCTCCAGTTTTTTTTTGGTAGCCCATTGCTTGAAGGTAGCAAGAGTCGGTCAAAATCCCATGAATTGATAAATTAACGCTCTCATCTCCATTTTAGCTATTCTTTTTTGGAGATCCATTATTTCTAACTTCACTAATGGAGATCCATTAATTGCTTTCATGCAACCCATCTCTGTTTTAACTCTCTTTTAAAACAATCATGACATTGCAATATTAATAAAAGATCTATTGCTTAGATATTTTATTACTGTTGCAATGTCATGATTGTTTTAAAAGAAATTTAAAGCTGAGAGAACATGATTATGCTTAGCCTCAGTTAATCATAAGGGTTTCTAACACTAACTATATATATTATAATAAAAAATAAAAAGCAACACAAAGCAATGGATCTTTTATTAACGTTCAATGTCATGATTTTTTTAAAAGAGAGTTTTTAAAGAATTAAAAAATAGGTAATAAAAGTTTTTAAAGTTAATCACTATTATGTTAAGAATTCAAAATATAAGGTTAAATCATATTTTATTATAAATAATTAAAATAAATATTTTATAATAAAGGATATAAAAGAATAAAGTGTGTGAAAGATTATTAATTATTTTGAGTTATTTAGTTTGATACAATATTATAATGTTTTTGTTGATGTTCATACTATTAAACTTGTTATTTTAATTATCTCATTGAAATTTAAGTTATATATGAGATCAATATATGGTTATTTTAAATGAAAATTTAAGATTAATTTTTAATGAGTTTACATAAGTTTTTACGAGGGGTTCTCAATTGTCTCATATTGAGTGGGGATTGAACCTTGGACCTCTCAAAGAGAGGCCAAAGCCCTTACCACTATGATAAGCTTGTAGCTTTAAATTTTAAAATTTAAAAAAAATATGAAAAATGTATAATTTCATGAAATTAAATAAAAAATAAAAGTAAAATTATATCTAACACAACTTAATATATATTATAACTAGTTGTAATGCAACTTTAAATGTATGTAAAATCATGATTAACTTATATCTAAATAAATTAATCCTTATTGTATTAAGTGGACAAATTTATTTATTTTTGTGTAAAGTGTTTCAAAAACTAATAAATTTAATTGATTTTTATTCAATTAGTCTTCAATGTTGACAAAATACATTTTTGACACACAAAGTATTTTATTACCATTTGAAAGAAACACATTTTAAAGTTTTCAAGCATTTAACCCACTTTAATATACCCTTACTTTGAATCCAATCATGAGTACTTCAATTATTAATAAGATAATGGAATTGTTGAATTGTAGAATAGTCTAACTTCTTTTACACTGACAATCCTATTTCAGCAATCTTAGAAGGAAGGAATAGTCTCTCTTTCAACCTCCAAATTTCGGTTGGATTCTCACTATCCTTGATAAAGTCTAAGTAATCTAATCTATTTGAATTAAATTAGATGCAAAGTATTTAAATGTGAAAAGTGAAATGCAAAATAAATAAATTTGAGAGTTTAGAGTGCAAGAGATTAAAACTAGATATGATGGTAATCATAGCAAGGAGAGTGTGTGATAAATCACCTCACAAGCAAATTAAATATTAACATTGGAATCCCATGTACATGAAATAAAATTAACAAGGAATCTCAAGAAGATATGAGGACAATTCTATAATCATCACATTCCACAATTCAAGAGGGTAGTTTCATTGATGGAAAAAAAAAGGCTTATCAATTTTTTATTTATTTTAGGAAGAAACAGGTACAATGTAGGTCTTACAAAGTGTAGTGTGACTTCCTCAAGGTAAACAATGTCTACAATGAAGCCCATAGCTTTTATTTATAGGAAAAATTCACCTTTATCTTGAGTGATAAAATCTTACTCTTTGGTAAAAGTAAATATTTGGAGGCATCTTTAGCAAAATAATGTACACATAATTGTTAAATACCTTTAATTATATTTTTAAAACACTTAGAAGGCCTCTAAAATGTTAAAGCAATTTTTAACATCTGCAAGGCCATAGGCCACATGAGACCACCCTCATGGAGTATGTTGTTAACCCAATATATGGTTATCCAACCATACTTTGGTTACTGAAACATGGTATACAACCCAAGCCCCTATAGGATTTGAAACTTGGACCTATTTCAAAGTTTTGAAGTCTCTATTGTTAGGCTACTCAGATTGTACAAATGCCAACTTAATCCAAATGGGAGGGCTAGGGGTTTGAGCCATAGAACTTGAAGGCACTAAACATTAGTGTACATTTAACTAACCATATGGCACTTGGTGGTACAACTACATTCTAAAATGATGCTTTCCAAAAATCTTCCTTGAGACTCATGCATTTAAATTTACCCTTTTATTTTTCCATGAGCAATTTGCTCCAAGAGGGAAGAAAATTGCTCATGTCTAGGAGCAATTTTCTCTAGTTTGCTAGTGCTTCACTTTTGCAAACTAATCACTCATTTTTTTCTAGTGCTATTCTCCTTAGGAACCAATTGCATCATCTTAATGAAATCACTCCTCAAGTCTTAATTAATTAATTCAAAAGGATTTTTACATCTCCAAAACAAACAAATCCTCGATATAGTAAGTTACTATATTTTTTGTGACTTCATGAAGAACCAAGCTTGATTGGCAAGATATCCCAAACCTTGCCTTTATGCTTATGAATGAATTAAAAAAAACAATTGTGTTTTCTACTAGAAAATTATAAAATTGTTGGTTCTCCCTAACATACTAATATTTGTGAAATGTTTTGCATCTCCTACTAGGTTCTCATATGGGATTTTAGACAACCTATCTTGTTTTTCCACTTTTTTCTATAACTTTCCAAGTAAGGTTTCTACTAGGTCCTCATATAGGATTTCAGACAACCCATCTTGTTTTCCCACTATTTTCTATAACTTTCCAAGTAAGGTTTCTAACTATTTGGTATTTTTTACTAATATTTTATCTTAAGCTTTAGCATTCTCGTAAATCATCAAGGAGCTTTTTCTAATCATCAAATACATATGGTAATCCAATGTCAACTAACCCCTAGTTTTTTTTCATCTCACACATTGGGGTTTTTAGAGAGACCATTATGTCTTTGTATGTTTATAGGTCTCTTTGAGAATTAGAGATATTGATGTTCTTTCTGTCTATCTATGTATATTGTGTCTATGATGTCAATGACCAGTTGTTTGAGTACCTCATAATACCTATCATTTGCAATCAATTCATCTTCTATTTATTTGACAATCCTTACCACTTGGTTGAATTTGTTTTTAATATTAGATACAAACTCAAAGTACCTCTTGATATTTTTGATCTTGTTTTTAATGTTTTCCTATAAGGACTTTATTTTTTTATTTTTAATTCCTCGCTAAGTTAGTTACAGATCTTTTCTTTAGATTCAAATTTTTATCTAAAAATTAGAGATATTCTAATATTTCTTTTGTTTAGATACTTTTAGTTGCTCCACTTATATCAAGTGTGATTTTTTTTATTCAAACTGCCCGTTTAACTGGTCCTACAATCTTTGAGCTATTGCTTTTATTCGTTGTTCTCAATAAGTTGGGATTTAAGGTCCTCATTATATTGTCTTTTATGGTGTCCTTGAGGGTTTTTGTAGTTATAACTTATTTGTCTTTAGTTGGGCTTAGTTGGGTTTTTGCTAGTTGGCCAAATTGCATAGCTACTCCAATAGAGAGATGATTCACAAGCTTAGTTGGGTTTTTGCTAGTTGGCCAAATTGCATAGCTACTCCAATAGAGAGATGATTCACAAGCTGGATTATTCAAGCTGGATTATTTAATATGGATCTATTTTGGTTAAATTCATATTTGACACTTTGGAATTGAAGTAGGTAGGAGTAGTGGTGGGTTTAGAAGGGTACTGCCTTTCCGCAATTAAATTGGCGGTGGTCAATACTTGCAACTGAAGTGGAACACATGAGTCAAAGTCACGCCATTTACCATGAAAGTCACTATTCAAGGTGTTCTGATCGAGATTAAAAAGTATTTATAAATCCACGCAAATGGTATTCTGTCCTTCGATTCAAATTTTAGGTCTCCTAAGATTTCTAAGTTTTAATAAAACTTCAATTAAAATTTCGAGTTAGATCCACTCAAATTAAGTAACCGCGAAAGCAATATATGCATATATTATTAATGCACGCCAAGTTTTAGGTAACCGCCAAAGCTATATATATATTTTAATTTTTTTGAGCAACCGCCAAAGCTATATATGCACATTTTGACGCACACCAAGTTTAGGTAAAGGTCATCGTAGCTGATCAGTGATGGGAAAGTGAAAACGAAAGCTCCGAGTTCAAGTCTCCGTGTGTTAAGAGACAACCTTTGTCGGTTGATTTTGACGAAATTTGGAAGAAAGTGGTTGAAAAAGTAGGCCGATATGACAAGACAATAGAAATGGGCCCGAGCAGGTGACGAGGAAGAAAAGAGTGGATGAGAATTTCCACTTAAATTTAAAATCTAATAACACTTATAATTTAATTGTTTCATGGTTTCTTAGTAAATTGCTTACATTTTATAATTTAATAATAGTGTTTTTGTTTTCCTGATTATACCTGGTGCTGAGAGTAAGGCACTGAGTCAGCACTAGCAGACAAGGTGCTGAATCAGTACTAAAAGATAAATGTGGACGACTGTAGACAGATGTGCGCACAGACGACAAAGGATGCAGACAGTACTTCTCAACGCTATTGCGCACCATCTGTAGTATGTTATATTAGAACTTTTATAGGAATAGTTGCATCGTTTCATGATACCTAGGGACAGGAATATTTGTAGATGATTTTTTTATGAATAGACATAGGTCATATGTACACTAAGCTTATTATAATTTTATATTAGAATCAATTTTTATCATAATTAGTAGTGATTTGAAATAATACTTTTTTAAGGTTGAAATTTATATTATTTTTATAATTTATTTTAATTTAATAATATTTTATTTTTTGGTTTGTGGAAAATATTTTAAAAATAGATGTTATATCATTTTTGGGTAAGATTCAAGGAGGTAGGGGTATTTCTTCCAGAGAAACGCCTACTATCTTTGACATATTCAATAAGCATGCCTAAAACACAAAAATAAGCACACACAAACACAATAAAAAACAAACAAAAAAAAACATTAAAAAAACACCACCTCTGATGCCCAAAACACAAAAAAAAACACACATACATAAACAAATACAACCCCCTTCCCTTAAAAAAAAATAAACACATAAAAAACCACAAAAACAACATAACACAATACTGCCATAACAAAAAAACCAAATGAAACAATTATACTACAACCAAAACATAAAAACAAAAAAAACAAAACACTAACCACAGAAATAAAATCACAAAAACAACATAACAAAACACAACCAAAATAGAAACAATAAAATGATACAAATACACCACAAACAAAAACATGAAAAAAAAAACAACAAAAACTAAGCCAATGGAGCTATTGACAAATCAGACCATGTAAGATAACACTAAAACTAAACCATAGCTTAACAAATTACTAGAAATATTAGATATTGCTTAGCAAATTGGCCATAGCACATTGCCATCAAGAGATAGTAGGATAACACCCATCCTATAAAACCTTAGGATTAAGGCATTCTCATCCTTTTATTTGTATTTTGCTTCATTCCAGTTGGGACTATAGGATGGTTACTTAGAACCACAACACCACTATTGGAATTTGTATGGTCTTTTTGAGGATCCATTTTGTTTGTAGTTTGAATTTGCTCGTTTTGCACTTGGGTTGATTTTCTACTTTTTTTTTTATATATATAGTTTAAAGCTAGTTGAGATGACTCTCTTTGATTGTTATATCTCAGCAGGGAAAGCTCTTTTAGTGTTTTCTCATCATACAATCCTTCCTATGCCCTCTCTTCATCAAACTGTGTTTCCATAATTACTATTTCCATTTGACCATCCTCATCTGCTTGCTCATCTGTGGAGAGAATTTTAAAGGTGTTAGGTGAAATTATTGTTTTATCTTTTGTTGTTATTTTTTTCTTTGTGTTTTTTTTTTAGGGATTTGAAACCCTATCAAGTCCCATCCTCTTTCTCTTTGTTAGGGACTTATGTGGATAATCCTCGGCTAGATGGTCATATTCATGACAGATTGTGCATCTAAATGGAATATTTTTATAATCTATTACTTGCTCCCATATTTATTCCCCATATTGTAAAGTAATCTTCTCTGGAAGTGGTTTGTCAAAATCAATCAAAACATAGATCCTTGCATAAATCATATGCTCTAAGTGTAGAGTGCTATCAAAAGTCATCATGAAAACTCCTAAATAATTCCCAATTGTTGTAAATATCTTTGGATTCTAGTATTCTATTGGAAGACCAAATAAATAGACCCAAACAAGGGTAGTTGATGGTATTTCTTTCTTATATTTCAACTTGGTATGCTAGGGCTTCATGTAGAGCCCTGCTCTACCAAAAAGCCAAGGCCCCCCTTGAAAAAATCCTGCCTATCTTCTTCATTAACAAACAAAATATAGAAGTAGCCATTAGGGTAAGTATTAATTTGGAACTCACCTTTAGTGCTCCAGTTTTTGGCAGCCCATTGCTTGAAGGTAGCAAAAGTCGGTCAAAATCCCATGAATCCATTATTTCCAATTTCACTAATGGGGATCCATTAGTTGCTTTCATACAACATATATATTTTTTCCTTGAATCTACCTTTGGCATCCTTAGTGGTTTCCTTAGCAATCGTTGATTGTGTTTCCTTCCTATTTGAGGTGGTCCTCTATAGATAGCTTATTTAAAATTCATTTTGGCTCAATGCATGCATCTTTTTTGAAACCCTTCATCCCGAAATCCAACAAATGAAGTTGCAGGAAACCCTAAATTCCCACATAAACCTTAATGAATCTACAAATCTCTCTATATTGCAACAAGCATCGACGCAACCACTTTGCTAAAATCAATTTTCAGGATGCTTTTCACTCCTTCCCTCACCCATACACATAATGGAAAAGTGATTGTACTGAATCTATTTCGAAAGCGCTAAACTTGACGTGCTGCAAAAACAAATGTTTCTTTGACATATAAACTCTATTACATTTGTAAACCCTAAATCTCCTTTGTATCCATCCGTAAAATATCTCAATGCATTGTAAATGTCAAATTCAACCTCAAGAACTGTAGTTGATGTTGCACTTAAAATTGATAAACACCTGTCCTTCTAAAGCTACCATATATATCTTAGAGCAGTGATAAGTCTTCAGTCGAGTTATCATGAAAGAGCTCAAAAAGACATCTGACATTAAAAAGTTAGAATGTCTCCACTTAATTTGTAGACTCTCTTAATTTTTTTTAGGAGAACGTCTACAAATTACATCAACAACCACCCTCAAGGGGTTTGAACACAAGACCATTTAAGAAACAACCATCATCTTAGCCACTAGGGCAGTTCAAGGGGTTTGAACACAAGACCATTTAAGAAACAACCATCATCTTAGCCACTAGGGCAATTGCCTATCGGCATAAACTCTCTTAATTGTTGTATTAATTAATGAAATAGTAAACAGTAATTCTATAATATATTTAAAAAAAAAAAAAAAAAAAATTTCAAATTCAACGAATTACGACATGTTTGACGACTTCTGCGCATTCACACTTGTTTCAGCATGTCGAGGTGAAATACATGGTTTGTGTACCTTTTATCGCGATTTGGACACTTGACCTATCAAAATATTAGTGCTAAGGAGATCCTCCTAGAGAACCTTAATAATATATTAATTATTTATTAGGTTAAAATATTATTATAATAAAAAATAAAAGCAACATATTATTATAATTAAAAATAAAAATGCAATGGATCTTTTATTAATGTTGCAATGTCATGATTATTTAAAAAAAAAATAAAGTAGATTGGAAAGAAACTGCTTAACCCTATAAATTGATCATAAGGATTTCTCACACTAACTAACTAAATATATATACAAAGCAATTCATTGTATAATGTCATGATTATTTTAAAAGAGAGTTTTTGAAGAATTAAAAAAAAAATAATAATTTTTTTTAAGGTTGATCGCTTTTATGTTAAGAATTCAAAATATAAGGTTAAATCATATTTTATTATAAATAATTAAAATATATATATATATATATATATATATATATATATATATATATATATGATATTATTATGTTTTTGTTCATGTTCATATTGTTAAATTTGTTATTTTAATTTTTCTCATTGAAATTTAAGTTATATATATGAGATTCAATACATGGTTATTTTAAATGAAAATTTAAGTTTTTTTTTAATAATTTTATTATTTTTGAGTTTACACTCACTTGTCTCATATTGAATGGGGTTTGAACCTTGGACCTCTTACCACTACAATAAGCTAGTAGCTTTAAATTTTTAGATTTTAAAAAATATGAAAAAGTATAATTTCATGAAATTAAATAAAAACTAAAAGTAAAATTAAATCTAATACAACTTAATATATATTATAACTATAAATTCAAAAAATATATATTATAACTAATTGTAATGCAACTTGATATGCATGTAAAATCATGATTAACTTATATTTAAATACATTAATCATTATTGTATTTAAATAAATTAATCATTATTGTGTTAAGTGGATACATTTATTTATTTTTGTGATGATTAAAAGTGTTTCACAAACTAATAATTTTAATTGAAATTTATTCAACTAGTCTTCAAAGAAAAAATACATTTTTGACACACAAAGTCTTTCATTACTTGGAAACCTTACTTGGTTCCACTATTTCATTATACTATTTTTATATTCATTCCTAGATGTTATTAATTCACTAATTCGCACGCACCCCTAGATGGATTCAGTTTTTAAATATTCATTCTTAAAGTCAGTAATACAAGCAAAGCCTGATATTACAAGAATCCCGTCTCTCTTGAAAAAAAATAGGAATAGCTCTTAATTTAAGAGACCTACAATTCGACCGAGTTGGGGAATATTCCATATTTGCTGGGTTATTTTTATCTAGCAGATAAGTAACATTTGGTCATCCACATCCAAAGCGCTATGTTATTAAATCATTAAGTTATGGCATAACTTCACCCACGGCGCTATTAGTGCATTAATGTCATGTCTTTCTTCTTAATGTATGTCATGTCCTTAAATCAAGAATTTGCTGCATGAAAAAGCCAATGTATGTATGTAAGGATAGGGTAAATAGTTGTTGTTGGTATAATAGGCTTCCACTACACTAGGTGGGAGACCTGCGGGGCTATTAGCTCAGCGGTAGAGCGCGCCCCTGATAATTGCGTCGTTGTGCCTGGGCTGTGAAGGCTATTAGCCACATAGATAGTTCAATGTGCTCATCAGCGCCTGACCCGGAGATGTGGATCATCCAAGGCACACTAGCATGGCGTACTCCTCCTGTTTTATTTCAAAATGGGGTTTTAAACCTATTTTATCCTCAGGAGGATAGATGGGGTGATTCAGGTGAGATCGAATGTAGACCCAACTTTCTATCCATTGGTGGGATCTGGGCGGTCCCGGGGAGCATGGTTATCTATGGCTCCTCTCTTCTCGAGAATTCATACATCCCTTATCAGTGTATGGATGGCTATCTCTCGAGGCACAGGTCCAAGTAAGGTTTCTAGCTATTTGGTATTTTTTACTAATATTTTATCTTAAGCTTTGGCCTTCTCATCAATTATCAAGGAGCTTTTTCTAATCATAAAATACATATGGTAATCCAATGTCAACTAACCCCTAGTTTTTTCATCTCACACATTAGGGTTTCTAAAGAGACCATTATATCCTTGCATGTTTATAGGTCTCTTTGGGAATTAGGAATATTGATGTTCTTTCTGTCTACTATGATGTCATTATGGCTAGTTGTTTGAGTACCTCCTAGTACCTATCATTTGAAATAAATTCATTTTCTATTTATTTTACAATCCTTACCACTTAGTTGAATATGATTTTAGTGTTAAATACAAACTCAAAGTACCTCTTAACATTTTTGATCTTGTTTTTAATGTCTTCCTATAAAAAATTTACCTTTTTTATTTTTAGGTCCTCCCTAAGTTAGTTGCAGATCTTTTCTTTAGATTCAAATTTTTATCTAAAGCTTAGAGATATTCTAATATTTCTTTTGTTTAGATACTTATAGTTGCTCCACTTATTTCATCAAGTGTGATTTTTTCTATTCAAACTACCTTTTTAATTGGTCCTACAATCTTTGAGCTATTGCTTCTATTCATTGTTATCAATAAGTTGGGATTTAAGGTCTCAATATATTGTCGCAATTAAGTTTATTTTATGGTGTCCTTCAAGGTTTTATTGTTTTGTTGTAGTTATAACTTATTTATCTTTAGTTGGGCTATTTTTAGCTACTCAATTGCTAGTTGGCCAAATTTCATAGCTACTCCAATATAGAGATGATTCACAAGATGGATTAATTAATATGGATCTCTTTTGGTTAGATTCTCCTCCTAGGGGGTTCTTAAGATTAATATTGATGGGTTTTCAAGAGGTAATCCTTGAAATGCTGGTATTGGTGGAGTGAGACGTGATTGCAGTGGTGTGGTATGTTTTTTTCCTCACGTTTTAAAGGAAGGCATACCAATAATTATATGGAAGCCCTTGCTGTTTTTTATGGATTGGAGCAAGGATATGCTTTAGGTTGGCACAAGATAATTTGTGAATCGGATTCTCAAATTACCATTAATTTGTTGAATACTTGTAATCTTACTAGTTCATCGTTTTCGTTTTCGTATGAAGTTCATTGTTTTTACTCATATTCTAAGGGAGTGGAATGGTGTTGTTGACTGTTTGACTAAATGGGCCTCTAAATTTCAAGAAGGTTGGAGTGTTAAGAAGTGACATCAGCTTCTTTCAGTGTGCTCAAACTCTTACTGGTTTATTGAAAGCTAATATGCTTAACAGTTTTGTTGTAATCTAATTCTTAACTCTTGTATGTTTTTCTGATCTCAATAAAAATTTTATAAATTTTTTTTTTATAAAAAAAAAAAAAATCATATTTAAGACTTTGGAATTGAAGTCGGTAGGAGTAGTGGTGGGTTTAGAAGGTTACTGCCTTTCCGCAATTAAATTGGCGGTGGTCAATACTGGCAACTGAGGTGGAACACATGAGTCAAAGTCTCGCCATTTACCATGAACGTTACTATTCAAGGTGTTCTAATCGAGATTAAAAAGCAGTTAGAAATCCACGCAAACGGTATCCTATCCTCCTTCGATTCAAATTTTAGGTCTCCTAAGATTTCTAGGTTTTAATAACTAAAAGTTCATTTAAAATTTCAGAGTTAGATTCACTCAAATTAAGTAACAGCGAAAGCAATATATACATATATTAATGCACGCCATGTTTTAGGTGTAGGTCATCGTAGCTGATCAGTGATGGGAAAGTGAAAACGAAAGCTACGAGTTCAAGTCTCCATGTGTTAAGAGAGATAACCTTTGTCGGTTGATTTTGACGAAATCTGGAAGAAAGTGGTTGAAAAAGTAGACCGCGATGAAAAGACAATAGAAATTGGCGTGGCGTGACGAGGAAGAAAAGAGTGGATGAGAATAAAAAAGCATCCCCACTTAAATTTAAAATCTAATAACGCTTATAATTTAATTGTTTCATGGTTTCTTAGTAAATTGATTACATTTTATAATTTAATAATAGTGTTTTTGTTTTCCTGATGATACCTGGTGCTGAGAGTAAGGCACTGAGTCAGGTCTAGCAGACAAGGTGCTGAATCAGTACTAAAAGATAAATGTGGACGACTGTAGACAGATGTGCGCGCAGACGACAGAGGATGCGGACAGTACTTCGCAACGCAATTGCGCCCCATCTGTAGTATGGTGTATTTGAACTTTTATAGGAATAGTTGCATCGTTTCATTATACCTAGGGACAGGTTCATGATTTTTTATGAATAGTTGGCATAGGTAAATAATAATTTAATAATGAGTTGATTAAGAATTTAAAAGTATTTTGAAAGATTCACTTGAAAGAGTTCAACGTAAACTAGTCTCTTGGAAAGGGGTGTTGTTGAACTAAGCAGGGAAGGCGGTACTTGTTCAAAGCACGGTACTTGAGCATACCCATTTATTTCATGTCTTTATTCATGCTCCCTGCTAAAGTAATGGACAAAATTTGTCGTATTTGTAAAACGTTGCTTTGGGTTGGATCGAATTTAAAAGACAAGTACCACTTGGTCGCTTGAGATCAGATTTGCAAGAGGAGAAAGGATGGGGTTCTTAATTTGAAAAGAGCAGCACTTATGAATAGATCTTTGGTTGGTAAATCAGGGTGGTTGGTTGCTTCGAACGCCGAGAGACCTTGGTGTTCTATTCTTAAAGCGAAATACGAATTTAATTTTTTCTTGTCAGACGATCTCTCCTCGAGAGGCTTCGTTTTTTGGAGAAGCTTAACGAAGATCAGCGACTTTGTGAAGGCTAAAAGCAGGTGGATCATTGGTGATGGGAGAAACGTCAAGTTTTGGGAAGACCATTGGTTGAGGGAAGAGCCGTTATTGGATGACCCAAATCTCAGGGCTCTTGCTTTGAAAGCGAAGGAGGAAGGCGAATTGTGGGTTTCCCAATATATGCCTATTGTCAATGGTAGGCATTCATGGAATTCTCACCCCTATTGGGTGTCCAACCATAATGATTTGGTGATTTTGCAGAGACTTTTAGTGGAACTTAACAGGTATGCGACTAGACAGGATGATTCCAGAGACCGTTTTATTTGGAGTGGGGAAGCTGAAGGTGACTTTACTGTGAAATCAACTTATTCCTTCCTTCTCTCGAAAGATGAGGCTCCAGCGAATATTATTTGGATTAAAAGACTAATCCCAAAGATCAATATTTATTTCTGGATGGCGGCTGAAAATAAAATATTTTCTTTGGAGAATCTTTGAAAGAGGGGTCACATTATGGTGAACAGATGCTATCTATGCAAATCGGACTAGGAATCCACGCAACATTTGCTCCTGAGCTGCCCATTCACATGGTAGGTATTTATGTTTATTTTTAATTGGTTTAATATTTATTGGGTGTTTCCAGGTACGTTGATGGACAACATCCTTCAATGGTGTTCGTCGTTCATGTCCCAACGACTATCTTGGTTGTGGAAAATTATGCTTCCCCATGCATGGTGGGGGGTGTGGAAAAAACGAAATGTCCGTGCTTTTAATGATGTTGATACAAATGCTATCAGGGTGAGTACTAAGATCATTAATGACGTTGATTTGGAATTTAAATTGGGTTGGAGCCCTCTTCCTCGACCCCCCCCAAAACCTGATCCTAGAGCAGGAATTAAGTGGGCCCATCTGGCTCCCAATTGGCTGAAACTCAACTTCGATGGGGCCTCAAAGGGTAACCCCGGCAAGGCTAGAGCATGCGGTATTGTACAAAATGACAATGACGACATCCTCATGGCATTTTCTGAACCCCTTGATTCCCAATCTTCACACTTCATGGAGGCTCGCGCAACTTATATGGGGGTGAAATTGTTAGCGATTGTTGCTATCAGAATGTGGAAATTGAAGGTGACTCTTTGAACAAAATCAATATGCTTAAAGGGAGTGTACACTTAGTTGGAACGTTCTTAATCTTATTGTCGAAGCTAGGACATTGCTGTACACTTTTGAACAGGTGAACATTCGCCATGTGTTCCATGAGGGGAATGCATTGGCCGATATGCTGGCCAACCGTGGTGTCCACTGTGTTGCTTTTTTGATGTGGAAAAATGATGTCCCGAATGACGTAGTCTCCCTTGCTAGGAAAGAGGCTCATGATGCTTTGTTTTTGTAAGGAGTCGAAAATCCCTTTGGCTCTCATTGGAAGGGATGTTCGGTATCACTTTGCCCTTTGACCAGAGTTTGTTTTGCCTTAAAAGCATTGTGCTTTTCTAAGTTCTCTCTGAAATCATTATGGTTATTAGGAATAAAATCTCTCGATTATTCCTAATAAGTATAATATTTTGGAGATTGTTATTATGGTTGAGAGTTTGGCTGTATGTATAAGGTTGTGGGAGCCCTTTCAAAACCCTCTCTTTAAATTAATAATAAAAAAAAAGTATTTTGTTTTATTTTATATTTTGATGTATAAGGGAAATGGTTATAGTCACAGTACTTTAGTACTTTAGTACTTTTCTACGATCAAGTAAGGTTCAAATATTAAGCTGCCTTCTATAATCCTTATTTTATATAACCTCTATTTCATCTTGTTGTTATTTAATTTAATGTGAAATGAACCACTAGCTGTTCAGGCCGACAAAGACTGGCTGTTTATATTTATCTTTTAAATATGAAGTCATAAAACACCTTAAAACTATATCATTAACGATTCATTTTAATAACTTAATTTAAATTATAAGAGGAAAAATCCTATGGCCTAAGCAAACACAACACCTTGTTTTGCTAAATTAAGGTTAAACCGTTATAGTTTTAGCGGAATTAAGGTTAAACCATTATGTTGTATTTTTAACTAGTGTGTTCCTCATCCACATCTTGCTGGTGTTCTCTTAAGTCAAGATTTGAAATGGTTATATCTATATTTATATATAAAAGTTTTAAAATAATTTTTATTTTTTAAAATTAATTTTTATTATAATTAGTAGTGATTTGAAATAATAATTTATATTTTTATTATATTTTATTTTAGTTTAATAATATATTATTATTTTTTATTTGTAGAAAACATTTTAAAAAGGGATGTCAATTTTGGATAAGATCTAAGGAGGCAAAGGTATCTCTTTCTTCAAAAACGTTGGCTCGCATTTGGCCTACCAACTTTGACACATTCAAGGAGCATGCTTAAAACACAAAAACAAGCGCACACAAACAAAAGCAAACACAAAAAACTCAAAAAAAAACACCACCTTCGAAACACTCAAGAAGCATGCCTAAAACATAAAAACAAACACACATAGACATAAACAAACACAACCCCCCTCCCCTAAAAAAAAATGAAACACACAAAAAACCATAAAAACAACATAACACAACACTACCATAACAAAAAAACCAAATGAAACAATTACACTACAACCAAAACATAAAAAAAAAAAACAGAACATGAACCACATAGATAAAACCATAAAAACAACATAACAAAACACAACCAAAATAGAAACAATAAAATTATACAAATACACCACAGGCAAAATCCTGGAAAAAAAAAAAAAACTAAGTCAATGAAGCTATTGAGAAATCGGACCATGTAAGATAACACTAAAAATAAACTCAAGCTTAACACATTACTAGAAATATCAGAAATTGCTTAGCAAATTGGCCATGGCTTCCAACATTGCCTTCAATAGACAGTAGGATAATACCCATCTTATAAACCCTTAGGATTAAGGCATCCTCATCCTTTTATTTGTATCTTGCTTCATTCCAATTGGGACTATAAGATGGTTACTTATAACCACGACATTACTATTGGAATTTGTATGGTTTTTTTGAGGATCCATTTTGTTTGTAGTTTGAATCTTCCCTTTGGTTTTGCACTTGGGTTGATTTTCTACATTGTTCTTTTTTTATAGTTTAAAGCTGGTTGAGATGGCTCTCTTTGATTGTTATTTCTCAACATCAGGGCAAGCTCTTTTAGTGTTTTCTCATCATGCAATCCTTCTTGTTCCCTCTCTTCATCAAACTGTGTTTCCATAATTATTGTTTTCATTTGACCATTCTCATCATCTGCTTGCTCATCCGTGGAGAGAATTTCAAAGGTGTTAGGTGAAATTCTTTTTTTATCTTTTGTTGCTATTTTTTCTTTGTGTTTTGTTTTGTTTAGGGATTTGAAACCCTACCAAGCCCCCATCCTATTTCTCTTTGTTAGGGACCTTATGTGGACAATCCTCGACTAGATGTCCATATTCATGACATATTATACATCTAAATAGAATATTTTCATAATCTACTATTTGCTCCCATATTTCTTCCCCATATTGTAAAGTAATCTTCTCTAGAAGTGGTTTTTCAAAATCAATCAAAACACAAATCCTTGCATAAATCATATGCTCTAAGTGTAGAGTGCTATAAGAAGTTGAAGCCTAATGTCACTCATTTAAAAAAAATAAATTTTTATCTTAAATTCATGTTGTTGACTAGCTTAGGATAAATCTTGATTCTAAGAGTGAAGCATGCATATTTGTTGGATATAGTGAATAAAGTAAAGGGTATAGACTCTATAATCCCATCACTCATAAAGTTGTTTCAAGAGATGTCATTTTTGATGAAGGGGGATTTTTTGGTTAGCAAAAGGATCATGTTAGTAAACCCCAAAGTGTTGATAATAGTGATATGGTTTATAATCATAGTGAACCAATTCATCATGAATATCATACAACCATCCCTTCATCAAGTTCTACAATAAAGAAAGGCAAGAGAATTTTAATATCTCATACTTCTAGAAAAATGATAGATTTAAAATTTGAAAAAAGACTCACAAGGATCCATGCTCATGAAGCTAATCATAAAAAATCTAATAGCCAAGGCTATAAATTATGCATTGTTATCACAATAAAATTTTAAACCTTCATGTTTTGAAGAAGCATGTACTAACAATGTTTGGGTGTCAGTAATGCAGGAGGAAATGGGTTTAATCCATAAGAGTGATTCATCAAAACTTGTAGAGTTTCAAAAGGGAAAGATATATATTTGTTCAAAGTGGATCTGTGAAATTAAATTCAAAAGTGATGATACTATTCACAAGCTTAAGGTAAGGCTAGTGGAAAAAGGCTATACTCAAAAGTATGACATTGACTATGAGGAGATATTTGCTCCTGTAGCTAGACAAGAGACCATTAGGATGGTGATATATTTGGTAGCCCAAAATAACTGTAGAATTTATCATTTATATGTGAAGAGTGCTTTCTTGAAGGGATACTTAGAGGGTGAGGTTTATGTTCAACAACCTCAAGGTTTTGAAGATCAAGGAAAAGGCTATGGCTGCAAATATAAGAATACCTTATATGGCCTTAAACAAGCTCCAAGGACATGATATGCCCGTATTGATGGCTACTTTTAAGAATGAGAATTAATGAGAAGTAAGAGTGTGTCTACTCTTTACTTTAAAAAATAAGGTAATAATATTCTTCTTGTTTACATATATTTTTATGACTTGGTCTACATGAGTAGTTTTTCTAACATGAAAGATGAGTCTAAAATTTCCATGATGAAAGAGTTTGAAATGAAGGACTTAGGGCTGATGCAATACTTCCTTGGAACTGAAGTGCATCAGAGTAAAGCTCAGATTTTTGTATACCAAGCAAAGTATGATAGGGATATGATGAAAAAGTTTAAATTGGAAGATTGCAAACCGATTCCTACTCTAATTGATCATGGAGTAGTTTTATGCAGAGAAGATGGATCAAACAAAGTAAATACTACAAAATATAGAAAAATAGTTGGAAGCTTAATGTTTCTAACTCATACAAGATCAAATATTGTATACGTCATGTATCTCATTTTTAGATACATGAGTAAAACTTTTGAGTTGCACATGAAGGAAACCAAAATAATTTTAAGGTTTGTAAAAGGTACAATAGATTGGGATTTGCTATTATACTTCTAACAAATTTAAGTTGGATAGTTATAGTGAATTAGATTGGGGTGGAAGCTTGGATGAAAAATAGTCAACATTTGACAATTGCTCTACACTAGGTTTAGGGATGATTACATGGAGTTCCAAGAAGTAAGGTTTTATTTCACTCTCTTAAATAGAATATAAATATATTGTAGTTACATCAACAACTGCTCAAGCTCTTTGGCTCTAAAATATCTTAAAAGAAATTGAAGAAAAACAAGCTCAACCAACAATACTATTTTGTGATAATTTGAGTACAATAAAATTGGACAAGAATCTAATTCACTACAGGAAACTAAAGCATTTTGATTTGAAATATCATTTCATAAGATACATGGTATAGAAAAAAGAATTGGAATTGAATTATTTGAATGCTTATGAACAAATTGCTAATATATACTCACTAAAGGAGTAGCAAAGACTCAATTTATGAAGCTTTGTGATCATATTGTTTCTCCGTTCAGCATCAAGGGGGAGAATGTTGGCATATAATGCTGATCATGTGTATTGTATAACTATTCTTGATATTTTTTAGCCATGCCAGATTGCATATTTTAACTACCTTTTTAATAGGTGTATTTTTTATTTTAACAATTTCAATTATTTTATCTTCATTTGTAGCATATTTATAGACTTGTTTTTGACTCTTTGATGGGACACTATTGTAAAATAATAAATATATCTTTTTACTTAATTTTTCCATGATATATTCTACTATTGTAGATAAAAAATGATGTGTACAATTAGAGCCTATTGATACATTATATTGGCTGTATTTTTTACAGCAGTTTGGCTGGAATTCTTATGGCATATTGGTTACACATTTTACAGTAGTTTGGTTAGAATTTTTATAGCATATTGGCTAGAATGTTATTAGAAATTTTATAAATAGAAGAACAAGATTTCTTAATACTTTTTTGTTGCTGTAAATTTACGTTTAAATGGACTGTTTTGATTTGAAGTATGAGGGAAGCTCTCTCTCATATTCTACAAACATAGAATTTTTTTTGAAAAATAATTTGAAAAAACTTGTATTAAAACAAAGATCATTTAAAAGTTGGGATGAGACTTTTACCAGCCTTAGTAAGAGAGAATACATGTTTACAACAATAAAAGAAGATTTGCATTGGAGCCAAATCTCTTAAAACATATTTCTACAATGATTGTTCACATATTTACAACTATAAAAGAAGATCTACATTGAAACATAAATCTCCTAAACAGTATTTTTGGAATGGTTATCCAAATTAGCTAAGCATTGGATTTTCTCACCAACCTGCCTAATCATCTCATCCTCAATAGCCATGTCACTGTGCCACTGAACCCCTACCTCCTTCTCAGTACCCATCTTAGCCAGGAAGTGTGCCACTTTATTTAGATATCTACTCACATAAACTGGAATCACATCATATAATTCCCTCTATAATTCCTTAAATTTGAGTGATAACAATCCTCAACCTCTATGTTTTCAAAGCAAAATTCCTCATACAATCTAGAGCTCCAACCATTATTTGAGAATCTGATTCTAGGATTATCCTCCTATGACCTTGTTTTACTGCCCAAATAGAAGCATATTTGATAGCTAAGGCTTCTGCTTCATTGTTTATGGCTCTTCCCAAGCCTTGCAGTTCCAAATAGAGCACTGTTCCAACATGATTCTGACAAACCACTCCAATTCCAGCTCTACCTGGATTGCCTTTTGCAGCTCCATCAATATTAATTTTAATCCAACCTTTCGGGGGTGGTTTCCAACTAGCTTTGTCCTGTCCCTCTTGTACTTCAACTTCCTTTTCCATTGCCCCAATAACAACCTGAGTTTCCTCTTTAGCATAGACTGCCACAGTTTCTGTGACTTTGCTCCAAATGACCTGCCAAACTCCATCTAAAGAAGAAAAGTTTCTCTAAAAATTCGAGCATTTCTCTCCAACCACACTTGCCACCAAATAAAGTTTAATCCAAGCTCCCAACCAATACAAATAGCTTTAGATTTAAATCTACCCCTCTTCCATATTTCCTAAATATTAATCCAATTCAAATCACCATTAACTTGAATTTTATAATATAAAAACCATCTCTCCCAAATCTGGCACGTGAATGGGCACTCAAACATCAAGTGATCAGTTGTTTCCTTGCTCTTGTAGCATAAAACACATTGATATGGACCAATGATTCCCCTACATCTGAGATTATCAAAAGTAAGAATTCCATTATGCATGAACTTCCAGGAAAAAAAGTTTACTTTCGGCCAACCCTTGGACTGCCAAATATTTCTCCAATCCTCAACCTGATATGTATGAGGAGGAGGCTCTGGAAGGATCTTATCATATCCGTCCTTCACTGTGTAGAAACCAAGACTCCCATAGCCCCAAGATAATTCATCCTCCTCGTCTCTACCTGTGAGAAATATTTCTGCCAAGATTTTAGTCATGATGGGTGTCAAATCCGGAGGGACTGAAATTGGCCACACATCCAACTTCTTAAACTGCTTAAACTTATAATCCCCAGCTGACTAGTGTTGAAATAACTTTCAATTTGGACCCATCCCTTGGTTTCTATGGCTGTTTTTATTGGTTGCAATTTAGGAAATTCAACAATGATAGGTGGGTATTGATCCCATGAATCTGTCCAAAATTGTGCCTTCTCCCCTCTCCCCACTTTCCAAAATAATCTATATTTTACTACCTGAGATCCTAACTTGAGATCCTGCCACACTAAGGATCCATTACCATCTAAAGGGAAACGACCCACCTCATTTGGGTTTACATGTCCCAAATATTTACTAGTTAAGATTCTACTGAATAAAGAAGTTGGTTGGGAAATCCACCTCCAGTAAAGCTTTCCAGCCAAAGCTTTATTATTTAACTTTGATCTTCTCAGTCCCAAACCTCATTTTACCTTGGGCTGGCTTACTTTATCCCAAACTACTAAGGCCCATTTCATCTCTTATTTTACTCCTTCCCATAAAAATTTTCTAGCCATCTTGTCCAACTCTTTCCATATGGTATGTGGGGCAACAAGGATAGAAAATTTATAAATTGACATGGCCTAAATGACTGACTATAAAAAAGTTAATCTACCCCCATAGCTTAACCATTTGTGAGACCAATGATTAATTTTGTCCTTGATACAATCCAAAATATTCCTCCAGATATCTATTTTTAGTTTTTTAAAATGCAAAGGGACCCCCAAGTATACCACTGGGAGATAAGTCCTTGTGAATCCCAAGATCTCTAAAATTCTATCCTGAAGCCTTTGATCAAGATTGAAAAAGACCACTTTGGATTTTTTTATCATTGATGACTTGGTTTGTAGCCCTAAGGTAGACATTAAGTGTATCTCTAATCATTCTTGCTTCCATGAAGCTGGCCACTCCCACCAATCCTGTGTCATCCACAAACTGTAGGTGAGTCAAAACTTCCTCCCCCACCTTGAGACATGTTAGCAAACCTTGTTGTCTTCTCCTCAAGATGAGTCTACCCAATCCTTCAACCAATATGAGAAAAAGATAGGGAGAGCAAGGATCTCCTTGATGAAGGCCTTGAGTAGCTCCAAACGGTTGCAAGGGAAGATTCTTGATTAACACTAAGTATTTTGGAGTAGAAACACAACTCATCACCCATTCTATCCAATCCTGAGAGAAACCAAAGTCTACCATCATCTTTGACAAGAAGCTCCACTCCACCCTATCATAAGCCTTTGACATATCTAATTTTATGAACATTCCTATATTACCAGATGTTTGTACTGAATGGATTGCCTCCTGAGATAGAACCACACCATCCAAGATCTGCCTACCCTCTACAAAACCCCCTTGCTCCGAGGAGATAATGTTATGTACAAGAGGTTTTAACCGCTCAGCCATTACCTTTATGATTATTTTATATATGACATTGCATAAGGCAATAGGTCTATAATATGAAATATGTACCCCCTCCTCCCCTTTTGGAATTAAGGTAATGAAAGTATGATTTAATGCTTTAAGCATTCTTTTACTACCTTTGGAATCCTCTATAACAACCATTACCTCCTGAAAAAACTCAATTGGAAAGCCATATGGACTTGGTGTTTTTCTGGTGCTCATTCCAAAGACTACATTCTTCAGTTCCTCTCTATCAATGGGTTTAAGTAGGGTCTGATTTTCTTTTTCAGAGATAATAGAGGGTATGGCAGTAATAACTTATTTTTGAGCCTCTTCATCTTGCACCATACTTTCCTGAAATAGTTTAGAAAAATAATCCATTGAATGGAAATGCATACCTGGAATTGTATCAAAGGAGTGCTCGTTCTCATCTTGAAGAGCTTCCATGTTGTTCATATGTCTCCTAGAACAAGCAGTCCGATGGAAAAAATTTGTATTTTTATCACCTTCTAATAACCAAGTGGTTCTTGCTCTCTATTTCCAGTAGGTCTCCTCTTGGTTGTCAATGTCCTCAACCGCTTTACGCAATGCATCATCCTCTTCTTTGAGCTGCTCTATAATTGTTCCTTCCCTAAAGTGTTTTTGAACCTCATCCCATCTGGCCACCAATGGAGCTCTTTGGACCTAGAAGTCTGTCTTGTTAGCTCACCTCCATTGTTTTAGTTGATCTTTGACATAATGAAGTTGTTTGTGGAATCTAAACATTGTTGTCCTATATCTTTGGACAACCTTCTTCCCACCACTATGGAATTTTCTTTCAAAGTTCCTCTTTTTGTAACCAAAAGTTTTCAAATTTAAATTGCTTGTGATGCTACACTGTCTTGATCCCTCCTTCCAACAAGATGGGAAAGTGATCTGAAACTGGACCCTCCAAAATCTAAAATTTTATATTCCATTTTACAAATGCCTCCTCTGAAACCAAAAAATGGTCTAACTTAACCTTCCTGCTATGTGGCTCCCTCCTCTCATTAGTACAAGTATAGTTGGTTCTAGGGCATTTAATATCCACCAAGTGTAATACCTGGACTTGGGCAATCATAAGTCGATCCCCTGGGTCCAAAATTGGGGTTCCCCCTTCCTGATTTCTAGATGATAATTTAGCATTAAAATCCCTAGCAATAATCTAGTCTAAATCTTCCCTTGAGACTCTCATGTTATGCACAACTTTCCATTGATGCATCTGACCATCTAGGTTTTGAGCCCCATAAAAATTTATGATTAAAACATGTTCAATTGTGACATTATTTCTAAAATGTGATGTGAGAACACCCCTCCAAGCTATATGTTCTATTGTAGTCCATTCAAGAGAGTTCCAAAGAGTAACTATCCCCCCTAAGGCACCTTGGGTAGCCACTTCCATATGACCAACACCCCTCCAAATTCTGTTAACTGTTTTACACATAAGATCTAACGACATTTTTGTCTCTTGGATAAGCAAAAAATATGTTTTACATTTTTCTAAGAGTCTTCGAACAACAGATTGATGGGTTCTATTGTTTAAACCCTTAACATTCCATGATTGTATAATCATTGGTTACCTTGAGAGCAATAAAAATCTATTGGCCTCACCGATCCTCCAGTGATCAGTTTGTCTCCTTGAACTGCTATCAATTCCTTATTTGATTTTCTACCCACTCCTTGAGAGTTGCTATTTTTTGATTTCTTTTCCACCTGAGTTATCCCTAAAGTTGGCCTTTCTATGTTCTTTTCTGCTATGCCCATGCTGACATCCTTAATTATTGGTTGCTCTTGGTTATGCACTATCAATGCCCCTGCACTCTCTGACTGCGGTAACTCACTATACTCAATTACCTGCTCTATGATGGTAGGAGATGAAAGAGGAGCTTGAAAATGGATGCTATTATTTTCATTATTCCCATCCACTCCTTCCATGAATTGTTCTTCTTGGTCCATTAGTGTCTTAAATATCTCATACCTATTGGAGGGCTTGAGTTGGGTTTGCTCTTTACCATATATATTTTTTTGCCTTCTCCTTCTTTTGGGCTGTTCAAAACCATCTCCCTGTGCTTCTTTACCCTGAGAAATATTGGTTGGTTCTTTGTTGATTGTTGACTTACCCTCCTTAGGAAGATTTTACATTCCTAGAGGAGCCTCCATTTTTATGTTCATATTATTTGGGCAAGATTGGGCAAAATGCTCATATTTGTGGTAAACTATGCATCTAAAGGGCAATGCCTCATAATCCAGTTGTTGAATCCAAGATAGTCCTGCAATTTCAAGTTCCACCTCTACCGGTAGAGGTTGGCTAAGATCCATTTCCACACATAATCTTGCATAAATAGTTGTGTTTCCTTCTATTGTGTCTTTGGAAACACCCAAATGTCTTCCAAGGGAATTACCGATAATTTCCAATACCTGCTCACTCCAAAACTCCATTGGAAGTGCATACAAACGAATCCAAATCGGGATAGCAGTGGGTTCAATTTGAGGATCAAATCCCACTCTCCAGGGTTGAATAAATAATCCTGCTAGACCATGATTCCTCTTTTCTGATTTGAAAGCCCTATTTCTATCGAGAAGTGAAGAAAAACTAACAATAAAATATCCATTGCTAATAAACCATAAAGAATACTCACCAAGAGGCTCCCATTTTTTTTGGACCTAGGAATGCAAAAAATTTAGGGTAGGGCGAATACCCATGAATTTACAGATCAAATCATGATTGGCTCTATATAAAACCGTTTCTTCAACCATCCTTTCCTCAATGAAAATATTTGGCCTTGATTCTGACTGTGGCAAGCATCCATTAACTCGTTGAGATGTTGATCTATTTCCAACAACCGTAAAGGGCATTTTTAATGCAGTTTTTTGTGCTTCTTCAGTCTTTGATGAAGATTTATCCTTTAAAAAATCTGCAAAAGAACTATGTCTCTCTAGAAGAGGATCCGGAGGTGTCCCCTCATGGGGTAGCAATCTTTTCTTCAAATCCACAGTAACCAAAAATCTCTTTGGCTACCCAACTAATGCCCTAGTTTTCTCTGAACCTTGGATAATTATTTCTACAAACATAGAATTGCATTGTAGGTTCCATGTAGTTTAAATTTAGCAAATTAAATTTTCTTCTTGGCTTTAGTGAAGAGTAGGGAAGCTCTCTCATATTCTAAAACATAGAATTGTATCATAGGTTCCATGTAGAACCGAAAAGGATGCATTTAAGGTGGAAATAAATACAATGTGATATTTAAATAATATCAAATACTTTATCTTGGGTGCTTCATGACATAAAAACACAAGATGCAATATATTTGTACTTGACCAAGAAAAAATCTAGGGGGGATGCATAATCTTGAGCAAGATAACCTAACCAACCAAGGCATAAAGAATAATTACATGGAGGATGTAGATCAAGACCAAATATGCAAGCACTCGGAGAAGCCTAAACCAAAAAGAGAAAATAGTTTTTACCAGAGTAATAAACGAAAGAAGAGTAGAATGTCTTTGTGAAAAAAATTGGATCCAAAAAGCATCTAAATATGCTCCTTTAATGTGGTCACAAAAATTTAAAGAAAATACATTGACCTAAGAGAAAACTCTAGGAATCAAAATGTCTCAAGAAGTTTCATTGAATGCAAATACCACAAACATTATTCCACCGAGGTGTAATGGAAAACTCAATTCATACAATTGGGATGCTTAATTTATTAAAATTCATATCATGTTAATCTCTATTTTAGAGCTAGCTCCATTGTTTGAATGTGAATAAGGGTGAACAATTCAAATATTTCATGAGGAGAATTAGTGAATTATGAGCATCACTACAAATATTGGGAGAAAATTTATCTAACAAAACACTTGTTTCAATTATTTAAAGATCTCTCACTTCTCAATATAATGTATTTTTAATAACAATAAATATATTTTAACAAACACCAAGCTTTTTAAATGGTGAATCTACTTCAAAAAGTAAAGGCCTCACACTCAACACAAGAAGAAGAAAAAGTATTTACTAATCAAAATAGGAAGAAACCATTTAGAAGAAACATATAGACCTCAAAAAAAATTACAATAGATAAAAAACTATAAAAGATATCATAACCAAAGAAATGATTCTCAAATAAATATTTTACATACATAAAAGATGTGTGAACTTTATGATAAAAGCAATAATGCAGTGAACAACTTTTGGTAACAAGAGATGCACTAAAAAAAATATAAATAATACTTATATTAAAGAAATGGAAATTGGAAAAGGTACAATAAAGTAATATAAAAGAAGAGAACCAAGTTAACAAAGAAGAAGAAAATATCACAAATAAGAAGAACATATATCGGTTTAGCCAAGTTGGCACGGTAGTGTTTGGTATGACATTGAAGAAACCAAAGAAATGATAGGTCAAGTTGAATACGATAGTGCATGGTAGTATTTCATCCTAATTGTTCAATTTATATAGGAAATTATGACTTCAAAAGCTAGCTAATCATTCCCAATCACTAAATAACCAACAAGAGGAAAGACCATCAAAATACAAAAGTAGACATGACAAGCCTAAGCCATGAGATATTTCAAACATTTATCACTAGAAAGTCAATAAGTTTAACACTTCACGGAATAAAGGTATATTTCTCAAAGCTAACTATTTTACTACTCTCTTTCCCCAATGCAGAGGAAGATATTTACAAACTGCATGGCTTATTATAATGTGGGTTTTAAGGAAGCATGGCATAGCTGGTAAAATCAATCTTGTTGAGAGAATAATATTTATTTCTATAACTTGTAGAATAAGGACTCTTCATAAAAGCTTAGGATATCATAAACCTTTCATCAAAAATTGTACTAGTATCACAAGCAATCAAGATACTATATAATGAAATGCAATGTGATATCATCAAAATTAGCAACATAATCTAAAATAAAGGAAGATTTGTTAGACAACATCAATAACTATTAGGCCCTAATGGTTCAATAATAAAGGGTATTAAAAACTTTATAGGATGCTAAATTTATGTTCAAGGAAAAATTGTAGTAGCTATGGGATCATTTAAGGGATTGAGACACATATGTAGAATTGCTAAAGATTACATTCAAAACATACATTCTATTGATCATATAAAAGAAACTATGATAAAAGGATAACTTATATATAATCTAGAACTTGATCATGGTAGAATAAATGAAAAGGGAAAGATGAAGAAATAAAATAATCAATACACAAATTTTTTTTCCATCACATGCAAGACAAAAATTAGTGACCAATAAATTCAATAGTCGACACAAGATGCATGGTAGCACATGACAAAAATACTCCATATGAACATATTGAAGAATGCACATATTTCTTGCATTGAATATATAAGTATTAGAAATAAGTATTTGTAATAAGTATATTTTTTGTAGTGCAAGACCTATGGAACCCAACACTCCTAAGTATTATAGTACAAAGTTTATATTAAGGGGAGGAATTACTCTCTCAAATTCTAGCATCACCCTATAAATTATTTTTGATCATAAGCTAGAGTTGGAGCTATGACTATAATGTAATAAGGTGGGAGCTAGGGGATATGTTAGGAGTTATTGAATTATAGTCCATGTGAAAGAAAATGTGGTATAACCACCCATCATAAGGTCTATGAATGTATTATAGGACAAGGGTAGTTACAAGATTAGTTAGTATTTTTGCTGTGTCAAAAATGGGTATCATATGTATTTAAACAACTACCATTTCATATATATCATTGAAGCATCAAATTTTAACAAAAATTAAAGCTTGATGAAGAAGATATCTATGGAGGAGCTACTTCAAGTAGTTTTCTCTTTCTATCCTAATAAGGCACTAGCCCCAATGGATTTCCTACATTTTTTTTTTTAAACTTTTGAGATTTATTAAAATTTGATATTTAGTTGTGGTTGAATAGGCCAAGAAATGAAAGGATATAATAAGTGAGATCAACATTACTTTTATTATGTTGGTTCCAAAGGAATATGAGACAAAATATTTTAATAATTTTTATCTAATAATCCTTTGTAATGTGATTTATAAGATAATTATGGTAAACATGTTGAAAGGTATCCTATATTGTGTTATCTCATAGGAACAATGTGGTTTTATTCATGGTAAACAAATTCTTGATGGTATAATAATTGAAGAGTAGGCCATGCATTCTCATTAATCCATGAAAAATTAGTTATGATTATTAAATTAGATATGAACAAAGCATATGATAGGGTTTCTTGGAGTTTTCTACAATATATTATTAAAAGGTTTGGTTTTGAGTATAGTTGGTGTGAATGGACTAAATGTTGTTATAGCACTACAAAATATTCTATTTTGATCAATGTTATCTTCATATTTACTTCAAGTTATCTTGTGGACTCTACCAAGATGATCCACTATTATTATCTATTCATTCTTCTTGTGGAGGTATTAGGGAGAGCTTTCAAAAATTTAAAAATGGAAGAAAAAATCAAAGGCTTTCATGTTGAAAAAAATGGTCGCTTTGGATCTCTTATCTATTTTTTTGATGATCTTTTCCAATGGGTGATCCATCAGTTAGTGAGTCCATGGGTTTTAAATCAATATTATCATGCTATGATAAGGCTACTGGTTAGTTGCTTAATTCTATAAAATCTGAAATTTTTTCATTAACACTATCCTAATTTCACAATAAATTAATTATGGATATTATAGGATTTAAAATTAAAATTTTATGATCAACTTACTTGGATATTTCTTTATCTCATAAAGGAAATACAAAGGATATTTGGGTATTTTGTTTGGATAGAATGAAGGGTTGTTTGGTAGGTTGGAAAGGTAAGTTATTAACCATGACATGAAGGATACAAATTAGAAAGACTACATTGCAATCCATCCCTATTTATATGATGTCATTTTCAAGGTTTTTTTTAAATTATACTAGAGGGATCAGTAACACATTACAATTTTCTACACCTCTTTGTGGGTTTGAATCCTACTCCTTACTACCACTATAATCTCCAGTTGCATTGGGTAAAATTTTTAACATACCAGGTAGTGCTGGTGCGACATGGCCTCTAGTACCATGAGGCTTGAGGGATTGGAATCATGGTCATCGCACTCCCATGAGAGAATTTTTATGTCACTTTCAAGATTACCAATAGGTATAAAATAAAACAATGATAAAATTCAAAGAGAATTTCTTTGGAAAGGTTTTGAGGAAAAATTTAGGTTTCCTCATTGTAAGTGGGATAGTGTTTACAAATGAAATAATATTGGAGTAGGCTTATGGAATTATAGACTTATTAGTTTGTCCTTAGGGACAAATATTGGGTGGAGATTATATAGAGATCAATAAAATAATTGTATAAATATATTACTTCAAAAATATATAGGTTCTCTTGATGCAATAAAATTATTTAGAAAATTAACCTACCCAAAATATCATCAACATAAAACTTCAAATCAAATAGTTTATGATTGATAAAGAAACATATTATATGGTCATTCAATGAAGGGAATTATGCAAATTTTTGGTGTGATGCTTGGTTGAAGCCATATTCCCTTATATCTAACTCAAAATGGTAGTCATTTGTTGGGACATGACTAACTTTAAAAGGTCCAAAGGTTAAAAACTATATTAATATTATCAACAAATCTAGATCATGTATTTCTATTAGTAAATTGGTTGAAGGAGAGGAACTCAAACAAATTATAAATGAACTTCAATAGATGCTTAAAGAGTTTTATTTGTTGATTTTATATGAAAGGATGAGTTGGTTTGAAATCTATCAAAATATGGTGGATACTTGGTCAATTTGGGATATGAGGATTTAGAGCAATCAAAATTTTCTACTCTTAAATATTTTCTTTGGAAGAATGTTTGATTACTAGAGGCTCTCCCTAAGGCCTCAACATTTTTTTGGTTAGCATTTCAAAATAATATTATTATAAGAGAGTCTACAAAGAAAAGGATATCATGGACCTTTTAAATATATTTTTGTGAGAAGGATTTAGAAATATAATATCATTTACTTCTTCATTCTCCTTTTGCTCACACCATTTGGGATTAATTTTAAAAAATATGAGAATATATTAGGTAGCTCCATCAACATTGAAAGAGTTGATAAAATGTTGGATTAATTATTTCAAAACTAAAGCATTATATATTCTATGGAGGATTGGCCCTGCCATTATCTGTATGAATTTATGACTTGAAAATAATAATAGAATTTTTAAAAATATTTCTCAAAATCATGATTAAATTTGGAAATGTATTATTGCATCTCTTGCATAATGTTTACAGATATGATGTTCATCATGGAAAGTCTTAAATACAAAACAATAAATGGTAACAACTGGATTAAAAGATTTGAACATACATGGAAGGGTTATCTATGATAATGACATTAAAATAATGGATATTATTTGATCTAAGGTAAAATGGAAATGTCCAAAAAATGGGTTTATCAAAATTACTTTTGATGGTACTTCTAACGGTAAGTTGGGAAAAGCCGATGGAGGTGGTGTTTTTCAAATAGTGAAGGAAAATTTCTCCTCACTTAGAATCATATGAAACTTCAACTATAATCTATGCAAAGTCCATGTCACTTCTTATAGGGGTTAAAATTGCAATAGGAAAATGATAGAAATATATTCTAATTGAAGGGGATTCACAAATTACCATTAATGCTATTAACAAAAATGGATGTGGGGATTAGATAAAAAATAATATCATTATTGATGTTCATAATCTAATATTGGAGGTAATATATTAGAAATGTAAGCATATTTATAGATAGGGAAGTCAGGTGACAGATAATTTATCCAATTATGGTGTTGATTTTCATCTTGGTAAAATTCAATATTTAGAGGGCAACGAGCTAACATAGATTTTATTTCTTAATGAAAATGATGTTGATGGAGCTGATTGTTGAAACATAATACTTAGAGAAATTTAAAGAATATATTTGATATAAAAATAAATTTAAAAAATAGTTGCAATGGTAAAGGCTTTGACCTCTCTTTAAGAGGTCTAAGGTTCAAACACCACTCACTATGAGGGGAGCAGGATCCCTCATAAAAACCAGTGTAAAATCATTGAAAAAAAATAAATAAAAAATATTTGTGATAAAAGGCATGCTAGATACTACTTATTGACCTAACAACAAAAGTAATATTTTGGTATTTTGATGGGAGTGGCCCCTAATAGAAGCCACATATAAATTACAAAAAAAACATATCATTATTTTTAAAGGGATATGTATACTTATTACTATGGTATAATTATATATTTTTATAGTTTAATAGTATTTTCAAAGATAGTCTACTCATATTTATTTAATATACTTTGTATGATTCAATCCACTTGCTTGACTTATAATTTTGGATTAATATGCACCTAGGGGTGCAGTGCAATAGTTCGGGCTTTGGCTCTTCTTCGGGAGGTCCAAGGTTCAAACTATGGCATGGGCGAGTGTGTGGTGGCTGTGTTAAACTCCTTATTGATAAGTATAGCTCTTATCTTTACGAGGGATCATGGTTTGGAGGAGACTGCTCAATATTGTACGTTAGTCATAGGGGTTTCTCACAATAACCAAATCAAAAGACAAAAAAAATGCATTAATAATGATATGATTATTTTTATGATATTAAAATAATTATTTTTGTTCAAAATTTTAATATTAAGTTCTTGTATGATAGTTATGAAAGTTTCTATCAATTGAGGGTTGTGAAATTAAATTCTTTTTTCATGGTTAGAGGAACTAGTAAAATTAGCTAAAGCTATCAAGAAAATGTTAACTACTTGAGTTAAATAATGATTAAGATTTAACTTAATATTTTCCATTAGTAATATTTTCTATGTTTTATAAGATTAATATATTTTTATATAAGGAATAAGCCTAGACCATTGGTCAAAGTGCTCCCTCGGGAGGATGGAGACCATGGTTCAAATCCCTCAGACCTCGTTGAATCGGAGGCGTGTCACACCAATGCCATCAACTATGTTAAAAAGTTTACCTGATCCAACTAGAGGTTATAGTGGTAGTAAGGAGCATGATTTGAACCTAAAATGAGACAATAGAATAATGTAACGAGTTACCAATTCCTCTAGTATACGAAAAAAATGTGTTTTTATATAAAATATTAAATACAATTCTTATGGTTGCACTTATGTTTTCAAAGGAAACTAGCAATCAATATTTGGTGAAGCACACTATGATAATACAAAGCTTTAAAAATATTAATTTATTAAGATATAATGCATAGATATTTGAGGTGGATTTTTGGTACTGTGAATATTGTTGTAAACTAACAATCCATATTGGTGAAGCAGACTATGATAATGCAAATTTTTGAAAATATTAATTTATGATTTTATTAAGATGCAATGCATAAATAATAGAGGTGGAGTTTTGGTATTGTGAAGGTTGTTATAGGAAAATTTTAAGAAGAAGGATGTTGAAGTTTGGAATATTTGTTTTCACGTAGAAAATTGAAGATCCAAAAAATGAAAAAATAAGAATTCATTTTTTTTTAAATGATGTAGGTATATAGCTATAGCAACTCAATTGAGATGATAATTGAATCTATTTGTAAAATCTCAATATCTAAAGGAGAGAGTTGTGATTTGTGTGGAGACCCAAATACGATCCCTTGTTCTCCAGAAAAAATAAAAATGAAAGTTTCTATCTATTTTTCTATCATGAAATAATATTTAGAAAAATAATTTTATTACTTACATTAGTTATTAAACTATAATTATCTAATTTTATATGTTTCATCAACTTCTCATATTTTTACTTATTAATATTTTAATTCCATCTATTTTATGTTTCATCAAATCTTAAGTTATCTTCACCCTTATAATTTTTTTAAATCTAAATTTTTATTTATTATATTCAAAACTCAACTTCCCTATTATTATGGATTCAAGACTTCATTTTATTCATTATATCTTATTTACTATACTTAGTTCTTCGAATTATAAATTTCTATGTGTTTAGGTCCTACATTGAGGTTAGAAATCAAATACGATGATATAAGTATAGTATATATTTTGATTCAATCAATCACTCTATTCATTATGTTATAAAAAATTCATACCACTTTATTCAATTTAATATTTTCCATTTTAATCATCTTCATATCTAAATATCTATTATGCAAGAATATGTGTTTTGATTGATTTTGACAAACCACTTATAGAGAAGATTACTTTACAATATGGGGAAGAAATATAGGAGCAAGTAGTAGATTATGAAAATATCTAATTTAGATGCAAAATATCATGAATATGGCCATCTAGCCAAGGATTATCTGCATAAGGTCCCTAAAAAAGAGAAAGAGGATGGAGACTTGGTAGGGTTTCAAATCCCTAAACAAAAAACACAAATAAAAAAATAGCAACAAAAGAGAAAACAGTAATTTTGCCTAACTCCTTTGAAATTATGTCTACGGATGAGCAAGCAGATGATGAGGATGGTCAAATATAAATAATAGTTATGAAAACACAATTTGATGAAGAGAGGGAACATGAAGGATTGTATGATGAAAAAAATATAAAAGATCTTACCCTAATGATGAGAAATAATAGCCCAAGAGAGCAATCTCAACCAAATTTAAACTATAAAAAAAGAACAATGTAGAAAATCAATCCAAGTACAAAACCAATGGGTATATTCAAATTACAAACAAAATAGATCCTCAAAAATACCATACAAATTCCAATAGTAGTGTCATGGTTCTAAGTAACCATCCTATAGTCCCAGCTGGAATGAAGCAAGATACAAATAAAAGGATGAGGATGCCTTAATCCTAAGGGTTTATAGGATGGGTGTTATCCTACAGTCTCTTGATGGCAATGTCGGAAGCTATGGCTAATTTGCTAAGAAATTTATGATATTTCTAGTAATTTGTTAAGCTATGGTTTAATTTTAGTGTTATCTTACATGGTTTGATTTGTCAATAGCTCCATTGGCTTAGTTTTTGTTGTTTTTTTTATTATTCATGTTTTTGTCTATGGTGTATTTGTATCATTTTATTGTTTCTGTTTTGGTTGTGTTTTGTTATGTTGTTTTTGTGGTTTTATCTATGTGGTTCATGTTCAGTTGTTTTTATTTTTATGTTTTGGTTGTAGTGTATTTGTAGCATTTTATTGTTTCTATTTTGGTTGCATTTTGTTATGTTGTTTTTGTGGTTTTATATGTATTTTTTGTTGTTCTGTTGTTTTTGTTTTTATGTTTTGGTTGTAGTGTAATTGTTTCATTTGGTTGTTTTTGTTATGACAGTGTTGTGTTATGTTGTTTTTGTGATTTTTTTTTTGTGTTTCATTTTTTTTTGGGGGGTTGTGTTTGTTTATGTCTGTGTGTGCTTGTTTTTGTGTTTTAGGCATGCTCCTTGAGTGTGTCAAAGGTGGTGTTTTTTTATTTTTATTTTTTGTGTTTGTTTTTGTTTGTGTGCTTTTTTTTTGTGTTTTAAGCATGCTCCTTGAGTGTTCCAAAGGTGGTAGGCCAGGTGTGAGCCTGAGGTGTTTTTGGCAGAAGAGATACCCCTGCCTCCTTGGGTCTGTGGCATACCTTTTGGGATGTTTTCCACAAAAAAAAAATAATATATCTAAATATCTATTATTTAATTTTCAATGGTTTTTATGAAATTGAAAAAGTTACCCATATAACATCATGGCCACATGGTGGTATTACAATAGGTTGGTGTGTATCGGTTAGTAAGATTTGGATCTTCTTCTTAAGAGAAATTTATTAATTGAGAAAATATCATTTGATTCTACATATATATTCTTTAATATTTATACTTAAGATTTATATTTTGAATCTTTATTTGTTGAATCATGAATAATATTTTTTTACTATAATTACTAATGATCTATTTATTTTATCCCGATTCTTAATCAATCTTAATTTTGAATAATATATTCAATTCTATTACAATTATAGGTATTCACTTGATGTTATACAATGATTTGAATTAGTGTTTAGTTATGTGCTCACATGGTATCATATGTGCTTAATTTAAAGTTTTTTATAATGTCTTAATATTTTCTCATTAGAATTTTTATTATTAAATTCATGTATAATTTCTTGTAGTAATTTATGCCTTATAACAATTTTAACTCCAAAAAATATATTATGCTTTATCTATATTATTAACAATGGTATGCTATCATACCTTAATTGCAGATTATTATCTCCTACATTGTTGATATTGTTCAATAACCAATGGGACCATTGTTTTTTTTTTAAAGAAATGTATAATTATAATATATTCTAAATATTTTCATACATCTTGTAGGTTTTTTTTCATGTACATAATTAAAAAAGTTTTCATATGCAATTAGTAGGCGTAAGATACAAAGATGCAATTTGTAGGTGTAAGATCCTTGCTAGCACTAATAAATAATGGGACCATTACCCTATTTTATTAAATTAATTTGATCTTTATAGTATATAAGATTAACCTTATTTATTATGCAACTATTTTTGTTGATTTGGCATAATATTTCTATTGTTCTTCTTTATGATATATTTCCCGAGTGTATCTGTAGTTTCTTGTAATTTGTGAGCTATGTTCACTTAATAGTATAAGATTTAAAAAGGAGAACAATTAGTCCCCAAGGACTAGGTGGATCGGTAGTTGTTTGTGTGGCCAGACACTTACCAAGAAGAGAGCTAGGTTCAAACCTTGGAGGCATACCTATTGCAAAAGTAGTAGTCTAATCTAAATTATCTGAGTGCATGTTTGCAAACTGATGATAGTATGAATCTTGAATGACTTGATCCCCCTCATGTCGGGTCAACAATAACGAGGTGATATAGTCTTGTTGGGAGCAGCTCCTATGGTTTGAACCCTACACTTGATAGTTACTAATAGTGTGGATGTAACCAACTCCCTTGTGTATCCAAAAAAAAAAGAGAACAATTATTTTATACCCTTTTATTATTAATATATGTTGGCTTTGTTTCATCTAGTGCAACTTTGGAGGTTCTTGTCCTTATCTTCTACTTGAACTATTATGTAGTTGTTATTAAAGGGGAATGTGAATTAGTGATAATTCCTATTTTTGATGTACATATAAGTCTCCATCCTAAATGTTTATTAAGAGGGTTCATTATGATTCTATATGAGTGCGCCCATTTCAATTTTCATTTAAACCCATAAATAAAGACTGAGAAAGAGTGTTCATTTTCATTTCAATATTTATTTTTGAATAGTTTGTGAAATTAGCTTATATATATATATATATATATATATATATATATATATATATATATAAGTAAAGTTAATTTATTCTAATAAAAAATTTAATAAATATAATCCCTACTAAAATACATAATTTTATATGTTTACCTTTTAAAAATAAAATAAAAATTATATTCCTATTCTACACTTTATTTATAACCTTTTAATTTAGACCCTCCTCTTATTCTCAATCCAAATAACATTTATTCATTTTTGAACTTGAGCATATTTCATTTTGTAAAATACTTGTGCCAAATAGTCTAAAACTATGTGTCAATACCATTTACCATCCTAAAATTGTCACATGATTTTATTATTTTAAGTGAGTAAATATATATTGATTTATTTAGTATTATGTCTTGAAATATTTTCTAATGGTTGAATTCTAATTTTCTATTTTATTTATATTATTTTTCTTATAACTATAAAATTTCTCACATTTTTTAAATTTTGCCTAATTTTATTGCACTTAAATAATAACTAGAGCATGTATGAAAATACAATCTAAATATTAAATTCTGGAAGGATTTGTTTAAGATTTAATATGCTAGAAGTTAAATATCAATAGAAATTATATATTTTTGCACTCAAATTAATTACAAATACATAAATGAGATATATTCCTTTCAAAATACCATCACCATACTACATTGTATTTTTTATATTTTATATGTTCTTAGTCATATTCTAAAAATTAGAGCTATATCAGGTCAAAATTTATGGTACCATTCATCTTCAAATTCAATTTAATATTTTTATAAAAATATTTAATAGGTTATAGTATTAAGTTGTAATGACAAAGAAGTCCAAGCTCTTAAAAAACTTAAGCTATTTGTTAAATAAAATTAAAAGTTTCCTTGAGAGTGATGTTATACTACCATAAATTTTGAAGGAAACTTGTCTCCTAAAAAAATTCATGATAGAAGTAGATCAATTAATCTAATGGTAAACTTGGATTTTCATATGTTGAAAATAAAAACATTAAATAAAAATAATTGTAAGAGTATATAACAATGATTGTATTTGTTGTTAATATTATAGATACATAGTTACTACATATAGTTATTGAAAACGTACATTCATGAATGGAACTTTTGAATGATGTGTTTATCTTTTAATATGGTGGTAGGTTTTAAATATATATATATATATATATATATATTATGAAAGGTAATTTTAATTATAAAAATAAAAATTCTTTACACCAAAAAAAAGAGTGTGAGTGGATAAAAAATCACACCCAGATGACACTAACTTATCCTAATAGTCGATAAATAAAAAAAACTACACAAAATGGATACCATGACCATCAACACCAAACTAGAAACAATCTACAGCCAGAAAGGCCTTAAGGAAGGGAGCATTTGGTAGATAGAGCCTTATCCATTGAAGTGGGTGGTTTCCCCCACCCATAAAAGTGCTCCTTACCCCAACCTGAAGCATGAGTAATGGGAGAAGAAGGATGATACCAACTAGAAAGATGCCCATGGTTGCTTGAGGCCCCCATATATCATTAGGTACAGGTGCAAATTGCTATGTGAACATAGGTGCAAAATGCTAAGAGATATATGAATTCATCTTCTGCAACGTGCCCCCACAATCATGAGATCTGCTTCGAGGAGGTTGATGCCATGCACAATTTGGACACCAGTAAGAATGAGATCGAGTTGGGTGAGGAGGTGAATGATCAAGGGCCTCCCTACTGATGGCACATGGGGAATCACCTCAATATTTTAGCAAAGCCTGCAAATGGTCCAGTTCCATAGCCACCTTTTTAGCCTAGTCACAAATATGAAACGACACATCATAAAAAATTCGAGCTTGTTAGAAAATGAAAAATCCTAAGACCGATCAACTTGCTTGAAAATAATTTTATTTCTAGATTTCCAAATGTGAAACATAATGCTGAATCTAAATATTTGTCACACCTCCCTTAGTGGGATAGAAAAATGAATGGGATCACCCAGAAGGACATGATGCCATGAAAGTTTCAAGGGTATAAATAGAGCAAAGAAAGAACCCACCCAAATCCAAGTGATACTGGTACATCTACAGGACCAAAAAATAAGCATACAAGACTTTGGTTCTTGAAAAAATGGGCATCGGGGTCCAAAAACCCCATATAATAAAGTCTACTAGCAAGGGTCAAACCCTGACATAGTAAGTTCCAGATAAAAAATCTTTTTTTGGCTCCAGATAAGATGCCCAAGTTGAGTGAAATATGGTTTTCCATCTAGAGGGTGTTGAGATAAGGTCCCATTTGACATTGAGCTTGGGAACCATGGGGGCAGTTGGTGTAAGCCACTCATAACCCTGCCTGGCTTTCTAGCTA
Organism: Wollemia nobilis; assembly: GCA_028583015.1. Classification (NCBI taxonomy): domain Eukaryota; kingdom Viridiplantae; phylum Streptophyta; class Pinopsida; order Araucariales; family Araucariaceae; genus Wollemia; species Wollemia nobilis. The sequence goes on from JAQPPZ010002660.1 coordinate 2,086,239, forward strand.
AGCAAGGAAGTTATCTTATACCAAGCCCAATATTTACACTAGGGTTTCTTGGGATCTGACACCTAATTTTTACTATAAGGAGAAGGTGTATGGTCAAGAACAACATCATACGTAGCCTTGTCAGCATTGGTCAAATGAAACATTCTTTTAAAATCATTCCAAGGAATTCAATATCTATTTTATTTGGAGTAGCAATATGCAATGGCGATAATGCCCCACTTAAAAAAATTCTAGGCATGGACCCAGGGAACTTGAGCCAATGGATTTCCCTAAAGCTTGAATATAGGGGACCACCAAACATTGAGAAGATTAATGGAGAGGCCTTTATGTGAATGGAACCCCTTCCAAATAATCTAAGGTTTTAATTGTTTCCAAGCCTTCCATATGCTTTTGATGACAAAGGAGCCAAGGATTTTAATGAAAACTAGGACCAGCACCAGAGAGGGCAAATCCATTCCTACCCAGGCTCGATGGTTGAGGGGAAGCCCAATCGAGATGCAATGTTTGAGGACTTTCCATGCTTCAGGTCCTTTGAGAGCCTGCACAACCCATTTAGCACATAGGGCTAACTCTTGATGCTTACAGTCCAGCAAACCCATACCCCTTGCTTGTCATGGGAGACAACAAATATCCCAAGCCACTCTATGAAAACCCTTCTACTCAAACCCACTTGACCACAAAAAATATCATAGTAATTTTTCAAGCTGTTTATAACAAGCTTGGAAAGGGATCCAAAAAGATGAATAATAAACATGCGTGGAAGCCAACACTTTCAAGCAAATTTAGAATTTCCAGCAAGAGACAACTTCTTAGCATTCCAATATTCTATCTTTATTTCCACTTTGTTGATGACATAAGACTATAATTGGGATGGAGAGCCTAGAAAGACAAAAGGAATACCTAGGAATTTGAAAATTTCTTGCTAAATCCAACTCCATTGCACATGCTGAAGCCATTGGGGAAGAGGTTGCATGGATTGTCTATAACAGGAGGTTTTCCTCCATTGAATATTAGACCCAAAGGCTTTGCAAAAAATATCAAGATAATATAGAGCTTTAAAAAGGGATAGTTCATCCTAATTCAAAGTGAGGAAGGAATCATCATCAAAGTGGTCATTAATGAGTTGACCAACATTCCTAGGAAGGGCAATGCATCGAAGTAGTCCAAGAGAGGTATGGTTGACCAAAAGATAACCAAAGGCTTCTACTTCTAAAATAAATAACAAAGGGGCCAAAGGACATCCCTGCCTTACTGACCTATGTAAACCAATAGCATCATTTTGAAACTTGTTGAGATAAAGCACAACTGACACATCCTAAAAAAGTATTTTAATAGAAGAAATTAACTAAGGACTAAAGCTAGGATCTTCTAGCATGGAGATAATGAAAACCCACTTAATTCGATCATAAGCCTTTTCAAAGTCAAGCTTGAAGAAGAGGGGCTATTGGCTGGACCTACGAGCCCACTCCATACCTTCCCAAATGGCATGAACGTTATCCAAAATATACTGATTCTAAATAAATCTAGTTTGCTCAGCCCTCACAATAGAGGGAAGCAAGGGCCTAATCCATAAAGCAAGTTCTTTGGCATTATTGTAGCTAAAATTATGAAAAGTTATTGGCCTCTAATTTGTGATGATTTATGGATCCCCCAACTTTGGCATAAACTTGATATTGTCCTTATTGATAATAGCACCTAAGAAGCTAGTCTATAGGGATTCCAAATACACTTTATGCAATTTAGGACCAACAAACTCCAAACAAGTTTTGAAAAATTCATAGGGGAAGCCATATGATATTCTCACAATGACACTGAGAGGGGGGGAGTGAATCAGTGTAGCAATTTAAATACAGATCTACAGCTCTTTAAAACTTTAGCAAAGAGAAATTAAAAACAGATAAAGAAAATAAACAAGAGAGCAATCCACAACACACGATTTAACGAGGTTCACCAGATTTGGCTACTCCTCAAAAATTAGACTGCTTGGACACCCATCCAAATCCAGCCTTTGCAAAGAACCAAGTTTACAAACAATTTATCTACACCAACAGAAAGGAGCACCAACCCCCTAATGCCAAGCACCAACTTGGACTTCAGTTCTGAACAGATTTTATGACATAAAAATGCCTTCTCTGCAACAAGACCCTCACTGGTCTAAATCCTTTATAACAAAAACTACATATTCTTATAGCTCTGCTATTCTCTCTTACAGCTCTCTCTTCTGTATATTTTTTAGCATAATACACTCCTCTATACTTTTATAGCATTTTTTTCTATATCTTTTACAACACTGTCTTCTGTATTTTCTCTGCACAATACTCTCTATACTTTTCATAGCACTTTACACTCTGTACTTTCTCTGCACAATACTCTCTATACTTTTTACAGCACAATGTTCTCTCATTTTTTTTGACAGTTCATTTTTCCTTTTTATTCGGCAAATCACAACACACTTGCCACGTGCAGAGTTCAACCCTAACCCTAACTTTTTGCACACAAAAACATTCTTTCAGCTCTACTTACTGCGATGTTAATAGCCTTAAAAGCTTACTTACGTCTCTAACAGACTTATCTGCCCACTTTACGGCTCTGACAACCTTTCCAACGCTTTGTAAGTAAATCCGTTGTTCTGAAATATTTATCTTTCTATTTACGACTCTGACCGTCTTACCTATATTTTTATGGCTCTGACAATCTTACCTACGTATTTACAGCTCTGAAAGCCGAACTTCCGCTTTGACAGCAGAACTACTGCTTTGACAGCTTTTTGTCTTCTTCTCGGCATGCAAGCACGAAAACACATGTCGCGAAATCGTGACACTTTTTGCCTTCATACACTCTACTTGGCATGCACCCGTGAAAATGGAACATGTCGCGAAATCGTGACACTTTTCACTTCCTTGCACTTCTCTTCGCATGCACCCGCGAAAATGAAACATGTCACAAAATCGTGACACTTTTCTCTCTCCTCTTTCCTTCGCTTTCGCCCGCAAAAATGGAACATGTCACGAAATTGTGACATCTTTTTCTCTCTCCTCTTTCCTTCGCTTTCGCTCACGAAAATGGAACATGTCGCGAAATCGCGACATCTTTTTCTCTCTCCTCTTTCCTTCTCTTTCGCCCATGAAAATGGAACATGTCACGAAATCGTGACATATTTTTCTCTCTCCTCTTTCCTTCACTTTCGCCCGTGAAAATGGAACATGTCACGAAATTGCGACATCTTTTCTCTCTCCTCTTTCCTTTGCTTTCACCCACGAAAATGGAACATGTCGCGAAATCGCGACATCTTTTTCTCTCTCCTCTTTCCTTCACTTTCGCCCACGAAAATGAAACATGTCGCGAAATCATGACATCTTTTTATCTCTCCTCTTCCTTCGCTTTGGATCATGAAAACTCGACATGTCATGAAATCATGACATCTATTTTCCTTAGCGCTTTTTCTTCCCTTTGGGTCACGAAAACCCGACATGTCGTGATATCGTGACACTTTTCCTCCTTAGCGCTTCCTCTTGCAAATTGTCGCAAAATCGTGACACTTTTCCTTGCAAGCTCCTTTCCTCCATTCATGTAGCGAAATCACGATAGTTTTTCTTGCGCTTTCTCTCTCCTCCGTTATGTCACGAAATCGTGATAGAAAACATGTCGCGATATCGCGACAGTTTTCCAGATTTTTCTCTCTCCTTCGTTATGTCGTGAAATCACGACAGAAAACATGTCGCGATATCGTTACAATTTTCTTGTATTTTTTTTTGATTTTTTTGAATCTGGGCCACTTCTTTCTTCTTAGAAATTCACTGTACCTATTCTAACTGACCTCTAAACATCTGTCCACTACATCATCAATTGATCTATCTGTCTGAGTTGACAACAATGAAAATACTGTTTCTGCACCTTGCACAACAATCTCCCCATTTGGAATTGTTGGCAAGACATGTGCAATTTCCAAAAATTCTTCTCCCCCTTTGACAATAATACCAAAGGGCTACTGCAGACACCCCCTGAGTCCATGCACAACATTCTCAGGCACAAACTATTATAGTTAGCAAACAAATATATATCAAAGGGCTGATAATCAAATATATAAATGCTCCCCCTGAGAATGTGTTCTCGAAAGCTAGTCAGTTCTTGGGTAGTGTGACCACACCCAACTTACTGCGAAGATATTCAAAAACTTCCTTGGGCAACTGTTTAGTGAAGATATCTACTACTTGCTCTATAGTTGGAACAAAATCCAATTTAACCTCACCTTCTGCAACTTTATACTTCAAAAAGTGATACCGGATTGCAATATGTTTGGTTCGAGAATGCATAACTGGATTCTTTGAAATGTTAATAGCACTGGTATTATCACATTTAACTGAAATAGACTTTGAAATTAATACCAAGATCTTTCAGGGTTTGTCTCATCCATAAAATCTGTGTACAACATGTTGTTGTAGCAATGTATTCTACCTCTGCTATGGATAGAGAGACTGATTCTTGTTTCTTGCTATGCCATGCTACCAACCTGTCTCCAAGATAGAATGCACCTCCACTGGTACTCTTTTTGTCATCTATACATCCTGCCCAATCTGCATCAGAATATGCAAAAAGAGTGAAGTATTTACCTTTTGGGTACCATAACCCAAAATCCATAGTTTCCTTGAGGTACCTAAAGATCCTCTTCATAGCTGTCACATGAGTCTCTTTGGGACTAGCCTGAAATCTTGCTACCATGCATACTGCCTATAACATATCTGGTCTTGTGGTTGTTAAATACGGTAGGCTTCCAATCATAGATCTGTACATGGTTTGATCTACATCTAGAGAATTGTCATCCTTGCTCAATTTGCAACCTGTTGTCATGGGAGTGCTTACAAGTTTACTATCCTCCATTGTGAACTTTTTCAGCATTTCTTTCACATATTTAACTTCAAAAATAAAAATGCCCTTTTCACTTTGGTTAACTTGCAGTCCGAGGAAATATGAAAGTTCACCAATCATAGACATTTCAAAATATTTTTGCATTTTATTTGCTATGTCCTGTACATGACTCATCATTGCTTGCTTGCTAAAAATTATATCATCAACATAAACAACAAGGACAATAAGTTGGCCATTTTCTGTTTTGACATACAAGTTACTATCCACCATACCTTTCTTGAACCCTTGTTCAATGAGATAGTTGTCAAGTCTTGCATACCATGCTCTAGGTGCCTGTTTCAATCCATACAAACATTTATTCAACTTGCACACAAATTTGGGATTATCACTGAGTTGAAAACCATCTGGTTGCTCAATATAAAATTCTTCTTCAATATTTCCATTCAAAAATTCTGATTTCACGTCCATCTGATAAACTTTGAAATTCTTGTGGACTGCTAAAGCCAAAAACATTCTGATTGCCTCGAGTCTGGCCATTGGTGCAAAATTTTCCTAAAAATCAATACCTTCAACTTGAGCATAGCCTTTACAGACCAATCTTGCTTTATTCCTTACCACCTGTCTGTCTTCATTCAATTTGTTTCTAAAAATCCATTTAGTACCGATTATGTTTTTATTTACAGGTTGTGGTACTAACTCCCAGGTTTTGTTTTTCTCAATCTGATCTAGTTCTTCATTTATTGCCTTCATCCAACTTTCATCTATGCTTGCTTCAACAATATTTTTGGGCTCAATGCTAGATAAAAGGGAGTAGTTACTTACTACTCTTCTTCTTGTCTTAACACCAACTGTGGGGTCCCCTATAATTTGTTCTCTGGGATGATTTTTCTGCCAGCTTCCTGTTTTAAATTTATTGTTTTATTCTACTTATGAATCAATACTTAAATCATCTGGGTCAATTTTCTAATTCTCTTCTGCTTCCTTTTCTTCATCTCCTTCAATAACTTCTTCATAAATAGGGTAGTTATCTTCATAGTTGACAACTTGTTTCCTATCTTCATCAAATTTAACATCGACATTGTCTACAATTTTCTTTAGCCTTTTGTTGTAGCATTTGTAAGCTTTGCTTTTTGATGAATAGCCAACAAAAATACCTTCATCAGATCTATCTTCAAATTTGCCAAGATTATCTTCTATTCTTTTGATGTAACACTTGCTGCCAAAGACTTTGAAGTATTTTCTTCGTTGCCTTCTTGCCGAACCAAAGCTCATAAGGGGTTTTGCTTTCATGTGTCCTCAACATGCACTTGTTTTGGATGTAAACTGCAGTATGGACTGCCTCATTCCAAAATTTGTCTGCAATTTTGCTTTCAGTCAACATTGTTCGTGCCATTTCCTGTATAGTTACTGTTCTTTCTCTCTACAACACCATTCTGTCGAGGTGTCCTTGCTACTGAAAACTGTCTTCTAATCCCATATTTTTGACAGTATTCTGCAAACTCTTCTGAGATGAACTCTCCTCCTCTATTTGATCTTAAGCATTTGATCCTCTTTCCTTTTTCATTCTCAACTTGGTTTTTGAAGGACTTGAACATTTCAAAAGCTTCAGATTTTTGCTTCAAAAAGAATATCTAGGTCATTCTGGAATAGTCATCTATGCACAACATAAAGTATTTATCACCATTTATACTTTGTGTTCTCATGGGTCCACATAAATCAGTATGAATTAGTTCTAAAGGTTTGCTGGTAAAGTACTCCTTTGATTTAAATGTGGCTTGGGTTTGCTTCCCTTTTTGACATGAAGCACAGATACTATTTAGTGGTTTGCCAATGGAGGGTATATCTCTTACTGCTCTTTTTGAGCTTATTTTTACCAAATTGTCAAAGCTGATATGACCGAGCCTCTTGTGCCACAACCAATTTTCATCTTCCTGTACAATCAAGCATGCTCCTTTTGAAGTCTCTGAGAGAGTATACAAGTTTCCAGAAGTCCTTGATCTAGTAGCAATCAACTTCCCACTGCTAGCTTTTCTCACTTCACACCCCTGCTTCTTAAAAAATACTTCATGAACTCTGTCACAGATTTGACTTACACTAAGAAAGTTATGCTTCAGACCAATCACAAACAAGACTTCTTTTGAATTGATATTTCTGTCACTAATCTTGACTGATCCTTTGCCAACTATCTTTGCTCCATCATTATTTCTAAATTTCACGAACCTCCTTCGTAGTTCCGTAACTTCTCAAATTTTAGCTTGTCACCTGTCATGTGCTTGGAGCATCCACTATCAAGAATCCAAATTGCAGATTTGTTCTATGCTTTAAAAGCAGTCTGAACAATCAAAGATTCCTTTTCTTCCTGGAGTTTTTCCTTTTCTCTCCATTCTGGTTTGATAGCAGTTTTGGTAACCTGTTTTGCCTTTCCCCTTTCATCATTAGCTTGTGCCTATTTTTCAATAAATTTTTTGTTTTGTTTCACTCCATTTGATTTAGATTTTCTACCCTGATATTTATTTACTACAAAAGTGCTTCTACAGTATCTTGCAATGTGTCCAAAATTATGACAGTTATAACATTCAACTGCATAATCCACCAAAGGAGAAAAGACATTTCTACTGGTGAAATTCCTTTGAGCTACATTATGACTGCAATCTAAAATCTTATGGCCATAAGCATTGCATTTAAAACAATAACCAGGAAAGGAATGATTAAACCTGGGTGCAGGTCTTTTCCAGTTTGAAGTAGGAGCCATGAATCTTCTCCTTATTGGATGTGTGACTTTTGTGAATCCATCTTTGTCAGTACTCTTCTTGAGTCTAACATTATTGCTTTCTTTGGCATGATTTGTTTTTTCTTGATCAACCTTGATATTTTCTTCTTTCTTTATGCGTTCTACATTTAAGGCCTTTGAACCCTTTGATGATTCTCCTTCATCGAATCCCAAACCAAATTTGATGCCGGAAGGCCTTTGGTTATTTAAAATTTTATCCAGCTTTATAGTACTTTCTTCAAACTTATGATAACAACTCAATTTCCTATTCATCTCCTCTAGCTGCATCCTTAACTTAACAATGTCTTCTTCTAGCTTGATGTATTCATCTGTATTTACAGTTAATTGTACATCAAGAACTTCAGACATTTTCTTAAATTCATCTGTCTGTACTTTCAAGCTATTTATTATTTCATTGGCATCTTAAAGCTTTATTGAAATCTTTTTATTCTTTATCATTTCTATGCTCAGTTCTTTAAGAGCAGCAACTAACTCACCTTCCAGATAAACTTCAGCCTCATCCTTAGGTTTTTCATTACATTCTAGTTTTTTCTCTATTATTATTTCTTCAAATGCCATGAACAAAGCTTCACCTGCTTCTTCTTCAGAATCCTCACCGGAGCAGTCTTCAGAAGAGCTGACATTCTTGGATATGAAACTTTTCTTCTTGAAGTTGCTTTTTTTGAAATGTGGTTTCTTCTTTCAGTCACTTCTTTCTTGGTGTGACCCTTCATCATTTTTGTTTTTCTCATTCATAGGACATTTAGCAGCAAAGTGCTCGACTCCTCCATAGTTGAAGCACTTAAATGGTAACTTACCTCTGTACTTTCCTTTTCCCTTTATTAGTTTCCTAACAAAGTTTGCTTATGTTTCATCTGAAGACTCTTCTTCTGTAGATTCTTGATTAGCTTTTATATTTTTGTGTGCTTTAAAAGCAGCTTCTCTGTCTGAGGGTTTAGTTTGTCCTATTCTCATTTCATAAGCAGTTAAAGAACCATGCATTTCATCCATGCTAAAGGAATTTAGATCTTTAGCTTCTTCTATAGCAGAAACTTTAGAATCAAATTTTTTTGAAGAGTTCTTAATACCTTTTTCACGATGACCACATCTTCTATTTCCTCATCGAGTCCTCTAATTGCATTAATGATTCCATTGAATCTCAGCATATAGGCCTCTATGTTCTCATCATCATTTATTTTTAATGCCTCGAACTGAGCTCGATGTGTTTGAAGCTTGGCTTCCTTGATCTTCTTTGTCTCCTTCATAAATTCTCTATAGTTTGTCCCACATGTCTTTTGCTGTTTTACAACTCATGATCCTTATCAGTTCACTGTCTACTAACCCACACATTATAGCATTCTTTGCCTTTGAGTTATTCTCAAACTTTTCCTTCTCAGCAACATCAGATGGAGGAGTAGAGGATATTGTGTACCCACTTTATACTGACTCCCAAATGTCATAACCCAAAGCACACAAATAAGTCTGCATCCTGAGTCTCCAGAAAGAGTAATTAGTTCCATCAAACAAAGGAGATTTGTTGGATGAAAATCCTTCACCACCGGCCATTGTGATTCTTCCAAGATCACCTTAGCTGATTAAGATAGTTTAGGAACCTTGCGAAATCGCAACATCTTTTTCTCTTTCCTCTTTCCTTCGCTTTCGCTCACAAAAATGGAACATGTCGCGAAATCGCGACATATTTTTCTCTCTCCTCTTTCCTTCGCTTTCGCCCGTAAAAATGAAACATGTCACGAAATCGTGACATATTTTTCTCTCTCCTCTTTCCTTCGCTTTGGACCGTGAAAACTCGACATGTCATGAAATCATGACATATTTTTTCCTTAGCGCTTTTTCTTCCCTTTGGGTCACGAAAACCCGACATGTCGCGATATCGCGACACTTTTTCTCCTTAGCGCTTCCTCTTGTAAATTTTTGCAAAATCGTGACACTTTTCCTTGCAAGGTCCTTTCCTCCATTCATGTCGCAAAATCATGATAGTTTTTCTTGTGCTTTCTCTCTCCTCCGTTATGTCGTGAAATCATGACAGAAAACATGTCACGATATCGCGATAGTTTTCCAGCTTTTTCTCTCTCCTCCGTTATGTCGCGAAATCACGATAGAAAACATGTCACGATATCGCGACAATTTTCTTACTTGTCTTTTTCTTTGATTTTTTTGAATCTGGGCCACTTCTTCCTTCTTGGAAATTCACTGTACCTGTTCTGACTGACCTCTGAACATCTGTCCACTGCATCATCAATTGATCTATCTGTCTGAGTTGACAATAATGACAATACTGTTTCTGCACCTTGCACAACACCATAAAGCCTTGGGACCTTAGCATATGCCATTTGAAATAGGGCATCCAAAAGATCCTGCACTGATAAGGGTCATTCACAATCATTTCATTTCACTAGGGAAAGGCAAGTTGGGATAACCTCTTTGTAACATTGGAGGGATAGTTCTTTTTTAGGGGTGTATGACTGAGCAGCAAAAATATGAGTATAATATCAGGTAAATTCTAATGCTATCTCAAGAAAAGAGGTGGTGCAAAACCCATTAACCAATAAATATTGGAATTTAGTGGAGTGTTGATGAGATCGGAGCCTTTGAAAAAAATCTTTAGAAATGTAGTCACCCACTTTGAGCCAATGCAACCTGGCTTTAATATGAGCCTCTTTGGCCTCATACACTTTAGTCACTTTGAGCTCATGCAAGAGCTAAGTTACATGGGCTTGAATGGAGGAGTCAAATGGGGAAGCCTCAATATGGAAGAAGGCCTGCGCAAGCTTGTTACACAAAGAAATATTAGAGCGACGATACAACTATACCACCTTCTTACCCAATATTCTAAGCAGAGCAATGGTTCAAAAAATGGCATCTTTCCACCACTCATTCCATCTTGAATATCCATTGGGTCTAGGGACAAGGTTCTAGATCCTTTGGATGTGATAAACAATGGTATCATGTTGCAAGAAAGAAGTTTTAAGAAAAAATTGAGCATGAATAGGCCATTGATGGGTGAAGGAAGCATGAACAGAGAACATTATGGGGGAATGATCAAACGAGACCATACCAAGAATAGTTTCAACAAAAGGGATTGAAGGGTGTCGATGAGAAAAATAAAACTCGTCAACCTTGACATACATTCTCCTGCTAGGGTAGAACCAACCTGAATATCAATATACTTCTTTAGGGTTTTAGCCAGGTCAACCTTGACATACATTCTCCTGCTAGGACATATCGACATGAACCGAGAGGGTTCATCATAGAAAAATTCAGCAAGGGTGGACACCAAATTTTTTAGAAAGGGTCAGCATGCATTGGGGAGGTCCAAGAATTCTACCTAAATAGACACGACTAGGAAAACAAAATTAGAAACCATGAAATCCTGGCTCCATAATGAAAAATGAGCAGTGAACTATTAATGTAACTAGGACCCTTATTGAAGACCTTCTAGGCTTGGTCAAGACTACCAAAATGAAAATAAAAAAAACCCTTGGAGATATTTTGTACATGGTTGAATTGAATCCCATACGAATGCCAATACTACTCAATCCAGTTCTTAAGGACATGCTCAGGGGGAATTTGACCCTAAAAATACCCGATAAGAGTATTGTTTTCAAACCAAGAACACGCCTGATTGAATTCATGTAGAGGAATCACAAAATCAAGTTCAAAATTACCTCATGGTACACCTTGGGAATGAATTTCTTGGGCCGTTTGTTCACCTCCGGAGCCATTCCTCTCACCGCCAGCTTTAGACGAAGTCGGGGGAGGAGAAGCCGACATAATAACACCCACAGAGCAAGCGCAACATGGAGGCCGACACAAGATCTCAAATAATGAATGAAAACTTCCAGAAATCCTAGGATAACATACATACTAACATGCAGGGATTCATATTGTTGTTAAACATTTTGACATGTTCCTCTTTGATTTTTTTAATATTATTTTTAGAAGTTATATATCCATAAGTAAGGTTTGGGTCTTGTTACCTCATATTTCTCTCATGTTTAAGCAAAACAAGTAGAGTCGATTATAATATCTTTTGGAACTATTTTATGAATTTATTAGTATAATATCAAATAAATAAAAATTAAGTATTTTACTTAATTAAATATTATTTATAATAACATTTTTTAATTATTGTAATAATAAATATATATATAAAATATTTTGGGCGAACAATGTAACTGTTCGGATTTTGGATCTTCTTCGGGAAGTCCAAAGTTCAAACCTAAATTCCCTATTGATAAGCTTAGTTCATGGTGGGATAGGATACCAAATTTTAAGCATCACAAGGGTTTCTCACATTAACAAAGTATATATATATGAATGAGAGAAATTGTATATATATATATATGAGCATGTATATTTATTTATTTATTTTTAATATAGAGGAAAATGATAATATTATTGGATGTTTCCATTATAAACCTTAGCCCATTGAGTTAGATGAAGTCAAAAGGATCTTGACCCGCCAACCAGCAAACACTCGGTTACAACCATCTAACCTATCTTCTTTGGGTATACCATAGTTTAAACCTTAAACCTCCCAAAGAGGGGCCAAAGCCCTAACCATTGCACTATCCTTATTGAACATAATAATATAATTCTAATAAAGTGATAAAGTGAGAGGGCTTGATTTGGATAGTGCAGTTGATGCTCAATACAAGATGCATAAAAGTTGTGTGTGAGCAAGCTTCAACAACATGCTGATATCTTTGGAGAACAAATATTCTAAATAGGGTTTCGAAGAGCCCTTTCGTAGTAGTGTTTGCTTTCAGGAGTGCTCACGATTTTAGCTTTAACATAACAAGGGTATTTTCCTTCCATCAATGAATATTTCAAATATTTGTGAAAAAATAGGGCACTCCTATGCTAATTTTAGTGTTTTTACCTTGGGAGTTGATATTTTTGGAACAACAACACATATTATGAATAGGGTTTTACAGAGCCCTTCTACGACTATTTTTTCTTTATGAATAGGGTTTTGTAGAGCCCTTTCATGACCACTTTTACTTTGAGGAGCACTCATGGTTTCATATTTTGACATTTTGAGGGTATTTTCCTTCCACTAGTAAAAATCTAAATATTTCAATGATTTGTGAAAAAAAATTAGGGCACTCCTATATTAGTTTTAGGGTTTTTACCCATATTTGGAGTTTTTTGAAATCTATGTATTTATTAGGGCTTAGAGTGAAGAATTGGGACAATCATTGCCATCTAAAAAAAATCCCAACTTTATAGTGGAGAAGCATTTGGGTATAGAAAAATAGTTCACACAAGATGTGAGGTTTCTATGGTTGATGTGAGGAATGAGAGCTAACTAAATACTTGTGGTTGAATTTACCTCTCATTCGTCACATCCATCATAGAAAACTCACATCCCATGTGAACTATTTTTTTGCACCCAAATGCTTCTCCACTGCAAAGTTGGGTTTGTTTTTTGGATGACGACAATTGTACCAATTCTTCACTCTAAGCCCTAAAATATGCAAAACTTTTGACAAACTCCAAAGATGGGTAAAAACCCTAAAAATAGCATAGGAGTGCCCTAATTTTTTTCACAAATCTTTGAAATGTTTGGATGTTCATTGATGGAAGGAAAATGCCCTCAAAATGTTGAAATCTAGAACCATGAGTGCTCCTAAAAGCAAAAGTGGCCATGAAAGGGCTCTACAAAACCCTATTCATAAAGCAAAAGTAGTTGTAAAAGAGCTCTTCTGAACCCTATTCAAAATATGTGTTGTTGTTCCAAAAATCTCAACTCCTAGGGTAAAAACCCTAAAATTAGCACAAGAGTACCCTATGTTTTATAAATATTTGAAATATTCATCGATGGAAGGAAAATACCCTTGGTATGTTGAATAAAAAACCATGACACTCTTGAAAGCAAAAACTATCACAAAAGGGCTCTTTGGAATCCTATTTAGAATATTCGTTCTCTAAAGATATAAAAAAATTGTTGAAGCTTGCTCACACATAATTTTTTTTGTTTCATCCTATATCGAGCATCAACCACACTATCCAAATTGATCCCTATCACTTACCACTTTATAATAATAATGATGACCGCTAAAAAAATTGTAAAAAAATCCCAACTAATGGCCCTCATATGGAAGCTGCAACTAAAAATTTAGCCAATAAATTCCCTACCGATGGCCCTCAACACCCCCTATTCCTAAAAAACCTTCTCCTTCTTAGGTCGTTCCCCCAAGAACCCTCTTGCCTCTTCCACAGCTCAGACTAAATCCTCAAATACTCCTGTTAATCCACAAGCCCCGCCAAATTCAACCACGAGTCTTGAGTTAGCTCTCGTTCCTTCACCGCAACTCTTGAAAGACAATCTTATGATAGATGGGTGGAGAATGGTAGGCAAGCGACAACGTTCATCAACCCCCCAAAATCACTCCATCCATACAGAGGAAAAAAACCCTCTGTCAAAGATCTTGCTAGATCCTTCTCTCAAGTTGCTCAAAATAAGGTTCTTGCTCAGCAAACCCATTTGGACAACACACAATTGTTGCCAATCAGTGAAAATATATTCCAGGATCTAATTCATGAGGTCGAGTAGCCTCTAAATCACCCCTTATGAATTTAAATCTTCTATCTTGGAATGTTAGGGGGCTCTCCCTCCCTTACCGTAAGTTTCAAGTTCGAAAAGTAGTTGCTGAAAATTATATTTCTGTTCTTTTCCTTCAAGAACTGAAAGTCACTAGATCACTCTCACCCATTGTATGGACATCATTGGTGGTGGATATGCATCCACCTTTACTACTTCTCATGTTAATGGTAAAGGAGGTGTTGCCCTTTCCATAGCCAAGTCTCTTTGTTATGCTATTCTAGACCATGGTGAAGACCTTGCTCACCATTGTGTGTGGGTTAGATTGGCTCTCAACTCTCAGGTTATTGGATTTTGTTCTATCTATGCTCCCAATGACCCTCCTAGTCGTATAGCCCTCTGGGAATGGTTAGTTGTTTCTCTCCCTCCTACAGAATGGATCCTTGGAGGTGACTTTAATATGATTGAGAATCCTAGTGACAAAAGTTGGACTGGTAGTAGACCCCTTTCTAATGCTGAATTTGGTAGTTGGTTGTTTTGTCGTAATCATTTAGGTGTGCATGACCCTCTCTTTGGTAAAGCCTCCTCTCATAGAGATAATTGGTTTACGTGGTCCAACTATCATCAAGGTTCTTCTAGGAAGCTTGTTCGTCTGGACAGATTTTATTTTAGTAATTATTTCCTAGATAAATTCTCCATCCACGAGCAAGTTCATGTCCTTTCTCACACAACTTTGTTTGATCACCTTCCTATCTTATCTTCTATCCAAACTTCCTCTATCTCCCTTAATTCCATGTCGCTTCCTTTCAAATTAAATGTGTCCCACCTTGACAGTCCTGCTTGCTGCCACCTCGTAGAGCATGTTTGGAATAGATTTCCTAGACCAACTGGTAATATTGGTTAGATCAAATGGTTTGAAATAACTATTTCCAATATGGTTTCATCCCTTAGATGGTATGGGTGCTCTATTTCCAGGAGGAAGAAGATTCAAGAGAGTCACCTTCATAAGGAGATCTCTCATCTTCATTCCATGCTTATGAAAGACCCTACTAACATTGTTGTTCAATGTGATCTAGCTAATGTTGAAAATTAGGCTAGAGTTTATGAGTCTTACCATGCTAGAGGGGCACATGTTAGATCTCACCTCAATTGGATCTCCTAGGGAGACAAGGGAACTAATTTTTTTAACTACCTCAGACATAAGAATATTTTGGAAAGGATCACTGAGTTGGAGGACCCTTCAGGTCATTCTCTTTCCGACTCTAAAGAGATCATGAATCTTTTTGTAGCTCATTTCTCTCAACTTTTTATAGCGGAGCCAAGGGATGACATCCAATGTATCTTAATGGAATATGTGCAGGAACATATTCCCTCCCTAGTAGACCCCATTATTCGGGATCAACTTGAATATCCTCTTTCTATGAATGATCTGCAAACTGCTCTTTTTCTATGAAGAATGACAAAGCTCCTAGCTTGGATGGTCTTCCAATGGAGTTTTATAAAAAAATTGGCATATTCTTTCCTCTGATCTTCATCATGTTTACCTAGAAGCTCTCCATAATAGTTCCCTCAGAGCTTATATCAATGTAGGGCTTATCAAGTTGATTCCTAAAGGTACGACTCATAACCAAATCTCCAATTGGAGACCTATTACCCTCCTCAATGTTTCATACAAGATCATAGCTAAAGCTATAGCTTTAAAAATCAAAATTGTTGCTCAAGCGATTGTTCACCTAGAACAATCTACTTTTCTTAAAGGTCATTATATTTTAGATAATCTTATGATGGCCTAGGAAACTTTGCAATGGGCTATCGACTCCAATCAAGATGCCCTCTTGGTTAAGTTAGATTTTGACAAAGCTTATGATAGAATCAGATGGGATTTTATTCTTAGTATGCTTTCTTGGCTTGGTTTTGGTCCAAAATTTTGTAATCAAATTGGTATGCTCTTTGGTGATGCTTCAACTTGTGTTCAAGTTAATGGAGCTCTTTCCCCCTCCTTCCCTCTTCAACGGTCTATCAGATAGGGTTGCCCCCTTGCTCCTTTTTTGTATGTTTTGGCTGTCGATGCTCTTGGTTATCTTCTTCATAAGGCTCATTCTGATGGCCTCATTCAAGGTATTAAGCTTCCTAGGGATAAGCATGCTCTTAACTCACATTTTGTTGATGATTCCCTTATTTTTCTTCAAAATACCCAACAAGAGGTGGAAATGGCTAAAGAGATTGTTCAACTATTTTGTGATGTCTCTAGCTCTCGTATCAACGACTCTAAAATTGAAGTCTTCTATACCTCTTCCTCTCCTCATGGATGCAACTCCTCGACTGAGTGGAAGATCATCCCTCATGGTATGATTGTGCATTATTTGGGAATTCCCTTTGGGATTAATATCTCTCCTAAGGATATGTGGAACTAGGTTATGGAAAGACTTCAAAAAAATTAATGCTTGGCCAGCTCGATTTCTTTCCTTAGCAGGAAGAATTCAAGTTGCAAATAAAATTATGGTAGCCTCTCATGTTTATTACTCCTCTTGTTGGATGGCCCCCAAGGTAGCCTATAACAAATTAACTCAAGCCATTCATAAATTTTTATGGACCAAATGGGATGGGGAGGTGGGAATGACACCCATCTCATGGAAACTTTGTACTCAACCTAAGGCTTTAGGAGGTCTAGGCATCATTGATCCTCTTACCCAGAGCAAAATTTTAGCTACAAAATGGGTTGCTAGAGCCATCATTGGTGATGAAAATTAGAAACACCTATTTCATTATAGAATCTCTCTAGCTACTCACAAAGGTAAATGGAAAGAAACCCCATGGGAGGATAAGGTCCTTAATGCACCTTACTTTATGGTTAAAGGATCTATTCTAGTTACCCAAAACTAGAAAGCTTGGCAATCAGTTTCTCATTTATTGGCTTGGAAGTCTGACTCCTTGAGACATGGTCTGAGCATCGGTCTAAATAGTCTTTGGTGGAATAAACTTATCCTCCATAATGATAAACCTTTAGCTTTATGCAGTGCTATTCAAGGTCTAGCTTTTTTGAAGAAAGGTATTAATAGAATTAGAGATATTTGGGATCTAGGTAGTTGCTCAATTCTTACTTGGAACCAGATCTACAATTATTGCTCCCTTCCCTCTAGGTTCAAAGAGTCTTATGGCTTAGTTGTGGCTTCCATCCCTTGTGAGGTCCTTATAAAGTTGGGAACAACTACCCATAATATATGGAATGACTAGAGATGGCTTAATGGTCATAGAATCTCTTCCATTACTTCTAGTTGGATATACAAAAATCTTTTGTGTCCTCCTTCTTTAGACTCTAAGCTCAATGTCAAGTGGCAAGTGAATTTTACCAATGCCCAATGGTAGTCTCTTGCTACTCAAATTTGGAAAGTTCCTATTGAATCCAAAACTCAACTTCTTGGATGGTGGATTTTGCATCAAAAACTTCCAACTTCTGAAAGTTTAGCCTCGATTTTACACATTTCCCCTCAATGCAATTTTTGTAATGCTTTAGAAACTCTTATTCACTTGTTTTGGTTTTGTGACATGGCTAAACAGTTTTGGGATGTCTTCTACACTTTTCTTTTTCCCTCTTTCACTAGATCTTGGAAGCTTTCTCTGCTTGGTTTTTCTCAGCTGGATCAGTGCCCCAAACTCTAGGATGTTTGTAGACTCATCCTTCTCAAGCACATTTGGAAGTGCAGATGCAAAAAGGTGTTTACTAGATCTGCTCCTCCATGGGATATAGTTTTAGCAGACTTGACCTTTGATATTTTGTTACATGTGGGACACATTCATTCCCAAGTCTATGGGACTTCCAACACACCTCGAGATGTTATTGATAGACTTCATCAACTTTCTCATATGGTTCAAGATCTTCAAAAGGTCCAACAAGAAACTAAAAAGAAGGCAGTTAACAATGATGAGCAAGTTCAGGTTTTGATTACTTCTATTTCTTCTTTGAAGACTTCAAAAGATATCATGGAAGACATACCCATAATTTCTCCATATAACAGGCTCTCCCATAGATGAGTGTTGATATATGGTGTATTGCAACAAGATATAGCTATAGTCTTTTTGTTGCTATTAGCTTCTATTCTTATGTATATTCAATTATGGATGCTTTACTCCTTATCCACCTCATTTTATTTTTTAGTTGGTGGACAATGTTAACTCCATAATATTTTGAATAGTTTAACTCCATAATAGTTGGTGAATGGTTAATGAATATATAGTTTACATTACAATAATTACACTATTATGGAGTTAATACTATGGAGTTAACACGATTTCACCATGTAAACCAGGGTTATGAATAAGGGGTAGTACCAAAAAAGTATTTATCAAATCGGGGTGAATCAACGTGAAAACTGTATAAACTGTGGGGCGAATTTTTCAAAATTTTGAAGAAATTTTTTCAAAACATGGCGATTTTTTTTTCAACTACAAGTATCAACAAAATTAGCAGAAGGCGACAGGGTGAAGGCGATTAGCGAAAGGCGAGCGAGAAGGTGACTGATAGAAGGCAACTGACATAAGGTGACTGGTAGAAGGCGACTTGCACAAGGCGACTGGCAGAAGGTGACTGATAGAAGACAACTGGCAGAAGGCGACTGACACAAGGTGACTGGAAGAAGGTGACTGACACAAGGCGACTAGTAGAAGGTGACTGACATAAGGATGACATAAGGCGACTGGTAGAAGGTGATCGACAAAGTGACAAGAAGGTGACCGACATAAGGAAAAGGTGACCGACATAAGGTGACTAGAGAAGGTGACTGGCATAAGGTAACTAACACAAGGTGACCTGGTAGAAGGTGACTGACATAAGCGACTGGCAGAAGGTGACTGACAGAAGGCGACTGGCATAAGGTGACTAATAGAAGGCGACTGATAGAAGGTGACTGATACAAGACGAGTGGAAAAGGTGACTGACACAAGGTGACTGGTAGAAGGTGACTGACACAAGGTGACTGAAAAGTGACCGACATAAGGAAATAGAAGGTGACTAGAAGAAGGTGACTAACACAAGGTGACTAGAAAGGTGACCTCGACATAAGGTGACCGAAGGACTACCATAAGGACTAGAAAGTTGATTGGTAGAAGGTGAGTGGAACTAGGCGACTAGTAGAAGGTGAGTGGCACATGGTGACTGGATAGATGGTGAGTGGTGCAAGGTGATTGAAAGATGGTGAGTGGCACAAGGCGACTGGAAGATGGTGAGTGGCACAAGGTGACTGGCATATGGTGAGTGGAACAAGGTGACCACCATAACCATAAATAATATGGTGCCACATGTCCTCCCTTCTACCATGTGTCATTCATGCGTTAACTCCTGCCATGCAGAAAATCTATAAATTCATTTATAGGGTCATTTGCAGCTTTTCCCAGAGCAACTTTAAAACCTTTTTCCAGCATTTTGAGGGCATTTTCCACAATGGTTTTAGAGAGTTTTTAGAGCATTTCCAAGCAATTTTAGTGCATTTTGGCAGCATTTTTAGAGCATTTTGGCAGCATTTTTATAAGGTTTTGCCAGCGTTTTCTTGCTTTTTAGAGATGACTAGTTGTTCCTCCCCTCTTCCATCCAAAGTTCATTTCAAGTACACCTTCTGCCCCAATCTCAAGAGCATTTTCAACACTCCTGATAGAGATTCCCAGTGGATTTACACCGTTGGACTTGCTGGTGTGTTGAAGATGCCTCAGTTGAACATTAACGTTCAGTTGATGCAACGGATCGTTTCTTGTTACAACCATGACGTGTGCACTATTTCGATCCCTATGGATAACAACGAAATTGTTTTTTTGGTTAAACCCTTCGATGTGCAGCGACTAACAGGGCTACCATTTTTGGATGGTGTACTGGTGAACAACCAGTACGCCTTAACCGACGATGATAAATCCACCCTAGGAAACCTTTACGTTGTTCATCCTGACAATCTGAAAGGTATAATTTGAAAATTTATTTTTTATTTAACATTAAATATTGTTCTGCTATAGTTTCATTTCTCTAAAAATGTTCTCCTTGTTTTATTTTTTGTTTTCTAATAATGTTCTCTTTTTTTAGTCAATTCTTCTAAGTCCAAAAGGGGCTTAAACATTTCGAATGTTGGAGACAAATTTCTATATGCTTGCATTGAATTTTTTAGGCAAGGCTTATTCTGCAGGGGCGACCTACAGAAATGCCTTTTTGGGCACTTTCTTTATTGCTTCATTGTATTGATGGTGGTAAATTTGATTGGTGCATGCACATTTCCAACCGCCTGAAGCACGACCTTTTGAGTGCCCAAAAAATTCAAGCATCTGCTTACACAGTGACTACCAACAATTTTATTCTTTGTTTATTTTAGGAAGCTTATTTCAACCTTCAACAGAGCAGTCCTCCCACTGCATTGCACCCCTATTTGTTGTCTATTGGCATGTCTGATGGTGAGATACAGGTAAAAAATTTGTTGAAATATCTTTATTTTCTTTTTTTAATTTTATCTTTTTATTCTCTAATTTTGTTTTGAAAATAGAAAAGAGCATCTCAGTATTCAAGTAAGAGGGATGCCGCATTTAGGATTCTGGAAGTATCTGCTGATTTTGACATGCAATCGCAGTCATCACCAATGACTCCCAACAAACGTGTGAGGTCTGATGATGGTCGGATTCAGCATACACCTGCGACACCTTTTACTGGAGAAACAATTACAGTCGACGTAGAAGAGGTTACCTCCAACCCACAAGGTAACCTTACTCTGCATTGTTCAAAAATGCTTTTTTAAATGATTTATTTTTTTGACTTAAAATTATGTTTTTTTAATGTGTTTTACGTATTTTTTAGACAAAGGGCAAATGGTTGAAATATCAATGGCTGCAGAGTCTGAGTCAGGTATGTATATTTTGAATAAATATTTTTTAATGCTATTGTTATTTACAAATGATTTATTTTATGTTCTTGTGTGAAATTTAACAGAGGGACCTCGTAGATTCAAAAGGCTAAAAAAAATATGGCTCCACCACCTGACCCTCCATGACCATAGCCACAACCACAGCCACAGCCACAGCCACAACCACAGCCAAAGCAGGTTCAGGTCCACCCAAAGCAAGTTCAGGTCCATCCACTTCAGGTTCCACCTACGAGGAACCAATCACGCATGCGTGGTAAAATGTTCCTCACACCGCCACCTCACAATGCAAGAAGTGCTATAGAGACACAAAATGTGTCATCATCTAATATTTTTGTTGTACCGATATTAACCTTGGAGAATTTTTCAAATGTTGAGAGTGCATCTCAAATGCCCTCGGGAACTCTTGATTGTGACTTTCTTTATCAGGGTATGAATCCTAAAAATTTCCCTTTAAAGGCAAGTGATATTCTTGAGGATGAAGAGGGCATTGATGGAGAAGAAGATGATGTCAATGTAGATGCTCGCCGAAGTTTCCCCTTCGACCCACAGCAAGTCGTTGCCCGTACTATTACAGAAGATGATATCCTAAATGTTTCTGAAAATGTGTTATTAGCCGATGCATGTAAAGTTGTAGTTCATAATACTCTTCTTTCGGATATTGATAAATTGAAGGAATGGGAATATCGGGCCAAGGTTTTGATTAAAGCCATCAATGGCCGATATAAGAATTTTTCAAAAAGAAAAGAGTTGTTTCTCAAGATGGAGAATGAGCCCCAAAAGCTCGATGCCTTGCTACATAAAGCTGAATCTGGCACTATGGAGGCCGAGTCTACATACAGAGATGAAATTCTTGCCGTTGTTATGAATCATTTGGAAAACCTCAATGTAGAAGCCCAAGCTTATTTTAATGAATGGGCACTTGATCAGAACAAAGTAGCAGTTGCAGAAACAACACGACTTACAGCTGATGTAAGTTCTACATCTAACTAAAAAATATATTTTTTTGTTAAATATGTTTTGTTTATAAATATTAACCTTTTTTTATTTCTGTTTTGTAGTCTAATTTCCAGCACCTAAAGCAACAAGTCAGTGCCATGAAAGTTTTGATCAAGACTGCCAAAATTAGCATTAATAATGCTATTGAATTGAAGAAGAGGTTACAACAGACGGTTAGAGAAAATAATTACCTAAAGAAGGTTATCAAAGATGGGGGCCTGGATGTCGAGGCTAAACTGAAAGAAAAGGAGAAGGAGCTGAATGCACCTTTCAAAGAAGATCCAACGAAGGAAGAGAGTGCCTTGTTATCGGGGATCAACACTACAACAGAAAGTTTGGTTAGGGTTGGGGCATTAGAAGAAAAGGATATTGAGGTAGATGTGGGTGGACCTTCAGGAAACATTGAAAAACAATAGATCTTTGTTGTGTTGGGTTTCAAGTGAAACAAAAACTCTTTATATCTTTATATTTTTATAAATATTTAAGACTGGTATTTTTTTGAAAATTGAAATCAATGTTAGAGGCAATTTCTGAAAAATTCATATTATCATTTTGAAGTTTTATTTTTAATTATTGTTATGTTTTAATTTGAAGTGGAATAAATAATGTTTGATATGTTTTGATTGATATGTTTGATATCCTTTTTGAGAATTGAAATCAATGAATGAGACTATTGTCAAAAATCAATGAATGAGACTATTGTCAAAAAATGTTTTATCTATTGGAAATTTTGTTTTCAATGTTGTTATGTTAAGATTATATGTGTTGATGTATTAAGTAATTTGAAGTGGAAGAAATAATGTTTGATATGTTTTGTAAATTGCAAATGAATGGTATCATTTTTTAGAATTGAAACAATGAATGAGACTATTTCTGAAAAATATGTTATCTATTTGCAATTTTGTTTTGAATGTTGCTATGTTATGATTATGTGTTGATGCATTAAGTAATTTTAAGTGGAAGAAATATTGTTTGATATGTTTTGTAAATTGCAAATGAATGGTATCATTTTTGAGAATTGAAACAATGAATGAGACTATTTTCGAAAAATGTGTTATCTATTGGAAATTTTGTTTTGAATGTTGTTATGTTAGGATTATATGTGTTGATGTATTAAGTAATTTGAACCGAAAGAAATAATGTTTGATATATATTGTAAATTGTAAATGAATGGTATCCTTTTTGAGAATTGAAACAATGAATGACTATTTCCGAAAAATATGTTATCTATTGGAAATTTTAAGTGGAAGAAATAATGTTTGATATGTATTGTAAATAATGAATGAATGGTATCTTCTTTAAATATTGAATTCAATGAAAGAGAGTATGTTTTGATTATTTATGATGATGTAAAAGTTTGTTGTTCTTAATTTGAAGTGGAAGAAATAATGTTTGATATGTGTTATCTTTTTAAACCTTTGTTTTGAATGTTGTTATGTTTTGATTGTTTGTGTTGATATATTAAGTAATATTGAATTATGTGAATGCAGTAAGATGTTCTTTTATGTTATATGAATTAATTTGAAATGTCAGAAAATACAACATAGGCAATTACTTTCACGAATAACAAATATTACAAGAAAAATAATGTAACATGTGAAATCAAATCAAATGAAATCAATTCAAATGATAGCATCCTTTCATTCAGATATGTGAAATCAAATCAAATAATAACATGTGAACTCAAATTAAATCAAATAAAAAAATCCTTTCATTCTGATATGTGAAATCAAATCAAATGATAGCTTCCTCTCATTCCGATATGTGAAATCAAATCAAATGATAATATGTGAAATAAAATCAAATGAATGCATCCTTGCATCATAATGCTGGAAGTTGGAACAAACTCTTTTCAGATTGTACAAAATGTTCTGCACTCATTCCCAAAATTTTTGTCGTCACAATCTGACCAGTGTTACCATCATCCTCATCATTATCAATATTCGTTACACCTCTTCTCTCTGCCAAAGAACTCCAATGTGACAATGCTCTTTCGTAAGGAAACTCCTCCACCTCATAGGCCGACACATATACTCTCAAGCAATTCTCCAAATTTTTGTTCAACCTATTTCGAACTTTAGATTTTATATATGAAAGTGCACTGAACACCCTTTCATCTTCCACGGATCCCAAAATCATCGTTTGACATAATTCATATAAATGAAAATATTCACTCATAGTATGTTTTAAGACAGTACTTGGTTGTAATATTCTCCACAAACGTGAAATAGAACCTGCTTCATGATGGTTAGAGAGTCTGTGAAACTTGAGCGGACATTGTTGTTCCAAAATAGTTGGATTGTTTTGTCAAAAGATCTTTGTTCAGAATGCCATTGATTTCAATGCCATTGACTACAACACTTTGACTAAAATGACCAACAAGTCTGCCCATGTATTTGAGGAACAAAGAATTTATAATCTGGTATTCATTACAAGGATCCCAAAACATTGGATTTACCACACCCATAGCCTCTAGCAATTCATCTCTTTGAAAACGGTCTCCGATTTCTTTTGTCAATGATTCTGCTATTTGTTTTAGTTTAAGTTTTGTATCATCCACAACCACATGAAATCTATTGTAGGTTATGGGCATTTGCTCAACTTCATTTGTAGCTATATCCAATCGCACACCATAACAATATAAAGGTATTTCATTTCCATGGACATTAATACACAGATGATCATTAATATTGAACTTCAAAAAGCTTCGAGGACTATTCACACTTGTTAATGCTCTCCAACTCTCAAACAAGGGATCCATAAAATTTTGACCAGATGCATACATCATATCAATATGCATGCAAATTTGTATTCTCGCCCTGATGAAATCCATAATATAAATCGATCTTTCTTGTGCAATTTTGATCAAAGTATTCATTTTTTCCAACATTGGAAGAATTCCACACAATGTGAGAAGAGTTTCAAAGTCACTCATTCAAAAAAGTAAATCTTTAGCCTTATCAACCGCCCTACGATTTGCATACATAAACCCTATCAAGGATTGATATTCTTTGAAAACTCTTAATGTCGGTAGATACATCGAAATCCACCTAGTATCCACATCTTTCAACAATTTTTTACCTTCGGTAACTCCTAGTGCAAACTGTTGAAACTCTAAAAATATTTTTGGACTACGTGAAAAATATTCATGAATTTCATGGACAAGCTCTTCCACTCGGCAACATTTGTAAATGTATCCACAATTTTGTATGCAAGATTCATTCTGTGAGCCATGCAATGAATAGGGATCAAATATGGGGCAACCGATGTTTGTAGTCTAACACAAAGACCATTCCTGTGTCCTTGCATTGTAGCAACACCATCAGCTCCTACACATATTAACTTAGTGGCTATTTCAATTTCATTCATTCCTACTTCTTCTTTTAAACTAGTTACAACAACATTGTAAATGTTTTTTGCATTACAATTTTCCACCATTTTGCGTATTCCTAGTAAATGAGGTTGCCTTGAATGATTTTCCAATGTGTAAACATGCATGCAAATCCAAGATGTATTGTCAACTATAGTCACCTCATCAATTGAAAGTGAAATGAATTTTGCCTTTTTTACTTTCTCTCTGAGGTCATTCTGCTCAACCAATGACAGACATTTTGCCATTTCCCAACCACTTCGATCTGACCAATGAGCGTTGGGTAAGTTCTGCACATTAGCTAGTCGAAATAGAGATTTATAATCTATGAAATCAGACATAGGTCTACCCTTCTTAAGAATAGAAAATACAACAACAAACTGCAAACTTTTTGAAGCTAAAGTTAACTTATTCATTTTTTGAAATTGGGCTTGAATCGTTGCACCTTTCTCAACCAATGTTTGCTTTTTTTTTCAGTTCTTTATCATATTCTTCCGCATATCTCATATGTGCGCACTCTGATGCATCCTTCCACCTATAAGTTTTTTGTGTTGCTCGATCACCTTCTTTTGTTTTGATATAAACCTTTCCACAATGTTTTTCTACTGTATCTTTTTTAAGTTGCAATCTATGCTCCTTTTCATGTTTCCAACTGCAAATTACGCATCTTAATTCTGTTATATCATCACTACTATTCTCTAGCAGCACTGGCTCAATAAATGGAAATTATGATATCCAATCAAGCTGAAATGATCTATTAATTGTCCACCTAGATAACCTTGCACGTTTATTTTTTTTAGATGAAGATTCTCCGAAAGTAGGGACTGCATAAGAACTATTAGTTTCTTTTCCACTTGGCGTGTTAGATTCAGGAATCTCTTCATGTTGTTGTTCGATTTGATTGAGATTATCTTCATGTGTGGACTGTTGATTATCGTGGATATGTGGAAGTGGAGGAATACCAGGGTTAACAGTGTTTTCTGTAGAGATAATTCTAGTGTCAATAGTAGATTCATTATCACTATGGCATTTAAAAGCATACTAGTGTTTTCTACAGATAAAAGTGAACAAAGCCATCAACCAAAAAACACACTTCTTTATGAATTGAGGACATTATATTTAAAATTAACAAAGTAAAAAAATTAACTGGTGAGTAAAGGTGTTCATACCTTCAGTTTGTGCAGATGTTGATGGCAGACTAGGTTTTGAAATATTAGGAAAGTATTTGAGGATACTCCTTTTATTGGAAGACTCTCCTCCCTTCTTTCCACTGCCTGTAGTTGACATTTTTACCTATATGAACAGAAGAATAACATGAACAAAGAACATTTTTAAATATGAAAATAATAGGTATAAAAGAGAACTACTGCTAGAGACAACAAAATCTATGACTGTCCCATGAATATTGTTCGTAGGTAGAATAAACCTCCTTATTGAGTGTCCATTAATAAAATGAAAAATGAAATTTAATGGTAAAAGAAGCATACGGATAAATTGAGTCACCTTCTACCAGTCGCCTTCTTTCGATCACCTTCTATCAGTTGCCTTATGTTAGTCACCTTCTCAGTCACCTTATGTTAGTCACCTTATCCAGTCACCTTTTTCTAGTCACCTTATGTCAGTCACCTTCTACCAGTCACCTTCTGTCAGTCACCTTATGTCAGTCACCTTCTGCCAGTCGCCTTATGTCAAATGCCTTCTACCAGTCACCTTATGTCAGTCACCTTCTACCAATCACCTTGTGTTAGTCACCTTCTACTAGTCACCTTCTTCAATCACCTTCTATCAGTCACCTTTCAGTTGCCTTCTGCCAGTCACCTTCCACCAATTACCTTGTGTCAGTCACCTTCTACCAGTCACATTTTGTCAGTTACATTCTACTAATCACCTTCTGTTATCCTTCCATCACCTTCTATCATCTTCTCATCGCCTTCTACAAGTCACCTTCTATCGCCTACCTTCTGCAGTCACCTTCTGCAATCGCCTTCTTCGATTGCCTTCTACTAGTCACCTTCTATCAGTCACCTTTTTCCAATCGCCTTCTTAGTCACCTTTGCCTTCTATCAGTTGCCTTTCGCCAATCACCTTCTATCAGTCGCCTTCTATCAGTCGCCTTCTGCTAGTCGTGGACTCTGGTTTTGTCAGTACTCTGCTTTGTATCGCTCGCTATCCAAAAAAAATGTTGTAATTGTATGGGAGTCGTTGTCAGGTTTAGCTATATATAATGGGGTACAAGGGGCGATTTGGGTGGGATATTTCTTATTTTAAATAAATTTAGGGCAAAAATTGGGTGGGAAACCTTATGACAACGGGGCAAATTTACCCTAAAAAAAATTAGATCCCAAAATTTTTGGGCGAACGGGCCGACCTCTATGGTCCCAAAAATCGCAAAATTGACATTTTGGAAATCCGAATATTCGTGCTAAATTGCGAAATTCGCCACTAAGCAAAACCCCGATGTAAACTATATATTCACTAATATATATAATTTACATGGTGAAATCAATAACTACCACTATGATTCAAACATGCTGAATTAATATAATCTAACTTAAAAAAAAATAGTTAATATATTTACGTTACAAAAATGAGGAAAGGCTCATAGCCATTAATTCAAATAGCCAAAAGGACCTTGGTACATGAAACTCTTTAACAAAATAATGGCTTAGATGCATTATGAAAAAAAGAACAAACCAAATAAAATTTTAAATTATTTATACCTATATTTTATAAAAAATAATTTTTGGCTAGGTGGATTGGTAAGAAGTTGGGCACTTACCAGGAGGAGACCTAGGTTCAAACATCATGAGCATACCCAATCTAGGGCATGACCAGAGTTCGTTGAGTGTGCGCCAGCTTGATAACGATGGTACCAACCCTGAGCCACTAAGGGTCTTCCTCACTTCGAGCTATGTTTATCGAGACGAGGTAGAGGTTATAGTGGTAGAACCATGATTTGACACTACGATCGAAGACAATGCAACTTGACCGTGTGATCAATTGTTCAAAAAAAAAGGTAGTTACCAATTCCTCTATGTATAAAAACAATTATTAAAATTATTTATATTTTTGTCGTATCTTAAATTCTTTTATCTTTTTATTAAACTATTTAATATTAGCTAATAGATAGATAGATATTAATGTATTAAGCATATTAATGTTTAAAAAATAAATTGTCCCAAGGACGGTCCAAGGTTCAAACCCCATGTGTGTGGTCAAAGGGTTTATCATACTAAAAATAGAAAAATAAATTTAACATACAAGATTATATCTTCTTTATTTAAGATTAACTATTTGGTATCTCAAAACTCTCTATCTATATCACTCAAGTTTGTGTCAAAAATATGTTTTTTTTTAACTGCGGGATAATCTTTATAAATCCTAGTCCTTTTGATAAAAATGAAGTAAACAAATTTATTTTTTCTTCCTTTAAAAAAAAAAATAGTCATAAAAAGAAGCAACACTAACACTTACAATGAAATCAATGCAATCTCCTTGAAAGCTTTAGCTAATGTTTATCCCTAATAATAATTAATAAAAGTTTAATATTTAAACATTCTAATAAAGTAGAAGCATTTGATCCCTTCCAACTAACTTGTACTTTATTGTTAATATAATTTTAAAGTAACATAAAATAAAATCCTATAACTTAAATCTTCTAAATGAAAACTAAAATAAATAAATAAATAAATATATATATATATATATATATATATATATATATATATATTTATTTATTTATTTATTTATTTAGAAATATACATCCGCTGTAGGGATTGAACCCCATAATGCAAGTGGCATCCTTACCTGTAGACCACATCACACGGATATATATATATATATATATATATATATATATATATATATATATATATTATTTGATTATGAAATGAAAACTAAACTATTAACCTATAATATCCTAACATAAACAATTATTACACCCATCCATTTTTTATTTTGTTTTATCATCTTTTAAAAGTGCGTCTTCTCCCTCCCCCTCCTAAAACTAGCTACATCTACTCGCATTTCTTTTCTCTATAAAAAACTCACGTTACTTAATAGTTTCGGCACATTCGATGAATAGAAGTTGCTGCAAACTGTTCGCTGAAATCGTTGAAAAGAAAAGAAAAGAAAAACTGGCTGTGTACTGCCTTTCTGCAGTTAACTTGGCGGTGGTCAATACTGGCAACTGAAGTGGACCACACATCACATGAGCCAAAGTCTAGCCTTTTACCATGCACGGCACTATTCAAGCTGCTCTGACCGAGTTTAAAAGTAGCTATAAATCCACGCAGATGGTATCTTGTCCTTCTCCGATTCGAAATTTAGCTCTCCTAAGAACTTTAAGCACATGAGCCAAAGTCTAGCTTTCTATCCTGCACGGCACTATTCAAGGTGAAGGTTCTCTGACCGAGTTTAATAAGTAGCT
Organism: Wollemia nobilis; assembly: GCA_028583015.1. NCBI lineage: Eukaryota > Viridiplantae > Streptophyta > Pinopsida > Araucariales > Araucariaceae > Wollemia > Wollemia nobilis. The sequence continues at coordinate 2,116,128 of JAQPPZ010002660.1, forward strand.
ATCAATCCACGCAGATGGTATCCTATCCTGTGCTTTGGGTTTTTTTTGTTTGATGCCTTTCTTTTATTTTTATCAACATTTTTATCTTCATCAATTTTTTTTAATTTTTTATATTGTTTAAAATGAGATTTATTTTTTAAAGATTTATGTTGCTCTAAAAAATGAAAGTGTAAGGAATAGTCTCATTAGCATTTTCTTTTTTTATGTTGTCTTGAAAACTATAAATTGCATAGATGATCCTCCATAATCATCACTTTCTTATGTTATCTTGAAAACCCTAAATTTCCTTGGAAATCCTTTATAAAATTTTCTTTAATATACCGCTCTTGAAATCTTAAAGTGCAAGGAATACACTTCGTACTACTTTCATTTTTATTGTAAGGAGAATATTTTAAGGTACTTGAGGATAGTAAAGGTGATTTACCTAGATTAAGCTTGACCTCCTTCATCTCATTTGCTTTAAAATTCGTCTCCCATCTTCAGTTGTTTTAAAATTTGCCTTTCCTTCTTCCTTACTACCTTTAGCTCCTTTTGTATTTGAATTTGTGCATTGTACTTCCTCAACCCCCATATCATTTTTCTTCTAATGGTTGATTCGAGTGAACTATAATGGCCTTTACCATCTAATGATGTAGAGGGATTTTTCTAGCCACTTTTTTAGGAATAGAAATCTTTGATTTGATCCTGTGATATTGTCTCCTTGATTCAAATTGAAGCTACCCTCATGCCCAAAAATTTTCATCTCTTCCTCCATTTTCACTTTGTAGTCTCTTGCCATGTGCCTAGTTTCATGATATTTGTGACATCAAAATGCAATGTTTTCATAATCCACTTGCTGATCCCATTCTCTTGATTCATATTTAATCCTAATCAACTATGGTAAAGGTTTAGAAATATCCATGGTAACACAGATTCGAGTATATACAACATGTCTTCTCTCCTTAGTAGTTGGTCCCTCCTTGATGAATTCACCTAGAGTATTACCAATATTCTCCAAAAATCCTAATCCATATCGAAAGCCTTTTAATAGTTTTCATGTCTACAAAAAAATATCACTCCATGGTCTTAAATATAAAGCATATTTGCCCCTAAGCCACAAGCCTTCATCCATTATTTTATCCTTTATTTCTGAATTGGAGAAAATAATGAGGAAAAATCATTTTGGAAGAAAAGTCATGGAGTAATTTGAATTCAATCACCACTTCCACTTGATCCAATTTTGAATCTAAAAAAACCTAGCCAATATCCATAAAATTTACATATTAACCCTCTGGTTTTAAGAATCATTATATCATGTTAAATCATCTCATCCTTGATAATCACTTTTGTGTAGAATTTGCTACCTAGACTAGGTTTACCATAGATTCACTCTTCCTCTTATTGCTAGCTAGGGCATCCAAACTTCCAACTTGGCCATTCATACTTTTAATAAGGACTTTCACAAATGACTTTCTTTCCATGTTACCTATAATTTCTTAAAATGAATCCTTTAAATTCTCCTAAGATCTAGAATGAGAAGTGGCACTTTTTCCTTGATCACACTTTGTTTTCTACTTTCTACTTTCTTGCTCACAATTCCTTGTAACGGTACCAAATTAGTCATGTCGGTTCATTGATTATTTTCATCTATTATTAGGTAGAATGATTCGTTAAGTCTTTCATCATCGAAGAATATAGTTGTTTGTAAATAATTGTAAGAGACTTCAACCTCTCTGACTGGCTACGAGACTTCGCCCTCACTAAGTGAAAGATTCATTTATTTTTACTCTCTATCGTGGATTGATTTCATATTTCAGTTGATATTTGCAAAATTATAAGAAGTTATTTATCAAGTGGTATCAAAGCTATAACAATTCTAGAAGAGTGCTTATCGTTGATCGTAGTTGAGAAAGTAAAATATATCTTTCTACATCATGTATTCATTCTAGACCTGTTATATTCCTTTACAACTAATAGGGCAATAATTTGTTATCCACCAATTGGGTTATCTCATTGTACATGATTGAGCTAAACCTAGCACATTTGTTCATAGGTAGAATTTTAGGTTCATTGTACTTGATTGAGCTATACCTAGCACATTTGTTTTCAATCAATGAACAGTTCGCAGTCAACAACACAGTGCAAAAGTTTAGGTTTCTAGGAAAAAGTATTATTTTTCATATGGAGAACAAATCTCTAAGAAATAGCGCTCTTTAGCACAACGACAACCCAACTCATTTGTGTTTTTTAAGATAGCCCAAACCAACACAAAATTATTGTAATAAGCATCCTGGTGATAGAAATAACAAAGTTTTAAATATATCTAGTTAGGACTGCATCATTTCAAGTAGATTGTGTATCACATTATTCAAAAGCATTTTTTTATGATTGCATCATTTCGATCAGATCATGGTGGCTTAGTTCATGATTTTTCATAAAGTAGACTAAATAAAATCGAGCAGATTTGATAAATTTTCATCTACTACAAAAAACTAAGGTTTAAATTAATTATTCACTATACATTTTTTTAATCCTATTATCTACCATGAAATTATTTGACATGTGGTCGAATTCCAGCAAAACAATACATCTTCTTCATTTCTGGTGTCTACCAAATTCCTTTCCATCATGTTTGTTCATTTCTTTGTGGGTTATTATCCCACATTTTCCTTGTAGAAGTAAGGTGAGGGAATTAAAAATGCTAATAGGCACTAGTGTAGTTTGACCACCACTTGTGGACATAGTTGTTGACTTGTCGAGGTACGTGGTCATTTTTATTGTACCTTCGGAGTACATAGAATTGTTGAATTCAAAATAATTTTTTTTCTTTGAAGTATTGTGGGCAATATCCCACATAGAAAACATAGAGGGTATGACAATCGTTTAAGACTTTCACTGCTCATATTTTGTGGTGATAATCTCTCGATGGTCACACTTGTGCTCATGCATAGGAGGTGGTTGTTGCATTTAGGCTAGTGGTTGGCTGTTAAAAAGTTGATCCATTGGACTGTGGGAATACTGTTGACCATTTGAAATTTTGATTAACCATTGGAATTTAAATAAATCATGATCATTGTGATTTAAAAGGCTAGTATTCGTTGTTGTATTTAAAAAGGATTTAAAACAAACTTTTGAGGATCTTAGGACTTTAGTCCCACATCAACATGGTAGGAGAAATTAAGAGCTTTATAAGCTCCGACGCGCACTAAGCTCCTTGATGAGCTATTCACCTTTCCTCGTGCACGCACTGGGCAACACAACACTTAGCATAATTTTAATTGTTGTTTGAATTTGAATAGGAATTTGATCGTTGAACTCCAAAGTTTGAATAATTTCTTAATTTTTGGAAAATTCAAACCTCAATTAACCATTGAAACCTTGTTTTTTTGGCACTCCAAACAATTTTTTTCTTGCTATATTTCATAATCAATTGACCGTTGGAGTGAAATTGAATTCAAAATTTTTAAAACTCCATCTCAGCAAAACGCATGATAGTACATGAGTGAACCTTGTGAGTGTAATTGAGTAAATGGAAGATTACACCATACTAAATAACCATATAATGTGTTTATGACAAGAAAGCACCAACCTAAAAATCAAGGTACACATCATAATACTCCCAAAAACATTGATAGTTTTGACTAACGTCATTATTATTCACTAAATTCCATGGCTTCTCCTTCTTCGGACAATGTCGATCCTTCCAACCCAACTATTCCAATTCCTAATAGTGTTGATCCCCACTTACATCAATATCTTACTTAATAATAAACAATGATGAACGACATTCATACTATGCTAAGAGCCATTGAAGCAAATCTAACTATTGGTACTCCTCCTCATAACCCCAGGTCACAAAATACACTCAATCCCAAACCTTTAAACATTCATCAAAGACAAGTTGCTTCTAGCCAAGGCTTTGCCAATAATTTAAACCCAGAAGAAGGTGGTGCTTTCAGTTATTTGGAATGACTTCGTGATATTCAAGTACCTAAAATTGACATATCCAAATTTTAAGGGGTTGATCCTCATGGATGGTTGGAAAAAATGAAAGGCCTTATCCGATTGCACCATATTCCATAAACAGGTCGTGTTGCTTTTGCATCTTCTAAACTGAGTACACAAGCGTATCAATGCTTGTTATGGGAACTTCGCTAAAATTAGCATCCTCTATTATGACATCAATTTAAGGAAATTTTTTATTAGAAGATACGATAAGGGATCTTCCACATCATACATGGCCCATATTATGCAAATTAAGCAAACAGGGTCAGTAGACAACTATATCTATGAATTTACTACTCTACTCACCTATACACATGAATTAAGTTTAGTAGTGGTGGAATATACTTTTCACTATGGTCTTAAGGATAAGATTCACAAGGATGATGACATGCATTATCTTTATACCCTAGATGATGCACAACATATAGCTCAAGCAGTAGAACAAAAACTCTAAGATTTTGGCCCTCCATATCACTGAGATTTCAACTCTCGTCATCCTTACCGCAATGTTGAGTGTTCCACATGATTATTTTTCTCTACATGTCATTCACATCACTAAAGATATCAAGCTTATGTGCAACATCAAAACTTTCACTTAGAATATGATGATGCATTAGTCGCTGAGGAAGAGGATTTACCTCAACCTGATCCATCTACATAACCAACAAATGATGAAACACAAGAGGATGATACAATGGCTCTTTTGGTATATGAACTGATGGGTATTCAAGCTCATCATACTATCAAGGTACAAGGATTCATTAAACACTAGCATGTTAATGTGTTGATTGATTTAGGAAGTACACATAACTTCATAGATTATAAAACAACCAAATCCTTGAACTTGTATATCCATTCTTCTAATCAAGATAAATTTCAAGTCCTTATTGCAAATGGAGGCAATGCTCAATGTGTGGGTTGAACATCTAAAATTACAATCCAAATGGAAAATTATACATGGACAGGTACTCTCTTTGTTATGAACCTAGGGAGCTCAGATGTCATTTTGGGAGCACAATGGTTATCTTAGTTAGGCAATGTTACTATCAATCTCTAAAAATTATACATCAAGTGGACAAATAATGAAAGGGTTATTTGAATTCAAGCGATTCAACATCCTCCTTCTAGGGTAGTGAGAAAGGTGGCTATGGTTTTCTTGCCCAAATAAATTCCATCGAGGCTCAATCCTTGGTCTCTTCTCCTACAACTCTTCCCAAGGATATTCAAGATATTGTGGATAATTATGAAGAAGTATTTAGTGAACCAAGGGGTATACCTCCTAAGTGATCACATAATAATACCATTCATATAATTCCTAGTATTCTACCTCCTAATATGTATCCTTATCGTTATCCACAACCCCAAAAATTAGAAATTAAGAAACTAGTCCAAGAAATGTTAGAGCATATAATCATTCATCCAAGCATGAGTCCTTATTCATCCTCCATGGTGACGGTACATCGTACAGATAAATTATGGTGCATTTGTCTTGATTTACATCCTCTTAACAAGATTACCATCAAAGATAAGTTTCCTATCACAGTCATGGATGACTTGTTGGATGAATTACATGGTATTAGTTATTTCATCAAACTAGACCTATGCTCGAGCTTTCACCAAATTAGGGTTAGAGAAAAGGATATTCCTAAAACTTGTTTTTGTATTCATGAGGGTCATTATGAGTTCCTAGTCATGCCCTTCAGTCTCACTAATGCTCCATCGACTTTTCAAAGCCTCATGAATCATGTCTTTAGGTCCTATCTTCATAAGTTTGTCTTAGTTTTTTTTAACAATATTTTAATAGACAACAAACCTCGGAAGGATCACCTAGCTCATGTTGATAAAGTCCTTTATTTATTGCAAAAGGAAAAAATCTTTATTAAAATATCCAAATGTGCATTTAGATTCCAAGAGGTGGAATATATAGGACATAGTATCTCATAAAGTAGTAAAAGTAGATCCTCATAAAATCAAAGCTATTCAATATTGGCCTCTACCAAAATTACTCCAAAAACTTTGTGGTTTTCTTGGACTCACAGGATATTATAGAAAATTTCTCTGCAACTATGGTAATATTGCGGCACCTCTCACTGCTCTTACTAAAAATGATACTTTTATTTGGAATGAAGCCACTTCTTAGGCCTTTTAATCCCTCAAAGAGGATATGTGTTCCACTCTAGTTTTGGCCATTCCTAATTTTAGCAAGCCCTTTTTCATTGAGTGTGATGCTTCTGGCATAAGTATTAGAGCTATTTTAATGCAAGAAGGACATCCATTGGCTTTGAATGTAAGCAAATTTTAGTGAAGAATTTGGGACAATCCACTTATGAAAAGGAATTTCTAGGTATTTTACATGCTATAGAGAAATGGAGACATTATTTATTAAGTAGTCATTTCGTCATCAAAACTGACCATAGTAGCCTTAAGCATGTATTAGAATGTATTTTGTGTCCTGAACAAAAGAAATAGCTGACCAAACTCTTGGGTTATGATTTTGTCATTGAGTATAAGAAAGGTAAAGAAAATGTGATATATGATACTTTGTATTGCAAATACAAATATGATGTGACCATCATACCATATCGGGTCCTTGTTCTCGATGGCTTTCCTAATTTTAAGAAGAATGGATGGCTGATTTAGAGACTACTCAAGTCATTCAAGATATAAAAATAGGATCGTCCTTTCATTATTACTTCTCTTATTTGGATGGCGTACTTCACAAGAAATATTGTATTTACCTTCCTCAATATTCCACTATAAAATCAATGGTTCTCCAAGAACTGCATGCATCTCCTATTGCAAGATATTCTAGATTCTTGAAAACATACCAACGGGTGAAGCAATCATTTTCTTGAAAGGATTAAAATCGGATTTCAATATATTTGTGGCTGAGTGTGAGGTATGTCAACATAAAAAAGGGGAAATAGTTAAACCTCTTGGATTGTTACAACCCTTACCTATCCCTAATCACTAGTGGGAGCATATTTCCATGGACTTCATTGAGGGGCTTCCCAAATAAAAAGGTAAAAAAATTATCTTGGTGGTAATAGATCACCTTTCCAAATATACCCACTTTTGTGCCTTACAACATCCCTATTCCACAAGTAAGGTGACCAAGGTAATCCTTGAATCCTTTTTTAGATCTACATGGTATACCCAAATCCATTTTAAGTGGTTGTGATCCTATATTCACTAGTAACTTTTGGAAGGACCTATTTCGTCTTAGTGGTACCAAGCTGAGTATATCTTCTACATATCACCCCCAATATGGTGGTTAAACATAGATTGTTAACAAATGTGTGGGTATTTACCATCATTGTTTTGTTCAAGATAATCATTATCATTGGATACAATGGATTTTCTTAGTAGAATGGTGGTATAATACTTCTTATTATTTTCCCCTTAAGGTGTCTCTATTCTAAGCCTTATATGGTCAAAAGCCACCAATAATAGCAGACTATGTTCCCAACACTTCCAAGGTAGCCTAGGTAGATTATTGGTTACAACAACATTAGGTGATGCTAAAAATTCTTAAAGATAATTTGATCCAAGAACAAAACCATATGAAACAATAACATGACCTACATTGTTCAGAACAACAATTCAACATTGGATATATGGTCTTTTTACGCTTACCACCTTATAAGAAATTATCCTTGAAGATCAAGTCTAATAAGAAGTTGACCCCTCGATATTATTGGAACTATGAAGTGGTTCATCACATTGGTGAAGTAGCATATCAATTAGAGCTTCCTCATCCATATCCATCCATCCAATTTTCCATGTATCTTGCCTCAAAAAAGTGATTAGTCAAAAGGTGCAATCCCAGAAAAAACTTCCACTACTTGATGAAGAAGGTCGTATAACTCTCCAACATAAAGCAATACTACGATCCAGAGTGCATCATCTACGATCACGATAAATTCAAGAGTTCCTAATTAAGTGGTAGGACCTTCCAGAAGAAGATGTTACATGGGAGTTTGAGAGTATTCTCATGTCCTTTCTAGCTTTGAGTACAAAGCTTCTAAGGGGGGAGCCATGTAAAGATCCAAAATTAGTCATGTTGGTTCATTGATTAATCATGTCAGTTTATTGATTTTTTTCATCTATTAATAGGTATAATGATTCATTAAGTTTTCATCCTCGAAGAATATAGTTGTTTGCATATAATTGCAAGAGACTTCACCCTCTCTAAGTGGCATATTAATTTGGTTTTACTCTCTATCATGGATTGATTTCATATTTTAGTTAATATTTACAAAATTATAAGAAGTTCTTTATCACTTCCTCCTCACTCCAAACTCATGCTCGCACTTATTTTTGGGTGCACTCACTCTCGAATCATACTCACATTTGCTTCTAAGTACACTCACGCTTGCTTTTAGTTTCACTCATCTTAGCTTGCACTCACACTCACTTTTGATTGCACACACTCCCAACTCGCACTCGCGCTCACTCCTAACTCTATATTTTGACTGTGCTCTCTCACCTTTTATTAATATTATATTTTCAATGAGTTTACAAAAGTTTTTATGAGGGTTTCTAGACCCTTCATACTAAGTGGGGTTTAAACCTTGGACCTCCTAAAGAGAGGCCAAAGGCCTTACCACTACAGTAAGCTTACAACTTTTTTTTATTAAATCTTGTTTACCATACTTAGTTCTTTGAATTACATATTTTTACATATTCAAGTTCTACCTTTATGTTAGAACTCAAATATGATGATATAAGTATGGTATATATGGATTCAATAAATCACTCTATTTATTATGTTATAAAAATTCATACCACTTTATTCAATTTAGTATTTTTTATTTTAATCATCTTGATATCTAAATATCTATTAGTCAATTTATTAATGGGTTACATGGGATTGAAAAACTCCTAACCATATAACATCATGACCACATAGTGGTATTACAACAAGTTGATATGCATCGCTTACAAATATTCAAACCTGGGTCTTCTCCTTAAAAGTTGAGAAATTTAATTAGTTGAGATAATGTCATTTGATTATAAATATATATTCCTTAATACTCATACTTAAGATTTATATTTTTAATCTTTATTTTTTAAAATCATGAATAACATTTTTTTATTATCATTACTAATGATATTTTTAATTTATCCTAATTCTTTATTAGTTTTAATTTTGAATAATAAATTCAATTTCACTTTATATTATACAATGATTTGAATTAGTGTTTGGTTATGTGCTCACATGGTACCATATGTGCTTAATTGAAAGTTTTTGTATAATGTCTTGGTATTTGATCATTAAAAAAATTTTATTATTAAATTTAAGTATAATTCCTTGGAGTAATTTATGCCTTATAACAAGTTTAACTCCTAAAATATATATTATATATATTTGATATAATGGTTTTTTTCCACTACCCATATTGGTAAGTATTTACTCTAGTGAGGGAGAAGGACTTAAGATTGGAATTATTTACCTCAACCAAAAATGTTTCCACATCCAATTAGTAGGTGTAAGATCCTTGGTAGCACTAATAACTGATGGAACCATTATTTTTCAATACGTTTACACAGGTTTTGATGAGGGGTCCTAGTCCCCTCATACTAATTGGGGCTTGAACCTTGAACCTCTCAAAGAGCGGCCAAAGCCCTTACCACTACAATAATATTTTAGCTTAATGGCATCATTATTATTGTAGTAATTTTTTTATTTACATGGTGGAATTCGTAGCCACCATGAATTCGGGTAGGTTGACAGAATTTTATGGTTGCCATAGTATTCTGCATTGTTCGCCCTAGAAGCCTCCACACAGATCTTCATGTAGTACACCCCTATAACCACCATGTTGCAATCATTAAAAACCTTTTATACCATTGAAAGCACCAAAAAAAGATAAGTGTTTAGTTTGACGAGGCTTGAGATTTGAACCTTGTACCTTTGCCCCCCTTACGGGGTTTGGTCGAACCAATTGGTCTACACCTCAAATATTATTATTGTAGTATTTAGACTCTATTTTATTAAATTAATTTGATCTTTGTAGTATATAAGAACAACCACACTTATTTATTATGCAATTATTTTTCTTGATTTGGCATATAATTTCTCTATTATTCTTCTATATGATATATTTCTTGAGTGTATTTGTAATTGCTTATAATTTGTGAGCTATGTTCACTTAATAGTATAAGAGTTAAAAAAGAGAAAAATTATTTTATACCCTTTTATTAACATATGTTGGATTTGTTTCACCTGGGTGCAAATTTGGAGGTTCTTTTCCTTATCTTCTACTTGAAATATTATACTCCATTTTTATCCTTTTTATACTTTTTACAACTTTCCTTGCATCCCCATTATTTTAGTAGTTGTTATTAAGTGGGGATGTGAATTAATGATACTTCTTATTTTTGATGTACATATATGTTGTATGTATCCATCCTAAGCGTTTATTAAGAGGACTCATTATGATTGTATATAAGTGCATTCTTTTCAATTTTCATTTAAACCCATAAATAAAGATTGAGAAAGAGTGTTAGGGATGTCGATCTTTATTTTTGAATACTTTGTCATAAATATATATTTTTAATAAGATTATTTATCCTTATAAAAATTTAAATAGGAATAAGCTCTACTAAAATACATAATTTTATATGTTTACTTTAAAAATAAAAATAAAAACTATATTTTTCTATTTTAATAATTATTTATAACCTTTTAACTTTGGCTCCATGGAACATACAAGAGATAATTGTGAAAATTCAAGATCTTGCTAAAGAGTTTGAAGAAATCAGGTTTGCACATATATTAAGGAAAGGAAACAAATGTGTAGATAAGCTAGCCAATAGAGAGGTTTCATGAAGTTAAATTCTCTTTTCCATGTTGAAGTTGACAAAAAAATATTGATTGCCTAAATCAATTAATGATTAAGATTTACTTTAATGTTTTCTATTGGTAATATTTTCTTTATTTTGTAACAATAATGTGTTTTTATTTAGACTATTTATTATAATTTTTGTGGTTGCACTTGTGTTTTAGGAAGGAAACTAGGAATCCATATTTGGTATAGCAAACTATGATAGTGCAATGTTAAGGAAATATTACTCTACTAAGATGCAAGGAATAAATAGTATAAGTGAATCTTTGGAATTGTGAATGTTGCTATAGGAAAATGTCAAGATAAATACTAAATTATGGATTAATTGTATTCATACTAAAATTTGAAAAGATCCAGAAAATGAAAATCAAGAATTCAAACATTTTATGTAAAATGATGTAGGTTTCTAGTTGTAGTATCTCAATTGAGATGAGAAGTGTATCTATTTATAAACTCTCAAGATCTAAAGAAGAGAGATGTAAAGGGTGGTGACCCAAGTACAACCCCTTATTATCTAGCAAAAAAAATTAAAAAAATAACCTTTTAATTTAGAAGCTTTGGCTTGTGAGTTTGGATTGAAGATGACTCTTGAGAAGTAGATAAGACACCTGCACATTTATGGGGACTCTACCCTTATTATAAATGTTGTCTCCAAGGAAAATTTGGTTAGCTCCATTCAGCTTCAACTTATTTTTATCAAAATGAAAGAGCTAATTAAAATTTTTACTCAAGTACACTATTTCCACATTTACAAGACTGTAGATGCACTTGCCAACAGTGCTATTAAAAGCAAATATTCCAATATCAGAATTACTAGGAATAGAGCTCGAAAAATGGGAGGATGTATATGAGCTTTATGTTTTTGGTTCTATTTTTTATTATTCTTCTTCTGTTAAATGTTACTGCCTTAGTACTTTGACACTTTTTGATTTTTAGTGACCTTCCCGGTGTCTTTTGTATGCTGGTGACCTATGTTTTCTGGTTCCTATTGCTCCTTTGTATCTTTTCTCTCTAATTTAATTCAAAATTTTCTTTAAAAAATATATTAGATCCTCCTCTCATTCTCAATCCAAGTAACACTTATTCATTATATTTTTAATAAGCTATGCATAGCTTCTATTGGGGACGACTCCCATTACAAAAACAAAACATTACATTATTCTCATTACATTTCTAACAAGTTAATTAAAGCATATCCAAATCTATCTTTCTATCGAAGATATTCTTTGTTTACCCTTCTATCAAATATATTCTTCATCTTCCTCAAATTGCTAAGTATCCACAATCAACTCCTTCTATATCAAATGCCTTCAAAAATTTAAATTTTGTCAAGATGAAATTCAACACTATGAATGACTAAAATATTTGCTGCTCATATTCTATATCCAAAACTATATCATCTATAACCACCTCACAATTTCTTAATACCTCTTTTTAGGGTCATTCATTCCCCTAATATTCCAAGATATTATTTTCATTATTTTTTTAAATTTTATTTGTGGGTTTAGCCCCACTTCTTGTTAACACTTGTGATATTTGCTTTTGCTTTCTCATATCAATATCCCTTTGTGTTTCTTTTTCTCTTTGTTTTTGCTTCTTGGGTCTTCATATTTTTTTTTATTCCCAACAATACTTCCATCTTCATCAATCTCTTCAATAATGTCACACTACTCATAGTAAGACTTATCATATTTACGTTTGCCTTGTTCTAAAGGATCTGAAGTGTAAGGAATAATCTCAAAATCACAATCTTCTATAAATTTTCCTAGAGATCCTAAAGTACAAGGATGCTCTTCTATAGCAATTACCTTCTTATTTTTCCCTAAAACCCTAAATTGTTATGGGTTTTCTCCAACCTCATTTCTATATTATTCTGCTTTTGAAACCTTACAGTGCAAGGTATAACATCTTCACCACTTTAATTTTTATTACCTGGAGAGGATTCTATACTATTAGAGGAAAATGAAGATGATTTACCTAGAATAAAATTGACCTTTTTTGTTGTCTTTGTTTTGGGTTTTATCTTCACATATTCTTTTGCACCTTTAATTCCTTTTAAACTTGCCAATTGATATTGTAGATAGGATTTGTTTACCTCTTCTTTTGGAGTGGAATATCCTTGATCTGATCTAGCTTCTATTATTGTATGATTTCCTTGCTTCGTCTTGAATTTTATCTCATGGCTAGAATTTTTTGTCTCTTTCTTCATAGTTTTTACTTTGCAAACTCTTTCCATGTGTCCAATCTCAAAATAATTATAGCAACGAAATGCAATATTTTCATAATCTATTTGTTGATTTCATTCTCTTGATTCAGATTTAATCTTAATGGATTGTGGCAAAGGTTTTGAAATATCCATAGCAACACATATTCTACTATATAGCATGCTTTAACTCCTTAGTTTTTGGTCCTTCCTTGATGAATTCCCCTCTGGTATTTCCAATATTTTTGAAAACATCCTTATTTATAAGTTGATATGGAAGTCCAAAAATCCTAACCCACACTAGAAGCTTCTTAATAGTTTTTGTCTCAACGATTTTTTTTTTATTCCATGGTCTCAAATAAAGTGCATCTCTTCCCCTAAACCATGGTCCATCAACCATTATTTTATCCCTAATTTCTAAACTAAAAAATATGATGAGGAAAAAACCTTTAGGAAGAAAAGTCATAGAATAATTTGAATTCAATCCCCACTTCCACTTGATCGAATTTTGAATCTCTAAAAATCTTGACCATGATCTATGGAACTTACATATTAGACCTCTACTTTTAAGAACCATTATATCATTCTCAATCATCTCATCCTAGATACTTACTTCTAGTGTACCATCTGCTACATAGATTGAACTTGCCATGTATTCACTTTTCCACTTATCTCGAGATTGTGCCTTTATACTTCCAACTAGGGCATTTTGATTTCTAGCTACGGTATCTTGAATTCCCATTAAGGCTTTAAAAAATAACTTTCCTTCCATAATAGCTAACGGGGCTTGCTCTTGGATTGCACTCCCTCTTGGTTCACACTTCCTTTCTACTTGCACTCACTCTTGTTTCTAGCTTGCACTCTCTCTTAATTCACACTTTCTCCAGGCTTGCACTCCCTCTTGGCTCACAATTTCTTCTATCTCTTTTTTTTCTTGGCATTCCTTTTCTTCAGCAATTTTTTGGAAACAATACTCCATGCATTTTTGGTAAGGGTTTGAAGCATTAATACACTTTTGATGAACATGCCACTCTTTTGCCATGATTGAATCCCAAATTGCACTCCCTCTTAGTTTGCACTCTCTCTTGGTTCACAGTATCTCCTACCTTGCACTCTCTCATACCTCGCACTCACTCCTAGCTTGCACTCTCTCTTGGCTCACAATTTCCTTTGTCTCTTCTTTTTCTCAACATTCCTTAGCTTCAGCAATTTTTTGTAAACAATGTTCCACACATTCATGGTAAGGGTTTGAAGCATTGATGCACTTTGATGAACTTGCTGCTCTTCTTCCATGATTGAATCTTACATCTCACTCCCTCTTGGTTCACACTCTCTATCTGATATCATTAGCTTTTGGATTGCACACTCACTCCTAACTCACTCTTGCACTCATTGATGCACTTACTCCTAGATTATGCTTGCACTCACTTGCACTTGATTTTGGTTGTAATTACTCACACATGTTGCTATACTTACTCCCGAATCATGCTCCAAATCACTATTATACTTACTCCTGTTTCACTCTCACACTCATTGCTACACTTACTCTCACCTTGTACTCACACTCGTAGTTGCACTAACTCTCATCTTGCTCTCGCACTCACAATTGCACTGACTCTTGGATCACGCTCACACTCGCAACTGCACCGACTCCTAGCTCACGTTGGCACTCGCTACTATAGTGACTAACTAAACATTCACTATTGTAACACTTATTCATTGTTGAACTTGAGCATATTTCATTTTGTAAAATATTTGTGCCAAATAGGCTAAAACTGTGTGTCAATACAATTTTTAGATCCATTTAAGATCCTCAAATTGTCACATAATTTTATTATATTAAGTGAGTAAATATATCTTGATTTCTTTAGTATTATTTCTTGAGAGATTTTCTCCTTGTTGAATTCTAGTTTTCTATCTTATATGTGTATTATTCTTCTTATAACTATAAATTATCTCACATTTTCTAATTGTTGCCTAATTTTATTACACCTAAATAAGAATATGTATGAAAACGTAATTAAAAGTCAAACTCTAGAAATATTTGTTTAAGGTTTAATATGGTAGAAATTAAAGATCAATAAAAATTATTTATTTTACATTCAAATTAATTACAAATAAATAAATGATGCGAATAATAAATAGGAATATCTTCCTTTCAAAATACCCTCCCCTACATTGTATTCTTAATAAAAGGGAGTTGGTTAAAACCACTATTTTTAGTAACTGGCAAGCGTAGGATTCAAACCACACGGACTGCTCCCAATAATCTATTCATCTTGTTGTTTTTGATCCGACATGAGATGGATACCATCCATCATTTGGGATTCATACTGTCATCATCAGTCTAACCCACACTCAAAATATTCATCATGAACTACTACCTTTTCTAAAGCTATTAGTGTGCCCCAAAATTTTGAACCTAGGTCTCTTCTTAGCAAGTACTTGGCCAATAAAACCTTTGCCAATCCACCTAACCCTTGGGAGTGATTGTATTTACTAGTAAAATGTACATTCATGAATGAAATTTTCTCAATGATGTCTATATCTTTTAATATGGTGGAAGGTTTTGGACATATCATTAAGTTGTATATCCATGATTAAGGCTTGGGTTTTGTTAGCTCATGTCTCTTGTGTCTAAGCAAGGCAAGCACAAGTTGATTATAATAATAATTTTCTAGTTGAAAATTTATCTTTTGAGATTATTTTATGAATTTATTAGAATAATATCAAACATTCAATAACAATTAATTCTTTCACTTAATTAAGTATTATTTATAATTATAATTTTAAATTATTGTAATAATTATATTTTAAAATTATTATTAATATTACAATTATGTTTTTACTAAAAGTATTTTACAAATTAATAATTTTAATTAAGTTTTAAACATAGATAAAGTACATTTATGAAACACAAATACTTTCATTACTAGTTTAAAGAAACATTTTTTTTTATTTGGTTAGTGTGAAAACCTCTACGACCAATGCATAGGGATGAGTAGTTTCCTCCCAACCATACCCCTCATAAATTCGAGAGTTATACTTATAAATAAAGAATTTAACACACAACCACCACACACCCACTCCCTCACACACTCGTTGACACCACAGTTTGAACCTTGGACCTCTCGAAGAAGAGCTAAAACTCGAACCATTGCTAAGGACAATTAAAGAAGAATTTAAGTTTTATGGTTCCAATCATGCATTTGAACCACTTAAATATACCCTTAATTTGAATCCAATAATTAGTACAATTATTAATAAGATATTTATTATCTAATGGAATAATGAAATTGCAAAATAATTTAGCTTCTTTTAAACCCATAATCCCATTTCAACAATATTGGAAGGAATGGATAATGCCCCTTTCAACCTTCAAATTTAAGTTGATTTTATGATATCCTTGCTAAATCTTAACCTATTTTAATGGAATTAAATGTGGAAAAGTAAAGTGTGAAAAGTGAAATACAAAAATTGAAATACATAGAAAGTAAATTTGGAAGTTTAGAGTGCAAGAGATTAAAAGTAAGTACAATAGTAACTGTAGCAAGGAGAGTGTGTGATCAATAACCTCAAAAAGAAAACAAATATTAACATTGGAATCCTATGCACTTGGATTAAAATTAACAAGGAATATCAAGAGGATATGAGGATAGTTCTATAATCATCGTATATTCTGCAATCCAAGACAATAATGTCATTGATGGAAAGCAAAAATTCTCATCAATTTATTATTAATTTGAGGAAGGAGCAAGTACAATGTGGGTCTCACAAAGTGTAGTTATTGCTTCCTCAAGATCAAAAGATTTTTACAATAAAGCCCATGAATCTTATATATAGGAAAAATTCACCCTTGAGTTACCTTGGGTGATAACATGTTAGTCTATAGTAAAAGTTAATATTTGGGGGTGTTTTTAGCAAAATAATGTACTTCTAAATGTTACATGCCTCTAAATACATTGTTATAACAATTAGAAGGATTTTAGAAGGATAATGGGTACAGTAGTTTTTAATATCCACAAGGTCATAGGCCATATGAGACAACCCTCACCAAGGATGGTGTTTACCCAATATATGTTTTATCCAAACATACTCTAGTTATCAAAACATTGTGTACAACCCTATCCCCCATAGGATTCTAATCTTGGACTATTCAGATTTTGAAAGTTTCTACAATTAGGCTACTCAAGTTGGAAAAATGGAAACTTAATTCAAAGGGTAGGGCTGGGGGTTTTATCCCTAGACCTTTTAGGTGCCAAACCTTAGTGCAGGTTCAACTAACCACATGGTTCTTGGTGGTATCACTATAGGAAAAAATATTTCTTTTTAAAAACCTTCCTCAAAATTTGTGTATTTTATTTTATACTTTTATTTTTCCATGAGTAATTCACTCCGTGTGGGGAATAAATTGCTCCTATATAGGAGCATTTTGCTCTAATATGCTAGTGCTTTACTCTTGCAAACCAATCACTCCTTGTTGGATATTGCTATACTCCTTATGAACCAATTGCATTAGCTTGAGGAATTCATTTATTAGGTCTTCATTTAGAAAAATTTTAGTTACAAGCTTAATTAATTAATTCAAAAGGTTTTACATATCTCCAAAAAAAAAAAAATCTGAAGGTAGTAACTTGTTACTACATTTCAAGTGACTTCATGGAGCCAAGCTTGATTGGTAAGAGATCCTAGATCTTACCTTTATCCTAGGGTATGAGAGAGTCTTGGGGGACCAATGCAACTATTCGGGCTTTGGATCTTATTGGAAAAATTGAAAATTTAAACCTAAATTCCTTATTGATAAGCTCAACTCTCCCTCTTATGAGAGGTTATGGTGGGATGGGGATGCCCAACCCTGAGCAAATAAATATATATCTATATATGAGAGAAATTTTCTACATATATATGAGCATATATATTTAATTAATTATTTTTAATACATAGGAAAATGGACAATATTATTTGGATGTTTCCACTATAAACCCTAACCCATTGAGTTAGATAGATTTAAGGTGATCCTGATCCTTCTATGTATCAAAATAGGATAGTGAATCAACAAACACTCGATCACAACCATCCAACCTATCCCTTTCTGGGTATTTTTTATGGGTTGAACCTTGAACCTCCCAAAGAGAGTCCAAAGCTCTAACCATTGTACTATCCTTGTCAAACATAATAATATACCTGACTAAACACTTACTAAGAAGAGACCTGAGTTCAAACATTGGGGGTGCCAATTTGTAAATGTAGTAGTCTACTCTGAATCATCTAAGTATGAATCATCTAAGTATGCGACAGACTGATAATGATGGTATGAATCTCAAGTAGTCATTGATCATTTGAGTATGCACCACACACATGATGATAGTATGAATCCCAAGCAGCCAATGGTCTCTCTCTCACATGGGCCAACAAAAATTAGTTGGAATAGGATTGTTAAGAGTATCTCCTGTGGTTTGAGTGCATGCTAGACCAACGATGATGATACAAATCCTAGACGCCCTATAGTCTCCTCTCACCTGGGTAAACAACAACGAGTTAGAATAAAGTTTTTGGAAGTAGTCCTTATGATTTGAACCCTATGCTTATCAATTACTAAGAATAACATAATTGTAACCAACACCCCTATATATTATAATGATTATAATAATAATAATATATAATAATTTGACAAGTTGAAGGAGGTATGATTAGTTAATATTTTGATATTATAAAAAGAGAAAAGGCTCATAACCATTAAATTCAAATAGCAAAAAGGACATTCCTACACAAAACTCTAACAAAATAATGGCTTAGATGCATTAGGAATAAAATAAATAAATTTTAAATTATTTATACCTATAGTTTATAATAAATTTTATTCTTGAAGTTGTGTGGTAAGTGTGAGAGGGGTGGGTGTGTGGTGGCTTTGTGTTAAATTCTCTATTGATAAGTATAGTTTTTTTTTTGTTTTTTTACTGTTTAAAGAATTTTTATAAACCTTATATAGTTTTTAATAAATTAAGTCAACAAATTTTTCCCTTTTTTACTATTGAATTTCATATTGTTAAAAATATTTATAAAAAAAAAGCAAAAAAAAAAACAATTACAATAAGATCAGTGCAATCTCCTTGAAATCTTTAGCTAATGCTTGTTCATAAATTTTTTTGATCAATTAAAATTAAAAATGGAGTTTTATCAAGGATCCTAAAATGTGATTACAACAAGTCATAAGACTATAAAAAAGACCACAGTAAAGCTACAAGAAAAGACACATTTTTTTTTTTATACAGGCTGAGGATAGCCTTACAGGAAGGCTAAGGATAGCTTGTCAGGACAACATTCAAAGGATTCTGTAAAAAATGTCAGAAACAAGAAAGAGGAAACTCCCGTCGAGTTGCAAATTTGAAACACCCACCCAGCAAGAAAAGGAGAAAGTGGGAGAATTCAAAATTGAAACTCCTGCTTAACCACCAATTTGAAATGTCCAAAGGCGGAAAAATAACAACCCATCAAAATTTGGAGAGCAGAATCCCGTCAAACAGTCCAAGAGGTAGGAAAAATTGAAACAGGGCTATCCCACCCATTACAATGATTTGAAAATTTTAAATTTGAACTTAAAGCAAGAAACATAGAATATTCTCACCTGAGGATGCATAGGGATGCAACAGGAGGATGCAAAAACAGGGATCAATCATCTCGAACTGGCCTGCAACATGAACAACAACCATGGGACTCCTGAGGCCATGAAATCTCGTTGTAGCAGGGAAACTACTCAAAGGCCAAGGGAGACAAAGGAAACAACAATGCAGAAATGTGAGCCAAGGATAATCGTGGGGAGGTCCTAGGAAACCTCAACAGAGGAACTATGAAGCATAAGCTACCATCTAAAAGTGCAGGGCCCCACCATAGGCCAAAAAAATGCAGCAAGAGCTCCACAAAAACCTCCAACGCCACCGGTGAGCAACTTCAGGAAACCAGAAGAGGATGACCTGTAGGAAAACAGAAACTATCAGCACAGAGCCCCCCACAAGCCATGAAAAGTTGAGAACCCGCCATCAAACCTGCAACTAGAAACCCAAAGAGCAACACCACAGGAATAAGCACAAGGCCCCTTCCAAGCCAAAAGATACTGTGAAGAGTTGCTCATGAAGCCAAAAAACCCTAGCCACAACGCACTGCATCAGAAGAACCTTTGATCCTTAGCACCAAATAGGACCCTACAAGAAAAAATGAAAAGGGTTTTTGAAGGAACTCAGAAGACCCAAAGAATGACCCAAGAAAAACCAGGGACGTCCTAGTTCACAGGTACCAAAAGGAAAATCCTGCCAGAATGCATGGAAAGAGATGGACAAGAGAATAAGGTATCTCACAACCCAAGAAGCTCGTCTGCAACACTAGCCAACCAAAGAGAAGGGAAAAAGGCTTCCAGAGAACAAGAACAAGACCCATGGATGTCCCAAAAAAAGTGAGGGACATCATAGACAAAGGCACAAGAAGAAAACCCCATCAAACAACAAGGTAAGGAGCAGACAAATGGGGCAGTGATTTCCTACCCCAAAGAGATCGTCTGCAACGCCTATCAGTAGAACAGAAAGGGCAAAGGATGTGCAAAGGATGTGCCAAGAATCTAGGACAAAACCAGAAATTTGGAAAGGGCCAAGAATAGGCTACAAAAAATGTTTGTCCATAATAATAATCAATAAAAATTTAATATTTAAACATTGGAAGCAAAGGACAAGCATTCCCCTTCTAACCAATTATACTTTCGGATTAATAAAATTTTAGGTAACCTAAGTTTTTATAAAGACTCAACCACTAAATATTATAGTTTAAACTTATTTCTAAATAAAAACCAAAACAATAACCCTATAATATGCTAGCAGAAACAAAACATACAAATTATTACACCCATCCATTTTTTATTTTGTTTTATTATATTTTACAAGTGCGTCTTCCACTCCCGCCTCCTAAAACTAGCTACACCTACTCGCATTTCTTTTCTCCATATAAAATAACGTTACTTAATAGTAACGTCACATTCGATGAATAGAAGTTGCTGCAAACTGTTGGCTGAAATCGTTGAAAAGAAAAAAAAAAAAAAAAAAAAAACCTCGCTGTGTATTGCCTTTCTGCAGTTAACTTGGCGGTGGTCAATACTGGCAACTGAAGTGGAACACACAGCACGTGAGCCAAAGTCTAACCTTTTACCATGGACGGCACTATTCAAGGCGCTCTGACGGAGTTTAAAAAGTAGCTATAAATCCACGCAGATGATATCTTGTCCTTCTCCGGTTTTTTTTAATTTTAGCTCTCCTGAGATTTTTAAGTTCTACTAATTAAAACTTCATTTAAAATTTCGAGTTAGATACACTCAAATTAAGTAACCGCCAAAGCTATATATGCACATATTGATGCACACCAAGTTTAGGTAAAGGTCATCCTAGCTGATCAGTGATGGGAAAGTGAAAACGAAAGCTCCGAGGTTAAATTCGTCTCCATGTGTTAGGTACAGGTCATCTTTGTCGGCTGATTTTGACGAAACCTAGAAGAAAGTGGTTAAAAATGTGGGTGGGCCGACATCAGGCGCTTGTATTTTGCAATTGTGAATGCAAGAAGAAAATTAGTTATGGCAGAAGCAGACACGGCACCTTGTTTTGCGCAATTAGGGTTAAACCGTTATCGTGTACTTTTGCGCAATTAGGGTTAAACCATTATGGTGTACTTTTGAGTACATTCCTCGTCTACATATCTACATCTTGATGTTCTCTTAGATTCAACTTTTTAGGTGTTTTGTTGATGAGTTGTTAAGAATAGAGTTTATTAATTTCATCTTTACTTAACATATTAAAAATTATAAAAAAAATTTAAATCATAAAATTTAATTTTTTTAAAATAATATTTATTTTTAAAAGTAATCTTTAGCAAAGTGAATTTGAAATATTTATTTTTATTTAAGATTTAATTGTATTTAATAATATAAATTAATTTTTATTAAGTTAAAATATTATTATAATTAAAAAATTCAAAGATATTTGAGTGTCACATAACAATAGATGCTTTTATCAATGTTGCAATGTCATTGTCCATCATTGTAGCAACACAACTAGTTGCAGAGACATGGCCTCCAAATTTATAAATAAGAGGTTCAACCACTCTTAGGTATTTTTGAAGTGCAGTTGGTTTCTGGGACATGACCAGAAGATGAAAAGAGGTTTAGTGTTCGAACCACTCTGTGTTGTCTTTGCACACATAAATGAAATGACACTGTTGGCTACTTAAGAACCCCTCTAAAGGTTTTTCTAACCAAGAGTTTTGAGTTTTATCTCATAAGACAGTGCAACGGTTCAGGACGTCCAAGGTTTAAACCATGGGATAAGCTTAGCTCTCGGTCTTACATGGGGTCATGGTTGGTATGGAAATGCTAATCCTAAGCATTGGTGGTAGGGGTTTCTTACACTATCTAAATCCCAAAAATAAAATAAAGAAAAATATTAATTTTTGTGGGAATCTTTGCTAGGGTTTTGAGTATCAATATGGTCCCCAACTATGGTGAACCAATGCACAACATTAATGTCGCAGATGGGAATGCATGCGATAATGGCTTCCCTCAACCAATTATGCAGGTCTGTGTTGAGAATTGTTCACAAGGTAACACTCATTCTCTTGATGTAATTTTTCCATTGCCTGAATTTGATTTTGCATGTCATAGTTTAGAATCATTCACCCTTGTTCGGTATTTTGTTGGACGCATCCCTAATGAGTCTTTCCTTATGGCCTGGGTTAACATAGCTTGGACTCCTCATGGATTCCATCTAATGATGGTTCAAAACCTTACAAAGGGATTTTTTTGTTTTGTTTTGCAGAAACATCCCATGCTAAGGCAATTTATGAGCATGGTCCTTGGTACATGAGAAGCTCTATGCTTGTTTTTCTCCTTGGACCCATAAATTTTCTATTTATGACAGAAGATCTACGAAAGTCCATGTGTAGGTGAAATTTCCAATATTTCCTCTACCTTTATGACCCTTTCTGAATCGCATAACAAACCCTCTAGAGCGTGTCAATTTGGTGGAGGTGGACAAGTTTTTCCATGCACACCCTCAAAAATGTGTTTGCATCGAGATTGATATTTCTCAAGATCTCAAGGAGACTATTGACATACAATTTGGTGACATTATGCTATCCCAGTGATTCCTCTACATTAATTTAGCCAACACATGTTTTAGGTGTTAGTCCTCAGCACACAAGATCAAAGATTACCCCTTGATTCCGCATAACATGGACAAGCATAGCCCCACCACATTGAGTACACCCACTGATGCAGGAGCATCCGATGATGGAAAAGCAATCTTGCATCTTCCAAATATTTTTAGTTTCCTTTCTAAGATCTTTGCACTTAGATCTATTATTTTCAAGTACTGTGAAAGGTTTGTGAAGCAAGTTTTGGTTTGGAAGGTTTTGAGAGGCAAGGAAGGGAGGGGTCGCGAAATCGCGACATGTCACGATTTCGCAACCCCAACGCAGCGTTGCAACTTTGGTGAAGTTTTGTCGCGATATCGCGACGTCGCGATATCGCGACAGTAATGAAAGGAGGAGGCGAGAAGTCTTCAAACGTCGCGATATCACGACGGTTTTGAAAAGAAAGAGCGAGGGTCTTCAAACGTCGCGATATCGCGACGTCGCGATATCGCGACGATAATACAAAGAAGGGGAGGAGGAGCTCTAGACGTCGCGATATCGCGACGGTCTTCAAAGGCAAAGCGGAGGAAGGAGTCCTGTCGCGATATTGCAGCCAATGTGAGGTCGACACGTGGCCGGTATTCCGATAGTGGTGAAAGTCAAAGAGAGTTAGAGAACAAGACCAAGGGTAAATGACGAATGACCGGGCAAAGCCAAGCTGGACACGTGGCGGTCGTGAAGGGCACGTGGATCAAATCTGTGGCAACGGGGGGAGAAGCTTGGAAAGATGAACACGCAGCCGGCCACGTGTGTTCAAGCTAATTTTTGGGTCACTTTAACTGTTAAGGGAGGAGTCGACCGCGCTTTTCTTCTCGACATTTCTGGCTTTGTAACATTTTACAGTTGGTAGTTTAATGGAGGAGCTGACAGTGCAAGGACGGTCAGAATGACGTAGCCAAAGGAAGGCAGCCCGAGACAAACACGTAGACGTCCATACAAGGCCGGATTTGACACATGGCTACCACGTGTAATGAGACAACTCAGCCAGTGAAGAAAAGGGGACCAGAATGGGACACGAAAGCTGTCGCATAAATTTAAGTGGAGTTGACGGCCACGTATGGTAAGGTTAAAATCAATCAATACAACAGTTCGAAGGATGGAGACTTGAACAAAAACATCGGTGCAGAAGAGCAGTCTAACCCAGGGCAGCGGTTGCAGAGTAAGGAAGACCATTAATGTAGGGCTCTTGGTAGATCGGGCAAATGGCCCATTTATGATAAAAAAATTTGAAAACCCTGGAAAGGGGGGGAAAGTTCAAATTTGAATCTTGTTAGGCAGGCATTAATTGCCTAGAGGATTGGGGCCTCGATGAAACCCGAAATTTTGTAATAGGGACAGATGGTGAAGTCAGGATTGGGGAAGAGAGACTGTGAGCCTAGAAAATTATTGTATGACTGTATTAAGAAAGTTTAATGAAAATTGTTGTGAATTCTACGATGAATTTGTGGTGTGAATCCCGGCTTGCCATCAAGTGGTATCAGAGCGGGAGCTCCTGAGAGTGTAACAGATCGCCGGAGAAGGAGGCAGTTACACCAGGATCTGTGGAAAGATTTTCAAAAAAAAAAAAAAAAGAGAGATAGAATGCCTCCACGAAGGAACCGAGGCGAAGGAGGAGATGTGGTGCCGACCGAAGACTTCCGAGCCTTGCAAAGGCAGGTTCAAGCCCTACAAGCAGAGTTACGCAGAAGGCGCGAACCCGGAGGGGATGAGGAAAGTGAAGACGAAGTTGAAGAGGAAGAACAGTCTGAGGAAGAAGAAGAAGTTGTGGATCCAGCTCAAGCCCGGTTGTATAAGGCCATCTCTCAGATTGGAAAGCAACCTAAAATGGAGGTTTCTACATACTCGGGAAACCTAAATCCAGAAGAAGTGATTGACTGGATAAATGATTTAGAGGAATATTTCGAGTACGAGGAAGTTGAAGACCCTAATCGGGTCAGATTTGCTAAGACTAAGTTGAAGGGTCATGCCAGCATTTGGTGGAGAGGAATACAGTTGGAGAGGAACAGAAAAGGGAAGGAGAGAATAACGAGATGGGACAGAATGGTGGAGAAGTTAAAAAGGCAGTTTATCCCCGTTGACTATGAACTGGATCTACTACGAAAAATGCAAAGCTTGAGGCAGATGAACAGGACAGTTCAAGAATACACGGAGGAATTTTATAAAATCTCCATCAGGACCGGGCATTTGGAAGCTAGCAAGGAAAAAGTGGCCCGTTACATCAATGGGTTGAGACCGAGTGTGCAGGAGGAGTTGAGCTTGGTTCGGGTAAGCACCATCGAAGACGCTTACCAGTTTGCTTTAAAGGTTGAAGGAAAATTGAACCGAAGGTTTGAAAGCAAGCCAAAAGTGAAAGAACCGGGAGGAAAGAATGGTGGAAAGAAAGAAGGAAAGGAAGAGAAGAAGGAAGAAGAGAGCAGCATCCGGGATCAGAGAGAAGAGGAAGACCCAAAACCGCAAGTTCAGAATGATAACTACCCGAGAGGAAGGGGTAGATCTGGACACGGGAATGAAAGGGGAGTATTCCGTGGAACATGTTTCCACTGTGGTGAAGAAGGGCATCGTGCATTCGAGTGTCCACAACACCGGGAAAAGACGAACAAGAAATCGGTGGGTCCCGCCAGAGTAGTTGTGGCAGTTGAAGATGCTGATTTAGAACATTCTGAAGAAGCTAAAAAGGGAGAAGCCATGATTGTGAGAAGGACCATGCTGGTGGAAGAAGACCAGTCTGAGCAAAGGAGAAGCCTGTTCCGCACTCGGTGCAAAAGTGCGGGCAAAGTCTGTAATGTCATTATTGACAATGGGAGTACAGACAACTTGGTTTCCGAGGAGATGGTTACTAAGTTGCAGCTGGAGAGAAGGAGACACCCGCATCCATACCGGATTGCGTGGTTGCGGAAGGACCACCGAGCTTGGGTCCGGGAACAGTGTTTAGTCACGTTCCAGATTGGGAGATACCAGGATGAAGTCCTGTGTGATGTATTCCCTATGGATGCATGCCATTTGCTATTGGGCAGGCCATGGCAGTTTGATCGGAGTGCAATGCATGATGGTCGTGCAAATACTTATTCCTTGGTGAAAGATGGAATGCGGCACAAGTTGAAGCCATTGTAGACCGAAGATGAGAAGGTGTGCAGTAATGCCAGAATTTGTCTGGTAGAGGGCAGAAAACTTTTCCAAGAAGCAGGATTTGAGCCGGATATAAAGGTTGATGAATTTTTGGAGATATTGCAAGGGACGCAGCCCGAACAGCGTAGAAGTGAAGGTCACTTCTCCTTCTTACCCGGGGTGTCTGATGCAGGAGCATCCGGTGATGGAAAAGCAATCTTGCATCTTCCAAATATTTTTAGTTTTCTTTCTAAGATCTTTGCACTTAGATCTATTATTTTCAAGTACTGTGAAAGGTTTGTGAAGCAAGTTTTGGTTTGGAAGGTTCTGAGAGGCAAGGAAGGGAGGGGTCGCGAAATCGTGACATGTCGTGATTTCATGACATGTCGCGAAATCGTGACCCCAACGCAACGTTGCAACTTTGGTGAAGTTTTGTCGCGATATCGCGACGTCGCGATATCGTGATAGTAATGAAAGGAGGAGGCAAGAATTCTTCGGACGTCGCGATATCGCGACGTCGTGATATCACGACGGTTTTGAAAAGAAAGAGCGAGGGTCTTCAAACGTCGCGATATCGCGACGATAATACAAAGAAGGGGAGGAGGAGCTCTAGACATCGCGATATCGCGATGGTCTTCGAAGGAAAAGCGAAGGAAGGAGTCCTGTCACGATATCGCGACAGGTCACGATATCGTGACCTGTCGCGATATCGCAGCCAGTGTGAGGCCGACACGTGGCCGGTATTCCGATAGTGGTGAAATTCAAAGAGAGTTAGAGAACAAGACCAAGGGTAAATGACGAACGACCGGGCAAAGCCAAGCTGGACACGTGGCGGTCGTGAAGGGCACGTGGATCAAATCTATGGCAACGGGGGGAGAAGCTTGGAAAGATGAACACGTAGCCGGCCACGTGTGTTCAAGCTAATTTTTGGGTCACTTTAACTATTAAGGGAGGAGTCGACCGCGCTTTTCTTCTCGACATTTCTGGATTTGTAACATTTTATAGTTGGTAGTTTAATGGAGGAGCCGACAGTGCAAGGACGGTCAGAACGACGCGGCCAAAGGAAGGTAGCCCGAGACAAACATGTAGACGGCCATACAAGGCCGGATTTGACACATGGCTGCCACGTGTAATGAGACAACTCAGCCAGTGAAGAAAAGGGGACCAGAATGGGACACGAAAGCTGTCGCATAAATTTAAGTGGAGTTGACGGCCACGTATGGTAAGGTTAAAATCAATCAATACAGCAGTTCGAAGGATGGAGACTTGAACAAAAACATCGGTGCAGAAGAGCAGTCTAACCCAGGGCAACGGTTGCAGAGTAAGGAAGACCATTAATGTAGGGCTCTTGGTAGATCGGGCAGATGGCCCATTTATGATAAAAAAAATTGAAAACCCCGAAAAGGGGGGGAAAGTTTGAATTTGAATCTTGTTAGGCAGGCATTAATTGCCTAGAGGATCGGGGCGTCGATGAAACCTAAAATTTTGTAATAGGGACGGATGGTGAAGTCGGGATTGGGGAAGAGAGACTGTGAGCCTGGAAAATTATTGTATTACTGTATTAAGAAAGTTTAATGAAAATTGCTATGAATTCTACGGTGAATTTGTGGTGTGAATCCCGGCTTGCCATCACCCACTCAACCTCAAGAGGATGGTCGATGGTAGAAGGGTGTAAAAATGCAATTTTGGTTGCTTCTAAAGGTACACAGGCCAAATCAGCACATGTCTCAAAGTTGATAGAAAAATGGTATGAAAAGGAAAAATCTGGTCTACAAGTTGAAACTACCAAGAATGAGGCTCCTTGAAACTACCAATGATGAGGTTCCTTAATCTCAATAGATTCATACCCCAAGGGTTGTGTTGGGCACTAAATTGCATCAAGTTTTTACTTAACACTACGATTGTCTATCTTCCTACTTTATGTCTAGGCTGGCACCCGATAGCCACAAATCAACACTCAACATTGGATGGACCAAAATAAATTTTTTGATCCAACCTCCAAAGTAGGTTGGTTCCTTGTCAACTTAAATAGGGTGTTAACACAATTATGCTCACTTAGGGTTTTAGATATTAGGGCAAGAAAATATTAAGGTTAGAAAGATGTGAACAATGGTGGACAGATAGGCTAACAGTATTGCACTCCAACAAAAAGCTCCAAAAAACAACTTAAGGATACAATAATCAGATCAACATTATCTCAAGTTAAATGTATCTTCATTCATTAACAAAAAATAGAGAAATATTATAGACAGTAATTTCAATATCCAAATAATGATAATCCAAATAACAGAATTCACCAATATCTAGATTTTACAGAAATACACTCCCTAACAATAAAGATCAAACTCAGAAGCATATTTCAATTACCCTAGCAACTAGTAATCCATTAATCTGGCACAAACTAACCATTAAAGTATTCATAGAAATACAACCAAAGAGTTCGAACCTCTGATATCAAATATGAAGACACAATATTTGAGGTGAAGATCAATGTAATACTCCTTTCATTAGTCCTTGGGAATATTTATAGTAGCATAAGCAAACACACTAGAGCCGACCCTTTAAAAATGAGGTTTTGACCTCTACTTATAGTTTTGGAAAATTAAAATAAGAAGGAACATTGTAAATATTAAAATTTAACAACTCAACAAAGAGTTCTTGCTGACATTCTCTTACTAGTTCATCCTCTGAGAAAATCACTACAAGTAGACCGTCATGGAAACTACAAACCTCTACAACTTTCTGGTTGTTGATTTGAACTGGAGTTTTATTTTTTGGAGATCTTATCTACATCGTGGATCTTTCTTAAAAACCTCTCATCATTGTCGATCTGCAACCGTCTCTGAATCTGATCTTCTTGAAACCCTCAGTGCTTCGACTTCCTTCTCCAACTAACTGTTCTTCAATCATGGCGAGAAAGCTTTTATTTTATTTCATTTTGGTCAGTAATTCTCAATCGTCGATCTCTTCCATCGTATGGCTATGATTTGTTTGAAGTAAGATTTAATAAATGACAAGAAAATATCACTGTGTCATTTTGCTTTAAAATATTCAATGACATCATCCTCCATTCTTTTGAAACCTTAGAATACCAATTCACATAAAATGCATTGTAAATAGGGTGAGATATAATTTGTCACTTATTCCTTTTTATTTTCCTTTAGCGTTGATGCTACAGTGAATCCGCACAAATAATTTGATGACGCCACATTTCCTTTGAAAATCCTACGAATTTCATTCTAGACCCAAACAAGAACATTAGTCATGAATTTCAATTTCGGCCCCACCATAGTGTAAACAACTATGTTTTCATTCCACACTGGCCTTAGATAAAAATTACTTATCGCCATTCTATTGAAGAATTAGAAAAAATTGTCTTTTCGCGAATCCACACATCTTTATATCATCTTTTGCCTTATGTCGCCATTCCGGGCCAAAATACTCTATAAGTCTTCCAAAAATAGTCTTCCAACACTTAGCCACTTTGAAAGATTTTATAAATGCAAAGTGATTGCCAATCCGCACAAGTTTTATGCTTGCATCACTTTTATCCAAAAAAATTTACGGATTCAAATCCTTTTTTGCTAATCCGAAACCAAAAACAAGGGTAGCGATGCGGATTTTCACCAAGTACAAAATTTGACTAAGTGTGGGCAGACTTCTTACCTTTGTCGTGGATCCACTCCAAAATATACTGGAATGTGTGTGGAATGGAGCTTTCATGCCTTAGTAAAATTTTCAAAAATCTTCTAAGCATATGTGGCCATTTTTGGCCTACATTCTGGCACCTCCCGGGTGGATTTTCTTGCAAAGCCATAGAACTCATATTCTTATCCATTGGGCCTTAGGAGTCAAAAATAGCTCATCTTCAAAAATATGCTTTGAAGAATAATTTTCATACAAACATTAACCTTTGAAAAAAAATTAACATTTTGTTTAGAGGGTAAAGGTTCATATGGAGATCATTTGGCTGGCATAGGATTATCTGTGAGTCTGACTCTCAAATTGTGGTTAATATTTTAAACAGTAAAAGGGTGGAGGAAGTTAATTGGCAGTTGGCCTCTGTAGCCATTCGGATTATCAGAATGAGTGAAGAGTTTGAATTTATATCCTTTGTGCACATTCCAAGGGAATGGAATGTGGTTGCTGATTACTTGGCCAAAAAGGCTTCTAAGCTACTGGATCCTTGGAGTATCAATAATTGGGATAGTCCCTCGTCTGGGGACTCTCAACGCCTATGGGAGTTGATCCACAAGGATGTACAAACTTGATGTGGTTTGTTCTTGTTATCTTTTTCGGGTGTAATTCTAGTCTAGTGGTTTTAGCCTGTTTGGTTGTTTATTTGAGTCCTAGTTGGAAGCTCAGTTATACTCTATAATTCAGACTTTTTATCAATAAATTTTTACCCTTTTATTTAAAAAAAAAAGGTTCATATGGAGATCATGCCAAAACATCAAGACTTATCTGCTTACAAAGAAACTATGCCAAAAATACAGGCATGTTGCCAATGTCTTCAAAAATCAGGCGTCTCTCTACTCCTCTTATAAGGCCTTATTGCAAAAAATTGCCTTCACACAAAATCTGCTGCTCTCTGTGCCTCTCTAGGCTTCATGCCTTTATTGCTTATTTTTAACAACTATCAAAGCAAAAAACAAAAATACAAAACTTGTGCATATGTACAAAACAAAAATAACCTAAGTGTGGGCCCCATTTGGGCCTGTAACAACTCCATCCTCTTCTTCTTCTTCTTCTAGAGAAGGTGATTTATGATTCCTTCCTTCCTCTGAATCATCAATTTTAAATATTGTAAAACCTGTTTCCAGGCTACTTTAGAGGGGTTTGATGTTTCTTTGAGCTACTTATAGACATATTGTAATCCTCTAATTTCCTCACAGTTATAAGCATTCCCTTTGTTCACTAGATTCTCCATGAGATCTCTTAATCTGGTAAAATTAACAATTAATTGGACAACTTGCTCTTGGGGTAGTGGCTCTTCAGGAGAATCGATTCCAAATTCATTCTTCAAATCTTCATCAATGCTTTTATGGATCTCTTCCACAGATAGCAAGTTGTGATCCTCCATCCATAGGCCTTTGAATCCAACTTGAATCATTTATTTATTTATATCAACAACCTCTCTAATAACACCTCCAATCTTGTCAAACAACAACCAGGCTCTTTAAAGTGCCTTGTACTTTTTAACCACTATCCTGGTAGTAACTCTGGTGATATTCCATTTTTTATTAGGGATTGGTTTAGTAGAGTCACTGAGCCTACTATCAACGAACCTATACATTTTTATGCCAGAATTACCATGGGCTGCAACTCTCCAATGATCTGATCTAGCTCTCTCTATACATTTGGGAGAAAGTGGCTGGTATCATCAAGATAATCGATCATGAATCGAAGCCCTAAACATTTATCTTGGACTTTGAAGAGCATCTCTTTTCTAATATTCTTCAATTCATTTTTAGAAAAACTAGAGGCCTTAGCCTTCTCTATTTGAAGCTATTGTTTTAAACTCTGAATTTCTTTTGCTTGTTCTTCATTCAACTTCTTCTACTCTCCTAGTTGGTCCTTAAGCTTATTGGCTTCTTAAAATTTTTATTACCAATCCTTGACCTCTTTTTTCAAAGCCTTTTCAACCTCCTTTTGATTGCTCAGAGTCTTTTGAAGTTTTTCAACTTTTTTCTCCAGTTTATATACCTTCTCTCTGACCATATCATTATTCACATAGAAGGTGTCTAAATGGGCTCTGGCCATAATCAACTCATCCTCTTCAGGAAGTTTATCAATATCTTCTGTGATCTCCTCCACTTGATAATCTTGGAAAATCATTTCATTTTCAGGCTTATTTACAAGTGGAGTCATAGATCTAGATATTATTTGCCTAGCCACTGGATCAACATACATACTTCTTCTTGTGAAAACCATCCTTCTAGAAGGCTTAGAAAACTTTTTAGCCCAGAAATAATTCGCTCCTTGTATGGTTGCCTACTATTTTGGCAAAGTAACATGACTTGAAAAACTAGAAGCCAAGGGAGATAAAGATACCAAAAATGACAAGGCAGACTGAACTGCTAACAATGGGGGTGTGGGAGTACTCACAATAGTTTCTGTAATGACAATGGACTCTATGACTACTGCTATTGTTGCTATTGGTAAATTCATAGAAACCGACATAAGACTAACAATTGGATGAATGGTGGTACTTGGAATGCTGTGTCCCATTGGTGGTGGTGGTGGCAATGATGAAGATGAAATTATGGGAGATGATGAAGGGGGAACCTCAGATGTTGGAAGTGAAATTTGAGGTGAATATGAGGGAACAAAAGTGATTTGTTATTTAGTGACAACCAACGAAACATGGGGTGGACTGTGAGAGGGAGAAGGTACATTTGTAACATTTTCTTGACCAAAAATGGAGGGAGACTTATTTGGATATTCAGGAGGATGTAAAGGAGAAGAGGGTTTAGAAATCATGCATTCGCTTATAGATTTAGGGTGTTCCTACCCATTTCTATTTTTTGTTGCTGCTCTTGGTGAGTCAGTTCTTCTACATCAAAAACAACTACCTCTTTTACAATCTCCTCCATATCCAATTTTTGTTTCTTGAAAGATTCTCTTTCCTCTCTTTCTGGAACTCTTTTAGTCCCTTTATGAACCAATTGAAATGCAGACATATCACTCTCATATTCCTCATCTAATTCATTTCTTTGCACTGCTCCAGAAAACCAGACTTGCTCAAAAATGGGATGTGCTTCAAATGATACTACAGTGATAAAATAAATGGGGGTGAACTTGAAAATCTCATCCTTCTTTCTCCAGTAAATCTCTATTTCTAGAGGCTGACCCCCCAGAGCTAAGCTTTTGGGCCTTGATATTGCCTCAATGACTGGAGTATTGACAACCTTTTCACTAGAATGTTGCATTTTGCTCAAAAGCTGAGCTCCCTTAGGAAATTTCTCCACTTGTTCAGTGGTAGGATGAAAAGTTTTTGAAACTTCAGTTGTCAAAGGAGTTTCTTGCTCTTCTGATAGATCTCCTTGTTTTATGGGTGAGGAGAGAGATTTAGAACAAGTTTGGGAATTTTGCATTGTTAACACTATATTTTTGATATCCTTCTATTTCTAGGTCCCAATATTTTCATTATATATCCTGGAAAACTCTTTATCAATATTCATTTCAAACCTGGACTTAGGTTTTCCAATCTCAATCCTCATTCTCCACCAATCTGATATCTTGGCTACATTCCATTGTTCTTCTTTCTCAGCTCCTTCAACAACTTCCTCCTCAGGCTGAGGGTCCTTTTTCTTTTTAGTTTTCTCTTCAATATCACTAATGGTGGCTTTTGTGAGCCGATGACTCATCTTCTTGTCAGGGTCATAATCAACAATATGCTCATAGAAATCCAACCATGGAGGCAGTTGACCCATTTTCAACACATTATACTCCAAAAGAGTGGTCTCATAATTATTTATTCCTTGTTCAAAATGAACCCTAGGCCTCTTTTCAAATTTATAAGCCTTTTCTCCATTAGGGTTACATTTCTCACAGTTAAGATACCATTAGGGTCATAACTCCATCTTTGGGGAATGTAAAATAGACCTAACTTGTCAAGGTATTGGTCAATTTGCTGACTCTGCCCCTTCTTAGTGACGGTAATGTCCTCCACAGTGCATTATGTAAGCAAAGACTTTCTCTTTCTTCCAGAACCATTATTCAAATCAATATATTCTGCCTACCTGAAATATTCTAAGGCAAAGAGCCTCTCTATAACAAAATGGGGTAGGAGAAAAGGTTTACCCATGAAACCATATAGTCTGATAATTGCGCCCTCGATTAACAAATACTAGTCTCCTTAAACAACCTTTGTTCTCAGAATTTGCTTAGCCAGGGGTGGCAATCTAGGGCACTTTCCATACATAATTTTTAGGGTGGATCCAAGAAATTCTAAATTGAATCTATAATAAGACTCACTTCTTCTCAAATGACTTATCCAGTAATAAACCGACAAGGGTTCCTCATCATTGATTTTGACCTTGACCAGAATCCAAGGCATTCTGTCTTTAATGGTAGCCTAAAACATCCCTACCAGACTTGAGCAATGCCTAAAACCAGGAGCATCAGAGCTTCTTTTCATACTCATCAACTGTTCATGTATTCTCTAGGCAAGAAAAACTGGCCAATCAAAGTAAATTACCCTAGTCCCTCTTTCCTTCGCACCTTTCTCATACATTATTTCATTAGAAATACAATAGGCTATGGCAATTTTCTAGTCGTATACCATTTTTTCAGAGTCTAAACCCTCCATACAGGACAACATAGAGAATAGTACAGGGTTTGTAAATTTATCGATAGAGATTGGAACCTCAAGTAATTTTTTCTTGGGCTTAGTATCAAGCTGCTTGTAAATCCATTTTTTGAGTGACTCACCATCATTAGCTCTCTTCTCCAAGGTATAATACCTAGCCTATTTAGTTATTCTAAAAAAATTTGGCCTTACTCATAGTTCGGACCCTAGGATAAAAATATTATGACAGAAAGATGCGGTGATATGGAAAAGGGTTTCGCCCTCAATGGTTTTCACTACTTTGGCCATTGGGTCATAAAAATTAACTATTGCAGCTATTAACTCTGGATAGGGATGGACATAATCACAAATATAAAAAGAGAGATAAGAAAGGACAACACATCTACCTTCCACAAGCAAAGCAACTCTCTTTTTGAATCTATCATTGATGCCCATTTTGAGCTTTGTCCTCTCAGTAAGGATCATTTCAATATCTTCCACAACCTTCGCTCTATCGACGTAGGCACCACCACCGTTTTATCTAGGGTTTCTAACTCTTGGAAATCCTATGAAGCCATTATGACAACAATAAGACTTTGTTCCCTCTCTAATTTGTGACAGAAAATTTTAGAGTATTGTTTCACCCTTTACTATTTTGAGGAGGCAATTAGCTACTAAATGGACTTCGAGTGTGCTTTTTTGGTTCTTTTATTTCTTGGATTCATGCATATCTTCTACCATTAATACGGTTGTTGCGTGATCTACCCATTGACACACTTTTCGACTTCCACTCATTCCTTCGGTGGCTCAATGATGACATTCTAAATTTTCTTTGGTGGAAAATTCAAATTGAACTACCACCTCACTATATCCCTTTGGCTACTCTTTGGATCAAGCATGAGTTCCTTAGCATTGAATGTGGGCTCTTCCTCTCATCTCCACATGGCATGGTCACGAAATCGCTACATGGCTCTGCTTTGATTTTGAAATTGATGAATTAAAGGCATATTTGATTCCACCAACACTTTTGCAAATTTTATGCATGTGTAACCAAAAAAACTGAGCAATGAAATATATAAAACACAGAGAAATAGAAATTGCCAAAATTGCTTTTCTTTATTGATTTTGATACAATTCGTTACAAAATGAATTTTGGATTGCCCCAAGTATGCTTGGGACAATGTTACAATGCTCTCTCTCTCTGTATTGCTACAAATGGATGAAGATCTGATGGAATGGGATCTCCCAAAACTTTCGTAGGGGTACGTGCTCTTCGTTCTTCTAGCTACAATCCAAGATGAGTGGGCTTTGGTATCCGGCAAGGGACCACTCCAGCTTCAACAGCTTTTCCAAAGTACCTGTCACCTGCACACATTCAAACTGGCAAAGGGATTAGTAGCACCTATATATATATGAGCAATAAACACCAATGCTATGCATGAACCCTAAGCAAGTAATCATATGAAACAAGCAACAGAAGCAATTAACAGATATAGCCTTACTAACAAATGAATGCTTTTACTGATCTTTGATGTGAGTGATTTCGTGCTTGGGACTGTGAAAATGCGAATGTGCGATAGGGAACTGGAAACCGTGGATCTACGGTTGTGAAACCATGGATGCGCATTTTCGACTGTGAAACCGCGGATGGGCGATTTTGGCTGAAAATAGGTTACCTCGGGATTCGAACCAACGGTACGAAATTGGGCTCGCGCTCGCAATTTCTCGTTGGGTCTGGATGTATTTTGGTAGCCTGTCGGTATGCACATTCAACTCCCTTTCTTTGTTGACAAGATGGTATTTTTATAGGCTTCCTAGGGCTTTGGAGGGAAATGGGAGGTGGCAAGCCTGACTTGCCAAGTGGCAAATCTGAACTGCCAGGTGGAAGGGGCAGTTACAGTGAGTCATTCAGTGTGCCTCACTTAACTGGGGTGATGTGGCTGCAAGTGGAGTGAAGTGTGGGATCCTGTCCTATGTGAAGGGACAAAGGAGACAAAGTGGAGGAGATGTGGCATGGGTGTTGGGAATCTGTCCCATGTGCAAAGACAAGGGGGACAAGAGTGGGTAAGATGTGGCAAAGATGTTGGGTGAAGTGTCCAGGACACATGTCCAATGGGTAGACAAGGTATCCTAGGGTGATTTTCCAAATTAAGTAAATTAGGAAAATAGGATAATGTGTAGGATTTTATATCCCTAAGTTAGAACTTAGGCATATATTTTTATCATGTAGGATTTGATGGTGGGGTGGTAAATGTGATTTAGAAGGTGTCGGATTTTGGTGTCTACAGTTGCCCCTTTTTGCATTGCGTTGTGTACAACACAATGCGGTGTGAAAACTGATGACATCTAACTTTATTGGATGGATGGACTCACTCTCTTTGGTGTGGCAGACTGAATGATTGATTTTTTTTTGTTTTTTGTTTTTGTTTACCCCCTCAATTGGCAAGTGGGTAAAGAATGAAGCCCATGGGCCAATTGATGAGATTTTAATGATTGAAATGGTTTTTGTTGTTGCATATTTTTCAAAATGTTTTGCCCCAAGCGTGTGGTGGAATTTTGTCTTAAAATATACCTTTTGGTTTGATTGACATGCATGATTATGAAATGAAGGAACCAATCATCCTAGGCGCCTGTCGTAGTGACTGTTAGCAATTCCTTAATGCACATTGATTTATCGTAATTATCCGTGTTTTGTAACCTCACGGAGTGGGCGTCAATTTCAACTTTGGGTTGTTTTGTTTGGACTATTGTCACTTTTAACTGGAATTCAATTTTTGGTGGCAAATTTCTTGTTGCTTGCAATTTTTTGTTTATTTTTTTTTTTTGGAACCGCGCGTCTATGGTTTCTTTTTTTTGGGAACCGTGGGGCTGCAATTTCTTTTTTAGGAACCGCGGGGCTGCGGTTTCTTACGCTACCTGTGGATCTGCGGTTTTACTCCACAAACCGTGGGTCTACATTTTTATGTGCGTCTGAAAACACGGTTGCACATTTTTCGCTGTAAAAATCGGTTATTTAAAGGCCTACTGTCATTTTCATTCTCATTCTGCCAGTTGTCATTAGTTGATTAGTGAGTTTGTTGAGTGAGATGGAGGTGGGCGAAGGTAGCGGTGGCGGTGGTGACGTTGGTGGTGGCTCGGCTGGAGCAGAAGGTGGCATCCGCTATGCTGAGGTAGGTGGTCCTTTAGCTTTAGTTATGCTTTCTTTTGTTTTGTTGTTTGTTTTATTTTGTAACTAAGTGGGGCTGGTAATGAATTTTGTTTGCTTTGTTTTTGTTTTCTTTTGCTTGTTTATTTGTTTTTGTTTGTTTTTATTTTTTTGTAATTAAGTGGGGTTGGTAATGAATCTTTTTTTTGCTTTGTTTTTATTTTTTTCTTTTGTTTGTTTTTTCCTATTGATTTTTGATCACCTAGGGGTAGGTGAAAGTTTTTTTTTTTTTTTCTTTCTTGTTTATGCCTATTGTTTTTTTTTTTTTTATCACCTAGGGGTAGGTGAAAGTTTTATTTTTTATTGTTTTTGTTTGTTTATTTTTTATTTCTTTTAGTTATCTTGTGGTGTTTCTTGTTGATATTTTGTTTTGATTGGTAAAATTATTGATATCATCATTGAAGATTTTTTTTGTTTCTTTTTTATTGTTTTTGTTGTTGATTTTTGATCACCTAGGGGTAGGTGAAAGTTTTTTTTATTATTTATCTATATTTTTTAATGCATTTTATGTTGTTTGCTTTTCAGGTGAGGCTTTTGGATGCTCGGCATAGGTGGCCGAGGACTATCAGGAAAGTGTGGAAGGCACTTTTTGACGATGATTGGGCTTTCCTGGAGACCATTGGTCTTGATGGTTGTGGGCGGTTGGGGACCATCCGTGCTGATGAGGATCTCCTTTCTGCATTGGTTGAGCGGTGGGATCCGGATAGAGGGACCTTCCAGCTTCCTACTAGGGAGCTCACCATCACTTTGGAGGATTTATATCATATTTTTTGGATTCCTATCGAGGGTCCAGCCATTCAGGTTGGCGTCGACAAGAAGGAGGTACTCTTCCCTATTTTTGGTGACCTGTGGGATGTAGACTATAGCAGGGGCGGTATTGCATATTTGGATCTATTTTTTATTGGCAGTTTGGGAGTTGTGCCTGCTTTCCTCATGTATATATTGAGCAACATGTTGTTGCCCAATTCCATGGGATCGAGGATCCCATGGAATCAGGTACCTATTATTTTGGGTTTGATTTCTGATCCTCGATGGTTGGTGTGGGCTCCCGCTCTCTTATGCTAGATTTATAGTGAGTTGTATGAGGTTAAGAGGTGGGGTCAGAAGGGTCTAGGTTGCAGCTTGGCTCTCCAAATATGGTCTTGGGAGCACATTATTGTTGGACGTCCAGTTGGTCTTCCTTGTGCTTGTGATGCCACCTCTCCTCGTGCATACAAGTGGCTTCTTAGTGAGGAGCTTAGTCATCCATTGGTGGGGGCATCAGATTATAGAGATGTCCTTAGCTCACTCACTCGAGAGTTTATGAGTTGGTGGCCTTGGAGGGGCCTTGACTGGGTGACTGATGTTGTTGATCTTCGATGGATTAGGCGTGGTCATTGGGTTGTTGGCGCCCATCTCAAGGAGATGGAGTTTGTGCAGTTTAGTCGGGTGCAGTGCCAGTTCGGTTTGATCCAGGGTGTGCCTGATGCACCTGTGACCTATAGGCATTGGGGAGACGAGTTGGGGTTGCTAGTCGTTCTAAAATTTTGGAGGGTTGATGACCCTTCTGATGATATTGATATCGAGCTTCTTGACCTGGATGATGCGGGTACCACTCCTGAGTATGAGGTATGGTTTACCTCTCAGCCTCCTTGGATGTCGAGTGTAGTTGTTGATGATGAGGGGAGTGGTGACGAGGTGGAGGTAGGAGGATGGGTTCCTTGGTCGGTGAAGCACCGATGCGGTAGCTCTTCGAGGGCGGAGATGGCTATGGACATGCAACATCCTAAGGAGGTTGGTGGTGATGGTGATGGAGAGGGGGATGTCCCTCCTCGATAGAT
Source organism: Wollemia nobilis (assembly GCA_028583015.1). Classification (NCBI taxonomy): domain Eukaryota; kingdom Viridiplantae; phylum Streptophyta; class Pinopsida; order Araucariales; family Araucariaceae; genus Wollemia; species Wollemia nobilis. The sequence continues at coordinate 2,155,810 of JAQPPZ010002660.1, forward strand.
GGAGGATGATTGGGGGATTCTCTAGGGTGAGCGTGATAGCTTGGAGTTAGAGGTTTCTTGCCTGAAGGGTGAGTTGGCCTTATGTTAGAGTGAGGTGACTCACTTACAGGCTGAGGTGGATGGATTACGGGGTGGGCCTAGTGATGATGCTATCACTACTAGGGATGCAGATATTACCAGGCTTGGAGGTGAGGTATCTCGACTTGAGGGTGAGCTTACTCACTTACAATCAGGTTCTGGCAGAGGGGACACCGCAACTATTGTTGCTACTCTTCGAGCAGAGATATCTCAGAGAGTTGCTCATGAGGGCGTAGATTTGAGGACCCTACGTAAGTAGGCTACTTATATCGAGATGTTGGAGAACATCTTGCATGAGCGGTAGATCTCGCTTCCTATTCCTCCTTCATCTTCAGTGGCTACTACCAGTCAAAGGACCGAGACGAGCCACAGGAGTCATCGATGGTCTAGCTCCCATGTTGCTTCATCGGCTCAGGGTTCCCGAAGGGATCCTGCTGGCACCAGCTAGTGGTGTCATGTTTTTCTCTTTTTGTATTTTGCATTGTATTTATTTTGCTATGAGCCTTGATGCTCTGATATATACAACCTATGAGCATTTTGTACTTTTTGAGACCTTCATATATATATATATATATATATATATATATATATACATGGCCTTTTATTTGGTTATCTCATGTGTTATGTTTATATGCATGTTTATTGTTAATGCTTTGTTATTGCTTATTTGATGCAATCTAAATATTTTTATGTTTGTTCTATGATAATGAATGCAAACTAATATGTAATATGTAATTTAATTATTTTTTCATGTAACTATATGATGGCATGCATGATGTTCATGTAATATTTTATAGCTCGAGTAGTTGACCATTACTTGTTCATTGTTGCAATTGGGGGTATCCAATATTGGTGACTTTTTGTGGGTGATGTATGGTGGATATGTATGTGATAATGGAAGAATATGTTGATGGTGATATGGAAGATGGTATGGTTTTTGATATTTAACAGTGGAAGATTTTCAAAGACTCAAACACTCTAGTAATGTAAACCATTTTCTTGACCGTTGTCTAACTTTATTTAAGACCAAGGTGTGTGCAAGTGGAGTTTATTTACTAAATATTTGAGTTGGCAATGACCCTAAGCAATCAAGAACTAGTGCATGTGATTGTGAAGTTAATTGACCCATCATGAGTAAATTGGATGGTACTTGTTATGGGTTTACCTATTAGCTAGCTTACCCGTATGTGCGGTCAGAGGTCTCCCTTTTTTGGAGAGAGACATGTTGCCCTGCGTGAGTTTACTCCACTGCCAGTCAAGCGTCTATAGCCCCGGTGGAGGTTCGCTCCATAGTCCAATGATATGATCTTTAAGCTTTTGGGATGACTACATAACTTTTTGAGGGGAATGTAGTACGATCCTTTTTGCCTTAGGGATCTGTGGTGTGTGTTTGGAATTAATTTTGTATAGAGTTTTGGGGAATCGGATTCTCAACCGAAGTGTGATGAGAATGTGATCCTATCCTTACTACTCTACATTTGTTTAAATTTGGAGCATTATTGTGATAGTGGTGAAAACCATTATTTTTTATTTTGGACTATGTTGCATGATAGGGTAAGCGAGGAATTTTACTTTTTCGCTTCAAGGTGTACCCAAGTTGGCGTTGTCCTTTTCTTACTCAAAATGTTTTAAGATTTGTAAAAGTGTATTTGGTTCAAGATTGTTTTTGGGTCAATCTACCATACTCAAGACTTTTTTAATGTGACAAAAGTGCTTTGGTCCTAAAGAAAATTGGACATATTATTGGAATTTGGTTTTTCACTAGACATGATTGAGTGAATGAAAATTTGATTGTAGATGTAAGGATAACATGTGTTGTATATCTTTGGTTGAATTGGGAAAAAGCCTTAGGTGGGTACCCCCAATTCTTGGAACTTGTTTTATTTGGTCGTATCATCACCACTACAAAATATTACTGAACATGGGATGGGATGGATGCAATTATATGGTATATTTATATTTATATATATATATTATATATTTTTTGTAATGTTGCTACATGCTTATGATATGCTTATGTTAATGCAAAAATTGAAATTATTTTTTATTTTTTTTTTTTTGATATGAATATTTTCATGTGATATGTGAATGCAATATGCGAAATGCAAGTAAAGATATTTCTATTTACAATGTAATATGTATGCAATGTAGAAATATAAATTCTTTTTTTTTTTTTTAGCCATGTACATATATATACATATATTGCAGGTCGACTTATGCATAAAATGCCTTTAGGTGCATTATGTTTAGTGGCTCTGGCTCCAACTTTCCCTCTAAGTCGGCAAGTCTATACGTTCCTGGTCCCAACATTTGCTTTACAATATATGGGCCTAACCAATTAGCCATAAATTTGTCTCTCAAGTGTGGCAATGCATTGGTATTTTGTTGATTTTCTTTGAGCACTAGGTCCCCTACTTGAAATTCGTGAGGATGGACTTTTGCGTTGTAAGCACATTTGATTTTGTCTTGATATACTCGCAAATGCTCTAGAGCATTGATGCATTTTTCATCAATAAGTGTCAATTGGTCAAGACGTGCTTGTCTTTCAATGTCATCATCCATGAATTCCTGTAATGCAATTCGCAAGGAGGGTATCTCGAGCTCGAAAGGTAATATAGCTTCAACATCGTAAACCAATGAAAATGGTGTTGCTCCTGTTGGCGTTCTGATGCTTGTTCTGTAAGCCCATAGTGCCAAAGGAAGTTGAGTATGCCAATCTCGATGATTTTCTTTGACCAGTTTCTTGAGAATGGATACCATTGTTTTGTTGGTTGCTTCAGCTTGCCCATTTGCTTACGGGTAATAAGGTGTTGAGAAACTGTGTTGGATTTTGAATTTGTTGCACAAGGCTCTAACATCCTTATTCTTAAATGACTTCCCATTATCAGAAATTATTTTTGAGGGTATTCCAAAATGATAGATAATATGCTGAAGTATAAACTCCGCTATTCGAGGTCCAGTCATAGTGGTCATTGGAATTGCTTCCACCCATTTTGTGAAGTATTCCGTAGCAGTTATGATGAATTTATGTTGTCCTGATGAAGCAGGTGATATTTTACCAATCAAATCGAGGCCCCATTGTGAAAATGGCCAAATACTTTGAATGGGTTGTAAAGCATGTGATGGTACATGAGTCAAATTTGCATGGTGTTGGCACTTTTGGCACTTTTTGACATATTTACAACAGTCATTTTCCATGGTCGGCCAATAGTATCCCATGCACAGTATTCTCTTTGCAATGGCCATTCCACTGAAGTGGCCACCACAAGTACCATCGTGGGCTTCTGCTATAGCTCATTCTATTTCAACCGAATTTAGACATCGTAATAATATTCCATCATAACCACGTTTATATAACACGTCCCCTAGTAGAGTAAAATGAATTACTTTTTGTTTGAACATTCTTTTTGCAGTTCATGTCATTTCTATTGGGAGTGTTCCAGACTTAAGAAAGTCTCTTATTTCATCAAGGTAAGAATTGTAAGGTTCAACATGTATCAAACAAACATTTTTCTCACCTGTAGATTCTGCTCTTTGAATTGATGGTTTGGGCACTATTGTTATGATTAGTGGTTGTACTTCTCCATGCTCATTCTTAGGGATGAGAGATCCCAAAGAAGCCATTGCATCCATGAATCTGTTTGTTGAATGGGGTAAGTTACTAATTTCGAACCAGTCAAAATTTTGTAGCAACTTTGTTGCCACTTCATGGTATTGCTTTAAAATTGGTTCCTTACATTGGTATTCTCCTTTTACTTGATAGACAACTAGTTGAGAATCACCAAAAATGCTTAGTCTTTTTATTCCCATTGCTATAGCTGATTGAAGGCCTAAGATTAAGGCTTCATACTCTGCATTATTGTTAGTGCACGTGAAGTCGAGTTTGAATGATAAAGGAATTGGTATTCCTTTAGGTGTATAAAACACAACTCCCGCACCTTGTCCTTTCTCGCACTTAGATCCATCAAAGAACATTGTCATATCTGCTTCATCCTCAGAAGAAACCAACTCTTCTTGTTCTGTGATAGAGAATACTGAATCATCTGGAAGCTCAATGATTAGTGGTTTGTCATTATGTAGCGGAGCTTCAACTAGTTGATCAACTATCACCTGACCTTTTATGGATTTTTGACTTACGAATTCGAGATCGAATTCAGTTAAAAGCATTATCCATTTAGCAGTACGGGTGTTGTTGTATGTGCGAGTCATCATGTATCGCAAAGGATTTTCTCTAGCTATGACATAGGTAGTGTTGCTTAGCATATAATGTCTAAGTTTCTTAGTGGTGAAAACCACTGCTAAGCATAACTTTTCGACATAAGCATATCTTGTTTCGTAACTTACCAATGTTCGACTAATATAGTAAATTGCTTGCTCTTTATGATTTTCATTTTTTTGTGCAAGCATTGTCCCTAGTGCAAAATCTATTGCAAAAATGTATAGGTAAAAAGGGACTCCTGTTCGAGGTGGTGTAAGAACTGGTGGTGAAGCCAGATACTTCTTTATGTCATCAAATACCTCTTGACATTCAGTTGTCCAAGAAAATATCACCCCCTTTTGTAATAGGTGATTGAAAGGCCTGCATTTATCTGAGAGTTGTGCGATGAATCATCGGATAGATTGAATCTTTCCTTGTAAACTACGCAACTCTTTCAAGTTCTTGGGAGGTGGCATTTCTAATATAGCTTTTACCTTACCTGGATCTACTTCAATGCCTCGCTTGGAGACAATGAATCCTAGAAGCTTTCTCGATGTGACACCAAATACACATTTCTTAGGATTTAACCTTACTTTGTGTTCTATCAATCGATCGAACACTTTTTCTAATACTTCGATGTGCTCAAGACGTGTTTTTGATTTAGCAATCAAGTCATCTACATAATCCTCGATGATCTTATGCATATAATCATGAAATATGTACGTCATAGCTCATTGATATGTAGCTCCTGCATTCTTGAGTCCAAAAGGCATCACTCTATAATAGAATGTCCCCTAGGGTGTTGTAAATGTTGTCTTGTGTTGATCTTCGGGATTAATTCGAATTTGGTTATATCCTGAGAAACCATCCATTAAGGAAAGCATTTCATGACCAGCACAGGAGTCTACTAGTTGATCGATATTGGGCAAAGGAAAATCATCTTTGGGACACGCTTTGTTTAAGTCTCGAAAATTAGTGCACACGCGTATCCCTCCATTCGGTTTGCGAACGGGTACCATATTTGAGAGCCATTCTGGGTAATCAATTGGTACTATGAAGTGTACATCCAATAACTTTTGCAGCTCTTCTTTCACAATTAATGTGACTATGGGATGGACTTTCCTAAGCTTTTGCTTGAATGGCTTTGCATCTTGTGCCAGTGTAAGGTTGTGGACTACCAGGTCTGGATCTAAGCCAGGCATGTCTTTATATGACCATGCGAACACTTCTTTATTTTTCATTAGCATGCTTATTATGCATTCTTTCTCCTCTACGGATAATTCTTTTGTGATTTTGACAATTTGGGGATTATCCGTGTCTTGACTAAGGTTCACATCTATAGATTCTTCAATGAGCATGTGAGAACCTTCTTCTAGTTGATGTGGAGTTGGGATGAGGTGGATGTCATCTGCCACATTTTCAAATGTCTCTGGGGCTTCCCCCTCTATTTCAGTTTGAAAAACTGAGTTATTTGATGATGAAGGTTGTTGTGAAATATACGCGTTTGAAGCACGCAATAATTCTTCGGACAAGATAAATTCGACAATGGATGGTGGGGATGAGATCCTATCCATGGCAATGAGGCTGGTGTCGATATGGATTGGCTTTGCCTCATCATATGGATTGTGGAGTGGGGTGAGCAAATCAACAGAAATCATGTTGACTTGATGGAAATGAGGTGGCTACGATTTGAGAGGTGATGACTCATTCTCTCTAGGTTGCAACTGTCCTAATGTGTGTGATTGGCGATGCTCCATGCGATGCCAATGTGATGGAGGAGGCTCTAGTTCAGGACTCTCACATTCTTTGCTTAGCCGAAAGAGAGTGCGGTCTATTGGGAATTTCTTTTGGTACCAGTCATCTCTCCGAATAGATTCTGCATATATTACCTCTTCTTGAGGTTCTTCTGCCTCCTGATTATGTTGTTCATGATGTGCCTCTGCTTGGAGTATTCTTCTAGCTTGCATTTCATGCTCATGATTCAGAAATATCATTTTTGTCTCATCTTCATAATCATCATCGCTTATCCAGAAGCCGTTAGCATTTGTATGAGGTCCCAGAACAAGTTGTGTGTAATCTGGCCTAAGGTCGGCCATTTCTGGTGGATCTTCGTATCCTGGTTCTTGTTGTAAGGCTTGTTCTGAGAAAGTTCCAAACACATGAGGGTAAAAATTGTAGATTAGGTATTCACCATTTATATCATCATCTTCATCATTAGGTTCATCCTCTTTGTCACTTTCTCCTTCTCCGTCTTCGCACTCAATATCCAGTTCTTGGAATGTTTGACTTAGCGAAGAGCTTGCGATGGAAGGTTTGTAACCTAGACCTGAGCGGTCATTTGGCTCTCTATATTCTGGCTCAATAATGCGGTGAGGACCTTGTTCATGTCGTCCAAGTCCATATCCTTGCCAATTAACCCTTTGAAAATATCTCACTGGGAATGATGGGTTAGATAGATAATCAATGTTCTCATTGAACTCTTTTACATGGTCCTCCTCTGGAGGAGATGGACCAGATGAAGAATCGACTCCCCCATATATGAAATTTATTGCATTTGATGGTGAACCCATTTTGTATATCTCACCTATGGCTAAAGGTGGGTCCCGAGGGTGACCATAATCTCTTACTGACTCAATAGGCGGTGTAATTGTGACACTTTCAATAATATACTCGCCAATACCAGGATTGGCAAGATGTACTGCAACTCGGGAAGGTTGGGAGGTTGATGGCTCGGTGGATGAAGAGGGTTCTTCTGCGCTTGGTTGCGGCTCTAATGGTGGTGGTGGATTATCTCTAATAGGTGGCCCTATTTGCGAGACTACGGGTTGTGATGATTGTGGTTTATTGATGGATGGAGTGGGTTGTGTTGTGAATATGAATGGTTGTTGTGGATCTGGAAGTGCGCTAGATGGAGTTGGTTGTTGGTTGGCAAGATGGTTTGGTGTGATTGGAAAGTGATATGCAGTGTTCGAAGGCTGAATTGAGCTGACACTTTTGGATGCAAAAGTTGGGTCAACTATAGGCAATTCCTCTTGAATGGGTGCTTTTGATGAAGTGTTACTAGGTGGAACGGTTCTGATGGTGAGTGGTTGGATCGTTAGGTGTGTTGATGGAAGCAAGGGCTCATACGAGTTTGAAATTAAGTTGCAGTACTTGAAAGGTTCTGTGTCAGCTGGTATACAATGTACTTTGCCTTCATGTACATATTTTAAGCATTGATGCAATGTTGAAGGCACACACTTCATTTCCCTAATCCAAGGGCGTCCAAGAAGTATATTATATTGCATTTCTCCTTCCAAGATGTGGAAGAGGACATGTATTGTTTTCACCCCCACGGTGATGGGAAGAACAACATTCCCCATAGTTGAGCATAAAGCATCATTAAAAGCCCTAAGGGTGAAGGTGGAAGTTGTGATGTGAGATGATGGGATGTTGAGCTTTTTCATTGTAGGTGTGGTGATGAGGTTGATGGAGGAACCGGTATCAATAAGCACTCTCTTGAATGGCTTCCTATCGATGTGAGCTACTATGTGTAGTGGTGGATCAAGTGAATCTGCCAAAATTTGCTTTTCCTCGAAGTCATAAAATACTATCGAGGGTTCCATACACTTTTGCACACTCCCCACAAAGGAATTGAATGCATTGGGGTCTTCTGATTGTACTTGTATAGACTTTAATATTTCCATCAATGCTTCCCTATGGGGTGTTGATTGTTGTATTAGCTCATAAATTGATAATTTTGTTGAAGCCATTTTTAAACTTTGTGTTAACTAGTTGTTTAAGGTGACAACTAGGCGATTATGGAAAGGTGGTGGTGGAATGCTTGGTCCAAGTTGTATGGGCACATTTTTTGGTTGTGTTGCTAGAGGCTGAGTTGTGCGATTAGCTTACCTCTATCCATGGGTAACTATACTGATAGCTCCTACAAAACCTTGTGGTAATTGAGACACATAATTAACCTGATTGGGAGGAACTGTTGAAGTTGATGCTCCCATCGGTTGTTGATTTACCTCTCGATGTGGCAAAGGTGTTTGGTAGATGCCTAGGTTTTGGTTATTTTGGGCTAGTGGGTTGTCAACTTTAATTGTACCCACTTCCAATAAATCTTGCACAATTCCTTTGAAACCATGACAACCTTCAATATCATGTCCTCTTTGTCTATGATAGATGCAAAAGAGGTGTTCTTTGTAACCTTTTGTTTTTGGTTTGTTAGGATCTTTAGGTTTCATTTTCGGCAATGTAAAGAGTTTTGCCACATACAAATTTTGGAAGACTAATGAATATGGCTCTTGTACTGGTGTGTAATTTCTTTTTGGCTTAAAATGATGTTGTTGCCTTTCTGTAGGTTGTGTCTGATTTTGTGCCTGTTGTGGGGGTGGAACCGCTTGATGATTCAATTGTTGTGGTTGTTGTTGTTGGGGTTGTTGGATTTGTGCTTGGGCTGGTTGATTTAACTATGGTTGGCCCAAAACTATCTAGTTAACCTGTGCGGTCTTGGACTGACCGTGGTTATTCCCCTTTTGATTCTTATTGTGCCACTCTTTCTTTTTAGGCTTTATCTCACCTTCATGAATTTTGATCTCTTCTATTAGCTTTGCTTGGGTGAGTGCCTCATCGAATGTCCTATACTGTTGTAGTTGTAGTAACGAAGAGATGGGCCTAGCACAACTCTTCATGAACATTCATATTATCTCTGACATAGGGAGGGAAAATGGTAACTTGATCATGACTGACCTCCATCGATTGCCAAAGTCATAGACCGATTCATCATCATATTATTTTAGATAAATCAAATCAGTCAATGTGGTTTGTTTTTTGACATTTAGGGTGAATCTTTCCAAGAACTGGTCCGCTAGTTGTTCAAATGTAAAAACACTTTGATGTGGTAGGTGGTTGTACCAGTCTTGGGCTTCTCCCCCTAATGTCTGAGGAAAGGTATGTAACAGTAGTGCATCATTGCTCTTGATTCTGAAGCATGCATTTACAAATCTAGTTATATGTTCATGAGGGTCCTCTTCCCCCTTAAATTCAAGCTTGGGTATTTGAAAATCCATTGGATATGGTGGCTCAGGCATCGAAGCATGAATAGGATGATTGAGTAGTTGCCTTAAAGTTGGCTTTTGGTATTGCAAACCTGGAGTTTGCATGGCAAGACTATCAATCTGACTCTGTAAGAACTGGTATCTAGGGTCATCCATAGGACTGACACTCGAATGTACTTGATGTTGTTGGTAATGTGGTGGATTGTATGTAGGTTGCAGGTGATAGGGTATGGTTGGCTGAAATATGTTATGGTAAGGATGTTGATGGATGTTATGATACGGATGGGGTGATGGAGGTATGATGGTATGCTGACCTACTGTATTAGCATATGGATGTGGAGGTTGACTATGAACCATAGTGGTGGATGGGGGGTGCATTACCCAAGATGGATCTTGGATGAAGGTATTTGTTTGGTGAGATGTAGGTGGGAAGTTGTGCTCAATCCCTTGCAAATGTTGGTTGGGGTCAGGATTTACGCTACGGTTAGCATTATCTAAAATCATTTGTTGCAATTGTAAGAAAGCTTGTTGCATAGCAATTGCATTTGAAGTAGGGACCGCCACCTATGATGTGGTAGGTTGGGTTGGTTGTGGAACAACCATGGTAGTGGAAGTGAGTGGGGGTAAGTAGCAAAGGGTATTGCCACTAATTGTGGTATGATATGAGATGTAGAACCTATGAGGGTAGTGGGTTGAGTGGATGTTAGGGTTTGTGAAACAACAGGAATTGTTTCATACAAGGGATTAGTGGAAATGGTGAGTTGTTGAGGTAATGTGCGGGGTGGTTGGTTGGATGATGATGGTTGGTTAGCCAATGCTACAATAGCCAACTCAAAAAGAGGATTTGTAAAAACTTGTTTCGACTGTTGTGGGTAAGTATATGCGGGCTCTTGTTGTAATGATGGTACAACATGGGATGGGATGGAGAGTGGTGGTAATGATGGGAAGACCATTCCAACTGCATTCAAGTACATTCTAACAGTATCCATGTCGAACATGGTGACATGACTATCTACCACTACAGGAGGTTCACTCCTAGGTGTCTCAGGTATGGTTGTGTGAGTAGCCCTATGCATAATGTCTATGTCCGTATTAGGGGCATTACTAGAAGGCCCTACATTAAGACTTTGGGACATAGAAGAGGGCATGCCTACTTGTCCTACCATCGAAGTGTGAGGGACGTTTCCAGACTGAGAGGCCATGGGGGAAGACCACTGACTTTGGTTTGACACTAGTTTCTTAGCTTGACTATGAGTCACTACCATACGCTACTATGTGGTACAATGCCAAGTGCGACTATCTATGTAAATAAAATGACAGTACGATGCAATACAACATGCAAAGCAAACAAACACACAAAGTTTTTGGTGCTATATTTTTGTTAGTTTTTTTTTCAAATCATTTTAAAAATGAAAAGACGTGTGCTCAATGTTTTGCCCTATATGAATCTAGGATTTCACCTGTATACTCGCAGCTCGACAACCTGGCTATGAACTCTAGGTCACGTAATCCCACCTATAATGTGTGGTAATGAAGTCCACACATGGCCAGGGAGCACAAGTCCTACCAGTTCCTCACCCAGTTCACCCGTAGTCTATGATACACTTCTTCGAAGAGAAATGCGTGCTATAACCCATGGGCTATGACGGATCTTGGAACCGGCCTTGGCCAAAATCAGGGTATAATTTTGGTGGTTCGGTGATGAAATCCAAACCCGACGGTGATGAAATCCAGCCATTTTCCAATGTTTAAGTGCAAGTGTGTGATGGTTTGTTTAATTATTGTGGTATGCAAAACTATTATGCAATTTTGTTTCAATGCCTAAATGCAAAAAAATAGAAAGCAGAAACACAACAGACAATAGGTCAAGGGAAAAATGCCACCTTCAGGTAAGCTTTTAGGCTAAATCCTACTTAACAGGGCCAACCGCGGGTGGGCGGTTGGTTCTGGTAAACCGTGGATGCGCGGTTTGCCAACCACATGTCTGCATTTGGGAAACCCCAACCGTAGATGCACGGGTCCTTTATATCAGTAGGACAGGGCCGAGATAGACCTGAACCTAAAAATATAGTGTCTGGGTTATTCCTAACCCGACACGTGCAATATGGTTTTTTTTACCTACTATGCAGATGTAGTTCTTTTTTTTTTTGTTTATGTATTAATGGATGCAAGACTTAAGCTAATTGATCCTATCCTAAGACCTATATGTAGACAAGGGCAAACAAGACTGGACTATCTATCTTACCCTAAATGCATCTAGTTAATAATAGCAAGCAAAAAAAAAAAATGCAGAGAAAAGAGTGGTAAGTGACAGGTACAGACCTGTGATCTTTCGTCGCTCCCTCCAGCTATCAACCATTGACCCATATTTTCACAAAAGCAACCGCACTTTTGCATTCTAAAATCATGCTCCTACATTCTCGTGTCTACAACCATGCATCTACATTTCTCAAAAAAATACCTGCGTGCATTTTCTCCTAACAGAAACTGTGCACCTACGGTTTCGTAGTGTCTGTTCTGAATGTAGGGTTTCTTCAGTCTATAATTTGGGATTGATCCCACACGTGCCTCGAACTCCCAAAACCTGTGTAACAAAATAGAAATCAGTAAAATTTTCAAAATGCAAGGCTAAACAAAATGGAACCCTTAGGGGGTCCCACCGTGATCGCCATTTTTGTAACCAAAAAAATTAAGCAATGAAATATATAAAACACAAAGAAATAGAAATTGCCAAAATTGCTTTTCTTTATTGCTTTTGATACAATTCATTACAAAATGAATTTTGGATTGCCCCAAGTATGCTTGGGACAATGTTACAATGCTCTCTCTCTATATTGCTACAAATGGATGAAGATCTAATGGAATGGGATCTCCCAAAACTTTCGCAGGGGTACGTGCTCTTCGTTCTTCTAGCTACAATCCAAGATGAGTGGGCTTTGGTATCCGAAAAGGGACCACTCCAGCTTCAGTAGCTTTTCCAAAGTACCTATCACCTGCACACATTCAAACCGGCAAAGGGATTAGTAGCACCTGTATATATGTGAGCAATAAACACCAATGCTATGCATGAACCCTAAGCAAGTAATCATATGAAACAAGAAACAAAAGCAATTAATAGATATAGCCTTACTAACAAATGAATGCTTTTACTGATCTCTGATGTGAGTGATTTCATGCTCGAGACTGTGAAAATGGAGATGCACGATAGAGAACTAGAAACCGGATGCGTTGTGAAACCGATGCACGATCTACGGTTGTGAAACCGTGGACGCGCATTTTTGACTGTGAAACCATGGATGGGCAGTTTTGGCTAAAAATAGGTTGCCTCGGGATTCAAACCAACGGTACGGAATTGGGCTCGTGCTCGCAATTTCTCGTTGGGTCTAGATGTATTTTGGTAGCCTGTCGGTATGCACATTCAGCTCCTGTTTCTTTGTTGACAAGATGGTATTTTTATAGGCTTCCTAGGGCTTTGGAGGGAAATGGGAGGTGGCAAGCTTGACTTGCCAAGTGGCAAATCTGAACTTCCAGGTGGAAGGGGCAGTTATAGTGAGTCATTCAGTGTGCCTCACTTAACTGGGGTGATGTGGTTGCAAGTGGAGTGAAGTGTGGGATCTTGTCCTATGTGAAGGGACAAAGGAGACAAAGTGGAGGAGATGTGGCATGGGTGTTGGGAATCTGTCCCATGTGCAAATACCGAGGGACAAGAGTGGGTAAGATGTGGCAAAGATGTTGGGTGAAGTGTCCAGGACACATGTCCAATGGGTAGACAGGGTATCCTAGGGTGATTTTCCAAATTAAGTAAATTAGGAAAATAGGATAATGTGTAGGATTTTATATCCCTAAGTTAGAACTTAGGCATATATTTTTGTCATGTAGGATTTGATGGTGGGGTGGTGATTGTGATTTAGAAGGTGTCATATTTTGGTGTCTATAGCATGAATCCTCACCTTGGTTCTGCTTCATCATGCTTTAGATTTGAAAGTTTCCCATACTAGATATGCCCTTGTTTCTTTTGATACTTGGCTCTTTTCATCATGCAGGATAAGAACCTTTGCACCAATATGCGGGGATATTAGTGTATTTTGATGTGGATTTGAAAATGCTTGCCATTTCCAAAGAATTTACATACTTTTGAGTGCAGAATACTCTATCAAAACTTAGTCATTTTGCAAGTTTTTATTTTTCCAAGAAGACTGATTACAAAGTATAGAAAGAAACTAAAATACAAAGTGCAAAAAAAAGGGGAAATAGTAATACAATGTATATACATATGTTACAATGAGCTCATATTTTACACATAGTAGAGCTTGAGATGAAAACCATTCACTGGAATCGGTAGTATGTTCCCCTCCAGGTCTTCCAGCTGAAACACATTGGACTCCTTGGATTCTATTATTTTTAAAGGACCATCCCAAAAATAATCAAACTTTTCATGCTTGACTGGCTTTGCTCTATCAACATTCCACTAGAGAACTGAGTCTCCAATTTAGAATTTTTTGAATCTGGCCTTCTTATCAAACCATGATTTGATATCTAAGGAATGCTTTTGAAAATTATCATATGCCTGAGCTTTATTTTCTTTCAATTGCAGTAAGTGGGTGAACCTGGTTTTTATCGGATCTTCCTCTGACTATTCTTCTGTATTGACAAGCTTAAGTGCTAGGATCTCCAAATGGATGGGTAATACTACCTCCTTGCCATATACTAGTGCATAAGGGGAAGTATTAATGGAATTTTTTTTATAGTAATACTGTATGCCCATAGAGCTTGGTCCACTAACAGATGCCAACTTCTTTTATTTCCTTCAAGTGATTTCATCAAAATTCTTAACAGGTTTTTGTTGGTAGATTCTGCAAGTCCATTACCCTATGGATAATAGTTTGAAGTATTCGTATGAGTGATGCCATACTTTTTGGAAAACTCTATATACTTGGATCCTATGAAAGCTAGGCAATTATCACTTACCAAGGCTTCTGGAACCCCATACCTTGAAATCAAATTTTCCATAAAATTGATCACAAAATCTTGATCTAATTTCTTAGTAGGAATAGCCTCTACTCATCTGGTAAGATAATCTATGGTAGTTAGGATAAACTTATATTCTACTAAGGAATTGGTGTTGATGACCTCAATGAAGACCAACCCCCATTGTTGGAAAGGTTCTTCAAATTGTATGGGCTTAAGGGGGAATGAAACATTCTTTGTCCTTCCAACATATCTCTGACATTTGTCATAGGCCCTGGTGATCATAAAAGCATCAGTGAATGCAGTAGGCCAATAATAGCTTTCTTTTATGATTTTCAAAGTTGTAACTCCACCTGAGCTATGTCTGCTAGCTAGTCCTCCGTGGAACTCTTCCATGACCTTTTGTTGATCATCTTTTAAGAATTTTAGAAGAATTCCATCCAAATGTATTTTATATAGGCCTTTTGGTAGTAATACATATTTTAAATCATAAAGCCTAAATATCCTCCTTTGGAAAGTATTTATATTGGGGTGGCATACTCCATTTTGTAAATACCTAATCACTGGTCAATCCAATCGGAGTCTACTGCTTGTACCTCTTCCATCTGATCTTTATCTGATGTTTGGCAAGCTATCATTTCTACTAATGTTGTAGCCTTTGTTAGACCTTGACATAGGGCTCTACCTTTAACCAACTTGGTGGGATGTATCTCTACATCATACTCATGGATTTTAGTAATCCAACCAACCCTTTTATCTCCTAGTTCACCCTGAAGGATAAAAATTCTTACATCTGGATGAACCACATATACCAGGGTCTTACTCTATACCAAGTATTGTCTGAACTTCTTCAGTGATTTCATCACAAAAAATACTTGCCTTTCAATGAAGTTATTTTTGACCTGGTAATCATGGAGTTTTTTGCTCCAAAATAATACAGGATGCTCTTCACCTTGATTATCCTTTTGAGTAAGAATTGGGGCATAACTTTATTTAGCTCCATACGCATAAAGGATAAAATTTTTATTGAAATACGGATTTATCAGTACTGGGGCTGTTGCAATGGATTTCTTAATAATTTGAAAATATTATTTTCTAACTCCAGTCCATTTGAACTCAAAATTCTTCTTGAGTAACTCAGATATAAGCCTTACTTTCTATGCAAAATCAAAAATGAATTTCCTAACAAAATTGATTTGGCCCAAAAAATATTGTAAGGTCTTCTTATTTGTAGGTAAAGGGAGAGCAAGAATGGATTTGATTCTATCTAGATCTATGGCCATACCTTATTTTGATACCACATGACCTAGCAAATTTCCTTCATGGACTGCAAAGAATGACTTCTTAGGATTGAGTGAGATACCAAATTCTATGCATTTTTGAAAAACTTGCTCCAGGTGTGATAGGTGGTATTTATTATCATGGGAAAACACAATCATATCATCTAAATAAATCTAAATTACTTTTTTGATCTGTGTACCAAAGGCATAATCCATGCTCTCTAAAATGTGGCTCCCACATTGGACAACCCAAAAGGCATTCTCTGGTAAGAAAATGTGCCCCATTTTGTGGTGAATGCGGTTTTATATTGATCTTCATATTTTACCCAAATATAATTGTATCCATAGTAACCATCCACTAATGAAAACCTCTCTTTTCCTACCACTACCTATAAAATCTGATCAATATTAGGGAGGGGGCAGTGATCTTTAAGGGATGATTGGTTTAAGATTTCTGAAATCTACACACAAGTGTATATCACCATTCTTTTTTCTTACGGGTACCAAATTAGCTACCTAGGTAGAATGTTTTATTGGGTATATGATCTTGGCCTTTAATAACTTTAAGAGCTCCTCTCTCATGATGGCCTTGATACTTGGATTCATGGGCCTTTGCTTCTACCTAAAAGGCTTTGCATCAGGCTATAGCTCAATAGTATGTTGGATAACCTTTTTGTCATATACCTTGAGGTCTTCATATGACCAAGCCACAAAATCTTGGTATTTTAAGCATAAGGCTTTGATATCGCCAGCTTCTTCCAGTGAACATTTAATTCCAACATTGAGCTTCCTTTTAGTACCAATTTTAACTTCTTTATATATTTTCACTGACTTTCATGACTTGGGTCCTTTTTTTGTCCTCATTATCAAACAGGCTCTCAAGGGTGACCAACCCTCTAGGGATGTGATTGTTCTTTAGTTGGATAATGTCTTGTTGATCAATTTCTTCTGAATATTCTTCTTGGATAGTGGAGATACATGCTTCTCTCACCAGAAAGTCAATTATCTATTCATCATTCTCAAAAACCTTCCAAAAAATTTGCTTGTCTAGTACTGCAGGTCTAAAAATCATTTTTATTCCCTTAGATTTTTTGATTCCATAGTCTACATAAGGGTGAAGTTAGCTCCATTCGTTCCTAATGAATCTTCCAGGGTATTATTTTCTCTAGGAATAAAATTTAAATTCAAGGCATCAAAATATTCCATCAAATCCCAAACCCTATTTTTGTAAGCTTTTAGGTAATGGTTCTTACTGTTGCATCTGTTTCTTACTTGATGGAATATTAACTCAGAATCACTATATATATTTAAAATATTAATGCCCATGCTTTCTGCTTGTATTAATCTAAGAAATAGGGCCTCATATTATGTAGCATTATTAGTACATAACCATATTAATCTGTACACAAAATTCTTTGTCCCTTTTGATAGGGACTGTAGAACCACCAGATCCTGCACCATTTTTGCATTTAGCACCATCAAAGTGCATGATCCATGTTTCTTTCTCTCTTAGATACTGGTTGTATATAGCAAGGATTTTATTTTCCAATTCAATTGAGATACTATATGTTCCTATACCGATTCCAAATTGACTGTAATCCTCTCTGAAAGGCAACTCATCCCCAATATTTTCCACCAACTCAAATTCTTCCAGGGGATTAATATTGCACATGTCTTCTTCAATATTTTCAATGTGATAAGATACTATTTTTTTAGGTGTTATCCTTATTCTCTTTCCTCTGAAAGGAATTACCATACTAGAATAATCCATGTACATGCATCCACCTAATTTTGCAGTAAACTCCCTTGAAAGACATAACCCAAAGTAAGGTTCTAGGTCAACCACAACTATTTCTTGTACTATTTTCACCTCAGGGGCTCTATGTAGTCTCATCAAAACATCCTTTATGACTCCAACTATCTTAATAGGGGTCCCATCCAATTGTAATACTCCAGGACAAGATCGGGTATACTCCATACCCATATCTTCATAGACTACTTTAGAAATAACAGTAGTTGATTCTTTTGAATCTATCATACAATTTCAGACCACCCAACCTTCCATCCTCAGGGATATATAGATACAAGGGCTTATTTTTTAAAACAACAGGTGACATCTATTTATTTTCTAACGACATATTAAGGATGGTGGTGGCCTACTTATCTTGTGGGTATTTGTTGAGGAAAGCTTTAAGCAGATCAATCTGGAAAAGAATGAATAGAGTTTCATACAGGTTGGCTTTTTATGGGATCCTTTTCATCTCTTAAATAATATTATACTCAAATTTGGTCAGGACAGGTCTTTCAAGCCTTCTTTCTGGCTCACCATATTTCCTTTTATACTGTTGAGTGGCTTCCATTCTCTATATTTTGGTAATAGAGAGGAATCTAAGTCTTTCTTTAGCCTCATATTTAGATTTTAATTGGTCTCTTTCAATTTCCTTATCCCATATTTTAGGAAAACTATCTGTTTTCTCTTTTCCCTTATCTTGGGGAATTGGGAAAGTATCACTGCTTTAAGGAAGGGGATCTATTCTTGTTTGAGAAGGGACTTGAAACTACCCCATATTTTGGGGATATCCTTGCAAGGCTTTCTTTCCAAACCTTGTCATAACAACAATTGGGCTTTCCTCATCCAGCTCTTTTCCAACCATAATTTGATCAAACTACCATAACATGTTTACTCTTCCATTTTGATTTCTTTCAGGTTGATCCATAGCTTATTGTACATGGTGTTGGTATATAACACAATATCGAGAGTCATGGAGATAATTGCATACTAAACACCAAATATTTGCAAGAGTAGTATCTAAAGAACATTCTGGTTCCTCATATGTTGCATTCACTCTGATCCTAGTACTGTTACTAGGACCAGGTTTCTGATATTTGTTCACATATAGAAATATCCTCTATTATGACCTTTCCTGGTCTTTATTTTCCATTGAATTTATTCTATTACTCAGAGTTTTAAAAGTATTTTATATATCAAGGATAGCATAAAACTCCTAAGATGGTTGAGAAGGAAGGGGAGGAAAAAGAGCAGTAGAGGATATTGGCTTTGGTTGAGGGATCAAATTCATTTGTGGATATAGAGATGATAAATAAAGAGGGTCCATATAAGACGGGTTTGTGGATTGAATTTGGCTATTAGTGGTTTCTGAGTTGTAAGGAAACACAGTTTTGGGGGGGTAGTCTTACCACATTAATTAAGATATTTTCAGCATGAACTATGGATGCCCTGTTTCAAATGGTATATGCTAAGGCCCCATGTCCTTGATGGCTTCCCCTACGAATTTTACAAATATTTCTAGAAGTTTATTGGTTCTGACTTGCATAAAGTATATTTGGAAGACCTGTAGACTGGCTCCTTAGGTGCTATTATCAATAAGAGCAATATCAAGTTTATACCAAAGTTTGGGGATCCAAAAATCATCATAAATTGAAGGCCAATAACTTTTCTTAATATCAGCTACAAGATCATTACCAAAGTGCTTGCTTTGAGGATTAGGCCCTTGCTTCCCTCTATTGTGAGGTCTGAGCAAACTGGATTTATCTAGAATCATTATATTTTGGATAACGTTCTCGTTATTCGGGAAGGGATGGAGTGGGCTCGCAGGTATAGTCAACAGACCCTCTACCTCAAGCTTAAATTTGAAAATGTTTATGATCGAATTGAGTGGGTTTTCATTTTTTCCATGTTAGAAGTTCTTGGATTTGGTCCTCAGTTTATTTCCTTTGTTAAAATGTTTTTTTAGGATGTGTCAGCTATTATTTCTCTCAACAAGTTTCAAACTAATGCTATTGGCTTGCATAGTCCAGTAAGGCAGGGATGTCCTTTGGCCCCCTCGCTATTCATTTTACCAGCAGAAGCCTTTGCTTATATTTTGGCTCATAATGCTTCTCTTGGGATACTTCGAGGTATTTCCCTTCATGGGAATGTTGGTCAACTCATTAACAACCACATTGCTGATGATTCCTTCCTTACTCTAAATGAGGATGAGCAATCCCTTTCTAAAGATTCATATTGTCTTGATATTTTTTGCAAAGACTTCAGGTCTAATATCCAATGGAGGAAAACCTCTTGTTACATGCAATCCCTACAACCTCTTCCCCACTAGCTTCATCATGTACAGTGGAGTTGGATTCAGCCCGGAGAAGTCTTCAAATTCTTGGGCATTCATTTTGTCTTTAAATGCTATTTGTCCCAATTATGATCTTATGTCATCATCAAAGTGGAAAGCAAGCTAGAATATTGGAATGCTAAGAAGCTATCTCTTGCTAGAAAAATTCAAATTTGCTCGAAAATATTGGCTTCCATGCATTTTTATTACTCTTCTTGCTAGGTCCCTTCCTAGGCTTATTACAAAAAACTTGAAAAATTACTACAATATTTTTTGTGGTCTAGTGGATCTGAGGGGAAGTCTTTCACAAAGTGGATTGGAATATCTGTTGTCTCCCATGACAAGTAGGGGGTATGGGTTTGTTGGAATGTAAGCATCAAGTGTTAGCCCTATGTGATAAATAGATTGTGTGGGCTCTCAAAGGACTTGAAGCATAAAAATTTCTTATCAAACATTGCATATCAACTAGGCTTCCCATCAACCATCATGCCTGGGTAGGAATGGATTTGCCTTCTCTGGTGCTGGCCCTAGTTTTCATTAAAATCCCTGGCTCCTTTGTCATCAAAAGCATATGGAAGGCTTGGCAACAATTAAACCCTTGGATTTTTTGGAAGGGGTCTATTCACATAAATGCCTTTCCATTAATCTTCTTAATGTTTGGTGGTCCCCTATCTTCAAGCTTCAGGGTAAGTCGTTGGGCCAAGTTCCTTGGGTCCATGCCCATTTTTTTTTAAGTGAGGCATTTCTACCATTGCAGATTTATAATCCAGGGAAAACAAAAGTTGGATACCTTGGAATGATTTTAAAAGGATGTTTCATTTGTCCAACAATGATAAGACTACATATGATGCTATTTTGGACCATACACATTTCTCCTTATGGTAGAAATTAGGTGTCAGATCTCAGAAACCTTGGTGGAAATATTGGGCCTAGTATAAGAGCACATCCTTGCTCAGCTACAGAGCTAGGCAGGGATATGAATGACTTACACTATCTGCCCCCATGATACCCAAACTCAATTTCAAATGGGACCTTCTCTCACCACCCTCTAGGTGGAAAACTAGATTTCATTCAACTTGGACGTCTTATCTAGAGCCAAAGACATCTTTTTTCACCTGGAGCTTACTGTGTCAGGGTTTTTCCCTTGGCTATAGACTTTATTATATGGGGATGCCTAAGCCTCGATGCTTGTTTTATCAAGAGCTAGTCTTGTATGCATTTGTTTTGGGCCTATAGATTGGGCAATATCGTTTGGAGTTGGGTGGGTTATTTCTTTGCTCCATTTATGTCATTACAGCTTTCATGGCATCATGTCCTTCTATGAAATCCCATTCAGTTTTCTTTCCCACTGATGGAAGTGTGGCAAATAATTATAGTCAACCTCCTATTTCATATTTGGAAATCTAGAAAAAAAATTATTTTCAAGCAGGTTGATCCATATCAATATTTTTCATTTGCTGATAAGTTCAAAGTTTTTCAATATGCATGGTTTCATATTTGTAACCAGGCTAAAAATGTGGCTATGGACCTCGACCATTTGTAGGATTTTCTAAAATATTGGGGTGACGCCCCTTGTGCCATCAATAGGGAGGCCCCTGATCATTTTTCTCTTCACCCAACCAAATCTTGTTCACACCAATTCCCTAATCGTGCATGACGTCAACCTCCTTGAAGTAGATCATGTGACTATGGAAGCCCACTACAGTAGTCAGATTTGTATATCTCCCAATATTTTGTGCCTGTGATCACACCATAATCTACGCCTATGCTTAATGATGGTTGGGGGGCTTCAGGCAGCTATGGGTATATTTCTAGTAGTTCCCATCCTTCTTCTCCAATTACTCATGCTTTAGGCTAGGGTGAGGAGCATTGTGATGGGTGAGAGGAACCACCCACTTCAAATGGATAAAACTATATTTTTGGCTATGGAGTTGGACCATTTGGAGCACTATTGATTGTATTTTTTAAACTTCCTTAAGGCCTTTCTGGCTGTAGAATATTTCTAGTTTGATGTTGATGGTCGTGGTGCCTGTGTGGTGCAATTTTTTTTTCTTATCTGCTATTAGGATAAGTTAGTGGCTTTCGAGGTGTGATTTTTTCTCCACCCATATTTTTTTTGGATGTAAAGGACTTTTATTTTTATAATTAAAATGGTCTTTCATAAAACAAATGTATCATCAATTTCCTATTAATTTGAGGAAGGTGCAAGTACAATGTGGGTCTCAAAAAATGTAGTTGTTGCTTCCTCAAGACCAAAATATGTTTACAATAAAGCCCATGGTTTTTATTTATAAGAAGAATTCACCCTTGAGTTATCTTGGGTGATAAAATATTACTCTATAGTAAAAGTGAATATTTGGGGGTGCCTTTAGAAAAATAATGCACATCTAAATGTTGCATACCTCTAAATACATTGTTAAAACACTTAGAAGACATTTAGAAGGATAAAAGGTAAATTAGTTTTTAACATCCACGAGATCATAGACCATATGAGATGACCCTCGTAAAGGATGTTGTTTATCCAATATATGGTTTATCCAAAAATACTCTATTTATCAAAACATGGTGTACAACCCTATCTCCCATAGGATTTGAACCTTGTACTATTCAAATTTCCAAAGTATCTACCATTAGGCTACTCAAGGTGTACAAATGCCAACTTAATTTAAAGGGAAGGGTTAGGGGTTTTATCCCTAGATCTTATAGGTTTTAAACCTTAGTGCATGTTCATATAAATACATGGTGCTTGGTGGTACCACTATAGGCCAAATTGTTGCTTTTCAAAAATCTTCCTCAAAATTTTGTATTTTATTTTATACTTCTATTTTTCCATGAGTAATTTACTCCATGAGGGGAAAAATTTCTCCTATCTAGGAGCAATTTTCTCTAATATGCTAGTGATTTACTCTTGTAAACCAATCACTCCTTGTTGGCTAGTGTTATGCTTCTTAGGAACCAATTGCATTAGCTTGAGGAATTCATTTATTAGGTATTCACTTAGAAATTTTTTTGTTACAAGCTTAATTAATTAATTCAAAAGATTTTACACATCTCCAAAACAAACAAAATCCTAAGGTAGTAACTTATTACTACATTTCAAGTGACTTCATGAATCTAATATTGAATGACAAGAGATCCTAGATCTTGCCTTTATCCTAGGTCATGAAGTCTACAAAATTGGTGTTCTCTATTGGAAAATTATAAATTTGTTGGTTCTACTAGTGCACTTCAAGGTAGTATCTTTAGTAGCTTCTACCACTCCTTATCTCTTGGTGTCCTAATACTTATGAAATATTTTGCATCTCCTATTAGGTCATCACATAGGCTTTTAGACAACCCATCTTATTTTCCTCCCATTTCCTACAACTTGCCAATTAAGGTGTCGATCTATTTTATCTTTTCTACTATAATTTTACCTTAATGTTTGGCCTTATCCTTTTTTATCATCAACTTGATGATATCATCATCAAGGATATTTTTCTAATCATAAAATACATGTGGTAATTCAACATTGACTAATCCCTTAATTTATTTTCCATCTCACAAACTAGGATTTATAGAGAGACCATTATGTCCTTGAAAGTTTGTAACTCTCTTTGGACATCAACGAGCTTCGATTTCATGATGATGTTATTTCTATTTGTACATAGCTATTATTTCTATGATGTCATTATAGCTATATTTGTGATAACCTCCTAGTACCTCTCATTTTCAACCAACTCATCCTCTGTTTGTTTAAAAATCCTTTTCACTTGGTTGACGATGTTTTCAATATTAGCTATAAACTCAAAGTTCTTCGTACTTGTGATATTGGTTTTACTATATTCCTATAGGAATTTTACCTTCTGTTTTTTAAGTCCTCCCTAGGTTAGTTGTGGCTCTTTTCTTTAGTTTTACGTTTTTATCCTTGTTCTCCACTTATTTCATCAAGTGTAAATTTTTATGTTCAAAATTCTTTTTAATTGGTCCTACAATTTTAAAGCTATTGCTTCTATTTGTTTATCTCAACAAGTTGGAATTTTAGGTCCTCAATCTATTATCACAATTAAGATTCTTCTATGGTATCCTTGAGGGTTTTGTCCCCTTATTGTAGTTGTAACTTATTTGTCTTTAGATGGGCTATTTTTACCTCTTATTCTACTACTTTTTTCTTTGTCATGTCACCCTCCATTGTTAATTGGCCAAATTGAGTAGCTACTCCAAGAGAGATATGATTCACAAGTTGGATTATTATATATATATATATATATATATATATATATATATATATATATATATATATATATATATTTATTTATTTATTTATTTATTTATTTATTTATTTATATATATATACTAGTTAGATCCATATTTGACACTATGACACTATACTCACTAGGGATAGTGGTGGCTTTATAAGGGTCATTTAGGACCACTTTTATGATGACTTTGTTGCCACTAGAGGCCAATTGTGATCACATAATGA
Source organism: Wollemia nobilis (assembly GCA_028583015.1). Lineage (NCBI taxonomy): Eukaryota > Viridiplantae > Streptophyta > Pinopsida > Araucariales > Araucariaceae > Wollemia > Wollemia nobilis. The sequence goes on from JAQPPZ010002660.1 coordinate 2,179,962, forward strand.
CTGGTGTATTTGGATCTTATCATTTAACTATTTATATTCCTTTAAAATATTTATCTCCTCTACATAAAGGAATTCAAATGCATCGTGGGTGTTAATTTCATCTAGTACACTTGTAACACTCAATACAAAAGCCTTGCTAGGTCCTATAATTGAACTAGTTTTTGGGTTTGTTTTCATAGGCTTAGTTTCACGGGTGGGAGATGGCAATGCCATTACCTCAAGTAGGATATATTTAGATTTCATGATGGAGTTTTTATGAGGAGTTGAAGATGCAATAGAAAAAGTGAATTGGTTGTAAATGAGAGTGAGTGAAGAAGTAGAAGTGGATGTCTCTATTACCATTTGAGCCAAAATATTAGCTAGTGAGAAGATTACCTATGAGGGTGAAGGGCTTGTAGAAGGATTATGTACAATGGTAAAAATTTGAAAATTGGGCAAACATTAGGATTTCTAAAATTAGAAATTTGTTAATATGAGGTCCCTCGATGTCGGCCCATTCGCCTAAAATTTTCAAGGCCAAATTGTTCTTAGGATCAATTTGCCACAACATATATCCAAACATAGGCATATTTGTACTTGTTTGAAAGCTCTTTTCAAGCCTGATCTAATGGTGGTATTTTTATGAAGTTATAAGATAATTTAATAGGTCAAAAGTTACCCCAAATATGACCTTACTTTTTAGGGCTTCAAATACCCCAAATTTTGGTGTGAAGATGATTTATTTGATTTGCTTAGGATTCGTCTTGATTTCAATTAGGATTTGCCATTTTTTTACAACTACATTTTGAGTCCAACCCCTTATGTATAACCTTGGCTTGTAGTATATGAGACTAGTGGTTGTGATATTGTGATTTTGACTATGGATGATGGGAATGAAGTGACAAGGTTGGTTTCAATAACATGGGTATGCTAGGAGGAAGAGTTCCTTTAGGAGAAACTATAGCCACACTTATTGATGATGATAAATGAGTCATAAAAAAAGGAAAGAGATAAAAGAAGCATGAAGAGAAGAAATAAAAAGGAGAAATTCATGGGAGTAGAATAAAAGGAACATGAAGGAGATGTGGGAGGGGTGATGGTAACAATATGATCCTATGAAGTGTATATTAAGAAACTTATCTCTCCTTGATTGGGGGTGGTTTTTGTCCTTTAGTAACTTATGGGATTGCTTCCTATGCTACTTATCACACTATAAGCTTTCCAAAAAATGACCCATGTGGATATCCATCCTATATTGCATGTCTCTATGTCATCATCTTATTTACTATAGTAGTTGTTGTCATCTTTGATTGTACCCACCTAGGACAATCACACCTCATGTCAAAGTGACACAATAGACCGCAATTGATAGCATAAGGCTTGACTCAATTGGGGACCTCTAGGAGATTTTACAAGGCCTATGCCTTGTTATGATGTGATCTTCAATGTGGTTGCTACTCTACCAAGGGAAAAAATGATGCGATAAATTAAAGGAAAACTCAACAACTAAAAGAAAAAGGGGTGATGCACCAAGATATTTCCTAATATTTCACTATAAAAATAGGTCTAAATGTTATGTTGTCACAAACCTTAATTCCCAATCTCTATATATAAATTTTTTTACTTTAATAAAACCATCATCACTCCACCTAATAATTTTCACCTAACCCTTGAGGAACAACCATATCTAAATTCCATATAAATACTTCTAAATGAATGTACTAGGTGTCAGTCCTTAATTATCTAGCTATCCTTCTCACTGGATTCCCATGAGCTAGCTAATATTCTTCCATTCTATCGAAATAAGTACACCATCCATGCACATTACATAAATCCATCTATGCAAGTTCCTGGTGTAAAAGGAGTCAGCTATCTCTCTCATCATTACAATGAGCTAGCCCTTACATTATTAAGCTTCTACCAAATCATACTCTGGAGTCCTTAATTTACTAAATCATGCTTTACAACTTATCCACTTAAATAAGTAACCTTTATTATTAATTATTCTATTATTTTTACTAAAGGAGAGTATAATGTTCCTCCTTTAAATCTTATAAAAATTGTATTAAATATGTGATGCACATTTCAAAAGGCATTAATGGTCTTTACACAATGATTTATGTCTCATGAGTCATTTCTACCCATTAATGGTTATCTATACTTAGCTAGATTAAAACAAAGAACCATTACTCTTAAAGATATAGAAAACATCTAAAGACACCTTTTTCTTTAATGTTATATCCTTGACATAATATTTTATATAAACATATTATTCATATTTCCACACAAGGATATAAACCAGAATTGCTATAATAACCTAATTAAGCATTAGGCCATATCTATTCACACATTGCAACACATAAAATATATATTCATTCCGTGGTTGATTTAAATTTCCATCTCAATGATTTAAACCAAATTCTTTATGATGAATAATCAAGCATTGTAAAGTACATCTATTTTTTCAACTCATAAAATAAAGTGTTTCTATAATGACAATCTCCACAAAAAATCCCACAACAAGACATTTACCCCAGAAAAAAACCCAAAGGAAAAACCCAACCTTAAATTTATCCTTCATTTTATTTCATTTAGAAAATAAATATATACAATGACTCAAGTTATTTCAATATGCCTTGTTCACATCTTAATATTTTCATTACTCTTAAGGAAGAAATACAATATAAATCTATCCATCAGCTTTACTTCCAATCTGGTCACTAGTTCGCAGTCAAAGTATTGCAAAACTATCTTGACATTCATTACAAAATTCCTTCATTCCATAATTTTTAATAAATAATTCCTGATTAAAACCACAAATTTAACCAAACACAATTTTTGAATTAATGAAACCCCTAAGCATCTATTATCCATGATAAGAGGATACATTTCATCATTGAAATCAATCACAAGTCAAAATTTATGCTAAAAAGTTAACTCTTGACCCTTAGTTTTCTACGGTGTACATCATATAGTCTTACTTAGCTATTTATAAGAGAAACATACATTTTTGCTATAACCTTAAATATATCATAAGATCATACATTAATAATTTAAGAATATCTTAATCCTAATTTAAACCATAAATCTTCTTTGACATAGGGCATTGCACGCATGAAATATTCCTTCATTAATCAATCATTCAAGTTACACAAATATAATAATGGTTCTATTTTATTACTTTACTATAAGAAACAACTACTGATAAACCTCAAATGGTTCTCTCCAGTCCTTTATATTTAGCAATGTGCTTCTAATATAAAACTCAATGACAACACTAAAATAAGACTTTCCATTGACCACCCTTTTGGTTCAATTGATCTAGACTAGGTGATCTCTAAATCACCCTTGAACTATTGGTTTAATTAAAATGATCAATGTGTAAGTCCAAAGTATAACCTAATGGTCCACTCTTCAACATAGCCAAAGGCGCGACAACGCCTGATATAAAAATATCCTAGACAAACCTTAAGCTTACCACTATCAACGATATTCAACAACAACAATAGTGAAAACATAAGTGAATCTTCAATAAGGTAACAAAGCCTAAATGGTGAAACAGGAAGAAGAATATTTCAAACATTTTCAAATGGTAACACAAACCAAGGGAAACAGTTATGTAGCACTAGTTACATAAGATGTCAACCCATCTCGGTGAAAACTCAACAAGATGTGACACCCCTAATGTAGTACACCCAGGAGATGCCTACCCTTATGGAAATTAGATAACATCCTCTTGTGTTAACACAATATTAAGAAAAATATTCCCACTTGTACACTATATCATTCCAAAGATGAAAATATAATCTAAACACAACTCTTACAATTGTGACACAATAGTATCTCATTCTTATGAAGGTATGATGTTGAGTTAAAAATAGATTCTCACATTCCTTCACAACGAAGGTTAAACTATGATATACTCTTTCTTAAATAGTGAGCTTCAACAACTAAATTTTCCTCAAATAGTTATACCTAAATCAAGAAAAATAAAGCTTCTTAAGATAATTTAATCTCTCAAAAAATCTAGACATCAACTTCTAGAGTGTACTTACCGATTCAATCATAATGAACAATGTGTTTGTTCAATTTCTTCCCACAAATCGATAACAGCGAGTCCAGTTAAAAATTACATGCCAAAAGCCTTCAATGACTCCTCTCTTACACCTTTCCAATTTCCATCCACGTTCGATCTCCCTTCCAAAATAAAATTTTCCTCCCCTTTTCCTTCCCCTGATGATTCCAAGGTTTCCCCACTACATCTATAATTTATATCCATTGATTTTGTAACCTCTAATCTATCTCATCCATCATTTCTTATTCTATTTGATGCAGCCATAATGAAGCTCAGTATTACTACTAACATAGTATTCACATTATTAATCCATGACTTGGTTTATCACCACATCTACAGTAAATATTTTAATTATAAAATAGACACAAGTTTATTTTCACATACAAACACCTAAATAACATGCAAAACATACAAAAAAAAATTCCCCATTGGGGTCTTCTCATCCTATGTAAACACAAGGTAAGACATTATTTTGATAGGTCTAAGTTAATATATGCATGAGAAGTTATCATAAGTTTATTAGATAAGTACCAAGTCAGTTTGGTGTACCCTGCAAAACTCAATAGAATCAAAATATCATTTCTATGAAACATATGTTTTACATAACCTATCATATGGAATATTCAATCATTCTTTCAATAAATATATCACATTTTCCTTATTATGTATGTTTTGCACATCAAGTTGTGAAATGGTCAATTCATTCCTTATACAACACGACTAAAAATAAAACCATCCACATAATAAAATGTCTGCCAAGGGAGGGTCATGACATCCTCCCTCCATTAGGCTTAACACAGTCCTTTATTTTTTTGCTAGTTCCATAAACAAAAGAAAATAACAATTACATATTATTCTCAAACAAGAAAGGAAAATGTTTTTGCATGTCTTCTACTTTCTCCCAAGTAGAATTCCTTTCATAATAATGGTCCCAATGGACCTTAAATTGCTCCAAGGTTCCTTTCCTCATCAATTTGGAATGAAACTCAAGGATTTTTACTGTTCTAACCTCTATAGCCTTAGGATCTACCATCTGCAATTTAGAAAAATCCCACATGTGTTCAAGATTAACAACATAGACTAGGTGGTAATGCAAGTTGGTATGCCACAAGACTGATCTTTTCTATAATTTTGAAGTGTCCAAAAAAATATGGATTAAGTTTTATGGACTTAATAACACTCTTCCTTTGTCTCACTCTTAGAAATACTTTTTACCCCATCACAAATTCTCTTAGTGACCTCTTGAGGTCAACATATCTTTTATGACGATCAACATCTTCTTTAAGCCTTTCCCTAATTGTCCTTAATTGTTTCTCTATTTCCTTGACCATATATGGTCCAAGCACAACCCTATCCTCTGGATTGTACAAAGATAATGGTTTCCTACACCTCTTATCATATAGGGCTTCTAATGGTGCCATGCCTAGGGTTGAATGATGACCGTTATTGTAGGTAAATTCTACCAAGTGTAGAAAATCTTCCCATTAGGTCTTCTAATCCATACAATACATGCAAAGCATATCCTCTAATACTTGATTCACCCTCTCAGTCTATCCATCGATTTTTGGGTGATATGCAAAACTAATGTTTATCCGAGTGTCAATGGCTTGATGTAAAGCTTACCAAAACTCGGATGTGAATCTCGAGTCTCTATCTAAAATGATTACTTCTAGAAAACCATGAAGCCTAAATATTTCTTTGGAAAATCTGTTAGCCACAATCACGATATCATCCTTGGTATTTTTGGGTATAAAGTGTGCAACCTTGGTCAGTCTATCAACCACAACTAGGATTACATCATGCTGGAATCTGGTCTTTGGCAAACCTACAATAAAATCCATCAAAATTGCTTACCATTTTTGTGCTGGTACATCATGAGGATATAATAGTCCTGTAGGATGTCTGTGCTCTACCTTAACTTTATAGCATTCTAGACATTGAGCGATAAATTCAGTTATGTCCCTCTTCATTCTTGGCTAGTAGAAATTTTTCTTCATATTCTCTCTCATCTTTACCCCTCCTGGGTGAGCAGAATATGGAGATCTATATGCATCATTCATGATCATTTTTCTTAAATCACTAGCCTATAGAATTACTACTTTATCCTTAAAGCACAAGAAACCATCCTTGGTGCTAAAATCCTTACTTCCATCAAATTTCCTTTCCATACTTTCCTAGATTTGATTGCAAAACACATCCTGCTATTGCATTTCCTTAACCTATTCCATCAAGTCCACATGGATGTGAGACAAGACAACTATGTGTCTTCTCCTACTGAGTGCATCAACAACCTTATTTTCTTTCCCTTTTATGTATTCAATTCCAAAGTCATATTCAAAATTAAATTCCATCCATCTTCTTTGCCTGGAAATTGGCAAAGGTTGAGTAAATATATACTTCAAACTTTGATGGTCTGTTCTCAACTCAAAGGGCATTTCTATAAAATAGTATCACCAACTTTTGAGAGTAAAAAAAAACTACTACCAACTCCATATCATGAGTGGCATAATTGACCTCATGTCATTTTAGTTTCCTGGATTCGTAAGCTATTACTGCCTCATCTTGCGAGAGCACCCCTCCCAAACCTTCCAGTGATGCATTTGTACACATGAAAAATCTACCTGAGGGTTTGGTATCTTTAGTATGGGGGATGTAGTGAGTTTTTGCTTGAGCAGATCAAAAGCTACTTCACATTTATCCATCCATTTAAACTCTTTTCCTTTCCTCTAAAGATTAGTCATTGGAGTGGTTATCTTGGCGTAGTCCTTCACATAATGCCTATAGTATCTAGTCAAACCCATGAAAATTTGAACTTCCATCATATTTTTTGGTGGTGGCCAATTCAGTATGGCTTCTATTTTCTTAGGATCCATCACGATCCCTTCTACCGATACAATATGCCCCAAATATTGTACTTCTGACACATAGAATTCACATTTCAACAAATTCCCTATACAATTGATTCTTTCTTAGCAACTCCAACATGATCTCCAAGTGTCTTTCATGCTCAGTCTTATTCTAGGAATATATCAAAATATCATCCAAGAATACAAGAACAAATTGGTCCAAAAGCTTCCTAAAGATATTATTCATCAAATTCATAAATGTTGTTGGAGCATTCGATAGACCAAAAGGCAAGACAATAAACTCATAATATCCATAACAAGTTTTGAAGGTTGTCTTATGGGTATCCTCTTCTCGAATCCTCAACTGGTGGTATCCCAAATTTAGATCAATCTTTGAAAATATAGTGGCATCTTTAAGCTGATCAAAGAGGTCTTCGATTCTAGGTAGAGGATATCTATTTTTAATGGTTGCCTTGTTTAACATCCTATAGTCTATACATAGTCACAAGGAACCATCCTTTTTCTTGACAAACAACACTGGTGCACCCCATGGTGACACACTTGGTCTAATCAATCCCTTCTCCAACAATCCTTGTAACTGCACTTTCAGTTCTTGCATCTCAATCGGATTCATTCTATAAGGAGCTCTATGAATAGGTTATGTTCTAGGTTGAAGTTCAATTGTGAAATCAAATTCATGCTTAGGGGGTAATCCAAGTAAATCCTCTAGAAATACATCTCTAAACTCTTGAAGAACTGGGTGTCTCTCAAACACCTCTTCCTTATTTTCCTCTCCTATCTCATTTAACTTCACTACATAAATTGTTCCTCCTCTCTTCATTGCCTTCTTAAGTTGCATTGCAGAGAGGATTTGGGGTCGAAAATCCCCTTGTAGGTTGTACACCCTTTGTACTTTCCTACCATCTTCTGAGTACTCAATCCATCTATCTTGGAAATTGATTATAGCCTTATGCATTTGCAACCAATCCATTCCTAGCACTACATCAAAAGCATGTAGTGGTGCTACATAAAGGTAACCTATAGTTGTACCACTAGGTAAGATAATTTTAGCCATAGGGTAACACTGATCTATAGAGTAGGTCTATCCTGAGCCATACTCGACCTTCCACCCATGTGCCAAGATTCTTGGCCTTTCTAGTATATCTTTAATTAAGCTAGTGGAAACAAAGCTATCTGTGGTACCACTATCAATCAAAATTCTAACATTCCTACCAAATATCTTACCTTTTATCAGTAGTGGTGTGGCTTGTCCTTCCAAATTTTGACTCCCTATCACTACATAAATCTTGTGTAGGTTCTTTATAAGTTGGTTCCTTTCCTTTCAAATTGGTTCCTACTTTAAGTGGGTATTTGTTGGCATAATGCAGACCACCACATTCATAACATCCTGCTTTGGGTCTTGGATGTGTTTTCTACTTTTGTCCATCTTCTATTTTCATTGCATGTGAAGGGTTGGTAGGACCCTGTTATAATGATCGATTATCACTATTGTTGTGATTGTTAGGGTTATGGTTCTTCCCTTTGAACCTCTTTCTAAAATTTCCTTACTTCCTATCATTCCTTCTATCCTGTCTAGGGGGCTCTTGTTTTCCTATTCACTTTTCCATTTTATAAACCCTGCACTATTTCTTTTTCTTAGAGCCTCTTTATCTTGTTCAGATGCCCCTTCATAGTCAAAGTAGGGCTTGAGATAAGTTTTAGCTTTCCTGGCTAGATCATAGGCCTTATGAAGAGTACTAGGTTCTTGCATATTCACTTCATACCCTATCTTGGGATCCACTCCTAGAATAAACTTATGTATCTTCATTTTCTCATTATATGTGGGCACGTACTTTATAAGCTTGATGAATTTTTGATAGTATACCTCCACAGTCCTAGTCCCTTGTCTAAGTTTGGTGAACTCTTCAAATTTCTTGGTGTAGAAGTGTTCAGTGAGGAATATTTCTTTGAAAGCTATCACAAAGTTCTCCCATTTCAAATCAACTATAGCCTCAATCCCTAGTTCCCCACTATATGTTTCCCACCAATCCAAACCAACCCCTTGCAAATGCAAAGTAGCATAGGATGTTTGGGTACTAGTGGAATAGTTCTTCATATTACAGTAGGTTTCTATCTCTTTCATCCAAGCCTCAGATTTATCACCATCTTCCTCTCCATTAAACTTGGAATATTTTAGATGTTTCATATCTCTTCCCAACTCAACCTCTAGTCGGACCCTGGCCTATTGTGCCTCTGTAAGGGGTTCATTCTCTCATCCCATCCTAGAATTCCTAGCTTGTGAATCTTGATTCACTAAAGCTTCCAATAACTATTTTTGTGATTCCATTTGTTCCCTTAGTAGGGCAACTATTGCAGTGAGATCCTCCCTCTCATTATTAGGGGTATTTGTACCTATATTCGGGGTCTCAACCTCTACATTATTTTATTGTGTCTACCTAGTCATTGGGGCAACACTCCCTCTCCTTCTCTTGGGTGGCATTGTCCCTGGCCACACAGGAGAGATAGAAGAGATCAATTCACAATTTCATCCTTGAATTGCTTCTCCTCCTAGAAACTATATTCTTAGTTATTCAAACTAGATAGTCGAGAACTGCTATTAATAGGTACACTATTTTTATAGGTATATTCTACATAGTACACATCCTATTGTACTCTATCTAATCTTGCACAAGGAAACTTGCATCCCTACAAACTTGCTCTAATACCAAATGTCACAACCCTTAATTCCCAATCTCTCTATATAATATTTTTTTACTCTAATAAAACCATCATCACTCCACCTAATAATTTTCACATGATCTCCGCTAAGGCACAACCATCTCTACATTTCAATAAATCCTTATAAATAAATGTACTAGGTTCTAGTTCTTAATTCCCCAACTATCCTTCTCATTGGATCCCACAAGCTAGCCAGACTTATTCCATTCTATCAAAGTAAGCACACCATCCATGCACACTACATAAATCCATATATGCAAGTTCCTGGTGTAAAATGATTCAACTATCTCTCTTATTATTAAAATGAGCTAGCCCTTTCATTATTAAGCTTATACCAAATCATACTCTAGAGTCCTTAATTTACAAAATCATGGTTTACAACTTATCCACTTAAATAAGTAACCTTTACTAGTAATTATTCCATTTTTACTAAAGAAGAGTATAATTTTCCTCCAGTAAATATTAGCAAAATCACATTAAACATGCGATGCACATTTCAAATGGCATTAATGGTATTTACACAATTATTTTTGTCTCATGAGTCATTTCTACCCATTAATGGTTATCCATACTTAGCTAAATTTAAACAAAGAACCATTACTCTTAAAGATGTAGAAAGCATCTAAAGACACCTTTTTCTTTAATGTTATATCCTTGACATAATATTTTTATATAAACATATTATTTAGATTTCCACACGAGGATATAAACCAAAATTGTTATAATAACCTAATTAAGCATTAGGCCACATCTATTCACACATTGCAACTCATAAAAGATATATTCATTCCATGGTTCATTTAAATTTCCATCTCAATGATTTAAACCAGATTATTTATGATGAATAATAAAGAATTGCAAAGTACATCTATTTCATCAATTCTTAAAGCAATTGTATTTCTATAATGACAATATCCACCATAAATCTAAGATATTTACCCTAGGAAAAACCCCAAAGGGAAAACCTAGTCTTAAATTGGTCCTTCATATTATTTTATTTAGAAAATAAATATATACTATGACTCAAGGTCTTTCAATATGCCTTGTTCACATCTTAAGAGTTTCATTACTCTTAAGGAATAAATACTAAATAAATATGTCCATCAGCTTTACTTCCAATCAGTCACTATCTCGCAGTCAAAGTATTGCAAAACTATCTTGACCTTCATTATAGAATTCCTTCATTCCATAATTTTTAATAAATAATTCCTGATTAAAAATCACAAATTTAACCAAGCCCCATTACTGAATAGACAACACCCCTAAGAATTTGTTATCCATGATAGGAGAAAATATTTCATCATTGAAATTAATCATAGGTCAAACTTTATGCTAAAAAGTTAACTCTTGACCCTTAGTTTTCTATGGTGTACATCATTCAATCTTAGTTGTTTCTAAGAGCAACATACATTTTTGGTATAACCTTAAATCTATCATAAGCTCATAAGTTAAGCATTTAAGAACATATTAATCCTAATTTAAACTACAAAGCTTCTTTGACATAGAGTATTGCACACATGAAATCTCCCTTCCTTAATCAATCATTCGAGTTCCAAAAATCTCACAATAGTTCTATTTTTTTCTTTACTATAAAGAAAAATACTAATAAACCTCAAACGGTTCTCTCTAGTCCTTACTAATAAGCAGTGTGCTTTCAATCTAAAACTCAATGATGATGTTATAATATTGCTTTCCATCGACCACCCATTTGGTTTGATTTATCTGGACTAGGTGCTCTCTAAATCATCCTTGAATTATTGGTTTAATTAAAATGAGCAATGCGGAAAGCCAAAGTATAACCTAATGGTCCACTCTTCAACATAGTCAAAGGTGCGGTGATGCTTGATATAAAAGGATCCTAAAAAAACCTTAATTTTATCACTATCAATTATATTAAAAAATAACAAACAACAAAAATGTATTTGACTCTTCAATAAGGCAAGAAATCCCAAATGGTGAAACATGAAGAAGAATATTTCAAACATCTCCAAATGGTAGCACCAACCTGAAGGCCGTAATACCATACTTTATTGATGAATAGTTACTACATATATATGCAATAAGATGGTATGAGATTATGATAAGTGTCATGATCTATATAATCTCACATAGATCAATCCATGTGACATGCATTAGACAAAATATGCATGAGACAATCAATAAAAGTGCACATAAGAAAAAAATATAGTGCACATGAGATAAAAGGTAAAGTGCACATTAAAATATATTAACATAACTAAAGGAGCAATAGTTCAGTAGCACTAGTTACATAATATGTCAACACATCTTGGTGAAAACTCAACAAGATGTGATATCCCTAATGTAGTGCACCTAGGAGATGCCTATCCTTATGGGAATTAGATAATATCCTCATGTTAACACAATATTAAGCAAAATATTCCCACTTGTACACTATATCATTCCAAATATGAAAATCTAATCTAAACACAACTCTTACAGTTGTGACACAACAAATATCATAGTATCACATTCTTGTGAAGGTATGATGCTGATTTAAAAATAGATTATCACATTCCTTCACAATGAATGTTAAACTATGATATACTCTTCCTTAAATAGTGAGTGTCAATTACTAAATTTCCCTCTAATAGTTATACCTAACTCAAGAAAATTGAAGCTTCCTAAGATAATTTAATCTCTCAAAAAATCTATATGTCAACTTCTAGAGTGCACTTACCAATTCAATCAAAATGAACAATGTTTTCATTCAGTTTCTTCCCACCAATCGATAATATCGAGTCTAGCTCAAAATTATATGCCAAAAGTCTTCAACGACTCCTCTCTTACACATTTCCAATCATTTTCCATGCTCACTCTCCCTTCTAAAATAAATTTTTCCTCCTCCTTTCCTTCCCTTGATGGTTCCAAGGTTTTCCTACTACGTTCACCATTTATGTCCATTGATTTCATAACCTCCACTCTATCTCATCCATCATTCCTTATTCCATTCGATGTGGCCATAATGAAGCTTAGTATTACTACTAACATAGTATTCACATCATTAACCCAAAACTTGGGTTTATCACCACATCTAAAGTAAATGTTTCAGTTATGAAATTGACACAAGTTTGTTTTCACATACAAACACCTCAATAACATGCAAAACATACTAAAAATATTTCACCATCGAGGTCTTCTCATTGATGAGCCACATAATTGCTCATTTTTTGTACTCTTTTCCCCATAATGTGCGACATATATTCTTGTAGATATAAATGTTTTATGGAAATTATATATAATTGACAATTTATTTTGCATGTTCTCTAATATTTGTCTTTAAGTGTAATTTGTGTAGATTTAGTGGAAATCGTTGCATTTTGGCATGTTTTCATCGAGGTCCAACTCGGACCTAGCACTTACAAATTAATGAAGGAAAAACATCTACAGAATATCGATAAAGAGGTACGAAGTCAGGCACCCAAGTCCTTTGAAGCGCCTGACTTCCTTTCGACACCTAACTATTAGGTGCCTAATTCCCGTTAGGTGTCTACTTCCCATTGTACGACGGAAGGCACCTACTTCCCATTGTATGGCGGAAGGCACCTGCTTCCCATTGTATGGTGGAAGGCACCTACTTCTCGTTATGTGACAAAAGATGCCTGCTTCCCATTGTACGGTAGAAGGTGCCTGCTTCTCGTTATGCAATGGAAGGTGCCTGCTTTCTAACTTCTTCAACCGTGGTGCCTGATTCCCATTAACGCCAAACTTCAGCACGACTTTATGGTCGGTAGAATAGAGCGAACACATCGACAACCAGCGTGAAGGGATTTCCAGCATCACAACCAAACATGGGACAATGTCAAAGGTGACTCATCACCTATTTTTTAGCTGATACGTAAATTAATTTTGTAAGTCGGGCAAATCAAATATCAGCGTATTCTGGAAATAGAATACGTTGAAATATCATGATATTTTACCCGATTCAAGCAACCAACTGTAACAGTGAATCATGTGTTGATTTATTCTAAAAATTGTAATAGGGCTGGCCACATACCTTATAAATATGTAGGCCACCCCTGAAGAAGACCCCCCAGACTTTTTATGTAATTTTCTCTATTGCAAACTGTTAATAAAATCTCTGCATTATTCTTGTAAAAATATCTTCTAAGCATCCGGTGAACATTCTACCATGGGCAGAACCTACTGGAAGTGTGGGCCCACTTACAACAGAGTTCTTCCCTATTTCCCCTATTTTTTGTAATTATTTTAATAGATTAATTTATTTCCAGTTATTTTCCCTGTTTTCTATAATTTCCAGCAAGGTAGTTATTTAGATTTTGAATGTTTTCAGTCTTGTTTCTTAGACTTAGCATGAGATTATTGGTTTAAACATAAACTTCAATGAACACCAAACACCCCCAAAACCATAATCCAAGGGACTCATATCCGAAGGAGAAATTACAAGCATAGATTTTGCATGACTGCTCACAAGACTACGAGCTACCCCGGGTTGACAATTAAATGGAGGCAATTAATTGAACCATAGAAAAACTAACCAATGTTTTGCCCAACATTTTGGCACCATTGTCGGGGAGTAGCCATTGTAATTTCCTATTCTAAAGAAAGCATAGTTACAGTAGTCTAGAGTGTTTTCTTTAGAAACCTTCATCTAAAACTTTGTATGAGTCCACCTAAGAACAGGGGACCAGATGGTCGTTTTGTCAAAAACAAAGAAGTTGTTTCTCAAAATCCTTCTACTTCAGTAGAACCTCAACTTGAGACTGAACTCTCACCATCTCAATCTCCACCTGTGCATTGGTGGGAACACCCACTATTTGCATAGGATCCCTCTGAAACAATCTAGTAGAATCCTAGAGTAGGATCAGAGATAAGTAGAGTTCAATCTGAGGAGGATCTACTAAATGTTGAATATTGGCAAGCAGTGTTAGACAAAACTATCTCAAACACTGACTTATCCATCCTTCTGAAGGATAAAAGAAATGAACTAGAAGCATTGATAACTTCTTTGAACAAAGCAGGGGTAGAAACACCAGTAGTAGGCAGAATGGCAGAAAATCCAGAGGAAACATCCACTAGTTTTAGTTTTCCAATAGGAGAGGCAGGAGGAGATCACAAGATGAAACACATCTCTCTTGCCCACCTTCCAAATTTTAGAGGACTACCAACAGAAGATCCAAACTTGTTTCTATTCAAATTTTATGTTTTATGTAGATCTATGGATTACACCACAGATCCTCAGAAACTAAAATTATTCCCTTCCACCCTTGATGATTTAGCTTTGCGTTGGTTCATCAACTTGGGGGATAAATGGATAACTACCTGGGAACAATTGAAGAAACTTTTCCTAGATCAGTATCAGGATTTTGGTAGAGCAAGAGATGCAAGAGAGGAAGTCCTAGATATGACCCAAAAGGAAGGGGAATCCATGGAAGAATACTGGGATAGGTTTAGCTTCAATTTGCAAAGATCACCCCATTCAAAACTAGGAGATAGGTCCCTAAGAAGCATTTTTCTGAAAGGACTGACAAATGAATCCTTGGAAGCTTTAAACATGATCTCTGGGGGAGACATTTACCAACACCAAATGGATGATATTCGATAGTTGTGTCAAAATTTCTCAAGAAGAAAGGGTAAATTAACCTCTAGAAATGTTAAGTAGTCAACCACTATCACTAAAATAGAAATAGGCAACATGTTAGAAGACCTTAAGAGCGAGATGTTATCATCTCTGGCTCTTCAAATGGATACTCTTCTACTTTAGAGAAAGAAGTAGGAGAATGAGGTAGCATTGGCCTACTTCTATCCTAAATGCAGAGGCAAACACCCCAAAAATGAGTGCCCAGAAAATAAAGTTCGTGTATGTGTTGTTTGTAAGAAGGATCATAAAATGAAGTTGTGTCCACAATTAATGAAATCTAAAGAGGAACCTGAAGTAGCCGAGGTATACTTCATGGGTAATAGGAGGAACTGGCAATAGTCTCCTATGGGTAATAATATGCAATCAGGAATGTCATCCTATGGGGGTAGTAATTACCAGAATCAAGGTCAAAACCAGCCACCCAACATGGGTTGGTATGGTCAACAACCTTGGAATCCATTTCCCCAAGGAGCAAATCCTTACAACCCTTATCCTTGGAACCAATATCAGCAGCCTAGGCAGTAGTGGAGAAATCAGAATGCTTGGAATCAGTATCCACAACATACTGCTCCAGCTCCACTACAACCAAGTCTACCAACTTTACCTGCTCCAAGGACTCCTCAGTTACCAACACAACCAACAACAAACCCAAACAACAAGCAACCAACCTATCATATGGAAAATGAGATGTACCCTATGTATAATATTAAGGTAGATTGCAATCCTATCCAGTTAAGGTCAGGAAAGCAAGTAGGTGTAGAAGTCACTCCTCTTGTAGAAGAAGAGGAACCAATAGAAATAGAGAAAGGGGAATCACCCCTTATAGAAGAGGTAGAAGAAGAATCAACACCTGTACATAACAAAGAGGAGGTTCCACCTTTTCCACAAAGGTTGTAGGAACCCAAGAAACCAATACAAATAGAGTTTGATATCCTCTCTAGTTTAAAGAACTTAATAGTCACAATTCCTCTCTTTCAGGCCATTAGAGACATACCTATCTATGGGAAGGCCATAAGAGAGTTGTGCCTCAAGAAACCAGGGAGGAAACCAGCTAAATCAATCAGTTTGGTAGGTCAGTTAGCTGACCTTATGTTAGGGAATACCTACAACTAGAAGTATTTAGATCCAGGAAGCCCTGTGCTGACTGTAAAAATAGAGGGTTGTATTTTACCCAACACACTAGTAGATTTGGGGGCTGCCATCAATGTCATGCCCCAGGAAACCATGCAAAAACTAAAATTGACCAACCTAAAGCCCACTAAAACTATGTTGTAGTTGGCAGATAGGTCTACAGTACTTCTTGATGGAATACTGGAAGATATCACTATTACAGTAGATGCATGGGAGTATCCAACAGATTTTTTAGTATTGCAATCTAAGTCTAGACTAGGTGGATACCCATTAATCTTAGGTAGACCTTGGATGGCAATAGTTGATGCCTACATAAGTTGTAGAGATGGGAAAATGACCATTTCAGATGGTCAGAATATAAAGAAACTGATCATACATCCACCTGCACAATTTGCAGATTTGTTGGGAGAACCTGAGGATGAAAATCAAAATGTTGATGGTCTATCAATGCTCCAACCTATGATGACACTTGAGGAGTTGGAAGATGAAAATGATGAGGATAAGATGATCTCCCACTTTTTTAGGGAGAACCTTCCTATCCTCCTCCTGAGTTGCCATTAGTAGGAGTGAAAGACCACCATATTCAGCAAATAGAAGTTGCACCTGGTAGAATGTTGAATGTAGATAACAAGTTGACAACCGAACAACAGACCAAACTAAAACAAACATTGGAAAAACATCAAGATGCCTTTGCTTGGGAGTATTCTGACATGAGAGGAATAGCTCCTGAGACCTATACACATAGAATATATCTGGAAGACCAGGTCAGACCAGTAAGACAACCACAGAGGAGAATGAACCCAACCATGAAAGAAATTGTTAAAACAAAGTTACAAAAACTCCTCACAGTTGGATTCATCTACCCCATTTCAGATAGTGAGTGGGTATCACCATTAGTGGTGGTGCCCAAGAAGAATGGAAAGTGGAGAATTTGTGTTGATTATAGGTTGCTGAATAAAGCAACCAAAAAGGACCACTTCCCCTTACCATTTATAGATCAGGTCCTTGACACCTTAGTAGGCAAGAAGTACTTTTCTTTCCTGGATGGGTTCAGTGGATACAATCAGATCCAAATAGGGGAGGAAGATCAAGACAAAACCACCTTCACTTGTCCATGGGGGACATTTGCTTACCGAGTTTTACCATTTGGCCTATGCAATGCACCTGCCACCTTTTAGAGGGCAGTTCTTAGCATTTTTTTAGATATTATTGGAGAGACTGTGGAAGTATACATGGATGATTTCATTGTATATGGTGAGACTTTTGAAACTGCCACAAAAAATCTGGAAAAGACACTTAAACATTGTGAGGAAACTAACCTGTCCTTAAGCAATGAGAAATGCTATATGTTGATGCAGGAAGGGATAGTTTTAGGACATCACCTTTCTACATAAGGGATCAAAGTAGACAGAAAGAAAATTGAAGTCATCCAAACTCTGCCTACTCCCAAAACACAAAAGGACATTCGTAGTTTCCTAGGATCAGTCGGTTATTATAGGAGGTTTATATCAGACTTTAGCAAAACTTCTAAACCTCTTACCACATTGTTAACAAAAGATGCAGAGTTTGTCTAGATTGAAGAATGTGAACAAGCATTCAACACCTTGAAGGAAAAACTGATTACTGCTCTAGTGCTGAGAGGTCCAAATTGGACCATACCTTTTCACATATATGTTGATGCATCTAACAATGCAATAGGCTCAATACTGGGACAAAAATATGGTGATGATTTTTATGCCATCTATTATGTTAGTAAAAACCTTATAGGTGTTGAACTAAATTATACTATCACAGAGAAAGAGTTTCTTGCAGTAATACATGCTCTTAACAAATTTCGTCATTATATTACAGGTTATCAGGTATTTGTACACACTGACCACTCAACAATCAAATACTTGACAAACAAACCTGGGATTAGTGGCAGAATTATTAGATGGCTATTGCTCTTGCAGGAATTTGATGTGACAATAGTAGACAAGCCAGGAAAGGACAATGTGGTAGCTGATTTCTTGTCTAGATTGACACCTCTAGACTATGCAGCTACAAAAGACCAATTTCTAGATGAGCATTTGTTTGCTCTAAATGATCAGATACCTTGGTACATAGATATGGCTAATTATTTAGCCACTGGTAGAGTATCCCCTACACTTTTACCTCGTGAAAAATAGACTTTAATTGAGAAAAGTGTAGATTTCTCATGGATTGATGGGTGCCTGTTTAAAATAAGACCTGATCAAATCATGAGGAGATGTGTTGCTGGAGAAGAAATAATTGAAATACTAAAGGCTTGCCATGATGAACCTTGTGGTGGCCATTTTCTAGGAAAAAGGACTACATATAAAGTGTTGCAGGATGGTTATTACTAGCCTTCACTATTCAAAGATGCAGCCAAGCATGTGAGCCCATGTGATCAATGTCACGGGATGGGCAGACCTACTCTCAGAGATGAGATGCCACTCCAACCACATGTTCACATTGAACCATTTGATAAATGGGGGATGGACTTCGTAGGACCTATTAATCCATAGTTAGGAGGTAAGAGGTATATCCTAGTTTGTACTGACTATGTGACAAAGTGGGTTGAAGTACAAGATTTGCGTGATTCAAAGGAGAAAACTATAGCAGATTTCTTGTATTCAGCAATTTTTACAAGATTTGGGGTCCCAAGGGAGATCACAACAGATCAAGGACCTCATTTTACTTCAAGGATGATCCAAGAACTCATGCAACAATACAAAATCAGGCATAACAAAACCACTCCCTACCATCCATAGAAAAATGGGCAAGTTGAGGTGACCAATAGAGAATTGGAGAATATCTTGACAAAGATAGTGCAACAACATAGGAAGGACTGGGCTACTAGATTACTAGAAGCAATGTGGACCTACAGGACCACCTGGAAGACTACTACTGGTTTCACACCATTTTAGTTAGTCTATGGGAAAACAACCATGATGCCTATAGAGTTTGAAGTTAAAACACTTAGGACTGCTATAGAATTGAATATCAATATGGATGATGCACAAAAATATAGAATTCAGCAGCTTAATCAGCTAGATGAATACCACCTTGAGGCTATGTAGAAAATAAAGATCATTCAAAAATAAAGGGTCAAGTGGTATGACCGCCACACTAGGCCAAAGTAGCTTAAAGTGGGAGAATGGGCATTACTCTATGATTCTTGATTCTAGGAAAGAAAGGGCAAGCTCATGCAATGTCCGATGGGGCCATATGAAGTAACTAAAATCATCAATAATGGGGCTATAAGAGTTAGAAGAATAGATGGTAACAACATTACATTAACAGTCAATGGCCACCGCCTACGTCCATACTATGTGTCTGAAGCATACATGATTGAGTCTAGAATAGACATGAGGGAGGCCCCAGTTGATTCTGATTTTACCTTGAGTCAATGAGATGTGGACCTAGTCCACATAGTCCCAAAGATAATTATTCTTTTAAAATTTTCTTTTTTTTAGTTGTGTTTTTGTTTTGCAGGAATAATGTCCTTTGTGTAGTTTTTAGGCAGCATGGGAGACCTAGGCCTAACAACTACACAAAGGACATTGTTCCCAAAAAAAAAAAAAAAAAAAAAAAAAAAAAAAAAAAAAAAAAAAAAACATCAACAGAGGACAAACAAGACAACACCCACACCAAACAAAAAAATCAAACAAGCACATGATCCATGAACTTGCACTTTCCAATATTTATAGGAGAATTTTCTTGTGGTAGGAGTAGTTAGTTCCCATTCAGAGAGGGGAATACTAAACCTAAACCTACACAAGAGTGTTTGGATTGGTATTTTTGGAAAATAAAACACTCAACTACTAGTTTAGGGGCAGATGTTGATTTTGTACCTATTTTTCAATCATAAGCACTAAAAGGTCTGATAAACCTGACAACGCATATACAAGGACAAGTCAACACTTGTTGAATAAAAGAAAAGCACCATGTGTTTATATTTGATGGGGAGGTGTTTGCTTCCCATTATTAGAGAAGGCATCTAATTCCCATTGTACGATGGAAGGCACCTACTTCCCATGGTACAGTGGAAGGTTCCTGCTTCCTCTTGTATGCTTCATGGCGCCTGACTCCTAGTATGTTACGAATATGGTACCTGCATCATGTTTTTTGGTAGCTCAATGCCTGACTCCAAATTTTTTAGGAGAACAGTCGACTACTAGTTTTTCAAAAAATGAAACCAAATCTTCTTAGCATATATGTAAAAAAAAAAGATGATGTTTATATAAAGTTTGTTTTATAAGTATGACACTCAATAGTTATAAAAAAAGCATTTGCTTCCCATGTTAGGCATAAGCACCTAATTGATAAGACACATGCTTCCTGTGTTAAGTAGAGCTCCTGACTGCAAAGGCATTTTATTACCATGTAAGCAAAGCACCCAATTCCTATGGTGCCTATTTCCAGTTTACAAGGCACCTACACATCGTAATTTGAAAATAAGGCAATTGATTTCCATAGAAAAAGGTGTCTGATTTCTATCTATTGTAACCATTTTTTGCCTTGACAAAATAACACATAAACCTTGGGATGTGGCCTAAGCCACGTCAGCACCCCATACATGTGTAAAGTCAACTCCATCACAGATAAAATTAAAAGTTGACATAAACCAATTTTTGAGGAGGGGACGTTTGTCATCCCAAGGCGATACATTTTTTATAATTATAATTTTTAATTTTTGTAGGATTTCTTGAATAACCCACAGTGCAGCTACCAAGAACCAATCACGTCAAAGAAAATTTATTGCTTATGAACCATGGCCATTGTTGTCTATTGTGGTTTGCCCCATCATCAAACAATAGCCAATAACGATGCACCACAAACATCTGCACATATGCACCCACAAAACAAATTTATGTGCATGTTTAAATTTTCTATTTCTTGTCTAAATTATTTTCATGAACATGTGTGTCTATGGAAATGTACCAGCACAACCCCCCATTATTACCTTAACCACTTGAACAAATCTACTTGGCATGATGCTACGTGATACTCCTCTGATTGGTCGATAGTTTATGGTTATCATATCTACATAATCAGACACATGCTCGAAGGAATATTATTGCGGATAACCATAATCACTCTTAATTATGGTAATTAACTGTCTACGTGCATGAATGCAGATGTTTTAAAAATCTATTTACTAGCTACTGTACAACTAACTTCAGTAAGAAAAATATAGAGCAGTGAGGCACAATGGTAATTCGAGGGGGAGGCAGTAACATTGTTGAGTTAATTGTGAACCAGAGTTAAAGCATGGGGGGAAAGTCAAAAAATCATGACCTTAAGAAGAGTGATCCGATCGACTACTCGGGCATTTTTGCAAATTTCCAAACACAGTTGGATGCTATAGAATGGATGGACTACTATAGACTGGTCAGTCAAGGCCAATATGTGGCAGTAGGAAACAAATTTGTGGTATTGATGAGCAATGGGGTCATGTGCATGTGGTAGCTGGAGATCACAGTCATTGAGGACTACATCGCTAGAGTTACAGGCCTCCCTCTTACAGGGGAGTGCATATACAAGGAGGATAACCTTACCCTCTATGCACAAATATATTTTGGAATACCAACTGAGTACTTGACGCATGTTGGCTTGCCAAAATGGTGCATTATCGAGCTCTAGAGGGTTATTTTAGAATAGATCACCTGTTTCTTCACATGCTCTGGTAGGTACTCCCACCTGAATGTCAAACACTTCCATTTCCTCAATCATATTCAGCATGGGAAAAAATCAATGTCCTCCACTACCTTGCATGTGCCTTGAAAGACGAGTCTCGATGATACTAGGAAAGCACCACCTCTTCCTTGGATCACCATGGATTGATTTCTACCTTGGTGAGATATGCAGTCACATAGAAATGTGACAATTGAGGAAGCTATGGGTACTAGTGCAGTGGCAGGGGCACAAGCAAAGGAGGATGTGCTCATTCAAAATGAAAAGTCAGCCTAGGAGGTGACAGAATGAGAAAAGATGGCACTTGCATCCCATCCTACAATAAATATAGGGGAATAATGACAAACTTCATCCCCTTCTACACCCTAATTTGAGGATGAGGCAGCATAGGATTCCATACCTATCTCCACCAATATGCGAAGTAGAAGAATGAAGGCATAGAGGATGGTTTCAAGCTCATCTGATGAGGATACACCCATCGATGAGCTCAACAAAGAGGAATATTTGACCCACATTTTATAGGATATTTCCTACAGACCAACTCCTCAATAGGAGGCAACCATGGTAGATGTACCACCAGTAGACCAGGCGAAGGATTTGTAGTAGCAACTATAGATTTTGAAAGAGCAGGCATCCACTTAGGAAGATAAATTTAATGAGGAATGGTCTTTGTTTGAAGAGTCCAAAAAGGAGGTCGTATTATAAATGCATGAATTGTATCAAACAATTTGGCAACTATGAAGATAATTGTTACAAGACAGACCAGAAGGAGCTGAGTAGATAGCCAGGGTTGATGTAGTAATGCAGCTCGATGGGGCAACAAAAGTGCCCCCTACTAATAAGAAAATAGAATAAGGAGACGTTTCTATGATGGAAGTAGAGTAGCCCTACTCTACTTCCCCCTCTTCAGATCAGATAATTTAGGAGGATGAGGTTGAAATTGAAGAACCTCAAAATGTAGAGCATCCTAAAAAGTTGGGATAATGTGGAGAAAATGATATGAAGACCGAAGAGCCTCAAATTACAGGTAGAGATGGATAGGCAGAGCACTCTCCAATTAATGCAAGGGATGAACAACCTCAAAAAAAAGAATCAGTCCTTGATGTGCAACAAGTAGCTATAGAGGAAAAAGTAGTCCATGATGTGTAGTGAGTAGTTGTAGAGGACCAGGAGGCTTAGTAGCCTGCATCCCTTGTACACCAAGAAACAAAGGTTGCACCAATAGACCCTAGGGTATATATTATCAACGTGAGATAAAAATAGAAAGACATAATGCCATCTCAGCAATGACCCAAAACTAGAGCAAGAGTTACAGAGTTGAAGATCCTAGGCATTGAATCTAATAAGAAACCAAAGTTGGATTCCAATGAGGAATGGGAGGCAAAAAAGAATCTGTTTGCTACTCAAAAATAGAAATTTGAGGAGCTAAAGGAGGAAATTAAGGTATATAAGAAGAAATGGAAGACGACCTCCAATAAAAACCTCAAGGAAGCAAAAAAGGAGGCCAAAGAACAATCTGGAAGACCTCACAAGAAGATTTTAGTTGCTCAATCTGAGCAGTTCTGGTATTTATATGGGTCAGAGGATGGAAAGCCTTCAAGGATGCAAGTATATTTTAAGTGGATGGGATTTATAGGACCTATGTAGAAGGAGGATCTGGCATCAAGTAGTAGAAATCCCCCTATGTCAAAAAAAAATGTCAAATATAAACCTGAGCTTGACCCAATAGGGGAAAATTTTCCCATAGCCAGGGTTGCTAAGGAATCTAGCATCCCATTTGGAGATAAGGAATCAGTGCCTATGGGTGAGAAGTTGCCACTTCACCATGAGTACTGGAAAATGGCTGAACCTGCATTCCAGAAGGATGCCATCAACTTATCTGATTTTTATCTAAATATTGATAAGGGCAAGATGACCTGGACCAGAGAACCACCCAAGAAGAGGGCAGGGCAAAGTGAACCACTTCAACGCATCAAATGCTAGAAGAAACAAGGATAGGAGACAATATCTCCCATAACATCAAAGGGATAAAAGCCTCAAGACAAAGAGAAAGCCAAGGCTGCTAAGAGAAAGAGGACATATACCAACTGGGCCTATTGGGATGAGGTGAACAGAACTGGTAATTACTAGTTCAAAGGGGCACAGGGATGTGCCACCCCTTAAGTATGGGGAGATGATGAGCCACATAATTTCTCATTTTTTGTACTCTTTTCTCCATAATGTGTGGCATATATTCTTGTAGATAAAAATATTTTATGGAAATTATATATATAATGGATAGTTTATTTTGCATGTTATCTAATATTTATCTTTAAATGTAAGTTGTGTAAATTTAGTGGAAATTGTTGCATTTTGGCATGTTTTTATCGAGGTTTAACTCAAACCTGGAACATACAAATTAATGAAGGAAAACCATCTGTAGAATATTGGTAAAGAGGTACAAAGTTAGGTGCCCAAGTACATTGAAGTGCCTGAATTCTGTTTGTCACCTAACTGTTAGGCGCTTGATTCCCATTAGGTGCCTACTTCCCATTGTATGGTGGAAGGCGTTGCTTCCTATTGAATGGTGGAAGGTTCTCACTTCCTATTGTACGATGGAAGGCACCTAATTTCTATTATGTGATGAAAGGCATCTGCTTCTCTTTGTACAGTGGAATGCACCTGCTTCCCATTATGCGATGAAAGGTGCCTACTTCCTGACTTCTTCAACCACGGTGCCTAATTCCCATTAACGCCAAACTTTAGCATGACTCTGTGGTCAAAAAAATAGAGCGAACACATCAAAAAACAATATTAAGCGATTTCCAACATCACAACCAAACATGGGACAATGTCAAAGGTGACTCGTCACCTAGTTTTCAGTTGATTCGTAAATTAATTTTGTAAGTTGGGTAAATCAAATATCAACATATTCTGGAAATAGAATATGTTGAAATATCATGATATTTGCTTGATTCCTCTAATCAAGCAACCAGATATAATAGTGAATCATGTATTGATTCACTCTAAAAATTGTAATAGGGTTGGCCGCATACCTTATAAATATGTAAGCCACCTCTCAAGAAGACCCCCCGAACTTTTTATGTAATTTTCTCTGCTATAAATTGTTAATAAAATCTTTGCATTGTTCCTGCAAAAACATATTCTAAGCATATGGTGATCATTTTACCATGGGAAAAACCCGTTGGAAGCGTGGGCCCACTTACAATAAAGTTCTTCCCTATTTCCCCTATTTTATGTAATTGTTTTAATAGATTAATTTATTTCCTATTATTTTCCCTAGTTTCTATAATTTCTAGCAAGGTAGTTATTTGGATTTTGAATATTTTTAGTCATATTTCTTAAACCTAGCATGAGATTATTGGTTTAAACATAAACTCCAACGAACACCAAACACCAAACACCCCCCAAAACCATAATCTAGGGGACTCATCTCTAAAGGAGAAATTACAAGCATAGATTTTGCACGGCTGCTCACAAGACTATGAGCTACCCCGGGTTGACAATTAAATGGAGGTAATTAATTGAACCATAGAAAAACTAACCAATATTTTTCCCAACACTCATCATGCGTAAACACAAGGTAAGACATTAGTATGATAGGTCTAAGTTAAAATATGCATGAGAAGTTATCATAAGTTTATTATATAAGTACCAAGTTAGCTTTGTGTACCCTACAAAACTCAATAGAATCAAATATTCTATGAAACATATGTTTTATATAATCTATCATATGGAATATTCAATCATTTTTCCAATAAATATATCACATTTTTCTTATTAGGTATGTTTTGCACATCAAGTTGTGAAATGGCCAATTCATTCCTTATATAACACGGGTAAAAATAAAACTATCCATATAATAAAAAATTTGCCAAGGGAGGGTCACAACATCCTCCCCCCTTAATTTTAACACAATCCTTTGTGCTTTTGCTAGTTCCATAAAAAAAAAATAACAACTACATATTAGTCATTTCAGTTACTGAGTCATGTCCTTTTTGAATTTTTGTCTCTTTAGAATTTTATATATCTAAAGATATGTATTAGTCAATTGTTGCCCTTGAATGTGCAACTACCTCTTTAATTTTCATCTACTCATTTTCTAGGAATTCCCATCACTTGGATGCTGAATATTTCTTTAATTTAATGTTTTGGATCTTTGAGCTACTTCTATCATGGTTCCATGTTGCTTTTGTCCTTTCTTAGAGATACAAGATATATTTTCAAAAAAGGACAATCTTCCCCTAAGAATGTGTATTCTGTTGATTTAAATTTTGAGGCATCGATACTTTCTTCTTTGGGACTTTTCTTTATCCTTTGGGACTGCTCATCTTCAAATCATCAATACTTTTTATCTTTTGTTCCATATTCGGGATTTGTGTTATTATTACCTTTTATCTATGAATCAGGAAATTCCAACCTTCAAACTTTTCTTACACATAGGATATGGCCTTTGCTTGATCATGCATTTTTTATTGGATCTTTTTCCATGTGCGTGCTTGCAATTTAAACTTTTGCTTTCAAAAATTGTAGTTATTTATCACTATAGTTTTGGTGGCTCTAAGAGGATATTTAGCCTACTAAAGATAAGGAACCCAACAACTAGTTCTCTAGTCCATTAGGCATAGAGTCAAAAAAAATCTCCCTGGAAGTGAAAGTCTCTAGTAGACAAGCCACAACTTTGAAATTCTATAGGTGGTTAGAACTTCTGCTATCTCATGAAAATGAAATTTTCTATGGCACATATTTAAGTTTGTGTCCTTTATCCATTAGGCATGGAGTCAAGGGTACCTCCCTAGTTGATCAAGTTGTTTATTTCTTCTCTTTTCTCTAATATCTTGGGTGAAAATGGTCATACAAATAAAACTAGGACTCTTTTGTAGTGCTTTTACTTCAATAAGTAAGGTACCCAAGATTTTTCTATGATTGAAACCATTAAGGTAAGTTCCTCCCCTAGAGGTCAATATTTTTGGGATACCTTCATTTTTGTAGATAAAGGGTCCTTTGCATGTTCATGCCCAGCCTCTTCAAAAAGGGTAGAGTCCAAGGTGGAATATTCTTGCCATCCTACTTGGTCATCAAAAGGGTAGAGGAGGTCTAACCCATAATTTTCCTCCTTATTATGATCCTTTTTAGCCTCTAACTAATTTGTAGGCTCATATACCTCATGATGCATGTGTATGGGCTCATATAAAATTTTCTCTTGTTGTTTAGGGTACTGGAAAATTTCCTTTTTATCCTCCACATGGTTGTTGTGTTTCTCCCCTTCAGGTGCATCATTGGAGGTAGTACCTAGCTCAAGTTTTGATCTATTTTCTTCCATTGTAAAATTGTTCATGA
Organism: Wollemia nobilis; assembly: GCA_028583015.1. Taxonomy (NCBI): domain Eukaryota; kingdom Viridiplantae; phylum Streptophyta; class Pinopsida; order Araucariales; family Araucariaceae; genus Wollemia; species Wollemia nobilis. Next base: position 2,207,392 of record JAQPPZ010002660.1, read on the forward strand.
TCAAGGCAACTAGCTAATCTTAGTAAAATATTGAAAATGGAGATAAAGATTAAAATTTAAGACCAATTATATGTATATGTGAGAAAGTGGGTCTCATAGGAGATCCAATCTCATAAGTGACCTAGTCCAAAAATATATGCAAGCCCCTCACACACACGTAGACTTAGCACACTTGATATACATGTAAAATAATGTAAACAGTATTACATACACTTCCATGGTTCTACAGGTAAAGGCCAAAAACTAGATACATGCTTCAATGTATATAGATACAAGTAAACTTTTACATTAATTTTGATAGAAGTGGGGGTTTGAAATTACCCACAAGCCACTCAAGGTTGCTACTATTTTTATAGAGAGAAATTAAAGGAAATCCTACAAATACACGAAATGCAAGCTTGCCAATTATTTACAAAGCTAACACTACTCTTATTTATATATTTACAAGGGAGGTTTTTCTCTCCAAAACTCATGCAAAGATCTCTAGGTGGTTGTTATTTCAGATATTGAGTCATGTCCTTTTTTTATTTTTTGTCTCTTTAGGATTTTCTAGATCTAAAGATATGATATCAATCAATCATGACCATTTAATGTATAACTACCTCTTTAATTACCATCTACCTATTTTCTAGGAATTCCCATCACTTGGGTACAAAAGAGTACTTTAATTTAATGTTTTGGATATTTGAGCTACTTCTATCATGGCTCCATGTGACCTTTGTCCATTCTTAAAGATATACAATATATTTTGTAGAAAGGATAATATTCCTTGAAGAATGTGTACTCTATTGATTTGACCTTTGAGGCACCAATACTTTATGCTTTATGAGTTTTCTTCATCCTTTGGGATGACTCATATTTATATCATCGAGACTTTTTGTCTTCCATTCCATGTCAAGACTTTATGTTATTGCCTTCTATCTACAACTTAGGAAATTTTGACCTTCGAAATTTTCTTACACATGATATTTGGCCTCTTCTTGACTAGACATTTTTCATTAGATATTTTTTCATGTCCTTGTCCACAACACAAATTTCCACTTTCAAAAACTGTAGTGATTTATCACTATAGTAGTCACCATCACATGTGTTGTTGGTGATATGAATATCATAATATTTGGAGCTATAATGAGAGATGGGCTACATGGACTTCCTTTTGGATATCACTCTATAATTCTTTCTCTTTGGTCCTCCTTTTCATTTCCTATCTCACTTCACTGAGAATTACTCATCGAATAGACCACTAGGCACTAGCCTTTTATAGATCTAATTTCATACCTCATCCTTTTTCAAGTAAGGATATTCCTTTAAGAATATCCAAGATTCTCTAATTCCCTTATTGCTTGATCTTTCATGTTATATTTAGGGTTAATTCATATCTAACTTTGGACTCAATATAGAATATGAACCACTACAAGGGATAACTGCACCACTATTGAATTTTATCTTTGTATCCTTGTTCTCTCCCTAGAATGGATTGGGTCATCTCTTATAATGGGTTTACCCCTTTCACCACCCTATATATTTTATTATGCATAAATAATATGTGAAAAAACTTAGCCTCTAGTTGTCATCAAATATATCCTTGAGGATTATAAGACCAAATGTTACTTAGTTACTTGAGCCCCATACTTCCAAGTTTATATTCAATTATATCATGGATCTCTAACAACTTTGAGGATATTTATAAAGATAAAAGGAATGAGAAAATTATATTTTCATGTCCATGACATTAGAGGCCATATTATATGACCCTCATAGAGGATGTTATTTATCCAATATATGTTTATCCAAACAAATTCTAGTTATTGGGGTATTGTGTACAACTCTACCCCCATTAGATTAAAACCTTGAACCTCATATTTAGAGTTCCAAAGTGTTACCTTTATGTGCACTTTATTTATTTAGAGGATAAAATGTGGTTTTTTTCTCTAAAAGTACTTTAGGTCCATGTAGTCCAACTACATGACATAATCAAGGTTGAATAGATATTTCAATACATAGGCATCTCAAAAGGCATGCCTAAGAATCCAAACAAATGAATGAAGGATCTGGACATGCCCAAATATAGTATCCAATTTTTCACTAATGTTTCAATATATCCTAAATTTTAAAATAGCCTGGCCATCTTCCTCTTAATTTCCTCCATTATAAGATGAAATATTATGTCATAGAAGTGGTAAGAGGTTTCTAATACTTCTTGATAAGGTAAATATGTATAGTCCACTTCTAAAAATTGGATGTTGTCTATCCTAATATGTTTATCTTTAAGGAGGGAAACCATTGTTTCTTCTAATAGATAATCAATCAAACAAGGTAGGATATATAAGTAAACTTCCTTTTCTTTGTAAATATTTTTATTTACTATTTTATCTAGTTAGCATTGTAATTGATTTAATTGGTCATTTATGACTGGATTAGATAGTTCTCTACACTATGAAAGAGTACAATATGCTCCTCATAGATTTTGACATCAATATTTTCACACAAACTTATCATAATATTTAAAAGGATTATTTAGACATCATCCTTAAACCACTATAACTATATTAGGATGCTAAAGTTAAGAGCCTTAATTAGATCCTTCAATTGAGGTACCAAGAAGTCCCCCTAGTAGTACTAGTCAAATATATAGTTGTAGCTCTTTTGGAATTTGGGATTGTAGATGACCTAAATTATCGAGTCATATGTTGTGTTTAATATCTTCCTAACACCACCATCCCTTATATAAAAGGTATCTTTGGCCCATTATGGTAGCCTAGTGATCTTCCTATCAAAATCATACCTTTTAGCATATACTTCTACTAATTTTAGAAATTTCCAAGATGAGGATACTAGGTTCATAACAAGTTCTAATATCCAAACCTGGCTAATGATCCATGAATCAATTTTGGGCCCTAATTTGAAACTTCTCAAGGCCTTATATCTCACTTCCATAGGGGATTTCTTGAGTTTCTCCTCTCTATATTATATAGTTTATTAAATATTTATTCTAGTTGCCATGGTGGAGGGACGAGTTTATTCCTTCTATGATTCTTATTTCCCTGTATTTGAAAGACCCTTAATTTTGGTATTTATACTTGAATTGGTGTTGTTATTGTTGATACTAGAGAGATAAGAGTAGTAGATGGTGGGTTAATTGGATGAGAATCAAGCACAAATCCACTAATATAGGTAGATGTGGTATCCATGATGGGTGAGATGGGGAAGAGATGATTTTTGGGATAAAAAGAATTAAAGAGTTTAAATTATTGGTAAGTGGGGTGATTCACTTAGTATATGGTGGAATTTGCTATGGGAAATTTTTTTTAATCATTTTTGATAGAAAAAAAATCACTTGGAAATAGGAGTGAATCACTTGGTATGACTATCAAGTCATAGTCAAGGTGAACTTGGGCAAATTTTACTAGGCAATTCAATAGGTCAAAAATCCAAGTGATTCATTTATTAGAGAGAGATAGTTGCTAGTAGGTTTTATCCTTGGTAAAGATTTTACATTGAAGGGTGATTCACTTAATTGGAATCAACTCACTCCTTTCAATAATCTGGGTGTTACAACCACTTTAGAATGGGAAGCCCTCTTGAGGATCAACCCAATTGGATTAGGGTAATGGAAGCTTTCTACGAGTAAACCATTCCAAGCCAATTTAGGTGGGAATCCCATGTAGGATTTATTCCAACTAACTAGTTGTAACAAATAGAAGGACCCTTGTTACTAATGCATTGAAGTGGTATGCATGACCTTTGTGCTTAACTGGGGTTGTTAATCCTTAATCTAAATGAAACAACTATTGTTGTGGAAATTGTGATAGTGAGAAATTTGCATGAGTAGCCTAATGCATTGAAGAAGTTATTAAAATATGGAATATGAGTGTGAAAATTTGGGTGAAGTATAAAAATAAAGGATATGATAGACCCTAGACCAAACCACCTACGTTGGTCATTAATTTTGTCAATGACTGGTTTGCAAGGGTATGTGTTAATTTACTTGTTTGACAAATTTATTTTGGACAAATAATCTTTGATAAGTGAAGCACTTATAGTATCCATAAAATCACTTGTCCACGAGCAATTTTCTCCCTCAACCTTAACTTTATTTTTTATTTTTAACTAATAAAAATAGAATATAGAATTAGGATAAATAATGGGAAGTAGAATAACATATAATAACTAAAATTGGCAATAGACTCCCATCCACTATTACATGCTTGTAAGCATTTGGACCCATAATCTAAAAAAATCATAATGTTTACTGTAGAGGGATTCAAATTTTTGATGGCATCTTGGCTTATCTTGTAAGTATATTTAGATCCATAATATAATAATTAGGATGGGGATAATAGCTAGAGAATATACTACCTATTGATTACAATTGGAAAAGGCCTCCCATATATTATTACAATCTTGTAATCATTTGAACCCATAATCTAAAGGATTTTAAATGTCTACTCTAGAGGGTTTTTAAACTTTTGATGGCATCTTGGATCAACTCTATATTCATCTCATTTGAATACCAAGTTGCATTATTGGTAATCTAATTTAATGGTATTTTTTTAAAACACATTTTTAATACCATCTAATGCTGAACCACCCTTTTGAATGATCTCTCTTTCTTTTTCCAATGATAATAGTACTTTCAGTATTGCTTGCATTGACTTGATAGTAGTGTTTTCAAGAACCAATTGATAGGACAATTAGAGATAATGGAGGTTTAGGATGATTGAAAACACTGCTTCCTTTTAAAAAAACTACTTGTAAGTACATGATCCTATAGAGGCCTTAGATGTCACCTAGTCTTCCCATTTTGTCCTTCATAGCTTGGTATGCTAGTCCCTCTATGATTAAGATATAATCTTCTTTAGAATCATCATGATGTTTTTGTTGGTAAGTTTTTCCAAACTATTACCTTGGGAATAGTAATTGGATTTGCTTTTAATACATATCCATACTCCAATGCAAAATCCATTTTAAAGCATATGAAGGCTATGGCGCTTTCAATAATTATCATGGATGGAGCCCCAAATATAGTGATGATATCCTCCAAAAACTTGGTCACCACTTCTTGGTTTTTTTATTTGACTCGAACTACTTCAAATCATTTAGTAAAATACTTGGTTGCAATTAAAATATATCCATGTCCCATAATAGTGTTGACTAGTTTTTATGTAGAAAATAGCCAAGGGGTTTTGTAGCCCTCTATTCAAAGCACTAGTTGATTTATTTATTCTTCCAATGATAAGATATTTCTCTCTACAATCTAAAAAATAAATATGATTATTCTATATAGCAAATTAATCACTTTAAAGGGCAAGTAAATGGACCAATAAAAATTACAAACCCATATATCCTAGTTTAGTCTTCACAATTTTTAACATATAAATCATATTCATGAATATATTTCCAACTAAAGGGTATTAAAACCTATTCACTAAGAAAAAAATCCCTTTTAAAAGTAGGTAATTGGACCAATATCAATTAGAAATACATATGCCTCTATATCATTCATCAAACAATTGAATATATAAAGCATATCAATGAATATATTTCAAACTAGCAAGCATGACAACCCATTTACTACGAACTTATTTTCAGTTTCATATAAATGAAAACATCTATGAAACAAAATAATCACTTTCTCACAATAAATTCTAAGAGTAATCCTGATTGAGTTTGATTTATAATTATAGTTATAAACATGCAATAAAATCTAATAATATTCATATTTATTTTAAAACTTCAATAAAAATAAAAAAAGGTTGAACCTCTAAATCATCAAGTCTTTCTCCTTAAAATAGAAATTCTAAAAGGTGGTTCGATAAATACTGAATTAGTTAAAAAATATTAGTGCCTCCATCTATTATGAGGACTTTATATCAAATCATTGTCATAAATTAGAGTGTAATGAAAATCAAAAGTGGCAGTTATAAAATTATCTTTAAGTAATGAATTAATGGAGATAAACTTGTTGAGATAGCCATGCATCTTTTCATTGTTGAATGCTGGATCTACTAGCCATTTATTGAATAAAAAATCTTCATGAATAAAAAATCTTCCACTCTTTTCATCTTGTTTAAAATGCTTTGGGCATTCATTTTATATTTTTCTTCATGAATAAAAAATCTTCCACTCTCATATTGTTCTTCAATTTTGATTTCCACTAATAAACTATTCATTTCTCTAGTAGTCTTCTTGATGATAGACTCAACTTGAAGCAACAACCCATGAGAATGATTAATTATTTCTTAAGCAAGTGCGATACAAGTAGAGCATCTATGAATTTTTGTAGTAGATAAGGATGAACTAGTTCTAGGATCTATTATTCGTTGTTTAATCTTCATTAGGCTAGTTTGATTGTGCAAGATAGGTTTTTGTAGTGCATTAGAATTTTTTCATTCATAACCAATCTTCCTCCTAGTATCCATACAAAAGTAAAATTTCACAAAAAACTTAATATTTAAGTTAGATTTTATTTCATAGCTTATATGGTTGCACTTACAATAATCCTTTAGTAATGTTTTATGGTGTTTGCAATAGAGGCCTATTATTTCAAGGCATCAATTTGAGAAGTGAGGGATTGCATCATGCATATATAAAAAACTTATTTATCTATTATAATTTTTTTTAACTATAAAATTTTCTCCTCAAGTATGGTAGTAAAATCCATTTCAAAGGTTCTTTCATATTCTAGAGTTTGAATTTGTTAGAATTGTTTAGTGATCCTCTTCTTTGAATATCTAAATTTGTTTCATGTTAATTTATCTACTTAAATATATATTTGACTTATTTCATCTCTTAAAGCCTTATCTACTAAGGTGATGGTCATTTCATGTATTCTTTTAACTAAATCATCGTCCTTAAGCCTCTTCCTTTTCTTGAAATATTTTTCTTTTAATGATTTAGTTTATTTATTATAAAAATAATTTATGAAAATATCTTCAATTGTAAGGTCTAGAACATTTTTTTCTATGGATAAGTCAATGGATCTACCAATATATTTAGTTTGCTATATTTTTCTTGCTCTAATATGCTCAGTTTTATTTATATGTTCAATATCTACATCTACCATATCATCAATTATTTCTCTATAGTTTCCTTTTTTAGTGTATCAATGTTTATCATAACCTTTAAAAATTTTATTGATATGGTATCCACTTCTCTAATGTCCCTTTCCCTAATATTTTATTGGGTTCCCTTATCTTGGGAATAATTTTCCTCGATTGTTAGGTTTACTTCCATAAAAATAATTTTTTTGATGAAAAATTCCCTCCAAGGACAATGCCTTTCCCTTAGGATCCCTTTCATCCATAAGATTAATTTCTTCTACTATATGGACTTAATTCAATGGAAGGCCTAATTTTTACTGGGTATTTCCCTCCACAAGATTCTCACTATCAATACTTAATAAATTTTTCAAGATAATTATATTATTTTCTTAGAGACTATTTCTCTTGCCTATATAGGAGTATTTTTTTGTCACAACTAACCTTACAAGGACTTCAATTTTTAATTTTAATTTAATATTTCTTCTTTCAATTGAATATGAAGCACTTGGATAGGATGAAGCTTGACCTGAATCGCCTAGGTCATGCCTTGAAGCATCCTTCTTTCTCTTCCTTTCAATCACCTCTACCTAAGAATGCATGTCCCTTGAAATATATTTATCAAACTCTCCTTGTGTGCATTCAAAGAGCCAAGTCTTTTAGATATACCTCAAATGTTGTCTAAGATTTTCTTCATGATAATAAGTCAAATTTATACCTTCCAATTGAATTTATCAAAGAAAAAATCCAACTATGCATAATGCCCCAAATTTCCTATGGTAAGTTCTCCTAATAGAAAAATGAATGAGCAAAAATTACATGGATGTAGGCTAGTAAATTTTGATAATATACCCATTGATATTTTCCATCATCTAATAAGATATATCTTTGAGTAGCATCTTATTAGGTTCAAACTTGGAAAATAGATGAGGATTCCCTTTGAAAATTGAGAGTCTAATGTATGCCTAATGGGATTGGATAAATAAACTTGCATATGGCTCCAAAGCCCTTCTTGCTTCCTCAATAAAATAGATACATGAATAATTATTGAATGATGAATAAATACAAGGAAAAAATAGAATGAGTATTTTCCCCATTTTCTTTGTGTTCCTTCTAGATATTCCTAAGAAATATATATGCATGTTTTCTCTTTGGATAGTTAAAAAATGAAACTATATTGCAGTATGACCACACATAGAATATCAATAATTAAGGTAGTCATGTGAAACCTACATATCTATAGGGAATTTTCATTTCTAAACTCTCTATTTTTTCTAACTAGAATATCTAAAAGAAAAGAGGTCTAATAAAATTTAATCCTTTTATTACTGTCAACACATAATGTACAAAAAAATGATATGTGTTTGGTTCAACCATGAGTATACAAATTTGGGCCATAACATGTCTTATTTGAATTCTAAATTTTTAAATACCGTTACTTTCATTTTAAGTTGAAGGGTCCTATTCTCATTTTCTCTCCAACTCCTTCGAATTTCCCCTATACTCTCATATTTTTTATAAATGAATGACCATAATAATTGTCATAGATAACTATGTTTTCAAGAGGATGTTTGTATATGGTGCATAATGCCTCACTATCAAAATGGGAAACCAATATATTAATTAAATATCTTATCTATTTATTTTTTAACTCCACCCTTTGGAAAATCCATTGTATAACATGCACACACTTGACAACTTGGGTTGAGCACCCATATTTGGCAACCTTGACTATATGATATTTATTATGACCTCCAAGTACTTGGAATCATCCCTATAGCTACTTTTATTTTGAATGATATTATTGCACTTCTAATAAATGTCAAAAAGCTTTTCACATCTTCTCCTAAATCTGTTATACTTGTGTCATTGATAATGGGTGTGTTCATAATAGTTTGACTCTATTTTTTTAGTGAATGTAACAAATGAACATTATATTGAGCACGACACTAGATGAGAGCTTGAACACTCAATAAATATAAAATAAAAACACCAAGTCAACATATAAAACTTATTAGGTATTCAAATTAAATTTTTGTACACATCAACTTGAATTTGTACAATTCAAAATAACTATAATGTATTAAAAAGTGAGTTTATCATGGTAGGAAATCATGTGTAAACTCTACACTAAATCCTATCATGACATGGGTATTAAATATAAAGTAGAGTATTTACCAAAATAAATTAAGAGAAATGAATGACATGTTATTATGGTGTCTAAATGGATGACTCAATTTTGCTACAACTCCCTATACACTCATGAGGTAAAAGTAGGAACAAATAAGATATAGTTGGATGGAAGTATTATCTCCTTTCGGCTCCATAAGAATGAAAAATAGATAAATCAAGATCTAAGAAAGGCATGTGGTAATCCTTAATATTAATTTCCTCTATGCATATAAGGCTATACATTTACAAAAAAATTCAAAACTACCCTAGAATTTTTATTGAAAAACAAAAACAATGAAAAATAAAGCAAAAATTGTAAGATAGTACAATAAGAGAAAAATACATTGGGTAACGTGAAACCCACTATGCTAAAATTTATAATGGATTTAATGTGGCAAAAATTATAAAATGGAATTATCTTATCTATAAAATTAATGCCATACTATTGGAAGAGTTTAGTGATAATAATAGGCTTAAAAAATATTAGTGCTTTTTAGCTCCTTCCTATGAACTTACAACCTTATACTTTTTGACCCATTAGAAGTAGTAAAACATATGGTAGGATAATAGTATCCTACCCTCAAGATATTATATATTGTGACCTATGCAAAATAATTTTCTTCTTCATCATGATATTACTTGATTATGGATTTTACCCTTTCCTCTTCAATACACCTTAACAAGACCCCATCATATCTCTTTTAAAAGGTACATTTCCCAAGCATAGATAATACATTACTTTCTACCTAAACTAGGCCTTTTATTTAGGTTTTAACCCTTTAGAGACATTTCTAGATATCTTGTATCTTTTGATGTCTCCGATCCATACTTTCTTATCATCTAATTCTATCTCTTTGACCAACTACATCAAAGAGGGGGTGTTGAAATAATCACTACACCTTGGGGATTTGACTTAGTGGACTAATCACCACCCTCAAGCTTAGTACTAACTTTATTTTAAATTCAAATGTTAAAATTGAACATGAATTTGATACTAAATGAAGAGAGCTAAATATAACAAGGAGCAATAGAATAAATATACAAACACAAAACCATTTTTTAAAAATATAATAGCAAGGGAAAACCCCCCTTAGGGGATGTCTGGAATTCCATAAGAGGGGTTTCCCTTGTTATTATCTTGTTCTAAAAATGGCTTTGTGCTTGCATATTTATTTTTTTACTCCTTGTTATGTTTATCTCTCTTCATTAGTGTCAATATCATGTTTAGTTTTAACATTTAGTATTAGAGCCTATCATCTTGAACTTGGGAATTTTATGTCATTGTATGAAGAGATGCAAGAGTTTATAGCTTATGGAAGATCTAGTGAGATTCAATAATTATAGATTTAGTGAGATTCAATAATGAAAAAAATTCTGGTGAGCTTTGGCAATGGTAGATCTAGTGAGCTTCAATAGTGGTAGATTTGGTGAGCTTCGATAATGGAAGATATAGAGAGCTTTGGTAGCAATAGATCTGGTGAGCTTTGGTAGAAACAAATATTGTGAGCTTTGATAGTGGTATATATGGTGATATTTAACAATGATAGACCTATTGAGCTTTGATAATGGCAGATATAGTGAGATTCGACAATGGTAGATCTAGTGAGCTTTAGCAATGGTAGATTTAGATTAAGGATTGTTCATGCTAGGGATTGATATTTAAATCTTGGTGAGATTAAATAGTGGTAGATATAGTGAGCTTTAGCAATGGAAGATTTGGTGAGCTTCAAAAATGATAGATATAGTGACATTTGGTAGTAGTAGATGTCATGACCCTCCCCTGGTAGAAGTTTCATTGGGATGGATTCATGTTTTTATATATGATTTTGTTGATGGAATGATTGGATACTTCATGAGTAGTTATGAAAAATATACATTTTAAGGAAATGTATTATATTTTATTTATGTAATGATCAATTATTCCATGTGTTAAGATATGTAATACTTATGGTTTACAAAGGTTAAAAGGATATGTTGATCTAATTTGAGTTTTACAGGGTACTTGGAATCGTTTTATTACTTATCTTATGGACTTTTTTAACCTCTCTTATGCATATTGAATTAGATTGATTTGATTAATGTATTGTTTTATGTTTTGAATAGGAATAGAAGAATTTGAAGATGATTTCTTATCAATTGAATACCTCTACATGTTATCAATGAGAAAAAAAAATAATTTATTTAAACCATGGTGGGAGTATTTATTTATTTGTTTTAGATGTGCATTAACCCAAGTTTTGGTGGTTTTGATTGATTAGCCTACTAGATTATAAGTTTAATGAATAAGTGTTTCGTTCGCATTAAAAAATAATATGTAATTAACTAATATTATAATTGGAGTGAAGGAGTGGGCTTTAGTTGTGGAATGGCATATGGAGTGGGGAGTGATGGTACCACCAAAGAGAAAACATGGAGGAGTGAATTTTTTAGGGATTTTTGTGAGAAGGAGCCGAGGAGAGGATATATTTTTGGGGGTTTTGTTGGGGAAAATGATTTATGGTGCAGATATGACATTAAAGGAATAGAGCAACTCTCACTTTAAAACAAACAGGTATGTTGAGTAAATGTCTTCTGAAATTATTAAAATTTTATAGAATTTTTATGATGTCTGAGTGAAATATATATATGGCATATTTGAATGGGTTATGTTATTTGTGATTTTGGAATTTAAACAAGTTATTCCTAAGATATAGATGTAAATGGATTTCCTAAATATTTGGTAAACATTTTGGAGAATGGAAGTCTTTATGTTTCTTGTTTAAGTTCATTGGATATGGGAATGAAAACATGGAACTAGATTCTATGGCTTGTTGGATGGAAAAGATAGCCCAACCATTACGATAGTGCTCTACCAAGTGTTATATTATCGTTGAGTGTGGTATATGCAATATTGTCTTGTTATTTCATTATAAAATAAAGGATTGATGTTGTTTTAGAGGTTAAGAGAGTTGTTCTTAGATGTTGTTGTCTTGCATATTGATGATAGATAAGCTATTAGTACATTAGCTTTGTAGAAGTGAAATATTATTTTGTTTAGAATATTTTATTTATGAATGGATATCCTTGTTGGGGAGAGGATGGCATTGGAGTTTCCCCATTATGGAATTGTTACTTGTCTACTCGAACTACTCACATATGAGACCCCTATTGTAATATCTGTGTGGACACATCGAGACTTATGAACCCCAACTATGAAGAAATATTTGGATCAAAAGAAATTCAAAAATGATTCACTTAATGTTGGATTGAGATTGCAATTTAGTATGAGGATGAAAATATTAGAGTTCCACTATGGAAAAATTAAGGAAATTTGAGTCTTACTAAATCATGGTCTGTAGAATATTTGAGAAAGTAATGCAGATGGAATTATTCTATTATTATGATCAAATAAGTATATGTTATAATTGGATTTGGGTAGATATTCTGGGCTTTTTGGTTGCATTGAAATTTAGAAGACGTAGGTTGTGTGTTACCTTTCTAAAAACGTGGAAATTTTTAGAGGATGGATTAACTAAAGTATGTTCAAATGTTATGTCCTCTAAATTATAATGCAAATATTATTTTTGAAGGGACAAAATAAACTAGAGCGCCAATTGTACGTAAAATACTAGAATTATTATTGACCTTGGATTGGGTATTAGAAGTAGAGTCCTCTAGGTGTAATTTGTCTAGTTGGGTCTACATATGAGCTATTTTATAACATATTTCTTATGGCAATATTAAGTAATTCTAGAATCTATAGTTGTTGGTAAATCAGAATGTATATTAAGTATTTGAAAAAATGTGAAGGAATGAATAGATCCTTGAAGATGATCATGTCATTTGTTTATGTGTATAAACTGAAGGACAAGTTCAAAATGTAAAAAAACAAGAGACTTGGAAACTCTTGGTTGAATTTGAAAGCTCATTGTAAGCCTAGACTGAATTTAAGATTCTCATAATAATGAAATGAGAAGAACAAGTTCATGCTGGGTTTTTACCTTCGAGTTTCCCAAGATAAATAAACTGTGTTATGACTCTTGTGGATATTTTACTTTATGATGGCATTGTAATTAATTTTTAAATGGATATGGAATGGTTCTTTATTTGTGGTCATATTTGTTATAAAAAGTATTGTTCATTGTCATGTAGTGTTTTAACATTACAAGAGGACTAGTAGTATTTTGTATATTAAAGGATCATTTATAATTTTGTATGTGTGTGAGGCTTGATATTAAAAAAATCCCTCTTGGGAAATTAATTAATGTTGACTAATAGCATCATGAAATTTGTTGTTGACTTGTTGGTAAATGGCTAAATATGTAGAATTGTCGAACACTACTCCAAATATCAATAAATACCTTGATGGAGGTAGTTTAAGAGATGCCTCATAAGAATGGGAAGTGTTTAGCCTTACATTAAAAGATAGTCTAAAAGAGTAATAAGATCCATTGAAACTAAATAAAAGAATGATTTATTTTGATGTTGATTCTGCAAAGAGGGAATTGGGAAGGAGGCTTTTATGGGAAGTCTACCTCAAATTGGTATGATATGGATAGACATGTCCCTCACGCATTAAACACCTGCATAGAGGAACTTATGTAGAGTGTAGAATTGGCATTCACCTTTCAAAATATTGAAGGAGAGGTCAATGCTAGCTCTTTGGATCCATCAGATGGATAGTATTGACCCATTAAGTAACACCTAGTGTTCTTACATAATTGGATTTATGTAAGGTGTAAGGATGGGTGTGCCTTGAGATGATATAGATAGGAAAATATTGATGTGATATTAGTAGTATATTCTAGAGAATAGAATCTAGTAGCCCTTGTGAATGAGTAAAAATAAATAGGATGAGAAATTCTGGGTTATGACAGTAGATCTAGTAAGCTTCAACAATAATAGATCTATTAAGCTTTGACAATGATAGATTTGGTGAACTTTGGTAGTAGTATACTTGGTGATCTTTGCTAACTATAGACATAGTGAACTTTGGTAGTGGTAGATTTGATGTTTATTTTCTGAATAGGTTCTATAGTTTAAGGCTGGAAATGCCTATTCTAGTGGTTTTAATGTGTAAGTTGTGGAGGTGTCCATGCATGAGGTTTCATTTTGCAGTTGGTATTCTTCTTATTTTAGTGTGTTATGTAGCTCTAAAACCTTAGATCTATATTTTGCAAAGTTTTTGAAGAAGGTTTGATATGGTTTATTGGTTATACCACAAGTTTTGGGTAAGTATTAACTACTATAACTGGTGTATCTTGTACCTAAAGAAGCTATTGTAACTGGTGTAATTTTATTATTGGCTATTGTAACTAGTATAGCTTGTAGGGCTATTAATGCTACTATAACTAGTGTAGTTGTACCCAAAAGAGACTTGTGTTGTTGCTAGTGTTGGTTTTCTAGTGTAATTTTCTCAGAGTTAGCTCTAGTAATATTTGTAGTGTTTTAAAAGTGTTTTTTTAGAATTTTTTGTTACCTTGTCAGTATATGGCTGAGGGTAACAAGTGAAGCTAATGTATTTAGAAGGTTAGAGGTATCTTATAGGGTGTCTTGGTATTGAAACGACTAGATATAATTGGTGGAAGTTATAGGCCTATAGGTTGGTAGTAGTCAGGTTAAGGCTACTTATCCTTGGGAGGACTAGTTTTAGCTTATGCCCTTGAAAGGTTGTGTCAAAAATCATTGTTTGTACTACAAAATTACAAATATTTCATTAAGGGGGGAGGCATTAAATACCAATGTAATCACACATTTGTAATATGGATCAAATTCCAAGGATGAGGTGTCACTTTGCATGCACATGTGATTTGGCAGTGATAGATGCTAGGGTTTGCCTTATAGAAGATGAAATGTAGTATTTATTTGAAATTGATAATGGAAAAAATAAAAATATTTAGACACCCTTAAGGGAGGTTTTCCATTGATAATATTTTGTTCTAAAAATGTATTTTTGTTTGCATCCTTATTTTTGTGCTTGTTATGTTTAACTCTCTTCATTGGTATCAATGTCATGTTCATTTTTAACAACTAGGCATTTTATTTAGGTGTTAACCCTTTAGAGACATGTCCAGATATCATGTATATTTTTATGTCTCCTATCCATACTTTCTTATCATATAATTCTATCTCTTTGACCAATTATATCTAGTCTCTTAGAGCTAACATAACATAATTTTCACATAAATCTCAACCCTAGACAAGCTTGGTGGGATTTATTTCTACGTCAAATTCTTGGATTTTGTTTATCCATCCTACTCTCTTACATTCTAGTTCATATTGCATAAATATAGATCAAACATTAAGGTGAACCAATAAGATAATAGTATGGGTTTGGGACAAGTAGTGCCTAATTTTTTTGGGGGGTTTTCATTATGGAAAATACATATTTATTGATGATAATGTATTTTTATTTGTAGTTATGGATGAATTTATTCATTAAGAAAATAATATTCTCTTCACATTTACTATTCTTATGAGTCAATATTTTATTAATGCTTTCATTTATCCCAAAAAATAGAGCCTAGATTCTTTGAAGAAATTGAGATTTATGAGGACTAGGGATATGGAAATTGCATCCTTTTATCCTAGACATCCTTTTAATCTTCTTTAGTCCATATCAATATCACATCCTTTTTCAATATTTGAGTGATTAACATGATACTTGTGCAAAATTGGTTATGAAATTAGCTATCAACTACTTTTGACCTAGAAAGGACTAGGTTCCTTTGACAACATGGGTAATGGAAGTTCTTGGATTGATTTTATCCTATGAAGATATATGGCATGTTGAAATTATAATTTGTTTCATGGCCAAGTTTGATATTGTATGATGCTTATTGGATAGGTCTAAGGGCATTTTATTGTACAATGTATTAATTATTTGTAATATTTTACTATGTATATCCTATGGACCTAGGTTAACCTTGTTATGGTTAAACCCTCTTTATATATTGCAACTATCCTAAAAAACTCTTCTTATATTGGCATATGTTAAACATTATTATACAATTGGGATTTTTGTATTGGCATAAATACCCCCTTACACTCATTTTATTGTATAGTAATATTTGGATTGTATTGTAATTATTTATGATGCCTATAGGTGCCTCCAAATTTCTATGTCTATTTTCCTTTGTTTCATCCTTTTATGCTTTCTATGTAAGATTTGAGTGGATGAATTATTTTTATATATTTCTAGAAAATATGTAAATTCTAACATCGTATTAGAGTGGGTATGCAGTACCATAACTTGGCCAATGAGGAAGCTAACTCAGTACCTTTGATTCTTCTTCCAAGTTCTAGGACAAATTATTTAATCTTTATAAGCATTTTTTTGCAGAAGAAGTTGAGATAAAACCCTACTCCATGATTTTAATTTTCTTCCTCAAATACCTTTGAGAATTTGTGGCTTTTCTTTTTACCTGTAAAGTTGAGTTCAAATGATTCATCATTGTGTTTCCATGACCATTTCTCAAAAAGTAAATTTGGAGAGAAAGATTCAAATTTAAATAAGCCCCTTCTCCCACATGCACTCTCTACAATATTGCATCCATAGAGTAGGACCATGTTTGTCAATGGAAATATTCCCTTCATGCACATTCATTGAGGGTAACAAGGCAACCAATGAGGGTTGCTTTGGTACTTTTTGCTATGCAATACAAGTTTAAATATTGGCTATGCTTTGGTTGCTCAAATTCCACTCAATTTGTTTATTGTTGGAAAAGTATGAATGAAGTAATGTTGGGGTATTGTGCATGCTTAGGACTATGTTTAAACCCCAACCCACCCCTTTTTTTGTCTTCTATAAATATATGGACACCTTATGCCTATGATCTTGGTCATGTCATCATGAATAGGAGACATGGTTAGTTGGATATGGCAAGGTAGTTAGAGTTTTAAATAGGGATATAATGCACATTTAAATTGCTCTATTATATGACATTCCCAGAGATGGAGAGCTGGAAATCAGAGCTCCAAAAAGCAGGGTGGTGGAAAGCCTCTTACTATATGAAATCATGGAATCAACATGTGCCAGATTTATTACAGTGGAAACATCCCCAAGAGTGGCCGGTGAGGGGTACGAGAGGAACTAATGGAAAAAGCTGTGGAGATATCTTCAAAGACACCCAATTCAGGATGGTTCTAAGAGGGATATACTTGGATGGGGAGGAAGTAAGTTGTGAATTTATAAGGCAAAGGAGGGATACAAGGTAGTTTGTGGATACGAGATTACCCCATCACCCTTTCCATGGACATTTGTCTGGAAAAAGGAAGGATGGCCAAAAATTAACATTTTCTCATGGTTGATTAACCACAAAAAGTGCTTGAATTTTGATAATTTGATAAAAAGAGGTTTCTTTGGGCCCTCTAAATGTGTTTTGTGTGGAAAGGCAGAGGATACCTTGAATCAACTCTTTTTTGGGTGTTCTTTTGCTAAAGACATATGGATAAATTGGTGGAGACAAATGAGACAACATTGGGAAGTTTTTAAGAGCCAGGAAAGCTTTTATGAGAAATGGAAACAGTGCAGCTTTAAGACTAAAACAATGAAAATTGCATGGAAACTAGGACCTAGCTTCATATGGTGGCAATTATGGCTAGAACGAAATGCACGCATATTTATATTAGAGCATAGAACAAGGGAGCAAGTATGGGAGAGTATTATGAGCAAGGTAACAGAAACACTATTTATCGGATTACGGGGAGGAAACAAATATAAAAATGGAGGAAGTGATTATTCTACGGAGCCTTGGAATAAGCTGTAACATAGAAACAACTTAAGGATGGGTACACGGGTGTGATCCCCTTGAATAACATAGAGTGGAGGCCACCTCCTAAAGAGTGGGTGAAGGCAAACACGAATGGGGCTTCTACTAAAAATCACTGGGAAAGTCTGGTTTTGGTATTATCATGCGAAATTGGAAAGGAGAATAGGTGTATTGGAGAGCAGAAGGCATGGGGGAGGCAACTAATAATGAAGCGGAAGGACAGGCGATCTTGTCAACATCAGTGATAGCTGCAAATCTATAGTTACATAAGTTGTGGATAGAGACAGACTCTCAGGTATGGGCTGGAATATTAGATCCTATAAGGCCCTTTCAGGTGCTAGGAATTGGAGAGAGAAGGAAGGTGGAAGTAGTCCAGAAGATCTGGCAAGTTTTTCAAGATGTTTTTATTACACATATAAAGCGAGAGGGAAATAGGGTGGCAGACTATTTAGCAAAATGGGGAAAATATCTGGAGAAAGGGCAATATGTGGACTCTCATATGGAAAATCAGATAAGCTTGTGCCAAAGAATCCAAGGGATGCGGGAGGTGATACAAGCAGATAGTAGAACAAGAAGAGTAGACAGTGACTCTAATGAATCTATCACAGTTAGGCCATAGAGCAACACAACATGAAGATAAATGGATAGTTTACGAAATTCAGATAAATTGGATAAACTGGAATTCAGCTATGGTAGTGCTGAGGGTATGGATATCTGCATTATGTAAGGTAATGTTTTATGGGTAATTTTTGAGCTAGGAGGGATTGGAGGAGGATTTTCTGTCTCCCTTGATGCCTGTCCAGTTCATTTTACCTTGTAATATAGCTTCTATAAATATAACATATTTTTCATTTTTTTCAAAAAAAATTGCTCTATTATATGCTTTTGCATCCTATTTATAATTTGAGGTGGTTTAATTTGGTTGGAAATAACTTCAAGAGGCCAATGAGGGTTGGTATATCTTGGATAGCATGTTATTGTCAGGATAGTAGATACCTAGTATTAAATCCTACTATCACCAATCATTGAAGGAAAAATTTGTATGGTCAATGTGGGGTTTCCAAAAACCATAAAAAGTTATTTTTTTTATTATTTAAAGAGCCTTAGCCAATAATATGCTTCCAAGTGTCAATGATCTAATGGATAAAAGTAGCTAAAGTGGAAATGTGTGATTTAACCATAACAACAAATTAGGATTAACCAATTGGAAGATCAAGATTGGTTCTTCTATCCCTAAGGTTGGGCATTTACTTATTTATTTATTTTTTGGGGTCTATTGGGATAAAAATTTTGGAGGCCATGTATTTTGCATACGGAAGCATTTTGAGGCTATTTTTTTTAAACCATATGATTTTTAAGATCTAGGTATTGATGGAATTAGTTCACAAACTTGATGTATTGTTAGGGGTTTTATTGTTTAAGATGGACCACAAAGCCCTAATTACTCACCTTGAAACTATAGTGTTTTCTCAATTTAAATTTTTTGCCTGCTATGAAGTAAAAATTTGTGGTGCATCTTTTAGGAGTTTAAAGCAACTATTCTTGATGATGAAAATTACCATAAAAAAATAGAAGAGGCTATAAGTTTATTTTCCTTGCTAATTAAACTAGAGTTGCTTTTCCACATAAAAGTGGAGAGGGACCCATCAAGATATGGTCAAACCTACATGATATTTTAGGGAAGTCAATAATATTGAAGGCACTTGGAATTGGAGCTTTCTTCTCTTAAACTAGTTGAGTTTGATAGTGTTGAATACTATATTATGAGTTTAAAATCTTTAAGGGTAGATATTACATCTTCTAGAGGAAAAAAGAAAGATGATGTAGAATATGTTAATATTATCCTTGCTAGTATATCTATCCTTTTAGATGTTGAACCTAACAGTTCATATTATTCCTATGTTATTGGAATTTGAAAAGACTCTTACTCTTGAACAACTTTTTTCTCTTCTAGTTTACTTTTAGGTGGGAATGTAGAATGATGGTGGAAATCCTCAAATACAAGCTCATGTAAAGGAATTCAAATATAAGGAGGGTAATACCAATGGGAATATTGAATAGGATAAGTCTTCGAAGAATACAGATACCACTTGTAGATACCATAAGAGGGAGGGACATTCAACAAGGAATTCATTGCTAAATATATAAAGGATTAAAGCTAAATTATTAAGCTTTGTGGACATCTTCCATATGATGAGGAAGACTTTGAAGGATCTACCTCAATTGAGAGACCCACAAGAGCATCCATTATGGGTATGGATATATGATTGTTGCTAATATCTTCTCTTCTTGACATCTTAGTCCAAATTATAGTGGGTGTTGAAATTATAATATGTATCATGGCCAATGTTGACATTATGTGATGTTTTTGGATAGGCCTAAGGCTATTTCATTTTACAATATCATAATTATATAATATTTTATTATGTATTCCCTATGTCTTAGGCTAACATTTTTATGATTAAACCCTCATTATATCTTGTAATTTTTTTATTGGTTGAAATAAGGGGTTTTGATAGGGTCCCCAAACCTTTTACAATTGAAAAAAAGCCTCAAAAGGATGACTACAGGAGAAACATAAAAATAACTTTAGAGAAAATAACAATTAGGGTCCTTCTATCAGGACGATCCCTAAGTTAGGGGAAAGCTTCCTATGAGAGTCCTTCTAGGACCAGTATTGAGTGACATCAACTACATGAAAATCATTTGTTTACCAAACTACCAAATATTAGAAGAGAACATAAGTCTCCAACCTATGAATAAATATTTGATCAAAGAAGTTTACAAAAAATAAAATCGAAGCCATTGAGACCCCTTACCAAACAGGAAGGAAACATCATTTTCCTTGATGCTTTTTGCCACCTCCTAGG
Source organism: Wollemia nobilis (assembly GCA_028583015.1). NCBI lineage: Eukaryota > Viridiplantae > Streptophyta > Pinopsida > Araucariales > Araucariaceae > Wollemia > Wollemia nobilis. The sequence goes on from JAQPPZ010002660.1 coordinate 2,228,224, forward strand.
GTTGGTAACAAATCATATCTAAGGGTTGAAGCAAAAGAAAAATCAGTTTGAAAGAGTTATTTTTACCCAAGGAAATGACATACTATGAACCATTACCTATATTTGCTTCAATTTATTTTTTTCTAATGTCCTAGTTTGATGATTTGCTGACTTTTATCACCTTATCAAAATCAATATCTCCTTTTTTTTGGCTTCTAGTAACATGGCCTAGGTTAAAAACCCTTTTACTTTAGTTGAGACCTTGGTCAAAGGGCTTAAGACCTTGTTTTATTTTGAGTAGTTGGTCTCTTTTCTTTCCATAAGGATTTCCTATGAATGTGAATCCAAAAATTATTAAGTTAGAAGTTCTTTAGGTTCAAGTAGGTCTATAAAGGTGATGGGTTTTTATAAAGGTACATTAGAGCCTAACAAACTATTGGAGGATCCTTGGATAGGAGCAACTCTCACCTTCTTCTAATACACCCTTACCTAAGAAGCTATGACCTTCAATTGGGAAGCCTTCATCAGGTCCAATAGAGATGATGAGACCTCACCATTAAGATTTAGGTCTTCCTTTCTAATAGGATTCTGGGATGATGATTGAGCCTCCATTCCCAAAGCTTTTTGAGATGTTGGTTAGGTTTCCTTTCCAACAACACTCTAAGGTGTTGATAGGGTATTTTTTCTTTGGATCTCTATCTAGACTTTCTTTTATCCCTCAACTAGTTTAGAAGGATTTGCATTCAAATCTAAACCAATAGTCTTCATGGAATATTTTTTATACCATTATTTATTTGGTTCACTAAAGGGTTTCAAGGATAGACATTGGGTTGAAGGATGCCCTTGTTTTTTACAAGAGGAATAAAAAGGGTTTTAGTTCTCATATTCAATTTCTTAGTGCTAAATGCATTTATATCTAATATTAGCTCAATAGAAGTAGGTAGCTCAGATTCAAGATCAGAAATGATGCACATTCTTGAATAGACCATCCTAGACTCAACTTCAGTAGTATGGTTGAAAGTGTTAGAAATTTTGAGTATACTGTGTTGTCATTGATGTCAAAGGATAGATGTCATTGGGTGTCATTGACATCAAGGAAAATTTTATAATAAAAATTATTATAATATTGGTTGAGCAAAATATTATAATATATTATTGAAGGCAATAATATTAATTGTGAAGGCAAGGTTCAAAATAATTAATATTATTGAAGGCAATAATATTAATTGTGAAGGAAAGGTTCAAAAGGATTAATATTATAATATTTTATTATAATATAAAGTTTTTAAATTATAATATTATTTGAGCACCAATAAATTGAAGGCAATTCGAATTAATTTTGAATGAAGGTGAACGATGTCATATGGATGGAAAAGACAAGGTGGCATCGACATGGAAAAGAAAGGGAAGTGCATTTTTCTACAATGAATGGTGGAGTATTATATTTGAACTGGTGCATATTTGAACCTGTCTAGCTAGCTAGACCAACTGGTGGCTAAGATGGCATGAGGGTGTTCTGAGGAGGAGGTTTCGGGTTCGAAATTCATCATGGACCATTTTGTTTTGTTTGGCTGAGTTCGCGATAGGATGAGATAAATGGTGATTGGCATCTTAGTGTTCTCACAAGCTACATTGGCATAGCCGATCGTGGCCCCTTGGTTGGGTACATTGCTCTCACGAGGTGAGAGGTTCAAGTCACATTAAGGGCAAAATAAAAGAGGTATTTAATTTTTAAATTGTAAATTGATTTTTGTGGGAGTTATAAGGTTGAGTTGTCATTTATTTTTGTCATTTGACTTAGGGAGTCATAAGGGAAATAAGTATTATTTTGGCAAATGTTTTAGAAGAAAATAAAAAGGGAAATTGTAGTCTTTAAAAGTATTATTTTTAATATGCAAAAGTGAGGAGTTATAAGGTGTTAAATGGTTTAATAATTGTGTGTATTTCTGCATGGTGAAAGAAAGTTTAAAGGTATTGTTATTTTATTAAAAGCCTTGTTTTTATAAAGCAAAGGAGTATGAAGCAATATTTTTGTGCATAATTTTTTAGGAAAGTTTTTTATGATTGTTTTGAAAAGAAGATTGGCTAACCTCTTGAAGTGGAAAAAAGAAAATTATTTTGGAACATGTTTTGAGGGCACTTTTTTATCAAAGCAAGTTAAGAGGCATTTTGACATTATTACTTCTCTAAGGTGGTTGGTTGAGAAATATTTCAGTATTATAAGGTGGAGATAAAAGGGTTGATTAGTGTGTATTGTTAGAAATATTTAAGATAGGTTTTGAGAACAAATTGTGCATCATTGATTAGTGAAATTGGAAACACTTGAGTTAGGATTTTTGAGAACAAATTGTGCATCATTGATTAGTGAAATTGGAAACACTTGAGTTAGGGTTTTTGAGAACAAATTGTGTATTCTTCTTGAAATAATTTGGGAAGCATTTTTTCATTGATGTGAGTGACATTGAATGTGAATGTTAGATATTAGTTTTATGAAGCAAGTATTATAAGCAGTATTGAGCATGTATTATGGATAGTTTTGAGCATGTGTTAGAACAGAGTTGAGAAGAGACAATAAGCAGATTAGAACAATATTATGAGTTGTTTTGCATAAGGCTTTTGAGAAGGCTTGTAAGAAGTTATAAGCAGGGTATGTGAGTAGGCTAGAGGTAGAATTATGTAGGATTTGTGAGCATGTTTGATGTAGACTTGTGAGCAGGTGTGAGATAGATAAATACAGGTAGTTGAGTAGATTTTATTAGAGTTGAGCATAGTTGAGAGCAGAATTTGGAGTCAACTAGAGTAAAGGGGATAGAGTTCCCCTATGGATAGAGGTCCACAATCCAGAGCAGAGGGGATAGAGTTCTCCTATTGAGAGAGATCCAAAAACCAGAGTATTGGGAATTGATATCTCCTTTGGATAGAGGTCCATAAACATTGTAATAGGGAATTGGTTCCCAAGATTTGTTAAGAAAATTTATAAGAAATATTTTCTTCATGGACGTAACCCAATTGGGTTAACCATGTTAAAACCATGTCTCTCATGTGTGTGATGATTTGTGTATTATTTACTACTTTTATATTATTTTTTTTATCATTTGGTTTGAAAAGTAATAAGTTTTATATTATACTATTCACCTCCCTCTTAGTATAAGCTTGTGTTCTTAAATTGGTATCAGATCCAGTTCCTTTGTGAAAAGCCTAAAAGTTTGAAGGAAGATCCTACAAGAACACACAAAACCACAAAAGAAGGAGAAGAAGCCATGATTGACATGAAAGAGGAACTTATTGCTGCTCTTGGAAATTTGGAAATATTTAGAGAGAAGAATTCAAAATTGAAGGCTCAAATTCAAAAGGATGCGGAAACAAAGACAAATATTCTACATAATCTCACAGAATTAAAGGTGAAGGTTGAAGAGGTAAAGAAAATTGAAAAGATATGGCTAAAAGGTTAAAGGCAAAAGTGTTAGAATTTGAAATATTAGAACATGAAGTGGTATCTCTAAGGATGGAAGTGAAATATTCTAAGGATAAGCTGCACAGGTTTGGAATAAGTTCAAAAGCTTTGGATAAAATTATCAATACTCAAATATCTGCATTTATCCAAGCACTTGGTTTTGAATAAGGACAAGGAAAATAGAAAAATGATTCAAGCTTCAAAGGAACAAAGATATCAAAATAAAGAAGAGCCCATGACCTATGTTGATATATTGAAAGACAAAAGTATTAAGAAAGAAAATAAATAGACATCATGGATAAAATTCAATTACAAAAATAGCAAAGGAAGAATCATGTGATCATATCATTCAAGGCAATCTAACAGGTTACAAAATTTCTTCCATGGTTATTGTTTTTCATGTAGCAAATATGGTCATAGATCTGTACATTGCATGGTTCGTGTGAGAAATAATGTTGATAGAAATTTCAATTCATTTGCAACTCTCATGGATAATAATATCATCTATTACAAATGTAATAACTTTGGGCACAAGGTCAAATGGTGTAAAATAGTATTTCCTGAATCAAGCAAAAATGAGGATCAAAAGGTTCAAAATAATACAAACTCAAAAGGTTGGAAAGAGAGATAGGAGTAAGAAGATGAGAAGTTAATGTTGGTACAAACAACTCTTCATGCAAAATATAAGAGAAAACAGTGGTTTTTTGATAGTGGTTGTTCAAGTCATATAATAGGTGATAGATGCTACTTGGGAACCTAAGAGTATTCTTGATTCCTTTCCAAATTTGAGTATAAAGCTTTCGAAGGAGGCAATCCATGTAATAATCCTAAAATAGACATTGGTTCATCAATGGTCATGTCTATTCATTAATTTGTTCTTCTATTTATAGGTAGAATAGTTTATTCAATTTAGCATAATTGAATATCAATTTAATCCATTGCTTACATAGCAAGAGACCTACCCTCTCTAAGTGGCTGTAATATTTCAAAATCCTCAATATTTCCAATTTTTTATCTCGATAATTAAGCAAAATCCTTACAAAACACCTCTCACTCACCTTACAGAATTGCTTTAAAATCAGCATTAGAAGAATCTACCATTAGAGGTATTATACTGAGATCCTGATGAAGGCCTCAATATACATTCTTTCAAAAAGTGTGAATTTGCATTCACCTAATGACTCCTCTCAAATGAAGAACCCATAAATCACTAGTCAAGGAACCTTTAATTGGATTTTGTGCTAAAAATTGATAAAATTTGATACCACCACTTGCAACCATTTCAAAAATAAGAAGATTTGCAAGCCATAATATGGTTTCTCCACCACCCCTAGAGCATTCCTTGGAATGATAGAGGTTCACTAATACCACTAGCATCACATGAAGTATAGGATCATATTTCCTAGTCTACTTTGGAGTCTATCACTTATTTCATTGGAGAAGATCTCACTACCCCCATTAAGAATTTGAACCATATGTCAAGTGTATGCACATTCGATAATATATTAGAGCAGAGCATGGATCTAAGGCTACTAGAAACTTCCTTTAGGGAAAGGGCCCAAGAATGGTATTACACACTAGTCTAGGTCAATAGCTACTTGGGACTAACTCGACAATATTTTTATTGAGAGATTCAAAGAAACACATATGGGGTATCACTCCTGGAATGATTATCGACTATCAAGAGAGAGTCCATGGAAGTGGTAGAAAATTTCAACCTTAGATATAAGTCCTAGAAAATAATACATGAGGATTTGTGTCCTCCCCAAGGTATGGAATTTATATACTATTTGAAAACTTTGGATTCTAAAATATCATTGATGGTTAGAGCTAGAGGTGGAAATTCTTTACTACAAGCTTATGGAATAGCCATTCAAGATAAAAATAATTTAATCTAGATTGGAATGCTACCCCTAAGCCTCTTATGCCTTTATACCCCAATTCACAATTCTCTTATCAATCTATGTTTGCCATTCATTCAATGACTTCTCAGGAATCCTCATTATCACCCATGATTTACATGGCCCTATATACTTCAATCCCACATACACAAAAGCACCCCAAAAAGGATGCATCCAACAAGTTTCTTATTTTAATATCCATTAAAATACTGACCATGAGGAGAGAATAAAATACATCAAGTTACCCCTACCTGAACAACCTAAGACCTCATTTATCACACCAAAACTAGGGCTATAAAGTCCCATCTAATGTGTATTCCATACCTAAAGTTCAAAGAAATTTGAAAAATGGTCAACCCAATTCCAAAATTAGTAAATAGTCATGGTGGTAACTCTACAAACAAAAATTTCTAACCATGCTAGCCCCTATACAAAATAATTACATAGAAGAATATACCTCTTGGTATTGCCCAACCCCCAAAATTTTCCATAACCAGAGTAACATAGTATAAATATCTTAGCTCTTGGCTACTATAACAACTAAAATAATGTCATCCCAAGTATCCACTTCATAATTTGTAGTTGGGAGTAAAAATATGGGCAACATATTCCCATCCCTTCTATTTTAGAATATAACTATGCTCCTTAAGAGCAAGTCTTAGTAGTATGGGATGAGGAAGAAATGTATGAATTATCTAAGGAAATGGGTGACCTAATGTCCAAAATACCATAGTTCCAATTAGACTATCTGATATGGTCTAAAAGATATCCAGTAGAGGAAAGGGACATGGGTAACTTAGTGATCAATGGTGATCAACATAGACTAGCCCAAGAAATATGACATAACTTAGGTGTGATACCCCAATAGCTAAGGAAAATTGTACCCCATGCTATAACTTATCAAAATAGCCAAAAGGCTCTGGGTAGGTAGGCCAAAGCAACAAAAAATTATTTAGGACTCCCATAAATTGCACCAAAAAAATCCTAATACATGTAAAAAAGAACACCTAAATGGCTCTAGGGTTGTAGGTATCACTACCAAAACCATTCAAAAGCACTCAACTTATTAGAGAAATATCAAGATTAATCCCACCAAGAATGGTATCCTTAGATCCTTTAGCATAGTGGACCACTTAAAAAGGTCCATAATACTAGCCTTGTTTCGGTAAATTCTAGCCATTGTAGGACAAAGAGAGCACCTACAAAAGGTTGTATAGGAAGAGGAAAAAAAAGAAAGGTGAACACAAGATACAAAAATGCTATAAGTCTCATATTCCTATCTTAGAAATTCCAAGCCCCTCCATTTTATCTAACCCTTGTATATAGGGATATATTAACTCACAATCACATCATAGATTCTAAGGCTAACCCATCCATCATGCCAACAAGAGTAGTTGATGCAATGGGTTTAAGATATTACCCTACAAAAAAATAATTGTGTAGTTGGATGGAAGTCTGATTCAAACATTTGGAATCATAGAAATACTTATGCTCTTACCGTGTGCCTGCCTAGACCAAATAGTTACATAACATGTATCTATAATTGACCTTCCCCCATATTTTGGTGTCTACCTATCAAGAAATTTTATTGTAAATCTAGGGGACACATATATTTGAACTAGTCCTTGATGGTCTTGAGAACACCACACAGGATAAGGATTAAGCTTCTAATAGAACCCCTATATCCTTATCATGTGGAAGATTTAACCCTATCATAATGGAACAATGATAAAGTCTTAACAACTAAAGAGACATGACCTAACCCTTATGTGATGATAGATGGAATACAACCATGTGTTTAAAGGGATCAAATTGGAAAATGGGTAACACAAATCTAGGATTTAGAACATATAGACAAATATGTATGAGATAGATGTAATCAAAGAAGAAAATTAGCTTCCAAAGAAAGGGGGTTATGTAAATATGTAAAAAAAAGCAAAAAAATTAATGTTGATGCAAGATGAAATTTTTGAAAAAAAAGGAAATATTGTTGGGCCATTAATAGAATTACTATGGGAAACCATGCCAAAGCAAATGAGTAATTAGATCAAGTAAGGTAGAAAACTCTCATAAACCTAAAATTCAATCATCCACCCAAAAGTGATCTCATTGCTTCATCTTCAAAGGTCAAGATGGACTTAAGCTAAAGGGCAAGGACAATGGAAGGAGGGAAGTCTTGAGATAATAATTGAAGACAACTATCTTGTATCCTCAAGATAAGGTTATAAAATAAAAGATAAACATTCTAAAAGAAGAAGCTATGCTTTAGAGACTTTACACCCAATGGATAATTCCTTATATTATGGGTTCATCCCCTCCTACACATAGAAGGTTCCCTATGAGCTACCATAATTATAGTGAAAACTCAGTACACTTCAATTTTTAGCATCCAAAAAAGATGTAGGGCCCAAGATAGAGGTAAAATCTTTGCATCCATTTCCAACCTCTAGAACCTCCATGTCAAGATTCACCAAGTAGATATCTTCAAAGGGTAAGGATGGGTGTAAAAATCCTCATCTTATACATCCATGACTATCATCAAATCTTCACATGCCACATCCATTAATCCCTTTTGGTGATTTCCAAAAATAGCTCTGTGATGGATGGTAGTTGATCAACATTTTTGGTTATAATTTAAAATACCCCATAATTGATGAGGCTTCAACCCAAAGTAAATCCATGGATGAATCAACTAGACTGACTCTCATTCACACTTAATTGGGCACATATATTTCTATAACCCATCTATTGTCTCTCTACCACATGTTGAGGGTAACGACCAAGGGAGAGAAATATCTTAAGGGAGGACACATTTAGCAAATGAGGATAAGGACTCACAACTAATCTACACCAAGATATCCCATAAGACATATACTTTCCCACATTTATGAGGAATGGCTCCAAGGTGAAACTTCTCTATGACCACTCACCCAACACAAAGGTCAAACCATCATGATACACGAAAAAATTAATATGGAGGTACACTAGAAAATAGTCCTGTGAACGTAAGCATCATAATTTTTGTTCATAGTATGTAGGAATCTAAAGACTATTGCCCTAAATTAAACCAAGGAAAATATCCAACCGCAAAGGGCAAAAGGGTTGGTGAAATATGAGTACAAAAGGTACAAACAAAAGTGATCATGATTTTTTGGTAAAATGGTCAAAGAAAGAAAAAAAATGTCTAATGAAATCACCTATCAAAACTCAGGTTAGGCTTAAGTGTTGAAAGGAAGGAAAAGTATCAATGAAGTGGATGCCATAAAGAATAAAAATACAAGGGAAATAAGAAAAAAATTATAATAGGGAAGCACATGGCTCTGACAAATGAAAACTCCTTAGAACAAAAAAGGAGATGTGAGTAATGGTGCACATAATCCTAGAAAAGTAGTTAAACCTGAATGGCATACCATTATTAAAAAATGATAAAATCAACCTCTAAAGACACTTCAACTTGATAATAGAGAGATAGGTAGATGAAATATTAAAGGTAAGGAGAAAAATAGTAGCTCCAAACTATCACAAGATATGGCTGAGGATGTCTACATTTAATATTTAAAATCTCTAGGTAGGCAACTAAAAGGGTAAAAGTCTTAGACAATTTGGAGGTAAAATATTCCCTATTGAAATCTATAAATAGTATTAGCATAGCTTATAATAAATATCAACGAGTTTGCAATTGTAATTTCTTGTAGGTTCTTCCTTCATTTCCTTCTATATAACAGTTGGATCTTGAGTAGCTTGTGGGTAAATTGAACCCTTGCTCTTAACACAATATTTTTTAATTGCACTACTTGTATATATATACGGAGGCATGTGTCAAATTTTGGATTAGTCATCTATGACTTCTTGCAGACCCATTTTTGTATGTGTGTGTGCTTGTAGTCTTTACCTACATTGGGGTTTGTTGATGCATTTATTTGTGAAGGGCCTACATCAATTTTTGGATCAGCCATATGTGGCTTCCTATGAACCTGTCTTCTTTATGTATGCCTACATTGGAAAATCCCATTTGTGATAAACTATTATGGGGATTGGAAGAGTTCACCACTAGCACATAGCATTCAAGCCTGATATGCAGAGGGACCTTAACAGATCTTTTGGCACATTTCCATATTTTTTCTTTTGTTGAGTTGTTTGCTTTTTATTTTCTTGAATCAATTACCTTTTGAATCCAAGTGCACCATAAAGATCACATATTAACAAGGATTTAGCCTTGTTAAAAAATCTTGGAGGTCCCTGATGAGTAAAACCCTACACTCTTGGCTACAACTCTACTGTATCACTCCTTGTAAGGCATTATTGTTTCGATCAGGATAATTAGAGATAACATTTCTAACTATAGTTTCTACAATATTGACATTCACACCTCCACAAATCATAACCTATGTTAGGAATATTATTTAATTTCATTCTATCACCCCCATGGATGTCAATTTCCACATTCTATTAGGTGGAATAGACACTAGCATATATTGAGGAAGCATATACGGCTGAGCAATTTTTGTAAGAAGTGTAAAATATCAAAGCTCACATTTAGGAGATTAGGTAGTTCTAGTAAAAAATATATAAAGAGTGTCATGATCAACATATGAATCTATATTAGTTTTAGGTAGGATTTATTATTTGGATCCTTCTTTACATCACACTAAAATATTAAACCACTATACTATGGTCCATACACCATGCAACATGCAATAGGTGCAAACAACATTTTATTGATTTTCCATAATTCTTGGGGATGCATGTGGTTTTTTGTGTAGAACTTATTAAGTCATAAAAAAATCATCTAATATGTCTTATGGAAGTAGAAAACCATATAAATTTAGACCAAGATCAATTGCAACCAAATTTCTAGATCAACTCTATGTATACTCACCAGGGGACATAAAACCTATTTAATTTTATTAACATAAGATTCCATCCCAAATTATCCCATATTAAACAATACATGCTTGATTAAATCAAGTGTTCTTTTCCATAGTTATAGGTTGATGTGATAGGGACCATTGCTTCCCAAAGAAGATAAGTTATTTGAGCCAAGTAGGTATTGCTCAAAGTCTCAAGGATTATGACACCACATTAGTTTCACCTTGTAGGCATTGATGTATCTATAACTTTTTTTTGGATAGGATAACAATAACTCTTATTGTAATATCAAAATTCCTTATGGCATAATATTGAATTGTAACATCATGGCTACTATGACACCTTATTATAACATAAATATCAATGAGAAAAATCTTATAGATAAAATTGTGTTTCCAAATCCCTATGCCACTCCTCAACACTAGGATGCATAGAGGGAATCCTTCTATCAAAAAGTGTCAATGACATATAAACATCTACTAATATAATCTTGCAATGCGGTACTTTACATAATAGTGCTAGCTATATAGAGAATATAATGAGCAATTTTATAATTGTTTATAAAACTCCTTAATCAATTAGAAGTCAAATTGTTTTACCTTCTAATTATCTTGTAGCTATTATAAATTTATATAAATATTATAAAATAGACTTTATCACTACCTTATCTTCTTATTTGGTTTCATTCACTATTTTCTCTATTTCCATTTCTCATCCCATAGAGTTTAAATGTTCCTTCATGCTTAATATTCTATTCTAATACTTATTTTAATCATTTGTTTTTGGATTTACTACATCCTCAAACAACATGGCCTTCATATATTAATCCCATGAATTATTCTTAACATGGCTACATGACCCTTGTATTCAATAGTGTATTTATATTTACATTATTTATAGATAAAGGTGTGTTCTTGTGAGAGAGAATTTGTTTTTCCTTACCTTTTTTTGCACAACTTGGAAGCATAATTTTTAGGCACCACAAGGTATATTTGAGATTTTTTCTCTTAGTAATTATACCCTAGGACCTATGATGTAAATTATTCTAAGTATATATACTCATTCATTGGCTCAAATACATTAGCTCAACTGGTTAGATTCATTGACTTTGAAGAAGGGGATCCAGATCAATTATTTCCAAGTGATACATGCATAATAGTCAACATGTTATAATACAACTATGTGATGATGATGTAATACCAATGGGGCTTGTTTCAATCTCATATAACTAGTTGAAGAAAAAATGAAAAGTATGAAAATCACATAAAACCAAAGAAAACAAAGGTTCATGATTAATTAAATGTTTCATTATTTGTTAAGTAGTTATATATAAGCCCTTAAGTGGTTATATATTAATCATAATTCTAATTATTTCTAAAAAAGGAAATAAATTACTCAAAATTGTGTCTACCTAAAAATACGCACTAGTGATTTTGATATTGAATTGAAAAATTAAGTACATATATATTTTGAGAAACATGACACACTAGTATCAATAAAAGTAAATAAATTTTAAAAATATTTTAACAATTTGAGTTAGGAAGACCATAAAATTATCTAAAAACAATAAATACTATATATGATTAGATCTAGTGAGAATTCATTGATCAACTTGCTTTTTCCATATGTATAGTCTAGTAATAATTTGAATACATAAATATAAACACTTTAAAATTCTATAAACATGAAATGCTACATAATTTTAAAAAACATACATATTAATATCAATAAAAAATATGGTATTTATAGATGTTTATAAATTTCTATCAATTAAAATTCTAATTAATAAAATCTAATTATTACCAAAATTCTATCAAACGCATATTAAACTCTAGCAAAATCTAATTTTATTTTTAATGGGTAAAAAATATAATTGATCAAAATACAATCTATCTATCTATCTGCACACACACATATTAGTAAAAAGGATTATTAAATTAATTTATTTGAAATTCAGATTATATCTCCTACCTTTTCGAGTTATATATTTTTAAGCCAAGTTTTTATAGAGGATGTGAGACTATACTCCCTCACATCTACTCTACAACAACTATCTATGCATAAAAGTAACCATGTAAAGCAAGGATATATAAATCAAGATATAGTAGTTAATATTATCATTAATTTGTAAGAATAGAAAAAAGAGCTTCCCTAGTATGTTGAGTGCACCATCCAGGAGGATATCCATAGCAAGTGATGTATGCTAAGTTAATTAGCCATCACATATGTCACCCCATTCCAATATCTAAAGATGTGTATGAAGTCTACTATATCAAAGCATTGTTTTTTAATAATTTAACAAATATATATTAGAACAAGATTATTTACAAGATGGGTAAGGACTCCTCCCACCCTTAGCTAACAAAAGCACTCATTTTATCCTTTTAATTTTACAACAAACTTCCATATCTCTAAATATCAATATCCTAAGAACTAACCACTTTTGGTTACAACACCAAAAAGATATTTGCATTGGAGCCAAATCTCCTAAAATATATATCTTCAATGGCTGTCCAAATTAGTTAAACACTGGATTTACTCATTAACTTGTCCAATCCTCTTATCCTCAATAGCCACACCACTATACCATTTCATACCTACCCCCTTCTTGGTACTTTTCTTAGTCAAGAAGTCAACCACTATATTAAGAGCTCTACCCACATAAATCAAGATCACATCATCCAATTTCATCCACAACTCCTTAATTTGGGTGACATGAATCCTTAACCTCCACGTCTCTAAGGTAAAGTTCCTCATACAATCCAGAACTCCTACTAATATTTGAGAATCTCATTTCTATGATTATCCTCCTATAACATTATCTTATTGCCAAGATAGAAGCAGATTTGATAGTTAATGCTTATGCTTCCTTTGTCATGGCCTTTCCTAGACCCTACAATTTCTAATAGAGCATTTTTCTAATGTGATTATTGCAAACCACTCCAATTCTATATTTACTCGAATTGCCTTTCTAGATCCATCCATATTAATTTTAATCTAATATTTCAAGGATTTTTTCCAATTAGCTCTATCTTTCCCCTCCTACATTTTAGCTTCCTTCTCCATCATCTTTATATCATCCCGAGTTTTCTCTTTAGCATACATTGCCATAGTTTTTGTGAAATTGCTCTAAATAACCTGTCATATGCCATCCAAGTATGATACTATTTCTTAAAAAATTGTCATTTCTCTCTAGCCACAATTACCACCAAATAAATTCTTTAATCCAAGCTAAAACCTTATATAAATAGCTTCAAATTTAAATTTACCCCTCATCCATATTTTCCAAATATTAATCCAATTCAAATTATTGTTGGATTGGATTTTATAATGTAAAAACCATCTCTACTAAATTTTGTGCATGAATGAACACTCAAACATCAGGTGGTCAGATGTTTCCTCACCTTTGTGACATAAAACACACTGGGATGGGATAATGATTCCCATACATATTATATTATCAAAAGTAAGAGTTTCATTGTGCATGGACCACTAGGCAAAGAAGTTTACTTTTGGCTAACCCTTAAAATACCAAATATTTCTTCAATATTCAATATGATATGCATGAGGAGGAGGTTTTGGAAGGATATTTTCATATCCATCCTTCACTGTGTAGACTCCAAGGCTCCAATAGTCCCAAGCTAATTCATCCATCTCATACCTACCTATGAGAAATATTTTTACCAATATTTTAGTCATGATAGGTTAAAATTATGGAGGGATTGCAATTGGCCACTTGTCTAACTTATTAAGCTTCTTAAACATATAATTTCCTAGCTAACTGGTGTTGAAACAAATTTTAATATTGATGCAACCCCTACTTTCCATAGTTATTTTTACTTTTAATAGTTTTGGGAATTCAACAATTATAGGTGGAAATTGATCCCATGAATATATCCAAAACCTTGCCTTCTCCCCTCTCCTCACTTTTCAAAATTATCCATATTTCACTACCTGAGATCCTAACTTTAGTGTCTTCCACAACAAGGACCCATTACCATCCAAAGAAAAATGGTTCACCTCATTCAAGTTCACTTGTTTCAAATATTTGCTAGTTAAAACTCTATTGAATAATTAAGTTAACTGCGATATTTGCCTCCAATAAAGTTTTCCATAAAATATTTATTGTTTAGACCCAATCTCCTCAAGCTCAAACCTCCCTTCTATTTGGGATGTCTTATTTTATTCCATCCTACTAATACCTATTTTATATCACCTTTTACTCCTCCCCATAAAATTATTTATGGCCATCTTATCCACATCTTTACATATGGTATGTGGGACAACAATGATAGAAAATTTATAGATTTGCATGGTTTGAATGACTAAGTAAAAAAATATTAATCTACCCTCAAAGGTTAACCATTTGTGAGACCAATGGTTAATTTTTTTTTTTATATGGTCTAAAAGATTCCTCTAGATAGTTATATTGAATTTTGTAAAATGCAGAGGGACCCCCATATAGAACACTAAGAGAGAAGTCCTTGTGAATCTCAAGATCTCTAAAATTTTGTCTTCAAGCCTTTGATCAAGATTGAAAATACCACTTTTGATTTCTTATCATTGATGACTTGGTTTATGGCCCTAAGATAAACATCAAGCATATTTATAATAATTAATGATTCTCTAACATTGACCACTCCCATTAATTTTGTGTCATCCAAACTATAGGTGAATCAAAACCTCCTCACCACCTTAATACATGTGACCACCCTATTGCCTTCTCCTCAAGATAAGTCTTCTCAAGCCTTTAGCTAATATGATAAAAATATAAGAGAAAATTGATCACCCTAAAAAATGCCTCTATTGGCTCCAAATAATTGCAAGGGAAGACATTTGATTAGCATAGTATGTCAGAGTAGAGACACAACTCATCACCCAATCTATCCAATATTGAGAGAAGCTGAAATCTACCATCATCCTTGATATGAAAATCTACTCCATCCTATCATAAGATTTTGTATATCCAATTTTATAAATGTTTCTCTATCGCTAAATTTCTATATTGAGTGGATTGTTTCTTGAGCTAGAATCCAAGATTTATCTTTCCTTTACAAAACCCTTTGTTTCAAGAAGATAATGTTGTCTAGGAGTGGTTTTAGCCACTAAACCATTACCTTCACGATTATTTTATATATGAAATTGCATAATATGATAGGTCTATAATATGAAATATGTACCCCCTCCTCCTCTTTTAGAATTAAGGCAATGAATATTTGATTTAATTATTTAAGCATTATTTTACTACCCCTATACTCCTCATCACAACAATTACATACTCCTCTAAATTTTCATAGAAACATGGTTATGCATAAGGGATCGACCCCGAAATATATTTGTAAAATTCAGGAAAATTTTCTTGAAATACCACCAAATCATGTCCAAGGAGAAATGACAAATTACATTTATTTTTCACCAAAAATTTTCAAACTGTGGCAATTTCTTTGTGTTAGGGGCTATGAATATCGGTTGCCAAATTTTAGCAATGTACATAAAAATTAAAGGCTTTATTCTGGCAGGAAAAGCTATGTTGATCAGACTATGCCTATAAAAAAATTTTGATAGGAAAAAGTTATGCTGATCGATCTGAGACGATCGACTAAAGATATGATGGCCAAAAAATACTGACAAGCTATAGATATATCGATCAAAAAATGACCAGTTGCATATATCGATTAGTTATAGAAATTTTGATCAGTTGCAACAATACTGATGTTGGACATTTTGAGTCCCTAAGCTAATATGTTTTCATTGATGTCAAAAGATCATTTAATGTCAAAAGGATCTATGAAGGGTTTTTGTGAAAACCAAGACAGGAAAAATAAAAGGTTTTATTTAAAACCATGGACAATTTATTTGATCTGGGTTTTTCTTAAAACCCTTGGGATTTAGTTTCATAGAAAAAGGTGCCCCGGTGATGGAGATATTTAAGTTTTAATATTTGGTTTAAATTTTAATTATTTAAAATTTGAATTCAAATTTAAAACTAAATATACAAGATTTTCGTCGATGTCATCAAGCAAATAAAAATTCATATTTTCGCTAACGTCTTTGATATGATTAAAGGACTATATAAAGGGGGCTTCAATTGATTATTATTTCATCTTTGCTCGTGTAATAAAAGTGTTGGCTATCGAATCGTTTATGAGCTTGTGCAAAATTCTTAAAAAGTGTGGCAACGAATAACATAGATAATGTTCGGAGAAACAAACGTCGTGGGTAGCATGGTGCATTGGCAAGTGGGCCTTGGCTAAGGCGTGGGGCAGAGGAAAACACTAAAGATCGAATCCCCTTGACTGCATTTTTTGGAAAGCATGAGAGAAGCGCTTCGACGCCTTTGGTTTTGCGGAAGGTGGAGACGGGGATTAGGCACGTTGTGCCTTTCCCTTTCCAACGAGCGGCTAGATCGGTTGGAATCTTAGCCACGGCTAAGACACTCATGGCATGTGCAAGTCGAGGGTTCGAATCCCCTTGAGGAGGTAATTACGTTTTGCATTAATTTTATTTTATTTAGCCTTAAGGTTGGAGTTATAAGGTGGTTAGTGGAAATTAAAGTTCTAATTAAGCTTTATTATTTGGGTTGTATTGATTATTGTAAAATTTGAGGGTTTTAATAATTTATTTGATTATTATTAAGAATTGAATTTAGGAGCAATAAGGAGTTGTTTTAAAGTATTTTTGAAAGGCTTATTGATTGTTATTTTCATAAGGGTTTTATTAAAAATGGACTTTGGTGGATGTGTTTATTTAGTTGGAGTAAAAAGGGTGTAAATTGAGTTATGCTTTATATTGTGATTATTTGAAGTCCACTAACCCTTATTGAGATTGGAAAGGAAAGTTGTATTTAAGTGTGGCAAATTTTGTGGACAACTCCTTGGCATCAAAAAGGTATGGGCACATTCTCCTATTGATTATTTATGGTGGTTGATTTTTGAAATATCTTTGGAGAGAAAAGGATTGATTGTGGTTTCCATTTTTGAGAGTTTTTGGTTTAATGCTTCAAGGTTTTCTGGTTTGTGAGTTGTAATTAAACCTTGTTTTAGAAGCATTGTTGTTGAAGCCCATTGATTGTGAAATGAAATTGAACTTGAGTTAGAGAAGAACATGAGTATAATTGTTATGTGAGATTTGTGATTGAGCATTGTTGGAAACATTTTGATTTGGTTAAATACATGCTTGGACTAGGGTTTGTGAGAAAGGATTGTTCCTTGAGGTGATTGGTTGAGTTGAGTTGATTTAAGCCTAGTCAAGTGGATGCATGTGGTTGTTCAAGTTCCTAGAAACAAACTATTTCATATTCTGATTTGAGTTGAGATTGATATTTAAGAATAGAACATATTGAGTCTCTAACAATTATCTTTATGCTTCTATTGAGTTGAGATTGGGATTTGAGTATAGAACATATAGAGTCTCTAACAATTATCTTTATGCTTCTATTGAGTTGAGATTGGGATTTGAGTATAGAACATATAGAGTCTCTAACAATTCTCTTTATGCTTCTATGAGATTGATTTTAGTTGATATTGGGATTTGAGTATAGAACATATTGAGTCTCTAACAATTCTCTTTATGCTTCTATGAGATTGAATTGAGATAACGATTGAACATTGATCTTAGAACATATTGAGTCCCTAACAATTCTCTTTATGATTCTATATGATTTGAGACAAGTCTTTGAGAAGGCTTGTGGACTAATTTGAGTAAGCTTTTGTGAAAGCTTGCTATGCAGATTTGAGCAAGTCCTAGAGAGGACTTATTGAGTAGATTTGGATAAGTTTTGTGTGAGCTTGTTGAGCATATTTGGATAAGTTCTGTGTGAGCTTGTTGAGCAGATTTAGAAAGGTTATGTGTGGACCTATTGAGAAGATTTGGACAGGTTCTATATGGACCTATTGAGCATATTTGAGCAGGTTCTGTGTGGACCCATTGAGCATATTTGAGCAAGTTCTGTGTGGGCTTGTTGAGAAGATTTGAGCAGGTTCTATGTGGACCCATTGAGCATATTTGATCAAGTTCTATGTGGGCTTGTTGAGAAGATTTGATCAGGTTCTATGTGGACCTATTGAGTAGATTTGAGCAAGTTCAGAGTGAACCTATTAAGCAAAATTGTACTAGACCAACTGTATTGTGTTTAGTATAAGAGATTGAGTAGAACTGTGCTAGACCGACTAAAATATGTTTGGTATAGTATTAAGACAGAGATTTGGTGGTGATAGAGGATAGAGGATAGAGTTTTAATGGATAGAGATCTAGCAGCCAGAAAAATTGAAGATAGATCTGAGTGAAGAGTATTCAAGTGGAAAGAGATCCACCAGTCAATGTAGCATAGAGACAAATTCTTCTAGAATATCACTAGCCAAAGCAAAAGGAGAAAGAGTTCTCCTGTAGAAGAGATCCACAAACTTGAGATTAGGGGATCAACATCTCCTTTGGATAGAAGTCCATAAAAATTATAATTTGGGAAATATTACCAAGAGATTATTTGAGAAATATTTAGAAGAAATATGTTCTCTATGGAGGTAGCCCACACTGGGTGAACCATGTTAAAATTTGTGTCTCTATTATGTATGGTGTTTTGTGCATTGCTTTAATTACTACTATTGATACCGCTATCTATACATTGCATAATATTGATTTGAGAAGACAAGTAAAAATTGGTCTTATACTGTTCACCCCCTCTCTCAGTATAAGCTTGTATTCTTCAATTGGCATCAGAGCGGGTTCCTTCAGAAGAGTTTTATAACTTGAAGGAAAAGCGGTCTAAGAACACAATGGATCAAAATGATCAAAAGAATAAGTTCTTCAATAATGCAGTACTAGTC
Source organism: Wollemia nobilis (assembly GCA_028583015.1). Lineage (NCBI taxonomy): Eukaryota > Viridiplantae > Streptophyta > Pinopsida > Araucariales > Araucariaceae > Wollemia > Wollemia nobilis. Next base: position 2,247,249 of record JAQPPZ010002660.1, read on the forward strand.
TTTGACATAAGTGACTTCCTGTATTGGTGTGTGCTGATGAGATTTCACCTAATGGCACTTGGCAATGAAGTTTAGGATGCAGTGGAATTTGGATATGATTCAGGAGCCAATCCTCCTACAGATAAGGAAGGTAATATTCTCATGCATGAAAATTCAAGAGCTATGAATGCAATTATAATAGTAATATGTAGATCATAATCTATGAAGGTTATGGAATGTACAACAACAAAAGATATGTGGTAACTATTGCATACCATATATGAAGGAGATAAAAGTGTGAGGAAAGCTAAGATCAGAAATCTCAAGGGAGAATTTGAGAATCTAAGAATGAGGGATGATGAAAGCATTCATGACTATCTCAACAAGGTTGATGAACTTATACATGAGACGAAATATCTTGGAATGAAGGTTGATGAATCAGATGCTTGCGATAAGATATTGAGAACTCTTTCAAAAGGGTATAGTGAAAAGGTTTATGCCATAGAAACATCAATTGATAGTGATAATATAACAAGAAATGTTTTTCTTGGTATGCTTACAACTTTTGAAATAAGAACAAAAGATCCTAATCCTTCAAAATAAGTCGCATTTAAAGTGGACAGTAAGAAAAAGGGTAAGAAGACAAAATCAAGCAATGAATCTTCTAGTGATGAAGAAGCTAACTATGGTAGAAGAGATAGAGGTTCCAAAATACGGATGGATATGAGATCTATTAAGTGTTTTAATTGTGGAAAGTATGGACATTTTGCAATAGAGTGCAAAGAGCCAAAGAATAACAATGATGAAGAAAACCAAGATCACAGGTACAGGGAATATGAAAAACATAGGTACTAGAAGAAAAGCAGGGATGGACAAAAAATACAAGGGAAGAAGTTCTTCCAAAGGTAAAATAGAAGCTACTATGTGGATAATGCAAGTAAGTACTCAATTGATAGTGATGCTAGTCTTTCAGACAATGATAGAGATGAAGTCTTGTTCATGGTTGAAGAAAAAGATCTAGTTAAGAAAAAGACTCAAGTTATTCTCAAGTGTTTTAGATGTGGTAAATTTGGACATCTTGAAGATGATTGCACAAGGGATGGTTATAATTTTAGTGATGATGATTTTTAAGATGCACTTGGTGGAACAAATGAGAATATTCTAATGGCATTAGAAGATGAATAATTGAGTGATCCTATAGAAGACAAGTCAAAAGAAAGAAATGAAATGGACAAAGGTAAACAAATAGATGACTATTCAATAGAGAATGGTTATGATATCAAGGTAGAACTCATCTATGATCTTGATACAGTAAAGAAGGTAAGAAAGCAACACTCTAAGCTTGAAAGTCAGTTTCAAGAATGTGATAAAGAAAAATTATTGCTCATAGAGGACTTAGAAAATTCCAAGGCTATGGTAAGTAAGTTGAAAGAAAATTTAGAAGCAAATATTTTGGAATGTGAGAAGTTAGCACAAGAAGTGGCTACTCTAAAGGAATATTTAAAGGACTCCAAGATAAAGATGAAGAGTTTCACAAATAGCTCTAATAACTTGGATAAGTTCATTTGTGGACAACAAAGAACATCATGTTCAACAGGTCTTGGCTTTGGAAAGAAATAAGAAAAAAAAAACTCTACTTCAAGTTAAGGATGAGTCAGATTGTAATGAGTCCAACAGGGACAATGGGCAAAGAAGATTCAGATGGAACAATAATCAAAACAGGAGACCAATGAGGTCTAGACAAGGAAGCTTCAATGGGAGATGCTTCTCATGTCATAGGTTTGGGCACATGGCTTCATAGTGTAGGTCACATGAAATATAGGTATATGGAAGATAACAACTTTTCCAAGGATATTGCTATTTGTGTAATGAGTTTGGTCACAAGGCAATGAATTGCAGGATTCATGACAGAAGAAGATATGGCTTCACTAGGATAAATCCTAAGACAATTTCACATCCAAGGAATAATAACATTAAGTGTTATAAGTGCAATAATGATGGTCACATAGCAATATGGTATAGAGAAAATATTCAAGAATCAAGCATGAACAAGAATAGGAATGTGAACAGGAACAAAAATATGAACAAGAACAGGAACATGGGCAGGAACAAGAACATGAACAGAAACAGGAAGATGAACAAGAACACAGACTCATAAAAGAAAAGAGACTCAAAAAAGAATGAGGACAAGAGTAGGTACAAGAATAGGAACATGGATGATACCAATAATAGGAATAGGAACAAGAACATGGATGATGACTTGGAAAGAAACGGTGAGAATATTCAACAAAAATAAAGATGAAAATACAAAGGCAGAGAATAATGCTTTCGGGAAGTAGAAATACTCCCACCCCAGAATTAACCACCTCATGTGGAGGTGGAGGACGATCTAATCTAAGAGGCTTAATTTTTAGCCCTGAGCCCCAAAGGTGACCCTTTGCCATTTATGTCAAAGGGGGAGAGATTTGTGTATTTTTGGGAGAGTTTTTGATATGAGGAGAGTTTTGATATCTGAGAGAGCATTGACCCAGGGGCAGCAAAGTCCCAGGGGGAGTAGAAAAGAAGGTTATATTTTAGTAAAATGATTTGGGTTGCCATCAATGACAAAGGGGGAGATTGTTGGACATTTTGAGTCCTTAAGCTAATATGTTGTCATTGATGTCAAAAGATCATCTAATGTCAAAAGGATCTATGAAGGGTTTTTGTGAAAACCAAGATAGGAAAAATAACATGTTTTATTTAAAACCATGGACATCATATTTGATTTGGATTTTTCTTAAAACGCAATTTGGGCTTTCGTTTCATTGAAAAAGGTGCCTCGGTGATGGAGATGTTTAAGTTTTAATATTTGGTTTAAATTTTAATTATTTAAAATTTGAATTCAAATTTAAAACTAAATACGCAATATTTTCGCCGACGTCATCAAGCAAATAAAAAGTCATATTTTTGTCGATGTCTTCGATATGATTAAAATACTATATAAATGGGGCCTTAATTGATTATTATTTCATCCTTGCTCGTGTAATAAAAGTGTTGGCTATTGAATCATTTATGAGCTCGTGCAAAATTCTTGAAAAGTGTAGCAGCAAATAACACAGACTATGTTCAAAGAAATAAACGTCATGTGCAATGTGGCACATTGGCAAGTGGGCCTTGGCTAAGGCATAGGGCAAAAAAAAATGTTGAGGATCGAATCCCCTTGACTATGTTTTTTGTAAAGTGTGAGAGAAGTGATTTGGTGCCTTTGGTTTTGCGGAAGGTGGAGACGGGGATTAGGCACGTTGTGTCTTTCCCTTTCCAATGAGTAGCTAGCTCGGTTGGAATCTTAGCCACGACTAAGACACTCGCGACATGTGCAAGTCGGGGGTTTGAATCCCCTTGAGGAGGTAATTACGTTTTGCATTAATTTAATTTTATTTAGCCCTAAGGTTGGAGTTATAAGGTGGTTAATGGAAATTAAAGTTTTAATTAAGCTTTGTTATTTGGGCTGTATTGATTATTGCAAAACTTAATGGTTTAATGATTTATTTGATTATTATTAAGAATTGAATTTAGGAGAAATAAGAGTTGTTTTAAAGTATTTTTGAAAGGCTTATTGATTGTTATTTTGATAAGGATTTTATTAAAATGGGACTTTGGTGGATGTGTTTATTTAGTTGGAATAAAAATGGTGTAAATTGAGTTATGCTTTATATTGTGATTATTTTAAGTCCACTAACCCTTATTGAGATTGGAAAGGAAAGTTGTGTTTAAGTGTAGCATATTTTGTGGACAACTCCTTGGCATAAAAAAGGTATGGGCACATTCTCCTATTGATTGTTTATGGTGGTTGATTTTTGAAATATCTTTGGAGAGAAAATGATTGATTGTGGTTTCCATTTTTGAGAGTTGTTGGTTTAATGCTTCAAGGTTTTATGGTTTGTGAGTTGTAATTAAACCTTGTTTTAGAATCATTGTTGTTTAAGCCCATTGATTGTGAAATGAACTTGAACTTGAGTTATAGAAGAACATGATTATAATTGTTATGTGCGATTTGTGATTGAGCATTGTTGGAAATATTTTGAGTTGGCTAAATACATGCTTGGACTAGGGTTTGTGAGATAGGATTATTCCTTGAGGTTATTGGTTGAGTTGAGTTGATTTAAGCCTAGTCAAGTGGATGCATGTGGTTGTTCAAGTTCCTAGAAACAAACTTATTTATATTTTGATTTGAGTTGAGATTGAGATTTAAGAATAGAACATATTGAGTCTCTAACAATTCTCTTTATGCTTCTATTGAGTTGAGATTGGGATTTGAGTATAGAACATATAGTTTGTTCTTGGTCCACACAAAACCTTTCCAAATCTACTCAACAGGTCCACACAAAACCTGTCCAAATATTGGTCTTAAGGGGAAATATTTCTCCTGTCGAAGAGATCCAAAAACTTGAGCTTAGGGGATCAACATCTCCTTTGGAAAGAATTCCATAAAAATTGTAATTTGGGAAATATTCCCAAGAGATTATTTGAGAAATATTTTGAAAAAATATTTTCTCTGTGGATGTAGCCCACACTGGGTGAACCACGTTAAAATATGTGTCTCTATTATGTATGGTGCTTTTTGCATTGCTTTGATTACTGCTATGGATACTACTATCTATACACAACATAATATTTATTTGAGAATAAAAGTAAAAAATGGTCTTATAATGTTCACCCCCCTCTCGGTATAAGCTTGTGTTCTTCAACTGATTTGTTGGGGCAATACCGATCTATTGCAACAATACTAATAAGTTACAACTAAGTAAATTGGTTGTGCAATGTTGATGCATTGCATTAATGCCAGTCAGATGCAATAAAGTTGATCGGTTGTAGTAATGTCAATCGATTGTAGTAATGCCAATCAGTTACATCAATGTTGATTAGTTGTAGAAAAGTTGATCAGTTGTATCAGTGCCCATTGAATGCATCCAATCCTATTGGTTGCACCAATGCTAATAGGATGTAGTAGAGCTGATTAGTTGCAACAAAACCAATTAGTTGCAGCACACCCAATTGGTTACAACACAACCGATTAGTTGCATTGATGATGTGTTGCATCTGTACCACGTGTCAACCATCCATTAAATGATTGCATGCAGATGCCATGTGTTGATTATTTATTCGATGGTTTCATTCAAAAAATTCTATATAAAGGCATAAACAATCATTTTTTTGCCTTTTTTAATGTTGTTTTAACCCTTTTCTTCCATTTGAACCATTTTTTGATGTTTTTCATCAAGTTTCCAATACCTTCCACCCTACCTCCTGATCCATATTCCCTCGTACACAATGAAATAACTCAATGGCATACCCTATCACCCCTATAATGTCAAAAATTAATTTCAAAAACCTTGTTTGCCCCCTAATTTTTGAAATTTTATCAACACCAGGTTACGACATGTCATGGGTCCAAGACTCTAGTCTTCGGGGTCTAGTTTTGATGCTACAGTTTGACACAAATATTAAACTACTGGAGAAGATAATTGTAGGTTACGACATTGATTTGGGTAAGGTAAATGTTGTCATTGACAATAAAAATATCATATTTTCTTTCACAACCTCTGACGTCACCAGATTGACAACATTACCTCACACATTTTATGGCCCAATCACATCGAAATTCACTTTAACTGATGATGACAAACTCTACCTGGAGACCACCTTCAATGTGCAGCCAAAATATTTTCAAGGTATAACTACATATTTTTATATTTAATTGAATTTAAATTCTAGGGTTTACAATTACTGATTTGTTTTTTTTGTAGTTACGGCTACCAAGTCCAGAAGGGGTTTGACTGTACCAGCTATTCAGGACAACTTTCTTCGGGCATGTTGTGAATTCTTCCTAGCTAGACTCGTTCTACAAGGAAGACCAACAAAAATTTTGATGTGGACCTTGGCATATTTGGTTCGTTGTATTGCACACCAACAATTCAATTGGTCCACCTATGTCTCACATCGGATCAGAATGGATATCCAAAACATGATAACCCACACTTCACCTTCACCAAAAATAAGCACATGCAACTACATTCTTGGTTTTTTATGAATCTTATTATAATTTGTAGAACATTGCAGTACCGAATTCTTGGCACTCAACCCTAGCCACTGCAGCCATGACAAAACAACAAGTTCAGGTAATTTTTAGTTAATATTAAACTAATAATTTTTTATTTTTCATATGTTTGTCATTTTTATAATTTTAACATTTTATACAAAATACAGAAAAGGGCATCCTCTTCCTCTTCAAAGTGGGATGTTGCTTTTAGAGGTTATAATCTAGAGGAATTAGGAGACTCTGAAACACCTACAGAGGAAACAATACCTCCACTAAGAAAAAGAACAAGGAAATGTGTAATATCTAGTTCTCCTAATCCTCGACAACCTCCACCTGCATGTCCACTACCAATGGGTGTTGTTGCGCAAGAGGTCTCATCTTTGGGAAGTAAGTTTTACATTCTACCTTCACAAAATTTGTTACCAAATTTTACTATTTTTTATTAAATTTTATATTGTGTTTTCAGATGTACAATGCACCCACATTCCATTTGCAGTTGTGGCTATGCAAGAGGTCTCTTCTTTGGTCGGTAAGTGTTATAACCAATTTTGTAACCAATTTTTATAATCTACCTTCACAAATTTTGTAACCAATTTTTATTTTGATTTTTTAAGTTCCTATACAATAATTGCATCATGGAAGTCAATAGTCGATGTCGCCCCCTCCTCCACCATGCCAACCTCAAATGCGAGGTCAATGCTTCCTGGGTGGAAAATATTTTCTTCCATCTAGGCCATAGAGAGAAGCAACAAAGCAATTTTTAGGATTTGGAGCTATATCTTTTGGTAATTTTATAGGTGTACAGGAAGCTTCTAGTGTTGGGTTAGAAAATGTTCCACTTGATTAGGATTTCTTTTTACAAGGGAACATACCCACTATTTTTCAAGTAACAGATCTACTTCGAGATCCTCAAAATGAAGAAGGAGCAGAATGTTCAAGCAAATCTCCTCCTAAGGAAACTAGCACCCCTTAGGCTCATCCTCTACTAGAGGATGAAAAAGTAAAATTTTTTGAAAATGAATTAGTTTCTGACAAAGTTGAAGCAACCATTAACGATTTTCTAGTTCTTGATATAAAATAAATGAAAAAATGGGAGTATCGGGCCAAAGTTTTGATAAAGGAAATAAATGCCCGATTCAAAAAAATTTCAAAAAAGAAAACTTTTTTTCTTTAGTTGAAAATGAACCGGAAAAGCTTGATGTTCTACTACATCAAGCTAAATATGGCATTGTGTAGGTTACTACATCTTACAAAGATGAAACTTTAAGGGTTATGTTGAACAGATTGGAGAACTTAAATGTTGAAGCCCAAGCTTATTATAATGAATGGGAATGTGATAAGAAAATGGTTGTTGTTGTTGTAGCTGCAAAGAATGTTGTCGAGGTTAGACTAATGTGTTCTAATTTTTTTTGTTCTTTTTTTTAAATTTAAATATCTGTTGACTACTTATTTTTCCTTTTGTAGGTAAAGTTTGATAATATGAAGAAGCAGGTTCAAAACCTACAAGACTATCTCTAGATGGTGAAGGATTTCTTAACGACTTCTATGGCAATGAAAAAAAGAGCTCAGGAAGCAGTTCGACAAAACAACGCTTTTAGGAAAATCATTATCCAAAATGGATTGGATCCTGATGTTCTGCTTAAGGAGAAGGGTAAAGAAGTTCTTGCACCAATATTCGAAGATGTTGGGAAAGAGGAAAACACCCTGCTCGAAGGCTTGCAAAGTGTAGAGAACATCCTTGTCAGTTCTGGAGCAATTGGGAGTATTGTTAACCAGCCCGAGGGAGGACCCCTTGAAATGCAGAATGTGGAAGGAGCGAAAAAGGAAAAAGATGTTGAAACTACCTCTAGCCCCCCATCTAAGGAATGAAAAGCCAAAAGATAGTTGGTTCTATTATTGCTTTGGAAATTTTGATTTTTCAAAAAGACAATTTTATTATATGTTTTCATTTGAAAACAAGACATTTGCTATAATTACTTGACTATTATACTATTTACATTTATATTTGTGTGTTATTTTCATCATTTGAGTATTATGGGGTTTCAAATATGCTTGAGTTTACGAAGAATATATGTATGCATGGGTTTAAATTTTCATTTTATTCAAAGTCATTCTTGTTATGATATAAAAATGAGTATTGTCTTGTGTATTATGCTATATTGTTTTTATATTTCAAGTGAGTTTACGAAGGATATATCTATGCATGGGTTTAAATTTTCATTTTATTCAAAGTCAATCTTGTTATGATATAAAAGTGAGTATTGTTTTGTGTATTATGATATATTGTTTTTATATTTCCATATCTAGAGTAATATGCTATTTGCATTTTGCCTTCTAGAGTCAAAGCATACATACTAATGATACTAATGATACATACATACATACATTCAAATTCAAAGCATAAATCATTATATTTTGTCAACATAGATAGTTAATTCAATAACAAAGCATTATTGTATTGTATTTTTGTTTCTGTAACTTGAGATTTATGCTAAATGCATTGTGCTTTCTACTATTCTAGACTACATACAACACTTTGTAAAAGAAATATTTACTAATTATGTATGCATGCATGGTTTTCAAATTTCCAATTTACTCAAAGCTAAAGCATAAATCATAAAATTTTGTCAACATAGACAGTTAATTCAATAACAAAGCATTATTGTATTGTATTTTTGTTTTCGTAACTTGAGATTTATGCTAAATGCATTGTGCTTTCTACTATTCTAGACTACATACAACACTTTGTAAAAGAAATATTTACTAATTATGTATGCATGCATGGTTTTCAAATTTCTAGTTTACTCAAAGCTAAAGCATAAATCATAAAATTTTGTCAACATAGACAGTCAATAACATTAAAAAGAAAATATGAGAAATCATTGATTATAGAATGATTATATGAATTTTCAAATCATTGAAATTTTACAAATGATATCAAATACGGAAAAATATTGATAATATGAATTTTTTCAAATCATTGAAATTTTACAAATGATATCAAATCCAGAAAATCATTGATTATATGAATTTGTTTAACTCATTGAAATTTTACATTGCTGGAAGTTGATACAAAGTCTTGTCGACTTCTCCAAAAGAACCGGGAATCATTTGTGAATTCTGCATTTCCATAATCTCATCATCACTGCAAGCTAAATCATTATCGTCATTATCAACAATATTAGTGAGACATCTTCTGTCCGCTAGGGACTTCCAATATGTCAAAGCTCTATCATAGGGAAACTTACCCAACTCGTAGGATGACACATACATTCTCAAATAATTTTCCAAATTTTTGTCCAACCTATTACGAAATTTCAATTTAACAAAAGATAGTGCACTAAAACCCTTTCGTCTTCAACAAATCCCAAAATCATTGTCTGACATAATTCATATAAAATAAAGTATTCACTCATAGTTTCTTGTAAGACACTACTTCGATACAATTTTTTCCAGAAATGTGTGATGGAACCAGTCTCATGTGGGTTTTTGAAATGTGCAATTTGATTAGCCATTGTTATTCCAAAATTGGTTGATTGTTGTCTCAGAAGTTCTTTGTTTAGAATACCATTGATTTGAATGCCATTTACTTCCACATGTTTAGAGAAATGTGTCATAAGAGTGCCCATATATTTTACAAACAACTCACTTTTACTACTATGGTCAAGACAAGGATTCCAAAAGATGGGATTAACAACAACCATGGCCTCAAGTGTCTCATCTCTATGAAAATGATCTCTTATTTCACTTGTTAATTTTTTTGCAATTCTTTTCAATTTATTCTTAGTACTATCCAAAACCTCATTGAATCTGCAATGTGTTATGGGCACTTGTTCAACATCATTTGTAAGTGTATCTAATCACTTTTCATAATGATATAAAGGAATCATATTTCCATGGATAGCAATACAAATATTATCGTTGATGTTGAACTTTAAAAAGCTGTTAGGATCATTGACTTGAACTAACGTATTCCAACTATCAAACAAAGGATCCTTAAAATTTTCTCTGGATAAGTAAATCTTATCAATAAGCATACATATTTGTTTTCTCATCCTAATGAAATCGACAATATAAATTGCTCTTTCCTATGCGATTTTAATCAAAGAATTCATTTCTTGCAACAATGGAAGAATACCACATAATGTGAGAAGAGTTTCCAAGTCAGTCATATGAAATAGCAAATATTTTGCCTTGTCAACATCCCTACGATGTGCATACATAAACCCCACCAAGGATTGATATTATTAAAAAACCCTTTTTGTAGGAAGAAATAGTGAAATCCACCTAGTGTCCACATCTTTTAACAATTTTTTGCCTTCAATTACACCTAGAGAAAACTATTGAAACTCTACAAACCTTTTTGGACTGCATGAAAAGTAAGAGTGTATTTCATGGATGAGATCTTCCACTCTGGCTACATTATCAAATGTGCTCACAATTTTGTATGCAAGATTCATTCGATGAGCCATGCAATGAATGGGAATCAAATATGGGGTAATTGATGTCTGAAGTCTAACACAAAGACCATTCCTTTGTCCTTGCATTGTAGCCACACCATCAACTCCAACATAAATTAACTTTGTGGCAATTTATTTTTCATCCATTCCGACAATATCCTTTAAACTGGTTACAACAACATTATAAATATTTTCCACATTACAATTTTCCATCATCTTATGTAGTGCTAGTAAATGAGGTTGTCTCAAATGATTTTGGAATGTGTAAACATGTATGCAAATCCAAGATGTGTTGTCAACAGTCGTTACCTCATCAATGGAAAGTGAAATAAATTTGGCTTGTTTTACATTCTCTCTCAGGTCCTCCTTCTCAACCAGTGATAGACATTTTACCATTTTCCAACCACTTCGATCTGACCAATGGGAACTGGTAAGGTTATGTACATCGACTAGTTGAAATAGTTGCTTATAATAAGCAAAATCAGACATGGGTTGACCCTTTTTTAGAATATTGTATACAACAACAAACTGCAAATGTTTTGAGGCTAATATAGTCTTATTAATTTTTTGAAATTGGGCTTGGATTGTTCCATCCTTCTCAATGAGAGTTTGTTGGTGTTTCATTGCTTTTTTGTATTCAAGTGCATATCTCACATGCACACATTTTGATGCATCCTTCCACCTATGAGATCTCTTAATTGTTCCATCACTTTGTATTTCTTTGATGTAAACTTTCCCATGATGTTTTTCTATTGTGTCTTTCTTATTTTGCAACAAATGATCCTTTCCTAACTTCCAACTATAAATAACGCATCTACACACTTTCTCTGTCTCATCTCACTCAATAAAGGGGTATAACCATGCCCATTCATTTTTAAATTATCTTCCAATAGTCCATTCGCTTATCTTTTGATGTTTAGATTTTTTACTACAAGATTCCCTAGAGGTCTGCATTTTAATTGTACTATCATTTCCTTTTTCGGTTGATGTGTCTGTATTAGGCATCTCGTGAAGTGGTTGTTGAATGTCATTATTAGGAAAATTATCATGTGGTCCCATCTCATCCACTGGAATATCTTCGAGTGGATGCATATCAGGGTTGACAGTGTTTACTGCATTCAATGTTTGGTGTTTTGTATCATTTTTGGATGTAAAAAGACACTATTTTAAAGAATTAACATAATACAATTTTACAAAGCATTTAAAAAGAGGTAGATAAGTAGACAACCATTTATCTATTAATAAATAAAGGCTTTATATTTAATAATAATAGAGAAAAAGTAATGATTTGATGGTAAAAGGTGTTTGTACCTGCATGTTGTGTAGATGTGGATGCCTCACTGCATTTTGATATTTGTGTAAAATATTTTAGAATTGTCCTTTTACCAAAATATTGGCCTCTGTTCTTTCCATATTCAGTAGGTGACATTGTATCTGTAAAGAAAAAACCTTTAGATGTTAGGAAATGAATATGAAATTGAAGGAAAATCGCATACTTCCCTCAATAATAATTTTTGTTTCTAAGCAACCAAGGTTAAACTGTAATTCCATAAAGAATCTATGAATCTTCATATGAACCTACGCTGCCCTATAGAATGACCTCTGATAGACAAGAAGTAGTCTCTGACAAGAAAAATGCTCTTAACACACAACAACATGACATGGATACTTGTCTACCATAATTGCAGATAGTGCATCTAGATTACCTATGAAATTGAAGAAAAAGAGATTTGGACAACATAACTATGGAAGAAGAATACTCTACCTATTATCATAGTCATCACAATTTTTTATCACTGATAGTCACTTTAATGTTACTACAACCACTCGATCATGATTGATTGACACTAATCTATAATCAATCAACCTATATAGATCGACAATCCTCTGTAATCGATCGATCTATACCAATTGACACTCATTTATAACTGATTATCCTATGCTAATTAAAACTACTCTATAATCGATCGACTTAGAATTATTGGCATGCCTCTACAACTGATAGACTTATTCTGATTGATACAACTCTACAATCGATCGACTTATACCAATTGGTACTCCTCTGCAACCGATCAGTTTATATCGATAGACACTACTCTAAAATCAATTAGCTTATGTCGATTGGCACTCCTCTATAATTGATCAACTTATATGGATAGATACTTCTTTGTAATTGATCGGTTTATACCAATTGACACTTCTCTACAACAAATCAACTTATAATGATTGACACTCCTTTACAATCGATCGATTTTTATCAATAGACACTATTCTATAATTGATCAACTTATGTCGATTGGCACTTCTTTACAATCGATCAACTTATTTTGATAACCACTTTATTGTAATCGATCATTTTATATTTATTGATCCTTTTTTGCAATTGGTCGACTTATGCTAATTGACACTCCTTTGCAATCGATCGAATTATATTGATAGACACTCCTTTGCAACCTATCGACTTATGCTAATAGAAAATCCTCTACAACCGATCAACTTATGTTGATAGACACTCCTCTACAACCAATCGACTTATGTTGATTGACACTCCTCTGCAAACGATCGACTTATACTAATTGAAACTCCTTTGCAATCATTCGGCTTATATCGACAAACACTTCTCCATAACCGATTGGCTTATATCGATTGATACTCCTCTACAACCAATTGGTTTATGTCGAATGGCACTCCTCTACAACCAATCAACTTATGTTTATTGACACTCCTCAACAACCAATCGGCTTATATCGATAGACACTCCTCTACAACCTTGTCAAGTTTGTGGAACCGATCGGTGTCTTCTGATTGATAATACCCTACAACCAATCGGCAAATATGTCGACTGACAATAGGTTTTTTTTGCTTCAAAGCTATTTTCGAGTTAGAGTGTTTTAGATGTATGTTTATCGATACCCCCTTCAATATTTATACGGGTAGTATATGTGGTGAATTGGATGAGAAAAACAAAATTATTTATAATTTGAAGGTGAAGTGTCCGTGGAATTGGGTGAAAGTGGTCGGTGAATTAAAATAAAAATAGGATAATTATTATCAACGATGGGCGAATTAACCCCAAAAAACTTTCACCTTGTAAATTTTGAGTGAATGGGCCCCAGTGAAAGGTTCCAAAATTAGAAATTTTAAAATTTTAAAAATCCTAAATATAGCAAATTTACGATGTTTCGTGCTTATGCGTAATGTTGCCTAGAAAATCTAAAAAAACTCAATTGGGAAGCAATCTAGACCTGGTATTTTTTCATAATTATTCTAAAGACTACCTTCTTTAGCTCCTCTCTATCAATGGGTTTAAGCAAGGTCCAGTTTTATTTTTTAGATATTATAGAGGGTATGCCATCAATAACTTCTTTATGAGTCTCTTTGTTTTGTAACAAACCTTCCTTAAATAATTTAGCAAAATAATCCATTGAATCGAAATGTATACCTAGGATCGTATTGAATGAAATCTCATTCTCATCCTAAAGAGCTTCCATATTATTTGTTTATCTCCTTGTACAAGAAGTTTTATGGAAAAATTTGATGTTTCTATCACCTTCTAGTAACCAAGTGGTTCTTACTTTCTATTTCAAATAGATGTCTTCATGGTTGTCAATGTCCTCAACCACTTTACATAATTCATCATCCTCTTCTTTGAGTTGCTCATAGTTATTCCTTCCCTGAAGAGTTTTTGCACCTCATCCCATTTGAAAACCAATGCAACTCTTTAGGATTGGAAGTTTGACTTGTTAGATTTCTTCCATCATTTCAGTTGATCCTTGACATAATGAAGTTGCTTCTGAATTATTGTCCCATAATTTAGGCATCCCTCTTCCCACCATTGTGGGATTTTCTTTTTAAGTCCCTCCTTTAATAACCAAAAGTTTTCATATTTGAATGGTTTTCAATATTCCCCTATCTTGATCCCCATTTAACAAAATGGGAAAGTGATCTGAGACCAAACCTTCTAAAATTTAAAATTTTAGATTCCATTTCACAAATACGTCCTCTAAAACAATAAATTGATCTAACATCATCTTCCTACTATGTGGCTCCCCCTTCTTATTAGTCTAAGTATAATTGGTTATAAAACATTTAATATCCACCAAGTGTAATGCATGGACCTAGGCAATCATAAGTTGATCCCTTGAGTCCAAAATTGGATTTCCCCCTTCCTAATCTATGGATGATAATTTAGCATTAAAATCCCCAACAACAATCTAGTCTAACTCCTCCCTTGAGACTCTCATATTATGTATTATTTTTTATTGATGAATTTGACTATCTAGGTTTTGAGCCCCATATAAAATTATGACTACAACCTTCTTAGCTATCACATTGTTCCTAAAATGGGATGTGAGGACACCCCTCCAAGCTATATGTTCTATTTTCATCCATTCAAGAGAGTTCCAAAAGGTAAATATTTCCCTTAAGACCCCTTGGGTAGCAACTTCCATATGACTAGCACCCCTCCAAAGTCTATTTATTATTTTATACATGAGATGCAATGAAATTTTGACCTCCTAGATAAGAAAAATTTTGATTTACTTTTCTCTAAAATTTTTTGAACAATAGATTGTTGGGTTTTGCTATTTAAATCCTTAACAATCCATTATTGTATAATCAATAGTTATCTTAAGACTAGTAAGAGTCTATTGTCCTTATTGGTCATCTAGTGACCATTTTGTCTCCTTAAGATACTATCAATTTCTTATTTGATTTTCTACCTACTCCTTGAGATTTTTTATTCTTTTATCTCTCCTCCACCTAGCTAATCCCTAAAATTGACTTCTCTCTATTATTTTATATGACACCCATGTTAACATCCTTTACTATTGATTTCTCCTTGTTATGTACTATCAATGCTTCTTTCATATTTTATTATGGTAACTCACTACACTCTATTTCTTACTCTAATAGAGGATCCAAATGAGAGACTTAAACATGGCTATTACTATTATTATTATTTCCATTCACTCTTTCCATGAGTTGTTCTTCTTCCTACTCCATTAGTGTCTTGAATATATTATACATATTTGATGGCTTGGGATGAGTTTGCTATTTTCCATATATTTTATTTTGCCTCCTTCTTTTGGGCTATTCGAAACCATCTCCCTTTGATTCTCCTCCTTGGGAAATGTTGGTTGCACCTTTAGTGGCTAAAGACTTACCGATGATTTCCAATGTTTGTTCACTCCATAAGGGAGTGCATACTATTGGATAAATAATGAACTCAAATTGGGGATCAAATCCTACTCTTAAGGGTCAAAAAAATAATCTTGTTGGATTGTGATTCTTCTTTTTTGATTTGAATGTCTTATTTTTATCGACTAGTGAAGAAAAACTAACAATAAAATATCCATTACTAACAAACCACAAAAAATACTCATCAAGAGGCTCCTAGTTCTGTCAAAACTCATGGATGCAAAAAATTTAAGGTAAGATGAATGCCAATAAATTTACACATCAAACCATATTTAACTCTGTATAAAACCATTTGAATCATCTACATTTACTTAATTATTCTATGTATTCATAATATAAATTTATTAATATAATATTTTAGATTATTTTAATATAAATAATTACAATATAAACTATATCTACATCATTTAAAATAAATGTATGTTTTCAATCATTCTAACTTATTTATTGTTTATTAAAAACCACCTTCACAATTATTTTCTTTTTAAATCTTTCATGTAACTTTTTACATAGTTTTTTTAATAAAAAATTTGTAACACCTTTTTATTAGATGGGGTATAGATTAAATTTAAATGTTATTATTATAAACTCTAGTGTGAAGCAAACATAAAATCAAAGAAAATCAAACTTCACAACCCACTATGAACACTCCACTATTACGAATTAATTTATCCCTTTCCATAGTTGTTTTATAAGTATTTAGTTTTTATGGCTATGGTCTTTTCCCGGAACGCGTAGATATACGCACGGGCCCTTCTCTTCTCAACAAAAGTTCCCGCGACTTAAACAGCTGAGGTACGTTCAATGAATATGCCTTTCTGGAAAGTGTTCGTTCAACTCTTTGAAAAGGAAAATGCTCACTATGTAATGACTTCCGGTTCTGGCGGTCCGGTCAATATTGGCAACTAAAATGGAGCACGAGCAGAAATATATGCATGACATCAATGTTAAAAGTTGCCCAAGTTTTGACCGGGGATAAACGCATGGATAATAGCAGATTTTGTGGGTATCGGCGCCGAAACGTCTAAAACAAAACACAGGAACGGATCTTGCGGCACAGGAGAGGTTATGCGTGATACGGTCGCCTAACTTTACTGGCTTGTGCTTTTATTGTTATAAATGCCAAGGGCAAATAAAAACAAACTTAACAATATCATACTTAAGATCTAGGGTTCTGATGGAAGCCTTAGACCATAATCAGAGTTAATTGTTGTCTTTTACGAAGCTTCATCAGTTATTAATATATACAATTCCCTGAGAGGGATGTTTTCTTTTATACCCTGGTATGACACTATGAGACATTTAAGCAGTTGATTTTATAATTTAAAAGATGGTTAAGTATATTCTCTTCCCTGTATTTCCTACATTTCCTTTGCAGTGATTATATTCCGTATGCTTTTTCCAGTAAGTATAGAATATGTTATATAGTGGGTTTCCACACTGTAAGAATGGGACAGCTTACAGAATATTATAGTTGGACGGAGACAATCTTGCTCTGGTCTTAAACATTATACTTGGAAGGGAAATCTCTATATCTGTGAGTCTTTTTATATAGAGAGCGGAGAACTTTGCATAGGTAAACTATTTTGGAATTTTGGATGGTTTAATGATGTATAAGTCCATTACCTCTAAAGTTTAAAATGCAGATTGAAAATTAAGTTACGCAGGCTTCAAAGAAAATAAACTTTGAAAAAAGAAAACCTTACAAAAATGAATCCTTTTACAAATGTTACAATGATATCAATGTTTTTAAAAATGTAATATATATTTTTAATATATAAAATATTTTTTTGAAATTTTAATGATAAATGAGTGTAATATAAATGTTTGGTAATGGTAAAATAAAGTTTATAAAATATTATCAACAAGTTTGACGGACTTTTTAGACTGTTTTCTCTATAATTATGCTTGCAATAGCACTTAACAATTCGGTTTAATAATAAATCGTACATAGTTTTGATTTTTTTTAAAAGTTTAAGGTTTAAAGTTTAAATTCTAATATATATGAGCTGTGTGTTAAATTACTGATAAGTTTAACTTTCCTAATAAATTATAAAATCCAAATGCTAAACGTTGACTAATATTTTTTTTAGATCTTTTTATATATATTCGAGGGGGCAAAGCATCCGTATAGGTTTTGGCTTTGTTTTTTTTGTTTTTTTCGATAGGTCTAAGGTTCAAACTTCGATGTGGACCTTATGTTTTAATAGTAAAATTTTTCACACTAACCAAATTATATATATATATATGACATTTCAAATGTGTTGAGTCCAATACAATATAGTGCATCAACTTAAGATAAAGCAATGAAGTAGTATAATATACAAAAGATACATTATGTCTTGTGAAAGCATGAAAAAGAATTAAAATATTATTATAATTAATAGTTGAGAAAGAAGTATTAAATTATTTATTTAACTAAATTTTAATAATTTTTTAAATTTATTTTTTATTTTTTAATAATTTATGTGGTTTTTATTGGAGGTCATTTTTATCAAAATACCAAAATATTATATTTGTTGTAGTATAAATTTTTATTATAGTTTTTTTTTGCTTTTAAATATATCTTTCAATGTTATGTTTGAAGTGCTATATTTTCACTTGACACCATTTTGATTAAGACATAAAATCTGGCATACCAGTTTGAATTTCATTGGCATAAAGATCAACACCATAATTCAGTAATTTACCTCCTACTTGATTTACTTCTTTATAAATATGCTCACATTGCCACCAAATTACCTCTTTATAAATATGCTCACACTGCCACCAAATTACCTCTTTATAAATATGCTCACACTACCACCAGATTACCTCTTTATAAATATGCTCACACTACCACCACATTACCTCTAGTAATAGATGATGAACATCAACAATAATATTATTTTTTATCGAGTTTTCACATCTATTTTTGTTAACAACATTGAATTGAAATATACTTTTATCCTTTTTCTGCTACAATTTTAATCCCTATAAAAAGTGCCCTAGTCTTTGCATAGTTGTTATTTAAGGTTCCATATGATTCTGAATAAGTGAGGAGAATTTTTCGTTCACTATTTCTAGAAACACCACCTCCACCAACTTTTCCTATAATTCCTTTAGAAGCACCATCAAAATTTATTTTGGTAAACCCAATTTGTGAATATTTCTTTTTTACCAGTACATTCTTTTTTTTTTTAATTTGGTTGTAGCAAATGACTCTAACATGTATGTTTAAATATTTTAGCCAAGTTATTAGCACCTTGTTTTAAGCAATTGAGACTTCCATGATAAACACCATATTTGTAGACATTTTGACAGAGACTTCCATGATAAACACCATATTTGTAGACATTTAGAAAGAGAGGTACTAATAAGATTTCAAAATTGGGCATGATTTTGATATTTATTTTTTAAAATTTCATTATTCTTTTTAAGCCATAAATTCCAACAAATAATGGTAGCCCAATCCTTCAAATAATACATAATGCTTTAGCTTTGAAATAATTTATCCTATAACTCTTTCAATGCTAATGGAACTACCCAATATAATTTCATATTTTAAAAAAAATGACCACAAATCGTGTGAGAAAATGGACAATGAAGAAGTAAATGGTCTGATGTTTATAAATCCTTCTTACACAAAGCACATCCTTCTTACACAAAACAAACTGAAGGGTCCATAATATCCTCTTCTTTGTAGACTCCCTCTCTTATAAGAATATGAATCTTACTTGGAATTTTGGAAAAATATTTGGGAGAAATAAATTTTTATCGTTCTAAATCCTCATATTCAACTTGATCGAGTATCACCATCATTTGATAAATTTCAATTTCAAACCAACCCATCCTTTATTTCGTGTAAAAATTGGTAAATTAAACTCTCAAATCATATTTTGGATTTCGTCTATAGTTTGTTTGAGTTCCTCTCCTTTAACCATGTTACTAAAATGAATCCATGATGTTGAGTTTTTTCTCATAATAATATAATCTTTGATCTTTGGACCTTTATATATTAGGCATGCTTTTGCCAATGGTTTCCATTTTGAGTCAGAGATAAAGAGGATAAGACTTCAACCAAGCATCAGACCAAAAATTTGCATAACTCCCCTTATTGAGTGACCATCTAATATGTTTCTTTATAAATTACAAAATCTCTTAATCAAAATGGTGTCAAAAATTTGATTGAGAAAACATAACACTTTAAGAAAGTTGAAGAATATATTTAAAAGGAAAAAAATAAAAAAATTATGATAAAAGAATGCTACAACAAATAAAATATTTTAGTATTTTGATAGAAGTGACCCCAATAGAAATCACATATAACTTATTATATATATTTAAAAAGTAAAATCATGATTTAAATAGTTAAATAATAATAATTTGAATAATTATTAAAAGAATTAAGTAAAAGTAAATCGATACTATATTAATTAGATTCTTTAATATTTAAAAAATGAGATTAAGGTTCAAATCTTGCCATGAATAATATCTAAACTCTTTGTTGTAATACCACTATATAATGATGGTGATGTAATATAGATGAAGGGATTTCAATCCATATAAAATAAACCTTATTATAATACCACTATGAAACGTGATGTAATATGAATAAACCAATTTCAATCCCAAAAAAATAAACCGATATCCAATGATTACTCCATGTTTAGGAGCTGACCTACGTTCAAAAAATATGCCTTTCTGTAAGCTGTTCGTTCAACTCTTTGAATAGAAGAAAGTTCAGTATGTAGTGCCTTCCGGTGGTGAACATGTCAGTCAATACTGGCAACTAAAGAGGAACACATCGATCATGAGCAGAAGTCTGGTGTTTTACCATACGTGGTATCATCGAATATGCATGTTAAGCCTTGCCTATCCTTATTTTTGACCGGGAATAAACGCATGGATCATGGCAGATTTTTTGGCTATCGGCCTGCACAAAATGAAGTCCAAAACAAAACACGGGAACGGAACTTGCGGCTCATAAGAGTATGCCAGGGTGCCCTTCTTCCTTTGAATAATATATTCATGACTTTTCTTCTTCGGACCAAAATGCCTCTAATTATTTTTAGACTTTGGCACCCACTAATAGGTGTTCCAGATTTCCAAGACAAACAGAAAGAACAAAAGCATTTTCAAACAGGAACAGCAAAAATAATATTTGAATAAATGTGGTGATTAACCATAGCCATTATATAGCCATGATTCCAAACGCTCAGACTGCTCATCTCTCTGTTTTGGAATGGGGCATGTACTAATGAATGTTCCAAATTTCCAACACAAAATATAACGAATGAAAGCTGTTAGAAAAAAGTAACCCCAAACGGTGTGATGGAGCTACCCAATATAACCATTGAAAGCTCTTAGAAAAAAGTAATCCTAAACGGTGTGATGTGAAACATTTTATAACTCTTTCAATGCTGATAGAGTTACCTAATATAATTTTATATTTTTTTAAAAATAATCTTAAATGGTGTGAGCAAACAAATAATGAAGAATAAATGGTTTGACGTTTACACAAAGAAGGATCCATAATATCCTCTTCTTTGTAGACTCTCTCTTTCACATAAGAATAAGAATATTACTTTGAAGGTTGAGACCTTAGGGAGAGCCTCTAATGACCAAAGGTTTTTCCAAGAAAAAATTTTGGGAGAAGGAAATTTTGATTGTTCTAAATCCTCATATCTCAACTTGATCTAGTATCTACTATCTTAGCTTTTGATAAATTCCAAACCAATGTATAAAAATTGATAAATAAAACTCTCAAAGCATATTTTGGATTTCGGATTTCGCCTACAGTTTGTTATAAAAAAAAATCCATGATGTTGAGTTTGCTCATAATAATATAATATTTGACCTTTGGACCTTTACATATTAAACATGTTTTTACCAATGGTTTCCATTTTGAGTCAAAGATAAGACGATAAGGCTTCAACCAATCTTCATACCAAAAATTTGCATAACTCTTTTATAAATTCTTTATTGACTGACCATGTTTCCTTATCAATTACAGAATCTTTGATATAAAGTTCCATGTTGATGATCCTTTGGATAGATTTCTTTTCCTCAACAATTTCATTACATGAAGAGAACTTATATAATTTTGAAGTAATATTTTTTCCCAATTCTTTCCTTGATTTCTAAATAATGTCCACCTAAACTTTCTTCCTAATGACAAATTCACAAGTCTTAAGCCTCCTCCTCCAATATCTCCCGTTTACCAAGAGGAAACCTATCTTCTTAAAAATTAATACCAAAATATTTGGCATTCCATATTTTTACAAACCCTATCCTATTTACCAAGAGGAAACCTATCTTCTTAAAAAATATTACCAAAATATTTGGCATTCCATATCTTCATTTGCTCATTTAAATATTTCAACTTTTGATCAAAATTGTAGATACATGATTCTTCAAATTTTAATTCATCTCACTATGACACAACCATAAAAAATCAAGATTTTTAGAGTCACGTAGATTAAAAGTTAAATAACATAATTAAATTTTAATATATATAACTAATATTTGTTTTTTTAAATATATATTTTTTTAATATTTAATATTTAAGTTATTTTTTTGAGATTACTTATCGTTATTAAATAAAATAATATGTAAAAATAAATTTAAAAAATGATAATAATAATAAATAAAAATAGTTGTAGGTAATCCGTTCATGTAAAGGAGTTGGAGAGTAAGCGGATAGTTAAAACTCTCCAGTTATGCTATGTAAAAGTTATATGATGACTACGTAATAATATTTATCCTTGTAAGTAAAAATTAGTGTAATTATAAAGTGAGCTTACCATCACATGTTTAACATACCATCATGGCTAATTTGAATATGACACACCACTTAACACTATTAAAAGATGATTTTAATCCAACTTTACACGATATCCATCCATAATCAAATTTAAATATCAAGTAAAATTAAAAAGGCCAAATACTTCCATTTTTTTAATTAAAAATTTGGAAGAGAAAACGAAAAATAAAACAAAGAGCATAATGAAAGTTTTAATTCCAGAAATAGATTTTGAATTTGCACTAGTTCGGGAAAAATTCAATCCAGACGTGAGCACTCCAATCCAAAGCAGAATTAAATGATCCAGAGTGGAACGCGGATTACACACGATTTCGAAAGGAGATTCAATCTAGAATGTCAATACTTTAATCCAGAGTGGAGCGGAGACAGGAGGATCCACGATTCCAAAGTGAGACACAAGTCCAGAATGGCACACACTTCAATTTGGGGCAAGAGTGGACAAACAGGTGCGGAATGGATTCCGCTAGGGTTATGAAGGGAGAGGGCCCGGATTCAGAATCCGCACAAATTTTAGGGTGATGTCAGCAAAGATGAAAGAAAAATGCGGAATAGAGTTTTCAATAGTGCAAATGCGGATTTTAGATACCAAGGCAATGCAGAATGGAATTTGACTTATGCGGAAGCGGATTTAAGACAAATTTAATATTGCGGACTTCACTAAGGTTTATAATTAATTTAATATTTCAACTTTATAATATTAAATTAACCTAAAGTTTTTCCACAATTAAATACAAGCAAATTGACCAGAATGGAACTAAATCAAATCGAAAGCTTTAACAAAGGGAATGACCCGAAATGGAGACAGAGGAGTTTATTGAAAAAATCATGGGTTTTCTAGCAGAACGGAGGAAATAAATAGATAAACTTTGCTAAGTTATAAACCATGCAAAGAGAATGGAAATATATGCAAATATTTATTATTGCTTAAAAGAGGAAACACATCCACATGCTCTAAGTTTGGAAATACATCCACAGATCTAAAAATATTAAAATGTGCAGAATACAATTACGAAATACAACAGAATTAGTTGTTCAACCTCACTGCTCCTTATGCTCCACATGATGTTGTTATGTTCTCCTGCTTCTTCACTCTGCTCTACTCTTCTCCAACCCTTCTGACTTATCAAAAAGGAACCTCGAAATAAATATATAACGGGGATTCAAGCATCAAGTAGGAAATCTCCACCAACTGCTCTGATAGGCAATTAATGCAAAACTAAGGTTTACATCCAATCGTCGAATTGACTGTCAGTCTCAACTACCAGTAATTAATTCAAGTGAGCTAAAATTCGATGAAAGCTACATTAGATGGATTTTCCAGAGGTGTAAAATCTGGTTTAATTTTCTAACACCCTCCTTTAAACCAGATTTCAAAAAAAAACATTGACACCGAGCTTCTCCCTTAACCTATTGAAATCTTCCTCCTTCAAAGGTTTTGTGAATATATCTGCAAGCTGGTCCTTAGACCTGCAAAATAGCAATTCAACCTCATTAAATTTCATCATCTCTCTGATGAAATGGTATCGGATATCAATGTGTTTTGTTTGGCCATGGAACACTAGATATTTGGACAGTGCTATGGCAGAATTATTGTCACAAAATATGGTTATTGTTGCATCTAACGGATGATTTAGTTCACTCAGAACTCTTCTCAGCCAAACTGCCTGGCATGAGGCTGAGGTGGCAGAAACATACTCTACCTCTGCAATTGGTAAAGTAACAATAGGCTGCTTCTTTAAGGACAAAGAAACAACTTCATATCCAATATGGAAGACATATCCAGAGGTGCTCTTTTGATCATCTATGCTACCAGCCCAATCGCTATCTGTGTAGCCAATCAGTTCAAGCTGGTTTTACCTAGCATAGTGGATTTCATGGTTCCTCATGCCATTAACATACCTCAAAATTCTTTTACCTACTTGCTAGTGAGTTTCCTTTGGGGACTCCATAAACCTACTAATTAAACTCATAGTAAACATCAAATCTGACCAGTTTGTATTCAAATACATCATACTTCCAACTAACCTTTTATAGAGAGTTGAATCTACACTTTTGCTATTATCAAATTTGCTCAAATTTAGGCTTGTGGAAATAAGGATGATGGCAGGTTTGTTGTCCTCCTTTTTAAACCTCTTTAGGACATCCTTTAAATACTTGCCCTAAGAAATGAAGATATCATCTGTAGATTTGTCAACTTCAATGCCAAGAAAATAATTCATCAGCCCTAAGTCTATCATTTCAAATTTCTTCTTCATGGTTGTTCTAAACTATTTAAATAGCATGTTGCTATTGCCAGTATAAATCAGATCATCTACATACAAGAAGACAATTATCAGTTGTTTGTTCTCTTGTTATGATATTTGGTTTGATGTTGTAGCTTGCTTATAGTAAATTTGCATCCTTTGAAGGTCTACAAGTTTTGTTTTGTAAAGCAATATAAGTATGTCCCTCTATTTTTTTCCTGGTTGGTGATCTCTTGGTATATATTTTTGGATGTAAAAGGGTTGGGGCCATTCAAAAAACCCTTCGTAAACTAATAAAAAATGATTTGAGATATAAAATTAAATTATTGACCCAAAATTTAAACAATTTATATGAAAATTAATAGTATTAATATGCAAAAATAATTTTTTAAATCGTTTTAATATAATTTATCAAATATTATTAAAAAAAACTAATATCATTAAAAATTTTAAAAGCAGCATTGAGTGCAAGTGCAAGTGCGATTGTAATTTGGGAGTAAGTGTAGCATCGAGAGTGTGAGTGTGATCTAGGAGTAAGTTTAGTAGTGAGTGTGAGCACTATCTTGAAGTGAGTGTAGTGAGTGCAAGTGCAAGAATGATTAGCTTGATTTGGGAGTGAGTGCAACAACAAGTGAGAGTGTGAGCATGATCCAAGAGTGAGTTCAGCCAAAATCAAGTGTGAGTTACAATGGCAAGTTCATACGAAGTGCATCAATGCTTCAAACCCTTACCATGAATGCATGGAATATTATTTCCAAAAAATTGTTGAAGCCAAGGAATATCAAGAAAAAGAAGAGACAATGGCAATTGTGAGCCAAGAGGGAGTGCAAACTGGGAGTGAGTGTGAGGGAAGAGAGAGTGCAAGCCAAGAGCAAGTGTAAGCTTAAAGGAAGTGCAAACTAAGAGGGAGTGCAAGATAGGATCCACTCATGGTAAAATAGTGGTAGGTTCATTTAGAGTGCGTCAATGCTTCAAATCCTTACCATGTATATGTGGAACATTATTTCTATCACACTTAGAAAAATAAGAGACACGAGAAATTGTGAGCTAGGAGGGAGTGCAAGCTAGGAGCAAGTACGATAATAGATCAAAGAGGCAGTGCAAGCCAAGAGTGAGATCCATTAGCTATTGTGGAAGGAAATTCATATTTAAAAATCCTAATGGGAACTCAGGATGCCCTAACTAGAAATCCAAATGTCCTAGTTGGAAGTATAGAGGCCCAAGTTGGAGATAAAGAGAAGAGCGAATACATGGAAATTTCGATCCAGGTAGTAGATGTTACACCAGAAGTAATTATCAAGGATGAGATGATTGAACATGATATAATGGTTCTTAAAAGTAGAGGGTTAATATGTAAGTTTCATAGATCATGGTCAGGATTTTTAGAGATTCAAAATTGGATCAAGTGGAAGTGGGGATTGAATTCAAATTATTCTATGACTTTTCTTCCTAAAGGTTTTTTCCTCATCATATTTTCTAGTTTAAAAATTAGGGATAAAATATGGTTTAGGGAAAGAGATGCACTTTATTTGAGACCATGAAATGAAAGTTTTTCTATTAAGATAGAAGCTATTAAGAAACTTCTAGTGTGGGTTAGGCTTTTTGGACTTCCATATCAACTTATAAATAAGGATGTTTTAAATAATATTAGAAATACCCTAGGGGATTTGATGAAGGAAGGATCAACCAATAAGCAGCAAAAGTACATTATATATACATGAATATGTGTTGCTATGGATATTTCAAAACCTTTACCACAATCCATTAATATTAAATATGAATCAAGAGAATAAGATCAACAAGTAGATTATGAAAATATTGCATTTCACTGCCGCAACTATTTTTTGGTTGAACACATGGCAATATTTTGCAAAGTGGAAACTATGAAGAAAAAGATAAAAAAATTCTAGCCATGAGATAAACTTTAAGATGAAGCAAGGAAATCATACAATAATAGAAGCTAGACTAGATCAAGGATATTCCACTCCAGAATAAGAGGAAAATGAATCCTATCTACAATATCATTTGGCAAGTTAAGAAGGAATTAAAGGAGCTAGAAATACTTAAGTTCCACTCAAGTTCCACTGGAGAAATAGAGGAGCTAGAAATGATTCTCCAGTGGAACTCAAACATATTCTTCATACCAATAAACTTTAATGAAGACTATGTAATATGCTCACAGAATTACATACCAAAAATAGAGGAGCTAGAAATGGAAGATTCTCCAGTGGAACTTAAGTCGGATCACAACCCAATTATTATGAAACTTTGAATGCATGGATACAAACCAAGGAAAAAACACTTGTAAGGCAATCAAAATAAATATCCTCACAAGGGAAACATTCTCTTAACAGATGAAAATTGGCAAAATTTTAGAGCAGTATTAAATAACAAATTACAGGAAAGGGAAGAACTACCTCATAGTAGCAGAGATTACAGTAAGAGTGAATGGTTAATGCACATTATTCAAGAAGCTCTAAACAAATGCAAGAGAGCTAAACCTAAAAAGAAATAAAGGAATAGCTTCCCAACCAACCCATGGTTCAATGAAGATTGCAAAAAAATACGAAGATTACTAAAGGAACCAACGGGTAAAACAAGAGCAAACAAAAAAGCATATAAGAAATTGGTAAGGGCAAAAAAAGAATAATACACTAGAACAAGGAGGAAATAATTGATTTACTTAGGGAAGCATGAACCAAAGAAATTTTGGAATAAACTAAGCGTGAAAAGGATGTAAATTTAAAATAACATAACAGTTAATCAAGGGACACCGCCTACTATCATTGTCAAGAAAGAACTTTTTACAATTGAAGACATTATTCAAGGGATAAAAAAGTTAGCAACTTGTAAAGCCCATGACATAGACAATCTTCAAGCAAAGCATATAAAATGGGAGGTAGATATCCTAGCACCACAAATCAAAGAAATTTTCAATGAGGTCATACAAAATGGCTTCCCTACTAAGTGGACAACTATCTTGACCATTCCTTTGTTTAAAAGTGGAGATGTAAATAATCCCTCAAACTATAGAACTATCATGATCAACCCTCTCTTTGCAAAGTTGTTTGGGAGTATGATAGAGCGTAGTATCAGCATATGGGTAGAAGAAAATGGAAAGAGAGCAAAGGGGCAAGCAGTTTTTAGGCCCAAGCACTCAACTATTGATCATTGTATCACGCTCAGACACATAGTGGAAAAAATATGGGACAAAAAAGATGAGGCTTTTTGTTGTTTTGTAGACTTTAAAAAGACATTTGACACAGTGCCAAGGAAAAAAATATGGAGCGGAATGGAAGAGATAGAGATTTCAATTCACTACAAGGAAGCAGTTCACAGACTATATGAGCATGTAAAGGCTATAATCATAACACATGAAGGGTTATCTGAATGTTTTGGTAGTGACATAGATGTCAAACAAGGTTTCCCTCTATCTCCGACCTTATTTGGGTTGTACATTAACAAGTTAGAAGAATTGATAAACAAATTTGGGGGAGAGGGTGTGCACATAGCCAAATATGTAGTAAAACTCCTTATGTATGCAGATGATGTAATTCTTATGGCCAAATTAGCCAGAGATCTATAAGATCACCTTCAAGCTCTATAACTCTTTTGTAAAGAAGTTGGGATGCATGTGAACACAAGTAAAACAAAAATTATGATTTTTTTAGCAAAAAAGAAGAAGCAACAACTTGAATTTTAGTTTGAAGGAGAACTACTTGAGGTAGTAGTAGAATACAAATACCTGGGCATATACTTTCAAGACAAACTTAATTGGAATACATGTAGGATGAAAAGAACTCAAATTGATTGGAGAGCACTATATGCACTTCAAAATAGGTGTAGGAATGTCAAGATGTGGGACTGGAAGACCACCAAGATCTTATTTGGCCTACTTGTTACACCGGTTTTATTGTATGGTTACGAGGTGTGGTCTAGTGGCATAACAAATTAAAAATGGAGGCAAATAGAAAGGATTTAAAAATATCTAATCACAAATTTTATCAAAATTAAGGCCACAACCCCTTATGAAATTATTCTAGCTAAAACTGGAATGTTCCCTTTAGAAGTAGTTGCTATGACCAAGTTGTCATGTTACTTGAAAAAATAAAAAACATGAAAGATGATAGATGGTCTAGGGCGGCTAGGGAAAAAGAGTTGCATAGGCAAAAGAATACATGGATGAAACAAAATCAAAAATGGATGTAACGCTAGGAAATCAACATAAATGAATGCCCAAATGTCAACAAAGACATAAAAAATTATGTGAATGAAAAGTTCAAAAATGGAATGTGGAAAAATGCAAGCAAGAAAAGACAATATTATATTTCAAATTTTAACCCAATGTATGACCACAAGGAAAAAGCGTATATAGGAGCTGAAATCAAGTGGAAGGAAAAAATCCTCATTGCTCAAATAAGGACTAGCTCTCATAGGCTTATATGTGAAATAGGGAGATGGACAACGCCCAAAGAACAATGGGAAGAAAGGATATGTACTATATGCAGCACAGGGGCAATAGAGGCATAGGAACACTTCATCTATAAATGCTCGAGTTTTTCAAATATACGTGACAAATACAAAGAAACACTTGGGAACGGGTTTATGGCAGATTTATTTGAAGACAGTAAAATAAAAAAAGTTGGAGAATTGCTAACCGAAATCAAAATGAGAAGGAACAACCTTCTCAAAGATATTAAATATCATATGATATGATTTGAGTAATTGTACTTCCATATTTAAGGTCCCAGAGACCATATTTGGGTCTCGCAGGCGTAATTAAAATCTTTCATTTCATTGATAGGAAGTATGTTATTAGGATACGAGACTCTTTACATTACCCTTAGATTTTAAATGATCTAAAATGGTAAATGACATTGAAATATAAATCTAAAGGAGATGTTGAATATTAAGTATTACTAGAATAAAACTTTCAAATATTCTTTGTTGACAAACCTTCTTTAATATAAAAGTCCTTTGGAGGCTTAGAACTCTTTAAGATAGTAATTAATTTTGATATTATAATAATGTAAATATAATAATAATTAGTTGCATTAAATATTATATTTTTATTAAATAATTTTTATAAATATAGTTAAGAAATGTATTTGTAGTTATAAAAGGTATTACCTATGTTACAATTGTCAACAAGAATATTTCATGAAAGCTGGGGGAGAACATAAAATT
The DNA here is from genome assembly GCA_028583015.1 of Wollemia nobilis. NCBI lineage: Eukaryota > Viridiplantae > Streptophyta > Pinopsida > Araucariales > Araucariaceae > Wollemia > Wollemia nobilis. Next base: position 2,277,201 of record JAQPPZ010002660.1, read on the forward strand.
GATATAGAATCAAGTAAAAAATATGTTTTAAAGATACTATCAAAGATTAATGAAATTAGACATATATTATTATAAAAAATAAAAAATACTAAATACATTAGTGGTTTATAATTATACATTTAGGTCAAGATGGAATTATTAAGCATCAAAATATTGGGAGGTCCATGTGACTAGGGATAAGAAATGATGAGGATTTTTTTTTTACAAATCTAGGAATAAGATATGATGTATTATAAATAATAATTCAAAATTAAAAGGAGATATGTAAGAGTAAATTAGATAGATAAATTCATCTACATATAAAGGCTATTGGAAAATATTTATAAGTAGTATAATATGCATAAAATCAAATCAAGTTCAATCTTAAATATTATCTTAAGCATTTATTCCTAGCCAAATTACATTGTACAACTCTTAAAAAATTCTAGTAAACCAGATAGCTAGAGAAGAGACCTATTAGAATTGGATATAGGAAAGTAAATCATTAATACAAAATGTATCATGGTTGTTTCCATCTCAAAATTATTACTTTTGGTTTTAAAATCACAAATTCATTAATAATTACACAAGATCACTTGAGTGAAAAGAGAAATATAAAGTTCATCCACAAATTCCAATTATATATGTTATCAAGTTTTTTTTTGGAAAGTATGTTTGTAATATAGTTCCATTAGATGTATGTTGTGACCTTCTAAAATAATATTACATATAGGAGTCTCGTGAAATGTTAGCTTTTGAAGCTAAATACATAGAATAAAATATCAACAAGATCTATAATAAATTTGTAATATAAAATATAATATAATGGCAATATTCTAAACATATAAAACTCATAAATAACTTTTGCAACAACTCATACAAATTCCATTTAAAAATTATCACAAAAATTATATTTGATACAGAATAAAGATCTCAAATACATCATACTTCCACACACTCTCACTACTCATTATCTTTTGAAAAACACACAGAGACATATATATATTAGAATGTAACTCTTCATATGGAGTACTCTTGGCATTCACTTTTCTTGAAACTCTTCACTTTCCTACTCTATGGATACATGTGCACATGGACTATTATGAACATTTACATTATCAAATACTTTGCACATACTAATAATACCTGTGCATTTATTACATTGTATAAAGCAAATGCTCACACTCTACTCTAAGACACACTCCCAATATAGAAATATACTCAAGGTGGTACATTAGCATGTACCAAATAATATAATATACTCTAAAATGAAATATATGAGATAAGGTGTTTTACTTTCATCATCATTTTGTATGACCTATATTACAAAATACTAATGTAATACCTCTAAATAAATTTAGATTATTTAGTTCTATGATGTTTAATATTAGAGAAAAATAAGTGTGAAGATAAATAAGTATGAAGAATAATGATCACCAATGTAAAGTAGAAGATTTAAAATAATGTAAACATTTCTTAAAAAATAGTCAAATCAAAGAAAAACTAGTAGTTATAACATAGACTTTGCAAAAAAAAAGGCTTCTAAAATCAATAAGGAAAAAATCTCATTATCTTGTAATCTCAAAATATTCACTTTGTTAAACTTTTCCCTAATTTGGAACTAGATTGAGCATAGATGAAATTAAGATATAATATAACTTTAAAAAGAATATAAAAGAAAAGAATTTACTAATAAAATATCAATAACTTAGAAAAATAATGATTGTTATATATATTAATTATAAAATAAATATATAATGGTATCTAAGACATATTGATTGCTTAAAAGATTCACATGTAACTTCAAATAATGCTTCAATGTAATTGATCTTAAATTACTAAAAAAAAGTAGGATATCATGGTCAACATTTGGAAGAGAAGACAAGGTAGAATGGATAACCAAGAATATCATTATTGGGCATGATTAGTTATTATGGTAGAGTATATGATAAGTCTCTTGGGTTAAAAATTATATTAATGTGAGCTATGCAAAATATTTAAATACGACATTATTTAAATATTAGAACACCTCTTTGATCAGAAGAAATATCTCTCAAGGATATTTGGGTTTGTGGGTGGAGCTTCTTGATGAACCTCTACCCTCTCAAAATTTTGAAGGATGAATTTGGGTTGGATCTGATTGATCATGAAGCTTGAATAATCATTTGTAAACTCAAAGGAAAAATACTAGGCCTCGAGGAGCTCAAGGGATACACTAAATATTGGTGGACCAGTATAAAATTCCAAGTAACTCTGCTACCCAAAATTTATTTTCTATTTCCTTTTCTGATTTAGTAGATAGAGATAGGGTAATGGATTATAGATATAATTGGTTTTTTGGACAAAGGGGTGTCTATATAAGATCTTGGACTCCTAGTTTCAACCCTTTTACAGAAGAAGTTAATGGCTTCCTAGTATTAAGTGAATCTTTATGCTCTCCCTATGTAGTTTTGGAGAGAGAATATGTTCACCAAAATTAGTCACACCATTAGTGCATTCCAATATATGGATGCCCAAACAATGAGAAAAATTTCCACTAAAATTAATATGAGTAAAATAAAATTGGTTTTTTGGATGGATGTTTCAGTTCTGGGCCTCAATCTACTACTATCTCCTCAAGAAAAGGGTAATGAATCCAAAATATTGAATATGAAAACTTATCCCTAAAATTTTATGGTTGTTAGTAATATGGCCACTTAAATAAGAGATTCTTGATCATCTAATCATGCTCTAATTCATCCTTGGTGGAGGAGAAGGCCATGCACACAAATGATTTAAAATATTAAAACATCTAATTTTAAAAGAAAGAAGCTCATCCTCTTGATGTGCCAATTGACTAGCAGGAATCATGCAAGAAAAAAAAGACTCAACCCCAAAAGGAGAATTTGAATCATATCATTGATAAAACCCAAATGGTTACTAAAGACCATCTAGTTAGTTCCATAGAAAAAATTAGCACTGCAGATGATATTCTCGAAGCTTCTTGAAGCTAATAATGAAACAATCGATGGCGATCAATTTTTTAAAAATGAAGATCCTACAAAATGTGTTACAACTAGATATTACCTTAGGAGCTTGAAGTGCAAAAATGCATTCTAAGATCTTACCACTCTAAAGGAGGAAGAACCTCTCCTATAGAAGAAAAATAATCAGACTAATTTCCTCTTTTATGGATGCTTATTATGTTTGTTTTCCTTCTTTCTATTGGAGTTATGTGTCATGTAAGGGTTGTTCTTGTTTTTAGTTCCTTAAAAAAAAAATTGATTATGGAAACTTAGTAGTTCCATGAAGATGAGAAATATCTTTGATAGAAAGACAAATGAAAAATATCTTTGATAAAAAGGCAAATGAATAATAACTTTGATAGAAAGGCAAATATGGGTATACTTTAATTAAATTGTTAGAAATGTAATAAGAACAATGTAATATTTTATTTTTATAATAAGAGTGGCCCCAATAAAAACCACACATAACTTATTTAAAAAAACATTAAAATTTTATTAATAAATATTATTAATAGTATTTAAATAACTATCATTAATTAGGCTTATAACATTAACAATAATATCAATTTCTTAATAAAACTTTACATTAAAAACATTTTAAACTTTACATAAAAAAAAATTAACTTAACATAAATTAATAATTAATATAAATAATTGATTAATAATAGTCACTTTCTTATCAACTGCCTATTAAAAAATGACCCATTAATCTCACTCTACAAAGTTTTAAAAAACTAAGCTGCTATAATGGATGCATACTGTTTAGATTAATTCTAACCTTATAAACAAAATAGTTTCATTTGATTCCATCGAGATCCAAGATCATGAACTGAAAGAGATTGATTCCATCTAGATCCAAGATCATAAACTGAAACTGAAAGAGATGAAAAACTAACTAGAGGAAGTGGAAACCCATGTTTAAAATGTTCATTTTCACTATAATGGATACATACTGTTTAGATTAATTCTAACCTTATAAACAAAATAATCTTAGCTTCATTATATTCCATCTGGATCCAAAATCATGAACTGAAAGAGAGCGATTCCATCTAGATCCAAGATCATAGATTGAAAGAGAGGAAAAACTATTTCTATGTTTTTTTTTTTTTCACTTTTATAAACTCTAAGAGGAAGTGGAAACTCATGTTTAATATGTGTTTGGTATCAACATCGCACTCTACAGTTTGGATATACGGTATAGACTACAAATAAATTATTCTATAGACACCATATACAGCGCTGCAAGACTGCATATGTAAATTAAAATATTACTGTCTCTAAAATTAACCAACCGAATCCCACGCAGGCTCTATATAGACCAGAAACTCGTTAAATCAGTAAGCGAATAAATGAATTAAAGAAATCTTTGGCATCAAAGTAGCCCTGGTAAAAGGAGCAAAACTAATCTTCGATCGTATAACCAACACATAAACAAGGAAGGTTACCTCAGAAAATGAGGCGCTTCTTCTGGAAATTCTATCTGACCCAAAAGTCAATACAAGGAATATGGCGCGTTAATTGCAGTGAACACAAAAAGTACCCCAACAACCACCGCATTGGTACACAGCAGTCCAAATGGTATACACAGTATTTACTCATGTACAACCTAAACCTCTTCAACACTCGGGAAACGTTTTGAACAGATCGATGGCGGTCGGAGACGGTGAAACCATGGCCGGCGCCTCCAAGGCCGAGGCCCGCTGAGATGGGGTCATGATCGGCTCAGAAAACCTGTAAAAGTGCCCCGGCGAGTAGAAGAAACTATCGAAGCTCGGAGTAAACAGAGGAAGATCCTGAAATATGCTCGGCGACAGAAGCCTAGGCGATGGCGAAAACAAATGGGGCGTCAGTGGAGAAAATCCCGGCGCCGACGACGAACACATAATTTTCATCGAATCCCCCCCCTCACCAGTTTCCGTGGCTGTCGATGTTACTGCCGAATCAACTTTTTCAACTTCATCTTGCTTATCACAGTGTTCCCCACTGGTGGTATTCGTGTTGTTATCCATCGAGCAGGAGGACCCAGAGGGCAGATCCTCCTTGCTATCATTGTGATCAACAGTCGAGGAGGAGCTCCCCGTGAGGCGTTGCACCAGAGTCATGAAGTTGTGGGCTTCGATATGTATGATCTTGGGTGACTGCGTGTATATTATCACAGGCTTTCGGATCTTGTGTGAGTCCTTGGAAATCTTGAGCGGAGCTGGGCGCGGTCCCTGCATCTCCCTCCTACCCATCATCCTCTGATCGCAATTAGAATTCATTAGCCTCCTAAATTCAATTCCCACTCTTCCAAATGCCGAAATTCAATGAAAGAAATCCCAGGGCGTCTTGATCTAATAAGGGCTAGGGCATTAGGGCATCGACCCTCTGAGTCAAGTCAACAATTTTTATTCTCCGATATGAAACCCGTCTTTATCCCTCGTGCCCACAAGTCTTATCCCCGTAAAAATCAAAGCTCAAGACCAGCCGCTTCACCACCGAGATAACAATTATTATCATGGGCTGTAGCTATATAAGGCAGGCTGTAAAATTGCAGGGCTGCTGGTGGGGGTTGGTCATTGACTTCCAATTGCTGAACAGGTTGGTCAAAATCCGGAATTTCAAATTTAAATGGCGGTGTGAAGTCATCATCGCCAATCACGACCCAACCCTTTTACCCTAAACCAGAACAGTAATCTGAACCCGTACGGCAACCGGTTACATTTTAAAAATGTGGGTATATGAGGTGGGTGTTCACATCTTTTTATTATTAATTCTTTAAAGGTTTTTGGTTTCGAATACAAAGTTAAATTATTAAAAAAATTTTACTTTACAAAAGAGACTTTAGTGACTCAAGATTGATACAGGGATCCTCAAGTAAAAACTGAAGGTGATGTTGACTTTCATCTTCACGCGGTTTCGAGGAACTTGTTGGACGGCACGGGCCGGCTAAGCGTTTTATTTTTTAAATTCGCACGCGCTCGCTTCGCACAGGAATTCAAATCTCCGCTTTCGCTCTTCAACTTATCCACATTATTAAATTTCTCTCTTGATCGGCAGCTTCTTCCTGGAAGCCTCTGCTTGTATTTTTTAATACGAGCCGCCAGGTTACATCCAAATAATTGTTAAATCCTTAATGCCTGTTGCGTTCAACAAGTGGAGCGATGGCTCACCGGGTATCTCAGTTGCTTCGCCATAAAGATAAAACACTATATTTCTTTATCAAGAAAGGAAGATGCTTACACCATATTCTTTATCTGAACAGGAAGATGCTTACTGCTAGAGTAGGCTAGTCTTGTAGTAAATAGTATATTAGGTTTTGTGTATAGGCATCTGTCTTAATAAAAAGTTTTTAAGTTTTTTAATTTTTAAGAAGTCTGAATTCATTTTTTATTTGTATGACAAAACCGATAAGCATTGAGATTTGATTTAACCAAGCTAATGACTGTAATTTAAACAATCACAATTAAAAAATTCATGAACAGTTTTTATATCTGCTGAGTATCAGATTCTACGTGTTTAGGCAATTCTCTAATGGCTATGAGCACACATGGATAACCGGTCTGGTTGTGCCCTTTATAGTTTAAGTTGGATTTGAAACATGTTGGTCCAATAATTTGGCCGAGGCTGCTGCAAGGCCCGCTCCGCTTTTGTTGGAGTGGATTCCGGCGCCAGCCTGGGAAGTGAGAGCCTAAAATTGAAAATTGAAACCTACCTGGAGAAGGCATAGCCTGCGCACTTATTCTCGTCAAATATGGGCAAAAATATTAAATTATGACACAGGTTTATACCGTGCCGCATTTTGGTTGCCCAGATAGAAGACATGAGCAGGCCTCAACACACAAATATTTTATCTTTACAAGTTTCAACCTACAGCTCGCAGGGATATTTCGGTAAGCATGACATAGGGCTCAACCTACAGCTCGCAGGGATATTTCGGTAAGCATGACATACAGCTCGCAGGGATATTTCGGTAAGCATGACATAGCCCTATGTCATGCTTACCGAAATATCCCTGCGAGCTGTAGGTTGAAACTTGTAAAGATAAAATATTTGTGTGTTGAGTAGGGGGCAACCAAAATGCGGCACGCTATATATATGTATATATTCAACATGAAGAATATGGAAGAAATGTATCACACTTGAATATATTTTTTAAGAATTGAGTTATTTAGAAGGCTTATTTTTTCATAGTTCTTATTGTTCTTTAAATAAGATGTAGACATCAATTTTTGAACTTTGGTAAAATAAAATAAAATAAAATGTTTTTATTTTTTGTTTGTAAAAGGAGATTGTAATTATTTTTTTTAAACATCAAAGCTTAAATTCTTAGAGGTAATTGTAAAGCTTTAGATTTGAAATTGCATGAGTTTTTTTTGTTTTTTTAAGTTCTTGAGAGGTTGATTGATTGATACTTTGAAAACAGTTGGCAAATTATTTTCTGAATTATCGGACGAAAGATGAAAAAAAGAAACAGACACATGATGGAAGCGAATAGAAGAAGAGAAGAATAGAAGACGAAATGAAGGAGAGAAAGAAAAGGAAGCAATGCGATGAGAGAAGAGAAAACTGAAAAGGAAGCAAAGAGTGAAATAAAGGAGGACATATACGAGAAGAAAAGTTTACGACACAACGTAAGAGGTAGATAAAGGAATAAAAGAAAAGAGAGAAAGGTATGGAAAAGGCTACAGAAGATCTGGAGGAAGATATAGATCAGGCTAAGCGAGAGAAACTTGATTGTGAAAAAGAGGTAGTCAAATTTGGGATAGGTCTCGTCATTGGTACTAGTAAATTTGTAACAATCAAGTAGGCTTTGAACAATAAAATTATATATTTTTATCTCCATGATCCATCCTCTGTGTGTAGCAAAGAATGAATGTATGCTCTATAAATGTTGAATGCACATGTTGGTAGGTTGTAGGATTGCAACATTTGTTATGTGTAGGAAAGGTGAGCATCTTTTGATTATTGTGACATTTGGAGAAAGAAACTAGCATCATCTAAGCAAAGGAAGATATGGTCATTCGATTGAAGGATTAAAGATATTGTAGGTATAGACGAGTACCATTAAGGCTCATGGATGAGGAAGATTTTAGGCACAAAGAAGTTCGAAAGGGGTGCCATGGGGGTTTATGGGTGAGGGAGGTTGAAGGTACAAAGGTGTGCCATATAGAATTCTGTCAAATAGAGGGAATGGTTGTAAGAATATAAGAACCATTCTTATAAGGAAATAACTATTATGATCTTCACACATGAGGATTTGGTTGACATACCAACAAGAGGAAACCTTGACTATATAAGTGAGAATATAGCGAGTTGGAATTTTAAATGTTGTAAGAAGTAAATCATCATAGAAAATATAAACAATACAATTGTAAAATCAAAGGATCATACAATTAATTTTCTATATTGAAAGAAACTTTAGGTCGTACAAGATAATGTCAATCACCATACCAATAAAATGAACATGATCATACAATGAAGCAACAAATATCATATGAAGACAATGATAATATCGCCATACAATAAATCAAATTGGTACTAATCAATCATATAATTGATTGGTCATAAAATTCAAATATTGTACAATAAAATGGTGGAATAGACAGTATATCTAAATGGTGCATAATGTATATTTGAACAAAGATAAAGTGTAGCATGAGATCAACTTTATTGTATAAGGAAGAGCTTGGGTCACACGATAAGTAACATTAGCATCATATGAAAGGAAAATTAATGTTGAATAGTAGAGAAAAGTTGTATCATATGATAGGTAAAGTCCTCATTGTACAAGAAAGGGATTTCTTATGTGGTCATCTGCATCATTTTGGTATCAAAGTCTAAATATCTCTGAGGTGTGACATGTGCTAGACGAATGATGGCACAATGGGGAAGAAGAAGACCACAAAGCCCTTGAGCCATGGATATAGTTGAAATGCTAAGAGAAATCACCACTTGATTAGATGCACCTAAAACTACCCAAAGGAGGTGCATTTAAGTAGAATAAATGAGTGATAGTGAATGTGAAGAAGTGGATCAACAAGAAGCTCATGATGAAGAGCAAGAGAAAGAACCAAAAAAGAGATTAATTTAGGCAAATTTCTAACATTGGTAGGAAACCAAAGTTAGAAACCCCATAATATAATGAAAGCTTAAACCCTAAGAAACTCCATTGATTAGAGAAATATTTTGATTTTGAAGTAATAATAGACCCAAAGAAGTCGAATTTTGCTTGTACAAAACTGAAGGTACATGCATCCTGGTGCTGGGACCATGTTCAAATAGAAAGACAAAGAAAAGGAAAATAAAATATTAATACATGCAAGAAAATGGTTACTGAATGGAAGGTCAAATTCCTTATATTGAATCATCAAATGGGGTTGTTCAAAAGACTCCAAAATCTCAAGCAAAAGGAGTTGGAAGTAAAAGAGTATATGAAGTAATTCTATAAATTGACCATAAGGGTAGGTCATGTTGAAGATGATAAGGAGAAAGCTACTAGATACATAAATGGACTAATATTATCCATACAAGATGAAATTAGTTTACTCTGAATTAGAACCATTGAATACATATACCAATATGCGCTCAAGGATAAGGAAAAGCTATTACAAATGCAACAAAAATATTCTAGAGAAAGAGAACAAACAAACAATAAAAGAGGGAAACTTTTGCAATAAGGAGAAATTAGTAATTTTCAAAGTAATTTCAATCAAAGTACATGGAAAAATGTGAATCATCAAGAGGACAAGGTGGATGTAGTAGAATAAAGGGGAGTGGTTTTGCTATAAAGTGTTATAGATGGTTGGAAGAAGGACATAAAGAATTTTAGTGTCCTCAAGCATAGCATATTAATGGGAGAGACAAAAAATCTTGTAATATAATTGTACAAGTGGATGAAGAGAATATTGCTTCACCAAAGCAAATGGAAGAACCAAAACAAGGAGAATACCTTATGTTAGAAGGGGTATTGTTGAAACTAGCAAAGGAGGTGCATGGGCCTAAGTAGAGAAGGATCCTATTAAAAAAAAATTGCAACTCAATAGGCAAATGTTACAAGTTGATTGTGAATAGTGAGATTATGAACAATCTAGTTTCTATAAATATGGTAGAGAAACTAGGGTTGAAGAGGATAGAACACCCTAATCCATACAAGGTATCTTGTTTGGAAAGGGGACACCATATTTTAGTTAGTGGATAATATCAAGTGAAATTTCAAATTGGATCTTATGAGGATGAGGTCTTGTGTGATATTATACCTATGGATGCTTGTCATGTCTTGTTGGGAAGACCATGACAATTTGACAAAAGAGTAATACATGATGGTAGGGAGATTACTTACATGATTGAGAAGTAAGGCGAGAGGTATCCATTGAAGGACAAAATAAAATAAGTGAAAAATAGTCCTACAATGTGTCTAAATACAAATAAACACTTCTTGAAGGCTTATGACATCAAGTTGAAGGAAGAAAAGCTAGTTTTGAAATAAGTTGTGAATCAAGTGGAGGAAAAGGCATAAAGAAATAAAGGAATAAGCATATAGAGGAGGTAGTTTGTCCAGGTCACAAGTAGTAGTGATAATTATGATGATGGTAGGATAAATATTGCAATAGATAAGGAGAAAGAGAAAGAGAAAAATAAGAATAAAAAGATAGTGGTGGAAGATGAACCTTATTAGGTCATTAATGACTATAACAAATACCATATTCGTAACAATGGTACTTCAAATTATGGTGAACATTGTGATCAGAGTGGTGATGAAAATTTTAGGTGTTTTGAAAGGTATACCAATGGTATTGGATTGAAGTTCATGAGAAGAATGGGATACAATGGTAAAGGATTGGAAAGATATAAACAAGATGTGAAAATATCCATAATGCCAGAGATAATGCCAAGAAATGAAGGCCTTGGGTATGTTGGTGTAAAAAGAAGCAATGAGACTAAATTCATGATAAGAGAGAACAATACAGAGGATGAATATCCTAGGAGAAATTGTTGAAGTTAGTGTGGAATATTTGGAGATGTTGCAACTAGGTGTTAGAATTGGCATCTTTGTGATATTTTTGGAGGATGTAATCACTCCACACAAAAGTGTTGGTGCAAATAGGAATTCACTAATAAAGTGCATATTGATTGCAGTTGGATGGATGTGATGCAATGGGACAAGGTGAAACAAATCCTGAGTGCATTCTATAAGAAGAGATTTGATCCTTAGAGGAAGTTCAATACAAGATAGCAAAGTTAGCCTTGTGAAGACAACCAAGCTAGTTAGAAGAGAAATTCATGTTCATGATATGGAGCTTATGGAATATTTTATTTTACCCAATGAATATGAGGTAAATATCAGACCACCTTTGAAAATAACTAGCAAATCATTTCCTAAACCACCAGATAGAAGGGAAAAAGACAAGATGAAAGATGAAAGAAAATAAAAATGTGAATAATGGGAAGCAACTAGAAGAGAAAACAAATAGAAAGATAAAAGAATAAAATCAAGAATGAAGGAAAGAAAATAAAAGGAAGATACATGAAGAGAGAAGAGAAAACCAAAGAGGAAGCAAAGATCAAAAAAGGGACAACATATGCGAGAAGAAAAGAAGAGGATGAAGTGAAAGAGGCGGATAGAGTAATAAAAGAAAAGCAATAAAGGTCTAAAAAAGGTTGGAGAAGGCATGGAGGAAGAGAGAGACTGGGATGGGAGAGATACGCTACACTAAGAGAGAGAGGTAGCCAAAGTCGAGATAAATCTTGTTATTGGCACTAATAACATTGTAACAACTGAGCTAGCTTTGAATAGTAAAATTATATTTTTTTATCTTCTTGATCCATCTATATGCATGTGATTGTTTTGTTTAGAAAATAATGAAGATATACTTTGTATATCTTGGATGTACATATTGGTAGGTTGTATGATTTCAACATTTACTAAATGTAGGAAATGGAGCATCATTCAACTATTGTGATATCTGGAGAAAGAAACCAACATGATCTTAGCAAAGGAGGACATAATTGTTTGATTGAATGATTAAGGACATCATAGGTAAACATGAGTTCCATAGAGGCTAATGTATGAGGAATATTGTAGGTATAGATGAGTGCCAAAGGGATGCCATGGAGGTTTGTGGGTGAGGAATATTGAAGGCATAGAGGTATACCATGTAGGATTCTATCAAATAGAGGGAATGACCATGAGAATAGAATTTTATCATATGGAAAAAATGTTGTGCAATAAATTTCTTCATACAAGAGCTTGGGTCGTATGATAGGGAATATTAGTATTGCACAAAAGGATAATTAATATCATATGATAGAAAATAGTTGCATCGTATGATAGGCAAAGTTCTTGTTATACAAGAAATGGATTTCTTGTGCATTTTTTTGCATTAATTATTAAGAAGTCTAACATCAAGGCACAATCATAAAGATACCTCATTTTGTATTTTGTTATGAGTTTTTAGTTCTTCAAGACTCTATATTTGTGTGGATTATTTCTTGTGCATGTGGAGTTGTGTCCTCTTCCAGCTATAATGTCATCATTTGAAAAATCAAATTTTATGGTCAGTGTAAAATTAGATGGTTCTAATTATGCAAATTGGAAATGTGAGATTGAGTTAATTCTACAAATAAAAGGATTATGAGAATTAGCAACAAAAAACAAACCTAAAGATGTTAGTGAGCATGCAAAATGGGATAAAATGGATATGAATCCTAGAAAACCTATTTTGTGGTAAATTAGTCCAACAATCAAGCCCCATGTTCAAGATCTCAAAACAACAAAAGAAGTGTGGGAGACTTTACAATCAATGTATGAGAGAACCAACAAATTAAAAGTTATGGATATTAAAAGATAATTGACTCATCTAAAAATGAAGGAAGGTGATAGCATGAATGATCATATTGCACAATTGAAGAATTTAAGAAATCAAATTGTAATTATAAATATGAAATATGAAGATTCAGAGGTTATAGGTTTTTTCATTGAAATTATTCTAAGTACATATTATAATTTCATATACACATTAGAGCTAACAAGGTAATTTGATAATATAAAACTAGAATATTTGTATAGGGCTTTGTTGAATGAAGAGGATAGAATTAAAAAGTCTATAGGTGAGTCTAGAAAGAGTTCACAAGCATTTATAGCTAGAGGTAAAAATAAGAATTTCAATCAAGGAAATTCATTTCAAAATCAAGGAAATACACAAAAGAATAAACAAAGGTAAATCAACAAAGGAATAATTTTTAAAAATAACAAAAAAATGATAAATGAAAGGAATAATACCATAACACAAAAATATTGGAACACCTCATCAATCACCACCAAAACACTAGGACACCTAAGCAATCACCAAATCATTATGATATCAACTCACTATGACACCTAAGCAATCACACCTAATATTACACTTGTCAACATCCCCCCTTAATGTTAGGGGTTACAAGACTCAATACAAAAATGGGATTGGATACTCAAAATATTCCCCTCTGAATATCAAAACCAAAAACTTATGTGATCTTTATCAAGTGTAAGAGATATCTATGACGTACAAACTTGACTGCCTTTGGTGAAAATATTAGCTATATATTTCTTTATCTTTCAATACTAAATATGGATCACTTTATACTGGATGAGTTGTTTTATGTAATGGTGATATACCACAATATGCTTTATGTTGTCCTAAAATACTTGATCTTTGGAAATTTGAAAGGTACTTTGTTTATCACAATAGAGTAACGTATGTCTTGCTATATGTTGTTGAAGTGAAATAATAAACCATAAAAAAGTAACTTTTAGATACATCATTTTCTTCTACATACACAACCTCTATACTTGATAAGGTAATAGTAGATTTCTTCTTACTACACCATGAAACTAGACCAAAACCAAGGAAGAAAACATATCTTGTGGTAGAATTTTTGTCATCTGCACAACCTACCCAATCTAAATTAGAATACCTTGCAAGTGTCAAGTCTCCAAAGGAGGAATAGTAAATACCCATAGTCAAAGTCCCTTGCACATATCTCAATATTCTCTTTGTTTTCCTCCAATGTGGAACCTTAGAACTCAAAAATCTAGAAATCACACCTATTGTAAAAGAGATATCTAGTTGAGTGTGAGTCAAATACATAAGGCTTCCAACAAGTTGCTTGTATAAGGTATGATCAACATCATCACCTTCCATATCCTTGGTTAACTTCAATCTAGGAGAAAGTGGAGTAGAAACACTCTTACAATTTTCCATCCTAAACCTACTCAACAAGTCTATAGCATACTTGGTTTGAGAGAGATAAATTCCATCATATTTTTACCACATCTGAATTCCAAGAAAATAATGCAAAAAACCAAGGTATGTCATCTCAAATTTATCTTTAAAATCCATCTTTATTTTATTTATTTTGTCCAATATATCACCTATGATGATAATATCATCAACATAGAGCACAATAATAAGTATGTCATCTCCATCAATGTTCTTCACATACAATTTGGGATCATGGGGACTATTATGAAATCCTTGTGCCTTAAAGTACTCATCAATCTTAGCATACCAAGACCTTAGAGCTTGCTTCAAGCCATAGAGATATTTTCTCAACTTGAAAACTAAGTGTTTCTATCCTAAATGCTCAAATCCTTGAGGTTGAGTCATGTATATTTCTTCATCAAGTTATCCATTCAAAAAATATTTTTAACATCCATTTGGTGAAGAGACCATTTGAAATGAGTTGCTAAAGCTATAATAGTCCTTATGGTATTGATCTTGGCCATGACAATGAAGGTTTTTTTGTAATCAATCCCTCCCTTTTGTCAATACCATTTAGCCACTAATATTACCTTATATTTTTCAATGTTTCCATGAGAATTTAACTTAGTCTTACACAACCAATGTATTATTTATCACATCCTTCATTTTAGGTAACTCTACCAATTTCCAAGTTCTTTTTCATCAAAAAGTCATATTCACTTTGCATAGCTTGTTTCCACTCAAGTTTTCCCTTAGCCTCACATAAGTTTAAGGATAACTAGTCTTCATAATTATGGTCATTAGGGCATAATTAACTTGTTGATTCTTTTTATATATATCTTGAAGAATCTTGGTCTTCTAAAGAAAAAAGGATTCTTCATTTTCATTAGAAGTTACCTTTAAATTTTCACTTGTTTCAAAGGTACTATGTGGTACATAATAATTTATATTTATTTGTGGGATTGGAGTGGGAGAGTATTGCATCCTATAATAAAATCCTTCATTTAACTTGAAATCCCTATTTGTGACCACACCGTCCACACTAGAAACATACAATATGTATCCTTTCTTCTAATCATCATAACCAAAAAATATGTATGTAATAATTTTCCTATAACTTTTCTTTTCTCTAAGCTCATCAAGTATGTGAGCAAATGCTTCACATCCAAAGATTTGATATAATTAACATTGGGATTCTTGCCACTTCATGCTTCCTCTAGAGTGATGTTCTTAAAACAAGTTGTAGGTGATTTATTTAAAATATGAGTTGCTGTATTGACTACCTCACCCCAAAGAAACAAAGGAAGATCCTTGGATTATAGCATGCATCAACCCATCTCCACCAAGGTCCTATTCTTCCTTTCACCAATACCATTTTTTTGGGTAGTATACCTATTGGCCAGTCCCCTTTGAATACCATGATGTTTACAAAAATCCTTGATTTTATTATTGCCATATTCTCCACCATTACTTGTTCTTATCCTCTTTATCCTGTATCCTCTCATTCAGTGTTGGTAAATGGGTTAGTGATAAAATATTTTAAAGCCAAGAGAGGCCTTAGACAAGGAGATCCTCTATGTCCTTATTTGTTCATTATTATGGCAGAATTTTTGAGTAGAAACTTAAATAAGTCTTACAAATATGGGTTTATAAGTGGACTTAAGGTTAGTAATAACATCGATAACATCACCCATAAATAGTTTGTAGATGATACAACCCTTTTTGGAAGGGCAAGGATAAATGAGGCTAGAGATTTGAATAACTTTTTAAAAGAGTACAAAAGAGCTTCAGGACAAAAAATTAATAGGATTAAATTACCTTCTTAACACTCCTAATATCAAAGTAAGAATTTATAGGTTGCTTAAAATGGAGGAGGAAAATCTACCAACAACTTATCTAGAGATACCTTTATTTGAGGGGAGAATGAGGATAGATTTATGGAATTTAGTTATTAGTAAAGTTCAAAATAAACTTCCAGCTTGGAAAGGTAGATGGTTATCTTTAGAAGGAAGAGTGTAGTTAATTAAGTCAGTCTTACAAGCCATTCTAACATATTATATATCTTTGTAATTAATGTCAAAATTACTTGAAAAAAATTTGATCTTTATTATATGATCAGTTTAAAGGTCAGGTTTACATGATAAAAGGAAATTTTCTTTGGTGAAATGGAGCATGTTGTTTGATTACAAAACTAGGGGAGGTCTTGGTTTAAGAGCTCTTACAGATATAAACTTAGCTCTTAGAAAAAACGTTAACTGGAGATTGTACAAAGAGAGTAAAAGACAATGGAAAATAATTCTTCTAAGTATGTTGATCCCAGTGACCCAAAATTAATATTTACTGCATTCTCTCTTCCAAATGGTTCTTCTATTTGGAATGATTTAAAAAATCTATTGATCTTATGATTAAAGGTTTAAGATGGGTGGTGGGAACTGGAGAAAAAAATTGTATTTGGATGGATACTTGGTGTGATAAAAAACCACTCAATTTAGATCTAGTTTTGAAAAATTGGATGAGATTGCTTCAAGATAAATATGGTGATAGGGTTTCAAACATTTTGTACAAGTATCGAGAAGGAAGATACAAATGGAAAGAAGATTTTTTACAAGTATACAAGACATTGATGCTAGAATGCAATTGAGTAGAAAGATAAAAAATATAATTATTCTAAGGGGTGCCAAGGATAAATTGATTTCGGAGTTGAATAGCTCAGGAGAACACACAACAAGAAGTGGATATAATGTTCAACACCAACATATTAATAATTTCACTAGAATTTGGAGATATATTTGGGGTAGCCCAAGAATTCCTAAAGTTAAAATATTTGTTTGGCTAGTAGGTCATAGAAGAATTTTATCCTAGAATATCCTTATAAAAATGGGTTTTCATGGCCCCTCTAAATGTTTTTTCTATAATGAGGAGAGTATTGACCATCTTTTGGGACATTGCTCAATTGTCTGGAATCTATAACAATGGATTCTTAATATATTTGGTAAATACATGGTGATGAATAGAAAAATTGAATATTGGTTAAAGCAATGGCAGAGCACTTATAAAAGTGAGACTTTACAGATAATATGGGATATATCAAAAGATACAATATTTTGGACTATACAGCTAGGAAGGGATAGAAGAATATTTAAAGAAAAGGAAATAAGTTTAGAAGTAATGAAAAAGAAGATATTTTTATCTATAGAGGAATCTAAACCAACCCTACAACTCACCCAATCCCTAATTTGGAAGCAGAAAGTCTTGTTAGGTGGAGTCAAGTCATTAAATGGAATTATGATGTTGGGTACAAGAGAAGAAAAATAATGTAAATAATATAAAGTGGAAACCACAATATGTAGAGTGGGTTAAGTTGCACTTTTATGGAGAATCTAAAGGAAACCTAGGACCAGCAGAAGTAGGAGGAAAAATTAGAAATAATAGAGGAGAGATTTTATCTCATTATGCTTTCAATTGTGGATTTAAGACAAATAATGAAGTTGAAGCTTGGGCAGCTTTAGAAGGGTTAAAAATATATAAACAAATGAAATGGAATAGATTTTGTATGGAAGGTAATTCTCTCATAGTAATAAATATAATTTTTAGGAAAGTAAAGGCTCCATGGAACATACAAGAGATAATTGTGGAAATTCAATATCTTGCTAATGAGTTTGAAGAAATTAAGTTTACACATAAATTAAGGGAAAAAAATAAATGTGCAGATAAGCTAGCCAATAGAGGGTTTTTGGTTGAGGATTGTGAAGTTAACATCTCCTTTCCATGGTTAGAGGAAGTAGAAAGTTTAGTTGAAGCTGACAAAAATTATTGATTGCCTAAATCAATTAATGATTAAGATTTACTTTAATGTTTTCCATTGGTAATATCTATTTTATTTTGTAACAATAATTTGTGTTCATTTAGACTATTTATTATAATTTTTGTGGTTGCACTTTTGTTTCAGGAAGGAAACTAGCAATCCATATTTTGTAAAGCAGACTATGTTAGTGCGATGTTTCAAAAACATTGCTCTACTAAGATGCAAGGCATAGATAGTAGAGGTGAAGTTATGGTATTGTTAAGGATGCTATAGAAAAATTTCAAGGAAGATGTTAAATTCTAGAGTAATTGTATTCATACAGATATTTGAAAAGATCTAGAAAATGAAAATCAAGAATTCAAACATTTTATTTAAAATGATTTAGGTTTCTAACTATAGCATCTTAATTTCGCCAGACTAAACGCTTGTCCCTTTCCTAGTGCTTTCAGCGGCGTAAAAGGTTTAAAATGATTATGGCATGGTGGTTATAGGGGCAGAATGCATGAAGATCTGTGTGGCGGCTTCGGGGTGGACAACGCATAATACTTTGGTGGCCATAAAAGTTGGATAGCCTGCCCGGATTCGTGGCGGATACCGATTCCACCATGTAAATACAAAAAAAAAACTATAGCATCTTAATTGAGATGAGAAGTGTATCTATTTTTAAACTCTCAAGATCTCAATAAGAAAGATGTAATTTGTTAATGGTGGGGGACCTGAGTACAACCTCTTTTTATCAAGCAAAAAAAGAGTAAAAAAAAAATAATGCATATGCTTACTTAATATTAAGGGAAAATTTTCTCTAAAGTATAATCATATTTTACTTCAATGTTAGAACTTAATTTAAGTCATAAATTAGATCTCATAATATAAAGTCTAAAGCATATTTTATATTTTTATAAATGTTATATACTACAAAGGGAAGGTGGTAAGTTGGAAAGGATTAGTTGATTAAAAATTAGAAAAATGAATAAATATATTAGAAGGTATGATAGGATACAATTTAGAGGGGGGTATGTTAATTTTTGGGTTTAAGGTTTTAAGAGTTGATGTTTTAAGGTCAATTTAAGTTTATTTCAAGTGGTAAGTTTAAGTATTTTATTATTTAACCTCTCTTTAGAGACCCCGTAAATAAGTACATACATACAAATATCTAGAATTGACATAATATCCTAGTCAATTTGCACTTGTACATCTCATTACTTTAGTGAACCCTATTATTTTTTACCAACCTCTATAATATTATACATTTAGTTAATGCCAACTATGTGTAATATCCAAGAAACATGCTTAAGTAATTATTATAACTTTAGTCAATAGTCTAGAATCTATGGCAATGGATTCTTAGAATGTTTGGTAACTACATGGTGATGACTGGAAGAATTTAAGAATGGCTAAAGCAATGGCAGAGCACTTTTTAAAGTGGGGCTTTATAGACGATTTGGGATATATCAAAAATATAATACTTTAGACTATATAGCTAAAAAGGAATAGAAGAATATATAAAGGAAATATAAGTAGTTTAGAGATAATGAAAATGAAGATTTATTTAGCCATAGAGGAGTCTAATCCAACCCTATCAACTAACCCAATCCTTAATATGGAATAATATACCCTTGATAGATGGATTAAAGTCATAAAATAGAGTTATGATGTTAGGTATATGAAAAATAAAAATAAGGTAAATAATATAAAGTGGAAAGCACTAGATGTGGATTTGGTCAAAATAAATTTTGATGGGGCATCTAAAATAAATCCAAGAATAGTAGGAGTAGGAGGAATAATTAGAAATAATAGAAGAAATATTTTATCTCATTACACTTTCAATAGTGGATTTAAGACAAGTAATTAAGTTAAAGCTTGGGTGGCTTTAGAAGGATTAAAAATATGTAAAAAAATGAATTCAAACAAATATTTATGAAAGATGATTAACTCAAAGTAATAAATGTAATTTTGAGGAAAGCAAAGGCTCCATAGAACATATAAACGAAATTGTCGAAATTTAAGATCTTGCTAAATATTTTGAAGTAATCAGGTTTACATGTGCATTAAGAGAAGGAAACATATGTGTAAATAGGTTATCCAATAGAGGTATTTTAATTGAGGATCGTGAAGTTCAATTATCTTTTGCATGATTAGAGGAAGTAGTAAGTTTAGCTGAAGCTGACAAGAAAATATTGATTGCTAGAATCAAATAATAATTAAGAGTTTATTTAATAGTTTTTATGGTAATATCTACTTTATTTTTTTAATATTAATGTGTTTTCACATTAATTATTTATTATAGTTTTTTTGGTTGCACTTGTGCTTCAATAAGGAAACTAGCAATCAAGATCTAGTAAAGTGGACTATGATAGTGCGATGTTTTGAAAATATTAATCTACTACAATGTAATGCATAGATAGTAGAGGTGGATTTTTGTTATTTTGAAGGTTTTGTAGTAAAATATCAAGAAGGATGTTGAATTTTAGAATATTTGTATTCACACAGAAAAATAAAAAAAATTAGAAAATGAAAATCAAGAATTCAGATATTTTATGTAAAATGATGTAGGTCTCTAGCTATAGCATCTAAATTGAGATGAGAAGTGAATATATTTCTAAACTCTCGAATATCTAAAGAAGATAATTATGATTTTTCAAAGGTGGTGGACCTGATTACAACCCCTTGTTCTCTATCAAAAACAATATTCTGACTTTAGCGGAAGCTAGTAATCATATTTTTTTTTTAGTTCATTTAATACAAAATAATGGCTAATGAACATATCACATAGTATAAGTATAAGGATAAATAAGTAAAAACACATTGATAAATAGGTATAACCTCACTAAAAATACCAACATTTTCAGTGGTTAAAGAAAAAATAAAATAGTGAATATTAGATCCTCCATAAATCCTTTTTAGCTAACCTTGGTAAATTCTACTCTTCAAACCATTCCAAACTTCTTCTAATCTATATTCAGAATTCCTAAAAATATTTTATCAAATATTGAACATATTCAAAAGTCGTTTCTTTGGTATGGTTTTGATAAGAAGAAAAAATTTCACTTGGTTGGGAGTAAGTCTGCAAACCTAAAAGGAATGATGATTTAGGTCTTCATAACATCAGATAGATCAATAAGGCTCTAGTCGTAAAAAAATTATGGAAGTTAAAAAATCAAACTAAAACTAGTTGGGTCAACATTATGTTGAACAAATACTTGATATGAGATTTTTTTACTTGTTGATCCTCTATCAACTTCTAGTTCAGCCTTTTGGTTGAGTTTGCAAATGTTGATGGTGCTAGTCTTTAAAGGTTGTCTGTGGAGGTTGGGTGATGGACTCAAGATTGATTTTTGGAAATATATTTGGTTGATGGACCAACATCTTGCATAGATTCCAAATTTGACGTGTTTGGAACCGAGGACAAAATTGGTCTTTGGGTCTAAGGTGGTTGAATTTTTTAAGGTGGTTAATGGATTTAAGGTTTGAAAATCATTATACCAATCTATTCTCAACAATGCTAAACATGAAGCTTGGATTCTAATTTCTAATAAGTTGAAGTTTTAGGTCATTAAATAGAGAAATGAAGAGGATGAGATCTTCTAGGTAGGGGAAAATAACATATCCTTTTTAGTCAAGTCTACCTACAATCTACTGGCTATTAGGACTCCTCTCTGGATCCCACCTTTCAAAGTATGGCTTAAGGGTCTAACACCAAAGGTGAATATATTTTTTTAGCTTGCAACTTAAAATAAGATTTTAACCATTAAAAATCTTTAAAAAAGAGGTTGGTCGATGTTGAACAGATGCTACCTCTGTGGTGCTAATAAGGAATAGACAAGTCATTTATTCTTTCAATGCTCATTCTCTATGGAAATTCTTAACTTTATTTTTTATTTTCTAGGACTGAGTTGGGTGGTGTTGAGTTTACTTGTTGATGTTTACACTCAATGGTCATCTCCTTTTTACTCTCCAAGACTAAAATGTTTTTGGAACTTTTATTTACCATATCTTTTCTAGCAGGTGTGGAAGGAGAGGAATAGTAGAATCTTTAAAATCTTCAAAATAGATCCTACCTCTGTTTGTACCAGAGCCTTGGTCTCCATCCTAGAGAATGTGTTCTCTCTAGCTTTGGAGGAGGGCAGATTTGAGGAGACTGAGCTCAAAAGGAAAATTAGTTTTCAAAAAATGAATAGGATTGTTGGTCTTCCTGGTCCTAATCCCTAGGCCCTTATGAGATGGGAATATCCTTCTCTAGGCTGGGTTAAACTAAACTTCGATGGAGCTTCAAAGGATAATCCTAGTAATGTTGGCACTAGTGGGGTACTTAGGGATGATAAAGGTGGGCTTTTTTTGGTGTAAGTTGAATTCTTAGATATAAATACCTGTCATGTTATAGATGCCAAAGCTCTTTACCAAGGTCTCCTTCTTGTGGAGAAGATGGAGTACCAAAATTTTTGTATTGCAGGAGATTCGCTTAATATTATAAACTTTATTAAAGGTGATTTAGTCCCCAGTTGGAATAATGAGGTTGTGATTATGGAATCTAGGTGAATTCTTCAGGCTAGAAATGAAAGGAGGATAAAGCATATATTTAGAGAAGGAAACTACCATGTTGACTTTATGGTAAACCTGGGTATAAGTATCAATGGTCTGTTTATTTGGAGAGACAATTTTCTTGAAGGCTTTCTTCAATTGGATTTAGCGATACATGCTTCTTAATGCTATGTAAGCTTTTACTATTTATAAAGAAAGGTTTTATGCACAACTGTGTGTGAGTGTTGATTGGTTGGGGGGCTCACCAGCACTATTCTAATTTTATTTCTTGTATCAAGTTGTAACTGGTTCACTTGGCGATGGGTGGCCAGTTGTAGTGCTTTATAGTTGTTCTTCTCTTTGTATTGCTAGTCTTAAGTCAAGTTTTTTAGGGCTTATTTTAATGTAAAAGGTTTAGGTACCCTTTCAAAACCCCTTCTATATCTAATCAAAAATATTGAGTTTACTTTTTTTAGTGATTCAAATATTAATGGATATTATATGAATTGAAATAGAAGTGAAAGAAATCCACTTAATAGGATCATGGCAAGAAAATACTAGTATTAATGCTTTGAAAATTACTAGATATGAATCAATATTATTTCATATAGTCAAGGTGATAAGAACTCCTAGTATGTTTGAGTGAATCATGCTATAACATTTATTAAATTTAAATATTTGATAGTTTACAAGTGAATTAAATAGAAATATAATAAATGGTTATCGTCCTTCTATGTTGTAAAGATAAAAATAATAAAAATTGCATATAATATATTTCAATTTAAACTAAAATATGATAAAACATGTGGGTTGTTCTAGCATTCATAATTGATACCCTCTTTAAAGTTTAAACAAGTATAGATTATTTGTTATTTATTTAAATTTTGAGTTCTATATACCATTCTATTATAGGTTAGACTACTTATGAGTTAGTAACTAGCCTTTTAAGTGAGTTACCATGCTTTTCCTAACACTAGTGTATAATATTTTTATTTGTACCTAATTGAAAAATTGATTCATCCTTGTTTCTCAACCTTTTATAGATAATCCTTAATCATGATATGTTCTCATTCTGGTAATTATTTTTATATTAACAAGAAAAATTATTAAACATAAATCATATTCCATGAGAACAAATGGTATTTGACCCTCTATCATCCATGTTTTTGCATGTCTATACATAGAGCCATAGGACATACTTATTAGGATATATATTATTTGTTCTATATTACGAATTTTAATATATCATTGAGCCAAAACAAAATAAATATTAGTGTAGGTTGTATTGTGAAGGGAAAATATCTTTACATTAAATGCATTACATATGAAATCCTAAGAATTATTTTTGAGTAATCCTAAATACATTGTTTGATAGATAACTTTTGTTGTTTAATATTTATATTTTTTTGTTGAGTGTGGGATTATTTATCAAGTACATAATACGTCAAAAATATTTTCATAATATTTATATATGAGCATATAGTTAGTTTTCATCATCATCATTTTATATTTTGATTAGTGGGTTCAGCCCCACTTGTTGCTAACTCTTGTAATATTTTTATTGGGCTTCCCATGTTTGTGTATCTTTATTTTTTTCTCTTTTTCATGCCTTCCTCTCCTTTTTTTTCATTCCCACCAATACTTTTAACTTCATAAATCTCTTCTATTTTTCCATATTGTTCATTCTGAGATTTATTGTCTAAATATTTATGTTTCCCTAAGGAGTTTGAAATACAAGAAATATCCTCATAAACACTTAAGTTTTTAGGTTGCCCTAAAAATCCTAAAATGCATGAATGAACCTCCATAGTCATTAATGTTTTTATATTACCATGGAAACTCATTTGATGATGTAGAGAGGTTTTTCTTGTAGAAAACCTTAAGTTTACCCAAGTTCTCCTATAATATGATCTTGTTTCATATCTAAGTTTATCTCATGCCAAAATTTTCCATCTCTTTCTCCAACATTATCACTTTGCAATATCTTGCCATATGTTTGGTTTCATACCATTTGTGACACTAGAATGCAATATTTCATAATCCACATGTTGATCCTCTTCTCTTGATTCAGATTTAATCCTAATAAATTGTAGTAAAGGTTTTGAAATATCCATGGTAACACATATTAGTGTAGACAACATGTCTTCTATTCTTAGTAGTTGGTCCTTCCACGATGAACTTGTCTAGAGTATTGCCTATATTATTTAAAACCTTCTTATTGATGAGTTAATAAGGAATTCCAAAAATCCTAATCTACATTGGAAGCCTTTTCATAGTCTCCATATTTGTAGAAAATTTCTCACTCCATGTTCTTAAATATAATCCATATTTTCCCTTAAACTAAGGACCTCCATACATTATTTATCCCTTATTTCTAAATAAGAGAAGATAACAAGGAAAAATCCTTTCGAAATAAAAGTCGTGGAATAATTTGAATTCAAACCCCCCTTCCACTTTATCCAATTTTAAATATTAACAAATGTATTAACCCTTTGGTTTCAAAAATAATTTTATGATACTCAATCATCTCATTCTTTATAATTATTTCCAATATAGTATCTACTACCTTGATAGGGTTTGCCATATATTTGTTCTTCATATTATTGTTAATAATATCATTCATACTTTCCAAAGAATTTTCTTACCAAATTACTTAATTTTTTTCTACATGAATCTTTTAGTTTTTGAGTTTCTCCTATAATCTCCTCCTTAATCATACTTCCTTCTTACCTCTAGCTCAAATTTATTCCCAACTAAAACTCATAGAAAATTGCATATATTAATAACTCCGTATAAATTAGATGGCCTCATAGAGAAGAGAAGTGCAGATGAAATTAAACTCACAACTCAGTTAGAGGAATGGGAAAAAAGAGAAGAAATCTTATGGAAGCAAAAATCTAGAATTCAATGGCTCAAAGAAGGAGATCGAAACACAAATTTCTTCCACAAATATCTTCTAGCTCGAAGATCTCACAACTTTATTTCTTCCTTAAAATAATATTCTGGAGATGTTGTTTATACTTGGGATGGCATGAACTCTATTGTTGTTGATTACTTTTCCAATATTTTTGCTGCTACTCCTCTTGACTCGGCTTCTCAACAAAATGTTCTTCAAGCAATCCCTTCTCTTATCACTTCTGAGGAGAACTCTATTTTGACTACTCCTATTACTATCAATGAGCTTCAACAAGTAGTTTTTAAAATGCAAAAAGGGAAAACCCTAGGTCCTGATGGTTTTCCTATTGAGTTCTACCAAGAGTTCTGGGATATCCTTCATGTTGATTTATTAGAGGTGGTGGAAGAAGCCGGGAAATCCAAATAAATTTTGAAGGTTATCAATAAAACTTATATTACTCTTGTTTCAAAATCTCAAGAGTTTGATCATATCTCAGATTTTAGACCTATTGCTTTATGTAATGTTCTCAAAATTATTACTAAAATCATGGCAAAAAGGTTGAAGCCTCTTTTATATAAGATTATTTCCCCACAGCAAGGGGGATATGTGGAAGGACGTCAAATAGTAGATGAGATATTTCTTGCTCAGGAAGCCATCCATTCCATGGATATGCAAAATTCTCATTCTATGTTCATCTGGTTAGACTTATCCAAAGCTTATGACAGAGTGGATTGGCACTTCCTTATCAAAGTTTTGAGGCAATTTGGTTTCTCTAAGGATTGGATGGATTGGATTATGGGATGTATCTCTTCATTTTCCTACTTAGTTCTTATCAATGGCAAGCCTTCTCAATATTTCCCAGCTTCTAGAGGTATCAGGCAAGGTGACCCGCTATCCCCTTATTTATTCATCATTCTTGATGAATGCTTGGGTAGGACTATAACCAAAAAGAGGGAAAACAAAACCCTTGAGGGAGTTACCATTGCTCATGGAGCTAGACCTATCTCTCATCTTCAATTTTTGGATGACTCTACCCTTTTAGGTAAAGCTACAATTAAGGAAGCTTCTAATTTTAAGCAAATCATTAGCTATTTTTCTAAGGCTACTGGGCAGTTGATCAATGAAGACAAATCTAAAGTTATTTTCTTTCACTGCTCTGCTAGACAGGAAGCCATGGTCTTGGATAAATTAAGATATAAGAAGACCTCTCTTCCAATCACTTATTTAGGTATTCCCATTAATATTCAAAGGTAGAAAAATAAAGATTGGAATTGGTTGTTGGACAAAGTCAAGAAGAAAATTGGAAAGTGGACCAACAAGTGGCTTTCTTTTGGGGGTAGAATCACCTTGGTAAAATCAGTCCTTCAAGCTATTCCTATTTATGTTTCTTCCATTTTGAATATCCCAAAGGCTGTTCTTCGAGAATTGGATCAAATCAGTCATCGTTTCCTTTGGAGTGGTACTAAGGAGAAAATAAAATGGGCCTTGGTGAAATGGGATACTTTATGTCTTCCTAAAAGTGAAGGGGGGTTATGATTCCGGTCTTCAATTAATAACAACAAAGCTTTAGCTGCTAAATTATATTGGAGGATGTTGCATAACCCCAATGCTCTTTGGGCCAATAATCTTCGTGCTAAATATGCTGAGAACAAAAGTCTTGAAGACCTTGTTCGCTATCAACTTCCTACCAAAGGTTCTCCCATTTTAGCAGTTCTTAATACTGGTGAGGATTTGATAAAGAAAAAATTATTTTGGATCATTCATAATGGTCAACATGCAAATTTTTGGACAAATTCTTGGGATGGTCACAAGCCTTTGATAACTCAGTTTCTCGATTGGAGGCCTTGGATGGAGGAGCTTCACCGAGCTAACTGGATAAAGGTGGCTAATTATTGTCGATACCATACTTGGTAATTCAAAGGTTGGTAGATATTGGATCCCTATTGAGGACTGGCCTATTCAAATCCCAGAAAGGCAAAGACAAGATATCCAAGGCATCCTTCATATGAGATCCCTCTCTTGGTCCCATGAAAAATATTGTTTTGGATGGAACGACACTACTAAGGGTGAGTATTCAGTTGCTCAAGGTTATTTGACCTTATGCCATAATAATACCAACCATTCTTCTGACATATTTTCTCAATTGTGGGCTCAAAATCTCTAGCCTAAGGTGAGGTTCTTTAATTGGCTTTTATTGCATCGTAGGGTGCTTACTGGTGAGCAACTTATGAAGCGTGGTTTTCATGGCCCTTTTAGATGTGAAATGTGTGAAGAGAATGTAGAAAATATCAACCATATTTTTATTGAGTGTACTTTAGCCTCCGAGCTATGGAGGAGAATGGCAACTTTACTTGGCTTACAGGTGGTCCAATTTTTTCACTTTTGAATAGCTTTGGAGGGATTGGCCTAATCAAGAGGGTGTTGATCATTTTATTAGGCAATTAGTTTGGATGGGTTCTACCATTCTTCTTTGGAATATTTGGAATGAAAGGAACGACCAAATTTTTAATCAAGATAGGAAGGATATTCACTATATTTGGCAAAAGACCATAGCCAACTTAGTTGAATCAGTCCATCATCTCCTTAATCACCCCCAAAACTCCCACCAAATATGGGATCAAGTGATGCAAATATTGAAGATTAAACCTTCTAAGGGAAACCAACTTAAAGGGAATGTGAGTATTAGTAAGATGGATAGGACTAGAAATTGGCAACCTCCTCCTAAGGATTTTGGAAAATTCAATACTAATGGAGCCTCTAGAGGGAACCCTGGAAAAGCCAGTGTGGGAGGAATTGGTAGACTTTCATATGGCTCCCTGGTTTTTACTTTTGTTGAGAATTTGGGTATTATTTCCAATAACCTTGCTGAGGGGTATGGTATCCTTAGAGGCCTTCAAGAGGCTACTAATGTTGGATGGGAAAAGGTGTTAGTTGAGTCTGACTCTCAACTTATGATTAATCTCTTGAAGACTCCTTCTAAGAATCATAAGGTGGATTGGAGAATAAAAAGAAATAATTGAGAAGATTCAGTTAATCCAGATGAGATTTTTGAAAGTTGATTACAATCATGTGGTCAGAGATCAAAACAAGAGTGTTGATGCTTTAGCTAATTGGGCTTTGGACAAAGGTGATCTTACTTGTTATGGCCACCCTCCTATATGGTGGGCTTCTCAAATTAGGGAAGCTCTTCTTTCTATCATTTCTTTGGATGGCTCCGATTCGAAGGTACCTAGTTTCTTCTTGTTTTTTTTTTTTTCTCTTTGGTTCATTCAGTTTTTTTAGTTCCCTAGCTCATTCTACTCTTTATTTTGTTTCCTCTATTGATTCTTGCATTAATAGTCTTCTGGTCTAGATAGGTCATTGTTTTGTTCATTTTTTTTCTTTTATCTTTTTTTTTTTTTTTTTAAGGTGGGTGGGTTCTTTTGTTTTGTTTTTTTTTTGTGTTCTTTGTGTTGTTTTTTTGTTGTTCTTGTTTTTTTGTTGTTTTATTTTTTTTTATGTTTATTGTTATTGTTCTTGTGTTTTTTTCATTCTTGTTCTTGGGTTTCTCTTTGTTTGTGTTATTTCATTTTTTTATGTGTGAGTGTTTTCTATGTTTTTTGTTTTTGTTTATTGTTTGTTGTTGGTTGTTTTTATTTTTATTTTATTTATTTTATTTTTTAGGTTTTGGTTGTGTTTATTTTTCATGTTTTTTTGGGTTATGTCTTTGTAGTGTTATGTTGTTTTTGTCTTGTTTGTGTTTTGTTATGTGGTTCTTGTGTTTTTCTATGTGGTTTGTGTTGTGGTTTCTTTTATCTTATTGTGTGTGTTTGGTTGTGCTTTTGGTTTTGACACACTCAAGGAGTTTGTTTTTTATTTTATTTTATTATTTTTATTGTTATTTTCTTTTTTTAATTTGGTTTTGTGTGTTTGTTTGCTCCTTGAGTATGTCAAAGGTGGTAGGCCAGGTCCGAGTCCTGGGCATTTTTGGCGGAATGGATACCTCTGCCTCCTTGGGTCTTACCCGAAAGTGGCATCCCTTTTGGGATGTTTTCCACAAATTTTAAAAAAATAATAATAATAATAACTCCATATAAATAAATAACTAATTAAAAAATAAAAACACCTCTCTTAACTAATTTGAAATTCTAGCTTTCACTTTCCTATTGGCTAAGACCTCCCATAACTATTACTTTCACATGCATTATATAAGAAACTAATGTAATTTTAAAGTGCATGAAGTCATATTACTCTTAGTTAAGATGATTACTCTTAGTTAAGATGTTCTTTTAACTAATATATAAATATTTAAATTATATTATTCTTATACAAGATGTTTTAACCAATGTTCCATGTTCAAAACATAAGAATTAAACAAGGAAAGAAAATTAGTGTCGACCTTGGTTTCAATGCAAATATAAGGGTTAATTTTTTCTAAGAGCTTTCATTCGTTTTATTTTGTGTTGGAAATTTGGAACATTCATTAGCAAATGCCCCATTCCAAAATAGAGAGAGGAGCAATCTGAGCGTTTGGAACCATGGCTCCCTAAACGTTGGTAATCCACTTCACACGCACCAAATTTATTCATATATTATTTTTGCTGTTGCTGTTTGAAAACGTTTTCATTCTTTCTGTTTGTTTTGGAAATTTCGAACACCTATTAGCGGGCGCCGAAGTCCCAAAAAAACAATAGAGGCATTTTGCTCTGAAGAAGAAAAGTCATAAAAATATTATTTAAAGGAAGAAAGGCACCCTGGCATGACCTCTTCTCCGCCGCAAGTTCCGTTCCTGTGTTTTGTTTTGGACTTTATCGTGTGCAGGCCGATAGCCAAAAAATCTGCCATGATCCATGTGTTTATTCCTGGTCAAAAATAAGGATAGGCAAGGTTTAATATGCATATCCGATGATACCACGCATGGTAAAACACTAGACTTCTCATGCTCGGTGTGTTCTTCTTTAGTTGCCAGTATTGACTGACATGTTCACCACCGGAAGGCATTACATACCGAGCTTTCTTCTATTCAAAGAGTTGAACGAACAGCTTCAAGAAAGGCATATTCTTTGAACGTAGCTCAGCTCCTAAGCATGGAGTAATCATTAAATATCGGTTTACTTGGTGTTTTTTTTTTTTTTTTTTTTTTCTTCTAAGAATTTGAAATCAGTTTTTATTTATAATTTTTAAATTATTGTTATTTAATTCATAATTTTACTTGCTTTTTTTAGTCAAACCAGTTAAAATTTAATTAATTAAGATACTATTTTTAATTTTTTTTTTTTTTAATAAGTTATATGTGATTTGTATTGGGATCATTTCTATCAAAATACCAAAGTATTATATTTGCTATAATATACTTTCTATTACAAGAAAAGACTTCCTTTAGTAGCTTGGGATAGAGTTTGCACTTCGAAGAAATTTGGTAGGTTAGGCTTAAAAAATTTACAGATCTTTAATAAAGTCTTAATTTCAAAAATTGCATGGAGTTTTTGCATAGAAGGAAGTTTGTTGTGACAAAATATTATGAAAGCTAAGTACTTAGAAAATGGAATGTAGTGCTAAAAACGAGAAGTTTTCTAAAGAGCAATATAAAACGGTAGGTAGGAGAACGGAAGGAAGTTTTATTTTGGGAAGATTCTTGGATCCTTCATGAATCTCTAATAAATAAACAACATTTTTAGGATTTGTGCGTTCCACTGGTAGCTAAATATGGTAAAAAAGTCAAGGATTACATAGAATGTCTTCATGGTAGAAATAAATGGAAATACCTTTCTTTAGATTCATATGAAGTTCATATTCAGTAGGGTCTCCTAAATTTAAATAAGTTTATTAGGAGCTTCCACATCTCCCAAATCAACAAGGAATATTATTTGCTATGGAACCATTCTCTAAAAGGAATCTTCAATGTCAAATCAGCCTATAAAGCTCATATTCCCCTTAGAGAAGGAGCTTGTCCAATGAAGAAGGTTTGATTCCCTAATTTTGTGTTGAAGATTACTTGCTTTCTTTGGTTATGCTTCATAATAAGATTTTAACAATAGATAATTTATGCAAAAGAGGGTTCCAAATGACAAATATATGTTCTTTATGCCCAAAAGGATACTGAGTCATTAGACCACATATTCAACCATTGTGAGGGTTCAAATAAAGTTTTCTATGCTATAATGAACTCATTTTCAGTCAAGTGGAGCATACCATAAACCTTTGGAGATTTGTTTAACCAATGGATATCTCCCTTTGTAAGTGAGAGCTTGACGAGATCATGGAGCCTAATTCTCCCTCACTATATATATGGTATATGGTAGGAAAGGAATAAACACATTTAGGAATGAGATGAAGGATGGAGTATATATATTCAAAAGAATCAAAGCTACTATTGAAGAAAATCTATCAATTCTCTTAGAGGTTAAAGGGTATGACAAAAGAGAAGAAATAATTATTGTTAAAGGTTGTAAGGTAAAACAATCCAAACCATGCATAATGGACTCAACCCAAAAATAATGAACATAATATGGATGAAACCAAGACAAGGTTGGATAATTATTAACTTTGATGGGGCAGCCAAAGGAAATCCAAGAAGAGTAGGAGGGATGGAGTGATTAGAAATGATAAAGGTCAAATTTTATGGGCTTATGCAGAGGATTATGGAGTTCAAACCAACCATATGGTAGAAGCCAAAGCTCTTTTTTCAAGAGTTCAACAATTATATGATAGAGGTTATAAAATAGTTATGGTCCAAGGGGACTCTCTAAACATTATTAGAGATTTGAAATTAGGAGAAACTGCAAATAGGTTTATACTAAACAATATAAATGACACTTCAAAGATCCTAAAAGAGATGAGTGATGTTGTAATTGATCATATCTATATAGAAGGTAATCATGCTATTGATGTTATGGCCAATATGGGGGGGATACTGATCAAAATATAATTTAGGATGACAACTTTCCACTGCCATTACAAATAATAATTGCATTTGAGGCTGAAGGTCAGTCTGTTAGAATGAATAATATTAGAAATTTAATGAAGTGGATTGTCAATTTCTATCAAGGTCATTGAGCTAAAAGACAATGCTTAATCTAAGTCTAGTCTATTTGGGTAGTATCTTGTAATTTATTTTTGTTAGTGTATCCCTAACATCATTCATTCCTAGGAGGAAATGTGTGTGATTTTTTCTAGGATCTTTTTTGTTAGCATGTGGTTTTTATTTTCCAATATGATCAGGCCTCTCTTGTAAAAGGCGTAGGACCCCTTTCAAAAGCCTGTTTGTTCATCCAATATAAAAAAACATACCCTTCTATTATATTTTTTTATTAATTTTCCTCTTAAATATATTTTTCAACTTGCTCGAAGTGTTATGTTTTTGCAATCATCTCGTTGACATAATTTTTATCGAAAGATAAAATCTCACTTGGCCATTTTCCTTCTAAAATTTAAATTTTATCATGATGAAAATCAACACCACAATTCAATAATTTATCTACTACCTGATTTCATTCTCTATAAATATGCTCACACTTCCAAGAGATTGCCTCTAGTAATAGATGAACATCAACAATAATATTATTTTTATCCAGTCTCCACATCCATTTTTTAATCACATTGATGATAATTTATGAATCTCCTTCAATTGAAATACATTTCAATCATTTTTTACTATAATTTTAATCCTTGTAAGAAGTGCTTGCCTTCACCATCTTTCCTTGGATTTCCTTTGGAAACACCATCAAAATTAATTTTGATAAACCCAATTTTTGGACATTTCTATTTTACCATTGATCGAAGTAGATCCTTGGCTTTAATTCCATTATCATAGATGAAAATTCCATGTATGTTCAAATCTTGTAGCCAATTTATTAGCACCTCTTTTTCTGAAATGGATACTTCATATTATGAGCACCATATTTGTAGATGTTCTATAAGAGAGGCATTAGGGAGAACATTTCAAAGGTATAAATAGAAGGAAAAATCAATGGTATTCAAGTTGTAAAATATGGTCCCTCCCAATCTCATCTCCAGTTTGTTGATAATACTTTTATTTTGGGTCATCCCTCAATCAATGAGACCATGGAGTCTAAATCAATATTATCATGCTATGAGAAGGTTACTGAATAGTTGGTAAATACTGCAAACTCTAGGATTTTTTAATTAATACTACCTTAGATTTACAACAAATTATTGTGAATATTTTAGGGTTTAAAATTAAAATATTTCCATCAATCTACTTGCGATTTCTTTGTCTAATAAAGGAAATAAAATGGAGCTTTAGATTCCTTTCTGGATAGAATGAAATCTTGGTTGGTAGGTTGGAAAGGTAAGTTCTTAACCATGGAAAGAAGGCTATAAATCATATAGACTATTTTGCAATCCATCCTTTCTTATATGATATCACATATAAGATTACCAATAGGTATAGCATTAGAAATTGACAAAATTCAAAGAGACTTCCTATGAAAAGGTTGTGAGAAGAAAATTAGGTTTCCTCTTTGTTAGTGGGATAGGGTTTACAAAGAAAAAGTTATTTGAGGAGTAGGCTTGCATAATTGTAAACTTATAAATTTAGAATTAGAAGCAAAGCTTAGGTGGAGATTATTTAGAGATCAAGGAAAGAATTGAATAAAAATAATACTTCAAAAATATATAGGTTATCTTGATGCAATGAATTTATTTAGGAAAAGAACTCTACCCAAAGGATCATCAACATGGAACTTCATATCAGAGAGTTTGCAATTGCTAAATAAACATATTGGATGGTTTATCAATGAGGAGAGTTATGCAAATTTTTGGCCTAATGCTTGGTAGAAGCCCTATCATGTTATATCTATCTCAAAAAAGAAACTACTAGATCAAGCATACCTAGCATGTAAAGTTCCAAAGGTCAAAGACTATATTATTATTAGCAACAACTCTAGATCATGGATTTCTTTTAGTAATCTAGTTGAAGGAAAGAAACTCAAACAAATTGTAGATGAACTTCAAAAGATGCAAGAGTTTGATTGATTAGTTTTTAAATGAAAGGATGATGTGGTTTGGAATTTATCAAAGGATGTAGGATACTTAGTCAAGTTGGGATATGAGGATTTAGTACAATCAAAATTTCCTTCTCCCAAATATTTTCCTTGGAAGAATATTTGGTCATTAGAGGCTTTCCCTAAGGCATCAACATTTCTTTGGTTAGCATTCTTACAAGAGAGAATATACAAAGAAAAATATATTATGGACCCTTTAGATGTGCATTGTGTGAGAAGTATTTAAAAACATCATACCATTTACTTCTTCATTATCCGTTTACTCACACAATTTGGGATTATTTTTTAAAAACATGAAATTATAATGGGCAACTCCATCAACATTGAAATAATTGATGAAATATTGGATTAATTGTTCCAATGCTAAAGCAAAATGTATTCTTTGGAGGATTGACCTTGCCATTATTTGTTGAAATTTATGGCTTGAAAGGAATAACATAATTTTTAAAATAAATCTCAAAATAAAGCCCAAGTTTGGAACCATATTATTAAATCAAAGGAAATGTGCACCAATCCTTCAACTTTGCCCTACGATCATTGACACATACAACAGCTGCTTCTGCAAAGTCTACGACATTGACAATGCTTAGGAATGATCAAAAGCTAAAGGTAGTAATGGTTGAAAAAGAGACTAAAGAAATAAACTCATAAAAATAAGTTGAGGAGGTACCTCTGCCTGCCTCGCCTGTATCTTTAGTTGGGTCATCTACACCATAGGTGACAATTCATTTAGTCAATCCCTGTTTAGTAGAATACCTGGTGTAGAATATGACTTTCGTACCAATTATCAAAATTGCACAGGATATGGGCAGATGTTAAGATTGTATCTTTCCTATAGGTATGGTGGTACCACTCGAGGTGCCACCCAATCAAACTAACTTTATCTATGGAGGCCTAGATAAACTTGTATATCGTACACCTATAGACAAATATGATGATGAATTATTTATAGTCAATGTTCATTATCTGTCTAATCTAGAGTTTTTTCTTCAATATTTTAAGCATTACCATTGGCATGGTTATGATCTGGGTCTATTCAAACAAGGATGTCGAACTCCATATGAACCACAATATTAGTTGCCAACTGATCAGTTCATATTGGACTATGACATAAGAGGTCAGGATGAGATTCTAGCTATATTATTAGATCACATGAACTGAAGCATGGGGATAGATAATGTCAATTGGAACCCCTACCATCCTAACCCTTCATATTCTCGAAGGGGTGACTGGTTGGTGACTATGGTTACCATTGAACCACCTTTTATCTATCATGACAACATTTGGTTGGTGGCTAGTCCAGAGGATATTCCAAGAATCGATTTGGTGATTGGAAACCATAAATATGTCGATGACACCAGCATTGAAACCCAAAATATTGGTACAATAGTAGAGCCTAAATCAAAGGTCACTTCTGAGAAAGGATATTTAGAGTCCATATCTAAAATTAGAGGACCAGAAGGTAATTTTAGCGAAGATGATGATGAGAATTTATCAGAAGATGAGAAATACAAAGATGAGACCGAGTTGGCTTACTTAGGCCCTCGATATTTATGTCCTCTATTACCCCAGGTAGATATGGAAGAAGTGTATCGTACATTCTTCTTGGGACCTTGAATCCTAATCCAACCAGTGAATTTAAATGAAATCTATCACATGATTTTCCTCGAGCCTTCAACTAAAAGGCAAGAGTTTCCATCGGATGACCTAATCATCCCACTTGTTCCTAGAGAGGATTCATTTATCCCCATACCTCTTGAGCTGCATCTAGAGTGTGGGGAATAATCTAGAGATGTAGAGTTGTAATCGCATGGCCCTAAATACTTCATCCATTCCATCAACATGGTCTCCATTAATTTGACCACTCCACTCTACAACCTAGCCAATCCATCCAAATCATTGTGTCTTAATCTATATGTTATTGACCCAGGTTTTGTAGGTGAGTTGGAGAGGAGAGGGCAATCCTCAAAGGGAGGTCCTAGGTTCAAATCTCCACCCTACCAAAAATCTGAATTGGGTATCCAAAATCTAATTGATAATGTTGGTGCGGGTAGGGTCGGGTGCGACTCCTAGGTGACTTTGACGGTGTAGAGCCCCCTATTCGTGGTCTCTCAGACCAAGGCAGCCCCGCAAGGGGTTTCTTGCTTAAAAAAAAATCTATATGCTATTGATTTGGATCATGTTGATTTACATTTAAAGCCTGAAGATTTCTTCCCTAACGAATAAATGTTACAACCGTTCCATTTTATGCCAGGATGTGCACATGATTTTTATCATTTTAATGGTAATTTAGATTTAGTGGAACCTATAAACCTAATATATTACATCCATTTGATCCTTATACCTCACCATCTTGATGAGGGATCACATGTGTCAATAGAGAAAACCTTCGAAGTGGATATCATTGAAGATCCCATGAATCCAAGGAAGGTTAAATTTGGAGAGAGCTTATCTCCTAAGGAGTGCACCACCCTCATTCCTCTACTAAAAGAGAAACTTGATCTCTTTTCTTGGACATACAAGGATATGCTAAGACTAGATCTAAAATTGGTTACTCATAACCTTTCATTGGACCCCAACAAGAAATCTGTGAAGCAAAAACTTAGTAAAATGCATCCAACTATCGCTTTTATGGTTAAATATGAGTTACAAAAACTGTTGGATGTAGAATTCACCATATCCATTGACTATCCAAAATGAATATCAAACATAGTACCTTTAGAAAAACCTGATGGAAGGATCCGTATCTATATAGATTTTAGAGACCTCAATAAGGCAACACCAAAGGATTCATTCTCATTACCTAACATAGATGCTCTGGTAGATGCAATTGCAAGTCACGAGATGCTTTCTCTAATGGATAGTTTTTTGGTTACAATAAAATTTGGATTAAACCTGAAGACCATCATAAAATTGCATTCACAACACCATGGGGAATATTTTTCTACAAAGTTATGCCATTCGGTCTTAAAAATGTTAGTGCCACATATCAGCGGGCCATGACATATATCTTTCATGACTACATGCATAAGATCCTAGAGGATTATATCAATGACTTATTGGTGAAGTCATTACTGTGTTCAGAGCATGCCCAGGTTCTCTAGAAATTCTTTGATCGCCTTATAGAGCACAATGTTAGATTGAATCCCAAGAAATACGTCTTTGGCGTAACATCAAGAAAGCTCTTGTGATTCATCATTTCTAAATGAGGGATTGAAGTTCACCCAAAAAAGGTCAAGGTTATTTTAGAAATGCATCCTCTAACTTATATCAAGGAATTGAGAAGCCTACAGGTCAAAGTAGAATCCATAAAGCGATTCATTGCATAGTTATCAGATAAATGTCAATCCATGAATTGGTTGCTACACAAGGAGGTCCCATTTAATTGAGATAAGGATTGTCAAGAGATCTTTGTTGATATCAAGAAGTACCTAGCAATTTTTCCAGTTTTAGCTCCACCTCGACCAGAGGTGTCATTCTTGTTATATATATATATATATGCTAGTCACTTTGCATTGGGAACCATGTTATCCCAAAAGAACTTACAAGGCAAATAACAGGTAATATATTACATCAACCAAACTCTGGTCAGCTACATGCTATGATACGCATATGTAGAAAAATTATGCTTAGCAATAGTCTTTGTAACGAATAAGTTGCGTCATTACATGTTAAGCCATACAATATATATAGTATCAAAACAAAATCCTTTGTAGTACATGATGAGTAAAATGTATCATAATACGTGTAATGCAAAGTGGATCATGCTATTGACATAATTCTATCTAGAATTCATAAGTCAAAATTCTATCAAGGGATAAGTCATAGTAGATCAACTGGCAAAGGATCCTCTTCAATATCATAGACCTCTTGTCATAGATATCCTCGATGATGCAATCTTTGCATTATCGTAGTCGCCAGAACCCTAAGAGACATATAATCAAGTAGATATGTCTATTTTCTTTGATGTTTCTAAATTAGAGCAAGGGGGTGGTGCAGGAATTTTGTTCTTCATGCCACAAGGTGCTCTGATGCCCTTGTTGTTTAAGCTCAATTTCCCTTGTACCAATAATAATGCTGAATATGAGGCCCTAATATTAGGTCTGCAAATAGAAGTCGCAATGAAGATAAAAAATTTAAATATCTTTGGTGAATCCTTTCTCATTGTTAATCAATTTAAGGGGATCTACCAGTGTAGATTTCCCATTTTGAAGGTATATAAAGAGCTTGTAGACACATATCTAGCCCAGACAGAATGGTATGACATCGAGGATCCCTCGAATGCCCAATAGATTTGCAAACACCATGGCATCTTTGGGATCGTTAATCCCTCATAATATGTTTGTTGAATTCACTACCATTCAAGTGAAAATTATATCACAATCCATGATGTAGCATGAGGATTTTTACAATCAAGAATTAGTCTGCATGATTCAAATATAACCAACCCATGAATAGTTCTACAAAGCCAGAGAATTTCTAAAAAATGTGCCTTAGTAATTATTGCTTTTGTAGGGTCCTGCAAAGAATGGTACTACTATTCTACATAAGGTAGTTTCCCACTTGACTATTGTACAAGTTGAATTACAGTGGGAACTTGTCGTTCAATCATTTGAAGTTATTGCTTATCAATATTTGATGTTGTAAATAAATGATTTTCTTAGGCTTGGTATAATCCCATAGGGATTATCACATGCCACAAAATGAGTATTCAAATAGAAAGCAACTATATGTCTTGCTAGGATACATCTTGTATCGTCAAAGCTACGATGGAATTCTCCTTTGTTGTCTTGAGATCCAAGAATCAACTTGGGTAATTTCACAAGCTCGTGATGGTACATGTAGTGGTCATTTCAGTGGCATGGTCATCATCAAGTGCATCCTTCATATGGGTTATTATTGGCCCACTATGGAGAAGGATTGCATATTGTATATCAATAAATGCATCAAATATCAACATCATGCTAATCTTACGCACTTGCCATCATAGGCCTTACATCCCATTCAAGCGGCTTGACCATTTTCTTAGTGGGAATTTGATCTGATTGGTAAGATCTCTCCCCCATCCTTAGGCTGACATACGTTCATTATAACGGCCATTGAGTACTTTACAAATTCGGTGGAAGTAATCCCCTTAAAAATTATAATAGGAGCATGTATTGTGGAGTTCATACTCCACAATATCAATTGTCATTTTGGGATACCATCCAAGATCATATTGGATAATAGAACGTTGTTCAAAAATAAAATTGTAAGAGATTTAATGGCTAAGTATAATATACAACATAGTTTTGCGACTCCATACTATCCACAAGAAAATGGATAAGCTGAAGCTTCTAATAATATAGTGGTAGCAATAGTGAAAAATACTATTCAAGAGAACCACAAATATTGTCATATCTAGCTACCCCTTGCATTATGGGCTTACAGGACTAGTATACGGATGCCCATTGGGGTAACCCTATTTTTACTAGTATATGTTGCTAAGGCCATTATGCCCTTAGGGTTGGAAATTCCAACCCTATGTTCCACATTGAAAGAGTTCATCAATGACGACACTGTGTGACAAGCTCACCTTGACCAATTGATGCTTCTTGATGGACATCACACGAATACCCTTGAGCATCTCTACATTTATTAGGAATTCCTAAAACGAGCTTATAACAATAAATTCCACCTAAGGGAATTTAAATTTGGGGATCTTGTGCTAAAAGAGAACTAACAGAACTCAAACCTATTACCACACTTACGGGATAAATTTGTGACCAACTGGTTAGGTCCATATATCATCTCCAAGAATACTGGACCTAGAACATATCACCTAACATCACTTGAAGGTGTTGAAGAGCTTGAACCTCTCAATATTATTTATCTTAAGGTGTTCCACACATAAAATCAAACTTTCAAAAACATTCAAAATAATCAAAAATTCAAAAAAAATGAAAAATAAAAATTAAAAAAAGTAATAAAATTCAAAAACATTTACATCATGCATTTTATTTTACGCATGCATTCATTTACTTGCATTGCACTAGGAATTTTCATCCATTGCACTTGCATTAGGATAGGTTATGTTTACAATGTTACAAATGACACCATGTTTGTATATTAATCACACATCTATTCACCATCATCATCCATCGCCCTTGTGAGTAATTGTGTTTTTCAACACAACCCCCTGTTGCTATGAGGAATATACTAGGGTTCCAAAACCTTCTCTAAAAATTTTCCAGCAAATGAACATTTGAGAAAAATATGATGAACCGATTCCAAATTATGTTCTTATAAATAGCATCTATTTACAATAGGGATGCCTCTTTTTTGTATGTTATCAATTGTTAATATTATATTTTGATCCACCAACCATAAGAAGAAATATATTTTAGGGATCAGCCCTTTAATCTATATTTTCCTCACAAGAAATCAACTTCTAATTTCTATCTCAAGCAAATGGTATCCAAAACTAACAGAGTATTTTTCACTATTTTCCTCCTTCCAAATGATATAATCACTAAAATAGAAGGAAAATAGAGGATACAAATGAATCCATTTTTTTAGATCGTTAATATGGCTAGCCAAGTTTGGGTCTAAATTTGGAGCAGATAAATCTTTCCAAATTTTTTTCTATTTTTGGTTGTTATATATGTTGGCAATTTTGGGTACCTTGGGTACATTGCCTTTGCTCAAGTGTAGATGTTGTCATTGATGTCAAGAAGCATTTGAAGGAATTTGATTTGATGTCAAAAGGATCCAAGTTCAAGGAAGGGTTTTTGTGAAAACCAAGGCAGACAAAATAAAAGGTTTTATTTAAAACCATGGGCAACAGATTTGAAATGGGTTTTTCTTAAAACCCAAGTTGGCTTTTCGTTTCGTTGAAAAAGGTGCC
This sequence comes from Wollemia nobilis, assembly GCA_028583015.1. Classification (NCBI taxonomy): domain Eukaryota; kingdom Viridiplantae; phylum Streptophyta; class Pinopsida; order Araucariales; family Araucariaceae; genus Wollemia; species Wollemia nobilis. The sequence goes on from JAQPPZ010002660.1 coordinate 2,318,517, forward strand.
CCGGTGATGAAGATATTTAATTTTAAAATATTTAGTTTAAATTTTATTTATTTAAAATTTAAATTAAAATTTAAAATTAAATTAAAGTTTTTGTTCGTCGTGTTTGGAAATGCCGACGTGTTAAAAAATGCATCTTAGTGCATATAAATAAGGCAGTGGATTTCATTAATAAAGAAGTGTGATGTATTCGAATGAGAAAAAATGTTTTACAAGGAGTATGCTTTCGACTTTGGATAACGGACGCAGTGCAAGGAGTATGCTTTCGACTTTGGATAACGGATGCAGCGCAAGGAGTATGCTTTCGACTTTGGATAACGGACGCAGCGCAAGGAGTATACTTTCGACTTTGGATAACGGACGCAGTGCAAGGAGTATGCTTTCAACTCTGGATAACGGACGTAGCGCAAACGTTCTTTGAGCACCCAAATTGAGGGAAAAGATAGAGGTGGTGCATTTTCCAAGAAGGACAAAGGACATCAAATCAAAATTGGTGATTCTATAATCTCATCCGATGCCTAGCACAGATGGTGGAAGTTCCTTGTGCGAGTTTAGCATAAGAGAGAGTGCGGTTCGAATCTCATCAGGATTGGTTGGCATAAAGAAAGTTTTTTATTAAAGCTTCGGGTGATAGGGATATAATTCAGAACGTGATAGTGATTGTTTTATGGGTGCATAGCCCAAGTGGTTGGCTAGATGTTACTAAGCCACGTTTAAGGAGAATGCTCATGTTCAAATCACGTGGGATACATTTTTTAAGGTATGCAACAAAGGTTTAGGGGAGTCATAACTAGAGTGTGGAATGTTTATGAATGATATAAAATATTTTATTTTACTTTTATGGTATAAGTGGTTTTGGGAGTTATAAGGTTATGCAATGTTGTGATTTATTTTATTTTATGGTACAAGTGGTTTTAGGAGAGATAAGGAAGTTGTGCAATTAAAGGCTTTGGTGATGATTATTGAAAAGTGGAGTAATGTTGATTATTTTGTGATCTACTAACCCTTGTGAAGATTGGCAAAAGAATTTTGTGATTGTGGCAGATTTCCAAAGGGGTTTCTTCACTTCAATAAGGTATGGGCACTTTCTTCTTATGAGTATGATTGGTGTATGTTATTCCTGAAATAAGATTGGAGTGAAAAGGTATTCAACTAGGTTTCCTTTGGTTGGGTGTAAATCCTATTTTCTGGTTTGTTGAAGACTACTTATGCATTGTTATCCTTGATGAGAGTTTTGGTGAATGCATAATTCTGGTTTGAGGTAGTGGAAGCATTGTGCACTAGGGTTTATGTTTGTAAGTCTTGTTACTTGCATTGAGATGGTGAAACCCTTAGTTGGCTATTTTGATATTGATGGATGAGTTGCTTCCATAGTGGTTGTGTTGATGAAGTTAGTGCTTTACTTGATACATGATATTGGGCTTACTCCATTGAGTTGATTTGAACAAGTTATTCTTTGCATTTGGTGATATTGTGTTGGTGGCTGTTTTGTTCAAATATATTTGGAGGGAAAAGGATTTCTACTTGTTTCCTTTTCTTGTGATGATTGGTTGAATGCTTCAAGGTTGATGTTGAGTTGAATGAGTGGTTACATTGTCTTTGAGCATTGTTGTTGAAGCCCTAATTGGTTGAGAAAAGATATTGGTTGTTGGAAAGAACATGAGTATCATTGTTATATGAGATATTGCATGGTTGGCAATTGTTGGGTTGTGTTTCATGTTCTTGAGAAAAGCATATTACATCTATCTTATTCTTATGAGATTTGAGATTGAGTTGAGATTGAGATTGGGAGTTAAGTATAGAACATATTGAGTCTCTAACAATTCTCTTTATGCTTCTATGAGGTTGATGAATCATATTGAGTCTCTAACAATTCTCTTTATGCTTCTATGAGGATTGATGAATCACATTGGGTCTCTAACCATTCTCTTTGTGGGTTCATGCCAAGCAAGTTTTTCTTGATGAACTTGTGAGCAGGTTTTGGACAGGTTCCGTTGGGGACTTGTGAGTAGGTTTTGGACAGGTTCCGTTGGGGACTTGTGAGCAGATTTGGACAGGTCCTAGCAGAGGACTTGTGAAGCTGAGTTTGATAGTTCTTTCAGAGAACTTGAGGACAGAGGTGCATTGGTTCTATGAGAAGAACCTGAGGACAGATTTGTGCCAGATCGAAGGACTGTGTTTGGTGCAGATCAAAGAGAGAGGAAGAGGACATTTGTGCTAGACCGAAGGACTATGTTTAGTGCAAATTCGAGGATCAGCTTTGAGGTGATAGAGTTGAGGACAGAGGTCTCCAGCCAGAGCAGGGAAGACAGGTGTCTTCTATGGATAGAGTTCCATTTGCTAAGGGCAGCGGAGGCAGAGGTCTTCTAGAGGATCACCAGCCAAAGCAGAGGTAGGGGAAGGTATCTCCTTTGAGCAGAGGCTCATAAATTCAGATTGGGGGAAGGTATCTCCTTTGGGCCGAGGCTCATAAACATTGTAATTGGGAAGGATTCCCAGAGGACTTTGATATAACTTTTAGAGAAAAGTTTTATCCGTGGAGTAGCCCACCTTGGGTGAACCACGTAAATTGTTGTGTCACTTTGTGGATGGTTTTGTGCATTGCTTTGATATTGCTTTGGATATATTGCTTTATTGTTTTGAAGTATAAAGGAAAAAGTAAAAAGTGGTCTTATACTGTTCACCCCCCTCTCAGTATAAGCTTGTGTTCTTCAATTGGTATCAGAGCAGGTGCCTTCGAAAAGTTTAACAGCTTGAAGGAAGATCTTACAAGAACACAAATGGCAAGGAAAGGCAAAAGCAAAACCATAAGACACAAGAAGAAGAAATCTCATAGGGTCATGAAAGAAAATGAAGATGATCTCAATGTTGCTGCTTTGGGAATGGAAATAGATTCAAGAGATGAATCAAACAGTGGAGAACAAGCCAGATTAATAAAGTTTTGCACCAGATGTGGGAAGACCGGTCACTTTGCAATTGATTACTCACAAGTAAGAGAATGTTTTGTTTGTGGTCAACTCGATCACAATGATCATCATTGCCATGGGTTTAGTAGCAGTGAAGATGAAGATGATCCGTTCAAAATTGATGAAGATAAACAGGATTGTAAGAGCAAGGATTCTGAAAGGCATAGGCATCAAAAGAAAAACAAAGATGAGCACAACAATCAAGGAAAGAGGTATTCTCACAAGCACAAGAAGAGTTTCTACCTAGACAAAGCAAGTAAGTGTTCTAGTAGTGATAGTGAAAGTTCTTCAAGTGATAATGAAAATGAGATGTTGTTCATATCAAAAAAGGAGGAAGAACCGAAACATAGATTCATTATCATGAAATGTCTTAGATGTGGAAATTTTGGTCACCTTGAGGATGATTGCACAAATAATGAATTGGTTGCTAGTATGTATGAGGATGCTTCAGAAAATGATAAAGAAGATGCATGTATGGTTTTTGAAAAGGGTAGCACCTCTAGTGATAAGAAATCTGAAAAAGGCCTTGATAATTCAAAGTGCAATCAAATAGAGGATCTTGAATGTGAACTTACTAATGCTCTTAGTGTTTTGAAAAAGGAAAGAAAGAAGAATGCTAGACTCAAGGATAAGTTAGATGAATGTTGCATGGAGAGAGATAAACTTATAGAAAGTCTTGACGTCTCTATGGCTAAAGCACAAGAACTCAAGAATGAGTTAGAATCTAAGGTGCTTGAGTATAGTGAATTAGAACAGAAAATGGCTTCTTTGAAAGAGGAAAATAAAGAGTACAAGGATAAGCTGTACAGGTTTCAAGAAAGCTCCAAAAAGGTTAAATCTCTTATCAAAGGTCAAAGAAAGACAACAGATAAAACAGGTCTTGGTTTTGTTAAGCCTCACAAGAAACAAGTTGGAGAGTCTAGTAAGAGACTCCAAAAGAAAGAGAGTTCTGATGAGGAAAGTATTTCAGATCATGAGTCCTTGAATGATAGATGCACAGAACCAGAAAACAAAATTCAGAATGAGAAGAAGAAGTTTTCAGGACCCAAGAGGTCAAATAAAGGAAAGTTTCAAGGCAGATGTTTTGCTTGTCACAGATTTGGTCACATGGCTGTACATTGCATGGCTCAAGTGAAGAAGGTAAATGACAGTTTTAGAAGTGGTAATTTCTTTCATGGGTATTGCTACTCTTGCAATCAGTTTGGGCATAAAGCAATTTTTTGCAAGGCAAATATCAGGAACTGGGTTAGTCAGAATAGGCTTGGTCAAAATAGGTTTGGTCAGAACTTGTGGATTCAAAGAACAGGTATGCCTAAAAGAAATAACATTGTTACTTGTTATAAGTGCAACAATGAAGGTCACACAGCCAGACAGTGTAGAGCTGAAATTCCAGAATATAGGAATAGGAACAGTGGCATGATCAGGTCCAAGGATCAAGGCATTGAAAAGAACAGGGATAAGAAAAAGAACAAGAACAATGACAGGAACAGGAATATGGACAAAGAGTTCAAGAGAAGGCCCGACAAGGAAGTTATAGACACTGATGATGATCAGTGCCTAATGGGAGTTTTACTCCCACCCCGGAATTAATCACCTCAATAGGAGGTGGGGGAGGGACTAAGCTAAGAGGCTCATTCTTAGTCCCGAGCCCCAAAGGTGGCCCTTTGCCATTGATGACAAAGGGGGAGAGATATGAGTAAGGGGGAGAGCTTCGAGTGAAGAGGAAAGCTTCAAGTCAGGGGGAGCAAAACTTCAAAGGAGAGTGATTTCAGTTTTGGCTCTTGAAGATGTGTTTTTAGTAAAGTTTTGCCATCAATGACAAAGGGGGAGATTGTTGGCAATTTTGGGTACCTTGGGTACATTGCCTTTGCTCAAGTGTAGATGTTGTCATTGATGTCAAGAAGCATTTGAAGGAATTTGATGATGTCAAAAGGATCCAAGTTCAAGGAAGGGTTTTTGTGAAAACCAAGGCAGACAAAATAAAAGGTTTTATTTAAAACCATGGGCAACATATTTGAAATGGGTTTTTCTTAAAACCCAAGTTGGCTCTTCGTTTCATTGAAAAAGGTGCCCCGGTGATGAAGATATTTAAATTTAAAATATTTAGTTTAAATTTTATTTATTTAAAATTTAAATTAAAATTTAAAATTAAATTAAAGTTTTTGTTCGTCGTGTTTGGAAACGACGTGGTAAAAATGCATCTTAGTGCATATAAATAAGGCAATGGATTTCATTAATAAATAAGTGTGATGTATTCGAATGAGAAAAAATGTTTTACAAGGAGTATGCTTTCGACTTTGGATAACGGACGCAGCGCAAGGAGTATGCTTTCGACTTTGGATAACGGACGCAGCACAAGGAGTATGCTTTCGACTTTGGATAACGGACGCAATGCAAGGAGTATGCTTTCGACTTTGGATAACGAACGCAATGCAAGGAGTATGCTTTTGACTCTGGATAACGGACGCAGCGCAAACGTTCTTTGAGCACCCAAATTGAGGGAAAAGATAGAGGTGGTGCATTTTCCAAGAAGGACAAAGGACATCAAATCGGAATTGGTGATTCTGTAATCTCATCCGATGCCTAGCACAGATGGTGGAAGTTCCTTGTGCGAGTTTAGCATAAGAGAGAGTGCGGTTCGAATCTCATCAGGATTGGTTGGCATAAAGAAAGTTTTTTATTAAAGCTTCGAGTGATAGGGATATAATTCAGAACGTGATAGTGATTGTTTTATGGGTGCATAGCCCAAGTGGTTGGCTAGATGTTACTAAGCCACGTTTAAGGAGAATGCTCATGTTCAAATCACGTGGGATACATTTTTTAAGGTATGCAACAAAGGTTTAGGGGAGTCATAACTAGAGTGTGGAATGTTTATGAATGATATAAAATATTTTATTTTACTTTTATGGTATAAGTGGTTTTGGGAGTTATAAGGTTATGCAATGTTGTGATTTATTTTATTTTATGGTACAAGTGGTTTTAGGAGAGATAAGGAAGTTGTGCAATTAAAGGCTTTGGTGATGATTATTGAAAAGTGGAGTAATGTTGATTATTTTGTGATCTACTAACCCTTGTGAAGATTGGCAAAAGAATTTTGTGATTGTGGCAGATTTCCAAAGGGGTTTCTTCACTTCAATAAGGTATGGGCACTTTCTTCTTATGAGTATGATTGGTGTATGTTATTCCTGAAATAAGATTGGAGTGAAAAGGTATTCAACTAGGTTTCCTTTGGTTGGGTGTAAATCCTATTTTCTGGTTTGTTGAAGACTACTTATGCATTGTTATCCTTGATGAGAGTTTTGGTGAATGCATAATTCTGGTTTGAGGTAGTGGAAGCATTGTGCACTAGGGTTTATGTTTGTAAGTCTTGTTACTTGCATTGAGATGGTGAAACCCTTAGTTGGCTGTTTTGATATTGATGGATGAGTTGCTTCCATAGTGGTTGTGTTGATGAAGTTAGTGCTTTACTTGATACATGATATTGGGCTTACTCCATTGAGTTGATTTGAACAAGTTATTCTTTGCATTTGGTGATATTGTGTTGGTGGCTGTTTTGTTCAAATATATTTGGAGGGAAAAGGATTTCTACTTGTTTCCTTTTCTTGTGATGATTGGTTGAATGCTTCAAGGTTGATGTTGAGTTGAATGATGTCTTTGAGCATTGTTGTTGAAGCCCTAATTGGTTGAGAAAAGATATTGGTTGTTGGAAAGAACATGAGTATCATTGTTATATGAGATATTGCATGGTTGGCAATTGTTGGGTTGTGTTTCATGTTCTTGAGAAAAGCATATTACATCTATCTTATTCTTATGAGATTTGAGATTGAGTTGAGATTGAGATTGGGAGTTAAGTATAGAACATATTGAGTCTCTAACAATTCTCTTTATGCTTCTATGAGGTTGATGAATCATATTGAGTCTCTAACAATTCTCTTTATGCTTCTATGAGGTTGATGAATCACATTGGGTCTCTAACAATTCTCTTTGTGGGTTCATGCCAAGCAAGTTTTTCTTGATGAACTTGTGAGCAGGTTTTGGACAGGTTCCGTTGGGGACTTGTGAGCAGGTTTTGGACAGGTTCCGTTGGGGACTTGTGAGCAGGTTTTGGACAGGTTTCGTTGGGGACTTGTGAGCAGATTTGGACAGGTCCTAGCAGAGGACTTGTGAAGCTGAGTTTGATAGTTCTTTTAGAGAACTTGAGGATAGAGGTGCATTGGTTCTATGAGAAGAACCTGAGGACAGATTTGTACCAGATCGAAGGACTGTGTTTGGTGTAGATTAAAGACAGAGGAAGAGGACATTTGTGCTAGACCGAAGGACTGTGTTTAGTGCAAATTCGAGGATCAGCTTTGAGGTGATAGAGTTGAGGACAGAGGTCTCCAGCCAGAGCAGGGAAGACAGGTGTCTTCTGTGGATAGAGTTCCATTTGCTAAGGGCAGCGGAGGCAGAGGTCTTCTAGAGGATCACCGACCAGAGCGAGAGGTAGGGGAAGGTATCTCCTTTGAGCGAGAGGCTCATAAATTCAGATTGGGGGAAGGTATCTCCTTTGGGCCGAGGCTCATAAACATTGTAATTGGGAAGGATTCCCAGAGGACTTTGATATAACTTTTAGAGAAAAGTTTTATCCGTGGAGTAGCCCACCTTGGGTGAACCACGTAAATTGTTGTGTCACTTTGTGGATGGTTTTGTGCATTGCTTTGATATTGCTTTGGATATATTGCTTTACTGTTTTGAAGTATAAAGGAAAAAGTAAAAAGTGGTCTTATATTGTTCACCCCCCCTCTCAGTATAAGCTTGTGTTCTTTAATATAATCAACAACTTTAATACCAAAATGGAGGGATAGAGCAGGTTTCAAAGAAGTTACCTTTGGGTCCTTTGAGATGGGAATGTCCTTCAGCCAATGATATTTCAAAAAGTTTACTTTATTTCCATCTCCAATATGCCAACTGATGGCGAAGCCGGGATTCACACAGACAATCTCACAGTAAATTCACAGAAATTTTCATTAATTCATTCAATAACAAAATACAGTAGTAACTTTTCCCCGGCACAACACTTCTTCCCCAATCCCGAACTTCACCATCCCCCCTTTCCCATACAAATTTTCCCCGTTTTAATGTGGTCTCGGCCTTCCCTGTAATTAATGCTCCCGCCCAAAGACCAAATCGAATTTCATCTTCCCTTCGTTGAAATTTCGAGATTTTCCTTTCCTTTTGTTTTCTGCCATAAATGGCAACTGTCCGATCCGTCTAGAGCCTGCATTCATGCCTTCCCATACCCTGCACCCACCATTTTAATCTGACTGTCTTTAAGTACCGTTGTCTCCGCTATTAAGTCTTTCACCTGTAACTACGGTTTCTCCAAAAACAACATTCCAAGATACTTAAACTAGGTCGACATCTATATCTCTCTCCTCCGATTACGTGGCCCTCATCCTTATGATCTGTTACAAGTGTGTCTCCACGTGTTAAATTTAACTCTATCCCCCACTGGTCGTGTTGCCTTTAAGACACGTGGCAACCACGTGTCTATTTCACCCTGTCCGACCGTCCGCGTGTTCACTTTAGTTTGACCTTTTCTTGGGCCGTGATATCATGACATGTCACGATATTACGACCCCCCACGCCTTCGGACCTCTGCAGTCTTCGCGAGTCACGATACCGCGACATGTCACGATATCGTGACATGTCACGATATCATGACCCCCCATGCCTTCGAACATCAGCAATCAAAACGGGCCGCGATATCACGACATGTTGTGATATCACGACATGTCACGGTATCGCGGCCCCCCGCGCCTCAGCCTTTGCTTTGCGAAAAACTGTCATGATATCGCGACGTCGTGATATCATGATGGTTTTGGCCCTCGCCCACTACTCGCCTTCGGAGTCGTGAAATCGTGACATGTCACGATTTTGTGGCTCCCCTCCCCAACCTGTCTTAAAACACTTATGCCTTCCCTTTGCTCATAAAACTTCGAAAATAAAACAAGTGCTAGGAACTTAGAAAATTTTAAGAACATTTTTGGAAAATGCAAGATTGCTTCATCCCCACCGGATGCTCCTGCATCAGACACCCCGGGTAAGAAGGAGAAGTGACCTTCACTTCTACGCTGTTCGGGCTGCGTCCCTTGCAATATCTTCGAACATTCATCAACCTTTATATCCGGCTCAAATCCTGCTTCTTGGAAAAGTTTTCTGCCCTCTACCAGGAAAATTCTGGCATTACTGCACACCTTCTCATCTTCGGTCTGCAATGGCTTCAACTTGTGCCGCATTCCATCTTTCACCAAGGAATAAGTATTTGCATGGCCATCATGCACTGCACTCCGATCAAACTGCCAAGGCCTGCCCAATAGCAAATGGCATGCATCCATAGGGAATACATCACACAGGACTTCATCCTGGTATCTCCCAATCTGGAACGTGACTAAACACTGTTCCCGGACCCAAGCTCGGTGGTCCTTCCGCAACCACGCAATCCGGTATGGATGCGGGTGTCTCCTTCTTTCCAGTTGCAACTTAGTAACCATCTCCTCGAAAACTAAGTTGTTTGTACTTCCATTGTTGATGATCACATTGCAAAATTTGCCCGCACTTTTGCACCGAGTGCAAAACAGGCTTCTCCTTTGCTCAGACTGGTCTTCTTCCACCAGCATGGTCCTTCTCACAATCATGGCTTCTCCCTTTTCAGCTTCTTCAGAATGTTCTGAATCAGTATCTTCAACTGCCACAACTGCTCGGGCAGGACCCATTGGCCCCTTGTTTGTCCTTTCTCGGTGTTGCGGGCACTCAAATGCCCGGTGTCCTTCTTCTCCACAATGGAAACATGTTCCACGAAATATTTCTCTTCCATACCCGCGTCCAGATCTACCTCTTCCTCTCGGGTAGTTATTATTCTGAACTTGCGGTTTTGGGTCTTCATCTTCTTCTTTCTGACCTCGGCTGCTGCTCTCTTCTTCCTTCTTCTCTTCCTTTCCTTCTTTCTTTCCACCGTTCTTTCCTCCCGGTTCTTTCACTTTCTGCTTGTTGTCAAACCTCCGGTTCAGCTTTTCTTCCACCTTTAAAGCAAACTGGTAAGCATCTTCAATGGTGCTTACCCGAACCAAACTCAACTCCTCCTGCACACTCGGTCTCAACCCATTAATGTAACGGGCCACCTTTTCTTTGCTGGCTTCTAAGTGTCCGGTTCTGATGGAAATTTTATAAAAATCCTCTGTATATTCTTGAACTGTTCTGTTCATCTGCCTCAAGCTTTGCATTTTACGTAACAGATCTAGCTCATAGTCAATAGGGATGAACTGTCTTTTTAATTTCTCCACCATTCTGTCCCACCTGGTAATCCGTTCTTTTTCTCTTTGGTTTCTCTCCAGCTGTACCCCCTTCCACCAAATGCTAGCATGACCCTTCAGTCGGGTCTTAGCAAATCTGACCCGGTTAGGGTCTTCAACTTCTTTGTATTTGAAGTATTCTTCTAATTCATTCACCCAGTCTATCAATTCCTTCGGGTTCAAGTTCCCGGAATACGTGGGAACCTCTAACCTCGACCTCTTCCCGATCTGGGATATGGCCTTGTATAGCGGGGCCTGTGTCGGGTCTACATCTTCCTCCTCTTCTTCAAACTCATTCTCCTCTTCCACTTCATCCTCACTGTCTGCATCCCTTCTCGGCTCACGTCCTCTGTGTAGCTCTTCTTGCAGGGCCTGGACTTGCCGCTGCAAAGCCCAAAAATCTTTCGCTGCCATGCCTCTTCCACCCATCGGGTTTCTTCTCGGAGGCATCTTCACCTGAACTCAAGCCCTCCCACACGTCCTGGTACAACTGCCTCTCTCTTTCGGCGGTCTGTTGTACGCTCAGGAGCTACGGGCTACGATACCACTTGATGGCGAAGCCGGGATTCACACAGACAATCTCACAAGTAAATTCACAAAAATTTTCATTAATTCATTCAATAACAAAATACAGTAGTAACTTTTCCCCGGCACAACACTTCTTCCCCAATCCCGAACTTCACCACCCCTTTCCCATACAAATTTTCGCCGTTTTAATGTGGTCTCGGCCTTCCCTGTAATTAATGCTCCCGCCCAAAGACCAAATCGAATTTCATCTTCCCTTCGTTGAAATTTCGAGATTTTCCTTTCCTTTTGTTTTCCCGCCATAAATGGCAACTGTCTGATCCGTCTAGAGCCTGCATTCATGCCTTCCCATACCCTGCACCCACCATTTTAATCTGACTGTCTTTAAGTATCGTTGTCTCCGCTATTAAGTCTTTCACCTGTAACTACGGTTTCTCCAAAAACAACATTCCAAGATACTTAAACTTGGTCGACATCTATATCTCTCTCCTCCGATTACGTGGCCCTCATCCTTATGATCTGTTACAAGTGTGTCTCCACATGTTAAATTTAACTCTATCCCCCACTGGTCGTGTTGCCTTTAAGACACGTGGCAACCACGTGTCTATTTCACCCTGTCCGACCGTCCGCGTGTTCACTTTAGTTTGACATTTTCTTGGGCTGCGATATCATGACATGTCGCGATATTACGACCCCCCACGCCTTCGAACCTCTGCAGTCTTCGCGAGTCGCGATACCGCGACATGTCACGATATCGTGACATGTCACGATAACATGACCCCCCCATGCCTTCGAACATCAGCAATCAAAACGGGCCGTGATATCACGACATGTTGTGATATCACGACATGTCACGGTATCGCGGCCCCCCGCGCCTCAGCCTTTGCTTTGCGGAAAACTGTCATGATATCGCGACGTCGTGATATCACGATGGTTTTGGCCCTCGCCCACTACTCGCCTTCGGAGTCGTGAAATCGTGACATGTCACGATTTTGTGGCTCCCCTCCCCAACCTGTCTTAAAACACTTATGCCTTCCCTTTTCTCATAAAACTTCGAAAATAAAACAAGTGTTAGGAACTTAGAAAATTTTAAGAACATTTCTGGAAAATGCAAGATTGCTTCATCCCCACCGGATGCTCCTGTATCGGACACCCCGGGTAAGAAGGAGAAGTGACCTTCACTTCTACGCTGTTCGGGCTGCGTCCCTTGCAATATCTCCGAACATTCATCAACCTTTATATCCGGCTCAAATCCTACTTCTTGGCAAAGTTTTCTTCCCTCTACCAGGAAAATTCGGCATTCTCGCACACCTTCTCATCTTCGGTCTGCAATGGCTTCAACTTGTGCCGCATTCCATCTTTCACCAAGGAATAAGTATTTGCATGGCCATCATGCACTGCACTCCGATCAAACTGCCAAGGCCTGCCCAATAGCAAATGGCATGCATCCATAGGGAATACATCACACAGGACTTCATCCTGGTATCTCCCAATCTGGAACGTGACTAAACACTGTTCCTGGACCCAAGCTCGGTGGTCCTTCCGCAACCACGCAATTCGGTATGGATGCGGGTGTCTCATTCTTTCCAGCTGCAACTTAGTAACCATCTCCTCGGAAACTAAGTTGTCTGTACTTCCATTGTCGATGATCACATTGCAAACTTTGCCCGCACTTTTGCACCGGGTGCGAAACAGGCTTCTCCTTTGCTCAGACTGGTCTTCTTCCACCAGCATGGTCCTTCTCACAATCATGGCTTCTCCCTTTTCAGCTTCTTCAGAATGTTCTGAATCAGCATCTTCAACTGCCACAACTGCTCTGGCAGGACCCACTGGCCCCTTGTTTGTCCTTTCTCGGTGTTGCGGGCACTCAAATGCCCGGTGTCCTTCTTCTCCACAATGGAAACATGTTCCATGAAATATTTCTCTTCCATACCCGCGTCCAGATCTACCTCTTCCTCTCGGGTAGTTATTATTTTGAACTTGCGGTTTTGGGTCTTCATCTTCTTCTTTCTGACCTCGGTTGCTGCTCTCTTCTTCCTTCTTCTCTTCCTTTCCTTCTTTCTTTCCACCGTTCTTTCCTCCCGGTTCTTTCACTTTCTGCTTGTTGTCAAACCTCCGGTTCAGCTTTTCTTCCACCTTTAAAGCAAACTGGTAAGCATCTTCAATGGTGCTTACCCGAACCAAACTCAACTCCTCCTGCACACTCGGTCTCAACCCATTAATGTAACGGGCCACCTTTTCTTTGTTGGCTTCTAAGTGTCCGGTTCTGATGGAAATTTTATAAAAATCCTCTGTATATTCTTGAAGCTGTTCCGTTCATCCGCCTCAAGCTTTGCATTTTACGTAATGAGATCCGAGCTCATAGTCAACGAGGATGAACTGTCTTTTTAATTTCTCCACCATTCTGTCCCACCTGGTAATCCGTTATTTTTCTCTTTGGTTTCTCTCCAGCTGTACCCCCTTCCACCAAATGCTAGCATGACCCTTCAGTCGGGTCTTAGCAAATCTGACCCGGTTAGGGTCTTCAACTTCTTTGTATTTGAAGTATTCTTCTAATTCATTCACCCAGTCTATCAATTCCTCTGGGTTCAAGTTCCCGGAATACGTGGGAACCTCTAACTTCGACCTCTTCCCGATCTGGGATATGGCCTTGTATAGCCGGGCCTGTGCCGGGTCTACATCTTCCTCCTCTTCTTCAAAATCATTCTCCTCTTCCACTTCATCCTCACTGTCTGCATCCCTTCTCGGCTCACGTCCTCTGCGTAGCTCTTCTTGCAGGGCCTGGACTTGCCGCTGCAAAGCCCGGAAATCTTTCGCTGCCATGCCTCTTCCACCCATCGGGTTTCTTCTCGGAGGCATCTTCACCTGAACTCAAGCCCTCCCACACGTCCTGGTACAACTGCCTCTCTCTTTCGGCGGTCTGTTGTACGCTCAGGAGCTACGGGCTCTGATACCACTTGATGGCGAAGCCGGGATTCACACAGACAATCTCACAGTAAATTCACAAAAATTTTCATTAATTCATTCAATAACAAAATACAGTAGTAACTTTTCCCCGGCACAACACTTCTTCCCCAATCCCGAACTTCACCACCCCTTTCCCATACAAATTTTCCCCGTTTTAATGTGGTCTCGGCCTTCCCTGTAATTAATGCTCCCGCCCAAAGACCAAATCGAATTTCATCTTCCCTTCGTTGAAATTTCGAGATTTTCCTTTCCTTTTGTTTTCTGCCATAAATGGCAACTGTCTGATCCGTCTAGAGCCTGCATTCATGCCTTCCCATACCCTGCACCCACCATTTTAATCTGACTGTCTTTAAGTACCGTTGTCTCCGCTATTAAGTCTTTCACCTGTAACTACGGTTTCTCCAAAAACAACATTCCAAGATACTTAAACTAGGTCGACATCTATATCTCTCTCCTCCGATTACGTGGCCCTCATCCTTATGATCTCTTACAAGTGTGTCTCCACATGTCAAATTTAACTCTATCCCCCACTGGTCGTGTTGCCTTTAAGACATGTGGCAACCACGTGTCAATTTCCCCTGTCTGACCGTCCGCGTGTTCACTTTAGTTTGACATTTTCTTGGGCTGCGATATCATGACATGTCGCGATATTACGACCCCCCACGCCTTCGGACCTCTGCAGTCTTCGCGAGTCGCGATACCGCGACATGTCACGATATCGTGACATGTCACGATATCATGACCCCCCCATGCCTTCGAACATCAGCAATCAAAACGGGCCGTGACCCCCCCATGCCTCAGCCTTTGCTTTGCGCAAAACTGTCACGATATCGTGATGGTTTTGGCCCTCGCCCACTACTCGCCTTCGGAGTCGCGATATCGTGACATGTCGCGATTTCGCGGCTCCCCTCCCCAACCTGTCTTAAAACACTTCTGCCTTCCCTTTGCTCATAAAACTTCGAAAATAAAACAAGTGCTAGGAACTTAGAAAATTTTAAGAACATTTCTGGAAAATGCAAGATTGCTTCATCCCCACCGGATGCTCCTGCATCACCAACAAAGCCCTTTACATAACAAATATCTAATATCAACAAGTTAAGGGGTATTACAAGTGGGTAATTTATGTATTTTATTATTTATCACCACCTTTCAAGTCTCCTTAAATAGGCACATACATACAAATATGTATAATGGACATCAACATATTGGTCAATCTACAATTGTACATCTTGTTACTTTAGCAAATCCCATTACTTTTACCAACCCCTATAATATTATACATTTAGTTAATTCCAATTATGTGCGATATCCAAACATAGTGATTAAGTAATTATTTTGACTTTTTTTATATATAGGTAATGGGGTTTTGAAAGGAACCCCAAACCTTTTACAATGTACCAAACCAAGAAAAATATGGATAAGCCCATAGGGGCACCAAAAAATGATGGAAGGAAATCAACAAAGCACAATTGCTTATGACAACAAGAAACCAATAGTGGACAAATAGAGAAAACCAAAATAGCAAGCCCAAGATATGAGCTAGAGCACACAATACCAAACTAGAGTCAAACACAAAGCCTAAATAACATAACAAAAACCAAGTGACTCACACTAAAAAATGGAGATTGGCTAATCTCCAATGTAATCCTTATTGATGGGATCATCATTGAGAACCTCATCAGCAACCCGATTGTTATCTTTCTTCATAGTGGTAAGAAATTTTCCAACCTAGAGGAGCATAGTTGAGGTTGAATTTAGGAGGTCTGCCATGCAAGCCCAAGAATAAATTTTCTCCTAAGAATCCCTAATGTTTTGGATATGGTTGAAGTTCTTTTTAATTTTTACCCTCTTAACAGGGATCCTTTCGAAAGATTTTTCAAAAACCTTGATGGTGCTCTTGTACTTTTCCTTCATGGCCCCACTTCTATTCACACAACGGTGTCATTCATATTTAGAATATGGGGTGTAGGCTGGGGTTCTCATAGAATTCTTTCTAGAATCAAAAATCATGGTCACTAATGATATTGTTCATCGAACCATCCTTTGGATTTTCAATGATGGTAAGGATAGCTCTATTTGCTTGCTTCTAGAGAACATGTAATTACAGGATGAGGTGGAGACCTTAGTGCCTAGGGTCGGTAGAATACCCATATTTGATAGTCATAACTAACAACTCCAGAGACTAGAATAAATATTTTGATATGTTTATTTGCTTCATCAAGCGTATATGGTTCAAAAAAGCAAACTAAAAACTCTGCAACAGAGATTTGATGTCATTAACAGTGATGAATTCCATAATGGGGATCATCACACAATTCCACAGTTAATAAATACCTTTCCTAACATAGCCACCCTTATCCTTGGTCAATCTCTTGAATTTCTCCCTGAAGTGGATAAGTTCACCAGCCAAGGCATGTTTGTCCCTGTGGATACTATCACTGTCAATAGGTAAACTAGTAACTTTATCTAATAAGTGGATACTAACTATGAACTTGAGTCATTTGATGATCACATGGCTATTCTTCTAGGTAGAATTTAATTCATCAGATATTTTAGGATCATTGTCACTAAAAGTATGTAGGAAAGGCAATATATGGTGAATTCTCAAGAATTCCTCCACCAGAGCATCAACTTGCACAGAGGAAGGCTCAACCAATGCCATCACTTGATAATGACCTCTAATTTTCCTATACTAGATACTCACTCTCCACTACTAGGAAACAATCTCCTTTGTATCAATGTGATTTTTGCTCAGCATCGCATTCCACTTATAATCATTTCTACAAATGGAGGATTCCCATGAATATGATATGGCATTGTAATCCAGGACACACATGTTGACTAAGATGAGAATCCATTGATTGTCAACCTTGTGAGAGAGGGATTTAGGTGCCCAGTTTGAATTGGGATCATATTTACCAATGGGATTTATCTCCCACTTGACAAAGGTTTGGGCATTGATATAAATCCCTTTGAAAAAAGACACTGGAAGAAAATTATCCCTCTTAAAAAATATTGAGGACATGAGTATTACACGAGGGACTAAAGGCATGATTAAAACCATTCACAGGGGACACGAGAAACAATAATTATTATGAATATAGTGTAAGCTAGTAATCATATTTTATTTTTAACTCATCTAATACAAAATAATGGCTAATGAACATATTACATCATATAGGTAGAAGGATAAATAAGTAAATTCACATTGATAAATAGTTATAATTTGACTATACTCCCAATGTTTTCAATGGTTAAAAAATAAATAAAAATATTGAATGTTAGATCCTTTATAAATCCTTTCATGTTACATATAAACATTGAGTTTAAAATTTTTATATAAAGTGATTCAAATGCTAATGAATATTATATAAATGGAAATAGAAGTTAAAGGAAGCTTGCATTTAATAGGACTATGGAAAGAAAATACTAATATTTTTGGTTGGAAAACTTCTAGATATGAATTGATATTGTTTTACGTAGTCAAGGTTATAAGAACTCCCAATATGTTTTCATAAGGGTGAATCATACTAGAAAAATTATTAAATTTAAATATTTCATAGTTTGCAAGTGAAGTAAATAGAAATATAACAAATGATTATCATCCTTCTATGTTGTGAAGATTAAAATATTAAAAATTACATATAATATATTTCAATGTAAACTAAAATAAATGTGATAAAGTATGTGGGTTGTTCTAACATTCATAATTGTCACCCTCTTCAGAGTTTACTATAATTCAACAAAAATTCAAAAATTATGGATTATTTGTTATTTATTTTGGTTTTAAGTTCTATATATTATAGGTTGGACTTTTTACAAGTTAGTAGCTAGCCTTTTAAGTGAGTTACTATGTTTTTCCTATCACTAGTGTATAATATTTTTTATTGTACCAAACTAAAAACTTGATTCATCCTTGTTGTTCCATTTTTTATGAAAAATCCTTAATCATGGCATATATTCATTCTAGTAATTATTTTTATATTAAAAAGAAAATTTTGTTAAACATGAGTCATATTTCATGAAAACAAGTGGCTTTTGGTCCTCTATCATCCACATTATTGCATGCTTGTATATAGAGCCATAGGATATACTTATTAGGATATATATTATTTGGTTTGTATTACTAACTAAATTTGTCATTGAACCAAAACCAAATGAATATTAGTGTACGTTGTATTATGAAGTGAAAATCTCTTTACATTAAATGCACTATATATGAACTCATAAAAGTTAATTTGTGTAATCTTGTTGGCAGTTTTGCAATATGCCACATTAAAATTTTGATGAAGTTTTATTGATGTAAAATCGACAAATATATTAATTCTATAATGGGCATCAAGAAATAAAATGTTTACGAAGTAAGAAATTTTAGTAGAATCATTAGATAAAATCACACAGGGTACTGCTTCAAAATTCATCATTGGGCAACAATGATTTCTTCATTTTAAAATTTGGGTCATGAAGCAAAAAGAGCGGCAAAGGCACGTTCGCCTCTAATTCGAGGTGACTGACACGTTCGCCCTATTCTAGAGCAAACATGAAATTTTTCTATAAAGCAAATAGAGAAAAATGCTAAGTTTTTAATGGAGATATTTTCACCCCAAATGAGGGGCGAAAGTCTATTTTGTCCCTCTTTGAGACGAAACATTGTTTAAAATTAATGAATATGGCACCCAAATTTGAATTGCAAGCATAATGAAAGGTGTGTTCACCCCGAAGTAGGGGTGATAGCTTCATTCACCTCACTTTGGGGGTGAACATCATTTAAAAATTATTTAAGCAAGGTGTTGATAAGTCAATGTGATGCAGGAGCATCCGGTGGGGATGAAGCAATCTTGCATTTTCCAGAAATATTCTTAAAATTTTCTAAGTTCCTAGCACTTGTTTTATTTTCGAAGTTTTATGAGCAAAGGGAAGGCAGAAGTGTTTTAAGACAGGTTGGGGAGGGGAGCCGCGATTTCGCGACATGTCGCGATATCGCGACTTCGAAGGCGAGTAGTGGGCGAGGGCCAAAACCGTCGCGATATCGTGACGTCGCGATATCGTGATAGTTTTGCACAAAGCAAAGGCTGAGGCACGGGGGGCCGTGATACCGTGACATGTCACGATATCATGGCCCATTTTGATTGCTGATGTTCAAAGGCATGGGGGGGTCGCGGTATCACGGCTCGCGAAGACTGCGGAGGTCCGAAGGCATGGGGGGGTCGCGGTATCACGGCTCGCGAAGACTGCGGAGGTCCAAAGGCGTGGGGGGTCACAATATCGCGACATGTCACGATATCGCGGCCCAAGAAAATGTCAAACTAAAGTGAACACGCGGACGGTCGGACGAGGTGAAATAGACATGTGGTTGCCACGTGTCTTAAAGGCAACACGACCGGTGGGGGATAGAGTTAAATTTAACACGTGGAGACACACTTGTAATAGATCATAAGGATGAGGGCCACGTAATCGGAGGAGAGAGATATAGATGTCGACCTAGTTTAAGTATCTTGGAATGTTGTTTCTGGAGAAACCATAGTTACAGGTGAAAGACTTAATGGCGGAGACAACGGTACTTAAAGACAGTCAGATTAAATTGGTGGGTGCATGGTATGGGAAGGCATGAATGCAGGCTCTAGACGGATCGGACAGTTGCCATTTATGGCAGAAAACAAAAGGAAAGGAAAATCTCAAAATTTCAACGGAGGGAAGATGAAATTCGATTTGGTCTTTGGGCGGGAGTATTAATTACAGGGAATGCCGAGACCACATTAAAACAGGGAAAATTTGTATGGGAAAGGGGTGGTGAAGTTCGGGATTGGGGAAGAAGTGTTGTGCCGGGGAAAAGTTACTACTGTATTTTGTTATTGAATGAATTAATGAAATTTTTTGTGAATTTACTGTGAGATTGTCCTTGTGAATCCCGGCTTCGCCATCACAATGGTGCATTCATCCCGGTTGAGGGGCGAACATTCCATTCGCCCATCCTAGAAGTGAAAGCATAATCAAGAGAAGCCTTGACAAAATTGTAAAGTTCTGAAGCATAAGTTGAAAATTCAATGGTGCATTCACCCCAAGAGGGGGATGAATGCCACATTCACCCTCCCTTGGGGTGAATCTCCATGGAAACGACTTCGCTAATTTGTTGGGATTTAATTTTCACCAATATGGATAGCATTGAATAATCAAGCTATGTTCACCCAAAGTAAGAAGTGATAGCATCTTTCGCCTCACTTTTGGGTGAACGTGCATTTTAAGAATTTAAAATATCCTATGAGAAGTGCTTCCACCAGGGAAGAAATGAGAAGTTTTGGATCGTTGTTTTTGAAGGTGAAGCAGTAGAAGGCATATGCAATATTGAATTCAAGGAAGGGTTATCTATGAAGTGTGACAATGAAAGTGTTGAACAACCAGAGTTAAAAGGCAGCATTTTCTTCATTCATGACTATGTTTCAAGTGAATTCGAATTTAAGAATGAACAGGCGCTTGGACCAAATATGAAAATCATTTAATGATTGGAGTGAGATGTGGCCAAAGTTGTGAGTTTCAAGGTAAAGGAGCTACAATTTTTAATATAACCAGATTATTCTTATGAGTTCTAAAACATTCTAAATAAAAGTAAATTTTTGAGGAATAAAGAAGGCTCCAAGTCAACAACAAGTTTTACAGTTTTTCGTGCACCGACACCCAAGTATGTTGATTTCCTGGAGGTTTCTCCTTAAAATCTGGATCGCTACCTCAAGTGGGAGATGTTTAAAGATTTCAAGGAGTAAATTCTTTGTAAAGGTTCCAGGTATAGGGATATTTCATTTTTTATGATAAGAGGTAAAATTCCTCTATAAATACTAATCAATTTCCATTGTGAAAGGAGGATAGACATTCTGCAAAAAATATTTTCAAGTTCTCTATGGAGTGGCTTCTGATTTTACAAGCAGTTTCTGTGTGTGATTCCATTCTCTTTAAGCATTTCTATTTAATATTCATATTTATTATCTATTTTTAATTTTGAATTCTATACTTGGATTTGGGCATTGCTGATGTAAGTGTGAATAGTAGAATGCAATACTGGAAGTTGTCTCTAGAAGACTGTAAGTAGATTCTCAGGCTCTCCTTTTTATTTTATGCTGCTATAACACTTGGTTGGAATTCCTACTTCTAGTATATCCCCAATCCTACACCTTTTGCCAGTGGCCATATTTCCTATTTCTTTCATGTTTTATATTCCTTTCCTGCCACTCTAGCCTTAAACCAGTGTAGAACATAGTAAGGGAGCCAACCCTCTCTGGATATTGGCACGAAGGACATCTCTTTCCCCTAGTATTTCAATTTTGGCCATGTCTAGGGTGCATAATGCATGTTTGTATAATTAGGTAGATATTTGGCCAACATTTTTTGGCATACCTTGTGGGACCTCAAAAGTTCCATTTTCAACAGTAGTGAGGTTTGATGTTCACCTTTATGTTGTATGATTAGAACATATGGAGACTCGATTATACCCAGAAGTCTCCAAATGTGAAGGCAGTGAAAATTGTGCTTCATGATCACAAGATTGAAAGTCAAAAATCCTAAATATCTCATTGAGTTCTATCAAGTTGACATCAAAATATTAGGTGAACATCTCAGGTTAGTTCCTTCACCTTACACGTCATATGCAACATCCTCACAAATATCTGGTGTGTTCTTCATTCCTTCAAGTCTAGTTAGTACCGCTACTAGTGTTCCACCACCTCAATCCCACACACCAGTCCATATGGCTCAAGATCCACCATAGCAACCATAGCCACCAAGGCAATTTCTAGCATGAAATAGGTTAGGAGCCTTGAATCTATAAGCACAAAATCTAGTTCTCCAAGTAGATTTTAAGGCTTTGCCTACCTATGATGGAATTGACAAAACTACTTATGAGCATATTCAAGATGTGGCTTCTTTGAAAATAATCCATGGTATCACAGATGAAGACATTATGGTAAGGTTGTTGGTATTATCACTTAGAGAAAAGTTGTTATATTGGTACCGATCATTGTCACCCACCACTATACCACATGGGACCAGTTGGTAGAATTGCTAATAAATAATTTTCATGAGCAATCTAATCCATTCTCCTTGTTGCATCAATTTACAATAATCTAAAGACATCCGCAGAAGAATATAGTGAACTTCAACATAAGATTCACCCAAATTTTTTAGAGAGTTCCTGATGGTCTTCAGCCCACTCATGAACAAGCTGCATTTTATTATCTCAAAGCCTTCAACTATGACATTGGTATGGCTATTCAAAAAGCTAATGTAAATATGTTTCCAAATTTTTACACGCAAGAACAAAAGGCCAAAGTGAACTTGATCGCCATATGTAAGCTTCCTCTAAATGTCACTATGTCTATCCTTCCTGATATTTTACAACATTTATATTCAAGTGCATTTTTGTAGCCCATGCCTTCTATGTACACAATCCCCTCATAGAGATCGAGTCCACCTCAAGTCACTCTAATTCCTATCCTACAACTTCCTGCTCCAAGCTTTCCATAGTTACCTACACCAGTAACACCATAGTTGCCAGCACCCATTCCTTTTCCAGCATTACCAGTGTCACCTGTTCCACTATTTTTGCCTACCTCATCAACACCTCCACATTTACCAGCATCTCCTACCCCCTCGAATCCTTATCCTTATATGAAATTGTTATAAGAGGTGTAATATGTTAATTCGAATGTAAGGACGATGTTAAATGAAATCACCGTAGTAAGGAAGAAACAAGCAGAAGTTGATTTTTAATCAAGGAGATTTCAAACACCAATGATTACCCGAGAGCAAGCAACCACTAGTAAGGGCTCTGAAAGGAACACAATTGTGTTGATAAAGAAGAAACTAGTACATAATAGAGAGCATATTGGTGCTCCACCTATAATGATCCTCATG
The DNA here is from genome assembly GCA_028583015.1 of Wollemia nobilis. Lineage (NCBI taxonomy): Eukaryota > Viridiplantae > Streptophyta > Pinopsida > Araucariales > Araucariaceae > Wollemia > Wollemia nobilis. The sequence continues at coordinate 2,341,204 of JAQPPZ010002660.1, forward strand.
GAGAAGACATGTGTATGGTGTATTTGAACTATGTATAGGCATTAGCAAAAAGTTTTGCTAGAGGACAAGTTAATATGGTAATGGATATCGATCATAATTTTATGGTCCCATATTTTGAGTAAGTTTCAGTTCTTACAAGGTTTGAAAAGAAGCCAGTGATTGTAGATCTGATGGAAATGGAACCTTTGAAATTCCCCACTAAGCAGAAGGTGCAGAATGAAAAAACACATCTACCAGTGAAAGTGTCTAGTACGATAGTGAAGTGATAGGATTATATCCTTTTGAAGGATCTATTGCCCAATAAAGCTCAAGAGAAGATGAAGGTATCAACTTCATAGCTTGCAACTACTCAAACACAAAGTTATGTGAAAGAAAAAGCTAAGGAGCACCTCAAGTATCTGTCATTGATAAAGAGACAAAGGGTGGAGGCTACTTAGCAATATCAGAATAAGTATGAGTAGGTTGTAGAAGAAAAGGTTCCTGGTACTTCTAGTTATAATAGTGTGGAAGAAATGAAGAAAATTCTTGTAAAAGTAAGCTTATATGATGTTCTTCAGTTACCTGGGCAAGTTGATCTACTACAAGAGTATCTCAAATTATAAAAAGACCCAAAGAAAAGTTAATCCCAAATAGTGTTAGCACAGACGCTACCGAATTCTACCACTAGAAAGAATATACCACCTTTGTTCTATTTGTCACTTAGAATGGAAGGATGGATAATGCAAAACTATATGATTGATTTTGGTGCTGCAACCACCATCATTCCAAAGGTAGTATGCAAAGTAATGGGAATGGAATACACAAGAAGCATCCCAGGCATATTGTAGTTGGATGGGACCCCAGTCAAAATGGTTGGAGTAATAAAGGATATTCCTATCATTCTACATAGCATACCTCAGATCGCTGTCATTCAAGAAGTAGTGGTGGTTGACCTAGAACCATACTTCAGCATGTGTCTTTCAAGATAATTCACAAAAAAACTAGGAGGGTACCTTTCTTTTGACTATTCACATTTGGATATTTTTTCCAAAGGAAAAAGAATCCACATCTATACTAGGAATCCCTTTACTTTTCATATAGAGAAATTGGAATAAGAATAAGAAAATCCCGTCGATGTAGTCAATATGATGATAGAAGAATTTCAAGAAGTTGACTTGATAGAGGAAACACTTGGTGAACTTCACTTAGAGGATGAATTTTCATTTATGGATTTCAACATGATGGTTGAAACTGACATTGGTTGTTATACCATAACTAAGACTGAACATGCGGAAGGAAAGGTTCCTGATTTCTCATACCCTATCACAAATCAGCTATGGAAATTATATTTTGATGGTGCAAGTGTTGTGGAGTTTCCACAACCACCCCAAAATTCTTGGGGACCCACTTTTCATATTTTGATATGAAAGGTTTTTGGTTTTCTTTGGTTTGTAAGAATAGGCATGTTTGACCGTTTTGTTTTAATGATTTTAATTGCTTTGGTTATTTGATATTTAATTATTAATTAATCTAGGCATTAATGCTTAGATTAATTAAAATTCATTTTTATGAATAGGAGTTTAATGTTCGCATACTATCTAAGGTGATGGAATGTGTTTAACAAAGCAAGGTCGACCTAAAACAAAAATAGGATACAAAAGGTACAAATAAATTGAGATAGAATCCAATATGCTATTATCTACCTAATATAATTGCATTAACTATATTATGTACATAATAGTAATATTTTTAAGATTATGTTATAAGGTTCTAAAATGTTGTCATTATAATAATATTATTATGATCATATTATAATGTTATTATTATAATAATAGTTTTGTGATTATATTCTTCTAAAATGTTATTACTATAATAATATTATTATATTGTATATAATAATATTATTATATTGTACTTTATAAAAGACGTGATAATAATATTTACGATAAGGTAAAGTTTAACGTTGTTTCGTTTAATTGCAGATAAGGTGATGGTGGTTATTCAAAAATATTTGAAGACATGAGTGGCTAGTCCAAGAACGTTCAGCACTATGGCAGCGAAGCTTCGTAGAGCAACGCCGACAAAGAAGAGGTGGTCCAAGATGGAATTAGGGTTTTAGAAGAACATCATGAAAGGCATTGGAGTTGTCAGTGAAACAGTCGAGAGGTAAAGGTATGCCATCGAACAAGGAAGGAATAAGCGTTAATAGGGCAACCTATGATGCCAATTGACAGAGTTAAGGCTGGCCTCAAAGAGCATGGAAGGTTTTAGTGTTGCATCTATTTCATTATGCTATGGCAGCATGAGTGTGAGAGTAGGGATTTGAACAACACCATGGTTGTGTAGGTTTGGCGACACCATGACGTTGATGGTAGCATCAATGGCTACGTAGGTTTGGTAGCACCACGATGTCGATAGCAGCATCGATGGCTGTGTAGGTTTAGTAGTGCCACGACCATGATGGCAATGTTATGGCTACATAGTCTTGAAAGTGCTATGGCTGCATAGGTTTGGCAGTACCATGATGTTGATGGCAGCGCTATGGTTGCATAGTCTTGGCAGTGCCATGGTTGCGTTGTTGGTAGTGCTATGGCTGCGTAAGTTGGACAGTGCCATGGTTGCATAGGCAGTGTGATGGTTTCATTTGGTTATGTGGAAACCAAAGTGCCTAGGATGGGGGAATTCCATCCCAGTCCTTGGGCACATTAGTATGGCTTAGGAGAAATACCTCACTTTGGGGGTGAACATCATTTAAAAATTATTTAAGCAAGGTGTTGATAAGTCAATGTGATGCAGGAGCATCCGGTGGGGATGAAGCAATCTTGCATTTTCCAGAAATATTCTTAAAATTTTCTAAGTTCCTAGCACTTGTTTTATTTTCGAAGTTTTATGAGCAAAGGGAAGGCAGAAGTGTTTTAAGACAGGTTGGGGAGGGGAGCCGCGATTTCGCGACATGTCGCGATATCGCGACTCCGAAGGCGAGTAGTGGGCGAGGGCCAAAACCGTCGCGATATCGTGACGTCGCGATATCGTGACGTCGCGATATCGTGATAGTTTTGCACAAAGCAAAGGCTGAGGCACGGGGGGCCGTGATACCGTGACATGTCACGATATCATGGCCCATTTTGATTGCTGATGTTCAAAGGCATGGGGGGGTCGCGGTATCACGGCTCGCGAAGACTGCGGAGGTCCGAAGGCATGGGGGGGTCGCGGTATCACGGCTCGCGAAGACTGCGGAGGTCCAAAGGCGTGGGGGGTCACAATATCGCGACATGTCACGATATCGCGGCCCAAGAAAATGTCAAACTAAAGTGAACACGCGGACGGTCGGACAGGGTGAAATAGACATGTGGTTGCCACGTGTCTTAAAGGCAACACGACCAGTGGGGGATAGAGTTAAATTTAACACGTGGAGACACACTTGTAATAGATCATAAGGATGAGGGCCACGTAATCGGAGGAGAGAGATATAGATGTCGACCTAGTTTAAGTATCTTGGAATGTTGTTTCTGGAGAAACCATAGTTACAGGTGAAAGACTTAATGGCGGAGACAACGGTACTTAAAGACAGTCAGATTAAATTGGTGGGTGCATGGTATGGGAAGGCATGAATGCAGGCTCTAGACGGATCGGACAGTTGCCATTTATGGCAGAAAACAAAAGGAAAGGAAAATCTCAAAATTTCAACGGAGGGAAGATGAAATTCGATTTGGTCTTTGGGCGGGAGTATTAATTACAGGGAATGCCGAGACCACATTAAAACAGGGAAAATTTGTATGGGAAAGGGGTGGTGAAGTTCGGGATTGGGGAAGAAGTGTTGTGCCGGGGAAAAGTTACTACTGTATTTTGTTATTGAATGAATTAATGAAATTTTTTGTGAATTTACTGTGAGATTGTCCTTGTGAATCCCGGCTTCGCCATCACAATGGTGCATTCATCCCGGTTGAGGGGCGAACATTCCATTCGCCCATCCTAGAAGTGAAAGCATAATCAAGAGAAGCCTTGACAAAATTGTAAAGTTCTGAAGCATAAGTTGAAAATTCAATGGTGCATTCACCCCAAGAGGGGGATGAACGTCACATTCACCCTCCCTTGGGGTGAATCTACATGGAAACGACTTCGCTAATTTGTTGGGATTTTATTTTCACCAAGAGGGATAGCATTGAATAATCAAGCTATGTTCACCCAAAGTAAGAAGTGATAGCATCTTTCGCCTCACTTTTGGGTGAACGTGCATTTTAAGAATTTAAAATATCCTATGAGAAGTGCTTCCACCAGGGAAGAAATGAGAAGTTTTGGATCGTTGTTTTTGAAGGTGAAGCAGTAGAAGGCATATGCAATATTGAATTCAAGGAAGGGTTATCTATGAAGTGTGACAATGAAAGTGTTGAACAACCAGAGTTAAAAGGCAGCATTTTCTTCATTCATGACTATGTTTCAAGTGAATTCGAATTTAAGAATGAACAGGCGCTTGGACCAAATATGAAAATCATTTAATGATTGGAGTGAGATGTGGCCAAAGTTGTGAGTTTCAAGGTAAAGGAGCTACAATTTTTAATATAACCAGATTATTCTTATGAGTTCTAAAACATTCTAAATAAAAGTAAATTTTTGAGGAATAAAGAAGGCTCCAAGTCAACAACAAGTTTTACAGTTTTTCGTGCACCGACACCCAAGTATGTTGATTTCCTGGAGGTTTCTCCTTAAAATCTGGATCGCTACCTCAAGTGGGAGATGTTTAAAGATTTCAAGGAGTAAATTCTTTGTAAAGGTTCCAGGTATAGGGATATTTCATTTTTTATGATAAGAGGTAAAATTCCTCTATAAATACTAATCAATTTCCATTGTGAAAGGAGGATAGACATTCTGCAAAAAATATTTTCAAGTTCTCTATGGAGTGGCTTCTGATTTTACAAGCAGTTTCTGTGTGTGATTCCATTCTCTTTAAGCATTTCTATTTAATATTCATATTTATTATCTATTTTTAATTTTGAATTCTATACTTGGATTTGGGCATTGCTGATGTAAGTGTGAATAGTAGAATGCAATACTGGAAGTTGTCTCTAGAAGACTGTAAGTAGATTCTCAGGCTCTCCTTTTTATTTTATGCTGCTATAACACTTGGTTGGAATTCCTACTTCTAGTATATCCCCAATCCTACACCTTTGGCCAGTGGCCATATTTCCTATTTCTTTCATGTTTTATATTCCTTTCCTGCCACTCTAGCCTTAAACCAGTGTAGAACATAGTAAGGGAGCCAACCCTCTCTGGATATTGGCACGAAGGACATCTCTTTCCCCTAGTATTTCAATTTTGGCCATGTCTAGGGTGCATAATGCATGTTTGTATAATTAGGTAGATATTTGGCCAACATTTTTTGGCATACCTTGTGGGACCTCAAAAGTTCCATTTTCAACAGTAGTGAGGTTTGATGTTCACCTTTATGTTGTATGATTAGAACATATGGAGACTCGATTATACCCAGAAGTCTCCAAATGTGAAGGCAGTGAAAATTGTGCTTCATGATCACAAGATTGAAAGTCAAAAATCCTAAATATCTCATTGAGTTCTATCAAGTTGACATCAAAATATTAGGTGAACATCTCAGGTTAGTTCCTTCACCTTACACGTCATATGCAACATCCTCACAAATATCTGGTGTGTTCTTCATTCCTTCAAGTCTAGTTAGTACCGCTACTAGTGTTCCACCACCTCAATCCCACACACCAGTCCATATGGCTCAAGATCCACCATAGCAACCATAGCCACCAAGGCAATTTCTAGCATGAAATAGGTTAGGAGCCTTGAATCTATAAGCACAAAATCTAGTTCTCCAAGTAGATTTTAAGGCTTTGCCTACCTATGATGGAATTGACAAAACTACTTATGAGCATATTCAAGATGTGGCTTCTTTGAAAATAATCCATGGTATCACAGATGAAGACATTATGGTAAGGTTGTTGGTATTATCACTTAGAGAAAAGTTGTTATATTGGTACCGATCATTGTCACCCACCACTATACCACATGGGACCAGTTGGTAGAATTGCTAATAAATAATTTTCATGAGCAATCTAATCCATTCTCCTTGTTGCATCAATTTACAATAATCTAAAGACATCCGCAGAAGAATATAGTGAACTTCAACATAAGATTCACCCAAATTTTTTAGAGAGTTCCTGATGGTCTTCAGCCCACTCATGAACAAGCTGCATTTTATTATCTCAAAGCCTTCAACTATGACATTGGTATGGCTATTCAAAAAGCTAATGTAAATATGTTTCCAAATTTTTACACGCAAGAACAAAAGGCCAAAGTGAACTTGATCGCCATATGTAAGCTTCCTCTAAATGTCACTATGTCTATCCTTCCTGATATTTTACAACATTTATATTCAAGTGCATTTTTGTAGCCCATGCCTTCTATGTACACAATCCCCTCATAGAGATCGAGTCCACCTCAAGTCACTCTAATTCCTATCCTACAACTTCCTGCTCCAAGCTTTCCATAGTTACCTACACCAGTAACACCATAGTTGCCAGCACCCATTCCTTTTCCAGAATTACCAGTGTCACCTGTTCCACTATTTTTGCCTACCTCATCAACACCTCCACATTTACCAGCATCTCCTACCCCCTCGAATCCTTATCCTTATATGAAATTGTTATAAGAGGTGTAATATGTTAATTCGAATGTAAGGACGATGTTAAATGAAATCACCGTAGTAAGGAAGAAACAAGCAGAAGTTGATTTTTAATCAAGGAGATTTCAAACACCAATGATTACCCGAGAGCAAGCAACCACTAGTAAGGGCTCTGAAAGGAACACAATTGTGTTGATAAAGAAGAAACTAGTACATAATAGAGAGCATATTGGTGCTCCACCTATAATGATCCTCATGGAGAAGACATGTGTATGGTGTATTTGAACTATGTATAGGCATTAGCAAAAAGTTTTGCTAGAGGACAAGTTAATATGGTAATGGATATCGATCATAATTTTATGGTCCCATATTTTGAGTAAGTTTCAGTTCTTACAAGGTTTGAAAAGAAGCCAGTGATTGTAGATCTGATGGAAATGGAACCTTTGAAATTCCCCACTAAGCAGAAGGTGCAGAATGAAAAAACACATCTACCAGTGAAAGTGTCTAGTACGATAGTGAAGTGATAGGATTATATCCTTTTGAAGGATCTATTGCCCAATAAAGCTCAAGAGAAGATGAAGGTATCAACTTCATAGCTTGCAACTACTCAAACACAAAGTTATGTGAAAGAAAAAGCTAAGGAGCACCTCAAGTATCTGTCATTGATAAAGAGACAAAGGGTGGAGGCTACTTAGCAATATCAGAATAAGTATGAGTAGGTTGTAGAAGAAAAGGTTCCTGGTACTTCTAGTTATAATAGTGTGGAAGAAATGAAGAAAATTCTTGTAAAAGTAAGCTTATATGATGTTCTTCAGTTACCTGGGCAAGTTGATCTACTACAAGAGTATCTCAAATTATAAAAAGACCCAAAGAAAAGTTAATCCCAAATAGTGTTAGCACAGACGCTACCGAATTCTACCACTAGAAAGAATATACCACCTTTGTTCTATTTGTCACTTAGAATGGAAGGATGGATAATGCAAAACTATATGATTGATTTTGGTGCTGCAACCACCATCATTCCAAAGGTAGTATGCAAAGTAATGGGAATGGAATACACAAGAAGCATCCCAGGCATATTGTAGTTGGATGGGACCCCAGTCAAAATGGTTGGAGTAATAAAGGATATTCCTATCATTCTACATAGCATACCTCAGATCGCTGTCATTCAAGAAGTAGTGGTGGTTGACCTAGAACCATACTTCAGCATGTGTCTTTCAAGATAATTCACAAAAAAACTAGGAGGGTACCTTTCTTTTGACTATTCACATTTGGATATTTTTTCCAAAGGAAAAAGAATCCACATCTATACTAGGAATCCCTTTACTTTTCATATAGAGAAATTGGAATAAGAATAAGAAAATCCCGTCGATGTAGTCAATATGATGATAGAAGAATTTCAAGAAGTTGACTTGATAGAGGAAACACTTGGTGAACTTCACTTAGAGGATGAATTTTCATTTATGGATTTCAACATGATGGTTGAAACTGACATTGGTTGTTATACCATAACTAAGACTGAACATGCGGAAGGAAAGGTTCCTGATTTCTCATACCCTATCACAAATCAGCTATGGAAATTATATTTTGATGGTGCAAGTGTTGTGGAGTTTCCACAACCACCCCAAAATTCTTGGGGACCCACTTTTCATATTTTGATATGAAAGGTTTTTGGTTTTCTTTGGTTTGTAAGAATAGGCATGTTTGACCGTTTTGTTTTAATGATTTTAATTGCTTTGGTTATTTGATATTTAATTATTAATTAATCTAGGCATTAATGCTTAGATTAATTAAAATTCATTTTTATGAATAGGAGTTTAATGTTCTGCATACTATCTAAGGTGATGGAATGTGTTTAACAAAGCAAGGTCTGACCTAAAACAAAAATAGGATACAAAAGGTACAAATAAATTGAGATAGAATCCAATATGCTATTATCTACCTAATATAATTGCATTAACTATATTATGTACATAATAGTAATATTTTTAAGATTATGTTATAAGGTTCTAAAATGTTGTCATTATAATAATATTATTATGATCATATTATAATGTTATTATTATAATAATAGTTTTGTGATTATATTCTTCTAAAATGTTATTACTATAATAATATTATTATATTGTATATAATAATATTATTATATTGTACTTTATAAAAGACGTGATAATAATATTTACGATAAGGTAAAGTTTAACGTTGTTTCGTTTAATTGCAGATAAGGTGATGGTGGTTATTCAAAAATATTTGAAGACATGAGTGGCTAGTCCAAGAACGTTCGACGCTATGGCAGCGAAGCTTCATAGAGCAACACCAACAAAGAAGAGGTGGTCCAAGATGGAATTAGGGTTTTAGAAGAACATCATGAAAGGCATTGGAGTTGTCAGTGAAACAGTCGAGAGGTAAAGGTATGCCATCGAACAAGGAAGGAATAAGCGTTAATAGGGCAACCTATGATGCCAATTGACAGAGTTAAGGCTGGCCTCAAAGAGCATGGAAGGTTTTAGTGTTGCATCTATTTCATTATGCTATGGCAGCATGAGTGTGAGATTAGGGATTTGAACAACACCATGGTTGTGTAGGTTTGGCAGCACCATGACGTTGATGGTAGCATCAATGGCTACGTAGGTTTGGTAGCACCACGATGTCGATAGCAGCATCGATGGCTGTGTAGGTTTAGTAGCGCCACGACCATGATGGCAATGTTATGGCTACATAGTCTTGAAAGTGCTATGGCTGCATAGGTTTGGCAGTACCATGATGTTGATGGCAGCGCTATGGTTGCATAGTCTTGGCAGTGCCATGGTTGCGTTGTTGGTAGTGCTATGGCTGCGTAAGTTGGACAGTGCCATGGTTGCATAGGCAGTGTGATGGTTTCATTTGGTTATGTGGAAACCAAAGTGCCTAGGATGGGGGAATTCCATCCCAGTCCTTGGGCACATTAGTATGGCTTAGGAGAAATACCATCGGGTCTCGGCCTCAAAAAGTGACAATGAAAGTTTCGCTGAATAAGATCGGCCTATATTATTTTAGTTAATGTGAATGTGGTTTGATCACGTTCAATGTTTTAAAGGAGGTCAAAAAACATAGGGGTTATAAGGTATAGTTAATTCTTTTATAATTTTTTTGATGGATGTAAAGGGGTATTCTTGGGTAGAATGCTTATAAGAGAAACGAGAGATATAGGAGTCATGCAGGGTTATGTTTTTGTTAGTTTTTTAAAAATAAATAACGTTTAGAAGTGTTATGTTTATTAAATCACAGAAAATGATGATGGATTATTTTCTTATATCCATTCATTATTTTGGTTGTGAGAGAAGATGAATCAAAAGGACTTCTAAGCATTATTTATACCTTACTATCCTACCTTTTTCAAGGGGGGGATGGAAATGATGTAACATTCCGAGAAAGCAATAAAGAAAGAGCATTTTTTAGATTTTGAGAGGGTAGAAAACTTCTATGAGAAAAATCAAAAGGAGGGTTTTTATCATAAAACTAACATTTTTAGTGTCTTATAATTTCTGCATTTTAGTGACTTCTAGCCATTGTCTTATGCCATGAAATGGGTTGCAATAGGCGAAGGTCAATATTATGCAGTTTCTTTATGTTTCCTTTGAGTCTCGCACTTGATTTAATGGTATTGTGCTTATGTTGCAGGTCCATTGATTTAGGTTGTTTTATGATTACCTCATAACTTGGGATTTTGCAGGGAGGAGCTTGTTAAACTAATTCAGAATTTGACTTTTTCAACTAACCAAATTTACATGTTTATTTGATTTACTGTTCTCAAATTTTATTTATTTCAAACATTCAAGCATTCCATTCTGGTCCATCCAAAATTTTAGTTTCTTTCATTTCCATTCTGATCCTTTTCCAAAATTTCTGCTAATTTCCTGTTAGTTTCATTTTTTCTGGTCCATTTCCAGAATTGTTAAGCTTTCAAGTTATTTCCATTCTAGTCATTTTCCAGAATTTTTGCACCTCAAAGTTTCATTAATCTAAAGCTTTCAAATAAAACACATGTTTTAGGAGGGATACTAACCTACTATTTCACATTAAACTAAGATAAGAAATGAAAGCTAACTTTGCTAACTTTGCTAACATTTCTAACATGCTAACTTCTACTAACCACTATTAGGGTAGTGCCATCAACATAAGGAAGATAAAATGAACCCAACTATCTAAAATTTACTTCATCTTAAAGGCACGGGCATTAAAATGAGGTAGACAATTCTACATTTTGTCATTTAAAACCTTTTAAATGAAGATAAAATACTCTACTAACAAGGATTCAGGGTAGCACCAATTTAAAAAAACCCTAAAAATAACTGCTTTTATTTTTAGTTAGATCTTTCAAATCACTAAGCATTGTTTATAACTAGTAAAGGCCCCTTTTTTATGGTCACATGCATTATTGAATTGTTTTTGGCACTATTGTAATCTTTTAGATATTTTACCAGGACCTTGGAGAAGTTGAATGTTTGTCATTTGGTTTCTTTTCAAGAGAGATTTTTCTATTCAATACTTTGCATGTGGTGGTATTTTGCAATTCGATAAAATATACACTCAACAGCAAGGTACAAGAATAGTGCAGGGGCTGGTATAATCCTTGTTTCTCCTACAGGATTGCAAAAAATGTATTCTTATCGGTTAACCTAAAGTTGCACAAATAATGCTACTAAATATGAAGCATTGTGCTTTGGCTTAAATAAATCTAAGAAATTAGGTATAAAATAGCTACAAATATTTGGATATTTTGAGCTCATTTTCAACCAGACTACAAATAAATGTGTGTCAAAGTAGCACTACTTTAAGGCCTACCACAAAAAAGTGTGGGACTTGTTTGAGTCATTTACTGCATTGAATATCCAAGTAATTTTGTGAGATCAAAATAAGCATTTTAGGTTCTCTTGGTGCCAATTTCTCTTCGATAGAGCAAGTGGTCAGGAAGCCCAAGAGTTTTAGGGTTATTTATAGACCCTCAGTTCTTGACAAGAACCTCTATTGGCAAGTTTTTGATAATGATGAACAAATAATCAATTTTTTTGATTGATGAATAGATAATAAATAGAATACTTGCCAAAGAGAAAATGGAAGGAATGATCCAATTGAAGAACAATCACATCCCTAGAGGATAAATATCACTTGAAAGTCTATTTGATCATAATGATCAGGTGGAGAAACACAAAATCAAGGTGGATGCAAGGGAGTACAAGGAAATGCAGTTGGAACCTGAGAAAATCATTAAAGTTAGAATAGACTATACGGTCGAAGAGCTTGAAGATATAAAAAATTTGTGCTATGAATTCCCTGAAATTGTTGCTTGAAGCTACCATGATTTAAAATGATATTATAAGAATGTAATCCAGCATACGATTGAACTGCAGGAAGGAGTAAAATATTTTTGACAGAAACAATGGCCTGTCAACCCAAAAATTGAAGTGCTTATGAAAGCAGAACTGTTAAAAATGTTGGAAGTAAAAATAATATATCCAATTAAGCACTCAACATGGGTGGCAAACCTAGTGCCATTTCGAAATAAGAATGGAGATATCCAACTATGGGTAGATTTTTAGAATCTGAACCAGGCATTGTTAAAATATCATTACCTCATACCACAAATTTATCAAATCCTCCATGTGGTCGCTAGGGCACAAATATTTTCATTGATGGATTGTTTCTCTAGTTATAATTAGATTTGTGTGAAATATGAGGACCAATACAAGACAATGTTCACTACAAAATGTGGTATTTTTTCCTATCAGAGAATACCCTTTGGTTTATCCAATACCGGTGCCACATTCCATAGAGCTATGGATATTACTTTTGGTAAGTTGTTGAATAGATTTATTATTATTTATCTTGATGATATGACTATTTTCTCACACCATAAGGAAGAGCATGTCACTTATTTGAGGCAAGTGTTCGAGAAATTTTTAGAATTTGAAATTTCCATTAACCCAAAAAAGTCTATATTCGTTGTCAAAGAGGGAAAAATTTTAGGTCATGTGATCTCTCAGGATGGAATAGTGATTAATCCCATAAGGGCTGAGGCTCTCTTGAAATTGCCTTTACCAGTTAATAAGAAAGATCTACAATCATTCTTTGGCCAGATCAACTTTATTTTTAAGTTCATTATCGATTTCACTCAAATTATAAAGCCAATGACTGAGCTCTTGAAGAAGAATACAGATTTCAAATGGACCAAAGTGAGAAGATAGGATTTTTGGGAAATAAAAGAAAGAATCACTCAAGCACATGTATTGATCAATCCAGATTACTCAAGAGATTTCATTCTCTATGTATTTTGTGAATAGGAGAGTTATACTGCTATTCTCACTCGAAAGCAAGAAGACAGAGAGGAAAAGCCAATTGCATTTTTGAGTCAAGTAATTTCGTCGCATCAGGAAAAGTATAATTTTATTGAAAAATAGGTGTACGTAGTTATGAAATATTTAAAGAAGCTTCAACATTTTGTTTTGCAAAGCAATACTATAGTCTATTTTATTCAACCAGATATCTAAAACTTCATCCTTCAAGGAGATTTAGGTGATAAAAGAGTAGGTTGGGTCTCAAAAAATTAGTAATATGACGTGGAGACCCGACCGACTAATTTTGTTTATGGACGAACTCTTTATAAAAACTTGGCTAAGAGCATAGCTTCAGAATCATTGGCTTTAGTACATAATGAAAAGCTTAGCGAAAGCGTTTGTGCAAATCATGCTATAGACGATTGTGACTGGACATAGGACCTTGTTGAATTCTTTACATCTGGAAAATGTCCATTGCACCTAGATGCTTCATAGTGGTAGAGGTTCATATTGCAAGAGCTTAAGTATATCTTATTTCCAAGTGGATTGTTCCATAAGAATGTAGACGAAGTGCTCCTTAGGTGTGTGAAGGAGTCAAAGAAGGAGAAAATATTGGATGAGTTCCATTCCAATTTATCCTGTGGACACTATGTAGGAATTCCTATGGCCTTGAAAATCATTCGAGCTGGGTACTTCTGGCCTACTCTTTTCATAGATGCACATAAAGTGAGCCAGAGTTGTAACAATTGTCAACGGTATGTTGGCAAGACTAGGAAAGGATCATTGCCTCTACATCCGATTCAAGTTGAAGCACCCTTCCAGCAATGGGGACTGGACTTCATCGAGGTTATTGATCCACATTATTTTATTGAGCATAAATATATTTTAATGGTGATAGATTATTTCACCAGGTGGGTCGAGGCCATCCCAACCAAAAAGGCTGATTAGGTGATAATTGTCTCCTTTCTAGACGGACTAATCACCCATTTTGGTGTTCTAGATGTGATTGTAACAGATAATGGGACTCCATTCATAGGGGATAAGATCACAAAATTTACAAGCAAGTATGGAATTTATCTAAAAATATCTTCCAATTATTATCCACAAGGAAATAGCTTGGTCAAATCCACAAATAAAAAATTTCTTCGAATTCTTAAAGGAACATTAGAAAATAATAAAAGAAGTTGGTATTTACTACTAAATTAGGCTATGTGGGTAGATCGAATATCAGTAAATAAATCTATTAAAGCCTCTCCTTATTCTTGGATGTATGAGAAATAAGTGGTCGTACCTACTCATATTGAACTACCCCTCCTTACATTGCAATTGTTCAAAGATGAAGATGATGAGTTTGATCAAATGAGTGCAAGGTTAGCTCAATTATTGCAACTAGAGGAGGAGAGATAAAAGGTGTATCATGGTTTTATTGAGCATGCAAATATGATACAAATATGGTTTGGGAAGAAGACAACAGAACGCAAATTCCAGGTGGAATATTTAGTCCTCAAGTGGAATGAAAACAAAACTAAGCCTGAAAAGCATCACAATATTGATGTAATTTGGGAAGGTCCATTTCATATTTCTACTGTGAATTCAACAAATGCATACTATCTTTGAGATATAGATGGTGGGGATCTTCTAATTCCAAATAATAGTCTTCATTTGAAGGCCTATATTCAATGATGAGCTCAAGAGATACCAATTTATAAATATGTACATATTTCTATTTGCAAGTAATATTTATTGTTTTTTTTATACTATCTTATATATATATAAGCATGCTTCATCTCTTACAGAGTCAATTTCACCCCAAAATGGTTCGATGAAGACACATTCTAATTTCATATAGAATTAATTGCTATACTAAAAACATGAAATTGTGAGAAGCCAAAAATGCTCTAAAAGGTTTTTAGAGGTTGCTTCACTCTACAAGTTCAGAGTTTAAATATTTTATAAAAGTGAAATATCAATATTTGGGAGCATAATTCTAACACCCAGTTGAAAAATTCAAGCATAAGGCCCCAATTTCAGAAGTATGGGAAGCAACAAACCAAAAGTGCTTTCGCCTCAGAGAAAGGGTGGAAATAGCGTTTGCCTTCCACTAGGGTGAACGTGTCCTGGAATTAAGAGAATGCCAAAGCTCATGATTAATGATCATTGCAATAAAAGGGTGAAAACTAAAGTAAAAAATGGTCAACAGTGCGTTCGTTGGACAAAAGAGATAAAACTCATGTTCGCCCCCCACTAGGGGTGAAGATATGGAAAAGATTTGCAACTCATGTTCTTTTTTTTTAAATGCATACCAGCAGTTTAAAGAGAGATGGAAGGTGACCAAAGGAGTGCTCTCACCTTGTGTATGGAGCGAAAATGTTTTTTTAATATGTGGAAGACACATGCATCAGCTCCTTTAGGCGAACGCATTAAAATTTTAATGCAAGGCACGACAAAATTATAAAAAGAAAAAGAGAGAAAAAAAATGGGAACGCAAAAGCATGAGTTGTATAGGTTTTTTTTTGACATGCAGGAAAATATTAAAAAAAAAAAAAGAGAAATCTAGAAAGGAGAAAGCCCTAAAATCAATTGATTTTTTTAAGAAAAACATGCTTTTCCTAAATTTGGGCAAAAGATAAAAGTAAGAAGTTGTTTTAAAATAAGAATATCCACCATAGAATCACATCAATCCAAGTTGAAGATGTTTTAGAGGAAAAAGGAAAGAAGGCCAAGCATGCCTTAGAGGCATTTTCACCCTATGGTGCTTTTCAGAGCGTGATGATTTTCAAAGCATAGTCCAGTTTCATGGAGCACTCCTTCAAGGTGATTTTATCCTTCGGTAGATTATCAATTTTGAGGGAAGGCATGGACATTAATGATGCAGTTTTAGAGTAGTTAATTTAAAATATGCACTCGGATTGCATGGGAGGAGATTTGGTGTTCCCAAAGAGCAAGATTTTCCACCGACAGAACAAGAATATTCATTGGCCCCTGGGTGGCTAATTTATTTTTCCAAGATGATTTCAATAATCAAGGCACATTTTTCAAAGGTGCAACACAGTAATAAGGGCACAATTTCCTAAGGTAATTTTACAATGAATTTCATTTAGTTACCGTTTAGCTTTGGGATCAGTGTCGGTTGAGGGAAACAAGGCACACACCCTCCCAAATTCACCAAGAGTATTTTTTATATTTACTTCGGTGGGTGGTGTGCATTCTATAAATAGAGCACAAGTAAATTAGCCCAAAAGCTGAAGTTCCTTTAAAAAAAATTGACAACCCGTATATTTTCAAGCTATTGTTGCAGAATTTGCAGAAGCACTTTCATAGTTTTTAGGGTTTGCAAAATGGGTAAGAAAATCAAGGAGGTAAAATAGGCCACAGAGCCTAAAAATCAAAGATAAAAATGAAAGGTAGGTCGAAGTCCAAGAAGGCCCAAAGAAATGAGAATGTGGACCTGGATCTGTACTCTGACACTATGGTAGATGTTGGAGATTTTGTTATTACTAAAAACGGTGTGGAAAAACTCTGACAAGATGTAGAGTTTACGGTGAGCCATGGATTTAAATAAGAAAGCCCTTTGACTATGTCCTTTCATGCACAGTTAGTTTGGTATTTGTGTACGCCCGTACACCCTTGCCCAGAGCTGGTAAATTAATTGCTAGATAATATAACCTAGTTATCAGGTCAGTTCGAAAGGCCAATGGGGAGGTGCTTTTCTCCATCATCATGGCCGAAGTAAGGGAAGAATTTGCATTTAGGTTAAAGCCCCTGTCTGATATGATTTTTAAGAAACTGCACATCAATGAGCAAGAAGAAAGATATGTCTCTATAGTGATGATGCGACAGTTTATGGAGACACAATTAATCAAAAATTTATAGTTAGGGGAGCTTCCAAATATTTTGAAGCCCTTGTTAGAGTTCAAGAGCCCTGATCTATTTTCTATGCTAGCATGGATCTCTGGTATTTCGACAGATTATACCGTGCATAAGTGGCAAGTTGTGATCGTGCAGTGCATATCTCAAAGAGAGTTTTATACTCCAAGGGCCATGAGGAGGGATATAAATTTGATATTTTTTACTATACCAACTTCATTTATCAAAATATACACATTCAACTGGACAAGATGCATACAAGAGAAGAGACATCATTCAAGCACACGTCTTTCTTCATTTGGTATTTTTTATTTCATCTATACCAATATTTTTATTTATTGCAGTAAGTCAGGTTGATGAAAGAGATGAGCTACTGCCTATCTATATGTGGACTCTCGCTCTGTCAAGGAGGGAGTCATACTACAATTTCAACTAATTATTTTTGGGACCCGCAATTGATTTGCTTTACGGATAAAGTGAATGAGTGCCACGAGCAATGAAGGATTTTTTTGTCATAATAGATAAGGGTGACATATTCTTGTTAATGTAGGGTATCATGATAAGAATTTATGGCTTCACAGGTTAGTCATTTCTGCTCTCATACTTCACCATCGAACATGTATTCGCCATGGAGATGGTGCACCATACTGATTACACGAATGATTTGTATGGAGTGGAACACAGCAAAAGGATGACTTACACAATTTCATTCAAATTTGATAGCATAGAAGTGAACCATGTAGGGTAGAACCGACTGGTCATAGTAGCACTTTAGGACCTAGTTTTGATAGAACTGGCACAACAGTGGAGGTATGACCCATTGGAAAAATTTATAGAAATAATCAATACCAATACCTTTTATCATTGCCCATGGCCTGACATTGAGAAGAGTTGCAAAAATTTTTATGGGTATGATTTAGAGTGGCATATTGAGGACATGACAGTGCTTCCTCCATGGCACGATTTTTATGAACAGGAGGTTGAGTACAACCTAACAGTATATAGATATCATATTCCTCTGTCGGGGCTATTCGATCAGTTGAAGGAACAACTGCCTTGGACTGAAGAGAATATTATGAATTGGTGAATAATGCAGGTCCACAGAGGAAATATTGCATTGCCCTAGGGGTTGAAAATGGATCAAGCATTTTTGGACGTCTATGATGAGTATGTTGATGCTTATCAACCCATCACTTTTGCCAAAATTTTGCCTTAAAGCTTTCAAAAATATGATAGCTATGAAATCGTGGCAAGGGCAGAACATCCAGCAATCGAAGAGGAGACACCTGAGGAAGAGGAGTATTAATATGTGTTTCAACAAATGTCATAGTAAGAAAAGTTAAAATGTAATGAGGAACCTATGTTGAAGAGACATTATGTTTGAGAAGCGCTTCCATTTTTGAAGGTTGTGAAAAATCCAAGGACTGGTGCTACTTCATCCTCCGTTGTGGCAGTTTTGACTGTTATAGTTTCTACAATTGCAGTTGTTGTGGCGATTGCTAATTCCCATCCACTAGTGATAGAGGTTTCGATGAAATTTTCTCAAATGTTTCCAATGATTCATGAACAATTGAAGTACCAATAGGAGGAGGTTGTTAACTTAGAGGTGGAAGCAGAGGAGCCCAAGGAGGAGATTATTACGCAGTCGCCCCTATCACCAGAACACATGATGCCCACACCCGAAGGTACATTTAATTTTCTCTCTTCTTCTACTTTAGAGCATGTAGTGGTTGTTAGTTCATTGTCATCAGTTTCTATGTTAGTCGCTCCCCCTTTCAGCATGTCCTATGTGTCCATTTCACTCCCTTCCTCTGAATCTCAAGTCACTAATGATCCTATTTCCCTTTCTTCGATCTCTCTTTATTTCAGCTCATTTGCATCAATATTAAATCTATTTTTGCATCCTTCCCCTTCCATTGCCACCACTATTTTCACCAAGTCTATAAGTACGCAAGTTCCTCCAAGGGTGAGCATAACTATAGCTGAGCATAGTTCCTCCACTCATTCCTTTGTTTAGGTCCCTCCTCTCCTAGCCATCTCCTCTACTTCCTTTGAGCCTGACCACTCATAGATTTTGATACCTTTCACACCATTTTTGGAGCTGCAAGTATTGCTCGAAGTAGAGGTGGCACTGAAGTAGCCCGATGCAAAGAAAATCAATCAGGCACACCTCAGTTTGTTGTAATGGTTGAAAATATATAGATGGAAATAATCATTGGATCTAGCACATCCACTCAAGAATGTCACCTTTGATCCAGTTGCCATGGAGGTTCATACAACCAAGATCACTCCCCTGGTCAAGAATCCACAAGGATAAATAACACTGAGCGATTATGCTTGTGAGACTATAACAGAGGACCTAACTAGGATTGATCCCATAGAGAAAATGGGCAATATACAGGTTGATATGATTTTGGTCTACTTGCACGATGAGTATTATAAGTAGAGATATTTTGACAATAAAAATAAAATTACCGAACTCAAAGATGCCTTGGCAGCAAGTAGAGAACAATAGAAAAAATAGCCACAAAGAATGAATACTTGCATTAACAGGTGGGAGTGCACCTAAAATAAATGGACATAGCACAGTAAGATATGCAAGCACTCAGGATGCAATTGGAGGCCATACAAAATCAATTGGTAGAGAAATCCATGCAGGCTGCAGGTTTTTCTCTAAAAACAATTAAGGAGACCCGCCTTCGTTTGGCTCAAAATTATGAGAAGCTAGCAGTGCAGGTAGTATAGGTTTTACATTATCTATGGGTAGCTTGAATTTAGATTCATATGGAGCAAAAATTGATAGATAATACCAAGGAGATGTTGGAACCCTACATGGAGATGGCAATGAAAATTTAGGCCCTGGCTCATTCCAGTATGCATATTCTCCCCTTGAGTGAAATGGATCATGCTTGGTCTACTGCTAAGGTCACGCTGTGTAGCTACTTTTAGTGAATGAACCTGGTGAGAGAAGGCCAAAAAATCCTTAATGCAATCAAGCGAAAGCATACTATTTCAATGACTCATTTTGATGCTCTTGCTAACATGGGATTTCTATATTTTACAGATGAATGGGGTGAACCTCTACCAATGGAGTAGTTAGAAGTTGCTTGGAATAAATTTGTGGAAGACACCTTGGAGGTTGATAAATTGGAGGAGCCCATAACACAAGAACATGTGTTGCCACTTATGCAAAAGCATACACATATGGAGCTTTCACTATTTGAGTTAGCCTAGCGAGCAAAGTGCCTTAACCTGGAAGACATCCAAAATATGTGCTTTGTTTACAATTCACTGAGTGTTCCCTACTTGTTCACCACTCATGCCTATGAGGTGACAGTTATGGTCTATGAAGTGACCTCTGAAAGCCTCAAAGAGCAAGAGAAATAAACCATAGTAGAGAAGGTCATGTTAGAAAAAGCAGAGCAGGTAGAAGTGCTCTGAGTAGTAGCAGAGACTGAAGCCGCTAAGAAGGCAGAAGAGCAGGCACAAAGAAAAGCATCCATATCAGGTGCACCCAAAGCAACTGGTAAAAAGACTCCATATAATCCCAATGGATAAATGCCTAGTATTGCTTACATCCATGTGAGCTGGATTACCCGTGAACCACCAAAAATATTGACAATTTTGCAATATGCCACATTAAATTTTTGATGAAGTTTTATTGATGTAAAATTGACAAATATATTAATGCTATAATTTAGTGTTTTTGACCTATATGATATGTTACAATTTTTGTGCATATTAACTACTTTGTTTTCATGCACCTCCTTGCTTGGAAATAATGGGCGTCAAGAAATAAATGTTTACAAAGTGATAAATTTCAGTAGAATTGTCAGATAAAATCACATAGGGTACTACTTCAAAATTCATCATTGGGTGACAATTATTTCTTCATTTTAGAAATTGGGTCATGAAGGAAAAAGAGCGACAAAGGCATGTTCACCTCTAATTTGAGGTGATTGATGCATTCGCCCTATTCTAGGGTGAACGTAAACTTTTTATATAAAGCAAATTAAAAAAAAAGGCTAAGTTGCAAATGGACATATTTTCACCCCAAATGAGTGATGAAATTCTATTTTGCCCCTATTTGGGGTGAAACATCATTTAAAATTAATGAAGAAGGCACCCGAAGTCAAAGCACAAGCAGAATGAAAGGAGGCACGTTCACCCCAAAGTAGGGGTGACAGCTTTGTTCGCCCCACTTTGGGGGCAAACATCATTTAAAAATTATTTAAGGTGTTGATAATTCAATGGCACATTCACCCTGGTTGAGGGGTGAACATTCCATTCGCCCCCCCTAGAAGTGAAAGCACAATCAAGAGAAGCCTTTATAAAATTGCAAAGTTCCAAAGCATAAGTTGAAAATTCAATGGCACGTTCGCATCAAAGAGGGGGTGAACATCACATTCGCCCTCCCTTGGGGTGAATCTACATGGAAATAACTTCGCTAATTTGTTGGGATTTTATTTTCGCCAAGATGGATAGCATTGAATAATCAAGCTATGTTTACCCAAAGTAAGAAGTGACAGTGCCTTTTACCTCACTTTGGGGCGAAGGTGCATTTTAAGAAGTTAAAATGTCCAGTGAGAAGTGCTTCCACCAAGGAAGAAATGTGAAGTTTTGGATCGTTGTTTTTGAAGGTGAAGTACTAGAATGTGTATGCATTATTGAAGTTAGGAGGAGGGCTATCCAAGAAGCGCGATGACGAAAGTGTTGAACAACCAAAGTTAAAAGACAGTGTTTTCTTCATTCATGACTCTGTTTCGAGTGAATTTGAATTTAAGTATGAGCAGGGGCTTGGACCAAATATGAAAAGCATTTAATTATTGGAGTGAGATGTGGCCAAAGTTATGAGTTTCAAGGTAAAGGAGCTATGATTTTTAATATCACTAGATGATTCTAAGTTTCGAAAATTTTTGAATGGAAGTGAATTTCCGAGGAATAAAGAAGGCTCCAAGTCAACGATAAGCTTTGTAGTTTTCCATGCACCGACACCCAAGTATGCTGATTTCTTGGAGGTTTCTCCTTAAAATATGGATCGCTGCCTCAGGTGGGAGATGTTTAAATATTTCAAGGAGGAAATTCTTTGCAAAGGTTCCTGATTTGGGGATATTTTGTCTTCTATGTATTAAATGATAAGAGGTGAAATTCCTCTATAAATACTAATCAATTTCCATTGTAAAAGGAGGATAGAAATTCTACAGACAATATTTTCAAGTTCTTTACGTAAATAGAAGAAGTGGTGGCTTCTAATTTTGCAAGTAGTTTATGTGTGTGATTCCTTTCTCTTTAAGCATTTTTGTTTAATATTCATATTTATTATCTTAAGTTTGAATTCTACACCTAGATTTGGACATTGCTAATGTAAGTGTGAAACTGGAATGAAATACTAGAAGTTATCTCTGTAATACTGTAAGTAGATTCTCTAGCTCTCCTTTTTATTTTATGTTTCTATAGCACTTGGTTGGAATTCTTACTACTAGTCTATCCCCAATCGTACACCTTCAGCCTGTGGCCATATTTCTTGTTTCTTTCAGTTATTTTCTATTTCTTTCCCACAACTCTAGCCTTAAACTAGCGTAGGATTTAGTAAGGGAGCTAGCCTTCTCTGGAGATTGGTACGGAGGATATCTTTTTCCCTCGGCCTTTCAATGTTGGCCATGTCTAGGGCACACAAATGCATCTTTGTATAATTCGGTAGATATTTGACCAACAAATCCTAAATCCATTGTTGGATAGATAGATTTTGTTGTTTAATATTTATATTTTTTTGTTAATTGTTGGATTCTTTGTAAAGTAAATAATCGATCACAAATATTTTGACCATGCTTATATTTGAGCATAATTATACAAAAAATTATTATAGTTAGTTTTCATCATGGTCATATTTTAATTTTTATTAGTAGGCTTAGTCTCACTTATTCTTAAATCCTATGATATTTTTATTTGGCTTCCCAAATCCATGTACCTTTGATTTTTTTCTCTTTTTTCATGCTTTGATGACCTTCCTTTATTTTGTTCAGTCTAAAAAACACTCTCAACTTCATGAATCTCTTCTAGTTCCATATTATTCATAATGAGACTTATCTTGTAAAGGTTTATGTTTCCCTAAAGAATTTGAAATGTAAGGAATAGGCTCATAAATACTTTCTTTTTTCTATTTCCCTAAAAACTCTAAAGTGTATGGATGATCCTCCATAGTTATTAATTTTTTATGTTGTCATGGAAGCCCTAAATTTCCTTGGATACCCTTCTTAATTTATTCTTTGTTATACTACTTTTGAAACCCTAAAGTGCGACTAATACACTCTATATTACATTTATTTTTATTGCAAGAATAATATTTAATGTTACTCTAGGAAAATGAAGTTAGTTTACCTAGATTTATCTTCCATCTTATTTTCTTTAAAATTTCACTCCCTATCTTTATATTCCTTTAAATGGTCAACTCTTTTTGTAATTGAACTTGTGCATTGTACTTCCTCATAAATTGTGTTATTTTTTTATCCAATGGTTGATTTGAGTGAACTATAATGAAATTTTAAATTTGATGATGGAGCACTTCTTAGAAGTGGAAATTTCTTAATTTGATCCAACTTCTCCTATAATATGATCTTCTTGTTTCATATTGAAGTTTACCTCATACCCAAAATTTCCATCTCTTTCTCCATCATTTTCACTTTGCAATATCTTACCTTGTGTTTGTTTTCATAATATTATTTTATAATCCACATGTTCATCCTATTCTCTTGATTAATATTTAATCATAATTGATTGTAGTAAAGGTTTTAAAATATCCATGATAACAAATATTCCAGTGTATGCAACATGTCTTCTCTCCTTAGTATTTGGTCCCTCTAGGATGAACTCACTAGAATTCTTAGTAGTACTTAGAGTATTGCCTATATTCTTCAAAACCTTCTTACCGATGAGTTGATAAGGAAGTCCAAAAAGCCTAACCCACATTAGAAGCCTTTTAATTATCTCTATCTTGTAGAAAATTTCTCACTCCATGCTCTTAGATATAATGCATCTTTTCCCCCAAACCAAGGGCCTCCATCCATTATTTTTTCCCTTATTAATGATTTGGATAAGATAATGAAGAAAAATTCTTTCTTCCTCTTATTTCTAACAAGGTCATCCATAGTTCCAAAAATGACATCCTTACTTCTAGTAATGAATTTCAAATTGAATTTCTTACCATGTTACCTAGATTGTGTCTACAAAAATCATTTAGTTTTCTAGTTACTTCTAAGATCTCCTAAATTATACTTTCCTTCCTGCTTGCTTTTTCACACTTTGTATTTGCTCCTAGCTTATATTTACTCTTAGGTGTCACTTGCTCCTGATTCACACTCACAAAGAATTGTATATTGATAACCATTTTAAAATAAATAAATAATTATATATAAAAAATACGACCTTTCTTGCTTAACAACAGAGATAAAAAAATTGAAATTCTAGCTTTCACTTTTCTATCACCAAAAATGATCCATAACTATTATTTTCACATGTATTATGCAAGAAAGTAGAGTAGTTTTAACATCCATGAGGTCATAAGTATTATGATAAGTTATACAAGGCTACTCTCGTACAAGATGTTGTTTTACCCAATATATAATTATGCTACTCACTATATAGTTATCCAACCATATACTCTTAAGGTTACCATAACATAACATACAACCCTATCCAACAAGATTAAAACCTTAAGATGTTTGTATAAGGGGAAAAAATTATTTTAGGATTACTTTGTTTGAAGAGATTTCATTTGTTATATTTTGTTTTGAAAATTTGGAAAATTCATTAGTAAATTCCCCATTCTAAAATAGATAGATGAGTAGTCTAAGTGTTTGGAACCATGACTTCCTAAACATTGGTAATCCACCTCATACACATATAATGGCTATGATTAATCACCATATTTATTCAAATATAATGGCCTAGCCCTAGTTATTTTTAACTCATGTGATATTTTTATTAGGCTTATGAAATATGTCCTTTAGATTTTTTTCCTCTTTCTTCAAGCTTTGATAACCTTACTCTCCTTTTTTCATTCCCACCAACACTCACAACTTCATCAATCTCTTCTATTTTTTCATATTGTTCATAATGAGACTTATATTATAAATATTGATGTTGCCTTAAAGAGTTTGAAATGCAAGGAATAGCCTCACAAATACTTTATTTTTTATGTTACCCTAAACCCCTTAAAGTGTATGGATGATCCTCCATAGTTATTAATTTCTTATGCTACCATGGAAACCATAAATTTTCTTGGATATCCTCCATATATTTTTATTTATTGTGCTACTTGTGAAACCCTAAAGTGCAACTAATACACACTATACTACATTCATTTTTATTCCAAGATGAATATTTAATGTTACTTGACGAAAACGAATATAATTTACCTAGATTGATCCTCCATCTCATTTGCTTTAAAATTTCACTCTCTGTCTTCCTTTGCTTTAAAATTTATCTCTCTATCTTCCTTATAATGTTCAACTCCTTTTGTAATTGAACTTACTCATTGTACTACATTATGTTATTTTTTTATCTAATGGTTGATTTGAGTGAACTATAATGACCTTTACCATTTGATGATGCAAAGGGGTTTTTCTTGTCATTTCTTAGGAATGGAAAACTCTTAATTGACCCAAATTCTCCTATAATATGATCTCCTTGTTTCATATTGAAGTTTAACTCATGCCTAAAATTTTCTCTTTCTCCATCATTTTCACTTTGCAATATCTTACCATGTGTTTGTTTTCATAACAATATTTTCATAATCCACATGTTGATCATATTATCTTGATTCGTATTTAATCCTAATGGATTGTAGTAAATGTTTTAAAATATCTATGGTAACACATATCCATGTGTATACAACATGCCTTCTCTTCTTAGAAGTTGGTCCCTCCATGATGAATTCACCTAGAGTATTTCCTAGATTCTTTAGACCCTCCTTATTGATGAGTTGATAAGGAAGTCCACAAATACTAATCCACGTTGGAAGCCTTTGAATAGTCTCTATCTTGTAGAAAATTTCTCACTCCATGCTCTTAAATTCAATGTACTTTTACCCCCAAAACAAGGGCCTCCATCCATTATTTTTTCTCTTGTTTTTTATTGGAGAATATTCCTCTTATTTCTAACAAGGTCATCCATACTTTCAATTATGATATCCTTACTTCTAGTAAAACCTTTTAAAATGAATTTCTTACCATGTTACCTAGATTTTATCTATAAAAATCATTTATTTTTTGAGTTTTTTCTAAGATCTCCTCTTAAATGTACTTTCCTTCTTGCTTCTTCTTCACACCTTGTATTTGCTCCTAACTCATATTTACTCTCAGATAACACTTGCTTCCAACTCACACTTACAAAAATTATATTAATAATAATTTTTTAATAAATAAATAATTATATTTAAAAAATAACACCTTTCTTACTTAACAACAGAGACAAAGAATTTGAAATTCTAGCTTTCACTTTCCTATAGCCTAAAATATTCCATAACTATTACTTTCACATGTATTACTCAAAAAACCAGAGTAATTTTAAAGTCTACTAGGTCATAAGTTATACAATACTACAAGACTACACTCGTACAAGATATTGTTTTATCCAATATAATTATTCGATCATACTCTTAAAGTTGCTATAACATAACAACTCTATCCTACAAGAATAAAACCTTGAGATGTTCGTAGAAAAAAATTGGTTTCGAGTATGCTTTTAGTGCAAATAGATCCTTAACTCATTATTGTCGTATATTGTTTCAGGGTTAATTTTTTCTAAGAGCTTTCATTCATTATATTTTGTGTTGAAAATTGTTAGGTTTTGGAAACTGAAATAGCTAAGTTTTCATTCTCTGTTTGTAACCAACTGGCACTCTGCATGCATAGGTTCTATTTTTAGTGTGCTTTTTTAGCCAATTGCATTAACTAAGTTTGAGTCAGCATGGATGGGATTGCATGGCAGATCTAGCCATATTGTAACCTCTTTTTCTATAAGTAAGAGAGGGTATTCCATTGATTGATGAGCTACTGTAATGCATTGGAATGCATTGGTGCATAGTTGAGTTTGAGAGAGGATTTGAGTGAGAAGAAGAGCAAGAAGAGACTAGCATGTGAGGGTTCCAGACTGTATTTCAGAGAGGATTGATTGTAGCATTGTTGCAAGGGATATCCCTTTGAGGAATAATACAAGGAGGACTGGTTGGAGTGGATGTAGCCCACATTCTGGGTGAACCACTATACATGTTGTGTTGTCTCTTGTTTATTTTTGTGTGTGTTGTTTTTTGATATTGTTTATTCTGCTGCTATTTTGAATCTCTAATATATTGCTACAAGAATATTAGATTATTATTTAATCCGTAAATCCCAACAACTGGTATCAGAGCTAATTGTTGGGTGTACTCAGAAAACTTGAGAGTTTTCAGTTTGAGTGGGAGCAATGGATGATATATCAAAATTGGGAGTGCAAAAATTTGATGGAAAGAATTACCAGTTTTGGTGAATGTAGATTGAAGACTTGTTGTTGATGAAAGATCTCCATCTACCTCTAGAAGGGGAAAAACCTGCATCACAGACGGATGAGGAGTGGAAGAGTCTTTGATAGCTAATTTCAGTTTACATGCATAGGTTCTATTTTTAGTGTGTTTTTTTAGCCAATTGCATTAACTAAGTTTGAGTCAGCATGGATGGGATTGCATGGCGGATCTAGCCATATTGTAACCTCTTTTTCTATAAGTAAGAGAGGGTATTCCATTGATTGATGAGCTACTGTAATGCATTGGAATGCATTGGTGCATAGTTGAGTTTGAGAGAGGATTTGAGTGAGAAGAAGAGCAAGAAGAGACTAGCGTGTGAGGGTTCCAGACTGTATTTTAGAGAGGATTGATTGTAGCATTGTTGCAAGGGAGATCCCTTTGAGGAATAATACAAGGAGGACTGGTTGGAGTGGACGTAGCCCACATTCTGGGTGAACCACTGTACATGTTGCGTTGTCTCTTGTTTATTGTTGTGTGTGTTGTTTTTCTGATATTGTTTATTCTGCTGCTATTTTGAATCTCTGATATATTGTTGCAAGAAGATTAGATTGTTATTTAATTTGTAAATCCCAACAAAAAGTTGGAACATTCATTAGTAAATACCCCATTTATTTGTTCATTCTATTTGTCTTGGAAATCTGGAACGCCTATTAGAGGGTGCCAAAGTCAAAAAAAAAAAAAAAAAATTTACAGGTACTTTGATCTAAAGAAGAAAAGTCATAAATATATTAGTCAAAGGAAGAAGGGCACCCTGGCATAACCTCTTATGAGCCGCAAATACCGTTCTCGTGTTTTGTTTTGAACTTCATTGTGTGCAGGCCGATAGACAAAAAATCTGCCATGATCCATGCATTTATTCCCGGTCAAAAATAAGGATAGGCAAGGCTTAACATGCATATTCGATGATAACACATATGGTAAAACACTAGACTTCTACTCATGCTCGATGTGTTCTTCTTTAGTTGCCAGTATTGACTGACATGTTCACCATCGGAAGGCACTACATACTGAGATCTCTTCTATTCAAATAGTTGAACGAATAACTTGAAAGGCATATTTTTTTGAACGTAGCTCGGGTCCTAAACATGGAGTAATCATTGCATACTTTTTTTTATCAATTGGTTATATAGGATTGAAAACCATTATTACATCACCATTTTATTGCGGGTTCTGTAACAATG
The DNA here is from genome assembly GCA_028583015.1 of Wollemia nobilis. Classification (NCBI taxonomy): domain Eukaryota; kingdom Viridiplantae; phylum Streptophyta; class Pinopsida; order Araucariales; family Araucariaceae; genus Wollemia; species Wollemia nobilis. The sequence continues at coordinate 2,369,746 of JAQPPZ010002660.1, forward strand.
TTTACTTTTTTTTTCAATTGTTTATATTTCAATTGTTTATATGGAATTGAAACCGGCCCATTCATATTACATCACCACTTCATAGTGGTATTACAGCAAATTTAAGATATTTTTTTTTTTTTAATTTTTTTAAGCTAAAAACCCTTTGCGGGGCCGCCTTGGTCTGAGAGACCACAAATAGGGGTTCTACAAGTCACCCGGGAGTCGCACCCGACCCTGCCCACACCAACATTATCAATTAGATTTTGGATACCCAATTCAGCTTTTTGGTAGGGTGGAGATTTGAACTCGGACCTCCCTTGGAGGATTGCCCTCTCCTCTTCAACTCACCTGCAACACCTGGGTGCAAATTTGAGATATTATTCATGTATTACTTGGCAAGATTTGAACCTTAATCTTTTTTTTTTTTAAATATAAAAAAATCTAATCAGTTGAGTTGATCCAATATGGGTTTATGGGTTTAATTTTGCTTAGTTTTTAATTATATTTACAGATTTTGAAATTAGTTTTTTTAATAATTATTCAAATTATTATTATTTAACTATTTAAATCACGATTTTACTTATTCTTTTCTCAATGAAATCAATTAAAAAATTAATTAATTAATTTTATATATATATATATATAAAATAAGTTATATGTGACTTCTATTGGGGTTACTTTCATAAAAATACTACATTTTTTGTAGCATACTCTTTTATCATAATTTTTTCATTTATTTTCCTTTAAAATATATTCTTCAACTTCCTCAAAGTGCTATGTTTTTACAATCAACTTTTGACATCATTTTGATTAAGAGATAAAATCTCATTTGCTATAGCATACTCTTTTATCATAATTTTTTCATTTATTTTTCATTTAAATATATTCTTTTTTGGTAAACTAAAGTTTATATTTACAAGAACGGGTTTTGAAAGCTGATTGATATTTGTTTTCCTGCATCTTGCACCAAACTAAAAAATGCAAGAATCATTCACCGAATTAAATCTGTCGCTCTCCAGATTTATCTTGAATGAATATTTCAATTATGCTGACAAGTGATTTCCAGTTGTTTAGAGATGATTTCCCTGGATTCTTTAATGAGAGCTCTGATTCTCCAAGAGAGGACTTTATTATTTCTTATGATATTTATTGTATTTAGTGAGTCTCCCTCAATTATCACCTTGGTTTTTTTAATTTACATGGTGGAATCGGTAGCCGCCACGAATCCGGGCAAGTTGTCCAGATTTTTATGGCCGCCACAGTATTTTGCATTGTCTGCAATGGAAGCCACCACACATTTCTTCGTGTAGTCCTCATCTATAAAAACCATGCCACAATCATTTTAAACCTTTTACGCTGTTGAAAGCATCAAGAAAGGGACAATCATTCAGTCCAACGAGGCCAAGATTTGAACATTGGACCTCTGCCCCTCTTTTAGTGTTTGGTTGAACCAATTGGTCTACACCTCGGATGTTCAATTATCACCTTGTTGAATTTGCTTTGGATGAGATTTAGACCTCTCCACAGGGCTTTTACTTTGGCGTATTGATTTGTTTGGGTTCCCAAGATTTCAACAAAAGCAAGAATTGGATCTCCATTGTGATCTCTGACCACACCGCCTACACCTGCTGGTCCTGGATTCCCTTTGGAGGTGCCATCAAAATTAAATTTTACCCATCCCATAGGGGGGACTCCAACTGGTGTTGGGACGGAGGCTTGGCCTGATATGACCATCAAGGTCTCCCAATGGAATGTTCAAAGAAGAGATTAGGGAGGCCTCAAATTTGGACATAGACTGATTAGAGTAGGGGTTTAACTGAGCATTTTCAATGGCATAACAAATAATTCTATTGGTAATAGAAGAAAAACCCAAAGAGACTTGACAAAAGATTCTTCTGTTTCTTTCCAACCAAACTTGCCAAAGGAAATGGTGTAAGCAGTAAGCCCAAGTGGAACGGAGCCTGGGATGGTGGAAAGGATTAGGCCACTATTGAAAGAGGTCCAAGATGGATTGAGGTATAACCCAACTGATGTGAAAGGAATTGAAAATATTACACATGATTGTTTGGGAAACCGAGCAGGCAAGGAAAAGGTGGTTGACAGATTCCCAACTTGAAAGACAAAGGGAGCACCGATTTGGAACAGGCATACCTCTTTTCATGAGGTTATCAATGGTAAGGATTTTGTTTTGGAGAGTGAGCCACAAAAAAAATAATCTTAGGGATAATATTCTTGACCCAAATGAGTTGGTGAGGAAAAAAAATTTAGTTTGAATGGACTAGATTTTGAAAGCAGACTTAACTAAAAAAGCTCCACTTTCAGTTGCTTCCCATATGAGTTGGTCTTCTTTGGGATGACTAGGAATAAAAGTAGACTGAAGGAGGTTATTTAAAGTGGTATATTGGGCCTGATGATTTTCACTAATAATATATTTCCATGAAGCATGACCATTCTGAAAGAAAAGAAAATCTGCAACTTTGCTTCCAAAATGAGAATCAGTGAAAGCTTTTACCTCAGATAAATATTGGTCTCGAATCAGAGGGTCTCTTCCAATCCATCTATCATGCCAAAAATCAATGGATCTCCCATCCCCCAATAGCCACCTGCATCCTTGCTGTATGATATGCTTAGTTTGAGATATTGCTTTCCAAAAGGTAGAACTATTGGTAGGAATGGTATCATCTTGAAAATTTGTAAACTACAGATATTTCCTTTGCACAATCTTCACCCAGCTAGTTTTGTCATTAGAAATAACTCTCCAAGATTGCTTGGCAAGGAGAGCAAGGTTCATGTCATATATTTTTTGCAAGCCAAGACCACCTTCAGATTTTGGTTGGCAGACCTTGTCCCAAGAGACCAAATGAATTCTTTCCTTATTTTTAGTGCCTGTCCAGAGAAAATTTCTCTAATTTTTTTCAATTTTATGATACACTGAGCTTGGAACCTTGAAGATAGAGAGAAAGTAGATGGGTATACTCTGAAGACATGCCATTGTTAACACAATTTTGGTAGCTTGTGATAACAGAGTTCCCTTCCATGCTGTGAGTTTTTTTTGTACCCTATCAATAACAGTGTTCCACATGCTCTCTTTTGGACTACCAATAAAGAGAGGAAGACCAAGATAAGTGGCAGGTAAGGTGCCTATAGGACAACCTAGAATATCAGATATCTTATGTTGTCTTTGGGTAGGAGTATTCAGGAAATAGACTTTGCTTTTGTAGAAATTGATTTTCTGCCTAGTAACCTGTTCATACAGTAGAAGGATGTATTTAATCACTTTGGCTTCAAACACTGAGGCATGAGTTGTCATGATGGTGTCATCCATGAATTATTGGTGAGTGACAAAATCAGTCTGGGATGATGCTTGAATTCCTGAAAGGAGGCCACACCTACATGCAACTTTGATGGTCCTTCCAAGAGACTCAACAAGCAAGATGAATAGAAGGGGGGACAAAGGGTCTCCCTATCGAAGACCTCTAGAGCTCTAAAAATATCCTGCAGCTGAACCATTGACCAAAATAGAAAACCAAGCTGAGGAAAAATAACTTTTGATAAGAGACACCCATTCAGAATGGAACCCAAGCTTGAGTAATATGGAGACCAAAAAATCCCAATTGACCCGATCAAAGGCTTTGTTCATATCAAGTTTGAGGGCCAAAACTGATTTGTTAGACCGATAAGTGGAATGTAGGGCTTCATGAATGGTGATGACTCCATCAACAATCTATCTACCATGAACCGAGCTGCCCTGGAATTCATCAATGATTGAAGGGAGAAGGTCTTTCATTCTAGTTGCAATGGCTTTTGTAAGAATTTTGTAAACCATATTGCATAGGCTTATGGACCTAAACATATCCAAGAAGCTTTCATTGGGGTCTTTGGGAATAAGTGCAATGAAGGTGGAGTTGAATTTGTGAGGGATGACCTTGGTTAGTTGGAATTCATGAATAGCAGAGTAGACATCAGGACCAACAATATCCCAAAAATATTGAAAAAACCTTGGAGGGAAGCCATCAAGTCTAGGTGCTTTATTAGGGTTCATGGAGAACAAGGCCTATTTTATTTCATCAGTAGTAAAGGCCTGAAGCAACTGAGAATTAGTACTTGGAGAGATGAGACAAGGAACATGTTGAAGGAGAGAATTTTTAGCCAAAGACACACTGGGTTCAGAGCTATTCAGAATATCATGAAAAAAAGAAATGGCTTCAGATCTGATGTCCTGAATATCAGTAATAGTTTCTCCATTCTCCTTAACCAACCTTTTGATTCTATTTTTGCTTCGGTTGCAAAGGGTCCTCGCATGAAAGTATTTAGTGTTTGAATCCCCTTATTTCAGCCATAATGCTCGGGATTTTTATCTCCAAAAAGTTTCCTCACAGGCCAAAACATTATGATAATCTGCTAAAAGTCTGCGTTCCTCCTCAGAAATTTGTTCATTCACCTACCCTATTTGGTAAAAGCTCTCAATGACTTGAAGTCTATCCTTTATAAACTATTTATTTTGGAAGATATTACCAAACACTTCTTTGTTCCATATTTTGATATTCTCCTTCACCAAGTTTAATTTTTGAGCAAGCTTGAAAGATGTTGAGCCTTGAACATCTTGTTGCCACCATTGTGAAAGCTGATTTCTGAAGTCAGGGTGGCTTATCCACATCATCTCAAACCTGAAAGGGGTTATGAATGGGTTGTTTCCTTCTATTTGGAGCACTAATGGATTGTGATCAGAACCAATTTTAGGTAAAGCATAAAGACTAACATCCCCAAAAAGTAAAACTGCCTACTTGGAGAAAAAAATCTATCCAACTTAACCTGAATGAGATTGTTGCCCTTCCTTCTATTGCTCTAGGTATAGTTAGTGTCTCTAAGATAGATATCCATGAGTTCATTTGAGGTGATAAAATCTTGAAAATCATCCATACTTTTAGTTGGATATCCGATGCCTCCTTTCTTATCAGAAAAGTGAAGGGGAGTGTTGAAATCACCAGCAAGAATCCATGGGTATTCTTCAAAGGAACTTTGAGATGAGATAAATTCTACCATAGTAAATTTCTTCCAGTGATAGAATTCAGAGCATAGACATTGGTAACAATCCATGACATGTCTGACCATTTATCTTTAAAAAGCACACTCATGATTCTATCAGTAGAGTGAATAAGGTTACCTTCAAGTCTATTTGAGTCCCATAGACACATGAGCCCCCTTGATGTTCCATTGGTAGGCACGTATAAGAAATCTATTTTTTTCCAAATTTTTTGGTGATTCTAAGAGAGTTGTCATCATCCAGCTTAGTTTCCTGAAGTAGAAAATTTTTAGGTTTATTCTCTCTTCTCAATGAACTAACAATTCTTTGTTTTGTTAGTCCATTGAGGCCTCTCACATTCTAGGAGAGGACTTTCATTTGGAAGATCTGGAACCCCTTTTGCCCCCCTACCAGATTGTTGGGGAGGTTTGAGACTTTTTTCAGTTTCTATAAATTGATTTGAGACAAGAGGAAATAGGGTTTTTTGAATACCATTGGCTATCTCCTCCTCTATTTCTTTTTTCCTTTGTTCTGAAGTAGACATTCTCCCTCTTCTCTTTTCACTACCAAAGTCTACAGGAGACTTCATGTGACTGCGTGTGACTTTAGGACTGAATTTATCAGTATCAATCTGTTCAATAACTGGTCCAAGGCTTTGGATTAAACTATCTGGATTGATTTCTTCAATAACAAGAATAGGTCTTTCTACAACCTTCTGCTTAAGATATGTTATAAGAGGCACAAACTCGAAAGGATCAAGATTTTTAGGGGGTTGGAAGGCCCAGATTTAGTGGGAGACTCCATAATGGCTTTACCATGATTTTGAGCTTTGTCTTTTGGTGGGGGGTTTTCAATAACACCTTCATATTGATTCAGTTTAGACAAAACCCTAAATTTATTAGAAGTATTGGGAGGAAACCCTACCTCATCTGCAACATTCTCTGGATTTGACTTGCCAAAATTATTTTGAGCAGATGGTGGATTTTCCCTCATCGTAGGCTTTGGTTTGAAAATTGGCTTGGACTGCTGGCTTCTATTTGTCCAATTACCCCCATTTCTTCTGGGGTTTCCTCGTTGAGGGCCTGATTTACCAATCTGAGCCTCATTTGAATTTTGTCCAGCTAGAGGAGCTTTCAGTGAGGGGCATTGACTCTTGAGATGGCCCTATGTACGACATTCAACATAGAATACCAGTTTATTCTCATATTCGATGGGTTATCACCTATAGTATGACCCATACTTCAGGTTCACGTAAGTAGGTAATTTTGAGTCTAGGTTTGCACTAACACACAACCTTGTGTGAATCATCCATGTTCGAGCTAGCATAACCGGATCAATGGTGATTAGGTCTCCAACAACCTTGGCTATACCCCAGAGAATGTCTTCATGCCAGAGGTGCATGGGTAAATTGGGTAACCTAACCCAAATTGGAGCATAATTAATGCTCTGAGTCTCAGGGTCAAAATCCTCAAACCACCTTCGAAGAAAGAGGCTCCTCCTTCCCAGGAACCATGGTCCCCCAGTCAGTATTCGACTTGCATCATCATGGTTACTCAACCTGATGGCAAAAAACCCTTGCAAGAGCAACGATTTCCATGTTGCCAAGGGTTTTCCATTTGGAAAAGGCCCATTTCCAAATAGTCTCCATATCAGGTCGCCCCCCCACGAACTTTCCAACTAGAGAAAAGGCCTCCATTGATAGATAATTTGAAATAATTCCATCTGGGATAGGTAAATATTTACCCTCAAGAGATAAAGAAAGGTCAGAAGAGGTTGTATGGCCTTTTCCCTTTCACACCACTTCGATATAGGAAATTTTAGGATCATGTTTCTCCACGTGGTGCTCAACGCCAGGTGGGGGCCCTCTGTTAGGTGGTCCCTCTTCCCAAAGTCCTTCGTACTATTCAACTTCCTTGTCTTGATCATCTATGCCATCCGTTGAGTTATTCGTCACTCCACTATTCTTCGTTCCTCCATTTTTCGTTTTGCCATACCCAGATTCAGACTTCCAGCCAAAAAAAATTTAAGTCTCCATTGCCGCTCCTCGCTCCTTCACTTATTTTCTCTCCTTCGCTCAATATTTTTGTGGTTGTCCCTTTTGAATATATATTTCAACTTCCTCGAAGTGCTATGTTTTCACAATCAACTCCTTGACATCATTTTTATTTTAAGAGATAAAATCTCATTTACTATAGCACACTCCATTATCATAATTTTTTCATTTCTTTTCCTTTTAAATATATTTTTCAACTTCCTCGAAGTGCTATGTTTTCACAATCAACTCTCCTTGACATCATTCTGATTAAGAGATAAAATATCACTTGGCTAGTTACCTTCTAAAATTTCATTGGGATGAAAATCAACATCGCAATTCACTAATTTATCTACTATCCACTTGATCCCCTTCTCTATACATATACTCACACTTCCAAGAGATTGACTCTAGTAATAGAGGATGAACATCACCAATAATATTATTTTTTATCCTGTTTCCACATCCAATTTTGTTAAATGCATTCATGATAATTTATGAACCCCCCTCAATTAAAATGTATTTCCATCCTTTTTCTACTATAATTTTAATCCTTCTAAGAAGTGCCTCTACATATTTGTTAGTTGAAGTTCCATATGATTTTGAATAAGTGAAGAGAATATTGCCTTCACTATTTCTAAAAACACAACCTCCACTAGTTTTTCTTAGATTTATTTTAGAAGCACCATCAAAATTAATTTTTATACACCTAATTTTTTGACATTTCTATTTCTATTGTACCATAGATTGAAGTAGATCCTTTGTTTGAATTCCATTATCACAGATGACTCTTCCATGTATGCTTAAATTCTATGACCAAGTTATTAGCACCTCTTTTTTTGTAATTGAGAGTTACCATTATGAGCACCATATTTGTAGACATTATGTAAGAGAAGCAATCATATGGTTCCAAACTTGGTATTGATTTTGAGATTTATTTTTAAAATTATATTATACCTTTCAAGCCATAAATTCCAATAAATAATGGCAATGGTAGTCCTCAAAGCAACACATAATGCTTTAGCTTCAGAATAATTAATTTAACATTTCATTAACTCTTTCAATGTTGATGGAACTACCCAATATAATTTCATGTTTTTTAAAAAATAACCCCAAATGGTGTGAGCAAACGGACAATGAAGAAGTAAATGTTTTGATGTTTCTAAATCCTTTTCACACAAGGCACATCCAAAGGGTCCATAATATCTTCTTCTTTGTAGAGTCTCTTCTGTAATAATCTTACTTTGAACTTCTAACCAAAAAAATATTGATACCTTAGGGAAAGCCTCTAATGACCAAACATTATTCCAAGGAAAATTGTTGGAAGAAGTAAAATTTGATTTTTTTAAATCCTCATATCTCAATTTGACTAAGTATCCTACATCCTTTGATAAATTTCAAACAAATACATCCTTTCGTGTAAAAATTGGTAAATAAAACTCTTGAAACATCTTTTGAGGTTCATGTACAATTTTTTTGAGCTCCTCTCCTTCAACTATATTACTAAAATAAATCCATGATTTCGAGTTGTTGCTCATAATAATATAGTCTTTGACCTTTGGACCTTTACATGCTAGGCATGCTTGAGCCAATGGTTGTTATTTTGAGATACAGATAAGAGGATATGGCTTCAACCAAGCATTAAACTAAAAATTTACATAACTCCCCTCATTGAAAGACCATCCAATATGTCTCCTCATTTTTCAATGCATTATAATAATAAAGAAGAAATTATTTTTCTTTCACATAAGAATCCTGATCCATTCCATTAATTTCTACTATATCTTGTAAATTTTTGAGTTTGGATTCAGTTTCCTTCTTTTCTTTAAAAATGTTACCAAAATATTTAACATTCTAAAACTTCATTTTCTCCTTTAAATATTTCAATTTTTGAACAAAATTGTACATATGTGATCCTTAAAATTTTGGTTCATCCCACCATAACATAATCATATAGAAAAATTTAGGGTCTTGAAGCCACGTAGACTAGAAGAAAAATGGCTTTGGATGACCATTATTAGGTAACTCACAAGTCAAAATAATGGGTTTGTGATCTTATCTTGCTCACAAAAAAATATTTGAAGAGATTGTATACTTTGTTTGCAATCGTTTACTGCATAATAAAATATATTCAATATTTCTACTATATGATTTTCCCAATGCATCTATTTTCCCATGTATATTGAAAGCTTGAGGGACTAACATCCCAAAGGTCTATCAAATGAAGTAAAATATTTCATTGATTTAGACCATCTTGGAATACCACACTTTCCATCCAAACGAGATAGAATAGTGTTAAAATCACCCCCAAAAATCCAAAAATATGCCAAGGTCATTCCAATATATTTCATGAGGATTAATTATAGTTGGAGCATAAACATTTATAACCCCAACTTTTATGTTTTTATCTTTCCTTTAAAATAATCCAACAACCCAATTACTTTTTGCTTTTAATAATTGCCCATCCCATTTGCACTTGTCCCATATTATTGCAATACTGCCTAAAGCTCCTATAGAAGAAACTGCTAAAAAATAATACATCTTCCAAATCTTCTTAAAAGCATCCTTACATTCATGACTACTTAATTTTGTTTCTTCTATTAAAATAAACTTAGGACTATAACAACCTATTACTTAATAAATATTGTTTTAGAGGTTTTATTCATACTACTAATATTCAATGATATCATTTTTTTATATTATAGTAGAGGAATCGATAACTCGCTATAATTTTCTATGCCTCTATGTGGGTTTGAATCATGTTCCTTGTTGCCACTATAACATCCAATTGTATCTAGGAAAAAAAATTTAATGTAGCCAATGGTATTGGTGTTGGCACAACATGCTCTTCGATACTATGAGATATAAGGGATTGGAACCATGGTCTTGGTGCTTCCACAAAAGCGTTTTGACCACTAGACTAGGCCCTTAGACCTTCCATGATATAATTTTCATCATCAACACTTTTTATTTTTATTAGTGGGCTTAGCCCCACTTCTTGTTAATATATGTGATATTTTATTTAGCTTCCCAGATCAAATATCCTTTTGAGTTTATTTTTTTCTTTGTTCCTACTTTGATGGCCTTCCTCTCCTTCTTCCATTGCAACCAACACTCTCATCTTCATCAATCTCTTCTATTTTATTATTTTTCATATTTTCATAATGAGACTTATCTTCTAAATATTTATGTTGCCCTAAAGAATCAAAAGTGCAAGGAATAATCTCATTAGCATTTTCTTCTTTATGTTGACCTTGACCTGGAAACTATGAACTATATAGATGATCCTCCATAGTCATTACTTTATTATGTTGACCTAGAAAACCTGAATTTCCTTGTATATCCTTCATAATTTTCTATTTATTGTACTACTCTTGAAACCCTAAAGTGCAAGGAATACACTCTATACTACTTTCATTTTTATTGTAAGGAGAAGATTTTATGGTACTTGAGAAAAAATAGGTGATTTACTTGGATTAAAATTTACCTCCTTCACCTCATTTGCTTTAAAATTTACCTCCCCATCTTCCTTTGCTTTAAAATTTGTCTTCTCTATTTCTTTTGTATATTTAGCTCCTATATTTGAACTTACACATTGTACTTCATCATCCCTTATATCAATTTTTTCTTGTAAAGGTTGATTCAATTGAAGTGTAATATAGGTGATTTACATGGATTAATATTGACCTCCTTCACCTTATTTGCTTTAAAATTCACCTCCCCATATTCCTTTGCTTTATAATTTATCTTCTCCTTTTACTTTGTACATTTAGCTCCTTTTATATTTGAACTTGCATTGTACTTTCTCATCCCTCATACTATTTTTTTCTTCTATGGTTGATTCGAGTGAAGTGTAATGGCCTTTTTCATCTGATGATGTTGAGGGACTTTTATTACCACTTTCTTAGGAGTAGAAAATCCTTGATTTGACCTAGCTTCTTCTATGATATGATCTCCTTGTTTCAAACTGAAGCTACCCTCATATCTAGAAATTTCCATCTCTTTCTCCATAATTTTCACTCTACAATCTCTTTCCATGTGCTCAATTTCATGATATTTGTGACATCATAATGCAATATTTTATTTCCATAATCCATCTATTGATCCCATTCTCTTTATTTAGATTTAAAACTAATCCATTGTGATGAAGACTTTGAAATAATATTGGCAACACATATATGAGTGTATACATGTCTTCTCACCTTAGTAGTTAGTCCCTCTTGGATGAATTCACCTAGAGTATTACCAATATTCTTCAAAACCTCCTTATTGATGAGGTGATAAGGAACTCCAAAAAGCCTAATCCTTATTAGAAGCCTTTTAATAGTTTTTGCATTCACAAAAAAAATATTAGTCCATGGTCATAATTTTAATGCATTTTTATCCCTAAACCATGGGCCTCTATCCATTATTTTATCCCATATTTCTAAACTATAAAAAATAATGAGAAAAAATCCCTTTGGAATAAAATTCATGGAGTAAATTGAATTAAATCTCCACTTCAACTTGATCCAATTTTGAATCTCAAAAAAAACTTGGCTAGTATCCATAGAATTTGTATATTAACTCTATATTTTTATTAACCATTATATCATGCTCAATCATCTCATCCTCGATAATCAATTTTGGTGTAGTATCTACTACCTCGATAGGGTTTTCCATAGATTTTTTCTTCCTCTTATTGCTAGCTATGACATCCATACTTCCAACTAAGTCATTCTTACTTTTAGTAAGGATTTCAAAAATGACTTTCTTTCCATATCACCTAGATTTTATTTAAATGAATTCTTCCAATTCTTTTAAGATATACAACAAGAAGTGGTATTTGTTCCTTGATGACACTTTGCTTTCTACTTCTAGCTTCATACTCACACTTCCTCCTTGCTCTAGGCTCATGGTCACACTTGCACTCATACTCACTCCTACTTTAGTTTTGGGTTTGTGATCACATTCACTTTCGACTATACTCACTCCTGACTTGTTCTCATGCTTGCTTTTAGGTGCACTCACTCCTAGCTCACACTCACTTTCAATTGCACTCACTCTTGATTTATGCTCACAATCACTCTTTCAACTGCACTCACTCTCCATGCTTTGCTTCTAGCTCATTTTTTATTTTGTTATTCAAACCAATTAAAATTATAATTTTAAATATTAAAATTTAAAATTTTAAAAAATTTATTGTTACCACCACCTACCAAGATGTTTTCCTAATAGGTGTCATTTTAAGCTAGCTAGAAATTTTTATATATAACTATGTGATAATTTTATTGAAGATAACAAAATTAAATGTAGGAAATTAAATCTAAACATGGAATTATTTATAAATTTTGAGAATTAAGACAAATAAACAATAAAATGAGGTAATTAAAAATATATATTTTCAATTTTTTATTTAGATTTTAAAATAAACTATATATAATTTTTATTCGAGTTTTTTATTAAAATAAAAAATATTAATTATATATATATATATATATATATATATATATATATATATATATATATATATATATATATATATATATATATATATATTTCTATAGATCCAAAACAAGCAGCATTCAAGGATTTAAAAACAAAATAAAAATGAAGCTTCCTGCCCAAGCCAAAGAACTAACTACCTCTAGAATTAGAGAAATTGATCAATGGATCCAACATTACAACCATCAATGTTATCCAACATCAATTTGAATTTAAAAATAAAAATAAAAAGAGTGCTCAATTTTGAAAAATTCTACTCAAACACCAAGAGTACTTGAATTTGAATCATAGATAAAAATTAGATCTTCTTTCCCATAATAGAAATCTTGATTCTCGTGATTTTGACCTCCACCAATAGGTACCCAACAACCAACAACAATAAATCCTCCAACGACAACACACGAAAATCCATTCAAATAAGTAGATCCCACTCAAAGATAGGTTTTTTTTTTACTGATTCAAAATTTAAAAGTCCCACCCACCCCAAAAACCATGTTTTTGGAACCAAGCTAGACTTTGCATTCCAACAACATGCACATAGGATCAAACCTCAAACAAATAAAAAATCTACTAGAAATTCCCACTACAAAGCCTTTTGCCCAATGTTGTAAAGAGGTCACAACCATACCTCACAACTTCTTGAGGATAAATCCCAAGGCAGGAACAAACCAAAGCACTGTCAGGTTCTTGCCTAAATTTGGATCAAATTCAAATTTAAATTTTCCCCCTCCCCCACCAAAAAATTTGAAAACCTACAACAAAACCAAGGGGTAGACTACTCCAATATGAATCAAAAGGTAAAAAATATTATCTGGTCCATTAGGAACCTTACAGCCAACATCAATCTTCAATAGAAAAATACATCCTACAATAGGGATTCTAAAATAAAATATTCCCTCTCAAGGTAGAAAGCAAAGATCTGGAACCAAGGGCACGATTTCTACCCAAAAAATATTATATATATTATTAGGTCTATAAACTCATATTTTAATTGTCTTTTTTTCAAACTTATTTATTTATTTTTTATTTTATTTTTATGTTTATATAATCAATGCTTTGATATCATTTTTATCTCCTTTGTTTAATTGTCTTTTAAAATCTAAATTTTGTAAAGAGAACAATTGGCAGTTGATTTTCTAACTTGTCTGATTTTCTATATCTTTAGAATGATTCCAACTATAGTTGTTGGATAGAAAAAATAATGTTATTTTTATCCAATCTCCAATAAAAAAAGTTAATTAATATCAAGAAGAAAATAACAAAGTGATATAAGCAACTTCAAATTTTAAGATATTTTAAAATGTGTTGATTTATATATGCTTTATTTGATTGAGTGAATTGATAATAGCATAGTTTACAATTCAACATTAATATAACAAATTATAAAAGTTAAAAGTAATAAAGACTTATATAATAATTTATTAAAGGAAGGTGAGAAATCAAATCTAATATCTATATTTTTTTAGTAATACTTCTTATACACATCCACGAAGATTGAACGCAGGTCACATCCCAGATAATGCAAGTGGCATCCTTAATGGTAAACTACACATATACCATCCATATAACAATTCAAACATTAACACAACCTAAAAAGTTAGAAAGAGATAAATTAACTTATTTAATGGATTATTAAAGGAATGTGAGGAAGAAAAAAACATTAACACAACCTAAAAAGTTAGAAAGAGATAAATTAACTTATTTAATGGATTATTAAAGGAATGTGAGGAAGAAAATATAAGACTTATATTCCTGTTAATATATCATCCAAGTGGGTAGTTAAACCTCTCTAGTTGCTGAGAGGCCCAGGTTCAAATCTCTCGCCTCACATGTTGCGGATATGTTATGTAATGGTTCCCTCGTGGTCACAGTCTGTTTACCCCTTGTGGCCACCACCAATATATATATATATATATATATATATATATATATATATATATATATATATATATCATCCATAGTCAACTCGAATAATAAAATAACTTATGAAATTAGAAAGAGAAACATCAAATTATGTTTAATCTATACACAAAAGTATTTTTAAAACTTCAAAGAAAAATGAAGCTAGAAACTGTAGATTATCCTTTTATGGAGGAGCCTCATTATGATTGATACACCATTATGATTAATATTCTTCTATGGCTATAATCAACATTTTACTCGATGCATTTGTTATATATTATCAAGATTGTTTCTTTCAAGAATATTTATGATTGATTCCATTTTACTATCCAAGAGTATTTATGATATTTATGTTTAAAATCTAAGTAGAAATGATTATAACATCTATTTTATACTTTTCAATTAAAAATATAATCATATATTTTTCGAAATGCACTATAAGTTCCAACATAATTACATATAATGTCTAAATACCAAAATAAAATTACATTTTATTACTCAACCTATATAATCTCTAAGAAAGGTAGAGGAAATGCATAATTATCTTTCTCTGTCATGAAAATAACATTTACTACAATATTATTATTGTCATAGGATTATGCTATATATCATGCTCATAGTGCCATAGTCACACCACATCTATCTTTTAATATTTTTTTTACTTAGCTATAATGCTAAGGCAATGGTATCTTTTGCATTGGCCCAAAATTGACATAGCATGGTTCTTTTGACATAGCATACAATACCTATGAAGAATTAAAAAATGCTACATGTTGCTATAGTGATGTTTTATGTTAAATGACAAACTTTTTAAAAAATAAAATTTAAATAGTATATTATCAAATATATTAAAAATAACTATTATTAAATTCTTATAATATTATAGTTTAAAGATTATTTATTATGTGGTAATATTGTTAGAAACTTAACATTAAGTATACATTACACTTGTAAAGAGTGAAGGAAAAACAATTAAATGAATATACCAAAAATAAAAGGTATTCTAGGTTTATTATATAATTCCAATATAATTATAATGCAATAAAATTACAACCTTAATCTAATATGGTGGTAATGACTATGCTAGTCAATACTTGTATAGGTTTCTTTAATATGGATTAGTTGTAGTCTCAATATTCCTAACATGTGTGGAGGATCCCATCAACCACTATTGGTACTATGAGAGGATCCCATCAACCACTATTGGTACTATGATTATCTCCATCATCTCTACTGTTGCTACCATCTTTCTCTATCATTTGTACCCTCCCTAATGAATAAAATCCCTAATGGATAAAATAGGTAAAGTAATATGGATTAGTTGTAGTTTCATTTTATTCTGCTCTAATTTTTCTCTAACTATTAGATCTAATCATCATTCTAGTATTCATATATAGTATCTTCTTTATATAATATTTATTATCCAACACATCATTGAGATCAAATAATAAATTAATATTTATTTTTATAAAATTAAATACACTAAAATTACTATTACTAAATACCTATACTTTGTAAATCCAAATACAAATTCTAATTTGAAGTTCATGTCTTAATTTATCATTGACTTTTTATGTTTACACAAAATAACTTAAAAATTTATGTATAAATAAAATAAGTAAGGTCCGAGGTGTATACCAATTGGTTCATCCAAACCCCCCCCATAAGGGGGGCAGAGGTCCAAGGTTCAAATCTCGGGCCTCGTAGGACTGAACACTTGTCCCTTTCTTGGTGCTTTCAGCGGCGTAAAAGGTTTAAAATGATTGTGGCATGGTGGTTATAGGGGCGGACTGCGCGAAGATCTGTGTGGCGGCTTCTAGGACGAACAACACAAAATACTGTGGCAGCCATAAAAGTTGGACAGTCTGCCCGGATTCGTGGCGGCTACCGATTCCACCATGTAAATTCAAAAAAAACAAAATAAATAAATAAAATAAAATAAGTACATTAATAGTAATAAAATAAGCATACAAATCTTAGTAAAAAATATTTGGTCTAGAAAACATAATAGGAAGTATTGAATCATCTCTTAACACTTACATATTTATCCCTATGGAAGATTATATTGATATGGCTTTGACCTCTCATTCAAAAAACCTAGGTTTAAACCTTGGTAGAGTTTTTATGAGTGTGTCTATAAAATAAAAATAGAAACTTACATAACTCGTTATTTCCTCATTGATGATTCATAGCTAATTTAAGTTTAACTAAAGCAATATAACAATATTGATGGATTCTTTGGTGAATGTGAACTCTACTTACTTTTTCTATTTAACTACATAAGTAATTTTGTGTCACTTTTATGCAACTATTTAGTATCTTTCTATGATTTTTTATTGGAGAGTTTTCTATAGTTAATATATATTTGTATATAATTATAGAAAACTAATAATAATAAGATAAAAATAAAGTGTAATAACTATAAAAAATGATACAAATACACCATAAGCTATTGAAAAATCGAAAAAGTAAGATAACACTAAAATTAAACCATAGTTTAACAAATTACCAAAAATATCATAAATTGCTTAGCAAATTAGCCATAGCTTCCAACATTGCCATCAACAGACTGTATAACCCTTAAGATTAAGGCATCCTCATCCTTTAGAATTTTCTCAGCATCAGGACAAGCTCTTTTAGTGTTTTCTCATCATACAATCCTTCCTGTTCCCTCTCTTCACCCAACCATGTTTCCATAATTACTATTTTCATTTGACCATCCTCATCATCTACTTGTTCATACATGGAGAGAATTTTAAAGGTGTTAGGTGAAATTATTGTTTTATCTTTTGTTGCTATTTTTTTCTTTGTGTTTTTATGTTTAAGGATTTGAAACCCTGCCAAGTCCCCATCCTCTTTCTCTTTGTTGGGGACCTTATGTGGACAATCCTTGCCTAGATGGCCATATTCATGACAAATTCTACATCTAAATGGAATATTTTCATTATCTACTACTTGCTCTCATATTTCTTCCCCATATTATAAAGTAATCTTCTCTGGAAGTGGTTTGTCAAAATCAATCAAAACACAGATCATTACATAAATCATATGCTCTAAGTGTAGAGTGCGATCATAAGTCATCATGAAAACTCCTAAAAAATTCTCAATTGTTGCAAATATCTTTTAATTACAGTATTCTATCGAAAGATAAAGTAAATGGACCCACACAGAGATAGTTGATGGCATTTCTTAGCCTTGAACTTGGTATGTTAGGGCTTCATGAAGAGCCCTGCCCTACCAAAAAACCATGGTCCCCCTTGAAAAATATTCTCCCTATCTTCTTTATTAGAAAACAAAATAAATAAGTAGTCATTGGGTAAGTAGAATTTGGAACTCACCTTTAGTGCTTCATTTTTTGGGAGCCCATTGCTTAAACATATCAAGAGTCAGTCGAAATCCCATGAATCGATAAATTTTTTGTTATGTTATTTTTGTGGTTTTTTTGTGTGGTTCATGTTCTATTGTTTTTGTTTTTTTTGTTTTGGTTGTAGTGTATTTGTATCTTTTTGTTATGGTAGTGTTGTATTATATTGTTTTGTGGTTTTTCTGTGTTTCATGTTTTGTTTTTTTTTTAATTTTTGGGTTGTGTTTGTTTATGTATGTGTGTGCTTGTTTTTGTGTTTTAGGCATGCTCCTTGAGTGTATCGAAGATGGTGTTTTTTTTTGGAAGGGTTGTGTTTTTTTGTGTGTTTGTTTATGTCTGTGTATGCTTGTTTTTGTGTTTTAGGCATGCTCCTTGAGTGATTCAAAGGTGGTAGGCCAGATGAGCCTTGGGATTTTTTTGCAGAAAAGATGCATCTGCCTCCTTGGATCGTACCTAAAAGTGACATCCCTTTTGATATGTTTTTCCAAAAAAAAAAAACTATAAAAAATAATAAATATAATTTATAATTACTTACTGGTCATGATATAGTATAGTATAAAATTTAAATATATATTATTTAAAATTTTAAAATAATAATATATTAAAATAACTTAAGAGTTTTTAAGTTAAATTATACATAAATATACATACTTTTATTCATTAAAACTTTACCTGTTATTCACTCAAAGTTTATATTGAAGATGGACAACTCAAACTTCACCATTGTTATTCACTCAAAATTTATATCCAACATGGACAACTCAATAGGACATAAAAGGGATTTATATTATGTTATTATCAAACAAGTCTATATAATCACATAGCTCATGTTTTCCATATTATTCTTGTATTTATTTTTTTTTATGTTGAACTGCCCATAAATGATATTACAAAGAGCCATGGTGGATCTTTTTAAGTTCATGAGCAAATGCATCGAGCTCTTTAGGATTTTTTAAATAGTTCAACAACAAAATAATTGAAGCATATATTAGACTTAATTAGGTTTTTATTATAATAATTTTATTGGTGTGAGTTTTATTGGTATTTAAAAAAATAAAAAATAATAATTCATTAAAAATTAAAATTAAAATATATTATTTTTACCCAAGTGTTGTAGGTGAGTTGGAGAGGAGAGGGCAATCCTCCAAGGGAGGTCCCAGGTTCGAATCTCCACCCTACCAAAAAGCTGAATTGGGTACCCAAAATCCAATTGATAATGTTGGTACGGGCAAGGCTGGGTGCAACCCCCGAGTGACTGTGTAAAACCCCCTGTTCGTGGTCTCTTAGACCAAGGCAGCCCCCAAGAGGTTTTTCGCTTTATATTTATATATATATATATATATATATATATATATATATATATATATATATATATATATATATATATTACTTTTGAAAATCAATTTTAACTATTAACAAAATATTATTTTAAAAGTTATGATTTCAGTTGATTTTTCCTTTGGGTTTAAACTGAATTTTACAAAATAGACTCAAATAATTTAATAAAAAATAATACAACCTTAATGTTTTGAGTTTATTTTAAAAATAACTCTATAAAAATTATGTAAAATTTAAAATTATAGGTTTTTTTGTGCTATGATTTTAGTTTATTTATCTTTTTTAAAGTAATAATATAAAATGAATTCAAAATTCAACTCAAAGCATTTTTCACAACCCTTAGCATCTTGATTTTATTTTATAATAATTCTACAAACATCTTGTAAAGGTATAAACTACAAATGAATTTAATTTTTTAAAATCAATTTATGAATCAAATTAAAAACAAGGGAAAATTTTAGTTCAAACAAAAATAAATAAATAATATTAAGATTTATTATATCATATGATGTGATAAATAATAATAAAGTAAAGGCGGAGTGATTGGTTAAAAAAACTCATGTAGGAGTGAGTTGTTAGAAAGTTGTGATTTGTGAGTTGTCAAATGTGAAAGTTAATTTGTGAGTTTGTTATAACTTATGTTGGGAAAACTAAAATGTATTTAAAGGTTGAATATCAATGAAAATATAATTTATGCATTTTGTTTTTTAACATTTGGTATTAGAGCAAGATGATCTATGGAAAGGATGTGAGGACATCCTTCCACCCTACTCCATGGTAAAAAATTCAGGCTCTTATGTGATCTCATGCTTGGCAGCTTTGGGTGATCTCTTACTCATTGCCTCATAGGACAAAGACATCAACGGTAAATGCCACTCAAACCATTCTCTTTCTAAAATATGATGGCTTAACAAAACCAGTGGTAATAGAATTGATTCTATCCTCTTCACAATATGGGTCATGATTTAGGAAGGTACTCACCCTAGTATAATAATACATCCAAGGTATTTTATAGAAGCTCGTCAAAGCCTACATGGTTATCAACAACATGGGATGCCATCAATTTATCAATCATGGGCTAAAACTCATACAAGTATAGATCCCTTCATAATTACAATAAATAGACAATTGAGTATGATGCATATCATAGTAAACCAAGCCATATTTGAAGTAGTACAAAATATATAGAAGATTCACATCATCAACTTTGACATCAAAGATAGCATACAGTGACCCAATCTTATGTAATCTCTCATATTATGAAATTCTAGTCTAGCAATATATTTAAAGATAATGGTAATTTATAGAATTTTCCCAAACATAAAACAATGAGCAAACACCTTTTGGATTTTATAAATTCATTAAACATTCTATTTTCCTTCCATAATGACTATCATCAACAAAATAGTTGACATTAAAAAACTCTTTAAGGTCAACCCCAAGGAAGCCATTGTCATTAATACCTCCACAATTCTAGAGAAGCATATTGGAAGCCCAAAAAACATGCAGTCACTCATCAAAGTTATTTAAATATACAATTGTTAGTTTTCACCATTATCCACAATGAGTATCTCCATCAACATTAGAAGATTTTTGAGATGTGTTTCAATGAGCTTGTCTTCAATGGATTACTCTCTAGAGCTGGCTTTGAACAATGTATTGGTATGCATGATTCCAAGGAATATGCACTTGAAACTTTTGATGTACTTTCATACCAAAAAGATATGAAAAATAACAAGAATAAGAAGAAGAAAATTTTACAAGAATACTTGATAGTTTTGGCTAATTATAGCTTTGACTCAAAGATGTATATTTTCTTTGACATTATGGACAAGAATGTAGATAGAAAAATAATAGAGTATAAGGATAAAGAGGTTATTATGCTAATTTTATTGACCAAAAAGGTTTCCAAATTATAAGAATAGGTTGGGAGTACATTGCATTAATCATGG
The DNA here is from genome assembly GCA_028583015.1 of Wollemia nobilis. Taxonomy (NCBI): domain Eukaryota; kingdom Viridiplantae; phylum Streptophyta; class Pinopsida; order Araucariales; family Araucariaceae; genus Wollemia; species Wollemia nobilis. Next base: position 2,390,823 of record JAQPPZ010002660.1, read on the forward strand.
AATAGTTAGACCCTAACAATCAAGGTTATAATAAGATTTCATATCTAGAATCCTAATGATACATCATATGATGAGATCTAGGTTAGTTAAGCAAAGCTATTATAGTCAAAATATCTATAGATAAAACATAAATTAGTTCTTTTTACCATCTAGAAGGAGCAATGTGATTAAGAGGTTGGATAAATGGTTTAAGTATTTTATAGGGTAGAACCAAATGGATGAGAGAACCATAGTAACTTTACCCATGAATGAGAAAAATTAAATACAACTAGTTTGAGAGATTGAGATGGAACAACTTGAATTCAAGGAGGTCAATTTTGAATGCTACTCTTCTTCTTCCATAGATTTCAAACTAAATGGATTAAAAATGGAGGCAAGTAAGAAGGACCAAGGGTCCCTAAATAAGGCACTCAAATTTTGAACATTTTTATTTGAATTGCCAATAACACATTCCACTACCAAATATACAAAGCATGAATATATTGCATCTAGGGCATCTGTGCATTCATTTCATTCATATTTTGATTTTCTGTTTTGAAAAGAATTGCAAATTCAAATAATTCTTGCATCTTTCTGTTTGCATTTGAAAGTAAAAAGTATCAATTAGAATTTGCATCTTAGGAGTTAAGGGTTTCTTATTTTACTTATCTAAGTAGGAACAAAACTTAAATGCAAAAAGTATTCTTGCCCTTGGGTGACTCCTTTGGTATATAGGTGGACAAACCCTCTGGTTGCAATTTTGGTAGGCGGTTTTAAGCGATTTACTTCACACTCTTTAGAAGAAATTTGCATTTATGTGTTGGATTCTAATTTATATTTGTAAAATATATTAGTTTTAATATTTTTTATCCACAATAGAGAACATAAAATATTTAAAATTAATCACACACAGCACGTTGCACTTTAAATAGTAGTGGTTGGATTTCATCACCAGTCATTGCTTGAGATTTGGTGACGGTGGTAGTCATTTCTATCCACCAATATCTACCCTTAGACACATTAGTACTACCCCCAAGAAAACTTGTTGGATTTCACCACCAAAAAGAATCTCATTGCCCCATCCAGCCATAGTCTTTCACCTTTATTTTTTTTAAACAAGATTAGGATACATCAAACACACAAAATTGTCATTTCTAAAAGTAATTTACACTAAAAATAGATAATCAATGAATAAGGTAAGCCACAAAAGGTGAAACTTAGGATTGATTGGTTTCTTTGTTTCTAAATTCTTTAGCTTTATTTTCAGTTTTAGAAATTTAATTTGATAATCCTAAAATTGCATTTTGATTTAATTATTTTTTGTTTTTAACTTGAAATCAAACAAAGATATTAAATCAAAATAATTTAATGGAAAATACAACAAACATACCTGCTACTTTAGTAGCCAACCCTTCCAATTCTATCCAACCTAGTCCATCTAGGCCCTGTAGACATGAAAAATTGACTCATTTTCCTTAGTTTTTCTCCTAGAAAAGTAAGGTCATATTCAAGAGAATTTTTACCCTATCAAATCTTCTCAATTATTATTAAATTGTATACCATTGTATACGGATCGAAAAGAGCTTTCCAATGGTATATAATATGTTCAATTTTAACATCATTTTCTTCATTTTTCATGACAACAAATCAAAAATTCTTGATCGTTGGACAAAATCATCCACCGATCAACAAAATCGTCCGACAATCGACGAAATTGCCAGGCGATTTTGTCCCAAAACGAAATTTTACCAAATTTTCTAAAATATAAAATCTGGTTTAAAACATCTTACCTAGTTTATCCGTCATTCGGATCAGGGAGGTTGGCGAGTAGATTGAAGGTGGCAAACATAGGAGGGATCAAAACCTCCTCCATGTTTAGCCTAACCTCCCAACTTCTTCAAACCCCTCCTTGGCCTATTTAATCTAGGCCCTTTTCCTTTTTCCCCCTACCTAGATGGTTGGACTTTGATTCCCTGATATTGTTTCTGAACTCCCTTGAGGATCCCTCGCATGAATTTGCTATGCAATTCCACCTCCTAGCATCCCTATTTTCATTTTTGTCATTGCAGGTCTCAATTATAATCACCCCAAATATTAGCATAATCGCTTGGCGATCGACAGAGGTGACAAACGATTTTGTTAGAGAGTAGGTGATTTTGTCAGAGAACAGGCAATCTTGTCTTCAAATAATTTGGGGGCAAGGATTCAAACCACTATTTTGCATCTCTTTCCCTTTTTTCCATTTGTTTATGCATTGTACAATGTTCATTTAATTTACTACTCAGATTTAGATATTGCATCTTGGTGTTCACCATCATTTCAATTAATTGCATTATAAAATTAGGATCAAAATTGCACAAATTCATGGCATAGTAGGTTGAATTGTTATCATATTGTTTCATATCCATTTTCATATAGAAATTAAAGCTAATATATGACTTGGAGTATGAGAAACTGTCATAATTTACAAGAAACCTTGTTTTCTGTCCCTTGTTTTCTGGCAATTTTTCTTACTACAGGATTGCAACAAAATCGCCTACGATTTTTTCTAGAACAGAGGCGATTCTCTCTAAAACAGAGGTGATCCTGTCTAAAATAAAGATGATTCTATATAAAATAGAGGTGATTCTGTCTAAAATAGAGGTGATTTTGTCTAAAATAGAGGTGATTTTGTCCTGCTACAAGCATCAAAATCTTCATCAAACATCCGGATCAAGTAAGGTTATAATTTCTTTTAGTCCTAGTTTTAGGCATTACATATCTATTTTGTATCCATTGTCTACTGTCTTCATTGAATAAAAATTTCATATAGATAGTTTTAGTTGCATAAATACTAAACCTAGGTGTATGTATAATTTGAATTAAAAATAACTCATATAAAACAAATCTTAAAACCTAGGCTCGAAAACTGCCACAAATGTTTCCTGGTGAACCCAAAAACCAATTCGTCAAAAAATCACCACAAGAAGGCACGATCAAGTGCCTCTCTTTTGAGTTGTAGATCTACTATTTTCCCATTCCCCTCTGAGGTGTGGATCCATCAGTCTAGAGGAAAGGAATGTGAAAATTTTAGGCCTACATTCTTTGGTGAACCCGACATGAAACATAGGCATTTCTTATGATTTCAAAAACAAACAAATATATATATATATATACAAGAAAAAAAAAATCATCATTTCAAATTTGTATGTTTTAGGTTCAATTATAAATTTTAGATACCAAATATTACTTTTATAAGTACTAAAGAAACCATGAGTCTTAACTCAAATCAATATGAGCCCATCAATAATGTTGGGAAAATTATGCCAAATACATTTTTTGATTATGACCAACCTCATCCATATTCAACATCACCTTTATCACACTTTTCTCATTTTTCATCCTTACCCCAACAAGACAATCCCTTTTCCAATCCTCTTCATAATGATATTGTCTTTTCTCCCATATATCCATATTATGCCTATCGATCCACATACAATCCTTCTCCACCATTTCAACATTCTTCTTTCAACACAACACATCCATTTCAACAAGAAAATACTTCTTATTCCAATCCTACCATGCACTCACATCATACTTCACAATCTTCCTATCATCATTCTACCCATAATAAAGAAAAAAAGAGGTAATAAACCATTAAGTCCTTTTATGGCTGAATTCTTAAGCCAAATATAAAAAGCCTCTCGAAAACCTTCACCACGTAAATTTACTAAGCTCAATCAACCAATGGATATAATTCTCAAGCATTTACTTGATACAAATAGGATTGAGTTACCTCCCATGAGATAACCTGATACCATAGCAGCTTGTTATAAACCTGAGCTACATTGTGAATATCATAGAGTGGATGGACATATGACACAAAAATGTAGAAATTTAAGATGTGTAATTCAATATTTAATTGACGAGGGTCTTTTTACTATAAATGAATTACAATCTACAACTGATTATAAATCTCCAATAAACAATCAAACTCCTACACAACAAATACCCATAATAAATCAAGACATGGGGATCTCCCAAGAACCCCTATTCAATTATCAACAACAGGAAACCAATCAAATATTACATCTTAATGTGTCCCATCACGATGATATTACTAATATTGTAATAGAAACTACAAATGAGCAACCTCAAGTTCAATCAACTCAATTTTATATTCAAGAGATGGATTCCTCATTTGACCAACCTTCAAAACTATCTTTGGCTCTAGAGCATGATCCAAAATGGAATGTAAGCATAGAAATCCCATCTTTAGCATCAAAATCTCAATCTTAAATCCACTTTGATATCCAAAAACAAGTGATTAATACTCAAGCAAAGATATCCCTTTTAGAAGTATTATAAAGTTCTCATATTCATAGGGAAACTTTGTTCAAGATACTTAGCCAACAATTTGTTCCTCATGATCTTTTTCCTAAGAACATAATTAATGGTGTAATACCTCTTGAGGTTAACCATATTTTATTCTATCATGAGGAGATTCCTTCCTCTACTCCACAAGAAGACTCATCTCTTTACATTACAGGATTTATTAAAGAAACATCTATTAAAACTATTATGGTATATAATGGCTCCTCTCTTAATTTATGCACTTATCAATTATTCCAAAAACTTGAATTAAAGGAAGAAGATCTCAATGAATCAAATGTTATTATAAAATATTTTAACAATGAAATTCAAGAAGCTCAAGGTACTATAATTCTTCCCCTTAAGAGTAGACCCAAGATCCTGGGTACTTTGTTTTATGTAGCATCTTGCCCTTCACCTTACAACCTACTTCTCAGAAGTCCTTGGATTCATACGATGAGGGTTGTCCCTTCCATTCTTTATCAATGTTTGAATTTTAAACTTGCAAACAAAATTGTTGTCATACATGGTGACCCAACACCATTTGAAGAATCTTTAACGGTTGGAACATCAAGTTCTATACATTCTCCATTGTCACAATTACCTCCTATAAATCACTTTTCTTCATCCATACCTGATCATCCTTGTTTACCAAATAACACCCATGCATATCTTTCACATATGCTCCATCCATATTATCAAGACTTGGAAGATAGTGATAAGAATGAAGAACCTTCTTATCCTTCTGACATTTTGTTTTGTAACATGATCAATTTTACACATAAAATTCAAATCTTTTGCTACATTGTTCTAAATTATAAAAAAACTTTTGTTATCGCTACCTTTTATTCATCACATTTTGTTCTTCATTCTCTCTTTCATTATTGTTATCACATCAAGTTCTCTATTATTTTCCTCTTTATCATTGTCATCTTCTGTCCATCACTTTTCTTCATCTACATCTCATTCTTCATCACAACAATCTCAACTATCAACCAAATAGCTTCACATACACCACAACCAAAACCTCCTTTGATTTTGAAGCCACCTTAGACATGCTATACTCAAATAACCTTGTATAATATATATGAATCATCTTATATATACCACCAATTCCATCATTAAAATTAAAAAATCAAAAAAATATATCAAATAAAACAACTAAAAAAATCAAAAAGTATCAAAATCTCAAAAATATTTTAGATCATTCTGCATTGTTATTCATTGTTGTATTTCACAATTTCGAAGCTATATTTTCCTTATTTCGGATTAATTCAAAAGTTATATTGAACCATACACTTAATTTCACAAATTAATTATTTTGATTTTACCACTATGATTATAAATCTCTCTTGTATCGAAGATCACTATTTCACTAAATGATATTTTGAGTTTTGGGAAATGATCCTGTTACTTCTTGAACCAAGTACACTTTTACATATTAAAATTATTTGTTGCAAATTCGAAAAATGATACTACATAATAGTCTTAGTCTCTTGAGCGAAAAATTTTCCCCTGCTATCCTATCATGCGCATGATCTAGAATTTTTTGAGAATTTGCAAAAGGAAAAGCTCATCCCTGCCCAAATAAAAGTCCCTTTCTCCACATCTAAGCTGAGCAAGTATCCCAAAAGAAAAATCAACAAAATAAAAAGGAAAATTCAAAAGAGAAAAAAAATAAAAAAGAGAACAAAAATAGAAAAAGAAAAGCAATAAAATTCCCTTGTTTAAAACAAAATGAACAAAATTCCTACCCCTTGAAAGTGAAAAAAATAAGGGTAAATGAGCTTGAATTCCTGGAATTCTCATTTATTCGAAAATCATGAGGTAAATCCCATAACAGGTTATTTGTGCCCAACTTGCTTGACATTGGGTAATTCCTTTTTGCGTGGTGGCATGTCTGTCACATTAGCGACCTTTTGTATAGACCTATGTCCACTTTTTTATTAGCTATATTTTTATGACTTGACTTACATAGTAATCTGGTATGATTTCATGCACAAAAATCATGGTTAATGAACCCTTCACTTGCACACACATTGGTTCATTCAAGTTCACTTGCATCACTACCTTACTCAAAATTGGTAAATGAACATTACAAAGCACACACATTTGATCCTTGAGAGATTTTATATCATTGTGTTAAATCAAGATGGATAATGAACGCACTTATCACACACTGGTTTTTGATAAATTTGAATTTGTCTTAGAAATAAGTTAAAATATTTCTTTAAAATTTGTTGGACAACGTTAGTTTATCATTACTTTCATATTAACGCATTACATAGATATTTCCAAAATCTCAAAAATAGCTTATTGCAAAAATAACATGTAGTTCAAAATCACTTATCATACATAGCACTCGTGACTTCGCGATGATGGTATAATTCCTAGGAATTATTCTTCTCAATTTTTACACTAGGAATTCTATACCTAGAACAAACCATCCTTCCAATTTTTCATGGCCAAAATTATTCCATATATTTTATAATTACATAATATTTTTGAAACATGTGACACAATGATTTATCTTACATTACTTTGCATTTTAAAAGAACAAATAATTTCATATAATCATGCATTTCATTTTGATTTTCGTGATGACGGTATAATTTCTAAGTAATTATTTCATATAATTTCACACTTAGGAATTCTATGCTTACCGTTAATCATCCTTCAAATTTTTCATGCTTTGCTCAATATATTTCACAAACATTTACCACATACATTATTAGCAAACAAACATCACACATATTCCTATTACCACAAAAGCCTTGAGATTATTCTTAAGCATACAATCATTCTTAGCAATATCAAAAATATTCCTCACAAACAGGATTAGCTTCGAGACTTAGGAAGCTTTGAACTCCACCAACAATCTCATAACAACACAACGTCCTTTGAGGTTTATTGCTAGAATCTATCAAACATCTTGTCCCAAAACAACATCAAACATTCTTTTCTCATCATAAAGCCTTAATATTATTCTTAAGCACACAATATTTTGGTATTAGCAATACAAAACTTCCTCACAACAGGATCTGCTTCATGACTTAGCGAGATTTGAACTCCACCAATAGTCATATAATAGCACAACATCCTTTGAGGTTCATTGCTAATCCCTCAAATCTATCATCACACAAAATCATCTTTCTCAAAACACACTTTACAAAATCATTTTCCTTTTATGTTGAGCATGATCAAAATGTTCAAAAATCAAAGCATGATTACAAGAAATTATGTAACACAACCATCATAAGAAAATGTAATAAATCATCCAATAAATCACACAAAATCACATAAAATAAAGAAGATCAAATTCGATTTTTCCACCAAACGTAAAATTTGGTGTAAAAACTCGAGGGGGCATCCTAGTCAGTAAATTAGTAATTATTTTTTTCTAAGACATCAATTTCACATAAACTATTCATTCTAAACCATCTACTTCATTTATACCCATGTCAAACCATAATCATTTCTACTCAAGTGTCTACACTTTTCTTTGATGCATTTATTGTTCATAAATACGTCAAAGAGGGGGTAAAATGTAGACATGAAAAATTGACTCATTTTCCTTAGTTTTTCTCCTAGAAAATTAAGGTCATATTCAAGAGAATTTTTACCCTATCAAATCATCTCAATTTTTATTAAATTTTATATCATTGGATAGGGCTCAAAAATAGCTTTCCAATGGTATATAATATATCCAATTTTGACATTATTTTCCTCATTTTTCATACCAACAAACCAAAAATTCTTGATCTTTGGACAAAATCACCCATCGATCAACAAAATCACCCCACGATTGACAAAATCCCAAAACAGAATTTTGCCAAATTTGCTCAAATATAAAATCCAGTTTAAAATGTCTTACCTGGTTTAGTTGTCATTCGAATCAGGGAGTTTGGCAAGTAGATTGAAGGTAGAAAACATAGGAGGGATCAAAACCTCCTCCATGTTTAGCCTAACCTCCCAACTTCCTCAAACCCCTCCTTGGCATCTTTAATTTAGGCCCTTTTCCCTTTTCCCCCTGCCTAGCTGGTTGGACTCTGATTCCCTGAGATTTTTTTTGAACTCCCTTGAGGATCCCTTGCATCAATTTGCTACGCAATTCCACCTCCCATCATCCCTATTTTCATTTTTTCATTGTAGGTCTCAATTATAATCATCCCAAATATCAACATAATCATCTGGCGATCAACAGAGGCAGCAGGTGATTTTGTCAGAGTAAGTGATTTTGTCAAATAATAGGCGATCCTATCTTCAAATTAGTTGGGGTCAAGGATTCAAACCACTATTTTGCATCTCTTTCCTTGATTTCCATTTGTTTATGCATTGTATAATGTTCATTTAATTTACTGTTCAGATTTAGATATTGCATCTTAGTGTTCACCATCATTTCAATTAATTGCATTTTAAAATCAGGATCAGAATCGCACAAATTCATGGCATAGTAGGTTTAATTGTTATTATATTGTTCTCATGTTGTTTCATATCCATTTTCATATAGAAATTAAATCTAATATGTGACTTGGAGTATGATAAACCATCATAATTTACAAGAAACCCTATTTTATGTCCTCTATTTTCTGTAAATTTTTCTTGCTACATGATTGCAACAAAATTGCCCACGATTTTTTCTAGAACAGAGGCAATTTTGTCTGGAAAAGAGGTGACTCTGTCTGAAATAGAGGTGATTATGTCCTGCTACAAGCATCAAAATCTTCATCAAACATCCGGATCAAGTAAGGTTATAATTTATTTTAGTCCTAGTTTTAGGTATTGCATCTCTATTTTGTATCCATTGTCTACTATCTTCATTGAATAAAAATTGCATATAGATAGTTTTAGTGGCATAAAGGCTAAACCTAGGTGTATGTATGATTTGAATTAAAAATAACTCATCTAAAACAAATCTTAAAACCTAGGCTCAAAAACTGCCACAAATGTTTCTTGGTGAACCCAAAAACCAATTCATCAAAAAATCACGACAAGAAGGCACGATCAAGTGCCTCCCTTTTGAGGTGTAGATCTATTATTTTCCCATTCCCCTATGAGGTGTGGATCCATTAGTCTAGAGGAAAGGAATGCAAAAATTTTAGGTCTACAGGCCCATTCACCCATCTCTCCCACAAGAGGGATCCATTCCCCAAAACAATGAGTAATCATCCATCCAAATTGACATGGACAAGGTTGAGGCCATCTACAAGTCTTCTAACTATGTTCTCGAACCCATTATCCAAGACTATGTTGAAAACCAGAATTGACTACATCATGTCCATCCAACCTCACCCAAGTGTATACTAGTTCTTCTTATGAGGAATATGGTATGCTTTCTTCCTCCATTTTATCTCACCAATACTTTTTTTTGACACTTATCCTCATACATCATATCATATTCTTCATTCATAATCATTTCTTCACAAACCTCATCATCATCAAATTCATTCTATGCCCCCCAATTAATCACAACTCCAACAACACACTCAATCTCATCCATTCACCACATCTCAAGTCACTCAACAAGCCAACCAAGGCTTACAATCAAATTTTCAACACACTAAAATTCTACAACAAATTTTAACTCGACTCACTAACATTGAGTTACAGTTGAGCCATCTTCAGTGTTAGCAACCACAGCAATTACAACATCTAATTTCACAATCCACATCTCAGGTTTCAATACCTGTACCACAATTTCAAAATTCAACACAATTGGACAAATGCACCAAGTATCCCATAAAGCCCAATCACAACTACATAGTGCTTTCAGAATCTTATGCAACCATTTTTCTAAGGATTTATGAAGCATAAGAGATTTTACTTCCAAAAATCAAATCAAGTGATATTAACAAGCCACGTGTAAATAATTATAATAAGCACTTGTATTGTCCTTATCATCAACAAATAGACCATGACATCAACAATTGTCATGTATTTAAATATGTTGTCCAATATCTTATTGATCTAAAAGTCTTTTCCACAAACGGTCCATCCAAACCATCTGATCAAGACAATGATACCAACTCAATCACCAAGCAAAGTGGGGACTCCTAGGATATCACATCCTCCTAGTCACTCACATCACCAATCAAAAAACTCCAAAGGTACCTAATCCTTTTGATCACATTTTAATATGGCTTCATCTTAGTCATTCAATCCTTAACATGGCTTCATCAAAAATCATTCATCATCAACATGACTTCATCAATAGTCATTCATCATTAACATGGCTTCATTAACATCCATTCATCATTAACATGGCTTAACCTTAGTCATTTCATCATTTACATGGCTTAACCTTAGACATTTTATCATTAACATGGCTTAACATCCATTCATCATTAACATGGCTTAACCTTAGCCATTTCATCATTAACATGGCTACTCAATAGTCATTCCATCATTAACATGGCTTCATTAATAGCCATTCATCATTAACATGGCTTAACCTTAGCCATTTCAACATTAACATGGCTTAACCTTAGCCATTTAATCATTAACATGGCTTAACCTTAGCCATTCATCATTAACATGGCTTAATCTTAGCCATTCATCATTAACATGGATACACAATAGTCATTCATCATTAACATGGCTTAACCTTAGCCATTTCATCATTAACATGGCTTAACCTTAGCCATTTCATCATTAGCATGGCTTAATCTTAGCCATTTCATCATTAACATGTCTACTCAATAGCCATTCATCATTAACATGGCTTCACTAATAGCTATTCATCATTAACATGGCTACTTAATAGTCATTCATCATTAATATGGCTACTCAATAGCCATTAATCATTAGCATGGATTCATTAATAGCCATTCATCATTAACATGGCTACTCAACAGCCATTCATCATTAACATGGCTTAATTAACATCCATTCATCATTAACATGGCTTAACCTTAGCCATTTCATCATTAACATGGCTTAACCTTAGCCATTTAATCATTAATATGGCTTAACCTTAGCCATTCATCGTTAACATGGCTTAACCTTAGCCATTCATCATTAACATGGCTACTCAATAGTCATCCGTCATTAACATGGCTTAACCTTAGCTATTTCATCATTAACATGGTTTAACCTTAGCCATTTCATCATTAAAATGGCTTAATCTTAACCATTTCATAATTAACATGTCTACTCAACAGTCATTCATCATTAACATGGCTTCATTAATAGACATTCATCATTAACATGGCTACACAACAGTCATTCATCATTAATATGGCTACACAATAGCCATTCATCATTAACATGGCTTCATTAATAGCCATTCATCATTAACATGGCTACACAACAGCCATTCATCATTAACATGGCTTCATTAATAGCCATTCATCATTAACATGGCTTAACCTTAGCCATTTCATAATTAACATGGCTTAACATTAGCCATTTAATCATTAACATGGCTACTCAACAACCATTCATCATTAACATAGCTTCATTAATAGCCATTCATCATTAACATGGCTTAACCTTAGCCATTTCATCATTAACATGGCTTAACCTTAGCCATTTAATCATTAACATGGCTTAACCTTAGCCATTTCATCATTAACATGGCTTAACCTTAGCCATTTCATCATTTACATGGCTTAACCTTAGCCATTTCATCATTAACATGGCTTAACCTTAGCCATTTAATCATTAACATGGCTTAACCTTAGTCATTTCATCATTAACATGGATTAACCTTAGCCATTTCATCATTAACATGAATTAACCTTAGTCATTTTATCATTTACATGGCTTAACCTTAGCCATTTAATCATTAACATGGCTTAACCTTAGCCATTTCATCATTAACATGGTTTCATCACAGCCATTCAACCATTAACATGGCTTCATCTCAGTCATTCATCATTAACATGGCTTCATCACAATCACATTCACTTTCATCCATAATCATTTCATTCTCTAAATCAAAAGCCCCAAAGGTTCCTAATCCCTTTGGTCACATTTCAATTTTCAAAAAGCCCCAAAGGCTCTAATCCCTTTGGTCACATTTCAATTTTCAAAAAGCCCCAAAGGTTCTAATCCCTTTGGTCACATTTCAATTTTTAAAAATCCCCAAAGGTCCTAATCCCTTTGGTCACATTTCAATTTCAAAAAGCCCCAAAGGTCCTAATCCCTTTGGTCACATTTCAATTTCAAAAAGCCCCAAAGGTCCTAATCCCTTTGGTCACATTTCAATTTCAAAAAGCCCCAAAGGTCCTAATCCCTTTGGTCACATTTTCAATTTCAAAAAGCCCCAAAGGTCCTAATCCCTTTGGTCACATTTCAATTTCAAAAATCCCCAAAGGTCCTAATCCCTTTGGTCACATTTTCAATTTCAAAAAGCCCCAAAGGTTCTAATCCCTTTGGTCACATTTCAATTTCAAAAAGCCCCAAAGGTCCTAATCCCTTTGGTCACATTTCAATTTTCAAAAATCCCCAAATGTCCTAATATATTTGGTCACATTTCAATTTTCAAAAAGCCCCAAAGGTCCTAATCCCTTTGGTCACATTTCAATTTTCAAAAAGCCCCAAAGGTTCTAATCCCTTTGGTCACATTTCAATTTTCAAAAAGCCCCAAAGGTCCTAATCCCTTTGGTCACATTTCAATTTCAAAAAGCCCCAAAGGTACCTAATCCCTTTGGTCACACATCAATTTCAAAAAGCCCCAAAGGTTCCTAATCCCTTTGGTCACATCTCAATTTCAAAAAGCCCCAAAGGTACTTAATCCCTTTGGTCACATTTCAATTTTCAAAAATCCCCAAAGGTACCTAATCCCTTTGGTCACATATCAATTTCAAAAAGTCCCAAAGGTCCTAATCCCTTTGGTCACATATCAATTTTCAAAAATCCCCAAAGGTCCTAATCCCTTTGGTCACATGTCAATTCCAAAATGCTCCAAAGGCACCAATCCCTTTGGTCATAAGCTTACTAGGCTAGGGGGAGTAGAAAAACTCGAGCCAATGAACATCATACACTGGAAAGCATTCCATGCTTACTGTGATTACTATATATGTATATGCATACATGGCTAATACAAAAAAAAAAACATTTGCATACATTTCATTCATAACATTGCATTTCACTTGCATTTACATTTCATTCAAAACAATGTATTCACCCGCATCACATATTGCATTCCATATTTCAATTGCATTTCATACATTGCATTAACATCCACATTCCATATTTCATATAGGGATCATTTATTCAAGATCTTAATTGGTCCAACAAATATCATGTTGCCTTAATCAGGGGCACCTTCACAATTTCATCCTCACAATTTCACAAAGCCAAATTTCCTTACATACAAGCCATATTCACAAATTCCTAGGTGTTTTCGGTCACTAAGCCACCCTTAGTGTTTTAAGAAAACTTCAAAATACATGTCGAGTTCTTCTTAGGACCAAAAGCACTTTTTCACATTAAGAAAATCTTGAGTTTTTTCCATTGATTCCAAAAATAATCTTGCACCAACCACACTTCTTCACATCTTAAAAACATTTTGAGTCAAAGAGGGATAACACCATACTTGGGTGGCACCTTGAAGTGAAAAGGGTATTCCTCACTTGTCCTATCATGCAACATAGTCCAAAATTAAAAACAGTGGTTCTTACCACTACCACAGTTGCTCTCCAAATATAAACACAAAATATAGAGTAGTAAGGATAGGGTCACATTCTCATCACACTTCGGTTGAGAATCCGATTCCCCAAAGCTCTATCCAAAGTTAACAATTTCTATGCACACACCACATATCCATAAAGTTGTAAGGATCATACTACATTTTCCATAGAAAGTTATGTAGTCATCCCCAAGGCCTAAAGATCAGATCATTGGACTATGGAGTGAATCTCCACCGGGGCTATAGACGCTTGACTGGTAGTGGAGTAAGCTCATGCGGGGTGACATGTCTCCTTTCCAAAAAAGAGAGACCTCTGACCGCACATATGGACAAGCTAGCTTCTTGGTCTTATCCATAATAGGTCATGCCTAATTTACTCATAATGGGTTAATGAACTTCACGTGCACACACATTGGTTCTTGATTTCCTAGGGTCATTGCCATGCTCAAGATTTGGTACATGAACTTCACTTGCACACACATTTGATCCTAGAAGGATTTAGGCAGTTTTAGTGGGTTTGTTTGATGCCACTAGGATGTTTGAGTCTTTGTAAAATAGTTAGTTTTCCATATCAACATCCATATCTTCTTCCATGTCAACATCCATGTCATTTCATGAGCCATTATCCGCCAAAAACCACCAAGTTTGGTGCCCCTGATTAAACAACAATGCTAAACATGGCCAAAAAAATATCTAAACCATAAATGATCATCCATACATTTTGCCTTGCATTCATCATCCATACATGCCATCTTGCATAAATCATCCATACGTTTCATCTTGCATTGATCATTCATAACATCTCATATGCATTAGTCATAAACATAAACATGCATTCCACAAAAGCATTCACTTAAAAGCACAAAAGTAAAATCCATGTATGTATATATATATAACTCGCATATGCAAAGATTGCTAGAAAGTGTGAACATCATAACAACTTGGGGGTGTTCAAGGTTTCACACCTTTTCCCCAACCAAGCAAACATCATCATAACTTGGGGGTGTTCAAGGTTTCATACCTTTCCCCCAACCAAGAAAATAACATCACAACTTGGGGTGCTCAAGGTTTCACACCTTTATCCCAAGAAAACATCATAATTTTAGGGGTACTCAAGGTATCACACCTTCCCCACCAATTCAACAAATAATTCAATCACTCAATCACATCACATCATCAACACGTCAATTGCTAGGTTCAAAAGGTTGCATCCTTTTATCAAAGGTTGTGTCCTTTGCCTTGCATTCACATCATTCACATCAATTGCTAGGTTCAAAATATTGTGTTCTTTTGTCAAAGGTTGTGCCCTTTGCCTTGCATTCACACCATCCACATTTGCAAAAATTCCTTTTCTGTTAGGGCAAAAATAGAACCATTTCATTGCATCACAACTTATCAAAATCCTCTTTTTCTGTTAGGGCAAAAATAGAATGCATCAATTACATCTCCACATTCACTCAATTTCCTAGCCTTACCCGTCGGCTAAAAACACGGAGTTTCATTCTACATTTTCCTCAATATTTTCATTCACAAGTGAACCTTGTATTTAGTGGTTTATCCTAGAAACCTGGTGGTTGCAATGACTGGTTATCCATGCAATCCGGTAGGATGGGTAGATCACCATAAGGACACTTACATCATCAAAAACCCCTTCATCTGTTAGGGCAAAGAATAGACACAATCATCTCATTTTTTCATTTCAAAAACCCCTTCATATGTTGGGGCAAAGAATAGACACATTCATCACATTTCCACATTTCAAAAATCCCTTCATCTGTTAGGGCAAAAATAGATACATTCATCACATTTCCACATTTCAAAAACCCCTTCATCTGTTAGGGAAAAAATAGATACACTCATCACATCTTCCAAATTGCAAAAATCCCTTCATATTTTGGGGCAAAAACAAATCACATTTACATTCAACATCATCCATTCATTTATCATTATGCAATATTCATAAGTGAACCTTGTATTTAGTGGTTTACCCTATTTCACCTAGCGGGTGCAGTGACTGGTTATCCATGCAATCCGGTAGGATGGGTAGATCACCATAAGGACACTTACATCATCAAAAACCCCTTTATCTATTAGGGCAAATAATAGACACAATCATTTCATTTTTCATTATAGGGCAAAGAATAGACACATCATTTCTTTTTTCATTGTCAAAAACCCCCTTCATTTGTTGGGGCAAAAACAGACTCAATCACTTGAATCCATATATCCAAAAAGGTAGCTTACCTCCACAAAATCACTCCACATTGCATCCATCAATACAATTCTCATCACCATGTCTCCATGTCACCATCAAATCCATCAACAATTACATTTATATTCAACATTTTCCAAGTTCATGTGTCAAATTTACAAGTGAATCTTGTATATAGTGGTTTATTCTATATACTTGGTGATTGCAATGATTAGCATCCATGCAATTTGGTAAGATGAATAAATTACCATAAGAACACTTGGTCATCATCATCATCATCACTTATCTCCTTGATCGAGATCACAATCATATTTGGTATTTTCTCATCTTTAGAGTGAAACATTGCCAAGAGCAATTTGCACAAAAGCAGTCATTGATGTCCTTTTTCGTGGGGCAAGAAAACATGGATACGACTCAAATTTCATCATTCAAAATATCCTTAACACCTTTGAGATAGGCACTAGCTAGGATGATTGGTTCCAATTGTGGGAATTATTCAAACAATCACTAGTAGTACATCCAAGGTTGATTTCTTTTTCCTTTGCATCATTATTTTGCATATCAATGATGTCGAAAAGGCAAAAATATTCCAAAAGCATTGAATCACCCCAAATTTGGGGCAACCACATTTTATTTTGATCCTCCCACGATGGGATACATCTTACATGATCATGACATCTACATTTGACACAACCCCCTTCCCACCATTGGGGCAAAAATGGTATCACATTTTACATCATTCATATCATCCACATCACATCACATTTGCACAAAACCCTTCATCCATTAGGGTAAACACAGACACATCATATCACATTTTACACCAACCCCCTTCACACCATTGGGGCAAAAACGGTATCACATCATTCATAATTTGCACAAATTTTTCAATTGGCTCGTGAGATTCATCCATAACCTCATTCACCAATTGAGGGGGTAAGCTACACAAATTCCAAAATTATTTATTCTTTTGTCTTCAACATTATTGCTCAAAAATCCAACAAGAGAGAGAAGTTGCTTCTGCGCCCAAAGCCCAACCAGGTGTCTCATGTTTTTGTACCATATTGTGTTTCATACAACATGGTACAAAAAGGGGCATCTATAGACACCAAATCCTAGCCACTTATCCACCATCACCATTTCCCACCATTCAATTGGCCATTCCATGCCTTTCCCACCATCCAATGGCCCACTTTAGCCCTTTTCCACCATTTTCCAACCTCTATTTGACTTATTTATATTTATTTTATATTATTTATATTTAAATATAATATTTTATATTATATTTTAATATATTTATTATAAAATATATATTTATAAGCCAAATTAACCTCAATCGTCCGATCCGATCTAATCTCAGCCATCCATATTCCATAATTCGTGTCACACCTAAAGTTTAATATTAGCCTTTGGATCCACTTTAATATTAGCCACACAATCAAAAGTGTTAAGCTAAAACCCTAAGAAAACCCTAGGCTTGATAATAAATAGGAGCATTCTCAATGCTCAATCCCTAGAACTTTTGCTAATTGGTTCGAACTAGCTTTGATTGGAGCTCTTGCTTTCTGAGTGAATTCGACCTACATTTGCCTTAGTTGTGCCCTAGCATAGCCTCCCCCAAAAACCCTAGCTTGCCCTAGGATTTTTAGATTCCAACCATCTCCACAACCCATTTCCATCGTCGCCATTGTCGTTCATCCATTGAACCCTTCGCAACCCCCCTGATCTGCTTTTGTAGATCTAATCCTACCCATAGGTGCTCCCGGGCACCTAGTGCATCCCACGGGTGCAACAACACGCATGTTGCATACTGCAAGTATAGCATATAGATTGTCATCCCCATAGTTGTAAACCAGAGCCTGCCATGTAAGATCATCAAGTGTCGTTGGGGCACCCTGCCATCAATCTACAACGGAGCAACAAATCTATTCATCAACAGACAACAAGGTAAATCTACTTATTTTGTTACATTTCATATTGTTTAACTCTGTTCACATTTCATACTATTATTAGCTAGGGTTTTAGTTATGATTTCTGAGGGCTCACATAGTGGAGCCCTCATTATTATTACTAAATTTTTGGTATTTCTTTGTGTGCATATTAGACAGTACATCAGAAGCATTGGACAGTTGTTCAAGCTAGAGTGGCCCGACTCAACGGATATCTGAAGCCCACTCAACCTTGTTGGGATCAAAGACACGATTGAAGACATTGCAGCATTTGCCATTAGGGTTTTGGAGAACCCTGTATATTTGTAACATTGTATCAACAAAGGATTGTGTATCATCTTGATATGTAACAACGGAGTTTATAAGCTCCCCCCATTAATATAATACATATATTTCATGGTTGTGCATTTTTGGTTTGATATATTCATTTGTTGTTTTCTTTTAAGCAATAGCTTTAGTGTTGTGTTTTTGTATTCACACATACAATTTAAATTCCAATGTCGATTGCTCAAATATATGCAATTTTTATTTCTCTTCTTTATCTTAAATAGTAATCCTTGTGATTGTATTCTCTTCGTATATATCCTTGTTATGGAGTATTGACTCCATAATAAAATTATAGTAATGTGACTCTTTGGATACTTGATTATTCATTTCCATATGCCAAGTCTCATGACTCTTGGACTATCTACTTGACACTTGCATACTTGAGGAACACTTGACTCTATAATACTTCACACCTAAACATTACTCTTGCACTTCTATAACTTTCACACTCTAATCTAAGATACTTGTGCACATATTGTATTACATATTTTTCTCATGATATAAGACACTTGTGCATATAGACTCAACTTACACTTGCACACTAATTCACATGACACTTGTGCATTTCTTGAACATTCATGATGAGGCATAAAAAATGTCTCATTATTTCATCTTTTTTTATATAAAAATTGTCTATATTGCCTAAAATACTATAGTTAATTTAAATTATTTAATTATGATTTTTTCTTATATTGAAGTTAACATGGTTAATTGCATAAAATGACATGTTGCTATTTCGACATGTCTTTTATAGTTTCTATGGTTATTTTGCATGATTTTAGGACTCATTTAGCATGTAATAAAGTGACATAAAAATATCATAAGTATAAGTTATGGTTGTAAGGTTGAAATTCTAATTTGCTTCCATGTTCAAAAAAAATTCTCTTTGCAAACTACATGTTTGCTGAAAAACTATAGGAAAACTGCAGGTGGCTCCATAACATCTAGGTTGTAACCTGTAATAATATAGGAAAATGTGGTTGCACATCCAATTGGGGTTACAAAATGATTTGGGAACATATAATAAGTAAAATGAGATATTACCAGCCACCTGGAGTTGACTCAACACCGGTTTTCTAGCTCGTTTGCATAAATCATATTTTCAGCCTGATCTTCCAAAGTTGCTATAGAATTTTTTATATATAAAAACTAGAATTGATTTTTGGCCTATTTGAACATGAAAATGATGAGCTGGAAAGTTGGGATTTGACACAAATATCTCTAAGAATATTTCAAAGCATCCCACAATATTTGCACACATAAAAAGGAGGGAATCTCTCTATTTTAGTTTACTATTTTAATTATGGAAACATCAAGAATTTCTGTAGAAAATGTTGAAACCTACTTTTTCACCAAATTTCAAGAAAATCAAGCAATATGGTGCATGGAGGGTAATAACCAATTATATTTTTCCTATTTTAAGCACACTTCTCAATGTTTGGAGGTGAGAGCAAAATGACAGCTGATGTAAAACATAATTTTATCCAATTCTGGATATAATTCAATTGCAACAAATCAGCAAATTAGTTTTTGATAGATGGAATTGTATGTCTATCACATAATTTTATCCAATTCTGGATATAATTCAATTGCAACAAATCAGCAAATTAGTTTTTGATAGATGGAATTGTATGTCTATCGTAGGTTGGGAATGTGGAGGACTTGGTATAAATATACCCACCTACCTACGCTGAAGTAAGGAGACAAATAGGAAAATAAAAATTAGTCTTAACATTACAAGAAGTTGTCAGCATTATTGTAAGAACAATTTTTCGTCAAATAAAGTGTAGTTTTTGTCAAACATGTGTTTTATGAATGATTAGATAGTTAGTACTTGTTATTTGATGAACTAGATCTTATGTTGGACCTAGGAGCAATAACCCACTCTCAGGGCTAGTGGAAGGAGTGCTACTATCTTCTTATAGGTTTTTTTCATTTATTGTTATTTTTTATCATTTTACTAGAAGGTTGTAAATTCAAATTTTGCTTTGTTTCTATTTTTTTTTTACCCTATTTTCAAATGTGCATATTTTTGTGTGGATTGAAGCTAGCTGACACTTTTTTTATTGGTAAATAGGGATTTTAAAAGGATCCCATAACCTTTTACAAAAATATGATGATTGAGATAAGAGATCCCAACCAATCTACAGCAAAAGCAATAGACCCTATATGAGCCATTAGAGAAAAAAATACTAAAACTAAGAGGAGAAGCCCACATAGGGGCAGGAGAGAAAGCCTCATAGGGCAAGAAGAGAAACCCTCCCAAGACAACAAGAAATATCACCCGTATTGAAACATATCTTCCATACATGGCATTGGGTAATGTCTGTGAAGTCCACATTGTAATAGGTCCTCCATAAGATTTTTTCCACTTTTATTAATACCATTTACTTTTAGCATTTAATTTCTATTTTTAGCAGTAAAATCATGTTTTAGCATTTTTAGTTAAATAGCTTTATTTTTCAGCATTTTCTAGTTTTGTTATTTACATATTAGCATTTTCATTTTAGTCATTTCAATTTAGCAAACATATAGTAGCTTTTTCCTTCCTTCAACAAAGTTTAATTTTACAATTAAATAGTTTTTATGCAAAAGGGTGCAAAGTGACATTGTTTCCTTTCTGCAAAGATTTTCAGCTTTCATAGAACAGTCTAGTGTCTTGATACCTAAATTGTGGTTTCAAGGTCTCTAACCTATACAACCTTAGTATGCCTCCATATATTTGATAAATTAAATTAAATTAAATGATGAGCATTAGTGACACTCATCATTTTTGGTGGCGTTGTCAAGGAGTAAATTATTTTTGTCACAGAACAAGCAAGTTGTTCAATATTAATTGTTTTCTTATGAAATTGACAACTTCACATAAAATAGTTACATTGCTTGTGATTGCATTTTTGACATTAGGACACTAGAATAGGAGTGTTTTTTAGAAAGTATGAATAATATTAGACATAAAACAAACTTTTCACAAACCACATGAAGAAGATATTCATGACAAGAGGTTGAACCTATGTCAAAGTTGTCTGAATTAGTGATTCCCAAAAATGTTGAAATCTTAGAATCACAATCATCTATTTCAAAAAGTGAAAAATCCCTTGAGAAACCATTACATGGAGAACAAAGTGGTAGTTCAACACCACTTTCTCTTGACAAATCTAAATAATTAAGATAATTTTAAAATATTTATAATTGGTGTTGGGAACACATAATGGCAAGCTTACAAGAGAATCCAAAAAGATCCAGTAATGTGCTCCACCCAATGTAACAAGTACATCTACCAGAACTTTTCAAAACCCCATTCGATTTATCCTATCAAAACTCTCTCATGAAATTTGTTTCACCTTCTGTATTACCAACTTTTAAGGGATTTACATTTGAAGACCCTAATCTATTTCTATTTGAGTTTAATATTGTATGCCAAACTTATGACTATACCAATGATAATCAGAAGCCTAAATTATTTCCTTCCACTCTTTAAAGAATCATCCTTACGATGGTTCATAACCTTAGCACCAGATTTGATCCAAATCTGGGATGAAATGAAAAATATATTTTTGGAGATATACCAAGAATATTGTCAAGTAAAATATCAAAAAGATGAATTGTTTAGAATGAAACAAGAGGAAGATGAAATTTTAGAAGACTATCTAGACAAATTTTCTTTTGTTCATAAGAGATGTGGGGGTGTTGAACCAAAACTTAGTAAAATTATATTCTTGAGAGGACTACAAGATGAATCAAGAGATGTATTAGATCTTATGGGAAAAGGAGATGCAAATACACTTGAATTTCAAGAAATCATTAAACTTTGTAAGAATTATTTCCATACAAGATAAAAAAATACAAAAATGGTAACAATAAAAATGCTTTGAAAGAATTGATGAAATAGTTTTCCAATCTTAAAACTAACATCCTAGTTCATCTAAATACAACATTTTGAGAATTTAATGTAAAGGGAAAATCTACTAAACCTTTGGCTATTTATTATCTAAGGTGTAAAAATAAACATGCTCTTCATGAGTGTCCTTTGAACAAAACTTTCATATCTACTATATGTAGCATCTGCAATAAAGGACACCTCACAAATCAATGTCAATTATTACCAATACTTAATAATATATTTGAGAAACATTCTTAAGAACTTAACTTTGTAGGGAAAATACAATGGGGTAATTTTCTTAAATATCCATCTCAAAATGCTTCTCGATTTCCTACAAATTTAGGAAATAATCCTTGGTATATGTCATGGTCTACTTCAAATACACTTCAACAAAATTGGAGTCAAGCACCATGGAAATTTTCCCATAAATAGTCTCAACCTAGATAGATGAATGAACAATTAAATCAACAACATCCACCATGGTTGCACCCACAAATGTAGGGACAATAATGGGTACAATGAAGAAAATCATACCAAGGGAAACATTGGTATCAAAACCAACATCAAAATGTATTGCCTATTACCCAAAATTTCCCTCAAAGACAAGAACAAAAAGTAAAACAACCTCCACTTTTGGCTCAACCTATGGCTAATCCTAGTAATGTTAAACAAGAAACCCCTGTCTATATGGCTGAATCAAAAAATATAGCCATGATAAATGTCATTAATTGTGACAACACTTAATTGTGTTAAATAAAAACACTTCTTGAACCTATTATAGCTATAATTATAGAAATGGGAATTAATAAAAATAAATAAGAAGACCCATCTACACTGAAACAAGAACAAGAACAAGAAAAGTAAAACCTCCTTCAAGATGATTTAATGGAGAAAGTACCATATATTGAACAAATTGAGATATCAAAAACATCTTCAAAATTAGA
Source organism: Wollemia nobilis (assembly GCA_028583015.1). NCBI lineage: Eukaryota > Viridiplantae > Streptophyta > Pinopsida > Araucariales > Araucariaceae > Wollemia > Wollemia nobilis. The sequence goes on from JAQPPZ010002660.1 coordinate 2,414,101, forward strand.
GGAATTAAAATATTTAAATGTTACAATCTCTTTAGTATATGCTATTAAAGATGTACCTACGATTAACCAAACTATTTAGGAAATGTGTTTTAACAAACCAAGAAAAAATAAGAAAGTATATCCTAAAACCATACAAATAGATGGAAAATTAGTAGACTTTCTTGCAGGAAAACTTATTCCACCTAAGTATGCTAATCTAGGAAGTCTATGGTTTCTTGAATCGAATGAGAAAAATAAAGAGAACATTTCAAATTTGGCCACCATAGTTGTAAAGAATCATATAGAAGAGTTGGATCTATCTAAAAGGGTTCTTTTTGAAGATGAGATTGTTCTTTATTTTACTATACTAGAACAATATCATATTCAAAAAGAACCATTTTAGATAGATCCAACTCTTCTATATGATTCTTTACAACTATGGTGGCCAAAGTTGAAATGTTTTCTTTATTTTTCTTATTTGATTCAAGAAACCATCGACTCCTACAATTTTCTATGCCTCTTCACGGGTTTGAATCTCTCTCCTTGTCACCACTATAACCTCCAGTTGCATTGGGGTAAACCTTTTACGTAGACAATACTCTGACACGACATACCCACAGGTACTACAGGATCCAAGGGATTAGAACCCTAGTATCCGCACTCCTACAAAAGCATTTTGACTGTTGATCCAAGCCCTCAGACCCGAATATGAGATTTTTCTAATCAACAAGTTGCATGATTTAGGACTTAAAAATTAACTAGTTACTACTAAATAATTACTATGGGATGATGAACAAAAGCTTCAATATTTATCACCCATTTCAATACAAGATAGTTCTTTTAATTTTTTACATGGATGGCATCATCATCTTCTTTCACCTTTTCATTACCCTGTATCAAATTTAATTCCGTCAAGAATTGCTTTTGATAAAGACACACAAATTTCCAATTATCTTTTATCACATCATTGACCTCTCAATTCATTAATGCATATTTTTAAAGGAATAAATTCAATACAACTTGGTATAAATAAATTTGAAATACAACCTTTAAATCTTTTGAATATCAATAATAGGTTGAGTAATAACTAGGAAGCAAAATTGTTTGATGTACTTTGCCAACATTTCAATGCTTCTCACAGGAAATATTAGATGAGCGGGTTACCAAAGGCCATTTGGGCATACAAAACTACATGGAAACCTCCTTTTCTAATTGAGTTTGAATTCCTAAAATTTCATATATCTTTGGAAGTTGGCATTGAGTTGTTACAAGTATAATAAGAGAGGATTTTGCATTTGAATGCATTGGATGAACTTTGGTTGAAGGCACTTCACCAAAGAGAACCAAGTAATTGAGCATTATTGTTTGGTTCTTGCAATGCTAATTTTTTGATAAGTTACAAACTCAGTGGCTAGGACTATACCAAGTTGAAGAAGTGTTTGATAATTAAGTTGTTCAACTTTCTTTGATTTATGACTCAAGGAGGACTTCGGTGGTGAATGGACATCATTTACAATTGTACCAAAAGCCACTAAAAAAAGGTGGAATTTGCTCGATATTTCTCATAGTCAAACTTACATATGATAGAAGAGGTGTCTTCTAATAGAGATTCCAAATGAGCATATCTTTGAATCACAAAAAAAAAAAGAGATAAATTAATTAATTAATTAAATAGATTGTAGCATAAGGTACATCCCAAAAAATAAGGATGCATGAGGACATGCATCAATTTCGATAGTAAGGAGGAAAAATGAATTCAATACTTCATTTTGAGAAATAAGTAGGAAATGATGACATGAGAGGACTCTTATTGCTCATATGGAAAGAAATATTGACGATCATTGTTATTGTTTTCATGAAAATTTTAGATGTGCTTTTTGAAAAATAAGGATTGTTCTTATCCAAATAAAAATTAGAGTCATTCTCTTTCATTGAAGCTCCTAAAAAAAGAGAAAAATAAATAAATAAATAATCTCGATTATGAAAATCCTTTATGGATGCAATCGAGACAAAAGTTGGTTTAAAATCAGAAATGATAGCCTCTTTTGAAAAAAATGAATAATTCAATGGTGAAAACATCCTTGAGGTGCTATTGAATTAAGGCTTACATAAAAACCAGTTTCTAGCATGTTTGCCTTAGAGATATTTTAGCATTTGTACAAATTCCAATTACTCGTCGAGTCTTTTATGATAGACTCAAAGGTGTTTTAAGGCATGAATCCAATTTTCATCAAGTAATTCTAACTTACTTTGGTAAGCATGTTAATATTCATGTTAGATTTTGATGTAATGAGCAATGGGAGATAGCAATCACAAGATGCAGAATAATATGAAAGAAAGTAAATATGCTAGATGACTGAAATATGTTGTAAATAGAAATGACATAAAAGAATACAATGTAGCTATGGAGGAAATGAACACTCCATTAATAAAGCTACTAAACTACATTGCACCCATCACCATTATATGGTGATCTCCACATAACTGTGCTACTACCTACGAGTATGCTCTAAGCTACTCTATCTGACTATGTTCCCCAACTCTATATATGTATTACAATGAGGCCCTTCTTATATAGGAAAATAGGTTCCTTGGCCAACACTCTACCTAGTTGTGCAAGGGACAACTTGCACATTGACACTTGTGCATTTATTACATTGCATGAAGTAACTAGATAACTTCCCCTAAAGTAATCTAATGTCCTAAGTATGTACCTTGGAAGATACATTTACATGACCCAAATTATGGAATATAATCTATTTCTAACACCCCCTGTATTACATTATTTGGGTATTGAAGACTTTAGTCTTCAATATGGATCTTCTTCCATTGGATAATGGAATTTGTATTCTCCTTCGTTGCTTACTATGTTCAGGTTCAGCAGGTAATCTATGTCTTCATATGATGCAAAGTAAGTTGCAGCTGAAGGTTCTTCTACCTTTTGTATGTGTTCAACTGGTTCAGTCTTCATGATGCCATGTTTCCTTTTAGTATGTCTCTTCTTCCTTTTTCTCCTTCTCTTCCTGTGATTCTGCTTTGGTGCTGGTGAGATCTCTGCTTTATGACAAGTTAGTCTATCATCACAATAGTATTGTTCTTTATTACCAGCTTGTTTCTTGTGTTGAGTAAGTACAAACACAATTAATGATAGATAAATCATCAGATATTCTTTTGGTGAAAATATAATCAATCTTTGTGAGTTCCACCATGTTGTGAAGAGGATTTCATGAAGATAGTTAATCAATGTTGTGAAGTTACCTTCTTTGGCTTCTTTAAGAAACAAGGAGAATTTATCTTTGTCGCTAGAGGGTAGATACTCATATCCTTCTAGAGTATCTATTAAGTTTTGAGAATAGGATTCTACTTCATGGAATAGTTCTTCATTATTGAAATCTTTTCTCAAAATTTCATCCATGATAGATCTTTGAAATAGTGATTCTTGCTATTTCTTAGAATTTTATAGAATCTTAGTAGTCTATCTTATAACTCCATGTGTTAGGATATATGATCCCTTATTGAAGTATATAAGCTTGATTTGATAAAACCTTTATTAATCCTTAGGTTTGTAGGCTTCCTTATGTCTCCCTAGTAATGAGAGTATGAACACCTAATTTTAGGTTTTTGAAGAAAGCTTATATCTTCCCAACTTGATAATCTTTGATAGATATTATTATTATCAAGTTTTGTAGAATGCCTTATGACTCCCTAATGATTTTGGAATATGATATAGTGCTTTTGTAAAATATAGTTCAATTTATGGTTGATTTTGTATAGTTTTGGAAAGATCAAAAATCAACTTTTTAAACACCTTATTACTCCTATTGAACTAAGCACTTTTCCAATTTTTGAAGAGGTTTTAATGTTGGATTCCTTTTGTCCCTTTTGAGAAATTTTTGAGACAAGAATATTATAAATTTCCAACCTTAGTAAAAATCTTCAATAACCTCTTTTTATATCCCTTAGGATTTTATTTAAGTGTTTCTAATTTCCAATAACCTAGTTTGGTGTTGTAGCCCTTATCACTCCCAAATTTGGAAATTTAGAACACATTAATATTTGCAAACATTAAATGGATTAATTCCAAGTAGTATCCCTTATTTCTCCTAAGTTGTGTTTTGCAAATATTAGATTAATTTCCCTAAGTTTTTCTTTCAAATAAAGATTGAATTCTTTTAATATTTCAACCTTAGAATAAAACCTTATAACTCCCTTTTTAATGAAAGCAAATTAGATGAGGAAATTCTACCTTAGTAAGGCTTTGTACCTTTATGAAATCGGATGCAATTGGTAGTGGTCTATCCTTCTTGAGTGCAAATCCTTCAATATGCTCTTGGCTTCAATGCCTTCCTTTAATGCTTCCTTGACCCGTTTGACCGAGAGTGCTTTCGAATACTCCTTGATTGCTACGAATAGCTACCGGATTTCCACCAAATTTTTGTTGAGTTGCTGTCGAGTTTCTTCGAGGTGCTACCGGATTGCTTGGTCCAAGTCACCTTTAATAGGTGGTCCATCAAGTGACAAGTGTCACAATAGTTTTAAGATGTTCCAAGAATGCTTCGAGAGTTTGGTGGAGATGTTGGTCTTGTTCTAACACTTGTGACAAGTGTCACCTCCACTTGAAAAATATATTTTTATCCCCTCTTCATGCATTATCCAAGGGATATTTCTGCTTCAATGTGTATGAGCTTCTTGTTGTAATGCTTATGACTATAGATAACTCCTCTACCGCATGGAGTATGGACACCAAGACAATGTTGTAACGTCTCCTTCGTGGGCATTTTTTAGGGTTCTTTTGGAGAATGACAAGTGGCACCTTATTCCCTTTGCATGCCCTTGTCTTATCAACGCCTTCTTGCAAGCCTTTCAAATGTATTCTTCCACCTTGTTCTTTGTTGTACTTCATTGGAGCTGAGATGTTTCCAGTCAAGCAATGCTCATGGTGGAGCTATGGTGGAGATATGGAGGAGCTTTGGTGGAGATATGGCAGTGCTTTGATGAAGACTCCGTGATGCTCCACTTGAGGTAGTGAATGCTCCTTGATCAAATGTATGGTTCCAATATGCTTGCATCGATTTCCTTTTGCTCATACACTACTTGATTTCTCCCTAGCTTTGTGCCTTGTCTTTTGTAGGTTTGGCCATCCAAGATACATAGAATATGAGCCTATATGAATGGCTCTTTGCTATGCTTGGGAGGATGCTAGTGTTCGGTCACCGTTGACTATTTCACCCTACTTATATTGTGCCTTTGAGGCACCTTCCAATCTGCCCTTTATCCTGCGTAGAATGAGTTAGATAAGTGCTATCCAATGTAACAATATTTGTAAATAAGATACCTTTTGCACCCTTTCTTGCACTTATTTTTGTAGGTCTAATATTCTGATTTGTATGGCAGAATTTTTGAATGCAGTGTAGGGGTTTTGAGGTTGTCTTTTTGCTTAGACACCTTCCCTTTTTTCTTGGATATTATAATGACAAATCCAATATTAGATAGAAGTAGATAGAAGCTCCTTTTAAGATGCAATTTTCTGCACTTTTCTCCTTGCAACTAACCCTGTAATGCTTTGGATTTGAGACTCACCAAGTCTCAATATTTGAAGCTTCTATTTCTGATTTTGGTTAGTCATATTCTTCTCCAAGTTTTGGAGGATTCTAACCTATTTTTATGGCTTCACTTGGCCACTAAGTATTGCATATTTTTGTGCATTAATAGTGTCTTTAGACACTTTGACAATTTTTGATTTTGTGCCCTTCTCAAGAACACAAACAATAATTCTTTTGAGAGTAATAGAATAGTGCAAATGAATCTAATAAAATTTATTTTAATGCACTAAAAATTTCACCTTATCACTCCAATCAACTCTCAAATTAATGCACTTAATCAATTTACTGCAACTAATCAAGAATAATCTGAAATGAATCTTCAAGAGTTATTCTGCAATTTCACTACAATTAATATTGTAGGGCTTAGTATTCTTTTTTTTTTCCAAAGTAGATAATAGGTAGTTGATAGATGTAATTCTGAAATCTAATCAACTCCTAATTAATGTGCAAATGAACCTTAAAAATAACTTTTCTCTTTTTGCACTTTTGAAGACTGTAATCCAATTTTTCTTCTTGCAACTTTAATCCAAATCAAGGTGCTTTAACAAATCTGATAAGTAATCCAATTAATGAATCTACTTGCACCATAAGTTGCTTACCTTTTTAAAAGCTTATGTAGCTCTTTTATCGCTTCTGTAGAGGATGTGGATCTTGGTGTCTAAGATCACCAAGTTGTTGCTTCGAGTAGGATCTTGCAACTTTTTGTAGACTATCCTGAACAACTCCTTCTTCACCAAAAAATGGTCTCAAACTTTCTTTCATGAGCCTAATATTTGGTGGCTTGTTCTCCTCTTGTGGTCTCCTCCTTCTACTATATATTTGGAGAAGTCTTTGTCTCTAAAGCGGTGCCTTCTTGCTGTGAGAGGTAATCTTCAAATCTCCTAGATTTGGTGAGATTCTTCTGTCTTCAAGTCTTCTTGTCGAATTCTAACTTCAAGTAGGATCTTCTTCTCAAGATTTTGAATATCTTGAGGTCTTCACTGGATTCTTCTTCTAGGATTTGGCACTCCTTGCCAAATTCTTCTTCTCAGATTTGGCACTCCTTGCCAAATTCTCCTTCTCTTGGGCTTGTTGTTGGATGGTGATAATTGTCCCAAGTCCTTCACTATCAGAGGCTTCTCCTTGGTAGTGGATTTCTCCAGTGAGTTCTCCTTTGATGATTTCTTTAATAAGGCTCTCCTAGCCTTTTAATGGATGCTCATTGAGACCTTCCCAAGGTCTTTGATCTTGCAACTTCTGTTGGTCTTCCTTGAGACCTTCTCTTCAACCTTCTACTCCTAGAAGTGTTGGTGGTGAGATCTTCTTTTGGATCTCTGATTTTGCTACTTCTAGATGCGAGAAGGACTCTCCTAGTCCTTCTTCTTCTTCTTCCAATATTGGAAGTTCTTCAATGAGATCTTCTCTTGATCTCTTCGATTTTTGCTTCAGGTGCTGAATTGATTCTAAAGAAGATACTCTTCCTAAATTTCTTGTAGGAAGTTTCCCAACTCACTAAATCTTCTTTCCCTACAATAAAATATTAGTACTAAAATCTTAATCTACTTCTAAATCAGATATCCTCTTTGAATTCTTCTTCAGGATCAAGGCTTCTATGGCCTTTTTCAGTATCAAGGCTTATGTGGCCTTTTTCAGTATCAAGGCTTTTATGGCCTTTTCAATATCAAGGCTTCTATGGCATTTTCAGTATCAAGGCTTCTATGGCCTTTTCAATATCAAGGCTTCTATGGCCTTTTTAGTATCAAGGCTTTTGTGGCTTCTTCTTCAAGGCTTCTATGGCCTTTTCTTCAAGGCTTCTATGGTCTTTTTGTATCAAGGATTCTATGGCCTATTCTTCAACTGTGAAGTTCTTCAATCCAGCAATGGAGATCTTCAGTTCTCTGACTTCACCATGACTCTTCACCAGAAGTCTTCTTTCATAGTATTCTTCTCTTGCACAAGGAACTAATATCTACACTATGAAGGCACGTTGACCTTCGGGCAATGAAGTTGGAGTCTCCTAGATTTTTGTTGTAGGAGGAGTCCCAATCCTTTGAGAATTAATTTTTTGCAACAAAAAAAACTTTAGGCAATAGTTAGAAAAATCCAAATATCCTGAATGATCTTCACTAGATGATTTGTCAATCTAGTGGATTGAATGTTGAGTCCTAGTCTTCACGAGTTTTTCTTGCAACTCTATGGAAAGACTCTAGTCAAATGTAATCTCAGTATTTTTGGAACTAATATTTCTTTCAGTCCTCACTTGGGCTCTCCCTAATTCTACCACCTAGACTCTTCTGAGATTTTTTGATAGTGGTTGGTCCAGCAGCGCATCAGGTTGACAAAAAACTTAGGCTCAATGATAATGGTGGTTTTCCTATTGATCTACTATGGCTAGATCTACCGTGGCTCTGATACCACTGTTAGATTTTGATGTAATGAGCAATGGGAGATAGCAATCACAAGATGCAAAATAATATGAAAGAAAGTAAATCTTCTAGATGACTAAAATATGCTATAAATAGAAATGACATAAAAGAATACAATGTAGCTATGGAGGAAATGAACACTCCATTAATAAAGCTATTGAACTACATTGCACCCATCACCATTATATGGTGATCTCCATAGAATTGTGCTACTACCTACGAGTATGCTCTAAGCTACTCTATCTGACTATGTTCCCCGACTCTATATATGTATTACAATGAGGCCTTTCTTATATAGGAAAATAGGTTCCTTGGCCAACACTCTACCTAGTTGTGCAAGGGACAACTTGCACATATACAACTTGCACATTGACACTTGTGCATTTATTACATTGCATGAAGTAACTAGATAAATTCCCCCTAAAGTAATCTAATGTCCTAAGTATGTACCTTGGAAGATACATTTACATGACCCAAATGATGGAATATAATCTATTTCTAACAATTTATCACCTACTACGATATCTTTTAACAAAATTCAAAGAGATGGTATTTCTAGTTCAAAAGGGAAGATAACCTTGATCTTATATACCAATGCATAGGGCATCACACTAGTCAAATTTTAAACACTAGTTCAAAAGGCCCATAATGTAGTATTTAGTTGAAGATGTCAATCCTATCCATTTTTGTTTACAAATTTCTTAAGGATTTTGATAAGAGTTTTATTTGAGGCTTCATCTTGGCCATTACCTTGAGGATAGTAAGGTGTGGATAATTTACATTTAGCTTTGTACTTAACATAAATTTTAGCAACGTCCTTATTTTTTAAAGGAGTGTCATTGTCTAAGATTTTGACCGATAGGATTCCATAACGAGATAATAGTTGATAGAAGATAAAATTAGAAACTTATATGCTATTAAAAGAGGGTGAAAGCATGGCCTTGATCCTTTTAGTAAAATATTTAGTTATGGGGATGATGAACTTGTGGTTGTTTGATGAGGTAGGGCTTATTTTTTGTATAATATCAAGACCCCATGTAGAAATGGGCCAAGGATTGTAGCTCTTGTGATGAGGCATGGACAATGATCTTGTGTTTCTAATATTTATTGCACTTGGAAACATAATCACAAGATTCCTTTTCCATAGAAGGCTAATAATATCCTAGCGTAAGGAGGATTTTTGTCATGGTATTTCTACTAACATTATTGCCACTTATCCCATCATGAACATATTTAATTGTGTGCTTATCCTCATTCAAATTAAGGTAGCAAAGGAGGATGCCATCAAAATATTGCTTGTATAAGGCATTGCCAATGATGACAAAGTGACAAGTCTGTCACCTAAGATTCATGTGTTCATTATGATTAAGCCCTTTAGAAATTATGGTGTTTTTAAGAAAATCATAAATGTCTTGGTACCAATGGTCTATATGGATTGTTGATTATATAAAAAATATTTTTAAAGGTATTTGGCTAGATTCAAGGGTTTTTAATTGTCTAATTTACCAGAAGATGATAGTGGCTTTCTCATCATCTAATTCTAGGGTAATTATGGAATTTGTTGTTGACATGGCATTGGTATGATGATTACCAAACCTAGGGATGGTATCAATGGTCACTTTATTAAAGGCGGTCAATAGATAGTTGAAAATATCTTTGTAGACTTTTAACTTATCATGTTTGGTTTGATAAATTCCAATGATTTGATTAATGACAAGTTGAGAGTCTCCAAAAATAGAAAATATTTTAATTTTTAGAGATTGAGTGGCTTGGATCCTTAGGATTAGGGATTCATATTCTACAATATTGTTTATGCATGAAAACTAAATCTTGAATGATAAGACTAGAACCACACTTTCTCCTACACCCTTGGCACATCTATCACCATCAAAGTAAAGGGACCATGTATTAGGTTGCTTGGCATCTAGATTTTAAATAGTTTCATCTAAAAAATAACTTCCATAGGTTGATGAACCTCTAATGGTATTACTTCTAAAATATCTACTATGACTTGTCCTTTTAAGGACTTTTGGTTTAATAATTCAATGTCAAACTTGTAGGCCAAAATCGACTACATCTCTACTTAGCCAAAATTTTATAAAATTTGACTAAGTATGGAGAAAAAATGCAAAAATGCTGGAAATTGGCCAAAATAGAGAAGCGTTGCCAAAGGGTAAGAAAAAAGAAGTGCTAAAAAGGAGCCAAGTAGAAGAAGTAAGGCAAACAATGTTTCTCATCTGCATTTGTATTAAGTGTGCAAATGAGAAAATGTTGAAAAGCATCCAAAAGAGAGAAGCACCAAAAATAGAACAAATTTAAGAAGATAGAAGAATCGCATTTTTTTGTTTCTTTGTAATAGCTGCGCAAAACCGAAAGTTCCAGAAGCTGGTCAAAGAAAATAAGCACTGAAAAGTGCCCAAAGTAGAGAAGCTCCAAAAATCATCCAAATCAGAGAAATTTTGGTGAGCAGCGTTTTCTTGTCCCCTTCATATTCAGTGTGTAAATCTGAAAAACATGGGAAAATGCTAAAAGATGAGAAACTCAAAGGGAAACAAAGTTACGTTTCTCATACTCTTTTGTTGAGAGTGTGTAAAACATAAATGCACTAGAGAACAGTAGATCACTAGAAAATGGCAAAGAGAGAAGAAGTGACTAAAGGGCGAACGACCATGATTCTCTATTTTTTCACTATCACCATGCAAATGTGAAATAGCATTACACATGGTCAACTATAGTTATTTGATTATCAAATCTATGGTGGATATGAAGCCCCTATCTTCGATGCATATTTTTAGCGAGTTTTTATGCATGCAATTCAAAGAACAGGGGAAAGTTAAAATTTGACACCATAGAAGCCGAATCTAGCGGTTACAGTCCATCACCTTCTAGAACATCCTGATGAACCAGATTCAATTACAAATCAACGAATGAGAATGGATTGCAAAAACCATTGATGATGATGATGAGATCGACCCAAAGAGGGTTGCAACAGATCAAGAAGATGTAGCTGGTGGGCACCATGAACAATAAAGTTTTAAAAAAATCAAGAAAATCAAAATCTCTGTAATGCTTAGAAATATATATCATTGTAAAATATATAAATAAAGGCACTGAATTCCTTTCAAAATGTCAGCTCTAAAGTGTTTGCTTCCACTACTATGTATATTATCTATAAAATTGATAAATGAAGCATTACAAGGGATGTTTACCTCAAACTTGCACTTGTGTTGAATGACTAATATGATTATGTGAAATTATCTCTTCCTTGCTGCTATGGTTAGTCTATTCTATTAATTTGAAAAGTTGACTTAGAGTAGATTGAGATAATTGGTTCTGCATACATGCTTTTCAAAAATTCTATTTATTTTAGTCAAGGCATTGATATTATTCTGTTAATTTGGATAATTAGTACTTTAGAGTTTGGAAGAATTTTGAGCATGCAAAAGGTCATCAATACTATAACTACGAAGTTTTGAATGTTGTTAGTGTCGAATGTTGCTTTCGAAATATAATTTTTTAGGGATACATTGTGGATGTCTATGTTGTTAGCTTCACCCATCCATTCTTTATTCATATATTTCTAACCCTATAATTTATCTCCCTAAACTCTTACTATTTGAGCTAAATAAAGTCAACATCCATTAATTTGACAAGGTATACCAGCCTTCTCTAGAAGTTGAATCAAAGTAATTTGATCCTTCCAATGTTTAGTTTGGGTTATGATTAGCGGGTGCTCGTCTTTAAATCCTTCAAATATGATTATCATAGTTCTAGCATTGGCTATATGACAAACTAGACTACAACAATTTTTGATATGCCCGGTGGGACATTGTCCATAGGAGGTTAGAATATTAGGTAAGTGGTGATCCCTAGTTTTTTCAAGAAATTCATATCTACCTAGCGACTCTGCTAGGAAGAAAACCTGATTTAGCAATATGTTGCCTTTAAATTTTATAAATATTTGTGGTTAATAACTCAATAAGGATCATCCGATAAGATGAAGGATAGGTAAATTACCTTGATCCGATAGGCAGAGAAATTTTGGATAATATGGCAACTCTGCTAGGAAAAAACTCAGAAGTCACAGCATTGTTCTATTTATTCCCTGAAAATTTCTTACTACATTCTAGGTTAGATGGCTTGGCAAGACTATCCTCCATTGTATAACATAGGACCATAAAATATCCCTATCCTCCATGAAATTTCAAATATTTCCTTGAAAAACCTCTCTAGCTATGAAGGAAAAGAAAAATCAGCAAAAGAGTATTATCGAGATATAGCATGGTTGTCCTCGGTTTGCAACATTGTATACGAAGATATCATGACTAGACTGCTTGTTTTATATTTTAATGGGAAGATATTGTGGTGGTATAAATACCTAGAATATAAAAGCATCTGTAATTGGATGGAATTATCCAAAACCTTCATTGATGAGTTTGATGACCCTGGAGATCCCTTTCTATTGCTTACGCAGTTTTTATTTATGAAAATGGATCCTCAAGAGAGTTTTCCCGAGTTCAATATTCATTTCAAAAGGACATGGATGAGAATACCCCAAGAATATCAGCCTTCCCACTATCATGCATATCTTTATTACATTCACACCCTCCACCCTGATTTGAGTATCCTTGTTCAGCAATCCAAAGAGAAGAGGTTCCCTCATATTTTTCAAGAAGCTATCCGAGTTAAAAACATGTTGATCATAGCTAGTAAGATCCCTCCTAGAGGGATAAACTCTAACTTCAATAACATATTTCATGACGAAGCAAAGGTAGGTTCATGCTTGGGAAGAAAGGACAAGGGTACCCCTGATTACCACAAAGGTTATTGTCTCACAAGTCAGGATTCAGGTTTGATGGAACAATGCTCTGATTGGTGGGGTGGATGCAAGAAATTAAATTCACTGAATAGACAAGAACTTCGAGAAGAGTGGAAACAACATGTCTTTAATACCAGTTTTAACAACTAGCTTCATCCAAACAGAATACCCACAACATAAAGAGCAAGGAAGAAATTTATGCCAGGATTCGAATATCAATCATGGCACAAACATAAATAATAATCTTCAAACTCCTTTAGTTCAAAATGAAGGTATCATCAAAAAGTAGACAAAGATTCAAGAAGTAATTTCACCGGTAAGTACCCTAAGACAAGAAATATTTGAAGCTTGTAGAGATTTATATTTTTCGACTCTGACTCTAGAAGAAAGGAAATAAAAGATGAATCAGTTTCAAAAATTGCGTAAAGCCTCATTTCAGCCGAAACAAATTTTGAGTAGAGTGCAACCAGAAGTTAATTTGGTTAACGCTTCTTTAGATATTGAAGAGAGTGTCACATCTTTGAAGAGTAGAACCTTGAGTTTCCAAAAGGAAAAGAAGAGAATATTTTTTCTATCATTTTTCATAAAGGAAGGTATTTTGCACAATTGTATAGTTGATCTCAAAGCTGGGTTATCAATAATACCTCTGCTAATCTATGAAACCTTGAATTTGGTTATAGAACAAGTAGAATCCAAGTGGCTCAAGTTTAAGAAAAAAACTATAAAAATCGTAGGCATTTTGATACGCTTTGTAATGATGTTATACGGACAACTTGATCATGTTATGGTGCATAACGTAATAGTGGTTGATGCCCCTCCTCTCTTTGACATATGTCTTTCAGGATATCACTTCAGCAACTCAGGATTTCACCTCAAGGATGAGGTAAAGCTGATTAAAATAATCAAAGAGAAGAACAAATTCAAAATATTTCACAAGGTTCTCTACCCATTCATCATAGAAAGATATAAGCAGAATCAGTCCTACATACCTCTAGATATCATCAATGATGCTAAAATAATGGTAGATATCTTTTCCAAGAAAAATATGGTACCAGGCCATCTTGGGTAAGTGATGGTATTCTCATACCAAGAGTCATTTGATAGATGTCCTTTCCTGTTTCACATAAGCAATCAGAGGAGTGTGAAGCATCTTGATTTTAGATTTTTAAATTTGCATATGTGTGAATATCTCTGGAAAGATATGACTGCTCAATTACCTCTCTAGGAACAAGCGTGTCAAGTCTCTACGATGGATGAGCCATCATTAGCTACATTTGTTCATCGCCCAAAGAGTGATACATAATTAGATTCTTGTTCAAATATGAAATAGTTCTATGAAATATATGATCAAGGATACGAAGAGGAGTACAAATTTAGAGTCATATGGTTAGGACATTGCAGATTCAGGGGATAGTTTATAAAATGAGTTTTGAAGCTGGGCATGGGCTCCTCCATGCCAAATTTGGTGTACTTAGACGATAAGTAAATAAATAGCGGAATATAGCCATAATAATTGGAGTAAGACAACATCTTGGTGGGTGATATGGAATTATTGAAGCTGAATTTTATTAAAACAAACATAGGACTTAAATAAGCCCAGAAGGAAAACCGTAATCCTAAAAATTATGAACTGCTCCAAGGATTTACGTACAAAATCAAGGAAAGGCTAAAGATGAAAGCCCTAAATTAACGAAATGAAAAACACCTAGACCTAGACCAGTCAACGGAGGTTAGAAACAACTCACGTTGATTATTATGAACACTAAGTCCTAATTAACATATCCTAGGTCTAAAAATAATTAGCCCCTAGGTCTAAGATTCCTTATCATTCGTCCCAACAAAAGAAGCATTGGACTCCAATGCTTTTAACAAAGATGGAAAATCCCGAGACAGAATGTGAGCAGAAATCCAGTGAGCCTGATGTGGAAATTGGCCTCGATGGGCCACAAGATATGAAGTAGAAACACCTTGGCGTGTTTTTCGGGTCTTCGTATCAAAGACTGTATCGATGTCAAGCGGAAGCTGAGCATCAGGAACCACATCAACTGGATGAAGGATGGCTGGAACTGTCTCCAAGGTGGAATCATAGTATGGTTTGAGAATATCAACATTGACAACATCGTGAATGCCAAGATGAGCTGGAAGGTCCAAGCAAAAGGCATTCTCAGAGATTTGCTAAAGAATAGTATAAGGCCCATAACGAAGAGGCTTGATCTTGCTATGTGCCTTATCTGCAAATCGTCGTTTGTCAATATGAAACCATACTTTTTCACCAACCTAAAAGGAATGAGGAGTGCGGTGCTTGTCCATCTATTGTTTCTGCTTTTGCTGAGTCTTCTAAAGAATTTGAACAACTTTGGCTTGAAGACTCTGCAAATGCTGCACAAAAGAGTTGGCCTTGTCCTGTTCCTTCTGAATGTGCATTGTGGCTAAAGAAGGCAAAGACAAAGGTAACTCATAAGGAGCAAGTGGTTGAAAACCAAAACACACTTCAAATGGAGAGTGCCCTATAGAACTGTGGACGGCCCTGTTGTAGGCGTGCTCAATGTGAGTGAGGCTTAAGTCCCACTTGGCTGGAGTGGAATGATGGTAAATCCTCAAACTCTGCACAAGAGTACGATTAACTACCTCTGTCTGCCCATCGGATTGAGGATGATAAGCAATAGAGAAGTTAAGAGATACTCCCAAAATCTTCCAAAGAGATCACCAAAAGTGACCCACAAAGCGCGAGTCACGATCAGAGATAATGCTGGTAGGAAGACCAAAGGAGCGCCATACCACCTCAAAGAAGAGTTGGGCAAGATCCTGTGCAGTACTTGTCTTGTGACAAGGAATGAATTTGGCCATTTTGTTGAATCTATCCACCACAACAAAGACACAATCATGTTTGCGTACTGTTATTGGAAAACCTCTTAAGAGATCCATGGAATGCTTTCCCACGGACGAGAAGGAATGGGCAAAGGCATGCTCATTCCCAATGTCCTATTGGTTGATTTGGAGCGATTACATACTGCACATTGTCGCAAGAAGCGAAGAACATCTCTTTGCATGTGTGGCCAAAAGAAAAACCTCTGCAGATGATGAAGAGTTTTCTGCCTACCAAAATGTCCCCCATAGAGTGTGGAATGAGCCTCCTTCAAAAGAGACTCCCTGTTCCCATGAGGAACACAAAGTTTGTCCAATTTGTACAATAGTCCATCCTAAATATGAAAGTCTTGAAGAGCTCTCAAATTTGAAGAAGAAGGATTGGAAAGTTGGTGGAAAACTTTGCCAAAATCTGGATCCATAGGATACTGTGTAGGCCAAGTTTGGAAGCCAAGATGAGAAGTAGTGACAATTGTCAAAACAAGAGTAGGAGGACGACTCAAACAATCAGCCACTGCATTGTTTTGTCCTTTCTTGTACTTGATTACCAAATGGAATTGTTGCAAGTACGATGCCCATTTCATGTGCCTAGCTTCCTCAATTTTTGTTTGAGATTGAAGAAACTTAAGGGGCATGTGATCTGTATGAACAATTGTTTCTTTTCCCAAGAGATAATGCCTCCAATACTTGATTGCTTGAACCAAAGCATAGAACTCCTTATCATATGTAGAATAATTCTTCTTGGCCTCTGAAAATTTTTCTGAATGATAGGCCACTGGATGGCCATTCTGCATGAGCACAGCTCCAAGTGCAACTTGTGAAGCATTAGTTTCTATCTCAAATGGTTGAGACAAATCAGGAAGAACAAGAACTGGTGCAGTACTTAGTTTGTGTTTCAATGTGTCAAAGGCTTTTTGTTGATCCTTTGTCCACTAAAACTGAACTTTGATCTTTGTCAAATAGTGTAAAGGTGCAGCAATAGAAGAATATCCTCCAATGAACTTGCGATAGAAATTAGCAAGTCCAAGAAAACTCCTTAACTCCGTGATTGAAGTAGGAGTTGGCCAAGAGAAGATAACTTCAACTTTGAAAGGATCTACTTGCACACCTTTTTCACTAATTACAAACCCAAGATAGGCAATGAATGTTTTGCCCAAATGAACACTTTGGAAAATTTGCATACAATTGGTTCTTTCGAAAAGTTTGAAGAACCGTTTCCAAGTGTTCCATATGATTCTCCCAAGTAGAAGAATATATGAGAATGTCATCCAAATATATTATTACAAATTTATCTAAACAATCTCTGAATACTTCATTCATCAGTCGCATGAATGTAGCTGGAGCATTTGTAAGGCCAAAGGGCATGACAAGCCACTCAAAGAGCCCCATTTTGGTCTTAAATGTTGTTTTCCAAGTGTCTTTTGCTTGAATTATCACTTGATGATACCCACTTTTGAGATCAATTTTGGAGAAGAATTTTGCACCTTGCAATTGGTCCAAAAGATCATCAATGCGAGGAAGTGGATAACGATTCTTGATTGTAATCTTATTGAGTGCCCTGAAATCAATGCATAGTCTCCATGTGTCATCCTTCTTCAACACAAGCAAGATAGGAGAAGCACAAGGGGAAGTACTGGGTTTGATGAACCCTTTAGTCAACAATGCTTGAATTTGCTTTTTAATTTCTTCCATTTGCACTATTGATTGTCTATACATTGAAAAATTAGGAAGAGATGATGCAGGAACAATCTCAATACTATGATTAATTTGTCTTTCAGGTGGAAGACTTGTGGGTTCTTGAAAAACATCAAAAAATGATTGAAGTATTGAATGAACTGAAGAACTCCTGTTATTAGTGTGCTTAGGTGCTTGCTTTTCTTCTTGAATTGGTCCGATGAAGATGAGTGCTAATTCCTTTGCTTGATTTACGACTTTGCGTGCTTGTCTACAACTCAACATCAAATTATGTGGTGTTTGTTGTGTACTTCTAATTATGAATGCTTTATTGTCTTTGTGCAAAGTGTATGTATTTTTGTACCCATCATGTATAGACCTCCTATCATATTGATAGGGTCTTCCAAGCAACAAGCCACAACAATCCATTGGAGTTACATCGCACACAACCGAGTCCACAAAAGAAGGACTGAAAGCAAAATTCACAGTGCAAGTGTGTGTGATGTCGGATGTAATCCCATTGTCTTTCCATCCCAAAGGATAAGGATGGGGATGAGGATTCATCGGTAACTTCAGTTTGTCAACAACGAACCTCGCAATTAGATTTTTCTACGAGCCGCTATCGATTATACAATCAATCATAAAGGTGTCACTGAGATGGACCGTAGTCACAAACAAATTCTCACGATCACCTTGTGAAGTATTCATAAGGGTCAATTTGTTTAACCCTGCCAATTCCTTAAAAGGCTTACGTTCCCCTGTAGCCTCAATGGGATTTTCTTGTGAATCCTCTTTGGAAGGCTTTACAACTAGGGATTGTTTCTTCACATTTTGCAACTTAAAACACCTCTTTTGAGTATGCCCTGGCTTTTTACAATAATTACAAATCAAAGGTGATTTAGAAGAAGAAGATTTTTGTGAAGAAGAAGGGGAAGATGAAGAAGAGGGAGAAGGAGAAGAAGAAGATTTAGCTCCCTTGGAAGGTTGTGGAGAAGCCTTCTGATTTCCTCCCGACGTAGAAGAGCGAGTCCCACGCGATTGCTCCCTCATTTCCTCCTCAGCAAGAAGGGCTTGATTGAAAGCCATGTCAATGTTAACAATTAACTTGTATTTCATCTTCCTGTAAATGGGCTCCTGCAAACCACTTTAGAATTTGTTAACAAGTTGTGCTGCATTATCCTGTATAGAATTCAAAATCCGCAACTTGCTAAATTGAAAAATATAATCATGAACAATCATATTGGAGGTTTGTCTAAGACGAAGCCACTTGATCTCAAGGTCAATGGCATAGTTTGAAGGATAAAAATTATTCTTCAATACTCTTTGCAATTCATCCCACGTGTCAATGGGATTTTGGGTCCGTTGGCGATCAGTGACAAGGACCTTGGCAATGCCAGAAAGTTTCAACTTTGCAAAGTTAACTTCCTGATCCTTTGCGATCTTGATATACTGAAACTAACTGTCCATGTCCAAAATCTAACTGTTGAGGACCTCGGGATCTCGCGAACCAGTGTAAACCAGAACCTCACATTGTTGTTGAACTTCATTGGAAGTAACCTTATCAGCCAAAACGCTGACAAGTTGGGTTACTTGAGCCAACTTGTCGACTAATTTGGAAGCCATTTGACCCCGAGTGAACGACAGCAAATTTTGTCACAAAAAGACAAGTTACAAAATGTGCAAAAATGAAATGTGCCCAAAACAATTTGCACAATATTTGAAAAAGTCAAATTGACTTATAAAAATAAAAAGGAAATTTTTTTTTTTTTTTTAAATGAAATATCCTTTTCTTTTTTTTTTTTTTTTTTTTTTAATTATTGTTTGGCTTGACTAATTAAAATAGAGATTAAAACCACTTGTTTGGCGGCGAAGCCAACTGGATATTACAACCACTATTTGGTGGCGAATCCAACCTGTCGAATTCTCGGCCAACCGGAGCTGTGCGTAGGATCAATGCGAAAATCCGAAGAATTGCAATTGTCGTAGTCAAATCTGGCACCCGGCACAAGTTGGAATCTCGCAATGCACGTTTGGTTTATGACACGCAGGCCGAGACAAGGTAGAGGACAGTGTTCGTGAGAATTTTGGCTTCCAGCGGAGCTGTCCGTCCGCACACAGATGTCGGCACCAACGGGCAATGCAGACACAGAGTTACAGGGGCCAGCACAAAGGAGACCGTCGCTGCAGACAGACCGTAGAGATCGAATGGCAGGCTGCGAGATCTGGCTGCTGCCTTCCACGATCTGCAGTCACACGGTTCCCAAAATAATTCCTAGCCGACGTCAGGCTTTATCGAATGCGGACAGTGTGGATCTGTGTGGATCGTTTCGATTGCAAGAGGAATGGTCAGATCGGTTGTAGCATGCTCCCAAACAATTTTGGCAGGTGCCAGATGATGCAGGAACCCTGACACGCCAATTGAAGCGCCCTACCCTGTGTTGGACCCCGCCTTGGAATTGGCTGCCCTACCCCGACACACCAATGGAGGGTACAAAATTCACCCCGCCTCAACCAGAGGATACTGGAAAAAATGGTCAGAGGGTCGAAAGTGCAGGTGGTCGTCTAGTAGCGTCGAGAAGCATCGAAGTTCGTCACGAAAAGGTCGTGGACAGCCGACGTTTCGAAATTCGCAGTCGTGCAAGAATTGGAAATTACCCGGCACGTAGGCCAGAAGTTTTCTCAGCATCCCACAGCTTCGAAAAATGCAAGGCGAGCAGAATCGGGTCGGCTCCTTCGGGTCTGTCACCTACAGATCTGGTACGTCCCGAGAATTCTGGTTGGCAGCGCGCGTCCCCAACAATGCAGGCTAGACATCCCGTCGATCGATGGAGAAGACCTGCGCGTGCGTCCAACGACCTCCTAACAGGAACAGCAGGCACCAATGCAAGATACCAAACTTAATCTCCAAGGGTCTGTCACGGCAGGATCGATAGCATTGGAACACGAAGTATTTGTCGTGACAGGATTGTTTGGAGGGTCTGCGAAAATCGCAGAAATTCATCACAGCCGTCGCACGCAAAATTTTTTTTTTTTTTTTAATTGTAATCAATCCTTCAAAACAAAATGTAAAGCTTTCAAAAATTGTCGATGGCGACAAATTTCTTGCAACAAATTTAACAATAAATTTTTCAACAAAAATGGAAATTGGCAGCAATTTTTTTGCAAGAATGGCAGCAAAAATTCTGCAATTTCCCTGAGCTTCAACTGGAACAGGTGAACACTATAGAGGTCGGAAATGACCCAAAACCTCTAAAATTAACCTGCTCTGATACCAATGATATGGAATTATTGAAGCTGAATTTTATTAAAACAAACATAGGACTTAAATAAGCCCAAAAGGAAAATCGTAATCCTGGAAATGATGAACTGCTCCAAGGATTTACGTACAAAATCAAGGAAAGGCTAAAGATGAAAGCCCTAAATTAACGAAATGAAAAACACCTAGACCTAGACCAGTCAACGGAGGTTAGAAACAACTCACGTTGATTATTATGAACACTAAGTCCTAATTAACATATCCTAGGTCTAAAAATAATTAGCCCCTAGGTCTAAGATTCCTTATCAGTGGGATATCAAGCCTGACAGTAGTTTACACGTATGTTTCAAGTGAGTGATGGAAGCTTACAGAATTTGAGCATGGGTACGGATTTTGGAATAAATTATTGACTTTGTTACCCGATGGATGAAACCAAAGTGATCTTGAAGTAGAGAAAGAGACTTCAAGAAAAATGAAGATCACAGGTATGGAATCAAATGAAAGATGTCATACCTCGTGTAAAATGAGCTTGAAAGAGGACGAAGCAACACAAGTGGAAGGACCCAGGGGGAGGCATCAGATCTGATCCGAACAAATCAAATATCTTTCAAAAAATTCCTGTGACATTATATCATGGTCATCAGCTGACGCAAGTACCCACCATCAAATTGACTATAAAAGGGGTATCACTCAGGAAATAAATATTTGAAGATATCTTAAGAAAGGTATCAGAATGTGGACAGGTAGTTGCAAGAAGGTATATATTTGGCTGAGGAAGTTGCGTTTTGGTCATGCCAGAAGTAGAAAGAAACACAAAAAATTTAGATTCTTGTCCACATTGTGGCAATCTATCTACCTTGGAAGTGCCTATGCACCCCGATGGAATATACATATGCAACTTTAACCGGTACTTCCAAAGAAAATCCAGAGAAAGTTGATGGAGGTAATTTTTGGAATAATGAAGGTAATATTTTCTTCAATTATGCATAATAATATGAAACTTGAAGGAATAACTATGTAGAGGCTAGAACACTTACTGATTTCAATTAAAAAATGATAGAGAGATATGCTTCTATTGAAGAAGATTTTCAAATTATTATCAATGCGATCAAAAAAAATGGATGTGATGACTGAACAAAAATAGTATTATTTTATGTGTCCATCAATTGTTATTGAAGAAAGTATCTTGAAAATAATAGTATGTCTATAGATAAGAAAATAAAGTAGCAAATTTAACTAATCATGGTGTTGATATTTATCTTGAAAAAATTCCAGTTTTATAAAGCAAATGGCCCATGGAAATTCTATCTCTTAATGAAAATGATATAAGCATTTGATTGTGGATGCCTAGCAACTTTAGAAAGGCTAAAAATATCTCTAATATTAAGGTAAATTTGACTATGGATGCAAGGAAGACTAAAAATATATCTAATATTAAAGTAAGTTAAATACAATTTAATAACAAATGTTATATTTTATTATTGTAATAAAAATAACCTCAAATAAAAATTACATTCAAATCATTAAAAAAATATTATATACATTATATACCACTACTTGTAACAACTAAAAAAATAAAAATCTCAAACCTTAAATAAAAAAATAATGTCTGACAAGCCTTTAATAAAATCCAACCTATGTTAATACTAGATTAGTAAACCTTTGCCAAACATCCTTCTTATCACAAGTAAATTCATATTTTGTAACTTATGATATCATTTTTCATGCTTGCATTTTTTTTAAACGCCTAGTTCAATTTTTCAAAGCGTTACATTTATACATAATAAAATTATCTTATAAAAAATAAGAATAAATAGTTTATAAACTTGAAAGAGATAAATCGATTGGTAGTGGTAGTGGTGAAGTGTTTGTGGATGAATTGCTTAAATTCAATTCTGTAAACCGTCAAAATTCCATTAACTTCGTCATTATTTTTTTTAATTTAGTGAAAAATCCCTTGTGGGATTGCCTTGGTCTGAGAAACCATGACCAGAGGATTCTACACAGTCAAAATCACTCGAGAGTCGCATCCAGCCTTAACCACACCAACATTATCAACTGGATTTTGGATACCCAATGTGCGTTTGGTAGGGTGGAGATTCGAACCAAGGACCTCCCTTGAAAGATTGCCCTACCCTCTCCACCTACATCACGTGGGTAATAACTTTGTCATTACTAAACCAACTAAAAATTTTATGCAACAAAAAATAAAAAAATAAATAGTTCATATATTTTATTAGAAAAGCATTGCCTAACAAGAAACATATAAATATTTCTCTCCATTGACCACCACTAAAAAATATAGTCACCAATTCTCTTTTCTACACTTCCTAGGGCAAAATTTAAGCAACTTTATTTTCTAGTGCAAAATGCATGTTCACGTGTCAACCTTTCAAATGAATATAAACTATGACACAACTAGGATCCCTCATAAAAACTTGTGTAATTTCATTGAAAAGTATTCAAGGGCTAGGTGGATTGGTAATTGTTTGTCTAGCCAGACACTTACCAAGAAGAGACCTAGGTTCAAACCTTGGGGCATGCCTATTGCAAAGGTAGTAATATGATCTGAATCCTCTGAGTGTGCATCAGACCGACGATGACAATACGAATCCCAAGCAACCAGTGGTCTCCCTCACATTGGGTCATCAACGAGGTGGTATAGGCTTGTTGGGAGTTGTCGTTGTGGTTTGAACCCGGTACTTGGCAGTTACTAAAGATAGTGTGGATGTAACCAACTTCCCTATGTATCCAAAAAAAAAATATGACAATGTCTTTTATTAAATATTTATTAAAGAATAATAATAAATATAAACAAATACAGTTGATATGTCGACCTTTTAAATGAATAGAAATTATATAAGACTGATTTAATTTATTAAAAAATAAATAAATATTTTTTTATTTGGTAGAAGGGTTTTGAAAGGGTCTCCGAACCTTTTACAACCAACAATGAAAAGATATCAAAGAGAACATAAATCAATACAAAACAAATTTACAAGGATCAAACAATAAATTGGATCTTGACTAAGGAGAGGCATAGCCAAGGAATCCTAGGAAAACAAACTCAAGGACAGACCCCACGAGATAGAAAAAATAGAGAATCCTATTTGAATCTTAGAGAACAAGCGCCTCATTGCAGGTCTTCTTTGGTAGCATTGGAATCCATGTCCTTTATCTTTTCCCATTTTTTGGAGGAAATTCTTGAAAAATGAATTGAATTTCGAAGGCCTCACATTGGGATTCTTCCTTGTCGTAAGAACGTTGCTCTGAATTGTGGTCTTCAAGGCCTCACATTGGGATTCTGCCTTGTCGTAGGAATGCTGCTCTAAATTATAGTCTTCAGGGAAGAAGAGCTCTACTTCGCTTTTTTCGGTCTTAGGGCACGTTTCTCCATAATCATCGAAGACAAAAAGCGTGATTTCTTTCTCTTAGATGAAGAAGGGACGAACTCGCCAGGGCTTCTTACCTCCTCCAAGAGCATTTGCCAAGTGGTTTCTGAAGACATCCTCATTAACAGAGTCTATTTCCCCCTCCTAGCTTAAGGACAGATTGTGAGCCATTAACAATTTCTTCTTTTGTTTCTCTCCTTCTGATTTCCTAGTTTGAAGATTTGTCTACTCTTTTGTCTACACCCACATCTAAACCCCTTTTTTCTGGTTTCACCCATAGAAGACCAATTTCCATCTTTTGATGGTTAAAAAAAAAATACCTAGTTTGAATATTTGCCTACCCTTCGGTCTACACCCACATCTAAACCCTTTTTTTCGTTTCACCAATTTCCATATTTTGATGATTAATAAAAAAATAAAATATAATAAATAAAAGTTAAGTTTTTAGTTTGATGGCAGAAATATATAGATAATGTAGCTCACACTAAGATTGCAGCACCAAATAAGCTATATAACGTAATATGAATAATTTGATGTAAAAGGAAAAGAACAACCCATAGAAATCACATCTAAACCCAAAATTGAAATTTGAGACTGTAAAACTGATCCATATTCATCCATGAAAGAGTAATCTATCAAATGCTGAAAATGAACTAAATCAAAGATCATCCCCATATATATATATATATATATATATATATATATATATGAAATGTTTACATGGCATTTGTCAACATAAGTAGTCTATAAGCAGTCTAAATGTATCTGCTACTGAAAGTGAAGTGAAATTGAGTGCAGCATATACACATTATCGTTGAAACATATTGCAATCTAAGATTTGTTGTAGATAAAGTCTAATCATCATGGAACAAACAAGTAAATCAACTATGGCAGCCTCCTTTACATCTCTAACATCAATCAGAGGGGTTTTACTCTTTGTCTGATCATCATGGAACAAACAAGTAAATCAATTGTCAATGGCCTCCCCACCCTCTACATCATACTCATCATATGCAACCTTAAAGGGTGAATGTTGTTGCCTCTCTCTTATGTTTTGAAATATGAATCAATCTGCAAAAATCATTTCTCTTAGTTAATATGAAAGGTAAATAACAACTCTTGTAAAACCTTACTTTAAAAAATAATCTATATTTACAAAAAAACTATTTAACTAAATAATATATAATTATATAATATACAATAAAAATAAGAATAAGCTCATACAAATTAATAGTTATGGTTGCAATGAAATTAATAGCTCGTGTAGAAGGGTAATAATGAAATGAAATTATTAATATAATATTTTTTTAAATAAATTTATTAAATAAACATTAAATGATAAAAGTGTAATAGTTTTTTTATTAAAAAAATTAAACTAAAATTTTTAATTTTAATTAATGAAATGAAATTATTAATATAATATTTTTTTAGAAAAAAATAAATTTCTTAAATAACCATTAACTGATAAAATTTTAATAGGTTATTTTTTTTATTACGAAAAAGCAGACCTGAACTAAAATCTTTAAATAAAAATAAATTAATAAAAATAAATTTTCTTATATAAAATATTTTAACATTCTCAAATTCTATACTCTAAAGGTAAAAATATAATTATAAATTTTAATTAAGATATTATACGATAACATAATAATTTATTCTTTTTATCTATGTATTTAAGTTGCCTTATGTTAAGCTTAGGTAACTTGGGCGTGGTGGCATGGAATAATTCTTAGACTTGTATTTGGTTCTAACCGGATCTTTAGGGACGACTCTAAGACTCTAACCTTTGTAGAAGTTACAAAGGATTTCATTATCATTATTCATATGGATCTATTCTATTGGATGGTCATACGTGTGGGTTTACATTATTGGTAGATGCAATTAAATATTAGATAATAACGAAATGATTTTAATTGTTTATAAGTTCAAAATAATTATTAAGATCAATACAATATAGGTATGATACTCAATTCTTTTCTTTTTGAATTCAAACCTTAAACTTTTATTTAGATTTTCAAAGTTTAAAATCATCCAAAAATAAATTAAAATATGTTCAACAAAGATCAACATCCTCTTATCTTTTGGAATGTATATATTATGTTAAAAATAAATTAAAAAATGTTCAAAAAAACTCAACATCCTCTTATCTTTTAGAATGTATTTCTTATGTTGTTTATTTTGATGAAAACTTCTCTTGATTTTTCTATTCTCAATTTTTCAAGAAGTTTTATTAATGAGTTTACTTTTAGAATGTTCTGTATGCAATCTTCATGTCTTTGTAGGCTTTACATTTTACAACAAAATGTTTTTAGATCTCCACTATTCTAGTTGTGGTAAAGACATTCGCTCAAACCATGCCTCCTGAGGATTTGTCCATCTCCAAATTTTGAATTTGAGATGGCGTGAACTAGGTCTTACTTTTGCTATAAGTATTTTGTCTTTCCAATTGATCTTTGCATTGCTATGTTCACTATGTTCACAATTTGGGTTGAACTAGTTGACATATACCTGTTTTTTCCTTCCTAAATTTTCAGTCCACATAACAAATCTAAATTTGTCTCATTAGTTTTTTTAATACATAGAGGAATCGATTACAACTACAATCCTTTTCTACTACCAAGCAGGGTTCAAATCCTAGGTCTGACCCCTATTACCCCTATTCCATCTCATTATTATTTAGCTTGATGTGAAATCGACCACCAAGTGCTTGGGATTCATACTGTCATCATCGATCTGGTGCGTACTAGAGGATTCAAATCGAACAACTAACTTTGCAAAGAGTCGGCTTCCCCAAGGTTTGAACCTAGGTCTCTTCTTGGTAAGTGCCCAACCACACCTGCACTTACCAATCCACCTAGTCCTTGGGGTTCTCACTCCTTAATTTCTTTGTTGGAATACGAACCTCACTAAATTTAATGTTCTATTTGTCTATCCATTTGTAGTTTTGTTTCTTCCATGTATCTTCTTCTATGCAATGTCATGCATTTGTAGTTTTGTTTCATCCATGTATCTTATTCTTTGTAGTTTTGTTTCATCCATGTATCTTCTTCTATGCAGCGTCATCCATTTGTAGTTTTGTTTCATCCATGTATCTTCTTCTATGCAGCGTCATCCATTTGTAGTTTTGTTTCATCCATGTATCTTCTTCTATGCAGTGTCATCCATTTGTAGTTATGTTTCATCCATGTATCTTCTTCTATGCAGTGTTTTATCTAATATTATCCATTCTTCGTATTCTTTAAGTACCCAATAGCCTTATCATGAAAATGTCATTCTCATATGTATAACTTATACATATGATTAGGAATAAGAAGACCGGTATGGACCTGATTAATCCAATATACTTAACCTAATCTCGATAGTCTTGCTCGTTGTTTGATATTCTTTTGTCTAAAATTTTCTTTCAAGTAAAGTGAAAAAAAAGATATGTGCATCATGCATCCAGCAGGAATTGAACCCGTGACTTCCTCATGTGAGATTAATATTTTAATTCTGAAATTATTTGTAATTAGTCACTTTTAAATTCTTTCTGAAATTATTTGTAATTAATCACTTTTGAATTATTTCTACTTATCTCCTTTTTAAAATTTGATATATTACTAGCCCACACCTCATACCCATATAACACCACTCGAATAACTAATAGCTAAAAAAAGAACCTTAATGGTTTTTTAATCCCACAGCTTTTCTACCCCTATTTAGGGGTGAATTAAATGTCCTTCATCCTACTTTATTTATTTCTTCATACATATTCTCAAATTGAGTTTACTTTGAGAATTTGAGAATCTAACGCAGGTATTAGAGGATTTCCTTTAAATAAAATATATGATTTTTTTAGCTCCGAGTAAAGAAGACCATAATTGTAAACTTGCTCTTTTTTGGCTGCATCCTAACTTCTTTATATAAATACTCTAGAGCTTTAGATGTTCATGGGAAAATTTTGATATTTAACTTTTTCGTAGTTGAGATGAATTGAAATAAGGAACTAACCATCCTTCTCAAGTGAGGAGAGTAGATGAATACACAACATTTTCTTCTCGTTATTTTTCTTTTTTACTCCCACATACGTGGATTAAGATCATACTTTCCTCTTACTTTTACCGATACAAAAGTTAATTACAACATTCCGTAGGGAACTTAATTGGGTACAATTTATGCAATTGATAAATAGGTTGTCCGCCTATCCTATTTAGATATGGAAAAGAGTTAGACCTCCTATCTTGCACTGTTTTCTGCCCTGTCGTCGGAGACAATAGCCACTAAAGAACCACTCTGGATGCATGACATTGGACTGCAGACTTCATGCAAGGTCACAGTTGTTTCTTGCAATGTTTTGGTTTGTTTTAATGAAGCATGTAAAATGCCATCCGTAGTCTAGTATTCTATAAATATGTTACGTATTTGGTAAGCATTAATAGTTCTCCTCTGCATGTGTGTGTCAAGTACTGTGATCTCTAAGTTAGATTACTGTTAATCTCGAATATGTATGTGTGATGTGGA
Organism: Wollemia nobilis; assembly: GCA_028583015.1. Classification (NCBI taxonomy): domain Eukaryota; kingdom Viridiplantae; phylum Streptophyta; class Pinopsida; order Araucariales; family Araucariaceae; genus Wollemia; species Wollemia nobilis. The sequence goes on from JAQPPZ010002660.1 coordinate 2,442,594, forward strand.
TGGGGCTGATCAAATAACATGCTTCCTGGTCCTAGATAAGAATGTTTTTATAAGCATTGGCAAACAGTTTATCAGAGTTGTTAGTTGTCATAAATGGGAATTTCAATTTTAAATTTATAATTTCTTAGGATTGTAGCCCAATACATGTTAAATATACGTATGGGGATATCAAAAGTTACAAAAAAAACATAGGAGCATTGTCCGCCTACAGACTAGGATATAATACTTCAGCTATATGGAAAATTTGCAAGTAATATCCACAGAAAAAATCCATCAACCTTTAGCTTCCAGGCTCATATCCACACCAGTTGAATGTCACACTACAGATATTCATTCTGAGGATTGCACTCGCTGAACTCAGGTAACAAAACCAAGAATCTGAACTAAGTTTGGGGGAACAATAACTCTGTGTTCACCATGTTTAGAAAAAAAACTTATGTATGAAATCATATAAAACTCCAGTTCAATAACAGACTACTGCATTCTTTGAGTTGACTTTGCTATTCTCTTTACAGTTGCATATCCTACTTATTGAAAAAAAACAAATATACAGAGATATCATACACAACCAAAAAAGGCTTCTGAGTTTTACTTTTTCTTTTTTTCTTGTTTAGGTTTCTCAAGAAGAACAGGTACTGCTGGTATACTGAACCACCATTCCCAAAATCTTCTCGTGAGACGCTCAGTGCTTGGTTGACGTAAAGGCATTTGCCGTGTAAATGTTTCCAAAAAAGCTAAAAGAATGACAATCTTCAAAGGCAGAGAAGCCAATATTATCGCCAGAAGAATCAGAACTAAAGCTGCCCGGTCTGTTGCCTGCTTATCACAATAACAACAGTCAGAAAAGTGCATGACAATAGACTAGTATCAAAAAAGATACAATAAGACAAATGGAAAAATAGCCTCAACACCTGAGGAAAAGCAGCAAACACTAGTGCCCGAAGCTTCAGAAGAACAATATTCCCATCTTGAACAAGTGCTTCTATTTGAGAAACTGCCTGTTGCAGAACCAGCAACTGCTCTACAGTATTCTGTCCTGGAGGAGCCGTGACTCTAACCTCATTGAGGGGATTTCCTTTGCTTAAGTGCCGACTACATAGCATAAAAATTGCTATAAATAGGAAAAAGCAAGGTAATGCATAGCCGATCCATCCCCTGCAAGACAAATAATGTTCAAACTGTTTTAAGAAACATTAGACGAAAACACCTTTATTTTATTGCAAAGCAGAACTCACTCGAGGATGACACGCACATCTGAACCAGACTTTAGAAGCTTGAACATAAGGTGGATAGAAGGCTTGCTTATTAACAGGAAGCATGCAGACTCATAATTTGCCACTCATTTATTATTCGGAACGAATACTGTTGATGAAATCTTAGGAGCTAGGTATAAGAAGGATGTAACATGTGTTTAATTTGCTTGTATGGTACACAATATATCTCAGGAGAATTTTACATGTTTGGGAAGTTAAAATGATCCAACTATGCATCAGTTATAAAGATTGGATGTGAGATTGTTCAACCTAATTTGGAGCTGTTGCCAAAACGGAACAGGAACAGCACTAACTCAGGAGACTGAAGTTTTATGTAGTTAGATGTGCCGATGCCATATTTGGCAATGTCATTTTAGCACTCATATGACTGGCACAGCTCCTGACAGCCACACAAATATTGGCACTGGAACTAGAACCATTTCTCACAAAACTGCAGGAAGTAGCATTGAGTGATACGGTAGAGGACTTCATTGTGGCTGCAATTGGCTTAGCACCCAGATCAACACACCCAGTGCCTGAAGGGACCCCAAGCAAGCCCTTGGATTTAATCATTCCCCTGAATGGTTTCATTCACCTACTTAGAGGACGTTCTCTGTGGGTCTTAAGGAATAAAGAAATTTTATTTCCAAAAATTTTACCCATTTGCTTTGTCTCAAACTAGAAACCAAAAGTAGAAAGTTGAAACAACACGAGGTAAAAATTTCCCTTATTCAGAAAAGCGGGTTTCATACCCTAATTAGGCAAGCTCACAAGGCTGGCACTTGTTTTCCTTTGCCTTCACCTACTGCTCACCCTTCTGTATACAACAGCAGTAAACAAGTTCAATATAGACCTGCCTCCAGGACCATTTCATAAAATTTATTTGCCTTTTTCCAAAAGATCCTTGTGTAGTTTTGCTTATTGGCAGCTTTCATAAAACCAAGTTTTCAATTTGTTTTTCCCGTGACAGTTCTGCTTCTCTAAATCACTGTAGGTCTTTGATCCAACCCAACTTGTATCTTATAAAACAATTTTTTGTAGGTTTTAAAACCAGAAAAGAAAAAAAACAAAAATAAATAAACAAAAAACAAAAACAATTTTTTGTAGGTTTTAAAACCAAAAAATATATATATTGATTCAGTCTAATGAGCAACTAATCCAGTATAAGAAGATGATTGTCATTGTTTCTTAAACTTAATAATTATTTTTTAAAATTTGTGCATTTAATTTTAATCCTGTGTCATGGATACAGTTCTAGATAAGCCTATGCCATATAGGGATGTATTAAATATGGACTAAATATGGACATATATTTGGATACTTTTGGATATGGGATCCATTTGTATACAGCAACCAATATGCAGCTTATCAATATCCGTATCTACCATGCAAATATAGGTATCCAGGTAGCGGGAGTGCTAGATACAGTAACTCTATCTAAAACATAACTAAAAAAATTTATTGAGTCTACGAACAAATAAACTTCAAAAAGGAATTTAAGAGCTGTAGAAACTCCACAAATAATAGATTGAAATTAAGAATAAATCACTGGAAGCTGCTACTTGAGGAGATTGACAAGTTATGAAGCTCATATTCCAAGAGGAAACTTACATTTTCGGACCTGGTATGCATTGTCAGCTAATTCTCAGTGCAGGTTCAGTTGTTCATTTTATGTGATGACCAATCATTGTATGGAGACTTGTTGCTTCAACAATGTGGAATGACTCACTTCAAAAAGGAAATTATTTGTGTATTCATTACAGATACAGTGGATAATGAAGACATTGATGCATATGCACTCCAAATGATATGATATTTTATTTTCAATTACACTAATTATTACAGTGTTCCACGGGGACGCGTCCCCCCGTTTCCCCCGTCCCCCAGCACGGGGGACGGCAAGGGGGACGTTTCCCCTGTCCCCCTTTTGGGGGACGGCTGGGAAACGTCCCCGGGACGGCTGAGGCCTATGGCCTCCCGTCCCCAGGACGTCCCCTTTTTTGGGGCGTCCCTGGGGACGGCCAGCCGTCCCCCACTTATGTTTGTTCCATAATTGGTGTGATCGAGAAATTATATAAACGTCTGTTCATTACATTCTTTCATTAGTTTATGGCTGTCTCTTGTTAAGCCACAGCCTTGTCTGAAAATCAAATAAAAGGAATGTGCAAAAATGCCTTTACATATGCAGGTTGTACCCCACTTACTTAGGGCACATATGAAGCTGAAGAAAGTGCTGGCATGCATTAGAAAGATGAGGCCATAGGTCAAGCCCATAAAGGTTTTATTGGCAGATTATATGGATGATGCAGTTGCTCTAATTTTTCTCTGTTTGCAAAATAACATTACATGCCAGATTCTTCTATCAGTTTAATAGGAATTCAAGGACCCAAAAGGCATTAGTTTTTACTATATTTCGCAGGAAGTATGGTCAGTTATTGCTGCCGTTTTTAGCCCATTTTGGAAAGAATCAATGCCACTTACTACTATTTTCAGGTAGTTAATTGCTCCCTTCAAAAAAATAGTATCTTCTATTGTAACAAAATTGTTTGCTGTTACTATTGTACAGCCTGAGTAGCCTAACAGTGGAGACTGGAACTTTGAATAGAGGTCCAAGGTTTGAATCCAGAGGGAGGTAGGGTTGTACGCCATGCTTCGTTAACCAGAGTATGGTTGGGGATAATCATATATTGGATAAACAATATCTGTCTCATATGGCCTATGGCCTTGCAGACATTAAAAAATAAAAACTATTTTACCCTTTACCCTTTATAATCGGTCATATCTATTCTAAAAAAGTCAATGACACTATAAGTTATTCTGTCTGGTTTCACCTCATTTTTAGTAAGAATTTATACTTGACTTGATGCATATGTAACTCCTCCCAGTTAAATAAATGCATCATTTCAATGACTGATGTTGATCTATTTTTATATATGTTTATATCACCATAAGTCAAGTCGGCCCAATCTAGCTATCGATAAGATTGATGAAGCACTAGGAAGAAAAAATATATCATCTTTAGAGGCTTGGCATTTCATACTTACTTTGCATTCAATGCAAGTAATAGGAGATATTCATTCATGTCTTCTGCAATATTTAGCGGCCAGAGAATTTTGGTCTTAGTTTCAAGGGGAATTTGACTCTCTCCATGTTCTTCCTCTCATGGTATGGATCCCTCTTGAAAGAATTGTAAGATATTGAGGAAGCTTAATGGTAACCCTTCCATTTGGCTGCAATTATTTTTTGTGGAATGCTCAGTGGCCACTCTTAAACACACATATATCGTTGTTTAGTCCAAAGGACTTGAATAAATTCAAGCAAGACTTGGCTCTCTGCTCATCTAAGCCAATTTCCCTTATCTAAAAAATATTGATTCCTATTTGTTGATGCTACAGCTCCAGTGCTTTCTGTTCTTGCTCTTATTGGGAAAGAATTTCATAGTAATGCTGTCCTCTTGATGTAAATACTTTGGTTCTTTGAAGTTAATATATGATGTATTCTTTTCACAAAAAACAATTAAATTATATTTACTTATGTGTTAGTAATGCTGTCCTAATACCACTTATGTGTTAGTAACTAATATGAATATGAATGGCTGCACTTACATAATTGATTACTAATATGAAATATCATTTTTGTTGGGTGTAGAATTCTGAATGTGTAGATTATTCTAAATTTCTAAAAAAATTCAATTTTTATAGTATTATACCAGCCATCCCCTAAAATCGGCCTGCCGCCCCCCAGGCTCGTGGAACCTTGTTGTAAAGTGATTATATGGGACTGAAAGGTCCCCACCTGTATTAAATCTTGACTATGTTACCACAGTATTTCAACACGCCACATATTGGTATTACAACTGGCAAGTATGCATATATCGCTTTGGCAAGATTTGAACCTGGGTCTCCACATTGGAAGCCCACGTTTTTAAATACTTTAGTTCATCCCATTTGATAAATAACTGCACATTTTTAAATTATATATTATTCAATATAAAATCTTAGATGGAAATATTTTAGCATAATGGGATCTGAATAATATCTCAATTTTGTTTGTCCTTCCACCAATAAGCATCAGCACTATACATCTTTTGTTTCATGTTTCATGGGTGGAGCCTCAAAAAGTTTAATATTGACAATATTTAATATTTATTTTACTTACTTTAACTTCTGTGTATTAGGTAACTCTTATAGTATAACTCAATGAATCAATATGATGCCTATTCTCAACTTTAAACTCACTCCACACAGTCAATTAACCTCATGATAAAAATTCTGTGATTATGCATGAACTTACAGAAGAAATTGAAAAGTATAGTGACATACAAACAAGAATCTGCCTTACCAAAGCCCTTGTGCTTATTTGACTCTTAGACTCAACAATCACATGCAGTCATTAAGATATCAACTGTATGGCACAAAGTTACAGGCAGGTGAAGAAATGAAAAAACGAACAGGGATGCAAAACCTAGGAAAACAAACCCAATCTATTGTACTTTATATATAATTTAACTATACATGTATTCTATATCTATTCATTTCAAACTCAAGAATCAAGAAACCTGGCTTAATCCACTGAACTAGCCAAATCTTCTCCTTGAACTTGAAAATCGACAATATTGAATCTGAAGGATTAAATTTGCTAAACATGGCAACTATCACTACAAGTATATAATCATATTACTGTGTCACATTTGCAGTTGTCTATTGCCAAATAAAGTTCTCGCCTTACTCTTCAAAATGAATGTTTCTTGGTTCTATCATTTTCTCTTTGATTATGCCTTCATGAATTCCTTTGAGATTGCTACTCCTAAGTGTTGTTTTCTCCCTAGATCCTAGTGATGTTAGGATCCTCCATCCTAGCATTATTAGTTAGTATTAGTTAGTATTATTAATCACTTAATTATTATATTATTAACCCATAAAGTGAACCATCGCATCTCTTCATAACGTGAACCATCACGTCTCTTCACCAACGTAGCTTTAGGGTAGATATATATTAGGTTGGCCATTCACACAAATCATCCAAGAAGAAGAATAAGAAGCATAGATTCTAAGGAGGGAGCCCCCTATAAGTGGCAAGGAGGGAGCCCCCTATAGCGGCAAAGCGATTACAAGGGAGCCCCCTTTAAGTGGCCTATGATTACATTTTATATTAAATTATTTATCAAATTTACACAAGAACATCAGGGTTCTTGCATTTGGTATCAGAGCCATGTGGGACCCAATCATGTGGGAATTGCTCAAAGATCTTCGTCAAATCACTTCCGTGCGTGAGTATCAAACTCGGTTTGAGGATATCACCAAACACAACACAGGGTTGGATGAATCAATTCTCATCAATAGCTTCATTAGTGGATTGAAAGAGGAAATTAGAATGGAGGTGACAAGGTTCAATCCCTATACCATGATGCAGACCTATGGATTGGCCAAATTAGCCAAAGACAAATTCAATACTCAACGTCGATTAGGAAAAACACCTATTGGGAAAGCACAAACCACTTACAATGCCCCAAAACCTAACCGACCCTTGCAGGTTGAGTACCTCAGCCCGAAGGAAGTGAAGGAACGACGAGCGAAAGACCTCTGCGATAATTGTGATGAGCAATTTGGATCCCATCAGAAATGCGTTACACTAACGTTGTATTTATTGAAGGAAGTTGATCCTTGTCAATCCCTAAAAGGTGAAGATGAGGTAGTTGTGTCCGAAGTGCCTGGCGCACCTACTCACAACAATAAAGACAATGAGGTCGATATGCCAGAAGTGATCGATGCATCAGGTAAGGATGAGGTAGACATTCTTGAAGTGACTCATTATGGCCAAACATGCACTCTACAAGAACTACACTCAATTTCCTCTCCAATAGTGAGTTATCGCCACAGGGTCAAACCTATTCAAAAACAAGGCCATTGCCTCTCCCAAGGAACAACAAGAGAATGTAGAAGTTTTACCACCTCTTTTTATGCATCATTTTAAGGCATTTGAAGAACCCCAAGGGTTGCCCTTCCCTCATCATCACACATTTACTAATATTTCTGGCAACCCCACGCTAACGCTTCATCCTTCTCGATATCCCTGCCTACGAAAGGATGACATTAAAAGAGTCCAAGAACTTACGCAAATCCTTCTTGGAAAACAAAGGACAAAGCTCTTTTTAAAGAGGGTGGCATGTTAGGATCCTCCATCCTAGCATTATTAGTTAGTATTAGTTAATATTATTAACCATTTAATTATTATATTATTAACCCATAAAGTGAACCATCGCATCTCTTCATACGTGAACCATCATGTCTCTTCACCAACGTAGCTTTAGGGTAGATATATATATTAGGTTGGTCATTCACACAAATCATCCAAGAAGAAGAATAAGAAGCATAGATTCTAAGGAGGGAGCCCCCTATAGTGGCAAAGCGATTACAAGGGAGCCCCCTTTAAGTGGCCTGTGATTACATTTTATATTAAATTATTTATCAAATTTACACAAGAACATCAGGGTTCTTGCAGTTATGATCAAATATATGCACACCATTATTTAATTTGTGCTTATAACATTGATAGCTACAATTAATGTGAGGCCAAACATCCTATGGCACAGTTATATCACAAAACTACAATCATTTGTTTTTGTCATCTCTCAAAGTCAGGTGTCATCCTCTATTTATTGACATGATAAGGATTCTTGTCATTGCAGGTTGACATCTTTGTTAGAGGCGATTCTTATCTTTGTCTGTCAATACCTGTTAGGCACATGTATAACTTCTTATCGCTTTAGGCTTACATTCATCTCACCCTTATTGCCCAATAATGAGCATGCTTCCTTCGTTGCTAACTGTAGGTGGAGGTTCTTGTATCACCCCTTTTATCACCAACAGTTCCATTGTTCTTGTTGGCTTCTTCAGTGCGGTGTGTTTTGACATCAGAAACCTGCTAATTGATAATGGGACTTTTTTGGGATCCTTCCACCAATGGGAGGAAGAAAAATGAACTACAAAACATCATTTCCATTCCGGTTGTATTTTGCAATAATCCTGTGTATTTCAAATGCAAAAGTTTACCTCAGATGAGAAATCTAGGTACATGAAGAATCAAAACCTTTTAGAACTTTAGATTGAAAATAGATTAGCTTTTAAAAATGAAAGAAACAGGAAGAAATGAAACTTTAGATTGAATACTGACGATACTTAAAATTTTAAAAGTTCCATAAACATAGGAATTTAAACCTGCAAAGTAAGAACTAGAAGTCACATGCACAAGTGGCCTTTTCCGTAGACTGCCAAGTATTGTTATGTTTATTCAAGATTGAGTGTTCCTCATTTTTCATTTTTATATTAAATCTGTAACAAATGAGAAGTCATAAGCATAAGGAAATAGCAACAGACAAACAAGGATTGACAAAAGGCTAAACATTCAAGGGCTTGCAATTGTGCACTTTATACTTCTATTTCAATTAACCATCAAAACAAAAATAGCAAATTTGTGATAAGTTCATCTAATCCTTGTCTCCAGGCGTCCCTGATTCAACAGTTTTTCTTTCCAAAAGGCTTTTCCTTTCACTGGCTATTGGCTTCCATTATCATCGAAACCAGGAACAAGTCACTCCTGTTTACAAGTTGGATTCCATAACATTTAAGCTCAAACCACCGAGACCCCTCTGAATGCATCTTAAAGCTAGACTCTAGGATAGGTTATCAAGGTACACGCAAGGTTATTGGCACTGTACACCCTTGTTAGAATAAGGGTATAAGTAGGGTCCTCTGATAAGTAGAAAGACCACCTTTCACACATGAAGAACAAAATAACTGTAATCAACGTGGAGTTGTAATTAAAATTGAGGCCATTTTATTCAGCTGTTCCATGCTATACAATAATATTCGTTGCAAACTTATGCAGTCCAATCCTGTATGTTTTTTCATCTTGATCTTCATTTTGTTGTAGAAACTACTGATATATTTCACATGCTCTTAAATTTCTCTTTTTGATCTTTTAGGACTAAGGGCTTGGATTTGTTTTCATTATGTTTCTTTTTTGTTTGGCAATTTTTCTTTTCTTGCATCAGGAGATATCTACTGAGATGTCAAGAGATATCACAGGTCATTCACTGCCTGCTAGAGATGTCTCCTAGATCAGTGAAAATCCTCCAATTGTCCTTCTCACATTAAAGCAGATACCAATCTTCAAAGGGGGTAGACTTCCATAGGATGGATGTCTACATATACCAGGACTTAAAACATTGAATCAACCCTGATTAATCTTGAAATGTGTTGTTCTATTTACAAACAAATCAGGGCTTATGCACAATCAAAACAGCATTCACAGAAAATGCCAACCTCATTCCTGGCCCATCATCTCATAGACACCTCAAAGTACAAGCCACTACAAGCAGCTAATCCCTTGACTGGGTTCCCTTCATCCTCACTTCAGTGCCTGGCCACTTCACCTTAAAAAACATACAGCATCCATCCTTGAATATTTTGAGAAAGCACACCACCAATATTCCCCTGCTACTCTCAAACAGAAAAAGGTGCTTCCTTGAAAATTTACATTCAGCTGATTTGCTTAAGAGTATTATATAGATTTAGAAGAGCCATATGTTGTTCCTTCAATTCTTATGTTGTTCCTTCATTAGATATGAAGGGTATTCTAGAGTACATTTTGTAGGCTACTTTTGGTTCCTTCCATTCTTATCATGTATCTAGAAATCATTAGATAAGGGTATTCTAGAGTACATTTTGTCGGCTACTTATGGCCAATTGGGTATTTTTTATAAATTTTCCAAAACATAGATTTGCTTATCATCAAAATTTCAAAAAGTCATTTTCAAAATTTTTATATAAAGTACATCATTATTAAATTCACCAAAGTATTTATAGTAAATTGTACTGTATTATCTTAAGTACTAATTTTAGCTCATCAAATCTATTATAACCGCAAGCAATATTCAAGTCCCATAGAACTACTTTGGTCACCCACAGACATTAGTAAGACTTCATTCTTCTTCACCATTCTATACTTGTTAAAAAATATCCATCCCTCAAACCTTTTCCACGATAAGAGACTAGACACTCACCTTGGAGATATACCATTGCTTTTTGTCATGGATAAGAACTTGAATATAAATTTTGTTCATTCTCGATGACCTAAAGTTTAAATCTCTCCAGTCGATCAGACAACATACTTGCATATCTTTTATCAAATGGCTTAAGCTAAAGTGGTTAAAACGTGGATTTTCAAGGCAAAGACCCAGGTTCAAATCTTTCCTTGTGATATGTGCATAATAAATACCACAGTCTGAAATGTTGAAATACCATGGTAATGAAGTCATGATGTAATAGAGGTGGGGCCCATTTTAATCCCATATAACCAATTTAAAGGCAAAAAAGTATACTTGCATAGCTTTTACCTGTTGGTTTTGGATGATCACCCTATAAACCTCAATAAAAACTGCATGCAATCCAATTCAAAAAGGGGTAAATTTGTTTAAAAAATAGGAATCTATGGATAATCAAATCGCATAGTCCCTTTAAACAATAAAATCCTCTCACCATAGATTCAAGACACCCCTATTTTAATAAATAGAGAAACTAAGTTCTCCATTACATAGAAAAAAAGGAACAAGCCTCTGGTTAATGGATTGGCAAGATTCTATTTAACATGAGTTTGGTCAAATAGTCAATAAATAAAAGTTAAAACCCAAAGAGTTACAAAACTTTGAAAAACATAATAGATAGTAAAGTGAATACTTCCCTTGCGACCAACAAAGAGGTCTCGTATGCCAAAAGCATGCTGACTAGATAAATCCACCTTGACATTTTCATTTTTAACAGAAAACCATATATAACAGTGAATTTTTTTTAAATAAAACATACCTGTAGATTATGTAACAGGTTATAGTGCAGAATGTTACTGATTTAAGAGGATCCTCCCATGACGCTAAAAATTGAAGCCATTTGACAAACTCTATACCAGGTAAAAGCAACTCCTGCAAGTAATGAGAAACATTAGACAGTGGAAAAGATTGACTTTCAAAAAAGATTCTCCTACAAAGTAGAAATAACTACTATTTAGTACATCCGATCTGATTACTACAAAGCTTTGACTTCTGCTATTTTCAGGTCTTGCCTCACTTTGAGTCTACGTAAATACAGAGGGGACAGCCTCAGATAATTAAAAATCATATTTTAATTTAAAACTTTTGCCATTATATATTGGTATTTCTAGAAGAGGCTAGACAAATAAAATGCAGGCAGTCAATAATTGCAATAAAATGTAAATTGAGTAGGTAGTCAAGAGGAGAGGGCATACACGATAGATCTCTTAAAAATAAATTTTGAAATACCCATTCCCATCAATGCTTTTAATGTTAAGAATGTTATTAACAAGAATAAATCATTCCATTATTCTCCTGAAAAATAGTTCATTAATACAAGTCTTATTACATTAAACTTCACACACAACATTAATGCCTAATACTTGCATATATGTTTATAAAATAAATATTTGATGTCCCCCCTTCATGTTTATTCCTATGCTCCATAGGAATGTGTCCTGCACATTGGAAGCCATCTTGGAGACATGTCCCAATGTCCAAAAAAGCCATCCCACCATCTTGTGCTGTCCATGTCCCTGTCCCAGAAACTTCGTGGAACATAGGTTTATTTTGTAACCAATAATCTGTCACTGCCTTATAAATGTTTCAATACTACTATTGAGTGCCTTTGGTAAAAATGTTTACACTCGTCAACCCCGATGTCCTAAAAAGCCATCCCAACATCTGGTAAACAAGTCCCACCATTTTGTGCTGTCTCTGTCCCAGAAACTTCATGGAACATAGGTTTATTTTGTAACCAATAATCTGTCACTGCCTTATAAATTTTTCAATACTACTATTGAGTGACTTTGGTAAAATGTTTGAACTAGTCAACTTGGTTCTAAAAGGAGTAGGAAATTGACTCAATCCTTTGAAGCTGATCCCTAATATAGTGATGATGCAATTCTGTATTTTAGTGAAAATGAATTACTGTGTCCATCATTATATTGATTATACTATGATGGAAACAATGGAAAGGTGTCAGATGCTTGTACCAAAACAGCAAATCATCTTGAACCATATGCAGCAGAAACTGCACTGGGAGTTGTGCAACTGATACTTTGCATTCTGTTTCCGTGAATCCATTTTACCAGACAATTTTAATCTGCTCCTAAACACAGTGTCCCTTTAGTATACCTTAATGCTCTTGAGAACGGACCAACCAAAAACATTATGTTAGTATTCTTGGTATGACCAAAAGAACAGCCCAAATTTGCCCATTACCTGATTCAATCAATAAATTCAAATACATCATTGACAATTTGAGACCTTATTGCTTTCAATGTTCTGGTGGAATTTCAATCCTTCACCCTGAATTTTAAAAGCACTTTCATTGCATACTTTGTTAAACAACATTTTTTTTTATCAGGATTAGCTGCCAAATTGCTATGCCAAAAAAAAAAAATTATAACAATCATATTACAAAGACCTGCTTTTCCATTTCAATCAAAAAATTACTAGTACCAGTGATTATCAAGGCATTAACATAAAGAGTCATTTGGGACTGCTCAAGGTTGTGCTGATTTGACTAGTTGATGTTGGTAAGTTTGTAAATTTGGTAGTAATACTTAGATACAGCTATTTGAAATTTCTACTTTCTGGTGTTGTTTGTGTGTGATAGGGACCCCTCCAAAACCCCTAGTTAATATATCCCCAATAACCCACCTTCAATGCAAAATCAAAAATAATATAAATTAGTCAATTCAAACAATTATAATAACAATTTCATCTTCGTAGCAATTAACATACAGAATACTATCAGCTTCACCTATAAATTGATATTCATTAATAGTCTTGTAATTACTAATTCTATGGCTCGGTTTAGAAGAAAAAAAACTTCGTTAGATCTGTAACCAACTTTTTCCTTGCTTTCAACTCCATTATAATGTCCAATTAGGAAGCCACTTATTAGATACATACAATGCATCTGACAACCTCTTATTCCACCATAAGCTTTGAATGGTTTGAAAACTCCAAAAAAAAAAATGATATTATACACCCATATTTTCCCGAAAAAGTCATAAGGAATGTTGTCAATTTTGAACTACCAAGATTCTTTTTAGATTTCCACAAGCATTATAGTGGATCAAGTACCTAATTTGCTTGTGTGACAGTCATCAACTTGGTGCATACCTCTTTTGCCAGCTCGACAAGCTTTGCAAACCGCACATTCATCTTGAATAGGATGCAAACCATGAACCATGTTATGTTTATGCAACAATTCCACCTTCAAATAATTCCTATGTCCATACCATAACAGCTGGATTTGATCTCCGGTAAGACTAATACACCAGTCCAATATAGAGCATGGCAAGACTGACGTACCAAGCTGACACGATCTTTGGCAAAAAAACGAAATAAAACTCACAGAAAAGTAGAGAAAGATTCAGCTACTCTGCAAAATAGGTATTTGACCTGTGCAAGGTGACTGGGTCTCATGGTTGAGTTCAAAAAATCCACTAAAACTAGAGAGTTCTTACTGAAACTCAGTGAGACCCGCCAAACACAGAAACCACTGGAAATTCAATCCATTTCAATTCGCTTAAGATTGATTGCAATTTGGACCAGAACAAAGGAGTTTCATCATTGACTTTAAGAACCACATAGCTATGGTTCATACATCTTTGCACAACTGACTAGTTAAATTGGAAAGAAACAGAAAAGCTTACTGCTTTCAAGCTACTCCTTCGAATTTGTAAAATCCGTTACTTTTAAGACCTCTAGCCATAATTTTGATCTTTTTTCCTGTCAATTACTAACAAAATCCTCATCTGATATCCAACCAAACAAATCCAGTCCAAAGTAGATAAAAAAATTCTTAATAATTTTAATCAGCTCGCCATACACTTCCCTTGGAAGTCCACCTTTCCCTGCAATTTTATGGATCGACTTATCTCCGCGAACAATTATTAGTTTATTTCGTTATCATGAGTAACAAGTTGAAAGAGTACCTGCTTTGTACCTATCATAAGCTACACTACACCCAAATCCAAAAACGTCTTCTTGCCTTTCATGTGCAGCCATAAAAAGACAATCCTATGTGGAAGGATTCACTACATTTCTCAAAAGTCACTTAATTTAATGTTCCTCTTATTATTCCTTTGCCTCTTCTTCTTTCTCAATCTAATTCATGTCTTTGTTTCAAATAGCACTCTGTTTCTAATGATCATTTTTGCCATTACTTGTTTGAGAATTATATCTTGGAATTTGCAAGATACTTTGGCCTTTAACTTTCAACCATATGATCCTAGCCTTTGTGTCGCTTTGCAAACCAAACATATTGTTCAACATTTCCAAATAGAGCTAAAAAATAAAATATTACCTTAAATGTAATTCAATCAACAAAACCAAACACACTTCTTAAGTCTAAAAGATCATGCCTGAAGATCAAGCATGTTATCAAGAGACCTGGCATGGGAGACTCAAGTCAGGGAGTCAGATTCTGAGGAGGGAACTTTCCTGAGAACAAGAGTATACCAAAAGGTCTCCGAGGAATTGTGGGTGACATCAACTAGCTCAAATGAACTAGAAGCAAGAAACTAGGATTTCTTTAAATGAAAAGAGCAGTACTTCTTACATGCTTAGGTGACAAAACAAAGGTCACTGGTTGGAACAAAATGGAGTCATATATACATGGTTTTGAATTAATCATCATACAAACAATCCTAAAGGAAAGTACAGAGACAGTGAATTGATTTGGAATGGTTAACTGTGGAAGGAATGAAGTCAAGGGCAAAGGGCAGCTCCCAAAAGACATGGGATAAGAAACCATATTTTACCATCTAGAAAGGTTATGATAGTCAAACATAAGCAAGAAATGCAGGTAGCATAAGTATTAGCACACCAAGAACAATAGAAAATCATGGTGTCAAAAGTGTTGGACAGTCCAAAGAGATAAAGGGAGGACAGTGGAGGAAAAGCAGAGAGCACAAAATCCCAAAAAGAATAGTTATCAAAGGAGTGTTGATAATCCTAAATGTGAGGGATCAAGGCATATTTTCCAGGATATAATCAACTATACTAGCACCTCCACTGTGAGCAAAGTAAATCTGCAGAAGTCAGAATAGCAAGACAGTTTATTGACAATTAAGAACATGGAACTCACCAAACTGAAGAAGGTGCCTCCCATCTTCCATATAACCGCATTCGTCTCATTAGTAGAGGATCTCTATAACATGAGATCTTATAAATCTCTATTCAATAAAAAGCACATTCTCCATAAAATCATGATTGGGCATTTGGTAAGTCCCAATATGGGCACTAAAATGGTCCAGAATCATGTCATCCTTAAAAGAAGAATAAGAAATCTCCAGATATTAGTCATGACAGGGGTCGTCATTAGTGCGAACAATAAAAGATTATAATTCTAGAGGGAAAATACAAAGTACAAGGAAGATGTTTGAACAAGGATATGGACTCATCGGATATGAAACTACATGTGTCTAAAGCATAGTTACAAAAATCGGAATCGGCTCAGAATCAGGATGGAGAAAGAATCAGGAAAAATCGGAAAAAAATCACCTAAAAAATCAGCGATTTTCGATTTTGTGCCAAATTGACTCGAAATTTTGAAAAAATCAAGAAAACTTGAAAATTCGGCTTTTTTTTGGCAATTTTCGTAACCATGGTCTAAAGTGTTTATCAAAAGCTACCAAAAAAAAACCTTAAACCAAAGGAAAACATAGATGACAGCCCAAACCACAATATTGAAAAACACAACCCCATCTCCAAGTATCATGTCTGAAAGTGGAGACCAAGTTGTAAAGAGTGATTAGGGGAAGAATCCAATCATCGCTCTTATCAGTCTCAACGAGAAAGATAGGATCTCGCAAGCTAATAGGATCCTTGAAGGTACCCAGAGAAAACCACACTATAGCATTGCCATTCTAGGAAGCAAAAGAAAACCAGTACAATCTACTTGGACCAATTAACACCATCATTTCAATGTCAAAGGCATTACCACCTTGGATGGAGAGAGAGATGGATGGGTGGAGGTATCACAAATGACTGCCTTGCAGTTAGTGATTGTTGTCTATTTTAGTCTCATAACAACCACCTAAGTGCAAGTTCCCCAGAGCCCCTATGCTCACAATTTTATAAGATCTTAATGTAAATAGATATATTATAGGAAAGGTAGAACAATAACATTTTGGCTATGAAGGCCAAGCATTCCTTGATTGACCAAAACGGAATTGTTAGGACCCTACCCTCACATCATTAATAATTGCATAGTCATGTGGTACACTACGCACCTAGGCTTACGGACCCATATGATATAACCGTTGTTTATTAATAAGAGACGTTATATAAAGATCTAATGGTTGTTATTTACGAGTTACTAGCCCAAGCCCCCACTTGCACATGGATGGGAACCCTCGAGGTTAGGGTTAGCTAGAGTCTTTAAAAGAACCAAGGGGGCAAGAGGATGGGCATCTCATATTTTTCATATTATAACGAAGCTTTTGCTCGCAAGGAGGTTGCCCCCTCGAAGTGGCTTGTGATTCTCTAATGTGTTTTAGTTTTTGCAATATAATTTGCTGCATTTCCATTTCATGTTGCAATATTGTTAATTATTTGCATTAATTTTCATTTATTATTGCAAATATTGTATGGATATGCTTTAAGTTACTACAAGGTTCCTAACAAGTGGTATCAAAGCGGGGCTGCATCCTGCTGCAGCTACAACAATTCCTGTCCTGCCATTTTGTGCATATTAGGTATAATTTTCCTTCCTTTTGTGCTTTCTGTGATTTATCCTACAAAATTCTGAGTCAATTTTTTTCTGTTTTAGTTTAATAGGTTAGAAACCCTGTGCCAAGGATTTTAAAATATCATGAAGGTGATGTCATTATTGGCTAAGCTAGATTTGCTCGTAAAGCATCTAGTGAAGTGAGGGATGATTATACTCCAATACCCAAGCCTCAAACAACACCTGCATACAGACTTGAGCTCCCACGTACCCTCAAGTATATAGGGAGACCCCCCTAGGTTTACAAGAAACCTTTAGCCCTAAGAAACATTCGACCGTGTATCTATCCATAGTGCACCAAGCACAGCACTCCAGAAGATTATCGTTCTGTATTAAACAACAGACGGGTAGTGCACTCAAGGGTATGCGCTAAATCCTCCTTGAGGAGTGGCCTGAAATATTGGTTCTGTAGTGAAATTTTACAACACTAGGCAAATCTCGCCTAAGGAGGAATTTTGGGCTGAATTAACTAAAGTCAAAGGCGAGATCCAATCAACAGCCTTCCACTTTTATGAGTCCAAAAAAAAAGCTAAAAAGAAGTGTGCGGGAACTTTTTCCTTGCTAATGTCTACAAGAGCATCTTCGGCACAATGCAAAGGTTCCTAAGGCGGATGGTACCCATTCCGAAAGATGGTGAGCCAGAACCTTTTGATGAGTGATGTTAGCCGAGCTACTAAAAATTCTAGCATAATGAAGGAAATGTAAGGAGCGCAAAAGGGAGCCCAAAAAGCGATGCAAAGCAAAGCGGCAGCCCAGACCAAAGATCTTCAACACAAGGATTCAAGTCAACTTCAAAATTGTTTGGCATCTTCGCACTAAGCAAGATAAGCAATCCGAAAGGCAATAGATGCAACAACAACACCCCGGACTCAAGGATCTCAATGTGAAAGACACCTGGCATGACTGGCACCTCAGAAAGGAACAATTAGACCACGTTGCATCAGTCAAAACTGGAAAGCGACAGCCACCTCCATGAAGCATGATTGGGGATCCTGTGATCATAGCCGACTTGGGTCCAACAAGAAAATGCCAAGTGATGCCAACTCAGTTTAAGATCGTGCCTAATCAAATTTGCCCAATAATTGTATGTAGTAGTTAGTTTCATTTTAGCTTAGCAAAAGATATAAAAGGAGGAATGCTCCTCATTGTAAGGGGTCGGATATTCAGAGTTTGTTTTTTCTTGTAAGCTAAGTGTTCTAAGCTGCCCGTAAGTAATTCAGTATTTTTTGGTTCCTTTCATGTAAAGTGTATGTGAAGATATCTTGTGCAGGTTCAGTATTTCTGTTTATGTTTAGCTGAAGTGAATTCTATTAGGCCGGATGCTGTTTGACTCATTTCAGTTGGAATGCTTCGAACACTAAACGTTGTGATTTCTGAGTTCATTAATGAAGTGCAGATTTAGCATTTCTGTTTATGTTTCAGCTGAAGTAAAATCTGTTAGGTTAAATGATGTTCGACTTATATCAATCATAATGCTTAAAATGCCAAATGTTGCAAATTTGAGTTCATTATAATGACTGCATACGCTTTGGCTGAGTGAATATTTGTAAGGTTAGGCTTTGCTTGCGTTGACCAGTGTAGGTTTGCTTAGCTGAAGATCCTTGATGTTAGCTGAATCCCGGCCACCATCAATCTTGTTTCTATCCCAATTTCCCCTTTTCTTTTCCCCTGTTCTATTTTTTAATTTTCTCAACAACATCAAGGAGTCCACCTTCTCCGAGGTTGATCTAGGAGTATTTCTAGGTCATCCAATCTTGACTTTGGTCTAGGGCGCACATTCCAAACCTAGGCGGATCGAAGCATCAAGAGGTCCAAGCATTATCAATCGTTGTTGCAGTATAACAGAGGGCTATGGGCAATGCACACACCTTAGCCTAGAGTTACCTTGTTTTTGTTGTATGTCAAACCCTAACCACATCATAGATTTGAGCATATTGAGGAGACTACCTATCACAGCATTGACAATACTGTAAAAGTTCTTGACTGACACAAATAACTGTTGGAGTCACTAACGGAAGGGATAGTTGTCACAACAGAAGGTTATCAGTAACAGTCAAGAACAATGTCAGATAGAGCAATTGTTAGTAACAGTCAGGTGCAGTGACAGTTGTGAATACAGTTGGGATCAGTAACAAACAGAATCAGTCAGTAGGAACCCAATGTAACAATCAGTCAGTATAAAAACGTTATTTTGAGACCTAGTCCATTACGATTGTCTTGTCGCGCTGAACGTTTTGGTATATAGCACCCGTGAAGTTTTTCTCGGAGTCCAAAAATTGTCATTTTGAGGTATAGTCCATTTAGATCGTCTCTTCGAGCTGATCGATTTGGTATATAGCACCTATACACTTTTTCAGGACCATTACTAAAAATAGTAACTGCTAAAACTACAATTCTATTTTTAGTAAGGTAGTTTAGGGAGGTCCAAATCACAAATCCATGGTTGGAGGAACTAGAGGAGCAATGAGGGAGATGCTATTGAGCCAACGACTTACACAAATGCAAAACCAATTTGGACATAAAATTAAACACATGAAAGACTGCATCTTTTGAACAGTGAACAAATCACAGTAAAAACGGGAATCAAGGAAAAATTCCATGAGATTGAAGGACGTTGATGGAAATGAATCCAATGGGGTCATGGTTTTGGTATCTGTTTATGGCTATAAATATGTGCAAAGGGAGAGAAGAGAGACAGGCAAAGGGGATCAGAACAAGGAGTCAACTAAGGATTGACAAGGACCAATAAGGGGTCGACAGGGGACCGACAAGAGAGCGGTAGGGGAGTCGACAAATATCCGGGATGACTGGCAGGAGTCTATGGCAACTATGGCCACATTGTTATTTGTGGTAACTGTGTATTGTAATACATTTATGGTGTAATGTAAAAGATGAAGAAATTAAAAAAAAACAGTATTTTGTTTTTGTTTTGACTGTTATTTTGTTGTTGTTGCTTACTCTGAGCTCACAATTTAAGGTGTTGTATATTTAAAACAGTGAAATGCAAATATGTTGTTTTTTTATTTATTGTTTTTGAGTGAGTATTTGTGTGGAGATGTTTGGGCTGCTTGAAAAGGCAGTCTTTCAGTAAACCCCCTTTTCTCAACTACGTCAGACACTTAAAAGGAGCCACTCATGTATACTATCAGATTAACAGTGGTGAAATTGAAGGGAAGACTGGTAGTTATGGGAATACAGAAGAGGAGACAAACAATGCTCATTTTAATAATAAGCCCTGTAAAAAATGCCCAAACTAGATTTTCCCAAGTTTAATGGCAAGGACCCTAATGGTTGGTTGTGCCTGGCAGATCAGAATTTCAAACTCCACAACGTACCCCAATATTTATGCTATAATTGTGATGAAATATATTCTCCAAGATATAAATATGTACAACAGAAATTGTATTTTATGGATATGGATGATTCTACGGCAACTGAAGTCCCCGAAGAAGAGAAACAACAGGAAGAAGAGCACCAAGATGAGGGTGAAGCACAAGAAGAAACTCAGCCAAAAATTTCAGTTCATGCACTAGTAGGAATCTTGACCCCTCAGACAATGAAGGTAGTAGGATATTTCAAGGGGCAAAGAATCATAATCCTTATTGATTACGGTAGTACACAACTTTGTTGATCCACGAGTTGCTAAGCAAGCAAGTTGTTACATGCATTCCTGCAATTCCTTCGAAGTCGTGGTGGCCAATGGAGGACATTACCTTATAAAGGGAAATGTCAAAATGTAAAGCTGAAGGTCGAGGAATATGTTCGCTGTTCCCCTAGGGGGATGCAATGTTGTTTAGGGGGCATAATGGCTCTGCACTTTGGGAACGGTAGCATGGAATTTTGCTAAACTGTGGATGCAATTAACTTAGAATGGGAAGCAGTACTCTTCGTGGCTCACCCACGGGATCCACTCAAATCATTAGCTCAAACAGAATGGAGAAACTCTTAACAAAATCCTCACATGGGGTAGTGGCACAGTTGTTTGTAATCCAGGCACAAAATACTGAAGATCCTAAACAACAAAGTGACTTGCAAATAATTCTGACTAAACATGATTTCGTCTTTTCAGAACCCAAGAGGCTTCCTCCACGACAATCCCATGATCATGCGATACAACTTGTACTAGGGAGCTTGCCACCTACTATTCAACCCTATAGGAATGCATATGCACAGAAATCAAAAATTGAGAAATTGGTCTAGGATCTATTAAAAACAAGGATAATTTGACCCAGTGTCAATCCCTACTCTTCACTAGTGCTATTAGCACGGAAAAAGGATGGGTCTTGGTGGCTATGTATAGACTTTCGCGAACTCAATAAATTCACCATCAATGATATATTTCCTATTCCAGTGATTGATGAGTTACATGGGACTCAATTTTTCTCCAAGTTGGCTCTTCGATCTGGATACCATCAGATACGGCTCAAAGAAGAAGATATCCCGAAAACAACAAACAGGACCCACGAAGGTCATTATGAATTTTTGGTCATGCCTTTGGCCTAACTAATGCACCGTTGACTTTTCGGAGTCTCATGAACAATGTCTTCCGCCCCTACCTATGCAAGTTCATTTGGTCTTCTTTGATGATATTCTAGTTTAAATTCACACTTAGGGAGAGCATCTGGATCTCACTTTGCAACTCTTGATAGACCATCAATTATTTGCCAAACGATCTAAATGTTACTTTGGAATGCAAGAGGGGTCATATCATCTCATAGGAGGGGGTTAAGGTTGACTCGAAGAATTTTATGGCCATACGAAATTGGCCTAAGCCTCAAACTCTCAAAGCACTTTGAACCTTTTTTGGGTCATTCATCCAAGGTTATGGAAAAATAGCAACCCCACTAACTACCATGTTAAAGAAGAATTCATTCATATGGACAATGCCAGCTGAAAACGCCTTTCAGGATCTCAAGGAAGCCATGACTTCTACTCCGGTGTTAGCTACTCCCAATTTTTCCAAACCATTTATAATCGAGAGTGATGCTTTGGGCCATGGCATTGGTGCAGTATTAATGCAAGAAGGGTGACCCCTAGCTTTCACTAGTAAGGCCTTGTCTAGGAAAAATCTAGTAAGTCCACTTATGAAAAAGAAATGATGGCTATTCTCCATGTCGTCTATCACTAGCGACCTTACCTCATTGGGTGGCATTTCTCCATTAAGGCGGATCATCAAAGTTCAAAATATTTGTTCCTCAATCAGGAGGAAAAACTGTTATTCTTGTGGTGGTGGACTGTCTCTCAAAGTATGCTCATTTTTGTTCCCTAACCTTCCCTGGCCCACGCCTGCCATGCCTCCACCATTGCCCAAATATTCATGGACTCCATTTTTCGTCTCCATGGTATGCCAAAATCCATTGTGTCCAACCGCAACCCTACTTTCACCAATCATTTTTGGCAGCAACTATTTAAACTGCAAGGTATGCAACTAAGAATGAGCTCACCCTACCATCCTCAAACGGATGGGCAAATAGGAATTGTCAATAAACGCTTGGAAACTTGCCTCTATTGTTTTACTTCTGAGCATCCAACCCAATGGGCCAAGTGGCTTCCCAGGCGGGGTGGTGGTACAATACTTCATTCCACATAGCCACCAAATTGACTCCTTTTGAGGCAGTTTATGGGTACCCATCCCTATCATCTTCTTCATATGTTCCAAGCAAATCGAACGTCCAAGAAATGGACTCGACACTTCAAGACCATACCAAACTACTACAGCAACTAAAGGAAAATTTGACTATGGCTCTAAACCATATGGGACAACAAATAGATCAAACCGTCCAGAGCATAGTTTCAACGTAGGGGGCATGGTCTTCCTTCAACTACAACCATACAATCAAACATCAGTGCAACTATGTGCTCACCAGAAGCTTGCAACCAAATTCTATGGCCCCTATCAAGTAATGCAGCGAAATGGACAAGCGGTCTATAAGCTCGCTTTACCACCTTCTTCCCATATCGATCCAATCTTCCATGTCTCTTGTCTAAAGAAGGTATTTGGCAACCGCATTCAAGTCCAGTTGACACTTCCCAAGTTGGATGATGAAGGTTCAATCATCTTGGAGCCTAACAACACTTTGGACAGAACAACCCGCACTCTCTGCAACCGTAACATCATTGATGTCTTAGTCTAGTGGCAGGGCTTACTGCAAGATGATGCCACATGGGAATATCTTCAACAGCTCCATCAATAGTTTCCTCATCTTAATCTTTGAGTAAAAAGCTTTTTTGAAGGGGAAGGACATGTTAGGACCCTATCCTAACATCATTAATAATTGCATAGTCATGTGGTACACTAGGTGCCTAGGCTTATGGGCCCATATGATGTAACTGTTATTTATTATAAAGAGATGTTATATAAAGATGTAATGGTTGTTATTTAGGAGTTACTAGCTTGGGCCCCCACTTGCACGTGGATGGGAACCCTTGAGCGTTAGGGTTAGGGTTAGCTAGAGTCTTTAAAAGAACCAAGGGGGCAAGAGGATGGGCATCTCATATTTTCATATTGTAACGAAGCTTTGCTTCCAAGGAGGTTGCCCCCTCAAAGTGGCTTGCGATTCTGTAATGTGCTTTTGTTTCTGCAATATAATCTGTTGTATTTCCATTTCATGTTGCATTACTATTAATTTTTTGCATTAATTTCTATTTATTATTGCAATATTGAATATTGTATGGATATACTTCAAATTACTGCAAAGTTCCTAACGGGAATGGTAAGTGTGCCATCAGACATCATCCAAGTTTTATAAAGAGTAATGTCTTTTAGATCTAAGGTCTAAGCCTCTAAGGTCTATTGTAGGAAAGCATAGCGTATAAGGGATAAGTGAGTTTTGAAGGACACGGAGCTGAGGATTAAGTTAATTGGCTGATTGTACTCCCTCATCTTCAAAATTTGTCTGTAAAAGTACAACAATGAGGGACTTTTTTCCCTTTGTGCACTAAGCCCATGAGCTATCTTCTTCTACTTGCTTTGAATTATAGTGCTATCTTCTTCTACTTGCTTTAAATTTATTGTTGATAGGCTCCAGAAAATATTGAGAGAGAAGTTGAGATTTTGCATCAACATCTAGTACACTTAAAATATTGTAAATGGGCCAATGAGTTTTGAGAGAATACAAAGTGGAAGGTTGAGTTACTTCTACTCTCTCATCTTCAAAAGTTGTCTGTTCAAATCCAACAATGAGGGACTTGAGATACATTTTGCATCAATGTCAAATACACTTAAATTAGATTACCCTTATCACTTTTCTCAGAAAGAAACATCAAACTTGATTTATTATTTAAAAAAATCCTTATATTTGACTTAAGCATGAGTTTATATTGACAAGGATCAACCTAAGCTATTATAAAACAAATATTTTTAGATGTGACATCATATACTCCTATACATTTACACCTACTAACATATATAAATATAATCACAAAATAAACATTATGAAAAAATTTCATCTAGTTATACAAAAGGGTAATCTCAAAGCATGTGAAGATGTAGAACATTAGAAGAAGTTGCAAGGTTATAACTCATCCATGAAGAATATATATTGCACTCAAAATCAAAATCTTGCCTGTTTACCACAAATGAATATAGATTTTGTAGAGAAAATAATAAAAGCTAATTTAAAACCAGTATCCTTAGATTGGACTGCATATACACCTCTGCATAGACATCTACTAACATGTAAATATAATTACAAAATAAACATTATAATAAATATTCATCTAACAGTACGAAAGATAATCTCAAAGCATGTAAATATGTAGAATAAAAGAAAAAGTTGTGTATGACAACTCCGTAAAGGAAGTATACATTATACTCAAAATCAAAATAATGCATGTTAAACACAATTGGATATATAGATTTTGCACGCAGTAAAAATAGATGATATAAGAAGCCCCAGTACAAAAGATATCAAACCTTCAGTACTGCCATGTTTGTGTCAATGCCCTCTACTTTCACTCCTTCTATTGTGGCCTGTGCTAGTTCAACCTTCTCAAAGCTATTCCTTGATTGCACCACAGCTCTCTCCAACGGAGTCAACTCACCAACGATAACTTCACCTACTGGAAGACCTGTCTCATCAGTTGCACCAGATCCTTTTACAAACATGAACCCTAAATTAGACATTGTGGCCAAAGCTGAGGTTGAATACAGGCCACTTTTATCTCTATTGTCACTAGCCTGTGCCTCATTACTAGTTGGACTCCGAGCATCCAAAGAAGGTAAAAGGTTTGACAAAGCTTCTAAAATCAGATCTCCTCCAGGAAGTTTCTCTGCTACATTAAATGTAAGGAGCCTTTCAGGATGAGGTGGCAAAATATGAAATGCATCTCGGATTGCACGAAGGCGTAAAATGCCTAAAACTGCTTTTGAAAGGGCTTCTGCCCGTCCAACACCTTCAAGATGAAACTTTCGAATGAATTTGTGCACACATAGAATCTCTTCAATAATAGCCAGCCAATAGTCACGACGTGCATGTCCTGTAAGCTCTGGAAACTCCATGACGACTGGCTCAGGTCTGTCAATGAATTTTGAATATTTAATTGTAGAGTTAAAGCTATTAATCGCAACCATTCAAACAATCTGGCAGGTAATGGAACATTTCAAACCAGTGCAGCCTATCAGCAAAAGCAAAGATAAGATACAAGAAGTTTTAGCAACAGCTTACACAGATATTGATTTATACATAACAGCTTTGTCAAACAGCCGTGCACCCCATGGTCCAGTCAACTCAGCTTTAACAGCCTGTTTCAAATCAGCTGATAAATCATACTTCTTTGCCTTATCATATGATACAATGCCCAAAGATTCAAAATAAAGGGCATGATCAGTCAAAGTCAATCGTCCTGTAACACAGAAAAACGGTAATTAATCTCACAACCCTAGATGTTACATGAACAAAGACTAGAACGAAGACAATAAGAAGGAATCACAAAAATAAGACGCACCAGGCCATGCAGAGACGCCTATATGCTGAAGAACAGGCTGAGTAGTTACAGTACCATCAACATCAATAATCAGCTCTCCATTAGCTAGACGAAGATTAGAGAGTAAAGAGGATGCTGACTGATTTTTCATATTTTTGATAGATCTGCGGATGAAAAAATAATAATGTCATTTTTTGATACCATCAAAACACATGTTAGGCTATTACTTCTAAATATTAAAAACTCTTATCTGACAAAAATGCATCATGTCTAATAGGAACCCTACCAAACAACAAGATCCTTGTATGGTTTTTCAGCAATAAACCATAATTAAAAAGGCATGCCAATATAATGGTAGATAAGATAGTTCTGTTAATGTCCAAATATGGCCAAAGAGATATGAGGTACTCACTGAAAAAGATTAAGAGATAATGAAAGAAATAAAGAGGGATGAGGGACATGGGCTTGACTTCTTTGAAGATGGAATATCGTTCAATACAGAATTGAGCTGAAAAAATGAAAAGAAGTGAGAAGTCAAAATCCTTCTATAAGGAAATTAACAAAAGTGAAATCATGCTGGCTTCTAAAACCCTGCTCACTTCCTACATTCATATTAGATCTGCAAGCAAAACTCAATACGGATCTCTATTAAGACCATTTATCAGCTGTCTTCTACCTTTGAAGTGTAACTTCAAAACATAAAGCTAAAGTAACTTGCTTCTTGTAGTTCAAAGGCAAGGCAACTGCCACGGACATCATAAGCCTAAACCAAATTGAAATTGATTGCGCTTATATCCATACCTGTAGGAATTGGATTCAAACTTTCTTTAGTCCCTTTTCAACAGTGGACCCCTAACGTATATGAAGGAGAGTGATTTGTTTGACAAATTATTCCCTCT
Source organism: Wollemia nobilis (assembly GCA_028583015.1). Classification (NCBI taxonomy): domain Eukaryota; kingdom Viridiplantae; phylum Streptophyta; class Pinopsida; order Araucariales; family Araucariaceae; genus Wollemia; species Wollemia nobilis. The sequence continues at coordinate 2,469,504 of JAQPPZ010002660.1, forward strand.
ATTTCTAAAAACTCTATGGACATGCAGAACAAAAAGGGACAAATTATTCCCCAGTCAGACTAAGGCATCACTATTACCAAAAGTTTCATTTTGCAATATTTTTTTTTTTATTGAATTAAGGTAAAGCAAAGTCAGAAACAACTAATCTCTTTGAATAAACAAAGAGATTTTGCACGTTAGTTATTATGGGTAGCTCTTACAAAGGATCGGACTAATGACGCATATAATACTTTTATTCCTTGTGTAGATGATACATAGTCAGTTTTCAACCTGCAAAAACTACAAGTGTAAGAAAAGCACTCGTCTTATCTCATGGCAACTGACAACGAACCAAATCAGATGGTTTTTATTTTTTTCTCTCTCTTTTACTCTTACAGAACCGAAATAGGAAAGATCAGAAAAATCTATTATTTACCATAGGAACCATTAAGGAAGGATTCCTCGAAAAGTCAAGGATTAGTAATCTTTTCTATCAATTGAATAGATTTGGTCTTACACGAGGAAGGTTATAAAAAAGGAATAAGATGATTATATTCTTCTTTTTTATAACTTATTCCTTTTTTATAACTTAGGAGTCGTGCAAGATGAAAGTCTCGTGCACGGTTCTAAATGAGAGAAAGGAGCAAGGCATCCTCTTTTCGACTCTAACTCTCCCACTCCAGTCATTGCTTTTCTTTCTATTATTTCAAAAGTAGCTCCTTTAGCTTTAGCCACTCGAATCTTCGATATTATTTTCTAGTTATCATTGAACAAATGGCATTTCGTTTTGGAAATTTTAGTTATTCTTAGCAAGGTATTAGGTAATTTCATCGCTCTTACTCAAACAAGCATGAAACATATGCTTGCCTATTTGTCCATAGGCCAAATTGGATATATCCTTATTGGAATCATTGATGGGGACTCAAATAATGGATATGCAAGCATGATAACTTATATGCTATTCTATATTTTCATGAATCTAGGAACTTTTGCCTGTATTGTATTATTTGGTCTACGTACAGGAATAGATAAAATTCAAGATTATGAAAGATTATATACGAAAGACCCTTTTTTAGCTTTGTCTTTAACTTTATGTCTGCTATCTCTAGGGGGTATTCCCCCATTAGCAGGCTTTTTTGGGAGATTTTATTTATTCTGGTGCAGATGGAAGGCAGGCTCCTATTTATTGGTTTCAATAGGAATCCTTATGAGTGTTGTTTCTATACTATTATATTATTATAAGTTATTAATGACTAGACGAAACAGAGAAATAACTCCTCACGTCCAAAAGCATAGAATATCTTCTTCTTCAAGCTCAAAAAATTCAATCAATATGATTGTATGTTCAATAGCATCTACTATACTCGTAATAGCCATGAACCCTATTATTGCAATTGCTCAGAAGACCTTCTTTTAAAATCTTTTTATTCATTAATCATTTCTCTTACTAACTTAAAGAAGTAGTAGATTTGTCCCCATATCCCAAGGAGCGAATAAGTTGAGATTATGAGATGAACTTCTAATTAAAAAGTCAACTTGATCCTCAAATTAGAAGTTCATTCTATACCATAGATATACATTTTCATTACCCAGGTGTTGTAGGTGAGTTGGAGAGGAGAGGGCAATCCTCCAAGGGAGGTCCCAAGTTCGAATCTCCACCCTACCAAAAAGCTGAATTGGGTACCCAAAATCCAATTGATAATGTTGGTGCGGGCAAGGCTGGGTGCGACCCTCGGGTGACTTTGACGGTGTAGAACCCCCTGTTCGTGGTCTCTTAGACCAAGGCGGCCCCGCAAAGGGTTTTTCGCTTAAAAAAAAAAAAAAGATATACATTTTCATTTTGAGAATGTCATTTAAACGTACTAAATAGACATCTATGTCATTTCGTTCTATCTAGGAATAGATATATGCATGCATAAAATCGAAACTGCTTTTGACATATTTTAGTTGGGTGCGATATTCACTTCATCTTCCATAAAATCTTAGTCTTCTATTAATCCAAATAAAATGTAGGATTTTATATATATATATTCTATGAAATATCCTTCAACAATAACGAGGATGACATCTTAGACCTGGGCCTATGTGATCAATCGATATGAATACTTGAATACTCCATTTGTGTCATATATTCTATATGATACATATATAGATACGTGATCATAATAAGAATTTATTATTCATGGAATAGAATTTACTTTTGGAATGCCTTGATGGTGAAATGGTAGACATGCAAGACTCAAAATATCATGCTATGAAGTATGGAGATTCGAGTCCTCTTCAAGGCATAATATTCATGATGCTTATTGGATGCACAATTCAATTACAAATACCAGATCAAATTGATAGTCTCTCAACAGACTGAGATTACTTATCTATTGATACAAATTACAACAAAACAATGGTTTTGGTCATTGTTTACTAAAGCTGAACAAGTCATAGGGAGCAGGACATGGTTGAACATCTTTCCTTAATAATGACTCCAACATTGAAGCCATCATCTCCTTAAAAATATTGGAGACATCTTGGTTCCTGCAAATTTGAGCCTACTGATGCTAAAATAGGGCCTTACAAACTGCATCGATTTGTAGAGATCCAAAAAAAAAATGTACAATTTGAGTGGGGAAAATGGGCAAAAAAAACACTCTTCCATATGCAAAAAAATATCCTTCCGAAGTTTGCCATTCAAATTATCTTCAAAGAAGGTTTTCCAACTTGCTTGTACCACATGGCACACCTAGATTTGTTGCACTGATATTGCCCAGACTCACATGACAAATCACGCCTTGTCACCTATTCTTTTGAAAATGCATAGCATGGATCTTGGTGAATGGGAACAAAATACTTGGATTCTTGGCTAGACACGAGAATTACTTAAAAAAATTGGGTCATGAGTTAACAAGAAACCATAATGACTATATAGCTTGCCACATCAATAGTTTCAAAGCACCGCCATGTATTGGGATTAAATTGGCTAGAGGGAGCAACATATAATGGGGTGGTGGCCATCCAACAATATATTTCATTCATGCAAAGAAAATTTTAACACTCTCTTGCCAAATATATATATATATATATATATATATATATATATACACACACTATGTTACCGGTTCGGCCCCCTGAACCCCCAGATCCGGGTACGGACTGTATCCAGTCCGGACCCAAGTCCGGTTCGCCTATGGGTCTACCCAGTGTTCGGCCTGGGCGGACCAGGTACACCCGGGTTTGTCCGGGCCGAACCTTGGACGGACCCGAGGAGAAAATAAAAGAGTAAACCACACTCGTGGAGGGAGAGAGAAAATAAAAGAGTGAAGTAAACCACACGATTGTTTGTGTTGACCTCACTAACTTCCGCGACATGCTTAAATTTTAGGGTTTTTTTACCTTTCACCGGCCGGTTGAAAACTTTTTTCCCAAGTGACGTGAACCCTATTATTTCAAAGAGAATTCCAACACAATTAATCCCCCCACTCCCCCTATGTAACCGCGTTGTTACCGAGTGTTAAGGAAAGAATAATAACCCCCAACGTTGAAAACGACGTGCCTGGTTAAAAGAAGTTGTGTCGGGTTAAAAGAAGTTGAAAGAGCGTGATAAAACATGGCAGGCAGAAGGAAAAGATAAAGAAAAGGCCGTTAAAAGAAAATGACGATTAGGGTTTAGCGGTCGGAAAAACAGTTGGAAGAAAGAATGTTCAAAGAATACGAACTGTCGCCGTAACTATTTTTTTTTATCATTAAAATATTTTATAACCGAAATGAATACATGAATGGGGATGAATGCTATGAGAAATCAAGGTTTGTGGAAGAATGCATGGCATGCCGGATGGTAGGTTAAGACAAAATGTACTTGGTGAGAAATAATAAAATACGACTAAAGATTGCGGGGGGAGGGGGGTTGTTGTGGGTGGATGGATAGAGTTTAGGCTAAAATAAAGTAGAGCTTGCTTGAGCGTGTTGACCAAGTACTCTTAAAATTTACTTTCAAGCAGATCAGTGATTGTTTTTAATCGGATGTACATTTAATTCTCACATTAAATAAAATTATAATTTATTTAATTATTATTAATTTATTTAATTATTATGAATTTTATAAATAAATTAAAATTGTTAACTATAATATTAAATTCTAATGCGCAATGGTTCGGGCTTTGGCTCTTCTTCGGGAGGTCCAAGGTTCAAACCGCAAGATACAGGCATCAGTCCATCACGGTCATGACAGATTCATTTCAGTGCAATATACTATTACTTCAAACATTTGTCGAGTTATGATACACAAACAACACAAAGACTCTAATTTACACATCAACGTGAGAATTTAAACAACATATCAGCATTCTCATCAGACATTCAATCTATAGATAATTTATCAGTCACTGCTAGCCAAAACAAATCATTAACAAAAAGCAGCTGACATGGTTTAACTTAATAACATTCTCCACTTTTCATCCTTTCATACATGCCTCACAGTATGGTTAATATTAGTGTTCCCTCTAGCTTCAACTGGAATTCCTTAGATTCTTGAATGTGGTGCACACAGGCATAGACACTGCACAACTTTGCAACCTTTTTATTTTGGACTGGTGAGGCTCAAGACTCAAATGCTAGCCCATGCATATAAAGACACCCAAACTTGAGCTTGGCTACAAAGAAATTCTCCATTGGGGAATGCATAGCAATTGCAGAGGGCAGGTGATGACACAGGGATTACATCTAGTTGAAGAAGCATTCACCCCAGCCTTGCAAACAGTAAAGCCCAATACTCTCCCCTCTACATACCAAGCACAAGGAGTTCCCCTACACATTAGGAATCAATTCAAAGACTATTTGCAAATTGAAAACGTTACAAGTTCAAGGTTAGCTACAAGCGTATTTTTAGATCTCTTGTTGTGTACAAGCACTTAACATGACATGAAAGAATACTTGTTGCAGCAATTGGGCATTGAGGTTGGAAAAGTGTTGGAAATAATCTCCAACCATGATATCTCTTAGCTATTTGCACCTCTCACACAAGAAAGAAGTTCCCTAAGTCAACATAAACAAGATATGACACCACTCTTTTATTGGAGAGTATGCTTGAGAAGCAGAAAGGCATTCCAGACAATAGTTGGAAGAATCGCTGGTTTCCCGTGAAATTTAAAAGAAATTGTGGACACAGTTTCTTTGCTTTTCTCAGCGCCGAGAAAATCGCCAACTTGCGACAATATAGTGCAATTTCTCACCGTTTTCTCGTGGAAAACTCACCAAAACTCCTTTGAAGAAACATTAAAATTGCATTGTCATTGTTTGCTAGATTCATAACTATCACTGAAGATGATCATAATTACAATATCATAGCTACAGACTTGTATTAGTTTTTTTAACTACATTCCCCAGTTTTTGCGGTGAATAACATCCCAGTTAACAAAATTCTTTGCGCAATGTTTGGGATGTACAGTGCTACAGCATGTAAACATAACTGTTCAAATTCTTTAGGCTCAAAATTTGGTTGGTTAGATTCTGTCAAAGAGGGAGTGAGCCTCAATACTTGTGTTACATGGTGCCAATCTGTGAAGTGTTCATATTACATCCACATTCTTAGTGAAAGTGTTTTCTAGAAACGGCCAGATCTGCATGAAAAAGTGCTCATGTTGTCAAAGCCAGCTGAATTCAGAGCCAAGACCAACCATCTAGTTCAAGAGGGAGAAGGGGAAAACAAAAAGCAGTTTAAAAACTGCTTTATATTTTTGAAATTTTACATGTGTATGATGTATTTGGTTGGATTTGATGATCATAAATTGTAATTGTACTCCTTTTTACAGATATATACTATAAGACCTGCTTTCTGGCTCTCCAATTGTTATTTAAAATGTTTTTTTTCCAATTTTTCCCATATTGCTGATAAAATCTCCAAAACTATTATGCCAAGTTTATCGTGAGTTACAAGTTTTCCAACTATGTGAATCCAGACTCAATGTAAGCAATGAATAGCACGAGGGAAAGTACCAGACAGATGAGGGAAAGGAAGTCAAGATCTAAGCATTGAATAATGCTTGATGGATATATTGCAAGTGCATAGTATCATTCGTGGATCTCATAGTAGATGTATTGAAAGACGCTGATAAAATAACATTTTTTATAGTTGCCTTTATTTGTGTTTTAATCTCAAAAATTCCAACTATGCCTAAACAAGGATGTACTATTTGCATATAGCATTTTCAATAGGTATGATGTACACCTCTAGCATGCTTTCTTTAATTTACCAATTTTATAAGTTATTGCTTCTTTCATTACCTGTTTGGGCCATTTTACAATTGGTATTGAATTGTTAAAAAATAAAATGGCAAAGAGGCTTTAAGTACAAGCCACAAATCTTGAGTCAATAAGCAGGCTTCATTATGTAAATTATACCAAGACGACAAGGAATTGAGTTAAGCGTGTTTGTTTGATAAGATAGATGTTTCAAGTAGACTGATGACATTATCAGTCCTATGACAGTTGGAGCTAATCGGTCAATTCTAAGAAATGCTAAGCTAAGCCAAAAGGTAATTGTCACAAGTTGTATAGTCATAGACATTTTTTCAGAGGTATAAAATATGCAATATGCAAAAAATGAAGCAGTTACAAGTTACTTAGAACTTCAAGAATTTCACTTTAACTGTTTGCTCCCACATTAGGTATATATTTATATATCAACAATATATGAGCTTAAAAATCCACTAGTCTTTCATGCTATAATCTTATTATATTTCTTTCCATTTCTTGGCCATATGTGTGTGAACGGTGCACTCTAACCTAGACTAGTCTAGAGAGATGCAACATTTCATCATGTTGTCCTGCAAAACTAGCAGGTCCGGAAGTGGAAAGGTTGAAAGCAGAATAAGAGAAAAGAGGATCTAAAAGCCGGTGTTCAACAAATTGCTTTTTACAGAGCAAATAAAGGAATGGCAGAAGCAGATGGTAGATAACTAGAAGAACTGCCAAAATAAGCGATGTTTTAGTCTTACCAATAAGCATTTGATTTTTTGCCAAAAGACTCATTAACCCCATCAAAGCTAGAAAAATATATAGACAACTAGAGGACTATCATCATCTGCAAAGGTGTGAATACTGTAATGAATCACTAAACATGTGTTTGGACCATGTCGAATTTCATGACAAGTCCAGAAAGAATTTAAATAAATTTTATTCAATAATTTAACATGTGGCTTATTATAGATCAATCCATTAAGTATTCAATTATTATAGACAAGTATAATTAATTAAATTCATAATCATGTACTTATGGATATACAGACATTTAATTTTTTGCAAAAACCCATGAATTTTTTAAGACTGACCCATTAAAAGTAGCAAAAGAGATAGACAATGAGTGTACTATCATTGTCTGAAAAGCTATGAATACCGTAATGAATCCCTGAACGTGTATTTGAACTTTGGACCATGTCAAATTCCATGACAAGCCCAGGATATCTTTGAATAAATTTTATTCAATAATTTTATTCTTAGATTATTCTAGATCAATCCATTAAGTATTGAATCAGTATAGACAAGCACATTTTTAATGTCAAATACGCTGTAGAGTAGAACTCATAATCTTGTACTCATGGATATGAATTCTCAGATATGCATTAGAGATTAAGTGTTATTGTGCAAATGTCAATTCAGATATGGTCATCATTCAGTCTAAGAAAAATCGGGGGAAGGAAGTAAGGATATCAAGCTAGAAAACTGTGCAATTTATTTTACAGAGTGAGCAACTTGAAGCTGATAGGAAACAGATGTATAAAACCAATGACATAAGAGAGGCATACAAAATTAATCACTCAAGGAATGGCATTAGCTGTCAACAAATACGAAAAGCCAGCTATAGAAGCTACTAGCAAATTATAGTATCTTAAGTAAACAGAAAAAAATGGGCTGGCAAATAAGTATCTTCCCATGTTTTGATTTCCTGTATGATAAATTTTCAGCAAATGCATCTGGCTCACAATTATTTGCCACTAATTGGAAAGCTGAATGTTCACATCTTGCATTTGTACATCTTTCTGGCAGGGAGTGAGTCGAGACATAAAACAGTTCAATGAATGATCGCAGGGTTGAGAATGTGTACAGCTAAACAGTAATTGTTGTTGATGAATACAAAAGAATGCTTCTATGAATGTTAAAGGGATATTTATTTGTGATGGTGTTTGGTACCTAAGTATATGTTTCAAGGATCTGTTGCCTGGTCTAACAGCAGGTATAAGATGTCCTTTCTAATGGAAAATGAAAAATTATAATATATATCATAATTATAGTCCATGTAAAGCATTGGCTGTTGAAAATATTGGCAGAGAAAATCCATATTCAAACCAGTTTGAGATATCAAAAGAAACCATCCTACGCTTGATACTAATATCAAAAGAAACCATCCTACGCTTGATACTAATATCAGGACAAGGTTCATAGGATGAGCATGCCCACAACTTGTGCTGAAACTAACATCAGTAGACACACAATTTGTCTGCAAAATCTTCCACATGTTTTGTAAACCAATCTATCCTACAGTTCGCCTCCTTTAGAGGCTAATGAAACTAACTGACAATGTGCCTAAAACAAGACATGCAGAGCTTCATTCCAAACATCCAAGAAATTGTGCCGAATAGAACTGAGTTTTTTTTTTTTGACGCCCAGCAGTCCCCCACGGCATCCCCTCACAACGGCAACGTCCCGGGGACATCCCGCCTGTCCCTCCCAAAAGGAAGACTGCGAGGAAACGTCCCCTTTGCCGTCCCCCCATTCTAGGGACGGCACAGAAGGGGGATGCATCCCCGTGTATCCTTGCATTTTTATAATATTTTTTTCCAGCATGTAGATTTTTTTGAGTACTAGAAAGATGCCTGTTCATTTGTTAAATTCTAATAAGTATTGAGGTAGTTATGGCTGTTTAGAGTTGGGTTATTTATGCTGTTTTTTGGATGCACGAAAAAAATCTTATTAAATGTTTTTGCAGTCATTTTCAAAATATTTTTGCATCAGCATGTAGATTATTTTGAGTACTATAAAAATGACTGCTCACTTGTGAAATTTGACAAGTATTGAGAAAGTTACAGCTGTTAAAAGTTGGGCTTTTGATGTTGTTTTTGGGTTGCACAGAAAATTCATGCAAAAGGGAAAAAATCAAGGTTACCAGGTGCGAGGTTGCGGATGCGGCGGGAATCACAGTTGAGGATGCGCCCCCCGTCAAAAATAAGGTTCATTAGGTGCGGGTGCGGCTAGTTTTATATATATATATATTATCCAAAATAATAAAATAATCATACACATTACATTACTATATATTATTGAACAAGGATTGATATAGGAGAAGTGGACTTCAATTCACTTTACAATGAATTGGAGTCCACTTTATATATTATAATTTATAATTTAAAAAGTTTAAAAAATTCAAAAGTTAAAACTTTATCACATAAACTTTTTAAAGTTTAAAAAATTAAAATGTTTTAACTTTTAAGTTTTACTTTTAACTTTTATTTTTTATGTTTTTTTAAAGCCCGTATGGGCTGGGTGTGGCTGGGCCCACCTAAAAATTAAAAAAACTTTAAAATATAAAGTTATAAACTTAAAAAAAAATTAAATGTTTTTTTTTAAAGCCCTTATCAGCTGGGCGTGGCTGGGCGTGGCTAAAAATTAAAAAACCTTTAAAATTTTAAAATTTAAAGTATAAACTCTGAAAACGCGATTTCCTTCACCGAAAGTCATCGTCGACATTGTTGCAGTTTTATGAAAGGTGTACGACACATGCTTTTCAAAGGGCAAACTGGATCTGTTCGAACTGGATCTGTAGCGCAAACAGGTGGTGCTTCTTCTACACTTAGCAGGAAAGACGTGGCAGTCTGTTGGGCTTCCATAATATCTTTGCTTCGGCTAAACCCTGGCCGGCATCAATGGCAGTCGGATGATGCAGAAGTCTAGGATCACGTTCCTCATGACGTCGTTCCAGTTTCTCTCAGGCACCCTCTCCGCCGATTCAGGGCAGCTGCAACTGTGCTCGATCAAGCTGAGCACTAACATCAAACGGGATATCTAAAATTTTTATTTTTTTTTTCAATTTTTTTAAAGCCCGTATCGGCTGGGTGTGGCTGAGCCCACCTAATAATTAAAAAGAAAAACTTTTTTATGTATTTTAATGCCCAAATAGGGCTGAGTTCGGCTGGCCGAACCCTAACTGGCCACAGGGTTTGGCTCAACCGCACCCGTTCCCACACCCAGTGCGAGTACGGGTACGGATTCGTGCACCCAGCCAACTGTGTGCACGAACCCCGTTTCCTTGGAAAAAATTCACATCTCTCAATCCAAGTAAGCAAATCAGTTTCCGTTTCTTTTGTTTGAAAGAAAGTCTACAGATTTAATGTTTTGAAGAAAAAAATAGATGAGATCTTAGAAATTTAAATCTTTGAGAATTTCCGGTTAATTAAAACCCTAGCTGCTTTGGGGAAAAAAAAAATCATGGAGTTGCCAAAATTTTCTGGAGAAGATGATATTGATGCTAGGGAATGGTGGGAAAATTTTAAGTCTTTATATTCTTCTAAATTTTTATGGAGATTTAATATTTGGAATTCCTTGCAAGGGGAAGCTTTATCTTGGTATTCCAACTTTGTTGGTCCTAGTTATTATATATACACATGGGAAGAATTCAAAGTTGCATTTTTAAGTAAATGGGGATTAGAGAAAAAGGATAATAAGGGAAGCACATCTTTGGTGCCAAACAATGTTCAAAAAGATTTGTTTGAATATCAAAAATTTATTTTGCAAGTTCATGGTTGCATCCAAAAGAAAAATGTTATTGTCTCCATAAACCCTAGCAGCAAGCATAACTTCATTAGTAGGGACTTGGCTAACAGTTTGCAAGTTCCAACAACAAAAATTAAAAACATAAAGCTTGAGGGTGAGGATGTTCAGATTTTTGAGAATTTGAAGATCACCATGGATAAATATGTTTTACATTCAAATTTTTATGCTATTGAGATGGGTGATATTCTCTCAATCCAAGTAAGCAAATCAGTTTCCATTTGTTTTGTTTGAAAGAAAGTCTACAGATTTAATTGTTTGAAGAAAAAAATAGATGAGATCTTAGAAATTTAAATCTTTGAGAATTTCCGGTTAATTAAAACTCTAGCTGCTTTGGGGAAAAAAAAAAGTCATGGAGTTACCAAAAATTTTTTGGAAAAGATGATATTGATGCTAGGGAATGGTGGGAAAATTTTAGGTCTTTATATTCTTCTAAATTTTTATGGAGATTTAATATTGTTTTATCTTGTTATTCCAACTTTGTTGGTCCTAGTTATTATATACACATGGGAAGAATTCAAAGTTGCATTTTTAAGTAAATGGGGATTAGAGAAAAAGGATAATAAGGAAAGCACATCTTTGGTGCCAAACAATGTTCAAAAAATTTGTTTGAATATCAAAAATTTATTTTGCAAGTTCATGGTTGCATCCAAAAGAAAAATGTTATTGTCTCCATAAACCCTAGCAGTAAGCATAACTTCATTAGTAGGGACTTGGCTAACAGTTTGCAAGTTCCAACAACAAAAATTAAAAACATAAAGCTTGAGGGTGAGGATGTTCAGATTTTTGAGGATTTGAAGATCACCATGGATAAATATGTTTTGCATTCAAATTTTTATGCTATTGAGATGGGTGATATGGATATTGTTCTTGGTTATCCTTGGTTTCATTCTTTGGGCACTGTTAACATAAATGTACAAAAGAAGTTTATGAAATTATGGTATAGAAAAAAGAAGATAACTTTGCAAGATATTTCTCAACAAAGATCAAGGGAAAACCAAGAAACCATTGTAGGAGAACAAATTGAAGAACAAGTAAATGAACTTGAAATAAAATCTAAGGAGGCAGTGGCAAAGATCAAAGACGAAGCTAAACCAAAGTCCAAAAATGAACCAAAAGAAAAGCATAAAATAGAGGCACAAAATATTGGAGCATATCATCATCCACATCACCATGAGAGGCAACAATCATGGAAACAGGGATATACTTGGAACCAGAAGAACAAAAACTATGGGTATTCAAATGGCACAAGGGCAGCTTGGCATCACCAAAGAACAACACCAATCAGAGTTTCACTAGGATGGATGGATGATCAAGATCGGTACCAATTCTTATCTTCACTTAGAAGATCATATTATTTAGTTTCTTCCTATGTTTCGAGGACGAAACATTTTTGTAAGGGGGATGGAATATATGCATGTGGGGATATAATATAATATTGTATTATGGCATGGGTCACACATAAAATTATAATAATATTTAACATAATGCCATATTATAATATTAAATATTATGCACTTTGTAACTCATGGAAGGTGAAACATCACATTCTTGTATAAAGAGAGATGTACCCCCAATTGAAGTCATATATGAAGTATTCTTTGTAGAAGTCTTGGCTCGTGGAGCTGGAGATCTTGTGGAGTGGCTTCCTTTCAATAAGGAGCATTGTACGGTGTTGCCCTACCTCAAGGGTATTATCAATCTCTATTTTATTGTGTGGATTGTTATTGTGCAATTTATTTGTGGATGCATGTTTTATATTTCTGCATATTAGTGAATGATTTATTGTTAATGAGAAGAGAGGTGCACAACAGATGGATGATTTAATGACACATAGTAAATTTTTTCTCTAAAGTGATGACAATTTGCTTTACAGCTCTATAAATAGATATAGTGGAGAAATGTTACTGGAAGTCATTGACCAGGAACTAAACTCCAATGATTCATATGCAGCAAACCAGCAAGATGTCGTTAAAAGGAGTGTGGACATCTTGAATTAGAGAGTCATTTTAGCGAGAATTACACAAGGAAACCCTTAAGCAATAAAAATTTCCTGAGCAAGGGACTGTCACACAGTTTGTGCCATCTATTTTTGGTTATTGTATTATTTAACTGTTACAAGATTGGGAAACATATAAAGATTGCTGTTAAGCACCTAGAGCAGGTTGAATCTCAGCTGCAGCTTTCCATACAAGATGGCACAACAGGGGTATTGAGCAAACACAGAAGCCTCTTCATTTGATCAGTTCCAGTTGCCCACTATGATCTTCAAAAAGGACTACAAATTTATCAGTGACTAACCCAGTTTTGCATACAGGCATTAACATTGACAAGGAAAAGAATGATACTGATGAACTTAAATCTCCACAAAAAAACATGGCATCATAGATCTGACAAAACATTGACGAAGTAGATCATGTTGTAGATTTATTTAGCTAGAATGTATGATAAATGATTGCTTTTATTTGGCTCAGACTGATTGGTTAACCCAACAGACTGTCGTTTTGTTCATATTCCAGAAAATAACTTTAAAAAAGAATCAGTTACACAGAACACAGACAAGCAGTCAGAGATAGAAAGCACCCTGCAACAAATACAGGGAACTTCAAGAAATGGAAGGATTCATCAATCCTCTAAAGAGGAATTGAGTGCTCTTCATCTCAGATTCCCTTGTGCTAAATGTGTCTCAAGCACTGTGCATGGCGCTTCTATATTTGTAGTCAGCTTATGCTGCTCTTTGGCCCATAAATTAGCTCCTCCTCTAGTTTCTCCCATGTATGTTTTTATTTAAAATTTTGAAAAAATAAAAATGTGGGGAGGACCTATGCACCACATTTGACTACACTTTCAACAGATTCAATCATTTGATGTTCATGAATTGTAATTATAATTTTTTTATGAAAATCTAACAGAAAATCAAGTTTAAGCTCTCCAAAACCTATAGATAGATAAATACATAGATTTTTTGTGCCAAGCTTTTTTTGAGTCCCAAGTCCAAGACAAAATTTGGGGCTGCCATCCAGGTTTTGCAATTATTATCCTACTTAACAAGATTATTATGGGACAAAAAGAGCAGGAAATCAGGAAATTTGAACTAGGATTGATTTTTCTGTAGTTAATTTCTTATAAGAACATTACCCTCAACAATATTAAATATTTACTATAATTATTTCAATCAAAAATGCTAACCCAATTATCATATATTTGACTGTAACTATCAAATCCATATGACCGCATAATAACGTGATGTTTTCTCTGCTCCTAAATGCAATTGCAATATTTTCTGTATAGTATGGAACAAAAAAGAAAGCAGATAAAGCATAAGAGCTCACTTTTCAAGCCCTGCAAGGTACTTATCGTAGATGAGGAAAGGAAGCCGACCTCGAGTTGAAGCTGTAAGCACATCAAAAAGATTGTGAGCAGTGATTATATCTGCAACAGTTGGAATTGCAGGAGCTAATCTTTCGAAAGCCTCTGGCCCCACAGAGTTCTCGATATCTACCTGTGACACACAACAAATCAAAAAATTTGCATTCGTGTACTGCCATATCAAATCGTTATCATCCCATACATATCCCAGTCATATAAGACACAACACAGACTTCAATGTACAGGTGAGAGAAGATATCAACATTCCCACATAAAGAGGATGTCACCAGACACAATAAAAAACATTTTGAATCTACATGGAAACTGTTCAAAGACGTTTGCCAGAAACTTTTGCTATTCTTTTCCTACGCAGTTGAAAAGTAAATAGAGAGCATTTTAATCATCTTCTTCGTTTGTCAGTGGCTGATTTACAAGGATATAGTCCAGAACTGACCTCACCTTAACCAATGGTTTACTTGTCATGCTAGGCACTTCCCAAGCTAGCATCATATCAAATGTCAGCCGACGAAAGCGTTTGTCATAGAAGTGATCAGTGAGTTGAGTTGCCACAGCTAGTGCTTTGAAACAACAATACTCCAGAAAATTCCGTGCATACCGTGAGGGATGTTTTATAGAGTTGGATGCCTCTGTTTCAAATTGTTTCTGAAGATCTTCAATTGAAAGTAGAAGAATCCTAGTTTCAATACAAAGACAAAAGGTCTGTCACAAAGATAGTTTGTTTAACTAAAAAAAAGTTGTGCCGGAATACACAAGATCTTATTCAAGTAATCACTGCAAGATGTAATCAGCATGTTTGAAAGTTCAAAAATAACAATATTCTTATTGCTCTGTTTTGTCTGTATTTGCTGATAGTCTTAAATGTATTTTGGAACATAAATTCCAAATTAGGTAGAAGTAAGCCAAAAATATGATGAATGTTAAACCTTCCCTCCATGTGATAGGTGGTCTTGCACAAGAAACAGATATACCAGTATATATTTCAAAAGAACTATAATAAACAATATTTTCCATAAAAAGTACCACAATTTTGTATTTATGATTATGCATCCACAACATAAATTAGAGCTGTTTTAAAGCAAATAATGAACACCGCAGCAAATTCCATTGACCAGTAGTCAAATTCAGCTGATGTTTTTTGCAATCAAAGGTATAAAATGATACAAAGATGGAAGAGAAAAAAAAAAATATACGTGAAAAGTATACTAGTAACCGTAGGATATATCATATTTCCTTATATACATCTCTTCAAAATCATCTAACTGCTGTCCCTCTACAGAACAATATCCCTACAACAGACTTTCAGAAGTTGTGCTGTGCTTGGGGCACTCCTCTGCACTTGAAATACAATAGCCCATGATAAGGACATCTGCATCATCCTCGAGGGCACCAATAGGCAACTTAGGATTGTCATCACATAATGCTCAAACCTGAATTGTAATTGGGCTTTGCTCAATCCAAAAGACAAAATAGTCAAAAACATGATCTGAAATACAGGAAAAACAAAACTGCAAAAGACACAAGGCTCGAATACTGTTTTTTGCAACTCAGACGAAATGTGCAGCCTTGATCAACATACACGATAAAGTAAATTGAAAAAATAAGGACATTAAAGGGAAAAAATTTACAGATAATGAGTGCACTATGTATCATGTACAATATGTTTGATTACTTTATAACTTTGTGGCCAAGGCTTACCTTCCATATCCATCATGGTCCTCTTTCCCCACTAATTCCTGTGTCTTAATACTAAGCATGTCTAAGTGTGACTAAACCCCCTTAAAGTAAAATTTTAAATGACTAATGTAGGAGTCTAGGACTACTTCAGTATTCAGTATTCTTAATAGGCCTCACACCAGATTTCAAAACTCTTATCAAATTGGATTCAAGAAATTCTCATCACCTCCATCCACTCTAGAGATAAAGTCCTATCGACTCACCTAGCCACATTAACAGTGCTACATCAGGTTGCCATCACCTGTATGAAGGTAGAATCCTACTCAGACAACCATCCCAAGCAATCAACTTAAGGATCTTTATCACATTTTCTTCTTTTAACCACTCTCATCATCTGAACTTTTGAGTAAAATATTCTGAATCAAAATAGATTGTCTTTCTTCATTTTCCCTAGTCTTTCTTCTCATTCATACAATCTACAGGGCTAAACAAATCTCTTTGACATTGTTTTCATTTCTTTTTTTTTTTAAAAGCGAAAAACCCCTTGTGGGGCCGCCTTGGTCTGAGAGACCACGACCAGGGGGTTCTACACCATCAAAGTCACCCGGGAGTCGCGCCCAGCCCTGCCCGCACCAACATTATCAATTGGATTTTGGGTACCCAATTCAACTTTTTGGTAGGGTGGAGATTCGAACCTGGGACCTCCCTTGGAGGATTGCCCTCTCCTTTCCAACTCACCTACAACACCTGCGTACATTGTTTTCATTTCTATAATCTCAACTCAAAGAACTATAGTTTTAGGTCCACTTCACATTTACAATTTAATTTCTTATGGATTTTTTAAGTCTAAGCAATATATTTTGAAGACTGATGTTACAACAAAGGCAGGACTTCTTTTCAACTGTTTGTTTTCTTTATATATCCATGTGCAGAAGCCAATAATCCAAAATTTATAATTCTAGAGTATGCAATATATACCTCAATCCTGATTTAATTAATAATTTAATAAGCATAAGATAGCTTCTGCAAAGACAACCTTCAACCTCCCTCCCTCTCTTATGAACTGCAAATCCCTACAAATTGAACAAAATCTCGTCTCAAGGTATGCAGTGTTTGGAGATGGAGTAAGGTGGAGATTCAGCCATGTTTAGTGGCAGTAAACCAAACTGAAATATTGCAGCCTGGAGATTCAGACACGATGTGTTAGAAAGGATATTTAAAACTACAGTGAGGAGTTTATGCTGTTTCAGAGAACTTATTATACAAAATACATTTGAAGACTCCCATGTTAAAAGGGAATGGATAAGTGAGAAAAGGGCAAGGAGTAAGTGGATATATAAGTACAAAGGGGCACAAGCATAGAGCCGTAAACCCTAAAAATACACCTTTCAATAACTAATATTGCGAGGTATATTAGACGCCTTCCCTCGTTGGATGGCTTCGTCTTCGAAGCATGACAGATGAACCTCACCTTTGCCGATAACAAAAATATTGACAGTATTTCATATTAGAGCTACCTTACAGAAAAGTTCATATACATGGTTGCCCTTGACTTTCAAGAAAAACGTTGTAGATAAGGCTTGATAATGCACTCCACTGCTGCAGAGGCAAGGGGCTCAAGCCTAGAGAAAAGCAAAGAAAATGAAGCTTGTTCAATTTGGGGCTGGCACATGACAAAGAGGTTTTCACATCAAGCTGCCACTTGTAAAGACCCTGCTCCCTCTATCTCAAATGAACACTTCCACTAACTTTTAAGAAAGCACCCCTCTGAATTCTAAACCACCACTACACAGGGAAAAATAGTTATTTGAAGACTGAAATATCAAAACTTTCTAATCAGAGAATTAAGCAAACTGAGAGAATGAAAAGAAGGCACTCAAATTGTTGAAAGCTAAAAAAAGAAGGCTGTAGAAACATTGAAAAATAAGTTCTAATGCACTGCACTGGTGCAGAACCAAGGGGCTGACACCCCTTGATGCCTAAAGAGAAGCAAAGAAAAGGAAGCTTATACAGCTTGGGGCTGGCACATGACAAATAGGCTTTTGCATCAAGCTGCCACGTGTAAAGACTCTGCTCCCTCTATCTCAAATGAACACTCCTACTAACTTCTAAGAAAGAAGACTGCTGAATTTTGAAAAACCACTACACAGAGAAAAATAACTATTCGATGACTGAAATATCAAAACTTTCTAATTAGAGGATTAAGCAAATTGAGAGAATGAAAAAAGGGCACCGAAATTGTTGAAAGTTGGAAAGAGATGGCTGTAGAAACATTGAAATAGTAGTTTGGGTCGTTCATAGATAAGAAAATAATTTACTTACAAATATAGGTGACAAATCAGATTAAAAGGTCTCCAACAGCATTATGGTCCTTGAAGTCAGCCAAAGCACAGTCTTCAAGGAGTTTTGCACTTAACCACTCCCACCCAACCATATTAAAACTACTTATCAGCCATAAGGGCCTCTTTATAGTTCCTTTGCCATTTAAAACCTAAGTAACATTTTTCTCTATAACACTTGAAAAATATTATTTTGTACAACTTGCTAACTTATCATACTTTCTTAATCCTTAAAATAACTGTTTATCATATTTTATTTGTCCTTGTTATAATTGTTCATCCTATGAATAATGCTAACCCCTACCAACTTTTAGAAAGCCCCTTCTAAGACCAGATTGAAGCTCTGCGCTCCATGTGACTTCCTTTGTTCAGGGCATTATTATCAAGTGACAACAGTAGTAATCTTGAAGTGTTTGACAGTACTCCCCCTTCTTCAATTGCTTTGACCTACAGAAATTGGAATAATAGATGTTGAAGAGTTTCGAGGCCTTCCCATGTAGCATCTGTGAAGGGCAAATTCTTCCATTAAATAAAAAATGCAAAGAATACCTTCTTCCTCAATTGATTTGCAATTAAGTTCAATAAACAAAAAATAGAGTTTTACTATTAGCTCAAATGTCTAAATGAAAATTAATATAAATATGTATAAAGAACTTCACATTTGATACAAGAAAGAGGCTGAGTTGTAGATGCCTCTGTGAACAGGTTGCCCTTCTGAGATTTGTTTGCCATGTTAAGATTATTTTAACTTCTGTCCCGATCATTGTGTTTCAGCATTAAGTTTTTGCAAATGCACAAGGGAATAAATAGCACATGGATATAAATTGCACAAGCACAGGGATGGCAAGCTTAAGCTTTATTTTTTAATTTATATCTTATTTGCATTTCGTTGTCATTTGTTGAATTATATTTGCCAAATATATTTGTTCAGGGTAAATAGTCACCAAAATCCAAATAACTTGGATAAAATTTGGCAAACCACATAACATAGCTTGACTGAACATGGTGCTAATGAGTTTAAACAGCTATTTCTAAAATGATAGATGAACTTCAGATCATGGTTACTAACAAAGTTCTTGGGAAGCCTTGAAGCCTATAAATGTGCTCCATAAATAGCTTAGCAACTTATGAGACTTCATTGATGCCAATGGCATCCATACAGATAGACCTCCATAATCAACCTATCAAGGACAGTAGAAATAGATTTTTTCTTTTCTTTTCTTTTAAAAAAAAAAAAACTCTCCTCAAGATTAACTTGAGGAGGAAGTCCATGCTAAACGATTCCCATATTTGATTTGAAATAGGAAAGGGCTGCAAAAATCCTGCACATTCTCAAATCTATATTTTTTTTTTTCCACTATCACCTGAAGGTACAAAACAAGTTACATCTGCTTTAATCAAATGGCATTGGTTTAACCAGTTAAATTCCTCGACTTCCAAGGAGACCCAAGTTCAAACTTGTCAAGCAACACATGCATACTAGCCAAGTTGTTGTAATACCACTATGTGGTCATGACATAAATAGCCAAGTTGTTGTAATACCACTATGTGGTCATGACATAAAACGGGTGGGACCCGTTTCAATCCCATATAGCCAATTCAACCATAAAATTAAAGTTACATCCACTTTAAGGCTCTTCCAAGAGAAGCTATTAATTAAATCTTTTGGAAGCTAACATAACCAGCAGCAGCAGATAATGATCATCTAATTACCCAAAAAAAAGAAACTTACTGTCCTCTAATCGTGCATTTTCAAGATCATATTATCTCATCCTTGGCACATTCAGCCAATATTTTGTCTTTCCCACCCGGTTGACCAAGCATATTCTCTATTCTCTATAGCTCTTAAAGTTGAGATAGAGAATGTGCAACCAAATTTTTTATCCCCTCCTTATGAACTTAAAAATGCAAACCTTAAAATCTCCTTACCCATTTCTATTGCTACTCCCTCAAGTTATTCTTGGAGGAAAACAATTCAAGCTTTGGTGGTTTGTTTGGATATGATGCGCTGTCTTGAAAATATTTCTTGAATTTATCTAATGCATACATTCAAATAAAGAACGCTCTTTATAAGTTGACTTCCTGATTACAAAAGCAAGCTGCCACTGAGTTTCAATAGAAACCACCACGTCTATGCCTAATGCATCACATTTCATTATAGAAAACTGAAAATAGAAAACTGAAAAATCTTTAAGTAGAATAGAGGTAATAAGTGTTGAGGAAGAAGAACATATCAGGAAGGAAACAATTAATTATTTCAATGATATGTTGTCAGAAGTTAGCAAGACAAGGGGGATCAAGGTAAGCTTCTGCAAAATATTTTTTCAATTATCACACAAGGATAAAATGCAAGTTTGATGAGGAAGATCTATATGAAGGAGCTACATGAGGCAATTTTCTTATTCCTCCCTAACAAGGCACCTGAATGGATTCCTACAATTTACTTTCAAAAAATTTAGGATTTGTTAAAGAACGACATGTCGGTTGTGGTTGAAAAGATTGGGAAAAGGAAGTCCACCTTCATTGCATTAGTTCCCAAGAATGGTGACACAAGATATTTTGATACTGTTCATCCAATAAGCCTTTGTAATATGATTTAAAAGATAATTTCAAAATTATGGCAAATAGATTGAAAAGCATTTTAGATTGTGTTAATCTCAAATGAACAAGGTGGTTTTGTTAGTGATATATAAATTCTTGATGGTATAATTATCGCACAAGAGGCCATACATTCTCTTCATTCCATGCAAAAACAAGGTATACTTGTAAAAATAGATATGAACAAAGCATTTGATAGGGTTTGTTGGAGATTTCTACATGATATTCTCAAAAAAATTGGGTTTTGTCAAATCTGATTTGAATGTATTAGATGTCATTGTAGCACTCCAAAATATTCTATTTTGATCAAAGGATGCACCGAGGATACTTTGAATCATCCAACGGACTCCACCAAGGTGACTGACTATCTCCTTATCTATTTATCATTCTTGTAGAGGCATTGAGGAGAGCCTTCTCAAAGGCAAAAATGGAGAACAAAATCAAAGGTATTCAGGTTGCTACAATGGTCCCTTCAAATTTCATCTCCAATTTGTTGGTGATACTTTTCTTTTAAATCATCCCTCAGTCAATTAGGCCATAGAGTTTAAATAAAATTTATCATGATATGAGAAGGCTCCTGGATAATTTGTTAATACTACAAATTCCAGGACCTTTTTCATTAACACTGCCCTCGACTTACAAAGGATAATTGTGGATATTTTAGGATTTAAAGCCAAAAAATAGCCATCAACATATTTGGGTATTCCTTTAACAAATAAAGGAAAGAAGGAGGGGCTTTGGGACTGAATTTTGAATAGAATAAAATATTATTTAGCAGCTTGCAAACATAAATTTTTAACCATGGATAGAAGGCTACAACTCATAAAAACTACATTCCAATTAATCCCTATATATATATATATATGATGTCACTGTCAAGATTGTCAACAGGTTCAACGTCTGAATTTGATAAATTCAAAGAGATTTTCTTTGGAAAGAATGTGAGAAAAATTTTAGGTTTCCTCTTTGTAAGTGGGATAAGGTTTGTAAAGGAAAGAATGTTGGAGGGGCAGGCTTCTAGAAGTGCAAACTTATGAATTTGGCATTAGGGGAAAATAGATTATTCAAGAATCAAGGAAAGAGTTAGGCAAAAATGTTACTTCAAAAATATATAGGTTCTCTTGATGCAATGAAATTATTCAAGAAATGAACCCTACCTAGAGAATCACTAACATGGAACTTCATATTAGATAGTTTATAATTGATCATGGAACTTCAAATCAGATAGTTTATAATTGATCATGGAACTTCATATCAGAAAGTTTATAATTGATCAATAACCATATTAGATGGTAAGTCAATGAGAGGGATTTTGCAAATTTTTGGTCCAATACGTGGTTGAAGCCTTATCCTCTTATTTCTGATCAATAATAGCAACAGTTGGCTTGGGCATGTTTAGCTTGCAAAGGTCCAAAGGTCAAAATTATATTAATGTGAGCGACAACTCTAGAATATAGATCTCTATTAGCAACCTCGTTGAAGGAGAGGACCTCAAACAAATAGAGAATGAATTTCAAAAGATGCTTTCAGAGTTCTATTTCCCTATTTTTACATAGAAGGATAAGCTGGTTTAGAACCTATCAAAAAATGGTGAACTCTCAATCAAGTTGGGATATAAGGATTTAGAGCAATTAAAATTTCCTACTCCCAATGATTCCCCTTACAAGAATGCCTCAACATTCCTTTCGTTAGCAGTCTAAAGCAATATTCCTACGCAAGAGAGCCTATAAAGAAGAGGATATCATGGACCTTTTAGGTGTACATTGTGTGAGGAGCTAGAAACATCAAATCATTTACATCTTCATTGTCCATTTGCTTAGACCATTTGTGGCTGCTTTTTCAAGAACATGAGAATATAATGAATAGCTCCATCAACATTGAAAGAGTTGATGAAAAGTTGGATTAGTTGTTTCAAAGCTAAAGCATTATGCATTCTATGGAGGATTGGTCCTACCATTATTTGTTGTATATTATGGCTTCAAAGGAATAATAAATTTTTAATAAAATAATAAATTTTTAATAAATAAATCTCAAAATCATGCCCAAGTTTGGAATCGTATTATTGCCTCTCTTGCAGAATGTTTAGAGACATGGTGCTCATCATGAGAAGTCTCAAGTGCAGAAAAAGAGGTGCTAACCTCTTGGTTACAGGATTTGAATATACATGTAAGGATCATCTGTGACGATGGAGTTAACACAAAGGGTTTGCTTCAATCTATGGTAAAATGAAAATGTCTAGAAGTTGGGTTTATCAATATTAATTTTGATGGTGCTTCCAAAGGAAATCCAAAAATAGTTGGTGGAGGTGGTGTTTTTATAAAATAATAAAGGCAAAATTCTCCTTACTTATTCAAAATCATGTGGAAGTTTAACTATCAACTATGCAGAGGCTAGCAATTCTTACAAGGATCAAAATTGACATTGAGAAAGGTTGATACCAAGACAGCATGGAATGGATTAAAAAATGGGGAACTAACAAAAGTAATTTACCAAAAGACTCATCAAAAATTCGAGACTTCATATAAAAACTAATAATAGATATTTTTTGGCAAGATTCTAGCAAGATACTAATATTTAACAAATGTGAGATCAATCCAATGATCAACTACAAAGAGCAGAACCACCTCTAGGAGAAGATCTCAATACAAAATGACATGTTAACAGCCAATTTAGAGTTAGGTTCTCATCATCTTGCAAATGAAACAGGAAGGAAAAATATTAATCGAGAAGAGCACCTATGTTTACTTTTCATGCAAAAAGAAGTTGAGGATGACAAACATGTGATGCTACATTGTCTTGTATTAAAATTTTTAAGACAAATGCACTTGTTGCAACATGATGACTTGACCAGCTTATTCAAGTTATCAAGTTTACCATCTACAAGAGTGGGTGAATACTGTAAAGTCTTTGAACGTCCCAAGATGAACACAGACAAGATCTTTGTAGATTACTCGTGACAATATTGAAATGAATTACAGCTAAGCTCAAAAAAAGTGAAAGAAAAAATTGAAAGCTTATTTTTTAAGATTTATATTTCTCTTTTCTTTTTTTCTCCTATAAATCCTATTGGGTGTCCATAGACAAAAATCAATAATATTTCATAGTGTTACATGGGGATGCATCCCCCCGTTCCTGCCATCCCCAGAACGGGGGGACGGCAAAGGGGACATTTCCCCGACGTCCCCCTTTTGGGAGGTATGGGCGGGGCATCCCCGGGACGCCACCAGGCAGCAGGGGGCCATCCCCGGTACCCCTGCTGTGAGGGGACGCAGATCAGTTGTGCATTTAGTAAAAATAAAGATATGCATCTCTAGGTTGGAAAAGAAGATACATTATGCCATGTTCTCATATGTCACCTCTGTCATTTTAATTATTCTGCATTCATGATGCTTTATGTAGTTTTGTCTTCCCTCGAGAATATTTTGTAACTGATGTTGATTTGTATTACAATCATTTATGTCTTTAGTTGCAATCTACAAAATGATGAATACTTGTTACTATATATATTTTGTATCAAATATTATTTCCTCACCTCTTTACCACGTTTTTTCTGGATCACACACTCTAACTTGTCCTTTGATCGTCATGTCATCATTGCACTATCCACGTTTTTTCTGGATCACATACTCTAACTTGTCCTTTGATCGTCATCATTGCACTATCCATTTGTTTCGGTCACATGTTGCTTGGTGTTTTACGCACCATATTCGTAGTTGTTTATACCCTGTCTCATTCTATTTTACCTCCAAATCTATCACACACCAATGCCTTTGTTCATGCATTCCTCATATTGTTTAAGAATCACTTTCTCAATAACATGCAAAGCGCCTACATTTGTTCAGCTTCTATTCATTCTTATCAAGCACAAGCGAGTACATGGTGAATACACATCACCAAAAGTATAAAAATTATATTTTTGGAGGTACATTGTGTCTTTTGTTGTAAATAAGACTAGTTTTGTCGTAAATTATTCTAACAGCTTCTAAATATTTTTGTTGTAAATGAGAATATTTTTGTTGTGCAAATTATTCTAAATATGATGAGGGCAGCCCATCAGATACTATTATACTTGTCGTCCCCTAGCGCTATCCATTTGTTTCAGTCACATGTTGCTTGGGGTTTTACTCACCATATTCGTAGTTGTTTATACCCATCTATCAACCTGTCTCATTCTATTTTACCTCCAAATCTACCACACACCAATGCCTTTGTTCATGCATTCCTCATATTGTTTAAGAATCACTTTCTCAATAACATGCAAAGCGCCTACATTTGTTCAGCTTCTATTCATTCTTATCAAACACAAGCGAGTATATGGTGAATACACATCAAAAGTATAAAAGTTTAATTTTTTTTGTAGGTACATTGTGTCTTTTGTTGTAAATGAGCCTATATTTGTTGTAAATTAAATTATTCTAATGGCTTCTAAATATTTTTGTTCTAAATAAGACTATTTTTGTTGTGTAAATCATTCTAAATATGCTAAGGGCAGCCCATCAACACTATTAAACTTGTCTTTTTGTTCTAAAAAAGACTATTTTTGTTGTGTAAATCATTCTAAATATGCTAAGGGCAGCCCATCAATACTATTAAACTTGTCGTCCCCTAGCCGTCCCGAGCAGTTTCCTAAAAGCCGTTTGCTAAAATTGGCTTGCCGTCCCCCGCCATCCTAAAACCCTGCCTCAAAACCCGTTCCCCGTCCCTGATACTTCTGTAACCTTGAATTTCCTTTCACAAGATGCACAGTAAATCTTGGCCAAAACTTAAAAATCTACATGTCATTGCAAAAAAAAAAACAATAAAGATGCTCTACAACTATTAATAACAAAATCCTTGTCAAGCGTATTCAAAGTCAACGTCAAAATTACACCAGAAACAACCTTAATTTACAAGATACAGGGTAAACACATACTCAAAATTGCCAAACAACGTTGAAAGAAACTTCAAAAATTCAGGATTATCACATATATTACAACTTCTTCCAGGCCCCAACTTATAAACAAGTGGTCGATTTTATTTTTAATTTTGCCAATATTTTCAACAAAAAGGAAACAAATCATGACTTTTGTCGAGTTTTCCTCATTAATTGTCAATCCAATTTTTTCCAGGCCTGGCTGAATTTTTCAGCATTGTTGCCAACAGCAACCCATTTGCATACTCACCACCCTGCCACCATACTTGGTTGAGCAGCCAAATATCTGGTAATAATAATTTATAAGCAAGCAAATGGGATAGACCACCCTGCCACCATACTTGGCGGAGCAGCCAAATATCTGGTAATAATACCACTGGTTCCTGGATTCTTTAAAAGCCAACAACTCTACCACATCCACCAAGCTGCATTAACACAGAGACCACTTTAACCTTGCGGGCACAGCTGCCAGATTTAGAACCTGCGTCCTCAATGCAATAAGTGTCTCATCTTACTGATAAACCACAGTCATCTGTCATGCGAATGCATATACGATCCAAATAAGTTGAAGTGAAAAAGAAACACAGACACCAAAATTTGCTATTCTCTCAACCGCAATACTTACACACACCCCACCGTTGTTATATACACGAGACCTTATGGAACATGGCTTATAGTTGAAACAGTTTGCAATTATCAAGGAAATTTGATTACGCAATTCCTTTGGAAATTGCCGCCGAAAGACCTAAACTTTTGCATCCTCTTTTTCTAAAAAGGGTAAAATTGAGAAATAATTCAGAAAATGACCAATAGTCCGGGGCATGAACCACACAACCAGCGTCATTTAACACCCTAAACCCTACTAAACAAGTTATAACACAGATCCAAAGATAGATTCTTAATAATCTGCATGAAGTTCACCACCCAGTAACTCCGCAATTTTCCGCGGAGATCGTGAAGCTTTGCATACTATTTATAACAATCGTTACCCGATGAAGACAAAACTGCCAGGCTTTTTTACAACCGAATTGAAATAAGATCAAGCATGATCAAAATCCAGGCGTTCGAAGGCTCTTTACAAAGGTAAATATAAGCCAAATTTTAAAAAAGGAAAAGGAAAAAAAAAAGGGGGAAATTTACCCTGCACATTGACCGACAACAACATTGGCAAGGGAGGAAAGCTCTGAAACCCATTTCCTCCTGCCGGAGGGGGACTCCTGGCAGCCCTGAATTTCATCGTCGTCTTCTGATTTCCTGCTGCCGCTCCTAAAGAGGGTTTTGAAGGAATTCTCCCTCCCTAACGCGGCCAACACACCTTTCCCTTTCGCCATTTTCACCGCCCATCAAAAGATCATTGTTTTTGTGCGGTTAACCAGAGAATTCAGGCTGCGCCATTTGTAACCTACCAAATCTTGCAGGGCTTATGATGAAGCAGCACCAGTTGATTCCCACGGAAAAAAAATAAATTGATTGATGGAATCGGAATGAGTGATGACGCTTCTCTTTCAACCTCCACAGGCGCTTTGAGACGAGAGACAAGGGTCTTCGATAACGTGGATAAAGACAGGTGCGACAGCTTTACCGAATGAAAATAATTGTTATATTTTGACGGCAAGCCAAAGCCAGGCGCAAATCATGGGTCCCCGATAAGGTAGAATATTCCTTAATTGGCAATGCTAGAAACCTAGCCTTAAGTTCTGCGAAGGCGGGGAGAGCGCATCTAAAGGGATGTTATACTCGCTTCATCTCAGACCTTTGAATAATTGAAGCCTTCGGGACTCGAACCTGTGTTCAAGTGCAAACTCCAATGAATTTTGCCTGACCCAATGACGTGACTGTCGTCCAAATTTTTTGAGCATTAGTCCAAATCTTTTGAGTATGCCAGTGGGTTGTTATTCGTATATGTTTAATTTATGTGGGGTCCATCAGCAATGAGGTGTAATTCATCAATTTTTTATACGAAGCCTCTAACGTTTAAAGCATTGGATAGTGAGGAGGTTTGTTTAAAGAACAAAATAGTTTTTTTTTCTTTAATAATTATTAAAAATTTCAGTGTATCTTAAATTTGGCGGATTTCTTAACTTAAATGTCTTCGGAACTTTTACAAATAATCTAGTAATGTTTAGAGGCTTTTTGTCAAGTATGTTATAAAATTTATTTATTTTTTCATATTTTAATTTTAGATTTTAATATTTTTTTGTTTTGTTAGTGTAATATGTATTTGTGAATAATTTCATATTAATTGTGTTGTAGGTTGCTGTAAGTTTTCGAGGGTTAGTGGATTGGCACTTATCAAGAAGACATCCAGTTCAAACCTTGGGGTAGGTAGTCTGTTTGCTAAGGTAGTAATCAGATATGAATCCTTTGAGTGCACTCCAAGCCGACGATAATGGTACGAATCTCGAGCAACCAATGGTTCTCTCGCTAAATTAACAATAACGAGACGATGATACGTAACCAATGGTCCTCTCGCTAAATTAACAATAACGAGGCGAAATAGGTTTGATGGGAGCAACCTTGTGGTTTGAACCTTAAGCTTGTCAATTACTTAAAATAATGTGGTTCTGACCAACTCTCTATGTAACAAAAAAAACTATATGTAACCAAAAAAAAAAAAAAACTATGTTGTGGGACTTTGGTTTTATAAACCCTAACATTTGTCATACTCTTTATCAATGGGGTAGCAGGGTTAAGGGTGCGAGTCTTTGGTCTTACTCTATGAAATATCTCATCGCTATTAACATTGAGTTTGGGCATGTGTGTAGGGGGTTGGCCCTCTTGCTTTGGCTTAAAGGTGAAAGTCTTAGGTATGAGATAACAAACTTAAAGGTGAAAGTCCCGGGAGAACAGACTTAAAAATGCAAGTCTTTGATTTCACTATGTAAAATTTCTTTCAAAACTTTTTATTCAAATTTTCTTTGGTTACATAGGAGAGTTGGTCGCAACCACACTATTTTTAGTAATTGCAGGGTTTAAACCACATGGACTACTCCCACTAAACCTATTCCACTTTGATGACACCTGCATCATTGATTTAGAAATTTAGATCAAACTAAATTTAGATCAAACTACTACTTTGCAAACAAACTGCCCAAAAAAAAAAATTATAATATTTAAACCAAATTTGCGTAGATGTGCACCCTACGGATCACATGTTCCTCAACTGACCATCTCATAACAACTCAACTACACACTCACATTTTTTTAATTTAAAATTTAAATATTAAAAAATATATATTAATATATAAAATAAATAATAATTGCAACCTTCTATATTGTTGTATAGGTTAAATTCCAATGCATATAATAATTGTAGCCTTCCAAATTGTTGTACCCGTTAAATTCCTTCTCTTGCGGTGGTTGAAATTTATCCATAATTTATTTATTTTTCTTCCTTGTCTTATGGTGGTTGAAATTTATCCATAATTTATTTATTTTTCTTCCTTGTCTTATGGTGGTTGAAATTTATCCATTGACGTTCTTTATTTGCATATAAAATTTTTATAAACTTTACTTTTTATTAAAGTTTTAATTATTAAAAAAATCAAATTTAAGGTTTAAACAATTTATTAGCAAATACTTAATTATTATTAATAATAAGTATTTTTAAAGTAAAATTATTTTTTTAACTTTTTGAGCATTGGTATATATATATACCATTTTTATTTTTTGTTCCTTCTATAAATTTTAGTATGTTGGATAAAGATAAAGTCAATTGAATTCAACCATTCAATAATTGAAATCATTGATTTAAAAATTTAGATCAAACTAAATTTAGATCAAACTACTACTTTGCAAACAAACTGCCCAAAAAAAAAAAAATTATAATATTTAAACCAAATTTGTGTAGATGCGCACCCTACGGATCACATGTTCCTCAACTGACCATCTCATAACAACTCAACTACACACTCACATTTTTTTAATTTAAAATTTAAATATTAAAAAATATATATTAATATATAAAATAAATAATTCAAAGTCACTGGGATTAAGAGTGAATGATGGTAAACGGAGCTCTGGCGATTTGGCGGGAAAATTTCTGAGCAGGCGACAGGTGATGCTCTAGGGTTTCTGGAGTGTTGGAAAATCCAGGGCCTTTGGTGAATTGACGTAGTGGTACTCTGAAGGATTGTCTGCTGCCCCAGGAGGGCCCAATGGGGTCTCCTCCAGACCCTCTCTCTGGGAGAAAGAGCTCATATGCTGAGATGTTAAAAGAAAATGCTTCATCTTCCAATGTCGAAGCCCAGAGGAATGCGTTTCAATCGCTCTTCAAGAATGTTGGCAAGAACTCAACTGCACACCGAGTTAATGGATGCCTCCCACAATCCGCTTCCAGACCTAAGATTGTCATTGAACCAAAGATGGTCGAGGACACAGTCATCTATCGCGCTAACCATGATCTGATTTGTAAATTCATGGGTATCCGACCTACCCTAAATTTTTTGCACACCTGGGTCAGACAGAACTGGGAGCCTCACGGTGAGTACTCCTTATGGTTCATAAGCAATGGGTATTTCATCATTAGTTTCTCTTCTTTAGCCGACAAAAATAGAGCATTTGAATCAAAAAAAGGAACCACGGTCCAGCAGGGTTATTTGTTCAACCCTGGAGAGTGGGTTTCGATCCTCGTATCGAACCCACGATTGTCCCGGTCTGGATCCGGTTATACGCTCTCCCGATGGAGTTCTGGGGTGAGCAGGTTTTGGAGATGATTGGTAATTCCCTTGGCAGACATCTGGGCGTCTCTAAAGATACCATAGAGGGTAATGCAGCTGTTTTTGCAAGAATCTATGTAGAAATGGATATTAGCCAGCCTCTCCCGGCAGAGGTGGAACTTGAGTTGGCAGGACTATCATGGATACAGCAGTTAGATTATGAGGCCCTGCCCTTTAGATGCAGAGTCTGCCATAAGCATGGCCATTTGGCAAGGTTTTGTCCAAGCCTTGTGAACACAAAAGAGGAGGCTCCGCTGGGCGCGCCAAATCGCCCTAGGGAAGGTAAGTCTACTCTTGTCAAAGATCCTTCTAATATTCCACAGGGTAATGATGTGCAGAAGGATGGATTTGAACAACCCAAACGGAGGAGAAAGCAAAAGAAAACTGGCAAGGAGCAAGCACAACTCAAGCCAGCCAATCGGTATGAAATTTTTAAGTCACTAGTAGATCAAGAGGACCAAGTCATGGAAGGAATGGATGGGAATACTGAGGATAATAATACCCACACTCACTCTTCTCCTTCATCTCCTCCTGTCTTAGAACAGGCGATTGAGTCCACTGAGATATTGCAACCAGAGAATCCAGGGGCATTGATAATACATTCCCAAGTACAGCCGAAAAGTAAGGATGTCAGTATGGGAAGTGCAGAAAAGAACAGAGAAAGGCCAGCCCTGGGGATTACTCAGGTGGAAAAGCGATCCAAGAATAATAATTCTCAAGGAGCAGGCAGGAAGTCTAATAAGGATCTAATAGCAACGCAAGGAGACAAGCTGATCACTGGAGGATCGGTGAGGACAATTGATTCTTACTTCTCTCAAGGTTTTCAATGATTATTCAATCTTGGAATGTTAGGGGTTTAAACAGTAGAACCCATCAATCTGCTGTTCAAAGACTCTTAGGAAAATGCAAAACAGACTTTTTGCTCATCCAGGAGACAAAAATGTCTTTAGATCTTATGTGTAAAACAGTTAGTAGAATATGGAGGGGCGCTGGTTATATGGATGTGGCTGCTCAAGGTGCCTCAGGGGGAATTGTCACTTTTTGGAACCCTCTGGAATGGACTGCATTAGAACATATAGCCTGGAGGGGTGTTCTCACATCTCATTTTAGGAATAATGTCACAGCTGAACATGTTTTAATTACAAATTTTTATGGGGCTCAAAGCATTGATAGCCAGAGGCTCCAATGGAAAGTTGTACACAACATGAGGTCCTCAAGACAAGATTTAGACTGGATTATTGCTGGGGATTTTAATGCTAAATTATCTCGCTCGGGATCAGGAAGGTGGAACCCCAGTTTTGGATCCAGGGGACCGGCTTCTGATTGCCCAGGTCCAGGCCTTTCACCTAGTGGATATCCAAGGCCCTGGAACATACTTTACTTGGACTAACAAGAGGAGGGAGCCACACAGCAGGAAGGTAAAGTTAGACCATTTTCTGGTCTCAGAGGAGGCATTTGTTAAGTGGAATGTTAAATTCCAGATTTTGGAAGGCCCAGTTTTCGATCACTCTCCCATTCTGATGGAGGGAGGGACTATGACAGGGCAACACCACAAACCGTTTAGATTTGAGAATTTTTGGTTACAAAAGGAGGATCTTCGAGAGAAAATTCCGCAATGGTGGGAAGATGGTCGTCTACCTTTTGGGACAACAATGTTTAAATTCCACAAACAACTTCATTTTGTCAAAGTTAAATTGAAACAGTGGAGGCAAGCTAATAAGTTTGATTTCCAGCTACAAAGAGCTCCCTTGGTGGCTCGCTGGGAGGAGGTGCAAAAACACTTCAGGGAAGGAACAATTACTGAACAGCTTAAAACCGAGGATGATGCCTTGCGCAAAGCAGTTGAGGACATTGATAACCAAGAGGAAACTTACTGGAAACAGAGAGCAAGAAACTCTTGGTTATTGGAAGGAGATAGAAATACAAAATTTTTCCATCGATCAGCCTGTGCTAGAAGACAGATGAATAACATGGAAGTCCTTCAAGATGAGAATGGACACTCCTTTGATACTCTTCCTGGTATGCACTCCCACTCAATGGATTATTTCTCTAAACTTTTTAAGGAAAATAGGGAGCAAGATGTGGAGGCTCAAAATGAAGTTATTGATGTTATTCCCTCTATTATCTCTCAAGAAGAAAATCAGGCCCTTCTTAGACCCATTGATAGAGATGAACTGAAGAATGTGGTCTTTGGAATGAGCACAGGCAAATCTCCAGGTCCAGATGGTTTTCCTATTGAGTTTTTTTAGGCCTTTTGGGATACCTTGGAGGAGGACGTTTTGGCTGTTACAGAGGAGTCCAGAACTAATAAAAGAATGCTTAAGGCAATAAATCATACCTTCATCACTTTAATTCCAAAGGGAGAGGAAGGGGTTCATATCTCTGACTTCAGACCTATTGCCTTATGCAACGTGATTTATAAAATAATCACAAAGATAATGGCTGAACGGCTTAAACCTCTCCTTCATAACATCATTTCCTCAGAGCAAGGGGGATTTGTAGAAGGTAGACAGATCTTGGATGGGGTGGTTCTCGCCCAGGAGGCTATCCATACAATGCAAAAATCTGGTAACAAAGGAATGTTCATTAAACTCGGATATGTCCAAGGCTTATGATAGGGTGGAGTGGGGCTTCCTGTCAAAGATGTTGGCAGCCTTTGGTTTCTCCCAGGACTGGATAGATTGGGTTATGAGTTGTGTTTCTACACCTTCTTATTCTGTTCTAATTAAGGGGCTTCCCTCGCCTCCTTTTGGAGCCACTCGTGGTCTCCGTCAAGGGGACCCTTGCTCTCCCTATCTCTTCCTTATCTTGGTTGAAGGATTAGGTAGACTCTTCTTGAGGAGAAGACATCAAGGCCTGATAACAGGTATCAAGGTGGGTGAAGAAATTTTGACTCATTTACAGTTTGTGGATGATACAGGCCTGGTTGGAGTGGCCAGTCTCAGGGAAGCCAGAGGAATCAGAGATTCTCTTAATGTTTACCTTAGGGCCTCCAATCAAGTTATCAATGACAAAAAATCCAAAGTGGTCTTCTTCAACCTTGACCAAAGGCTACAGGACAGAGTTATAGAGATCTTGGGTTTCACTAGAACCTCTCTTCCTGTAGTTTACTTGGGGGTTCCTTTGCATTTCAAGAAATTAAAAAAAGATATCTGGAAGGATCTTTTGGATGGCATCAAAGATAGAATGAACCATTGGTCTCATAAATGGTTAAGCTACGGGGGCCGATTAACTTTCTTACAGTCAGTTATTCAGGCCATGCCAATCTATAAATTCTCTATCCTGGCTGCCCCACATTCTATTTGGAAAGAGCTGGACAAAATGGCTAGAAGATTCTTATGGGAAGGAGCAAAAGGTGAGAGGAAATGGGCCTTGGTTGGTTGGGATAAAGTTACTCAGCCCAAGGAAAAAGGAGGGCTGGGACTGAGAAGCTCCAAGCTTAACAACAAAGCTTTGGCAGGTAAATTGTATTGGAGGTGGATTTCCCAGCCAACATCCTTATTCAGTAGAATCTTAACCAGTAAGTATCTGGGCCATGTTCACCCCAATGAAGTGAGCCGTTTCCCTTTGGATGGTAATGGATCCTTAGTGTGGCAGGCTCTTAAGCTGGGATCTCAAGTTATTAAAGACCAATTGTTTTGGAAAGTGGGAAGAGGGGAGAAGGCACGTTTCTGGACTGATTCATGGGACCAGTACCCACCCATCATTGCTGAGTATCCCGAATTGCAACCAATTAAATCAGCCATAGAATCCAAGGGCTGGGTCAATATTGAGAATTACTTCAACACTAGCCAATTGGGTGAGTATAAATTCAAGAAGTTTAAGCGGTTGGAGGAGTGGCCAATCACTATCCCTCCGGAGCTGGCACCCATTTTGACCAACATCTTGACAACAAGGTTTCTCATGGGGAGAGACGAGGAGGATGAGTTAGCTTGGGGCTATGGGAACCTTGGGGTATATACAGTGAAGGCTGGATACGATCAGATTCTCCCAGAGCCTCCCCCGCATTTATTTTCGGTTCAAGATTGGAGGAAGATTTGGCATTCCAAGGGCTGGCCGAAAGTGAACTTCTTCGCCTGGCAGTTTATGCACAATGGCATTCTCACCTTTGACAATCTCAAAAACAGAGGAATCATCGGTCCATCTCAGTGTGTTTTATGCCATAAGAATGAGGAGACTGCCGATCATCTGATGTTTGAGTGCCCTTTCACGTGTCAGATTTGGAAGCGTTGGTTCTCTCATTATAAACTCCAGACTAATGGTGCTCTGACTCGAAACAATATTTGGGAAAGATGGAAGAGAGGCAGATTTAAATCTAAAGCTCTTCGACTTGGTTGGGAACTTGGCTTATTCTTCATCTGGTGGCAGGTGTGGCTGGAGAGAAATGCTCGTATTTTTAGAGAAACCTTCTCCTCGCTAGATGGAATTTGGCAAGTTATCTGGAGCAAAGTCGCGGAAACGGTTGCCATATATGCTGAAGAGGAAAATCCGGTTGATCCTGGACCACAGGAAGAGGGAGCTGTTGAGCAAGTGAGAAAGGACACAGCCAGCTGGAAACCTCCCCTAGAAGGTTGGGTTAAAATCAATACAGATGGAGCTACAAAAGGCAATCCGGGCTGTGCTGGAATTGGTGTTGTGTGCCGAGATCATGCTGGGTCTGTGCTTTACTGGGAATTGCAAGGTCTGGGAAGAGCCACAAACAATGAAGCAGAAGCCTATGCTATCAAAACCGCTTCCATCTGGGCTGTTAATCAGGGACACAGGAAGATAATCCTTGAGTCAGATTCACAAATTCTGGTTGGCGCTCTAGACTGCATGAGGAACTTTGCTTCGAAAGCTTGGAGGTTACAGATTTTAGTCTCTCAAATCAAGGACCTATGGAGGGAATTAGAAGATGTGATCCCCGTCTATGTGAGTAGAGATTTAAATTCGACGGCCGATTTCCTTGCAAAGATGGGTGCGGAGAAAGAGGTAGGGGTACAGCTGCACAGTGACATGCCTGTGGAGGATGCTGTGATTAGGCAGGGACTTGCACAATTCTTGAGTCAATGAGCAAAATTTTTGCTAAGGGTGGTTTTTGTCGCGATATCGCGACCTGTTGCGCCGTCGCGGCCCTTGGTGGGAAACTATCGCGATATCGCGACAAGTTGCGCCGTCGCGGCCTTTGGAGGGAACCTGTCGCGATATCGCGACATGTCGCGCTGTCGCGGCCCTTGGCGAGATGCTGTCGCGATTTCGCGACCCGTTGCGCTGTCGCGGCTGTTGGTTGGAAGTTGTCGCGATTTCGCGACCTGTTGCGCCGTCGCGGCCTTTGGCAGGAAGCTGCAGCGATTTCGCGACGCTTTTTGAGCAGGGGCGCCAAGGAGGAAAATCGTCGCGATATCGCGACAGTTTTGGTGAATCGGAGAAAAGGGGAAAAACCGTCGCGATTTCGCGACATTTTTGAAGACTGGGAGCCAGAAGGAAAAACTGTCGCGATTTCGCGACACTTTTGGCGGACTGGCGACTTTGGGAAAAGACGTCGCGATTTCGCGACCCTTTTGGAGCTTGTGCGTCAAGAGGAAAAGTCGTCGCGATTTCGCGACACTTTTGGCGTTTCGGTGCCAAGGCGAAATGTGGTCGCGATTTCGCGACAGTTCTGGAGAATTGGCACAAAAAGGAAAAACCGTCGCGATTTCGTGACACTTTTGAAGAATGGGCACCAAAGGGACAACTCGTCGCGATTTCGCGACACTTTTGAGGACTGGGCCCCGAGGAGAAAACACGTCGCGATATCGCGACACTTTTGGCGAACTGGCGCTATTTGGAAAACTCGTCGCGATTTCGTGACACTTTTGATGAATGGTCGCCAAGTGGATAACTCGTCGCGATATCGCGACACTTGTGAGGATTTGCTGCCGAAGGGAAAACTTGTCGCGATTTCGCGACACTTTTGGCGTAGAGGTGGCAAGGGGAAAACTCGTCGCGATATCGCGACAATTTTGAGGACTGGATGCCAAGTGGAGAACTCGTCGCGATTTCGCGACACTTTTGGTGTTCAGGGGCTGTTGGCTTTGGCTGTCGCGATTTCGCGACTGGTTGCTCGGGTGCGGCCTCGGCTGGTTTGACTGTCGCGATATCGCGACATGTCGCGATTTCGCGCCTTGTTGTCTTTTAGTGCTCTGCGGTGGAAAGTGTTGTCTTTTTGCACTTTGTGCTTGTAATCTTGCTTCTTGGTTCTTGGTAGGGATGTTTTTTCTCCCTTTTGTATCTGCTCTTTGTATTAATACAAGTTTTTCAATTTTTTCAAAAAAAATATAAATATAAAATAAATAATAATTGCAACCTTCTATATTGTTGTATAGGTTAAATTCCAATACATATAATAATTGTAGCCTTCCAAATTGTTGTACCCGTTAAATTCCTTCTCTTGCGGTGGTTGAAATTTATCCATAATTTATTTATTTTTCTTCCTTGTCTTATGGTGGTTGAAATTTATCCATAATTTATTTATTTTTCTTCCTTGTCTTATGGTGGTTGAAATTTATCCATTGACGTTCTTTATTTGCATATAAAATTTTTATAAACTTTACTTTTTATTAAAGTTTTAATTATTAAAAAAATCAAATTTAAGGTTTAAACAATTTATTAGCAAATACTTAATTATTATTAACAAATCTAATAAGTATTTTTAAGTAAAATTATTTTTTTAACTTTTTGAGCATTGGTATATATATATATACCATTTTTATTTTTCGTTCCTTTTATAAATTTTAGTATGTTGGATAAAGATAAAGTCAATTGAATTTAACCGTTCAATAATTGAAACGAAGATATTTGATTACTACCAACCGGTCTATACCTTGTGGGTATTTATTATAGGGTAAAGTGTGGGTTTCTAAAGGGGTTTCAGTCCCCTCGGTTTGAATTTAAATTTTCTAAATAAAAATCC
The DNA here is from genome assembly GCA_028583015.1 of Wollemia nobilis. Lineage (NCBI taxonomy): Eukaryota > Viridiplantae > Streptophyta > Pinopsida > Araucariales > Araucariaceae > Wollemia > Wollemia nobilis. The sequence goes on from JAQPPZ010002660.1 coordinate 2,506,857, forward strand.
AAAGACATACCACTATGGTATCCCTTACAAGATTTTAAAATTTTTGAGTTAAAAATATAAAATTTTATAAAAGGTATCAGTCGAACTTTAATTATTTTGAATTAAAAATACAAGTTTTATAAAAAATCTTAACCTAAACTTAAATCTCTAAACGAAAACTCAAAAGCATTACACTACAATATTCTTCAAAACATATATCCTTTAACATTTTAGTTGCTCCAATTTTCATAAAAAATATTTCAATCTAGTTGATCACACATCTATAGGACCATAGCTTTCATAGAAGCCTTGGCCCCCTCCCCTCGTGTTTTATGATTTTGAAAATAATTATAATCCAAAAACATTACACTCCAATATTCTTCAAAACATATATCCTTTAACATTTTAATTGCTCCAATTTTCATAGAAAATATTCAATCTATTTGATCACACATCTAGAGGACCATAGCTTTCATAGAAGCCTTGGCCCCTCCCCTCGTGTTTTATGATGCTGAAAATAATTATAATATTAATAAGAATATATATAGATTTACATTTTGCAATTTTCTTAATATTTGGATTTTATTTACATTAGAATATTGAGAAGGGATTTATTGATTTTGGAGGAAGTAGGTAGAAGTGAAAAAGTATTAATTTCATGGGTAAAACTTAATAATTCATGAGGTCTTTGAGGAATAGCACAAGTTTTGGTTTTTTTAGGGGAGGTTCAAGATTCAAATTGCGGTGTGGGCTAGTGCGTGAGGGGATGGGTTTAGTCCTTATTGATAAGCTTAACTCTCGGTCTTACGAGGAGTCACGGTTGGTATGGAAAAGCCCAACCCTAAACATCAGTCCTAAGGGTTTCTCACATTGCCTTTAAAAAAGAAAAAAAAACTTAATAATTCATAAGTTTAAGTTGTTAAAATAATATAGGTTTTTGATAATAGATTAACATCATTTGATTAATAGTTGTAATTTGTTACAACTTAATTTTTGTAAAATAAAAAAAAAATTAAAAATAATCTTATTTTATTTAAATTATACATGATGATATATAGTAATGATGACTAAGCATTAATTTAAGTTGTGTTATGATTATTTTATGAAATGATAATTAAATTATTGATAAGTTAATGCTTACATTTTTTAGCAAGCTCTCATGCACATACACTTGTCGTGGTTTAAACTTAGGCCTTTTAAAAGAGAAGTCAAAGCCTTCACCACTACGATGTTCCACAAGGATAATTCTTACATTTTTATTGTTTATGTAATTTAAATTGTATAATTTTTATGTAACAATACTAATCACAAATGCGGTGTCCCACAAGGGCAATGCTTACATTTTTATTGTTTAACCACTATGGTGTCCCACAAGGACAATTCTTACATTTTTATTATTTATGTAACAAGACTAGCCACAAATGTGGTTTGAGTATGTAATAGAGGCTATGCTCAACCAAGTTCTAAAGGGAAGGCATCATCGCAAAAAGGAATGTGTATGTTAAGCAATGGCATATGAGAAAATAGTGCACACATCACTATTAAATTGCATATGCATAAGGCATACTAGATTTTGTATTGATTTTGATGTATTGTATTTTATGATTGCAAATAGTCACTTCTTAATTGCATAAAAAGTGAATGTTTGTGGTGCATAATAGCATGTTTTATTGATGTTTTCCAGATTATGAAGAAGTTCTTTTGTGTTCACCAATCATGGATTAAGTGGGGCATAAAAATGTGTTTGAATGTCTTCTTTTGGGCATCATAGATGGCATCCTTTGTTCTAATACAATAGACCACCATGTTGAAACTTTAAAATGAAAAAGTGGATATATGTAGGAGGACCCATGGCATAAAATTGATTATTTTAGTCACCTTGACTTTACCTTGGTAGACAACTAATGGACCTTAGAACAAGTGGTTGACAATGAATAATTTCACATCATAGGCCAGGGTTTGAATCCCATGGATGATCCTTAACATTTTCCCATGGACTCTAGAGCAAATGGTTGGTAGTGAAAGTTTTTACATTATAATCCAAGGTTCAAATCTTATGGGTGAACCTTAACATTTTCTATCAAATGGCATTAACTCAATCGGTTAAATTCCTCAACTTTTAAGGAGGAGACCTAGGTTCAAATCTTGTCAAGTTATATATGCATAATAACCAAGTTGTAATCATGATGTAATATGGGTGAGGCTCATTTCAATCCCATGTAACCAATTAAAGAGAAAAATAAATTACCTTAGCAAACAATTAATAACTCAAGCACCAAAGCCCTAAATTCTTCAATATAAAAACATTTTCTTTTGGGGCATTCTCATTTTGACATGCAACTTGGAGCTGGAAAAAACTAATAGAGAAGAAATAATTGTTCCATTCTAGCAAATTGATGCAAGTTGCATGAGTTCATTTTAAACTCTAATATTGTCATATTGTCATACATATTCTCTTATAGAATGGATATTTTGAATGGGTATTTCACCAAATTGGGAAAATAGTGAAGTAGAATTAGTTTAAAATATATAAAATCCTTACCCTATACAGGAAAATGGGGGAACAAAGACACACACTCATAATTGAATATCAAAAATGAGAAGATAGATGTAAGGGAAGAAGAAAGTCTTGGATAAAATAAATTGTTGCCACAATTCAAGAGGATTCTTGATTTTTTATCTAACAAAATTTACATTCAATAAATATGTATCATTTGCTAGAAGAAAGTAATATAAACTTATTGGATTGGTTCAATAGATGACCATGTAAGCCTATGGGCAACCTTTGATGTATGCCTACAATTAATCTTAAGTAAGCCTATGGGCAATATTCTTGTATTAACCCCTTCTGGGATTGGTAATTTCAACTAGATGATTATGCATTCACCCCTATGAGATTGGTTAAATCACTTGGATGATTAACTTTAACTAAACCTTAATTAAATGTTTGATGACTTGACTTAACCTTGAGCCTTATGTCGACCTTGGTTAATGTAATTGTAATTGTAATTTGGGGATTAGATATCTACTATAAATACCCCCAACAACTAATCAATCGTATCAGTGTGTATTGTAATATTCTTATATGAGTTATTATTGGGTGTGTCATATTGGGCAACCACCCATCCTATTTTGTCTTGTTGATCTTTCTATTTCACTTCTCTATTCTCTTGCATATGTGTGTGGTAAATGTTACACTTCATGTGATTACTAGAAAGTATTATGAAATACAGCATGGTATCAGAATGGGTATGGAGTGGTTTCACTTGATTATCCAAAAATATTGTTGATTGTGAAGCAATTATGAGGAAGATCTTATTCAACAATTTTTAGGGTTTTTTCCTTCATAACTCTAGTTGGATCTTGGATCCCAATGATCTCTTATATGGCAACGACTTATTGGCTCAAAAGAAATATTCAACAATAAGTTTACCCTAAATTTCTCTTTTAACATCTAATCAATTTTTTCAATTAGTTATTTTTATAGATGATTCCAATGATGCCCTAAAGAAGAATTTTTTGCTAAATTGGGTGGATTGATTTTTCATAGGATTTTCATAAACCCTAGTTGCCTTTATGGAATTAAAAAAAAAAAAAATCCACTTCCTTCTCTAGTTTGGATGTTGTTTTGGCATCGATGCAACACAGATGAGAGGGCAATTTGCATTATTTTCGAAGAGTGAGAAGAAAAATCTAAATATTTGATGGATCACCCTTAGTTGTTGGATGAGCCATGGACAAGCTCCAATGCATGACAAAGACCTTTGAGCTACTTGACGAGTTTTTTTATTAGTCCAACAACCTCTTATATAACTTTGGTGAAAGCTTGACAAGTTGTGTTCCAAAAAATTGTTGTATAAGGAAAATTGTGGTAGATATGGATAAATTGTCAAGATTGTAGGATTTTATATAAAATTTTAAAAAGGGTTCGAATTTAGCACTTTTGTAGATTTTATTGTTTTGGCACATATTTTTGCATAAAAAAATGAGCATTTATCTCCAAAATTTGAAATTTTAACATGGAGTATTCTTTATTTGGTATCAAGAAGGGATGGGAGCACATGAAACATTATGGATCCTTAGGTATTTTATATTTTAATTTTTTTTTAATGTAATTTTTTAATCATCGATCTATATTGCAACGACAAGGTGGTCAGTTAGTGATCAAGAATTTTTAAGTTCAACACTTGATGATAGAATGCCACCATGTTTTTACGATGATTTTGGTTCATTTTTGGTGCATCTTATTTATAAGGTATCGTCTTCATGGAGATGTGTGTGTTTTGCATTTAATACCTTGGGCATTGTCACAATTGTACCTTAAAGGGGCAATTTTGCTCTTGCTAGGGTGCCGTAGCTCAACGGTGAGGCACAAAGTTATTTTTTCTAAATTTCTAAGTTCAAGGTATGTAAATTATTTCTTATTTGTGCAAAAGTTGAATAGAATACTGATGACATTGATAGTTGACTAGTAGAGCCTCCCTTCACTATTCTCAATGGTAATGTGCCATGGAGGTTACGTGTTCGATTTGCACTAAGTGTTGTTCTTTAGAGCTTGTGTATTGAGGTAGGGTCATTTATTTCATGAGTTCTAATGCAACGGTGTCACTACTACAAACCATAAAATGGGTCAATCTCAATGTTATTGGCATGTTGTGAAGTCATAAACATTATATATTTACAAGGGTGTAGATGAATCTTTTGATTTCTTATGGGATATTACAAGATTTCATCAACTATGTTGGTTAAGTGATAGCTAGTATGTAATATGTTAAAACATAGTGGTAATATCCCTATTACATGTTTGTATTCCTTTAGGAGGCGTGGAACCCTAGGTGCATGCCAAGTTCTTAAGGACAAAGTACGTACATATGATTTTTCCTTGTGTGTTGCAGGTGTGCTAATAACGGTGGTTGAGCCACCCCATGGAGAGGGAAGACTAGGTGTATGCACTACCTCATCCACTTAAGAAGTATCAAAGCTTAAAGAGTTACTTGAAAATCCTTAATGGATCCAATAGTGAGATGACTAACATGATTCATATGAAATGTTTACATTATTGAGGTGTTTTGTTGAGAAATAAACATAGCAGTGGTTGTTGTTCTTGCATGGTTGTTTTCATTGTTGTTTAAGTGATTAAAAATTTAAGAAGACAATGAAATCCCATTGTTGCATTCATTATTAAGTTGGCATCATGTTAGGTGGCATTGGTTAAAAATGGTAGAACATTTATTCCTATTGCTAAAGGCAAGCACTTGGATTGTTGTTTCTTGGGGAAACCTAGTGCATAATAGATTGTGGTAAAGGTGCATTCCTTATTTTTCTAGAGGTGTAATGATGAGTTTCCTATGCTTGTATCCATGGTAGTTGTTTGAAGCCCAAATAGGCCAATGAGGCATGTACCTTATTACTCTAGAGTAGCCAAGAGACTAAGTTTCAAGGCATGCCCTTGCTAAGAACATTTACTCTCATTACAATGAATCATTCACCAATATGCAAAAATATCAAACATGAATCCACAATAACAATCTACACAACAAAATAGAGATAGATAATACCCTTGAGGTAGGGCGATATGAAGAATTGATAAGTATTAGCCTAGGGATTATTATTTTATAGTATTTAGCGTAGGCGTAACATAAATTATAAGCTAATAATAAGCTTCATGTACGAAGCTTCCTAGGTTGTTAGTTGAGCTATTATTTAGCTTTTAGAAGAGAGGCTCTTAAGCATTTATTAGGATTAAAATATCTTTTCATATCTTCTAAATTTGGCATCTATTTGCCTATAAAAACTTGTAACTTCTATTCAAAAAATAACAAAAAATTAGCATTCTAGTTTCTAGATTTGGGATAGTTCCCATATCCACTACACCAAAAAAGGTCTTTAATGATGACTAAAATAAGGTAGTTTTTTAAGACGATAAAAAACCGCCCTAATAGATCCTGAGAGGGTGGTTTAAAACCACTCTCTTAGGAATAAGAGGGTGGTTTTGAAAGGGTGAGGTTCCCTTGTACTGAGAGTTAAACTCAAGACTAAAACCATACACACCCTACAATACCACTACAATATCCCTTTACCCAAATACAACTAACCTTTTACCCTTTACACACCCTACCTTTTAAAAAATTTCTTTGCCCTCCCAATGTCACTAAACCGACCCCCTAAAACCACAAAACCCTTATAAAGAAGAGGGTAAATTGTACATTTCATTTCATCCATCCAATATCGTTTCACATGAAACCCAAATCGAAATTTGCATTTCATTTCATCACGGATCTTTAATTTACCTCAACTAGTTTCTCTATTGTTCTCCCTTTCTATACAAGCAAGAGGGATGAGGCCTTCAAGAGGGCATAGACACAACATTTTTTTAGGAAATAGAAGAGCATTTGTAGGTTCTCGATCACCCATTTTGCAGATAAAATCATTGTTGGGGTTTCATAGGGCATTCTCCGCTACTTTTTTTGGCTCTCGATCTTTTAGGGTTTTTGATCCATTCCAATCGTAGTTTATGAGGTGAGTAAATCTTGGTTTTGCCTATGTTTTTTATTTTTATTTTGATCTTTTGGATCGAATTTTGGCTGAGAAGGGATAGGATTGCTCATTTTTTTTATATCTTAAGTTCTCTCATGTAATGGTGGTTTATTTGATGGCTCAGGTTAGGGTTTTGGATGAAGGATTTTTAATGGTGGTGTGGGTGCAAATAGTTGATTTGATGTGGGTTTGGTAGTGGTAGACTTGGGTCGGGGTTGGTTTACTATTTTTTAGAGTTAAATGTGGGGCTTCTTTATTTTTTATATAGTGAGGTTTATTTTGGTTTGGTGGTATATTTGTTAGATATAGTTTTTGGATGGTGGGATTTTGTGGTAGGTGTGGGTTTTGGAGAGTTGATTTGATGTGGGTTTGGTGGTGTCTGATTTAGGTTTGGGGTTTTTATCGGATACACGGATTTAGGATTTTGTGTTGGAAGGGGGTTGTTTTTCAATGGTGATTAGCTTGGTAATATGGACATTATAAAGCTTATGTCAATTGGTGGAAATATGAAGATCTTATTTTGAGGCATTGGCATGTTCTGCATGGAGAAAATTTTGAAAATTCATAAATAGAATTTAAAGCTTGGAACTGCATGTGGTTTGGTAATATCATTTGAAAAATTAGATAAATCAGAGTCAACTTGCAAAAGAATAACATATCTTGCAGTAGGACTTGAGAGATGAATTGTGATCTTAGGACGAGGTCTTGCTATAAAAAATGGATACTCTCCAAGCAAATGAAGAAGAATATTAGAGATAAAAATTATGAATTGTTTAGATACATGGAAGTGAGAAAAAAACTATTTTTTCACAAATCCACTATTTGCAGATACCAATACCAATTGCATTACTCATTTCAAACTTGCAAATGGTACAATTGCATAATAACTTGTAACAATTATACCCATGACAAGGGAATGTGTCACAAAACCACTAAAACCAATGCTAATTGAAATAGTAGACTAGTTGATTGTGTCACAAATGATGCCAAGCTTAAGTAGGAATCGTGACAACTCTATCCCCAAGAAAGTTAAAAGTTTTGAAGTGGTGAGAAAGTTGAACTGATGCAATCTAGCAATATCCTTTTGGACAATAACTTGTATGAGTTTGATGAAATTTGGTCTGAAATTCTCAACAAAGTAGATTATAAATAATTGTTTTGGAGTTCTCTAATTCCTCCACTTTTTTGCTTTGAATCGATCATCTCTAGACTCTCTTTCTCTCTTCTCCTACATCTATTTTTATTCTTTAATATGCCTACTCTTCTTTTGGGCCTCTTTTGCTTCCTCCTCTTTCTTCTTTAAGCTAGGTTTTTAAGGTTATCTAGACAATCTGCCAACTATTTAATAATATTTTTATTTGGTAACAGATGCTCCCACACCAATCCAAAATTTTAATGGTCATCTAATAATGACTCATGTATATCAAGGACCCATAGTTGAGATGCCCAAGCCAATGGTGACATCTCTAACTCTCATTATCTATTTGTGCAACCATAGCAACAAAATATTTCTTCTTAGGAGAAGAAACAAAAGAAGTAATCCTTTCTCCCAATTTATACATTTCGTGTGACTCACCATAATGGATAGAAGTAATAGTTTTAAATCCCATGTCTATATCCTTAATTACCCAATGATCCATCCAACATTCTACTTTTTTATTCATTGAGTAATGTGTTAAATAGACAAGATGTTAGGGCCAATATTAGAAACATGAAGTACATCATCAAAAGAAGAAGATCCAATATTGATCTCTCCACATCTTACAATGTACTTAACACATCATCAAAAGAAGAAGAATAGTCATCTATAATAACAACACACTTATTTGAATGCTTGTACCCTTGTAGGAGATGTTTGTGCTTTGTCATGTGCCTTGTTACCCCTAAATGTAAAATCCACTCATCTAAAGCAATGGACATCCAATGATGGGACCATAAAATATCCCATACAACTGAGAAAAGTAACACCTCTTATTCCCTTATGTGTGGATAATTAGTGGATTAGGATGTAGTTGTAGAAATATAATAGCTAACTTAAGTGTAGGATGTATTACTTGGTTGTTTCAAATTAGTTCATATGATCTAGATATTTGCATATACTAATGCCTTTTGGAACTTGGAAGATAGAATTTTAGCTTTTTAGGTGATATTTTGTTCTGGAATGCTAAGACATGAGTGCCAAAATTTCAACAGTCTTTATGTGCCAGAATGTTGACAAACCATGATCACCAAAATTCTAGCAGATCCTATATACCAAAGTTTTAACAAATACCATGCATTGGAATTTTGATAGGCTATTTGTGCTAGAATTTTGGAGATGATAAATTTTTATCCCAAAAAAGTAGGAAGCTCCAAAAAATTAGGAATCATGAGAAATCAAGAAAATCTGGGGAAAAGAGAAAAATGCCAAAAAGGGAAATATACACCAACTAGACCAAAAATAGATAGACAAAGATAACAAGAATGTGGATTGGCACACTTAGTGCTTGCAAGAAATAAGGAAAAAATCTCAAAGATATTTTAGATATATGGAATGTTGTTAGAAGACTTAGACATACTCAAACATGAAATTGTTAAAATATAGCAAAATAGTTGCATGTCTTATCAAATTTGAGTAGAAATAGGATCTGAGAATAGATTTAGCTATCAATAATGGATAAGAGATCAAATTTTTTATAGGGTTTTCTAAAATTAATATAAACAATTGAGGGACTGATAGTATAAATAAACCCTCCCATTCTTTGACTAAATTTTTTTTGAAGGAGATAATTTTTGTATGAATTTCTAAAAATAAAATTTTGGAGCTACTTTCCCATATTCTTGTTGTTGTGTTGTAGTGAGTTGTGTTAATATTCTACCATGTAAAGAGAAAGGGTATGCTTTGTTACAAGATAGAAGCTTTTTAATTTACTTTTATACGTATGTTTTCAAGTATAAATTTATTTTATATTTTCCATTAGTATACTTTCTATTGAAAATAATATTCCTATCTATGTTTTCTACAGTTTGGCCAAGGCCTAGGCATCTCTCTGTAGCTACAAATTAGTTGTATAATCTATTTTGTTGGAATTCATTTAACAGATCTTGGGAATCAAGTAAATCCAATAATTTAGAATGAGATAGAAGTGCAAAATTTTGCTTGCTAGCCCTAGTTTCATATAAAATCTTGCATACAATATACAAGTGCTTTCCAACTCACATGCACACATCAAATTGAAGCAACCATATGACAAAGACCAACACAATGACATCCACACAACACAATTTACATGGAGATAATTTTTTTCATAGAAAAACTTCCATGGTAGAAGCTCAAATTTTTTTATTGCCTTTGTAAGATGCAAATTCCATGGAGCCCCATTTCAGTGGGGATAAGAAAATGAGATGGCATGAAAAGGGGATGGCTAAATTCCACCATCCAACTAGATTTTTTTTTGCCATGGTTAGTATATTGTATCTTGCATCCATGTGTTTGAGGGCCAATCAATTTTCTGCAAAATCTAAGAATTGTTGCCAAATCAAACTAGCCTCCTCCAATGTGAATATCTTTGCAATGGCAACTTGGAAGCCTTCCTTGATCTTGTGATCATCACTAAGAAGCACTCTACTAGGCATTTGCATATACAATTTCTAATTTAGTGGATAAGCTATCATGGATAGAGGAGTGTCCATCTTGTCCCATCTCTATTGTATAATTCCTTGAAGTTGCTCATACAAGGTCAAATTGGAATCCCTCTCACAATCATAGCCCTTGACATGACCCACTATGCTATACATTTACCCTAAGTGGGGGAGTCTATGTCTACCTATGAAATAGCTTCCACTAATGCAACAACATACTTCACATTAGCCCACTAAAAATTATCTACTACCTTCAACTTTATCTACTTTCCTTCATCTAGCTCAGACCATTTCCACTTTACCCAATCATTACATACAACTGTAGTTTGCAAGGCATACGGTGGAGACATTGGAACTATGAATAGAGGTCCAAGACTCAAATTCTTAAGGGGTAGGGTTGTAAACCATGCTTTGATAACCAAAGTATGGTTGGGGATAACCATATATTGGGTAAACAATATCCATCTCATATGGTCTATGGTCTCATGGATGCTAAAAACTACTTTACCCATTTTACCCTTTCACCATCCTCTCAAGTTAATTATTTTATTGCATACCTCTTAAAAATATCTTGGGATGTATGGTGATTTCATATAAATATTTACACATCCCCAACCATTGAAATCAATTGATAGATCCAATAAATTTAGCATATGTCTTTGAGTGTAGCATTTCTAATGGTATGCACACAACATGGTGACCAATAGATGTGTTTGTAGTTTATACCTTGCTTCAAACATTTGTCCTACTATATGACAAACATGTTTTGCATCCAAGACCACATGCATGGCATTGGAGGATCCAACCTCCTGTATTGCATCCCAAAAAAGATCAAACTGAAAAGGTGCATCCTTGAGCTTTGCAATCCACTACTTGAAGGTAAAATGATTCCACTTTAGCAACTATAATGTTAATTAGTGGGTATTGGCAGACCCATCCACCCATATGTTGCAGAAATTTATTATCATTAACATAAATCATTCACCAATATGCAAAAATATCAAATCATTCATCCACAATACATTAACCACAATAACAATGCACAATGAGAGCGAGACAGATAATACTCTTAAGGTAGGGAAACACCAATAATACTCCTTAAAGGAATCACTCCACAAGATCTTCCAAGATGAGAGATGCCACTTTAGAAGGGCACGTTCCCATAAGCCACTTTGTGGGAAAAGACGATTACATAAGATTCATCTCCATGATGATTACAATGACAAATATCTCTTCTTTATATATCCATATTCTTATTCTACTTTAGGGAACCTACTACTAATATAGTATTATATTATAATATAATATAATATTATAATACAATCAACCTTGGGTTATGTGTGGCCCATGCCAACCCTTATACAATATAATAATATATCCCCAAATATCTATTCCTAGGTACCCTACCACCATCCATTAGAAGCTATCACGCAAGTTTGTTTCATGTTAGACTTTTGCAACAAAACTTTAAGATATTTTTGTCTAATAGTGTTGTCCTAAGTTTGGTATCATGCAGAGGTATATATAAAGGGCCAACAACTAAAACCTTCTTAATCATCTCCTGGTAAAAAGTAGATCATCTCATTAGAGTTACCTTTTTGTAGATCTTAACCATTTTGTCTATAATGATACAACTTGTTGCTTTACTCTTGAATAGCTCCATTTAAATGTTTTATTACATAAATGATAAAGCCACATTTACATCCTAACACTAACTTTAAATATTGGCCCATTCAATTTGGTTACAACACAACGACTATTTTTTATTTTGTAGGTTGCCTTTGAGCTATTCCATAGTTGTTTTGGCTTGTTTGATCATTGGTGGAAGTGTATCCTGCACTTGGGTTATATGCACTATCATCATCGCACTTGGGTTGTATGACTATGTTTTGTTACATAATCAATGTAATGTTGCTTCTTATGTATGTAGATTTTATTTACAAATGTTAAATTGTGAGTTATGATATTGGTTGAGTTGAAAGTTGATCCAAAAAGGCATCAAGAAAAGTGTTTCTTTTTGTTATTGATTTCTTATTAACATTGAATTCCATGGCTATGTAATGTATTATTGTACCTACTTCTTAAAAGGATATTTCTGTAGTATCTTATCACTTTTATGATGAACACATTATATTGATTTATGAATGGATAAGTGATGCTTAGAATATATAGGTTATTTTAGCAAAGAAGAAAGATGTTATGCACAAAAAAGACCAAGAAATATACCATAGGTAGCTGAGGTTGTCATAATAAATTAGGAGTTAATGACAGAGGCCTCACACACTAGTAAGTACTTGAAATTTAATAGTGTTGTTCAATAGTGGTTGACCTAGGCATATTAAAAATGATCGTGGTTTTGTTGTCGACTATGGTGTGTTGTAGAAACTGGTGGAAAATACCAGGCATAAGAAGATCTTCCATCAAGTATCATGGAAAAATCTTGGCTAGGAGCAACCAAGTATTTCAACTATGTTATCTCCATTAACAAATAAAAGTTATGCTTTTGATCAGATCTACCCGTATAACTATACTTTATTAGTTTTTGGGGGGTCTGTTTGTAGAAATGGCAAGGACTATTATCATGGGGTTTACCAATTCCTAGATTTCAAAAGAAAGAATTCAGCAGACCCTAAAAGAGTTAGATGTCCATGTCAAAAGTGCTCAAATATGGAAACTCTTAGTTTTTCAGAGGTTTGTGACCACCTGATTTGGCATGGGATTAACAAGACATATATCGAGTTTGTTTTGCACAAAGAACAACCCTCTAGTTTTGACAAATATGCATTGAACACGTGCTCTACCACTGATGAGGATCCAGATACCAAAGATGTACAAGATGACATCATTGGAATAGTCAATGATGCATACAAATTATTTAATATCAATTGCTTAGAGAGTGGACAAGAACCGTGAGATAATGATGTTGAGTTCCAATTGTCTTATGGAGCAATTCCTACTGATGAATATCATAGCTTGATTGAATATGCCAAATGACCATTATACCCAGGCTATACAAAGTACACAAAGCTATCAATGATCGCTAAATTGTATAATCTCAAAGCAAAACATGGTTGGTTGGACAAAAGCTTTGGTGACTTACTAGAGTTGTTGAAAGATATGCTCCTAATAGACAATACAATTCCAGAGTCCACATATGCGATGAAGAAAATGATGAGGCCATTGGGATTACATTATGTAATGATACATGCATGCATCAATAACTGTATTTTATATTGGAAATATCATGAAAAGAAGTAAGCTTACCCAACATGTGGTGCATCTCGATGGAAAGTTGACCCTCATTCACAAAATACATGCATTAATGTTCCTATGAAGATGTTGAGGTATTTCCCCATTATATCGAGGTTGAAGAGAATGTATAGGTAAGAGATTTTATTATATCATTAGCTTTGTTGTATTTGTTTCTTTCAACATTCTTAGATGTAGCTAAAGTGAGTTGCTTTCTTCCTGTAGCTCTGCAAAGGTTACAGAGAATATGAGGTGGCATTCCTAGCACAGGAGTTTAGATGGCAATATGTGACATCTAGTCGACTTCCTAGCATAGAAAACTATAGATGTTAAGTGGAAATATTTCACCAACAATCCATGTAGTGTACAACTTGCAATGGCAACCGATGGGTTCAACCCTTTTGCTGACTTTAGTACTACTTACAGTTGTTGTCCCATTGTGTTTATCACTTACAACCTCCCACTATGAATGTGGTTGAAGAGGAAACATTCATTGTTCACCTTGTTAATAAATGGTTCCAAGCAACCAGACAATGATATTGATGTTTATCTATTGTCATTGGTTGAAAAATTGCACAAACTATGGACTAAAGGACCAAAAACGTATGATGCATTTTCCAATACTATGTTTAATATGAGAGCAATAATGATGTGGGTCATCCATGACTTTCCTGCTTATGGAAACTTGTTAGGATGTATGACAAAGGAAAAGGTAACATATCTAATATGCAGGGAGAACACCTGTGTAGAATATCTTAAATGTAGTAGAAAGATCGTTTACATGGACCATAGGAGATTCCTTCCTCCAAATCATTTGTTTTATTGTTAGAGGATATATTTCAATGGCAAAAAAGAGCTTGATAAAGCAACCAAACCTTTAAATGGGATGAAACTATTGAAAATAGTACAAATAATTCCACCAAATCGGGGAAAGAGCAACTCAAATAAAGGAAATATGACACATATGAGGATAGTGTGTTTGTTCTTGTAGCAGGATGGAAGAATAAATCTATATTCTTCAATCTACCGTATTGGGAGGTACGACATGCATATTTATTTCTTATCTGTTGTTATGTCTCTCAATGTCGAGTAATTTTTATTTGATGTTGCTATCTATAAATAACATCTTCTAGTTTGTCACAACTTGAATGTGATACATGTGGAGAAAAATATCTATGAAAGCCTATTCGAAATACTGTTAGGTATCAACAAAAAATCAAAGTATGGCAAAAACTCCCATGAGGATTTAAAAAAATGGGTATCACAAATATATTGTGGCTAGTAATGGATGGAAACAAGACATATCTTCCAACAACGCCCTATAATATATCAAAGGTTGAGAAAGAAAGGTTGAGTCGTACACTATGCAATATGAAAATACTAGATGGATATAGTTCGAATATTAGAAAAAATGTCTATGTGAAAGAACTTAAGATCCAGGGCCTAAAATCACATGACTGCCATGTTCTCATGCAATAGCTTCTTTCAGTAGTGCTACGACATTTGCTTGATAAGATAGTGCGACAAACCATTTGTTGGTTGTGCATGTTCTACAAGGATATATGTGCTAAAGTGGTGGATCCTATAAAAATAGAGAAATTATTGGTAGAGGTCATGGAGATGTTATGTTTTCTCGAAAAGTACTTCCCCCCTTTGTTTTTTGATATCATGGTGCACCTAACTGTTCACTTGGTGCGAGAGGTACATCTATGTGGACCTATACAATATCAATGGATGTACCATTTCAAGAGGTTTGTATGTGTTCATCAATTTCATAAACCACCATTTTTCTAATTTTTGTAGTGTCTCATCTAATCAAAATTGTTTGTTTCCTTTCTTACAATTATGAATATTTTAAAGGACTATGTAAAGAATCAAGCTGGGCCTGAAGGTTATATTACCAAATATTATCTTGTCGAGGAAATATCATTTTGTACGGACTATATGAGAGGTACAAAAGCAATTGGCGATGGCCTTGGTTGCAATGAGGTATGCATTGAAGAGGACGAAGAAACTATAATCGATGGAAGTCCTTTGTCTAGTGGCAAAGACTTTGATTTGGATGAAACTTCTCATAAGCAAGCCCATCGATATGTTCTCTTTAACATGGATGAAGTTCAGCCTTGGGTAGAGTAAGTATATGTTTATTTGTTGTTGTTGTATATGGATAAATATTAATTAGATCCAACTAAGCTTGGCAAAATTTGGACCAAATCAGGAAGCACTTGAAGAGTATCAAGGAATCCAACCCTATGCAGTGAGAGATGAAGGGGTGTTGCAAAAAATACATAATCAAATATTCATCACTTGGCTACGAGATCAGATTATTGTCTGCTCTCTTGAATATAATCTTCAATATTTATACTGATTATCATTTACTGAACATCATGTAATGTTCTACAATAATATTTAAACTACTATTTTTTATTTTAGTTTCATGGAGATGGAATGCAACATATTGATAATGACTCCGACATAATAAAATGATTGGCACGTGGTCCAAGAAAATTTACAACCAAACATTCAGGCTATTTGATCAACAATTATAGATTTCATATTGTAACATAAAAGAACACCATTGCAATAAAAATAACACATTGTATTATATTAAAGAAAGTCCATTTTGATACAATTTGACCCTTTTAGGGTGCATTTTACAATAATATGTGCCAAAAGGGGAATCCCTTTTACAAATCAAGGATGGTGTATTTGCTTCTTCTATGCCACAATCAATTTTTGGAGGTGGGTTTGTCATGACCACCATGATGAATTCAGACTTGTTGAATCTGGAACCTGCACACATGCAAATATACAAGGGTTTAGTATCACCTGTCACAATGAATATGATAAATGTAAATGCAAATTTCATAAAATAAAATGAATATGATTATTTCTTACATGAGTGACAATTTTAGTATCATAACATTAGCATTCCCTCCCTCTTTTTCCTTGGTGAAGTGATGGTGCCTTTATAGACCTTTGAGGGTTTTTGGAGGGAAAATATAGGTGGCAAGCCAGGGCTGTGAAGTGGTAGGGATTGGACAACCACCTATCTTGGGTAGTTGCAGTGAGTCACTTAGAGTGTATCACTTAGGTGGAGTGGTGGCATGTGGGTAGGTGCAAGTGGAGTGAAGTGTGAAGTGAGGTGTGAGATGTGGCAAGTGGGTAGGTGCAAGTGGAGTGAAGTGTGGAGTGAGGTGTGAGATGTGGCAAGTGGGTAGGTGGAAGTGGAGTGATGTGTGTGAGATGTGGCAAGGTGAGGGGTAGTGGTGGCTAGGACAAGTGTCACATGGAGACACAAGCTATCCTAGGGGGATTTTCCAAATTTTAATAAAATCTAGAAAATAGATTAATGTGCAAGATTTTTATGCCTAAGTTTAGACTTAGGCATATATTATTATGTAAAATTGTGATGTGCAATGTGGGTGAAATGTACATGAATTAATATGCGTAAGTTTAGACCTAGGCATATATTTTATTATGCAGGATTATGTGGTGAAATGTAAATTCCTAGATTTTGGTGTCTACATTTGTCCCTTTTTGTACCATGTTGCGTAAAATATAATGTGGTGCATAAACAAGAGACACCTGGCTTTATTGGATGGAGAAATGGACTCAAATATTCTTGATGCAAAGAATGAATGACTTTTGAATTTTTTTTATTTGTAGCTTACCCCCTCAATTGGCGAATGGGTGAATAATGAAACCCACAAGCTAATTTACCGAATGTGAATGATGAAAAAGGATGGATGTGATGGATGCAAATATTTAAAATCAAGATCAAGTTGGATGCCCCAAGTTTGGGGTGGACTTGTGTTGTTGTAAATTTACCTTTTGGTATTATTGACATGCAAGATGATGAAGTAAAGGAACCAATCACCCTAGAAACCCGTTGTCTCAGTGACTGTAACAAATTCCTTAAAACAAAATGAAGTAAGATTTTTTTGTATTTTGTAACCCCACGGAGTAAACATCAATGACAACCTTGGGCAAGTTTGCTTGTATTTTGTAGCCATTTGCATTTGAAAGGGAGTTGTGTAAGATGGTCACAAATAAAAGTCAATGTGGGTTTCCCCAATCATGAAAAAGATGCACATTATTGAATCATTTGGTAATGATTCTTGAATGAACGTAATTTGCATGATTGAGTGTTTTGAGTATTGACTTGATTTGAGACTAGAATTTGTAGATATTGTCTACCCCTTCAAGTGATGAGTCAATGGAGAAGATATGAAATGATGAAAGCAACCAAAAAAATGACAAAGGTGAAAATTATTAGAATGAAATGGATGTTTTTGTTTTTGTTACAACTATGATTTCAACCATTATTGGTAATTGTATACCTCTATCCCTTGGAGCAATCTAGCGTATGGATTTCTTAGGAAATTGAGATGATAACAATTCAAAATTTCTCAAGGTGAATCACTGTTCAAGGGCCTTATGGTAACCTACCCATCCTACCGGATTGCATGGATAATTAGTCATTGCAACTACTAGATGTATAAGATAAGTTATTGTATATGAGGATCACTTGAGGCTAAGTGGAAGAAGGAAATGTACACCTCTATCCCTTGGAGCAGTCCAACGACATGGCCTTCTTAGGGAGTTGAGATGAGAGCACTTCTATTCTTTTAGGAGCCTATTGAATTTGTTTTTGACCAAAGGAATTGATGTACCTTTGGAGCTTTTTACTTATTTTTTTTTAATGTGAGTGGCCTTATGGTAATGTTCTCATCTTACTGGGTTGCATGGATAGCCAATCGTTGTAACCGCTAAGTGACTAGAGTAGATCACTAGATACGAGATTCACTCGAGATTTTTGATTTGATATTTTTTAGGTATTATATATATTATTTTATATTGATTTATGGTTTTTATGGTTACTAATTGATTTTTTTTTACCAAAGGAATTTGGGTACCTTTGGAGCATTTTGGATTGATTTGACCAAAGGGGTATGTGCCTTTGGGGATTTTTGAATTGTGTTAATAATGATTGTCCTTATGGTAATCTACTCCTCCTACCGAAATGTATGGATAGCCAATCACTACAACCGCTAGGGGACTAGAGTAAATAATTAGATACAAGGATATCTTAATGTTGAGTGGAAGAAACAAATGCACATATCTATCCCATGGAGCAGTCCAACCGTATGGATTTCTTAGGGAGTTGAGATTATAGCACTTTAATTTTTCGAAAGCCTTATTGAGATTGAATTTAACCAAAGGAATTGGGGTACCTTTGGAGTTTTTGGTATTAATTTGATCAAAGGTGTAGGTGCCTTTGGAGCCTTTTGAAATGAAATTTGACCAAAGGGGTTAGGTTCCTTTGGAGCTTTTTGAATTGAAATTTGACCAAAGGGTTTAGGTTCCTTTGGAGCCTTTTGAATTGAATGTGACCAAAGGAGTTTGGTTCCTTTGGAGCGTTTTGAACTGAATTTTGACCAAAGGAGCTTGGTTCCTTTGGAGCCTTTTGAATTGATGTAATGGCGAGTGTCCTTATGGTAATCTATTCATCCTACTAGATTGCATGGATAACTAGTCACTACAACCTCTAGGGGACTAGAGTATATCACTAGATACAAGGTTCACTCGAGGACCTTTTGACCAAAGGGGTTTGGTGCCTTTGGAGCCTTTTGAATTGAATGTGACCAAAGGATTTTGGTTCCTTTGGAGCTTTTTGAATTGGATTGACCAAAGGGGTTAGGTTCCTTTGGAGCCTTTTGAATTGAATGTGATCAAAGGGGCTTGATTCCTTTGGAGCCTTTTTGAATTGAATGTGACCAAATGGGTTGATTCCTTTGGAGCTTTTTGAATTGGATTGACCAAAGGGGTTAGGTTCCTTTGGAGCCTTTTTTAATTGAATATGACCAAAGGGGTTGATTCCTTTGGAGCCTTTTGAATTGAATGTGACCAAAGGAGTTTGGTTCCTTTGGAGCCTTTTGAATTAAATGTGACCAAAGGAGTTTGGTTCCTTTGGAACCTTTTGAATTGAATGTGACCAAAGGAGTTTGGTTCCTTTGGAGCCTTTTGAACTGATGTAATGATGAATGTCCTTATGGTAATCTACTCATCCTACCAGATTGCATGGATAACCAGTCATTGTAACCGCTAGGGGACTAGAGTATATCACTAGATATGAGGTTCACTCGAGGACCTTTTGACCAAAGGGGTTTGGTGCCTTTGGAGCCTTTTGAATTGAATGTGACCAAAGGAGTTTGATTCCTTTGGAGATTTTTGAATTGGATTGACCAAAGGGGTTAGGTTCCTTTGGAGCCTTTTGAATTGAATGTGACCAAAGGGGCTTGATTCCTTTGGAGCCTTTTTGAATTGAATGTGACCAAAGGGGTTGATTCCTTTGGAGCTTTTTTGAATTGAATGTGACCAAAGGGGTTGATTCCTTTGGAGTTTTTTTGAAATGTGACCAAAGGGGTTGATTCCTTTGGATCTTTTTGAATTGGATTGACTAGAGGGGTTAGGTTTCTTTGGAGCCTTTTGAATTGAATGTGATCAAAGGGGCTTGATCCCTTTGGAGCCCTTTTGAATTGAATATGACCAAAGGGGTTGATTCCTTTGGAGCATTTTGAATTGAATGTGACCAAAGGAGTTTGGTTCCTTTGGAGCCTTTTGAATTGAATGTGACCAAAGGAGTTTGGTTCCTTTAGAGCCTTTTGAACTAATGTAATGATGAATGTCCTTATGGTAATCTACTCATCCTACCGGATTGCATGGATAACCAGTCGTTGCAACCACTAGGTGTCTAGAGTAGATCACTAGATACAAGGCTCACTTGAGAATCTAAGCTAGTAGATCACTAGATACTACTAGTTTGACCACATTTTGTAAGATGAAATGGACTATGATATATGTGACTATGCGATGGAGGTATGGAATGGAAGCTTGCTTATGAATTTGTTGTCCTTAGGTATAAATGATCTAGAGTTGTTTTGCAAATACTCAAACATCCTAGTGATATCAAACAAACTAGTTTATGATATCACAAACCTTCATGATGCTAAGGTTGTCATAGTGTATTTAAATTTCTTTAGGACCAAATATGTGTGCAAATGATTGTTAATTTCTCATCATGAGCTAGGTCAAACTAATCAATTGTGACTTATACCAATAAGCTAGTTCATCCGAGAGCGAACATAGATCTGTACAAAAGAAGGTCACTAATGTGACAGACGTGGCACCACGTGTAAGGATACCCCATTGCCAGGTGGGTTTCATTCAACCCATTGCTATAATGAGGATCACCCCATAGTTTTCAAGACACTAAGAGTTCTAGGGATTCAAGCTCCTTCTCTTCTTTTATTGCATTGGATTTTTGGGAATTTGATTTTTGAGTTTGCTCATTTTTGTAATGGAGCAACATGCATTTATTGATTTTTTGAAACTTGCTCATTTTGAGAGAGAGCAAGGGAGATTTTATTGCTTTGGGACACTTTTTACGATACTTGCTTATTTTGTGGAAGAGCAAGATTATTTTTATTGCTTTTTGGATACTTGCTCATTTTGAGGAAGAGCAAGGTTTTTTTTTTGCTTTTACTTTTGGAATGCTTTTGGGATACTTGCTCGCTTTGAGGAAGAGCAAGGGATTTTTCTTTTTTTTTGGAGTGAAGGTGGAGCTTGTCCTTTTGTCAAATCTGTAGCATTCTATACCATGTTCATAATTGTATGGATAGGGGAAACTCTTTACTTTATGGCAATAACAACTTTTGACTTCATTATTCCCAAGCTTCATAATATTTTAATATGTTTTGATGTGCGTGTTCCAAGAGGAAGCTTGATTAACCAGGAATAACCTATTGCATCTAAAGATTTTTTGATTTTTAATGGAGGTTGTTTAAAACACTAGGTGTGGCTAAGTAACTGAAAACACCTAGATTTTATTCTGCAAATATGTTAATGACCAAAGGACCACTTAGAAAGTTGTAAATGATTATGACTGATGGATTGGTGACTAATGCTAAACCGAAGGTGCCCCTGATGAAGGCAACAAGACATAGTACTAACAATTATTCATGACTTTAATGAATACAAATGGTATGATTGTGCAAATACCATGAAAGTGGAATGTGTGAATGCAATGAAAGTGGGATTGTGAATATGATGTATTAAAAATGCAATGTGTATGAAAATATTTTTGTGTTTTATTATTATTATTTTTGGTGTTTTTGAATTGAAATGTGACCAAAGGGGTTTGGTTCCTTTAGCACTTTTTGAATTGCATGTGACCAAAGGAGTTTTGGTTCCCTTGGAGTCTTTTGAATGGAAATCGACCAAATTGGAGCATTTTGAAATAAGATTTGACCAAAGGGGTTAGATTCCTTTGGGGCCCTTTGAATTGAGTGACCAAAGGGATACCTCCTTTGGAGTGTTTTTGATTGATTTGACCAAAGGGGTGCCTCTTTGGAGCATTTTGGATTGAATTGACCAAAGGGGTGTCCCCTTTGGAGCCATTTGAATTGATTTGACCAAAGAAATACCGCCTTTGGAGTTTTTTTTTTTTTAATTGACCAAAAGGATGTCCCCTTTGGAGCATTTTGGATTGAATTGACCAAAGGGGTGTCCCCCTTGGAGCATTTTGAAATGAGATTTGACCAAAGGGGTTATGTTCCTTTGGAGCTTTTGAATTGATTTGACCAAAGAGGTGTGTTCCCTTTGGAACATTTTTGATTGAATTGACCAAAGGGATGTCCCCTTTGGAGCATTTTGAATTGAATTGACCAAAGGGGTGTCCCCCTTGGAGCATTTTGAAATGAGATTTGATCAAAGGGGTTATGTTCCTTTGGATATTTTGAGTTGATTTGACCAAAGAGGTGTGTTCCCTTTGGAGCATTTTTTATTGAATTGACCAAAGGGATGTCCTCTTTGGAGCCTTTTGGATTGAATTGACTAGGGGGGTTTGGTTCCTTTGGGGCCTTTTGAATTGAGTTAACCAAAGGGATACTCCCTTTGTATTTTTTTTTTGATTGAATTGACCAAAGAGATATCCCCTTTAGAACATTTTGGATTGAATTGACCAAAGGGATGTCCCCTTTGGAACCTTTTGAATTGAATTGATCAAAGGGGTTTGGTTCCTTTGGAAATTTTTTTTATTTTTTATTTTACATTAGGAAGGTAGTTCACTCCTAGGAGTTTCTAAAATGGTGACATGGGTAGTTGTTTGCAGCCCAACAAAGAAGTCCACATAGGCACCCCCTTGCTTAGTTATAGAAGTAGCTAAGGCTTGGAAAATTTGTAACATAAAAAAAGAACACCATTGCAATAAAAATGACACATTGTATTATATTTGAGAAAGTCCCTTTTGATACAATTTGACCCTTTTAGGGTGCATTTTACAATAAGATGTGCCAAAAGGGGAATCCCTTTTACAAATCAAGGATGGTGTATTCACTTCTTCTATGCCAGGTGGGTTTGTTGTGACCATCGTGATGAATTCATGCTTGTTGAATTTGGAACCTGCACACATGCAAATAGACAAGGATTTAGTAGCACCTGTCATAATAAATATGATAAATGTAAATGTAAATTTCATAAAAGAAAATAAATATGATTATTGCTTACATGAGTGTTGATTTTAGAAGCATAACATTAGCATTCCCTCCCTCTTTTTTCTTGGTGAAGTGATGGTGCCTTTATAGGCCTTTGAGGATGTTTGGAGGGAAAATATAGGTGGCAATCCAAGGATGCCAAGTGGCAGGGACTAGGTAGCCACCTATCTTGGGCAGTTGTAGTGAGTCACTTAGAGTGTCTCACTTAGGTGGAGTGGTGGCATGTGGGTAGGTGCAAGTGGAGTGAAGTGTGGAGTGAGATGTGAGATGTGGCAAGTGGGTAGGTACAAGTGGAGTGAAGTGTGGAGTGATGTGTGAGATGTGGCAAGTGGGTAGGTGGAAGTGGAGTGATGTGTGTGAGATGTGGCAAGGTGAGGGGTAGTGGTGGCTAGGACAAGTGTCACATGGAGACATAGGCTATCCTAGGGGGATTTTCCAAATTTTAATAAAATCTGGAAAATAGATTAATGTGCAGGATTTTTATGCCTAAGTTTAGACTTAGGCATATATTATTATGTAAAATTATGATGTGCAATGTGGGTGAAATGTACATGAATTAATATGCCTAAGTTTAGACCTAGGCATATATTTTATTATGCAGAATTATGTGGTGAAATGAAAATGCCTAGATTTTGGTGTCTACACATATCAAAGATAAAGAGGAATAAAGAACAACTCAAAATAGCGATGTGTGTGTCAGTGCTACTACTTTGTGCAAAGAAAGCACAAAAGACAAACCCAATGCTTCAAACAACCACATATTATGGTGTTAATGGGAAATAATTTTATTGGATTACTATCGGTTTTGATACTCCCTATTCAAACGTGACTGGGTGAATGTTCTTGATACAAGGAATGGATGTAGAAAGGATGAAATGGGCTTCACACTGGTCAACATGAATAGATTACTTGGTCGGGATAGACTAAAAGATGATCCATTTATCAAAATACTTTATACTATGTAAACTATTTTAATCAAATTTTTTCCCTTACCAAAGTGCTATCATCGCAAATTGAACCTATCACCTCTTGCTGGCTCGCACCCTAGCACAAGCTAGGCTGTCACATGGGGTAGCTACCCACACAAGACAAAGAATGTGAAAAATATTTTGAGTCCCTTCTGCCATTTCATTCAAAATTAAAACTTTAACAAAATGCACTCACTACGCCTTGAACCCATGACCTCCTCCTTGCCAACGTTTTAGCACAGGGCTTCCCTGTGGTCTGGGCTAGCATCCCAGATGAGAATACAAACACGATGTCCCTTATTTATCTATAAATTTGATCATGTCTTAAACAACGTGCAAGATCCCTTTCTTCCCTTCTTTGTCTGCTAGAAATACCAAGTCAATCTCTACGCTTTTACCTCTCCTGTTCGTTGAGATAACACCTCAAAATTTACACATTTGCCTCTCTCATTCGCTGGGGGTTTTGCTTCTGCCTCAACGAATGAATATGAACGAATATCTCGATTAGCGCATTGCTCTACGAAAATATTAGGCTTGCAATATTTGGTGCTTCATATATATATGCTTGCACTCCTTTTTCATGACGTTGGTGCATGAGATAATAATATAATTTTTGACTTTTATTTAGCTCCAAAACTTTTTTCGCCCTTTCTTTTTAAAATTTTATTTTATGATAATAATTTAAATCTAAAAGGTTTAAATTAGATATTATAATTTAAACTTTTAACCTTTTGTATTTTGCAATTGAAATCTATTTCAACCAAATAAAGCCTTGTCTTTTTCTTGTTAACATAACCATGGAGAATTTTTTGCTTTGACAACTATTGTACCTTGCTCAAAAATACTTTCCTTGCTAGTAGTACCTTGCCTTACCTTTGGATCTTGCTATCAAACCTGTGAAGAATATTCTTGACTATCACGCACCTTTGATATCTCATTATTTCTACCTCACGTACCCTTTGACATCAATGAAAACTCAATGTACTCAATATTTCCAACACTTCGTAGTGATTTTTCCTTACAAAAATAAAAAAATCTCTCCCTTAGGTCAAGTTGGTGGGTTTTTATAGTTGGTATAGAGGTGGAACCTTGAACGATGAGGCTCGGGTGACCATGATCATTACCAGGTGAGTGGTAATGGCCTTAGTTAGGACATGGAGGTGTAGATAACTAAGCACTAAGGAAACATGGTACAATAATTCTACATAGATGGAATTATGTAGGGTTAGGTAAAAGATGCCCTCATTTAAGTGTTATGGGCCTTAAAGGATTATCCCTACATCATGGTCAAGTTTTCCTATACCGATGAGGGTATAAAAAAAGTGGGAGG
This sequence comes from Wollemia nobilis, assembly GCA_028583015.1. NCBI lineage: Eukaryota > Viridiplantae > Streptophyta > Pinopsida > Araucariales > Araucariaceae > Wollemia > Wollemia nobilis. Next base: position 2,532,098 of record JAQPPZ010002660.1, read on the forward strand.
ACCACTGATGTCATTTTTTCTAAACGCTGATGTTTTGAAAAGTGAACCCAAAAAGTATGGGATGTCAGCCACTCTTGTCCACTTGAGTATTGTTTATAGTGACATTGAACTCAAAATATGGTTATTCTTTATAATGCTAAAAAATATTAGGAATTCTTAGTGAGTTTTCCTTGTGAAAATGAAAATAATATCTCTCCCTTAGGTCAAGTTGGTGGGTTGTTACACAAATAATTTGGATTTAATTTGCCTCCATGTGCATAAGAGACTTTTCCCTCTCAAAGTAGCTATGAGACTTTGCCCTCTTTAACTAGCTAGATTTTTGCTTTCCTGAGATTATTGGATTCCCTATTGCATTATTGATTGGATTTGCTACAACATTATTGAAGTGAATTGTTGATTTCATTAAATATTAATATTATAGTAATATATGTTTTATTGTTACCAACAGGTTTCATAACAAGTGGTATTAGAGCCATAATTCTAGCAAAGTGGAAATCCCTTTAGATTGCATAATTTTTTATATTTATTTCTAAATTAAAGACTTCCATTGTGCACATGAGTGCTTGAATGCTTCTTACACATTGATCAATAGGATCCTAGGTTGTTCCAACTCAGCACAAAACTCTGCTAGTTATGGTATATCTAGTATTTCACCCCAACACAATACCTAATTTTACCTTCCATTCCCAAAAACTTCTCCTACTATGATCCACAAATCTAGATTCAAGTCCAATAGGCTATAATTGTTTTTTTAATTTCTATGTTGATTATGTAGCAGTTTGAGCAAACCGTGAAGAAGAGAGAAGAACAAATTAAAAAAGAAACTCTTTTCCAATGAGAGTCTAAAAAAAACCAACCTTCTATTAAAATAAAAACAAAGTGCCTCCAAATTTAATTTTAGAGCAAGAAAACTTTGAGGATGGGATTTTAACCTGGAAATATTTTTTTGCTTCAACTAACAAAAATTGAAGTTGACTCCACTTTTTGTTGTAATCTCAAAAAATTTCTTGCTAATGCTGCACCATCATTATTGAAGTTGGAGCACTCACAACTAAGAAATGAAGGACATACATTAATTAAAGGAGTTTTGAAGTTTTTTCCTCTCTCTCCAAAGGATAAAAACATTTACCCAAAGATAAAAATTAAAAGAGGGAGAAAAGGGAATGCAAGGTCATAACCACAACCCCATATAATAAAAATATTGCAACAAGTTATTGACTTCGTACGCCATTGTCACAGTGTTGGAGTAATGCAAAAAAATTATAGATCTAAGGTTTTTATTTTATTACATTGTGTTTAGAGAAAACATTGTTTTTGTTTTTGAGGAAAAAAAATTATTGCACTCAATATTTTGATCGTCGTGGTCATATTTTTTTTAATCATTGCATCCTCCAGCTTTTGTTACCACTCAACTTTCATTTCTTCCTACTAAAATTAACTCACCCCTCCCTACATCCCTACATTCCTTTATTTTTTAATATGCTTCTTTCTTTTTTAATATGTTGTGTCTCCTTCTCGTAGATCAATTCCTTTGTATCCATTTTCCCCAATTTAAGAAATATACTTAAATAAACCTTTAAAAAACCACTATCCACATGTCTTCCATTCCCTCTCTTCCCATAATTTTACTCATTTTGTCCTTTCCTCTTCGTCCTTTCCTTCTTAAAGTATAAAAAATAAAAATAAAAACAATTAAATAATAAAAAAAAGAAAAAAATACAAAAAATATATAAATATTAAAAAAACAAAGAATAAAGATAAAGAGAAATAGAGAAGAATTAAAATAAATAATTTTTTTTAATAATAATAATAAACTATCAACTATCGTTGAAAGACATATTGTTTGGTAGTCTTTTTATATTGATCAAAGTATATAGTGAATCTATTACTGCTACTAGTTGGACATGAGTCAATAGTCAATTATAGCATACCGCTTTTCTAGAGGATGTGTGTATGAGAAGAAAGAAGTATCAACCTAGAAATCTTGATAAGCATCATAACACACCCATTAATATCAATACTTTTGACCAACATCTTCTTTCTTCTTTAAATGCCATGGCTTCTCCCCCATCAACACATTTGGTTATTCTTCTCCTCCTCCTATTGACCATGTATCCGCTACTATTTCAAGTCATATTCCTCTTCCTATATTGACCTTGCTTTGCATCATTTGTTTTGCAATAAGAACAAATAGTTGCTGCCATTTGCAACATCTTGAATAATCAAACTTAAACCTTGAAAAAAATGAAAGAAGCCTAGTTCCATCCACTACTACACATCCTCTTGTCCAAGGATCACAACAAATTGTTGGGCTCCAACCTCTGACCATTCATCAAGCACCAAATACTAATTTTCTCCCACAACAACCACCTAGTCATAATCCTCTAGATTTTAGCTCTTATGACCTAGGATTTGTCTTTGATCTAGACTACTCGATAGGTGATGCTTCCAATTTCTTAGAATAGCATCATGATAATAAGGTTTCTCTCATCAACATTCCCACCATTGAAGATGTTAATCCTCGAGGATGGTTAGCCAAAATGGAAGACCTTATCTATTTGTACCATATTCTTGAAATAGATTGTGTCGCATTAGCAACTTCTAAGTTGGATACCTAAGCTTATAAATGGTTGTTATTGCAACTTTAACATCATGGTGGCCCTATTTTGTAGAATAAATTTAAGGAAAAATTTCTCCAAAGATCTTACAAAGGATATTCTACATCATATATGGTACATATTATGCAAACTAAGTAAAATGGAATAGTGGAAGAGTATTTCTTTAAGTCCACAAGTCTTCTCACCTATACCCATAAATTGAATCTAGCGGTGACGGTCTTAAGGATAAAATTTGAAAATAAGTCAACATGCATTATCCCTATTCTTTTGATGATGCACAACATATAGCTTTGGTAGTAGAACAAAATCTCCAAGATTTTGGTTTCTCATATAGAAGTGACTTCAAATCTCATATTCCTTTTCACAATATAATATTGTTCATTCCCAAGGCTTCTTTTGTTTCAAATGTCATTATCACCATCCTCCAAATCAGGCCCATGAAGAATATCATAACTTTCTATTGGAAGGTAAAGACACCATAACATGCGAAGATTTAGATTCTTAATGGCAGGAGTAATCGAAAAAAGTAGATGAAGTGGAATAGGATGATACCATGGTTCTCTCAATTCAAATGCTTATGGGGCATCAATCTCACGATACTATCATGATATATGAATTTATTAAAGGAAAAGGAAATCAATGTGCTAATTGATTTAAGTAGCACTCATAATTTAGTAAATTATAAAATAGCCAAGCCCTTGGGCTTGTATATCAATACTTCAAATCAAGATAAATTTTAAGTCTTAAGTGCAAATGAGAGTATTGCTCAATGTTGGGGTTGAATGACTAAAGTTAACATCCAAATGAGATATTACACTTGGATGGGATATATCTTTGCCATGAACATGGGAAGTCAAATATTATTTTGAGAGCACAATTATTATCCTAGATTGGTGATGTTACTATTAATGTGAAAAAATTATATGTCAAACAGAGGGAGGATAAAAGGGTCATTTATTTTCAAGGAATACAACCCCCTTCCTCCAATATGGCTAGCTCACATCACATGGAATTCCTTGCCTAAGTCAATTGCATGGAGATTTAGTCTTCAGATCTACATCTTCTAATACTCAATAAAGAAGGTGAAATCACTCTTCATCCTAAAGTAATTTTATGGTCTAGAATTCATCACCTTCAATATAAAAAATTTTAGGAGTTTCTCATCAAGTGGCATAACCTTCTATAAGAATATGCTACATGGAAGTATGAGAGCATTTTGTAATATTTTCTAGATTTGAGGATAAAGTTTTTTGAGGAGGGGAGCCATGTAATAGTTCCAATATAGCCATACCGACTATCTTTATTTTTATTATCTTGGGATTTAGGTTTAGTTAGTTAGCCCTTACACATTAGGATTAGGGTTGATATTAATTTATTCTATAAATAGGATGAATTTGTAATAGTTGATATCATCCAATAATCTAGATTTAAGTTGCCTTGTTGCACATAAGAGATTTCAACCTCTCAAATGGCTGACTCTTTTCTCTCTCTTAGTGGCTAGATATTTGCTGTCATTGAATTTTTATTTTTTGTTGCATTATTGGATTGGATTTGCTGCAAAATTATTGAATTGAATTGCTGATTTCATTAAAGATTAATATTATAGAAATATTTGTTTTGCTATTGCCAATTGGTTTCATAACAATTGAAAACATATTCGATCATCTCTAAGTGACATAATACTTCATTAATATTGACCTTAAATTTGTCTACAATTAGGTTTCTATCAATCCCAAAGAAATTTAGAAGATATTTTTCAAAATCATAGAACTGTACAAGTGGTTAGCTATGTCCTTTAGGTTGACAAATTATCCAATCATATTCATGCATATAATGAATGGTGTGTTGAATCCATTCATAATATTCTTTATGATTTTCTATCTAAGTGATATTCTCATGCCCAACAAGACATGAGAAGAACACCTTCAACACATGTGGCAAGTCATGGATACCTTATATTAATACAAGCTTTGGGATAACATGGGTAATTGTATCTTTGTTGTTATAGAGATATCTTACTTGAGAAACTTGATTGATAAGAAAGGAAATCATGTTGACCTAGAGAAAATACATGCCACTTGAGATTGGATGACACCTAAGAAATTGACAGATCTTAGGATCCTTCTTGGCCTTTCCAACTTCTACTATAGGTTTATCTTAGAATTCTCTCACACTAGGTGGCCACTGAACCAAGTCATGCATGGTAAATAAAATCTCTATTTTAATACATAGCAATAATAGGTATTGTAGTGGTAAATCACTACAAATTAGATAATATGTGCCCTAGGAGAAGATAAACCTGAACCTAAAACCAGAGGAGCATAATCCATGCTAGCCTAAAAATATGCCATATCAAAATTTGCTAAACAAATATCTCTAAAGGGTAGAAACATGAGTGGAGAATCTCCTTCTATGTGGGTAAGTTGACCACCTGATAAAAAGATATCCCACAATGAGCAGTTTGCAACCTTTTCAATGATATTTGAGATAAACCTTACTCATAACAAAATTTGATGAGACTTTTTAATGATATATAGAAAGACATGATTACAGGAGGAGGATCAACCCAAACAATAGCCATGGTATAATCAGTAAATCTTATAATATTTTGGATAAGTTTGGGTAAGCAACGTATGGTAATTCATACACCATATCACCATCAAACATGCAAGAATATCCTTGATAATGGGAGATGGAAAAGAAAAACTAGCAAGTGGGAGAAGAAGGGGGATATTTATGATTGCTCTATCAGAATATAAGTTTAAAACATATACTCTCCCACATTCAAAAGAAAGGTTGCTAGGGTGAAAGCTTCTATATAGCAATAAAAGAACTAGTTGAGTCACCAACAGAGTAAGAAAACATGGAAACATCCTAGAACAAATGTTGGCATGAATAAAGAAAAAAATAAGAGCATAAAATAGAACAAAGAGGAGAAATGAGAAAAAATGTAAAAGTAGATTAGGATTTTTTGATAAGGTTCAACAAAGAATGGCCTGATAAAAAAGGGCTAACTCAATGACTTTTCAAAACTTTTAAAGTACCGAAAAAGTGGAACCAAGCAAAAGTCCTAACTAGGAGAGACCCTAATCATGTGGATGAAGGGAGCTAAAATATTTTGAAACAATAGATAACTTTGAAGGTGGATGAGAGCACCAAGACCACGGAGGAGGTAGGTGAGTGCATGGTTCCCTAGGAAGAAAAATACAATATGGCATTACTAAGAAAAGATTGCTATCTACCAACAATATTTTGGCTCTATGAATAAAATGAAGGTAGGTAAACCATTAAAGGTGACATAAGGGGACCTATAGCCATGAAAAATATGAACTAACAAGAACAATAATCAAGGGCCACTCCATTAAATATTCAAAATCCATAGGATATGGATAGATAGAAAGTCAAGTCATCCTACAAATTTTGGAGGGAAAATTCTTCCCTTGTAATCTATAAATAGTAGTAGTATTAGCTTTGTAAAGGATCAACAAGTTTGAAATTCCATGTATTTGTAGGCTTTCCTTTTATTTCTCTCTATAAAAACAATTGTGGTTCCTAAGCGACTTATGAATAATTTTGAACCCCTGCTTCTGGCATAGTCTATGTAAAATTTTACCTTCATATATATACATATGGAATCCTTTGTCTATTTTTTAGCCTTTGCTTGTAGACCCATGGATGTGTATGTGTGTGTGTTTGTAATATTTTACATGAATATAAAGTTTTGCCAAGTGTACATGTGTATGAGGGGTTTGCATCTATTTTTGGATTATCACTTAGCTTGGTTCTCTTGCGGGACCTGTCTGCTCATATATGCATATAATTGGTAGGCCTTGAATGCTCTTCACCATGTCAAGGAGAGGAAGTGTTCACCACTAGCACGTAGGATTCAATATTATTTTTGTAGGAAGATCTTAGTATATCTCTTGGTGCATCACCCCCTTTTCCTTTTCTTTATTTAGTTTGTTTACTTTCTCGCATCCCTTTTCCCTTTGGTAGAGCATTAATGTATTGAAGATCACATATTAACAAGGAGTTGGCCTTCTAAAAAAACTTGAAGGTCCCTGATTGAGCTGAACCCCATGCTCTTGGCTACGACCCATTATGTTGCTCTAACATGAGGTACAATTATCTCAAGTAGGGATAATTGAAGATGATAAAAATTTAATGGCACCCTCGATGAGAACGTAGTGATATATCATTACTTCCAAAAATGCAACAAGGACTTGGGATGAGACTTGGTGAGGGTCTTGGTCTTCTTGCTTACTAAAGTACCTCTTTCTTACCTAATGATTTTGCTCCAAAACAAACACCATAAAAATTTATTGCTAAAGATACTAGATCGAGGTTTAGGTGAAGACCTCAATCTATCTAATTTTGAAGAAGCAAGAAACTAGATTCACCTCATGATTCCATCCTAGAGATAGACCCTAGAGACAACCTAACAAAAATCCTTTGTTTGGGATATTGCATTTGATAAACATGATAAGGGTTTCTATCACTATCTATAATCATTCCATGAAGAAAGAGAAACACAACCTATAATATGGCTACTCCACCCCCACTTCCACCCCCTAGAACATTTCTTAATTGGAATGATAGAGGTCTATTGGCCCCACTAGCACCAAATAAAACATGGAAGGAGATAACCCAGTCAACCTTGAAGTCCCTTACCTATTTCATGGGTGAAGATATCACCAGCCCCATTGAGCACCTTAACCATGTGGTGATCCTATGCATGATTCATAACATATTCGAGCGAAATATGGCTCTAAGGTTGTTGGCAACATCTTTTAGATGAAAGGCTTGAGAGTGGTACATCACACTACAGATTGGATTCATCACCAATTAGGACCAACTCAATAATGTATTTATTGAAAAATCTAGAGAAAAAGTAGATGGAGTGTCTCTCCTGCAACAATTGGAAACAATCAAAAGAGTTCCGATGGATGTAGTCGAAGACTTCAACATAAAATTCCATAAAATATAGCATATAATACTAGAGAAAATGTACTCCCCACCAGGTATGGCACTTATATACTATGTGAAAACCTTATATTCTAAGATTTCAATGATGATTAAAGCTAGAGGAGGAAACTCCCTACCAAAAGCATATGAGTTAGCCATCCATGCTAAGCATGAGTTGATTTATATTGGAAGACTAGCCCCTAGAATTTCCATACCTCTGTACCCCAATTTGTGACCCTCAAATATTATTTCTCAACCAACAACCTCCCAATCATTCTTGCATTCACCCTTAGTTACTACGTCCTTACAAATCCTAGCTCCATTGAACCCTAGGGACCTTGAGCAAGAATCATCCCACAAGCTTCTTGCATTTATAACTAACCAAATGTTAGCCGTGATAAGGGAGTGGAATCCCCCAAAATATCTCTACCAAAACAACTATAGAATTCCTTCTCATAAGGGAACCAGGGATACATGAACCCACCCATGAGAAATATTAGATCCCAGTTCCAAAATACTCAAGAAAATGGTCAATCCAAAATAGTCCCGATGGTAACCTTGCTACAAATAATACTGCCCAATCATGCTAGGGAATTGACTCATATATAAAACAATTATATAGAGGAAAAACCCACATGGTACTATTTGCCTCTTGAAAACTCCCCTAGTCAATTCAACTTAGGAGAGACATCACAAATTTTGGCCACTTCAACGCAATATATGATGCCATCAATTTCATATTCAAAAGTTGAAAGCCAAATGACAAAGTACAATTCTAAAACCACCACCATAGAGCTTGATCATTTTTCTTAAGGTCAAATATTAGTGACATGGGATGAGGAAGAGATACATGCAATATCTAACCAAATTAGCAATCTAATGGGAAAATGACCTCAAGTCTAGTCTAATTATCTAGTGAGGTCCAAGAAGTGGTAATGGAGGAAAAGGATGTAGGCAACCCATAAAACCATCATAGTCAAAACAATTCAACCCACTCAGAACAACAACCTTTGACCACAATACTACAATAGTCAATTACTGGTATGTATCTCGCCATCCCTCAACCAAATGGTATAAGATTACCAAACAATAAAAAATAGTTAGGAATGTCTCAGAAATAGTAATTTTTTTTAAAAAACCTTAGCCTTTATCAAACAAAATTCTCCAGCAATCCCAAGGTAACAGTCAATGCTAATGCAATCAACCAAGGAAATTTGGCCAACCCAAGAGAAATTGCTTTTTGTTCCTAAAAAAATGGTATCTTTGGAATCCTTTAATATAGTAGATCAATTGAAAAGGTCTACTATACCAGTCCCAATTTGGGAGATGTTGACCATCACAAGATATAAGGAATATCTAAAAAAGGCCTTAAAAGAGGAAGAAAAGAAAAAGAAATAAAGCCCCCAACAAATTGATGTTGTTTTGCAATTTTCAATTAGTGAATCAAATAGAACAAAACCCCAATTTTATATCTCATTCATATATGAGGACAAATTAATTTAGAATTTCATAGTGTATCATTAATCCAAAACAACTATGGCTAAGGACATTGTAGAGGCATTTAATATTGAGTACCAACCTACCAACAAAAGCATAGTATGACCAGACAATAACCTAGTTCAAGTTCTATAATGTCCTCTCTTCGGTGATGGAGATGAGTTAGATGATGATAACCTATTCAGAGTCCCTGTAGGTTGATCATCCAATTGTTAAGGGTCTCATTATGCTATGGAGGTAATAATTTGGTGAGCTTTAGCATGAATTTTTCAGTTGCAATGTCATATTCTTGTGTGGATGCATAATTTGGCTAAGTATGAGTTTATTTTCCCTTTATTAGAATGTAATTTTATCATATTAAAATATAAAGGGAAATTATAATATAAAGTTTAAAAAAGGCCAAAAGTGTTTTAAAACAACGTTGTGGCTACTAGGACATGGTGGTCCACTTTTGGAGAGATAAGGATTAAAAATAAAATAAACCTTGGCCGACCTTGTGGAGCAAAAAATATAAATAGAGGTGAGATGGGACATTTGTAGCATCCATTTTTATATCATTTGAGTCTATGTTTTGAAGACATTACAGGTATTGCTGAATATTGCATTGTTGAGGCTTGTGGAGACGTACACATTCATAAGTAACAACGGTTTTGTGTGTGAAAGATCACACCTAGCCATTATTGAGGAGATTTTACTTCAAAACTCTAATTTGTGCTTAAGATATTTCATCTAGGGTTTGTATATTTTGGAGGGTCAATCATTTGGCAAACCATTTCTGGGTTTTGTTGGCCTTCATAAGCCATACAAGAATCCATAGTTATTTTGGATAACTAAGGACATATTGAGGTAATTTCAGATTCTCATTCATGACTGGTTTTCCTACAGCTGATCCATATTTTCACTCATAACTTCAGATTTTGGCATCATATGATTGTGGGTATTTTTGCATTGGGTTCCTTGTGACTTGACAATCATTTCAAGCACCAATTTGGGATGCTTTGGAGGAGGAATTATTTTAATTTGCAGGTCGTAGGGTTTTCTAGTCATATCTTGCCATGGTGACAATTTCATTCACAACTTCAGATTTTTGAGGTAGAATTTTGTGGGTACTTCACCAACCAAATTTCCTATTAAAGACACAGAGAACAAGTATAAATTTGAAGGGTTTTAATTGAGATATTATTTATTGGAAGAGGAATAACTACCTACAGGTCCACCACCCTTTTGAGACACTTTGGGCATGTTAGAAGGGGCGATTTGGAGGTCTTATGGTTGCAACTTGGGCGGCTAGCATTGAAGATCATTTTGCATCCTTTTGATTGTCATTTCTCCATCATTTGCTACACCTAATAGGTCTGAAGTACACATAATAGTTCGTAAACTTCTTAGATCAGACCTTGCATCTTCAACAATTTGGCTTCACCGTGGTCTCCATTCATTGACCATTGATAGTGGACTTCACATATAATACCTAGAGCAATTTTGGAAGCGTTTGAGCATTTTTGCACACTCTTACAAGTCTGAAGACAAAGTATACCAGGTCTAAAAATTAAAAATCAAAACTTGTAATTATTTCATTTGGTGATTAATAAAGTGTTGCAGTTGCTCTATCTTACCTTGTATATGTTTTACAATTAGTTTAGCGTTGTATTTCATGGTTTATGTTTCAAAAATCTATTGTAATTCATAAATACCAGCAAGACATCATTTTCAAAACAAATCAAACAAACACATCAAAATCAAACCAATATACATCAAGGGGTGTATATTACAAGTTCTAGATTACCACTAGCCCTGAATACCTTCTATACTATAACTACGACTCAAGATATACATGTAATTGATATTCCAACCTCATTCAGCTTATGTTTATCACACAATTTTATCACAAAAATAGGAGGATATGCACCTAGGCCAACCAAACCCATATGGGACAAAGTTTGAATTTCAATATGAATCACCTTTCTTGCATTGCATAGAACATAGGACAATGTCAAAAATGAATCCCAACCAAATTTTAATAATGGAAGAAGACCAATCAAAGGTTTCCATTAATGAAATGCATTCATATCTCTTCGATGAAAAATTGGATCAATCGGTGAAAAAATGGTGGGAAGCTAGATTTCCAAAGATACACAAGCAAATATACATGGGAAAAAAGATGAATAGAAATGACTAGAAACAGTATATATAAAAAAAGGATATATATAACCATTTTTGCTTTAATTTCTTTCATTTTGTAGGATATTTTTTAGAAAAGAGGTCATCCCTGAGATCAATGGCAAACTTAAAGATCAAACAAGTAAAGTGACAGGCTTGCAACAGCTGAAATAGTTATGCATAAGTTGAAAAGCAAGCTAAAGTTATCACCACATCACTCTGGGCACAAAGAAAGAGGCTCACCCGGATGAAAAGGTGAGAGAAGCAAGAAAACGTCCTAAGCCGAGTGTGGTGAAATAAAAAGAGAATGATCCACACCAACCCCAAGTGAAGGCCATAAAAGGGGACCAACATCCTCTAGAAAGCTCTTCTTCTACAACTCTATGCCCAATAGATAATGCATTTTAGCTTTTGAGTTCATTTTATTTTGCAAGTAGAAGGCCCCTTAAGAACTGCCAAAATTATAATGATAAATAACTATAGCTCAGATAGATTTTTAAAATATTAATGTGTTTAGTGTGCACTTGCATGTGATTAGGGTTAGGGTTTCCTTTCTAAAAATCCTAATCTCTTCCAAATCCTAATTTCTCCCTATATGTACTCATTCATGAATAATTATCAAATCATCTATTTTGGTTCTAAAAAGTGTTATTAGAGTGGTAATATCTACCTATGATTCACCTATGAGAGGGATTTTCCTCATGGAAATTCCCTATCATACAGAGCTTCCAAGATGGTGTGGATTATTGTGCATCTTTTTTCAAAATATTCGCTAGGATTTTTTTGGAGATCCAGGCAAGAACATTCTACCACATGACGGTAACACCAAGGATATAACAAACTATTTGACGATCTTTACAGTTGCGTTCAGATGAGATTAGTTCCCATAGAACATAGACACTAATTTGGATATACCTAGTTTGTGTTTTATTGGATTTATAGACTACCAGGTGGCAGTGGTATATGTGTTTGGTGGGAGATCTCCATACGTTTTGTTGCACATTGAAGGACCATGCTAAGGAGAATTGACCCAAAAAAATGTTATGGCTGCATGGCTAGGATTTTATATAGGTTTCTTGTTTTTTGGCCATCGCAACCACATCTTAAAAAAATAGTGTGCACATAGACACCATTAATGTGCATAGGAAGAACTACATAAAATAAATCTATGCATAGGTAGTATACAGTGCCTCAACACAAGAGGCATGTAGGCATCATATGACATGCAAGGCATACCCCCACAACCCATGCACCACAAGTGCATAGGCACACATAATAGTGCGTGCCCCATAACACATAGGTAGCACACACAAGGTGTGCCACCTAGAACCACAAGCACGCATAACACAAGCATTCAATATAGGTGCATGCACATAAGGCACACATGCATCCAACATCACGTGGCCACAAACATGTGTGGGCATGCAGATTAGGCATGTAGGACAATATCCCAACTACCGCATATCATAGTCCTTGGTGGGAGCATGTCACCACAGTCAACGATCGGTGATGCCCTTGTGGACGTGGACCCTGAATGTCCATGGACCCTACCTTTCATCTCTACACAATGCCTCTCAATTTTCTCTCACTTGCAGTGCCATATGCTATTGTGTGATTGAAGATGAGCAACCAATTATTCCTATCATAGTCAACAATATGGTCACATTGTGCATTTTAAAATAGATTTTTTAAAATTCTCCATGGTCCTACGTGAAGAGTGGGGAGGTTAATATAGCATTTAAAAATTTGTTTTTCAATATATTCAATATAGTCAAAAATCAAGGTGGGTCCACATGCAATGTTTTAAAACCATGTATTATTTTGAAGAATATTCTCAAAATATATTTTTTGGAGGGACAATCAAATGCTGCAAAAAATTCCAAATTGATTCTGTTGGAGAAAAACACCTCCTTTATTTTAATTAGTCAAAGAGAATAATTTTTTTTTCTTAGTTTTAAAGGCTCCATTCAAATCAAAAGATAGTCATGTTTGTAGTTGTTGGAAAGATTCTTTTGATCCGAACATAATGGTGGTGTTCATTTTTAGTTTTGAGGCTATTTCATATATTTTTTTGGGTCTCAAAGTTTGTTGTAATATGGAGTGTACTTTTTGGTGAACCCATCACTCCATAAATCCACACTTGTCAAATTTTGTTGTAATATGGAGTGCACTTTTGAGTGAACCCGACACTCCATCAATCCACATTTGTCATCAGAGACTATTTTAAAAGTAATTTTTCTTCACGACCATGGACCTCTTACAATTCTATCATGATATGGATGCTCCTACAATAGGAGGTATTGTTTTTTGATCATGGGAATCTGTTGGGTACTCTAGTTTGAGAGTTGTATTTACCTTTTAGCGGCTTGTCTCTTTGTGGATTTCAATATTTCAGCTTTCCAACATCACAATGTAGGTGAATCTAGTACCTAGTTACCTTCTCTATAAAACTTGGTGAATGCAACAAATGGTTATCCATACATTTTGGTAGGATGAAGATGTTACCATAAGGATAATTTCAACACTTCATGCAACACCACATCAAGTTCTACATCAAATTTCACATCAAGCTTCAACATGAAATTTTTGGTAATTTCAGCTCAACTTTTTGGATGGCTCAATATTATTGTATAAAGGTACATTTTTGGTAGCGATCGACACCTTCTAAATGAGATTCATCATTAAGGGGGGATATTAGGATATTAGAATATTAATAAGTAAGCATACATGAAAGCATCCTAGAACAAAGGTTGGCATGAATAAAGAGAAAAAGAGGAGCATAAAATAAAACAAAGAGGAGAAATGGGAAACATGTAAAAGTAGATCAATTTTTTTTGATAAGGTTCAATAAAGAAAGGCTAGATAAAAATGCATTATTAAATGACATGTCAAAATTTTTAAAGTCCTAAAAAAGGAGGAACTAAGAAAAAGTCCTGACTAGGAGAGACCTCGATCATACGAACGAAGGGAGCTAAAAAGTTCCAAAATAGCAAAACCTTCTGAAGGAAGATGAGGACACCAAGACCAAGGAGGAGGTAGGTGAGTGAATAGTTTCCTAGGAAGAATAAATGTAGTATGTCGTTACTAAGAAAATATGGCTATCTACCAATAATACTTTGGATCTATGAATCAAATGAAGGTAGGTAAACCGTTAAAGGTGACAGAAGAGGACCTACAACCATGACAACTATGAACTAACAAGAATGGTAATTGAGACCTACTCCATTAAATATTTAGATACCCTAAGAGATGGATAGACATAAAGTTAAGTCATCCTACAAATTTTGGAGGGAAAATTCTTCCCTTGTAATCTATAAATAACATTAGTTTTAACTTTGTAATGGATCGACAAGTTTGTAATTCCATGTATTTGTAGGCTTTCCTTTCATTTATTTTTGTAAAATTAGTTGTGGTTCTTGAGTAGCTTGTGGGATATTTTGAATCACTGCTTCTAGCACAATCTACGTAAAAGTTTAACTGCATTTATATATACATGAAAGCATATGTTTATTTTTTAGCCTTTGCCTACAAACTCGTGGATGTGTATGTGTGTGTTTGTAATATTTTACAGGAATAGCAAGTGTGTTAAGTGTACATTTGTATGGAGGGCCTGTGTCTATTTTCATACCAAATCACTTATTAGCTTGGATCTCCTATAGGACTCGTATGCTCATATATACATAGAATTGGTAGGCCTTGATTGCTCTTCATTGTGTCAAGGAGAGGAAGTATTCACCATTGGCACAATGTTTAGGCCTATTTTGTAGGAAGATCTTAGCAGATATCTTGGTGCATCACACCCTTTTCCTTTTATTTGTTGAGTTTGTTTATTTTATTGCATCCCTTTTCCCTTTAGTAGAGTAGCAACACCTTGAAGATCACATCTTAATAAGAAGCCAACCTTGTAAAAACTTCTAGAGACCTTTGATTGAGTCAAACCCCATGCTTTCGACTATGGCCCACTGTGTTGCTTCGATGCAAAACATGATGGTCCTGAGCGGGGATAATAAGAGACGATAACAAGTGTTCAATGAGCTAAAATATTGACTCAATTATGTATTAATACTAGTTATGATCGACATCACATAGTCATTTAAGATGGAGAATGATGCTTCTAACTATTATGAACCTCTTTTCTCATCCACAAAAAAATAGTATCAATGTGTAGAAATATCAAAAATTGCACTTCTAAATGATTATAAAAGAATTCACAGATATGCTGGAAAATAAATTATTCAATTTATGAAAAAATGTAAAAGATAAAAGATGCAAATTACTCTAATTTATTCAAGATATAAATCATACCCTTAAAGTAGGGCAATATTGTACAATGCTCTATATTGGAAAGAAACCACTCCTTATTATATCTCAACATGAGATACAATATTCTTATTTCTCTATTATTGAGGTATATTATACTTTTTGGTACTTTCATGGAACATTTGTAAATAATAAGTCTATAGTTTAGAGTGTGATTTATATTTTCCATTTTATGTAAGTGTCAATGTGCAAGAAATGCACAAGTATCATGTAAGAGAGAATGTGCACAAGTGTCTTGTATGTAAGAGTGTAAATATGTAATGTGAGGATGTGCACAAGTTTCATAGTTTAGGAGTGCATGAAGGAGTCCAAGAGTCATGTACATGTGTGCAAGTACTATAGAGTCAAGTGTCCATCATATATGCAAGTGACAAGTTGATAAGCTATGAGTCATGAGACTTGGTATATGGAGAGCAATAGTCAAGTAATTGAAGAGTCACATTACTATGGCTATATTATGGAGACAATGCTCCATAGGAAAGTGATCAAAGTGAATACAATTCATATATCTCATTACCTGGTTGTAAGAGGAGCAATAAAGCTTGTATACATTCTGAGCAATTAATATGTGAGTTTTCTTCATGCATAGTTCATGAATGATTTAGGTTATTTACATTCATATTTTAGTATACAATGAATGTTATTTTCTTTATTATATAAGCCCTGATATACATATTAATTTGCTTATATTATTCTAGTCATCATATCATTATTTTGACATTTATTATTGTGGCTATTTTATATTGGGACTTGTGTAATATTGTGAGATAACCTATGATATTTTGTTTTAGTTGTAGAGTTGTTACACAAAAACCTCAAGGTATTAGTGTCTGATACAATATTTGTATTTGAACACCTCATAGGGTAGTTAGTCCTAGGGCCCAGGGTGGTGGTTAGTCCACTAGATCAAATCCTTGATGTGCAACCGTTAGTTCAACACCCCTTCTTTGATGTTACTCAGAGGGATTTGATCATGGGGTAAGGCTTTGATACCACTGTAGAGTTGTCGTTACACCAAAACCTCAAGGTATTAGTGTCTGATACAATATTTGTATCAGACACCTCATAGGGTGGTTAGTCCCAGGGCCCAAGGAGGTAGTTTGTCCACTAGGTCAAATCCCTAAGGTGTGGCAGTTAGTCCAAAAACCTTGGGGGATGTATAGAAATTCCTCCAAGGGGGGTTTACCTTTGTTATCCTCTCATTATAAAATAATTTTGTGTTTGCATCTTTATTTTGCTACTTCTTGTTATGTTTAACTCTCTTCATTAGTATCACTGTCATGTTCAAATCTAACAGTAGTAAAGGATTAAAAATTCAACAATGGTATCAAAGCTACCACATGACTTTCTCTAGTTTGATAGAGTTACTTTATTAGTAGCCATTAGTAATTAGCTTTGTCCATTTTGATAAAGTTTATTTAAAAAAATCCATTTTAAGGTAATGGAGACTTGGACTCTATATTTTTAAAAGGTCATATTGAGTAGAAGAGGCTAGGGTCTTTCCACTTGGTTGAAGGAAAACTAGTGAATACTAGGACTCAACTAGATTGAAGGAAGAACCAACTTAGGAAAAAGAGCCTAAATTCAAGAAAGAGCCATCCTAACATTAATATTGGATTCTCTAGTAAGGAGGAGAATCTTATTGGGTTCTTAGGTGCATCCTAATACATTAAAGATTTTAGAAAAGAAGAAAAATAGTAGAGATTAAGCTATAGAAGTTTGAGAAGCTTCCTACAAAGATAGTGAAGAGTTTCAACTTCTAAGTATTGAGATAAGAAAGTAGAGAGCATAATATAGAGAAGAATAAGAAATACAAAGATACAGAAGATAGGTTCAAGAAACCTACATTAAAGGAAAATCCAGAGAGCCTATATTGAAGAATTAAGAGATCTCCATTAAAGGTGAAGAGATCAATATAGAAAGAAGAAGAAGAATCAGATCAAATTAACCTTGACATATTTGAAGAATAATTAGAAAGCATAAAGCAAAAAAGAGAGAAGTATCTTCCCAAGGATACATTGAAGAATTAGGCTGATTGAATATATCTATATATCATTTTAGTATTGGTTGCAGATTATTTTTTGAAGCAAGTTCTTTAGGGTAGACACATACAAAAATATAGAAAAGAAAGGACCAAGAGGCCAATATAAAAACGAAAGGCTCAAGAGGCCAATATAGAAGAGGAAGTCCTAAGAGGCCCATATAGTGAAGGAAAAATTCTAAGAGGTTATATAGAAGAAGAAAAGTAAAAGGTCCATATTGTTGAAGAAAGACCCCATTCATATACCTCAAGAAGATAGCTGAAGAATAGCCATTTGACCACCTCAAGAAGATGCCAAAAAATAGCCATTTGACCACCTCAAGAAGGTGACAACATAATAGGAATTAGGCCATATAGCAAAAAGGATAAGTCATAGAATCAAGCCATTTAGTAAGCATACAACAAACATAAGAAAGAAAGGCCACATCAAAGAAATTGTATTTAAATATGAAGTAAAAGTTGCTATAGTATAAACCATATTCCAAACATTGGAACCCACACCATTGCAATAGAGAGAAATTACAACGCTATCACACTAGTATATATAACATTGTAGTAGTATAGAAGCTTATATTTTAGCATAGTAAGATAGCATGATGGAGTGAGATGAAAGGCCAGGATAGCAGTGAATGAGGTAAGCCTAAAAGAGTCAAGGAAACTAGTAGAGAAGGTAATCAACAAATCAATATTAGCAATGTTGAAACCAACCAAGAGAACCTATGACCAAGGTACAAACATCAACGATTAAGATAGAGGCAACTAGCACCTAAGAAGGAAACACCAACAAGCAACTAGCATCTAAGGAGGAGAAGCCAATGAGCAACCAATGCTTGGAAAATGAAACATGCATCCAAGGAGGTGAAACCAGATTCAAAGAACCCAACAAGGAAGTGAAACGACTAGGAAAGGATCATTGAAGTTTAATGTTTGAGCAAATTTTGGCATGCGAAACCTAACACTGTTGTAATATATAACAACACCAACTATAATTTAAAATGAAGTATTTTTCTAACATACTTGTCCATGTAGACCAACACATGAATATTTGGAACATTTGAGTTCAAGTTTGCAGTCATTTGGAGCGTCTAAGCTCAGATTATTTTAAACAAATGTGTAGAGGGAACACATCTAAAGGTACACATGAATTAATTAATGCCAATGAGTAAGCAAAGCATGATTCACCAGTGAGTAAGCAAAGCACAATTTGATTGCAAGCAAACAAAGCACAATTCAAAGTATAATATTAGATTGGAAATTATTTTTAATTAGGGTTTCTTAGAGTAATAAGGTGCTTACAAAGTTTAAGTAGGATTTATTTTTTAATTAAGGAGTTATAAGTAGGTTATAATTATAATTTAGGAGTTATAAGGGTTAGTTTGGAATTTAAGTTTTTTGAATTTTTAAAGATATGGAGTAATAAGTGTTTCTACATTTAGTTTGATTACTGTTTGAAGTTTTTTAAAGGTAGAAGTTTTATTTTTTGAGAAAATTTGAAATTAAAAATATTATAAATTTTTTTGAAATTTTACAAATTTAAATATTTGGGATTTAAAAAGGTTTTCAACATCAAAGGATTAAAAATTTGCAAATTTCATATTTGAATTATTATTTGAATTTTTTAAACTAGGGAGTTATAAGGCTTACTACTTCAAAGGTTATTATTTGAGTTCTTATAATTATTTGAATGAGTTCCATTATGTCAAACAATAAAAATTTCCTTTCTAAATCTCAACTTTTGAAAGGACCAAATTTTGCATCATGGAAGAACAAAATGAAATCAATCCTAGTTGTAGAAAAACTCTAGGATATAGTTAGTGGAACAAAGATAAAACCTAGTGAGGATGCAAGAGAAATACAAATATTTGAAGAAGGTGATGCAAAAGCACTTATGTTGATAACATTTGTAATAATTGATGAAATTCAACCATATTTAAATGGAGCAAAAACTTATACAAAAGCATGGAGTAAATTTGAAGGGAAAAATAAAGCTATTATTCTAAATCTACAATCCTAATTGTATTCCTTAAAAATCAATAGTGGAGAAAGTATATAACTATTTCTTCAAAAGGTAGTAGATATAAAAGCAAAATTATTAACTTTAGGAGAAAAGATAGAGGACAAATTTCTTTTCCAAGTAAAATTAAGGGCACTTCCAGAAGTTACAAGCATCTAGTCACATATTTGCAAGTCTTAAGCAAGGAGACTACATTTGATGATTTAGTTAATGTAGTGATAAATCACTACACCTTTTTGAAAGTAGAAGTCTAAGTCATGGAAAAGCACATGAAGAAAGAGATGATCATAAATACTTGATCAAATAGAGGCCTAATATCATGAGTAATAAAAGTTTGAAGTTCAAAAGTTCCTAAGTTGCGAACATAAGGCAATAACAAAAAGTCTAGACAAGGAACTAAAGGCAAAATGCCCTAAAGATATGAAGACAAGTGATCCCAAGGATGAAGAAAAACTCTCGAAGAAGAAAATGTCAATGCCTCAAAGGTCAAATCAATAAAGTGCACATTCTTCAAGGAATATTGTCCTTTCTACAAAATATATCTTGTATCTCTAAAAAGGACAACAACATGAAGCTATGGTAGAAGCAACTCAAAGATCCAAAATATTAAATTAGAGAAATTTTCAAGACCCAGATAATGGGAATCCCCAAAAAATGGGTAGACAGAAATAAAAGTGACATCTACTCATCCAAGGGCCAAGATCAACTAACAATCATATCTTAAAATTTATAAAATCCTAAAGGGACAAACAATTAGAAAAGGACATGACTCAATATCTAAAATGACAACCACCTAGAGATCTCTGCATGAGTTTTGGAGGGAAAACCTCCCTTGTAAATCTATAAATAGGAGTAGTATGATATTTGTAAAGGATCTGCAAGTTTGCAACTCCATGTACTTAAAGTATTTCCTTTTATTTCTTTTTGTAAATACAATTGTGGTTCTTGAGCGACTTGTGGATAATTTCAAACCCCTACTTCTGGTACAACCTATGTAAAAATTTACTTGTAAATATACATACATGGGAGCTTGTGTCTATTTTTTAGCCTTTGCCTACAGACCTGTGGATGTGTATGTGCTCTTTTGCATGAATATTGTAGAACATGTGCTTATACTGAGAGGGGGGGTGAACAGTATAATATAAAACTTTTCCCCAAATAGTAGCATCAACATTAATAAAGTAGTAAACATCACACAAAGCATCACACACATGAGAGACATCATTTTTAACGTGGTTCACCCAATGTGGGCTACCTCCACAGAAAATATTTCTTCTAAATATTTCTCAAATAATCTCTTGGGAATCCTTCCCAATTACAATGTTTATGGACCTCTATCCAAAGGAGATGTTGATCCCCTAAATCTCAAGTTCGTGGATCTCTTCCACAGGAGAACTCTTTCCCCTTCTGCTCTGGCTAGTGATCTTCTAGAAGACTTTGTCTCTCTGCTGCACTGACTGGTGGATCTCTCTCCACTTGAAGACTCCTCACTCAGATCTATCTTCAATTGTCCTGGTTGTTGGATCTCTATCCACTGAGACTCTATCCTCTGTACTCTATCACCTCCAAAGCTCTATCAATAGGTTCACTCAGAACCTCCTCAAATCTGCTCAATAGGCTCACTCAAAACCTACTCAAATTCTGCTCAAAAATCACACAAAACTTGTCCCAATATGCTCAATAAGTCCTCTCTAGGACTTGCTCAGATATGCATAGCAAGCTTTCACAAAATCTTACACAAAAATAGTCCACAAGCCTTCTCAAAGACTTACCTCAAATCAGCTCAACAAAATCTCAACTCAATCTCATAGAAGCATAAAGAGAATTGTTAGAGACTCAATATGTTCTATACTCAAATCTCAATCTCATTCAATAAAACATATTAGAGACTCAATATGTTCTATACTCAAATCCCAATCTCAACTCAAAGCAATCTCATAGAAGCATAAAGAGAATTGTTAGAGACTCAATATGTTCTATTCTCAAACTCAATCTCTTTCTCAACTCAATCTCAATTAAATCAGAATATAGAATAGTTTGTTTTATGGAACTTGAACAACCACTCCACACATTCACTTGACTAGGCTCAAATAATTCTACTCAACCAATCACCACAAGGAACAACTCTTTCTCACAAACCCTAGTCCAAGCATGAATCAATCAACTCAAAATATTTCCAACAATACTCAACAACAAATCTCACATAACAATGATACTCATGTTCTTTTCTAACTCAAGTTCAAGTTCTTTGCACAACAACTCACTTCAACAACAATGCTTATAAAACAAGGTTTTAATCACAATTCTCAAACCAAAAAACCTTGAAGCATTAAACCAATCACTTTCAAAAAGGAAACCACAATCAATCCTTTTCACTCCAATGATATTTCAAAAATCAACCACCCAAATAAAATCAATGGAGAATATTGCTCATACCTTTTTGATGCTTTATGAGTTGTCCACTAAATCTGTCACACTCAACACACTTTCTTTTTCAACTCTCAACAAGGGTTAGAGATCTTGAGTAATAACACAACAATAATATCCAAATAACACCTTATTACTCCTACTTTATTTTAACATCCACCAAAGTTCTTTTTAAAAGAAAACCCTTACTCAAAATAACTTTCACTAAAAAGAACTTTATCAAAAACCCTTATTACTCCTAACAATTTCAAAAATCACAATTAAAAATAATTCACAACTCAAACAACCACCATGACCTTATTCCCTAAGGTTACTCAACAAATCAACTAACGAAGCACCTTTACCCCTTATCACTCCACCTTAGGCAATCCAAACAAAATATTAATAAAAACCTTAATACCTGCCTCGAGGGGAATCGAACCCTCGTCTTGCCCCAACGTGAATGCCCTAGCCATGGCCAAGCTACCGCATGAGCTATGGGCTCATTGGTGAAAAATAAGTGCCACCCACTTCTTATCCTTCACCCTCTTCCACCAAGCGAAAAGTATGCGCCTTGGGCGCCTCAACAGAACAAAGCCAAAAATGATGCTTGCGGGAATCGAACGCACAACCTCCTTGTCACCAACACCTTTGCACAATCCAAGCTGCCACTAGGCCACGCTACCCAATGCATTTTGGGAAGTGGTCATTGTCTCCCTTTAATGTTCGTTGCATCACTTAAATGAAAAACACGAGCTCTTTTTCTTCGCAAATACCAAGCGCAAATATCAATGAGCAAGGATGAATGAATTAAAAAATTCAATGGCATATTTATATGCCTTCCCTTTGCTTTGGAAACGTCGGCCTTTTTGAAACTTCCTTCATGACGTCGGCGGATAAACTTTTAATTTTAATTTTAAAATTTAAATTTAAATTTTAAATAAATTAAAATTTAAACTAAATCTTTAAAATTAAATATCTCCATCATCGGGGCACCTTTTTTGATGAAACAAAAAGCCAACTTGGGTTTTAAGAAAAACCCATTTCAAATCTGCCATCCATGGTTTTAAATAAAAACCTTTTGCAAAGCTTCCCTTGAAGCTCCTTTTGGAACCACATGCCATGCATCCCTTCTTGAACCTTTGATCAAAAACATTTGCTTCTCATGAAGCTCTTTGTGAAACACAAACATAGTGCTTACTTACATAGATCCTTTTGACATCAATGACAACTCTTAGCTTAGGGACTCAAAATGTCCAACAATCTCCCCCTTTGTCATTGATGGCAACCCATATCCTTTTACTGAAATCTGACCTTCTTTTATGCTCCCCCTAGGACTTTGCTCCCCCTGGCTCAAAGCTTTCTCAAATATCAAATCTCTCCCCATATCAAAAACTCTCCTCAATATACACAAATCTCTCCCCCTTTGTCATCAATGGCAAAGGGTCACCTTTGGGGCTCGGGGCTAAGAATGAGCCTCTTAGCTTAGCCCCTCCCCACCTCCACATGAGGTGGTTAATTCTAGGGTGGGAGTCTCACTCCCAATTTTCCTCGAAGATACTCAAAAGTGTCTTTTGAGAGTGGCTTAGTGAAAATATCTACTATATGTTCCTTTGTAGTGACATACTCCAATTTGACCTATTTATCTGACACCTGTTCTCTCATAAAATGATACTTAATTGGAATGTGCTTCATCCTGGAGTGCATTACTAGATTTTTTGAGATACATATGGCATTGGTATTATCACATAGTATAGGAATAGGTTGATCATGCTTTATCTTGAAGTCTTCTAAAGTCCTCTTCATCCATAACACCTATGTACAACTAGCTACTATTGCAATATATTCTACCTCTATTGTAGATAGTGATACTGAAACCTGCTTCTTACTTAACCAGGAGACTAGTCTTTCTCCAAGAAAGAAAGCTCCTCCACTTGTGCTTTTTCTATCATCAATGTTGTTGGCCCAATCTGCATCTGTATATGCTGTGAGTGTGAAACTATCACTTTTAGGATACCAAAGTCCAAAATCCATAGTCCCTTTTAGATACCTAAAAATTCTTTTTACTGCTACCACATGTGTTTCCTTAGGTGCTGCTTGAAATCTTGCCACTAATCCCACTGATTGTACTATGTCTGGTCTTGTAGCTGTGACATACAATAAGCTGCCAATCATGGATCTGTATAGTCTCTGATCTGCCTCTAGAGATTCATCATCCTTACTTAACTTGCACCCTATGACCATAGGAGTACTTACTGGTTTGCAATATTCTAATATGAATTTCTTTAACATCTCCTTGATGTATTTGGCTTGAGAAAGAA
Source organism: Wollemia nobilis (assembly GCA_028583015.1). Classification (NCBI taxonomy): domain Eukaryota; kingdom Viridiplantae; phylum Streptophyta; class Pinopsida; order Araucariales; family Araucariaceae; genus Wollemia; species Wollemia nobilis. Next base: position 2,556,440 of record JAQPPZ010002660.1, read on the forward strand.
ACACTCCCTTTTTTGATTGTGAAATCTGAAGACCAAGAAAGAAGGATAATTCACCAAGCATAGACATCTCAAATTCACTCTGCATATTCTTAGCAAACTCTTTGCACATCTTGTCATTATTTCCTCCAAAAATTATGTCATCAACATAAACAACCACTATTAAAAGATCATTTCCTTCATTTTTGATATACAAATTACTATCTGCTATTCCTTTCCTGAATCCCTATTCCTGTAGATACCTATCCAATCTTGAATACCATGCTCTAGGAGCCTGCTTTAAGCCATACAATACCTTTTTCAATCTGCATACCTGATCTGGTGTATCTGATAGTATAAATCCCTTTGGTTGTTCAATGTAGACCTCTTCTTCTAGAATCCCATTTAGAAAAGCTGACTTAACATCCATTTGATATACCTTGAAGTTCTTGAAACTTGAAAAAGCTAAAAACATCCTTATAGCTTCAAGTCGTGCAACTGGAGCAAAGGTTTCATCAAAATCAATTCCTTCTACTTGTGCATAACCTTTGCAAACTAACCTTGCTTTATTTCTGACAACTTGTCCATCTTCATTCAACTTATTTCTGAAGACCCATTTTGTGCCAATCACATTTTTGTCCTTTGGTCATGGAACAAGTTCCCAAGTTTTTCTCTTCTCAATCTGATCTAATTCCTCATTCATTGCTTTAACCCAAAATTCATCTTCACAAGCCTGAGAAAAATATTTTGGCTCAATCTTAGATAGCAAAGAAAAATTTGCTTGTTGAGATGGTTTTATTATTCTTCTCCTTGTCTGTCTTTCATCTGGATTCCCAATGATCTGATATTTTGGGTGATGTTTCTGTACATATCTGGAAGGAGTCTTAGGAAGAAGCCTTTGTGTTTCTTCTTCATCATTTTTTGATTCCTCACAAAATTCTTCTTGACAACATCCATCTTCTTGGTATACCGTTTGCTGAATTGGCTCTCTGGAATCTATCTTTTCATCAACTATCACATTCATACTTTCCACCATAGTGCATGTTCTTTTGTTGTAACATCTGTAAGCCTTGCTTTTAGTGGAATATCCAAGAAAAATTCCCTCATCACATCTTGGATCAAATTTGCCCAAATTCTGATCTTCCCGTCTTATGTAACATTTGCTTCCAAAAATCTTGAAATGTTTTACAGTAGCAGGTCTTCCTTTCCAAAGCTCATAAGGAGTCTTATGATGATTTACCCTTAATTGAGCCCTAGTAATTATGTACACAGTTGTGGATACTACTTCTTTCCAAAAACCATCTGACAACTTAGATTCATTTAACATAGCTCTAGCCATGTTTTCAACAGTCCTGTTCTTCCTTTCAACTACTCCATTTTGTTGGGGAGTTCTTGCTGCTTGAGTACTCTCTCTTGATTCCATGTTGTTCACAAAATTCTACAAACTCATTTGAAGTAAATTCTCCTCCTCTATCAGATCTTAGACACTTAATCCTTTTGCCTATTTCATTTTCAACCAAATTCTTGAATGCTTTGAATTTTTCGAAGGCTTCTGACTTCTCTTTTAGGAAAGTTACCCAAACCATTCTGGAATAATCATCTACAAACAACATGAAGTAACTCTCACCTTGAATACTTTGTGTTCTAGTAGGACCACACAAATTAGTATGTATTAAACTTAAAGGCTCAGAAGACATATAGCCTTTTGGTTTGTAAGTTGTCCTAGTTTGCTTTCCATGTTGACAAGGTGCACAAATTATGTTTTGAGGTCTCCTTATTTTGGGTAAATCTCTGACTGTCTGTTTATTGCTTATGCTGACTATGTTGTCAAAATTCAAATGACCTAATATTCTATGCCATAACCAGCTCTCATCTTCTTGTGATAGAAAACACTTTTCTCCTTTGATCTCATTGAGCATGTATAAGTTGTTTGGAGTCCTTCTTGCATTTGCAATAATTCTTCCTATTTTAGTTTTCCTTATGTCACATCTATCTAGATGGAAGGTAACCATATATCCTTGATCACAAAGTTGACTTATACTCAGTAGATTGTGCTTTAACCCTTTGACATACAAAACATTCTCTAGTTTTTGTTTTTCCATTGTCTAGACTTAGAGTACCTTTCCCAACAATCCTAGCTGATCCATTATCACCAAAACTTACTGATCCTCTATTTGTTTCCTTTAGAACAATGAATTTGTCTTTGTCTCCTGTCATGTGACTAGAACAACCACTATCCAGATACCATTGTTCTTCTTTATTTTGAGCATGCAGGGTTGTTTGAACTAACATAGATCTGGCCCTATCATTCTTTCTTTCATCCTTCCTAGTTGTTGGAATTATTTTTCTAGACTCAAGAAATATCATTTTACACCATCTAGCCTTGTGCCCAAAGTTATTGCATTTGTAACATATAACATCATCATCCATGAGAGGTGCAAAGGAATTGAAATCTCTATCGTATCTTGCATGATGAGTACAGTGTGCAGCTATATGACCATATTTATTGCAAGAAAAACAATGACCATGAAAGAGATTATGTAACCTGTTTGGAGATCTTGGATATTGTGAAGAAGTCATCCTCTTCTTGTAATTAACTCTTATCCAGGGTTCCTCTTTGCTCTCTTCCTTTCTGATGTCCTTTGCTTGCTTTTCTTTGTTTGAAGTTTCTGCCTTTTGGAAGCTTGATTCCTCTTTTTGTTTCACATATTCTATATTTTGTAGTATCTTGATCCCTTCTAGTTTATTCCTTAGGAGAACAATTTTTGCTTCCAATATTCCACATTCTATTTCCTTGGCTCTCAATAGATCTGTCATATCTTGCTCAATATTCTTTCCTTCTTCTACCTTAATCTTGAATTCTGTAAGATTCTGTATAAGTTCCACTCTTGCTTCTTCATCTTCCTGAATTTGTTCCTTCAAGTTTGAATTTTTCTCTCTAAGTCTTTCTAATTTTTTGAGAGCAACAAAAATTCTTCTTTTATATCAAACCCACTTTCTTCTTCACTTTTTGAGTTCATGTGTGCTACCGAAGGATCTTCTTCCGAGTTGTTAGACTCTTCATGGAGAGACCGACTCTGATACCAATTGTAGAACATGTGCTTATACTGAGAGGGGGGTGAACAGTATAATATAAAACTTTTCCCCAAATAGTAGCATCAACATTAATAAAGTAGTAAACATCACACAAAGCATCACACACATGAGAGACATCATTTTTAACGTGGTTCACCCAATGTGGGCTACCTCCACAGAAAATATTTCTTCTAAATATTTCTCAAATAATCTCTTGGGAATCCTTCCCAATTACAATGTTTATGGACCTCTATCCAAAGGAGATGTTGATCCCCTAAATCTCAAGTTCATGGATCTCTTCCATAGGAGAACTCTTTCCCCTTCTACTCTGGCTAGTGATCTTCTAGAAGACTTTGTCTCTCTGCTACACTGACTAGTGGATCTCTCTCCACTTGAAGACTCCTCACTCAGATCTATCTTCAATTGTCCTGGTCGTTGGATCTCTATCCACTGAGACTCTATCCTCTATACTCTATCACCTCCAAATCTCTATCAATAGGTTCACTTAAGAACCTCCTCAAATATTCTCAATAGGCTCACTCGAACTCTCTCAAATTCTCAATAGCTCAACCCAATCTCAATAGGCTCACTCAAAACCTACTCAAATATGCTCAACAAGCTCACACAGAACTTGTCCCAATCTGCTCAATAAGTCCTCTCTAGGACTTGCTCAAATCTGCATAGCAAGCTTTCACAAAATCTTACACAAAAATAGTCCACAAGCCTTCTCAAAGACTTACCTCAAATCAGCTCAACAAAATCTCAACTCAATCTCATAGAAGCATAAAGAGAATTGTTAGAGACTCAATATGTTCTATACTCAAATCCCAATATTAATTCAAAGCAATCTCATAGAAGCATAAAGAGAATTTTTAGAGACTCAATATGTTCTATACTTAAATCCCAATCTCAATTCAAAGCAATATCATAGAAGCATAAAGAGAATTGTTAGAGACTCAATATGTTCTATTCTCAAACTCAATCTCTTTCTCAACTCAATCTCAATTAAATCAGAATATAGAATAGTTTGTTTTATGGAACTTGAACAACCACTCCACACATTCACTTGACTAGGCTCAAATAATTCTACTCAACCAATCACCACAAGGAACAACTCTTTCTCACAAACCCTAGTCCAAGCATGAATCAATCAACTCAAAATATTTCCAACAATACTCAACAACAACTCTCACATAACAATGATACTCATGTTCTTTTCTAACTCAAGTTCAAGTTCTTTGCACAACAACTCACTTCAACAACAATGCTTATAAAACAAGGTTTTAATCACAATTCTCAAACCAGAAAACCTTGAAGCATTAAACCAATCACTTTCGAAAAGGAAACCACAATCAATCCTTTTCACTCCAATGATATTTCAGAAATCAACCACCCAAATAAAATCAATGGAGAATATTGCTCATACCTTTTTGATGCTTTATGAGTTGTCCACTAAATCTGTCACACTCAACACACTTTCTTTTTCAACTCTCAACAAGGGTTAGAGATCTTGAGTAATAACACAACAATAATATCCAAATAACACCTTATTACTCCTACTTTATTTTAACATCCACCAAAGTTCTTTTTAAAAGAAAACCCTTACTCAAAATAACTTTCACTAAAAAGAACTTTATCAAAAACCCTTATTACTCCTAACAATTTCAAAAATCACAATTAAAAATAATTCACAACTCAAACAACCACCATGACCTTATTCCCTAAGGTTACTCAACAAATCAACTAACGAAGCACCTTTACCCCTTATCACTCCACCTTAGGCAATCCAAACAAAATATTAATAAAAACCTTAATACCTGCCTCGAGGGGAATCGAACCCTCGTCTTGCCCCAACGTGAACGCCCTAGCCATGGCCAAGCTGCCGCACGAGCTGCGGGCTCATTGGTGAAAAATAAGCGCCACCCGCTTCTTATCCTTCACCCTCTTCCACCAAGCGAAAAGTATGCGCCTTGGGTGCCTCAACAGAACAAAGCCAAAAATGATGCTTGCGGGAATCGAACGCACAACCTCCTTGTCACCAACACCTTTGCACAATCCAAGCTGCCACTAGGCCACGCTGCCCAATGCATTTTGGGAAGTGGTCGTTGTCTCCCTTTAATGTTCGTTGCATCACTTAAACGAAAAACACGAGCTCTTTTTCTTCGCAAATACCAAGCGCAAATATCAACGAGCAAGGATGAATGAATTAAAAAATTCAATGGCATATTTATATGCCTTCCCTTTGCTTTGGAAACGTCGGCCTTTTTGAAACTTCCTTCATGACGTCGATGGATAAACTTTTAATTTTAATTTTAAAATAAAATTAAATTAAAATTTTAAATAAATTAAAATTTAAACTAAATATTTAAAATTAAATATCTCCATCACCGGGGCACATTTTTCGATGAAACGAAAAGCCAACTTGGGTTTTAAGAAAAACCCATTTCAAATATGCCATCCATGGTTTTAAATAAAAACCTTTTGCAAAGCTTCCCTTGAAGCTCCTTTTGGAACCACATGCCATGCATCCCTTCTTGAACCTTTGATCAAAAACATTTGCTTCTCATGAAGCTCTTTGTGAAACACAAACATAGTGCTTACTTACATAGATCCTTTTGACATCAATGACAACTCTTAGCTTAGGGACTCAAAATTTCCAACAAATATTAGGTTTGCTAAGTGTATATGTGTGTGAGGGGTCTGCACCTATTTTTGGACTGTCACTTATTAGCTTGACTCTCCTATGGGAACTGCCTGCTCATACATGCTTATAACTGGTAGATATTGATTTCTCTTCATTGTGTTGAGGAGAGGAAGTGTTCACCACTGGAACATAGCATTCAAACCTATTTTACAAGAAGATCTTAGCAATTCTCTTGGCACATCATTACCTTTTCCTTTTATCTTTTGAGTTTGCTTTCTTTCTTGCATTCCTTTTCCTTGGTAGATGTGCAAGTGCCTTGAAGATCACATCTTAATAAGGATCAGGTCTTATAAAAATCCTTAAAGGCCCTTAAGTGAGCCAAATCCCATGCTCTTGGTTGTGGCCTATTGTGTCACTCTGATGCAAGTCACGATTGTCTCAAGTGAGGGAAATCAAAGATAACAATAATTTAATGGCACACTCGATGGGATCTTCATGATATATCATTAGTCCTAAAATTGTAACAAGAAGTAGGGCTAAGACTTGGTGAGGGTCTTAGTCTGTTCATCGCTTTCTAAAGCATCTCCTTCTCACCTGACAAATATGCTCTAGAATGAACATCAAAAGAGGTCATTGTTGATGGTACCAGACCAAGGTTTGGGTGGAGATATCTATCTATATGCTTTATAAAAGTAAGAAGTTGTATTCACCTGGTGACTCCACTACAATCCAAAGGATCCATAGGTTTAAGATGTCTATCCTATCTCATTAATGGTACCCCACATGGGGAGAAAAGAACCTACTATGACCTCTAGATTTTCCAATAGTTTAGGGGAAATTTTAAGTATCCTTGCTGGATGGATATTTGCTTGAATACACCGATGAAGACCCAACATCCCCACTAGAGCACCTACAAGAAATATTTTTTCTCTTTCAAGTGTATAACATCATGAAGTAGGATGTGGTCCTGAGACTATTGGTGGCCTCTCTAAAAGGTGAGGTTGGTATAAATATAATGCTTTGTCTTCGTTTTCAATCTCTGACTAGGATTAGCTAGCTACCTTGGTAATTAGCAACTTAATAGAGGAAGCAAACAACACAACTTGAGCCAACTACTCCCCTTAATGATGCATCAAAAGGGGAGATACACAACATCCACAGGTCATATTATTTTAGCTTTCATATTATTTTTCCTAATACTTGTTTTTTTTTAATTTACATGATGGAATCAGTAGTCACCACGAATCCAGGCAGGTTGTCCAGCTTTTATGACCACCACAGGATTCTGCGCTATTCACCTCAAAAGCTGCCACAGTTCTTCATGCAGTCCACTCCTATAACCACCATGTCATAATCATTTAATGAAGAACATGTTCTTATACTGGGAGGGTGAAAAATATACAATAAAATATTTTGCTTTTCAAACCATATGATAACATCAGCAATATTAAAGCAATAACCATTACACAAAGCATCACACACATGAGAGACATGATTTAACATGGTTCACCCAATGTGGGCTACGTCCACGGAGAAAATATTTCACTTAAATTTTATCAACAAATTTCTTGGGAATCCTTCCTTATTACAATATTTATGGACCTCTGTCCAAAGGAGACACAAATACCCTAATCAAGTTTGTGGATCTATATCCACAGGAGAACTCCTTCTTTGCTCTGGTTGGTAATCCTTTAGAAGACTACTACCTCCACTGCTCTGGCTTGTGGATTTATTTCCACTGAATACCCCTGTCCTCACTCAGAAGACCTTTGTCCTCACTGCCCTGGCTAATGGATCTCTATCCACAGGAGACTACTGTCCTCTGCTCTGTCACCTCCAAAGTTTTCTCTCACTCTGTTCTATCTTTGTCTTAGATATGTACTGAATATTGTCCTCTACCCTACACAAATCTGCTCAATCTCTGTCTCAAATCTACACTAAACACTTTCCATCGGTCTAACACAAATCTACTCAATCACTATCTCAAATATGTACAACAAGTCCTCACTAGAACTTGTCCAATATTCTTAACAAGTCTTCACCAAGACTTACCTTAAATCTTCTCAACAAGTTCTCACTAGAACTTATCCAATCTGGTTGTAAGCTTTCACAAAAGCTCACACAAATCTACCCATAATATTACACAAAAGCTTTCCTCAATTCAGTCCTTAAGTCCTCTTTAGGACTTACTCAAATCTGCTCACAAGCTTTCACAAAAGCTTGTTCAAATCAATTGCAAAACTTGCATACAAAAACTCAACTCAATTTATCACATAAAACTTCTTCAATCACCCAAACAAGTTTCACACATAATCTTGTTTAACTTACAAAAGCATATAGATAATTGTTAGAGACTCAATATGTTTCACACTCACACAACACTCAATCACTCTTAAAATCTCCTTCAAATCAATTAAGAATAAAGAACAATTTGTTTCACAGAACTTGAACTATCACTCCAATGCTTTCAATCAACTATGCTCAATCAACTTCACTCAACCAATCACTCAATGAAACACAAATTGCTTATAAACCCTAGACAAGTATTTCACAATGCTTTCAACAACTCACATAATGGAAATCAAACTTGATTCAAGATGATTCCTATTTCACATAACAATGATACTCATGATCTTTCACAAACCCTAATCAAGCATATGAAATCCTACTCTAATATTTCCAACAATGCTTACCAAACAATCCTTTTCACTCCAACTTAGCATTCATAACATCCAACAATATTTCACTCACAAGGAAGATGTGCCCATACCTTTTGTTTGATGAAGTTTTGACCTCAAAACCTGTCTTAATCACAATCACCCTCTTTGCCAATCTCAAAGGTTAGGTAGCAAAAACCTTCTCAAAATTTCATTCAAATATTCCCTCAAAATATTTCACCATACAAAACATTAAATCTCAATTACACCTTATAATCTCCACACTTAAAAATGATTAGCAAAAATTAAACAACTCACTTCAACAACTAATTTTCTTAATCCACCTTATTACTCCTTCCAAATTCTAATCATCAAAATCACAATATAAAATTTAATTTTTATAAACCTTATATCTCCCTCCTAACAAAAATCATGCCACATAAAACCTTAGGATAAAATTTAATTAAAAAATTAAATACCTCTTTTGCCCTCGGTAGGATTCCATCTCTCGCAGCACTGCCACCAGCGCCCTAGCCGCAGCTCAACTATCGTGTGAGCTAGGTGCTCACCTTGGTAGTCAAAAACACATTGTGCGCTTTGACTTCTATGTTGGATGCCCAAAACGAAAACGACCACATCTAAAATACTACCACCAAGATTTGATCGCGGGACCTCCTACCTTGCAACGTCTCAACACATAGCCGCTTGCCGCTAGCCCAACCACCTTGGTTGGTAGTGAGGCTTTAAGCCTCCCTTCCTTTATCCCTTCATTGGCATCGAATAAAACAAAAATTAACCTTTTTCTTTGCATGCAGATCACAAAACATTCATAGGCACTCTCTATTGGACTCGAACGAAGGTTAGTCTTAGTCCACTAATGCACATGGTATTTATACCATTGTGCCATCTCCCTTTGAATGTCGACGGAGGGGAAAAACATATGACGTCGGTGCTCATTATTAAACCTTTTCCATTATAACCTTAACCTTAGGGTTAATTAAATTAAGTTATAAACTAAATTATAATAAAATTATTATAATTAATTTGATAACTTTAGGGTTAATTAAATTAAATTATAAATTAATTTATAATGAAATTATTATAATTAATTTAACCACTTTAGGTATTGACATTAGACCTTTAATATTATAAAAAATATTATAATATTATTTTTCTTGGGCCTCCCTATTGCTCCTTTAGACCTTATTTGTTCACCTTGAATATTATAATATTATTTCCCTTTGGCCTAGAAGCAATCTTTCTCTTGTATTGCTTACTGAAACTGATTGTTGACATCATTCCTTTTGCACTGCTCACTAAAACTAACTCTTGACATCAATGACAACAAATCTTGCTCATATTTCCAACATTTAAACCTTTTACGTTTCTAAAAGCACTAGGAAAGGGACAAGTGTTTAGTCCAACGAGGCCCGAGATTTGAACCTTGGACCTCCGCCCTCTTACGGGGTTTGGTCAAACCAACTAATACTTGTTGAAATACTTCTTTGTTCCATTGTTTAAGCATTTTTTTAACATATTGTAACTTTTTGGTTACTTTGTACATGCATGAGCTAATAACCTTCAAATCCCACCACTACTTTAGTTTTGAGTGGAAGTTTGGATGAAGCATCCACATATACTCAAACCTAAATGGGTAACATTTTTTTATTTGAGAGAAAGCGTATAGCAAAAGAGGATTAAGGTCAAAGGCAATTCTTGGAAGGATGCTCAATTGATACTCATGGTATTGACCCAGCCAAGCACTAGAAACCAACATTCTATTTAATCTACATTGAACTAAATTTTGGCCCACTCTTCTATTTGACCGTGTTAACCTATTGCCTTTGAGGTCTAAATGAATTAGATTAGAGGAGTCAATGAAATCTCTTAAATATTCCATACTCCTAGACAAGTCCTCCTTTCCTCTCATATTTTTAGACATGAGTAGGGGGAATTGAAATCTCCTACAATCAACCAAGGTTCTTACACAAACTCCCAATATCCCTCATATGCATTTGAATTTCAATATAGAATCTTTTTATCTCTAGCAGGGAATTAGATGCATATATATTTGACAATACAAAATTGAAGCCATAGTTGGTACAATTTATAAACAAAGAAAGGTACCTATTGCATGAAGAAGATAATCTTCTTGTATTTATGGTTTGAGGGTTCTATAGGATCTAGAGACCCCTTTCTATCCTATCAACATATATCTTTTCAAACTCAAAATTCCTCCATATCAACATTTTGGAACCCTCCATATTATCCTCCTAGATTTTTATTTTCTGAAGCATAAAAATATTTGGTTTGTATTCCTTACATAGGTCTTTGGAATTTTCTTTTCCTAAGGGAATTGCAGCCTCATATATTACAATACAAGATCTTCATTTGGTATTCTTTGGGGTGATTACACCCCCACTCTACTCCAAAGTGTGCTGAGTTCCATTGGCTCTCTTTTTCTGCTTTTGTAGTTTTGATTGTTGCATTTGGAGGTCTTCCAAAGGTTCCCTTTCCCACATCAACACTCTTTCTTGAATTTCTTGTTGTTCTTATTGGAATGATCCCTTCTCTACCTTGCTTAGGGTTAGATCTTTCTACCATTTCATCTATCTTTCTTTTGTTTTTCATACCTCTTGTTTGGGTTGGAGTTTCCTCTATAGATTCTATTGTATCCAAGTCCTTATTTGGCTCCTGTGCAAGTTCTAGTTGGGTTTCCTTCACAATTGATTGATTTATATCTTTTTCTTCTTATTTTGTATCTCCTTCCATTTCACCATATTCTATCTTATTCTCAGGTTCCAAAGGATTAAATTGATTTTCTAACTCTACCTCCATCTTTTGTTGATTCTACTAATTTCTTGGTCTCCATTCCTATTTTTTACTGGCCCTTATTTTTGTAGGAGGCTTATTTGGATAGTATTTGGTCAGATTTCCCATAACTTAATAGATATTGCAATCAACCAATCTATTCTCATATTCAATATTTTGATTTCGACATGTTTCACCATTATGTAGTGTTATCTGAGTGGGAAATTTTTTAGATAGATCTATGTATACATAGAATCTAGCAGTGATCATTCTTATTTTAGCTCTAATTGTGTTGTCTATTGCTACCAAGTACCTAATTGATTTAGCAACCCCTCCAATCACTTTATCACACTAGATTTTGATAGGCAGTTTATGAAGTAAGACCCAAATTGGGACAATATTCATGTTTATATTTATTTTGTCTAAAACCCTTCTTCCATTTTGTTAGAAACAACCCTTTTTTCCCAAAAAACCATCTAATATATGAATTTATTAGCTTTTATTCTAGGTACTTGCATACATCTAATGAGATTCACTAGAAGGCCACTAAATAGGATTTTTTGCTACATCAAGGGTATTGTTCACATGGGTGTTTATTTAATAAAAAAAACCAATGTTTTAAAAATTTATTAAACTTCAAACTAGACTACTAATCTTGATAAGTCTACTTTAGCTTATTTGTTTTATATTTGATTAGGAATTATTCCTTTAATTTTCTAAGAAAGAACATATTATATCAATGTATTTAATAGAAGAAAAAATACTATAATGTAGTCCTTGAAAAATATATTTAGTGAATGTGCATGATTCTTAAGTAAATGGATATTTTTAAAAAAGACCCCAATGCTCTTTTTTTTTTATGATAAACAAAGGACTATATAGTTGGTTTGCAATTTACTAGGAAATTGATGGACCAAGCACAACGATATGTAGATGAATTATGTTAAATAAACTAATTCTCAAGGTTAGATTGTGATATGAGCAAGAATTGGTATGAACATGAATGAACAAAAATCACTGAGAAATATTTTTTCAACAAATGCATGCCCATAATATTATTCATATCCAATATTATAAAGGAATACAAAGATGAATTTTAGAATAAGGAAACTTCAATAAGAGACATGGAAGTTTCCAAAAATAAGACATGTTCTTTAGAATATACAAAATATAATAATATTCTACTATATTAACTAATCAAATAATATCTCATGAAGATACTAAGCCTTATCAATTCCTCCCTATTTAGTGGAAAGTGTCCCCACTTTCTCCTTAATATGGGGAAAAAATTGCTAAAAATATGACTTAGAGATCCACTTTGCTTGGGTTGGTAATGTACCTTTATGACGAGCCAAGTATATAGTGGTAGTCAATCTACTGGTAGTGCATGTCCAAACATCAAAAAGGGTGTTTGCATCAAAAGGATATTAAAAACATGGAATATAATGCTTTGGATGTGAGAGTGGAGCTTTGGATTTCAAGTGAGGTGACTCCTACTATTTCAACTTATTAATATTGAGTACATCATGAATACCGAGCTAGGATGGGAGATCAATTTTGAAGGTATTATCTACTAACTATTGAGTTATAGTATAGGGGTGATATAAAAAATATTTGATCTTATGATGATGTTGACCCTTGAATCCTTGATTATCCATGTAAAGCCAAACTTTATCCCCAACCTGGAAGGTGGAAGGGATGCAATGCTTATCATGGATCTCCTTATACTTAGCATAAGAAGTTTGAAGAGCTGCTTGCAATTGAGCATGAGTATCTGCCAAGTTTTGATGATGTGTTAAATAAGCCAGAGGAAGAGCAACTAGAATATCATAGGGAGTAAGATATTTATATCTATAATATATCTCAAAAGGTGAATGGCGCATAGAGACATGTGTAGCTCGATTATAATTGTGCTACAAAACATGAAGATATTTATCCCACTATTTATTCTTACTATAGTATTTCCTAAGAGAATTAACTAAAGTCCAATTGAAAATTTTAGTTTGATCATCAATTTATGGATAACAAGTTGTAGAATACCAAAGTTGATACCCCAAAAGCTTTTTGAAAAATAATTTTGTAGCCTATAGAGCATCAATGGTTTTTTTTTATAAGGGATAAAGATGACCATCTTTGAAAATAGACACACCACCACAAAAATGCAATCATGTTGTTTAAAGGTAGTAGGCAACCCACTATTAAAATCCATAGAGATAGACTCCCATGGCTGAAAGGGAATAGAAAGGGCCTGATATAAGCCAAGTTTATGATTAAAGTCTTAATTTGACTACAAAGGGAGCATCATATAATGAAATCATCCATGTGCTTCCTCATGGAGGGCCAATAGAAGTATCTCCCATAAGAATAAGAATGAGCCTCCTTAATTAACATTAATTGAGTAGAATTGGTAGGAAAACACAACTAATTCAAATTATATAACCAACCATCTAGAATGGTGTGGTATAATAAAGGGGTTTGGTTAATGATAGTAGGATGTTGTAAAACATGTATAACTAGTCCAGAAGATGCATAAGAATAAAAAAGGCATTTCCAATCCTCATATGAAACAAATCTAACATCTAGGATATGCAACACTTTGGTTGGAGGTTGTCTCAACAAATCAACAACTTTATTGGTAGTGACCTCTTTTATATTTAATGACTAAGTGGAACTATTGAATATATCATACCCATTTCAAATGGCATTGATCTTGAATCTTAGACTGTGAATTCAAAAACATAAGTGGTTGATGATCAATATGAAGAATTATTTCCTTACCAAGAATGTAGTGCCTCCATTGCTTCAAGGCTTGCACCAAGACATAAAATATTTAATACAGGTGCTATAATTCATTTTTGCTACTGATAGGCCTTAATAATAATATGCAACATGGTATCCTATCTATTTAATAATCACTCCCATAGCATAGTTGGAAGAAGGACTAGTACTAGATCTAAAAATAATGCTTATTTAAGTTGTTGGAAGGTTTGATATACTATTGGATTCCATAAATAAAATTATTGGTTGGACAGATGGTGAAGTGGTCGAGCAATATATGAAAAATTCCTAATGAATTTTTTGTAGTAATTCATGCCACATAGGAAACTATTTTGATTTGCAGTGTAGACAAGCCAATTTTGGAGAGCTTTCACCTTGTCAAGATTTGCATGTCCCTCATCTTGATCGATAATAAAACCTATATATTTGATAGAAAATTGACCAAAGAAGGACTTCATATTAACTTGAAGCTTGTGTTGTCTAAGAAAATCTAAGTTAGTGCAAACATGCTGAAGATGATTTGCCGAACTCTTGCTAAAAACAAGGATGCCATCCAAGTAAATGATGATAAAGTGTCCCAGATGGGTTACAAAATATCATTGATAAGCCTCATAAATATTACAAGAGCATTATTGATCCCAAAGGGCATCACCAACCATTCATAAAGGCTATATTTAGTTTTGGAAGTAGTTTTCCAATAATCCATAGGATCCATTTGTACCTGATGATAGAATGAAGTTAGATTCATATTAGTGAAATATTAAGCTTTCTTGAGATGATCAAGAAGGTAATATATCTTGGGTAAGGGATATATATTATTTAAAGTGATTTTATTTAAATATATCTAATAAATTATCATCCTCCATTCATCCAAATCCTTCTTGGGGATAATAAAAGCTAGAGATCCACAAGGAGAGCTACCGAGTTGTATCTTCCTTTATTTCATAAGTGTTGGATATGATTTTCTATTTCTATAGTTTCAATTGGTGAGAGGCAATATGTTGGAAAATTTGGTAAGGAAGACTCTAGAACCAAATCTATGGAATTATTGATAGCTCTAAAAGGTGGTAATCCTTTTGGATCTTCAAAAACATCTAAGTAACTCTCGAAAAAGTTTCTCATAGCAAAGTGTATCAACTATACTTTATTTTACTTAGGTTGGCAGATGATACAAAGTGCTAAACATTATGATAAGTTTACCTACTTTATGACTTAATTTCTTGACATAAAATGACATTTAGCTTTGGAAGCAGAAGTTGATACACCTTACCATATTTTTTAATCTTTTAGGTATATAGAAAACCATCATAAAATACACTATGGTCATACTAGAATGGGCATCCAAGAAGAATATCTAAGTAGTCCAAGGGTGTTACATCACATTAAATTGTATCTTGGAAAATCCCAATAATAAATGTGACTGCATAAACCTTGTTAATTACTATACAAGAGCCCTATTCTTGTACTCATCCCAGATGGTATGGATGAGGATGATCATATGTGGGGAGTTGAACAGTGGTGACTAACCATTGATTGATCAAATTCCTTTCACTTCCATTGTCAATGATCAAGAGAGCCATATGTTTATTGATTTTGACAATTCCATGTAAAGATAAACTCTCTAGTGGGCATAGAGTAGTTTTTATTCATGAGAAAAAGGGTAGGGTCAAGTTGTATAGGAGTTTCATTTTCTACCATAGGCAACTTCTCTACCTCATATGCTTTTTCTTGCTACTCTTCTACAAGGAGAGTTTTCCCTTCTTTCTTACTTTGGAGTACCCTACACTCAATCAAATAATCCCAACATTTGTGATAGCTACAAAACTATTTATTACTACTAGTAATAGGGGATGAGGACTGATTGTAAAATTTTGATTGTCCACTAATACTTGTGGAGGGCTTAGAGGTACCTTGTTGAATTCCTTTTTTAAAACCTAACTTATTTTTTTGCAACCATTGCAAGCTTTAAAGCCTTATCTAAGGAGTCAAATTCAGACATAACCAAATATTTATAAAGGATAGGGGAAAGACCCAAAATAATTTCAATAATTAGTACCTCTTATGCATCAAAAATATTGAGTTTGACTTGAAGCTTGTTGAAGATATCAATATATTGCTAAATTGATTGATCTTGAGCTTGCTTGAGTTGCAACCAATGAGCTAACATATTACAAATGTAGCAAGGGGGGTAAAATATTTTCCTCAACATTGCTTGGAGTTTCTCTCACTAATTGATCTCCCCTAGTTTTGTTGCAAGAATTATTTGATGGTTTCCACTAGTCTAAGGCTAAATATGAAATATGGAATTTAACAATTTGGATCTTCTAACGATCAATCAGATTAGACCTAGTTTTAAAATATACCTCAAGGCTATGTAGCTAAGATTCCGACTTCTTGCCATCAAAGCTTCCATAAATTTTTTGAAATGGAAACCTTTATTTGTAGTTGGAAGCCCGAGGTTTGAGCCACATGCATATTGATTGGAGTGCATTGGAGCACCATTTGAAATGCTATAACAAGATATTACATGACATGATTTTGGCTCTCTACTTGACTTTACAAAATTTGTTGAAGAATACTCATGTTCACCAATCCTTTAGAAGTCTCCTCACGCTATGTATCCCACTTAGGAGCCATTGCAAAAGGGATGAGCATAATTATTTTGGATTTTAAAGTATAAAACCTTCTAGAGGGTATAACTTTTGATCAAAACATTGATTTTCAATTAAAGTTCTCAATAATTCAGATGAATTAAATGGATCAAAGATCAATTTGGTATTTGTTAAAACCCTCAAAAGACCTTGAAAATGAGCTCCAATTTTTTTGCAGTGCAATGCGTAAGAAAAAATGAATAGAGATCTAACAAGGGTAATATGCATAAATTTTTAAGGAGGATAGATATTGGCTAACCCAAGACGAGGGATCTGGTAAATAATGATCAAAATATTTTAGAATATCGGATCCAAGGCCATGATCAGATGGGCTCTAATACCAATTTATATAATCAAGAATTGGTATGAACATTCATGAACAAAAATCACTGAGAGAGATTTTCTCAACAAATGCACACCGACAATATTATTCATATTCAACCTTATAAAGGAATACAAAGATGCTTTTTGTTTAGAATAAGAAAGCTTCAAGAAGAGACATGAAAGTTTCTAAAAATAAGACATGATTTTTAGAAGATACTAAACATAATAATATTCTATTATATTAGCTAATTAAATAATCTCTCATGAAGATACTAACCCTTTTTAGTTTGTAATAGCACATGTGCCTCGTATCTATCAACTTGTAGATATTTTTATTAGTGTCATACCAATAACGACTTTTTACCACATTGTGGGATTGTCTTAGTGTGGGAAAGTTTTAAGTTTTGGTGATATTTACTAATGTCTTTTATCTACGATCCCATTTAAAATAGGATCCTTGTATTGTATTATAATCATTTATTTATTTTTATCATGATTGACATTGTACTTGTGTGGTATAATAATATTAGCCTACATGACTATGTTTAATTTGTGGATGATCTTTGTATTTTATTGTTATCTAGTAACATAGATTGATTGCTATTGGGATATGCAATTTTGTATCATGGATGGTATTTATCCTTCCACTCATCTTTTTTTGTATAGTAATTTGATATCTCTTTAATTATTAGCAAATTATTAGTAGTTTTTAAGTACACCTCATAATATTTATATGTTAATTATGTTACCTTTGTCCTTTTATTTCCTTTTTGAGAATTTAAGTAACATTTTGATTTCATTTAATTATGTTTCTTATTGTGAAGTTTTCATTAACGTAGATAAGGTGTTATTTGATCTATGGTATTACTCTTTTCATAATGTGATCAAGGGATGTTAGACTATGAATAATATGATATGTTGTGAGTATGCATAAGTAGAGATCCAAAGATCAATAAGCTCTTGAGCGATAACATGGTCAACAACATCCTCATCATGATGTTGTTTAAGTTGGAATGTCAGTGGTTTCAAGGATGTTAAGACATTGGTAGATATCATATTTACCCATGTTATATAATATGCATAACACTGAAATGGTAGAAATGGAGGTATAAGATGCCACACCTCTCAAAATTTGCCATAGGTATTGCATTGCATGGTCATCAAAATTCTTTGAATTTTCTATAGGAATGGTGTTGATGATATCTTATTCACTTTAAAGCCAATAAAATTTGATAATTTCTGGTTATTTTTTAGTTGCAACTTTGGGCCTTTAAAGTCATTACATTTTTCTTCATGAATGATAATCACTTTGTCTAGATGGAGAAGGATTGATCCCAAGGTTTTTCAAGGTACAACCTCAACCTTTCTCCTACTTTGTATAGAAAATATTTTATACACACACAAATACCTCTAAAATAATTTTCTTGGACTTGTCTTCCTCACCCTTATACTCCAATTTGGAAGGATTTACTACTTAGACTTCCTAGTGAAGGAAACTCAAAAGTAAAAAAATATCATGCATTGGTAATATGAGGTCTTGTCCCTCTAAATCCCATGCTACATTCCCTTATAATCTATCTTCTTTCCATATTCCACTCCCACATGTGATTAGATGTTATTAGTTTCTCCAATTATTTACATTTATTGCTAATGTCGATGAGGAACCTATGAGTTTGGGGTCGCTCTAGGTGCATTATTTACTTCATGTGTTAATCTTATCTATTATATAAGATTTCATTGACCATCATTATGGGGGTGTCAAACCTTGTGAAGAGTATGCATAATTCAAAATCAAAGTTATTATAAGATATGGTGAAATTAACCTTTTTCTCATTTTTATATTAGGTATCTTAGATGTTTCATCCACTTGAGTACCAAATTATGTGCTAATTGACATGGTATTAGTAGATGCATATCATAATAATGCACATACTTGTAGGAAAAATAAAGAAGAATTTAACATGTAAAAACAACCTAAGGATCAAGGATGCACTCATATGTGGGATCGACCATATACTCATAATCAAACTAAATTTATCTATATTTGTTGCTAGTTACCATCCTTACCCATCTCTTCAAATGCCCTCAATTTTTCCATTCCTTCAAAACCATATATCTCAAAATCAATGAACATATCTTCTTAATCTAAAATAAATATGACTTCATAAGTACCAACTATTGTTCTAGACATGTGATCTATCCAACTTATTGGAGGAATAACTTTGTGCTTGGGACTCCATTTTTGACCCATTTAAAATGCATTGAAAAACTTAGAG
Organism: Wollemia nobilis; assembly: GCA_028583015.1. Classification (NCBI taxonomy): domain Eukaryota; kingdom Viridiplantae; phylum Streptophyta; class Pinopsida; order Araucariales; family Araucariaceae; genus Wollemia; species Wollemia nobilis. The sequence goes on from JAQPPZ010002660.1 coordinate 2,575,632, forward strand.
GAATAATGAGAAGTTTTGATAGGGAATTTATTCCATAGGCTTATTCACAACAACAACATGAAAAGACTCTTTGGAGGACCTTAAAAATATAATATAAAATAATTACAAAAAATACTATTTTTATAGTTTTACATACTTATGGCTAAAATGAATCTCTAGCTATTTTGACCTATCACTAGAGGAAAAAATATGAAAGTATAAATAACATATATGTAAATTTCATTCAATACATAGTTTGTAACTCATGGAAGGTAACCACCACATTTCCACATGGATGATCTTCCATGTTCAACTTAGTTCTAACCCATCAAATATTTTATAAAGAGGCTAATGGATCCTTAGTTCAATGGTTAGGATAAATAGTTGATGTAGCCCACACTAAGATTCAAATATTTATTGATGTAAAAGGAAAAGAGCAACCCTTTAAAAACCCTATTTAAAAAAAAAAAAAAATTGTATAAAGGGAGATGTACCTCTGATTGTAAAAAGCATGAGTAATAGATGCAATGATATGCATATTTTCACAAATATTGATTACATTGTACTTTATTTTTAGTGAAATAAAATAATTTTGTTATTTTACTTATATATTTATTTGTTCTAGTTCATTATACTCTATTTTTATGTTATATCTTTATTTTGTTTAAGCTTAAATCTTTGAGTTTTGAATTAGTGGTATCAAAGTAGTATTCCCTTTAAGTGTATTTTCATAAATGCAATATCAGGCTATTGAAAGCGTGGGTATTAAATGTGAGATCCCTCTAATCACCTCCATTTCTATTTCAGATAATCTCAAAAACTTTGACATTACACCAACTAACCAAAGAGGTTTCAAATCTAAGTCCATGAGGGAGATACATAGTAGAGAGCATGTGAGAAGCTAAAAGACCAACTATAATATAGCTCCTAAATTTTTCTTACATGGTCTACAATTAACCTTCTTGAAATAATGAATAATACATGAGATTACACATTAGAATTTTTTCTCACACATCATGTGTATTTAATTTCATATCATGATGAGACATACAATGAAATAATTCAAAAATATTCCACTTATGACAAAGAAATTTATGTCATTGTCAAATCATGTTAATATTGAAAGTAATACATATTGGGTAAGGAAATAATCATCCATACATATCATGTCTATTAAATTCAATCAGACATAAAGTGAGTTAAGGAATGAAAGATATTAAAAGTGGACCACACATTTATAATAGCTACATATTATTGCTAAGCATAAAAAAGGAACTTCCAATTAAATAGTAGACTATCTAAGCCAATTGCCAGTTCTCACATTCACCACCATTCTTTATTCCCATCTATATGAGACTTGCAATTGGTTCACCTTGTATGAAGTTGATCCTAAGTTTGCAGATATATATTGAGATCTTCATATGGGTAAGCATGTTATAAACATTTCCTTGTAAGATAATCTCATCTATTACATGAAACATATTTGTGTACCATCTAGTGAGTGCTTATAGATAACTTGGCAAATACATTTCAACAAAGTAGTAAGTCACTCTCAGGTGGAGAAAATATTATCAATTCTCCAAAAGCATTTCTATTAGACTAAGATGAGGAATCGTGTCAAGTGATACATAAAGTTATGCACCCCTTATAGTGTTGCCAAACAAACCAAGTAGGAAGGATTGCATATAACATTGTCAACATCATCCAAGCCAAGGGAATCCATATTCATGGATATCCTCTTAGGTTTCCCTACATCTAAGCATGCTAACTATTTTATTTTTATAGTAGTTGATCATTTTAAAAAATAACTATCATGATTTCTTATAAGAAATTCATTTTAGTTGAGAAAATTATTAAACTCTATTTAAGTCATGCATGGCCCAAATTTGGTTTTGTAAAGTCTATTATATTTGATAGAAATGGTATATTTTTTATATTTATGGTCTACCCTATGGATCATGATGGACACCAAGTTGACCATGTCTAAAGTCTTCCATCCTAAAACTCATAATTACACCAAAGTTATGAATTGATAGATTGTACATTTTATTCAAATGTACAATTCTAAGTATCCATGTACATGGGATGAGAGCCTCCTTGATTCCATCATGGGTGGAATCAAACTCTACATAGCTCTACCAAGCACAACTCATTTCATGTCTATTTCAGGTTTGAACCATTAGCAATCACTAATGTAGATCTCCTTATGCAACCCATGGAGTATTCACATCATGTACAAAATGAAGTAAAAAAGGTAGCATAGTTTGTGGATCAAATTAAACATATTCAAAAACAAATCCATGACCTCTTAAAGAAGATAAATAAAAAAATACAAGCAACACCATGACCAATATTAGGTGTCACATTAATTCAAGGTTAAAGATAAAGTATGATTATGAATTAAGATGAAGAGACTTGTAGGACCTTCTAGGAATATTAAACCTCTTCATCATGGACCATGACCATCACCAAGAAAGTGGGAGAGAATATTTTTGAGTTGAGTCTTCCATATTATCTTAGTTTGCTTCCAACCTTCAATATGAAACTTCTAAAGCTTTATCATCCATATTTATTAGACACTTCTATAGTAGTTGAATTATTGGAAATTGAAGAACTCAGTCCAAATAGTTTAGCACCAGCAAAGGAGGATTGAATTATTGATACATTGACTAGGACCACTAGAAGGTAGTAGATTCAAATGTATACAATGGTCAAGGCAAGACATGTCACCAAGGTGAATGACTCACAAAGAACTAAATAAAGAATTAGTTTTTGTATCTAATGTCAAAAATTGACATAATAAATCATTGATTTCCAAGGAATAAATGATCTAAGCATGTGACTTATCCATTTTATCAAGGGCATAACTTTATGTTTATGACTCTATTTTGACCCATTCAAAATGCATTAGGCATAACTTTATGTTTATGACTCTATTTTGACCCATTCAAAATGCATTAGAAAGCTTAGAGGGAAAAAATGAAGTTTTAATAGGAAACTAAGGATATAAGCTCTATTCCTAGCAAAAGAAGTTTTAAATTTTTTTTAGAGGCCCTTAACAATACAAAATAAAATAATTACTAAAAATAATAAAATAGTTTTAGATATTTGCAACCAAAATGCATCTCTATCCATGTTGACCATCGATGAAGGACAAAACACAAAAGTTAAATGTATTATTCTCTTAATACACACTTTGTAACTCATAAAAGGTGAACCACAACATTTCCACACAAGTGATCTTCCTTATTTTTTCACCTAAATTTTCCATCCACCAAATATTGTATAAAGAAGATTATACCCTTGACTATAAAAAGCATGAGTAACGTATGCAATGTTATAGCCTTCTATCTCTTCTCAAAAATTGTTTACATTGTATTTTGTTTTGTTGGTTTTTTACAATAAATCCATTTTATTATTTTGCTTATACTTCATTTTTTGAGTAATAAAATCATTGCTTTACTTTGCTTATATATTGTTATATTATATTTTTATTCTTTTACTTATATATTTTATAAGCCTAGGTCATACAAATAATTCAGGTGCCGAAATGACCGGACAATGTAAGAAAATGACCGAGCAGACAGAGTGCAGACAAAGGAATCAGATATAAGGGTGGCCTCGGAGCAAGGGCTGCCTTCGCAGACGTGGACGATGCCGGTCTCTCGGCACACGTAAGTGTTTGAACTGAACTGTTCAAAAATGCAGCAGCCGCTCATGGGACCTCCCCTACATTGGTGGCTCTTCTCGTACTTTTCAGGCAATCCCGCCTCTCTTTTCCAAGCGACGATTTTGTTCCTGACGTTTTCCTCTGCCAATGAAAGCTCGTCCTCCCCTTCTTCCTCTGCCTTTGAGTTTGCCTCGGCCTCGATATCCTCTTTTATTTTAGCCAAGGCGTCTGCTGGGGAGAAATGATTGGCATACTTGCTAAGTTTGTTGAAATCCAGTTTGCCTTCCAGAAACAGATTTAGTAATTCTCCGTGTGTGGCTTCGTCAAGGCGTTGCCGTTTAACATTTGGTTCCGTCGACATCTTGTGGCAACGTCAGTGTGGAGATGCAATTGGCTATAACTGAACCGTTTCCACGAAACACATAAGAGGTGTCTCTTCGCTAACATTGCCTTCCCTTTATAAAGTTTGCCCCGCCTAGAACTTTATAAATAGAACATTCATTCCACTCCAATCTTTACCGCCTAAAACTTTATAAATAGAATTATCTAAAGATTGGAGTGGAATGAATGTTTATAGAGATTTGAGTGGTTTTCAAAAACATTCATTCTGTAAAAACATTCATTCCACTCCAATCTTTGGAGTGGAATGAATGATTTTAATGGAGTGGAATGAATGTTTTTAAAAACCACTCCAATCTTTATAAACATTCTTTCCACTCCGATCTTTATAAAGATTTATTTCACTCCAATCTTTATATAATTCTATTTATAAAGTTCTAGGCGGGGCAAACTTTATAAATAGGATAAAGTTGGATGTCTTAATACCGTGTTGCATGTCACGTGTTAATCCATCGCATAACTATCAATATGATTGAGGATGATGTATATGACCACGCAATATGCCACAAAACCACACCACTAATTATCATCTAAAATTATCACCAAGGGTAATTCTTTAGTGAGATATTTACTTAGAAGAGATTTAGGTTCAAATTTTCGGGGTATGTATGTTTGCAAAGGAGTCTAATTTGAATCCTTTGAGTACACATCAATTGATGACGATGATACGAATCCCAAGCGGTCGATGGTCCTCTTCACGTCGGCTTATAAAATAACGAGGTGGCATAAACTTGTTGGGAGCAGCCCCATGTGGTTTGAACCCTGCCCTTGACAATTACTAAAAAAATATTGTGAATGTAACCAACTCTCCTATTTATAAAAAAAAATATCCTCTAAAATCATACTCAAACTAAGAATGCTTGTCAAACTTTATGTTAGCAACTATAAGACACATGATGGACTGGTGAATGTTATAAAAAACATTTTCCATATAAAAACAAATAAGATTCACATAATATAAATCAAGTTCCATGATGTGGATATAGAATTATGGTAAGGGAGAAAACTATGCTGCCATGATATACCATAAGATTGAACATCAATTTTACAAGTAGTTACTAATAAAATAAACCATTCAAAATCTTCTAAACAGTTTTTGGTATACACTTAGCATGTTCATGCATAACTCCTAGATCACAAAGGTTGATGCTCTATATTAGTACGCTTGACCCATGTAGATTACATGATTACAAATTGATATGCATGGAATTGCCCATTCCAATGTATTTTATGCTACAAAAGGGAGGAAACATTTGACCACCCGATGTTTGAGTGCCCATTCATGTACCAGATCTAGAAGAGGTGTTTTTTAGCTTATATCTGAGTTAGTGGTGATCTAAATCTGATTAATATTTGGGAAAGATGGAATAGGGGTAGATTTTAATCTAAAGCTCTTTGTATTGGGTGGAAACTTGGTTTAAACTTTATTTATTGGTAATTATGGTTGGAGAGAAATGGCAAAAATTTTAGAAAAATATTTTCATCCTTAGATGGTGTCCTTTGGAGCAAAGTCACGAAAAATATGACAATGTATGCTAAAGAAGAAACTCAAGTTGATATAGGGATGATCTAGAAGGAAAATGAAGTGCAAGAGGAGCAAGACAAAGCGAGTTGAAAAATACACCCAAAAGGTTAGATTAAAATTAATATTGATGGAGCTACGAAAGGTAATCTAAATAGAGCTAGAATTGAAGTGGTATATAGGAATTATGTTGGAACAATGCTCTATTGGAAATTGTAGAGCTTGGGCAAGGCCACAAACAATGAAGTAGAAGCATTAACTATCAAATATAATTCAATTTAGGCAGTAAGACAATGTCATAGGAGGATAAACATATAATAAAATTCTCAAATATTGGTAGGAGCATTATATTGCATGAGGGAATTTGCTTTGGAGACATGGAGTTTGAGGTGTGGAGGGAATTGGATGATGTGATCTTGATTTATGTGGGTAGAGCTTTGAATACAATGACAGACTTCTTGGTTTAGATAGGTACCATGAAGGAGGTAGGTGTTTAATGGCACATTGGTATAGCTATTGAGGATGAGAAGATTAAGGAGGTTAGTGAGCAAGCCTAGCATTTGGCTAATTTGGACAACCATTGCATATATATGGTTTAGGATATTTGGCTCCAATGCATATTTGCTTTTAGTGTTGTAACCAAAAGTGGTTAGTTCTTAGGATCTTGGGCTTTAGAGTTATGTAAGTTTGTTAGAAAGTTAAAAGGAGGAAATAGGTGCTCTTGCTGGCTAAGGCTAGGAGGAGTCTTGTCCCAACTTGTAAATAATCTTGTTTTAATATAATTTTTTCAAATTCTTTTTCAAAAAAACCAAATGTATAGGTTGTATGAACTTAGTACCTATTGGCATCCATATTAGTGTTGGAGAATATTCCAAGAATGAAATGAAATGTTATATTATGTATATATATATTTAATAGAAATGAACACCACATCCATAACCTTAATTTTAATTAATATTTATATATTATGTGTTTTAATAGAATTGAATACCACATTCATAACCTCAATTTTAACTACTATTCATATATTATGTGTTTTAATAGAATTGAAGATCACATCTATAACCTCAATTTTAACTAATATTCATTTACTATGTATTTGAGAATTATATAAAATTTAGATTTAATATATGGGTGTGAAATTTATAGAGATAAAAAAAATAATAGAAGGATAAACTTAAAAAAAATGTATAGATTTTGGGTAAATGATTATATAAATTTAAGATTGAATGTGATCATATTAGAAAAGAAGTTACTAGTGAAATACAATTTAGGAAGAGAGTTCAAAGGAGGAGAGAGCTAAGACAAGGGTTTTGAAAGGTTTCAAACAAAATTACAAGAAAAATACAAATGATGGGGCATGTTGGCCTTGGTGGCTAGTAGGAATTTTTCGACAAGGATTATTACATTAAGAAAACACACAACTAGAGGAAATGCAGTGGATTCAAAATGTAGTAGACAATTGATTTTTATAAGCTACACAAAGCAAAGGAAAAAACAAGCACTTTTAGTTTATAGTACAAAAAGAGAAGTGAGATCATAGTCTACCATGAAAACGAGGCCAAGGGTTGAAGAGAAATAGAAATAAAATTCATAACACAAACCAAATCAAAGAAGCTAAAGCAAAAAAATTGATATGGTCCAGAACTTGAGCAAGACTATTTCGAGGACAAACTACCAAAAAGGGTCGTAGTACCAATACCCAATATGGGTAAGGATCTAGAGGAGCTACCCCCTAAAATGAATTGTAGGGACACCCTTTATGGGGAACAACCCCGTCAAGATGTATTCAATTATATGAGAGCACCACAAAGACCTTTGAGGATGCCTAAGGTAGATCCCACGAAAATTGTAATGGAGTGTTTAAAGGCAACGAATGGTTTCCCGATAGTGAAGGTGAATATAGAGGACATTCATAACAAAATAGAAGACATGTAGAGGAGAGGACTAATATGTTGATTTATGAGGTTCAAACCGATCCTTTTAGCATTTTAATTATGGGTTGCTAACAAATGGCAAACAAAAGGTGAGTTCCAACTCTCTACCTACCCCAATGATTATTTCCTTGTTATTTTTGTTTCTGAAGAAGATAGCGAACAAATATTCCAAGGAGGACCATGGTTTTTTGGAAGGGTGAGTCTCTTTATGAAATCTTGGCATACTAAATTCAAAGCGGAGGAAGATATGCCATCCACAACACTAGTTTGGGTGATACTTTTTGGCATACCAGTAGAATTTTGAAGTCCAACAATATTTACAATATTTGGGAATACCTGAGGAACACTTATGATGGTCGTTGATAATACATATAAATTTGAGTAAATTATTTATGTTCGGATATGTGTCCTAATAGATTTTAACAAACCTTTTCCATAAAATATCACACTATAGTTTGGGAAGGAAACATGGGAGCAGGAGGTGGATTACAAGAACATACCTTTTCATTGCAAAATATGCCATGAATATGGCCATTTAGTAAGATACTACACACATAAGATCTGAGAGCAAGGAAGAGAAGAAATAGATCTTGAAGGGTTCCAAATGCCCAGAAAAAGAATATCCAAAAGAAACTAGTAGTGATGAATCAAGCAATGGTGTCAAACAATATGTTTGACAATCTCCCCATTGATGACCTTTTAAATGATGAGTATACAATGGAGACAAAATTCCTAGAGACACATTTCCATGGTGGAAGGAAATAATTTATGCCATAAGAGGTAAATAATACCCCTAACACCACCCTAATCATGTAAAGCAACAAATAGGAAGTAGTAAACTAGCCAACAACAAACTACCAATGAAAAAATAAGAATAAAAGTAATACTCTGTTAAAGGTAGGAACTGAAAAAAAACCAAAGCTATGAAAGACTTCACCGAATCTACCAATAATAACCTAGTGTTGTACTCATACAAAGGGGTTAGATGTTATTCCAAAATTAGAAAGGAATAACAAGGAGACAAGTACGAAGATGAAAATGACCTCTAATTAATAAATAAATAATATAGCACAACGGTTCAGGCTTTGGGTCTTCTTTAGGAGGTCCAAGGTTCAAACCGCGGCGTGGGCGAGTGTGTGAGGGAGTGGGTGTGTGGTAGTTGTGTATTAAATTCTCTATTGATAAGTATAGATCTCGACTTTATGAGGGGTTATGGTTGGGAAGAGACTACTAGTCATATGAGTTTTTCACATTAACTAAATACAAATAAAATAATATAAAATAAAGTAAAAAATAAAACACAAATCTATTCAACACCATGTGGCAAAAAATAAAATAAAAAAAAGAACGTTAATAAAGGAGGTAAGGTTAATGCCCTTCTGCACGTCTTTATGCTTTTTAAACACCAGACAAAAAAACACGTTGTATATACTTTTCATGTTACCCAAGTAACAACTACCGCTTACATAATGTCATCGGTCATTAAGCCAAAGTACGTACGCGAAAAGAACATAACAATTTAATATGAACACAAGTTCGTCAAAAACATCTTATCTAAAAAAATCAACGCGACAGTCTCTTGAGGTCAAATGTGTATGCGTCTTGATAGTCTCTTGATAGTGTAGAAGATTACAATCACGGGATGAATTTGATGGAGAGTAAATGCCGTTAAATATGTTTCTCCTTACATTGACATTATAACATGGAAACTCTTGTCCTGCATAATTCCGAGTTATTGTGTTCAATTTTTTTTATATCTTGACTTTGCAAGAACATTTTATTGAAAGGCTTTTGTTACTATGTCTAGTTATTCCACATATTTTCCTTTACATTACTTTAAAAGAATACAAAGGTATAACAAATGTTTGTTGGTGGACACTAAGCTTGAACTTAAATGAACCTTTAAGTCGGATACTAACTTTGAACTTCAATCTAAGATAAGATAACTTGTTCACATATATTTTAGGTAACAAAATAATATTTTACGTGTTTGAAATATATAAATATAAATTTTATATTAATTTTTAATTAACCATATAAGATTGAAATGAGTTTGTTTATATTGTATAGTAGATATAGTATGGTATTATAACAACTTTGTTGTTAATGTTATGTTTTCAAAAATGTAAGCCTAAGTCTTTTTCTTGAGCTAATATCAATTGTTTAAGATATCTTTAATTGGTTATAATCATATTACATAAATATCACATAATGATACTATGGAAACTTAATTATTATATGTGTTTCTTTTGATAAGATTTGAATGTCAATCTTTAAGTGATTGAATTACAAGAAGCTCACAAAGGTTGTAAAAAGCTCTATAAAAGACAAGAGTTGAATAAAATCAATAGCTTGCACAACTTTGAGGATGCCAAGAAGGGAGTTTCCTTCCCAAGCAACAAAAATCATCAAATCTCCTAAAAGCACGTGGCAGATTCATGCTCAATCTAGATTCGTTGAAGGAAATTCAAAATTTAGGTTATTGGGGATCGTTCAATTAAGATCACCAATGGACGATGTTTCTTGATATAAATAATTCTTCAAGTTTCAACAATTGTTATATCATCAAGGGTTGAAGTCCATAAGTCATCCAATCTATAGAGCTCCTTCTTGCATGAGTGTTTGTCAAATGTAATCTCGTGTTGTTAACAATGATACATGATAGGCTTGTGCTCGATCAAGAGCCAAAAAATAAAGCTCAAGGCTTATAAGATGATATAGTGTAAGGTTGAGGGGTAGCATCCTTGCAGGGTTTGAGGCAACACCTCGAAACCTCAACAATAAAACCACTAAAATCATCACTATCTAAACTATTTTTTTTTGCTTGCAAGCACTTTCATAGCCTTGGCTTGACCCATTGAAACAACTTCACCTCAAATTTGATTTACTCCTCTCTTGATTCCATTGACTATTTGTTAGCCTCTAAAAAATATCTCTCTCCTTGTATGGTATTTCTGATGGTACTTCTTTGTATTGCACTGCCTCAAATGATAACTCTCTTGACATCAGGTCCTTAGACGATAACTCCTCTAATGGTAGGTCCTTAGATGAACTCCTCTAATGGCAGGTCCTCAGATGATAGCTCCTCTAATGGCAACTTATTTGATGATAACTTCTTTGACGACAACTCCTCTAAATATAAATTTTGAGATGGTAGCTCCTCTAATGACAAATTCTTAGACTGTAGGTCCTATAACAAAAAATTCTAAGACAACAATTCCTTTGATGACAGCTAAAGCGATAACTCTAACGACAACTTAGATGACAAATCCTTCAATAGCTCAAGTGACACTTCTTCTGATGACACCTCAGATGACAACACCTCTCATGGTAACTCAAATAACACTTCTTTTGATGGCACCTTAGATGGTGGTATTTTTTATAGCAACTCTTCATATGACACTTGCTCCTTCATTGTATGACTATAGTATTCGAATGTCCTAGCCTCATTTATTTGACCATCCTACTGATGGTGCCTTATTGCCTAACCTTCTTCTTGATGATATGCTATTGTCTAGCTTCCTTATTGATTGCACTCTTCCATCTAGTGACCAAACTAATTATATTTTGTAGTTTGATCATCTTGTTAGTTCACTTTTTTATCTAGTGACCTTGTTGACTACACTCTATTATTCGATCACCCTCCTAATAGTATTCTTGTAAACTACACTCTATTGACAGACCAACCTCCTGATGATACTCTACCACTCCTCTTTGCTTAGTTCCAATGACTTGCAAGATTTTTTCTTCTTTAGTTGAGATCAAATTCACTTGCTTATTTTGAATCAAACTCATCAAGTTCACCTCCTTAAGTAGGTTCACTTTCTCAAATACAATCAACATCATTGCCTCTACTTCCTGGCAAGGGTTGTAACTCTTCTTTGACTCTTCAAACTCTCAATGAATCATTGGTTCGTTTCATTGTGCAACACATTGGCAGTCATGGGTGAACTGCTCCCACAAATAATATCATCAACATTGTACAATGGGTCTACCCTCAAAATCATACTAAATTCTTTATCTGCAAGTTCTTTGATAGTTGTCACAAACTGCTTCACTAGTGGCATCTCTCCTTTGTACAATCTCCCTTGCTGTTGCATATACTTGTAACAATGATCTTGCACTATCTTAGTCATGCTCATCCTCAGAATCATCATTTGTCTCTTAGGAGTCACTTCCTTGACTACTTTACCCCAACACTTGAACGATGAACTATTCCCCTATCCAAAATCATCACTCTTAGTATTTGAGTCATTCTCACTATCAAAATTACTTTCATTCTCAATCCTTTTTATTTGTATTAACATGACATCAATACTTCAGTGATATTTTTGCATCACTTTTCCAATTCAAGGCATATTCCAAAGCCTCTTAGTATGATCTTAGAAGAATCATTGTGATCTTCTTTCAATATGTAGGAACAAGTCTATCAATGAACCATCTTATCTTTAATGAATCTCCTTTAGATATTTTGTGTCTTAAATACAGTTACAATGGGAGCTCTAGTTCCAAAGACTTTGAGTCTAAAGATATTGATTGCAAATGAATCTTATGCTCAGCCCCAAGGGGAATCTTTAGTAAAGTGGTTGACAATTGTAGGAAAAGCTCTAAATCCAAAGGTCTTTCACCCTTTGACATTAATAGCTCCAGTCCTCGAGACCTCAAAGCCATCAAAATTGAATGCAGATTGGTCTCTTGCTCGATTTGGAAAGAAAATTTTGAATTAATTATACAAATTTTTAGGCAAAGAAACCTTAGTTTTGATTATAAATAGTAGTTTCCTTTTCATTGTAAGGCATTGAAAAATTGCCTGATCATGCATACTATTTTGCCTTGTGTGTATTTTCCTTTCACTTTTCTTCTGTGTATGGTTTGGACTCGAACCTTGAGTTGTTTTTCCAATGATATTTGAACATATTTTAATGCAATATCTTTGTAATGAAGAGTATGATATATATATATATATATATATATATATATATATATATATATATATATATATATATATATATATAGTTGTGATTAATTTCACTATCTTTTATTTCTTATATGTATATCTTGTGCATGTTGTATTAAAATCTTGTTCACTATCTAATATTTGATGGATGATGCATGTGTTTATTTTTTTCCAACTTTCATAGAAAAATCTTTGATCTTCGCTTATTATCTTTGTTAACTCAGATTTTATTTTCTTAAACTTTATTTATTTTTTCCTTTCCTAAATGAAAGAAGTATAGAAAAATAAACACTAGAGATCATACCAAATAAAAAGTCGACCTTAAAGTACCAAAGATTGTCTTAAGGGCTACATCCCATGATCACAAAACTTCTCAAATGTATTGCTCTATGTGAGACGACGTGAGTGTCAGATGCATCTAACTACTACTGTGACATTCTACACAAACAACACATAAGTTTCATGTTAACAAAAAAAAAAAACGCAGATTCGATCCTGGTGGCAGCCATGATGGTGCTGTGCTTGAGTTTTCTGAGCATGTTTACGCTCCCGCTCGGGCTTGAAAGGGAGTTCAGCGTTGCGAGAGGCCATGGACAGTGTGAGTTTCAAGCTATTTGTGGTGTTGGACGCTCTTAGTTTCTTCTTCTGGCTGAGGACGGTGGTGGTGCTGTTACACGCCATGACTATAAATGTCAGTGTCGCTCACATGAATACAGTGGTGAGGTTTTGTAGCAGACTCGCGTACGTGGCCATGGCATTCGCCGGCGCTGATATCGTGGCTGCAGCAACCATATTTATTACCAAGTTTTGATGTTTATTATCGTCTTTATTATAATTTTTTAATTTTTATACTGTAATCTGAAACACTATCCAGAATTCGAACCTTTGCGAGCACTCCATTGGCTACAACCTCAATGTTTGTTTGTGTATAAAGTATACTGGGATTGGAAAATGTTTCAGGGAAGAAAAAAGGAATTGTAACTGTGGATGGGCCTTCGGAGAAGATTGCCATCTGAGATGAAAAGCTACAAAGTATTTGTCCAGAAACAAAGAGTTTAATATAATACGATTGAGGACAATAGTGTATGCGGCTTGATGGTGTAGATTACAATAACGGGATGAATTTGATGGAGGGTAAAGGTCGTTATATATGTTTCTCCTTATTAACATTTTAATGGTATGTTGTTGGCATTCATGATTCTTAGTTATACCAATTATAGTTATTGTTCTTTGTCGTGGATACGAAACTTAACCTTAAATGAACATTGAAGTCTGAAACTAACTTTGGACACCAATCTAAGATAGCTTGTTCAAATAGATTTTAAGGCAATAAAATAATATTATATGGGTTTGAAATATATAAATATAAATTTTATATTAATTTTTTTAATTGATCATATAAAATTGAAATATAGATTTTAAGGCAACAAAATAATTTTATATGGATTTAAAATATATAAATATAAATTTTATATTTATTTTTTTAATTGATCACATAAGATTGAAATGAATTTATTTATATTGTATAGTGGACATAGTATGGTATTATAATACCTTAGTTATTAATGTTATGTTATCAAAAGATGTGAGTCTAAGTTTCTTTCTTGACCTAATATTAATTGCTCAAGATCTTTTTAATTGATTATATCAAAATGAAATGGTATCAACCATATTATATAAACACCACAAAATGATATTATGATAAATTAATTATTATATGTTTCTTTTGACAAGATTTGAAGGTCGATCTTCTCTTTAAAAGTTTAAGAATTTAAGTGATTGAATTGCAAGAAGCTCTATAGTAATTTGTCCTATTAAAAAACAAGAGTTGAACAAAATAAATAGCCTCCACAACTTCGAGGATGTCAATAAGGGAGTTTCCTTCCCAAGCAACAACAATCATCAATTCTCCTAAAAGGATATGTGGAAAGTCAAGAAGGAAGTTTCCTTCCCAAGCAACAACAATCATCAATGCTCAATCTAGAGTTGTTGAAGGAAAGTCCAAATTCGGGTTAGTAGGGACTGTCCGATTAAGATCACCAATGGATGATGTTCCTTGATATAAATAATTCCTCAAGATTCAACAATTGTTATATCATCAAAGGTTGAAGTCCATAAGTCATCCAATTTATGGAGCTCCTTCTTGCATGAGTGTTTTTCAAACGTAATCTTGTGTTGTTGACAATGATACATGATAGGCTTGTGCTCGATGAGGAGGTAACAAAAGAAATCTCAAGGATGAAAATGAGATGTAGTGCAAGATTGAGGGGTAGCATCCCCATAGGGTTCGAGGAAACACTACGAAACCTCAACAAAAAAACTACTAAAACCATCACTATCTAAACTAATTTTTTTCTTGTAAGCACTTTCACAGCCTTGGCTTGACACACTAAAATAACTTTACCTCAACTTTGATTTACTCCTCTCTTGATCCAATTGACTACATGTTGACCTCTAATAAATATATATCTCCTTGTATGATGCTTATGATGGTACTTCTTTGGACTGCACTGCCTCAAATGATAACTCTTTTGACATTAGGTCCCTAGACAACAACTCCTCTAATGGTAGGTCCTCATACAATAGCTCCTCAATAGAAACTTCTTTGATGATAACTCCTATGACTACAACTTATAACAAGGTAGCTCCTCTAATGATAACTTCTTAGACTGTAGGTCCTCTAACGAAAACTTCTAAGACAATAATTCCTTTGATGATAGCTTAAGTGATAACTCTAACGACAACTTAGACGATAATTCCTTTAATAGCTCAAGCAACACTTGTTTTGATGACACATTATATGAAAACAGATCTCATGGTAACTCAAAAAACACTTCTTTTGATGGCACCTCAGATGAGAACACCTCTCATGGTAACTCAAATAACACTTCTTTTGATGGCACCTCAAATAGTGGTGTTTTTTATAGCATCTCCCCATATAACACTTGTTACTTCGTTGTATGACTATAGTTTTTTACTTTCCTAGCCTCATTTATTTGACCATCCTCCTAATGGTGCCTTGTCGTCTAACCTTCTTCTTGATGATACACTATTGTCTAGCCTCCGTGTTGATTGCACTATTCCATCTAGTGACCAAACTAATTACATTTTGTAGTCTGATCACCTTGTTGATTTCGCTCTTCTATCTAGTGACCTTGTTGACTACACTCTATTGTTCGATCACCCTCCTAATAGTATTCTTGTAAACTGCACTCTATTGATAGACCAACCTCCTAACGATACTCTGCCACTCTTCTCTGCTTAGTTTCAATGACTTACAAGATTTTTGCTTCTTTAGTTGAGATCAAATTTACTTGCTTAATTTGAATCAAACTCATCAAGTTCACCTCCTTAAGTAGGTTCACTTCCTCAAATACAATCAACATTACCTCTACTTCCTTATAAGGTTTGTAACTCTTCTTTGACTCTTCAAACTCTCAATGAATCATTGTTTCATCTTATTATGCAACACATTGGCAGTCACAGGTGAAATACCCCCAAAAATGACATCACCAACATTGTACAATGGGTCTACCCTCAAAATCATACTAAATTCTTCGTCTGCAAGTTCTTCGATAGTTATCACAAATTGCTTCACTAGTGGCATCCCTTATTTTTACAATCTCCCTTGGTGTTGCATATACCTGTATAATGATCTTGCACTATCTTAGTCATGCTCATCCTCAGAGTCATCATTTGTCTCTTAGGAGTCACTTCCTTGACTGCTTAACCTCAATACTTGAACGATGCACTATTCCTCTATCCAAAATCATCACTCTTAGTGTTTGAGTCATTCTCAATATCAAAATCACTTTCATCCTCAATAATTTTTATCTATATTAACATGACACCAATACTTCAGTGATGTTTTTACATCACTTTCCCAATTCAAGGCATATTCCAAAGCCTCTTAGTATGATCTCAGAAGAATTATTGTGATCTTCTTTCAATATGTAGGAAGAAGTCTACCAATGAACCATATCCTCTTTAATGAATCTCCTTTAGATAATTGGTGTCTTAAAGACAATAGCAATGGGAGTTCTAGTTCCAAAAACTTCGAGTCTAAAGACTTTGATTGCAAATGAATCTTGCACTCAGTCCCAAGGGGAATATTTAGTAAAGTGGTTGATAATAGTAGCTAAACTCCAAATCTAGAGGTATTTCACCCTTCAACATTAATAGGTCCAGTCCTCGAGATCTGAAAGCCATCAACATTGAATGTAGATTGGTCTCTTGTTTGATTTGGGAAGAAAATTTTGAATAAATTATACACATTTTTAGACAAAGAAACCTTAGTTTTGCTTATAAATAGTGGTTTCATTTTCATTTTAAGGCATTGAAAAACTGACTGGTCGTGTATAATATTTGGCCTTGTGTGTATTTTCCTTTCACTTTTCTTCTATGTATGGTTTGGAACCTTGAGTTGTTTTTCCAATGGCATTTGAACATATTTTAATGCAATATCTTTGTAATGAAGAGTAAGAGTATATATATATATGAAGTTGTGACTAATTTCACTTTATTTTGTTTCTTATATGTATATCTTGTGCATGAATGCTTATGTTGTATTGAAATCGTTTTCACTTTTTTTACTTTTTAGCATTTGATGGATGATGCATGTGTTTATTTTTTTCCAGCTTACATAAAGGAATCTTTGATCTTCATGCAGTGTCTTTGTTAGCTTAGGTTTTATTTTCTTCAATTTTATATATTTTTCCTTTGATAAATGAAAGAAGTGTAGGAAGGTGAGTGGTAGAGATTATATCAAATAAGGAATCAACCTTAGCAAAATACTAGAGGTTGTCCTAAGGGTTACATCCCATGGTCGTAAAACTTCTCAATTGTGTTGCTCTATGTGAAACATGAATATCAGGTGCATCTAGCTACTACAACAAATAATTGTGACATTCTAAATAAACAACACATAAGTTTCATGTTAACAAAAATAAAAATATAATACAATATAAAAAATTAACAAATCATAACAAATTAAAACATAAAAATATATAAATAAAATAAAATCTATGTATAAATTTTATATTTACACTAGTTTTTATTTTTTATTTCAAATTTAAAGGTATGCATGTATGTTTCATATGGTGTTCTATACGATTTCTTGCAAATATATTTCTTAAAAGTTCGATTAAGGCTGTGAAATCTTTTATATACACACACGAGAAGAGACTATAAAAAATAGTCTAAAAACAAGGAAATTCAAATCCATGACTTCTGTACACCAATGTCCTCCATTCACCCTTGCCAAGGGCATTCCAATCCATGACCTCCGTACAATAATGCCCGACTCACCCCTTTGGAAAGACCCCATTTTCATGTAAAAGTGCTCAACAAATAATAATTAAAAATAATTATTATAATTTATTTATTTATGTAGAGGAGTTGGAGAGCAAGTGGGTAGTTAAAACTCTCCAGTTATCGAGAGGTCCAAGTTCAAATCTCTTCCCTCACATGTTGCGGATATGTTATATATAAAAAAAAGTTCCTCATCAAAAAAAAATTATTATAATTTTATATAAATAATTTAATTAAAAATATATTAAAACAATTAAAACACGTGGGGAACATTCTTTATTTGAAGAAGTGGCCACATTACAAAAATAGCATATGAAACGTCCAAATTTAGGTACGTGTTGTTGATGTGCACTGCCGTTGATTGATCGGCCCTAACCAGTTGGTGAGAAGTTCCCTTGGATGTGGATGTAACAAGTTTGGTGATGAATTATTGAGAAATTATTAGTTTGATGCGTCCTTATAACGATTAATAATTATTAATTATTAATTATTATTATAATTTAAATGTTATATTTCAACTACATCTTTTACTTTTTGAAAAAATGAAGGATAAATATTAAAATGGTTTAGAACAGTATATAATCCATTGCATATAAATAATTTTATATTATATCTAGTTTACTTTTAAGTTTTTTTTTTTTTTATATTTAAATTAATTATTATTATTTTTTGATTATAGAAGAGAGTTGGTCAGAACCACATTATTTTAATAATTGATAAGTGGAGGGTTCAAATCAGAGAGGCTGCTTTCATCAAACCTATTCTGCCTCGTTATTATTGACCTGGTGTGAAGTAAACCATTGATTGCTCAAGATTCATACTATCATTATTGGTATGACACTCGCTCAAAAAATTCAGATTAAACTACTACCTTTGCAAATAGGCTGCCCCCAAGGTTTGAACTTGGGTGTCTTTTTGATAAGTGCTTGGCTTACACTTACAGATCCACTTGGAAATTAACTTATCTTTTAGTTTAAAGGATTAAACTTGTTTAGTACACTAGTCTATTTTAAAAATCATTTCATTTATACTCAATAGTTGTTGATTGCCTTGTATATTAAACCTGAGATACTTCTTAATTTTACTATCACTTTTATCAATTAACTTCTTTCATTTGAATTTTATCTTAATGTCCTTCCTAGTTCCTTCAAAAAAATATATTATTAGTAGCCATATTTAATAGAGAAATGTATATGACAACATATTTCTCTATTATAATCTTAAACATTCACTTCAATTTAAAGTTTGTTGTAACCTTCTTACCCTAAAAATGGTTTTCTTCACTTCAATTTAAAGTTTGTTGTAACCTTCTAACCCTAAAAATGGTTTTCTGTCAAACACTTCTTTTATATTAATGATAATTTTTGTGGTATGTTCTTTAGTTTTCATTTAAGCAACCCAAGTTCAAACCTCGGTAAAGGGGACCTAGGTCCCTTTCAAAAACTTATGCTTTATCTTAAAATATTTACCAAAAAAAAAAAATAGGCTAATCAATTGCTACCGAGTGTTGGCTGGTCATGGGCAATTAAATTCCTTGGAGGGTTAGGGTCCCGAGTGTTGGTTGGTCATGGGCAATAAAATTCCTTGGACAAAAAAAAAAATAGGCTAATCAATTGCTACCGAGTGTTGGCTGGTCATGGGCAATTAAATTCCTTGGAGGGTTAGGGTCCCGAGTGTTGGTTGCTCATGGGCAATTAAATTCCTTGGAGGGTTAGGTTCTCGTTGACTTCGTCTTTTCCCAATGGGTAAATATTATTAAGGTTCCCTTCTATCTATATATATATATATATATATATATATATATATATATATATATATATATCAAGCTACATTGAGTGGATATTAATTGCATGAATTGTGTTCTTCATGGCACAATTGAGGGTAAGATTCCACTAAGATTCCATATTCTTTATACAGATATGATTTGTTATTGTTATTCCGCTCAAGAGAGTAACATTTAAGAGGAATTCATATATTATCATGTATGTATATACATTTTAATGTTTTAATATTTTAATTTTTATTTTTCCAACAAGGTGATTTGATTGCTTTTTTCTTTTTTGGAATTATTACTTTTAAACATAAAACATTATAAAATTGTTCTTCAAACATAGTTTAAATGTTGGAGTGTAATTTTCCTTCAAACATAATTAATTTATATTCTAAAAAAGTCAATCTTTATAAGTAATTCCTTCCTCTCATACCATTGAAGATTAACATTTTTTATTCTGATAAACTTGGGTTGATTATATAATATCTTAGTGTTTGAAAACTAGGGATTCATAGGACTCTTATTAAGACATTAAATATGTTATTATTACATCTACATAATATCAAAGCCAATAAAATCTGAATGATTAAATGTTCCATGTTAATTAAAAACAAGTTTATGTTCCAATTTTGTAAAAGAAGTTTTTCAAAACCTATTTATAATTAATTGATAAAAGAAATACAATATAAAGTTTTGTATCTTTTTCAAATAAAGTAATCGATAGCATCTCTTCTTCAGTATCTAATATTATTGATAATAAATTATGAGAAAAGAAAATATGATACTTATTTGTCTTTGAAAATATTATTTTTATTTGTTTTTGAAAAAGAATTTGAAAAACTTATATTAAAACAAAGATAATATAAAATTTGGGATGAGACTTCTCCTAGCCTTAGCTTACAAGAACATTTGTTTACACAATAAAAAAATATCTGCATTGGAGCCAAAATATCCTAAAATTTCTACAATGTCTGTCTAAATTGGTTGAACACTAGATTTGATCACCAACTTGCCTAATCCTATCATCCTCAATAGCCATGTCACTATGACACTGAACCCCTACATCCTTATCAATACCCATCTTAGCTAGGAATTTTGCCACTTTATTTAGATCTTTACTAACATAAACTGAAATCACATCATCTAATTCCCTCCACAATTCCTTAATTTGGGTGACAAGAATCCTTAACCTCCATGTCTTGAAAGTAAAGTTCCTCATGCAATCCAGAGCTCCTACCAATATTTGAGAATCTAATTCAAAGATGATCCTCTTATAACCTTTGCCTTATCGCCCAAATAGAAGCATATTTGATAGCTAAGGCTTCTACTTCATTGTTTTTGGCCCTTTTCAGGCCTTATCGTTCCCAATAGAGCACTATCCCAACATGATTCTTGCAAACCACTCCAATTCTAGCTCTACCCGAATTCTCTTTTGTAGCTCCATCAATATTAATTTTAATCCAACCTCCTAGGGTGGTTTCCAACTAGCTTTGTCTTACCCCTCTTGCACTTCAACTTCATTATCCATCGTCTCTATATTAGTTTGAGTTTTCTCTTTAGCATACACTGCCATAGTTTTTATGACTTTGCTCCAAATGACTTGCCAAACGCCATCTAAGGATGAAAAGGTTTCTCTAAAAAAAATTATTTCTCTCCAACCACACTTGCCACCAAATGAAGTTTAATCTAAACTTTCAACCGATACAAAAAGCTTTAGATTTAAATCTACCCCTCTTCCATCTTTCCCAAATATTAATTCGATTCAAATCACCATTGGCTCGAATTTTATAAGATAAAAACCATCGTTCCTAGATCTGGTGTGTAAATAGGCACTCAAACATCAAGTGGTCAGATGTTTCCTTGCTCTTGTAGTATAAAACACATTGAGATGGACTAATGAGTCTCCTACATCTTAAATTATCAAAAGTAAGAATTTCATTGTGCATGAACTACCAGACAAAGAAGTTTACTTTCGGCCAACCCTTGGACTGCCAAATATTTCTCCAATTCTCAACTTGATATGCATGAGGAGGAGGTTCTAGAAGGATATTATCATATCCATCCTTCACTATGTAAACTCCAAGGCTTCCATAGCCCCAAGGTAATTCATCCTCCTCATATTTACCCATGAGAAATCTTTCTACGAATATTTTAGTCATGATGGGTGTCAATTTTCTAAGGGATCAGAATTGGCCACTCATCAAACTTCTTAAAATGTTTAAACTTATAATCCCCTAACTAATTAGTGTTGAAATAACTTTCAATCTGAATCCAATCCATGCTTTCCATGGTATTTTTTACTAGTTGTAATTCTGGAAATTCAAAAATGATAGATGGGTATTGATCCCATGGATCTATCCAAAATTATGCCTTGTCCCCTCTCCCCAGTTTTCAAAATAATCCATCTTTCACTACCTAAGATCCTAACTTTAGATCCTACCACACGAAGGACCCATTATCATCCAAAGGGAAATGACTCACCTCATTTGGCTCATCTCTCCCAAATATTTACTAGTTAAACTCTATTAAATAAAGAAGTTTGTTGGGAAATCAACCTTCAGTAAAGCTTTTCAGCCAAGATTTATTATTTAAATCTAATCTCCTCAGTACCAAGCCTCCCTTTACCTTGGGATGACTTATTTTCTCCCAACCTACTAAGGAACATTTCCTCTCTCCTTTTACTCCTCCCCATAAAATTTTTCTAGTCATCTTGTCTAACTCTTTCCATATGGTAAGTGGGGCAACACGGATTAAAAATTTAAAAATTGACATGACTTGAATGACTAACTGCACAAAAACTAATATACCCTAATAGCTTAACCACTTATGAGACCAATGATTAATTCTTTCTTTTATGCAATCCAAAAGATTCCTCCAGATATCTATTTTTGGTTTTTTAAAATGCAAAGGAACCCCAAATATATCACTAGGAGAGAAGTCCTCATGAATCCCAAGATCTCTAAAATTTTGTCCTGAAGCCTTCGATCAAGATTGAAAAAGACCACTTTGTTTTTTTTTTATCATTGATGACTTGGTTTGTGCCCCTAAAGTAAACATCAAGAGTATTTCTAATAATTCTTGCTTCCCTAAAGTTGACCATTCCCACCAATCATGTGTCATCCACAAACTGTAAGTGAGTCGAAACTTCCTCACCCACCTTGATACCTGTTAACAAACCTTGTTGTCTTCTCCTCAAGATGAACTTAGCTGAAGAGAAAAAGATAAGAGGATTTTTTATTTTTAAAACAAAATAATCATGGTTATAATTTCTTTATATTTTAAATTTGAGTATGTGCATAAAAAAGTTTTTATTTTAATTGTTGATTCATGTTTTATAAATGTATTTTGTAATAAAACTTAATAAGACTATATATAATTAAAATAGGTTCTATTTATCATTGCCTCATTATTATTTAATGAATTATATTAACCTGGTTTTACAATAAACCACAACATCGTACCAAATTTTAAAGTTAACAATAAATAGAAAATATAAAATTGAAAGTATATATACAATACGATCACATTCAATGCTAAATTTATATAATCATTTAAATCAAAATCAATATATTTTTTTGTAAGTTTAATAACTTTTATAAATTTTACACCTATAATTTTTATTTAAAATTCATTAATTTTTATTCTTACCTTAAATCTTATTTTTAAATATTTTATAAATATAATAAATTTTATTTTATGCTGTTCTCAAACATGTAAGTGCAACTTTCAATTATATTAAAATTGAGGTTTTAGATGTGCTTTTTAATATTATTATATAATATTTTATTTAATACCTATTTCTAATAATGGTATATTTCATTCAAATTTTCTTTCACATTAATATTTATTTATTAAAATTTTAGATCTCTTTTTAATTTTATTATACAATAAATATAATCATTAATATTTTATTTAATACTTATTTCCAATGTAACATATTCCATAATTAAAATTTTATGCGGTTTAATACTATTTATCTATTTCATTCTTGGAATATTTATAAACTCTAAGATTATATATATATAAACACAAAGTTTTATTGTATTTGTATTGACGAATGAAAGGAGAAGCCTTAAGGGTAGCCTCATAGGTCCATTTCCTCGGAAAGAGAAGCCGACTAAGGTGGAGATGAGAATTCAACTAAGCTTCACATGGCATACGTCCAAAATTTAGGACTGTGTTCTAACTAAAACCAATAGAAGAAAATGTGAAAGTCATTCTACGAAACCATGATGCCACGTCATCATGGATTGTGATCTTTGTCCATCACTTACCCCATTCCAGTGAAAGGAAATGAATGAATGAATGAAAGATTTTAATTACGTCCGCGAGATCCAAATATGGTTTATGGGACTTCAAATATGGAAGTACAATTACTCAAATCATATTATATGATCTTTAATATCTTTGAGAAGGTTGTTCCTTCTCCTGCTGATTTGTGTTAGCAATTCTCCAACTTTTTTTATTTTCTTGTCTTCAAATAAATCTGTAATAAACTCATTCCCAAGTGTTTCTTTGTATTTGTCACGGATATCTGAAAAACTCGGGCATTTATAGATGAAGTGTTCCTCTGTCTCTACTGCCCCTGTGTTGCATAGAGTACATATCCTTTCTTCCCATTGTTCTTTGGGCGTTGTCCATCTCCCTGTTTCACATCTAAGCCTATGAGAGCTAGTCCTTATCTGAGCAATGAGTATTTTTTCCTTCCACTTGATTTTAGCGCCTATATACGCTTTTTCTTTGTGGTCATACGTTGGGTTAAAATTTGCAATATAATATTGTCTTTTCCTGCTTGCATTTTTCCACATTCCGCTTCTGAACTTATCATTCACATAATTTTTAATGTCTTTGTTGACATTTGGGCATTCATTTATGTTGATTTCCCAACGTTTCATCCATTTCTGATTTTGTTTCATCTACGTATTCTTTCGCCTATGTAACTCTTCGTCTCTAACTGCTCTGGCCATCTATCATTTGTCATGTTTTCTGTTTTTTTCAAGTAACATAACAACTTGGTCATAGCAATTGCTTCTAAAGGGAACATTCCAGTTTCAGCTAAAATAATTTCATAAGGGGTTGTGGCCTTAATTTTGAGAAAGTTTGTGATTAGATATTTTTGAATCCTTTCTATTTGTCTCCATTTTGCATTTGTTGTGCCACTAGCCCACACCTCGCAACCATACAACAGAACCGGTGTAACAAGTAGGCCAAATAAGACCTTGGTGGTCTTCCAACAAGGCCAATTCCGATTCCGATGCTGTGGCCCTCTGTTGTACACGTCGGCATCCCGTGTCATGTCTATCAGAAATGTCGTGACACCCGAACGAATATGCTCCGTGTTTCTTGTGGTCTATTACACCACCTTGCTCGATCATCCTTTCTAATATTAATGTGGCCAAAGCTATTCTTTGCCCATCAGCCTTTCGAAAAGGCGTCGATTCGTTCTTGGGACAGATGATCGCCAGGTCAGGTTTTTGTTTCTTTGATTTTGGGGCCATGGTTTGTTCCTTACCTCCGATTCAGGGTGGTTTTTAGCATTTCTATTGGACTAAGATGATGAGGAATGATGTCAAAAGATGCATCAAGTTATTCACCCCTTATGGTGTTGCCAAATAAAACAAGTAGGAAGGATTGTATATAACATTGTCAATGTTAGCCAAGACATGGGAATCCATCTTCATAGATATCCTCTCAAATTTACATACATCTAAGAATGGTAACTATTGTGTTTTTTTAGTAGTTGATTATTTTTTTAAAATAGTTATCATGATTTTTTATAAAAAAATTATTTTAGTTGAAGAAATTTAAAACTTTATTTTAGTTATGTATAGCTAAACTTTGGTTTTGAAAAGTGTATATTTTTCTAATAGGGATGGAATTTTTTTGAGTTTGTATGATCCATCCTATGGATCATGATGGACACAAAGTTAACCATGTTCAAAGCTTTTCATTCTAAAACTGGTAGTTACACTAAAGTTATGAATTGATAGATTATATATCTTCAAATTTACAATTCCAAATATCTATGCACATGGGATAAGAGCCTCCTAGAGTCCATCATGGGTATCATCAAAATCTACATATCTCTACCAAAAACAACTCATTTCATGTCTTATTGAGGTTCAAACCATTAAAAATCACCAATGCATCTCTTCTTATGCAACCTATGGAGTATTCACCTCCTGTACAAAAAGAAGTAAAAAAGGTAGCATAATTTGTGGAGCAAATTCAATATATCCAATAACAAGTCCATGACCTCTTAAAGAAGATAAATAAAAAATACAAGCAAAACCATGACCAACATTGCGTGCCACATTAATTCATAATAATAAAGTATGGTTATGGCTTCAAAGAAGAGACTTATAGGACCTTATAGAGATATTGAACCTTTTCTTTATGGACCATTAACCATCACCAAGAAAGTGGGAGATGATACTTTTAAGTCGTATTTTCCATCTTATCTTAGTTTGCATTCAACCCTCAATGTTGAACTTCTCAAGCTTTATCATCCATCTCTATTGGACACTTCTATAGTAGTTGAATTGTTGAACATTGAAGAACTAAATTCAAATAGTTTAGAGCCAGTGAAGGAGGATCAAGTTATTGATACATTGATAAGGACCACTAGAAGGTAGTAGATTCAATTGTATATAGTGGTCAAGGTAAGACATCTTGGTCACCAAGGGGAATGAATCTCAAAGAATTAGACAAAGAAATAACTTTTGCATCTAATGTCAAAAATTGATATGATAGGGATCATTACTTTCCAAGGGGTAAATGATCTAAGAATGTGACCTATCCATTTTGTCAACATCACAACTTTGTGTTTAGGACTCTATTTTGACCCACCCAAGACGCATTGGAAAGCTTAGAGGAAACAAAGAAATTTTCATAGGGAAATAAGGACATAGGATCTATTCCTAGAAAAAATATTTTAAAAATATCTAGATGCCCTCAAAAATACAAAATAAAATAATAACTAAAAACAATAATTTTCCTTTTTTAGATACTTACAACCAAAACACATCTCCATCCATGTTGACCATCAATGGAGGACAATGCGTTTTTACAAGTATGTAATATTATGTTAATATATGATTCACAATAGAGCTAGGGTATTTTTTTGTAAATGTTTTATCTTTTAGGAGCCATATCTTTGCACAGAGTTGTCTAATCAGACAATTCTTGCATTATTTTGTATAAAATTCAAAGACCTTTGAAATGAGGAGTTATACAAAAGAATACAAGTAGTATTGGCAGATACGACAATGTGAAGATAGGCATATGGAATAGGGGAACCATTAGGATAATTTTTTTAGAAAAAAATCTCATCTTTTAAAAGTCATATTTTTGTGAATAGTTGTCCAATTCAAATGATTTTTGAACCAATTTGTGCAAAATTTGAAGAGCTTTAAAACGAGTGGTCATTTAAAGGAAACTGAGTAGTATTAACGAACAATTGTTTGAAGTCAACCATCTAGAATAAGGGTAGTGAATTTTTTTGAAGTCATAGGAAATAAAATTATGGATATATATCAGTAAGGATTTGGTTTATGGAAGGAGTAATGAAGAGCTAAGGCATTACCAAGGCGAAACATTCTATTTGGGAATAAATTATTTTTAGCTAAGTTCCATTTATCCCTTCATTATCTTTGAAGTTTTGCATTCATATCATTGTAGGTTTATTTTCAAATAATATAATCACTGTAAGATATACTAGTAAATGTCAATAAATATTTAGTAATTGTGTCCTTTCCATGGATCAACTTACAACTAAATCTATAGAATCATCCCTAGTAGTAGAGGTGATGCAATGGTTATGTGGGGATTCTTTGTCTCTAATGATAATTAAACTAAGGATGATGACTTCTTATTTTATCCTATGATGATGAATTTCACTATGATGACAAGATGAAAATTTGATGTTTTCTACACTATTCCATCTATTCAAGAAATATAAAGAGAGAAGAACTACACCACGTATATTATTATGTGAATAGAATGATACAATCCAAATGGAACTATGAGTCCATTATATAGGAGGAGAGGTTTCTTGGCCCTTACTCTTCCTATGAAACTTGGTACATCTTACATGATACTTGGCATGATTACCAAATAATATAATATATTTCAACACCCCCATGTATTACATTATTTTGTATGAAGTTCCCCTGAATTGCTTAGATGATCTCTCGTTGTTTGAAACTTGGTTTTCTTAAGTGATTTTATAAAAATATCTACCAATCGATATTCTATAGGAACATGCTTGAGAATGATATGATGGTTCTAAAAATGACCTCTGATGAAATGTTATTGTGCTTCAATATGTTTCGTTATTTCGTGTACAATTGGATTTTTATCAGGTTGAGTACTCCTTGATTGTCATAAAATATCAAGGTTAGAGTTCGTTTGATGCCCATGTATGATAATATATTTTAGCCATTATGCTTCATAGGTTGTATGTCTTGTTGCTCGATATTATACTTCAGTTGATGATTGTGCCATTGTATGTTGTTTCTTACTGTGCCAAGATATGGGTCCTGACCTAAGATAGAAGACGTATTCTAACACAGGCTTTCTGTTATTAATAGAGCTAACATAATATGAATCTGAGTATCCCTATAGGAAAAAAGCCTTGATATTCTTTATGTAAGTTAATCCATAATCAATAATTTTCTTGATATATTGCAATCTTCTTTTTGTATCTTTCCAATGACTTTCTCTTGGTTCTTACATGAATGTGAAAGGTAATTTACTGCAAAGGCTAAGTCAGGTTGACTATTTGTTAAGTACAAAAGACTTCCAATTAATTGACGATACATGGTTGTTGAAACCAGTGGTGTTTCATCATTTTTAGATAATTGAATTCCTTGTTCCATTGGTGTATCTTTTGGTTTGCATTCCTTCATTCTATATTTTTCAAGTAGAGCTTATGCATATTTTGATTGAGTAATAGTAATCTTATCTTCACTCTAATGAATCTCTAGACCAAGATAGTAGTTCATTAATCCATAAGTAATCTCAAATACCTTTTTTATATCCCTTTTAATATCACTTATAAGATTTTCAAAAATTTTAGTAATTACTATGTCATCAACATATACTATGAGAATTAGTATATTATCCCTAATTTTCTTTGTATACATACTCGGATCGGATGTACTTCTTTTGAAGCTATGTTGTAATAAGTGATTGTTGATCTTTATATTCCATGCTCTAGGAGCTTGCTTTAGATCATATAGAGATTTTTTTTAATTTTCACACTCTATTTTATTGTCCCTTAATAGCAAATCCTTCTGGTTGTGACATATAGAATTCCTATTATAAATCACCATTAAGGAAGACACTTTTTATAACTATTTGATGAAGCTCCCAACCCTGATGAGTAGCTAGTATACAAACTGTCCTAATAGTAGTCATTCTATTTGTTGGAGAAAATATTTCTTCATAGTCAATTCCTCTAGTATGAGTATATCCTTTTGCTACTAATTGCTCTTTGTACTTTTCAAGTGTTCCATCTACTTTATATTCTAGTCATTTTTTTAATGTTGAATCATAGAGACCTCTTCAAGGTCTTGCAACTCCTTCTGATCATCTTTGAGACCTTATCTTCAACCTTTTGATCCTAGAATTATTGGTGGTGATATCTTCTCCTAAATCACTAATTATGTTGTCTCTGTATTCGAGCAAGACTTTCCTACTCCTTCTTCATCAATGAGATCTTCTCCTGATATCTTTTGCTTCAGGTGTTGGATTGATTTTGAATAAGATACTATTCCTAACCTTTTTTTAGGAAGCTTTCCAAACTCACTGAATCTACCTATTCTTGCAATAAAGTTATTAAACTAAAATCTACTTTTGAATAAGATACTCCCTTCTAGAGTTTTCTTCAATATCAAGGCTTATATGACCTTTTATTCAAGGCTTATGTGGCCTTCTCTTCAGTACCAAGGCTTATGTGGCATTCTCCTCAGTACCAAGGCTTATGTGGTATTTTCTTCAAGGCTTCTATGGCCTTCTCTTCAAGGCTTTTATGGTATTTCCCTCTAGATAAAGGCTTCTGTGGCCTTTTCTTCTAGATCAAGGCTTCTATGGTCTTTTCTTCTGGATCAAGGATTCTGTGGTCTTTCCTTCTTGTGAAGTTTCCAATCTATCAATGAATATCTCATGTCTCCAAACTTCACTGCAATTCTACTCCAAAAGTATCTTTTGTAGTGATCTTCTCTTGCAATAACTAATCTTTGCACTATGAAGGAACTCCGAAATTCGAGAAACAAAGTTGAAATATCCTAGATTTCAGTTATAGGAGGTTCCCAATCATTTGAGTATTAATTTACTACAATAAAAGAACCATCAGGTTAGTTTCTCGAAATCTCTTGGATGGGTTTCACTAGTTGTTTCATCAACCTAGTGGATTAAGTGTCGAGTCCTATTCTTCACAAGTTTTCCCTTGAAAATTTATGAAAAGACTCTAGCCATATGCAATCTTAGTATTCCAGAATATGAGATTTCATTAAGCCCTTACTTGTAGCTCTTCTTAAGTCTACCACCAAGACTCTTATGAGTATTTTTAACAGTGACTGGTCCCAATGGCACATCAGGTTCTCAAAAAACTCAAATTCAATAATAATGATGGTTTCCCTATTGATCTATCGTGGCTCTGATGCCATTGTTAGATTTTGATGCAACATGTAATGAGAGATAGAAAACACAAGATGCATAATAATATGAAATAAAGTAAATCTATGAAATGACTAAAATATACTATAAATAGAAATGATGGAGATGTTTATAAAAGTGGTTGTGAAGGAAGAACACTCCATGAATACAACTATAGCTCAAGAATGGGCATTGAACATATTACACCCCATCACACTACATCACACTGCTACATCATGCCACTCTAGTCTATATGACTATATCTCACAATGACTTATATGTTCTATACCTATGGCCCTTTATATAGGAAATAAGTTTCTTGGCCAATACTCTACCTAGATGTGCAAGGGATAACTTGCACATGTACAACTTGCACGTTGACACTTGTGCATTTATTACATTGCATGTGGTAACGAGATAACTTCCCCTAAAGTAATCTAGTATCCTAAATATGTACCACGAAAGGTACATTTACATTAATTAAATGATGTAATAGTCTATTTCTAACAATTTTGGAGAGAAAATTTTGAATTAATTATACAAATTTTTAGGTAAAAACCATAGTTTTGATTACAAATAGTGGTTTCATTTCCATTGTAAGACATTGAAAAATTGCTTGCTCATGCCTAATATATAGTATTTTGTGTATTTTCCTTATAATTTTATTTTGTGTATAGTTTGGACTTGAACCTTGAGTTATTTTGTCAATGGACTTCCAACCTCTTCTAATTTAGTATCTTTTAATATATATATGAAGTTGTGACTAATTTCACTCTATCTTGTTTCTTATATATAATCTTGTGCATGAATGCTTATGTTTTATCAAACCTATGTTTAGTTTCTATTTGTTAATGGATAATGCATGTGTTCATTTTTTCTATCTTATACAAATTATTTTTTTATCTTGGTACTTTACCTCTATTATCTTAGGTTTATTTTTTGCAATTTTTATCCTTTTTCCTTTGATAAAAGAAAGTAGTGTAGGAAGATGTGTATATATATATATATATATATATATATATATATATATATATATATATATATATATATATATATATATATACATATGTACATATACATATGTATATATATATACATATACATATGTATATATATACATATGTATATATATATACATATACATATGTATATATATACATATGTATATATATATACATATACATATGTTATATATATATATATATATATATATATATATATATATATATATATATATATATATATATATTACAAATGTACAAATGGTCAATTCCAATCCCCCAAAATTGATACTCGTCATGACTAAAATCTTGGTAGAAAGATTTCTCATAGGTAGGTATCAGGAGGATTAATCTTGTGCATGAATGCTTATGTTTTATCAAACCTATGTTTAGTTTCTATTTGTTAATGGATAATGCATGTGTTCATTTTTTCTATCTTATACAAATTATTTTTTTATCTTGGTACTTTACCTCTATTATCTTAGGTTTATTTTTTGCAATTTTTATCCTTTTTCCTTTGATAAAAGAAAGTAGTGTAGGAAGATGTGTTATATATATATATATATATATATATATATATATATATATGTATATATATACATATATATATATGTATATATATACATATGTATATGTATATATATATGTATATATATACATATGTATATGTATATGTATATGTATATATATATATATATATATATATATATATATATATATATGTATATATATACATATGTATATGTATATATATATGTATATATATACATATGTATATGTATATATATATGTATATATATACATATGTATATGTATATGTATATGTATATATATATATATATATATATATATATATATATATATATTACAAATGTACAGTGGTCAATTCCAATCCCTACATAATTGAAACTTATCATGACTAAAATCTTGGTAGAAAGATTTCTCATAGGTAGGTATCAGGAGGATTAATTAGCTTGGGGTTATGGGAGCCTTGGAGTTTACACGATAAAGGATGGATATGAAAAGATCCTTCTAGAACCTCCTCCTCATGCATATCACAATAAGTATTGGAGAAATATTTGATAATCCAAGGGTTGGTCAAAAGTAAACTTCTTTGCCTAGTAGTTCATGCACAATGGAATTCTTACTTTTGATAATTTGAGGTGTAGGGGAATAGTTGGCCCATCCTAGTGTGTTTTATGCTACAAAAGTGAGGAAATATTTGACCACCTGATGTTTGAGTGCCCATTCATGTGCTAGATCTAGGAGAGATGGTTTTTAGCTTATAAAATTTGAGTCAATGGTGATCTAAACTAGATTAATATTTGGGAAAAATGGAAGAGGGGCAGATTTAAATCTAAAGCTCTTCATATTGGGTGGAAGCTTGGTTTAAAATTTATTTAGTAGTAATTGTAGTTGGAGAGAAATGATAAAATTTTAAAGACACCTTTTTATCCTTAGATGACATCTGAGAGGTCATTTGGAGCAAAGTCACAAAAGTTGTGGTAGTGTATGTTAAATAATAAACTCAAGTTGATTGGAGAAGGAAAATGAACTGCAAGAGGAGCAAGATAAAGCTAGTTGAAAAATACCCCCAAAAGGTTGAATTAAAATTAATATTGATGGAGTTATAAAAAACAACCCAAATAGAGCTAGAATTGGAGTGGTTTGCAAAAATCATGTTGGGACAATGCTCTATTGGAAATTGTAGAGCTTGGGCAAGGTTGCAAATAATAAAGTAGAAAACTTACCTATCAAATCTACTTCTATGTGGATAGTAAGAAAATATTATAAGAGGATAATAATAGAATCATATTCTCAAATCTTGGTAGGAGCTCTAGATTGTATGAGGAACTTTTTTTTGGAGACATGGAGGTTGAGGATTCTTGTCACCCAAATTAAGGAGGTGTGGACGAAATTGGATGATGTGATCTTGATATATGTGGGTAGAGTTTTGAATACAATGGCAAACTTCTCGGCTAAGACAGGTATCGAGAAGGAGGTAAGGATTTAGAAGCACAGTGGTATGACTATTAAGGATGAGAAGATTAAGGAGGTTGGTGAGTAAGTCTAGCATTTGACTAATTTAGACAACCATTGCATATATAGGTTTTAGGAGATTTGGCTCCAATGTAGATCTGCTTTTAGTGTTGTAACCAAAAGTGGTTAGTTCTTAGGATCTTAGGCTTTAGAGTTATGAGAGTTTGTTGGAAAGTTAAAAGAAGGAAACATGTGCTCTTATTGGCTAATGCTAGGAGAAATCTCGTCCCAATTTGTAAATAATCTCATTTTAATATAATTGTTTCAAAAAATAAATGTATATGTTGTATGAACTTAGTACCTATTGGCATCCATATTAGAGTTGGAGAATATTCCAAGAATAAAATGAAATATTATATTATGTGTGTATATAGTTAATAGAAATAAATATCACATACTTAATATTTGTTGTTAAATTTTAGCTGTAAATTTACTGCAATGGTAAGGACTTTGGCCTCTCCTTGGGGAGGTTCAAGGTTCAAACCCCACTCAGTATGAGGGGATTGAGACCCCTCA
Organism: Wollemia nobilis; assembly: GCA_028583015.1. Classification (NCBI taxonomy): domain Eukaryota; kingdom Viridiplantae; phylum Streptophyta; class Pinopsida; order Araucariales; family Araucariaceae; genus Wollemia; species Wollemia nobilis. Next base: position 2,609,393 of record JAQPPZ010002660.1, read on the forward strand.
TAAAAAATCAAGCTTTACTATAGGGCTGTGGCCTTTCTTTGGGGATGTCTAAGATTCAAACCCCATATAGTACAAGGGGACCGAGACCCATCGTAAAACTCATGTTTTTAATTCAAGTTCAAACCCATGAGGGATACCATAGTGGTAAGTCCTTGGGTTTTCATTGAGAGACCCAAATTCAAATCCCAATACGAGGGGACCAAGATCGCTCATAAAAATAGGTGTAAACTCAAATGTTTTAGTCTTGACAGGGACAACATAAATAGAAATGATGGAGATGTTTATAGAAGTAGTTGTGAAGGAAGAACACTCCATGAATACAACTATAGCTCAAGAATGGGCATTGAATATATTACACCCTATCACACTACATCACATTGCTACATCATGCCACTCTGGTCTATATGACTATATCTCACAATGACTTATATGTTCTATACCTATGGCCCTTTATATAGGAAATAAGTTCCTTGGCCAACACTCTACCTAGATGTGCAAGGGATAACTTGCACATGTACAACTTGCACATTGACACTTGTGCATTTATTACATTGCATGTAGTAATAAGATAACTTCCCCCTAAAGTAATATAGTATCCTAAGTATGTACCAAGAAAGGTACATTTACATTATCCAAATGATGTAATAGTATATTTCTAACAATTTTGGAGAGAAAATTTTGAATTAATGATACAAAGTTTTAGGTAAAAACCATCGTTTTGATTACAAATAGTGGTTTCATTTCCATTGTAAGACATTAAAAATTTCTTGCTCATGCCTAGTATTTTGTCTTTTGTGTATTTTCCTTTTACTTTTATTTTGTGTATAGTTTGGACTTGAACCTTGAGTCATTTTGTCAAGGGACTTCGAACCTCTTCTAATTTAGTATCTTTTAATGAAGATTATGATATATATATATATATATATATATATATATATATATATATATATATATATATATATATATATATATATATATATGAAGTTGTAACTAATTTCACTCTATCTTGTTTCTTATATATAATCTTGTGCATGAATGCTTATGTTTTATCAAACCTATGTTTAGTTTGTATTTGTTAATGGATAATGCATGTGTTCATTTTTTCTATCTTATACAAATGATTTTTTTATCTTGGTACTTTACCTCTATTATCTTAGGTTTATTTTTGCAATTTTTATCCTTTTTCCTTTGATAAAAGAAAGTAGTGTAGGAAGATGAGTGTTAGAGATCATATCAATTAATAAGTCGACCTTGGCAAAATATCAAAGGTTTCCTTATGGGTCTCGTCCCATGCTCACAAAGCTTCTCGACTATGTTGCTCTATGTGAGGCATGAGTGTCGAGTGCATCCAACTACTATAACGAATACATACATACATACATACATACATATACATATATATATATATATATATATATATATATATATATATATATATATATATATATATATATATATATATATATATATATATATATATATATATATTACAAATGTACAAGTGGTCAATTCCAATCCCTACAAAATTGAAACTTATCATGACTAAAATCTTGGTAGAAATATTTCTCATAGGTAGGTATCAGGAGGATAAATTAGCTTGGGGTTATGGGATCCTTGGAGTTTACACAATAAAGGATGGATATGAAAAGATACTTCTAGAACCTCCTCATCATGCATATCATGATAAGGATTAGAGAAAGATTTGATAATCCAAGGGTTGGTCAAAAGTAAACTTCTTTGCCTAGTAGTTCATGCACAATGGAATTCTTACTTTTGATAATTTGAGGTTTAGAGGAATAGTTGGCCCATTCTAGTGTGTTTTATGCTACAAAAAGAAGGAAATATTTTACCACCTGATGTTTGAGTGGCCATTCATGCGCTAGATATAGGAGATATGGTTTTTAGCTTATAAAATTTGAGCCAATGGTGATCTAAACTAGATTAATATTTGGGAAATATGGAAGAGGGGAAAATTTAAATCTAAAGCTCTTCATATTGGGTGGAAGCTTGGTGTAAAATTTATTTAGTAGTAATTATAGTTGGAGAGAAATGATAAAATTTTTAAAGACACCTTTTTATCCTTAGATGACATCTGAGAGGTCATTTGGAGCAAAGTCACAAAAGTTGTGGTAGTGTATGTTAAATAATAAACTCGGGTTGATTTGAGAAGGAAAATGAAGTGCAAGAGGAGCAAGATAAAGCTAGTTGAAAAATACCCCCAAAAGGTTGAATTAAAATTAATATTGATGGAGTTATAAAAGACAACCCGAATAGAGCTAGAATTGGAGTGGTTTGCAAAAATCATGTTGGGACAATGCTCTATTGGAAATTGTAAAGCTTGGGCAAGGTTCCAAATAATGAAGTAGAAGCATTACCTATCAAATATACTTCTATGTGGGTAGTAAGAAAAGGTTATAAGAGGATAATAATAGAATCATATTCTCAAATATTGGTAAGAGCTCTAGATTGTATGAGGACCTTTTTTTTTTGGAGACATGGAGGTTGAGGATTCTTGTCACCCAAATTAAGGAGGTGTGGATGAAATTGGATGATGTGATATTGATATATGTGGGTAGAGCTTTGAATACAATGGCAAACTTCTTGGCTAAGATAGGTATCGAGAAGGAGGTAGGGGTTTAGTGGAACAGTGGTATGGCAAATGAGGATGAAAATACTAAGGAGGTTGGTGAGAAAGTCTAGCATTTGACTAATTTAGACAACCATTGCATATATATATGCTTTAGGAGATTTGGCTCCAATGCAGATTTGATTTTAGTGTTGTAACCAAAAGTGGTTAGTTCTTAGGATCTTAGGCTTTAGAGTTATGAGAGTTTGTTGGAAAGTTAAAAGAAGCAAACATGTGCTCTTATTGGCTAATGCTAGGAGAAATCTCATCCCAATTTGTAAATAATCTTGTTTTAATATAATTATTTTCAAAAACAAATGTATAGGTTGTATGAACTTAGTACCTATTGGCATCCATATTAGATTTGGAGAATATTCCAAGAATAGAATGAAATATTATATTATGTGTGTTTATAGTTAATAGAAATTAAGACCACATACTTAATATTTGTTGTTAAATTTTAGCTGCAAGTTTACTGCAATGGTAAGGGCTTTGGCCTCTCCTCGGGGAGGTTCAAGGTTCAAACCCCACTCGGTATGAGGGGATTGGGACCCCTCATAAAAACTCATGCTTTACTATAGTGCTTTGGCCTTTCTTTGGGAATGTCAAAGGTTCAAACCCCACGTCGTACAAGGGGATCGAGACCCATCATAAAAACTCATGTTTTTAATTCAAATTCAAACCCATGAGGGATACCATAGTGGTAAGTCATTGGGTTTTCATCGAGATACCCAACTTCAAACCCCAATAAGAGAGGACAAGGACCCTTCATAAAAATAGGTGTAAGCTCAAATGTTTTAGTCCTGACAGGGACACCATAATGATAAAAGGCTTTGGGCTCTCCTAGCAGAGACCCAAGTTCAATTCATAGGGAAGGGGACCCCTGATATGCCCTCAACTTTTCAACTTTTAAAAAATTGAAGACCACGTTCACAACCTCAGTTTTAACTAGTATTTATTATTATGTGTTTTAATAGAATTGAAGACCACGTCCATAACCTCAATTTTAGCTACTATTCATATATTATGTGTTTTAATAGAATTGAAAAACACATCTATAACCTCAATTTTAACTAACATTCATATACTATGTATTTGAGAATTGCATAAAATAAGATTTTACTATGTTTATGAAATAAAGGTTTAGGGTAAGCATAAAAATAAATGAATGTTTTTTTTTGAATTTACATGGTGGAATTGGTAGCTGCCACGAATTTGTAAATAAATGAATGTTATATGATAAAATTTAGATTTAATATATGGGTGTGAAATTTATAGAGATAAAAAAATAATAGAAGGATAAACTTACAAAAATGTATAGATTTTGAGTAAATGACTATATAAATTTAAGATTGAATGTGATCGTATTAGAAAATAAGTGACTAGTGAAAGATAATTTATAAATAGAATTATAAGGAGAAGAGAGCTGAGATGAGGGTTGTAAAAGGTTTCAAAAAAAATTATAGGAAAAATACAAATGATGGGGCATGTTGGCCTTAGTGGCTAGTAGGAATTTTTTGACAAGGATGATTACATTAAGAAAAATGTGCATCTAGAGGAAATGCAATGGACTCAAAATGCAGTAGAAAACTTATTTTTACAAGCTACGCAAAGTGAAGGAAAAGACAACAAGCACTTTCAGTTTATAGTACAAAGAAAGATGGGAGATCATAGTCTACCATGAAAATGAGGCCAAGGGTTGAAGAGAACTAGATATAAAATTCATGACACAAACCAAATCAAAGAAGCTAAAGCAGGAAAAATTGATATAGTCTAGAACTTGAGCAAGACTATTCCAAGGGTAAACTACCAAAAGGGACCGACCGTACCATTACCCAATACGGGGAAGGTGTCAGAGGAACTACTTCCTAAAATGAATTCGAGGGATGTCCTTTGTGGGGAACAACCCCATCTAGATAATCAATAATATGAGGACACCACGAAGACCTTTGAGGATGCATAAGGTAGATCCTAAGAAAATTGTGATGGGATGTTTAAGGGTGACAAATGGTTGGGAAAAATAGTGAAGGTGAATATAGAGGACATTCAGAACAAAATAGAAGACATGAAGAGGAGAGGACTAATATGTTGATTTATGGGGTTCAAACCGATCCTTTTAGCATTTAAACAATGGGTTGCTAACAAATGGCAAACAAAAGGCAAGTTCCAAATCTCTACCTACCCCAATGGTTATTTCTTTATTATTTTTATTTTTTAAGAAGATAGTGAACAAATAGTTCGATGACCATGTTTTTTTGGAAAATCAACTCTATTTAAGAAGCCTTAGCATACTAAATTTAAAGCAGAGGAAAATATGACATCCACGATACTAGTTTGGGTGAGACTTTTTGGCCTACCAGTAGAATTTTAAAATATAATAATATTTACGGTAATTGGGAATACCTTAGGAACACTTATGATGGTTGCTAATAATACATATAAATTGGAGCAAATTATTTATGCTCAAATATGTGTCTTAATAGATTTTAACAAACCTCTCCCAAAAAAGATCACTTTATAGTTTGGGGAGGAAACATGGGAGTAGGAGGTGGATTACAAGAACATACATTTTTGCTGCAAAATATGCCATGAATATGACCATTTAGCAAGATATTGCACACATAAGATCCTAAAGCAAGAAAGAGATAAAATAGATCTTGAAGGGTTCCAAGTACCCATAAATAGAATATCCAAAAGAATTTGGTAGTGATGAATCAAGCAGTGGTGTCAAACAATATGTTTGACAATCTTCCCATTAATAAATTTTTGGATGATGAGGATACAATGAAGATAAAAGTCCTAGAAACATATTTCCATGATGAAAAAAAAGAATCTATACCAAAAGAGGTAAATAACATCCCTGACACCACCCTAGTCATGTAAAACAACAAAATACTAATCTAGTTAATAACATACTACTGATAAAAAGATAAAGGAGAAAATAAAAATAAGAATAATAATATGTTAAAGGTAGGAACTGAAAAAAACAAAGCTTATCAAAGAGTTCACTGAATCTACCAACAATACCTTAAAGTTGTACACATACATTATACATTAGGGTTGGATGAATCTAACTACAATACGTTAGAGTTGTACACATACATACGTTACGGTTGGATGTTATTCCACAACTAGAAAGAATAATTCGGAAGAGAAGTAGGAAAATGAAAATAAACGCTACTCAAAAATGTAATCAACACCATGAAGTAAAAAGTAAAAGACAAATCTAATTAACACCATATGACAAAAGAAGCAGAAAAGTTAATAAAGAAGGTAACGTCAATGCTCTTTTGCACGTATTCATGCTTTTTAAATACCAGACAACTAAAACGTTGTATATACTTTTCATATTTCCGTACCATACAACTAACACTCACGCGATCTCATTGGTCATTAAGCCAAAGTACGTGAAATGAACATAATAATTTAAGATGAACACAAGTTCGTCCAAAACATCTTATCTCAAAAATCTACGCGATACTTCAAACCCGTGTCGATCTACAGCGCACACCCTAATTTCGTAACAAAATCAAATTTCAAATCGAGACGGCACCAGATCAAGAAAAGTAGCGTTGAAAGATTTTTCAAAAAGTGTGCTGCCGTCACCAAGGCTTCCCGGAAGCAGCACCATGCACCAACTTGCTCCGTAATGGTTGGTTTTCAACATGTGGGAACCATCAACGAACTTCGCTCTATCTTTGAAAATCTGAAACTTTTCCATTTTATAAGATAACAATGTCTTCTTGCTATAGGCTATTATACCAGATCTGGCTTAGATTTTCTAACAATGGCCGGATCACTTCTTCTTTTCCACGATTGGAATGCTCAGATCTTTACCGACGACGTAGAGGCGCAGTTGTTCTTGAAATTTAAGGGTTTGGAGGAGAAGCACGCAGATTCAATTCTGGTGGCGGCTGCAATGGTGCTGTGATTGAGTTTTCTGAGCATGTTTACGCTCCCGCTCGGGCTTGAAAGGGAATTCGGCGTTGCAAGCGCTAGAGAGGCCATGGACAGTGTGAATTTCGAGCTATTTGTGGTGTTGGATGCTCTTACTTTCTTCTTTTCGCTGGGGACGGTGGCGGTGCTGTTACAGGCCATGACTATAAATGTCAGTATCGCCCAGATGAATACCGTGGTGAGGTTTTGTAGCAGACTCGCGTACGTGGCCATGGCATTCGCCGGCGCTGCTATGGTGGCTGCAGCAACCATATTTATTACCAAGTTTTGATGTTTATTTTCGTCTTTAGTATAAATGTTTTATTTTTATACGGTATAATCTGAACACTGTCAAGAATTCGAACCTTTGCGAGCATCCCATTGGCCACAACCTCAATGTTTGTTTGTGTAATAAGTATACTGGGATTGGAAAATGTTTCAGGGAAAGAAAAAAGAATTGTAACTGTGGATGGGCCTTCGGAGGAGATTGCTATCTGAGATGAAAAGATACAAAGTATTTGTCGAGAAACAAAGAGTTTAATATAATACAATTGAGGACAATAGTGTATGCGTCTTGATAGTGTAGATTACGGGATGAATTTGATGGAGAGTAAAGGTCGTTAAATATATTTCTCCCGAAGGAACTCTCTTCCTGCATATTGTTTTCAAAATTAATTATATTATATCTCTCCCCCAACATTCAATAGTACGTTGGTTTTTTTCACATGGAATGTGACTCCTAATTGTGCTACCCATTATCTTATAGAATGTGACTTCCATCCATTATCCTTTGCCGTTGACCCTAAACTTAAACTTAAATGAACTTTGAAGTCTCACACTAACCTTGAACATCAATCTAAGATAGCTTGTTTAAACAGTTTTTTTTTTTTTTTTGTTGATGAGGAACCTTTTATATACAACATATCCGCAACATGTGAGGGGAGAGATTTGTTGTTCAAATAGATTTTAAGGCAACAAAATAATATTTTATGGATTTGAAATATATAAATATAAAATTTATATTTATTTTTTAATTGGTCATATAAGATTAAATAAGTTTATTTATATTGTATAATTGATAGAGTATGGTATTTAAAATTTAATTATTAATGTTATGTCATGGTGGATGTGTATAAGAAGTATTACTAAAAAAACAAAAAAAAATAATTAATTAATATGTGAGTCTAAAACTCTTTCTTGAGCTAATACCAATTGCTCAAGATCATTTTAATTGGTTATATCAAAATGAAATGGCCTCAATTATATTACATAAACATCGTATAATGATATTATGATAACTTAATTAGTATATATGTTTTTTTTTATAAGATTTGAATGTTGATCTTCTCTAAGATTAAGAATTTAAGTGATTGAATTGCAAGAAGCTCACAAAGGTCGCAAGAAGCCCTATAGTAATTTGTCCTATTAAAAAACAACAATTGAACAAAATTAATATCCTGCACAACTTCGAGTATTTCAAGAAGGGAGTTTCTTTCCTAAGCAACAACAATCGTCAAATCTCCTAAAAGCACGTGGTATATTCATGCTCAATCTAGAGTCGTTGAAGAAAAATCCAACTTCGGGTTAGTGAGGACCACCCGATTAAGATCGCCAATGGATGACGTTGCTTGATATAAATAATTCCTCAAGTTTCAACAATTATTAGCTCATCAAGGGTTGAAGTCCATAAGTCATCCAATCTATGGAGATTCTTGCATGAGTGTTTTTCAAATGTAATCTTGTGCTGTTAAAAATGATACACGATAGGCTTGTGCCCGATCAAGAGGTAATAAAAGAAATCTCTAAGGCTGAAAAGATGATATAGGGTAAGGTTAAAGGGTAGCATCCCCACAGGGTTTGAGGCAACACCTCGAAAACTCAACATTAAAACCACTAAAACCATCACTATATAGACTAATTTTTTTACTTGCAAGCACTTTCATAGCCTTGACTTGACCCATTGAAACAACTTCACCTCAACTTTGATTTACTCCTCTCTTGATCCACTTGACTACTTGTTGGTCTCTAACAAATAGCTCTCTCCTTGTCTGGTGCTTTTAATGGTACATCTTTGGACTGCACTGCCTCAAACGATAACTCTCTTGACATTAGGTTGTTAGACAATAGCTCCTCTAATGGCAAGTCCTTAGATGACAGCTCCTCTAATGGTAGGTCCTCAAATGATAGCTCCTCTAATGGTAACTTCTTTGGTGATAACTTCTCTGATGATAATTCCTCTAGCTATAAATTTTGAGATGGTAGCTCCTCTAATGACAACTTCTTAGATCGTAGGTCCTCTAACAAAAAATTTTAAGACAACAGTTTCTTTGATGATATCTAAAGCGATAACTCTAACGACAACTTAGATGACAACACCTTCAATAGCTCAAGCAACACTTATTTTGATGACACTTCAAATGACAACACCTCTCATGGTAACTCAAATAACACTTCTTTTGATGACATCTCAGATGGTGGTTTTTTTATAGCAGCTTCCCATATGACACTTGCTCCTTCGTTGTATGACTATAGTCTTCAATCGTCCTAGCCTCATTCATTTGACCATCCTCCTGATGGTGCCTTGTCGTCTAACCTTCTTCTTGATGATATACTATTTTCTAGATTCCTTGTTGATTTCACTCTTCCATATAGTGACCAAACTAATTATATTTTGTAGTCTGATCATCTTGTTGATTTCACTCTTTTGTCTAGTGACCTTATTGACTACACTCTATTGGTCGATCACCCTCCTAATAGTGTTCTTGCAAACTACACTCTATTGACAGGCCAACCTCCTGACTATACTCTACCACTCCTCTTTGCTTAGTTTCAATGACTTACAATATTTATGCTTATTTAGTTGAGATCAAATTCACTTGTTTTATTTGAATCAAACTCATCAAGTTCACCTCTTTAAGTAGGTTCACTTCCTCAAATATAATCACCTTCATTGTCTCTACTTCTTGGAAAGGGTTGTAACTCTTCTTCGACTCTTCAAACTCTCAATGAATCATTGGTTCATCTCATTGTGCAACACATTGGCAATCATGGGTGATATACCCACAAAAATGATATCACCAACATTGTACAATGGGTCTACCCTCAAAATCATACTAAATTCTTTATTTGCAAGTTCTTCGATAGTTAACACAAACTACTTCACTAGTGGCATCCCTCATTTGTACAATCTCCCTTGGTGTTGCATATACTTATAAAAATGATCTTGCACTATCTTAGTCATGCTCATCATCAAAATCATCATTTTTCTCTTAGAAGTCACTTCCTTGACTACTTGATCCCAACACTTGAATGATGAACTATTTCCCTATCCAAAATCATCACTCTTAATATTTGAGTCATTACCAATATCAAAATCACTTTCATTCTCAATCATTTTTATTTGTATTAACATAACACCGATACTTCAGTGATATTTTTGCATCACTTTTCCAAGCATATTCCAAAGCCTCTTGGTATGATCTTAGAAGAATCATTGTGATCTTATTTCAATATATAAGAAGAAGTTTATCAATGAACCATCTCCTATTTAATAAATCTCCTTTAGACATTTGGTGTCTTAAAGATAGTCGTAATGAGAGCTCTAGTTCCAAAGACTTCGAATCTAAAGACATTGATTGCAAATGAATCTTGTGCTCAACCCCACAGGAAATCTTTAGTAAAGTGGTTGACAATTATCAGATGCATATAACTACTACAACAAATGACTGTAACATTTTAAACAAATAACAAGTAAGATTCATGTTAACAAAAAATATATTAAAATAATACAATATAAAAATTAAAAAACATAACAAATTAAAACATAAAAATATATAAATAAAATAATAAAATAAAATCTAACAAAATAAAATTATATATATATATATAAATTCTATATCTACATCATTATTTTTATTTTTAATTTTTTTATAGATTTAAGTTTCATATGGTGTACAATATGATTTCTTGCAAATATATTTAAAGAAAATAAATGTTAGGTCTTACTCAATTAAAAGTTTGATTAAAGCTATGCAACCTTAATTATACACATAGGATTAAACCTATGAAATCTTATAGATATACACAGGTAAAAGTTTGATTAAAGCTATGTGTATTAAACCTATGTGTATTAGTGACGACAAGATCCCTTGGATGTGGATGTGACAAGTTTGGTGATAAATTATGGAGAAATTATTACTTCGTGTAATAAATTTGTAATTATTATAATTTAAATGTTATATTTTTTTATTGGTAAAAGGGGTTTTGAGAGGATCTTGTAACCTTTTACAAAAAGAAGTTTGGGAGAAGAGATCGCAACCTAAAATTAGTCGAAGAAATAGACTGTTTATGGGTTATTGAAGAAAATAGTTAAAATATAAAAACAGAAGCCCACGCAGGAGTAAGAGAGAAAGCCACACCAGCTGAAAAGAGAAGCCCTCGCAAGGGCAATAGGGAAAACCTCAAAGGTAAACACAAAATTAAAAAAGATATTCCCAATAGGAGAAAACCTCACACCCATTTTGAAAAGGGTTTTCCTACACAGGAGAAAATCTTAGATTTAGAAGGCTATCTGCAAATGAATCAGGACTATCCGTAGATGAAACAAGACCATATGTAAAATGAAATAGGACCATCTGTAAACTGAATTAGGACCATCCACAAAGGAATCAGGATCGTCCAAAAACCACACAAGATCATTTCCAAACGAATCAGGACCATCCACAAAGGGAAAGGGACCACTCAAAAACTAGCATAGGGCCATCCGCAATACAGTGCAAGTCCATTCACAAATTAACACTGGACCATCCGTAATAGCTCCCAAGCGAACTCCCCAAGAAGAAGGTGAAGCACATCCGAAGAGAAACCATGGAAAGAGATGCCTAGATCAACAAGAAACCCTAACCCTACCACCAACAGAGAAACCACAAAATTGTTTTGCAATACATGGTCCCATCCAAGACCAAAAAATATGAGGAGTCCAGCAGAAACTCCTAGACACGAGCCCTGAAACGCCAGCCACGGGAAACATTCAACTATAAATTTGAGGCCTCCCGAAGCCTAGAAAAGTTAGTGAATGACCATCCTGACAAGAAGAACAAAGAAACACATTCGTTAGAAACCTTGAAACGCCAACCTTGAACCACAAACAATGAGAAACTCTCAATTGGGAACAAACGGGGCCTCCCCCAAGCCCAAAAACCAGTGAAAGGCCATCTTGACAAGCTAAAAAAGCAAATAAAAGCCACCAAAAACCCTAAGCCACCATCCAAAAATCATAAACCAAGGGAAACACTCAAATGAGAACAATCAGGGCCTCCCCCAAGCCTAGAAACCAACGAATGACCATCCCGGTAAGAAAAACAAAAGAACTAGATCCCACTCTAAAGCAAAGCCAAGATCTGGAGAGGAACAAAGAGTTTCCCCTACACATAGTATAGTGCATGGACCCATCCCATGGCCAAGGAAAAACTATCAATAATATCTCTATAGACCCCCAAACCGAGCAAGAATGGAAACCCCCACACCAAGACCACAAACCTGGTTTTTCTGACCATGCAGCACTCAAGAAGACTTTCTGGAACACCTCAAGAAGAAGCAAAAAAGGTCTAGGAGACCCTCCAGGAACCAAGCAACGATAGGAGGGGAAAGAAACCCTAGGAAAGATAGGATATTTGCTTGGAAATCCATAACACAATAAGAGATCCGCATGAGAACCCTAGGAAGAGCCAAGGAGGGAGCGAGAAGATGAAGAGGTGACCTCCCGTCCATAGCGGGAGGTCACCTGGTGGTCCCATGTCGGTGCATCTCCTAAGCATGGCACGAATCAACCAGAAGAAAAGAAGATCTACTTCCTCTTTCTCGGAACACCTCAAGAAGAAGCAGAAAAAGGCTTGGAGACCCTTTAGGCACCAAGCAATAGCAGGAAAGGCCATAAACCCTAGGAGAACTAGGATATCTACCTGGAATTCCATAGCAAGGCAAGAGATCCGCTAGAGAGCCCTAGTAAGAGCCAAGGAAGGAGTACGAAGATGAAGAGGTGACCTCCTGCCCATAGCGGGAGGTTATCTTGCTCCCACACCGGAGCATCTCCTAAGCGCGCTACAAATTTTCCAGAAGAAAATGACATTTGCCTCCTCTTTCCTGGAACACCTCAGAAGAAACAGAAAAAGTCTTGGAGACCCTCCAAGCACCAAGCAACGACAAGAAGGGTTAGAAACCCTAGGAAAACTAGAAGATTTGCCTAAATTTCGTAGCAAAGCAAGAGATCCACATGAGAACCCTAAGAAGAGTCGAGGAAGGTGCGAGAAGATGAAGAGATGACCTCCCACCCAGAACGGGAAGTCACCCCTTTAAATGTTATATTTCAACTACATATTTTAAGATATTTTTTTTTCAAAATACATCTTTTAATAAAATTTTATATTTATAATTTAATATTAAATTTTATAATTAATTAATTTTTTTTAACAATCAAAGATATATATTAAAAGATTTTAGAACAATATATAATCCATTGCATATAAATAATTTTATATTATAATTTTTAAATCTAGTTTACTTTTAAGCTTTTTGCTTTAAGAGTATATTCAAATTAATATTTTATTTTCATAAAATCAAACGTATAATTAACTTATCTTCTAGTTTAAAAAATTACCCATATTTAGTAGTTTAGTTTATTTTAAAAATCATTTCATTTATATTTATTAGGTGTTCACTGTGTTTTTATATTAAATATATTCATTAGGTGTTAATAGGGCTACATATTAAATTTAAGATACTTTTCAATTTTACTATCATTTTTATCCATTAACTTCCTTCATTTGAATATTTTCTTAATGTCTTTTCTAGTTCTTCCAAAATATATTATTAGTAGTCATATTTAATAGACAAATGTGTATATTGTCAACATATTTCTCTATCATAATATTAAATATTCACTTCAATTCCCTCATTTGAATATTTTGTTAATATCTTTCCTAGTTCTTCCAAAATATATTATTAGTAGTCATATCTAATAGAGAAATGTGTATATTGACAACATATTTCTTTATCATAATCTTAAATATTCACTTCAATTTAAAGTTTTTTTGTAATCTCCTAACCCCAAAAATGATTTTTATGTTGAACACTTCTTTTATATTAATGATAATAGTAGTGGTATGTCCTTTGGTTTTCATCCAAGAGATCCAAGTTCAAACCCCGATAAAGGGGACCTAGGTCCCTTTCAAAAACTCCTGCTTTATCCTAAAAATTTAGCTTAAAAAAGGATAGGTTTATTGATTGCGATCGAGTGCTTGCTAGTTATGGGTTGTTGCAATTCAATTCCCTAAAGGGTTGGGGTCCTGTTGACTTCGTCTTTCCCCAATGGGTAAGGATTATAAAGGTTCCCTACAGAACTAAATAAATATATATATATATATATATAGCTTGAGTGAACATTAATTGCATGAATTTTGTTTTTCATGGGACAATTGAGGGTAAGATTCCATTAATATAAGGTGGAACTTGACCACCATATTCTTTATATAGGTATGATTTGTTATTGTTGTTCAGCTCAAGAGAGTAACATTTAAGAGGAATTCATATATATATATATATAGTTTTAATATTTGTATTTTTATTTTTCCAACAAGGAGATTTGATGCTTTTTATTTTTGTAATGATTACTTTTAAACATGAAACATTACAAGATTGTTCTTCAAACATAGTTGAAATGTAGGAGTGGTACCTGTCCTTTAGACATAAATAGTTTATATTCTAAAAAAGTCATCTCTATCAAGTAATTCCTCCCTCTCATATCATTGAAGATTAACACTTTTTATTTTGATAAAGTTAGGATGGTTATATAATATCTTTGTGTTTGAAAACTAGGGATTCATAAAACTCTTATTTAACCATTAAATATGTTATTATTACATCTACACAACATCAAAGACAATAAAATATAAATGATCAAATATTTCATGTTAATTAAAAACAAGTTTATATTCCAATTTTGTAAAAGATGTTTTTGTAGACCCGTTCATAATTAATTGACAAAAGGAACAAAATCTAAAGTTTTATATCTTTTTCGAATAAAGTAATAGGTAGTATCTCTTCTTCAAATATTATTGATAATAAACCATGAGAAAATAAAATATGCTACATATTTGTCTTTGAAAATTTTATTTTTATTTTTTTGCAAAAGAATTTAAAAAATTTATATTAAAACAAGATCATTTACAAGTTGGTATTAGACTCCTCCTAGCCTTAGCCGATAAGAACACCTGTTTACAACAATAAAAGAAGATCAAAATCTCCTAAACCATATTTCTACAATGGTTGTCCAAATTAGCTAAACATTGGATTTTCTCACCAACCTACCTAATCCTCTCATCCTACATGCCACTGAACCCCTACGTCCTTCTCAATACCCATATTAGCTAGGAACTCTCCCACTTTATTTAGATATTTGCTCACATAAACTAAAATCACATATCTAATTTCTTAATTCCTTAATTTGGGTGATAAGAATCCTCAACCTCCATGTCTTCAAAGTAAAGTTCCTCATGCAATCCAGAGCTCCTACCAATATTTGATAATATGATTATAGGATTATCCTCCTATAACCTTGTCTTATCACCTAGATAAAAGCATATTTGATAGCTAAGACTTATGCTTCATTTTTTGTGGTCCTTCCCAAACCTTGCAGTTGCCAATAGAGCATTGTTCCAACATGATTTCTCCAGACCACTCCAATTCCAGATCTACCCAATTTTTTTTGTGTAGCTCCATCAATATTAATTTTAATCCAACCTTCTAAGGTGGTTTCAAACTAGCTTTGTCTTGCCTTTCTTGCACTTCAACTTACTTCTTCATTGTTGTTGTTCCTATATCAGCATGAGTTTCCTCTTTAGCATACATTGCCACAGTTTCTATGACTTTGCTCTAAATGACTTGTCAAAATCCATCTAAGGATGAAAAGGTTTCTCAAAAAAATCTGTCATTTCTCTCGAACCACACTTATCATCAAATGAATTTTAATCCAAGCTTCCAACCAATACAAAGATATTTAGATTAAAATCTACCCTTATTTTGTTTTTCTCAAATATTAATTCGATTCAAATCACCATTGGCTCAAATTTTATAAGAAAAAAAACCATCCCTCCTAGATCTGGTGCATAAATGATGGGTGTCAATTTTAGAGGAATTGAAATTGGCCACTCATCTACTTCTTAAACTGCTTAAACTTATAATCCCCTAGCTGATTAGTGTTGAAATAACTTTCAATCTAGATCCAACCCCTATTTTCCATGGTCATTTTTACTGGTTGGAGTTCTGAGAATTCATCAATGATAGGTGAATATTGATCCCATGAATATGTCCAAAATCATGCCTTCTCCCCTCTCCCCACTTTCCAAAATAATCCATATTTCACTACCTAAGATCCTAACTTTAGAGCCTACCACACCAAGGACCCATTACCATCCAAAGGGAAACGATTCACCTCATTCGAGTTCACCTATCCCAAATATTTACTAGTTAAAAATCTACTTAATAAAGAAATTGGTTGGGAAATCCACCTCTAATAAATCTTTCCAGCTAAAGCTTTATTATTTAACTCTGGTCTCCTCAGTTCCAAACCTCCCTTTACCTTGGCCTGACTTGCTTTCTCCCAACCTACTAAGGTATATCTCCTCTCTCCTTTTACTACTCCCCATAAAAAATTTATAGCCATATTGTCTAACTCGTTCCATATGGTATGTGGGGCAGGAAGGATAGAAAATTTATAAATTAACATGGCCTGAATGAATGACTATAAAAATGTTAATCTACCTACATAGCTTAACCATTTATGAGACCAATGATTAATTCTTTTTTTGATGCAATCCAAAAGATTCCTCCATATATTTATTTTTAGTTTTTTAACTGCAAAGGGATCTCCAAATATACCACTGAGAAAGAATTCCTCATGAATCCTAAGATCTCTAAAATTTTGTCGTGAAGCTTTTGATCAAGATTAAAAAAGACCACTTCGGATTTTTTATCATTGATGACTTGGTTTGTGGCCCTAATGTAAACATCAAGAGTATCTTTAATCATTCTTATTTCCTTGAAGTTGGCCAATCCCATCAATTCAGTGTCATCCACAAACTGCAAGTGAGTCAAAACTTCCTCACCCACCTTGATATCTATTACCAAACCTTGTTTTCTTCTCCTCAAGATGAGTCTACTCAAACCTTCAACCAATATGAAAAAATATAAAAAATATTTTTATTTTTAAAACAAAATAATCATCATTATAATTTCTTTATATTTTAAATTTAAATATGTAATAAAAATATTTTTATTTTAATTGTTGATTAATGTTTTATAAATGTATTGTAATCAAACTTAATAAGGCTATATAAAGTTAAAATGGGTTTTATTTATCATTACCTAGTTATTATTTAATTAACTATATTAACACGGTTTTACAATAAATCACAACATCATATCAAATTTTAAAGAATATAAAATTGAAAGTATATGTAAAATATAATTTATATAATCATCTAACTCAAAATCAATATATTTTTCTAAGTTTAATTCTTTTATTATTTTTTAACCTTTATAAATTTTACACTATAATTTTCATCTCAATTTCCTTACTTATTATTCTTACCTTAAATCTTATTTTTAGGCCCTCTCTTTGCAAATTTGTTTGGGAGTATGATAAAGCGTAGGATCAGCATATGGGCAGAAGAAAAGGGAAAAAGAGCAAAGGGGCAAGCGGGTTTTAGGCCCAAGCACTCAACTATTGATCACTGTATCACGCTCAGACACATAGTGGAAAAAATATGGGACAAAAAGAGGAGGCTTTTTGTTGTTTTGTAGACTTCAAAAAGGCATTTGACACCGTGCCAAGGAAAAAATTATGGAGCAGAATGGAAGAGCTAGAGGTTCCAATTCACTACAGGGCAACAGTTCACAGACTATATGAGCATGTAAAGGCTAGAATCAGAACACAAGAAGGGTTATCTGAATGTTTTGGTAGTGACATAGGTGTCAAACAAGGTTGCCCTCTATCTTCGACCTTATTTGGGTTGTACATTGACAAGTTAGAAGAATGGATAAACAAATTTGGGGGAGAGGGTGTGCATTTAGCCAAATATGTGGTAAAACTCCTCATGTATGCAGATGATGTAATTCTTATGGCCAAAATAGCCAAAGATCTAAAAGATCACCTTCAAGCTCTAGAACTCTTTTGTAAAGAAGTTGGGATGCAGGTGAACACGAGCAAAACAAAAATTATGATTTTTTTAGCAAAAAAGAAGAAGCAACAACTCAAATTTTAGTTTGCAGGAGAACCGCTTGATGTAGTAGTAGAATACAAATACCTGGGTATAGACTTTCATGACAAACTTAATTGGAATACATGTAGGATGAAAAGAACTCAAAGTGGTTGGAGAGCACTATATGCACTTCAAAATAGGTGTAGGAATGCCGAGTTGTGGGACTGGAAGACCACCAAGGTCTTATTTGGCCTACTTGTTACACCGATTTTGTTGTATGGTTGCGAGGTGTGGGCTAGTGGCACAACAAATGCAAAATGGAGGCAAATAGAAAGGATTCAAAAATATCTAATCATAAAATTTCTCAAAATTAAGGCCACAACCCCTTATGAAATTATTCTAGCTGAAACTGGAATGTTCCCTTTAGAAGCAATTGCTATGACCAAGTTGTTATGTTACTTGAAAAAAATAGAAAACATGACAAATGATAGATGGCCTAGGGCAGCGAGGGACGAAGAGTTGCATAGGCGAAATAATACATGGATGAAACAAAATCAAAAATGGATGAAACGTTGGGAAATCAACATAAATGAATGCCCAAATGTCAACAAAGACATAAAAAATTATGTGAATGAAAAGTTCAGAAGTGGAATGTGGAAAAATGCAAGCAGGAAAAGACAATATTATATTGCAAATTTTAACCCAACGTATGACCACAAGGAAAAAGCATATATAGGCGCTGAAATCAAGTGGAAGGAAAAAATACTCATTGCTTAGATAAGGACTAGCTCTCATAGGCTTAGATGTGAAACAAGGAGATGGACAACGCCCAAAGAACAATGTAAAGAAAGGATATGTACTCTATGCAGCATAGGGGTAGTAGAGACAGAGGAACACTTCATCTATAAATGCCCGAGTTTTTCAGATATCCAGGACAAATACAAAGAAACACTTGGGAACGAGTTTATGACAAATTTATTTGAAGAAATAAAAAAAGTTGGAGAATTACTAACACAAATCAACAGGAGAAGGAACAACCTTCTCAAAGATATTAAAGATCATGTGATATGATTTGAGTAATTGTACTTCCATTTTTGAGGTCCCATAGACCATATTTGGGTCTCGCGGACGTAATTAAAATCTTTCATTTCATTAAATATTTCATACATATAATAAAATTTTATTTTATGCTATTCTCAGACATATAAAATAAGAATGTAAGTGCAACTTTCAATTATATTAAATGTGCTTTTTAATTCTATTAGCTATATAGCCGCAATATTCCCAACACTGATATATGAATGCCAATAGGAACTAATTTCATATAAACCCTAGATTTATAAGAAACACAAAGTTTTGTTTTATTTGTATTGATGAATGAAAAGAGGAGCCTTAAGGGTAGCCTCAAAGGTTGATTTCCTCGAGAAGGGCAGCCGACTAAGCTCGAGATGAGTATTTGTGACCAATTTTTCTATGATAAAAATTTGTGACCAATTCTTAACGGAAAAAAAAAAAGTCCAGATGAGAATTCAGCTAAGCTTCACATTGCATACGTCCAAAATTTAGGGCTGTGTTCTAACTGAAAACAAGAATCCATCCTCAGCCAAACTTGAGTGGCTCCTTTTAAGAATCAATCCAATGAAATTTAACGCAGACAGCCCTCTCTTCGGAGCCTTTAATATATTTGTGGGAGGATTCGAACAATGGAATTTGCAATATCCTACAAATAATGGGCTTATCTTCATTGGACCGTTCGTAGTCTACATGTAGTTCTCCGAGGTAAATCAAAATTTGTCTCGTACACCTAATACAGTGGAGCCATAAGAGCCACGTCAATTTACTGGGTAAGAGTTATCCATACGTCTGTCTAAGCAGGAAGGAAAAAATAGTCTCAGAATTATGCTGGTCAAAGGTAGTTAGCAGTTTTGTTTATTAGTGATTTGATTTTTAGATGATTAAAGATTCTCTTTATTTTTTAATCAATAAGTTATAAATTATAAACATTTCTATAAAAAATCCTTTCAAACAAGAATTAAATTTAAAGTACCTTAATATGTATAAGTATATTTGAATGTCCTTTAAAAAAATTAAAGACAAAGGAAAAAGCATTATTTTCCCAACTACTCCATACATTCTATCCACGTGCAGTGACCGTCGATGCCCCACATGCCAAAGTTTCTTTTATTAAATACATAAATTTCGTCTTCATCCTCGTGTACTCATAAATTCATAATTTATAACTGCTGGTAATTCGAATCTCCTTGCATTATAATGGTAATTCTAATTTCTAACTGTTGGCAATGTGAATCTCTTGCATTATAATGGTAATTATAATTCTGACAGTTGTTTTTCAGGCGTATATACGCTTGTCCCCTCTCATAGATTATATGTTTCCATGTATTAAGATAAAGTTTACCCATAATTTCTATCAAAATGTCAAATAGCAAGTAGCTAATTATTTGATTTGTACAATACCGGTAAGGTTGGAATATAAATGCGAGCCTTACATTGCCCAACATTGACAATCACCTTGCACTAAGCCAAACATAGACCTGTGAATAGAATTTATCTCTAATTTAAACACATTCCATTAACCAGCGTGGATTACAAGCGGGCACTGTTGAGTGCACATCTGGTTCGCATGTGGCGTACTTACTCTCGGATAGAAAATGTGAAATTTTAAAACTTTATTTTAGTCATCTATAGCTTAACTTTGGTTTAAAAAGTGTATTATCTTTGATAGGGGTGAAATTTTTTTGAGTTTTTATGGTCCACCCTATGGATCATAATGGACAAGTTTTTATCTAAAAACTAGTAATTATATTAAAGTTATGAATTCATAAATTATATATCTTAAGTATTCACACACATGAAATTCGTAGATTATACATCTTCTTCAAATTAACAATTCAAGTATCCACGCACATGGAATGAGAGCATATTTGAGTCTGTCATAGGTATCATCAAACTCTACGCATCTCTACCAAAAACAACTCATTTCATGTTTTCTTGAAGTTCAAACTATTAAAAATCACCAATGCATCTCTTCATGTTTTCTTGAAGTTCAAACTATTAATAATCACCAATGCATCTCTTCGTATGCAACCCATGGAGTATTCACTCAAAAAGAAGTAAAAAACGTAGCATAGTTTGTGGAGCAAATTTAATCTATCCAATAACAAAGCCACGATCTATTAAATAAGATAAATAAAAAATACAAGCAACACCACGACCAACATTGGGTGCCACACTAATTAAAAATTAAAAATAAAGTATGATTATGACTTTAGAAGAAGAGACTTATAGGGATATTAAACTTTTTCTTTATGGACCATTAACCATCACCAAAAAAGTGGGAGAGGACACTTTTGAGTTGAATCTTCCATCTAATCTTAGTTTGCATTCAACCTTCAATGTTGAACTTCTCAAGCTTTATCATCCATCTCTATTAAACAATTCTATAGTAGTTGAATTGTTCGACATTGAGGAACTCAATACAAATAGTTTAGCACCAATGAAGGAGGATCAAGTTATTAATACATTGATTAGGACCACTAGAAGGTAATAGATTCAAATGTATATAGTGGTCAAGGCAAGACATCTTGGCCACCAAGGGGATGACTCTCAAAGAATCAGATAAAGAAATAATTTTTGCATCTAATGTCAAAAATTGATATAATGGGGATCATTGCTTTCCAAGGGGTAAATGATCTAAGCATGTGACCTATTTGTTTTGTCAACGTCACAACTTTGTGTTTAGGACTCTATTTTGACCCACCCAGGATGAATTAGAAATCTTAGAGGAAAACAAAGGAATTTTGATAGGGAACTAAGGACATAGGCTTTGTTCCTGACAAAAATATTTAAAAAAAAGATCTAGATGCCCTCAAAAATACAAAATAAAATAATAACTGAAAACAATAATTTTCCTTTTTTTAGATACTTACAACCAAAATGCATCTTCATCCACGTTGATCATCAATGGAGGACAAAACAAAAAAATTAAATGTATATAATTTATTTTTAATATATGATTCACAATAGAGCCAGTGCAATTTTTTTGAAAAATATCTCATCTTTTAGGAGCCATATCTTTGCATAAAGTTGTCTAATTAGACGATTCTTGCATTGTTTTGTATAAAATTCAAAGACCTTTGAAATGAGGGTTATACAAAAGAATACAAGTAGTATTGAGGCAGATACAACCATGTGAAGATAGTTATATGAAACAAGGACAGCATTGGGATACTTTTTTTTAGAAAAACATCTCATCTTTTAAAAGCCATATTTTTGTGAATGATTGTAATTTAGATGATTCTTGAACCAATTTGTGTAAAATTTGAAGAGCTTTAAAAGAGGTGGTCATTTAAAGGAAATTGAGTAGTATTAAGGAACAATCCTAGGAAGTCAACCATCTAGAATAAGGGCGGTGACAATTTTTGAAGTCATAGGAAATAAAATTGCAGATATCTGTCAATCAAGGTTTGGATGATGAGAGGAGCAATGGAGGGCTAAGGTATTAGCGAGGTAAATGATGATTTACTCTTCATTTTACCTCTCCATGCTTCCCATTATATTCTTCAAATCATTAGCCCCAAGTTTGACCACATAGGAGCAATTGACAAGCTTGTAAGCACTTCCTCTTGCTTCTAGTGTACTCCAATAATTCCAAGTTATTTGAGATCAAACGTTGCATTACACTCAAAATAAAGAAGCCAAAAGAGTTGTGTGGACCATGGAGAAAAAATATAAGGAGTTATTTCAATCCTCAAGGCAACACAATATATTTTTCCTATTGATCCTAGTTGTCTCTAAGCTGCAATGGAAAATGAGAGAACAAGACTACCAGGCACCAACAGTAGGAATTTACCTTTAAGATGCCTAGGTCAAGGACAACATAGAATTTATGAAGCAAGCTGGTAAGGCTACAAGCCATGATTACTTGTCCCTCAAAAGGAAGCTAGAAAAGAGGGAGAAATATCTTGAAGATGTTAAAACTACCCTTAGAAACTTCCAATTGAATATTAAAGCACTCCAAATCTATATAGATCAATTGATAAACGTATAGGTATCAACTTATTTCTTGAATGAAAAATAGCAAAGTACAAGTCCTCACTAATCAACTTGTTGCTCAAGAAGCCCACCTCAACAAATACTAGGATATTTTTCAAAAGGAGCTCAAATAAGAAAGGAAGAAACATACAAGGCTAAAGTAGAAAGTAGGCTAATAAAAGAGGTTTATTGAGCATACTAGGACAATACAACAAAGACAACATCATCATTGTCTTAGGTGCTAAAATTCATCAATGCAAAAACCATGCAAAGTGCTCATATGAGTGAGGAGGTCAAGTAAATTCTAAATATGACTTCTATAAGGATGATTGAAGCGAGGGAGTATAGAAAAAAATTGGTCATCTCACCCAATCAAAAGTTTACAGATATGGGAGTTCAAAACAAGGAAATATTGGTGGAGAAAGTGCTCAATGTGATTGGCAAAGAATAAGCTACATAGAAATGCAAAGCCTAGATAAATGTTCTAACCACTACTATCACAAACCTTAAGTCTCATTGATTATTTTAATTTGAAAGGGCTTACCCTTCTCTTAGGCACAAGATAATAAACTCTTTTTAGAGCCAGAGTATGCATGATTTCTTGAGTGATAGAAGGAAGCATAGAAAAGTCTTGATAGATGATTAGATTCCCCCACTTTGGATGATGTAGCATAGGGCATAAAATCCATGGTGGAGCTTGAGGTGCAAATTCAAGAGGTCATGGGTTAAGTGAAAAATATTTTGCACAACAATCGAATACAACTCTAAAGATGTTATTACGAGTACCAAAAAATAGAGTTTTCATTAGATGATGAGTGGGAAAAATCAAAGCCTTGATGGACAAATTGTCCTCCTAGTAGCCTTGCATTATTCTTCCAATTTTTGATCCTTACATTTGAATCCATGTCTAATGGATAAGGTTATAATTTTTGTAGGGCATTTTATTTTCAACAAGTAGAATATTCCTTATGAGTCACCAGAACTATAGTGAAAATTCACTACACCCAAGGGAATTCTTACCTTGTCCAATTTTGCCAACCATGTTTGAAGAAATGAAAATTGGAAATTTGAAGCATAGACTATGTGGACCATATGATATTCTAATCAACGATGAATGTTGTTTAGCCAAGAGAAGGTATTGCTAAAGTTTTCCAAAGTTGTGTGCATAGTTCAATATTTTGATCAATGGTGGGTGCTAATTTAAAAAGTTAAGAGGGTCATGAAATTTTCCAAAACCATGCACACTGTCAATTTTATAAATCTATGATGGGTGTCTATTTTTAGAAGAAAAGCAATCTATAAGGCAAAAAATTAGTATGAACCGTCATTTTTTAATTAACGATGAGCATTGTTTTCCAACAAAGCAATCAAAGAGAAGTTTTCAAAGTCATGTGGGTTATTGATTGCTCATCCAATGGCCTATGCCATTTCAAGAGGTTGTCAAAAGAGTTATCAGAGAAAATCTTTGCCATTGGTTGAGGCCTGGATACGTGGTAAGCATATTAACACCCTGTGAAGGAAGTAAGTAGTCATCCCAGTAAGGCTTGTATTCAAAAGAGATCCACCATCGATCATGGGAAAAAACAAGATCCAATTACCCACAAAAATTGAATGAAGATATTGAGACACTTAGATCATGAAGATTTCTCAATTATTTGATCTCAACTATCAACAACCTAGGAATAAATACATGAACATATGGAGGAGCTTTATCGATCGTACGATCAAGAAAAAATAGTTCAATATGATAGGTCATGATTTTGACAAAGTGATGGTAACATCTACGCATAGTTCCATAAGAAAATTATTGATGTCTTAAATACAATAGTAATGGGAGCTCTAGTTCTAGAGATCTCGACTCTAGAGGCATTGATTACAAATGAATCCCATGCTCAACCCCATGGGGAATCTTTAGTAAAGTGGTTAATGATAGTGACAGAAGCTCCAAATCCAAATGTCTTGCACACTTCAACATTAACAACTCCAATCCTTGAGACTTCGAGGACATCAATATAGAATGTAGACCAGTCTCTTGCTTAATTTCAAAAGGAAATTTTGTAATTGTACAATTTTTTAGGAAAAGAAACCCTAGTATTTTGCTAATAAATAGTGGTTTCATTTTCATTGTAAGACATTGAAAATTGCCTACGTGTGTCTAATATCTAGCCTTGTGTGTATTTTCCTTTCACTTTTCTTTTGTGTATAATTTGGACTCGAACCTTGAGTCATTTTATCAATGTCATTAGAACCTCTTTTAATCTGGTATCTTTGTAATGAAAATTATGATATATATATATATATATATATATATATATATATATATATATGAATCTATGACTAATTTCGCTTTATCTTGTTTCTAATATGTTCATCTTGTGCATGAATGCTTATGTTATATCAAAACAATGTTCACTTTCTAGCTATTGATGGATGATGCGTGTTCAAATTTTCCCAACTTACATAGAGGAATCTTTGACCTTGACGCATCGCCTCTATTAGTTTAGGTTTTATTTTCTACAATTTCTCTCCCTTTTCCTTTGATAAATGAAAGTAGTTTAGGAAGATGAGCGTTAGAGACCATATCAAATAAGGAGTTGACCTTAGAAAAATTCTGGATATTACCTTGTAAGTCGCATCTTATGCTCATAGAGCTTCCCAACTATGTTTCTTTATGCAAAACACAAGTGTTGGGTGCATTCAACTACTATAATAAATGATTGTAACATTCTAAGCAAACAACACCAGTTTTAAAGTAACAAAAATTAATATATAACAAATTAAAATAAAAATATATAAATAAAATAATAAATTAAACTTTTACAAACTAAAAAATTAATATATATAAATTCTATATCTAATTTTTTAAATTATTATCTTAAAAGTTTTTTTATATGCATTTAGTTTTTCATTTGGTATTCTATAAAACAAATTGCAAATATATTTTAGAGGAAACAAACGTGAGGTCTTATCTACTTAAAAGTTTGATTAAAGCTATGAAATTTTAATATATACATATAAGAAGATTCAAATCCATAACCTCTGCAACAATAGCCCCATTCACCGCTGCCAAGAGGATTCAAATCCATAACTTTTGTACAACAATGCCTCCCACTCATCCCTTCGTCATTTGAAAAGACCTCGTCGTCATTTAAACTTGTATTATGTGCAGTAACATGTGAGAGTGTCCATCAAATATTAATTTATTATATTTATTATTAAAACAATTATAAAATGATATTTAATTTGGTAAGTTAATTTAAAAAAATAATAATAATAATTTTATTTTTATTAAAAATAAATAGAATAATTTAATATGTATATTTTTGATACTTAATAATACTAAAACATATTTGGGTGGAGGTAGTCGACTAATTAATTTGGATTGAGTGTTTGTGAGTTTAAAATTAGTGATTCTAATCTGAGCCCCTCCAATCTGAACTTATTTTCAATTGACGGCCAATCACGTTGCTTAATGCCAGTTATAAGATAATTGCCAAGGCTTTAGCTCTTAAACTTAGACCTATTCTTCTTGAGATAATTAGGCCTGAGCAGACTTGTTTTGTTCAAAACAGATATATTCTGGATAATGTTATTGTTGTTTGGGAAGGGTTGGAATGGGCTAGATCCTCTGGTTAGGATGTTCTTTTCCTTAAGATTGATTTTGAGAAGGCTTATGATAAAATATAATGGTTCTTTATTACTTCTATGCTAAAGGCTCTAGGGTTTGGCCCTTATTTTATCAGGATTGTATTTGTGTTATTCAAAGATGACTTTGTTGTGTTAACTCTGAACAAGAGACAATCTTAGAATATTCAATTAGCCTGTTCTATCAGACAAGGTTGTCCATTGACACCTTCTTTGTTTGTTCTTGTTGCTGAGGCCTTTAGTTATCTTTGAGCTCATAGATCTGCTCAAGGATTGATCAAGGGAATTTATCTCCCTTCCTCCCCCAAGCAATTGATTAATGGTCATTTTGTAGATGATTCTTTCTTGACTGTTGCAGAAGATGAGATCTTTGTTGCTCATGCTTTAGATTATCTTCATACATTCTGCTTAGCTTCTGGCTCTAATATTCAATGGATAAAAACTTCTTGCTATAGATAGTCTGGAAAAGATATGCCTCCTTGGTTAGTTGATAAGTCTTGGAAGTGGATTCAACCCGGGGAACCTTTAAATTTTTGTGTATTCCTTTTGCTTTTTTGGATTCTCCTGCCCATTTGTGGGATTATGTTGTTCAAAAGGTTGAGAAGAAGCTTATGTGCTGGTGTACCAAAAAATTATCCTTAGCTGGCAAGTTTCATATTTGTTCCAAGGTATTGGCCTCTACTCATATGTATTACTCTTCTTGTTGTGTCCCTTCCAAGACTTGTTATGACAAATTGGAGAAGTCGCTTCGAGATTTTATGTGGTCCAATGTTGTTGGTAAGAAGTGTTTTCATAGGGTGGCTTGGGATATTTGTTGTCTTCCTAAAAAAATTGGAGGAATGGGATTGTTTGACTGTTAGCGACAAGGCTTTTCCCTTTGTGCTAAATGGATTGTGAGAGCTTTATAAGGGAAGGAAGCCTGTAAACTTTTAATTTGTCACTGCCTCTCCACGGGGCTTCCTTTTGGTAAGAAGGTGTGGAAAGGGCTTGATTGGCAAACCATTCTTACAGGCCCTGTTCTAATAAAGATTTATGGGTCCTTTGTTATGCAAAGCATTTGGAAGGCCTGGGAGGCCATTAAACCCTGGATTTATTGGAAAGGTCACAAGGGGAAGCTGGGGGCTTCAATACCTTTGCTTAATGTTTGGTGGTCTTCGACCATCACTTTGCAGGGGACTCCCCTTGCTCAAGTCCAGTGGATACATGCTCATAAATTTTATAAACGAGGTATTGCTTTGTTAATTCGATTTCATGGATTTTCATTCAAGGTCTTGGATACCTTGGGAAATTTTTAAGATTTTTTTTGGTTTATCTTCTGCTGATAAGGCTACTTATGAGGTTGTTATTGATTCCACTCCTTTATCTGTTTGGGTAAAGTTTTTTGATATTATTAGAAACCTTGGTGGACTGATTGGTCTTGGACCAAAGATGTTTCTCTCACCAAGTATAAACCTCATTTGGGATACTCTCGGCTTTCCCCTATTGGGCATATGGTTGAGAAGCTTAATTCTAGGTGGGATGTAGTATCTCTTCAGTCCAGATGGAGTCTCAGATTTAATACACTCTAGGCAAAGTATCTTGAACCTAAGAAAGCCTTTTTTGCTTGGAGTTTATTGTTTCAAGGGCTTCCTATTGGTCAACGACTTAGATATTTGGATGTGAATGATATTTCCTGCAGATCTTGTGGAGCAGAGGAGGATGTGCATCATCTGTTTTGGTCTTGTGTGAGAGCTCAAGAGGCCTGGCAGTGGATTTTCTATTTTTTCAAACCATATATGACAGGTCCTTGTTCTTGGGTGAATATTTTGTTATGGGATCCACTTTAGTTTTCTGAGAAGCTTGTTCCTGTGTGGCATATATTTAGAGTGGTGATTCTTTTTCATTTGTGGAAAACTCGCAACAAAGTTATTTTTAACCAGCAGGAGCCTTCTATTTTTTCTCTTTGTTGATAAGTATCAGGTTTTCTATAATTGTTGCATGCAGATTTTAGTGCAAGTAGAAAAAGTGAATATAGAGCTTCATCACTTACGGGACCTTATTTATCATTGGGGTGTGCAGTGAATCCCGTTCCTCCAGCCCCTACACAACAATGATGCTTAGTCTATTAGTTGTTTTTTTAAACAGTTTTCTGTTTGGTTTTCTTGTGAACTTCTGTAAGTTATTTTGACAGCTCTGCTAACTGTTTAGCACACAATTAGTGTGTTGGTTGTGTGCTCTGGGTGTACTAATTCCACCTACTTTTTTTTGTATGATTAAGTCATTTTAATATAATGTTTTTTTCATAAAAAAAAGTAAACATTTAAAAAGTAAGACAAAAAATTATTCCTTATTATAAAAATACACTAAAAAAATACAATATCATATTATTTTAATTTAATAAATATAAATATAATTTAATAATTATAATATCATTTTATAACCATTATATATTATAAATGAAATCGGCTACAATTCCACAAAATTAAAACACGTTATGTGAGAGGTGGGAGGATTCATTTTTACTTGAATAATAAAGAATTGATAATATAAGAAAGGATTTTTACTAAAGAATTGATCATGTATCTTGAGAGGAATATGATAGTAGTAAGTTTTTAAATTTTCATTTATAAAATTTAAATAACAGCTTAATTCGTAAAAATAATATAATGATAAAGACCTTAAATTAAAAAAACCAATTTAATTTAAAACATATCACCCCGTATAATTTCTTTATCTGTTACTATATATTAAAGAAGTGGCCATATTACAAATATAGCAAAGGGAACGTACAAATTTAGGTAATATAATTTCCTTATGGGCTACTATGTATTAAAGAAGTGGCCATATTACAAATATAGCAAAGGGAACGTACATATTTAGGTAATATAAATTCCTTATCGGTTACTATGTATTAAAGAAGTGGCCATATTACAACTATAGCAAAGGGAACGTACAAATTTAGGTACGTCGTTGATGTGCACTGTCGTGGATTTGATGTTCAACAATAACTTGTTGCAACTTTCAACCATCAATACCTCGATAAATTGAAGGTAAATATCGAAAAAAAAATTAAAAATATTTTATTTACAGATGTGAGCATGACTTCGGATTTGAACACCGCCAAAAGAATAAAGAGTAGGTTAAGGCCATGGCCATTTTAATTTTCACCGGAATATTTTTCATCTCCATTGCCCGGTCCTACCCAGTTCGTGACGACAAAGTTCCGTGGATGTGACAACTTCGGTGATGAATTATTGAGAATTATAAGTTTGATACGTCAATCATAACGTACAATAACGAAGGACAAGTCAATGGTTAAGCTTTATTTCTTCTATTTTACTAAGATCATAGATCGAAAATGTATTTTTTTTATAATAAGAAATTCTAACAAAGTCGATCCTTTGATTTCTTTTTATCTTCTAGTAATTAAGGTTGGGATTTCTTATTTTCTTAAGAGTGAGTTTTTTAACTTTCATTTTATTTGAATTTAATTTTTACTTAAAACATATTTTATTTTATAATGTTTGGTATTTTGTTATTTTAAGGGATTACATAGAAATTATATAATAATATTTAAATTTTAAATTTATGTAATTTAATAATAATTTATATTTATTTATATAAAAATATTAATTATTATTAAAATTTAAATATTATAAAATAAAAATATTATTATTAAAATTTAAATATATTATAAAAATATAGGAGCCCTCTAAACATAATTAATTTATATTTTAGGAAAAACATCCCCATTAAAGAATTTCTTCCTTTAAAATTGCCTGAGAAGACCGTTGGAGAATTGTCCTATTCTTTCTAGAGCGAGTGCTCTCTCCCTTTAAAAATATTTATTTTATTTTATTTTAAAAAGGTTTTAAATTAAAAAAATAGATAAGGTATAGAAATTTTCTAAAGATTTCTTAGTTCGAATTTTCTCCTTACTAAAATTCATTGGATACCTAAAATCTAGTTGATTATGCTGGTACAATAAGAGGATCCCACAAAATATTTTTTTTTTCTAAATTCAAAAAAAAAAAAAACTTAAAAAACCAACCAAAAAAGCAAAATTCCATTAAAGTTGGGTTGATGGAAACAAGCCCCACCTATGAATTACAAATTTTTATTTTGATAAAGTTAAGTTATTTATATAACATCTTCATGTGTGAAGACTAAAAATTCAAAAAATCCATATTAATATATTAAATATCATTCTAATTTATATAATTAAATATTCTTTATATTACAGTTTTGTAAAAGATGTTTTTAAAACCAGAGTGAACCCTAAAATCTAATGATTTTACAAGCAAAATCATATATCTTTTCTCAATAAACTAATTAAATAACATCTCTTTTTAAAAATTTAATAATAATAAGAAAAAAATATGCTACATGAAAATATTAATAATAATTATTATAATATTTATTTTAAATATATATTTTTTATATATTATAAGTGATTTGTCTTATCTTTTTAAATGTTTATTTTGAGTGAAGGGAACCTGGACGGGCTTAATATTGGAAATGATGGCAAATACTGAGGCAAGACCTCGGTGGTCTACTACCTCCACCTTTTTTTTTTTACATGGAAATAACCCCATTCTCCAGCCCCACCTCTTATTGAAGGGGACCTAGAGGGATTCGGGATTGGAACCACTAACATCAAGTTCGCAAACACTAGGGTAAAACCAGTTTGCTTGTTCATGTTTTATAAATATATATTTTTATCAAAATTATTAAATATATATTTTTGGTTGTCCCGGGGATGGCGCAACGTTTCAGGCTTTGGCTTTTCTTCGAGAGGCCTAAGGTTCAAACGGTAACGTGTGGTGGGTGTGTGGTAAATTCCCTATTAATAAGCATAGCTCTCGGATTTACGAGGGGTCATGGCTGGGAGGAGACTCTTCAAATCTCACACTAATCAAAATAAAAAAAAATATTAACTTGAAATAGGTGTTATTTGCCATTAGAAGTAGGTTTAATGAACTATATTAATGCGATCTTACAATAAATCATATTATCATAATAAATTTTAAAGCTAACATTAAAACAGACAATATAAAAATATAAAGTTGAGAGTGTATGTACAAAATGATCATATTCAATATTAAATTTATATAACCATTTGATCCAAAATCTATATATATATTTTAGTTTAATTCTTCTATTACTTTTTTACTTCTATAAATTTAATACCTATAAATTAGATTTAAAATTTATCATATAAAATTCATTATTTTTATACTTATCCTAAACTTTTAATTTTTAAACATTTCGTAAACATTTTTTTTTGTTACATAGGGAGTTGGTTACAACCACTATTTTTAGTAACTGGAAAGCGCAAGCTTTAAACCATATCAATTGCTCCCAATAGCTTATTCTTCTCCACGGTACCCATTTCTTTGAAAAGAGAAGTCAATTATAGTGGTGATAAGAATTTTTTTATTGATAAAAGTTGGTTATAATTATATATTAGTTTTCATTAAACTTATTTTATTTCATTGTTTTATAACCTGACTTGAAAGGGATTACAAGATGCTTGACCATTGTCTATTGCCGATCAAATTTAAACCTCAATCTCTTCTTAACAAATATCCAACCAAAGTAATACTTACCCATTAAAAATAGGAAATGTTAGAAGCTTGTGGAGTTGATAATTTAACTAAGCTTCACACTCCGTACGTCCAAAATTTAGGACCATGTTCTTGCCACTATACGCTTAACCTTAAATGCAAAATGGCCACATGAATGGTATGTTATTAAGGATATTGTAAATTCAATTTCGTTATCCCTAAAAAAAAAATGTATCCATTGGGTTTTAATTAATTTATTTTGAATTTATATGGTAAAATTTGTAGTTGTATTGTTTTTTTTTTTTTAAATTGAAAAAAACTTGTATTAAAACATTGATCAGTTATAATTGGGATAAGACACATCTCAGTCGAAAACAATAAAAGCACATGATTACAAGAGAAGAGGAAGATTTGCACTGGATCCAAATCTCTTGAACCAATACCAAGCTAGCTGAGAGAGTTGATAGGTCTGTTACAACAACTTATCGCGAAAACACGCAGTAAACACCAACTTCACCTCTGTCCGCGAAAAAGCTACAAGTCGCGAAATCGCGACACAAGACTCCTCTGACCGCAAAAAAGTCAACCTGTCACGAAATCGCGATATGTCGCGAAATCGTGACAAAAATCCATCCTTGACCGCGACGGAGCAACGTGTCGCGATATCGCGACAAAAATCCACTAGTGGCCACAACAGTATTGTAGGTAGTTACAGTATTTTACATTGTTTGTCTTAACCACCACAGTATTCTGCACAGTCCGCCTCTATAACCACCATGCCACAATTATTTTAAACCTTTTAAGTGCTCAAAGCACTAGAAAAAGTTCAGTCCGACAAGGTCCCAGATTTGAACCTTGGACCTCCACCACTTCGTTCAGTCCAACGAGACCGAGATTTGAACCTTGGACCTCTACCACTTCGTTTAGTCCAACGAGCCCGAGATTTGAACCTTGGACCTCTACCACTTCGTTTAATCCAACGAACCCGAGATTTAAACTTTCGACATCCACCCCTACGATATTTGGTTGAACCAATATTATTTCAAAATAAATTAAAAAATAATAATAATTGATCACCTCTCACTTAAAACAAACAAGAGTCTATTCTCATCCTCGGCCAAACTTTAGTGACTCCTTTAAGGAGCAATCCAATGAAATCTAACGTAGACAGCCCTCTTCGGAACCTTTAAAATATTAATTGTGGGAGGATTCGAACAATGGCATTTGCAGTATCCTACACATAATGGGCTTATCTTCATTGGACCGTTCGTAGTCTACGTGTAGTTCTCCGAGGAAAAGCAATTTTGTTTTCTACATCTAATAGATTGAATCCAGAAGAGACACGTCAATTTACAGGGTAAGAGTTACCTCCTACGTTTGTCTAGGCAGGAAGAAAAAAATACTATAAGACAAAGGCAAAGTTCTTTTGAATAATTTGAAAGGTAGTTGCTAAGGTTTGATTTTCCAGATAATATTGGATGCTAAGAAGTTTAGTTGTTTTCGACTTTATGAATGGATTAAAAATTATAAAAAAAAATCTCTCGGCTAAAAACTTCTTTCAAATATGATTTTAAATTTTTATATAAAAGTTTGAATTTTCATATGAAAAACTTAAATTGTAAAATTTGTATATCTAAATGTCTTAAAAAAAGACAAACGAAAATACATTATTTTAAGTTGTCCGA
Organism: Wollemia nobilis; assembly: GCA_028583015.1. Taxonomy (NCBI): domain Eukaryota; kingdom Viridiplantae; phylum Streptophyta; class Pinopsida; order Araucariales; family Araucariaceae; genus Wollemia; species Wollemia nobilis. Next base: position 2,643,138 of record JAQPPZ010002660.1, read on the forward strand.
TAGCAAGTAGCTCATCATTTGATTCCTACAATACAGCTAAGGTTGGAATATAAATGTGAGCCTTACATTACCTTAACATTGACAATGACCTTGCACTAAGCGGAACATAGACGTGTGAATATAACTTATCTCTAATTTGAACAGGACCTTTGTCGTTGAATTATTATTTAAGTTTTTCAAGTTGGAATGTTATACTTTGCCTTAATTAAAAAAATTGAACATTCCATGAACTAGCTTGAATTAAAAACAGGCAGGGTTGAGTGCACATATGGCTAGCTTTGACCAGGTGGCGTATTTACTCTCGAATAGAAAATGTGAAATTCATTCTTCACCAAGCAGACGAAGCAATGATGCCACGCCATCATGGATTGTCATCTTTTTAACACCACTCTACCCCATTCCAGACTTAAAGGAAAGCACGGCCGATTCCTATTTCGATGCTGTGGCCCTCTGCTGTACACGTGGGCATCCGGTGTCATGTCTATCAGGAATGTCCTGACACCCCAACGAATATGCTCCGTGTTTCTTGTGGTTTATAACACCACCTTGGTCGATCGTTGTTTGGAAGATTAATGTATTCTTTGCCCATCAGTCTTTGGGAAAGGGGTCGATTCGTCCTTGGGACTTGCGTTTTTCCAGACGCATGGCATGAAAATGGTCGCTCCACAGTAACTTGTTCATTTCCGGGGTAGGCGGTACAATTGGGTATCTGGGGCCTCAACATTTCGGGTGCCTTTTGATGCTTGTCACCTTCGAATTTTGAAGCTTTTGTGGGGAAAAAGGCGGGGTTCCTGATTTGTTAGTTGAGGGCTCAGTATTGGATTTCTTTACGACTGTATTTGAATGCTTGCCCACGGCTTGTATGTTGTTGCTTGTTGCTTCTGGGAGTGAAAAGCCACAGATGATGGCCAGGTCAGGTTTTTGTTTCTTTGATTCTGGGCCATGGGTTGTTCCTTTCGTCCGATTCAGGGTGGTTTTTAGCGCTTCGAACAAGCCTCTTGTAGGGATTTATTTTGATTCATTGACTGTTTTTAAGGTGCCAAAGGGCTCCTTGGGTTCCAAAATCTAGTGTATTGATTTTTTCATTGAGAGGGGTTTCTGAATGCACATGTCATTGGAATTGCAATCTGACAGGCTTCTATTTGAGGTCTTCCATTTTCTGTTTTGTGTGACATTGGGTTCTGAGTAGGTTTTCGATTGGACTTTGGGATTTGTGTTTTGATTGGTATTGGCTTCTAAAATTTCATTTGGGCTTGGGTTATCTTTATAGGATTCTTGCATTTGGTGAATTTGAAGATATTGAGGGAGATACGACAATGTGAAGATAATCAAATGGTGAAGATAGTCAAATGGAACAAAAGCAACATTAGCACAATTTTTTTTTTTAAAATACCTCATCTTTTAGGAGTTATATTTTTGCAAAGGGTTGTCTAATTCAGATGATTCTTAGATCAATTTGTGAAAAATTTGAAGACCTTTTAAATGAGTGGTCATGTAAAAGAATTTGATACAACCTTGTGAAGTCATCCATCTAAAACAAGGGTAGTGACAATTTGTGAAGTCATCCCTCCAAAACAAGCGTAGCGACAATTTTTAAAATTGTAGGAATTATCTGTAGCTAGGGTTTAGATGATGGGAGGAGCAATGGAGGGATAAGACTTTCTTGAGGTAGGACATTCTATGTGGGCGTAGATTTTTTATGCTAAGTTTCATTTATCCCTTCATTATCTTTGAAAATATGCATTCAGATTATTGTAGGTTTATTTTCAAATAATATAATAGCTATAGGATATACTAGTAAATCTGAGTAGATATCAAGTTATCAAGTTATTGTGTTCTTTCCATGGATTGATTTACAACTAAATCTTTAGAATCATCCCTAGTAGTAGAGGTTAGGAAGGACCTCAAAGAAAAGTGATCCTCGTTGCTCAAAGATAAGGTAGGCATTGGTAAATTTAATGGGTCTTGGCCACAAGCTTTGGCTCTAAGAAAATGAATTGATAGGAGGTGGAATTCTCCAAGAGTGAAACGTGATTCACGATCATAGGATATTTTAATGCTATAACCAAGATGAAAACATTTAGGGGAATTAGGAAAATAACCCAAAGTATGAGAGATTTCTTATCTTTTATTCAAAACAATAATCTATGGGAGGTTGAGTTTTAAAAGGACAACTACAACAATAGGATAGGCTAGAAACAAATAGTCGAAAAAATAGATAGATGGATACTCTCAAATCATTGGCTAGATGAAGGGACTTGTGCTAAAATTAATACCTTGACAAGGATTAGTTCAAATCACTGGCCAATAAGAGTTAAAAAGGTGGTCAGTGAATTCAAAAAATATCATATTTTAAATATGAGCATATGTGGGAAGACCATACTGAGTTTGTTGATATGATAGTGCAAATATGGAATTTTTTTTTAAATTGGTGGGATGTATACACTTTTGAAATAAATTAAATCAATGACATCTAGATTACAAGAATGGAACAAGAATAATTTTGGAAATATTTTTGAGAAGAAAGAACTAAAAGAGATAATTTCAAAATTTTAAAAAGGTGAGCACAATAATATAAGCTCAGAGGAAAGGGACTTAGTGAATATCATAATATTTTGAGTAAGGAAGAGAACTTTTGGAGATTAAAAATAAGATAAACTTGATTTAAGGGAGATAAAAACACATAGTTTTTCATAGGATGGCAATAATACAAATATTCGCATCCAAAATTAGTAGAATTAAATCAATATAAGGGGTTTGGATTGAATATCAGAGTGAAATTATAAAGGAGGCAATATTCTAGGAATGGAGGAGATTGAAATTCTTAATGATAAACTACTACAAGAAATACCTTTAGTTATAACAAATGAAGACAATAGCAAATTGATGGAGGCTTACTCTAGAAGAAATCCAATAAGCTCTTTTCTCTTTTGATAAGGATATATCCCCAGGTTCGAATGGACTTTTTGCAACATTTTATTGAAATATTTGGAAAATAATGAGGAATTATTTATTGGTGGTAGTGAAATAGTGTAGGGTAAAATAATATATACCTTATAAAATAAATGCAATTATATTATGCTAATTCCAAAACTGAAGGATGCAAAAGTATTTGATTCATTCAAACCCATAAGCCTATGTAATATAGCATATAAGATAATCTTAAAAGTGATGACAAATCGGTTAATACCACTATGAGACAAAATACTTTTAGAAGAGCAAGGAATATTTATGAAAGTGAGACAAATTATGGATAAGATCATTGTAGATCATGAAGTAATGCATTCAAAAAACTTTTAAAAAAGAGAGCAATGACCTTAAAAACTTATATGAATAAAGCATATGATAGGGTTAAATTGGATTTTTTCATATTAAGAAAAATTTAGATTTGGAAAGAAATGGGTTAGATGGATTAAAGCTTGTCTCTATAGTATCATATTTAGTGTTGGTCAATGGGCTAGTAATATAATCATTTAAAGCCAAGAGGAGTATTATACAAGGAGATCTTTTATCACCACATATATTAATTATTATGGCATAGGTATTAGGAAGGAACTTGAATAAGGCATACAAATATGGGCTAATAATCAAACTTAAGGTTATTAATAACATCGACAACATCGCCCATCAATAATTTGTAGATAATACGACCATTTTTGAAAGGGCAAGGAAAAATGAGGCCACAAATTTGAATAACTTAGTAAAGAAATATGAAATAGCAGTGGGGCATAAATTTAATAGGGCAAAATCAAAAACTTGCTTTCTAAACACTCCAACTAAAATCAAAGTAGGGATATACAATTTACTACAGATGGATGAGGTAAATTTACCAGCAACATATCTAGGGATGCCCTTATTTGAGGGAAGAATGAGGATAGAATTGTGGAATCTAGTTATAAGTAAAGTTTAAAATAAACTACCAACATAGAAAGGTAGATGGTTATCATTATCAAGAAGAGTGCAACTAATTAAATTAATCTTATAGGTCATTCCAACATATTATATGTCATTGTATATTATGCCAAAATCGGATGAAAAAGTTTAATCTATATTATGTTGTCATTTTTGTGGTTAGGATTACATGATAAAAGAATTTTTTTTTGGTGAAATAGAGCAAGGTGTGTGATGATAAAACTAGTGGAGGTCTCTATATAAGATTTATTAAGAATTCGAACTTAACTCTAAAGGGAAAAGTAATTTGGAGATTGTACAAAGAGAGTCAAAGATAATCAACAAGAATTATTCTAAGTACATTGAGCCCAATTACCCAAAATTAATATTTATTGTATTCTCACTACTAGATGGTTTTGTACTATGGAATGGTTTTAAAAAAATAATTAATCTAGTGATAAAGGTGTAAGATGGGTGGTGGGAAATAGATATATATTTTTAATTAGATGGATAATTTGTGTGATAAAAATCCACTTAATTTAGATTCAATTTTCAAGATAGTGATAGGGTTTCAAACATTATGTACAAGGATGAGGAAGGAAGATATAAATGAAAAGAAAATATTTTAACAAGTATCCCTGACATTATTTCTAGAAGGTAATTAAGTAAAAAGAAAACAACAATGATTATTCCTAGGGAAGTTGAGGATAAGTTGATTTGGGTGTTGAATAGCTCGGAAGAATATACAACAAGAAGCAAAAATTATACAAAGCACCAAAAAAATAAAAATGCTCCAAGAATATCGAGATAAATTTGGGATAGCCTGAGCATCCCAAAACTCAAAATTTTTGTATTGCTAGTAGATCATAGGATAATTGTATACTGGGATAATCCAATGAAAATGGGGTTTTCATGGTCCCTCATAATGTATTTTATGTAAAAAGGAGGAGAGTATATACCATATCTTAGGGGACTAATCAATATAATGGGAACTATGGGAATATATTCTTAATATGTTTGGTAAAGGAATGGATATAATTGGTAAAATTTAAGAATGGTTAAAGCAATAGTAGAGCACTTTTAAAAGTGAGGCATTACATATTATTTAAGATATATCAAAATATGCAATACTTTGGACTATATCATTTGAAAGGAACAAAAGAATATGTAAAGGAAAGGAAAGACATTTATAGGTAAGGACAAGAAATTTTTGTTTAGCCATAGAGGAGTCTAAACCATCCCTATCAACTCATCCAATCCCTAATCTTGAAGCAAAGACCCTTGCTAGATGAAGTCAAGTCATCAAATGGAATTATGATATTGGGTACAAGAGAAACAAAATAAATACAAAGAATATAAAGTGGAAACCATAGAAAGCAAATTTGGTCAATTTGAATTTTGATATAACATCTAAAGAAAATCTAGGACCAATAGGAAGAATAATTTGAAATAATAAGGATGAGATTGTGTTTGGATTTAAGATAAATAATGAAGTTAAATTTTGGGTGGCCTTGGAAGGATTGAAAAAATGCAAAAAATTGAAATCGAACTAAGTATGGATGGAATGTGATTCACTAATAGTAATAAATATATCTTTGAGTAAAGGAAAGGTTCCATATAACATACAAAAAATCATTATAGAATACAAGACCTTAATACAATATTTTAAGAACTTAGGTTTAAAAACACGTTAAGGAAAGGAAACAAATGTGTAGATAGGTTAGCCAATAGAGGGGTTTTAATAGAGGATCACGAAGTTAAATTTTATTTTCCATGGTTAGAGGAAGTAGTAAATATTATTGAAGCTAACAAGATAAATCTGAAAGGAGCAAATTCAAAATAATATTCTAGAAGACTACAAAATATTTTAGGGGATTCAATTATAGATCAATGTATTGGAGGAAACTAGCAACCTAGATTTGATAAATTATCCTATGATTTTATGAATCAAGTAGACATTTGGTATGCTGAAGTAGAAGAAGATGACATCATATGGACTTTATGGTTGAATGGTCTATTTGAATTGTTGATTGTTAGTTGTATTATAAGATAGAGTATGGATTGAAACTTTCAAATTTTTGAGGCTGCTAAATTATTTATTATAGTTCTTGTGATTGCACTTATGCTTCAAGAAGGAAACTAATAGTACAGATCTGGTAAAGCAAACTATGATAACACAAAGTTTTGAAAGTATTACTCTACTAAGATGTAGTGCATAGATAGTAGAGGTGGAGTTTTGGTATTGTGAAGGCTACTACAAGAAAATACCAAGAAGAAAGATGGTAAATTCTAGAGTATTTGTAATTACTAAAAAATCTAAAAATCTAGAAAATGAAAATCAAGATTTTAGCCTGTTTATGAAAAAAGATGTAGATTTCTATCTATAGCAACTCAATTGAGATGAGAATTGAATCTATTTGTAAACTCTAAATATTTAAAGGAGAGAGTTATAATTTTTCATGGGTAGGAAATCCTAGTACAACACCTATATCTCTAAAAAAAAACTTATAATCTATTTTATTCTTCAAGTTTAAAAATATTTGTATATTATGCATGTTTTCACATTAGTCTTCACTTGATTTCTAGGCATTGGTTGATTGCCTGAATCAAATAATGATTAAAATTTACTTTAATGTTTTCCATTGGTAATATTTGTTGTATTTTATAACATTAATGTGTTTTCATATAAACTATTTATTATAGTTTTTATGGTTGCACTTATGCTTCAGGAATTAAACTGACGGTCGAAACCTAGTAAAACAACTATGATAATGCAAAGTTTTAGAAATATTACTCTACTAAGATATAGTGCATAGACAATAGAGGTGAAGTTTTGGTATTATGAAGGTTGTTATAGGAAAATGTTAAGAAGGATTCTGAATTTTGGAAAATTTGTATTTACAAAGAAAATTGAAGAAGATCTACAAAATGAAAATCAATAATTTAGCTTTTTATGAGAAAAGATGTAGGTATCTAGCTATAGCAACTTAATTAAGATAAGAATTGAATCTACTTAAAGGATAGAGTTATGATTTTTCAAGGGTGTGGAACCCAAGTACAACCCCATTTTTGCAAGAAAAAAATAAATCTTTTAATATACACTTTGAAACTAATAGAAGATGAACCACAACATTTCCACACAAGTGACCTTTCTTATTTTTTGACCTAAATTTCCAACCCACCAAATATTTTCTAAAGAAAACTATACCCACAACTATCAAAAGTATGAGTAATGTATTATAACCTTTCATCTCTTCTCAAATATTATTTGCATTGTATTTTGTTTTTTTCTTTTTTTTAGTAATAAATCTAATTCATTATTTTGCTTATACTTTACTTTTTTATTAATAAAATTATTGTGATGCTTTGCTTATATATTTGTCTTATATTTCTATTATTTTACTTATATATCTTATGAGCAATAAATTCATTCTATTATTTTATTTATATATTTATATATTCTAATTTGTTACATTATGTTATTTTCAAATTGTACTATTACTTTATTTTCCTTAACTATGCTTATGAAAACACGAGATTCCGAAAACAAAAAGGATAAACTAAAAATGCAATGTAAATGAAACTAAAATAACGCTTAAATCCTATGTTATTGAAAAATGCGTAAAAAGGAAGAACATGAACACAAGATATTAAAGCAATATAAAAATCGGCCCTTTTATTGATATGCTTTTCAAAGTTGTGTTACAATGCGTCTCCTTCCTTTTTAGGGGATAGGAGCGTTAAATATTGATCTTTTACAACTTGTTTCAGAATTCCTTCTTCCGCGTGCCCACATGTAAGATGGGCGAACCAAAATGTCGTCGCCGCTTGCGTTGGTAAAGGTAGATTCCTCATTGCTCCTCTAATGCTATAAATCTACGTTCAAAGAAACAAACAAAGAATTAGTAGCACCTGTGTATGAAAAATAAAAGATAAATCTAACTATGGATAAAATGAATCTAAATGAACTGAAAACTTGACAGAAGAATAAAATGAAACTAGCTAAATACTACAAAAGAAATAAAGCGGGGGGTGCCCGAAGGCAAACCACCCGCGGGCGAAACTTTGCTTCGACACCAATCCGCTTAGGATGGGTCCGAAACCTGATGTGATGTGTTGTCGGCAAATTGGTAGAATATTGTGGTCAGAAAAATCGATGTTGGTTGTTGATTCGTGCCTTCAAAAGTCACCCAATAACCTCTCTTTCGATTAAGAGATTATGGATGTTGAAAACACAAATCGCAAGTAAATGAATTAGCAGCATTTCGTCGCTCAAAATGCTCCTTCTCGATATATCCTTTGGGTGAGGAAACTCACCATTTTATAGACCCAAGGGGTCTCTTTGAATTAACATGCAAAAGTGTTTCTTTGCATGGATGCTTTTTGTGTGAAAAGAAGACTTCTTCTTGATCAAGGGATTCTTAACTGTCTCTGTGCATGTCTTTGTATGTTTTAGAAAAACTCACTTGCGCTCCCATGCAATGAAGGGATAGCTAAGTGGCAAATCTGAGCTATCTTAAAAAGCTCACTCTCATTCCCATGCAGTGAAGGGAAAGTCAATTGGCAGATATGAGTTGTCAAAAGAACTCACTAGCACTCCTATGTCATGCAGGAAAAGCTAAGTGGTAGTTCTGAGTTGTCATGCGTCGAGGTCTAACTTTTTTCCGGTCAAACCTGACATTCGTCCCACCCCAAAGCGAGCGCTTATAATCGTCCCTGGGTGAGACGAATATAAGTTTGCACTCGTCCCTAGGTAAGACGAGTAAAAACCCGCACTCGTCCCTGGGTGGGACGAATAAGCAATAAAGTGTCTAAAAGGTGCCAAATTGGTTTCTGACTTGCAAAACTGCTGTGTGAGTGGTTAGAACCACTGTTTGACCTCTGAGGGCTGCCCTGGGGGCTGTGTGTGTTAGTGTGATTAGTGCTTGTTGTCACATAATCGGATTGGTGCTGTTTTGGTGTCTACAACTTATTAATTTTTTATCTACTAAAAGAATATGGTGTGACATTAAAAATTTACCACACCTGGGGGAATTTTTGCCTTGGCCAATTTTGCCAACCAGCCTTGGCGAAAGGTAAATAAATAATTTTAAGAAGAGGCTACATGGCCCATCCAATTTTATAATCAACAATAGGTGTTATTTTGCAAGGAGAAGGTGCCATTGGAGTTCCCTAAAGTCGTGCACATTGTTTGTTTTTTTTATCAACAAAATATATTAGTTTGAAAAGTTAAAAGGGCCATGAAAGTTCCCAGAACCATGCACATCGTCAATTTTCTAGATCTACGATAAGAATTAATTTCCATAGGAAAAGCACTATATAGGCCGAAAATTCAAAACAAACCATCATTTTTTATTAACAACAAGCATTGTTTTCTAGCAAAGTAGTTGAAAAGGAGATTTCAAAGTCATATGGGCTATTGATTGCTCATTTAATGACTTGTACCACTTTATAAGGTTGAAGAAGTTACCCAAGAATATCCCTACCATTGATTAAGGCCTACACATGTGGTGAGCACATTACCACCCTACAAAGGAAGTAAGTAACCATCCCATTAAGGACCATGTTCAAAAGAGATCCATTGTCAATATTGGGTAGAAACAAGATCCAACAACCCACAAAAATTAAAGGAAGATATTGAGACACTCAGATCATGAAGCTTTACCAATTGTTTGATCTTAAAAATCAATGATCCAAGAATAAGTACATAAACATTTGAAGGAGATCTATCTATCATCGGATCAAGAAACAATAGTCCAATTTTCCAAGCCATGATTTTGAAAAGTGGTGAAAAAATCTACATGTAGTTCCCCAAGGAAATGGTTGGTGTTTTAAACACAATAGCAATGGGAGCTCCAGTTCCAAATACCTTGAGTCTAGAGACATTGATTGCAAATGAATCTCATGCTCATACCCAAGGGGAATCTTTAGTAAATTGGTTGATAGTAATGATAGATGCTCCAAATCTAGAGGACTTAATCCTTTGAAATTAATAGCTCCAATCCTCGAGACCTTGATACCATCAACATTGAATGTAGAGTAGTCTCTTGCTCAATTTGGAGATAAATTTTTAATAAATTATACTATTTTTTAGGCAAGAAACCCTAGTTTTGCTTATAAATAGTGGTTTATTTTCATTCTAATGCATTGAAAAATTACCTACTCTTGCCTAATATCTGGCCTTATGTGTATTATATTTTCACTTTTATTTTATGTATAGTTTAACACTACATCAAAAAGGGCTTTAACGATGGCTGAATTAAGGTAATTCTTTACGATGGTAAAAAATTGCCCTAATAGACCCTAAGAGGGCAGTTATAAACAACCCTCTAAGGTTTACCCTAAGTGGGTGGTTATAAACAACCCTCTTAGAACTAAGATGATGGTTATAAACCACCATATTCAGGTTTCTCTAAGAAGGTGGTTATAAACTGTCGGCTTATCCCTACAACGGTGGTTATAAACTGCCCTCTTATCCCTACGACGGTGGTTATAAATCGCCCTATTAAGTCACCCTAAGACGATGATTATAAATTTTTGTCTTAGGGTGACCTAAGAGGGTGGTTTATAACCACCATATTAGGGATAAGAGGGTGATTTATAACTGCCCTCTTATGAAAGAATTAAAAATTAGAAGAATTAAAAGATAGTGGTTATAAACCATCTTAGAAGAATTAAAAATAAAATAATAAAAGACAGTGATTGTAAACTGTCGTCTTAAAATAAATGAATTAAAATATGGTGGTTATAAACCGTCATCTTAAAATATTTTAAAAAAATAAAAAATGATATATTATGCTCACCAATCGCAATTATCCTTTCCAAAACATTCCAGCTATTAAGCCTAAATGTGTCATTCCCTTGCCCATCCTAGTTTGTGTGGGTGAACAACCAATAACTTTTCTCCTTCCCTCATCCCTTTCCAATCTTGGTTTGTGCAGGTGAACAACCAACAACTTTTCTCCATCCCTCCACTCTCAATGCAAGGGGTCATTTTTGAGTGAGCAAGGCCCACCCAAATGCCCTACAGATATGTGTGGATGCTCAATGATGAGATGTTGAGACCCAATACAAACTAGGTAGCGGCTTCCTGCAAGCTTTGGGATACTTTCCCATGCATTGTTGACTTGTTTAGAACAATCCCCACCACTATTACCACTTCCTCATCTAAAAAATATATATCTTGTTTCGTTTCATAAGGGGGTGGGTTCTATTCAAAGTCGCACAATATACATACGAAGAAGACTATAGATTTCTTCGCCATTATGGTATGTGATTCTGTTGGGGGATGTTGAGAGAGCCGAAGTAGTTTTCTCGTTATACTTTATCCTACTGTAGATTTTCGTGTTATTGGTTGGGGTTTACCTTGAAATTTCCTATGATACCTGATACTTTACCCTTGGCTCTTCACTTCATTGAATAAAATGGTGAGAGATGAGGGCCGAAGTAGAAGTTGAAGCCACAAAATGGGGTATGAAGACAAATTAAATATTGGAAGAGATGAGGTTAGTAAATTTTACATTATTTATGGTATTTACTATAACTTTTGTGAACCCATGTCCCTTTAATGTTTGGATTTTTTTTAATTTGTAAATTTTAAACCCTATATTACCTTAATCCTACCAAGAAACAAAGATTAAAACCCTAGGGTGATTTTATGACTTAAAATTTAAACCTTAGGACTTAACTTTTGTGAACCCATTTATTGAAACCCTAGTCTCTCCCATTTCTCCTTTTGAACCACTATCTATTTTGTTTCTTATTTCTCATTTCTCAATTTTGGGAACATAATGCAAGAGATTAAAATTGAATAAAGTATATTTATTGATATATTTTACTAGATCTTGCATTGGTCTTGTCTAGTGTAACCTTGAATACAATACTTTTTATGGTATTAGTCACAAAAAACTAATTTTTTAACTACCCCTTGTCCTGGAAATCTTAAGGAGATTATAAAACTACCTCTTCGGGATAGCCAAAAAAGAAAAAAAAAATTATCCATTGGTATATGCTACTATTGTGACTCCTTAGTGCTCCTACTTGTAGATCTATGACCATCTCTCAAATTATTTTTAATCAAGATTTTTAATAGATCTAGGTCAAGGAACATCCTCAAAGAGACATTGGACAAGCATCATCCATAGTAAATATGCCTCTCATCCCTTAACATTTCACATCCCCTTATTTAATCAATATTTTGGTCTTTTGTATGTTTTTGTTTCCTTCCATTTTTATCATTATTTCTATAATTAAACTGTAAAAGGAAACTAAGGATTGATCCCTCCACCAAGCAAGTCTATCATTTTGGATGAGATTTAGAAAATCCTTGCATAGTGATCACCAATTTTGTCTATTTTTCTCATAGGCTTAATATTTTATAGGTACAAGATGAAAGTGCCATAAAACTATAAATGACACATGCAAAAAATTGCACTTGTGTGAGGGGAGAATTTGCACTAGTATGGTGCATCTATCTATGCAAAGAAATTAGGTTTACACTTTTTGTTCTATCTCTATTTCAGCCTTTGATCTATAATATTGTAATTTGTTTTATTATTTTATAATCGTTGGTCAGTTTTACTCATCTTATGCAAAAACACTCGATTTTGCATTTTATGTTTGCAAACTGATTAATTTATAGGTATGAGTCATAAATTATAGAATTAGAGTTATGATTGAAAGGCTATTCATTAATTTCATAAGGATAATATATTTTATTTGAGTGTTTGTGATTGATTCTTATGCCTTGCATAAGTTTTGTAAAGGAGAACGATTTTGTAACTATAATTGGGAACATAAACTAGTTCATCTTGTTGCACTTCAGCATGAAATGAATATGAATATAGCTTTCACTATATGATAGTTTATTTGTATGTATGCATCACCAAATTATTGCTTGGATAAAGGATGTGTTGTCACTTTTTTTGTAATCATTCAAATGAAGAATCACATAGTATATAAATTGTGTGTTGCATTCTTATTTTTACCTGAATCTTACACTAATCATCCAATATTTCATTTAGGATAGGAAATAAATTTTAAAATCCTAGGTGTATGTTCACTTAACTCATAAAATTATATCCTTAGGACTCACAAAAATATCCCCTAAACTTTGAGTATGGTCGAGTGAAAAATATGATTCTCGCATTAATGATCTATCCAATTTTTTGTGATCATGGCAAGAAACTATGTAATTTGTTGTTATACAATAGAATAAAAGCATGGTTTTTTGACATACTTTAGTAACAACTAGTTTTGTTGTTGATAGTTCACTTGTATAAGTAGAAATTATAAGGCTTTACATTTCCTTTTTCCTTTCTCTTTTCTCCAACGTATTCTTGCTTCTTTGTAGCTGTATTGTGTGAGGTTTCTTCTTTCCTTGGATGGCGTTCGATGTGCTCATGGATGGCTCCAACTGTAATATGCTCCAATGGAGGCTCTTATGGTATTTTCTTTTGCAACTTGACCTATTGATAATGCACCCTATATTTCTCTATCTGTTTTTTTAATTTGCCTTGCTTTGAGTAGATCGAATGCAGTGCTACATAGTATTTACTTAGATTGATCTTTTGCAAGTTGTAGCTAACGTATTTTTGTTCCTCTGGCTAGCTAAATCTTGAGTTCTAATGGCTCTCTTTCTTTAGAACTCTTTTAGTACTTCTTTCCTACAAACGGGTGGACGTTTATTGTAGAGCTTGCACCCCTATATTCTGGTGTTGAATGGTGCTCAATATGGTGGTGTTTTTCACCACTTTTTTAGTGGTTCTTTTTACCACTTTTGTTTGTATGTTTGGTGTTTTTAAACACCTAAAATCTACCTTAAACTTTGGAGCTCTTCTCTTTCCAAAATTTGCTATAAGTTGAGGGATATTCTTCCTCACAAACATAGGATAATTTTACTTTTACATTCACTTAAAAACAACATATACTATCTACTTATAACTCCTTTAAAATTCAATCTAATGTTGTTATAATCTTGCTAAATTCTCTAAAAATGAGATTAAATATATCTCACTAATGAATGTAAAATAAATCTGATAATTTTCTATTTCAAAACAACATATATCAAACTCCTTATCACTCCTATTAAACTGTAGCTTTTGCTATTATAATATGCAAGCTTTCTATAAAATCAATGGTGTGTAATGGTGTCTTTTCTTGGCTTAATGACACCCTTCAAATATTCCTTTTTGCTAGCTCTAAATGGCTCTAAAAATTTGATGCTCTAAAAACTTCTTAATTGGCACTTTGCAATAATAATCTATATGGCATCAAATTAACACACCTTTTTTTGTAGCTCCTTTATTTATAGCTTACTATATTGTATTTATTGCAATGCACCTTTCTTCTGCTTGTCAGTAGAATCTTCAATTTGTAGCTATAGTTACTGCCTAAAATCAGCTTTATTTTTCTTCACATGTGCTAGCTATTTTTGTAATTGCAGCTTCAAATGTTGTCCTTTCACTGTTCAATTCTGTAGTAGAACCCCTCCCTAGATGTTGCTTATAAAATCTAATTTGGTGTTGTCTTCAAGCCTTCAAATCTACTTCTTTATATCAAGTCTTTTCTTGGTTGTTCAAATATTTTATAAAATCTTCTCTAAAGCTTTCTCTAAATTGTAACTTTTCACTTCTACTCTTTGATGTCTTTTTAGCTTCTCTTTCGACAACATTATGATTGTCTTCAAATCTCTCCAAACCATGACCTCTTGCTTTCTTCTGACTTCTTACCATATTATGACTTCAACTTTGACCTCTATCTATGTCTTATTTCTTAAGAATTTGAATATCTTGAGTTTTCAAAATCTTCTCAAAATTTGACAAACTTCTTATCAATTTTTTTTTCCTTTTTAGGCTTGTTGTCATATGGTGATAATTATCCCAATCTCTTGTGGTCAGGTGCTCCTTCTGCTTGCAATATTTTTCTTCCAATCTCTTCAAATGATCATTGCTTCGGCTTCTGCAATAAGGATTTCTATTGCCTTATTTTCTTTCTTCAAAATATTCTTTAGACCTCTATTCTTGGGTCTTTTAATTCTACAACCTTCAGTTCTTAGTAAATGCTTTTAATGAAACCTTACCTTGGTTTCTTCAAATTTCCAACTATGGAAAATTATTCAATGAGATCTCTTTCTTGGATCTCTATATTCTTCTACTTCTATCTGTAATAGGACCTTTTGTAGTCCTTCTATATTTTATCTTCAATCTTCAATCTTCCAATTTGGGAAGTTCTTCAATGTGATATCTTCTTGGATCTCTTTCTTCATTATATAATATTTCAATGAGAATCTTATTCTTGGTTCTTCTCAATCTTCAATAAGGTATATTTCTTGGACCTCCTTCAATGTCTTCTTTTCTGCAACAAAAGAGTTAATCCCTGCACTAGGAAAGCACATAGACTTTCAGGTAATCAAAGATAAAATTATTATCTATATGTTATAGGAAGATTTTCAACTTCTAAGGATCAATATTCTACAATAAAACTTAGATAAATGTATTCAATGTTCCAGAAATAATAATCTTTACTAGCTATCTTAAAAACTAGTGGAACGAAATCTATACCAAATCCTAGTCTTCATGGGTTTTCCTTTCAACCCTATGGAAATATTCTAGCCAAATAATATGGAATACTTTTCTATATAAATCTTATCAATAGGACCTCTTATAAGGGTCTCTTAATCAAGGTCTGTCTTCAAGACCTGTAAATTTTCTTCTATTTCAACTTTACGCTTGGAATAGGTCTATTCTCTTTTCAATATTAAGGTTCGTCTTCAAGACTTGTAAATTTTCTTCTATTACAATTTTGCTCTTGGAATAGGTATATTCTTTTCTTCTCAATATCAAGGTCTATATTAAAGACCTATAAAATTTCTTCTATTCCGATTTTATTCTTGGGATAGTTATATCCTTAAATATCCTTGGGTTTTCTTCAACATAGTGAGAAATGCTATCTTCTCTATTATCTCTTTCTAGAGGAAATTTTTTTACCTTCTCTGGTTTATTTCCAAAGGTAAATCTCTCTATCTTCTCTGGTTCCTTCTTTAGAGGAAATTCTCTTTATCTTCTCTAGTTTTTTTCCAAAGGTAAATCTCTCTATCTTCTTTGGCTCCTTCTTCCAGAGGAAATTCTCTTTATCTTCTCTGGTTAACTTTTCCAGAGGAAATTCTCTTCATATTTACCGGTCTCTTCTTAACCAATATAAATCTTATTTCTAATGATTCTTGACGCTCTTTCAGTTTCTATCTAGATCTACCGTAGCTCTGATACCACTATTAGCTTTTGATGAGTAAAAACTCAAAATAATATTACCTCAAGATCAATAATATAATTTCAATATAAAAGATATAATAATGTTGATAAATCAAACATATAAACTTAGAATCTATTATATAATAACTCAAAGAATGCTAATGCCAAATACTCAAAATTACTCAAAAATATTTATTAAATGAAGAGATCAAAATACATTATATTAAATCACCTTCCATTGCTTACATGGTTGACTTTTTCTCCTTCACCATATCTCTCTTACATCAATACATCCATATATATAATGGAATATGACTCTTCATATGGAGGTTTCTTGGGTCTCACTCTTCCTATGACTCTTCATCTTCCTACTCTATTGACACGTGTACATAGGGACAACTATGCACATTTGCATTCCAAAATATCATTGCACACTTGTGCATTACATTGCATAAAGTAAATCCTAATCTAAGATTTTTTCCTAATCTATAGATGTACCCATGATTGTTAATTGGCGTGTAGGATAATGTAATATATTTCAATAAATATAATCATTAGAGAAACATGCTTAAACTATTTTTTAGTTTGTTTTAGTTGTATTTTAGATATACATTGTAGAATAGCTAAGAGTTACATTAGACATAAATTGTGGCTATAGCTATGGATGTGTTTCACCAAAGAAAGGTCAAGCTTAATATAAAATCTCAAATGTATACCCTTAGTACCACACTCTTTAGAAGCTAGTGACAAAATACTTCAAATTTCTTTGTTAGGAAGAGTTTTACCTTTACTTCACCCCTCCTTACAGGTGTAAATACACATATTTTATTATGTAAATATATTATTTGGTCTCAAAATGAATTTTTGGTTTGTATTGGGACATTATTTATTTTTGCTTTTCATCAATATTAGTTGTCCCCTTGCTATCTAACCAGATTGGTATATGGAGTCTTGTTTCCCTTTAATACTTATTATTATCTTGAATACGGTAAGAAACAATGTTTCTACAAAGAAACGAGTTGTGTACATTAGAAACACTAAATAGATCCAATGGTAGCATATGTTCAAACAAATATTTGCATCATATTGTGTTTACAAATAAAAATATAACCTTTAGATACACATATGGTGAGAAATGGGCACTCTAGCCAAATATATGTGCTTCTCCTCTAGCAAAATAAAATTCTACAAAGCAAAGTAAAACTTGCAACTCAAACTAGATCAACATTTGGTTGTTGCTGATATTATTTTTGATAATGATATGAATAATTAGCCATATTATCAAAAATTGTTGAGAGGATATCCTCTTCCTCTCCTCAAGCCTTGTTCCTCCCATATTAGCAACGAAAGTAATAGGAAGTTTCAAGTGTCATCACCTTTCCCTTTGTTAAAACATACAACAAAGCAGTTCTTGGTTCTTTGGAAATCTAAGGATTAGAGGATCCTTTCTTGGAATATCTAAAACCTTCAATAGATTTAAGTAAGATATAATTTTTATCTAGACTTTTTTTATTGAATGAAAAACTTTGTACTGGAGCTATTGATGGAACTTTCTGTCTTTTTCAAATGAGAAACTTGAAAATAGTAGAGATGAATATAATGGATTCATTAGGGTTGTTAAGTAACATCTATTGCATATCATGTGTGAAAAATTTGATAAAAATACAAGATACATGATAATCAATGATATTCAATTGGTATAAATTTCTTGTTCTCTAACGACACGCTGACTTGAATGGATGTGTGATGAAATGTAACTTCTCTCTTGTATTTAATATTATATTATACTTGCTTAGGGATATGTCATATTCCCTTCCCTATTGAAAAATGATTTACCTCCAAATAATTGATGAAAATCATTGTGTTGTTGACTCCTTTGCTTCTACTCATACTTCTTTGACCTGATTGTTACACTAAGAACAGTATGTATGTTACAAAATTTATTAAAAATTTCTATTTGAGATACAATTAATTATTAACAATTACTTTTTGGTATATTTGAGTAACGATACCAATTTTAACTTATTAATTTAATACTCAAAACGTAGTTGCCTCTTATATTGTTTTGATAGAAATTGAACCACAATATTTCTTGGATACTTGTGATAATTGTTGAGGATGATGTTATAAAATTTTTAATGAATATGATAGACTACAAGTAAAATTGCATCTAAATTTTGTGTTTCCTTCTTAATACCATCAACTTCAACTTCTATGGAATTGGGTTATTATGTACTTTCCAACACATAATCAATTTGCTTCCCAATAATAATCACTTTGTTGTGTCTCTTTCAAATATGGTTTAAATTGGATAGTTTTCAAATCCCTGGATATAGTTGATGCTTTCATATTTTAACCATATTGCAGGTGATTATACAGTTTTGATTTTAATGTTTGGTGCTATCATTGGCATTGACTATTAGATTTTCATATTTGTAATTTATGCTTGACATATGCTCAATGCTCAAATTCAACTTACTTGTATCAATATCTTCTTTTGAAAATGCCATTTTGAATATAGTATATTGAATATGAAGGTTGAATATTAACCTTTGAATACACTTATATTCAAATTTTATTTCATAGAACCTCACTTTTTATATTTTTGCTTTATCTTCCTTTGTATGGACTTGCCTCATTAATAGGTAATTGAATAACATCTATAAACTCTTATCACTTGAGTAGACTTCACCTTGGGTCTTCTCTGTACCATGATCTTCTAGTTGCTTGACATCCTTTATTATTCTAGTATAATTGACCGAAATAAACTAAATACAACCTACAAATAGCCACAAAAGTAATTCAAATGAATGGCATCAAAATAATGATCATAAGATAAGGATTTACTACAAGGTAATAAAAATAGTAATTGCATTTACACTTAAGAGATGTACATAGAATATACTCACCCAATTACTAGTGAATGGATTTGGCCTTCTTCTTGATTAGTAATACCTCTTATGGACTTAAATTAATGGCCTTATCCTCTAGATAAATTTCTTAAAGCATAACCATTTTATTCTAGCAGTGATTAAACCAACTCTCAAAATATTCTTTCAAATTTTTTTCTCCTAGAGGCCTAAGACAATGGTTTCTAGTCATCGTCTTAGACGACGATTACAAACCACAGTCGTAGGGGTCTAAGATAGTGGCTAATTGTCGTCTTAGAGGCCTAATATGATGACTAAAAACCATCATCTTAGAGACCTAAGATGATGTATTTTAGCCCCCATCTTAGGTCCCTATGATGATGGCGTGTAGCCATCATCTTAGGGATCTAATACGATGAAGGGAAACTATCGTATTAGGGTCCTAAGATGACGATTAAGAACCATCATCTTAGTTTCTAATATGGTGGTTAAAAACTATCGTCTTAGAAACTAAGATGGTGGGTTTTTAAGGCAGTGTTTAACCACCATTGTATATCATGGACTTCTTACGACGTTCTCAAAGATGGTAGTTTGAAAACCACCCTTAAAGGTCTTTAAGGGAGGTTAATAACTGATGTTAAAGATATTTTTTGGTGTAGTGTGGACTCGAACCTTGAGTCATTTTTCAAGGGAATTTGAACCTCTTTTAATCTAGTATCTTTGTAATGAATATTATGATATATATATGAAGTTGTGACTAATTTTGCTCTACCAGTTTTTTCAAAGGTGCAAGGGATACAAGAGGAATATAAAAATATTTAAATTTATTTAATATTTTTAACTATATAAAAAAAATTAGACATGAAGATAGTAGTACAAGTCTTGTATGTTGAATCATAAGATGGCTCAATGAATTATTTAACTTGTTGGTTCTCAAAGTATGCATTAAATTTTTCAACTTAAGAATTTTAAATTATAAATTAAAAAAATATTATTATGATTTATTAAAAAATATTTATTAAAATAATAAAATGTTTTCTTAATTATTTGGAATTTAAATGAATTCTATTTGAATTATATAATGATCTATAGTTTAGTTATTATACATATATCCTCGATAAGATTGAATTCCTTGTGGAAGAAAACAAGGAAACTAAAAGTCCACAACTAGTAAAGCATAACAAGGAAGCTTATGCTTGTGGTTGTCATCCCAATTTACAGATCAACTTGCAGATCGTACGCCTATGGACTCAAAGTTCGCCTTGCAATATTTTGAATGTTACCATTGGTATGGTTACGACCTCAATATATTCGAGCAAGGGCACAAAATTATCTATGAACTGTAATATCAATTGCCAATTGATTGGTTCGGTTTGGGCTACAATATCAGAGGTCAAGATGAACTTCTAGTAGCATCTCTTGATCGCCTGAATCTCAGTTTAGGGGATGACGTGGATTGGAACCCCTATCATCCTAACCCTTCTTATTCACAAAAGGGTAACTGGAAAGTGACCTTCGTCTCCATAGAACCACTTGAAATTTATCACAAAAAATTTATGGTGGAGGTAAATCTAGAGGATATTTCGAGAATCGACTTAGTAATCAAAAATCGTGAAAATACCGATGACATTGGCATACAAATTCAAAATCTCAGCTTAACAATAGACACTAAATCAGAAGTTGCTTCTGAGGAAATTATAGCAGAATCCATTTTTTAAAGAGATGAGCCCGAACACGATTCTAGAATAGATGATGATGAGGAGTCCTCAAGCAGTGAATAATATGAGGATAAGACTGAGTTGGCTTACTTAGGACCTTGACATTTACATCATCTGTACCCATGGAGATAGTGGGAATAAATGATGGATACTTCATTGACAACAGTGACTACGAAGATGAGACCAGTAGGGTCTACCTCAGGCCTCACTATTTACGTCATCATCATGAACCATTCAATGTCAATGAGATGTATCAAAGAGTTTATCCTAGCCCACACCTCAAGGGAATACCGACTAATTCAGGTAAATTTTATTGTATAGTCTTCCTCGATCCACCTACATATCAGTAGATCCTTGAGCCAAACAATCCCATGTTCCAATTTGTTCATAGATTGGATCCTGAGATCCCCATACCCCTAGAGCCACATCTCAAGTATGTGAATAACACTAATAATGTAGAGTTGCGCACATGTGATCCTGGATATCTAACCCATTCCATCAACATGATCTCCATTGATCTGACCACTCCACTCCACAACCCAGCAGATCATTCCAAACCATTGTGTCTTAATCTAGATGCTATTGATTGGGATCGTACTGATTCACCTTTAGAGCCTGAAGATTTCTTTCCCAAAGAAGAAAAATTACAACTGTTTCACTTTGTACCAGGCTACACACATGATATTTATCACGTTGAGGGTAGTTATGATGTGGAACCTTTAAACCCAATGGATGACATACACCTAATTCTTATGCCTCACTACCTTGAGGAGGGATCGCACATGTCAGTAGAGGAAACCTTTGATGTGGATATCAGTGATGATTCCACTAATCCTAAGAAGGTTAAGTTTGGAGAGAGCCTATCTCCTGATGAGTATGCCAACCTCATCCCTCTACTGAAAGAGAGACCTATCTCTTTACTTGGATGTATAAGGATATGTCAAGTCTATATCTAAAATTGGTTACCCATAACCTTTCACTAGATCCCTCTAAGAAGCTAGTCAAGCATAAGCTCAAGACAATGCATCCAACCATCGCTTAATTGGTTAAAGATGAGTTGCAAAAGTTGTTGGATGTAGAGTTTTAGGATCATTATAGTACTGAAGGTCCCTTGCATGGGACCTGCTCTTGTCCCACCATGATCGCCATTTATACCATCCTAAAAAGCATGCACCTAAGCTATTGCATCATTTATACCAAAGATTAAAGCAATAAAGCATGTGAACAAATGAATTTAACAAGAATGTGAATGTTTCTTTTATTAAATCATTGCAAATATTGATTACAAGTAGGTCCCTCTAAGGGATACCAAAATCTTGATACAATTGATACAAATTTGAAGCCCCTAAATGGGGATGGTGCAATCCGTAGGCTCTTAGAGTAGACACGAACTGCTCAAGGCTCAAGGAAGCCTTCTTCTCACTTGCTTGGGAGGAATTTGATGCAAATAATGCTTTGAATATGTCAAGATCCTGTAAATATACATTCAAGAAACAACATAGCACAATTAGAAGCAAAGGAGGCCTCTCATGATGAGGCTCTTGACAAGAATTTGCATGAATTATAACAAATATGCAAAGAAAGCATGAAGACTAGTAAATATAATCACCAAATATCTAAATTATGATAAAGCATGTCTAGCTAATTTGATGCATAATTTGCAATTAAAACTTGAAATGGATCAAATCTAATGAAACTAGTGCAAATTAGCAAATATAAGGAAATAAGAGCAAAGCTACCTCTAATTTTTAGAATTAACGGTAAAAAGCATAAATGAAAGTTAATAAATGGTAGATCCAACTAATTACACCTATGAAATTAAATTCATATGGCTAAAATGAAGGAAATTAAGTGTCAAACCCTAACCGCGGGTTCCAAACGCAACTGGCTCTGTTAGTCGTGGCTGACAATCACGATTGAGGTGAAAGTGCTCTTTCTCTTGTAACCATGGCTTGAATCTCGAAATTCTTCTGAGGAATTTATAAGGGTCACCTCTATGTTCTGTAATGAATTGGCCATATAGATTCTTTGAACTTGTAATGGTAGTGGTTCAATTGAGGATGAATGATCTCTTCAAGCTCTTGAAACCTCCATAAATTCAAATGCATTCATGATTCTCCAGATTGGTAGGATGTAGACACTCCTCAAAGGTTGTAAGTGGCTCTCCAATTTGACAGGGCTTCGTAGCATTCAATTGAAAACTCTTCTTCGTTCTTTTCTCAATTTGGAGGGGGGTCTTATAGCACTCTCAATTCCTAATCCTAGCTTCCTTGGGAAGCCAAGATCAAGAATTGGGAGGTTGGAGCAGTTGGGAGGAAGAATCCAAAAGCTTCCTCGCTTGAAACCACTCAAAATCTGTTGGCATGGTTGTTGTAACTGATTTTGGCTTGGCTCGGGAGTTCGTTATAGTTGCAGAGCTAGCCGTAGGTATTAAGGGCAACTAGAATCCTAGCCGTGAGTGTCAGCCGCAACTGAGACCTTAGTTGCGAGTGTCACCCATGGCTAAGACTAAGTAGGCCAAAGATGCCTAAATTGAGTGGTTAAAACCACTGCTTTGTCTTGGAATGATCCAAGATCATTCATATGGCCTACAAGGATGCCCATATGAGTATTCTCCTAAACATGATGCATTTTAGGTGTCTACAGATTATAGTAATAAAAATACACAGCTAGAGGAAATACAGTAGAAAACCAATTTTTACAAGCTACATAGAGTGAAGGAAAAATAAATAAGCACTTTTAATTTACTATACAAAAAAAGATAAGGGATCACAAACTACCATGAAAACGAGGCCAAGGGTTTAAGAGAACTAGAAACATGATTCACACACAAACCAAATCAAAGAAGCTAAAGCAGAGAAATTGGTATGGTCTAGAACTTGAGTAAGATTTTTTAGGGTAAACTATCAAAAGGGGTTGATTGTACCAATACCTAATATGGGGAAGGAGTCATGGGAGCTATCCCCAAATATGAATTTTAGAGATGTCCTTCGTGGGGAGCAAAGCCATCTAGATGTAATCAATAACCTGAGGGTACCATAAAGACCTTTGAGGATGCCTATGATAGATCCCAGGAAAACTACGATGGGGTGTTTAAAGGCAGCAGATGTTTCCTCCACAGTGAAGGTGAATATGGAGGACATTTAGAATGGAAACATGGAGAGGAGAGGGTTGATATTTAGATTTATGGGATTCAGACTGACTCTTTTAGCATTTGAATTGTGGGATGTTAAACAATTGCGAACAAAATATGAATTCCAAATCTCTACCTACCCTAATGGTTATTTTCTTGTTATTTTTGCTTTTGAAGAAGATAGTGAACAAATATTCCAAGGGGAACTATGGTCTTTTAGAAGGGCATGTCTTTTATGAAACCTTGGCATACTAAATTCAAAGTGGAGGAAGAGATTCCATTGACAACACCAGTTTAAGTGAGACTTTTTGGTATGTTTGTAAAATTTTGGAATCTGATAATATTTATGGGAATTGGGAATACCCTAAGAACACTCATGATGGTTGTTGATAGACGTAAATTTGAGCAGTTTATTTATGTTGGAATGTGTCCTAATAGATTTTAACAAACATCTCCCAAAAAATATCACTTTGAAGTTTAGGGAGGAAACATGGGAGTAGGAGGTGAATTACAAGAACATACCTTTTCACTATATAATCTGTCATGAATATGACCATTTAGCAAGAGACTACACACATAAGATCCCAGAGCAAGGAAGAGAGAAAACAAATATTGAAGGGTTTCAAGTGTCCAAAAAAACGAATATCCAAAAAAAATTGGTTGTGATGAATCAAGCAGTGGTGTCAAACAATATGTTTAACAATCTCTCCATTGATAGCATTTTGGATGATGAAGAGGATATAATGGGAACACAAGTCCTAAAAACATATTTCCATGGTGGAAGAAAATAATCTATGCCAAAAAAAGGTAAATAACACCTTTGACACTACTTGAATCGTGTAGAACAACAAACAAGTAGTAGTACACTAGCCAACAACAAACTATCAACAAAAAATAAGAGAAACGAATCTTGAAGGGTTTCAAGTGCCTAGAAAAAAGAGTATCTAAAAGAAATTGGTAGTGATGAATCAAACACTGGTGTCAAAAAATATGTTTGACAATCTCTCCATTGACAACCTTTTGGATGATGAGGAAGATACAATGAAAACAAAAGTCCTAAAAAAAATAGTTCCATGATAAAAGAAGTAATCTATGTTAAAAGAAGTAAATAACACCCATGACACCACCTCAATTATGTAAAAAAAAAAACAAAAATTAGTAGACCAACCAACAACAAAAAAAAAATAATAAAAAAAAGACATAAGAATAAGAATAATACTCTATTAAAGGTAAAAACTGCAAGGAAAAAAAACAAATCTATGGAAGACTTCACCAAATCTACCAACAATACTACATGTTGTAGACCAAATCTACCAACAATACTACATGTTGTGCACACATACGTCTAAGTTTAAATGTTATTCTAGAATTAAGTTTAAATGTTATTCTAGAATTAGGAGGGATAAAGTAAAAAGATGAAAATAACCATTAACCATAAAATAGGACCAAAAAAAATTAATCAACACCATTGAAGGAGAAAAGCTTGAAGCAGACGGCAAGAACACGCACGTTTTTATGCTTTTAAAACACGCATAAGACACGAAAACGTCGTATGTACTTTTCCAATGACGGAGAAAAGCTTACAGCAGACGGTATGAATAAATGCCCTTCCGCGCATCTTCATGCTTTTTAAACACGCATAACACACAAAAACCTTGTATATACTTTTCCATATTTTCGCTCACATGATCTCGTCGGTCATTAAGCCAAAGTACGTGAAATGAACATAACAATTTAATTTGAACACGTGTCGATCTACAGAGCACAACCTACAAAATTAAAGATCAAATAGAGACGGCACCAGATCACCAGCGTCCATTACAAGACAAATAGCGTTGCAAGATTTTTAAAAACATTGGGCGGCAGTCACGAAGGCTTCTTCCAGGAAGCAGCAACATTCGCCAAGTTACTCCCTAATGCTTGGCTTCCGACATGTGGGAAGCTGCAACGAACCTCGCTCTCTCTTTGACAATTTGAAAATTTTCCTTTTTATAAGATAACAATGACTTCTCGCAAGATCCTGTAATACTAGATCTTGCTTAGATTTTCTAACAATGGCCGGAGCACTTCTTCTTCCCCACAATCGGAATGCTCGGATCTTTACCGACGACGTGGAGGCGCAGTTGTTCTTGAAATGTAAGGGTTTGGAGGAGAAGCACGCCGATTCGATTCTGGTGGCAGCCATGATGGTGCTGTGCTTGAGTTTTCTGAGCATGTTTACGCTCCCGCTCGGGCTTGAAAAGGAGTTGGGCGTTGAGAGCGCCAGAGAGGCCATGGACAGCGTGAGGTTTGAGCTATTTGTGGTGTTGGACGCTCTTTGTTTCTTCTCCTCGCTAGGGACGGTGGCGGTGCTGTTACACGCCATGACTATAAATGGCGGTATCGCCCAGATGAATAGAGTGGTGAGGTATTGTGGCAGACTGGCCTACGTGGCCATGGCATGCGAAGGCGCTGCTATGGTGGCTGCAGCAACCATATTTATTACCAAGTTTTGATGTTTATTATCGTCTTGTTGCTATGTTTTTTAATTTTTATAATGTAACATGAAACACTATCAAGAATTCGAACCTTTGCGAGCACCCCAGAGGCTACAACCTCAATGTTTGTTTGTGTATAAAGTTTACAGGGGTTGGAAAATGTTTCAAGGGAAGAAAAAGGAATTGTAACTATGGATGGGCCTTCAGAGGAGATTGCCATCTGAGATTAAAAGCTATAAAGGACTTGTCGAGAAACAAAGAGTTTAATATAATACAATTGAGGTCAATAGTGTATGCGTCTTGATAGTCTCTTGACAGTGTAGATTACGGGATGAATTTGATGGAGAGTAAAGGTCGTTAAATATGTTTCTCCTCGCATTGCATTGAACTCTTTTCCTTTATTGTTTTCAAAATTAATTATATTATGTCTTTGTAGCAACATTCCAACCGTATGTTGTTGGCCCTGTACTCTGTCATTATGTTACCTATTCTATTGTCCTTTACCGTGGACACTAAGCTTAACCTCTAATTATGCTATCCATTGTCCTTTGCCGTGGACACTAAGCTTAACCGTATGTACTGTGGAATGTGGCTCTTATTTATGTCATTCATTGTCCTTTGAAGTAGACACTAAGCTTAAACTTAAATGAACTTTGAAGTTGATACTAACCTTGACCTTCAATCTAAGATAGCTTGTACAAATAGATTTGAAGGCAACTAAATAATACGTTATGGGTTTAACATATAAATATAGATTTTATATTTAATTTTTTTGATTATATAAGATTAAAATGAGTTTATTTATATTGTATAGTGGATATAGTATGGTATTATAATAATTTAGTTATTAATGTTATGTTTTCAAAGATGTGAGCCTAAGTCTCTTTCTCGAGCTAATACCAATTGTTTAAGATCTTTTTAATTGGTTATATCAAAATAAAATGGCCTCAACAATATTACATAAACACCACAAAATGATATTATGACAACTTAATTATTAAGTATGTTTTTTTTATAAGATTTTAATGTTGATCTTCTTTTTAAAAGTTTAAGAATTTAAGTGATTGAATTGCAAGAAGCTCACAAAGATCGCAAGAAGCTCTATAGTAATTTATCCTATTATAAGACAAGAGTTGAACAAAATCAATAGCCTCCACAACTTCAAGGATGCCAAGAAGAGAGTTTCCTTTCCAAGCAACAACAATCATCAAATATCCTAAAAGGACATGTGGCAGACTCATGCTCAATCTAGATTCGTTGAAGGAAAGTCCAAATTTGGATTAGTTGGGACCATCCGATTAAGATCACCAATAGGCGATGTTGCTTGATATAAATTATTCCTCAAGTTTTAACAATTGTTAGATCATCAAGGGCTAAAGTCCATAAGTCATCCAATCTATGGAACTCCTTCTTGCATGAATGCTTTTAAAACATAATCTCACGCTGTTAACAATGATACTTGATAGGCTTGTGATCGATCAAGAGGCAACAAAAGAAATCTCAAGGTTGAAAAGGTGATATAGGGTAAGGTTGAGGGGTAGCATCCCCATAGGGTTCGAGGTAGCATCCCCATAGGGTTTGAGGCAACACCCCGAAACCTCAACAACATAACCACTAAAACCATAACTATCTAAACTAATTTTTTTCCTGCAAGTACTTTCATAGCCTTGGCTTGACCCACTAAAACAACTTCCCCTCAACTTTGATTTGCTCCTCTCTTGATCCAATTACCTACTTGTTGACCTCTAACAAACACCTCTCTCCTTATATGGTTCTTCTAATGGTACTTCTTTGGACTGCACTGCCTTATATAACAACTCTTTTGATAGCGGGTCCTTAGATGACAACTCCTCTAATGGTAGGTCCTTAGATGACAAATCCTCTAATGGTAACTTCTTTGATGATAACTTCTTTGACGACAACTACTTTGACTACAAATTTTGATATGACAGCTCATCTAATGACAACTTCTTAGACCGTAGGTCCTCTAACAAAAACTTCTAAGACAATAGTTCCTTTGATGACAACTCAAGCGATAACTCTAACGACAACTTAGACAACTTCTTTAGTAACTCAGGCAATACTTCTTATGATGACACCTCAAACAAAAATCCCTCTCATAGTATCTCAAATAACACGTCTTTTGATGACACCTCAGATGGTGGTATTTTTATGGCAATTTTCCATATGGTACTTGCTCCTTCATTGTATGATTGTAGTCTTTGATCATCCTAGCCTTATTTGTTTCATCATCCTCCTGGTGCCTTATCATCTAATCTTCTTCTTAATGATATCCTATTGTCTATCCTCCTTGTTGATTGTACTCTTTCATCTAGTGACCTAACTAATTATATTTTGTAGTTTGAACACCTTGATTTCACTCTTATGTCTAGTGACCTTTTTGAATGCACTCTATTGTTTGATCTCCCTCCTAATAGTATTCTTGCAAATTGCACTCGATTGATAGAACAATCTCCTAATGATACTTTACCACTCCTCTCTGCTTTGGTTCAATGACTTATGAGATTTTTGCTTTTTTAATTGAGATCAAATCCACTTCCTTAATTTGAATCAAGCTCATCAAGTTCACCTCCTTAAGTAGATTCACTTCCTCAAATACAATCAACTTCACTGCCTCTACTTCCTGGTAAGGGTTGTAACTCTTCTTCGACTCTTCAAACTCTCAATGAATCATTGGTTCATCTCATTGTGCAACACATTGGCAGTCATGGGTGAAATCCCCTCACAAATAACATCACCAAAATTGTAAAATGGGTCTACCCTCAAAATCATACTGAATTCTTTGTTTGCAAGTTCTCCAATAGTTGTCACAAATGGATTCACTAGTGACATACCTCCTTTTTACAATCTCCCTTGGTATTGCATATACTTGTAACAATGATCTTGCACTATCTTAGTCATTTTCATCCTTAGAGTCATCGTTTATCTCTTAGGAGTCACTTCCTTGACTGCTTGACCCCAACACTTGAACGATGAACGACTCCCCTATCGAAAATCATCACTCTTAATGTTTGAGTCATTCTCAATATCAAAATTATTTTCATCCTCAATTATTTTTATCTGTATTAACATGAAACCAATACTTTAGTGATATTTTTGCATCCCTTTCCCAATTCAAGGCATATTCCAAAGCCTCTTGGTATGATTTGAGAAGAATCATTGTGATCTTCTTTCAATATGTATAAAGAAGTATGCCAATGAACCTTCTTCTCTTTAATGAATCTCCTTTAGACATTTGGTGTCTTAAAGACAGGTTCAACAGGAGCTCTAGTTCCAAGACTTTGAGTCTAAAGATATCGATTGCAAATAAATCCTACACTTAGTCCTAATGGGAATCTTTAGTAAAGCGGTTGACAATAGTAGCAAAAGCTCCAAATCTAGAGGTCTTGCATCCTTCAACATTAATAGCTCCAATCCTCAAGACCTCAAAACAATCAACATTGAATCCAGATTGGTCTCTTGCTCGATTTGGGAAGAAAAATTCGAATTAATTATATAATTTTTTAGACAAAGAAACATTAGTTTTGCTTATAAATAGTGGTTTCATTTTCATTGTAAGGCATTGAAAAATTGCTTGGTCATGCATAATATTTGGCCTTGTGTGTATTTTCCTTTCACTTTTCTTCTATAGATGGTTTGGACTCGAACCTTGATTTGTTTTTCCAATAGCATTTGAACATCTTTTAATGCAATATCTTTGTAATGAAGAGTATATATATATATATATATATATATATATATATATATATATATATATATATATATACTAATTTCATTACTGTTTTGTTTCTTATATGTATATCTTGTGCATGAATGCTTATGATGTATTGAAATCATGTTCATTTTCTAGCATTTGATGGATGATGCATGTGTTTAATTTTTTATGAACCTTTGATCTTCATGCATTGTTTGTGTTAGCTTAGGTTTTATTTTCTTCAATTTTGTTTATTTTTCTTTTGATAAATAAAAGAAGTGTAGGAAGGTGAGCACTAGAGATCATATCAAATAAGAAGGCGGCCTTAGCAAAGTACCAAAGGTTATCTTGAGGGTTACATTCCATGGTCACAAAACTTCTCAACTGTGTTGCTCTAAATGAGGTGTGAGTGTGAGATGCTTCTAACTACTACAACAGGTGACATTTTAAACAAACAATATGTGACTTTTTATGTTAACAAAAAAAATATAATACAATATAAAATATAACAAAATAAAATTTTAAATGTATAAATTCTATATCTACATCATTTTTTATTTTTATTTTTATTTTTTTTTAAATTTAAAAATATGCATATATGTTTCATATGGTGTTCTATATGATTTCTTACAAATATAGTTAAAAGAAAAGATATGTTAAATATGCATATATGTTTCATATGGTGTTTTATATAGTTTCTTGCAAATATATTTAAAGAAAAAAAAATGTGAAGCATGCATGTATATTTCTATATGATTTTTTACACCTATTTAAAGGAAAAATTGTTAAATCTTACTCAATTAAAAATTTGATTAAAGTTATCAAACTTATAACTCCTAATTAATTAAATTCCAAATGTAAACCTTATACCTCCCGACTAACTCTGAGGAGATTCGAACCTATGCTTCACCGCCAACGAAGCACTCAGGAGATTCGAACCTATGAAATCATAGATATATACAATTACCATGAGATCTTATATATACACAAAGGATTAAACCTATGAAATCTTATATATATACACGGAGATTAAAGACTATTAAAAATAGTATTAAATTCAAATCGATGATTTCTTGCACTAATGTCCTCCATTCACCCTTGCCAAGGGCATTCAATTCCATGACCTCCGTACAATAATGCCCCACTCACCCCTTTGGAAAGACCCCATTGCCATTTAAACTTGTAATAAAAGTATTCAACAAATAATATAATGGAAATAGTTTTGGTTTTTTAAAGTTTAAATTAAAAATATATATAAAAAAAAATTATTATAATTTTAAATAAATAATTTAATTAAAAATATACTAAAACGATTAAAACACGTGGAAAACATTCTTTACTTGAACAATAAGGAAGTGGCCACGTTACAAAAAAATAGCATATGGAACGTTTAAATTTAGGTACGTGTTGTTGATGTGCACTGCCGTTGATTGATCGGCCCTACCCAGTTGGTGACAAGTTTCCTTGATCTGGATGTGACAAATTTGGTGATGAATTATCGACAAAATGCGTCGTCATAACGTATAATAATTTATTAATTATTATTATAATTTAAATGTTTTTTTATTTTTATAAAAAAACGTATACTAATATTAATCAAAATCATGAATATACAAATATAATTAGCTCAAAGGCAACACTACTAACGTATAAACATCAGCGACAAACTAAAAAGAGTGGCATAAAACCTGAATAAAAATAACTAAATGACTATAAAAGTATTTACAATATATATACATGTCCATAATTAAATACAGACTGTAGAAGATGAGCAACACAGTCGGAGGGTCAAAACTCTGTAAAAACCAAGTGTCAGCCATCCGCGAAGTGTAAATTATATATCTGAATAAACAGTTGTAAATAAAACTGTAACAATTGCACCTGAAGGTATCCATTCATATTAACATGTAGAACCTGAAGTTGGCGGATCACCATCACCATCGAATTCTTGGATCTGATTTGAAAGCAATAAGAACCCAAGTAACCTGAAGCAAAATTTTAAATCAGTAAGAAACCTCATAACACCACTAAATAACTCCTCGTTTGTAGATAATCATATAAACCATAAAACCTTCATAGAAAAGAGATTTAAATTATTATTATTATTTAAATGTTATATTTCAATTGCATCTTTTAAAGTGTTCTTTTTCAAAATAATTTTTTTAATATAGTTTTTATATTTACAGTATAATATTAGATTTTATAGTTAAATTTTTGAACAATGAATTAGATAAATATTAAAAGGGTTTAGAACAGTATATAATCTATTGCATATAAATATTTTTATATTATATTATTTAAGTCTAGTTTACTTTTAAGAGTATATTCAAATTAATATTTTATTTTCATAAAATCGAGCTTACAATTAACTTATCTTCTAGTTTGAAGGATTACTCATATCTAGTATACTAATCTATTTTAAAAAATCATTTCGTTTGTATTTATTAGGTGTTAATGGTATTGTATATTAAACTCAAGATACTTCTCAATTTTTATCAATTAATATTTTTCATTTGATTTTTTTTTAATGTTTTTCTTAGTTCTTTTAAAATATATTATTATTAAATATTAATAATATTTAATAGAGAAATATGTTTATTGACAATATATATTTTTATTATAATCTTAAACATTTACTTTAATTTAAAGTTTGTTGTAACCTCTTTTGATGGTATGTCTTTCAATTTTCATTCAAGAGACTCAAGTTCAAACCCCGAAGAAGGGGACCTAGGTCCCTTTCAAAATTTCATACTTTATTCTAAAATATTTGCCAAAAAAATGATAGGCTAATCGAGTGGTTTTTGGTCGTGGATTGTTGCAATTCAATTCCTTAAGGGGTTGGGGTCCCATTGACTTTGTCTTTACCCAATGGATAGTGATTATAAAGGTTCCCTATAAAACCAATATATCTAAAACTACCTTGAGTGGACATTAATTGCATGAATTATTTTTTTTCATGGGACAATTGAGGGTAAGATTCCACTAATATAGGATGGAACAATATTCTTTATATAGATATGATTTGTTATTGTTATCCACTCAAAAGAGTAACATTTAAGAGAAATTCATATATTATCATGTATATAAATTAATGTTTTAATATTTTTATTTTTATTTTTTTAACAAGAGGACTTGATGCTTTTTCTTTATGGAATTATTACTTTTAAACATAAAACATTACAAGATTGTTCTTCAAACACAATTTAAATGTAGGAGTGGTAATTGTCCTTTAGACATAATTAATTTATATTCTAATAAAGTCATCTCTATCAAGTAATTCCTCCCTCTCATACCATTGAAGATTAACATATTTTATTTTAACAAAGTTAGGTTGGTTATATAATATCTTTGTGTTTGAAAACTAGGGATTCTTAAAAATCTTATTAAGACATTAAATATGTTACTATTACATCTACACAACATCAAAGACAATACAATTTAAATGACAATTTTGTAAGAGATGTTTTTGAAAACCTGTTCATAATTAATTGACAAAAGGAAAAAAATCTAATGTTTTGTATATTTTTAGAATAAAGTAATTGATAGTATCTCTTCTTCAATATATAATATTATTGAGAATAAACTATGAGAAAATAAAATATGCTACATATTTGTCTTTGAAAAATATTTTTATTTTTTATTTTTGAAAAATCAATATTAAAACAAGATCATTTACAAGGCGAGATGAGACTCCTCCTAGCCTTAGCTGACAAGAACACCTGTTTACAATAATAAAATAAGATTTTCATTAGAACCAAATCTCTTAAACCATATTTCTATAAGGGATGTCCACCTATTTACAACAGTAAAAGAATAATTGCATTAGAGCCAAATCTCCTAAACCATTTTTCTACAATGGCTATCCAATTAGCTAAACATTGGATTTGCTCACCAGCCTTCCTAATCCTCTCATCCTCAATATCCATGTCATTGTGCCACTGAACCCCTACCTCATTTTCAGTACCCATCTTAGCTAGGAAGTCTTCCACTTTATTTAGATGTCTACTCACATAAACTGAAATAACATCATCTAATTCCCTCTATAATTCCTTAATTTGGGTGACAAGAATCCTCAACCTCCATGTCTTCAAAGCAAAGTTCCTCATGCAATCCAAAGCTCCTACCAATATTTGAGAATCGACTCTAGGATTATCCTCATGTAACCTTATCTTACTACCCATATTAAAGCAAATTTGATAGCCAAGGCTTTTGTTTCATTTTTTATGACCCTTCCTAGGCCTTGTAGTTCCCAATAGAGCACTGTCCAAACATGATTCCTGCAAACCACTCCAATTCCAACTCTACTTGAATTTCCATTTGTAGCTCCACCAATATTAATTTAAATCTAACCTTATGTGACTTTGCTCCAAATGACTTGCCAAATGCTATCTAAGGATGAAAAGGTTTCTCGAAAAAATTCTAATCGATACAAAGAGCTTTACATTTAATCTACCCATCTTCCATATTTCCTAGATATTAATTCAATTCAAATCACCATTGGCTCAAATTTTGTAAGATAAAAACCATCCCTCCTAGATCTGGTGCATAAATGAACACTCAAACATCAAGTGTCTTGTAGCATAAAACACATTGATATGGACCAATGATTCTCCTACATCTCAGATTATCAAAAGAGAATTCCATTGTGCATGAACTACCAGGAAAAGAAGTTTACTTTTGGCCAACCCTTGGACTACTAAATCTTTCTCCAATCCTCAACCTGATATGCATGAGGAGGTTCTGTAAGGATCTTATCATATCCATCCTTCATTGTGTTGGCAATTTGAGTAATTTTATGTTGTTATTGATGTCACATGGATTATTGATGTCACATGGATCACATTGAGTTTTTGTGGAAAAACACTTCATAAATA
Source organism: Wollemia nobilis (assembly GCA_028583015.1). NCBI lineage: Eukaryota > Viridiplantae > Streptophyta > Pinopsida > Araucariales > Araucariaceae > Wollemia > Wollemia nobilis. The sequence goes on from JAQPPZ010002660.1 coordinate 2,678,064, forward strand.
ATCATTTATGATATTTTGGAGAGCATTGATATATACAAGGTTTTTGTGAAAATCAAAACAGGCAAAATAAAAGGTTTTATTTAAAACCATGGATGGCAGATTTGAAATAGGTTTTTCTTAAAATCCAATTTGGCTTTTCATTTCATCGAAAAAGGTGCCCCGGTGATGGAGATATTTAATTTTAAATATTTAATTTAAATTTTAAATTATTTAAAATTTAAATTTAAATTTTAAAATTAAAAATAAAAGTAATCCGTCGATGTCATCGAATATGAGGGATAAAATTATATAAAAGGATGCCTAAGGTTTATTAATCTGAAGTTTGCGCTCGTGAATTAATGTGATTGTTGGAAAGTGAAAAGAGCTCGTGTAAAAGAGGGTTAAGTGATGGAAGCGGAGAATAAACCGAAATTTTAAAAATAAAAGTAATTCATCGATATCGTCGAATATGAGGGATAAAACTATATAAAAGGATGCCTAAGGTTTAATAATCCGAAGTTTGTGCTCGTGAATTAATGTGATTGTTGGAAAGTGAAAAGAGCTTGTGTAAAAGAGGGTTAAGTGATGGAAGTGAAGAATAAATCGGACGTGTGAAACCCTAGTCACCTTGGGCAGTGTGGTGCATTGGCAATTGGATTTTGGCTAAGGCAAGTGGCAGAACAAACGTCAAGGTTTCAAATCCCCTTGGCTATGTTTGAAGGCATTGGAAGAAAGAGTGCACGAAGCGTTTTTGGTTTGCATGAGAGGGAGGAGTGTTTTGAAGCGTGTGGTGCCTTTCCCTGTCAAACGAGCCTGTAGCTCATGCGGTAGCTTGGCCACGGTTAAGGCGCTAAGAAATGAGGCATCGAGGGATCGAATCCTGTCAAGGACAAAGGCAAGTTAATATTCTTTTTTAATATTTTATTTTTCTAAAGTTGCCCTAGGAGAAATAAGGGTTGTGATGCACTTTAAGAAAAAAAGATATTTCTATTGATTTTCCATCTGGAACTATATCATATTATATATCGTTGGAAAGCTTATTTTGAGGGCTATTTGATTAACTTGTTTAAAGGGATAAATAAGGTGTGTAAAGAGATATTTCTGATTTTGTAAAGGGGTTCAAAAGTGAAGGTTGCTTTGTTCTTTTTCAAAGGGGATTAATTATTTCATGAGGGGACATGGTGTATTTTATTGAGTAGGATTAATAAGATGTTATTTGGATATTATTGTTGTGTTATTAATCAAGATCTCTAACCCCTATTAAAATTTGAAAAAGAGAGTTTGTTGAGTGTGGCAGATTTAGTGGACAACTAATAAGGCATCAAAAAGGTATGAGCAATATTCTCCATTGAATTTGTTTATGGTGGTTGATTTCTGAAATATCATTGGAGAGAAAAGGATTTATTGTGGTTTCATTTTTGAAAGTGGTTGGTTGAATGCTTCAAGGTTTTCTGGTTTGAGAGTTGTGATTAAACCTTGTTTTATAAGCATTGTTGTTGAAGCTCATTGCTTGTACAAAGAACTTGAACTTGAGTTAGAGGAGAACATGAGTATCATTGTTATGTGAGAGTTATTGTTGAGTATTGTTGGAAATATTTTGAGTTAATTGATTCATGCTTGAACTAGGGTTTGTGAGAAAAAGTTGTTCCTTAAGGTGATTGGTTGAGTTGAGTTGATTGAGCCTAGTCAAGTGATTGTGTGAAGTGGTTGTTCAAGTTCCATGAAACAAAATTCTATATTCTGATTTGAGTTGAGTTTGAGTTGAGAAAGAAATTGAGTTTGTGAATAGAACATATTGAGTCTCTAACAATTCTCTTTATGCTTCTATAATATTGAGCTGAGTTGAGATTGATTTGATTTAAGTTGAGTTGAGATTGATTTGAGTTGAGATCATTGTAGATCATTGTTGTCATCCATTGAAGAGTGCATTGCCATTCATTGTTGAGTTCATCATTGAGCCTTGCCTTCATAGATTTGTGGATGAAATTTGAGTGCTAGTTGAGCATGATTGATTGAGCCTTTGAGAAGGCTTTTGGGATAGATTTCTGGACAGATTTGAGGCAACTTTTGTGCATGATTGATTGAGCCTTTGAGAAATATTTTGGGATAGATTTGTGGATAGATTTGGGACATATTTGAGAAAGTTATTTGTAAGCTTGCTAAGCAGATTTGAGCAAGTTTTTGGTGAGCTTACTAGGATAAATTTGAGCAAGTTCTTAGTGAGCTTGCTGGAGCAAATTTTGAGCAAGTTCTTGGTGAGCTTGCTAAGCATATTTGAGCAAGTTCTTGGTGAGCTTGCTAGAGCAGATTTTGAGCAAGTTCTTGGTGAGATTGCTAAGCATATTTGAGCAAGTTCTTGGTGAGCTTGCTAAGCATATTTGAGCAAGTTCTTGGTGAGCTTGCTGGAGCAAATTTTGAGCAGGTTCTTGGTGAGCTTACTGAGCAAATCAGTAGATTTCCTACCTGAGCAGATTAGTGGATTGCCTACCTGAGTAGATCAATGGATTACCTACCTGAGCAGATCAATATTGCCTAGTTGAGCATATTAGTGGATTGTCTACTTGAGCAGACCAGGATTGCCTAGCTGAGCAGATCAGGATTGCCTAGCTGAGCAAATTAGTGAATTGCCTAACTAGGTAGATCAATGGATTACCTTGCTGAGTAGATTAGTGGATTGCCTACCTAAGGAGATCAGTAGATAGCCTAGCTTTGAGCAGATCAAAGTAATCATTTGTATTGGGATAAGGATCCCTATTTCTTTATGAAATATTATAAGGATATTATCTTGTGGACTACCCCACATTGGGGGAACCACGTTAAATATTTTGTCTTAATTTTGTGTGGTGATTTGTGCTCTTTGAGAAACAATGGTGAAATTGTTCTATTGATCAACAATGCATTACATAGTTTTATAGTTCTTGAAAGAACTAAAAATAGACATGGTGGTTGAGAGAAATCCTCTTAAACTTATTACAAAAAACTAACTTAAAGATAGCTCTTATCCTAACAACATGCTAATCTTGGACTATGGTCAAACATTAATTAACCAAGCCAAAACCTCAATGTATGCTAATAAAATTAACTAGAAATATGTAAATCAAAACATTAAACTAAAACTAAATACTAGGACTTAATACTTAGGACTAAGGAGGTAATGTTGAAAATATTCCAACATTCTCCCCCTTGATGCTAAAGACACTCATGCAAGAGTTCTTTAAGCATCACAAAGTTGGAAGAAAATATTTCTCTTACGTTTCCTCCAATCTTGAATCAAGAAATCAGAATTTGCAAAATACTTGTGGTGGCACTCCTTCCACTCTTCATGTGAAATTCCTTGCAAATGCTTGAGGGCCTTCTTTTGTTGAGTAGATCCCCCTTCAACAAAAGTATCTCCTCTTGTGGTTTTCAGCAACGACTCTCTTACATCTTTATCATTATGGTCTTTAAACCATTCTCTCACATTTTGATCTTCTTTTACATCTTCAACAGTAAACAATACTCCACATGAGTATTTACAATTAATCATCTCACATAGATGATTATACCATAAAACTCTTTCACATATTTCCACACAAAATATCATAATAAATATGGCCATATAATGACCAACTACATATGCAACATAAATTTGCTCCTCACACAAATATTCTCTCAAAAAAATAACTTTAGAAGAATCCTTCTCCCAAGGAATTTTGAACACATCATTTTGATCCATGTGACCCAAGTTCTCCATCACTGTATTCTCTCCAAAAATATTCTTCATCAAAGTTGTCTCAATGAGACAATCACCTTTCTTTTCATTCTTGCTCACAAAAAACAAATCATTAATCATAAAAACATTACCTTTAGTATGAGTAGATTTGGTGCTTCCCATAAAGCTATTTTTTAGCAGTTCTCCTTCATTGTATGGTGCTTCAAGATCAACCATCAACTCTTCACTAATAGTTATCCTCCTTTGTTCAATACATGTTGGTGTGTTGAAACACCATTCATTCAAGAAATCATACATAGTTGCCTTTTCAAGCCAACTCTCTTTCTGCAATGTAGTCACTCCAAGTGAGTGATCTTCATCCATGAGTGATGTTTCCTTTGCCATTACGATAAGAAAATCAGCAATCTCATTTCTATTTTCTGTTTCTATCTCATTTTTCACATTCTTCTCCCCCTTTAGAGGAACTCTAACAATTTTATCTTCTCCTTGTAGGAGATCTTCATTTTCTCTGTCAAGAGAGCATACATCCATTCCAAATGAATGGTCTTCAAGACAATGGTCTTCCATAAACATTGCTTCTCCATCAACATGCCAACAATTTTGGTTGATCCTATTATCTTATTTATTCTCTCCCATGAGAATTTTAGGTGCATTATCCATAATACACTCTTCATTTATCTCCTCCATGAGATATTTTTTATCACTTTTTCTTCTATCAACAACAAATCCTCTTCTTCCTCCTCGTCCTCTTGAGGAATACACACCTCTTCTTATCTTTTCATCACAAAATTCAACAACATATGCTTCCTCCATGAAGCATTCTTCATCTTGTTGGTTTTCTACATATAGGCCTTCCTCTGCAAGAAATAATTCTCCATTACAAAGCATGGCTTCATATGAGTCTTTACAAGACTCTTCAAAAACTCCTTCAAAAGGATCTAATTCAAAAATTTCTTCAAGGAAGCAAGGCTCCTCCTTGCTTAAACAATCTTCATGATTGTCACTCATGGATTTAGGGGTGTCCTCATCAAACCCATAAGCATCCTTCAACACTTGCCATGCCATTGTAGCTGATCTACAATTGGCTATGAGAGGAAAAACATTATTTTCCATTCCTCTCCTCAAATCCATAAGAGCTAAGCAATTTGCATATTGTTGCTCCTTCTTCTCTTTTCTCTCCTCGCCTTATAGCTTGCTCCAAGTGGGTTCCTCATAGCCTTCTTTAAATATATCCCATAAGTCTTGAGCCTTCAAGAAGGTCTTCATCATTATGCTCCAAATAGCATAATTATCTCCATCGAATTTGGGTACTTCCAATTATTTATACATGGTGGCCATTCTGCAATCCACCATTCATCAATATTCCACCTAGATCTCAGCCACTCCTTTCCTGTAGACTTCTGATATACTTATCTAAAAATCCACTAAATTTCAGATCCAAATCCACACAAATGAGAAATATGTGATCAATTTACTTTTGCCCTTTCTAGATCTTAGAGTGTTTTTGAGACAACCTCAATGTTCTTCACATAAATCAATACATACAACTCCAAAATTTATGAAAATTAAACTCTGTATTCTTGAGACAATAATCTGAAAACCCTCTAAATTTTAGAAGAAAAATCACAAAGGTGAAAAATATGTGATCATTTACTTTTTCCCTTTTTATCACAATTCCGGATCTAGGATTGTTGAAGGAAAAATAAATATTCACATAAATCAATCAATCTAGATCCAAATGACCTGCAATTTTCTCTAAATTATGATTTTATCTAAATAATATTGCTCCCAAAATTTGAAAAGCATATACCCTGTATTCCACCTTATACAACCATTTTATTGAAAAACTCAAAATGCTAATAAAATCCATAAATTAGCTCCAAATAACCTGAAATTTTGATAACATCCTCTTGATACAATTATCTAACAACCCTCAAAATTTCATAATAAAATACCTCAGGATGCATGATATATTAATGATTTACTCGAGCTCTTCCTTGCAACTCTGTTGAGTTCTGGCCACTTGAGTTTCTCTGACAAAGTGCATGCTTCAGATCTCTTCATGCCACTCTCCACAAGTTTTGATCCATCTAATAAAACCAGCTCTGATACCAAATGAGAAATAATGGTGAAATTGTTCTATTGATCAACAATGCATTACATAGTTTTATAGTTCTTGAAAGAACTAAAAATAGACATGGTGGTTGAGAGAAATCCTCTTAAACTTATTACAACAAACTAACTTAAATATAGCTCTTATCCTAACAACATGCTAATATTGGACTATGGTCAAACATTAATTAACCAATCCAAAACCTCAATGTATGCTAATAAAATTAACTAGAAATATGTAAATCAAAACATTAAACTAAAACTAAATACTAGGACTTAATACTTAGGACTAAGGAGGCAATGTTGAAAATATTCCAACATTCTCCCCCTTGAAGGGGAGAATGTTTTGAGCAAGTTCTTGGTGAGCTTAATATACCAATATGTAAATCGTATTAGATCCCTAATATTTCTCTCACAACACTCTTTCTTTGAGTTGAGTTTGAGTTGAGAAAGAAATTGAGTTTGTGAATAGAACATATTGAGTCTCTAACAATTCTCTTTATGCTTCTATAATATTGAGTTGAGTTGAGATTGGTTTGATTTAAGTTGAGTGGAGATTGATTTGAGTTGATATCATTGTGGATCATTGTTGTCATCCATTGAAGAGTGCATTGCCATTCAATGTTGAGTTCATCATTGAGCCTTGCCTTCATAGATTTGTGGATGAGATTTGAGTGCTACTTGAGCATGATTGATTGAGCCTTTGAGAAGGCTTTTGGGATAGATTTCTGGATAGATTTGAGGCAGCTTTTGTGCATGATTGATTGAGCCTTTGAGAAATATTTTGGGATAGATTTGTGGATAGATTTGGGACATATTTGAGAAAGTTATTTGTAAGCTTGCTAAGCAGATTTGAGCAAGTTTTTGGTGAGCTTACTAGGATAAATTTGAGCAAGTTTTTAGTGAGCTTGCTGGAGCAGATTTTGAGCAAGTTCTTGGTGAGCTTGCTAAGCATATTTGAGCAAGTTCTTGGTGAGATTGCTAGAGCAGATTTTGAGCAAGTTCTTGGTGAGATTGCTAAGCATATTTGAGCAAGTTCTTGGTAAGCTTGCTAAGCAGATTTGAGCAAGTTCTTGGTGAGCTTGCTGGAGCAAATTTTGATCAGGTTCTTGGTGAGCTTACTGAGCAGATCAGTGGATTTCCTACCTGAGTAGATTAGTGGATTTCCTACCTGAGTAGATTAGTGGATTACCTACCTGAGCAGATCAAGATTGCCTAGTTGAGCATATCAGTGGATTGTCTACCTGAGCAGACCAGGATTGCCTAGATAAGCAGATTAGGATTTCTTAGCTGAGAAAATTAGTGAATTGCCTAACTAAGTAGATCTTTGGATTACCTTGCTAAGTAGATTAGTGGATTGCCTACCTAAGGAGATCAGTAGATAGCCTAGCTTTGAGCAGATCAAAGTAATCATTTGTATTGGGATAAGGATCCCTATTTCTTTATGAAATATTATAAGGATATTATCTTGTGGACTACCCCACATTGGGGGAACCACGTTAAATATTTTGTCTTAATTTTGTGTGGTGATTTGTGCTCTTTCTTTGAGTTGAGTTTGAGTTGAGAAAGAAATTGAGTTTTTGAATAGAACATATTGAGTCTCTAACAATTCTCTTTATGCTTCTATAATATTGAGCTGAGTTGAGATTGATTTGATTTAAGTTGAGTGGAGATTGATTTAAGTTGAGATCATTGTGGATCATTGTTGTCATCCATTGAAGAGTGCATTGCCATTCATTGTTGAGTTCATCATTGAGCCTTGCCTTCATATATTTGTGGATGAGATTTGAGTGCTACTTGAGCATGATTGATTGAGCCTTTGAGAAGGCTTTTGGGATAGATTTCTGGATAGATTTGAGGCAGATTTTGTGCATGATTGATTGATCCTTTGAGAAAGATTTTGGGATAGATTTGTGGATAGATTTGGGACATATTTGAGAAAGTTATTTATGAGCTTGCTAAGCATATTTGAGCAAGTTTTTGGTGAGCTTACTAGGATAAATTTGAGCAAGTTCTTAGTGAGCTTGTTGGAGCAGATTTTGAGCAAGTTCTTGGTGAGCTTGCTAAGCATATTTGAGCAAGTTCTTGGTGAGCTTGCTAGAGCAGATTTTGAGCAAGTTCTTTGTGAGATTGCTAAGCATATTTGAGCAAGTTCTTGGTGAGCTTGCTAAGCAGATTTGAGCAAGTTCTTGGTGAGCTTGTTGGAGCAAATTTTGAGCAAGTTCTTGGTGAGCTTACTGAGTAGATCAGTGGATTTCCTACCTGAGCATATTAGTGGATTGCCTACCTGAGTAGATCAGTGGATTACCTACCTGAGCAGATCAGGATTGCCTAGTTGAGCATATCAGTGGATTGTATACCTGAGTAGATCAGGATTTCCTAGCTGAGCAGATTAGGATTGCCTAGCTAAGCAAATTAGTGAATTGCCTAACTAAGTAGATCAGTGGATTACCTTGCTGAGTAGATTAGTGGATTGCCTACCTGAGGAGATCAGTAGATAGCCTAGCTTTGAGCAGATCAAAGTAATCATTTGTATTGGGATAAGGATCCCTATTTCTTTATGAAATATTATAAGGAGATTATCTTGTGGACTACCCCACATTGGGGGAACCACGCTAAATTTTTTGTCTTAATTTTGTGTGGTGATTTGTGCTCTTTCTTACTATTTATATCTATGTCATTAATGCACATTATTATATTTGGTTATTGCAATTAAGGACACTAATTGATATTAGTTTGGAAAGAAAGTAAAGAGTGGGTGCTATACTGTTCACCCCCCCTCTCAGTATAAGCTTGTGTTCTTCACATTGTGTAGACTCCAAGGCTCCCATAGCACGAAGCTAATTCATCCCCCTCATCTCTACCCATGAGAAATTTTGTTGCCAAGATTTTAGTCATGCTAGGTATCAATTTCGGAGGGATTGAAATTAACCACTCATCCAACTTCTTAAACTACTTAAACTTTTAATACCCCAATTGACTAGTGTTGAAATAACTTTCAATCTGGATCCAAACCCTACTTTCCATGGATGTTTTTATTGATTGCAGTTTTGGGAATTCAACAACGATGGGTAGGTATTGATCCCATGAATCTATCCAAAATCGTGCATTCTCACCTCTCCACTTTCCAAAATAATTAATCTTTCACTACCTGAGATCCTAAATTTAGAGTCTGCCACACCAAGGACTCATTACCATCCAAATGGAAACGACTCACCTCATTCGAGTTCAACTATACCAGCTGTTTACTAGTTAAAACTCTAGTGAATAAAGAAGTTGGTTGAGAACTCCACCTCCAGTAAAGCTTTCTAGCCAAAGCTTTATTATTTAATTCTAATCTCCTCAGTCCCAAACCTCCCTTTACCTTGGGTTAACTTACTTTTTCCCAACCTACTAAGGCATATTTTCTCTCTCCTTGTACTTCTCCCCATAAAAATTTTCTTGTCATATTGTCTAACTCTTTTCATATGGTATGTGGCGTAGCAAGGATAGAAAATTTATAAATTGACATGGCCTAAATGACTGACTGCAAAAAAACTAGTCTACCTCCATAGCTTAATAACTTATCAGACCAACGATTAATTCTTTCGTTGATGCAATCCAAAATATTCCTCTAGATATCTATTTTCAATTTTTTAAAATGCAAAGGGTCCCAAATATACCACTAGGAGAAAAGTCCTCGTGAATCCCAAGATCTCTAGAATTTTGTCATAACGCCTTCGATCAGATTGAAAAAGACCACTTTGGGTTTTTTAATCATTGATGACATGGTTTATGGCCCTAATGTAAACATCAAGAGTATCTCTAATAATTCTTTCTTCCCTAAAGTTGGCCACTCCCACCAATTATGTGTTATCCAAAAACTGTAAGTTATGCAAAACTTCCTTACCCACCTTGATACCTGTTAGCAAACCTTGTTGTCTTCTCCTCAAGATGATTCTACCCAAGCATTCACCTAATAAGAGAAAAATATGAGAAGACTTTTATTTTTAAAAACAAATAATCATCATTATAATTTATTTATATTTTAAATTTGAGTATGTAGTAAAAATATTTTTATTTTAATTGTTGATTGTATTTTGTAGTCAAACTTAATAAGACTATATAGAATTAAAATAGGTTCTATTTATGATTACGTTGTTATTATTTATTTAACTATATTAATGTGGTTTTACTATAAATCACAACATCATACCATATTTTAAAGCTAACAATGAAATAAATATATATATAAAATATAAAATTGAGAGTATATGTACAATATAGTCACATTCAATGCTAAATTTATATAACCATTTAACTCATAATTAATATATATTTTTTTAAGTTTAGTTCTTTTATTATTTTTAACCTTTATAAACTGCACACCTATAATTTTCATCTAACATTCATTACTTTTTATTCTTACCTTAAATCTTCTTTTTAAATATTTCATAAATACGATAAAATTTTATTTTATGCTATTCTCAAACATATAAAATACAAATGTAAGTGCAACTTTCAATTATATTATTTTATGTTATTCTTACCTTAAATCTTATTACCTTAGATGTGCTTTTTAGTTCTATTAGCTATGGAGTTGGATCACCTGCAAGTTTTTCTAGCGCACTAGGCCAATGCTTCGTGTACAATCAATTCGTGTTCTCATTGTCGACCTTCGTCATATGCAAGAAGTGCTCCCACAGATAAGCACTGCTCCCAGTCATCGTCCCACCAGGTTGGGAGGTGGGATGATGTTCAACCAGTTTCACCTAGACCAGTTGTTGGTTGGAGCGACACGGGTACTGAAGGCCTTAATCACGATGTAAAGGAATGGATTCCTATCCTATAATCACTAACAGTGTATGCACGACAACACGCCAGCGCACATTACTCCATATGATAAGCTTTTTTTGATGTAATGATTATCAATGATCATAATTGGTAAACTTATGTTTTGTTGGTGGTTTTGTTTCCTAACCCTTGTCAATAAAAGTTAATTTGATTCCCAGTATAATGTGTTAACCTAATCTCTTTTTTTAATTATTGTAAAACTTTTATTTTAATTTAATACAAATTTACCTTTTTATAAAAAAATAATTTATTTCATTCTTGCAATATTCCTAACACTAATATATATATATATATATATGCCAATAATAACTAGTTCATATAAACTCTAGATTTATAAGGTTATATAAACACAGAGTTTTGTTTTATTTGTATTGAATGAAAAGAGGAGCCTCAGGGTAGTCTCAAAGGTTCATTTCCTCGAAAAGAGAAGCCGACTAAGGTGGAGATGAGAATTCAACTAAGCTTCATATTGCATACGTCCAAAATTTACGAGTGTGTTCTAACTAAAACCAAGAATCCATCCTCAGCCAAACTTGAGTGGCTCCTTTAAAGAGCAACCCAATGAAATTAAACGTAGGCAACAACCCTCTCTTCGGAGCTTTTAATATATTAATTGTGGGAGGATTAGAATAATGGAATTTGCAATATCGGGTTTATTTTATAAATAATATTTTATAAAATATAATTATAATTTTTTTATTTTTTATTTTTATTTTTATATATTTAATTATTAAGATTTTATTTTTTATTTATCTTATTTTGTTGTATTGTAATCATAATATTATATTCCAATAAACAATTAATATAATCTTAACTTAAAAGTAATAATAATTAGACAGTTCGTAGTCTACGTTTAGTTCTCCGAGGAAAAGCAAAATTTATCTCGTACATCTAATACGTTGGAGCCATAAGAGCCACGTCAATTTACAGGGTAAGAGGGTAAGAGTTATCCCTACGTCTGTTTAAGTTGAAGAAAAAAAGTCTGAAAATTGTATTGGTCAATAAAATTATGGAAAGAGTGGTTGGTAGCCGAGGGGAAGTTCTATGTTGGTTTAAGTTGAAGAAAAATAGTTTGAAAATTATGCTGGTCAATAAAATTATAAAAAGGTGGTTAATAAAATTATAAAAAAGGGTTGGTAGTTGTATAGTGTTTGTTTATTAGTGATTTGATTTTTTAATGGTTAAATCTGCTGACTTTTTTTTTACTTAACAAGTTTCTCTTTAAAAAAAAAAAAAAATTCGAGATACCAATACCATAATAATATAATTATGAAGTTTTTAAGGATAGATTGATCCGCTCATGTAGAGGAGTTGGAGAGCAAGTGGGTAGTTAAAATTCTACGGTTATCGAGAGGTCCAGGTTCAAATCTCTCCCCTCGCATGTTGCGGATATGTTGTACATAAAAAAAATTTTGATTAATAATTGCTTGTGTGATCAACTTAAATTCAAACCAACATGTTTGCAAAAATAATAATCTCATTTAAAAATCAAATTGACGGTAAAAAGAAAAGGAAAAAACATTATTTTCCAACTACTCCATACATTCTATCCACGTGCAGTGACCGTCGATGCCCCACATGCCGAAGTTTCTTTTACTAATACATAAAATTTGTCTTCATTATCTTGTACTCATAAATTCATAATTTATAACTTCTGGTAATTCGAATCTTCTTGCATTATAATGGTAATTCTAATTTCTAACTGTTGGCAATTATTTAAAAAAAAAAAAAAAAACCGACGAGGCTGTCGGATGGCAAGTAGCTAATTATTCGATTTCTACAATATTGCTAAGGTTGGAATATAAATGCGAGCATTGCCCAACATTGACAATCACCTTTGCACTAAGTCGAACATAGACGTGTCAATGGAACTTATCTCTAATTTAAACCAGCGTGGATTACAAACGGGCACGGTTGAGTGCACATCTGGTTCGCATGTGGCGTAATTACTCTCGAATAGAAAATGTGAAATTCATTCTTCATCAACCAGACATGCCACGCCATCATTGCTTCGTGATCTTTGTCCAGCACTCTACCCATTCCAGTTTTAAAGGAAAGCAAGGCCGATTCCAATTCCGATGCTGTCGCCCTCTGCGGTACACGTCGGCATCCCGTATCATGTCTATAAGAAATGTCGTGACACCCGAACGAATATGCTCCGTGTTTCTTGTGGTCTATAACACCACCTTGCTCGATCGTTCTTTCTGATATTAATGTGACCAAAGCTATTATTTGCCATCAACCTTTGGAAAAGGCGTCGATTCGTTTTTGGGACAGATGATCGCCAGGTCAGGTTATTGTTTCTTTGATTATGGGGCCATGGTTTGTTCCTTGCCTCCGATTCAGGGTGGTTTTTAGCATTTCAATCGGACTAAGATGAGCAATTATGTCAAAAGATACATCAAGTTATGCACACCTTATAGTGTTGCCAAATAAATCAAGTAGGCAGGATTTTATATAAAATTGTCAATCTTAACCAAGCCATGGGAATCCATCTTCATATTTACATACATCTAAGAATGGTAACTATTGTGTTTTTTTTTTAAATAGTTGATATTTTCTAAAAAATAGTTATTATGATTTTTTTTAAATTATTTTACTTGAAGAAATTTTAAAACATTATTTTAGTTATCTATCGCTCAACTTTGGTTTTGAAAAGTGTATTATCTTTGATAGGGATGAATTTTTTTTGAGATTTTATGGTCTACCCTATGGATCATTATGGACACCAAGTTAACCATATTCAAAGCCTTTTATCCTAAAATTGGTAATTACACCAAAGTTATGAATTAATAGATTATACATCTTTTTCAAATTTACAATTTCAAGTATCCATGCACATGGCATGAGAGTCTCCTTGAGTACATCATGGGTATCATCAAACTCTACATATCTCTACCAAAAGCAACTTATTTCATGTCTTCTTGAGGTTCAAACCATTAAAAATTACCAATGCATCTCTTCTTATACAATCCATGGAGTATTCATCTCATGTACAAAAATAAGTAAACAAGGTAGCATAGTTTGTGAAGCAAATTCAATATATCCAATAACAAGTCCATGATCTTTTAAAGAAGATAAATAAAAAAATACAAGCAACACCATGACCAACATTGGGTGCTACATTAATTCATAAAAATAAAGTATGATTATGGCTTCAAATAAGACACTTATAGGACCTTATAGGGATATTGAACCTTTTCTTTATGGACCATTAACCATCACCAATAAAGTGGGAGACGATACTTTTGAGTCGAATCTTCCATATTATCTTAGTTTGCATTCAAACTTCAATGTTGAACTTCTCAAGCTTTATAGTCCATCTCTCTTGAACACTTCTATAGTAGCTTAATTGTTGGACATTGAAGAACTCAATCCAAATAGTTTAGCACCAGTGAAGGAGGATCAATTTATTGATACATTGATTAGGACCACTAGAAGGTAGTAGATTCAAATGTATATACTGGTCAAGGTAAGATATCTTGGTCACCAAGGGGAATGACTCCCAAAGAATTAGATAAAGAAATAACTTTTGCATCTAATGTCAAAATTTGAGATAATGGGGATCATTACTTTCCAAGGGGTAAGTGATCTATCCATTTTGTCAATGTCGCAACGTTGTGTTTAGGACTCTATTTTGATCCACCCAAGATGCATTGGAAATCTTAGAGGGAAACAAAGAAATTTTGATAGGGAACTAAGCACATAGGATCTATTCCTAGCAAAAACACTTTAAAAATATCTAGATGTCCTCAAAAATACAAAATAAAATAATAACTGAAAACAATATTTTTCCTTTTTTAGATACTTATAACCAAAATACATCTCCATCCATGTTGACCATCAATGGAGGATAATGTTTTTTTATATGTATGTAATATTCTTTTTAAATATGATTTACAATAGAGCCATGACATTTTTTTGAAAAATGTTTCATCTTTTAGGAGCCATATCTTTGCATTGAGTTGTCTAATCAGACGATTCTTGCATTGTTTTGTATAAAATTCAAAGACCTTTAAAATGAGTAGTTATACAAAAGAATATTAGTAGTATTGGCAGATACAACCATATGAAGATAATCATATGGAATATGGTAAGCATTAGGATAATTTTTTTAGAAAAACATCTAATCTTTTAAAAGCCATATTTTTGTGAATGGTTTTCCAATTCAAATGATTCTTGAACTAATTTGTGCAAAATTTGAAGAGTTTTAAATGAGTGGTCATTTTAATGAAATTGAGTAGTATTAAAGAACAATTCTAGGAAGTCAGCCATCTAGAATAAGGGCAGTGACAATTTTTGAAGTCATAGGAAATAAAATCTTGGATATCTGTCAGTCAGGGTTTGGATGATGAGAGGAGCAATGGAGGGCTAAGGCATTAGCAAGGTGAAACATTCTATTTGGGTATACCATTTACTCCTTCATTATCTTTGAAGTTTTACATTCATATTATTGTAGGTTTATTTTCAAATAATGTAATCACTATAGGATATATTAGTAAATATCAATAAATATCGAGTTATTGTGTCATTTCCATGGATCGATTTACAACTAAATCTATAGAATCATCCCTAGTAGTAGAGGTTATGCAAGAGCTTTGTGGGGACTCTTCATATCTAATGAAAATGAAACTAAGGATGATGACTTCTTATTTTCTCCAACGATGATGGCTTTCACTATGATGACAAGATGAAAATCCTCTAGATAATACATCCCTATCGACAAACTATGACGATAGGATCATGTCATCCAACTTGTGATATCACCATGAACTATGACCAACATACTCCTATACAACTAGCTCAATCTCTGACTATAGTTTTATGATGGTGATCTTATGACATTGGCATTCCAGACATTCAAGTCAACAACCTTCTGTCAATAAATATTTCAGAGATGTTGGTGGCTTTCAATATTTGTTCGATGTCAACAACTTTATCCCTCATCGATGACAACATTCACCCAATATGATATCTATTTCATTAATGGGACTATTTGATTGTTCTCCAAGTCTTTGAACTGTGTCAACCTGTAACAAAGTTCACAAACTTGCAACACATGTATTTCGAACATCTATAAGATCGGTGCTCAAATATTTTAATACGTGCACAAAGTAAATATTTTATTAATCAAATTCAATACAAGATTATATTCTACAAAGGATTGTTATGAAGACGCAGAGCAATATTATAACATAATTCCTTTATCATGTCTTGAGTTCTCCTCAACTCCTCCTCTCTCATGTCTAAGGTTTTCCTCTTATTTATAAGTGTGAGAATAGTGAGTTGCCAGCTACCCCAATTTTTTCTACAAATGCTAATTGTCTAGCTACCAAAAATGGTGGGACTTCCAGTTGCATGCTTATCACTTTATTTAGTCCTCTGTATGAAATTTCTAATTGTTTTTAATTGGTAGTTTCCACATGGATGCTCTCACATCATACTCACAAGGGAACAAAAAATTATTCCATGAACATTACAAAAACCTTCAACGGATGCTCCGTACTCGGAGATCTCAAAAGTTGTTAGTTACGTTGCAATGTCAACATCCTAGTTCTTCTACTTAACCAGATATTCATGATATGTCTTATATTTTTCCTTCTTGCCACTCTAGAGTTATAATGGCTTCAATTTCATCTTGTTCCATATTTGACAAATGTGCTATCCATTCCTATGTTGGAATATTATTTGTATAATATTCATCTTCGTTACTAGGTTGACCATAATATAAATATAGGTTGGCTACATTAAATATTGGTAAAATGTTAATCCCTTCTTGAAGATCAATTTTATATGCATTGGTGATAATCTTCTTCAAGATAAAATCTTGTTAACCTTGTTGTAAGTGCCTTTGTAAAACCTTTCCTTCCATAAATGTACCAATACCAAATATCCAACCTAGAATTCCTATGCTCGACACTTGAGGTCCACACATTGTCAAACAAGGGTGGAGGGTCCTTCAGAATGAAAACTCTCTTTGGGTTGACATTATCAAGGTCAAGTACCCCTGGAACTAAGCAAATTTATTGGATGACCCCTCACCCATCCCAGGTTTTGTAGTCTAGAATTCCATCATATAGTCAAGAGAGATCATCAAGAAAGGCATATGATGGAAGCTTGGCAATGGTCAAAAAATAAATTTCTAGGAAGACAGATGGTTGGGCGATAATCCACTTTAGAATTGCATTGACCTAATATACTTAAAACCTATTATTGATACCCTATTTGGATCAAAAGTGTGCAATTTCATTGACAACAAGAATAGGTGTTGGAAATCCTTTCTTCTTGGTGTTCTGAATGAGGAACAAAGAATAGCTACTTTTGTTTTATCTGACATGTTGTGTCTTTGTGTCATCCCTAGCTCTCTAATGGAAGACAAACTCCCTTGGACACCTAGTGTGAATGGATTTTTATTGTTAAATCTACCTATTTCCTCATCGAGAGTCCATGTCAGTTGTGGTTCTCTTTGAAGATTATCTAGAATAAACACCTCATACAAAATCCTCACCAAAGTGATAGCCACCAGAGTGAAGCCAATTTTACCACACATCATTGACCTCAACCAAGGCAGTTTTTTTCAAGGGAGACTCATCATCGACAACATCATCACCATCCACAAACTTATCCATTTAGTGTCTAAATGTAACAAGGTTGATATTTTCCTCAAATTAAACATGAATAAGACTTTCGATACGGTATCATGGAAGTTCCTTTTTTTGTTCTCTCTAGGTTTGGGTTCCATTCTGAGTGGATTGACCTAATCAGAGAATGAATTACAAATACCAATTTCTTAGTTCTTCAATGAATTTGTTTTCAGATACTTTTCAAGCTTTAAAGGTCTAAGACAAGGAGACCCTTTATCTCCTTTTCTCTTCATACTTGTTGTTGAAGCTCTGGGTAGAACCTTAAGGTCTTCTTGTTCCAAAAGGAAAATCTCAGGTATTAAACCAGCCTCTTCTCTTAATCCCATATTCCATAAGTAATTCATCGATGACATCATTCTTGCCACCAATGCCTCTATTCCTCAAGCTAAAACCATCAAGTCAATTTTTCTCTATTTCGAGTTAGCTATTGATCAAAAGGTCAATTTCTCCAAAAATAAAATTTACTTTATTAATATCCCCATAAGACGACAAGATCATATAGCTAACATTCTTGGTTATGTTGTTGTTGATCTCCCAACTATTTATCTTGGGTTCCCTCTCTTTTATGGACCTGCAAAAAAACATATATGGAATTCTATCCCTGAAAGAATCCATAAAATTTTGGTTGGATGGAAAGGGGGACTCCTCAGTCAGGTTGTAAAGGTCACCTTAGTCAAAGCCATCCTCTAGAGCATCCATATTTTATTTCTTTCCATGTTTTAGATTTCAATTGAAGTGTGCAACAAAATAGAACATATCCAACGAAACTTCTTATGGTCAAGCTTTGAACATAAGCAGAGATTTCATTTAGTTGCATGGGACCAAATCTATTCCTAGAAATAATATGGAGGCATCGGGTTTAAGAAAGAAATATGAATTCAACTCTTATAGCCAAACAAGGCTAGAGGGTCCTTCAAAATCAAAACTCTCTTTGGGTTGACATTATCAAGGCCAAGTACCTATGGAACCAAGCAAATTTCTTGGACGACCCCTCACCCATCCCAGGTTTTGCAATCTGGAATTCCATCATACGGTTAAGAGAGATCATCAGGAAAGGTATCCTATAGAAGCTTGGCAATGGTCAAAAAATAAACTTCTAGGAATACATATGGCTAGACGATAATCCACTTCGGAACTACACTAACCTAATATGCTTAAAACCTATTACTGATACCCTATTTGATTCAAAAGTGTGCAATTTCATTGACACCAATAACAGGTGTTGGAAATCCTTTCCTCTTGGTGATTTGAATGAGAAACAAAGAATAACTATTTCTATTTTATATGACATGTTATGCCTTTGTGCCATCCCCAAGTCTCTAGCGGAAGACAAGCTCCTTTGGGCACCTAGTGTGAATGGTTTTTTATTGTTAAATCTACCTATTTCCTCACTGAGAGTCCAGGTCAACTATGGTTCCCTTCGAATATTATCTAGAATAAACACCTCATACCCAAAGTCAGTTTCTTTTTTTGGCTTTCTATCCAAGATAAAATCCTTTCCATTCCTAACCTCCAAATCTGTGTACTCCCTATTCCTAACTGTTGCTACCTATGCAATCAAGCTTACGAATCCACCCAACACATCTTCTTATCTTGCAAATTTTCTCTCAATATTCTTTCATCCTTATTTTCCACTGTTGGGATTGTTTGGGATCCACTTCTTCTCTTGAATGATTTGTGCTTGTAGTGGACCAACTCCTTTATGAGCTTTTTCTTAAAAAAAAATTGTACTTTGTCTCCCCCATTTTATGGGAAGTTTGGAAAGAACATAACTCAAGAGCCTTTAATAACTCTACCCATTATTTATAGTTTGTGCTCTCAAGAATTCTGCAGGCAACTACTCAAAACCTCTTTATCACCCAAGAATTTGGGCCCCTTGAATCTTCGAATGAATCCAATCTAGATAGGTTCCTAAAGCTTCCCTCTTGTCCTATCTCTCCCCCAAACTTTTGGTGGATTTTTCGCTCATTAAATGGTCTCCTCCATCCCTAGGATAGATAAAATTCAATTTTGATGGAGCAACGAAGGGTAACCCTCACCCTGCTGGTGCTGGAGGTATTTTCATAAATCATGAAGGGAATATTATTCTGGTCTTTGCAAAAAATCTTGGGGTCCAAACTAATAATTTTTTTGGAACACAAGCTCTTTTTCAAGGTCTATCTCTTCTACCTCGCTTACATTGTCCTAACTTAGTGGTTGAAGGTGTTTCGATGAACATCATTAAAAGCTTTGCAGGGACTCAGTCTGCTTCCTAGAACATCTATAGCCTAATTTCTAAAGCCAAAACCCTCCTTAGCTTATCCACCAATTTTACCATTCAACATGTCTATAGAGAAGGTAACCAAGTTGTTGATCAATTAGCCAATTTGGGCATCTCTAAGCCCAACCTTACCATCTAGACACAAAATTTCCCTCCTGCATTGCTCAATGGAAATTTCCTATCTTTGTCTTTTAAGTGATCTCTCCCCAAAGGGTTGGAAGGATGTTGTTTTCCTTTTATGGGGCTTAGCCAGCGTTACCATCATCCACATCTTTGTTGTAGCATGAAGTTTCCATGTTCCTATGGAAGGGTTTACAATGCATATCTAGCTCTTTGAGGTCATTGGTGTTCAAATAATTCTTTGAACTATGTTTGTTCTTATTCCTAGGCACATGGGGAATATGTGTATCAATGAAGATTTCACAAGTCTCATTCGATACCTAGTTTCGATCCACCATAATGTGGATCTCACAAGCGATAACAGTTGCCATGTATGGAGGACCTATTACAGCGTGGACTTCATAGACATTACCCAGTACCATGTATGGAAGATATGTTTCAGCATGGGCGACATTTCTTGTTGCCCTGGGAAGGCTTCTCTTCTTGTCCTATGAGGCTTTCTTTCATACCCCTGTGTGGGCTTCTCCTCTTAGTTTTAGTAGTTTATCTTCGATGGCCCGCAGAGTGTTTGTTGTTTTTGTTATAGATTGGTTGGGAGCTCTTCTTTCAATCATCATCTTTTTGTAAAAGGTTACAGGATGCTTTCAAAACCCTTGTTCACCAATAAAAAAATATTGTATTTTAAATATATTATAAAAAAAAATAAAGAAATAATTATCCTTTAGACATAACTAATTTATATTCTAAAAAAGTCATCTCCATTAAAAAAAACTTCTCCCTTTCTTATCATTAAACATTACAAATTTTTATTTTGATAAAGTTAGGTTATTTATATAATATCTTCATGTGTAAAAACTAAGGATTTAAAAAAATATTTTATTTTGATAAATTTACATTATTTATATAATATCTTCATGTGTAAAAACTAAGGATTTAAAAAAATATTTTATTTTGATAAAGTTAGGTTATTTATATAATATCTTCATGTGTAAAAACTAAGGATTTAAAAAAAAATTATTTACACGTTAAATTAAATATGCTATTGTAACATCTATAAAAGACATTCTAGTCTATATGGTTAAATATTCTACTTAATTAAAAGTAATTTTATATTAAATTTTTGTAAGAGATGTTTTTGAAAACCATAGTGAACCCTAAAGTCCAATGATTTTACAAGAAAAATCATTATATCTTTTCTCAATAAAGTAATCAAATGATAAGAAAAGGAAATATCTTTGCATACTTGTGTTTGAAAATATTATTTTTATTTTTAAAACAAAATAATTATCATTATAATTTTTTTTAATTTAAATTGTATTAAAATATTTTTATTTTAATTGTTTATTACTTTTACAAGGGAATAACTCCTTGTCCTACCTCTTTAAATGTTTACTCTAAGTGAAGGGGACCTAGAGAGACTCAAGATTAGAATAGCTGGTAAACACTTAAGGAAACCTCGGTCTATTACCTCCGCTTTTTTTTTAAGAGGAGAATAATCGCTTGCACTGCCTCTGAGTGAGGGGGGCCTAGAAGAGCTTGGAATTGGAACTGCCGACCTCAAGTTGGAAAAAAACTCAACCAAACCAATTTGCTTATTCATGTTTTATAAATATAATTTTTAAACAAAATTATTAATTGGTTATATAGAGTTGAAATAGGTACTATTTGTCATCACTTCAATATGATTTAACTAACTATATTAATGTGATATTATAATAAATCGTATATTAAATTAGGGAATATAAAGAATATAAAGTTTGAGAGTATATGCACAATATGATCATAATCAAACTTAAATTTATATAACCATTTGATCCAAAATCTATAATTGTTTTAGGTTTAATTTTTCCATAATTTAATAACATTAAATTAAATCTAAAATTTATCATATAAAATTTATTATTTTTTATACTTATCCTAAACTTTTTATTTTAAATATTTCATAAACATAATAAGATCTTATTTTGTACTATTTTCAAATACATAGTATATGAATGTTAGTTAAAATTGAGGTTATAGATATGATCTTCAATTATATAATATATAAATAATAGTTAAAATTGAGGTTATGGATATAATGTTCCTTAATGAGTTTACACTAATTTTTATGAGGGGTCCTAATCCGCAACTTATATAGTTAAAATTGAGGTTATGGATGTAATCTTCTTATATATATATATATATATATATATATATATATATATATATATATATATATATATATATATATTCTTTCGATTTACACAAGTTTTTATGAGAGGTCCTCGTCCCCAAATAATAGTTAAAATTGAAGGTATGGATGTAGTCTTTAGTTTTATTTTTTTCAATTAGTTTACACAAGTTTTTTTTATGAGGTTCCTGATCCCCAAATAATAGTTTTTTTATTATTTTGAGTAAACCCCAAATAATAGTTAAAATTGAGGTTATGGATGTGATCTTCAATTTTATTTTATTTTTCAATAAGTTTACACAAGTTTTTATGAGAGGCCTAATAGTTAAAATTGAGGTTATGGATGTAGTCTTTAGTTTTATTTTTTTCAATGAGTTTAAGCAAATTTTTATGAGGGATCCTTGTTCCCTCGCAAGTTTTTATGAGGGGTCCTGGTCCCCAAATAGTTAAAATTAAGGTTATGGATGTAGTCTTCAGTTTTTTTTTAAATGAGTTTACACAAATTTTTATGAGGAATCTTTGTCCTCTCATAAAGTTTTTACGAGGGGTCTTGGTCCCCAAATAATAGTTAAAATTGAGGTTATGTATGTAGTCTTTAGTTTTATTTTTCTTCAATGAATTTATGCACATTTTTACGAGGGATCCTTGTCCCCTCATATTGAGTGGGGTTTAAACCTTGAACCTCTCAAAGAGAGGTCAAACCCGTTACCACTGTAGTAAGTGTATTTATCAAAACATTTGAGTTTAGACCAATGCTCAGACCATGTCTCAAGGAGTCACACTTCTAAACCAATAAATGAGGAACTGATTGCTAAGCTTTCTAGTTTTGGGTAACTGGAATATATCATCCTCCCACGAGGTTTCTCTCCTCGATTCAAATAGTTGCTCAATTATTACTTGGAACTAGATATGCATTTATTGCTCCCTTCCCTTTAGGTTCAAATAGTCTTATGGCTTAGTTGTGGCTTCCATCCCTTGTAAGATCCTTATAAAGTTGTGAAAAACTGCCAATAATATATGGAATGATTAGAGATGGTTTAATGGTCATAGAATCTCTTCCATTATTTCTAGTTGGATATGCAAAAATCTTGTGTGTCCTTATTTAGACTCTAAGCTCAATGTCAAGTGACAAGTTACCAATGCCCAATGGCAGTCTCTTGCTACTCAAATTTGGAAAGTTATCCAAAGCTCAACTTCTTGGATGATGGATTTTGCATCAAAAGCTTCCAACTTCTAAAATTTTGATCTTGATTTTACATGTCCCCCAATGAAATTTTTGTAATGATTTAGAAACTCGTATTCACTGTTTTGGTTTTGTGACATGGCTAAACATTTTTGGGATGTCTTCTACACTCTTTTTTTTCTCTCTTTCACTAGATTTTAGAAGCTTTCTTTGTTTGGTTTTTCTCAGCTGGATCAATGGACTCATCCTTCTCAAACATATTGGGAAGTGCAAATGCAAAAAGGTGTTTACTAGATCTACTCCTACATGGGAGATATTTTTATCAAACTTGACCTTTGATATTTTGTTACATGTAATATGCATTCATTCACAAGTCTATGAACTTCCAACACACGATGAGATGTTATTGATAGACTTCATCAGCTTTCTTATATAGTTCAGGATCTTTATAAGGTCCAACAAAAAATTAAAAAGAATGTAGTTAACAATGATGAGCAAGCTCAAGTTTTAATTGCTTCTATTTCTTCTTTGAAAACTTTAGAAGATACGAGGAAAGACATGCCCAGAATTTCTTCTTATAACAAGTTCTCCCATAGATGAGTGTTGATATCTGGTATATTGCAACAAAATATAGCTATAGTCTTTTTGTTGCTATTAACTTCTTTTCTTATGTATATTCAGTTATAGATGTTTTACTCATTATCCACCTTTAAATTAATGCAATATTAATACCATAATATTGTAATGTTCCACTTAATAAATTAATATAATCTAATTTTTTTTTAAATATATTTAAATTAATATATTTTTTAATTTAAATTAAAATTAAAAATAGTCCTTATACCCAAAATGTACTTTAAATCATACTTAAAAATTAAAAACTTAACAATGATTTATTTTTATCAACTTTAGAATGCCACTATTTTTTGGACTTCGGCATATTTTAGAGGGCCCATATAAAGTGGCTGAGCACTTGAGACGGAGATAATTTGTCCAATCCCAAAATGGTTCTCTATGGTGTCCTCAAAGGTCAATTTCCTTGAAAATAGAAGCCAGCTAAGGTGGAGATGAGAATTTAACTAAGCTTCAGACTGCATACGTCCAAAATTTAACACTGTGTTCTTGCCACTATAGGCTTAACCTTTCATGCAAAATGTCCACATTTGAAGGCAGGTTGGGACATTGTAAATTCAGTTTCTTTATTGCTATGTTTAAAAAAAAAAAATTAATTAATTATTTGTTATATATATATATATATATATATATATATATATATTTATTTATTTGTTTTATAGAAGAGTTGGTTATAATTATACTATTTTTAATAGTTAACAAAAGTGGAGTTCAAATCATATGGATTGCATCCATTAAATCTATTCCACTTTATTTTTATTTTTTTGTTTGATTACATAGGAGAGTTGGTTATAACCATTATTTTTAGTAATTGACCAGTGCAGGGTTCAAACTATAGGAGTGCTCCCAACAAACCTATATATCTTGTTCTTGTTGACCCGGTATGAGATGGAGGGTATGAGATGGAGACCATCGATCGCTCGAGGTTCGTACTGTCATTGCCAGTGTGCATAGTCCGACGCACACTCAGAGGATTCGAAGTAGACTACTACTTTTGCAAAGGGTTGGCTTCCCTCCAAAGTTTGAACTTAGGTCTCTTCTTAGTAAGTACCCAACCACACTTGCACTTACCAATCCACCTAACCCTCAAAAATAATCTATTCCACTTAATTATCTTATACATCTATTATATTTCATATTACTTCGAAATAAATTTAAAAAATAATAATAATAATTGGCCACCTCTAATTAAAAACAAGAATCAATTCAATCTAACGTAGGAAGCCCTCTCTTCGGAGCAATCAATATAGTAATTGTAGGAGGAATTTGCAATATCCTACGAATAATGGGCTTATCTTCACTGGACCGTTCGTAGTCTACGTGTAGTTCTCCGAAGAAAAGCAAAATTTGTCTTGTACATCTAATGGATTGGAGGCAAAGAGCCACGTCAATCTATAGGGTAAGAGTTATCTCCTCCGTCTGTGTAAGCAGGAAAAAAAAAATAGTTTGGGAATTATGCTGGTCGATAAGACTATAGCAAAATAATTTGAAAAGGAAAGCTGGTAGATTGTTTTAAATTGATTTTTAAATGGTAGAAGGTCTAATTATCTTTGTTTTTGGTAATAAATTAAAAATTATAAAAAAAATTAATTTAATTTTTTTTTAAATATATATATTATAATAATAATATAATTGTATGTGTATATGTAAATTTTTTAAAAAGGAAAAAACATTATTTTTATGAGGATTAAATTTGGATCACATTATGGACAATGCAAGTGGTGTTCTTGCCAAGTAGACTACCTTAAAGATGAAAAAAAAATTAATTAATTCTATTCACGTACAGATGACCGACTATGCCCCACATGCCACAATACGGTTAAAGTTGGTCTTTAAATGTGATCCTTACATTGGTCAACATTGACAATCACCTTGCACTAGGCCGAAGATAGACGTGTGAATAGAACTCATCTCTAATTTAAACACAGTTTCTGTTCTATATTTTAATGTTAAAATATTATTTAAGTTATTTGAGTTTAAATTATTTAAAAAATAATTCAATTATGGTACTTGTAATACTTCTTTTTACTTATTTTAAAATCTTTTAAAGATTCCTTTTTAAGACATTTAAATACGGGTAGGGTTGAGTGAACATTTGACTAGCATTGAGCAATAAAAAATGTGAAATTCATTCTTAACCAATCAGACGAAGCATCGATTGTCATCTTTTGTCCACCACTCTACCCCATTCCAGTCTTGAAGGAAAGCAAGGCCGATTCCAATTCCGATGCTCTCTGGCCCTCTGGTGTACACGTCGGCATCCCGTGTCATGTCTATCAGGAATGTGCTCCGTGTTTCTTGTGGTCTATAACACCACCTTGCTCGATTCTTCTTTCTAATATTAAAATGTGGTCAAAGCTCTTAACTGCCCATCAGCCTTTGGAAAAGGCGTCGATTCGTTGTTCTTTCTAATATTAAAATGTGGTCAAAGCTCTTAACTGCCCATCAGCCTTTGGAAAAGGCGTCGATTCGTTCTTGGGATGAAAACGGTCGCTCTATGGTAATCTGTTGCATTTTCGGGGTAGGCGGTACAATTGGGTGTCTTGGGCTTCAATATTTCGGGTGCTTTTTGATGCTTGTCAGCTTCGAATTTTGAAGCCTTTGTGGGAAAAAAACGGGGTTTCGGATTTCTTCATGACTTTATCTGAATGCCTGCCCAAGGCTTGTATGTTGTTGTTTCTTGGAGTGAAAAGCTACAAATGATCGCCAGGTCAGGTTTTTGTTTCTTTGATTCTGGAGCCATGGTTTGTTCCTGGTCTCCGATTCAGGGTGGTTTTTAGCCATTCGAACAAGCCTCTGGTAGGGATTTATTTTGATTCATTGATTCATTTTAAGGTGCCAAAGGGCTCCTTGGGTTCCAAAAAAAATCTAGTGTATTGATTTTTCCATGGACATGGACTTCTGAATGCATCTGTCATTGGATTTGCAATTTGACAGGATTCTATTTTAGGTCTTCCATTTTCTGTTTTGTAATTTGTGTGACATTGGGTCCTGATTAGGTTTTCGATTGGACTTTGGCAAGAGATTTTAAGTTGACATCGGCTTCTGTTTGGGCATATTTTGTAATAGGTGGACAATTTCATTTGGGTTTGGGTTATCCTCGTTGTAAATAAGAGGTCTTAGGCCTCGATTTCTTACTTTTGGGTACAATTGGAGTAGGTGGTCTTCGATCTAAGCGTGTTATGTATAGTGGTTAATCAGTCTTAATTAATAAATATTTTGATTATTGAAATTTAGAATTGGTTAATATTGGGATATTTGATCGGAGATCATTAGTCCAAAAATTTTGGGTGTAAAATTTTTTTGGGTAGATTCACTCTATTTTTTTTTTCATTATAATAATTTGACCATTTTAAGTTTAAATCTCCAATATTACCCTTAATAATAGGGGACCTTTTCACCTTGAAATTATAAAGAATTTTGAATTTTGAAACTGATTCGTCCCATTTTTATAAATACATTTTAGGGCCAACCCCTTACGCATAACCTTGTTTTAGATCACAAGGATGGATGTTCATGACTTCCCGTATGAAGGCATTCACCTGTTTAGGGATGCCCAGATGCAAAGCCTTTCTTTTAAGCCTTTGGCCATCAGAATCCTCTAGATGATTGGATGTGGGGAATCCAATTTGCCCAGTATTTGGGATTTGGGAAGGATTCTTATGGCTTTGGTGGCCACAGTTGCAAGTATATCAATGGTGGAAGGATGATCTGGCTCAAATTGCAGGAGAAGATGGTAGAAGAAGAAGAATTGGTCGGTTGTGAATTGGTAATTTTTTCTCTGTTTCTTAGGAGTCCTCTGATGAAGACAAAGAAATTGAGTCATAGTTGTTCCTCCTCTTCCTATTCTCATCTAATTTTAAGTCAAGAATTCAGATGATGAAAAGGAGGAAGAAACATAAGGAGCAAGCTATGGAGTGGGGAGTAGAAAACCAAATGGAACTTTATATTTCTAGGGAGTCAGAGAATTAGGCCACTGCAAGGGACTATGGCATGGAAGCTTGGGATAAATATGTAGAAATAGTCTTACAAGAGAATCTTGGAAAGAAGCCCTATTGTTTTAGGTTAGAGTTTTCATTTTTAGATGAGAGGAGGTTTTTGCCTGCTTTGTTTAGGCCACTCCTCTAATATTTTTGTAAGATAGACGGATTCTCTCAATTTGAGAGAGAGGAGATCTTGAATATGAATTTCAAGGATGCATGGTAATTAAGCAAATCAAATCTCAAACAATGTCATCAAGATAATTTGCATTTTTTTGTAGTCAAAGTGTACTATAATTCATTGTTTGGCAAGGAAAATGTGGTCAAATTTTAGGATAATCTTGAAGGCAAATCCCTTAGAACATTCTATTTTCAGGAGGACTTTGCTTCATCTCTAGATTCAGGATGGATGTTGGAAATTGCATCATTAGGCAACACTGGTCAAGGCCTTCTCTTCCTTGGAGATGTTGATAGAGAAACTTCATTGAGACGAATATTAGGAAATAGGTCCGAAATTCAAGGCTTATATATGGAATCTTCTAATACTATCACCACAAGAGGCCATGATGGAGCCTCTAGAAGAACAACATTAAAGCTCTTGGATACTAGAATGAGGTCTAAACCTACAACAATGAATGAATAAGATCTTCTAGTCCCAAGGAGAATATTGGACATCAAATCCAGTACACTTCATAAGTTATATGTCAAGCATGATACAAAAACGGTATCCATCCATGAGCTTAGGATACTTGGGGGACGATCCATCAGTACATTGACTCTTGAGGATCCCACGACTACAGAAGAGAAAAAAGGTAGGTGAGCAAAATTTGGTAACTAATTGTTCCTTTGTAGAGATAGAGGAACCAAAAGAAAGAATACAGTGGGATGAAGATGCGGTGATTTTTTTTTATGAGGAGAGGATTTTGAGCAACAAAGACGAGGATTGTTACAATGACTATGCAACTCACATCCAATTATGGTTCTAAAAAGAATTTTGTATTTTCTTAGATGTTCCATTCACCTGTGTACCAAGTTATGTCCCAATTGACATGATATTAGTAGATGCATAACATAACATTGCACAAACTTTTAGGAAAAATAAAGAAGAATATAAGATGTTAAAAACAACCTAACGATCAAGGATGCACTCATATATGGCATCAACCATACTCTCATAATTATAGTAAATATATTTATATTTTGTGCCAATTCCTATCCTTACCCCTCACTTCAAATCCCCTCAAATTCTTCATTCCTTCAAAACCATCTCTCTCCATGTACTAAAAAAAACATAAATTCCCTAGTATCTTTATATTCTAAATCTAGTCATCCATCCATTAAAGTCCTCAAGCATTTAGACTAGGCTATATATATTTTGACTTATGCAATCAAAATCAATGGCCTCACCTTCTTAATATAAAATAAATATGACTTTATAAGTATCAACTATTGATTTAGGTTTCTTATGGTACAAAAAAGCAGTAAGTATTAGCTTTTGAAGCTAAATACTTAAGATAAAAGAACCACAAGATCTAAAATAAATCATAAACTATATAAAATATAAAATAGTGTTAGTTTTAGCTTTTGCAATATAAAATATATGACAATGGTAAACTATTAAACATATAAAACTCATAGAAAACTTTAGAAATAACTCAAATAAATATCATTAACAAATGCTCATGAAAATTGTATCTCAATTGAATAAAGATCTCAAATATTCTATACTTCTCCATACTCTCATTGTACAAATTGTATATCACACACACACACACACACACACACATAGACACATATATAATGGAATGTGACTCTTCATATGAAGCACTCTTGGACTTCACTCTTCTAGAGACTCTTCATCTTCCTACTCTATGGACTCATGTGCACATGGACTATTATGCATATTTACATTACCAAAATACTTTGCACACTTGTGCATTTATTATATTGCATAAAGTAAATACTCACACTCTAATCTAGGACTCTCTTTCCTAATCTAAATATGTACCCAAGGTGGTACATTAGCATGTACCAAATAATGTAATATATTCCAACACCCCCATGTATTACATTATTTGGTTATTGAAGACTTTTAGTCTTCAATATGATCTTCATCCTTTTTCTAGAACTTGTGCTCTTCTTTTTTGCTTTCTTCATTTTGCTTCTTGTTTGTATCATGATCAAGTAAATGATTAGTATCTTCATAAAATACTATATTTGTTGAAAGTGCTTTAGCTTCATGTTCTTCTATAGTTTCTTCTAGTTCTTGAAATTCCTATATCTCTTGAACTAGTGTCCCTTTTGATTTCCTTCTCTATATAGTAGCTGAGGTTGATTGTATAGATGTTAAAATTGTTGTTGATGTGGTCTATATTGATTCTGATATTGTCTTGGTTGAAATAACCTATTTGATTGGCTTCCTGAATTTGTTTGATTCCCTTGATACTAATTTTTTGTATTGAATCTAAAATAATGTGTACCATGTCCTCTTTTCCTACAAACTTGATAATATTTGTCTTTCCATTTTGTTTTGTTCCTTGAGAAAGAAACAACATTTCCTTGTGGATTATATTTTAAGACTAAGATATTGTTAGTCATTTTATCTTTGATTGAATTTTTCACTTCATATTCTTGTAGTATATTGACTAGCTCATCAAATGATGTATCTTTACTTAGAATTTGTAAATATGTGACTAGATTTTTGTAGCTTTCTGGAAGTTCTCTCAAAATTACTTGAACAAGAAACTTATCTTCTACCTTCTCTCCTAAGGTTAATAATTTTTCTTTTACATCTGCTACTTTTCGTAGATACAATTCTTTGCTTTCACCACTATTGACTTTTAGAGAATGCAATTGGGTTTGAAGATTCAATATAGTGGCTTTATTCTTTCCTTAAAATATCTTGGCTAAAGTATTTCATGCTTCTATAGAAGTTACTTCTAAACTAATGTATGGTTGTATATCATCTGTAATTGCAAATGTTATTATCATAAGTGCTTTTGCTTCATCTTTCCCATATTTTTTAATTTCGTTAGCATATTCAGTAGGTTTATGTTAGATTTTGATGTAGCAAGCATGGAGAGATAGCAATCACAAGATATAAAATAATATAAATTAAATTTTCTAGATTATTGAAATATGCAATAAATAAAAATGATATAAAATATTAAAATGTAGCTATGGAGGAAATGAACACTCCAATATAAAGCTAATGAACTACATTACACCCATCACCAATGGATGGTGTCTCACACATAACTAAGACACACTATGCCCCCTGACTCTGTATGTCTATGACTCCATATCTATCTATCTATGAGGCCATCTTTGTATAGGTAAAATAAGATACTTGGCCAACACTTTATTTAGTTGTGCAAGGGACAACTTGCACAATGATACTTGTGCACTTATTACATTGCATAAAGTAACTAGATAACTTTCCCTTAAAGTAATCTAAGTATGTACCTTGGAAGATACATTTACATAACTCAAATTATGGAATAGACTCTATTTCTAACACCTCCCTATATTACATTATTTGGGTATAGTCTTCAATATGGATCTTCTTCTTCTTCTTCTTCCTGGACTTTTTTTTCTTCCTCTGCATTCTTTGTGTTCAAGTTTAGTAGGTAATATGTGTATGCATATGATGCATAGTAAGCTAGATCTGAGGCTTCTTCTTTTATTGATTGGTTCATGACTTGTTCAGATTCATCTTTCTTATCTTCTATCCAGAAACCTTTATAGTTCTACTTACAAATATCTTCATCTGATTATTTATGAATGACCAGGGCATGATGAAATTGTCCTCTCATATTTTTATTTTTGATCTTGCAATGCTTACCTTTTTGGTGTACCTATTCTTCATTTTCTTCAAATTATTCCTTTGTAAATATGTTAGTATCTTTTTGAAACATCACAATGTCTTGTGAGATTTCCATTGAGTTTAGGATGTATGTATTTTCATGAATTGAACCTATTGCTTTAATCTTGATTCATAATGAGACAAATACTGATCCCATCCATATCTCCAAGTTTAATCATGTAGGCAGCAAATCCACCTCCCAAAATAAGAAGTGATAACAGGATTTACGCAAGTTTGACAATTTTGGCAATTTTTATAAATCGTACAAGTAGGAGTAAACCATGCAGTTAGAAGGGAAAATCATACAAGGTGAAAGCAAATCGTACAAGGCACAATGAAATCATGAGAAATGTAATTTTAAGTTGTAATTGCGCATGTATTTGATTATTAAGGTATTAGACTTAGTAAAACCCTTAATTAATGCATTATGTTATGCATGGGTAGTTGTAAATAACTAATTGCCTTAGGAAACACTTTGGAATGGCTTGGGAAACATTATATAAGGCCCCATTTTCAGTTTTGATAGTCTGGTTACATTCTAGTTATGATATGCTGATAGATTCTGGTTAGGTTGAGTATGCTATGAGTTTTGGCTGTGAAGTGTTATTATTTATCTTTGATTGTGATTGACATTATTGAATAATAATATATTTGAGCATAATTTATGGTTTCTATCACATAGTCTATGATCCTAGAATGGTTGAATAACAATTACCAGCTTATCTCTGTTGCATGTACTTCTTTGTGATGGTTTTGGCTATTTTCATGTATGGCTATGGAGAATGAAAAAACTAGCATTTGTGTAGCCTTATGGAATGATATGTGATGATGATAATATCAAGGAAAACATGTGAACATTTTTGTATGATTTCTAGGCATCGCCACTAGATATAGAACTCTCTCAACACTGGTAAGAGTACTTTACATGTTGATGGGATTAGGATTAACTGACATATTAAACCCTTACAAAACTTATATGAGAGAGATTGGTCCAGTAGAATATCCAATTTATAACTTGGTTGTACCTTCGTTCTGTACAAATCGTACACCAAAGTTCGTATAAATTGTACAAAACACAATTACCTGATTTGGAAGTTTAGGCGATCAAAGGGAATTTACCTGATTTGGCAACATTGGAAAATCGACTCGTTTAGTTACAAAACTATGTACAGCATCTTGAAAAACCAAATCTGAAGGATTAGATAAGTATGAAACCATACAAGCTCCATAACTGTATTATTTGGGATCGTACAAAAGTAGGATTCGATGTTCATACAGGTTGTTTAGTTGTCGTACATTGCTAGTTATAAATATTGTACAATTGTACGATTGGGTCCATCAATTATGAATAGTAAGTTGATCATTATAAGCCTTGATAAAAACATCCCCACTAGGGATACTACACCCCTATGCTAAATTTGACATTGTTGCCTTATAGAATCTGGCATTTTTGTTAAAACTAGTCAAATTGACAAGTAAGAATACTACAAAATTGGAGGTGAATGATAGACATCAATGTACAAAGGCGTAGGATATGGGAAGTACGAGAGAAAATTCCAATAATAAGGAGCACAAGGATTTCATCAGAGAGAGAATTCAAGTAACTCAGACCATATGTAATGTCCCCAACTCAACACTAGCTCAGTGCAGATGTCTGTAGCCTAGATACAGGGTCCCCTAGGCTAGTCAATGTGGTTAGGGACTCAGTTGGTGAGGATTTTATATGCAGAACTCCACGATAGAGACTTGTATGTGATACAGTGAGCCAGAATTACCTTGCTCCAAGCATTTGCATCATCTAAAGAGCTGATTTTATCAAGTTGCAAGTGTTGACCAAGGTCGACGGTCGTTAGGAAAAGGGGGACTCTTTTTAGTGTTATATTTTAACATTGAGTTATAACTTAAAAACATAAAGTGGTTTGACTAGGACATGGTGGCCCCTTTTATGAATTTAAATACATAAATTAAAAATTAAAAGAAATTCAAAATGGAGCCCTGGAAACCCTAATCGACCTACCCTCATATTCTCACATTGAGGGTCATTTTGGTTATGGAAGAATTTATGTTTTTTGGAGAAACTTTTAAGCGATTTTCATCAGAAGATCACAGGGCTTGTTTAGAGTGGATTTCTTAGCAGGATTATCATTTTTAGATGTGGAAGATCATCTCTAGCTGATCATGAATTGAATTTCTCAATACAGAGGAATTATTTGAGCTTACCAGAGGTAGACAAGGGTTTGCTAATTTATGAAATCATCTGGGTTGACAAACTGACCATCTGGGTTGTATTATTTTGGCCATATTTCTTCTGGGTCAGTGTCATTTTGATTTAGTTTGGAGTGTTGGATGCCATGTTGGAGTTGGTCGTACAACATATGGGTGCCTAGGGAACCATGCCATTTGTTCATAGCTGAGAAATGCATCCTTGAATCATTCTAGGAAATTTACCAATCTATTCAGCTCACCAGTTAATCATTTTAGTGGCATTTGGAAGTCATTTGGAGTGGGGCACAAATTTCTAGACAAGGTCAAACCTTTCAGCCAGTCGTACATCTATTTCTAGCCACCTTGGAGTGCGTGCAAAAATAAATAGGGCATCATTTCACAAGTTTGAGGGTCACAACTTGGGCGGCTACATTGGGTGGTCCTTTTGCACTTTACGGTGACAAAATCGGAGTACCAAAGCTCAAGTTATGAGCAAATGAATGCTACAGCTTACTTTTCCTATGTAATTTTTGCAAGTACAGTACTGTACTTTTTAGGTCAAAATTAAATAATAAATAATTTCTTCCTTGCTCAACATTTGTTGTCAGTTATTCCTTGCGTATTCTGTTATTATGCATGATGATCATTATATGAACACAAAAATTCATCAAAATCCCTATTGCAACCTTCAAATCAAACAAAATCACAAACTAAAAACTCAACACATAAACCTCAAAACTCAGACTAGCAAGTTGGGGTGTATATTATACCATAGTACACATGAACCAAAAATAGAGCAAGTTTGGGCATCTGAAGAAGGATATTTTGAGGCATTGTTGATAGAGACAGAAGAGGAGGTAATAGAACCACCTAGCGTAGAGGCACGAGTTGATAGAGAAGTAGTGCAAGAGGAAGGAGAGTGGATGGTGACACCTGAGAAAGTGATGGAAGGGTTGCAAGGGAGTGTAGAGGATGGGAGTCAGGCACCAGAGCAACAGGGCGCGAGGTCTCAGGAGGAAGGACCAAGACCATCTCCCTCACATCAGCGAAGGAGGTCGCGGAGTGAAGATGCACGTGAGTTTGGTCAACGATTGGTGGGATAGAATAAGATACCTCGGATAGAAACTTTTGATGATGACTATAGTAAGACACCCCCAAGGAGGAATCAGATAGAGATTCCATGGGAAACCTCAAGTGACGAGGATGATTCTTCGAAGATGGCTAATAAGGCAGCCAAGTAGAGATGTCCACCTTTTACAGGTGAGGGTAAGGAAGACCCCACAAGACATATCAGAACTTGTATAACCATTTGGAGGGCAAATGGTGTAGATCGACCAGATGACTGGGTAACCTTATTTCCTGCTACCTTGAGAGGATTGGTGATCGATTGGTATCTAAAAAGGGAAAATACTATAGATTTTTAGACTTGGACTCAAGTAAAGGAGAAATTCATTGAAGAATTTTGCCCTTTGAAGGATGATGGAGACATTGTTACTGAGCTTTGCATGACGAAGCAAAAGCCTCGATGAAGATGTAAAATCATACAACCATAGACTAAAGTAGTTAGTAGATAAGATGCAGATGCCTTTGGTAGATGTATTGGTAAAGCGGTGGTTTGTAGATGGATTACTACCAAAATATAAGAAAAATATGAAGGAAGTACCATCAAAAATGTATGAAGAAGTTGTAAAGCATGCAAAGAATTTTGAAAGTGAATCGAAACAGACATATACAGGAATTTTATCTCACCCCAAGTCTAATGATTCAGATAGTGGAGAAGATGATACTATACAAAGGATAGTGGCATCATTTCATCAGGAGTTTGACAAGATCATGAAAGAACAAAGAAACAAACCTGATAGGAATGACATTTGGTGCACATAATGTAAGACTAAAGGTCATACAAATGTAAAGTGTCCACGAAATGACTATTGTCACATCTATAATGTGGGGGGACAGGGGGAAATCCTATTCCCATATATGCAAGAGTACGTCCATAGGTCCTGACAATCCAAGAGTAGGAAGAGAAACAGAAGACCCTAGGAAGTGGGCAACAAGCAACAAGTGGTGGTTATAGAAATAGTCGATGAGGTGGAAGGTCGAACCAGGGCAATCGGCAAGGAGGACAGAGTCATTTATAGTATGAATCAGAAGGGAGGTCGATCATACAGTGTTACAATTGCCAAGAATGGGGGCATTTCACAAAAAATTATCCTTCACCTCAGAGACAGGAAACACCACAAGTGAGCACTACACATATGTGTAGGTGGTGTGGTCCGAGGGAACCACAAGGAAGCAAATTGCCCCAAGCAGGTGAGTTCAAGTAACCCATAGAATGTAAATTATTTAGACATTGAGGTTCCTCAAGTTAAGGAGGAAACCCAGGAAGTTTTAGCCATGACAAGGAATCAAGCTAAAAAGGATAAGTATCCAGAGCCAGCAAAGGAAAAGCAACGCTGGCAAGTAGCAAAGAAAATACTACAAGATGAAGCACAAAAAGCTAAACAAGTGAAGTTAGCTGAAGGAAAGGAACCAAAAAAGCCATCAGAAGAGAAGGTGATTGTGCAGAGTCTGGCAGCACAGGTTTTGGACACCACAGTAGAGATCAAAGTGGTAAACCTATTGGAAGCTATTCCATCATTACAAAAAGTGATGGTGGAAGAGATACAACCACATAAGGTGATGGAAGTGCAGAGTCAACCGATTCAGGAAAAAGAACGAAAAGACCAATTTATGGATCCAACTATATTGATGATTGATGTGGGAAAGAAACCTACATTAGTTCATATGGAGATCCTAGGGCACAAATTGACACAAGTTATTATGGATGGAGGATCCAACATCAATGTGCTACCTGAAAGGACCTGGCTAGAACTAGGTGCTCCATCTCTATGGGCACCGAGCTTTCGATTATATGGTGTTGACCAGTATGGTATCGAGACAAAGGGAGTCTTGATAGCACAACAAGTGGTGATAGCTGACCAAGAGTTTGTCTTGGATTTCATTGTGATTACTATGTAGAAGCCTGCATACGATGCTCTCTTGGGGAGAGGATGGCTACGAGTAGCCAAAGTTAATCACAACTAGGGAAAGAATCAGATCACTTTCAAGAAGGGACAACACAAATATATGATTAATCTGGCTAATCAAAAGGTCAGTGAGGATGTAGCTATGATCGATGAATCAAAAAATTCCTTAGGTGATGAAGGGTATGAACCAGATGGAGAAGGAATGTTGTACCTGGATGAATGTAGTGAAGATGAAGCTAGATCTGATAGTGGACTTCTTCATTGGAAAATGGAGGAGTACAAAATTTTTCAGCCCAACTACCTCTGTATTGACTCAGAGGAGATCAAGGAAAAACAAGATGAACCAAAAGTCAGCCAGGAACCTAAGAAGGAGGTGGAAGAGAAATGGACATTCCCAAAAAGTTTTGCAGAGTATATAGTAGGAGATGCAGAAATTGATACAAGATCAGCACACCCAAAGAACGTAGAGAAAGCAGCAAGTGAATCGAAGAATATCAAATATGAAGGACCTCAGATAGTGGACATCAATCTAGGAATGGAGGAGGAACCTAGGATGATTCACTATGGTGATGATTGGAACCATGTACTGAAAGCGATAACTTTTAAGATATTCTTGGAATATAAGGATGTCTTTGCATGGACATATAAGGACTTGAAGGGAGTACCACCTAGAGTTATGTGTCCACAAGATTACACTAATTCTTGGAGCACAACCCATAAGGAGGAGACCATATAGAATGAACCCAAAGTATGTTGCATTAGTGAATGCAGAGATAGAGAAGATGTTGGAGGTAGGAATCATCTTCAGGGTGAAAACCAGTGAATGGGTATCACCTATAGTGATCACCTTGAAGAAGGAAGTGGACAAGATCAGAATATGTGTGGACTTTAGGAGTCTAAATGTAGTAACTATTAAGGACCCCTTCCCTATTCCCTTCATAGATTCTATCCTGGAAGAAGTCGTAGGACATGAGATCTATTCATTTTTGGATGGATTTTTGGGTTACAATCAGATAAGTATAGTCGAGGAGGATAAGTTGAAGACCACATTTATTGTGGAGAATGGCATCTATGCGTACAATCGAATGCCATTCAGGCTCTGTAATGCCCCAACTACATTTCAATGCATCATACTATATATATTTGATCAGTTGGCAATAGGGAACTTCAAAGCATTTTTGGATGATTGGTCCATTTATGGGAAGATCAAGGAGCATCTTCCTACCCTCAGTGAATGCATGAGTAGGTGCAAAAATGCATAGATATCATTAAATCCTGGGAAATGCTACCTGATGGTACCATATGGGAAATTGTTAGGACACATAGTGTGTAGTGAAGGATTAAAAATAGATCCTGATAAGATCCGTGTGATATTGCACATGGAAGAACCATACGATGTGAGTTCACTTAAAACCTTCCTTGGATCGATGGGATATTATCGAAGGTTTATCAAGAACTATGCACATGTATCCTATCCATTGGATTCATTGATGAAGAAGAATGTTCCTTTCAGATGGATAGAGGAGCACCAAGGAGCCTTTGAGGAGTTGAAGGCTAAGCTTGTGAGTAGCCCGATTTTGGTGTTCCCAAACTGGGATAAGGAATTCCATGTCCATATTGATGCTTCAAATTTTGCAATCGGATGTGCTTTGGCACAAGAAGGATAGTTCAAGTTGGATCAACCTATTTTCTTTGCTAGTCACCTATTGTCAAGGGCAGAGAGAAATTATAGTACAATAGAAAGAGAAGCTTTGGGAATGGTATATGCAGTCCAAAAGTTTAGGCATTACCTATTGGTGAATCCCTTTGCTTTCTACGTAGATCACCAAGCCCTATTGTACTTGATAAACAAACCGATGATACAAGGATGGGTCAGTAGGTGGCTCATCACCCTACAAGAGTTCGTATTCTGAGTAGTAGTGAGACCTGGTAAGAAGCATGTCATTGCAGACCAGTTATCTTGGATACGATCAGGAGAGCCTATAGGAACAGGGGTTTTAGATGAATTCCCTGATGCACAATTATTCACCATCAATGTTGTCCCATCATGGTACAAGTTGATTGGCCAGTACCTTTCCATAGGAGAGTTGCCATAGGAAATGATGGCAACCGAGAAAAAGAAAGTGATCATGAAGTCAGCACCCTTCCAGTTGATAGCAGGATTGTTGTATAATATGGGAAGTGATGGTATCTTACGAAGATGTGTGATGGAAGAAGAAGTCAAAGTG
Organism: Wollemia nobilis; assembly: GCA_028583015.1. Lineage (NCBI taxonomy): Eukaryota > Viridiplantae > Streptophyta > Pinopsida > Araucariales > Araucariaceae > Wollemia > Wollemia nobilis. The sequence goes on from JAQPPZ010002660.1 coordinate 2,717,017, forward strand.
GAATTGAAAGAAGCTCATGAAGGCTTAGCAGGAGGGCACATGGGACCAGATGTGATAGCTAGGAAAATATTACTAGTAGGACTATGGTGGCCCACACTGTATAATGATGCAAAAGAGTATGTGAAAGCATGTGATACTTGTCAAAGGGTAGGAAAGCCAGTAAAGAGGGACTTTATGCCATTGCATCCATCACAACCCCAAGAACTATTTGAAAGGTGGGGATTGGACTTCGTCAGACCATTGAAGACATCTCATAGAAGGAAGTGTAGATACATCGTAGTAGCAATGGAATACTTGACAAAATGGGTTGAAGCGAGAGCATTACCTGATAACTCAACAAAAAGTACAATGAGATTCTTGTACGAGAAGGTAATCACAAGATTTGGTATTCCACTACAGATCACAAGTGATCGAGGAGGACACTTTGTCAATGAAATCATCAAAATGCTGACAATAGAGTTCAAGATTTTGCACTCATTGTCTAGTCCATACTATCCCAGAGCAAATGGGTAGGCGAAAGCAACAAACAAAGTCCTGGTATCTACTTTATATAAAACCTATGGAATAGAAGGAGCAGATTGGGAGGAAAGGCTACCATCTATTTTGTGGGTATATAGAACAAATTTTAAACCAACAATAGAGCATACACCTTTCCAATTGATGTATGGATAGGAGGTAGTGGTGCCAGTTGAATTCTTGATACCAAGTTTGAGAGTCGCGATAGAGCATCGCTTGGGTGATCAAGAAAGTTTGGAAGAGCGACTGACAACACTGATCAAGTTAGATGAAATAAGAGTCATGGCACAATGGGCGATTGAGGTAGCTCAGAAAAGAAGGAAGGCATGGCATGACAAACATTTGAGGAAGTTAGAACTTAGTCCGGGTGACTTGGTTCTAAAGTTTAATGGGAAGAGGGAAATCAAGCCCAGTAAGTTGAAGACTTTATGGCTTGGTCCCTATAAAGTGGTAGAAGTAATGAATAATGGAGCAGTCAAGTTGCAGAACTTGAATGGGATGGAGGTACCCGACACTGTAAATGGCTCAAAGTTGAAGCCTTATAAAGTACAATGCTTATTCATTTCTTCAGAAGAGATTGAATGAAGAAGATGAGAAGAAGCTCAATAGAGGACTCAAGGAGAGCAAGGTCCATCATAGGAAGAGCCTGACATGGGACTCACACATTTATTTGTAGAAGGGGAGGAGACAAGACCAACCATAGAACAACAAGAGTTGGCACCTCAACCTGGAGAAAGAAGAAGATTGTGAGTGCATGTCAGATTTGTGGATGGGACCGAACGAGTAGAAGAGGAAGATGAAGAATGGATTCCTCCAAATGAAAGAGGATATCAAGAGATAGTACTATTACCTAAAAATAGGGGAAGGCAAGAAGAAGCACCCCAAGTGAATAGAAATATGATGTATCCTCAGGTGGAGCATAGAGAACTACCCCAACAAGCTGAAGGATGAAGAAGGATACGGTTAACAGTACGATACGAGGATAGAGTGGACACCTTTGAAATGGAAGTTCTAGAGGAAAATAGGAATGAGACCATCGATGAAGAATTGGTTGGACTTACTCCATTAGCTCAGATAGGGCTATTACAATAGAGAATGTGACTACAGACTCAACAACTACAGGAAGAATATCAGACATTGTGAGGTCATAATGCAAGGTTGAGAGAACAAACCATCCAAGAATTGGATAGTACAATACGAAGGTTGGATGAACAAAGAATAGCTAGGCTACAGGAGCTAGAAGGGGAACCTGAGGATGATGAGGGGATAACTCCAAGAAGTGGTGTAAGAAATGATGGTGCAAGCACAAGTTCACAAGTACCACCAAGTGATCCACCAATGATGAATGAAGATGCAGAGATGCTATGGCGAGACATTGAGGAAGCAACCACATCACCTGAATCACAAGGTAATGCACGACTGGATTTGAGTGACTCCAGTGATGAAGGAATGCCTTGGCTAGTAAGGGAACCTAGCACAAAAAGTAGTGATGATGATGATTGCCCAGGGAATCCCCAGAATCCTTGAGATAATCGTGATCCCCTAGCATGTACAACAACACAACGACAACTAGGGAGATCACAAGAGCATCAAACCAACCTTGATCCACAAGCATATATAATAGCCCATCGATAGTTGAGAAGACAAAGGAGAGAAGTAAGGATATTGGAGAGACTGATGAATTTACCAATAGATTGGGTGGAACAGAGAGAAGAGAATCGGAATGATTCAAGTTCTGAGATAGATTTTTCTGATGCATATAGAGAGGTCTTGGCAACTTCATCTCCACAAAGATGCTTCGAGGAAAGAATATGGAGATATCACTTAGCACATGTAGATCATAGAATCAGAGCACTACGACAATTATCACCAAGTACAAGAAGTAGAAGTCCACTAGCCAACATTGAGTTGGTAGAGATAACTCTTGATAACCAAGCAATGGGAGGAAGGAATAGAGAAGGACCCCTAAGGCTTCAGCCAAGAAGGGGAGGAGGTATTCGACTATGAAATGAGCAAGGACAAGGTGATGTTACAACTAGAGGAGGAAGAGGACGAGGAAGGTTCTGACCCCCTACTCCTAGATGGTCGGGAGATACACCCTTAGCATGTTTGAACTGGACAAGGAATCTACAAGGTTTACCAAGGATGAGAGGGATCTTACCTAATCCTACAAGGCAGTATCCATTGGGACAACCACCACTAATCCGATGAGGACCTCGAAGAGTGGTAGGTGGTAGAGGATTACTCCAAGAAAGGGAGGAATCACCACTAGTATAGAGAAGCCCGATGTCAAGAGGAATAGGATGGGGAAGACACTCACGTGGTAGAGGCCTTGTTGTAGAATTGATCCAAGGAGATAGATAGAGGAGTCGCTCGAATGATAGTAGAGTAGTAAGGACACCACTACCAAGGGATCAATCACCTGCATGACAAGAGGAAGGGACACCAGGTGAAGATACTCCAGCTTGCAATTGTACAATTCCAAATTGTACACATGGTATGGGAAGGCCAGGGAACTCAGTAACATCACAAGTAGAGATGAATCACCCTAGAGAGCAAGTGGCACTAGGTGACACAACCACTCAGAATGTCACAGTCGAACCTCCAAGAGAAGAATCATATGGGATCGTACAAGTGAATGTCACTGTACGATTTCCACGATGGTAAGTGTAAATAGGTTAGGAAATGAAAAAAAAAAAAATAAAATAAAATGCCTTAATTGTGAAAATCCCTCGGGATGCAATTAAGAAGGAAGTGGGTTGAAAACTAGAAATGATGACCTCTTCAAAGAGAGAAAAATAGAAAAATTCTCTAAGTGATAGATCGTACAAAGTCAAATTAAAGCTGAAAAAGCACAAGTGAGAGATCGTACAAGAAAAATTGAAAAAAGTACATGCAAAATCGTACAAGAAGGCATGTTGTATGATTTGGATCATACAATGTATGGTTTTGGGTGTAATTGTATGATTTTCAATTATCGCATTTAATGTTCGCATGTGTGGAATGATGAGTTGTCGGAAAAGCATGGGAAAAAGTTAAAAATCGCATGAAAAAGTGATGAGTTGTCGATCATCCAGGAAAGGAAGATGAAAAGACATGCAAAGTGGTGCAATTTCAAATTTGGAGTGGTTAGGGTTTGAAGATAGTTTAAATACAAGGCTCACCCTAGCAATTTTTAAAATCGTACAAGGAGGAATTCAAATTTTTTAGGAGGATGAAGGTGAAAAGCGTGCAACTAAATGGAGATGACTACATGGGCATTAAAATTCATCAGTAAGCTGCAATAATTCATGACCCATTTTTAAATTCGCACCAGGGAGACTTTTCGCATTCAAAGAAATCGAACCGGAGAAGAAAAGCAAGGGTTTGACTCCATTAAAAGAAGAATTCAAGTTCAGCCAAAGGGAAATGAGGGTTTGTAGTAGAAGGCATCCAAATACGAACCAGATTGTTGAAAAATGTACATTAGGGTTCAAGGAAGTGGTGGATTGGAGTCGAAGTGGAGAAATTATAGGGAAAAGGAAGCTACAAACCCTAATCTGACAAAAGTGGCCAAAAACAAACTAGAGAAGATAGAGGAAGGAAGGAGAAGACCGTACAACCATATTAAATAGCCAAAAATTTTTTTTGGGGATAAATTGTGCCAAGTATGGAAAAATTGGAAAATTGCTCTCGAAAAGCATTGAAAAGATAGATCGGGGTATTTCAGCAACTAGGTTAGAGAGAAATCATAGAGGAGAAGTGGAAAACATGATTTTTAGGTGAACAAGGGTTTCAAGAGATGTACTATATGATTTAGAGGTAGATTGTATGGTCTCAAGAAAAATATTATGCGATTTCAGGTAATTTTTGGGTTATTTTAAGCCATTTTGAGCAAATCGTATGAAATTGTATAGATTCGATGAGGGGAAGTAGCTAGAGAGGGATATTGTATAGAGTAGTACAACACTGTATGTTTTTGTACGATTTACAGAAGATTAAATAGTTTGAAGATTGAATAGTTGAAGATTGAATAGTGTACGATCTGGAGGTGGTTGATAAGGAAACCATATAGGAGCAAGTGGGAAAGCATATTGTATGATTTACAATAGATTGTATAATTTTTAGAACACTTCTAATTATAGAATTGGTGATGTTCGAGTAGTAAGATAATCGGAGGTATGGTGAGAAAATGATTTTAATCGAAGAGTTCGGATATCGATTAAGAAGAATTGTAGCCAATAGGGTGGAACGGTCACCAGGACCCCTACATGAGAGAGATTCATAACCATGATAATACCAAGGGTGATAGTTTTAGTCCTATGATTGGCATGGTACTCATCCTTGGAGGAGAGGAGGATACATGTCATGGAGAGGGCAGAGGTATTGGAGGGTTGATCAGAGAAGGACACCACCAAGATATCGAGAGGAGGAGATGGCACAAGAGAGGATCTCAAGGAGGGAATTGAGGAGTGAAGTACATTTTCTAGATCTAGATGAGGATCTGAGTAGTGGACCTGAGGAAGGTCAAGTTGAGATAACAAATATATCATTCATACAACATGGAGGAGAGACATGCAGGAGGTGGTGGAGTAATGAATAGAACAAGAACCACCCTTGGAGGAAATAGTTTGAGGAGGTTGGTGTAGCTATAATAGTACAAGTGCCACCACACCAGAAGACTTCTTCTACAACTATCTATTGTAGATGGTTCAAGCATATAATCCTGCAACCAGAATTACCTATGTCAATGTGGGCAAGAGATCGATGAAAATAGAAATTATGGTAGAGGCATTCAAGAAAATATTTGGATTGCCAACATATGGCATGGAGATAGTTAAGAAGTTGGTTGATCCGATTGAGACATATCGAATCATCACTTCACTTACCAATGTGAAATCATCGACTGATGCAAAGATCTCAGGTGTAGGGACTCAAGGAATTAAATAGAGCCAATTGAAAGGGAATTATTGGCCATGTGCTATGAATACTATGATGGCTCAACTATTAGGAGATACATGAGCTATAGAGATGCCAATCTAGATGGCTCAATATGTAGAAGGTATCACCAAAGGAATCAAGTATGATTGGGGTACCTATTTAGAGAAGAAGATGCATGAAGTACTGACAAAGAGACCAAAGAATTTTGGGATGACTTTCCATGCCATTGGATTGTTGTTAAATGTTGTTACGGAGAAGGGAATCCACTTTCCAGGTTTGATAGAACCTAGGAATGTTAAGGTAGGACAGCCAACCATTTTGAGGTGGGCAAAGTTAGTACCAATTCAGAAGGAGACTCCAGAGAAGTCTCAAACAAAGAAAGAGAACAAAGCACTATAGTATAGGAGGATACTTCCTCAGATGATGAGGATGTACACCCTAGAAGAAAAAGGCCTAGGAAGTTGGAACCAAAAAAAAGGTGAATGGAATTGGACAAAAGCAGAGAAGATGTTGGAATCTCCACAAATTTTCTAGCATAACAAATTTGAAATTTTAGACTCTTCAAAAATATTGGAGGATACAGAGGTGAGGCAGATAGCACAGGAAGTAGCAACCACTACTCAGGAGGAAAAGGAGAAAACCGAAGTGAGAGTGGAAGCCTCAGAGGAAGAGTCTAGAGAAAAGAAGAAGCCTCATTTCAAATTCGTGATGGGGGAAGTTCAAATAAGAGTGATGCACAGGAAGAGACGAAGGCATCACAGGAACAAGAAGAACCTATTGTTGAAAAATTCATAGCAATGGAGACACAAGAGAATCAGGAAGAAGAGCAGGTGACCGAAGAGCAACAGGTGGGCTCCACTGAATAGAAAGAAGCCCAAGAATCGATAGAGCAACAACAATATCAATAGGAGATTGTGAATATAGAAGAAGATGTAGAGGTGGAGAAGATAGTAGAATAGACTCCACCAAGAGAAAATATAAATACAGAGAGAGCACTACTAGAGCTTGGGGGAAGCTCTAGCCACCACATGGAAGAGGAGGAAGAATGAACTCCTATAGATGAGGAACTACGAAGAATGCAAACAAGCTATCTTCTAGAGGTACCATAGTTTAGAAAGATTGAAACTGAGGAGGATGTGCAAGGAGTAGAAGATAAGGTGGAACATTTCTTCTCTCAGATAGGCAATGCCATAGCTAGCACCAAATTATAGTTTTGTATTGGATGTGTGGGAGAATTGAAGTTGTGGGAGGAACAAGTGTCTCTCGAGTTGGAGAAGATAATGGAATGGGTGAGCAATGAGGAGTGTACAAGGAGAATTGTAGATATTCATGTACAACACCCATGGAAGTTACCTAGGGAAGAGGTAACCACGATGTTGGGAAGAGATGACTTGCCAGAGGGAGTGAGAACTAATTATAGGCAGCATCCGAGGTTGTACCTAGATAGAGCCAATTATCCAACTTATCCCATGAATACAATGGAGTTGGAACATAAGAGGGTTACTATAGGATTGGCTATCACTCTAAGGAAGTTGAACTTCCTAACACATTGGATAGAGTGGTTGAGCATAGGATTGGAGTAGATCTATCAGCTCAAGGAAGCTCAGAAGGAGGAGATGGAAGCCACTCAAAAAGAAATGATTGAAATGGAGGAAGAATTGCAGAAGAGTAAGGCTGCGATAGAGGAGAAAATAAAGAAATTGGAAGAAGAACTGCTAAGCACCAGGGCTGATTTTGAAGCCAGACTTAGTTCACTTGAAGAGGAGAAGCGATAGGTCTCACAAATGGTAGAAGATAAGATCAAGGAGTTGGAGGCTCAACTCAGAGCAAAGGATGAATAGATGAAAATGCAGTTGGCCAAGAAAGATGAGAAAATGGCGGCATAGGCCAAGAAGATAGAAGAGCTCACAAAGGACAACAAAATATATAATGATATGGTCCTGGAGAAGCAAGTGCAATTGAGTGCTAAAGAAGATATTGTTCATGCTTTGGAGGTAGATATTCATCATCATCTGTAGACCATCATAGATAAGAATGAAGAATTACAAGTAGCAGTTCGAATAGAAGCACACTTGTAGGAGAAGCTAAAGAAGAGTGCCACTGATCATGAAAAGCAAATGAGGGAACTCCTGAAGACTACCGAAGAGAAAGCTAATTTCCATGGGGTGAAAGTAGTGGAAATGGGTAACTACGCAGCCAGGTTGAAGAACGAACGTGCAATTCTTCAATCCCAAGTGGATGACTTGAAATTTGTGGTCATAGATTATGAGGTACAACTGAAACAAAAGGATGAGTCGGTGAGGACACCGACCAAAGTAAAGGGGAGGGCAGATGTAGGCAGCAAATCCACCTCCCAGAAGAAGAAGTGATAAATGGATTTGCCCAATTTTGATAATTTTGACAAGTTTTGTAAACCGTACAGGTAGGAGTAAACCGTACATTCAGGAGGGCAAACCATACAAGGTAAAGGTAAATCATACAAGGTGCAATGAAATGAAATGAAATGCATGGGAAATGTAATTTTAAGTTGTAATTGCGCATGTATTTGATTATTAAGGTGTTAGACTTAGTAAAAGTCTTAATTAATGCATTCCGTTATGCATGGGTAGTTGTAAATAACTAATTGCCTTAGGAACCACTTTGGAATGGCCTGGGCAACATTATATAAGGCCCCATTTTCAATTTTGATAGTCTGGTTACATTCTGGTTATGATATGTTGATATATTCTGGTTAGTCTGAGGATGCTATGAGTTTTGGCTGTGAAGTGTTATTATTTATCTCTGATTGTGATTGACATTATTGAATAATAATATATTTGAGCATATTTTATGGTTTCTCTCATGTATTGTATGATCCTAGAATGGTTGAATAGCAATTACCAGTTTATCTCTATTGCATGTACTTCTTTGTGATGGTTTTGGCTATTTTATGTATTGCTATGGAGAATGGAATTGAACCAACATTGGTGTAGCTTTGTGGAATGATCTGTGATGATGGTAATATCAAGGAAGATGTGTTGAACACTATTGTATGATTTTTGGGCATCGCCATTGGATATAGAACTCTCTCAAGCCCCGTTGATATGTTTTGCATGTTATTGGAAAAGGATTAATTACCATATTAAACCCTTACAAAACTTATCTAAGAGAGATTGGTCCAATAGAATATCCAATTTAGCACTTGGTTGTACCTTATTTTCATACAAATCGTACACCAGAGTTCGTACAAATCGTACAAAAGATAATTACCCGATTTGGCAGTTTATGCGATTGAAGGGAATTTACCCGATTTGGCAGTTTTGGGAGATCGACTTGTTTAGTTACAAAACTATGTATGAAAGCTTGCAAAACCAAATATGAAGGATTGGATAAGTGTGAAATTGTACAAGTTGTTTAGTTGTCGCACATTGCTAGTTGTAAAGATTGTACGGTTGTACGATTTGGTCCATCGATTGTGAATAGAAAGTTGATCATTCTAAGCCTTGAGAAACCACCTCCCCACCGGGAATACTACACCCTTGTGCTACAAATCACATTGTTGTTTTCAACTAACTTGCTTATTGAGATGAGATTGAATGTTAATCCAAGAACATACAATACTTTCTGTAGTAGAAGATTTGGAAATGATTTTCTTGGTGCTACACATCCATATCCATGTATAGGATATATTTTATTGTCTGCAATTCTTAGTCTGTAACCTTTATTAATTTCAAGACAATCAAACCATTGTATATTTTTTGTCATATGATGACTGGCTCTTGAGTCAATATACCACATGTGTTCATGATTGTATGGCATTCCTTTACCCATTTGAATAAGAAATAAGATAGAATTGTAGCTCCCTAATTGAATTATATAAGCTTGATTTGATAAAACCTTTATTAGTCATGTAGGCTTCCTTATGTCTCCCTAGTTATGAATGCCTAATTTTAGGTTTTTTTGAAGAAATTTTATATCTTCACAACTTGACAATTTTTTATGGATATTATTATCAAGTTTTGTAGAATTCCTTATGACTCCCTAGGTATGTTTTGGAGTATGCTATAGTGCTTTTATAATATATAGTTCAATCTTTGGTTTATTTTGTACAATTTTTGTAACGATAAAAAATCGACTTCTTAACTCCTTAATATTCCTATTGAACTAAGCACTTTTTAATTTTTGAAGAGGTTTTAATATTGGATTTATTTTCTCCCTAAAGAGAAATTTTCTGAGACAAGAATATAAATTTTCAACTTTGATAAAAAAATTTAATAACCCCTTTTGAAACCCTTAGGAAATTTGATCAAGTGTTTCTAATTTCCAAAAAACTAGTTTGAAGTTGTAACCCTTATCACTCCCAAATTTGGAAAAATAGAACACATTAATATTTGCAAACATTAAATGGATTAATTCCAAGTAGAATTCCTTATTGCTTCTAAGTTATATTTTGCAAATATTATATTAATTTTCCTAAGTTTTGCTTTCAAATAAATATTGATTTCAAATAATATATCAACCTTATCTTATAACCTTATAACTCCCTTTTTAAAATGAAAGCAAATTGAATGAGAAAATTAAGGCTTTGTACCTTTATGATGTCGGGTAAATATGGCAATGAATCTCCTTCTTGAGCATGAATCCCCAAGGCTATATTCCTCTACCTAAATGTTGGTGGACCAAGAGTCTTTTCAACTGTACCTGTATGGCTTTGGATCCCTATCGAATTGCACCCGAACTGCTATCAAGCGTCGGTCATCGATCTACCTAGTAGCTTCCAACTGTTGCTCATATTATTTCCAACTGTTGCGCTTCCTTTTCACAGTCCAAGGCATATTTAATATATGATAGGATGAGTGACAAGTGAAATTGCATAAGTTTTTGAATGCCCATGGAAGCTTCGACTTGGTTGGTGGAGGTGTCGAACTCACTCCACTATGAGTGACAAGTGTCACTTTTGGATGCAAACATTTTGATTCTCCCTTGAGCACTATCCAAGAAAATGCTCCTTCCTCAATATCTACAAGCTATCTTGCTATAACGTATGTCAAGCTATATTTAACTCCACTTTTTGGAGTATGGGCACAAAGAAATGTAATGTCTTCTTTGTGAGCGTTATAGAGAATCTCTCATCGGATTAGTGGCAGTTGCATGCCTTTCTCTCTATCAATGCTTATTTGAAGACTCTCTGATGTGTTTTCCACCTTGAGCTTGGCTATGTTACATAGGAGCTGAAGTATCTCCAGCTAAGCAAAGATAATGGATGATTTGTGGTGGAGATACAATGGAGCTTTTGTGGAGATTTGAGTAGCTTTGGTGGCTCTTGAATGGAGTCTTAATGGTAGCGCTTGGATGAGGACTCTTTGATGCTTTACTCCATTGGTAGCTTTCACCTATGGTAGAAATGCTTTGATAATAATGTTCCTTTGCTTTGATGTTTGTTTGCTTTATCTTCTACTTTGTCCACTAATTGATCTTTCCTTATGCCTTGTCTTCTGTAGGTTCAACCATCCAAGATGAGCCCCCTTTGAGTGGCTCCTATTGCTTGGGAAGAGTGCTTACGTTCGACCCTTTCTTAGCTGCTTTTTTTCCTGTGTTTGTAGTGCCTTTTTGTGGCACACTCAAATTTTATTTTAGACTATAAAAAACCATATTAAAATGGTGCTATAAAATGTACTATAATATGTACATAAATCTCCTTTGATGTACCTTTTTTTGCACTCTTATTTTAGATTAGAATTTTGGTTTTATGGCACATTTTTCTCCTGCAATACAAGGGTTTTGAGGTTGTCTTTAATGAGTAGACACCTTCCCATTTTTCTTGGACACTTAGATAGCAACTCCAAGCTTAGATAACAGTAGATAGAAGCTTTTATTTTATGCAATTTTTTGCACTTTCTTTTCTTGCATTCAATCCTTTAATGCTTTTGGATTTGAGACTCACCAAGTCTCAATATTTGAATCTTCTATTTATGTTTTTGGTTAGTTGTGTTCTTCTCTAGGTTTTGGAGGATTCTAACCTTTTTGGGTGGCTTATTTAGGCCACTACAAGTTGCATATTTATGTTCTTCAATAGTGTCTTTAGACACTTAATACAAATCAAATTATGTGTCCTTCAAGAACACAAACCTAATTTCTTTTGAGAGCTGTGTAATAGTACAAGTTTTTTTCACTTTTACTACACTAATATTACACCTTATCACTCCAATCAACTGTCAAACTAATGCACTAAAAATTTACTACAACTAATCAAGAATAACCTAAAATGAATCTTTAAGAGTTATTCTGCAATTTCACTACAACTAATATTGTAGGACTTAGTCTTCTTTTTATTTTTCCAAAATAGATAATAGGTAGTTGATAGAAGCAATTTTGAAATCTAATCAACTCCTAATAAAAGTGCAAATGAACCTTAAAAATAACTTTTTTCTTTTTTCACTTTCGAAGACTGTAATCCAATTTTCTATTTGTAACTTTAATCCAAATGCAGGTGCTTCTAACAAATCTTATAAGTAAATGAATTAATAAACCTAATTGCACCATAAAATTGCATACCTTTTTTTTAGTATCTCTTTTATCGCTTCTGTAGAGGATGTAGATCTTGGTGTCTAGGATCACCAAGTTGATGCTTCAAGAATTTCCCTTGCAGTGCTTTGTAGAGTATCTTCAATAGATCCTTCACCAAATGATGGTCTTGACCTTTCTTTTACGAGCCTAGTATTTGATGGCGTGTTCTCCTCTTCTGTTCTCCTCCTTATGCTACAGATTTGGAGAAGTCTTTGTCTCTGAAGCGATACCTTCTTGTTGTGAGAGGTAATATTCAAGATTTCATGAGTTTCTTTTGTCTTTAAGTCATCTTGTCGATATTTGACTCCAAGTAGGATCTTATTTTGATATTTGGCACGCCTTGCCAAATTTTTCTTCTTGAATTTGTCACTCCTTGCCAGATTCTTCTTCACATATTTGGTATTCCTTGCCAAATTCTTCTTCTCTTGGGCTTGTTGTCAGATGGCGAAAATTGTCCCAAGTCTTTCACTACCAGAGGTTTTTCCTTGGTAGTGGATTTCTCCAATGAGTTCTCCTTTGAGAATATCTTTAGTAAGGCTCTCCTAGCCTTTTTTGGATGCTTGATAAGACCTTCCCAAGGTCTCTGATTTGATAGCTTCTGATGGTCTTACTTGAGATATTTTCTTCAACCTTATACTCCTTGTGTAAAGCAACAAAAACCATGCATCTACTTGTAACAAATGTAAACAAATCGATAAAGAATACTAAGTAACCATTGTGACACAAAAGTAAAAGAAATAGGATGCTCTTTTATTGATAATTCGTAATAACGGTTACAATGAATCCCTCTTAGGGATATACCAATTTGATACACAAATTACAATAGGTAACCCCACAAAGGGGAAAGATGCACTCCACAAGGTTCTTGCCCTTCCAAAATCTGATTATAGAGGGTTTCTTTGCAACCTCTACTTTTGATGCCAAGAAGATGGATCTTGGTGATGTATAGCTCTTGAATAGCCCTGTAACCTGCACACAAGAAACTACAAGAAAGGTCAATAGCATATGATGCCTCTCAAGATGAGGCTCGTTTCTTGATTAATACAAATTGTAAAGCAAGAAGAAATTGCATGAAAACAGGAAATGAATGCGTAAATACTGAATGTAAATGTTGCTAATCTATGTTAAAAATCCAAATGAAAGCATCTAAGACTAAGTAAGCTAGAAAATATAAGAAAATCATGTCACCCCATGGTCATCTCCGATCAGATTGACTGACTTTGCTGATCGTTGACGTTGTCGGTGGCGATGCCTACAGGCCATTGTTGAAAATAGTGACTGCCATACAAAGACTTTGTTCTTTGCACTCAATACGGGTTAATGATCAATTTTACTACCAAATTGATGTTCAAGGGTCTATCTATTTGAATCACAGTGATATTACGAGAATTGGCTCAGAATTGGATTGAATTGATGATTAAACGGTAGTGAAGTCTCTCCTTCAAGCTTCAATGCTCTCCATGGTCATGAATGTAATATTATGATGCAAATTTGGTAGTACCAGGATGCTTGTGAGATATTTCTCTCTATGTTAGGTAGTTTCACAGCACTTTGTTATAGCAATTGAACATATCTTCTTCTCTAATTTTGGTACCTTATATAGACCTCCCAAATTGTAATAATCCAAGATCAAGATTTGGTTTGACTGAGGTAGATGAGGCGACACTTCTAGAAGCTTTCTAGGAGTAACTGCTTAAGAATAGTTGCTTTGTAAAAAATTTCACTTGACTCAGGTAGCTCGATTTTGTTATATACTCAAACATCTTTGACAAGCACAACTTGGTCTATGGCCTCTATTAATAGGTGTAGCCCACCTATGGTTATCATAAACATCAGTGGTCGCAAGGTCGCCACTGAGAAAGAAAACAACCTAGTTTGAAAAGGACTGGCTTGCCCTGATTGAGTGGTTAGAACTATTTTTGGATCTTAGAAAGGTCCAAGATGAGTCATATGGCCTAAAAAGGTGTCCACATGAGTAGCCTCCTCAACATGACGCATTTTAGGTATCTAGACCTTGAAGTGTTTGTGATGAGATCTACTTATGGATATCTGATTTCATTGCTTCTGGATTCAAGTAGGACTCGTCTAGTCCTTATTCTCCTTCTCCTTCCTTGATTGGAAGTACTACAATGATATATTCTCCTGATATCTTTGATTTTGCTTCAAGTGCTAAATTTATTCTAAAGAAGATACCCTTCCTAACTTTCTTGTATGAAGTTTCCTAACTCATTGAATCCTCTTTTACTACACCAAAGTATTAGTACTGAAATATTTAGTCTGCTTTTAAATCAGATATTCTCTTCAAATTTAGGATAATGGTTTCTATGGCCTTTTTCAGTATCAAGGCTACTATGTCCTTGTTCAATACCAAGGCTTTTGCAACCTTTTTAGTATCAAGGCTTTTGTGGCCTTTTTCAATACCAAGGCTTCTATGGCCTTTTGGTATCAAGGCTCTTACGGCATTTTGGTATCAATAGTTCTATGACTTCTCCTTCAAGGCTCCTATGACCTTTTCTCCAAGGATTCTATGGCCTTTCAATGTCAAGGCTTCTATAGCCTGTTATTCAAATTTTGAAGTTCTTTGATTCAACAATGGAGATCTTCAATCTCCTAACTTCACCATAACTCTTTACAAGAAGTCTTCTTCTCTTGAATAAGGAACCAATCTATGCACTATGAGGGCACACTGACCTTCAAGTAACAAAGTTGGAGTCTCTTAGCTTTTTATCGTAGGAGGAGTCCCAATCCTTTGAGAATAGTTTTTCTGCAAATAAAAAAACTTTAGGCACTAGTTAGAAAATTCCAAATATCCTAGATAATCCTCACTAAATGATTTGTCAATCTAGTGGCTTGAATGTTGAGTTCTGGTCTTCACGAGTTTTTTTTGAAACTCTTGTGGAAACATTCCAGTCAATTGCAATCTCAGTATCTCCTAGAACTGATATATTTTTTAGTCCTCACTTGTAACTCTTCCTAATTATACCACCTATATTATTTTGAGATATTTTGATAGTGGTTGGCCCAACGACACGTCAGTTTATCAAAACACTCAGGATTGATGATAATTGTGGTTTTCCTATAGACCTACACAAACTAGAGCTACCATAGCTTTGATACAACTGTTAGCTTTTGATGTAGCAAGAATGGAGAGAAAGCAATCACAATATGCATAATAATATAAAGTACATCTACTAGATGACTGAAATATTCAATAAATAAAAATGATATAAAATATTATAATTTAGCTATGGAGGAAATGAACACTCCAATATAAAGCTACTAAACTACATTGCATCCATCACCAATTGATGGTATATCACACAAAACTAAGCTACACTATGTCCCCCGACTCTCTATGTCTATGACTCTATATCTATCTATCTATGAGGTCATCCTTATATAGGAAAAATAGGATACTTGTCCAACACTCTATCTAGTTGTGCAAGGGACAACTTGTACATGTACAACTTGCACAATGACACTTATGCACTTATTACATTTCATGAAGTAACCAGATAACTTGCCCCTAAAGTAATCTAAGTCTGTACCTTGGAAGATACATTTACATAACCCAAATGATGGAATAAACTCTATTTCTAACAATTTAGTTTTTTTTCCTTTAACAATATCCCAAAGCTTTTCTACTATCAATATTAAACTCACTTTGTTTTTCCATGAGGTGTAATTAGGACCTTTGAGTAGTTGATATTCTGAAAGAAAGAATTTATTTGTTGTCATGAGTAGACTACCTTATATCTCACTAATCTAGTTTATCAAAAAATAATTTGATGCAATCTCAAATTCTCTATTCTTTATTTCTCCTTAGTTTAAATAATAGACTAAGGATAATTTTAAATATTTGACTTTATGTTGACAACCTTTTATCTTCCTAGTTTCAATATAATTCTTCAATGTTATGTTATGTAGAATACCTTGTATCTCCCTAGCAATTGAATGATAATATAATTTTCCAACTTCGATTCTTAAAAAAACTACTTTAATTTCCTCTTGTCAATCAATAGTTTGAATGCAATTTCAATATTTCAAATCTTCAAACTTATGTTTGTTCCAATTTTCAATTAGAGACTAGATTATCAATGCAATTTTTCCTTTGTCAAAAGTTCTATGTTATATTTCTTTTATCTCCCAAAATTTCAATAATATAATTCCCAATTCTAAATTTCATAAATCTATGTTGATGTTGAATTCCTTATAACTCCAAGTTTAGAAATTTAGAAACTCTATGAAAGAATATTTGCAAGTTTTGTATTCCTAATTTGATGTAGGATACCTTATTTCTCCAAACTTATCAAATTGCAAATATTTCAAATTATTTTGTAAACTCAAATGTTCAAATTACAAAACTTCAAAATAATCACTTCAATCTTCAAATATTTATAAAAGTTTTTAATTTGTAATAATCAATTTCTAAGGTTTTAAATAATACTTCAAGGTATTATCTTTACAAAAAATAATTTGAACTTAACCTTAGATAATAATAATAATATTTTCTAACCTTATAACTCCTATCTTTGCATATAATTAATATAAAATAAAATGTATTACCTCCAAAATTTGAGTTGCTCCTGCTTTGTTGTTGTATTCTGACTTACTTTGGAAAATGGGTGCTCTCTCTCCTCCTTGATTGGTCAACTATTCTCCAAGCTATTCCAAGGTGCTTGAAACTTTAATGTACGTCCTCCTTGCTATAGTAAATGTGGTTGTGCAAGTGTATTTTTATCTCATGCAATAAATGGGCACTTCAAGATATTATATCTTCCCTTGGCTTATTGAATACCAAGTGGAAAATGGTATATAAACTCTTCCTTGCTCTTTCCAATGTATTCTAAAATGTTTATCTTGCTTCAAATGACTTATGGTGCTCCTCCTTCCTTGTGACAAGTGGTATGAATAATTTTATAACATTAACCAACCTTGCAAATGATAATTTTCAACACTTTATGCTTCAAGTAATGTATTGTTCTCCTTGACTGTGTTATTCCTCTTCTTCTAATGCTTGGCCACCTATGTAATATCCTCAAAAAAGTAATGCAACATTATGGATTCTAGTTCTTCTCTTCCATAACATTTGGTTTCTCCTTATGGATTTTTAATATCTAAATATTATCTTCTTTTGTTACTTATATTTTTGATCTTGTAAACAATGTTTCCTCTTCTCCAATGGTGGCTCTTCTCCACTTAGGCGCTTCACTACTCCTCCTAGGCTTGGTGGCTCCACCTTTCAATGACGACTCTCTAAAATGATGCTCTACAGGTGGCTCTTCATGGTGGCTCCTCTCCTATATATGGTGGATCCTCTCTTCTACCTGGTGGCTCTTCTCCTCTACGTTCAATGGCTTCTTTTACAAGATGGTTGATTTTCTTTCAATATGGTGTTGCCTCCACATTTGCTTGGTAGATCTATCACCCTTTTGGTAACTTTTCTTCAACAATTTTGATGCTCCTATTGGGGTATTTAGACACCTTAAATCTGCCTTAACTTTGAGCACTATTTGACCTTTCTTTTATTCAATAGAGCTTATAACTAGTCTACATTTATTTTGATTAAAAAACATATATTATTTTTTTCTTATCACCCCCTTTCAAGCAATTTTAACTTCAATCCTTGTTATCATATTTTGTAGATTCAAAAATAATAATGATGTCTCCTTCCTTGGCTTGGAGACATTTAACTCAAACTTCTTCTTTTTTACTTTTAACAACTCTAATATGGTGCTTTTTAAAAACTTGAAATAACTACTTTTAATACTTGTATAAGAACACTTTTATAGTACCAATATTACACACCTCTTATCACCTCCTTTGTTGCTAGTCTTCTTGGTAACTTTCTATCTCGAATTTAAGAATTTATGTAGCTCCACTCTCTATTTATTTTTTGTTCTAGAATAATCAATTTTGTAGCTCTAGTTGCTGCCCAAAACTTAGCTCTCTTGTTGTCAAATTTTCTCCTTATTTTTCTTCAAATGTATTCTTTCAAATTCTACAATTTGTAGATACAAATGCTTCCATCTTGCTGTCCAAATTTACAACAATTATCCTCCTTCAAATGCTACCAAATCTTCCTATGCTTTGCTTCCCAAATCTCTTCCAAAAATTTCCCTAAACTCCTTCAAAATGCAACTCATTTTTCTCCTTCTAATGCTACCCAAATATTCTCTTAAAACTATCCTAAACTTTTCAAAATTGCAGCTCTATAATTTTTCCAAGTTTTTGTCATGTTACCTTTCAACTTCTACCTCAAAAATCATCAACCTTCACCTTTGCAAATCAGCCTTCAAAAAATTGTGTGGTTGTCCTCAAACTTCTCAAAACTATGGCCTCTTCAATTCTTCTTCCTTCTTCAATATTCTTGTTGAATTTTCACTTCAAATCTGATCTCTTTTGTTGTCCTCTTTCTCAATAATTTGAATGTCTTGAGGTCTTCAAAAGCCTTCTCAAAATTTTGTAAACTTCTTGCCAAATCCTTCTTCCTTTTGGGTTTGTTTTCGGATGGAGATAATTATCCTAAATTCTTCTTATTAGGATCTTCTCCTGCTTGCAATATTCTATCATTACCTTTCTTCAAATCTCCTCAAATAGCCACTTCTTCAACTTTACAATGAGGATTTATCTAGTCTTCTTTTTCTTCTCCAAGTTCTCTTGAGACCTCTTCTCTTGGGTCTTCTAATTTAGCACCTACTCAATTATTTTTCTCAAAACTTCAATGAGACATTTTCTTGGTCTCTTCAATCTTACAACTACAAAAATTTTATAATGAGATATCTTTCTTGGATCTCCAAATTTTTCTACTTCTCAACTCTGCAATAGGACCTTTTCGTAGTCCTCTATCTTCAATCTCTAATATTCTATCTTCCAAATCTGAAGTTCTTCAATGTGACCTCTTTCTTGGGTCTCTTCAAGTCATCAATCTGTAGTCTTTAATATAAAATGAGGCCTCTTTTTGGACCTCCTTAATTTACAATATCTACTTTTTTGCTACAACTCAAAACTAATCCCTCCATGAGGAAAATACATAGAATTTCACAAACACTTGGGTCCAACTTAGGTCGGCCCAAGGGATGCTACCAACTACTATTTTTGTTGTATGTAGGGATTTTGGAGACTCATTCAACCAAGGGTGGTCATCAAGAATAAAAATCCACCCACTCTTTGAGGTGGTCTAGAAGACAAATGTGCCATTACCTTATGATTTGTAAAAGGATATTTTCACCTTGGAAACCCTTATTGTAGCCCAAGGGGCATGTGATGAAATATTGTATTGTAACAAATGCTATTGTTGTAATATTTTTCAAGATTAATGAAATGGCACATTTTCTTCACCCCCTCCCCCCACTATATATATATATATATATATATATATATATATATATATATATATATATATATATATATATACACACACACTTTGTAGCTCATCGAAGGTGAACCAAAACATTTCCACACAAGTGACCTTTCTTATTTTCAACCTAAATTTTCAACCCACCAAATATTTTATAAAAAACATTATGCCCTTGCCTATAAAAAGTATAAGTAATGTATGCAATGTTATAGCTTTCCATCTCTTCTCAAAGATTATTTCCATTGTATTTTGTTTTTTTGTTTTTGTTTTTTAGTAATAAATCCATTTTATTATTTTGCTTATACTTTATTTTATGAGTAATAAAATCATTGTTTTACTTTAATTATATATTTTTCTTATATTTCTATTATTTTACTTATATATCTTATGACCAATAAATTCATTCTATTATTTTATTTGTATATCTTGATGTTCTATTTGTTACTTTTTTTTAATTTTCAAATTGTACTATTTCTTAATTTTCCTTAATTGGGCACATTAAATTTTTATCTACTAAAACAATATGTTGCGATGTAGTAAAATTTCACTACACCTGGGGGAATTTTTCCCTTGGCCAAATTTTCCAACCAACCTTGGTGAAATACAAATTGACAATTTGAAGCGAAGGCTACGTTGACCATTTGATCTTCTAATCAAGAGCAGGTGTTGTTTTGCAAGGAGAAGACATCACTAAAGTTTTCCAAAAGCCATACACATCATTTAGTCTTTTGATCGAGGGCCATAAAATTTGCCAAAACCACGTGCACCACAATTTTCATAGATCTATGATGAGTGTCAATTTTTAGAGGAAAGCACTCTATAGGGTAAAAATTCAAAGTGAACCATTGATATCTTATTAACGATGAACATTGTTTTCTAGCAAAGCAATGTAAAAGGAGTTTTCAAAGCCACATTGGCCATTGATTTCTCATTTAATGTCCCACACCATTTCATAAGTCTATCGAAGGAGTTGTCAGAGAAGATCCCTATGATTAATTGAGGCTTGCATACATAGTGGGCACATTAAAACCCATGAAGGAAGTAGCCATCCCATTAAGTCCCATGTTCAAAAGATATCCAATGTGGATCTTGGGCAAAAACAAGATCCAACAACCCATGGAAATTGAAGGAAGATATTGATACACTCATATCATGAATCTTTGCCAACCGTCCAATCTCAACAATCAACGACCCAGGAAGAGATATACAAACATGTATAGGAGCTTCATCAATCGCTTGATCAAGGAGAAATAGTCCAATTTGGTATTCCATGATTTTGAAAAGTGGTAATAACATCTATGTGTAGTTCCCCAAGAAAATGGTTGGCATATTAAAGACAATAACAATGGGATCTCCAATTCTAAAGACCTTGAGTCTATAGATGTTGATTGCAAAAAACTCCCATGGTCAACCTCAAGGGGAATATTTAATAAAGTGGTTGAAAATAGCTCCAAATCTAGAGATCTTGCACCCTTTGACATTAATAGCTTTAGTCACCAAGACCTTGAGACCATCAACATTGAATGTAGACTAGTCTCTTTCTCATTTTGGAGAGAATTTTTTGAATTAATTATAGAATTTTTAAGGCAAAAAACCGTAGTTTTGCTTACAAATAATGGTTTCATTTCCATTGTAAGGAATTGAAAAATTGTCTGCTCGTGCCAAATATCTAGCTTTGTGTGTATTTTCCTTTTTCTTCTCTTTTGTGTATAGTTTGAACTCAAACCTTGAGTCGTTTTGTTAATGGCATTCAAACCTCTTTTGATCTAGCATCTTTATAACTGAAGATTATGTTATATATATATATATATATATATATATATATATATATATATATATATATATATATGTATGTATGTATATGAAGTTGTGACTAATTTCGCTCTATCATATTTCTTATATGCACATCTTGTGTATGAATGCTTATGTTGTATCAAAACCATATTCACTTTCTAGTTGTTGATGGATGATGCATGTGTTAATTTTTTCCACCTTATATAGAGGAATATTTGATCCTTACACTTTATCTCTATTAGCTTAAGTTTATTTTTTACAATTTTTCCTTTTTTCTTTGATAAACAAAAGTAGTGTATGAAGGTGATTAAATATCAAATCAAATAAGAAACAGACCTTATTAAAATCTCATAGGTTGCCCTGTGGATTGCATCCCAAGATCATAAAGCTTCTTGACTATGTTGTTCTTTATGAGGCACGAGTTTCAGTGCATCCGACTACTGTAACAAATAGTCATGATATTCTAAGTCGACAACAATTTTACTAGCACGTTTGGTGCAAAAAGCTTAACATATTTGTCTCATAGTTTTGATTGATTTTAATTGAGATCTAGTGAAAATATTAGCCTTATTTACTTATTGAAGCACAAATAATGTTCACTTGATGACTATGGACCCAAAAATCTATGAATGCAAGACATGCTACTAGATCCTATATAAGAGCAAATCTGCAAGCATTGGTGCCACCCCTAAACAAAAGGCCTAGAAAAGGAGCCCAACATCACAACATGGCTACGCAACAAAATCAACCTTTGAGAAGGTACCTAATATAGAATGAAAGAGTCCCTCTATAACCACATGTTTCTCATATAGTATGGGAACCTATCTCAACCTTAGATCTCAACTCATTGCCCTACTTTACTAAATCAAATGTGATGACTCTGATGGATTATTTGCATCATATGGTGAGCCAATGCTTAGTGCACAACATCAAAGAGCAAAATGTGGCTCTTATATTGATGGCAATGTATTTTATAAGGAAATCTTGAGAGTGGTACATAAGCCTTACTCCACACTCAATCGGAAGCTAGGATCAACTTGTTGATTTATTTATTGATACATTAAGGGAAAAGGTTGATTGTGTGTATCTCCTTAAGCAACTAACAAACATCAAGAGAACACCCATAGATACAATTAATGATTTTAATATATAGTTTTACAAACTTGGTATAGAATCTCAAATGAGATCTGACTCCTCCTAAGTATAACTTTTATCTATTATTTGAAATATTTTAACTTTGAGATAGTCATGATGATCAATTCTAGGGGAGGAAATTCTTTGCTAGTAGCCTATGGGATAGTCATCCAAGTAAAACATAATTTAATTTATATAGGAAGGCTAGCCCCTAGACCTCATATACCTCTATTTTCAAGCATTCAACCACCATATCATCTACCCCTAGTAGTTTAGCCTACCACTTTTCAACTCATTCTTGTTGTAAATCCTATAAAGGCTCAGATTCCTCTCCCTACTCTAGAATATCCCTCTACAAGCCCTTATTCCTCCACTTAGCTAAATAAGGTAAAAAACATGTTAAGGTCAGTCTCTAATGAGGTCGTAACCCTTAAGAGACAATAAAATACCTAGAGGTTTTAGTACCATAACAATATGAGATCTCCATTCTAATAGAGCAACCAAGGCTACAAACCTCCTCCAAACAAATATCAAAGATTCCAATTCTAGATTAGTAAGGATGTTTGCCAACCCCAAATATCTAATTAGTAGATAGTGCCTGTGCAACTTCCACTATAGGATATTCCTCCTAACCTTGTTAGGGATATAGTCATCATGCAAATTAACTATGTGGAAGAACCCAATGCATGATATTGTAATTATAAAGATACCTACTTCGCTAATTCTTATCCAAAAGGTAGTCCTCAATAGGCCATGATAAGATCAAATGAATATGTACATTCCTACGATATCTAAAAATAACTTTTTTTTAGTTGCATAGATAAACTTCTATAATCCCTAGCCTGTTAGGTAAAGATGAAGACAACAGGACCTTTGATCATCCAGAGAATCAAACCAACCAAAACAATCTATTGATAAGCACTTTGCTACTACCAACCGGTCTATCCCTTTTAAATTATCTCAAATAAACTTTCCCTTAGACTTATCAACTAACATAATTCTCAAACTATTTTTTTCTTTCTAAGACAAACATAGGAGATAAATCTACCCTATAATTTGTTGTGGCTCTTGTGGTTCCAATTTATTAGACGTATGAGACAAATTATAGTTTTCCTCGGAGAACTACACGTAGACTACGAATGATCCAATGAAGATAAGCCCATTATTTCTAGGATATTGTAAATTCCATTATTTAAAGGCTCCCAAGAGAGGGTTGCCTACGTTAAATTTCATTGGATTGTTCTTTAAAGGAGCCACTAAATTTTGGCTAAGGATGAGGATGGATTCTTGTTTTTAGTTAGAGGTGGTCACTTTTGCATGAAAGGTTAAGCCTATAGTAGCAAGAACACAATCCTAAAATTTGGATGTATGTACTCTCAAGCTTAGTCAAATTCTCATCTCTACTTAATTGGATTCTCTTTCCAATAAAATGGACCTTTGAGGCTACCATGGAGAACCTTTTGGGATGGAATCAATTATCTCAGCCTCAAGTGGATTGCCTCTTTATATGGGCCCTCTAAAATATGTAAAATGGCATTCTAAAGTTGATAAAAATAAATTATTGTTAATTTTTTTATTTAAAGCAAGATGTGAAGTATAAATTGGGTATAACAAGGACTATATTTTTTGTGATTTAAATTTGGGTTTTAAAAAAACAACATACCAATTCAAATGTTTTGATAAAGCCAGTTTTTATTTTTCATTGAACATAAACAAAAAAAACTCACTCCTTATCACCCAAATTAAATAGGTGTGGAAGGAATTGGATGATGTGATCCATATTTATATGGGTAGATCTTTGAATTCAGTGGCATACTTATTGGCTAAGACGGGTAACAAGAAGGAGGTAGGGATTCAGTGGCATAGTGGTATGGCTATTGAGGAGGAGAGGATTAGCCAAGTTGGTGAGCAAGTCTAGCATTAGGTTAATTTGGATAGCCATTGTTGATATATGGGCTATGATATTTGGCTCTAGTGCAATTTTTTCTAGTGTTGTAACCAAAAGTGGTTAGTTCTTAGGATCTTTGGCTTTAGAGTTATGGAAGTTTGTTGGAAATTTAAAGGAGGAAACATGTGCTCTTGTTGGTTAAGGCTAGGAGAAGTCTCCTCTCAACTTGTAAATAATATTATTTTAATATAATTTTTCAAATTCTTTTAAAAAATAAATTTAAAGTTTGTATGAACTTAGTTCCTATTGACATTTATATTAATGTTGGAGAATATTCCAAAAATGAAATGAAATATGGGCTAGTATATTTGGATCTAGTGCAAATTTATTTTTAGTGTTGTAATAAAAAGTGGTTAGTTCTTAGGATCTTTGGCTTTAGAGTTATGGAAGTTTGTTGGAAAGTTAAAGGAGGAAACATGTGCTCTTGTTGGTTAAGGCTAGGAGAAGTCTCCTCCCAACTTGTAAATAATCTTATTTTAATATAATTTTTCATATTCTTTTAAAAAAATAAAATTAAAGTTTGTATGAACTTAGTTACTATTGACATTTATATTAGTGTTGGATAATATTCCAAGAATGAAATGAAATATTATATTATGTGCATATATAGTTAACAGAAATGAAGACCATATCCATAACCTCAATTTTAACTACTATTCATATATTATGTGTTTTAATAGAATTGAAGATCACATTTATAACCTTAATTTTAAATGACGTTCATATACTAAGTATTTGAGAATAGCATAAAATAAAAATTTATGAAATATTTAAAAATAAAGTTTTAGGATAAGCATAAAAAACAATGAATACTATATGATAAAATTTAGATATAATATATGTGGGGTGGGTGAGTGTGTGAGGGGGTGGGTGTGTGTCTCCTTGGTGGAGTTGTTGTAACAGGTTGGGGGATTCTTGGTCAAAACCCCCATATCTTAATATTACAAAAAAAAAATAGATATAATATATCGGTATGAAATTTATAAAGATTAAAAAATAACAGAGAGATAAACTTACAAAAAATGTATAGATTTTGGGTAAATGATTATATATATTTTAAGATTGAATATGATCATATTAGAAAAGAAGTGACTAGTGAAAAAATAATTGAGAAATAGAGTTTAGAGGAGAGAGCTAGGATGAGGGTTTTGAAGGGTTTAAGACAAAATTAGAGGAAAAATACAAAGGATGGGGTTTGTTGGCCTTAGTGGCCAACATGAAATTTTCGACAAGGATGATTATAGTAAAAAAAAATGCACAACTAGAGGAAATACAGTAGACAACCAAATTTTACAAGCTACATAGAGTAAAGGAAAAAGGAATAAGCACTTTCAATTTATTGCACAAAAAGAGACAAGGGATCACAAACTACCATGAAAATGAGGCCAAGGGTTGAAGAGAACTAGAAATAAAATTCATGGTACAAACCAAATCAAAGAATCTAAAGCAAGAAAAATTGATATGGTCTAGAACTTGAGAAAAACTTTTGAGGGTAAACTACCAAAAGGGGCTAATTATACCAATACCCAATATGGGAAGGGAGTCGGGGGAGCTATCCCCAAATATGAATTTTAGGGATGCCCTTCATGGGGAACAACGAAATCCAGATGCAATCAATAACCTGAGGGCACCATAAAGACTTTTGAGGATGCCTAAGATAGATCCTAGGAAAACTGTGATGGGGTGTTTAAAGGTGATGAAATATTCCTTGATAGTGAAGGTGAATATGGAGGACATTTAGAACATAATAAAAGACATGGAGATGAGAGGGTTGATATGTAGATTTATGGGGTTCAGACTTATCCTTTTAGTATTTAAACTATGGGATGTTAAACAATGGCGAACAAAAGGTGAATTACAAATCTCTGCCTACCCCAATGGTTATTTCCTTGTTATTTTTGCTTTTGAAGAAGATAGTGATCAAATATTTCAAGTGGGACCATGATTTTTTAGAAGGGTAGGTCTCTTTATGAAACCTTGGCATACTAAATTCGAAGCGGAGGAAGAGATTCCACTGACAACACCAATTTAAGTGAGACCTTTTGGCCTGTTAGTAAAATTTTGGAATCTGATAATATTTATGGGAATTGGAAATACCCTAAGAACACTCGTGATGGTTGTTGATAGACATATAAATTTGAGGAAATTATATATGCTTGAATGTGTCCTAATTGATTTTAACAAACATCTCTAAAAAAAACACTTTGTAGTTTAGGGAGGAAACATGGTAATAGGAGGTGGATTACGAGAACATACATTTTCACTATAAAATCTATCATGAATATGGCCATTTAGCAAAAAACTACACACATAAGATCCTAGAGCAAGGAAGAGAGTAAAAAAATCTTGAAGGGTTCGAAGTGTCCAAAAAAAAAAGATTATTCAAAAGAAATTGGCTGTGATGAATCATGTAGTGGTGTCAAACAATATGTTTAACAATCTCTCTATTGACAGCCTTTTGGATGATGAGGAGGATACAATGGAAACAAAAGTCCTAAAGACATAGTTCCATGGTAGGAATAAGGAATCTATACCAGAAGAGGTAAATAGCACCCCTGACACCACCTAAGTCATGTAGAACAACAAACATGAATTAGTAAACCAGCTGTAGCACCCTAAAATTGGCGCAGTAAAATTACAATAATTACATTCACCTTAGTAAATAATTTAAAATTCAAATTTAACCTCCCAAACCGCCCGTTAACCGTCGGGTAATCCGTTTCCCCCTTTTTCGCGCCAATTTTAGAGGTTGTTTTGACCGTTTGACGATATCGTCGCCGATCAGACGATATCGCCCCAGATTTGACGATTTCGTCTGGACTAGGACGTCCAGACGATCTTGTCGCAAAACTGATTTTGCAAAGTTGGATTCTGTTCCAACGGGTCTCCAATCCGGGCAGAAGCGTGTCTGCGCCGTTAGGGACCCTCCCCCGTTGGAGATCTCCCAAATTGGGATGATCTCCAACCTCCTAACTACTCCCCTAAGCCTATTTAATCCTAAGCTATTCCCTTAGCACCCCCTGGCTGAAATTCTCTGCAATTAACTCCATCTACGTTAAATCATCCCTATTTTGCATTTGCACTGGTCCCATACCAATTTTGTTGTAGGTACATCACTATTTTTCAGTCGGAGCCAGCACCTATCGTCGTCGACGAACCTGTTCAGATCGGAGGTGAACCTGTCGAATTCGAGGCGATTTCATACTGATGCGAGACGATCTCGACTGCAATCCATATTGAGGCAATCAGTGCCTGAAGTTTGCACTTCTCAACCTTGTTTCTGCTGTTTTATTCTGCAAATTAGATAATTTATTCAGTGTTTATGTTATTTTGCATTTGGAGTTCACCCATTTAGCTTAGATTGCATACTAAGATCAGCATTTGTCATTAGAATATTATAATCTGCTTAAATTTCTGTTCATAACTATTATCCAATATTCATACATTCATTTGGTGTTGTTTCCCTCTGTTAGCACAATAGTATTCGTTGTATTTTGTATCTGTTTTTCTGCTTGCAGGTCTCTGACAAATTTGTCTGACGAATTCGTCAGATCTCAGATGATTCTGTCAGATCTCAGATGATTCTGTCAGATATCAGATGATTCTGTCGAATTCCAGATGATCCTGACTGCTTCAAACATCAGAATCATCATCAGACATCCGGATCAGGTATTCCTCATTTTGTATTCTAAAAATTCTCTGTTTATCTCTTTAAATCTATTTTTTGTATTCATTGAACTTGCATTTTCATGTAGATTAATCTAGATTCATTTGGCCAAACCTAGGATATGAATGCTTAAAGTTAAAAATGAACACATTAAAACACATTCCAAACCTAGGCGTGGAAACTGCCATTAAATGTTTCCTGGTGAACCCACCATCCATCGAAAAATCATCAAAATACACCTCCCTTGAGAGGCGGGACCTTCGCAAAGTCCTCTCAATCCGAGGTACCGCGACATCCTTTTCCCATCCTCCTTCCGGGCACGGATCCAATAGCCTGAAGGTAAGGATGCAAAAAATTTGGAGCGATACATTTTGGTGAACCCGACGTGAATGCATCATAACCTTTTGAAAAACAAAAACAAAACAAAAACATATATAGAACAACTAAAACATAGATGCATTTTAAAACATTTAAGTTTGAAATCATGTTTAGATGGTAGCTCCTAAGAAAAGGTTAGCAGTTACTATAAACGTAGAAAACCAATTGGCAGCCATAGAAGTCAATTCTGTCCTTAGTGTGCCTGAAACAAGTAGAAATCAATTCCTGTGGAACGAACTTGATAGAAGACTTAGTCTCATCTCATCTAGGTCCACACAACTTAAGCAAATCAAGAGGCTAGTCCTAGATAGAATCCTGGATCCTCATCAACTAGTTTTTTATCATGAACTTCGGAGAGCCTCGCCATAGATGGTTAGCTTATAGGAGAGCTCTAGTATCTTCAAAAGTTGTTCACTCTCGAGGAATACCTCGAGGACGCAGCCATGGTGCACCCATTCCTAGGTCGTGTAGAAGCCCAAGAGGTTGTTCTTAAGATTAGAGGAAAGATGGAATAGAGTTCCTAGAGCTATGTTATATCGAGAGTATTGCCATGAGCTTTATTTTTATAAACCAGAATCTGAAATACATGGTATCACTATAGCTCTTTTCATCAAATTTTTAAAAGAAAACTTTCAATTTGAAGAAGAACACTTCATGACTCCTGAACAACTCGAACCTATTAATGATATTCATAAATTGTTTATAGAAAACTAGATTATTACTTCAGTATTATTTCTTGCATTTATTGTGTTATTTGTTGTCTTTATTATATTATTTCAAAAAAAAAAAACTAAAAACTAAAAAATCAAAAACTTAGCAAAAACTTAAACATTTCATTTTCAAATATTGTAGTAGGTATATAGTAAATATATACCTCTTAATTTGTTGCATATAAAAATATATATATATATATATATATATATATATATATTTGCTGAAATCAAAACTTAGCACCATGCCTAAACTTAGGAATGGTAAAGAAACTTTAGGAGAAGGAGAAGATTGGTTACAAGATACAACTAGAGACCCAAATGTCCTTCTTGGAGATTCAAATCCGGAAGGAGAAACTCTAGGTCAATCAGACGAGGACCTAGGTGAAGATAAGGAACAAGAAGGAAGTGTTAAAGAGGATGGATCCTCATCCCCTAGAGTAGCTCCAAATGGAACTATTGCCTTTGACAATGCAGAGCATTTCAAGAAATTTCTCATGGATAACATTGATGACCTTAATGTGGCAATTCGCCTTGATAAAGGGCAAATCAGTAACACTCAAGCAGCCATGGAATATATGTGCAATATGCGCACTAATCCCTTGTCTTTCATTGATCAAGAAAGTGACAAGGCTGGGCCATCCAATACGGATATGGTCACTATGGCTCAAAACATGTCAAAACAACAGGTTACCCAACCTCCTAAGGAACCTGTTATTCAACCTAAAATCACTCCCACACAAAAGAAACCTTCCTTCACTACTTTATTCCGCCAAACTATTGAGCAATATGCTTCAAGTAAACAAAAACCTAAAACAAAGCCAAATACAAACTTTCAACAATCCGGAATACAACATAATACAACTTCAAAATTCCTCCATAATACTTTTCCTACCAATACTTTACACAATAGTAACATGGCATCTAATCTTCATGTTCCTCCATCATATGCCCATAAAACTCATGTCAATGCCCTACCAAACCAATATGGGGGGCAAACTAGTAATCTGGAAGCCATGGTGAAACAATTAGCTTCACGTATGGACCAGATAGATCCCTACCGTCCCTCGTATAATTATCGAGAGATCTGTAGTCAACCTTTGGATCCCATAGTTGTAGCTCAACCATACCCTAAGCATTTTCCCATGCCCATCCTACCTATATATAAAGGAACCGAAGATCCCATAGAGCATCTTCGCATGTTTAGGATAGCATGTCACGACATATCGCATGACGACTTGCTATTACTAAAAATGTTCCCAAAAAGTTTAGGTGGAATGGCATTAGAGTGGTACTATCAATTGCCCACTCATTCTTTGAGAAACTTCGAAGAAACAACGGAATCATTTGTCCATCAATTTAGTGCCTACATCGAGAGGCATGTAACTATTAAAGACCTATACAATTTAAAACAAGACAAGGATGAATGTTTTGCCGATTTCTTAGCTAGATGGAGGCAATTGATAGGAAAACCGCACTTTGTGCTGCCTTATAGGGAAATGTTGGACATTTTCATCAACAATTTACAAGAACAGATATCTTATGAGCTATCAACCGCTACTTTAACTACCTTCGATCAAGCTATAGATTTAGCTCGAAGAGTAGAAGATGCCCTCATTAGGAGAGGCCAACTTAGGAAGAAGGATGATGAGAAAACATCTAGAAATCAATATAAAAACAAACAAGTTGTCGGTGATGGAGTCACTGACAACAGGAATGTTGCTAATATCAATGCAACGAAGACAACAGAAAAATTCATATTGAAACCTCCTGACAAGCCTCCTCGAGAATTCACTAGATTAAACCAACCCTTATCAACTATTTTACCTCAATTACTCGAAAGAGGTTTGATCCAATTACC
Source organism: Wollemia nobilis (assembly GCA_028583015.1). Lineage (NCBI taxonomy): Eukaryota > Viridiplantae > Streptophyta > Pinopsida > Araucariales > Araucariaceae > Wollemia > Wollemia nobilis. The sequence continues at coordinate 2,747,851 of JAQPPZ010002660.1, forward strand.
AGCTATCCAGGAACCTGACCCAACTATACCCGGATACAGAGCTGACTTGCACTGTGATTTCCATAGAGGACCTGGACATTCTACCAATGCTTGTAAAAGGTTGAAACATAAAATACAAGATTTGATTGACAATAATGAAATGGAAGTGCAAGCCTTCCAACCTAAACAAAACCCTCCCAATAATACTCAAAAGACCATTCCCCAAAATCAAAATCAAAATGCCAATCAAACTCTAGACATATTTCAACACCCTTTACCAAGACATGGTAAAGAGGTAGCCAATCAAATCGAACATCATAATGTTCCCCCTCCTACCCGATATGTAGGAACCATTAGCGGACAATTACCTATTCAGGATCCTCAAATATTTGACACGACCTTATCCCTAGTTACGACCAGGCCCTTACATAATTTTCAAACTTTTGATTCTAGTGATATAGAATCAGATAGTGAAAGTGAACTAGACATTACTTCAAACCAATCGAATAGTTCTGAAAATGAATCAGATCCTATTCAACCCGTCACAGATGCTATGGTTCCAGAAGAACCATTTCCTAGAAGAGTCACTACTCGACCTTCTTCTAATATATTCCTTTCTAATGAACAAGCCATTAATGCTCAACCGAGACCAGTTCAGCGTCTTCACTATAACATTGTAGGTACCATTGGAGTCGTTACTCGACAACAAGCTCAAAACTCTCAACAAGAACCAAACCAGAACGATGGATCGATTCCATTCATTTTGAAAAACCCCAATAAAGGGAATCATGTTCCTACTGTTCAATCTAAACCCCCTTACAATATTAATGAGCAATTGTCCAATACTACGGCCAGAATTTCCCTCTTAGATTTATTAAGATCCTCTCCCACCCATAGGGATGAGTTGATGCTTACATTGAGCCAAATGATGGTACCTCAAAACATTCAACCTGAAGCTATGGCCAATACTATCATCACTCGAGAGATTGATTGTATTGACTTCCGGGATAAAGATATCCCACAACACAGCTTTACATAAGGACAATCCCTTATACATTACTGCTCTAATTGGAGATGTAGCCATCAAAAGAGTTTTGATTGATAATGGCTCATCTCTAAACATTTGCACTTTTGACTTCTACCAACGATTTGGCTTTAGAAGTGATGAAATGAAGAAAACTGATATGATTATCAAAGCTTTTAATGACGAAACACAAGAAACGTGTGGAGTTATTACCCTCCCATTGCAAGTTGGCCCTAGAACCCTAGAAACAACCGTGTTTATTGTACATTGCCCAACATCGTACAATATACTTTTGGGTCGCCCTTGGATCAACGCCATGCGAGCGGTCCCATCAACCTTACACCAATGTGTTAAATTTGAGTTTAAAAATCAGTTGGTCACTATTCATGGTGACCCTAGACCTTTTGATATGTGTGCTTTGGCAGAACCCGTTGGAGTGCAATTTTGCCCTGCTCTGTCATCCACACATCCTAGTTCTTATTTTTCATCTAAAACTATGAAACATAAACCCATAACTTCACCTATTTCCCCTCCATTAACTTCATCCTCCTATATAGATCAACAATCCTCTAAACAAATCATTTTAGAACCTCAAAAAGATCTTAAGTCTACAACCAATCCTTCAAGTTCTATCCCTATAAATTCAAAACCTATAGACACATCTATCATACCTTCCACATCTAAAGATATAGGTAATAAGCCTTCTACATCTTATGCCCTTTCTGATGAACTTTTACCAGATTTATCTACAACCTTAATATCAGAAAAAACGAATGCTTTCATGCAAGATTCAAACCTTTTAAATAACTTACCGCCATCTCCTCGTACTTTGGGCCTCCCACAACCTATGGGAAGTACTTACCAAGTCGGGAGTTGTGCCTTCATTTATAAAGGATATGACTGGGGAAGAATCCCTCGAAATATCAAAACTCATCATGAAGGATATGCTCGGTGTTATTTTACCAATGATTATATTAAAGCTAAACCCATGATGCTTAAAATGGGATATGAAGGGAAAGGCTTGGGACCTTCCCAAAATGGCATGAAAGAACCTTTCGAGGTAGAACCGTGGCCTGCCCGCTGTGGTGTGGGCCTATTTCCTAGTAAGGGTCAACCCTTTCCTTTTGAGGATGATGATCATCTCATATGCTATCAAGATTATTTGGATAGGCATGTTGATTTGCCTCTTAAAAATCAGTCGTTTTCATGCAACATGCTATCCATAGCATACCCTGAAATGATTGTTGACCCCGATGAAGAGTTGGAAGGAGATATCTTCCATGATGTCTCTGTTGAAGAGATGTTACACAATGGATTTTATTTTGATGGTTCTATACCAACTATAGCCCAACTTGAGGCCACTGATCCTCAGAATGAATTATCTAAATTAACCTTACAAGAATTACAAGAATTGGGCGTTTCACCCGCCCCACCTAATTTTGAAAGAGATCTACACATGGAGGTAGAAAACGTCATTAAAATTAATATTGGAACTGAGGACAATCCTCACATAATCAATATTGGATCAGAATTAAGTCAAGAAAAACAAGAACAATACATTGCATTCCTTAAAGAGTATGAAGATGTCTTCGCTTGGACATATGAAGATATGCCAGGTCTAGACCCTTCTGTAGTCATGCATCATCTAGTGGTCCATCCGGATGCTAAACCTGTTAAACAAAAACTTAGAAAAATGCATCCCAAAGTGGCTCTGCTAGTCAAAGGGGAGTTAGAAAAACTCCTGAATGTTATCTTTATACAAGCTATTGATTATGCTGAATGGATCTCAAATGTAGTTCCAAGTCACCAAGAAAGAAGCTACCAAAGTTAGGGTTTGCACAGATTTTAGAGATATTAACGCTGCATGCCCTAAAGATGACTTTCCTCTTCCAAACATGGATCAAATCATTGACTTCACTGCCGGAAGTGGGATGATGTCCTTAATGGATGGATTCTCCGGTTATAATCAAATTCGGATAGCTCCTGAAGACCAGGCTAAAACAACCTTTATTACCCCTTGGGGTACCTTTTGCTGGAAAGTGATGCCATTTGGCTTAAAGAACGCCGGTGCAACTTATCAACGAGCTATGACCTACATTTTTCATGATATGATGCATGATATCCTACATGATTATGTGGATGATATTATAGCTCGCTCTATTATTGAAAATAATCATTTAGATGATTTAAGAAAAGTCTTTAATCGATTACGAGAATATCTCATTCGATTAAATCCAACAAAATGCATATTCGGAGTTAAATCCGACAAACTATTAGGGGTTTTAGTTTCTTTACGTGGTATTGAAATCGACCCTCTCAAGATTGCGGCCATCACTGATATGCCCGCACCTACTAATATATCTGAGTTACGAAGTTTACAAGGTAAACTTCAAGCCATCCGTCGCTTCATCGATAAGTCGGCGGATAAAACCGGTCCCTTTCTTAAACTCCTTAAGAAGGATGTCCCCTTTAATTGGGATACATAATGTAGAGAAGCTTTTGAACTTCTCAAACAATACCTCCTTAATCCACCCGTGCTTTCACCACCTAAATCCGATCGCCCATTTCTCCTATATATTTTCGCTTCAGATTCTCGCCTTAGGGGCTATGTTAGCTCAACTTGATGATGAAAAGCGAGAACGTGCTAATTATTATATTAGCCGAACCTTCATCAGTTATGAAACCCGCTACACAGCATTGGAAAAACTATGTCTAGCAGTCGTATTTGCTACGCAAAAATTAAGACATTATATGCTTAGTCAAAAAACTTATGTCATTGCTAAATATGATCCCTTAAGGTATCTCATGAGTCGACCTTATTTATCGGGTCGCACAACCAAGTGGGTTCTTGCTCTAAGCGAGTTTGATCTCACATTCATAGGACAAAAGTCTGTTAAGGGTCAAATCATAGCAGATCAATTAGTTGCTGCACCCTTAGAGTCTACCCATCCCCTCATCATCGAGTTTCTGGATGAATGCCTTCAATTAGAGGCAGACCATACCGAACAATGGTCCTTATACTTTGATGGAGCCCGATGCATGAGTGGGGCTAGTGCGGGTATTATTTTAATATCTCCGCAAAAACATCTTATTCCTCTGTCCTTCAAATTGACATTTGCTTGCACCAACAATACTGCTGAGTATGAAGCTCTAATTCTTGGATTACGAGCTGCCCTAGCACTAAAAATTAAACACCTTTTAGTTTTTGGTGATTCCCAACTGGTTATAAACCAAATTAATGAAGTTTATCAAACCCGAGATGATAAACTGCGCCCATATAAGGCCTATGTTTTACAATTAATGTCTTTATTTGATCAAGTTACCTTGGAAGCTATTCCTCGAACTAGCAACCGTGCAGCTGATGCTATGGCCGCAGCTGCATCTCTCCTGCCCTTGGAGTTAGATGACGAATATGCCACTATCATTATTCGTCGACTCCAGGAACCCGCTTCAAATAAGTCATGCTTAGAGCCTTTGGATGTGTTTCTAATCAATGAAACTACTCCCGAACCTTGGTATACAGACATATTTGATTTTCTTCAAAATGGGACTTTCCCTGCCAATTCTAATAGAAACCAACATCGGTTATTACGTCGACGAGCAAGTCGATTCGTAATAATTGGCAATACTTTATATAGGAGATCTTTTGAAGGTATCCTATTACGATGTTTAAACTTAGAAGAGTCTAAATCAGCCTTGAGTGAAGCCCACGATGGATCTTGTGGAGGACACTTTAGTGGTAGTGTTATTGCTAAAAAGCTCCTTCGGATAGGATACTTTTGGCCTACCATGGAAACGGATGCACATGAGTATGTGCGCCATTGCGACAAGTGTCAAAAACATGCTGACCTTGTCCATGCGCCTGCACAAGAGCTGCAGGCTATTTCATCTCCTTGGCCCTTTTCTAAATGGGGCTTGGATATTATTGGCAAAATCAATCCTGTGTCATCTGATGGACACAAGTTCATCATAACCGCCACTGAGTATTTCACGAAGTGGGTCGAAGCTATGCCTTTAGCTTCCTGCACTGGCACACAAGTTTCTAAATTTATTTTTAATCAAATCATTTGCAGGTTCGGAATTCCTGCCAATCTCATCTCTGACAATGGAACTTGCTTCAAAAATAAAGATGTTAAAAAATTATGTCAAAAATATAAGATTCAACATCGCTGGTCCACTCCCTATTATCCTCAGGGTAATGGTCAAGCAGAAGCATCTAACAAAACCTTAATCAAAATTCTCAAAATATTGGTCAATAAAACTGGCCGTGATTGGCACATTCAATTATATCCAGCCTTGTGGGCCTATCGAACTAGTGTTCGAACCCCCACGGGAACTTCACCATTTGTTTTGGTATATGGTGCTGAAGCAGTTTTTCCATTTGAATTGGAAGTTCCTTCTTTGGCTCTGCTACTTCAAGATACCGAAGTAGGAGATGAATATCGTGTTGGCAGACTCAATCAACTGGAACTCCTAGATGAAAAATGCATCAATGCTTTGGAGCATCTCCGTGCTTACCAAAACAAGCTTAAAAGATCATATGCTAAGAAAGTTCGTCATCGATCCTTTGAGATCGGCGACCTTGTTTTAAAAGAAAATCAAAAAAATACAAATGCAACTAAGGACCTTAAAGGTAAATTTGAGCCCAATTGGCTTGGACCATACATTATTACTGCCAAATTTGAATCAGGAGCATACAAATTATCTACCTTAGATGGTAAAGAACTTAAAGAACCCATGAATATTTTGCATCTTAAACGTTACTATGCATAAATTTGGTCGCTTCATCCTTGTATATAATTTGTTTTCAAAATTTTTATCTTATATTTCTTTCAAATTTATAAAAATCCAAAAACATCAAAAATATTCATAATCATCCAAAATCTTCAAAAACTATCTATTGCATTTATTTAAAGCACTTGTTAAATTTTTTTTTGCTCAAAAACAAAAATAAAACCAAAAATCAAAATAATGATAAAAATATAATAACAACTATATGCTTGACTCTTTCGAAACCAAAATAAAATAAAGAAGAAAGAGAGAGTCAACATTCTCAAAACTTCTCAAAAAATTATTTATATATATTTTCTTACAATTATTGCAGTTATATGTTTCAAATTATTTTTGGATAAATTAGCATTTATTTGGAATCCCTCACTTGCACACTCACAACAATAAATATCTTGATTTTATCTGGCATGATTACTAATCTCTCTTATATCAAAGTTCACAAAATTCAATTAAATAAAGTTTGAGCATAGAGAATTGATCTTGTTATTTACTTAAACCAAGCACATCTTTTCACAATAAAATGATTATATTTGTAATTTCCATGTTTTGCTACATAGTAGAACTGATTTCTTGAGCGAAAAGTTTCCCCTGCTATCCTATCATGCACATGGTCTAGAATCTTTGAGAATTGGCAAAAGGACAAGCTCACCCCTACCCAGAATAAAAATCCCTTGCTCTACAGCTAATCCGAGCAAGTATCCCTAGCAAAGAAAAAGAAAAAGAAAAGTTCAAGAAAGAAAAAAGAGAAAAGAAAAATGTTATTTCAGCAATATTTCAAGCATTATCAAGCAAAAAAAATGCAAAGTTCAAAAGAAAAAGCAAGAAAGCAATAAAATCCCTTCCCTACCCTTTGAAAAGAAAAGAAGGGTTGATGAGCTTGAATCCTTGGAATTCTCAATTATTCGAAAACTGTGAGGTAAGCCCCATAACAAGTGGTTTGTGCCCAACCCGCTTGGCCTTGGGTAACTCCTAGCGTGGTGATATGTCTGTCACATTAGCGACCTTCTTTTGTACAGACCTATGTCCGCTTATGGATTAGCTAGCTCTTGATAATCCGACCTACATAGTAGTCTAGTATGGTTATATGCATCTACATCATGGTTAATGAACACTTATTTGGTTTCTTCAAATCACTTGTATCATATTATCTTGCTCAAAACTGGTAAATGAACAATGCAATTGCACACACATTTGTATTTGAGAGATTTTGTGTATCATTATGATAAATCAAGATCGGAAATGAATTCACATATGCACATGGGATTCCTTATAAATCTAACTTTTGTCTTCAAAATAATTTGAAATATTATTTTTTGCAACTTGTTTGGAATAAATCAAGTACAGTTGTTTACCATAAAGACAACTATATAATAGAAAAATCAAAAATTTCTTTCAAAATATACAATCAAAACATATATATCTGGTTGACTTTCGCGACGATGGTATAGTTTCAAAACCAAAATTGGAATTTTATGCCTAGCGCAAGTCCTCATTTTCATATTTTCTGTTCATCAAAAATCAACCATGCAATAAAACTATCTTTTTTGGATTTTCGCGATGATGGTATAAGTCTATACCTACATATTCTATGCCTAGCGCAAACCATTGTAACAATTTTTATTCCCCATTTATTAAAAATCATGAAAACCATATGACTTAATTCATTATGTTACACAAATTATGCTTTTCAAAAGCAAACACATTTTCATTATTTCATGTCATTATGTCAACCTTCAATTTTGCAATGATGGTATAATTCCTAAAGAATTATCCAAAAAATTTATCACACTTAGGAATTTATGCCTAGCAAAAATCATTTTAAAACATTATTTCATGCACAAACATTTTTTATGAAAATCTGAAAACAAACCATCATCATCATCATCATTTGCACTATTGCACCAAAGTCTTAAGACAGTTTCTTAAGCACTCGTTTACTTTTAACAATATTTCTATAAATGGGACTAGCTTGACGACCGAGTGAGCGACGACTCCATGAAATGGTCTATAATAGCGACAATGTCCTTTGAAATTATTGTTAGAAGTCTCTTTTTATTTTTATTATTATCACATCACAAACAACCAATTTGTTACATCAGATTATTTCATTTAAAATATTACAAGCATGACATTCAAATTATAATATTTCCAAACGACATAATTACATGAAATCAACCAATCAAACATAAAAGCATCATAAGCATCACATAATACAAGTCATATGATCAAAACTATATCATATATATATCAACAACATATATACATCATCAAAACTGGATTGGTATGCCACAATCTGTACCTCGGCATACTCAATCCTCTATAAAAATAATAATCATATAGTACAAAGCTATGCAGCCCTCTAGCCTCGAGAGCCCCTCGAGCTCTCTGCCTCATCTCCTCCCCCGCCCTGAGGTGGACGAGGTGGCCCCATCGCAGTCTGTGTAGTCCTCGTCCTCGATCGGGACGTGGTCCTCGATGACCCGATCCTGATCGGATCTACGATGTTAGCTGGCAGGGGTAGTCTATCCGCCTCTGGCACCAGCTGGAAGTATAGTGTCTGATAAAATGTCAGCTGGGCGATAGCCCGTGTCAACTCCCTAGAGCTCGCCCCTCCGCCCCGTGCCCTGAGGCGTGCAATCTCGTCACGCAACTGTGACACCTCAGCCCGGTGGCGTGCAGCCTCATCCTGTAGCGTCTGCACCTGGGCCTGGAGACGATCTCTCTCCGCCCGGAGAGTAGCCATCTCGCTACTCTCTCCTGTGTCGACACCCTTGCCCTTATCGGGCGATGGTGGCCTCTATGGAGATGGGGGTCTCGCCTCCCTCCTCTCCCTCTCTCTCTGTCGCGGCCTCTCCTGTGCCTGTGGCCTCCTCGCCTCTCTCCCGTCGTGACCCTGGGCTGCCTCCATCGCCGCCTGGCGCCGCCTCCCTATCCGACGCACAACCACGTGGATCGGACCCTGTGCCCTCGTCATCCGAGGAGGGCGGATGCCTACGTACCAGGCATCGTAGCCATCGGCTACTCTCGCGTCGTCCCCATCCACTGGCCGGATGGGGGCATCATCCGTGTCCCGGCTCCGGAACCGCCGCATGTCGGGAGCCCCGCTAACCGTAGTGTTATCCCGGATAGTCCGAGAAAACTCGTAATCCCTCGAGAGATGGGATCCCCTGCTGTAGACCGAACTGCCTCAAAACTCGGTCATACCTATGGAGCTCCACCTCTCCCCTCTCCATCCTCAGCAAGCAAACTCGCCTAACGCGAGCCAACTCCTGTCCATCCTCGGCCCACCCTGGATGCTCCCTCCACGGCCTCCAGGTGATCTGGTCTGGGACTAAGTCATCTAATAGCCTCCGGGACATCGACAGATCTATCCATCGCTGTGCCCCTCTCCGGAGCCACCAGTAGAAGACTCGGGGCCTCTCCCCGTCAACCCCTATCAGAGGAAGCCCTATCGGCCTCCGCACCGCAATATGCTCCCAGCACCAAACCTGTAGTAGCGATGTCATAACCAGACATCGGCCGCCCTTGTACACGACCCCATATAGGATCCTGTACAATCGGCATAGAACAAAACTGCCCCATGAGAATCTGTAGCCGTGGTCCCGCATATCGTAGATCACATCTACGAGCATCCACGGCACCCTGCACCCGCTCTGGTGGCACAGCAGAAGTCCACCAACTACTCCAGCTAGAACCCGTGTGAGTGTAGATGCCCCAGGCATCTGGCGCAGTGCCTCGATATTAACTTCGCCCTTCTCCAGGGCGAAGCTCGGGTCACCACACAGTCGTCCCATAGCACGGCCCTGATTGGCCGTAGGAGTAATGAGTCATCCTTGTATGGGGATTCTCAGAATCCTCCATACATCCTCCAAAGTGGGAGTCATCTCCCCTGTAGGTAGCCGAAAACATGAAGAGCCCGGATACCACCTCTCTGCTAGGGCTGTTAGAAGCCCCATATCTGTGGATACTTGTGGCATCTCCGCCACATGCTGCAAGCCGACCTGTGCCAGCTGATCCCGCTCTGCCTGTGTGAGAGCGGCCAAGTCATCTCTCAACCCGTCGTATTTCCATTCTCTGCTCTTTAGTAATCCTCTCTGCAAACATAAACAACAAAACAACAAACAATCATTAATAAACAATTCAAGTAATTAATAATGCAAGTTAAAATTCAATTTTATGCAATTGATGATATCGCCCACTATTGGACGATATCGTCCCAAATTTGAGCATAATCGTCTCCGATTTCGCAGTTCGAAATCGTCCCTAATTTGATGAAATCGTCCCCCTTTCGACGATTTCGCCCTCGGGCGAAATTGTCGAAATTGAGACGATTTCGTCGAAATCGGGACGATTTCGTCCTGACGACGTCGACGGCCCAAAAACGGCCGCGATGCTCAAAAATCACCTAAAAATTACCTACAAAGCATGTAAAATTAAATTAAAGCATCCTAGATAAGTCTAGACTCTTACCCGTAGACCGCGTCGGACCTCTGTCGATCTGTGCGTCGTCTCCACCATTTTTTTCTTCAGAGCTCTAAAACCCAGAAAATGAACAATAAAAATGAATTAGGGTTTTACCCTATTTTTCTTAATTTTATTCAAAAATAATTTTTTGCTTTTTCGCGTTTTTACCTCAAACGTTCGATTTGGGTAAAAACACGGAGGGGGCACCATAGTAAGTCGTCGTACGATTCGACCAAGAATCGTCGCCTAAAAATGGGAATAATTTTTGCTTTCTCGTAGATCGAGAAGAACTCATCTTTAACGCATTTTCTTCGGAAAATTCGCTAAAGAGGGGGCAAAATGTAGCACCCTAAAATTGGCGCAATAAAATTACAATAATTACATTCACCTTAGTAAATAATTTAAAATTCAAATTTAACCTCCCAAACCGCCCGTTAACCGCCGGGTAATCCGTTTCCCCTTTTTTGCGCCAATTTTAGAGGTTGTTTTGACCGTTTGACGATATCGTCGCCGATCAGACGATATCGCCCCATATTTGACGATTTCGTCTGGACTAGGACGTCCAGACGATCTTGTCGCAAAACTGATTTTGCAAAGTTGGATTCTGTTCCAACGGGTCTCCAATCCGGGCAGAAGCGTGTCTGCGCCGTTAGGGACCCTCCCCCGTTGGAGATCTCCCAAATTGGGATGATCTCCAACCTCCTAACTACTCCCCTAAGCCTATTTAATCCTAAGCTATTCCCTTAGCACCCCCCTGGCTGAAATTCTCTGCAATTAACTCCATCTACGTTAAATCATCCCTATTTTGCATTTGCACTGGTCCCATACCAATTTTGTTGCAGGTACATCACTATTTTTCAGCCGGAGCCAGCACCTATCGTCGCCGACGAACCTGTTCAGATCGGAGGCGAACCTGTCGAATTCGAGGCGATTTCGTACTGATGCGAGACGATCTCGACTGCAATCCATATTGAGGCAATCAGTGCTTGAAGTTTGCACTTCTCAACCTTGTTTCTGCTGTTTTATTCTGCAAATTAGATAATTTATTCAGTGTTTATGTTATTTTGCATTTGGAGTTCACCCATTTAGCTTAGATTGCATACTAAGATCAGCATTTGTCATTAGAATATTATAATCTGCTTAAATTTTTGTTCATAACTATTATCCAATATTCATACATTCATTTGGTGTTGTTTCCCTCTGTTAGCACAATAGTATTCGTTGTATTTTGTATCTATTTTTCTTTTGCGTGTCTCGACAAATTCGTCGACGAATTCGTCGGATCTCGGACGATTCTCGTCGGATCTCGATGATGATTCTGTCGAATTCCAGATGATCCTGACTGCTTCAAACATCAGAATCATCATCAGACATCCGGATCAGGTATTCCTCATTTTGTATTCTGTAAATTCTCTGTTTATCTCTTTAAATCTATTTTCTGTATTCATTGAACTTGCATTTTCATGTAGATTAATCTAGATTCATTTGGCCAAACCTAGGATATGAATGCTTAAAGTTAAAAACGAACACATTAAAACACATTCCAAACCTAGGCGTGGAAACTGCCATTAAATGTTTCCTGGTGAACCCACCATCCATCGAAAAATCATCAAAATACACCTCCCTTGAGAGGCGGGACCTTCGCAAAGTCCTCTCAATCCGAGGTACCGCGACATCCTTTTCCCATCCTCCTTCCGGGCGCGGATCCAATAGCCTGAAGGTAAGGATGCGAAAAATTTGGAGCGATACACCAGCCAACAACAAACTACCAATGAAAAAATAAGGGGAAACAGATCTTGAAAGTTTCAAAATGTCCAGAAAAAGAATTGTCCAAAAGAAATTGGCAATAATTATGTAAAATAATATTTTTGGCAATCTCTTCATTAACAACCTTTTAGATAATGAGGAGGATACAATGGAAACAAAGGGTTTAGAGACATAGTTCCTTGGTGAGAAAAAAATCTAATCCAAAAAAGTAAATAGCATCTCTAACACCACTTGAATGGTGTAGAACAACAAACAGAAGGTAGTAAACCCACCAACAACAAACAGAAGGTAGTAAACCAACCAACAACAAACTACCAACAATAGGAACTATAACTCGAAAAAAAAACAAAACAAAACTTCACCAAATCTACCAAGAGTACTAGATGTTTTTTTTTGTTTTTGATTATACATGAGAGTTTGTTACAACGACGATTACATAGGAGAGTTGGTTATAACCACGGTTTTTTTTTTAGTAATTGGCCAGCGTATGGTTCAAACCACATGGATTGCCCCTAACAAACCTATATGTCTCTTTCTTGTTGACCTTGTGTGAGATGGAAACCACCAATCGCTTGAGATTTATACCGTCGTTGGTGAACACTTACTCAAAATTCGAAGCAAACTACTACCTTTACAAAAGATTAGCTTCCCTGAAACTTATACACAAGGACAAAGCAACGATGAAAATAAATATTAATGCTAAAATAGGACACAAAAATAATCAACACCATTGAAGGAGAAAAGCTTAAAGCAGACGGCACCGTCTTCACGCTTTTAAAACACGTATAAGACACGAAAACGTCGTATGTACTTTTCCAATGGCTGAGAAAAACTAACAGCGGACGGTATGAACAGATGCCCTTACGCGCATCTTTATGCTTTTTAAACACGCATTACACACAAAAACGTTGTACATACTTTTCTTACCGTACCACTGTCGCTCACATGATCTCATCGGTCATTAAGCCAAAGTACGTGAAATGAACCTACGCGATACTTCTTCAAGCACGTGTCGATCTACAGAGCACAACCTACAAAATTAAAGATCAAATAGAGACGGCACCAGATCACCAGCGTCCATTACAAGACAAATAGCGTTGCAAGATATTTCAAAACATTGGGCGGCAGTCACGAAGGCTTCTTCCAGGAAGCAGCAACATTCACCTAGTTACTCCCTAATGCTTGGCTTCCGACATGTGGGAAGCTGCAACGAACCTCGCTCTCTCTTTGACAATTTGAAATTTTTCCTTTTTTATAAGATGACAATGTCTTCTCGCTAGATCCTGTAAGACCAGATCTTGCTTAGATTTTCTAACGATGGCCGGAGCCCTTCTTCTTCCCCACAATCGGAATGCTCGGATCTTTACCGACGACGTGGAGGCGCAGTTGTTCTTGAAATGTAAGGGTTTGGAGGAGAAGCACGCGGATTCGATTCTGGTGGCAGCCATGATGGTGCTGTGCTTGAGTTTTCTGAGCATGTTTACGCTCCCGCTCGGGCTTGAAAAGGAGTTGGGCGTTGAGAACGCCAGAGAGGCCATGGACAGCGTGAGGTTTAAGCTCTTTGTGGTGTTGGACGCTCTTTGTTTCTTCTCCTCGCTAGGGACGGTGGCGGTGCTGTTACACGCCATGACTATAAATGGCGGTATCGCCCAGATGAATAAAGTGGTGAGGTATTGTGGTAGACTGGCCTACGTGGCCATGGCATGCGAAGGCGCTTCTATGGTGGCTGCAGGAACCATATTTATTACCAAGTTTTGATGTTTATTATCGTCGTGTTTCTATGTTATGTTTTTTAATTTTTATAATGTAATATTCGAACCTTTGCGAGCACCCCATTGGCTGCAACCTCAATGTTTGTTTGTGTATAAAGTTTACAGGGGTTGGAAAATGTTTCAGGGAAAGAATAAGGAATTGTAACTATGGATGGACTTTCAGAAGATATTGCCATATGAGATTAAAAGCTACGAAGGACTTGTCGAGAAACAAAGAGTTTAATATAATACAATTGAGGTTATTACAAGTTTTTTACTTAATTTAATTAATATTAGTATAGTGTATGGGTGTTAATAATTTTATGTTGATTCAGTTGTAAGATTTGAATGATTTATGAACCTAAATATTTACTAAACTCTTTACCAATAAACTAACAAACTTTAAAATATAACCCTTAATCCCTTTTATGTAAAACTTCTCACTAAAAATAATTAAATAAACTCCTCACCCTAAGGTCGTTAAACATGTTTTGGGAACTCTAATTTGATGGAGAGTAAATATGTTTCTCCCTACATTGACATTATAACGTGGGAACTCTTTTAAATATGTGGGTAATATGTTTCTACCCACATTGACATTATAAAGTGGGAACTCTTTTCGTGCTCTCTACCCACATTGACATTATAACTGGGAACTCTTTTCCAAAATTAATTACTTTTAAAAAAAAATCATTATTATTTCTTAATTACTTTATTTATTATATTTTATATTGATTTAAATTTTTATTATTATATCGTAACAATTAACGAAATCTTCTATTTTAATGATCCAAAAAATTTCCTATTACTATAGCATAAAAATATAACTTTAATTACCTCGCTATGCTTTATATTACTTAAAAAATTAATTACAATATACCGTAAAAGCATAACAAATGTCGGTGGACAGTAAAGCTTAAATGAACTTTGAAGTCGGATGCTAACGTCGAACTTCAATCTAGGTTAGCTTATTCAAATCGATTTTAAGACAACAAATTAATATTTTTTTTTAGTTTAGTGAAAAACTTTTTACGGGGCCGTCTTGGTCTAAGAAATCAAGGTTAGAGGTTCTATACCGTCAAAATCATCCGAGAGTCACATCCGAGGCCGTTTTAGTTTAAGAAATTAAGATTAGAGGTTTTGTACTGTCAAAATCACCCGAGAGTCGCATCTGGTTCTGATCGCACCAACATAATCAATTGGATTTTGGGTACCCAATGTGCATTTGGTAGGGTGGAGATTTGAACCAGGGACCTCCCTTGGAGGATTGCCCTACCCTCTCCAACTCACCTATAGCACATGAGTAACAAATTAATATTTTATAGGTTTAAAATATATAAATCATATATTTGTTTTTTTAATTGGTTATATAAGATAGAAATGAGTTTATTTATATTTTATAGTGGACATAGTATGGTATTATAACAACTTAGTTATTAATGTAATGTTTGCAAAGATGTGAGTCTAAGTCTCTTACTTAAAGTGAAAAAATTAACAGGTTGACCTAATACCAATTGTTTAAGATATTTTTAATTAGTTATATCGAAACCTCAATCATATTTACATAAACATCACATAATGATATTATAACAACTTAATTATTACGTGTGTTTCTTTTGACAAGATTTGAATGTCTATCTTCTCTTTAAAAGTTTAATAATTTAAGTGATTGAGTTGCAAGAAGCTCACAAAGGTTAAAATAAGCTCTAGAGTAATTTGTCCCATTAAAAGACAAGAGTTGATTAAAATCAATAGTCTGCACAACTTCGAAGATGCTAAGAAGGGAGTTTCCTTCCCAAGCAACAACAATCATCAAATCTCATAAAAGGGCACATGGTAGACTCATTCTCAATCTAGAGTCGTTGAAGGAAAGTAAAAAGTTGGGTTAGTGGGAATAATCCATTTAAGATCACTAATGGGCGACGTTGCTTGATATAAATAATTCCCCAAGTTTGGACAATTGTTAGATCATCAAGGGTTAAAGTCCATAAGTCATCCGATCTATGGAGATCCTTCTTTTATGAGTGCTTATTAGACATAATATTGTGTTTTTAATAATGATATGTGATAGGCCTGCGCTCTATTAGGAGGCAACAAAAGAAATATCAAGGTTGAAAAGGCAATACATGACAAGGTTCAGGAGTAGCATCCCCACAGGGTTTGAGGCAACACCTTGAAACCTCAACAACAAAACCACTAAAATAATCACTATCTAAACTAATTTTTTTTGCTTGCATGTACTTTTATAGCCTTAGCTTGACCCAAAAATAACTTCTCCTCAACTTTGATTTACTCCTCTCTTGACCCAATTGACTACTTGTTACCTCTAACAAACATCTCTCTCCTTGTATGGTGCTTCTAATGGTATTTCCTTGGATTGCACTACCTCGGCTGATAACTCTTTTGACAACAAGTTCTCAAACGATAGCTCCTCAAATGGCAGGTCCTCAAATGATAGCTCCTCTAATGGTAACTTCTCTGATGATAACTTCTTTGATGACAATTCCTTTGACTACAACTTTTGAGATGGCAGCTCCTTTAATGATAACTTCTTAGACTGTAGATCCTCTAACAAAAACTTCTAATATGACAGTTCCTTTAATGACAGCTCAAGCGATAACTCTAACAACTTAGATGACAACTCCTTCGATAACACAGATTACACTTCTTCTGATGACACCCCAAATGATAACACCTCTAATGGTAACTCAAATAACACTTATTTTAATAATAACTTCGGTGATGGTATTTTTTATGGCAACTCCTCATATGGCACTTGCTCCTTAGTTATATGATTGTAGTCTTCGACCGTCCTAGCCTCATTTGTTTGACCATCCTCTTGATGGTTTCATGTCGTCTAACCTTCTTCTTTATGATACCCTATTGTCTAGCCTCCCTATTGATTGCACTCTTCCATATGGTGACTCAATTGATTACAGTTTGTTGTTTGATCACCCTATTGATTTCCCTCTTCTATCTAGTGATCTTATTGATTGCACTTTATATATTGTTCGATCACCCTCCTAATAGTATTCTTACAAACTGTATTCTGCTAACAGACCAACCTCCTAATGATACTCTACCACTTCTCTCTACTTAGTTTCAATGACTTGCAATATTTTTGCTTCTTTAATTGAGATCAAATTCACTTGCTTAATTTGAATCAAGCTCATCAAGTTCACCTTCTTAAGTATGTTCACTTCCTCAAATACAATCAACTTCACTACCTTTACTTCTTGGCAAGGGTTGTAACTCTTCTTTGACTCTTAAAATTTCTAAATGAATCATTGGTTTATTTCGTTGTGCAACACATTGGTAGTCACGAGTGAAATACCTCCATAAATAACATCGCCAACATTGTACAATGGGTATACCCTCAAAATTATACTAATTTTTTTGTCTGCAAGTTCTCCAATAGTTGTCACAAATTGCTTCACTAGTGGCATCCCTCCATTGTACAATCTCCCTTGGTGTTGCATAAACCTATAATAATGATCTTGCACTATCTTAGTCATGTCCATATTTAGAGTCATCATTTATCTCTTGGGAGTCACTTCCTTGAATGGTCAACCCCAACACTTGAATGATGAACTACTCCTCTATCCAAAATCATCACTCTTAGTGTTTGAGTCATTCTCAATATCAAAATCACTTTCATCCTCAAGATCATTTTTATTTATATTAACATGACACCAATACTTTAGTGATGTTTTTGCATCACTTTCCAAATGCAAGGCATATTCCAAAGCCTCTTAGTATGATCTTAGAGGAATCACTATGATCTTCTTTCAATATGTAGGAAGAAGTCTGCCAATGAACCATATCATCTTTAATGAATCTAATGGGTCTTCCTCCAAATGGTTAAACAACCCACTCAACTTCCAATTGTAGGAATGAAAATACTCGTTCTAACCCTGTTTATTCTATAAATTTTGACAATGAACACATCATCATTTTCAAAAAACTAAAATTCTTACACAAAATCACAAAATTGTTCCTATGTCTGGTACTTATTCTTTGGGAATTTCATCTAACAATCCATTGCAACTTCATAAAATGTCATAGAAATTAACCACCTCCAATCTGCTTCATTATTTTGCCTAGTCACTTTCCACATCATGCAACAGATTCTCCAATGCCTAACTAGGTATTTTGTTGCTTTTCCATGAAATAATGGACACTTATATGATATACCCAAATTGGTCTTCGAAATCACATGTTGACTTAACCTTGATAATGGTTGTTTACATATTGTTCCCTTACACACAATATTAGGCACACCACCCTTTAATTGCTCTTCCAGTATTCTTCCATTCTTACTATGAAATGTTCCAATTTGCAAATGCTCTAATGTCGGACTATCATTTTACTAACCATTGAGCACACTAATTTGTAGTTTCCCTAATGTTAGCCTTCCATCTCATTGTTGAAAATATGTTGAATATTTTTGATGCTATTCTAGCGAGTTAACATATGTTTAGACCCGTATGTTTAGACCTATATGTTTAGACCCATATGGGATGTTTTGGGTTAATATATTTGAACCCATGTTTTAATATATTTGGGTTAATATATTTGAACCCATGGTATTGTAAAATCCCTTCTTGTGTTGTTGGTATATAAAACAACACTTGCATGAGGTGGTGAGAGAGGAATGTTTGAACACCCCCAAGGAGGAGGAACACAAATATGCAAGAAATGTAATCGCAAGTGGTAGAGCAAGTGAGAAAGAAACTAAAGGATATTATTATATTGGACACAGTCAAGTTTATACAATAAGGAGATATTCTTGCTAGGTTTTTTCCCAGGATAAATTCTTGTGCAGCGTGTTCTTCTTCTTTATTTTTCCTTTGATTCTACAATAACTACTTTTCTATATTTCATTTATCGAGGATTATTTCTCTTCATTTGGTATTAGAGCTAGGTTTTAGATTTTTTCGAGGAGTAAGGATTTCAACCCTAGGAAAAATTGATTCTTGAGAGGGAGCATTACGCGAAAGAATCTAGGCAAATAAAAATTATAGAAAGCATACCTAATGATAGATTTGGTGAGCTTTAGTAGTGGTAGACCTAGTGAGCTTCAATAGTGGTAGATCTGGTGAGCTTCGATAGTAGTAGATCTGGTGAGCTTCAGTAGTGATAAATCTGGTGAGCTTTGAAAATAGTAGATCTGGTTAGCTTTGATAGTGACAGATCTGGTGAGCTTCAACAATGGTAGATCTAGTGAGCTTCAGTAATGGCAGATCTGGTGAGCTTCAACAGTGGTAGACTTGGTGAGCTACAGCAATAGTAGATCTAGTGAGCTTTGACAATGGTAGATCTAGTGAGCTTTAGCAGCGATAGATATGGTGAACTTTGGCAACAATAGATCTGGTGAGCTTTGATAATGCTTCAACAGAGGTAGATCTAGTGACTCCAGTGAATGATGAGTCCTAGGATAACACCTTTTGATATGGTAGTCCTTATTTGATTGTGACTCAAGATGGTTTTCTTCCTTATGACTACAACTCTAGTTAAAAATATTCCTTGTGATTGTGGCTCTAGATGTCAATCTTTTGATTGTGGCTTTAGATGTTGCTTTATTTTGATGATAAACTACACTCCCTATAACTATACAATTCACTTTAAAAAGTGTTGTGCCCTATTTTACTTAAACGATGAGTTGAACAACTGAAACCAAAATCATAAAGGAGACGCAAGATTAATAAATAAGTCATCACATAGTTGGAATGCCACCGTAAATAATGTAGGGGGAGATGATAAATTATCATTGAGTGTTATAATGGCCTCATACATAAGTATTATAAATAAGTTGAAGCATAACTTATAGATTACACTTCCTTTGATTACAAACAACTTTTCGTTAAGACTATAGACTATGTTTCATTTGGATGACAAACTACACTTCCTTTGACTATAAACGATACTTCCTTCTGACTATAGACGACACTTTCATCATATTACAAACTAGACTCCCTTTGACTATAGATGACACTCCCTTTAGACTACAAGTGATGCTCCGTCTAATTGTCGATAACACTTTCATTAGACTATAGATGGCACTCCCTCAGATTATAGATGGCACTTCATTCTATAGATTGTACTTCCTTTGAATATAAATGATGCTTCCTTCAAATTGCAGACTATATTTTTAGCTCATTGATAGATTGTAGTTGCTCTAATTGGAGATTCTCCTATAAATCCTTTATTTGTGGATCCTCCATCTATAGTTCATCTTTCTACAGATTCTTTGTCAGTAAAATCTCCATCTACAATTTCTCCAATCTGCATTTCCTCAAGCTATAGTTTCTCCATCTATAGATCCTTCATCTATATATTTGTGGTTTGTATTTGGACAATAATATGCCCTACCTCATGTTTATGTGTCTTTCATGCATGTTTCATTAGAAAATCCTTTGTCTGCACCAACAAATAAATGTATTGCTTCATTTGCTTCTTTGGTTGCATTCCATTGTTGTTGTGCATCTTCCCAAGTGATGTGCATCTCACAACTCCCTGTCACTAGGTTGGACCCAATTTCGTATAAACAACGACACTAGAATGTAGTAAATTTAACATACTAAAACTTAGTTTCACTTCTACTTAAATAAATTTATAGATCTATAGCAATTTAGGAATAACAATACACAAAAATAATAATAGCAATAATAGCATATGATAAATGATATAAGCATGTTTGTATTGATCATGGTTGTACAATAATAATATTACAGTTTGTAAACCCTATGCAAAATACTCTTCATGATGATATCCATGATTGCATTGTCATACCATATGCGTTGACCACCACCCTATGCTCATATGCACCAACCTTCTCCCTTGAATTAATGAGGAGAGGTACTTACTTATACAACTATAAATTAGGTGCACCCTCCAACCTAACACCTCATCATTTCCCTAAATTACATTTCATATGCAGTTAACTTGCATTTACATGACATTTTTTATTATAGGACAAACTAAATTATGACATGAGTTTGTCAATATACTAATACTTAACCTTACATTATCACATATAATATTACATTACCACACACATGTATCATCAAACACTTTGCATACAACTACAAAATAACATGGATTGATAATATTAATTCACTAATTGCAGACATATCAATTTTCCTATCTACATAATGCCATGGACACGCTGGCCATTGCTCCTCTCATTGTTTCAATAAGGACATTTATCTAGGCGGTACCCCCATTTGTCCCTCTTAAAATTATTTTCCCAATCTCTTCTGCTCCTACCACCCCATTTGTAGGTCGTTGGTCCGTTCTATAAAAATGATGATTTATACTTCCTTTTATCTCTCCATCCTTCCCCATTTCATTCTTTAAACCATTAGCCCTAATTTTGACTGCATAGGGGTAATTAACGAGCTTGCAAGCACCTCCTCTTGCTTCTAGTGTATTACAATAATTCTAAGCTATTTAGGATCAAACGTTATAGTACACTAAAAATAAATAAGCCAAAAGAGTTATGTAGCTATGGAGAAAAGGATAAGTCATTTCAATCCTAGGGCAACACAAAATATTTTTTCCAATTGACCCTGATTGTCTCAACCAAAATGGCAAATGAGAGAACAAGACTAGCATGCAACAACAAAAGTGGGGATTTTCCTTTAATATGCCCGAGCTAGGACAAGGTAGAATTTATGGAGCAAGTTGGTAAGGTTGTAAGCCATGATTATGTGTCCCTACAAAATAAAATGGAGAAGAGGAAGAAAGTTCTTGAAGATGTTAAAACTATCCTTAAACATTTCTAGTTAGAGGTCAAAGAACTCCAAAACCATATAGATTAACTGGTGAATGCACAAGTTGAAAATTCTCTCTTAGATATAAAAAAATCAAATTACAATTTCTCACTGATCATTTCACCACTTTGGAAGCCTAACTGAGCAAAGAGGGCTAATTTTTTAAAGGAGATGAAATAAAAGAGGAAGAAAAACTCAAGGCTAGATCAACAACCAAGGATTGCAAGGCTAATGAAAGAGGTTCACCAAGCATACTAGGATAACATAACCAAGACATCATCATCATTGTCCTAGGTGCTCAAATTCATCGATGCATCCATCATGTAAAGTATCCAAATGAATGATGAGGTTGAGCAAATATTGACTATGTTAGAATTGAAAGGATCTAACAATCCTGTATTTCCCAAGATCTAGTTGTTTGAAAAACAATATCACCACAATATCTAAGCTATCAACAAGAATCAAATGACACAATGAAAGCTCTATAGATTAATGGAAAGCATAAGCAAATGCTACAGTAATCTAACAAGAAACTGACAGAATGATAATACTCACTATCTTACTCTCAAAGAGAGGGAAGCCCTTGCTGATATAGGCAAGGGTGTACAATGAGGATCGTAGGATCAAACATGAAAAAGGAGGGAATGGATATCCACCATCCATAATGGGGCACAACATGAGCCATGGATGAGAAATAGAGGGAATGAATATCCACCCTAGAAAAAAAAGCTAACAAGATAAGATAGCCAACTAGCAAGCAAAAAGCTAGATGAGCTAATATCCCACTAATAAATAATATGGGAAAAAGAAATATAAGCTCCTAGGTAATATCCTAAGTGAACTAAAGTAATAAGGTGCATGACTAATACACCAACACCCCCCTTAAGTGAAACTTAGGAGAAAGTGTACAATATAATGAAAGAGGCATATCCTCAGATATGGGTCCCGACAACTAGGCCTGATGAGGTACCCATGTACAATATAATATCCTCAGATATGGGTCCTAACAACTAGGCCTGATGAGGTACCCATGTACAATATAATATCAATGTGAAGGAAGGAGGACTCAAGAAGACCCCCCAAGGACAACTTCCTGCACCCCAAGCATTGATCGCAACTCAAGGAAATGAGGCGATGCCAAAGGTTTAGTGAAGATGTCTGCAATCTGCTCATGTGTAGGCACGTACTCCAAACTGAGAACTCGATCCTAGATAAGTTGTCGAGTGAAGTGCATATGGATCTCAATATGTTTAGTGCGTTGGTGCTCTACTGGATTGCGAGAGATGTGAATAGCACTTTGGTTGTCACACCAAAGAGTAGTAGGATGATCAGGTGGAAAACCAAACTCTATCAATAATTGGCGAAGCCAAAGAACCTCCTAGATAGCAAGAACTATTGCTCTATACTCGACCTCTATCGATGAAAGTGCAATAGTGGATTGCTTCTTGCACGACCAAGCAATAGGACTAGTACCAAGACAATAGACAAAACCTGAAGTAGACCATTGATCATCAACACTGCCTACCCAATCTGAATCTGAATAACCAACAATATTTGAAGTCCCTGGTGTGTACAAAAGACCAAAGTGTGATGTGCCCTGAAGGTATCTCAAGATACACTTGGTTGCCTTCCAATGACTCTCATGTGGATCCTATGAGAATCGGGAGATAAGCCCAACAACAAAGGAAATATCAAGATGAGTATGTGTCAGGTAGATAAGACTACCAACCAACTACCTATATAAGGTAGGATCACATCGAGGTGTGGTGCAAGTGGAAGTCAAAGTGATGCCTGACTGAAATGGAGAAGGGGTTGGCTTGCAATCAGCCATGCCAAATCTATGAAGCAAATCAAGTGTATACTTTTGTTGACATATGGAGATCCTTGAAGAAGACTGTGTAATCTGAAGACCAAGGAAAAAGTGTAGAAGTCCCAAATCTATCATATCAAAGTGCTCCATCAAGGAGCGTTGTGTAGTCTAAATCATGCTAGAGGAGCTTCCAGTGAGGATGAGATCATCAACATAAAGAACAAGTATGAGAATATCCTCTCCAATCCTCTGTATGTAGACTATGTGGTCAGAATGGCAACGTGTAAATCTAGAAGCAAGCAAGAAGGCATCCATCTTCTCATACCAAGCTCGAGGAGCTTGCTTGAGACCATAGAGTGACCTTCTAAGCCGACAAACAAGTGAAGGGTCCTGTGAAAATCTTGGTGGTTGCTCCATGTAAATCTCCTCATGCAAGTCACCATGGAGAAAGGCACTCTTCACATCCATCTGATAAACTGACCATCCTTGTGAAGCAACAAGAGCAAGTACAAGGTGAATGGAATCCATCTTGGCAATGGGAGCGAATATCTTAGAGTAATCAATCCCCTCAACCTATGAGAATCCCTTTGCCACAAGATGAGCCTTGTACTTGGCTATAGAACCATCAGCTGCATACTTGGTTTGATAGACCCATCTACATCGAACCAACTTTCTTCCCTTAGGAAGAGGAACAAGATCCCATGTGTGATTCTTCATCAAGGAAGAATACTCCTCGACCATAGCAGTATCCCACTCAAAAATTCCATGTGCATCTAAAAAGTGTTGTGGGTCATCTAAAATGGCATGACTCAAAAGTCCATGACCTGTGGAGTGAGATGTGGAATGTCGAGAAGATGGAAGGTCACCAATGAAAGAAGTTGCCTCATCAAGAGTAGTATGGGCCCACCGAGGCATGGTGATAGTAGGAGGATCATCAACAACATCCTCATGATGAAGAAAAGAATCCTCAAGTGAAGAAGAGGAAGATGGAGAAGAGGGAGTAGAAGTGGAAGGTAGGAAGGCTTTTGGAATGGTTTGCTCATCAAAATCTACATCTCTCCAAAAAAGAACATCGTGAGTGTCTGGATCGAGCAACCGATAAGCCTTCATATCCTCACAATAACCAACAAAGATAAGTGGTTTACTCTTTCTATCCAAGGCTTTCCTCTTCTTGTTTGGTACATGAGCCCAAGCAAGGCTACCAAAAACTCTGAATGCTGAAACATCGGGCTTGACATGGGTCCAAGCCTCCTCGGGAGTCATATGCTCAAGTGCTTTGTGAGGAGTGCGATTTTGAATGTAGTTGGCACAATTCACTGCTTCAGCCCAAAAAATTGGTGGAATATCCCAAGAGTGAAGCATGTAGTTTGCCATCTCCCTCAAAGTCCTGTTCTTCCTTTCAGCTACACCATTTTGTTGAGGGGTATAAGGGATGGAATGTTGATGTAGTATACCATGCTTCTCAAGAAAATCTAAAAACTCTCTGCTCATAAACTCCCCCCATTATCTATGCATAGCTTCTTGATAGAACAAGAAGATTGCTTCTCAACAAAGGCCTTAAAGACCTTAAAATGGGCAAACACTTCACTTTTGTACTTAAGAAAGTACACCCAAGTGCACCTAGAGAAGTCATCAATGAAAGTAAGCACATACTTGGCCCCTAGAAATGATGGAGTTGGAAAAGACATCAAGTCACTATGAACCAACTCTAAGGGTGCCAAAGCTCTCAAAGCCTTCCCTTTTGGGAAAGGGTCTTGATGTTGTTTTCCAAGTGCACATCCTGGACAAACTCCATCTGAACAAGAGACCCTAGGAAGACCTATCACCATGTCTTGTGTGCTTAATTGTTGTAGATATCTGTAGTTGAGGTGACCAAATCTCTCATGCCAAAGTTTGCTCGTAGAGTCTACATGAGCAACAAGGCAATTTCCAAAGGATGAAGTGTCAAATCCCTCAAATCTATAAATATGGGCACTATGATCAATGACCCCTATAGCAACAATAGTCTTTGGCTCCAAAAACTCTCTGATCTCAACACCATGTGGGGTAAAGAGAACTATTTTTCCATCTCCAGAATAACAAATCTGATATATGGAAAGAAGACTAGTGGAAAGTTTGGGCACATATAAGACATCCTTGATGCACCCACCATCTAACTCAATTGTTCCTATCCCCAAAACTGCAATGCTAGAAGAGTCTCCAACTTCAATGTTGGAAGTGGAACTAGGACTAAGAGAGGAAAGAAGCTCTCTAGAAGGAGTCATGTGATGAGAAGCTCCCGAATCCATAATCCAACTATGTGATGATGCCTCCAATGCATGTGTTGAAAGGGCCCTTCCTTTGTCTTTTGTGGAAGAGGGAGTGGAAAGAGAGATTTTATGCTTTTGCATGGTTTCTTCTAAGGCTTCCATTTTCTTCCAACACCTAGACTCAAAATGGCCTTCTTTACCACAAAAGGCACAAGTATCCCTAGACTTTTTCTTATTCTTAGAGGAAGACTCATTGGATTTAGAAGGAGGGTTGGAGGGCTTTGTAGTGGATTTGGTAGGAGGTGGAGTGGATTCTTGCTTTGGTTTGGGCTTAGGCCTAGATTTCCCTTTACCTTTGGAAGATGAGGATGCTACTAAGGCTTGAATTTTGGAAGGAAGTGCATCTAATTGGTCAAGCTTGGATTGTTCCCTAGTGAGATGCTCACAAAATAACTCAAGTGAGGGCATAACAAAGGCATTTCCTAAGGCATCCATACTAGAGTAAAAGGTAGAGGAGAATACTTGAAAGGGGCCTTTTAACTTGGATAAAATGAGAAAAATGCACTCTTCATCACTCTTCTTCTTTCCACTCCCCTTCAATTGGGCCAAAAGATATTTAAACTTTGCAAGATAATCTTCTATGGTGGGGAACTCATTAGGGGAGAGAGATGACAATTCAACTTCCAATTGCAAAGAGTGAAATTGATCCACTTTTCCAAACATTCCTTCAAGCTTTTCCCAAATCTCAATAGGTGTAGTACAATCTACTATGTGAAAAAATAGACTATCACTTATGTGTAACCCAATGATCCCCATAGCTTCATCCACTTTGTTAAGGTAAGAAAATTATTCATATTCCTTTGTGAATGAGGATGGTGTATGTGTCAACATTTTCCATAATCCCTTAGATTGCAATAGTTATCTCATTTTAAGTTTCCATGTGTGATAATTGTGGGGTGTTAATAGATCAATTGAAGCCATTTTAACCCAAACACAAACAAGGAAAGCAAATACAAGAGACAAGAGACAAGAGGCACTTAGAACGTGCCTTGCAACCCTCCCAAGAGATTGAACTATGTAAATGAATGACCCCCCAAGAATTTTGGCACTTTATCTCAGTGCTTGTTACAATATTCTGCTGAGACAAGAAGTCAACAAGAAAAAATTCTAGAAATTCTACTATAAAACTGAAAAAAGCAATTTTTTTAATACACTGCAATGAAAATGATTTTTTGAAAAATTCATCCACCATATTTGAATTTTGACTGCACCAATGCGAAGCCCTCAAAAAATCAATCAAGATCAAAAACATTT
Organism: Wollemia nobilis; assembly: GCA_028583015.1. Classification (NCBI taxonomy): domain Eukaryota; kingdom Viridiplantae; phylum Streptophyta; class Pinopsida; order Araucariales; family Araucariaceae; genus Wollemia; species Wollemia nobilis. The sequence goes on from JAQPPZ010002660.1 coordinate 2,774,775, forward strand.
TGACCCAAAACAAATTTTGAAAGAGGGAGAAATGACCTCTAGAAGTTGATTTTCCAAAAACAAACTACAATGGGACCATGGGTTTGCAGTTAAAAAATTATGGTTTTTTGAAAGCTCCATCTGCCAAATTGAAAATTTGACTACACCAGTGCAAATGCCTCAAAAAAATAGTCAAGATAAAAAAATGACCCAAAACAGATTTCGAAAGAGGGAGAAATGACCTAAAAAAGTTGATCTTGGATAGTTGGAGACAGATTTGATCAATGTAGAAGGTTCCTTCAAAGTCTTCAAACCTGCAAAAAAATCTGCAATAATGGAGATCCTAGATTGAACAAAAGCAATCCTAAGATCCTAAACCTATGGGTGATATCAAACAACCTAAGCTCTAGATGCCATGTTAGAATTGAAAGGATTTAACAATCCTATATTTCCCAAGATCTAGTTGTTTGAAAAAGAATATCACCACAATATCTAAGCTATCAAAAATAATTAAATGACACAATGAAAGCTCTATAGATTAATGGTAATAAAATGCTACAATAATCTAACAAGAAACTGATAGAATGATAATACTCACTATCTTACTCTCAAAGAGAGGGAAGCCCTTGCTGATATAGGCAAGGGTGTACAATGAGGATCATAGGATCAAACATGAAAAAGGAGGGAATGGATATCCACCATCCATAATGGGGCACAACATAAGCAAAGGATGAGAAATAGAGCGATTGAATATCTACCCTAGAAAAAAAAGCTAACAAGATAAGATAGCCAACTAGAAAAAAAAAATCTAGATGAGGGAAAAAGAAATATAAGCTCCTAGGTAATATCCTAAGTGAACTAAAGTAATAAGGTGCATGACTAATACACCAAAATATTGTGACTTCTATGAGGATGGTCTAAGCGAGGTAGTATAGAATAAAATTGGCCATCTCATCTTATCAAAAGCTAGAAGTTATGGGATTTTAAGACAAGGAAGCGTTGGTGCATAAAGTGCCCAATGTGCTTGACAAAGAACATGCTACACAGAAATGCAAAGCCTAGGTAAATTTTTTGGCCACTAATGTTGCAAACCTCAAGATTCTCATTAACTCTTTAATTCAAAAGGGCCTACCCTCCTCTTGGGCACCAAATAATAAGCTCTTTTCAAAGCCAACATATATACAATTGCTTGAGCAATAAAAGGAAGCATAAGTCTTAATAGATGGCTAGACTTTCCCACTTCAAATGATATAACATAGGGCATCAAACCCATGGCTGAGCTCAAGGTGTGAATTCAAGAGTTCGTGGGCTAAGTGATTTTTTTATAAGACAATGAAATAAAACTCTAAAGATGCTACCACCAATGCTAGAAACTAGAGTTGTTTTGAAATGATGAGTTGGGAGAATTCAAAATCTTGATGGATAGATTGTTCTCCTAGTAGCCTTGCATTATTCTTCTTCATTATTCCTTCAATTATTCATCTTCTCATTTGACTTTGTGTCCAATGGATAAGGTTGTAATTTTTTGGGGCCCTTTATTTTCAGTGAGCAGAAGATCCCTTGTGAGTTGTTAGAATTATAATGAAAATTCTCCACACATGGGGGAATTTTTGCCTTGGCCAATTTTCCCAACTAGCCTTGGTGAAAGGAAAATCAACAATTTCAAACAAAGGTTGCATGGACCATCCAATATTCTGATCAATGATAGGCATTTTTTTGTAGGGGAAGGTGTTTTAAAGTTCCCTAAAGTCGTGTGCACTATTCAATATTTTTATCAAAGGTGGGCACTAATTTGAAAAGCTAAGAGGGTCACACAAGTTTCCAGAACTATGTGCATAGTCAATTTTCTAGATCTATGATGGACACCAATTTTTAAAGGAAAAATAATTTGTAGGACAAAAAGTTAGCATGAATTGTCTATTTTTTTTTATTAACGAGTGTTGTTTTCTAGAAATGTAGTTGAAAATGAGATTTTAAAGCCACACGAGTCATTGATTACACATCCAACAACCCATATCATTTTATAAGGCTATTGAAGGAATTGTGAGAGAAGATCTTCACCATTGGTTAAGGCTTGAACATGTTGTGAGCATATTAACATCCTCTAGAGGAAGTAAGCAGACATCTCATTATGACTCACATTCAAAAGAGATCCACCATTTATATTGGGGAGAAACAAGATCCAACGACCCACAAAAATTTAAGGAAGATATTGAGACACTCATATCATGAAGCTTTACCAATTTTTTGATCTCAACAATCAACGACCTAAGAAGATATACACAAACATCTAGAGGAGCTCCATCGATCATCTAATCAAGAAAAAATAGTGCAATTTGACAAGCCATGATTTTCAAAAGTGACAATAAGAGTTCCTTGGGGAAACAATTGGTGCCTTAAAGAGAGTAGCAACAGGATCTGTAGTTCCAAATATTTCAAGTCTAAAAAAATTGACTGCAAATGAATCTTGTGCTTAGCCCTAAGGGGAATCTTTAGTAAAGTGGTTGACAATAGTAATTGAAGCTCCAAATCCAAAGGTCTTGCACCCTTCGACATTAATAGCTCCAGTCTTCAAGACCTCATAGCCATCAAATTGAATGCAGACTAGTCTCTCGCTCGATTTGGGAAGAAAATTTTGAATTTATTATACAAATATTTAGGCAAAGAAACCCTAGTTTTGTTTATAAATAGTTGTTTCATTTTCATTGTAAGGCATTAAAAAACTGCCTTATCATGCATAATATATGGTCTTGTGTGTATTTTCCTTTCACTTTTCTTTTGTGTATGGTTTGGACTCGAACCTTTAGTCATTTTTCCAATGGTATTTGAACATCTTTTAATGCAATATCTTTGTAATGAGGATTATGACATATATATATGAATTTGCGACTAATTTCATTCTATTTTGTTTCTTATATGTATATCTTGTGCATGAATGCTTATTTTGTATTGAAATCATGTTCACTTTCTAGCATTTGATGGATGATGCACGTGTTCAATTTTTTCCAGGTTACATAGAGGAATATTTGATCTTCATGCATTGTCTTTGTTAGCTTAGGTTTTATTTTCTTCAATTTTGCTTCCTTTTCCTTTGATAAATGAAAGAAGTGTAGGAAGGTGAGTGCTAAAGATCATATCAAATAAAGATTCGACCTTAGCAAAATTTGAGAGATTGTTTTGAGGGTTACGTCTCATGCTCATACAACTTCTCAACTGTGTTGCTTTATGTGAGATGCGAATATCAGGTACATCTAACTATTACAATAGATGACTATAATATTCTAAATAAATAACACATAAGTTTCATATTAATAAAATTAAAAAATAATACAATATAAAAATTAAAAAATATAACACATTAGAACATAAAAATAATGTCCCGGACAACGCAACAATTCTGACTTTGGCTCTTTTTCAGGATGTCCAAGATTCAACCGTGGCGTGGACGAGTGTGTAAGGGGGTGAGTGTGTATTAAATTCCATATTGATAAGCATAGCTCTCAACTTTAGGAGGGGTCATGGTTGGGGGACCCTACCCAACCTTGTGAGTTGGTCGCAAGGGTTTCATAAGGAAAAGGAAGCAAAATTGAAGAAAATAAAATCTAAGCTAACAAAGACAATATGTGAAAAAAGTGTAGGAAGGTGAGCGCTAAAGATCATATCAAATAAAGAGTACCTTAGCAAAATAGAGAGATTGTTCTGAGGGTTACGTTCCATGCTCACAGAACTTCGCAACTATGTTGCTTTATGTGAGATGCGAAGGTACATCTAGCTATTACAACAGATGACTATAATATTCTAAATAAATAACACATAAGTTTTATATTAATAAAAATAAAAAATAATACAATATAAAAATAAAAAAATATAACAAATTAGAACATAAAAATATTGTCTCAGAGGGGACATCGCAACGGTTCAGGCTTTGGCTCTTCTTTGAGAGGTCCAAGGTTCAAACCAAAACGTGGACGAGTGTGTGAGGGGGTGGGTGTGTGGTGGTTGTGGGCGATTGTGTGAGGGGGTGGGTGTGTGGTGGTTGTGTGTTAAATTTCCTATTTATAAGCAATTCCCTATTGATAAACATAGCTCTCGGCTTTAGGAGGGGTCATGCTTGGGGGAGCCTACCCAACCCTATGGTAGGAGTTTCTCGCACTAACCAAATAAAAAAAAACATTAAAATAATAAAATAAAATTTATTATACACATATATAAATTCTATATCTACAAAATATTTGTTTTTATAAGAGTATGTTTCATATAGTGTTCTATAAATATATTTAGAATTAGAGGAAAGAAATATTAGGTCTCACTTAGTGAAAAGTTTGATTAAAGCTATGAAATCTTATATATACACATGAGATATGAAATCTTATATATATATACATACACGGGGACTAGAGACTATAAAAAAAAGAAATTTAAATCCATAATTATTATTTTTTTAATATAAAGGGTAATATCTTCTTATTTAATAATTGATTATAAGGTCAGGTCAAATCATTAAAACTATCAATCCTCACATCTCTTCAGTAAAGACATCCTAGAATGAGGGATTGTGTATGTTTCATATGGTGTTCTATAAATATATTTAGAGGATAGAAATGTTAGGTCTCACTTAGTGAAAAGTTTGATTAAAGCTATGAAATCTTATATATACATATGGGATTAAAGGTATGAAATCTTTTGTATATATACACATACACGGTGATTAGAGACAGTAGAAAATAAGGAAATTTAAATCCATAATTTTTATTTATATATTTTTTAATATAAGGAGGTAACATCCTTTTATTTTTAACAAATGATTATGAGATCAGATTATAAGTCAAATCGTTGAAATTGCTTTTATAATCCCTACTGTAAACCGCAACCTAAAGTGAAGGAGACCCAAATAACTTAAAATTAATACTACCATTATCAAATTAATACATTCAAATCCACGATGTCCTCTATTCACCCTTCCCAAGGGTATTCAAATCCATGACCTCCGTACAATTATGCCCCCACTCACCCCTTTGGAAAGACCCCGTTGTCATTTAAACTTGTGCTCATCAAATAATATAATATAAATTAAATGTATTATAATTTTATATAAATAATTTAGGTACGTGTTGTTTATGTGCACCGCCATCGATTGATCGGCCCTACCCACTTAGTCACGACAAGTTCCCTTGGATGTGATGAATTATTGAGAATTATTAGTTTGATTCGTCGTCTTAACATCTAATAATTTATTAATTATTATTATAATTTAAATGTTATATTTTAACTGCATTTTTTAATATAATTTTTATATTTGCAATTTAATATTAGATTTTATAGTTAAAATTTTTAGAACAATGAATTGGATAAATATTGAACGTGTTTAGAACAATATTCAAGTTAATATTTTATCTTCATAAAATCTTCTATTTTAAAAGACTAACCATATCTAGTATATTAATTTATTTAAAAAGTCATTTCATTTATACTTATTAGGTAATGATTGTGTTGCTATATTAAATATATTTATTAGGTGCGGTATCCTTATATTAAACTTTAGATACTTCTCAATTTTACTATTATTTTATCAACTTTTTCATTTGAATATTTTTTTAATATCCTTCTCGGTTCTTTTAAAATATACTATAGACATATTTGATAAAAAAAATATGCCTATTGAGAACTTATTTCTCTATCATGATCTTAAACATTTACATTAATTTAAAAGTTTATTGTAATCTTTTAATTTAAAAAACGGTTTTTATGTTATTTAGGTGTTGTAGGTGAGTTGGAGAGGAGAGGGCAATCCTCCAAAGGAAATCTCAGGTTCGGATCTCCACCCTATCAAAAACTTGAATTGGATACCCAAAATCCAGTTGATAATGTTGGTGCAGGTAGGGTCGGACGTGACTCCCATGTGATTTTGACGGTGTAGAACTTCTTGGTCATGGTTTCTCATACCAAGGCGGTCTCGCAAGGAGTTTTTTGCATTAAAAAAATGGTTTTTATGTTACTTTTTTTATATTAATGATAATCATAGTGGTATGTCCTTACATTTTCATCCAAGAGATCCAAATTCAAACCCCGGTACAAGGGGACCTGAACCCCTATTTAAAAACCGTGCTTTATCCTAAAAATTTTATCCAAAAAATAATAGGCTACAATTGCTATCTCTCGCTTCCTAGTAGGTTGTTGCAATTGAATTCCTTAGAAGGTTAGAGTCTAGTTGACTTCGTCTTTTCTTAAGATTCTTTACACAACAAAAAAAAATCATTGTCTAGTCAAACTACTTTGAGTGACCTTAATTTCATGAATTTTGTGTTTTTTATAAGACAATTAAGGGTACGATTCCACTAATATAGGGTGGAACATGACCACCATATTTCTTACATAGTTATATAGATATGATTTGTTATTCTTATTCCACTTAAGAGAGTAACAATTAAGAGGACTTTATATAGTTATATAGATATGATTTGTTATTCTTATTCCACTTAAAAGAGTAACAATTAAGAGGACTTTATATATATAAATAGATGTTTTAATATTTTTATTATTATTTTTTCAAAAAAAAAATCTTTTTTTTTTGTTAGTGTGAGAAATTCTTACGGTTAATTTACATGGTTGAGAATGAACTTTTTTTATATTAATGATAATCATAGTGGTATGTTCTTATGTTTTCATCCAAGAGACCCAAATTCAAACCTCACGGAACCTTAAACCCCTTTTAAAAACATGTGCTTTATCCTAAAAATTTTATCAAAAAAGAATAGGCTAGTCAATTGCTATCACGCGCTTCCTAGTAGGTTGTTGCAATTGAATTCCTTGGAGGGTTAGAGTCTAGTTGACTTCGTCTTTTCTTAAGGTTCCTTACACACAAAAAAATCATTGTCTAGCCAAACTACCTTGAGCGACATTAATTGCATGAATTTTGTGTTTTTATAGGACAATTGAGGGTAAGATTCCAGTAATATAGGATGGAACGTGACCACCATATTCCTTATATAGTTATATAGATATGATTTTTTATTGTTATTCCACTTAGGAGAGTAACAATTAAGGGGACTTTATATATATAAATAAAATGTTTTAATATTTTTATTATTATTTTTAAAAAAAAAAAAGATTGTTTTTTTGTTAGTGTGAGAAATTTCTACGATTAATGTACATGGTTGAACAATTTCCTTTCAACCATGATTTCTCGTAAAGTTCAGCAGTCTCCTTCCAACAATGATCCCTCATAAAGCCAAGAGCTATGTTTATCAATAGAGAATTTAACACACAACCACCACACAACCTTGGACATCCCAAAAACAAAGAGGACTTCATTCTTTTTCTTTTTGGAATTATTAATTTTAAACATAAAACATTACAAAATTGTTCTTCAAAACTATGTTTTTTCAAACATTGTTTAAATGTAGGAGTGATAATTATCCTTTAGATATAACTAATTTATATTCTAAAATCTCATCTTTATCAAGTAATTTCTTTTTTTAATTGAAATAGTAATTCCTAATATCTTTATGTTTAAAAACTAAGGATTCATAAAACTCTTATTAAGACATTAAATATGTCATGATTAGATCTACATGATATCAAAAACATTCTAATCTATATGATTACATATTCCAATTTTGTAAAAGATGTTTTTAAAACCCGTTTATAATTAATTGGCAAAAGGAACAATAGGGTTATGCATAAGGGGTTGGACTCAAAATGTACTTGTAAAAAAATGGTGAATCCTAATCAAAATCAAGGTGAATCATGGCGAATCCAAAGCAAATCAAATCAATCATCTTCACACCAAAATCTGGGGCATTTAAAGCCCTAAAAAGTAAGTTCATATTTGGGATAGCTTTTGACCTATTAAATCATCTTATAACTTCATAAAAACACCACCATTAGATCAAGCTTGAAAAAAGCTTTCCAACTAGTAAAAATATGCCTATATGTGGATATATATTGTGGCAAATTGACCCTAACAAAAAAGTTGATCCTGAAAATTTTAGGCAAATGGGCCGACGTCGAAGGTCCTCGTATTCACCAATTTTCAATTTTAAAAATCCTAATATTCGCCCAATTGGTGAATATTCGCCACTATGCATGACCCTGGAACAAACTCTGAAGTCCAATAATTTAAGAAGAAAAATCATTATATCTTTTTTTAAATAAAATAATGGATGGTATCTCTTTTCAATATCTAATATTATTGATAATAAACGATGAGAAAAGAAAATATGTTGCATATTTGTGTTTGAAAATATTATTTTATTTTTAAAATAAAATAATCATCATTATAATTTCTTTAAATTTTAAATTTGAGTATGTAATATAAATGTTTTTATTTAAATAGTTGATTTATGTTTTATAAATATATTTTATATTTAACTTATATAAGGTTATATAGAATTAAAATAAGTTTTATTTTTCCTTACTTCATTATTTTTTAATGAGTTATGTCATTGTAGTTTTATAGTAAATCACATCATACCAAATATAAGGCTAACAATGAAATAAAAAATATAAAATTGAGAGTATATTTACAATGCCATTAAAGTCAATGCTAAATTTATATAGCCATTTAATCCAAAATTTATATATTTTTTAAGTTTAATATTTTCATATTATTTTTTAACCTTTATAAATTTTACATCCGTAATTTCCATCTAAAATTTATTAATTATTTTTTGGATTTGGTTAATGTGAAAAACCATTTATATATTTTTTAAGTTTAATCTTTTTATATTATTTTTTAACCTTTTTAAATTTTACATCCATAATTTTCATCTAAAATTTATTAATTTTTTTTTGGATGAGAAACCCTTGCAACCGACACTTAAGGCTAGGCATCACCATCCCACCACTTATAGAGGGGAAAGTTGAGCTTATCAATAGGGAATTTAACACAACTACACACACTTCGGTGTTTGAACTTTGGACCTCCTAAAGAAGAGCCAAAGCCTAAACCTTTGTATTGTTCTCATAAGATAAAACTCTTAGATAGAGAGAAACCTTCATAGCCGCTCTTGGGCGACCAACAATGTCATCCCATTTGGGTATCCACTATCTAGAGGGAATCCACTAGAGGTTTTTTATATGTCCACAAAGATAGTACATAGGTGGTTTATACATTGGAATTTATTAGTGTCTAGAAAATATCCCAGACACCAACTACATTACAAATTAAATATTTAAGAGTAATGTCTTGGCCACTACACCCATAGTTTTATATGTTTCTCAAATTTATTACTTTATATTCTTATCCTAAATCTTTATTTTTTATTTATTTTTGCATATATTAGAGGAATCAATAACTTGTTACATATGCATCGCCTCTTTGTGGATTCGATTCATGCTCTTTGTTGTCACTATAACCTCTAGTTGCATTGGGTAAACTTTTTAACATGGCCAACGACCCTGGCGCAACACATCCTCCAATTCTACGAGGCCTAAGGGATTTGAATTGTGGTCTCCACCCTAAGGGAGTGCTTTGATCAACGGGTCGGAGCCTTCAACCTTAAAATGTGGGTTAGAAAGGAAACCCACTACTTCAGCCTTAGGGCATGTCACCAGTCCCATCCAGGTATCCCCTAAGGTCTACATAAGGATTTTTTATATGTTTGCAAAGACAACACAAGGGGTGGTTCGAAAACTGGACCTCTTGTTCATCTTGAGGCCATGTTTTGAAAACCAATTATACTTGCGAAGGTGCACAAGGGGTGGTTCGAACACTGGATCTCCCATTCATTTTTAGGGCCATGTCCCAAAAACCAATTGTGTTACAAAGGCAGACAAAACTGTATAGTTGAAAATCACTACTTCAACCTTGGGGCCTATTGCCAGTCTCATCTGAGTATACCCCGAATGCCTACATAGTGGAATTTTGGGGAATGTCTTGGAAACCAACTATGCTACTAAGGCAAACAAAAAATTATGCGATTGAAACCCACCACTTCAACCTTGGGGCTTGTCACTAGTCCCATCCAAGTATACCCCTAAGGCCTACATAGTAGATTTTTTTGTGTTCCTAAAGATAACATAGGGGTGGTTTAAACACTAGACCTCTCATTCATCTCAGGGCCATGTTTCGAAAAACAATTGTGGTTGCGAAGGTGCACAAGGGGTAGTTCAAACACTAGACCTCCCATTCATCTCGAGGCTATGTCTCAGAAACCAATTGCGCTATGAAGGTGAACAACAAATTTTTTATAGTTGAAACCCACTGCTTCAACCTTGGGGCCTGTCGCTAGTCCCATCTGGGTATACCCTTAAGGCCTACATAGTGGATTTTTTTATGTGTTCGTAAATATAGCACAAGGGGTGGTTCGAAGATTGGACCTCTTGTTCATCTTGGGACCTTGTTTTGGAAATCAACTATGCTTACGAAGGTGCACATGGGGTGGTTCAAACACTAGACCTCTTGTTCATCTTGGGGCCATGTCCTAGAAACCAATTACGTTATAAAAGTGAACAAAACCTCTGTGGGTGAAAGAAAACCCACTACTTCAACCTTGGGACCAGTTGACAGTCCCATCGAGGTATACCCCTAAGGCTTACATAGTGGATTTTGTATGTGTTCACAAAGACAACAAAGAGGGTGGTTCGAACATTAGACCTCTCGTTCATATTGAGGCCATGTTCCGAAACCAACTGGAATTGCGAAGGCACACAAGGAATGATTCAAACACTGGACTTCCAATTCATCTTGGGGCATGGAAACCAATTGTGCCTCGAAAACCAATTGTGCTCCGAAAACCAACTGCGCTACAAAGGCAAGCAAAAAATTGTATAGTTGAAACCCACTACTTCAAACTTGGGGCCAATTGTTGGTCCCATCCAAGTATACCCCTAAAGCCTACATAGTGGATTTTTTATGTGTCCGCAAAGACAACAAACAACAAAGGGGTGGTTCGAACACTGGACCTCTCATTCGTCTCAAGGCCATGTCCCGAAAACCAACTATACTTGCGAAGGCGTATAAGGGGTGGTTCAAACAATAGACCTCTCATTTATTTCAGGATAATGTCCTGAAAAGCAACTACATAAAACCAACTACACTATACAACTATACTTGTGAAGGCGTACAAGGAGTGGTTCAAACATTGGACCTGTCATTTATCTTGAGATAATATCTCGAAAACCAACTATATTATGAAAATAAACTTATTTTTAAATATTTCATAAACATAATAAAATATTATTTTATACTATTCTTAAACATAAAATATTATATTAAATTATATTAAAACACATACAATATATAAATACAATTAAAATTAAAATTATAAATATAGTTTTAAATTCTCTTAATTGTATATACCTATAATATAATATTTCATTTCATTCTTGCAATATTGCACTAATATATGAATATCATTGGGGATTAAGTTCATATAACCTCTATAAACACAACATTATAAGATTATATATATAAACACAAAATTTCAAGGAGTTGGTTGGTTGTTTTGTTTTATTTGTATTGGTGAATGAAAAGAGAAGCCGACTAAGGTGGAGATGAGAATTCAACTATTGATGAATGAAAAGTGAAGCCGACTAAGGTGGAGATGAGAATTCAACTAATGATGAATGAAAAGAGAAGCCTACTAAGATGGAGATGAGAATTCAACTAAGCTTCACATCCATCCTTAGCCAAACTTGAGTGGCTCCTTTTAAGGAGCAATCCAATGAAATTTAACGTAGGCAGCCCTCTCTTCGGAGCCTTCAATATATTTGTGAGAGGATTCCAACAATGGAATTTGCAATATCCCTACACATAATAGGCTTATCTTCATTGGACCGTTCGTAGTCCACGTGAGGAAAAGTAAAATTTGTCTCGTACATCTTATAGATTGAACCCATAAGAGCCACGTCAATTTACATTGGTAAGAGTTATCTCTACGCCGTCTAAGTTGGAAGGAAAAATAGTTTGAAAGGTATAGAAATTTTTTGGTTTGTTGTTGTTGAGTGTTTTAATAATTTAATTTTTTTAAATAGTTAATGTTATTATTAATTTTTTAATGTAATAGATTATAAATATTTAAATATCAATTTAATAATAATATAGTTTGGAATTTTTATTTGGTTATTTTTTTTTTATATAATTATTATTTTTAGTATCGGGAAAATTACAGGGATTATTCCTCTTCATTAAGTTGACCCAACGTGAGATGGAGAACACCAACTACTACTTTGTTAAAGCTAATAGAGTGCCCCAAATTTGAACCCAAATCTTTTTTTTAATAATTACTTGACCAATAAAACATTTACCTATCCACTAACCCTTAAGTTTTAAATTTTATATAAAATTCTTTAAAAAAGACAAAGGAAAAAACATTATTTTCCCATCTAATCCATACATTCCATTCACGTGCAGAAGAACGACTTATGCCCCACATGCCGAATTTCCTTATATTAATACATCAAATTCGTATTCATTCTTTTCGTCTTCATTTTCTTGTACGTATATGTTCATAATTTTTTACAGTTGGTAATTCGAATCTCTTGCATTATAATGCTAATTCTAATTCTGACAGTTGTTTTTCAGGCGTAAATACGCTTGTCCCCTCTCATAGATTATATGTTTCCATGTATTAAGATAAAGTTTGCCCATTATTTCTACCAAGATGTCAAATAGCAAGTAGCTAATTATTTGATTTGTACAATACGGGTAAGGTTGGAATATAAATGCGAGCCTTACATTGCCCAACATTGACAATCACCTTTGCAGTAAGCCGAACATAGACGTGTGAATAGAACTTATCTTAGTTCAGCGTGGATTACAAACGGGCACGGTTTAGTGCACATCTGGTTCGCATTAGCTTGCATGGACTGTCATCTTTGTCCACCCCATTCCACTCTTAAAGGATTGTCATGTCGACGTGGATCTTCATTTCTATTATTATATATAATTGAAGCTATGAATGTTATCTCCGAGGTTATTGTGTGACCTTCAATTATATTATAATATATAAATATTAGTCAAAATTGAAGTTATGAGTGTGATCTTCATTTCTATTAAATATATATCTGCAAGGTACGTCTGTATAAGCAGAGGAAAAAATGTTGAGAATTATGCTGGTCGATAAGATTAAGGAAAGATTGAAAAAGAAAAATAACATTATTTTAAGCTCTTAATGCAGGCTACGATTTCCTAACTACTCTATGCATTCTATTCACGTGCAGATGACCGGTCATGCCCCATAAAATTCGTCTTCATTTTCTTGTACATCAATTCATAATTTCTAACAGCTGGTAATTCGCATCTGTTGGATATTGTGATATTTAATAATGGTAGTTATAATTATAGTCTAAATTTTTTGAGTGTGGGTATAAGATCGATGATGATGGTACAAATCTTGAGTGATTGGTGGTCCCTTTCACATTGGGTCAACAATAACAAAGCGGAATAGGTTTGGGGAAGTAAGCCCTATAATACACTTGTCAAGTTACTAAAAATAATCTTGCACGTATCAATTCATAATTTCTAACAGTTGGTCATTCATAATTTCTAACAATTGGTAACTCGAATCCCTTGGATGTTGTGACCGACTCTCTATCTAATAATGGTAATTATAATTATAGTTTGATCTGAATTCTATGAGTGTGCTGCGAGATCGATGATGACGGTACAAATCCTGACCGACTGGTGGTCCCTTTCATACCGGGTCAACAATAACAAAGCGAAATAAGTTTGGGGTGGCAAGCCCTATGATGCACTTGTCACTTACTAAAAATAGTCTTGTACATATCAATTCATAATTTCTAATAGTTGGTAACTCATAATTTCTAACAATTGGTAACTTGAATCCCTTGGATGTTGTGACCGACTCTCTATCTAATAATGGTAATTATAATAATATTCTTATTTGAATCCTTTGAGTGCACTATCGAGATCGATGATGACGGTACAAATCCTGAGCCATCGGTGGTCAACAATAACAAAGCGGAATAGGTTTGGGTAAGCAAGCTCTGTGATGTACTTGTCAGTTATTAAATAGTCTTATACATATAAATTCATAATTTCTTACAGTTGGTAAGAATCCCTTGGATGTTGTGATCAACTCACTATCTAAAAATGGTAATTATAATTATAGTTTCCTTTTAATTCTTTGAGTGCGATGATGACTATACAAATCTTGAGCGACCGGTGGTCTCCTTCATGCTGGGACAACAATAACAAGGCGAAATAAGTTTGAAGGAAGCAAACTGTATGATGCACTCGTGAGTTTGAAAAAAAATTCTAACAGTTGTTTTTCAGTTTCTCTCATAGTTGATTATATGTTTGCATGTATTAAGAGGAAGTTTACTCATTACGAAAAAATGGTTGTTCCGACCAGGGTGTCTGAGTAGCTCATTATTTGATTCGACAATACGGCTAAGGTCGGTATATAAATGTGAGCCTTACATTGCCCAACATTCACAATCACCTTTGCACTAAGCCGTGTGAAAAGAACTTGTTTTCAATTTGAACATCACCGTTCAATTGTTATTTAACTTTTTCAAGTTGAAAAAATTGAACCTTGAACTAGCGTGAATTAAGAACGGGCAAGGGTTGAGTTCACATTTTGGTAGCTTGCATTTACTGTCCAATACAAAACGTGAAATTCATTCGTCACCAACCAGGCGAAGCAATTATGTCACGCCATCATGGATTCTCATCTTTGTCCACCCCATTCCACTCTTTAAGGAAAGGAAGGCCGATTCCGATTCCGACGCTGTGGCCCTCTGCTGTACACGTCGGCATCCCGTGTCATGTCTATCAGGAATATCCGGACTCGCGAACGAATATGCTCCGTGTTTCATGTGGTCTATAACACTACCTTGATCGTACTTTCTAATATTAATGTGGTCAAAGCTATTATTTGCCCATCAGCCTTTGGAAAAGGCGTCGATCCGTTCTTGGTACTTGCGTTTTCCCGAGACTGATGGGATGAAAATGGTCGGTCAATGGTGATCTTTTCATTTCCGGGGTAGGCTGTACAATTGGGTGTCTTGGGCTTAAATACTTTGTGTGCCTTTTGATGCTCGTCAGGTTTTGAAGCTTTGTTGGGAAAAAGGCGGGGTTTCTGATTTGTTAGTTGAAGGCTCAGTATTGGATTTCTTCAGGAGTGTGTTTGAATGCCTGCCCAAGGCTTGTATGTCATTGCTTCTGGGAATAAAAATCCACAGATGATCGCCAGGTCAGGTTTTTGTTTCTTTGATTCTAGGGACATGGTTTGTTCCTTGCCTCCGATTCAGGGTTGTTTTTAGCCGTTCGAACAAACCTTTGGTAGCGATTTATTTTGATTCATTTTAAGGTTCCAAAGGGCTCATTGGGTTCCAAAATCTAGTGTATTGATTTTTCCATGTACAGGGGCTTCTGAATGCACCTGTCATTGGATTTGCAAGTTCACGGATTTCTATTTTAGGTCTTCCATTTTCTGTTTTGTAATTTGTTTGACATTGGGTTCTGAGTGAGTTTTCGATTGGACTTTGGGATTTTTGTTTCGATTTTATAATGGCTTTGTTTGGGACTATTTTGTAATACGTGGACAATTTCATTTGGGTTTGGGTTATCCTCATTGTAAACAAGAGGCCTTGGATTCTTATGTTTGGGGTCCCAATTGGACCAGGTGGTCTACAATCTGAGCCCACAGTTATTAGTCAGAGTGTCATTGTTTCCCTTAAATATTGTTGGGCTCTTTTTGTGGGGCGTTAGTGTGATAGGCACTTCAGGCCGTAAGGATGGATGTCTTTGACTTTCCTTTTGAAGGGATTCACGTATTTAAGGATGCCCAGATGCAGAGCCTTTCTAGTAAGCCTCTGACCATCAGAATCCTCCAGATGATTGGATGTGGGCAATCCAATTTGCCCAGTATTTGGGCTTTGGGAGGGATTCTTATGGCTTTGGTAGCCACAGTTGCAAGTATTATCGCTGGTGCAAGGATGTTTAGGCTCAAATTGCAGAACAGGAGGGTAGAAGAAGAGGAATTGGTCGGCCGTGAATTGGCAAATTTCTCCCCTGTTTCTTGGGAGTCCTCTGATGAAGACGAAGAAATTGAGCCTGATAGCTGTTCCTCCTCTTCCTCTTCTTCTCATCTGATTTCAAGTCAAGCAATTCAGATGATAAAAAGGAGGAAGGAACATAAGGAGCAGGCTATGGACTGGGGAGTAAAAAACCAATGGGAATTTTACATTTCTTCAGAGAATCGGGCTACTGCAAGGGACTATGGCGTGGAAGCTTGGGACAGATATGCAGAATTAGTCTTACAGGAGAGGGAGGAGATCTTGAATATGAATTTCAAGCATGCGTGGGAAATGGGCAAATCAAAGCTAAGGCAATGGCAGCAAGAGAATTTGCCCTCATTTGTAGTTAGAGGGCCCTATAATTCATTGTTTGACAAGGAAAATGTGGTCAAATTCTGGGACAATCTCAAAGGCAGAGCCTTTAGAACATTCTACTTTCAGCAGGGTTTTGCTTCAGCTCTAGATTCAGGATGGATGTCGGGAATTGCATCATTAGGCAACACCCCTAAAGGCCTTCGTTCCCTTTGGGATGTTGACAGAGCAACTTCATTGAGCCGGATATCAGCAAACAGGGCTGAAATTCAAGGCTTGCATATGGAATCTTCTAACACTATCATCACAGGAGGCATTGATGGAGCCTCTGGAAGAACAGCATTAAAGCTTTGGGATACTAGGATGGGGCCTAGACCTGCTGCAGTGAATGAATCACATCTTCCAGTCCCAAGGAGAATATTAAACATCAAATCCGGTACAGTTCATAAGTTATATGTCAAGCATAATGCAAAAATGGTATCCATCTATGATTTTAGGATGTTTGGGGGAGGACGAGTCGGTACAAGGAGAGGATCCCACGGCTACAGAAAAAACAAAGGCAGGTGACCACAATTTGTTAACCGATTGTTTCTTTGCAGAGTTAGACGAACGAAAAAAAAGAACATGGTGGGATGAAGACGCAGGGATTATTTCTGATAAGGAGAATGCGAGTTACGAAGAAGAGGATTGTTACAATGGCTGTTGGGACTGTCAGCCCAATTATGGTGCTAACAAGAAGTCTGTAGTTGATTGGATGTTCCATTCACTTGAGTACCAAGTTATGCCCCAATTGAGATGATATTAGTAGATGCATAACATGAGGAGATCAGTTTCAAAACTCTGGAAGTTAACGTTGTTTTCTTCCTTGGATTGTATTTATTAAAGAAGAATTAAAAACAAAAATTAGAATGTTAAAAACAACCTAAGGGTCAAGGATACACTCAAATGGCATCAACCATACACTCATAATCATACTAAAGTTATTTATATTTGTTGTCAATTCCTATCCTTTCCCTCACTTCAAATGCCCTCAATTTTTCCATTCTTTCAAAACCATCTCTCCCTATACTAGAAAAAAAAATCATAAATGGAGGAATAATTCTGTGGTTAGACTCTATTTTTTACCTATTTAAAATGCATTGAAAAATCTAAAGGAATAAGAAAAGGTTTACCAGGAAATCGATTCCATAGGCTTATTTCTAACAATTACATAAAAATACTTAAAAAATAAAAATAAAATAATTATTATTATTTTTTTTATTTTATATATTTATGGTTAAAATGCATTTTTAGCTATTTTGATCTATTAGACAATAAAATATTAAAATACAAATCATATACATATGTAAATTTCATTCAGTAGATAGTTTGTAATTCATGGAAGGTGAATTGCTACATTTCCACATAGTTGACCTCCCTTATTTAATTTAGTGGATTTTTAACCGTAATTCATGGAAGGTGAATTGCTACATTTCCACATAGTTGACCTCCCTTATTTAATTTAGTGGATTTTTAACCACTGATTTAAAAAAAAAAATAGAGGTATACCTCTAATTATAAAAAGCATGAGTAATAGATGCAATGATATAGCCTCACATCTTTTCAAGCGGTTATCGGACGGACATGATTTTGCCTCTGATGAACTTCACTCTTTGGTTTGGTCTGCTCTACCCTTGGTTTTTTACTAATTATTATTTTGTGAGCTACAAGTTGTATTTAGTATTTTCAATGGGATTGGAGCTGGTATGGGAGGCTTCACTAAGTTTCAATACTCATGATTTTGAGTCCACTTGGGAAACATCAGCCATTATTTGTACCAGCAACCACCATCAGAAGGAAATATGACCGATCTTCCTTCTATTTTTTGTGGAAGGGGTAGAGATGACTCAACAATCTAGAAGATTGATTATGAGTTTGGAAGCATTAGAGAAGGTGACAATCTGTGACTAGAGCCTTGAATAAGGGACTAGAAATGCATACTAAAAGACCTGCATCTTGAAAGACCTTATTGACTCATCATAATGTTTGCTCCAATTGTTCTTGGAAAAATAAAAGAAGCAAAAAATCACTTGGAAGATCTGAAAAGGAGGATCTTGATGCTCAAGGCCCAACATAAAACACTAGACAACAAAGGAATGGTTTATCCCAAAGATAGTGTTTGGTCTCTATAGGTTTAAGCTTTGTTTGAGTCTGTTGATTGTTCATTGTCTATTACATTTTTTTATAATCTTAAATGATCCTGAAGTCAAAAAATTTAGATAGTATAGATATTGTTTGATCTTCTTGTTTAAGATCTGGAACCATTTTTGGAGCATAAATGTTATTCTTTAATGTTTATTGTAAAAGGTTTGGGGTCCCTTTCAAAACCCCTTCTTCTACCTTAATAAAAAAAAATATAGTCTAACATCTTTTCTCACATATTGATTGCATTGTACTCTATTTTCATAGCAATAAAGTCATTTTGTTATTTTCTTTATATATTTATGTGTTCTAATTTATTATACTCTATTATTTTTAAAATTCCATTATATATTTATTTTGTTTGAATCTTTGAGTTTTGAATCAACAGTGTCTTTTAAGTGTATTTTCATAAAAACTATATCAACCTATTGAAAGCTCATGTATTAGATATTAGACGTAAGATCCCTCTAATCACCTCCATTGTCTTTCCAAATGATCTTAGATGCTCAAACACTACACCAAGTGACCAAAGGAGATATCAAATCTAAGTTTCACTGAGGAGATGCATAGTAAAGATCATTTGAGAAGCTAAAAGACATTATATTTAGCTCCTAAACTTTCCTTACATGGTCTACAATTAGCCTTAATAGATAATGAATGATACATGGCAATACACATTAGGATTTTTTCACACTTCATGTGCATCTAATTTTGTATCATGGTAAGACATACAATGAAGCAATTCAAAAATATCCTACATATGACAAAGAGATTTATGTCATTGTTAAAGCATGTTAATATTGAAAGTAAAACATATTGGGCAAGGAAACAATCATCCATACATACCACATCTCTTGAGTTTAGTCAAGCCTAAAGTAAGTTAAGGAATGAAACACATCAAAAGTTGGCCACATATTTATAATAGTTTCATATTATCGTCAAGCATAGGAAAGGAAGTTCCACTTCAATAGTAGACTATCTGAGTCGACTGCCAATTATTGCATTTACCACCATTCTTTATTTCTATCTATATAAGACTTTCAATTGGTCCTCCTTGTATGAAGTGGATTATGAGTTTGCATATATATATATATATATATAGCTTTTCATGCGGGAATTTTTTTTCCAAACCTTTACTTTTAAGATAATTGTTAGATATATTTTATTATTAGGTAGTATGTCGTACATTTGTAAATATTAGATTAGGGAGTGTTATTTATATTTATTTAATGTATGAGTCAATGTGTGAGAAGGGTCTAAGTGCCATTTAATAAAGTGTGCAAGTGTGCAAAGTGTGAGAGTGTGCAAAGTGTCATGTAAGTCAAGAGTCATAGAGTTAGGTGTCAAATATGCAAGTGAAGAGTCACATGATATGTGGCAAGATGTAAAGTGAAGAGGCATGAGATTTTTGTCATATGTGAAGAATAGGAAAGGATGCATATCCCAAATGTTTGAGGAATTCAATAGTCAAGTATTGAATATTCATCTTCTAAGGTTATATTTTTTTTGTGATGAAAAAAGAATAAATTTTATTAAACAGAAATCAGATTACATAGTCACGTTGCCTTTCATACATGGGTCTTAGCCTAGAAGTACCTCCAGATATACATACCTATAATCCCATGAAGGCTAAATTCCCAATTAGAGAATAAACAAAAATTACACAAAAAAATATTGCTACGCCAAATCACTGAAAAACATATTAGAGTAGGACTCCTCAAAACTGCAATAAGATTAAACCATCAATGTTTTCCTTGTATACTGCATATCCTCTCAAAACCACATTCGAGATCTCTTCATTTCCAATGGTGATTGCAAATTCCCACAACTCCACCAGCTCATCCTGCTAATCTCCACTGTTATCTGTCTATCATATCTCCACCTTCCCACATACACGATAATTCGAACAATTCATAATCATAAACATAGGAGTTGTCATGTTATTACTTATTCCTTTCCCATCATTGGGGTAATCTTCTAAGGTTATATTATGGAGATAAAGCTCCATTCATTATATCCTTGAGAATCAAGTGAGAACAAATTCATATGTATATTTGATGATTTATGAACAATATTGTGAGATCTATTATTGAGAAATATTGTTGTCATTTTATGAATGTGATTCATTGATATTGACCAAAGAGTTGTATGCTTTAATATTATTATTTATATTTGATCTTGGATAAGGGACTTGTGAGATAATCTGGGTAAATTCCCAATAGCGAAATTAGAGCTGCATTGTGGCTATTTTCTATTGTGGAGGGGATTAAGTGATTTTTTGGAGAGAGAAGAAGTTGAAAATATTATTGGAGAAAGATTGAAGATATTATGAGAGTTTTTTGGTGGAAGAAGAATTGCTAGAAAAGATTGTTGGAGGATTTATTGAAGGAGGACATTGAATGATATGATTTTTGTTTGCTATTCCTAAGTTAAGGACATGATTGGAGGTGTCAGAAGAGTGTTGTGATATTTTGAAGATGTTGATGGATTACATATTTTAAGAGGAGCCAAGCTAGAGGTAAGTGAATGCGAAAAAAAGCTTGAGATTTAAAGCAGCATATGAGATTGGAAGCGTCTGTGATGAGACTACATTCTTGTGTTCAAAATTGAGTCAAAGTGCCTACGACGAGTTGTTGAGGTGAAGGAATTTGTAAGGAGAACTAATAGTAGACATCTAAGAATGAGGTTGGAAGTGTTTGTAGGAGTGAAATGCCTAAAACTTGTTGAATTTGAGAGCCTGTGATGAATTTAAAGTTGTGTCTGTGAAGAATGCATTGAACCTGTGATAAACATGAAGCTGTGAGCAAAGGAGAAAGCATTAACCGAAGGTTTGAAGGAAGATACCAAATATGAGAGATTCAATGTAATTAATGGTGTAATTCATATTATATACTGTTAGAGAATATAACGTATTCCTAAAGCCATATTTTTTTTGAAGCGCCATGTGATAGGAGGTCAAGCAAGGTAAAAAACTTAATTTGTTAATTTTTTTTTAAAGGAAGTGCATTTGATTATTTTTTAGTACATGATTTAATTGATTTGATGTGGACTTATAAGGTTTAGAGAATTTAGAATTTGATTCTTAAAAAACTTTTATAAGGGAATATACATTTGATTTTTTGATAAAATAATTCAATTGAAGGGAATGAATTAAATTCATGGGAGTTATAAAAAATAAAATCTTTAATATTTGAATTGAAGCTGAACTTTATTGGAGAGAGGGTGAAATTGATATCTAAAGGAGAAATAGTGAAAAAGAATTAAATTGGAGAAATAAGAAGATAAAATTGAATTTTAATAAAGAAGAAAATGAATGAATGAAATTTGATTACTTACTTGTTTGTGGGACTGAAAATTGATAATTTGGGACAAGTAAAATCCTTTGCCTTTAAATTTTATGTTGGACATATGCATCACTAGCTTAATTAGCTATGAGCCTATTTTAGTATAGGTCACGATCGTACCCAGTGGCACCTGTTGATTTTGTTTACTGTATTTTCGTGAAGGAATGACTATTTGTTGTATATTTTACAAAGGAATGACTAACACTTGTCTTCTCATTTCGTGTCTATGTGAGTTTGTTGGCACTACAACCATGTTAATTAGGCTAGCAGGTGGTACATTTGATGTGATGTAATTGGTCTGTTGATCTCGATTACCATTTGTTTTGGTTGATTGGTGTCGTCTGTTATGTGTGCTTTGCAATTGAAATTTGAGCTTCGCACAATGTTAAGCCCATCTTAGGCACGTAGGTCTCCAACATCAAACCATTTTGGGTATTTTTTCCCACATTGTCTTTTAAATAACATGTTTGGTAGATGGTTGTGTAGCCAACCTGCGTCAGTTGGTTTTTGCCCCATGGTTGGCTTGAACATCCTCGTTGACTGGTCATGGATTACATGAATCTAACAAACAATAAATCGATTGGCAGATCTTGATTACTTACATAATTAATCAAATTATTTAAAATTAATTAATTAAAAATCAGCATTAAATAATTAATTTTTTTTTTTACACCTTATAATCAATTAAATTGCAATTATTAACTGATTTCTTTCACAACTTTGGTGCATAGTCAAGCTCTTTGTATGCTTTTAGCATTTTTATCCACTTGGAGGAATTGTGGATTTGGAGGAATGAGTTCTCTTTTCATCCTCTTATTTGGGACTTTTGAAAACTTTGTATCAAATCCTATGTTGGACTTTATTTTGGCTACAAGCCATGTGTATGCTTTTACGCATATTTATCCACTTGTAATTGTGGATTTTGTAATACGATCTATGGGATCGTTTGAAGGTTTTGAGGATTTGAGTTGGCTTCTCACTCCTCCCATTTGGGTTTTGATAACCTTCTTTGTACACTTCTTTGAAAGTATTTGTAAATTTGCAATATGGAGTGCAAGCTCAATGGTACTTGACACTCCATCCTCTTGTTTGCATCGACTTATATTCCAATTGGACATTTTAAAACTCCCTTAATAGGAGTTGAAGTCATCGTTGTGACTTTTTGAAGGTATTCCTCTCATTCATGGCTTCTTTCATCTTGCTATAGTGCTTTTGTCTCAATACAAGTGAACCCTATAACTAGTGATCTACTCTATCACACTTGGCGGTTGTAGTGACTGTTTATTAATACAATCCGGTAAGATGAGCCGATTACCATAGGGATACTTGGAGGATTTGTGCCCTTGTTATTTAGTCCTCTTTGTTGCGAGAAGATGATTGTAGACTTGCTACCATACCCTTTTTGCTTATGGATGCTCCCATTGTAGGAGTGGTAGTCCTTCTCCCTTATATTGGGATGATTCTTTGTTCTTGAGCAGCATCTCCAACATTTGTATGCTCTTTGTGACTGAGCAAAGCTTTGAGATGATTGTATGTTGCTTATTTTCAAGCCAATTTTCCCCAGGGGTCTCTCTCTTTTTATTCCCATTCGAGGATTGTCTTTTTGGGCACTTGCACTTGATCTCTCCCACTTTCTTGTACAAACATTGGAGTCCAATGCTTCTAAAGTGGGGAGGACTGATAAGGATATCATAGGACATTAAGTTTTATTATAAGCTTTTGCCCATAATAATTCATGAGCCTAAGTTAGTCATCACTTAAGTTAACTTCTTTAGTTACGCTAATCTGGGCACACTGTGATATTATGTATTTGTTATGCTCAAATTAGCTTCAATTAAACTATTATGAGATATACATGATATTATGAATCTGTATTATTGGCATCTCAATGCTTATGTTATATTTCAAATTTAAAAAAATAAAAATTGGTTTTTGAAAATTTTGACAACATCATCATTTTCCTAGGTGCTTAATCGATGCAACCACCATACAAAGCACCTAGATAGGCAATGAGGTCAAGCAAATCTTGACTAAAACTTTTGTGATGATGGTTGAAGCAAGGGAATATAGAACAAAATTGGTCATCTCACCCAATCAAAAGGTGGTAGCTATGGAATTTCAAGACAAGGAAGCGTTGGTGCAAAAAGTGCTCGATGTGCTTGACAAAGATTAGGCTATGCAATAATGCAAAACCTAGAAAATTTGTTTGGCCACTAAAATCACAAACAACAAGAGTACCATTGACTCTTTAATTCAAAATGCCCCACCCTCCTCTTGGGAATGATATAATCAACTCTTTTTAGATCTAAAGTATGCACAATTGCTCGAACGACAGAAGCATTGATAAATTTTGATAGATGGTCAAATTCCCCCACTTTGGATGATGTAGCATAGGGCATCAAACCCATGGTGGAGCTAGAGGTATAAATTTAGGAGATCGTAAGATAAGTGAAAAACTTTTTGCACATTGATCAAATAGAGCTCTAAGGATACTACCACTAGTACCTAAAAATAGAGTTATCATCAAATAATGAGTGGGAAGAAATCAAAGCCTTGATAGATAGATTGTCCTCCCAATAACCTTACATTATTCTCCTTCATTATTTCTTCAATTCTTCATCCTTTCATTCGACTCTGCATCCAATGGATACGGTTGTAATTTTGTTGGGGGACCTTTATCTTCAATGAGTAAAAGATCCCTTATGAGTCACAAAACTGTGATAAAAATTCATTACACCTAAGGAAATTTTTGCCTTGCCAACTAGCCTTGATGAAAGGTAAATTATCAATTTGAAGCAAAAGTTGTGTAGACCATCCAATCTTCTCATCAACAAAAGGCATTGCTAAAACTTCCCAAAGCTATGTTCACCGTTCAATCTTTTGATCAATGGTAGGTGCTAATTTTAAAATTTAAGAGGGCTACCAAAGTTACCAAAACCATGCGCATCGTCAATTTTCCAAATCTACGATGGGTACTGATCTTAAGAGAAAAAGCAATCTACGAAGCAAAAATATGGCATGGATTATTGATTTTTAATTAACAATGAGCATTATATTCAACAATGTAATCCAAAAGGATTTTTCAAAGTTGCATGGGTCATTGATTGCTTATCCAATGGCTCATTCCATTTTATAAGGCCATTGAAGGAGTTGTTAGAAAATATATGTCATTGGTCGAGGCCTCGATAAGTGGTGAGCACATTAACACCCTACAGAGGAAGTAAGTAGTCGCACCATTAAGGGTCACGTTCAAAAGAGATCTACCATCGATCTTGGGTAGAAATAAGATCTAATGACCCATAAGTATTGAAGGAAGATATTGAGACACTTAGATCATGAAGCTTCACAAATTATTTGATTTTAGTAATCAACTATCTACAAAGAAATACACAAACATCTATAGGATCTTCATTAGTTTTTCGATCAAGAAAAATAGTCCAATCAAGTGGGTCATGATTTTAAAAAGTGATAATAACATCTACATGCAGTTTCCAGGCAACAATTGGTGTCATAAAGATAGTATCAACAAAAGCTCGAATTCTAGAGACCTTGAGTCTAAAGACATTGATTACAATTGAATCTCGTGTTAGCCTCGAATAGAATTTTTAGTAATTGATGGATGATGCATGCGTTCATTTTTTCTAGCTTACATAAAAGAATCTTTGATCTTGACGCATTGCCTCTGTTAACTTAGGTTTTATTTTTTGCAATTTATCTTTTTGTTCTTTTGAGAAATGAAAGTAGTGTAGGAAGGTGAGTGTTAGAGATCATATCATATAAGAGTTGGTCTTAGTAAAATCTTCAAGGTTACTTTGTAGATCACGTCTCCCTCACAAAACTTTCTAATTATATTACTTTATACAAGGCAAAAGTATCAGGTGTATATGAATAAGTATAACATTTTAGATAAACAACACATAAATTTTAGATTAATAAAAATCAAGAAATAATACATTATAAAAATAAAAAAATATAACAAATTAAAACATAAAAATATATAAATAAAATATTAAAATAAATTCTAACTAGCTTTAAATTTAATATACATATATAAATTAAGACTTGATAGGATTTAGGAAAACTTTGGAAACGGAGCTCTGGCGATTTGGCGGGAAAATTTTTGAGCAGGCGACAGGCGATGTTCTAGGGTTTCTGGTGTGAAGGAAAATCCAGGGACTTTGGTGGGTTGACTTAGTGCTACTCTGAAGGATCGTCCGCTGCCTCGGGAGGGCCCAATGGGGTCTCCTCCAGATCCTCTCTCTGGGAGAAAGAGCTCATATGCTGAGATGCTAAAAGAAAATGCTTCGTCTTCCAATGACGAAGCTCAGCGGAATGCTTTTCAAACGCTCTTCAAGAATGCTGGCAAGGGCTCAACTGCACACCGAGTTAATGGATGCCTCCCGCAATCCGCCTCCAGACCTAAGATTGTTATCGAACCAAAGATGGTCGAAGACACAATCATCTACCGTGCTAACCATGATCTGATTTGCAAATTCATGGGTATCCGACCTACCCTGAATTTTTTGCATACCTGGGTCAGACAGAACTGGGAGCCACACGGTGAGTACTCCTTATGGTCTATAAGCAATGGGTATTTCATTATTAGTTTCTCTTCTTTAGCCGATAGAAACAGAGCATTTGAATCAGAGAAGAGGAACCACGGACCGGCAGGGTTATTTGTTCAACCCTGGAGAGTGGGTTTCGATCCTCGTATTGAACCCACGGCTGTCCCGGTTTGGATCCGGCTGTACGCTCTCCCGATGGAGTTTTGGGGTGAGCAGGTTCTGGAAATGATTGGTAATTCCCTAGGTAGACATCTGGGCGTCTCCAAAGACACCATAGAGGGAAACACAACTGTCTTTGCTAGAATTTGCGTAGAAATGGATATTAGCCAGCCTCTACCGGCCGAGGTGGAACTTGAGTTGGCAGGACTATCCTGGATCCAACAGTTAGATTATGAGGCCCTGCCCTTTAGATGCAGAGTCTGCCATAAGCATGGCCATTTGGCAAGGTTTTGTCCAAATATTTTGAACACAAAAGCGGAGGCTCCGCTTGGAATGCCAAATCGCCCCAGAGAGGGTAAGTCTACTCTTGTCAAAGAACCATCCAATACTCCTCAGGGTACTGATGTTCAGAAAGATGGCTTTGAACAGCCTAAAAGAAGGAGAAAGCAAAAGAAAAATGGCAAGGAGCAGGCACAACTCAAGCCAACCAATCGGTATGAAATCTTTAAGTCACTAGTGGATCAAGAGGACCAAGTCATGGAAGGAGTGGATGGGAATGCTGAGGATAATAACATCCACACTCATGCTTCTCCTTCATTTACTCCTGTCTTAGAACAGGTGATTGAATCCACTGAGATATTGCAGCCAGAGAACCCAGGGGCATTGATAATACACTCCCCAGCACAGCCAGTTATTAAGGATGTCAGCATGGGAAGTGCAGAAAAGAACAGAGAAAGGCCAGCCCTAGGGATTACTCAGGTGGAGAAGAGATCCAAAAATAGTAACTCTCAAGGAGCGGGCAGAAAGTCCAATAAGGATCTACTAGCAGTGCAAGGAGACAAGCTGATCAATGGAGGATCGGTGAGGACAATTGATTCTTACTGCTCCCAAGGTTTTCAATGATTATTCAATCTTGGAATGTTAGGGGTTTAAACAGTAGAACCCATCAATCTGTTGTTCAAAGACTCTTAGGAAAGTGTAAAACAGACTTTTTGCTCATCCAGGAGACAAAAATGTCTTTAGATCTTATGTGTAAAACCGTTAGTAGAATATGGAGGGGCGCTGGTTATATGGATGTGGCTGCTCAAGGTGCCTCTGGGGGGATTGTTACTCTTTGGAACCCTCTGGAATGGACAGCAATAGAACATATAGCTTGGAGGGGTGTTCTCACATCTCTTTTTAGGAATAATGTCACAGCTGAACATGTTTTAATTACAAATTTCTATGGGGCTCAAAGCATTGATGGCCAGAGGCTCCAATGGAAAGTTGTACACAACATGAGGTCCTCACGGGAAGATTTAGACTGGATTATTGCTGGGGATTTTAATGCCAAATTATCTGCTCGAGATCAGGAAGGTGGTATCCCAGTTTTGGATCCAGGGGACCGGCTTCTGATTGCCCAAGTCCAGGCCTTTCACCTAGTGGATATCAAAGGCCCTGGAACCTACTTTACTTGGACTAACAAGAGGAGGGAGCCACACAGCAGGAAGGTAAAGCTAGACCATTTTTTGGTCTCCGAGGAGGCATTTGTTAAGTGGAATATTAAATTTCAGATTTTGGAGGGCCCAGTTTCAGATCACTTTCCCATTTTGTTGGAGGGAGGGACTATGACAGGGCAGCACCACAAACCGTTTAAATTTGAGAATTTTTGGTTGCAAAAGGAGGATCTCCGAAAGAAAATTCCGCAGTGGTGGGAAGAAGGCCGCCTACCTTTTGGGACAGCAATGTTTAAATTCCACAAACAACTTCATTTTGTCAAGATTAAATTGAAACAGTGGAGGCAAACTAATAAGTCAGATTTCCAGCTCCAACGAGCTCCCTTGGTGGCCAGATGGGAAGAGGTGCAAAAACACTTCAGGGAAGGAACAATTACTGAGCAGCTTAAAACCGAGGATGATGCCTTGCGCAAAGCGGTTGAGGACATTGATAACCAAGAAGAGACTTACTGGAAACAGAGAGCAAGAAACACTTGGTTATTAGAAGGAGATAGAAATACAAAATTTTTCCATCGATCAGCCTGTGCTAGGAGACAAATGAATAACATGGAAGTCCTTCAAGATGAGAATGGACACTCCTTTGATACTCTTCCTGGTATGCATTCCCACTCAATGGATTATTTCTCTAAACTTTTTAAGGAAAGTATGGAGCAAGATGTGGAAGCTCAAAATGAAGTTATTGATGTCATACCCTCTATTATCTCTCAAGAAGAGAATCAGGCCCTTCTTAGACCCATTGATAGAGATGAACTGAAGAATGTGGTCTTTGGGATGAGCACCGACAAATCTCCAGGTCCAGATGGCTTTCCTATTGAGTTTTTTCAGGCCTTTTGGGATACCTTGGAGGAGGATGTTTTGGCTGTCACAGAGGAGTCCAGAACTAATAAAAGAATGCTCAAGGCACTAAATCACACCTTCATCACTTTAATTCCAAAAGGGGAGGAGGGGGTTCATATCTCTGATTTCAGACCTATTGCCTTATGCAACGTGATTTATAAAATAATCACAAAGATAATGGCTGAACGGCTAAAACCTCTCCTTCATAATATCATTTCCTCAGAGCAAGGGGGTTTTGTAGAGGGTAGACAGATCTTGGATGGGGTGGTCCTCGCCCAGGAGGCAATCCATACAATGCAAAAATCTGGTAACAAAGGAATGTTCATTAAACTGGATATGTCCAAGGCTTATGATAGGGTGGAGTGGGGCTTCCTGTCAAAGATGTTGGCAGCCTTTGGTTTCTCTCAGGACTGGATAGATTGGGTCATGAGTTGTATTTCTACGCCTTCTTATTCTGTTCTAATCAAGGGGCTTCCCTCGCCACCTTTTGGAGCCACACGGGGTCTTCGTCAAGGGGACCCTTGCTCTCCCTATCTCTTCCTCATCTTGGTTGAAGGATTAGGTAGACTCTTCTTGAGGAGAAGACATCAAGGTCTGATAACAGGTATCAAGGTGGGTGAGGAAGTTTTGACTCACTTACAGTTTGTGGATGATACAGGATTGGTTGGAGTGGCCAGTCTCAGGGAAGCAAGAGGAATCAGAGATACTCTAAATGTCTACCTCAGGGCCTCAAACCAAGTCATCAATGATAAAAAATCCAAAGTGGTCTTCTTCAATCTTGACCAAAGGTTACAGGACAGAGTTATAGAGATCTTGGGATTCACTAGGACCTCTCTTCCCATAGTTTACTTGGGGGTTCCTTTGCATTTCAAAAAATTGAAAATAGATATCTGGAAGGATCTTTTGGATGGCATCAAAGATAGAATGAATCATTGGTCTCATAAATGGTTAAGCTATGGGGGCCGATTAACTTTCTTACAGTCAGTTATTCAGGCCATGCCAATATATAAATTCTCCATCCTGGCTGCCCCACATTCTATTTGGAAAGAGCTGGACAAAATGGCTAGAAGATTTTTATGGGAAGGTGCAAAAGGGGAGAAGAAATGGGCCTTGGTTGGTTGGGATAAAGTTACCCAGCCCAAGGAAAAAGGAGGGTTGGGACTGAGAAGCTCCAAGCTTAACAACAAAGCTTTGGCTGGAAAACTGTACTGGAGGTGGATTTCCCAGCCAACATCCTTTTTCAGCAGAATCCTTTCCAGTAAATACTTGGGTCATGTTCACCCCAATGAAGTGGGCCGTTTCCCTCTGGATGGTAATGGATCCTTAGTGTGGCAGGCTCTCAAGCTTGGATCTCAGGTTATCAAAGACCAATTGTTTTGGAAAGTGGGGAGAGGGGAGAAGGCACGTTTCTGGACTGATTCTTGGGACCAGCACCCACCCATCATTGCTGAGTTTCCCGAATTGCAACCGATTAAATCCGCCATAGAAGACAAGGGCTGGGTTCAAATTGAGAGTTATTTCAACACCAGCCAATTGGGGGAGTACAAGTTCAAGAAGTTTAAGCGGTTGGAAGAGTGGCCAATTACAATCCCTCCGGAGCTGGCACCCATCTTGACCAAAATTTTGATAGAAAGGTTTCTCACTGGGAGAGATGAGGAGGATGAACTAGCTTGGGGCTATGGGAACCTTGGGGTATATACTGTGAAGGAGGGATACGATAAGATCCTCCCAGAGCCTCCCCCACATTTATTTTCGGTTCAAGATTGGAGGAAGATATGGCATTCCAAGGGCTGGCCGAAAGTGAACTTCTTTGCCTGGCAGTTTATGCACAATGGAATTCTCACCTTTGACAATCTCAGAAATAGAGGAATCATCGGTCCATCTCAGTGTGTGTTATGCCACAAGAATGAGGAAACAGCTGATCATCTGATGTTTGAGTGCCCCTTCACACGGCAGATTTGGAAGCGTTGGTTCTCTCACTATAAAATCCAGGCTAATGGTGATCTGACTCGGACCAATATTTGGGAAAGATGGAAGAGAGGTAGATTTAAATCTAAAGCTCTTCGAATTGGTTGGGAGCTTGGCTTACTTTTCATCTGGTGGCAGGTGTGGTTGGAGAGAAATGCTCGTATTTTTAGAGAAACCTTCTCCTCGCTAGATGGAATTTGGCAGGTCATCTGGAGCAAAGTCGTGGAAACGGTTGCCATCTATGCTGAGGAGGAAAATCAGGTTGGTCCTGAGCCACTGGAAGAGGGAGCTGTAGAGCAAGAGAGACAGGTTAGAGGTAGCTGGAAACCTCCCCCAGAAGGTTGGATCAAAATCAATACTGATGGAGCTGCAAAAGGCAATCCGGGTAGTGCTGGAATTGGAGTAGTGTGCCGAGATCATGCTGGGTCTGTGCTCTATTGGGAAATGCAAGGTCTGGGACGAGCCACAAACAATGAAGCAGAAGCCTTTGCTATTAAATCTGCTTCCATCTGGGCTGTTAAGCAGGGACACAGGAAGATAATTCTCGAGTCTGATTCCCAAATTTTGGTTGGCGCTCTAGACTGCATGAGGAACTTTGCCTCGAAAGCTTGGAGGTTGCGGATTCTGGTCTCTCAAATCAAGGAACTATGGAGGGAATTAGATGATGTGATCCCCGTCTATGTGAGTAGAGATTTAAATAAGGCGGCCGATTTCCTTGCAAAGATGGGTGCTGAGAAAGAGGTTGGGGTGCAGCTGCACAGTGACATGCCTGTGGAGGATGCAGTGATTAGGCAAGGTCTTGAACGATCCTTGAGACAATGAGCAAAGTTTATGCTAAGGGAGGTTTTTGTCGCGATATCGCGACCTGTAGCGCCGTCGCGGCCTCTGGTGGGAAGCTGTCGCGATATCGCGACAGGTTGCACCGTCGCGGCCTTTGGAGGGAACCTGTCGCGATATCGTGACATGTCGCGCTGTCGCGGCCCTTGGAGAGATGTTGTCACGATTTCGTGACCTGTTGCGCTGTCGCGGCCTTCAGTGGGAAGTTGTCACGATTTCGTGACCTGTTGCGCCATCGCGGCCTTTGGCTGGAAGCTGCAGCGATTTCGTGACGCTTTTGGAGCAGGGGCGCCAAGGAGGATAATCGTCGCGATATCGCGACAATTTTGGTGAATTGGAGCCAAGAGGAAAATCCGTCGCGATTTCGTGACATTTTTGAAGATTGGAAGCCACAAGGAAAAATCGTCGCGATATCGCGACAGTTTTGGACAATTGGCACTAAGGGGAAAAACCGTCGCGATATCGTGACACTTTTGAAGAACGGGCACCAAGGGGATAACTTGTCGCGATATCGCGACACTTTTGAAGATTGGGCGCCAAGGAGAAAACTCGTCGCGATATCGCGACACTTTTGGCGAACTGGCGCCATTAGGAAAACTTGTCGCGATATCGCGACACTTTTGAAGACTGGGCGCAACGTGGAAAACTCGTCGCGATATCGCGACAGTTTTGAGGATTGGGAGCTGAAAGGAAAACTCGTCGCGATTTCGTGACACTTTTGGCGAACTGGCGTCATGGGGAAAACTCGTCGCGATATCGCGACACTTTTGAAGACTGGGCGCAAAGTGGAAAACTCGTCGCGATATCGCGACACTTTTGAGGGTTGGGCGCCGAAAGGAAAACTCGTCGCGATTTCGCGACACTTTTGGCGCATAGGAGTCTTTGGGAAAAATCGTCGCGATATCGCGACACTTTTGAAGACTGGGCGCCAAGTGGAAAACTCGTCGCGATATCGCGACACTTTTGCAGGTTGGGCGCTTAGGAGAAAACTCGTCGCGATTTCGTGACACTTTTGGAGATCAGGAGCCATTTGGAATTCTCGTCACGATTTCGTGACACCTTTGGTGATGGGGCGCCGAAGGGAGCTGCCGTCGCGATTTCATGACATTTTTGGCGATCGAGCGCCGAGGGCTCTGGCTGTCGCGATATCGCGACATGTCGCGATTTCGTGACTTGTGGCTCTGGCGCGGTCGAGGCGGGTTTGATTGTCGCGATTTCGTGACATGTCGCGTTTTCGTGCCCTGTTGACTTTTGCGCTCTGCGGTGGAAAGTGTTGACTTTTTAAGCTCTGCGCTTGTAATCTTGTTCTTTGCTCTTGGTTGGGATGTGTTTTCTCCCATTTGTAACTGTTCTTTGTTTTAATACAAGTTTTTCATTTTTTTCAAAAAAAAATATACATATATAAATTTTATATCAACACAAATTTTTAATTTTTATTTATTTATTTTAATTTAAGCGTATGCATGTATATAGTGTTCTATATGATATCTTGCAAATATATTTAATAGGAAGAAAGGTTAAATCTTAATTACTTAAAAAGTTAATTTAAAATTTTATATATATAATAAAATCTATAAAATTTTATATATACAAATATTATAAAAGAAACTATCAAATGTTTAGAACATTCAAATTCATGACTTCTTTGCAGCAATGTCCACCATTTACCCTGCCATGGGGATTCAAATCCATGACCTCGGTACAACAATGCCCCCACTCACCCCTTTGCGAGGACCGTTGTCTCTATAATAACACGTAAAAGTATTCATCAAATATTATTTATACATGTAAGTTATTATTATAAATATAAAATAATATTATTTATAAATTAATTTTAAATTTAAAAATAAATAAATAATTTAATAATAATAATTTTTTAATTAAGAACATTTTGGCCAAAACCCTTGGAAGAACCCTTTCAGTTGCCTGCAACAGTGGTCTTGTTTCCGGGATCAAACCAGCCTCAACATCCAAAGCCATATCCCATCAACAGTTTGTTGATGATACTATTCTATCCTCTCATGCTTCCGTTCCCGAAGCAAAAATCATTAAGAACATTCTTGATTCTTATGAAGAGGCGACTGGTCAGAAAGTCAACTATCGTAAAAGCAAGCTATACTTTCTCAATACTCCCACTCACAGACAAAATAGGATTGCTGAGATCCTTGGGTGCAACATTGGGAGCCTTCCAACTACTTATCTTGGATTACCGCTTTTCCACGGTAGATCAGTCTCGGCTATGTGGAACCATGTTTTAGATCGCATCAACAAGAAATCGGCGGGGTGGAAAAGCTCAATGCTCGACCGAGGCGGCCAAAGCCACTCGGTCCAAGCTTGCCTTCAAAGTATCCCCATTTTTTTCTTATCTATCTTCAAAGCTCCAGCTACCATCCGCCAAAAAATTGAACAAATTCAACGCAGATTCCTTTGAGGCTGGAAACGAAAACAAGAATAAATTTTCGCTAGTCATCCGGGGACGAGGTCCTGTTCCAAGAAAAAGGATGGAGGACTCGGATTCGGAGACATCAAGCGAATGAACATGGCCCTCATTACCAAGCGAGGTCCGGAGACTTACCATCAATGAAAAAGTCACTTGGATTGATATCATTAAAGCTAAGTACCTCCATCAGTTTTCCTTTCTTGGAGAGCACAACCTCCCTATCAGATCCCATTTCTGGAAGGCATAATCAAAACAAGGAAAATCATCATGGAAGGTTTAAGGTGGTATCTAGAAACTGGAACAACCATCCATTTTTGGGACGACCCATGGATCTGTGATAAACCTCTCAGCCAAGATCTGCATCTTGCAGTGCTCAAGGCGGCTACTAAAGCCACCTTTGGAGATAAAGTATGTCACTTCATTAACCAAGGTCCTACAAGAACTGAATGGAAACACCTGGCTCTTAACGGACCCAGGCATATCATCGAGGCTCTCAGGCGGTTGCAAAACTTGTTGAGGACTTACATCATCCCAAGCTCACACAAAGACAACCTTGAAGAATCTGGAAATTTCACTGTTAAATCAGCTTACTACAGTGTCTCCCACAGATGGTTGGGAATTATCAAATCAAGTCTGGGTTCCCAAGATCATTCCCAAGGTCAAATTCTTTTGCTGGTTGGCCATCCAAAACAGAATCCTCACCATTGACAACTTGATAATCAGAGGGTTACTCATTCCTAATTGGTGTATCCTGTGCAAAAACGCCTGTGAGTCAACTTCGCATATTTTTTGGAATGTCCCTTTTCTCTAGCGAGTTCTCAACCAGGTTCATAACACCTTTGACATCTCCACAATCCTCCCACATTCCATTCCCCTCCTTATTAAGCAATGGCCCCGGCCTTTCAAGAGCAACCAACTAAAATTCATGTGGCAAGCTTGCCTCCACCTTTTCCTGTGGCAGATTTGGCTCGAGAGAAACGCCATAATTTCCAAAAATCAAGCCACCAATAAGAAGATTATCGTTATCAAAATCTTGGCCCTTGCTGCGGAGAATGCCTCTCTTGTTTCATCTCCAAAACCCCCCTCCTGGCTTAGAATCGGACCTAACCAAACTTTTCAATCTATTTAACATCTCTGTCATGCCTCGTATTTCTGTTGACAGGTCCGTCATCAAGTGGGTCTTACCACCTACTGGGTGGCACAAGCTCAATTTTGATGGTGCGGCTAAAGGCAACCTAGGAGCGGCTGGCGAAGGAGGAATTCTCAGAAACCACAGAGGAGAAACGATTTTGGCCTTTGCCCAGAACCTGGGAATTCAATCCAAAAATATGGCAGAGGCGCGGGCTCTATTCCAAAGTTTGATCCTCTTGGAAGGGTTGACCATCAACAAACTTATCATCGAAGGAGACTCGTTGCACTGTATCAACTGGCTCAATGGTATTGCTAAGCCTCCCTGGGCCCTTGCTTCGATTTTCCAAGAATGTAAGGCCCTAATTGGCAATTATCCATAATTAGTCATTAAGCATCAATACCAGGAAGGAAACAAAGCTGCGGATTGGCTTGCTAACAAGGGAGTCAATGAATCTGACATTCAACTGTGGAGAGACTCCTTCCCCATTGGCCTAAGGAACGATCCTACAAGTTTCAATGTTTGCACAATGTGAGATGTTGCCAGGGGATTGGTTTGGTATGCTGATGAAACTTGTCGCGATATCGCGACACTTTTTCCTTCTTCTCCTTCGACAGCAAAAATACAACATGTCGCGTTATCGCGACACTTTTCACCTTTGGTCACGAAAAATGCAACATGTCGCGATATCGCGACATTTCTTTCTCCTTTGGCCGCGACGTTGCAACATGTCGCGATATCGTGACACTTTTTTCTCCTTTGGTCGCGGCGTTACATCATGTCGCGATATCGCGACACTTTTTCTCTTTCGGTCGTAATGATGCAACATGTCGCGATATCGCGACACTTTTTCCTCCTTTGGCCGTGGCAATGCAACATGTCGCGATATCGTGACACTTTTTCTCCTTTGGCCACGACGTTGCAACATGTCGCGATATCGCGACACCTTTTCTCTTTGGCCGCGATGATGCAACATGTCGCGATATCGCAACACCTTTTCTCTTTGGCCGCGATGATGCAACATGTCGCGATATCGCGACACCTTTTCCTTCTTTGGTCGCGGCAATGCAACATGTCGCGATATCGCGACATTTTTTATCCCTTTGCCGAGACGATGCAACATGTCACGATTTTGTGACACTTTCTCTCCTTTGGCCACGATGCTGCATCATGTCACAATATCGCGACACTTTTTTTCCTTTGGCCGCGACGATGCATCATGTCGCGATATCGCGACATTTTTTCTCCTTAGGCCGCGATGATACAACATGTGATATCGCGACACCTTTTCTCTTCTAGCCGCGACATTACAACATGTCGCGATATCGCGACACTTTTCCTCCTTTGGCCGCGACAATGCAACATGTCGTGATATCGCGACACCTTTTCTCTTGTGGTCGCGGTGGTGCAACATGTCGCGATATTGCGACACTTTTTCTCCTTTGGCCGCGACAATGCAACATGTCGTGATATCGTGACATATTTTCTTCTTTGGCCTCGACGATGCAACATGTCATGATTTCGCGACACCTTTCCTCCTCTGGTTGCGACAACACAAATTGTCGCGATATCGCGACACTTCTTCTCTTCTAGCAGCAATGTTGCATGTTCTCTCCTTCGGTCGCGATGCTGCATCCTGTCGCAATATCGCGACATCTTTTCCTCCTTTGGCCGCGATGGTGCAACATGTCGTGATATCACAACACATTTTTCTCCTTGTTTTTTCCCTATGCTTTGGACCGTGAAAATGCAACATGTCACGATATCGCGACACCTTTCTTCTTGTGGTGTTTTGCTTTTTATTTGATCTTTAGCTCTTGGGCCTCTTTGGTCGGTTTGAAAAACATGTAAAAATTACTTGTACAAGATTCAAGGACCTTTCAACACCCTTTCAACCAATCAAAAAAATATATATATTTTTTAATAAAAATAATATAATATTAATAAAATCATTCACATAAATATTTTAATTAAAAATATATTAAATAGATTAAAATGCATAGTGCGTGAGGTGGGGAACATTCTTTACTTGAAGAAGAAAGAAGTGACCAGTTTACAAAATTAGCCTATTGTTTTTATTTATTTATTTTTAAGGAGAATATTTATAAATTACGTTAGCAACCATCTTCAAGGGGTTTGAACACAATGTCACTTGAGAAACAACCATCATCTTAACCACTAGGGTAATTGTCTGTTGGCATGTTTTTATTTTTTGATATAGGAAGTTGCTTAGATTTATAATTTTATTTTT
Source organism: Wollemia nobilis (assembly GCA_028583015.1). Taxonomy (NCBI): domain Eukaryota; kingdom Viridiplantae; phylum Streptophyta; class Pinopsida; order Araucariales; family Araucariaceae; genus Wollemia; species Wollemia nobilis. Next base: position 2,812,260 of record JAQPPZ010002660.1, read on the forward strand.
CATAAATTTATATTATATATTATCTTGTTTTTGAGGGGATCATGATGTTGTTGGAGTCACCACGTATTTAAAAAAATTATATTAAATTACTATCTTTGCAACAAACATATCCTCAAGATTTAAACTTAAATCATTTTTAATAAATACTTGATCAAACCAATAATTACCAATCCAATACCCTTTCAGTTGTTGGATGTGCACTGCCATTTATTGCTTGGCCCTCCTTGATGTCATTAATTATTTAGAAATTATTAGTTTGATGCGTCATCATAACGTCCACCGCTACACAGTAATGAAGGACAGGTTAATGGTTAAGCTTGATTTTCTCTATTTTATTAAGACCACAGATCTAGTATGTATTTATTTATAATAAGAGATTCTCTCATACTCATATGAGGAGTTCGATGCTTTTGTTTTTTTCATTATCTTACGTTAGTGGAAGTAAAATTAATGCTAAGATTTTGAGGTTTTTTTTAAAGAGTGACTTTTTCATTTTCAATTTATTAATTTTTATATATAATAAGATTTAAATTTTAAATTTATGTAAATTAATAATAATTTATATATATAAATTTTTAAGTAAAACATTTTTTGCGAGATCGTTTTAGTTTAAGAGACCACAATCAGGGGGTTCGACATAGTCAAATTTATCCAAGAGTCGTGTATGTTCCTGCCCGCACCAATATTATCAATTGGATTTTGGGTACTTATTCAACTTTTTGGTAAGGTGGAGATTCGAACCTGAGACCTCTTTTAAAGGATTGCCAGCTTCTCTCCAACTCACCTTCAATATTAATAATAATTTATATTTATTTATACAAAAATTTATTAATTTTTATTTTTATTGAAATAAAGTTTATTAATTTTTTTTTTAAAAGGGTAAATATTTATTATGTGGTCACCGTTACATAGTATATCCGCAACATGTGAGGAAAAATATTTGAACCTGGGCCTTTTGTTTTAACTACCCACTTGCTCTCCAACTCCTCTACATGAGGGAATAATAAAGTTTATTAATTATAATAAGAATTTAAATATAATATTTCAATTACATTTTTTGATTTGTAATCTTTATGTACATAACATATCCGCAATATGTGAGGGAAGAAATTTGAACCTGAAACCTCTCAAATTCAATTACATTTTTGTAAGTGTTATTTTTAAATATTTTTTATATAAACTTTTATTAAAATTTTAGTTGTAAAAACAATGAATAAAATAAAATATTAAAATAATAAAAGACCATACCTTAGTATATAATCCATTGCATATAAATAATTTTATATTATATTATTCAAAGTTAACTCCATCGTCTAGATCCTTTGCTTTAAGAGCATTCAAATTAATATTCTATGTCCATAAAATCAAGTGCATAGCTAACTTATCTTCTAGTTCAAAGGACTACCTATATTTAATATACTATTCTTTTTAATTAATCTTTCCCCTTATACTCATTAGGTGTAGATTGTGTTGCTATACTAAATATATTTATTAGGTGTTCAAGTGTTCCTTAAACATGAGATACTTTTTGAATATTCTTCATAGTTCTTCCAAAATATTTTATTAATAAAAATATTTAATAGAAAATGTGCCTATTAACAACATATTTCTTTATCATAATCTTAAACATTCACTTCAATTTAAAGTCTATCCTAACTTCTAACCCCAAAATAACTTTTAAGTTGAACACTTCTTTTATATTAATGATAACATCATTGTCTAGGCGAACTACCCTGAGTGACATTAATTGCGTGAATTGTGTTGTCCACGGGTAATTCAGAGTAATATCTCACTAATATTGGAAGAACCCAACCATCATATTCCTTATATAGATATGATTTATTATTCTTGTTCCACTTAAGAGAGTAACTTTTAAGAGAAATTTATATTCATATCTCATATATTTTAAGATTTGAGGGATATATTATCATGTATGTAAATGTTTTAATATTTTAATTTTTCAAACAAAGAGGACTTACCTTGTTTTCTCTTTCAAATTATTATTTAAACATAAAACATTACAAAATTGTTCTTCTTCAAACGTAAGCATGACTATTTTTTTCAAACATAGTTGAAATGTAGTTGTAATTATTCTTTTGATATAAATATTCTAAAAACATCAACTCTAACAAGTAATTCCTCCCTCTTGTACCATTTAGTATCGCAAAATTTTATTTTGATAAAGTTATGTTGGTTATATAATATCTTCATGTGCCAAAACTAGAGATTCATAAAATTCTTATTATATATTGTTACATCTACAAGATATTAAAGACATTCTAGTCTATATATTTAAACATTCTATGTTAATTAATAACAAGTTTATATTACAATTTTGTAAGAGATGTTTTTGAAAACCAATTCATAATTGAAAAAAGAAGCAAACCCTAAAGCATATTATTTATAATAAATGACGAGAAAAAAAATATGCTACATATCTATGTTTTAAAATATTATTTTATTTTGATTCGGGATCAAGTGGTTTTTGGGTGGAACGAGGAGAGTGGGTGGCAGAGGCGAAAACCAATGATGATGATGGCGGGAACCAACCCTCTAGAGCGGCGGACGAAGGATCTAGACCAGGTAAGGAAGCCACATTTATTGGTGGAGCGTGTTTTCTAGGGAAGCTCCCCGAGGGCCCTCGAGATAAGGAACCTCCCTATAAAAATCCTACCGAGGGCCCCATCCCCCATAAGATCCAAGCTTCGGGAAGCCCTAGTGGGCCTTCGTATGCCCAAGTCATCTCCAATGGCCTAAAAATTTCAAAAACCTCAGATAACCACCTAACCCCTATCGGAGTGGATATCGTTATCCTAGAGGAGGTTTTTTCTAGCTATGTTTCAATGGAATCATACTCCCTAATCGGTAAGTTTATTGGGGGACGATCGGATATGGAGACAATAAGGCGTTGGGCCTTATCCAAATGGAAAACCTCATGAAGCATGGATATTATAGCCCTTTCCAAAGGGTTTTTCGCCATAAGGCTATGCAACCATGATGATGCAAGCCAAATCCTAACGAAGGGACCATGGTTCCTGGGCAAAAGGAGCTTGTTCCTCAGAAGGTGGGCTGCGAATTTCAATACCAACACCTAGAGTATCAACTTCGCACCCATTTGGGTTCGCATCCCAAATCTGCATTTCCACTTGCGGCACGAGGACATCTTGGGAGCCATTGCCAAGACCATTGGAGACTTGGTGGCAATAGATTCTACAACCAAAGAACATTCAAGAATGGTCCAAGCTCATATTTATGTGAACACCAATCTCGATTCTGATATTCCCACATTCGTTAACCTAATTTTAGGATCCTTCAGATGGCGTCAACCTCTAGAATATGCAAACAAGTCAACATTTTACGTCCATTATAAAATGCAAGGCCACCTTAGGAACCAGTGATCTCTTCTCAAGGCTAAACCTTCAAAGAAACCTGAGGACTTTGACAAGTTCATATCGAGACCTCCCCCTACCAGATCTCAGATTTGATTTCCTTCCCAACCATCTAGGAACCCTCATCTCTAGAATATCCAAACTTTTCCCAAAAAGAACAGTTCATCTTCGCATGCAAACCAGGTCATAAAGTATCAAAGGAGGGACGGTTCCTATGATGACAAAGAGAAAAATATTGTGGATTATCCTTCAGCCTGAGAGCAAGACCAGGTATATATTTCGCTTGAAACTAATCATATTTTCTTTGAGGGTAAAATGGGCTTCCCAGCGACTAATCCCCCACACCTAATCTAGTCTGCTCCTCCCCAAGCTGATTCGATCGAGAACGAATCCACTGAATCTCCATCAAAATCTAGTCCCTCCCACCCCCCTCTTGAACATTTCGGACCAACATTCATCCATTCTAAATATGAATAAGAAGGAAGCCCTGTCCCATCCTAGTCCATCCTAGAGAACTTCAGTCCCAAGAAGACTCAAAGCAAAAAATCCCTCATTGACTATGGAAGTGATAAAAAGAGAGGAAGATCGTTCATTGCTAAAAAAATAAGAAAATAGATTGAAGAGGATATAGCAAATGGCTTCCAAGCCACTTTGTTTTTTGACTCTTTGAACCCGCTCAAAGATGAACCCAAAATATCCAAACCTCCCTCACAGTAGTCAAAGGGAGGCAAAAAATCAAAAAGTTTTAAATGAAGATCCTCACTTGGAATGTGAGAGGTCTTAATGGGGCCCCCAAACAACGTTTGGATGTAAATCTAAGAAATGAGTACAGCCCTGCAATTTTCATCATGCAAGAAATAAAAGTAGATGAGATATCTTCCCCTAAAGTTGCCAAAGCAATATGGAATAAAAGTGAATTTGTCTTCACTCCTACCTAAGGAACTTCTAGAGGGTTGATGTGCATGTGGGATCCGAATAGAGTCGAAGGAAGAATGATTTTCTCCTCAAATAAGATCATAAACATACTTATTCACTGCAAAAAAAATAACAACACCTGAATCCTTACCAATGTCTATGCTCTCGATAACCCCTGGAAAGAGCTTTGTTGTGGAACTCTATGAGTCAAATGAGAAACTCTTTCAATACCATCCCCTAGATCCTTGCAGGAGATTTCAATAGCCCTCTTTTCCATTTTGATAAAAAAGGAGGTAACATTTCGCTCACCAAAAGCATGGAGGAGTTTGGGGACTTCATAAACGCCAACGAACTCATGGATGTCCAACTGAAAGGAGTAAATTTCACATGGAGTAATAGAAGGGTTGGAAAAAGTCTCATCTAGGTTAAATTGGACAAGTTCTTTCTCTCAAGAGAGGCTATTCTAGTTTTTGGAGACGCCACCCTCAAATCCCTCACTAAAATTGGCTCAGACTATAGTCCCCTTCTTCTTGAAGCCATAAAATCCCCTTCTTTCAATATCCCCTTTCGCTTTGAGGTCATCTGGATCCATCATCTATATTTTAGGAATCAAATATCTCAATGGTGGCATCAATCCTTTTAAGGGTCCCCCTCTGCCCAAATCTATCATAAACTCAGATTCATTAAAGAAAATCTTAGAACCTAAAACAGAGAAATCTTTGGAAACATCTTTGAAAGCAAGCAGATAGTCAAAGAGAAACTAGAAATCATAGAGCAATAAATCCAATAAGGTAACCAAGACAACATCATCAAAGCCAAAGAGGGCAAGCTCCTAGCTGAGTTTCACAACATCCTACCCAGGGAAGAAATGTATTGGAGACAGAATTCGAGGGCACTTTGGCTCTAGGATGGTGACTCGAATACCAAATTCTTCCATGTGTCAACCTTAACAAATAGAAGCTCCAACAAAATATCAGAGCTTACCTGTAGCGATGGAAGGCTCACAAGGGAAATCTCTGAAATTAGGAATGAATCTGTAAATTTTTTCCAGTCCCTTATGGCCATCCCCTCTCCTACTTTCCCCTGGGCCAAAGAAGCCCTCTTGGGCAATATCCCCCATTCCATTTCCTCATCCACCAACGCAATGCTCATTAGCCCTCTCACCCCTAAATATATAAAAGGAGCATTGTTCTCTATGCAGCCTGACAAGGCTCCCAAACTGGATGGCTTTTCCCCTTTCTTCTTCTAAGCATTATGGGATCTAATTTGCCCTGAAGTTTGTGCAACAGTTAGAGACCTCTAATCCTCGAAGGCCATCCCTCGAGGATCAATTCCACCTTAATCACCTTGGTTCCCAAAGTGTCATCCTGCAAAGTTGTCTGACTTTCATCCCATTAGCCTCTGCAATGTTCTCTTTAAGATCCTAACCAAAGCATTGGCCAAAAGGCTTAAGGAGATCCTCCCCTGTATCATTGATCCTTGTCAGGGAAGCTATGTTAAAGGGAGGAGCATAATAGATGGAGTGATCACCATTCATGAGGCCCTGCACTCTGCCACCCTGGCCAAGAAATCAATCTTCCTCCTAAAGCTGGACATAAGGCCTTTGATAGAGTTAGCTAGGACTTTCTTATTAGTGTCCTCAAATTTGGCTTCTATTCGTCTTGGGTTGACCTCATAAAAGGTTGCATATCGTCTCCTTGGTTCTCTATCTTAGTCAATAGGTCCCCTGCTGGTTTCTTCCCTAGCTCTAGAGGACTATGGCAAGGATATCCCCTCTCCCCAATATCGTTCATCATCCTAGCTGAAGCATTAGGGATATCCATTGCAAGTGCTAGCAGGAGAGGTTTGATTTTTCCTATCCACTTATGCCTCAGTTTCTCAAGCCAAGGTAATTAAACACATCCTTCACTTGTATGAGAGTGTTGTAGGACAAAAGATCAACCTCCTCAAAAGCAAAGTCTTCTTCACAAACACACCCCTCATCCGATAAATCAAAATAGCACGGATCCTTGGATTCTCCTTGAAGGCTCTCCCCACCACTTACCTTGGGCTCCCCCTATTCTCAGGTAACCCCATGGTGTCAATATGGAATAATGTCATTGAAAGAATTAAAAAAAAATTGGCCTCCTAGAAAGGTCACCTTCTCTCCTAAGAATCCAAAGCTACTCTCACTTCGGCTTGTCTCAAGAGCATCCCAGTTTACTTCCTATCTGTATTTAGGGTCCCAGTATCAGTGAGCTCAAATATTGAGCAACTCCAAAAAAGATTCCTCTGGTTTGGGAGAGAAGACAAAAAGAGGATTCCCTTGGTGGCTTAGAATTTGGTCTGCTGTAACAGAAACCAAGGGGACATTGGGCTTAGTAAAGTCACCAAAATAAATCTTGCTCTCCTAGCCAAGCATACGTGGAAGATCTACACCAACAATATCACAGGATGGATCGAGATATTCACGAAGAAATATATGCGAAACCATTAGTTCTTGAATGATCAAGGGCCCTAGAATGGATCAGCTTTTTGTAAATCTATCACTCAGACTATAAGCATCATCCAAAAAGGTAGTAGATGGAATCTTGACAACGAGAACAACATCGACTTCTGGAAAGCCAGGTGGCTGCAAGATGAACCTCCGAGTGAAAACAAAGCCGTGGCGGTCCTCAAGCCTTCCATTGATACCCTCTTAGGGAGTAAGATGGCTAACTTCATCAAAAGCCACAATGGAGACCTTGGATGGAAAACCATTTACATTGCTAACTTTCCCAATCAAGTTGTTGCCCTATCTAGTCTACTCAATACAGTCACCATTCCCACTAGAGAAGCTAAAGATAAATCCATATGGGGAGTAACTAATGGAGGGTCCTTCTCTGTAAGGTCAGCATACATCCTCCAGGAGAATGCCTAGGCTCCAATTATTCCTTTCAACCTGGTTTGGAAGAAGAAACTCATACCTAAAATAAGCTTCTTCTCTTGGATTGCTATCCAAAATAAGATCCTCACTATCAAAAATTTTGCCAAAAGAGGATTCATGATCCCCAACCGCTGCTACCTGTGCCTATCTGACTAGGAATATTCGAACCAGATCTTCATCAACTACGCTTTTTCCTCCGTAGTCCTTGGCCACTTGCTCAATTCCTTCCACATCTAGTGGGTTTAGCCTAATTCAATCATTGACCTCTTCTCCTAGTGGCCAAATCCCTTTAACAATCCTAGGCTCCACACCCTTTGGTCCTTTTTCCTCCACCACTTCATTTAGAAAATTTTGCTAGAGTGTAACAATAGACTCCGTCTCATCTAGGGATCCCCTATCTGTGGCTACCGAATCTATTGCCTATACTATCAAAAATATTTGGCTTATCCCTTGCCCATTGGCCCCAACCTTGGCCCTCGAATGCTCCCTCTTCAAATATCTTTCCATCCCCGAGGAGGATCCCAGAGTTCAACCATGGCCCAATCCTAGAGCTAATATCAAATGGAAGCCCTCCTGGAGGGCTAAATCAAGCTTAATTTTTATGGGGCTTCCAAAGGAAACCCTTGTGCTGCAGGGGCAGGAGGGGTCAATAGATATCATAAAGGTAACCCGATCCTTGCATTTGCTGAGTACCTTGGACCTCAAACCAACAACTTTACGAAAGCTAAGGCTCTATGGAGAGGGCTTGTTTTGCTCAAAGAGGATCCTAGGGAAGCAATCATAGAGGTTGACTCTATGAATATAATCAGCTATATGATGAACGATAAGATTCCATCTTGGAAAATCTTCAACACCATCCAAGAATCCAAAAATATTCTTTAGTATCAGCCGTAGATGACCATCCACCACAACTACAGGGAAGTCAATCACGTTATTGATCTTATGGCCAACTTGGCAGCTTCCTCCAATAACTTCAAAGTGTGGAGAGATAACTTCCCCGAGGACATCATTAATGCTGCAATATGTGAAAATCCTAATATTCAAAGTGAGAAGTCCTAATGAAAAGAAGTTTGAAGCTAGGCTCATCACAAGGCTTCTCCTTACCAATGCTAGAGTCCTCAAATTTTTATCCCTAAATACAAGTAAATGTCACGAGTGGACCAGGACAATGTAAAATTACACTTTTATCAAGTTTGAGCTCGCAGGTGGTAAAATGTGGGAAGCTCCTATCCCTCACCACATATTAAAATTCTTGTGGTGTCTTGACCTTAAGGACAATGACACACATGCCAACAAAGTCATCTTGCTCCACGTAACCAAAGCTCGACATCACTTTGCTTTTTGCTACGTAGTCGAGCACATAAAGTTAGAAAGGCGTATCTATCTTCGTCTTGCTAATCATACTAAGAATCTTCGTCATTATCTGCCATCCCAAGTTGTTTTTTGTACTTCACAACACCCCTCGATCTTCCAAGCAGTGGTTTTTCCAGCCTTATCCCAAAAAAAATTCTCGTGCCTCAATCATGCAAATCTCAAGCATTTTGATGATGATCTTTTCAAGCATTGGGGCGATGTCTTGTTCCTTCCCGAGAAATCTCGAGCCCCAACCCATACATCGTTCTAATGCATTTTTTCTCAACTTGATTTCATCATTTTTGGCCTTTTCTGCTTGCCCCATTCCTTTTTAATTTACAAATGCTCTACCCCCTTAGCTTGCGCCCCCTCTGTTGTCAACCCTGGTTCGGTTTCACTAAAATCTAGCCTCTACGTCCACCCTATTTAGCTTCTTTGCCTTAGTACCTAACCCCTAGCTAAAAGCATGGTTTATGTTGAAACCATCTCAACTTAACCTGAACCCCACTGCCCAGATTTTCATGGATGCCAAAGTTTTTACCCCCTTCTTGTAGAATTTTTTAGGGGCTAAGGACCAGATCACCAAAGACTTCATTGCTTCTTGGAACTAGGGTGAGGTTATAATCTAGGGTGTTCACTTCAAAGTAACTATTGAGATGTTAGCAAATATTTATGGTCTCTCACTAATAGGTCGCTTCATCCACTACAACAAGCACAACTAGGAGGAAGAAACCGATCAAATTCTCGATAAAGGAAAAAACCTAGGTTGGGATAAGTTTACCCTCCATTGTTATTCCCTCCTGGCTCCCTAGAACATCGTGAGTGTTTCCATAATGCAGTATGTAACCTGTGATGATCTTGAGAAGCCCTTGAGGAGCTTCCACCTCACCTTTGTCAATCACCTTCAGGATGACAAGATTGTATGTGTCCTCGACTATCTCCTGTACTCCCTCACTCTAACCCTCGAGAAATGCCAAAAGTCCAATGACAAGCCTCTTCACTAAGGCCTCTTGCCTATCATTTTCAAGCATGCCCTTGCCACCTGACCCCCTATCCATAATGTTAAGCCTGTGTCTATCAATCCCCCGATGACCCCCCTTCTCCCAATCAATGTCCTATTTTTGATGACTCCCTTGTTGTTGGTTCATTTGGAGGTTGTTCAAAGCCCTCTCCCCTCATAAGTGTTGGGTGAAGTGATCAAAGGAAGCACACGACTACTTCGAACACTCCTTCGATGCCCAATTCTTCTGATTTTGGGAGCGATAGAGATGACCCTTGATCCCAAATGTTGTTGGAGCTTGTGATCATGACCATAAATGCAGCCATCAAGTCTTTGGAGGAGGCTTCCAAGATTTTGGCATGCTACATTCAGAGTGCTACAGGATCCACTTCAAGAAAAAAGGATGACAATAAGAAATGACTGGCATGACACCTTCCATCTAGGTCCTCGGGTGCACAAGGATACCTCTGGTTTTCTCTGGTTTATCTAGGTTAGCATGTTTCTTTTTGTCGGGTTGTATTCAGGTGGGGCGTTTGAAGCCAAAGTAGGAGTTTTTTGGTCTAATGCATATGTTTGGTTAGGGCTTGCCCATTCTAATCTATGTTTTTGTTACTTTTTCTTTCGGGTCTAAGAGGATTTTTGTTATGGTCATTTATTTGGGTTTCTGAGGTCCCTAACACCTCCTTAGAATTTTTTATTCTACGTATGGCCACCCGACATCTACTGTAATAAGGTTTTGGGTTCCTTTCAAAACTTGTAATGTAAATACAATACAAATTATCAAAAACAAATATTATATTATTTTCAAAGTTTATTTATTTTTATTTTAAATTTAAGTATGTATTAAAATATTTTTATTTTAATTGCCTATTCATATTTTATAAATATCTTTTGTAATTAGATTTATTAATTGATTGTAATTTATTTTTATTTTAAATTTAATGTATTTTTGTAAATTGTAAAATGATTTATTTATTTTAATGTATTGTTGTATTTTTATTTTTAATTGATTTGTTTTATTGATTTGTATTAATATATTTTTATTTTAATGCTTATTCATCTTTTATAAATATCTTTTGTAATCAAACTTATTAATTGGTTGCATAAAGTTGAAATAAGTTTCATTTGTCATTACTCGTTAAGATTTAATGAACTATAATAATATGATCTTATAATAAATCATATTATCATACCAAATATTAAGTTAATATTGAACTAAATAATATAAAATATATAAAATTAAGAGTATAGGTATAATATTATCACATTCAATCTTAAATTTATATAATCATTTATCCAAAATTTATACATTTTTATAAGTTCATTTTTTTCTATTATTTTTTTTGCCTTTATAAAATTTACACCCAGTGGTCATATAATATTTATTATTTTTTATGGTTATTCCAAACATTTATTTTTAAATATTTCATAAACATAATAAAAAAATATTTTATACTATTCTCAAATACATATAATTAAAACCAAGGTTATAAAAGGTTTGAGGGAGTGTATGAGGGGGTGAGTGTGTGTTAAATTACTTATTGATAAGCATAGTTCTAGGCTTTAGAAGGGGTCATGGTGAGGAAAGCTTGGCAGGTTGTAAGAATTTCTCACACTAACCACATTAAAATAAATAAATAAATAAATTATAGATATTATCTTCAATTCTATTTACACATAATATATGAATGGTAGTTAAAATTAAGGCTATTGATGTGGCCTTCAATTCTGTTAAAATATATAATATATAAATATTAATTAAAATTGAGGTTATGAATGTCACCTTCATTTCTATTAAATATATATATCTGCACATAATATAATTGAGGTTATGAATGTTATCTACTCCGTCTGTATAAGCAGAGGAAAAAATGTTGAGAATTATGCTGGTCGATAAGATTGAAAAAGCAAAAGAAAACATTATTTTAAGTTCTGTAGAGCCTTATAATGCAGGGTACGATTTCCTAACTACTCTATGCATTCTATTCACGTGCAGATGACCGGCTATGCCCATAAAATTCGTCTTCATTTTCTTGTACGTATAACTCGAATCCCTTGCATGTTGTGACCAACTCTCCTTTCTGACAAGTCGCCTCTCATAGTTGATTATATGTTTGCATGAGAAAGTTTACTCATTACGAAAAATGGCTGTTCCGACCAGGCTGTCTGATGGCAAGTAGCTCATTATTTGATTCGACAATACGGCTAAGGTTGGAATATAAATGTGAGCCTTACATTGTCAACATTCACAATCACCTTTGCACTAAACCGTCTGAATAGAACTTGTTTTCAATTTGAACATCGTAAGTTTTTCAAGTTCAAAAAATTGAACCTTGAACTAGCGTGAATTAAAAACGGGCAAGGGTTAAGTGCACATTTTGGTAGCATTGACCATGTACCTTGCATTTACTATCCAATACAAAACGTGAAATTCATTCTTCACGAGCCAGACGAAGCAATTATGTCACACCATCATGGATTCTCAGCTTTGTCCACTCCATTCCAGTCTTGAAGGAAAGCAAGGCCGATTCCGAATCCGATGCTGTGGCCCTCTGCTGTACACGTTGGCATCCCGTAGCATGTCTATCAGGAATGTCATGACACCCGAAGGAAAATGCTCCGTGTTTCTTGTGGTCTATAAATATTTCGTGTGCTTTTTGATGCTTGTCAGGTTTTGAAGCTTTGTTGGGAAAAAGGCGGGGTTTCTGATTTGTTAGTTGAGGGCTCACTATTGGATTTCTTCACGACTGTGTTTGAATGCCTGCCCAAAGCTTGTATGCCGTTGCTTCTGGGATTGAAAACCAACAGATGATCGCCAGGTCAGGTTTTTGTTTCTTTGATTCTGGGGCCATGGTTTGTTCCTTGCCTCCGATTCAGGGTGGTTTTTAGCCGTCCGAACAAACCTCTGGTAGCGATTTATTTTGATTCATTCATTCATTTTAAGGTGCCAAAGGGCTCATTGGGTTCCAAAATCTAGTGTATTGATATTTCCATGGACAGGGGCATCTGGATGCACCTGTCATTCGATTTGCAATTTGACAGACTTCTATTTTAGGTCTTCCATTTTCTGTTTTGTAATTTGTTTGACATTGGGTTCTGAGTAGGTTTTCGATTGGACTTTGCGATTTGTGTTTTGATTTGTTATTGGCTTCTGTTTGGGACTATTTTGTAATAGGTGGACAATTTCATTTGGGTTTGGGTTATCCTCGTTGTAAACAAGAGGCCTTGGATTCTTATGTTTGGGGTCCCAATTGGACCAGGTGGTCTACAATCTGAGCCCACAGTTATTAGTCAGAGTGTCATTGTTTCCCTTAAATATTGTTGGGCTCTTTTTGTGGGGCGTTATTGTGATAGGCACTTCAGGCCGTAAGGATGGATGTCTTTGACTTTCCTTTTGAAGGGATTCACGTATTTAGGGATGCCCAGATGCAGAGCCTTTCTGCTAAGCCTCTGACCATCAGAATCCTCCAGATGATTGGATGTGGGCAATCCAATTTGCCCAGTATTTGGGCTTTGGGAGGGATTCTTATGGCTTTGGTAGCCACAGTTGCAAGTATTATCACTGGTGCAAGGATGTTTAGGCTCAAATTGCAGGAGAGGAGGGTAGAAGAAGAGGAATTGGTCGGCCTTGAATTGGCAAATTTCTCCCCTGTTTCTTGGGAGTCCTCTGATGAAGACGAAGAAACTGAGCCTGATAACTGTTCCTCCTCTTCCTCTTCTTCTCATCTGATTTTAAGTCAAGCAATTCAGATGATAAAAAGGAGGAAGGAACATAAGGAGCAGGCTATGGACTGGGGAGTTAAAAACCAATGGGAACTTCACATTTCTTCAGAGAATTGGGCTACTGCAAGGGACTATGGCATGGAAGCTTGGGACAGATATGCAGAATTAGTCTTACAGGAGAGGGAGGAGATCTTGAATATGAATTTCAAGCATGCGTGGGAAATGGGCAAATCAAAGCTAAGGCAATGGCAGCAAGAGAATTTGCCCTCATTTGTAGTTAGAGGGCCCTATAATTCATTGTTTGACAAGGAAAATGTGGTCAAATTCTGGGACAATCTCAAAGGCAGAGCCTTTAGAACATTCTACTTTCAGCAGGGTTTTGCTTCAGCTCTAGATTCAGGATGGATGTCGGGAATTGCATCATTAGGCAACACCCCTAAAGGCCTTCTTTCCCTTTGGGATGTTGACAAAGCAACTTCATTGAGCCGGATATCAGCAAACAGGGCTGAAATTCAAGGCTTGCATATGGAATCTTCTAATACTATCATCACAGAAGGCATTGATGAAGCTTCTGAAAGAACAGCATTAAAGCTTTGGGATACTAGGATGGGGCCTAGACCTGCTGCAGTGAATGAATCAGCTCTTCTAGTCCCAAGGAGAATATTAAACATCAAATCCGGTACGCTTGATAAGTTATATGTCAAGCATAATGCAAAAACGGTATCCATCTATGATCTTAGGATGTTTGGGGGAGGACCAATGAGTACATGGACTCTTGAGGATCCCACGGCTACAGAAAAGACAAAGATAGGTGAGCACAATTTGTTAACCGATTGTTTCCTTGCAGAGTTAGACGAACGAAAAGAAGGAACATGGTGGGATGAAGACGCAGAGATTATTTCTGATAAGTAGAATGCGAGCGACGAAGACGAGGATTGTTAAGATGGCTTTTGGGACTCGCAGCCCAATTAGATGGTGCTAACAAGAAGCCTGTAGTTTCTTGGATGTTCCATTCACTTGAGTACCAAGTTATGCGCCAATTGACATGATATTAGTAGATGTGTAACATAACAAGAGGAGATCAGTTTGAAAATTTTGAAAGTTAGTCTTATCTGTAGTCTTGTCTTAGAGCAAAGTAATAAATTGACGTACCTTTTTAATTATTTTACGATAACCATTCTGATCCTCCTTCTTTCTCAAATTGTATTTACTAATTAAAAAAATAATGCACATACGTGCAGGAAAAATGATGAAGAATTTAAGATGATAAAAACAACCTAAGGGTCAAGGATACACTCATATGGCATCAACTATACACTCATAATCATACTAAAGTTATTTATATTTGTTGTCAATTCCTATCCTTTCCCCTCACTTCAAATGCCCTCAATTTCTCCATTCTTTCGAAACCATCTCTCCCTATACTAGAAAAAAAATCATAAATGGAGGAATAATTTTGCGGTTAGACTCTATTTTTTACCTATTTAAAATGCATTGAAAAATCTAAAGGAATAAGAAAATGTTTAGCAGGAAATCGATTCCATAGGCTTATTTCTAACAACTACATAAAAAGACTTAAAAAAAATAAAAAAAATAATTATTATTATTATTTTTATTTTATATATTTATGGTTAAAATGCATTTTTAGCTATTTTGATTTATTAGACGATAAAATATTAAAATACAAATCATATACATATGTAAATTTCATTCAGCAGGTAGTTTGTAACTCATGGAAGGTGAATTGCTACATTTCCACATAGTTGACCTCCCTTATTTAATTTAGTGGATTTTTAATCACTGATAAAAAAAAAATAGAGATATACCTATAATTATAAAAAGCATGAGTAAAAGATATAATGATATAGTCTCACATCTTCTCAAGCGGTTATTGGACGGACATAATTTTACCTCTGATGAACTTCACTCTTTGGTTTGGTCTGCTCTACCCTTGGTTTTTTACTAATTATTATTTTGTGAGCTACAAGTTGTATTTAGTATTTTCAATGGGATTGGAGCTAGTATGGGAGGCTTCACTAAGTTCCAATACTCATGATTTTGAGTTCACTTGGAAAACATCAGCCATTATTTGTACCAGCAACCAGCATCAAAAGGAAATATGACATGCTTATTCCTGTTGAGTAATAAGTTTCCATGAGAGTCTTGTGCCTACCAACGATCTTCCTTCTATTTTTTGTGGAAGGGATAGAGGTGACTCAAAAAATCTAGAAGTTTGATTATGAGTTTGGAAGCATTATAGAAGGTGACAATTTGTGACTAGAGCCTTGAATAAGGGACAAGAAATGCATACTAAAAGACATGCATACTGAACTGCATTCTGAAAGACCTTATTGACTCATCATAATGTTTGCTCCAATTGTTCTTAGAAAAATAAAAGAAGCAAAAAATCACTTGGAAGATCTGAAAAGGACGATCTTGATGCTCAAGGCCCAACATAAAACACTAGACAACAAAGGAATGGTTTATCCCAAAGATAGTGTTTGGTCTCTAGGTTTAAGCTTTGTTTGAGTATGTTGATTGTTCATTGTCTATTAGATTTTTTGTAATCTTAAATTATCCTGAAGTCAAAAAATTAGATAGTATAGATATTGTTTGATCTTCTTGTTTAAGATCTGGAACCATTTTTGGAGCATAAATGTTATTCTTTAATGTTTATTGTAAAAGGTTTGGGGTCCCTTTCAAAACCCCATTCTTCTACCTTAATAAAAAAAATATATAGCCTCACATCTTTTCTCACATATTGATTGCATTGTACTCTATTTTCATAGCAATAAAGTCATTTTGTTATTTTCTTTATATATTTATGTGTTCTAATTTATTATACTCTATTATTTTTAAATTCCATTATATATTTATTTTGACTAAGTTTGAATCTTTGAGTTTTGAATCAACAGTATCTTTTAAGTGTATTTTCATAAAAACTATATCAACCTATTGAAAGCTCAGGTATTAGACATTAGACGTAAGATCCCTCTAATCACCTCCATTGTCTTTCCAAATGATCTTAGATGCTCAAACACTACACCAAGTGACCAAAGGAGGTGTCAAATCTAAGTTTCACTAAGGAGATGCATAGTAAAGATCATTTGAGAAGCTACAAGACATTATATTTAGCTCCTAAACTTTCCTTACATGGTCTACAATTAGCCTTTATAGATAATGAATGAAACATGGCAGTACACATTAGGATTTTTTCACACATCATGTGCATCTAACTTTATATCATGGTAAGACATACAATGAAGCAATTCAAAAATATCCTACATATGACAAAGAGATTTATGTCATTGTTAAAGCATGTTAATATTGAAAGTAAAATATATTGGGCAAGGAAAAAATCATCCATACATCTCTTGAGTTTAGTCAAGCCTAAAGTAAGTTAAGGAATGAAACACATCAAAATTTGGCCACATATTTATAATAGTTTCATATTATCGTCAAGCATAAGAAAGGAAGTTCCACTTCAATAGTAGACTATCTAAGTCGATTGCCAATTATTGCATTTACCACCATTCTTTATTTCTATCTATATAAGACTTTCAATTGGTCCACCTTGTATGAAGTGGATTATGAGTTTGCATATATATATATATATATATATATATATATAGCTTTTCATGTGGGAAATGTTTTTTCAAACCTTTACTTTTAAGATAATTGTTAGATATATTTTATTATTAGGTAGTATGTTGTACATTTGTAAATATTAGATTAGGGAGTGTGATTTATATTTATTTAATGTAAGACTCAATGTGTGATAAGATTCTAAGTGCCATTTAATAAAGTGTGCAAAGTGTGAGAGTGTGCAAAGTGTCATGTAAGTCAAGAGTCATAGAGTTAGGTGTCAAATATGCAAGTGAAGAGTCACATGATATGTGGCAAGATGTAAAGTGAAGAGTCATGAGAGTTTTGTCATATGTGAGGAATATGAAAGGATGCATCTCCCAAATGTTTGAGGAGAGCAATAGTCAAGTATTGAAGATTCATCTTCTAAGGTTATATTTTTTTATGACGAAAAAAGAATAAATTTTATTAAACATAAATCAGATTACATAGTCACGTTGCCTTTCATACATGGGTATTAGCCTAGAAGTACCTCTAGATATACATAACTATAATTCCATGAAGTCTAAATGCCCAATTAGAGAATAGATAAAAATTACACAAAAAAGAATTGCTACGCCAAATCACTGAAAAACATATTAGAGTAGGACTCCTCAAAACTGCAATAAGATTAAACCATCAGTTTTTTTCTTGTATACTGCATATCCTCTCAAACCACAATTGAGATGTCTTCATTTCCAATGGCGATTGTAAATTCCCACAACTCCACCAGCTCATCCTGCTAATCTCCACTGTTATATGTCTATCCTATCTCCACCTTCCCACATACACGATAATTCGAACATTTCCTAATCATAAACATAGGAGTTGTCATGCTATTACTTATTCCTTTCCCATCATTGGGGTAATCTTCTAAGGTTATATTATGGAGATAAAACTCCATGCATTATATCATTGAGAATCAAGTGAGAACAAATTCATATGTATATTTGATGATTTATGAATAATATTGTGAGATCTATTATTGAGAAATATGGTTGTCATTTTATGAATGTGATTCATTGATATTGACCAAAGAGTTGTATGCTTTAATATTATGATTCATATTTGATCTTGGATAAGGGACTTGTGAGATAATCTGGGTAAATTCCCAATAGCGAAATTAGAGTTATACTGTGGCTATTTGATATTGTGGAGGGGATTAAGTGATTTTTTCGAGAGAGAAGAAGTTGAAAATATTATTGGAGAAATATTGAAGATATTATGAGAGTTTTTTGGTGGAAGAAGAATTGCTAGAAAAGATTGTTGGAGGATTTATTGAAGGAGGACATTGAATGATATGATTTTTTCTTGCTATTACTAAGTTATAGACATGATTGGAGGTGTAATAAGAGTGTTGTGATATTTTGAAGATGTTGATGGATTACATATTGTAAGAGGAGCCAAGCTAGAGGTAAGTGAATGCAAAAAAAAGATTGAGGTTTAAAGCAGCAGATGAGATTGGAAGCGTTTGTGATGAGACTACATTCTTGTGTTCAAAATTGAGTCTAAGTGTCTGAGACGAGTTGTAGAGGTGAAGGAATTTGTAAGGAGAACTGATAGTAGACATCTAAGATTGAGGTTGGAAGTTTTTGTAAGAGTGAAATGCCTAAAACTTGTTGAAGTTGAGAGCCTGTGATGAATTTAAAGTTGTGAGTGTCTGTGAAGAATGCATTGAACCTGTGATAAACATGAAGCAGTGAGCAAAGGAGAAAGCATTAACCAAAGGTTTGAAGGAAGATACCAAATATGAGAGATTCAATGCAATTAATGGTGTAATGCATATTATATACTGTTAGAGAATATAACGTATTCCTGAAGCCATATTTTTTTTGAAGCGCCATGTGATAGGAGGTCAAGCAAGGTAAAAAGCTTAATTTGTTAAGTTTTTTTTAAGGAAGTGCATTTGATTATTTTTTAGTACATTATTTAATTGTTTTGATGTGGACTTATAAGGTTTAGAGAATTTAGAATTTGATTCTTAAAAAACTTTTATAAGGGGATATACATTTGATTTTTTGATAAAAGAATTAAATTGAAGGGAATGAATTAAATTCATGGGAGTTATAAGAAAATAAAATCTTTTATATTTGAACTGAAGTTGAAATTTATTGGAAAGAGGGTGAAATTGATATCTAAAGGAGAAATAGTGAAAAAGAATTAAATTGGAGAAATAAGAAGATAAAATTGAATTTTAATAAAGAATAAAATGAATGAATGCAATTTGATTACTTGTTTGTGGAATTGAAATTTGATATTTTGGGACAAGTAAAATCCTTTGCCTTTAAATTTTATGTTGGACATATGCATCACTAGCTTAATTAGCTATGAGCCTATTTTAGTATAGGTCACGATCGTACCCAGTGGCACCTGTTGATTTTGTTTACTGTATTTTCGTGAAGGAATGACTATTTGTTGTATATTTTACAAAGGAATGACTAACACTTGTCTTCTCATTCCGTGTCTATGTGAGTTTGTTGGCGCTACAACCATGTTAATTAGGCTAGCAGGTGGTACATTTGATGTGATGTAATTGGTCTGTTGATCTCGATTACCATTTTTTTTGGTTGATTGTTGTTGTCTGTTGTGTGTGCTTTGCAATTGAAATTTTAGCTTCGCACAGTGTTAAGCCCATCTTAGGCACGTAGCTCTCCAACATCAAACTGTTTTGGGTATTTTTTCCCACATTATCTTTTAAATAACATGTTTGGTAGATGGTTGTGTAGCCAACCTGCGTCGGTTGGTGTTTGCCCCATGGTTGGCTTGAACATCCTCGTTGACTGGTCATGGATTACATGAATCTGACAAACAATAAATCGATTGGCAGATCTTGATCTATAATATTCCTATGGTTGGTGTCATTTTTTAAATAAAAGGGTTAATTTATTTACTTTAGCAATGCCTAAATTTTCCATTAACTTGATTATTTACATAATTAATCAAATTATTTAAAATTAATTAATTAAAAATCAACATTAATTAATTAATTAATTTTTTTTTTTACACCTTATAATCAATTAAATTTCAATTATTAACTGACTTCTTTCACAACTTTGGTGCATAGTCAAGCTCTTTGTATGCTTTTAGCATTTTTATCCACTTGGAGGAATTGTGGATTTGGAGGAATGAGTTCTCTTTTCATCCTCTTATTTGGGGCTTTTGAAAACTTTGTATCAAGTCCTATGTTGGACTTTATTTTGGCTACAAGCCATGTGTATGCTTTTACACATATTTATCCACTTGTAATTGTGGATTTTGTAATACGATCTATGGGATCGTTTGAAGGTTTTGAGGATTTGAGTTGGCTTCTCACTCCTCATATTTGGGTTTTGATAACCTTCTTTGTACATTTCTTTGAAAGTGTTTGTAAATTTGTAATATGGGGTGCAAGATCGATGGTACTTGACACTCCATCCTCTTGTTTGCATCGACTTATATGCCAATTGGACATTTTAAAACTCCCTTAATAGGAGTTGAAGTCATCGTTGTGACTTTTTGAAGGTATTCCTCCCATTCATGGCTTCTTTCATCTTGCTATTGTGCTTTTGTCTCAATACAAGTGAACCCTATAACTAGTGATCTACTCTATCACACTTTGCGGTTGCAGTTACTGTTTATTAATACAATCCAGTAAGATGAGCCGATTACCATAGGGATACTTGGAGGATTTGTGCCCTTGTTATTTAGTCCTCTTTGTTGCGACAAACAACATTTAATGAAGATGATTGTAGACTTGCTACCATACCCTTTTTTCTTATGGATGCTCCCATTGCAGGAGTGGTAGTCCTTCTCCCTTATATTGGGATGATTCTTTGTTCTTGAGCGGCATCTCCAATATTTGTATGCTCTTTGTGACTAAGCAAAGCTTTGAGATGATTGTATGTTGCTTATTTTCAAGCCAATTTTCCCCGAGGGTCTCTCTCTTTTTATTCCCATTCGAGGATTGTCTTTTTGGGCACTTGCACTTGATCTCTCCCACTTTCTTGTACAAACATTGGAGTCCAATGCTTCTATAGTGGGGAGGACTGATAAGGATATCATAGGACATTAAGTTTTATTATAAGCTTTTGCCCATAATAATTCATGAGCCTAAGTTAGTCATCACTTAAGTTAACTTCTTTAGTTACGCTAATCTGGGCACACCATGATATTATGTATTTGTTATGCTCAAATTAGCTTCAATTAAACTATTATGAGATCTACATGATATTATGAATCTGTATGATTGGCATCTCAATGCTTATATTATATTTCAAATTTAATAAAATAACAATTGGTTTTTGAAAATTTTCACAACATCATCATTTTCCTAAGTGCTTAATCGATGCAACCACCATACAAAGCACCCAAATAGGCAATGAGGTCAAGCAAATCTTGACTACAAATTTTGTGATGATGGTTGAAGCAAGGGAATATAGAACAAAATTGGTCATCTCACCCAATCAAAAGGTGGTAGCTATGGAAGTTCAAGACAAGGAAGCGTTGGTGCAAAAAGTGCTCGATGTGCTTGACAAAGATTAGGCTATGCAATAATGCAAAACCTAGAAAATTTGTTTGGCCACTAAAATCACAAACAACAAGAGTGTCATTGACTCTTTAATTCAAAAGGCCCCACCCTCCTCTTGGGAATGATATAATCAACTCTTTTTAGATCCAAAGTATGCACAATTGCTTGAACAACAGAAGCATTGATAAATTTTGATAGATGGTCAAATTCCCCCACTTTGGATGATGTAGCATAGGGCATCAAACCCATTTTGGAGATCGAGGTATAAATTTAGGAGATCGTAAGATAAGTGAAAAAAATTTTGCACATTGATCAAATAGAGCTCTAAGGATACTACCACTAGTACCTGAAAATAGAGTTATCATCAGATAATGAGTGGGAAGAAATCAAATCCTTGATAGATAGATTGTCCTCCCAATAACCTTACGTTATTCTCCTTCATTATTTCTTCAATTCTTCATCCTTTCATTCGACTCTGCATCCAATGGATACGGCTATAATTTTGTTGGGGGACCTTTATCTTCAATGAGTAAAAGATCCCTTATGAGTCACAAAACTGTGATAAAAATTCATTACACCTAAGGAAATTTTTGCCTTGCCAACTAGCCTTGATGAAAGGTAAATTATCAATTTGAAGCAAAAGTTGTGCAGACCATCCAATCTTCTCATCAACAAAAGGCATTGCTAAAACTTCCCAAAGCTATGTTCACCGTTCAATCTTTTGATCAATGGTAGGTGCTAATTTTAAAATTTAAGAGGGCTACCAAAGTTACCAAAACTATGCGCACCGTCAATTTTCCACATCTACGATGGGTACTGATCTTAAGAGAAAAAGCAATCTACGAAGCAAAAATATGGCATGGATTATCGATTTTTAATTAACAATGAGCATTATATTCAACAATGTAATCAAAAAGGAGTTTTCAAAGTTGCATGGGTCGTTGATTGTTTATCCAATGGCTCGTTCCATTTTATAAGGCCATTGAAGGAGTTGTTAGAAAAGATCTGTCATTGGTTGAGGCCTCGATAAGTGGTGAGCACATTAACACCCTACAGAGGAAGTAAGTAGTCGCACCATTAAGGGTCACGTTCAAAAGAGATCTACCATCGATCTTGGGTAGAAATAAGATCTAATGACCCGTAAGTATTGAAGGAAGATATTGAGACACTTAGATCATGAAGCTTCACAAATTATTTGATTTTAGTAATCAACTATCTACAAAGAAATACACGAACATCTATAGGATCTTCATTAGTTTTTCGATCAAGAAAAATAGTCCAATCAAGTGGGCCATGATTTTAAAAAGTGATAATAACATCTACATGCAGTTTCCAGGCAACAATTGGTGTCATAAAGATAGTATCAACAAAAGCTCCAATTCTAGAGACCTTGAGTCTAAAGACATTGATTACAATTGAATCTCGTGTTAGCCTCGAGGATAATTTTTAGTAAAGTGGTTGATAGTAGTGACAGAAGCTCAAAATCTATAGGTCTTGCACCCTTTGACATTAATAGCTCTAGTCCTCAAGACCTCGAGGCCATTAGCATTGAATGTAGACTCAATTTGAGGAGATATTTTTGAATTAAATGTCTAGTTTTTAAGGTAGAGAAACCCTAGTTTTGCTTATAAATAGTGGTTTCATTTAAGGCATTGAATAATTGCTTGCTCATGCCTAATATCTAGTCTTGTGTGTATTTTCCTTTCATTTTTCTTTTGTGTATAGTTTGGACTTGAACCTTGAGTCGTTTTGTCAATGATATTCAAACCTCTTTTAATCTAGTATCTTTGTAATGAAGATTATGATGTATGTATGAAGTTATGACTAATTTCGCTCTATCATGTTTCTTATATGTTCATCTTGTGCATGAATGTCTATGTTGTATTGAAACCGTGTTTACTTTCTAGCAATTGATGGATGATGCATGCGTTCATTTTTTCTAGCTTACATAAAATAATCTTTGATCTTGACGCATTGCCTCTATTAACTTTGGTTTATTTTTTTGCAATTTATCTTCTTGTTCTTTTGAGAAATGAAAGTAGTGTAGGAAGGTGAGTGTTAGAGATCATATCATATAAGAGTTGGTCTTAGTAAAATCTTCAAGGTTACTTTGTAGATCACGTCTCCCTCATAAAACTTTCCAATTATGTTACTTTATACAAGACAAAAGTATCAGATGAATAACTATAACATTTTAGATAAACAACACATAAATTTTAGATTAATAAAAAACAAGAAATAATACATTATAAAAATAAAAAAATATAACAAATTAAAACATAAAAATATATAAATAAAATATTAAAATAAATTCTAACTAGCTTTAAATTTAATATACATATATAAATTTTATATCAACACAAATTTTTAATTTTTATTTATTTATTTTAATTTAAGCACATGCATGTATATGGTGTTCTATATGATATCTTGCAAATATATTTAATAGGAAGATAGGTTAAATCTTAATTACTTAAAAAGTTAATTTAAAATTTTATATATAAAATAAAATCTATAAAATTTTATATATACAAAGTTTATAAAAGAAACTATCAAATGTTTAGAACATTCAAATTCATGACTTCTTTGCAGCAATGTCCACCATTTACCCTGCCATGGGGATTCAAATCCATGACCTCGGTACAACAATGCCCCCACTCACCCCTTTGCGAGGACCGCTGTCTGTATAATAACACGTAAAAGTATTCATCAAATATTATTTATACAGGTAAGTTATTATTATAAATATAAAATAATATTATATATAAATTAATTTTAAATTTAAAAATAAATAAATAATTTAATAATAATATTTTTTAATAAAAATAATATAATATTAATAAAATTATTCACATAAATATTTTAATTAAAAATATATTAAATAGATTTAAATGAATAGTGCGTGAGTGGGAACATTCTTTACTTGAAGAAGAAAGAAGTGACCAGTTTACAAAATTAGTTTATTGTTTTTTTTTTTTTTAAGGAGAATATTTATAAATTACATTAGCAACCATCTTTAACGGGTTTGAACACAACGTCAATTAAGAAACAACCATCATCTTAACCACTAGGGTAATTGTCTGTTGGCATGTTTTTATTTTTTGACACATAAAGTTGCTTAGATTTATATTATTTTTTTTCATAAATTTATATTATATATTATCTTGTTTTTGAAGGGATCATGATATTGTTGGAGTCACCGCGTATTTAAAAAATTTATATTAAACTACTATCTTTGCAACAAACATATCCTCAAAATTTAAACTTGAATCCTTTTTAATAAATACTTTGATCAAACCAATAATTACCAATCCAATAACCTTTAAGTTGTTGGATGTGCACTGCCATTGATTGCTTGGCCCTACCCTTGGATGTCATTAAGTATTTAGAAATTATTAGTTTGATGCGTCATCAAACGTACACCGCTACACAATAATGAAGGACAGGTTAATGGTTAAACTTGATTTTCTCTATTTTATTAAGACCACAGATCTAGTATGTATTTATTTATAATAAGAGATTATCTCATACTCATATGAGGAGTTCGATGCTTTTGTTTGCAAAAAAAAATTGTAAGACCGTTTTAGTTTAAGAGACCACGATCCGGGGGGTTCGATATCGTCAAAGTTACCCATGAGTCGTGTTTGGCCCGCACCAACATTATCAATTGGATTTTGGATATTAATTCAACTTTTTGGTAAGGTGGAGATTCGAACCTTAGACCTCTTTTGGAGGATTGCCCTCTTCTCTCCAACTCACCTTCAATATTAATAATAATTTATATTTATTAATTTTATTAATTTTTATTTTTATTGAAATAAAGTTTATTAATTTTTTTTTAAAAAAGGTAAATATTTATTATGTGGTCACCGTTACATAGCATATCCGCAACATGTGAGGGAAAAGATTTGAACCTGGGCCTTTCGATTTCAATTGGAGATTTTTAACTACCCACTTGCTCTCCAACTCCTCTACATGAAGGAATAATAAAGTTTATTAATTATAATAAGAATTTAAATATAATATTTCAATTACATTTTATGATTTGTAATCTTTATGTACATAACATATCCGCAATATGTAAGGGGAGAAATTTGAACCTAGAACCTCTCAATTTCAATTATATTTTTATAAGTGTTATTTTTAAATATTTTTTATATAAACTTTTATTAAAATTTTAGTTGTAAAAACAATGAATAAAATAAAATATTAAAATAATAAAAGACCATACCTTAGTATATAATCCATTGCATGTAAATAATTTTATATTATATTATTCAAAGTCAAGTCCATCGTCTAGATCCTTTGCTTTAAGAGCATTCAAATTAATATTCTATGTCCATAAAATCAAGTGCATAGTTAACTTATCTTCTAGTTCAAAGGACTACCTATATTTAATATACTATTCTTTTTAATTAATCGTTCCCGTAGATTGTGTTGCTATACTAAATATATTTATTAGGTGTTCACAGTGTTCCTATTAAACATGAGATACTTTTTGAATATTCTTTTAATCTCCTTCATAGTTCTTCCAAAATATTTTATTCATAATAATATTTAATAAAAAAATGTGTCTATTAACAACCTATTTCTTTATTATAATCTTAAACATTCATTTGAATTTAAAGTCTATCCTAACTTCTAACCCCAAAATGACTTTTAAGTTGAACACTTCTTTTATATTAATGATAACATCATTGTCTAGGCAAACTACCCTGAGTGACATTAATTGCGTGAATTGTATTGTCCACCGAGTAATTGAGAGTAATATCTCACTAATATTAGGTGAACCCAACCATCATATTCCTTATATAGATATGATTTCTTATTCTTGTTCCACTTAAGAGAGTAACTTTTAAGAGAAATTTATATTCATATCTCATATATTTTAAGATTTGAGGGATATATTATCATGTATATAAATGTTTTAATATTTTAATTTTTCCAACAAAGAGGACTTACCTTGTTTTCTCTTTCAAATTATTATTTTTACACATAAAACATTACAAAATTGTTCTTTTTCAAACATAAGCATGACTATTTTTTCAAACATAGTTGAAATGTAGTTGTAATTATTCTTTTGATATAAATATTCTAAAAACATCAACTCTAACAAGTAATTCCTCCGAAAATAAATCAAACATTGATAGCATAGCCTTTGGCGGGGCTCTGGCGTTTAGGCGGGAAAATTTCTGTGATGGCGTCTGGTGTTGCTCGAGGGATTCTGGCCCGAAGATCTTGCCTGGGGCATTGGGGGGTTGATTTTGAATTCGTCTGAAGGTTCATTCGTGGTCCCGGGAGGGCTCGATGGGGTCTCCCCCAGTTTCTCCTGCTGGGAGAAAGACTTCATATGCAGAGAAGTTGAAAGATAATCCCTCGCCTTCCACTGATGGAGCTCAGCGGAATGCTTTTCAAACGATACTCAAGAATGTTGGCAATGGCCCAAATGCTCACCGCGTTAATGGATGCCTCCCGCAATCCACTTCCAGGCCTAAGATTGTAATAGAACCAATGTTGGTCGAAGATACAATCGTCTACCGAGCTAATCACGACTTGATCTGCAAATTCATGGGCATCCGGCCCACACTAAATTTTCTCGCATACCTGGGTTCGCCGAAACTGGGAGCCACACGGTGAGTACTCTTTATGGCCTATAAGCAATGGGTATTTCATCATAAGTTTCTCTTCTTTAACAGATAGAAACAGAGCATTTTAATCGAGAAAAGAGAAACCACGGACCAGCAAGGTTATTTGTCCAACCCTGGAGAGTGGGTTTCGACCCCCGCATCGAACCCACGGCTGTCCCGGTCTGGATTCGGTTGTACGCTCTCCCGATGGAGTTTTGGGGTGAGCAGGTGTTGGAACTAATAGGTAATTCCCTAGGCAGATTTTTGGGAGTCTCCAAAGATACCATAGAGGGAAATACTGCTGTCTTTGCTAGAATATGTGTAGAGATGGACATTAGTCAGCCTCTACCAGCTGAGGTGGAACTCGAGCTAGCAGGAGTACCCTGGATCCAGCAGCTAGACTATGAGGCCCTACCTTTCAGGTGTCGAGTATGCCATAAGCATGGACATTTGGCAAGGTTCTGCCCAAACATATTGAGCACAAAAACGGAGGCTCCGAGTGGCATGTCAAACCGCCCTAGAGAGGGTAAGTCCAGTTCGGTCAATGAACCTTCTAGCAATTCTCCAGGTCCTGATGCTCAGCAGGATGGCTTTGAACAGGTGAAACGAAAGAGAAACAAAAAGAAAAATGGCAAGGAGCAGGTGCAGCTCAAGCCAAACAATCGGTATGAAATTTTTAAGTCATTAGTGGATCAGGAGGACCAATCTATGGAAGGAGTGGATGGGAATGGTGAGAATGACAACACTCCACCTCTTGTTTCTCCTTCCTTCACTCCTGTAGTAGAACAGGTGACTGTGCCAGCTGAGAACCTGCAGTCAGAGAATCCAGGGGCATTGGTTATACACTCCCCAGCACAGCCGACTATCAAAGATGTCACCATGGGAAATGCAGATAAAAACAGAGAAAGGCCTGCTTTAGGGATTACCCAGGTGGAGAAGAGATCTAGAAACAATAACTCTCAAGGAAGGCCTGCTTTAGGGATTACCCAGGTGGAGAAGAGATCTAGAAACAATAACTCTCAAGGAGCGGGAAGAAAATCCAATAAGGATCTACTAACAGTGCAAGGAGATAAGCTAATCAATGGAGGATTGGTGAGGACCATTGATTCTTACTGCTCTCAAGGTTTTCAATGATTATTCAATCTTGGAATGTTAGGGGTTTAAACAGTAGAACCCATCGATCTGTTGTTCAAAGACTCTTAGAAAACCGTAAAACAGACTCTTTGCTTCTTCAGGAGACCAAAATGTCTTTAGATATTATGAGTAAAACTGCTACTAAAATCTGGTGGGGAGCTAGGCATATGGCTGTGGCTGCCCAAGGGGCTTCAGGTGGAATTGTTACCCTTTGGAACCCTCTGGTCTGGACTGCTTTAGAACATTTAGCTTGCAGGGGTGTTCTTACTTCTCTCTTCAGAAATAACTTCAATTCTGAGCGAGGTCCTAATCACCAACTTTTATGGG